>OY728152.1:1393283059-1398283059 GCA_963277665.1 Viscum album
CATTTTTATATTATCTCTTGGATTGAGGATTCGATGGTAAGCTTAAGATGTCCAAAATTATGAAATAATTTATTAATGTAAATGTGATTATTTAAATAGTTCTAATATACATGGATTTGTTTCAAGATCATGTGATTATTTAAATGAAATTATTTTATCATCATTTATTCCTTCTATGTTTTTTATTTCTCAAGTTAACAATTAAATGGCATGCTTTTCAATTATTTTACTTTACATATTTATTATGCCTTATTTATTCTATGATAACTTCAGTTGTATTCATTCTTTTTCTATATAACATCCCAAGTAATTATGAATAATACTTTTTCATATGTATTAATATTTATTAATTTTATATTAATTTTAAATTAAAGGGGACTCTATTTCCAATAGGGTACTCGACACGAAACAATAGGTTTCTCTAATATGGTCCACACAAGACTGAGTTATACCAAAAAATAATTTATCTTTTATTATTATTTTAAATGGTAGTTATTTTTTATTCATTCTATTGTAAGTAATAAAAATAACTCCCTATATTATGTTTATAATTATTTATTAAATATTTTTACTTTCATCCAATAAATTTTAGAGGCTTAAAATGAGAATTAATCCAATTTTAAGCATAAAATACTCTCATATTTTTTAAAGGTAGTTTTACCACATTTTGATGGTGAACCCATTTTAAATTTAGTTCTTTTCACTTTGATATGTTCTATTTCAAAAAATTAAAATTCTTATTTAGAAGTGGGAAATAAAAAATCACTTTATTTTAATTTTTTGTATTTTTCTAATAAAATTCATTTTTTTAATGAATAGTGAAAAAAATACTACATTTTAATTCAAAACTACCTTTTGGTATAATTTAATTATATTTTTAGATTATCCTTTTAAATGGATTTAAGGTATAATTAGATGATGTTTTTATAATTTAATCAAATGCTTGACATTGGAAGTAATTTCACATTTAAATTGGATATAAACACATGTCAATCATTTGATGGTTTTTAGTTTTTAAAACCCTGTTTTCTCAATCTGTCAATGGGATTAACTTTATATTACTTTTAGTCACTTTTGTGAATTTATTTTTCAAAAATAGACATTCATGGTGGTAATCATTATGAAAAAGTTGATCAAATATGATCAAAATATGTTTTGTGAACAGTAACTTTATTATTTTATTTACCATAGTTAAAGGACAAATTAGGTGAATAAGGGTTAAAATAATATAATAATAAGGAACAACCACTTTAACACTTGTCATAAACTTATTTAATGAGTTATATCCGACCAAAAAATTCCTTGGGATGAAATTTTGGCCTTTAGAAGCCACTTAGGTGTGATTAGGACATTTATAACATTTAATTTAAAGGAAAAATATAATAAACATGTATCTAATTACAAAAAAATTAATATTGGGTTATATGAGTTATATCATTAATTATAAATTTTTATTACAAATATAAAAATATTACCGACACCATGGTATTTTATTTCTAATTTTTATAAATTAAATAATTAAAATTAATTATAACACATTGATGATGTAGTAATAGATTTATTATTGAACAAATCAAATAAGTGGTATTATAAATATTAAAATAAATTTTATTTGACATAATTTAGGTCATCTAATAATTTTTTAGTTGAATATGACATGTTATAATTCTATTATATGGTTTTTTTGAATTTATCTCTCTGGTTAACTTTTATTTTAATTCAGTTAAATGAATAATGTAAAAATTGACATAATTAATATTTCATAAAATTAGTAATATATTAAATTATTTAAAAATACTAAAAATGATTTAAATTTAAAAAAATGGATATAATAAGGTCTAAAAGTTCATTAAGTGTCTAATTAGGGTAACTTGACCCCATATAATTAAAATTTATAGCCTCCTAATATTTAAAATGGTTTTACAACAATTAAAATTAAAAGGGATTAATTAAGGGTAGATTGAAAATATAATATTTAAAATAAAATCAATACATGTATAAAAATTATTGGATGAGAGTATTTAGAAATTTCATCATATTATCTTAGAAATATCTCATGTTGGAATATTTTTTATTAAAAATTTAATTTTTATTAATTTAATATTTTTAGAGGTTCAAAGGATGTCCTTCCCCTCTCCTATAAAAAGGTACCCACTCTTCTGTAATACTCACACTTCAAGAACTATTTAGATCAGCCAAGGTCTATCCAAACACCTTCCTAGAATCCATCCCCACTTTCTTGAGTCCTTAGTTTTTGTAGAACACCCTTCTTAGAGGTGTTAAGGTGTTCTTCAAAGTTGATCAACTAATGAAGAGGAATATAAAGGTTGTACGTGATGAGTCAGAATCAAGGTAAGAAAATTCATCTCAATCTAATTTCATTGAGGAATATTATGATAATATAAATATAATTATTTTATATTGTTTATAATCAACCCATATGACTTTTAATTTCATTCAACGGTTTTCAAAAAGAATCCTTTTATACGAAGCGTTTTACATTCTTTACAAAATGAAAAAAGGGATGTTTTAAATGTATCTGAAAACAACAACTTCTCCACCACCATAACCATTATTTTATATTTGGATTCCTCTATAATATATAATGATTTTAAAAGGAAAAAATAAATCCCTTATTCCCTTTTAATGTATTTTGGTATTAAAAATTGTTTTGAAAGTGTATTGAATATTTCAATATCTTGAAATGATTTCTTATGATTGCAAATGAAATTTTATGATTGAAATGTTGATAATTGAAATATTTTATGTGATATGATTATAAAATGGTACATATAAATTTAATGGCTAGTTATGTGATAAACCAAAGAGGGTTCTTTATGTGATAAACCAAATACAGGTGGCTCCATGATAAACCAAGGACGAGTGGTTATGTTATAACCTCCAACGAATTAGGTATGGAATTTGGTCATATTGTCATTCAATTTGTAAGAGTGAAATGTATAGAATTTGATCACATTTTTATTTCATTTAATTATGATTATGTCACAAGTTTCTTTTATATTTTATATGTTTCTTTCTATAGGTTTTATGGAAATATTTCGATTACAAAAAGGGTATGAAATGAGCTTATATTCAATTAATAGTATTTATTACTTCATAATGGTGAAAATTATTACTTTATGATAAATTATTCATGGTTTACATGTTTTCACAATGCTAACAGTTTTCCTTCTTTTTGTAACCCTTGCTAACCTTTTTATGATCATCTCAAATTTGAAATTTCTTTCACTGGATTTAAATGATAATAGAGTCAATGATGGGATTAAGGAAAATTTATAGTTTTTAAACATGAAACAAAATCATGTTTCTTTTTAAAAGTTGATTTCTTATGAAAAAAATATATAGTGAGTAGAAGTTTCTACTTTGTAATATTTAAGTTTTTGTGTATGATTTATGACCCAATTATCTAAAATCTAGACCTAAAAAGATCCTTAATTTGAATTAAAGTCAAATTATTGACTTATCTTAAGATTATGTAATGTTTAAGGATGGGGCCTTATAGTTGGTATCAGAGGTCAGTTTCGATAACTGTAGGAGTTAGAAAAAAAATTATAGTATATCCATAAATTATTTTTACCTTATGGTCAAATTTAAATGATATAGAATTCGAATATTACCATGTTTCTTCATTTAATATATTTCTGTTAAGAATGGTTTTATGTAGAGGAAATAGGTAATTTGTGATGGGAAGGCATATAGAGGAAAATAACCTTCTAAATCAGCATCTAGAGATGATCGGAATTGGAACTGAACAGTTTGTTATAGTGATGGCTTAGTTGACTCAGGTAATAAAGGGTGGGGGTGTCCATGTGAGAGAGAAAACATATCAAGTGTAGAAGAATATGTCGATAGTGTAGCATTTCATGAGGCAATATCTCCCATCATTTAGAGGATTATCTGACACTATTCAAGCTAAAGGGTGGAATAAAGCACTAGAAAAGATTTTTTATGTAATGGGGTGTTCAGAAAATAAAATGGTTAGTATTAATGTTTATCATTTTCAAGGTTAATTTTATTAGTGGTGGTCAATGATTAAAAATATCATAGGACGCGAAGAGAATGATATCATGGAATGGGATGATTTTAAGAATATATTCCTTGAAAAAATATTTTTCTATGGCTATTAGACCTAGGATGGAAAAGAAATTCTTGGAATAAAGAAAAAAGTTTTGAAGATTCAGTGTCTTAATATGAAGAAAATTTCACCCGTTTGTCAAGGTAAATCCCAAATTTTATCCAGGATATTGATAGTAAGATAAATCAGTTTTACTCAGGATTAAAGACAAAATATGAAAGTGCATTAGATTATTCTGAGTTCAAAAGCTATGAAAATGTTTTTAGATGTGCTAATAAGGTTGAAATTGAGGTTTATAATGATCATGTGTTTCATTATAGGAAGCAAAAAAGAAGTAATCTAATTGGTTGGCAATGGGAATAAATTCATTAAAGAATTTTGGAGGTAAGAAAAATAAATATCCATCTTGTGAGAAGTGTGGTAAAAATCAACCTGGAAATTATCTCTCAAAACATGGGAAGTGCTTATGATGTGGTAAGACTGGTCATATTTCTTGTGACTACAAAGGATATGACTAGGTAAGTAATGAAAAGCTGGTGGTAAGATGTTTTAGTTGAAATTAGTAAGGAAATTATACCAATATGTGTCCAAATTTGATTACCCAGGGTGGAAACCTGAAATATAGAAAGCATAAGGGTAAGGAAAAATAATTTTCTTTAATAAAATTGATGTGGGATCATCAAATTAAGTGTTAATAGGTATGTTACAGGTTTTTTAAAAATATTATAATACTCTGTTTGACTCTTTATCTTCACCTTCTTTCATTTCTGAGAGATTTAAAATTAAATTTGAAATATCACTTCATGGATGTGATATAGAAATTTTGGTAAAAAATCTAGGTGGAATTATTAAAGAAAGAAATATTTATAGTAATATTTCTATTATCATTAGTGGGATGGTCTTTCCTAAAAATCTGGTTAAACTTCCCCTAGTGGAATTTGATATCATTTTGGGTATGGATTGGCTTTCAATTTATCATGATAAAATATATTATAAAGCCATTAAAAATTTATTCAATGATTTTATACCTTTTATGATATACCAAGAATTTGATATATTGATTAAATATGGTATTAAATGTCATCTGGCTCATGATCTTGAAAAAAAAGAAACAGTTTTGATTTCTGACATTCTAGTAGGGAATGAATTCATAGATGTTTTTTCAGATAAATTGTCTATAATTGTTCATAATCGGAAGGTTTAATTTACTAATGATTTAGTTCCTGATTATAATATTGTTTTTAAACCCTCTTATAATATGGATCTAGTAGAATTGGTGTAATTTAAACAACAGTTACAAGAATTTCTTGATAAAGGCTCATTTGACCAAGAACTTCACTGTAGGGTCCTCTGATTTTAGTTTTGAAAAAATAAATATAGTTCTATGAGACTTGGTATTGATTATATAGCCTTGAATAACATTAATATTAAGAAAAATCATTCTTTCCCTCATATCAATGATTTTTTTTATCATCTCTAGGGAGATCAGTATTTTTCGAAGATTGATTTGATGCCTGGGTACCATCAGCTGAAGGTGAAAGAGGATGACATTCCAAAGAAATCATTCCAAACGAGATGTAGGAATTTTTCATTTTTAGTTATGACCATTGGGATATCTAATTCCCCCTATATATTTATGAATCTCATGAATGGTGTCTTTTATCAATTTTTTGGATCAGTTTGTGGCAGTGTTTATAGATGATATTTTGATTTTTTTTAAAAGTAAGGATAAAAATGAAAGTCACTTAAGGATTGTTTTAAAAACCTTAAATGAAAATAAACTATATGGGGAGTTTAGTAAGAGTGAATTTTTATTGTAATAAATTTCTTTCCTTGGTCATATTATTTCTAAATATGGCATAATTGTTAACCCTTCTAAAATAAAAATTGATGAAGAGTGGAAAAGACCTTCCAATATCACATATATTCATAGTTTTCTTGGATTAGTGGGTTATTACCGAAGGTTTGTTGAAAACTTTTCTCAATTATCTAACCCAATAACTAAGTTAACACGTAAAGGAGTTAAATTCATTTGGAAAAAAGAGTGAGATGATTGTTTTTAAGAAATGAAAAGATTGTTTAATGCTCCAGTTTTGGGCCTTCTTCAAGGAATGGTGAATTTTTTATCTATAGTGATACTTCATTGAAAGTACATGGTTGTGTCCTAATACAGAATGGTCAGGTAATTTATTATACTTCATGTCATTTGAAACCTCATGGTTTAAATTACCCTAAACCTGATTTGGAATTAGCTGATGTTGTTTTACATAAAAAATTTATAAGCATCATTTTTATGGAGTAAAGTGTGAAATATAGGTTGATCACAAAACTTTTAAGTATATATTCACTCATAAAGAATTGAACATGAGATAGAGGAGATGGATAGAATTAATCAATTATTATGATTTCATGATTTATTACCATCCAGGAAAAGAAAATAAAGTGGCTAATTATTTGAGTTGAAAATGTAGTGTTATATTAATCATGCTATGTTTGGAGTGATATAATTTGGTTAATGATTTGATTAATTTTGGTTTTGAAGTTGTGGAAATGGGAATTTCCACTATTTTGTTTCAAGTGTTTGTGAAATCATATTTATCTGATAGAATTAATCCATCATATATGGAATACAGTGAGTTGCATAAAAAGGTATAATTGGTTTAGAAGGGTAAGTTACCAGATTCTAACATTGAAAAAGTTTATTTGTTGAGGTTTGGAAATAGATTTTGTGTGACTTGTAATTAATAGTTGATGAAATATTTGTTATGTTAAGCTCATAGTTATCAATTTTTAGTTCATATGGGAAGCACAAAGATGTACAAAGACCTTTGAGAGTATTACTAGTGGGATGGAATGAAAAGAGATATTTTGGACTTAATCCTAAGATTTTTGAATTGTAAATAGGTTAAAGAAGAGTGGTAGTTACTAAAAGGGATTCTTGAGCCTTTTCCAGTGCCATAGTGGAAATGGTAAAATATATCCATGGATTTCATAGTGGGATTACCAAAGACTTCTCGAGGTAATAATAGAATATGGGTTATTATTGATAGATTGACTAAATATACTAATTTTTACCCTATTAGAGATACTATTAATCTAGATAAACTTTCTTAGTTGTATATTAAAGAGATAGTCAGGTTACATGGAGTTCCCTTATCCATTGTATTTAATCATGATCAAAGGTTCACTTCTAACTTTTTCAAAGGCCTTCAGAAGTCATTGGGTGCTGAAATAAATTCTAATACAGATTTTCATCTTCAATCATATGGGAAGTTAGAATGAACAATTTAGACCTTGGAGGATGTTTGATGTTCTTGTTAAATGGATTACCAGGGAATTTGGGATCAAAAAATTCCTTTGGTTTAGTTTCTTATAGTAACAGTTTTCATTCAAGTATACAAATGGCACCATTTAAGGCATTATATGAAAAGTAGTGTCGAACTCCATATTTTTGGGATGAAGTACATGAAAGTAAGTTTATAGGATCATAATTGATATAATAAATGGTATAAAAGTTAAATTGATTTGGAAGTATATGAGGATATCTTAGAGTAGGAAGAAAAGTTATGCAGATAATTGGAAGAAGGATCTCTCTTTCGAGGTAGGTAATCATGTATTTATCAAAATTTCTCTATGGAAACAGGTGATGCGTTTTGGTAAAAAGGGGAAGCTAAGTCAGAGGTTCACTAAACCCTATGAAATCATAGAGAAAGTGGGATTTTTTTTATTGAGTGGCTTTTCCTCCTAGTTTATCCTAGCTACCCAATGATTTTCATGTTTCAATGTTATGAAATTATATTTTGGATTCATCTCATGTTTTGAGTCTATAAGTAGTTCAGTTGCAAGAGAATCTTTCTAATGAGAAACATCAAATCCAGATTCTTGACCTTAGATAGAAATTATTTCGAAATACGGTTATTTATTAGGTTAAGGTTTTGTGAAAAAACGATATGGTTGAAGAGGTAATAGGGGAATCTGAAAATTCGATGAAGGAGAAATACCCCCACGTATTTGATAGCTAAATAAAATTTCATTGACACAATTTCCAAAATGAGGGAAGGATGTAACATCCCAGGTAATTAGAGAATAAGATATTTTTTTATATATTAATATTTATTAATTAGAAATTAATTTTAATTTAATGGGAATTCTATGTCTGATAGCATACTTGACACGCAACAATGGGTTTCTCTGAAATCTTGTGTTTCACACAAGACTGAGTTATATCAAAAATAGCATATTCTTATTGTTATTATTTTAAATGGTTGTTATCACCTAGAAATTTTATTATAGGTAATTAAAAAAACTAATTATTTTATTTTTATACATTTTTATTAAATAGTTTTAGTTTCTTCCAATAAATTTTATAGGCTTAAAATTATAATAAATCCAATTTTAAGCATAAAATAATCTAATATTTTTTAAAGGTTGTTTTACCACATTTTGATGGTGAACACTTTTTTAAATATAAATTTTTAATTTTATAGGTTATATTTTAAAAAATAAACTTCTTATTTAGAATCATGACATAAAAATTCAATTTTATTGAATTTTTGGTATTTTTCTAATAAAATTCATTTTTTAACGAATAGTGAAAAATGCTGTATTTTAATTCAAAAATTATTTTTCATCTCATTTAACTATATTGTTATATTATCATTTTATTTGGTTTTAAGGTATAATTATATGAAGTTCTTATCATTTAATCCAATATTTTCTATTGAAAGTAATTCCATATTTAAATTGGACATAACACATATCAATCTTTTGGTGGTTTTTACTTTTTAAAAACATGTTTTCTCAATCCGTCAATGGTATTAACATTAAATTATGTTTATACACTTTTTTAAATAAAATTTTCAAAAATGGATATAAATTATTCTTATCAGTATGAAAAATGTGATCTAATAGGATAAAAATAATTTTTGGTGAATAGAAACTTTATTATTTTATTTACCACGGTTAAAGTGTAAATTTGGTGAATAAGGGTCAAAATAATATTATAAAAATTTAAAACTACCCTTACACTTGTCATAACCTTATTGGATGAGTTATTTCAAACTATGAAAATTGGTGGTCTGAACCTTTGGCCTTTGAAAACGACTTGGGTGTCATTAATACATTTATAACATTTGATTTAAAATAAACACATAAATATCACAAACATGCCTCTTATTATTGAAACAATTTCATTATGGGGTTATATAAGTGATATATTTGACTGTAAATAGTTATTAGAAATATAATAATATTACATGCATCGTGGTATTTTATTTATAATTTTTATACATTAAATAATTAAATTTAATTATGACACAATGATGGTGAAATAATAAATTTATTAATGAAAGAATCAAATAAGTGATATTATAAATATTAAAGTATATATAATTTGACATAATTAATGTCATAAATTAATTTATAAGTGAATATGACATTTTATAAGTTTATTATATGGTTATTTATGTTATCTATTTTTTTTTATTTTATTTAAATTCAATGAAATGAATAGTGTAAAAATTGACACAATAGATATTTTATAAAAATAATAATTTGTTAAGTTATTTAGAAATTATAAAAATATTTTAAAATTAAAAATTGGATATTATAAGGTATATAAGTTTATTAAGTGTCAAATTATGGTAAATTTACCCTATATAAGTAAAATTTATAGCCTTTTAATATTTAAAATGTTGTTACCACAATTTAAATTAAAAGAGAATAATTAAGGGTAAACTGAAAAAGATAAGGTTTAAAATAAAATTAATACATGTCTAAAAATTTTAGTATGAGAGGATTTCTAACTATAATCATATTATATTTGAAAAATCTCATTTTTGAGTCTTTTTAATTATAAAATTAATTTATATTATTTTATTATTTTAAGAGTTTTCAACGGTTCCCCTCCCCTCTCCAATAAAATGGTACCAACTCTTCTCTAATACTCACACTTAAAAAACCATTTGGTTTGTCCAATATTTATCCAAAACCCTTCTTAGAATCCCTCCTCACTTTCTTGAGGCCTTATTTTAGGCATAACACCCTTCTCAGAGTTGTTAAGGTGTTCTTCAAATGTGATCAACCAAAGAAGAGGAATATAAAGGTTGTAAGTGATGAGTCAGACTCAACATAAGGTACTTTGTCTCAATCTTCTTCTATTGAGAAATATTTTGTTAACATTCACCTACTTCTTTTATATGTTGTATAATCAACCCCTTTTTCTTTTCATTTCATTCCAAGGTTTTCAAAAGGAATCTTTTTGTATGAATCATTTTACTTTCTTTACAAAATGACAAAAGGAATGTTTTTAACATATGTTGCGACAATGAATTCTCCACCTCCATAATAGTTATGTTATATTTGGATTCCTATATAATAATTAATGTTTTAAAAAAGATAAAATTAATACCTTGTTCTTTTTTTTTCTATTTTGGTATTGAAAATGGTTTTCAAAGTGGATTGACTATTTCAATATCGTGAAATGATTTCTTGTGATTGGAAATAAAATTTTATGATTTAAATGTGGATAATTGAAATATTTTATGTGATATGATTATATAATGGTACATTGAAATTTGAAGGGTGGTTATTTAAAAAAATTAAAGATAATTTTTTAGATGATAAACCAAATATTGGTGGTTCTGTGATAAACCAAGGATGAGTGGTTATGTTATGACATGCATTTCATTGGGTATGAAAGTCGGTTGTATGTTTATTTGATTTGTAAGAGTGACATGTATGGAATTCAACCGAATGGTTATTCAATTTAAGTATGATTGTGTTCTAAGTTTCCTTTATATGTTCTATGTTTCTTTATATGGGTTTTATGGTAATATTTTTGTTACAAAAAGAGTATGAAATGAGCTTATATTCAATGAAGAGTGTTTAATACATCATAAAAGTGAAAAGTATTACTTTATGATAAATTTTTCATGGTTTAAATTTTTTCTCAATAATAATATTTTCCCTTTTTCTGTATCTCTTACTGATATTTTTATGCTAATCCCATGTTTGAAATTTTTTCACATGATTTAAAGGATAATAGAGTCAAGTACGGGATCAAAGAAAAGTTATGATGTTTAAACGTGAAACGAATCCATGTTTCTTTTTAAAAAATTTAGTTTTATGAAAAATGGATAATGAGTAGAAGTGTCTAATTTGTAATATTTATGTTTTTTTGTATTATTTATGACATAATTCTCTAAATTTCTAAACCTGAAAATATCCTCGTTTTGAATTCAAGTCAAATTATTAACTTATCTGAAGATTATATAATGTTTAAGGTTGGGGCCTAATATACTAAGAATCTAATCTTACCCTTTTCATATGTTTTATTTTCTTGAGGGTACTAAAAAATTTGGTATGAATGATATACAAGTATATTAAAGAGATAATAATTATATAATAAAAATAAAATATTTTCTTGTATTTTATGTTTTCAAAAGTAATGTAAGATTCAAGTATGTATCTAGTTAACCAATACTATTAAAATATTTGGTCCCTTTAGATGATACATCCTATATATTATGAAAATTTAATAAAGTAACCATCAAATTTACGATATTAGGGCTAGGGTCTTTACAGACTATCCCATTTGGGATAATCATTTCATTTTCCATTGCATTTTTTGGTCATTTGGTTCCTCGTGGTTCCATCCATTAACTAAAACTGAAATTATTTATTATGAGTATTAAAGATTAATAACTAGCGTAAGAAATTACATGATAATGAAAATAAATCCTAATATGACCTAAAATATGACACTTTCATTTTAAAATATGACACTTCATGCTCAATTTATATCACCTTTAGTAAAACCTAGGTTGATTTAAGTTTTTTCTGCTTATTCTTCATAACCTAATCACAAAAAATTGACAAGACCCCACTATAATACTAAATGAGATGATACATATAAAACATCCATACATATTACATAACTATACTTGATTATCTATTACAATTGAAAATAAATCACAAATTTAAAACCCCAAAGGTTTAGTGCCTTTGAATATTAGTTTCAAATATGTCTTAAGATACAACATAGTGTATATTTCCTATACTTATGAATCACATTGTACTCCCTTAAAAATATATCATAGATAATGTTCTTCTCTATTACGTAGATAATGAAAATTTAAGAAAAGGGATAGCTCAAACACTCAATAAGGACTAAAACATAAGATAATTCAGTCAAATTAGCATATGTTATCATAAATAGGTATAAGAACATAATCATACAATTTTACATAAAAAAGTAAGAACCATGATTCATTACATAAAGGAGATATATAACATAAGAATATGGAATGTCATTGAAATTTGGCACATGAAGAAGCACATAAAATCCTATCTTATGTTGGGGATCACTACCAAGACAATCATCACATGGTGAAAAAATGTGCCCCATAAAAAATTGGACATGTTTTACCACCCATGCCTCATAACATAACATCTTATAAGATATAATATTGACCTAATTCAATGGAGTTCTATAATCATATCATGATAACCCATATATATCCATTCCAAATAATCATAAAAACATTCATAAATTCATCATATCATAACTAACCCATGAGAGTGATAAAATTTTCATAAAAATAATCACATGACATAAAAATCAATCATCCAGATAAATAAATTATATGATTCCATTAAACATATCACTAGTGAAACATACAAAAAATTAAGGATATTGACATAGATGAAAACCCCTTTAAATTAGATAAAAAGTTTATTTACAAAATAAAAAAGAAATATTCATTATATTTTGAAAAAAATTTGAATAGAAATAATTTATAAACCAATAGTTTTAAATAAAAAGAGAATATAAATAAAAATTACCTTGAAAAAACATAAATCTTAATAGGTAATCTTTTTAATGAAAATTAAAGAAAATACTGGGAGAAAATTATTGAGTGAGGCACATAATTAAAGATTGATAAAAATACTTCTTCCAAACCTTTATAAGTAATAAAAAATCAATATAATGTGAACTTAATAAATCATTTAATTAAATATAATTAAATTCCTAAAATAATATAAAGAATATGAACATGGAGGATAAATATTCTCAATAAAAAAGAAAAGAAAACGAAAATACCCCTTATAATGTTTTTGGATGAATTTTGAATTAATGAGTGGGTAAATTGTGAAAAAAATGTGTTAATACCCAAAATAACAATACAATAATAAAAATGGCTCTTATATTGAAATTTATACATATTATCCCAATGGAAGTTTTTTTATCGATAATTTCAAGTTAGAAGGAATATTAGAAGAGAAACTTTGACCATTACACCTGATATATATGAATGCATTATAACCCCTATATATCAACATATGGATCTTAATAATTTATTTTAGAACCATATTTATATTTAATAACTTTTATATAAATAAATTATACCCACTTCATACATATTTTTGTATTTTTTTAGTTTATTTTCATCATCAGATGTTAATAGTTTCAATTATATGATACTTGTTTTAGTTTGGATGTTTTGATCATTACTCTATGTTATTAAGCTCATAAATACCAAGTTATTCAAGGGAGTTAAATTATATTATTATAATGATTTTATATATTCTAATGTTCATTTTATGGAAGCATTGCTAGAAAACTAAGTTATACCAATGGTTTAGAACTGTTGGTATATTCCCCAAAACCGTTGTTATATCCTATACCAATGGTTCTATAAACTGTAGGGATTATAGTCATCGGTATAGGTCTATACCAATAGTTTTCTTTGAAATAGTTGGTATAGATCACTACCAAATTTAAATAAACATGTTTTAATTCAAATCGTTGTTATACATCTATACCAATGGTTCTTAAAACTATGTGTGTAGAGGCTTGTCCAAAATTGATGTATATCCATGATCTTGTGAACCATGGGTATAGAGTCATATCCCCAATGGACAGTAGTAGCACCATATATCACCACTCAAAGAACCTTCAAATAAATTTTAAACCATATTACACATTTAATGCAATACAATTATTATATATTTATCATTTATCCATCAGGTTATCAATAATTTTAAAACCATTTACAATACCATAACATACATATACAATCCACATCCTAAATATGTTTTATTCTTTCAGGCTACTTACTGGAAGGTATAATCCTAATGTAATTGGAATATCTGATCCCATGATAAATTTTAGAAATATGGGAAATCTGTTCAATAGTAGAGGTTACAATCTTTTGAGCACTACCTGTGATGTTTCAAACCCTAACAGAATTTGGTTGCTTATACATCATAGGGTGGAATCTCCAAGGATTGTTGATGAGGATATTTAAGTAATCACTTTCTACATTAAAGATGGTGGAAATAAACTCTTTTGATCCATTATTTATGGATACAACTATTATGTGGATAGGATACTTTTGCGGGAGAAGCTTCAGAATCTAGAGAGTATTCTATCAGACTCTTGGATTATCATGGGTGATTTTAATGCCATACTGAACATGAATGTGAAAATAGGTCCAGCTAAAAATAACACCTCTATAATAGAGTTTAGAGAATTCATTTAAAGAACCTACCTCATGTAAATTAATCTTATTGGCGCTAAATTTACTTGGTACAGGAACTATATCAGATGTATGAGGGCTAGCAGGATCGATTGGGATTTTTTGAATCATGATTTTCTTAGTGCTTGGAAGTCAAAAACATGTGTCACTCTTGCAAAGTTAAATTTTAATCATCGTCCTCTCCTGATTATTCTACTTGGGAATGAGAGAGGAAAATTGCTTCCTTTTAGGTTCAACAGTGCATGGGTCTCACTTCTATAATACTCAAAAATTGATAGAGAGATGTGGAATTCTGCAATCAATTGGGGAAGTCAATTTTCATACATCTCAAAATTCATAATGATTAAGATTAAATTGAGGGAGTGGAGTAAAGATAAACTCAGTTCGATGGATGTTGAAATTGAGGCATATTCATGACATATAGGAAAGGAATAGTAAATCTAATTTTTCAGGTGACTTGCAACAGGAGGTTGAGTTTTCAATCAATCTGAAAAATATGGTAAGGATTAGGGACAAAATTAACAAGGATATATTCAATGTTAGATGTATTAATTATGGGGATAATAATACCAAGTTCTTCAATGATTTGCAAAGGTTCAGAAGAGTGAACAGGCCCCTTGCTCTAATTAAAGAGGGTGACAGAATTTTGGAGACAAGACGGGATCTTGAAAATCATATTGTTACTTTCTATAATGAGATTTTCAATGGTCCATCTCGGAATGAAATGGTTCGAGACAACATTATCCCTAGTCTAATTAATGAGGAGGATAACAGATTTCTTACTTCACTCCTAATGGATTTTGAAATCAAAGAGGCAGTGTTTTGTCTCAAAAAATATATCTCTCCTGGACCTGATGGCTTCACCGATTTTTTATTTCAAGACTATTGGGATATTATTAATAATGAGGTGTATGTGCTTGTTTAGTCCTTTATTAGAGGTGGGCCACGGCATTTTTGGTTTAATGCTCAATTCATTACCCACATCCCTAAGGTGAAGAATGAAAGTGAAATTGGACAGTTCAGGCCAGTTGTGCTAGTTAACACAACTCATAAGATCCTCACAAAGATTATAGCCAATAGGCTTAGTTGATTTAGTGAGAAAGTCATATCATGGAACAAGTTTGGTTTTGTTAAAGGTAGGAACATACAAGATTGCCTGCTCACTACTTCAGAGTGTTTTAATCTTCTCATAAATACATCGAGGGTAGGAAATGGGGCTTTGAAGCTTGAAATTCAAAAGGAATTTGATATGATGGACTGGGGATTCATTAAACAAGTTCTTCACAGATTTGGATTTAGTGTGGTGTTTATTCAATGGATTGAAAATTTTATGGATTCAGCACATATTTCAAATTTTGTTTAATGGGTCTCTAGAGGGTTACTTCACTTCTTCGAGGGGCGTGAGATAGGTGCCCCCCTCTTTGCCATTATTTTTTCACTTTCTGAAGATTATTTAAGAATAATCCTCATTGATATGATGGAAAAGGGGGAGCTCTTCGGATTAAGAGCATCTAGAGGTATTTTTTCCCCTTCTCACCTGATTTCACTGGTGATATTGTGGTTTTTACTTAGGGTGATAAGAGAAACATGAATAATCTTAAGCGATCTCTTCAGCATTATGAGAGTGTCTCTAGACATGAAATTAATTTGCGAAAGTCCTTCATTTTTTTGTCCAAAGGTTTCCAGTATCTTAGAAGAGTCAACTCATCAACATGATTGGTCTTAGGAAGGGATCTCTCTCATTTATTTATCTTGTAGTTACAATGTTTTAGGGAACACCGAGGGCATCACACTTCTCATAGGTCCTTACTAAAGTTATAAAAATTCTTTCCTCTTGGAAGGGAAAGTCTCTCTCTATGGTTGGATGTGATTGTCTTGTAAGACACGTTGTCATTTCACAGCTAGTGTACCCTTTCATGGTGTACATGATGTCAGCCGTTGTTTTCAAAACTCTTAATGTAATGATAAGGAACTTTGTTTGGAGTATAAATTTATCAGAAAAGAAGCTTATCATAGAAAAATGGACCAAATTTTGTATGTATATCAGGAAAATAGGTCTAGGAATCAAGAATATTTGTTGTTTCAACCAAGCTTTGTAGGCCAAGTTTCTATGGAACATTATTCATAATAAAACTACCTCTCTGGATTTTTTGAGAAATAGGATTCTCTCAAGACTCATTACAAGGAAACAGGGATATCTTGACTCTTCGATATGGCCAGGATGGTGTTCGGTTTTTCACATCATAATGTAGCGCTCACATTGGACAGTCAACATGAATTATTCACTTTTGTTTTGGAATACCAACTGGACTGGAACCCCCCTTATAGAGCTTTTCAACACTGAGGAACACTATATTGAATGCAGTGTTTCCATTAAAAATAAGATTGATCATCTTGAGGAACTTCCGGAAGAGGTTGTTTCCATTATCAATGAATATGATTTTATTAATCCAGATGACATGCTATTATGGGAAGGGTTTTCGAATGTTGTGTTGGATTCCAAATCTTTTTATAAGAATATGACGTAGGGAGATGAAAAATTTATTGCTGATTTGAACAAAAAATGGTTGCTTCGACCCCGATTTACGTTGCACTGGAGTCTTTTCCACAAAAGGATTCTAGTAGATGAAGCTGTCTAGAGGAATGGGGTTTATCTATGTTAGAGATGTGATCTCTTCCATATGAATCATGATGATGTTGATAATTTATTTATGTCATGAAATAATGGTTCCCCACAATGGAAATTTGTGCTCAACACATTTGAGTTGCATCCTCCCAGCACTGCCTCAGTACTAGAGCTCATGCAGGTGCTGTTTAATGTATAGTAATCCAAGAAACTCAAAAGCACTCCTCCGGGTCGCCTGTACTAAAATTATTCACTCGTTCTATAGGGATTGCAACAAAATTGTACAATGAAGGGAAAAATATCATGAAGCCTCAGCACTGGCAGACATTGCAGTGGTAGTCAGATTGGCCAGTGATTGGACCAGTGACCATTGCAGCAATTCAGTGAGGGACCTCCTTATATTAAGCAGGTTTAAGTCCCTAAGTCTAGGGGTAAAATAAATGTTTTTTGGTCTCCAATTTAAGGGATGTCTGAAATGAAATATAGACGGGGCCTCCTGGGGAAATCCGAGACCTTCAAGTTTTGGGATTATTTTCCGGGACTCTCAGGGGGATTTAGTGGAATGTTGTTATGGCCCCTGTGGGCAAGCCACTACATCGAAAGCTGAAATTATGGTGCTAATTAGAGTGGTTGATATGGTCTATCAGAATCATTGGAACAATATTTGGTTCGAGTGTGATTCAGCGGTGCTTGTAAAGGCATTTTGGATGAATCAACACCATCTTTCAGGGAAATTAACTGGTAAATGGGTCAACTGCCTGGAAAAACATGCCAATATGAACTACTTTGTCATGCAGACATTTCAAGAATGGAACTATGTTGTATATGGGATTGTAAATAAAGGTTCCTTAGAAGAGCAATACATGCGACTTTCCACGGTTCCTAATGACTTGATGCATTTTCTGATTCAGGATAAATGTAAAATACCCTCCTTTAAAATTGTGTAACTCCTTGATTTTTCAAAATTACAGCCTCTGTGCTCATATTTCTCAAAAATAAACATTTCTATTTACATTAAATTAAAAATAGAGGGGATCAATATCTCCCAAATCATCACTAGTTACATCATAATTGTCACTAACATCATCGCTTGGAACACCTACATCATCATCATCAAAAAACAACAACAACATCAACTTACTCATCACCCCCAATAGTAGTTTTATCACCTCAACTGCCACTAGGACCCTCATTAACATATATTGGGGCTCCATATATAGATAACATTATTTCTATAAATGAATCAAAAACATTATCATCCTTTGATGGAAGTGATGGACATATAACTGGCATAGCTTTCAAAAACTATTCGGTGACCAGTTTACCTATTTCACACTCTTGTATAGCTATTTTTTTATCCTCAACAACTTATGCATGATCATTTTTTATCTTGGTAGTGTGAGCGGTTTGAGGGGAAACAAATTAGTGCCAATACCTAGTGGGGATGATGTTTTTCTTAAGCTGACATCATACTCTCCACTAGTGATCCTCACCTAATACCTATCTCAAATGATCATTTAGCCTAAATTTGTTATATTCTATCTCATCAAGGGCCTCTAGAGAATTCCATTAAAATATAAACATGATATTTAATTATGATTTATGTATTAAAATTTGAAATATAAATAAAAATACTTACAATCTTTTCTTATGTTTGCACATTTACAACACTTCCATCCTTTTTCCTCCGACTCGAGCAAAATAATTTTGCTTCTAGAATATGGAATTTGATTCCCAATGTCACTTACTACAAATGACATTTATTACTATTATATTATATTATTGAATAATATGAAATTGATGAAAAAAAACAAATTCAATTGTCAATACATCTGTTGTTAACCATCTACTCAAAAAAATTTAATACATTCCCACATTAGATTAAATTATAGTGGTGATTCATTATGTGGTATTAACTTCAATTCTCAAAATATATTACGATGTAAGGGAATAAATCTATATGTGATTAATTGAATTTCATGATCAAATGAGAAGATATGTTAGATTAATAATATAGTTATTAACTCATTTTAAATTAACCTATTTAAGATATATAGGATTTCAACACAACCTAGAATGAATTAAAATTCTAGATGTTGTAAAAATCCATAAGATGAAGAATAATCTAAATATAAATTTAATTATAAATTTAATACTAGTGGTATAACATAATAAATACATTATAATTTTCATGATAAAAATAGTTATGATATAGATTAATCTTGTATGTTTCTTTCAGTCTAATTCTATTGTTTTTATGTTATTTGGTTATTTGTTCACTTTTTTTATTTTGTTCATTTAGTAATTTCGTCATTTAGTTCATTTTTTTGTGTTATTTGGTAATTTGGCCATTGTTTTATTTGTTCATTTATTTATTTGGTTAATTGGTTAGAGTATTTTTCATGTTTTTTTTGTTTTGTTCATTTGATTCATTTTGGGTGACTATGTTTCTTTCCTTAATAAGTTATGTCATTTGGCTCATTTTGGGGTAAGATCTTTTTGAATATTTTTCCATTTGTTCATTTGGATATATCATTTGGTTCATTTTAAGAAAGTTAATTTTGGCTGATTTGGGTTAGGTTATTTGCTTCATTTTTGGGTTAAGTAATTTTTTAGTAATATAATTTGGTTTATTCTTGGAAACGTTATTTTTCACTTTGGTTTAGGTCATTTTGGGTTCAGTCATTTCGTTTATCTTAGAGTTATGTTGTATTTGAGTAAGTTTATTAGGTTTATTTTGGGTAAAGTAATTTCGTTCATTTCAGGGTTGCGTAATTTTTAGTTAGTTCATTTGGTAGTTTTTTTGTTAGAAAATTGTTTTTACATGGGTTTAGAATATTTAGTTTATTTTTGGGTTATGTCATTTTGTTAATTTTTTTAGGTCTTTTTATGTTGGGTAGTTTTGTTTTTTTGGGTTATCTATTTTTTATATTAGGTTGTCTAATTAACTTTGGGTTAGAAATTTGGTTTATTTTTGTGTTATATATTTTATGGGTTATTTTATTTAGTTTATTTTTGTCATTTTGTCATTAGTTTTCTTTAGATTAGGTCATTTTATCAATTATTCAATTTTTTTGTTAGGTTAATTATTTCATTTTGGGTCATGTTATTTATTTTTGTTTGGTTTAGGTTATTTATTTCATGGTATATTATGGTATTTTCTTCATCATGGGTTATGTCAATTAGTTAATTTTACATTAGGTTATTTGGTTTACAAAGTTTTTTTGAACTGATAAATTCTCAAATTCATCCCTTGAGTAATGATACACTCATCGAGGCATGTTTTCAATGATATAAGGACTATATTGACACATCATTAAGAAGTTAAATTAAAATGAAGAAAAAATTTATATATGGATTTCAATGGGACTTTCATCATGTTTGGAGGATTAATGTTAAAACAACCTAGAGTGGGTAAGTGGACTTCATTCAAGATATAAATTCAATATTAAAGTGTAATTTCTATCCTTATATTAAAGAGATTCCTGAGAAGTAGAAAACATAAATTTCCACATGAAAATATAACTAAATGTTGTATTTCTATCCTTCTTTAATAATTTGGAATTATATGCCTTCTATACATAGAATATGTCAGTTTTTAGGAAAATTTTAAGACTATTTTATTGAATCTTAAATCCTTTCTATGACTATTTATGTTTTTATAATTCGTCAAAATTCAAGTAAGATGAAATGACCTCTTTAGGTTGGTATGATTTTATTCAATTAAGGATTGGTTGATTTGAATAGACTATAGGGAGTTGCATGTAAGAATATTTTATATTTTACATGAAATATATTTATTAAAATTGGTGTATAGATTACAAAATATAACAAAAATAAATAAATTAGAATATAATGAACTTGAATGAGTCATGTTGAGCTAATATGAATTAAAATATAACACATATGGTTGGTTCAATAATATCATTGGTGGAAAACATAACTTATAAAATTATTGGATCCCCAAAGTATTACCAACACGCTGTTGAGAACATATCAAAACAACAAGCATACTATTTGGAAAAATCTGGGCAATAATAAATCCAAAGAACAAAAAATATTTGTAGTACATTGGTTTAACTATTATAATTTTGGGAATAAGAAACTTGATTGTTGTGATTATTATTAAATATTTAATGAAATGTACAATATTCTATTTTGTTCAATCTCAACATGAAAATATTAAAGCCTATCTAATATAGATATCCCCCCAAATTTTAAATTCATCATATAAATCTATTGTACTTGAGTAAAAATATAAATATAGATATTATTTCCATTTATATTAATGTACCTAGAACCTCTCAGGTTTGTGAATTGTAGTGTGAACCAAAGTAGGAAAATACATCATAACATCCTTGTTCTTTTTTATGGTTGCATCCTAAAAAATCAATACAATTAAAAATAATTAAACTTTAAATATAAACCATTAAATATTAAGAATATCATAAACTTATTAATCTTCTAATATGTGACAATTTCTTGATATTGTGTTATTAGAAAGACAATGAATATTGGTGCACCCTATAAATAATAACTGACTCAACTATTTCAACCAATATATAAATCATGAATATATGATCACCTCAACTCCCCACGATTTATCAACCGTGTGACCATAACAACTTCACCATAAGGAAAGTTAAATTGATACTTCAATTAACATATTAATTAATATAAATACAACAATAATATAGATATTAGTTTAAAAAAAATTCTTACTCATATCTCTACCCATGATTTCTCCTTTATTTCATTACTAATATCCCTCCATGAGACTGATTTCATCATAATGATATCATTGTAACTTAGATACAGTTCTCCTAAAACTTCTACACTATTTGGAATTTTTACCTGTCATTTGATTACCTTCACTATAATCTACCATTTTTTAAAAATTTCATGCTTCACATATATGGGTATGATCACATCACCTATTATAAGATCCCTTTAAATTAGATAAAAGGAAAAGAATAATTTATTCATATTCTAACAGTAAAAAATGATGTTATATAATTTGGAACACCTATTAAAAAATCTTGATATAGGCTACTCATTAGTCTCTAATGTATTTGTAGGATATCCTAGATTGGTAGACTCTAAAGGATGTTCCAATTCTAATGCATGCACTGGGTTCTCTATATGTTGTGGATTGGAAGCAGAAGGAACAGAATCATCTGATCCTGGATGGATTGTAAGAAATGGAGGTGTTGTAGACATGGTAGGATAAGAATATAAGGGATGTGGATAAATCATAGGATATGGATATGGTATTGGTGGGAACATTATTTGAGGCATCATAGACATGATATGAGAAGTAGAGGCTAAATAAGATATTGATGGAGGCATGGGTGGGAACATTCCTAGAGGCTCAAGTGGCGGATGAAGAGGTGTGGTGGATGGTATAGTTGTTGATGGTTCAAGGTGTGAATTGGTATGAAGAGTTATACATGCATCTCTAAGAGTACCCTCGCATAGACCCATACTAGTATGCTGAGGAGAAGCCAACTATAGTTCAGATGAATTTCTCTAAAAATTTGATAAAGAATAAGAAGATCATAGTAAATGTAATGAAGAAGAAATATATTACAATTATTGTACTCACTAAGGGAACCATAGGAGACAACCCAAGATCTCACATCTGTTGATCGTTATCAAATGATATATTCCTTTTAGTTTCTTCAATATCTCTCATAATATAAAAAATAATGAAATGTACATTTTTGCAAAACAGTTTTTAATAATTACTCATAGAATGTATAAGTAAAATAAGTCATAAAAAATATCATTACATGTTTTAGAAACTATAATTTAAAACCAAGTTATACATTATTTAAAAATTCATTTTAAACCTGGTTTTCTTAATTGAAATAAATATAATTAAATTCAATGAAGAAAACAATTCTGAAATAAATATATCTTTCTAAACTGAAACTAAATTAATGTAAGTACAGTTGTCCCAATATGGGAAACCCATGTTAAGGTAAACTCAATAAAATATGATCGTATATAGTTTCTTCTACATATTACCCACCACTAATTTAGGTTCAACTTCAATTCTCACAATGGGAAAATTGGAGTCATCAAATAAAAAATTTTGGTTAACACCAATTGTGGTGTCAATTGTTTCAATTTCATCCCCACTATCATGAAAATATGTCTTGAGATTAATTCAATAATGACACTAAAATTATGTCTCTGATGATCATTCACATAAAACACTTTTTTTCCATTAATGAAACAATATATGGTTCATTTTTAATGAGAAAGTGATCATGTCAACTACTCTAAATCCACAATTACAAATAAATGTACCATGTCACATCATTGGATCAAACCATTTGCATTTCATCCTAGTGACTTGACCGTGAGAGTAGTAATCTAATAATAATATTTTCTCAACAATACATAATAGTATAAATTTTTATATTGAGTCCTACTATATTAGGCACTATCCTAATAGTATGTTGTTGTAGTTCAAATAATTCCATCATGTTCTTTTCTCATATTCATCGCTCGATCAATTGTAACAAATTTATACCCATTTATTATTAAGGATTTTCATTCACAAACCAAAGAATTGGGACTAAAATATAAGGATATTAATTCATTATAGACAGATCCAACAAGTAAACTCAATAACTTAAATATATATGAATAATACAATTAAATTAACATCTATATTTAACGTTAATTAAAGTAATGGTCATACCTTTGATTTCAAACAAGTAGGAAACTCTATGTTTTTAAATGACTCTCTCCTTATCAAAGGAAATTATCGATGAACTCAACATATAATTTTTTTATGTTCTATCCATAAAGTGACAAATAAAGTTTAAGATATATTTGAAATGACATAGTATGAGATAAAATATAAATATTCAAACTGCTTAGTTGATATAGACATCGAACAAACAAAATTCAAAAAAGATTGTGCGATGTGCCATATATTTCTCTTCAAGGATCAATGTATTCAATATATATGACCCATAAATTTTTTCCTTTTTAAGGAAGAGATGGAAATTAGGGCTAAATTTTCTAATACTACTCACCTTAATTTCTCATTGGTCAATTATTTATTTTTCAATAAGTTTTTTAGTTGGAAGATGAGCTATTAAATTTAGCATGCATGTGAAAAATTGTGGACTGAAAAAAAATTTCCAACCCATGAAAAATTATTGTGACCACTTACTGAATTTTTATCAAGAAATAATTGGATAACCTTTTAGCATAATGGTATTTATAAAAATGGAACAATCAAATCACTTTCAACCTTACATTATTATATAGTAAATTTTGTATTTCTATTGGAATCAATTCATTAAGAAGGATGTGATAATCCTGAGTTTTTAGGGATTTTAGTTTCAACTACCTTTTATTGAATCATTTAGATATGTTTATAGAATAGGCATCAGGAACCATGATATTCTATAATACTTATCAGAATTGATTTTTCTCTGAAGGTTTCATCACATATGAAGCACAAGGAACTTTCCATTTTTTTCAATGATACACACGGGATGCAGTTCTAGTGGAATACCTCAATCCAAATAGTTTTGGTGAGATTTTAAGTTATATTTGGTCTTCCCCTTTATATTTATAAGAACATAAATCAACATTTCACAAATATTTTTCTCAATTTTCATTAATTTTAAACAATTACATAAAAATTTGGTTAAACGTAATGGGAAATTAAGAAATATAATTTTATTTTTATAATTGTAAGTGGATTCAGTGTCAATATTCTTCCTCTTTTTAGATTTCACATGACATTTACCAAATGAAAAACTGAAATATTTAAATTCATTAATCACATAAATTCCTAACATGTGTTGAGGTGGCTATTAAGTGTTATTAGTATTATCAAACCTCTATTGATTATTCCTATATTGATGATCCATTGAGAAAAAACATTGATGCCCCATGAAAATTAAACTACAATGATATTTAAGTATTCTCAATCATTTATTCTTCATAAAAATAGGAAATGATATTTTTTCCTTCATGATCTAATCATAAATCATTTCATAATCAAATAAATCATTTATACTCTATAGAATAGAAGCATGCATCTGGAAATATATTTTTTGAAGAAGCGCTGAATGTATACACACCCATATCCCAAAGATGATTCAAATATATTATTAATGGTTGAAATTAGACGTATATATCATTTCCAGGATAACTAGGTCTAGATATTAGTATACTAAAGAAAGTTAAAGTTTTTTTCATACACATCCATGAAAGAAGATTATAAATGTGAATAAAAACTGCTCACATGTTGTGAGTAGTAAGAATCTGACTAAACATATTCAAACTATCATAGGATAGACCCAACCTCACATTATGAACCTCAATTGAAAAATCTAGATTTTTTGTATCAAAATCCTACCATGCTAAGATATCTACTAGATGAAACAACTCATCATTATATTTAATACACTCAAAACCATTCAATCGTATTGCTTGAAATTTCTATAGATATAAATATATTTTTAAGATTGGGAATCAATGGAAAGTTTCACATGACTTCCTATGGAATATGAGATGGTTTTACTTATACATTTACCTTCTATAAAGATTTATTAAATTCTTTATAGTCATTAAATTATTTTTTCCCCACAAAAAATACAACACAAGTTTTTAGAAAATAAATAATTTTATTAGTACAAAATCTAAGCTACTTAATTAACTTCCATTCCTTATAATTATTTGAGGGAATATCTACACCATAAAGAATAAAGGACTTTATAAAGGTATGAATATAATCAATGTAAGTATTAAAAAATACATACAAGGTTTTTCCATGATATAACCACATTAAAAATTCCAAATTTTTCATTTTAATTCATTCCTGATATACAAATTTCATGGCATCATCCATTAATTTTTTCAATTTCTCAACACCATAATCTACATTATTTTCCTCATTATATTGATATCATTTTATTATTTTACTATAATAAAATATCTATCATGATAATACACAAATTGAAACTGATCAAATATCAAATTCTCCATACCACTTATTTCTTTCCGTTCATGGATAGTAAAATATTTTCTTATCTCTCCCTTATGGTACCAAACATAATATTTTTTTAATATATCTTTTGTTATATGGTATATGACTTCTTATTGACTTAACCATGGTATTAAAACACAATTATAACATGTAAATAGTATACGGCCTCCATTTATATATTTATTAAATAAAAAATCTAAAACATCAAAATTATTTTGATACTTGGTTAAAATCTGATCGGTATGATATATCCATCTTCTCTTCATTATATTATAGGGAAAATAATTATATTCAAATAAAAAATGTAAACCATAATTGAAAATTTTATTACAACCAATTTTAATATGAGTGTCAACAAAGTATACTAGTAGCTATAAAAATAAAGAATAAGATAAATAACATATTCTATAAGTGATTCCTACAAATAAGAAACCAATGTGGGTATCCCAAACATTTAATAATTCAAAATCACGGTGGATAAAGAAAATAACATTGAGACACTACAAATTTTTACCCAATTTTTTAACTATGAAGACTCAATAAACAACATCCAAACAATGGAAAAACAATAATTTCATGAAAACGAATCTTACTGTCCAAATGATCACAATACTTTGAACATCCTGAAATACATTCCAGAGAAAAAAATAGAATCAAATGAGAGAAATGATTGATATAAAGAATATGAGAGTGTAATAAATACCTTAATATATCTACAAATTCAACATTAAGATCTAGAATATACTAGGGAAATTTTATTTTTTGAATAATTTAATCTATAATTTTTTTGTAGATATTCCAACCAACCACGATAATGAATAGTCTTTGGAATTTTTAAGATAGATGGATTAGAATTCCAAAAACCACCTACATTATAAACACACTAATGATTGCATTATATCTTTAGGATTGAAAATTTAAGGATATTCCTCCCATGATTTGGGTTCCCCGATCTTATTCTCTTCATTAAATGGGAAACCTTTACTAGCCCTAGAGTATATAGAGCTTCCACCCTTCTTGGGTTGTGACCAACCTAGAGAGAGTCATTAATTCCCTATGGGATCAATCAGTATAGAAGTTAAAAACACAAACCTCAAATCACAACATCTATAATTAAGTAGTATAGGATCATGACAATATAAGGATTATCCTATAAATAAAATGTTATATAATACTCAATTCAATAATTAAGACACAGACTAATGTTATAAATAAAAACTACTTGAAAATTAAAAGAATATGGATTGATGATGATTTAAGATAATTATATAAGAAAATGAAATAAAAGGTATGAAATATATAATTCCTAGGTTTATGTTCCAATGATTGTAAAGATTTATTGAATTATTCTTATTTTCATTGGAATTATGTCTAAGTCACCCTACCCCCTCCCATATGAGTTATTACTCTCTCTCTCTCATAAATTCTCCTTTTTAATGGTTATATACTTTGATTCATTAGTGATAATTATAATTAAAATTAATTTATAAATTTAGATTCTATCATACCCAATGGTTATAGTGAAAGTATTTTTCTAGTAACTATATTATAGAACAATCCTTTAATAAAAACACAATGTTCATGAAATAAAAAATTAATATAGAGAGGTAGGGAATATAATTTAATGTGAAAACCAAGAATTTTTTTTATGAGTTGTATTTTGTCATTTTTTGTTTTGTGGATCATGGTGTGAGGTCCTGGGGACCCTCCTGTTTTCTAGTTTGTTTGATTCTCACTTAAACCATAAAGTGATTTTATGTTGAAAAATAAAAAATAGTCAATTAAAAAAATACATAGGAACACTAGTACAATCCCCCCTTTAATCACGTGTTAGGAAGAAATAAAGATCACCCTATCATGATATCTATGATAGGGAGATAAAAATGAAATAAAACAAAGAGAATCTATGATAGTATAAATTTTGTAGCCTCTCTATGGTAGAAATGAAGTTCCCATTCAGGATCCAAGTATTACTGATAGGGGGAGGGGGTGAATCAGTGATATCTTTTTCTTTTTAAGTTTCCTTCTTTTTGAAACAACCTTCACCTCCAGTTAAATATTTTCTTCCCTACTGAACACACACAACCATAGGAACACATGATTTACAAGGTTCACTACTCAACAAGATAGTTTGTGTCCTTGGTATGGTATGAAAACAATCCAGTACTACACAATATCCTAGAAAACAATCCATTGATGTGGAATACAATGAGTAGGATATACCCTTACCCTCATGTAGAACTTGTAAAACAATGAGCAAGTGTGTGTGCACCCCCTTAGCACAAATAAGGAATTTCAGTATTTCAGTGCTTCTTTACAATTAAACGGTTTTATTCTCTGAAGTACAAATCCTCACTTTCATACCCAGAAGCTGGTAAGAACTCCCATATGCACAACTAAATATGTGCGAAGACCCAAAATTTTTTGTGTAGCCTTTAGGGTTTCTTTCACGCAATTCAAATGACTTGCGCGTAAAAATTTCCTTTGGCGCAATAAACCTTTTTCGCTCAACTTTCCTTTTTTAGAGCAACTTTACACTTTTCATGTAGGTTCCCACTTTTTTGCACACCCTTCCACTTTTTGTGCAAACCTCTTTCTTTTTGTTCAACTCACCTAGCATAAAATTTTACGTGCACCAGAGCTCAAAATTTTTTTAAGTGTCGAGCCACACACAATGAGAGGGGGTCGCCTCATATTTATAGGCATTTTAAACTCCACATGAAAAACACTAATCCATGCGTAAAAACCCCCTTTGAGTTTGTAAAAAACTCTTTCACGCAACTTCATATTTCGCGCAATGCTCCAATATTTTTCGCACCTCATGCCTTTTCCCATTTTCGAGCTCCTGATCTCGAAACACCTTTTGCATGAGAAACATCATTCCTCTATTCTGTGCACCACTCCAATATTTCGCGCAACCTTTATTTTTTGCACATCTAGCTTATATTTCACGCATCCCGTAATTATTTTGCCCAACATTTTTATTTTTTGTGCATCCCACTGATTTTTCATGCATCCCGCTACTAGTTCACACGGCCTTCATTTTTTCACACACTCGGCCCATTTTTTTGCACACTACATGCCTTTGTCATTTTTCGATGTTTTGACCTTGAATCATTCCTTGTGCAAAAAAATATAAACCATCTTCAATCTTGTGCACAACATTCATTTCCAAAAACAAATTTCTTCATCGCCCAATTTTTAAGCCCTAAAATTTTGCAAACACTGAAAAACGGCGCTACCTTAAACTATTATTTTGTGTTGTCTCCAGATTGTCCATTCCTTTTTCATTTCTTTCTTCAGTGCTTCCCATAACCATTATTCATCTTTCATCACGAACTCCACTATCGTGATATATATCCTTTGATAGACTAGATTTGGCATCGTCATAATTATAAGGGAAATTACTAAAACTTCCATATCTTCCATTAGCATCATTCCTTTCAATAAAAACTGTATATGACTGGCATCATCACTTATCCCCCTTTCCATCATAAGGCTTGCATCACAAGTTCTCTTGACATTTGATATTTGTGAAATACATATCAGCAAAGAATCTTCGGGTTTTGAGTCCTTTACAAAGTTAATTGATTTAGCTTCTTTGACAACAAAAAACAACACTATGTAACATAAAATTCTTCTTGCTTACTTATCTATACAACTTATTCCCAATAAGAAACCCTACTGCCGTCTCATTTAGGCACTTCTAATAAATTCTAGAATTTAAAAACAAGAAAAAAAAACTCACTAAATCTATATTAAACCAATATAATAACTTTAATGTACTTTATGACATAGATAGAAATAAAAACAATACTCACTAGAAGAGAAAAAGGATTTGGAACTCACAAATATGATGTTGAATAAGATCTAGATCAAAAAAATCCAGAATAAGTGGAGAATGTTGGAGGAGAATGGAAGTTTCCATTATCTCGGTTGAGGGAAATAAAGGTAGGTATTGTGGTTCAATAGGGTAGGCTAGGAGCCTGATGTATTTGTGAAGAATTTATACTAATGTTTTTTTAAAAACTGTTGGTATAGACCAACATATGCCGAAGGTTTTTTAAATCCATTAGTATAGCTTTATATATACCAATGGTTTGAATAAACTATTGTTATAAACTGAATCTAATAACTCAATACCAATAGTTCATATAAACCATTGGTATAGATATTTTTGGATATCCTCATTTATTTGTAGTGAAGATATGGGTATGATTCAAAATAATGTAATTTACATGACATATGTTTCAAGTAAATTTACCAATATTAATGACTTTATTTATAATGATCATTCGATTTAGTGAAACCATTTTAGAAAAATAATATTATTATTAATTATCATTTATTACTAGCATTAATTTCTTGATACCCATCCATCATTAAAATTATAAATATCATATAACATCATTCATGTTTATGGTTAAATCAACCCAAACAAGAACATGTTATAAAAATTAATGAGTAAGAGTGTGAAATTATATAGTTATGATAACTTTTTTAAACAATACTAATGATTTTAAAAACACTTAATTAGAATAGGGAATGGGGATTTAGAATATAGGATACAGTGAGGTAATTTAAAATTATATAGAAGAACTATATATGAAAATATCCTTCTCATAATGACATCCTTGATAATAAAGGATTTTGGACTCCTTCATGTTACCATTATCTTGTCCTGAGATGATCATGAAGACATGAGAGGGGTGAATTGTGTTCTTTTAAAACACTTAAATTTTTCAAAAACAATCCTTCTTGAACAATTAAAGTAAATTTTTCCTCTTTACATTAATCAGAATATACAACATAAAATAAAAAGAGCTTATAAATTATTATAGTGGTTTGGGACACTGAGATCCCCTAGTCTAATCCAAAAATGCTCTCTCCACAGGAATGGATATTTTTACCAGAAAAAAAACTTTTTTAAGGGGTCTCAGAAGTTGAGTACGAGAAATTCTAACTCATTACAATATCCTTCACAAGGAATTCATGCAAGGCAAACAATGGTCCTTGAAACAATCAACACTTGAGTGTTAACTAAAAGAAAAAGATTTTAATTTATTGAATAAATTATCTATAAAATCATTAAGATATAGATAATGAAGCTGATATATGATGAGATATTCAAAGGGATATGTATGTGTCCAAATTTTAGTCCTTAATAAGAATATTTTGAAGACTATAGAGAATATTCAGATATAATAGCAGTTGTATGATCAGCCTTTATAGTACTAGTATAGACACTTAATAGCAGATAAAACATGTATGCCTACAAATTATAGTCATGAAAACTTAAAAAAAGTATATAATATTCATTAAATATTTATAAAGTGTCATTAAATAATAAAATGATGAACTGAAAGTTATATATAAATGTGTAGTATAATCCAATAAAAATTCTCTATTGTAAACATGAAATATTTGAGGTTATTTTTAGATAAATAGTTTTAGAACATTGATAATTAAATTTTATAGATTTATCCATTGAATAAATAATAAATAAGTATCCCAAAATAATTCCAGTCAAAAAGATCTAAAAGATTCACCAAATAAAACATGATTTAAAAATTCTCAATGCATTTAAAATATTAAATCTAAAAAAATATAAAACGTTAGTTAGAAATCAAAAAGAAATAATCATTTTTTTCTAGATGTTATGAAATGGTCTTTTAATCATTTTACAAATATATTTATTCTAAAAAAATTGTAGATGAATTTCGAAATAATTCAAATATTACATTCCACAGATGACCAGATCGATGTGGGGATCATTCTGGGTGAGGGTAATTCCAAAAGTACGGTAGCTAACATACCGATCAATCCAAAAATATGGTACCAAAACCTGAAGTTCAATGCCAATGTTTTTCTCTAAACATGTGGTATATTACTAGTTTTAGGTAACATATGTAAGTTATATAAAAAACCTTAGGTACTTGAAGTCTTGGTTCCTTAAAAATGTGATGTTACAAAAAATAATGCTAAATAAAAATGCAGGGTTCCAAACATGGTGTTGAAAACCAACAATAGGTTTAACTACTCTTCTTGAATAGGGATTCCAAAATTCTCTTCAATGCATAGAATAATTAGTAGAATATTCATATATGAAAAAATAAACAATAAAAATGAAAAAAAAAATCTATAATTTTAGTTATAAAATATTAAATTCAATGAAAAGTATAAACCTGAAATCCACTAAAAGTAACTTTATTGGTAAAACATATAAGGGGGTTTGTAAGAACAAAATCAATGAATAATTTGTTGGATAATAATTTATATTCCGAGTAATATACACATTTTCTATAATCATAAAATCTATAAAAACATAAGAACTTACAAGTTTTTAATTTCTTAAAAATGATCATATTAATTAAGTTTATATTAATTACGTCAAAATCATATAGACACATATAGACTTAATTTAGATAATTTTTTGTTTTTCTATATTTCTACCCCATTTTGTGAGATTAAAAATAAATAATTAAAAGTAATAAAAAACTATGAATGTTCCACAAAACTATATAGGAAGGTTATTGAATCCAAAGATAAGTAAATTATGAAATTTTCGGAAATAAAACAAAATAAAAAAAATAGTTAAAAATACTATTTTATAAATAATTATGGATTATAATGAGAAATAATTTCAAGAAAAGGTTTGGTAATAGGGGTTGATATAGGGACCAAAAAAGGCATGGATTCCTTTTAAGATGAGTCAAAGGTTAGATAATCGTGATGTTTCAAATAAACTGCCTAAAGCTACAACATAAAATACTTGAAATTATTATTTAAAGGATTTGTCCATTCATTGAGTAAATTTCAAGATTCATGACTAGAATTTCAACTTTCAATTAGGTTTTCTTTCAAAAAGGTCTTAACTATCTTAGAAGGTTGAGAAAACTTGTCCATCACACTCCCAACCCTGTTGACCAGATCTCTTAGACAAGGTTCTGGAGAAGCTAAGTTATCAATTAGATCTTTCTAATTTTATAAAGTAATATACATTGTAAAACTATCAAAATATATACTATTAACATTTAAACCAAATTATTTGTGATCAGTAGAAAAAAAATATAGCCATTGAAAAACATATCCAGAAATTGTACTCGAATAGTTATAAGCTCTTCCTTGACTTGAAATAGAATCCTTCACTACTTCAAACTAAGAGGAAAAAACATTCTCATATCACTAAAATCTGAATTGTACATCATATTTTTAAAAAATATTTTATAGTAAAATAAAACATTTCATTCTCAACCAATTAAATAGAAGTTTCTATATTAATACTTCCTTCTCCAAATGAATGATTTTATTTAGTTCTTTACCTCGCATAAGAAAGAGAAGAATGTTAAGCATGTTACTTGTCAACATGAGAAATTTTTTCAACTATTTCTTACATAACTAGATTTGACTGACTGAAAAATATTACAATAAACTCAACTAAATATTCATTTGGTGCTGGTTGATCTCTCCTCTAAGGTATCTAAACCATCAAATCTCTAATATCTGTCATAACAGATGGTGTCTGATACACTGTTGAGAACTAAAGTGGTCCTTAAACTCTTACATCTATATTTTCACCCAAAACTTGTTTCTTTATTCTACATGAAGGAATATTTTCATCACCTATAGTTGATTATTCTAAAAAATAGCTCCAACTTCATATCCAACCACTATCAGTTTAGGACAAAAGACAATATTAAAACCACCTTTAATTCCTGATTGTATGTCTTCAATTGTAGTAATTCCAATAGACCTTCCATATTTAAGTCTTCCTTTCCCTCTTTTATTACCAACATTAGAGGGATCATCAACTAAATCTCCTAATAAAAGTATATTTCCTTTATAAATTCCCAATAAAAATCCAAACATCCATAGAGCTAGAGATATAAATATGTTGTTATGGTGACATATTATCCATGTCATGATATCTAAATTTATTCATATCTTGTAGATAATAATAGACATCAACCTTATATACATATAAAAATGCATCTTTATGTTCTTTTCAATGTAACCCCTCATATACCTAATCATATAGTGACATAAATAAAACTTTATATCAATTAAAATAATATATATAATATATATATATATATAAAGAGAATATTTTTTTATTCAGAAGTCCTAGTTATGTCACTTATCTAAATAAACATAACAAAAACCTTCTGATGTGATTTGAGGTCATTCGCCATCAACTTCAATATTTGAGAGGTTCCAAGGAGAAAATATAAAATTTCCTCTAACTTGTGAAATGTATCACCAATAAATCTCAAATTAAAATTGATATTCTCTTCATTAGGGCACTTTAATATTTGTGTCATCTCTATAGCTGATAATAAAAATCCCTTATCACCTAATTTCAAAAAAACTACATCTTCATTTTCACACAAACTAAACTTAATGATTTTCAAATAACTCTTGAACATATCTTTCAAAAATAAATTCATTATTAAATCCATCAACAATAAACTCCAAACCTTGAAAAAATTTCACTTTATTTAGCAGGAGCTTTATTTTTGAACATCCATTCAAAATTTGTAAACATTCCTTGAAACACATGATAGTCATATCTTGAAAAATTTTCCCTCTTTCTATTTTGGGTACTAGATTCATTGGTTATATTGATATTTTCCATTTTCAAATTAGTGATTAACAGTTTAGGATTCAAACATTTAGTGTTCAAGTAATCGAGAGATAAAAAGATTGATAATTCGAAAAGACTGTGATTCTAATGTTAGGAGAGAGTGATGAAACCTCCGATGATTTTGGGTGATGATTGGGTTTCAAAATATGAAATACCTGAGTGAAAATTAGGGATTTCAAAAATATACACATGAAAATACAATTTAAAATTATGATTAATACATGCTTAAATTTAGAAACCCCAAGAAAATATAAAAATGATAAATAAATATTGATAGGAAAAACATTGATTAACTTTTTAAAAGTGAATAAAATAAATAATTATTAACTAATAAATTATTAAAATATATATATAATCTTTATTTAATATAAAACAAACCTAACTCCTCCTTGATAAAATAAAAATAAGCAGTGGGACAAGGTTTGGTAAAAATATCAGCAAACTAATATTTAGTTTTAACAAATTCTAAATAAATGTCACTATTTTGAACATGATCACTTAAAAATGATGGAAAATATCAATATGATTAGTTATATAATGGATTATTGTGTTTTTTAGAAATATTTATAGCACTGTTGTTACCACATAAAATAAGAGCATGATCAAAATTAAGTCCAAATTATAAAATATTGTGTTTCATCCACAACACCTAAGCACAAAAAATTCCAGCATATTTATATTATACCTCATCATTTTACAATTCAAATGGATATTGCTTCTTATAATACAATTAAACAAGGGAATTTACTAAAAAGTGATAGTTTCCTAAGGTACTCTTACTATCTAATCAAAAACATCCAAAAATAACATCTGAATATACGATTAAATTAAAACCAATATGTAATTCCCCCAATATAACTCTCTTAAACATGTCCAAAAATGGTTTGTTACGAGACAACATGTTCCTCCTTGTATTCTAGAGGCTGCCGACTAGCAGTGGGGTGTGAAATATATAGTGGGAATACAATACCCCCATATATGAAGTATCATAAAACAAAAAATAAATCATATAAACAAAATAAATAAAAGTATAGACATAGAAGAAACCTAATGAATAATACAATAAATAATAAATAAGTATTGTAATAATGTGATGGAATGTAACTAAATTTCATAGTAGAAACAATAAAAGTAAAAGGATAGAAAACTAAAATAAAGACTCAAAATTATCTATTCTCGATCCCCACATATGTCCCACCTCCAAACTCCAGCCCATCCAACAAACAAAAAATAAACAACAAATTCCTTTTCCCTTGTACAAACTTACATCCATGTAATCTTCTCAAATACCAAATAGAGGCTTTAATAAGTTGTGAGTATAACTTAGTAGGTCGAGATTACTATGTATAAATAAACCAGTCTGATAATAATTGTAATCAATAAAGTTATAAAAAAGTTTATTAATTAACTCAACTATTAATAAAATTAAACAACAACCTTCTTTGACTCCATTTCAGAATATCTCTAAGCATATCTTACAACCATGTCAATTGAAACCATATAAACATAGTAAAATAACCTACTTTATAACCATGCTAGAATATCTCAGAGCACATCTTACGACCATGACAACCACCACCATATAACCATGGTACAGTCACAACAATCCAAGTCAAAGCCATATAATCATTACAGCATCTAGGCCAAATCCCTATAACCATTCTATCATGGTACTAGGCATATTCCGCTCACTATAAGCATTACTGCATGGGACTAGGACAAGCCCACTCAATATCATCATTATAGAATATAAGTTTTCATGTGTGAGGGCCAAGCTTGTTATATAATAATTTCATCCTAGAACACAATTCTCGTCATACAGTATCGATATCACAATATCACATCATAAATCTCAATGGTATTTATTAGAATTACCATTTATCTTTCATATGCCAGTTTCAATTAAAATCACAATTGATTAATAGTTATAACAGTAATTAATAATCCATTTATTAGGGATTCTATATCAAAATATCATTTAAGGTATCATTTAATTCTTAACATGCTTTAATCCATTATCCAATTCAATTATATTCAGGGTCTGCTCACCCCATAGGTATCCATAATCCATGTCAGAATCTAATGGAAACAAAAGGACTCGAAGAAATCATTTCATTCGTTATTTAATCAATTTGTGTGAATTTTACATTATTTTAATCACAATACTACATAAACATGGAAATTATCAAACCATAGGGTTAAGATTTAGACAAATTACCTTTAATTGATGATTTAAAAATGATTTCAATAGAAAATTACCATGAATAATAAGGTGTAGATGATCACCAAGAGAATCCAAGATAAAAAATGATCAAGAACAAAACCAACAACACACATAGTCAAAATATTTCACCTCCATGGTTGGATAACCAAGGAAGATAAGGTAAAAACTGGACTAGAACCACTTTACATGGATCTAAGGCATTATCTGGACATCTGGAAGAAATTTTGGCACACCAAAATCACCAAAAAATATCCTTAGGGTCGAGAGGGTAATCTTAAAGAAAGTTAGAATGAAATTTAAACTACACAGCATATTTTAAAATATCATGTTGAGTAATTACACAATGGGTAATTTAGTTACACTTTGTGTATATATTTTTAATGGGATACACTAAAAACTCATCACCTCAAGTTATTTTATTAAAAACAACGAAAATATTACATGACACATAATATATTTAAAAAAAATTAAATCTTATATATGGATGTTTTTTCAATCCATTTCCTTATTAAACTACCCAAAATCTCCTTAAAGATTCTCAACATACCAATAACCCATGATGTACTTAACCCATTTATAGATGGACTCAATTAATTCAAAAAAATACATCCTTGAATTTTAAGTCATTTTCCCCGGCAAACGCTTTCCACAAGGATCCTCTCTGGTTTTCCCAATATTGGTTTAAAGATATGGAAAAACATACCTATAATAAAAGTTAACAAAAAACTCATAGAGAGACGTACATGAAAAAATATTGGATCTTACAACCTCATCACCATATAATATCTTGTCCCTAAGCTACTCCAAGGATCACTATGAGCTCTCAACGAATAGGTATAACTTCTTTTTTCACATATCAAACTCCCTCTCTCGGTTATCCTCCTAAACTCATCCATGTTTCAACTAAAATCAAACCAAAAGTATATTCCTACCTCAAATATATTTCTCACTATGACCCATAACCCTTATTGGATACTCCACAAAGAACGCATCATCACAAAGCTAAATGTATGTTATGTCTATCACATGGGAAGGGTTTAAATGATATCTCTATAGCTTTGACATGTGGAACTTGTCGTGTAAGGCATGGTATCACTATGTAAGGGATAAATAGTATGCCATTGGAATAACCCTTTCCACTATCTCAAATGGCCTGAAAAACCTAGGTGTTTGCTTTCCCTACATCCTCATATGAATTTTACCCAACATAGGTAACACTTGAAGGAAAACATGATAACTAATTTCAAATTATATCGGTCATCTATAATAACCAACATATAATTTCTTCCTGGTATACATGGTCTCCAACCAATTTTTGATCAAATGAACCAACTTAAATACATCTTACAAGAGACTTGGCCCAATAAGTGTTGACTCACCTACCACCATCTAAAAAAGAGTAAAATGGAACATCCTTCTATGAAGAGCCTAAAAAGGTTCCATTTGGATTGATTCCTAGAAGATATTATTATATGAAGACTCTATGAGTTCCATATGTTTCCCTCATGAACCACCAAAATCCAAAACATCGTCTCATAACATATCCAACAGAATCAGAAAATACCGCTTATTGTCCATGAGATTTTGGATGATATGTTATTCTCAAAAGAACATGTGATCCCAAATATTTCTAAATACCCTTCCAAAAATGCATTTCTAAATAATGATCTCTATCTAAAATGATACTCCTTATAATGCCATAAAATTGAACCACCTCGTACATGTAAACACTGCCCAGATCATCAACTATGATGATTTCTCTAATAGGTAAGAAATGGGATACCCTATTCATTCGATCCAAAATAACCCATATAGTGTTATTCTTATGGGTTTTCTTGGGTAATCCTATCACAAAATCCATTATGGCATCATCACATTACCTCTTGGGAATGCGAAAGGATGTAAAATCTCATTTTCCTTGTGATTCTCATCTTTCACCTACTAATAAGAGAAGAATATACTCTGGTATCTTGCCACATACTTCTTCATTCCTGGCCACCAGTACTATCTATGGATATAATGATACATATTTGTTAATCTAGGATTCACCTCCTATATAGAATCCTAAAACTCCCTCAGCCGCTCCTAATGTATTCTTGTAGGAACCCATACTCAACCACAGAAAAGATGAAAATTACCACTACTAAGAGACCAATCCTAATAGTATCTCTCCACCATATAATTTTTCACTCAGAACAAAGCCCTCTATATCAAAAAACTAATCATTCTTAATGTATTCCAAAGGTATAGGTATAAAATATGTTGAAGTTAGAGCTGCCTATCCTTGAGACTCTTGAATACCCAGATGCATGTTTACAAAGAGGTCCATTATTCGCCACTCATCACAAGACTCCCATAATTCCATTATCTATTTTTTCATCTCAAAGAATAAGCAATGATGTTTCCCTTTCCTTGTTTATAATCCAATTCAAATTATAAAATACTATATATACTCGACCCACCTCCCCTACCGAAGGTTTAGGTCTCATTGATAAAAAATGTAAATGAGGCTCTTTTGGTCCCTATATACCACAAAACTCTCACCCATGAGATAGTTTCTGTTAAATATCAGGGCACTTACCACTACTTCTAACTCTATATCATGAGTAGGGTAATTCCTCTCATACAGTCTTAGTTTCTTGGAATCATAAGAAACCACTCAATCTTCCTGCATTAGAACTACTTTGAGTCTAACACCAGATGCATCACAGTACACGATATATGCTTTATCTGGAATAGTTAAAGTGAGGATAGGTGCTGAGGTTTGCATTAATTTCAACTTCTAAAAATATCTCTCATAAGAATCATACAAAATAAACATCACCACAAGCTTGGCCAGCCTGAACATATTTTCTACCAAATGGGATAAACCATCGATAAAGCTTTGATAATAACCTAATAAACTCATAAATCTATGAATCTAGAAGACATTCTTCAGAAGTTCTTAAGATACCATGGCTTCAAATTTATCTGGGTCCACTGACAATCCTACCAATGAGATGACATGGACCAAGAATTTCACTTTATTAATCCCAAAACTACACTTGGTTACCTTTGTGTAAAGATGGTGTTATCCCAATATACTTAAGATGATTAAAATATGTTTATAATGATCATATGCTAATTGGGAGTACACTAAGATATCATAAAAAAAACCTACACAAACTAGTATAGAAAATGTTGAAAGATCCTATTCATTAAGGCCATGAATATCATAGGTGCATTATTCAACCCAAAAAGCATCACTATGGATTCATACAAACCATATCATCTCCTAAATATAGTCTGAGGTATGTTTGATGGTCTCTCTATCAACTGATGGTAACCTAATCTCAAATAAATATTGGATAAGATCTTATCACCTGTCATCCAATCAAAGAGATTGTCAATTTGAAGAATATGATACTAGTTCTTGACTATCACCTAGTTCAAACTCTGATATTCCACACATAATTGCAAGGATCTATCAACCTTTTAGGTGAATAGAACTGGAGAAACCTAAGGAAAATAACTAGGTTGTGTGAATTATTTAGATTGTTGGTCTTCCAACTGATCTATTAACTCACAAATCTCTATTGGTGTCATTCTATAAGGCACGATAGAAACTATCTCAGCTCCCGACACCAACTCAATCATGAACTTGATCTCTTTCTTGGGAGGTAATCCATAGAACTCGTTAGGGAGAACAACCTGAAAGAAAAATTTACCATAGAAGGAAAAGAATCTTTTTTCTTTCTACCAACATCTAGAGAAACACTAGATATCTGAGCTATGATACAATCCAATCTTCACTAAATTGGTCCTATATGAATATCCTAAATATCTCACGCACCTTGGTGAGAATAATAGCCGACTTATAGAGATATAAAGTTAAATCTACTCTGATAACTATCAATATGAGCCCGATATATAAATAACCAATCCATATCAATAATAAAGTCAAATACTATCATTTCTAGCATGAATAGTTCCATAAATAAATGGTAACCACCAATCTCTAGAGAACATTCCTTGAAATGTTTGGTATTCTCTAATCGCACTCTCTATGGTTTTTCAATGGTCGAATCACCATCCAATATTTGCACATCAAAGCCCAAACTGTTTTCAAAAAGAGAAAATAGAAAATAATAAGATGTTATTGTATAAAAAACACAATCCAAGTTAGATTATACAAGAATTGTATCTTTCATGGTAGTTGGTCATGCATCCATGATAGCTGGAGTAGTCTTCATAACATTTAGTTGACTTTTCCCTCTTCCCTAGGATCTAGTCTGACTACCCTAGTCAATTGTCCATTCCTATTACTATTTCTCTTGCACTAGGGTACCACGTCTCCTAACTCAGCCTAAATGGATAGTATAAATAAAGTTAATAACCTACTAAGAATTATATGATCCCCTTCCGGACCTAGGAGTCTGTCCTAATTCCTTGACACTATTCTTCTATAGAAAGTTTGCACAAAACTTCTAAAGATGACTCAGATTTCATATATATGACAGTAAAATGTTGGGTAAGGACACTAGTGGAACTTGTGTCCAAGAATTCCACATTAACATCACTGGAACATAACACAGTATTGATATGGTTTTCCACTACCCTGACTGCTCTTACCACTACTTACTTGGTGGAAACTTCCATAGCGACACTTCTTTCCACTCAAAGAAAAGTGCCTAGATTTACCTAATAAAATACCCTAGCTACTACCTAGGTCCTCTCTCAGATTCCCTTCTGTGATGAGTGTCTAGTTCATCAAGTCCTTAAATATTATTAAATAGAAAATACTTACCTATGACCTGATCTCATAGAAAATACCATCCTGAAAAGTAATCACCCTGGAAATCTCATCAACTTCTAAAGATGGTGCAATGCCATGTAGATCGGTTTAATGTCTAGAATAGTCTATCACTGACATTCCCTCATGCATCAGATTCATGAACTCATGATATTTTTCATCCCTCAACATCTCGGATAGAAATGGATCTATAAATTTATCTCAAAGGCTTTTAGAATAGCTCATCGTAGTACCCATATTCCTCTAAAATATCCCTCTAATGCTTGGTAGGTCTATAAAGAATATATGCAACAAGATTCACCCTCTTATTTGTGGGCGTCTTATGATGATTAAAGATCATATAGACTAACACGATCTAGAACTCAACTACCTGGGGTCCTCCTTCCCCAGTAAACATCGGTGGATGCTTCATTTGAAACACTCCTGTCAGTTCAGACATCAAAGGAATGATATGAATAGTATCCCTTTCCATGGATCACATGACAAACATGAATCTGTTGCAAAGATAAACATCCATCTGATTATAATGAATTATAGGAATCTTTAGTTCAGTTGTTTCAGGAGCATACTTATTTCCACTCTCCTAATTCTCAATTTAAATATGATGAGGAGTAATTTTCTCTACAAGAAAAATACACACCTTAGTGCACTGGCTAGTAACAATTTCAACCTTAATAGATGAATAAAAGAGATAATCATGGACTCTTGATTCCCTAAAAATGGATTATAAGTGTTTTATCATGACACATCAATTTATATCATTTATCTAGTGAAAAATATATCTCATATCATGGTTCAATAAGAAAGTATATATCACATGCCAAAATAGATAGGCCCCTATTATGAACAATGCATGTCAATATATCCTTATGTGCCTATTATGATGTATGTAATCTCATATCATGACATACTGAGCCACGGGTACAAATCTCAAGAAATAGTATTATCATAAAACAATAACCTCAAACAATATGTGAATCACCAAAGGTGAAATTACATCAACTGTAATAAGCACACTTCAGATACAGTAATCCCATCCCTAGGCACTCATATTTTCCCTCATACATGGGTTATCCACTCCCATGCACAATATCATTACCAAGTCCCAAACAATCCTAGTATCCTTTTTACTTTTTCCAAATAGTAAAGTAGATGAAAAAAAATATGCTCCACTGATACAACTTTGTAACGTCCCACAATCTAGCTCTCTCTCATGTGGCCAAAAAGGGTTGGTTATGAGACCTCAAGTGAACCTCCTTGTATGCTAGAGGCTTCCAACTAGAAAAGGGAGTGTGAAATGTATATTAGGGAGGATATAACCCATGATATGAAGTTTCATAGAAGAATAAATCAACTATATAAACAAAATAAATCAAAGTATAGTCATAGAAGAAACCAACAACATGATCCAACTTAATAATCCAATAAATAATATAAAAAATAATTCACTATCATGTTAGAAAGTAACCAAATGTCATGCTAGAGACAATATAAGTAAAATATTATAAAAATAATATAAATACTCAAAATTCCCCTGTCCTGATCCCTACATCTGTCCCACCTCCAAATTTTGGCCCATCTAGTAAGAAAACAATAAATATCAAGGTCTTTTTCCCTTATCCAAACATGCATCCACATAATCTACTTGATAACAAACAGTGGCCGGAATAGGTTGTGAGTAGAACTTAGTAGGTTGAGACCACCTAAGCTAAACAAACCCATATGATAAGAAGTTTATGAAATAAAGAGATAAATATGTGTATTAATTAACAAAAAAACTAATTAAATACAACAACAACCTACTTTGTCTCTATGATGAAATATCTTTGAGCATGTATTAAAACCATAATAACCACAACCTTATAACTATGGTAAAATAACCTTGTTTATAACCATGCTGGAATATCTAGGAGCATGTCTTATGACCATGCCAACCACCACTATATATCCACGGTATAGTCACAATAATCTAGGTTAAATCCCCAAAACATTACAACATCCATGTTAAATCCCTATAAGTATTACAACATGGGACTGGGAAAAGCCCACTCACTATAAGAATTAAAACATAGTTCTGGGATAATCCTACTTAATATTAGCATTACAGCATATAAGAGTGCATGTGAAAGGTCTAATGGGTATATGTAATCATTTCAGCATGGAACACAAGTCTTGTCGTATAGCATGGATATCACGATATCACATCATAAATCTCAATGGTTAATTTTGATAATTATCATTTATCTTTCATATACCACTTTCAATTAAAATTATAATTGATTAATAGTTATAACAATAAGAAATAAGACACATATTAGGGATTTTATATCAATCAATCACCTAAGGTCCCATGTCTTGGTAAAAACACATTAAAACATTATCCAATTCAATTATATTCATGGTTTACTCACCCCAGGGGTAGCTATAAGCTAGGTCAAAATCCAATTGAAACCAAAGGACTCCAAGAAATTATCCCATTCATTCTTTAATAGATTTATTCACATGTTATGTTGGTGTAATCACAAAATTTCATAAACTTGGAAATTATCAAACCATATGGTTAATATTTAGATCCCCCACCTTTAATTGGTGATCCAACAATGCTTCCAATATAAAATGCCCATGAGGAAGAAGGTGTGGATGATGGATAAGAGAATCCTAGATAAAAACTAATAAATATCAAAAATAACAACGTAAAAGATCAAAGGATTTCACCACCATGGTTGGATAACTATGAAAGATAAGGTAGAAACTTGACCAAAACCACTTACTGGGGATTGAAGGCATTTTCAACATGTCAAGATGGAAGGTTTTCACTCCAAAATCACCTATAAGGTTCCCTAGGGTCTAGAGGAGAAGTTTGTAGGAGTTATAATGAAAACTTAGATGCACAATATACTTTAAAATTGATGGTCGGGGAACTTCATGGTGTGTAATGTAGTTACATGTTTTAAAAATATTTTTAATGGGATGCACTAAAAAACACATCACCATGTATTTTTTTGTATAAAACACCCAAGAAAATAAAATGAAATTTAATCCATTTACAAGGCCTATAAATGTTATACATATTATTTTTCAGTCCATTTATTTATTTAACAATCCAAACTCAATTTAAATCTTCTCAAATTACCAAGAACCCATGAAAAACTTTACCCATTTATACTCATACTCCATTAATTCAAACAAAAATGCATCCATGAACTTTAATTCATTTTCCCAAAAAAGTATCCACATGAGGATCCTCTCTAGTTTTCACAATATTTGTTTAAATATGAGGAAAAATATACTCATAATAAAAGTTGACAAAAAATCAGAGAGAGATGTACTTGGAAAAAAATGGGATCTTACATAGTAGTTTTGGGATAGAGAAAAGATAAAGAAATAGTTCCTTTTAAATACCTCATTATTACATTAGGAGATTGTAAATGAGTATCTTTTGGATTTTACTAAAATATTACACACAAACAAACAAAAAAATTATATTATTTCTATTAGTGGTAAGATTTTTCAAAATACCAATCATACCAATTTATAACTTGTTTTTAATTAGTATACCATCTTTATCAAAATCAATTTTTATAGTAGTGCATGTACGAGTCGTATATAACTTATTATTTTCAATCCCAGATTTTTTTAACAAATAAATAATATATTTACTTTGATTCAAAATATTTCCAAAATCATTTAAATAATTGAAATCTAAGAAAAAATCTAGTTCTCCCATCATACTCATTACAAAAAAAAAATAAGTTTTGAAAAATCATTACAATTTTTTTTATAAGTAGAACAAAAAAAATAAAATCATTTGAAAATATTTATACTAATAAAATGTTTGGAAAAGAAGTTTTCTTTAAAATAGTAGGATAATCTAGATCTATATTAAAAAATTCTAAAATAAAAAAACAAAATATTTCATAACAAACCCTTGGTTATTGTTCAAGGCCATGAAAATGTTTAGTAGGTTTAAAAAAATAATTTAGAAAACAAATATTTTCAAAACCTAGGGGTTTCTCGATATAAACTTCCTCTATTAAATATCCATTTTAAAAATATTATTTTACAACCATATGGTAAAATTTAAAATTAATTTATGATACATATGCTAAAAGTACCTTAATGGCGTCAAGCCTATAAATAGGGGAAAAGGTATCCTCGTAATCTATACCTTCCCCATGATAGTAACCTTCTGTAACAAGCCTAAATTTATTCCTATTAATTACACCTAGATCATATTTCTTATTTATAAAGATCCATTTAATTTCTATTATTTGATGATCTGAGGGTCTATCAACTAATTCCCAAACTTTATTTATTTTAAACATATTTATCCTTTCTTGTATAATTGTTACCCAACTCAAATCACTCAGGGATTCTTCCACAATCATAGGTTCAAATGGAAATATAAAATTAGTGAAATCATCTAAATTTTAAAAATTCATCCTAGTCTTAGCACCTTTATCTTGGTCTCTAATAATGGTCTCTAAAGTATAAATCTTAATGGTTCAAGGTTTTCACGGTAAGAAACTATCATTTTCATTAATTTCATTATCTTCAGAACTAGATTGATCAATGTCATGTTCTATTTTACTTTCACTATTAACATTATAAGAATCAAGTCTCAAATTAGTTAAGGAATCAGTAGCTTCATATATTTGTATAATATTGCGATAAAATGGATCAGACTCATCAAAATTCCAATGAACTAATTCTTAAACTATCCTTGACTTTTTTATTTAACACTCTATAGGCTTTAGAAGTTGCATAATAACCAATAAATATTCCTTCATCATCTTTTGGATCAAATATGCCAAGATTTTATTTAGTATTTAAGATATAAAACTTATATTTCAAAACATTGTTGTAGTTATATTTCAGTTTTATATTATTCTAAAACTCATAAGGGGACTTCTTAAGAAGAGGTATAATTAAAATTCTATTCATAATATGGAATTTTTATTAATAGATTCATCCCAAAAATAATTAGGTAAAATATACTCATTTAACATAGTTCAATCCATTTCTTGAATAGTTGTATTTCTTTCTTCAATAATTTCATTTTGTAGAGGTGTCCTTCGATCAAAAAAAGTATATTTAATACCCATATTTGACCAAAAATAAATAAATTATTGATTCTCATATTCACATCCACGATAACTTCTCAATGAAATTATTTTTGTATCTTTTTTATTAGGAACCAACTTAAAAGAGTTATAAAAACTATAAGATATTCACTCTAAAAATTCAAAAATATTAACCAAGTAAATCTAGAAAAAATATCAAATAAAAAAAATATGGCAGCTAATCCTTCTACCCTAGAAGGTCTAGAAATATACTTATGGATAAATTCAAAAGTTTTAGATATAGGAAACTTGTTGATTGATTTAAAAGATGACTTATGTTTCTTGCCAATTTTTCATGCATCACAAATTCTTTTCTTATTAAATTTGAAACAAGAGAAATTGGAAACCAGATTTATTATATATAAATTACATAGGTAGAATTTATTACAGTGACTAATCATTTTTTTCCATATCTCGGATTCACTTAATTAAGTATTTAAAAAGTTCATATTTTGTTCACACTAGGAACTAAGATTCAAAGTATAAACATTTTATGTTATAGGTGATCTAAAATTAAGCATATTATTACTAAAAATAGAACCTTTAACATTTGAAAAATAAAATGAAAAACTGTCATAACATATTTGAAAAATAATTATTATATTGTTCTTTAACCCTTGAATATAGAGGAAATTATTGGTCATGGTAGAATTTGGATATCCAACTGACCTAACACCATGGACCTTACCTTCAGTATTATCGCTGGAGGCAACCAAACATTAATCAACATTATATATTGAATAAAAATTTTAAAAATATCCATTCATGTTTCTTGAATAGACACTTTACATATACCATATAGGATTTTAATCCCAGTGTATTTTTACTTGTAAAATATCAAGAAAATTTTTTTGGTACTCAAAACCTTTTGGGTCCTATAGTGTCAGCAAGAAAATATCTATTAAACAGATCTAATTAAATTTAATATAAACCCTATAATAAAATTTAGATAAGTCTCTAAAAATATATTCTTTCTTAAAACTACTTATTTGTGCGTTCCTTAAACTATAATCGCTAGCATAATGACCTTTAATTCCATAATTAAAAAAATATGTTAAATATGTTATGATTCTTTGATCTTGGAAAAAATAATTTATTTGTAGTTTAGGTTTCTCACCATTACTTCCAATTATGTATTTTTACTTCTTAAGTTTATTATTTACAAAAAAATTATTTAAATATTCCTTTCACTTATTAAACACATCGGCAGCATATTTTAAATATTCTAATTCATCAAGTAATGCTTTTATTTTACTATCATTTCCAATATTGTTTTAACAATATTTATTTTGTTTTTTATTTTAATTATAGGATCTATTTTAGTAGGGTATCATTTTCACTTAAGAAAAAAAATATTAATATTTTTTAGATATTTGTGATTTTTTTCAAGGTTTAATATTTCTCTTCTATCATGGAATAACATTTAACTAAATTTTCATATGAGAATTTTTCATATTTATAATTAGATATAAAGGAATAATATGATTGTACCTCATCTTCCTAGGACATAATGCATATGTATGCCTTTTTATTTGATTATTATCATTTAGATTCAAAACTAGAATAAATTATTGAATATTTAAACACACTCTAGTTATCATTTATGGATTTATTACCTTTTAATTTATAATAATATTTCATCTAAAGATTATTTTTCTTATTTTAAAATTTTATTCTTTCTTTGAGCTATGGAAATTGGGTTTGATATATCGTATTTTTTTATATTCATAGCATCTAATTTCAATCAGTCTATAACCTATTTTCTTGTAATCATTGAATGGTTTCTTACAAACATTCATTCTCTTATAAAACTATTAAATATTCTTTCCAAATGAGAAAATTTATTTCCTAAATTTGAACAACTTTATTTATCAACTAAAAATATAACATCCTACTTTAAATTATTTTCACCTTTAGGGATATATAATTTAATAGTAGTATTTTTCTTCTTGACCAATTTATGATCATTAACTTCTAATTTCATCTCAACTTCATACATCGTCATAGTTCAAATTAATTCCTTCATTTTCAAAATCATTAAATAGATTTGACTGTCTAATTGTAGCTAAATTTCTATTACATCTAGAGGGAAAAAATATAATAACTTGTAAATATTGATCGGGTTCAAGTGTTAGTGTTCCAATAATAGTAACACTATTGAATATTGCAGTCAATATTCCATTCATTTGATTGATACTTTCACGTTTATATAATTGAAAGGTATTAAATTTCAATGTAGAAGTATTATATCCCAATTGTCTCAAATTATCATTTCCTCCATATGAAATAATGATTTTTCATCACATTTCCAAAGTAGTAGGACATTTAGAGACATGATTGAACTCATCTGGTTGAAGTCCAAAAATAATTAAATTCTTGGATCTTGAACTCAGATCATATTTAGCATCTTTAGTGGCATCCTATTTTTCTAGTTCATTTTTAGGGATGTCCTAAGTTTTAACAACTTTTAAATAGATTTTAAAACCCAGATTTTTCAAATATATTATCATATTATATTTACAACATTAATAATTTTCATAAATATAATTTGGATCCCTGGTAATAGACATCCATTATCTATGATTAGATATTGACTTTAATATTAAATTAAATATTTAACTTGATCTTATTAGATCTAGAATAAATCATCAAAAGAGTAATCTTATGATTCCAATTATTTTCCCAAGATGATGATGAATACACAAGAGCAGTTCAGAATTGTGTCCTTTAAAAAAATTGAAAATTTTAAAAGAAATCACTCTAGAACTTTCAAATAGAATTTTTTCCTCTTTACTTTAATAAAAATATGTAGCAGAAAATAAAAAGTTCTTAATAATTTTTATAGTTGTTCTAGGCACAAATATCCCATATTCAACACCATCAATACTCTATCTACAAACTCAATGATTTTCACTAGAAGATAGTTTTTCAAGTGGTCTTTATAGATGAGTTTAAACTACTAAAACTTGTTAAAACATACTTTATAAGGACCTTATGTAAGAAAAACAATATTCCTCAAAACAAAAAACACCTAAGTTTTTATAAACAAATAAAATATTGGGTTTGGTTAGGGAAATTATCTATAAAATCCTTCAGATATAGATAATGAATCTTATAGATGATGAGATTTTTAGATGTAAATTTATGTCTCTAAGTGTAGTCCTAAAAAATTATCTTCAAAAGATTGTAGAAAATATTCATATATAACTATAGTAGCAAGACATACCTTTGTAGCAGTAGGATAGACACTCAATAGTAGATTGAACACTTATGTATCCAAATTTTATTCTTTAAAACATCAAAAAAATATAACTGAAATATCACATATTTGTATAGTATCATTCTTTATTCTTCTAAGAATAAGATTATGAACTAAAAGATATAGAAGAATTCATAGTATTATCAGATAGAAATTATATAATGTACTTGAAATATTTGATTTTATTTATAGAGAATGATATTAAAAACATTTATCATATGATTATATATATGTATCCATTAAATAAATAATTAATAAGGAATCCAAAATAAGTCATTTCAAACCGATCTAGAAAATTCACAAGATAAAACATGATTTCCAAATGCTTGAAGCATTTAAAATTTTAAAACAATATAAACCTAAAACATCCCTAAGAAATCAAAATAAATTAATCTGTTTTTGTAGATATTCTAAAATGTTCTTTGAATCATTTTAAAGAGAGATTTACTTTAGTTAAATCATAGAAAAAATCATTGAATAATTAAAATTTTAAATCACACAGAAGATTGGATCAATGTGGGGATCATTCTGTGTGAGGTTGATTCCAAAATTATGGTATCCAATATAAAGATCCATCCAAACAAATAATCCTAGAATTTCAAGTTCAATAGAAATTTGTTTTCTCAATGTCAGGTTACTCATGTTAGTTATATAAAAAATATTAAGTACCCAAATGTATGGTTCTTCAATATAAGTGAGATTCCAAAACATAATTCTCAATACAAACATGGGGTTACAAATTCTAAGTTGGAAACCAAAATTAGGTTCAAATACTATTTATGAAGAGGGATTCCATAATTCTCTTGAATGAATATAATACTTATAAGAATATTAATATATGCATAAATAATGACCAAATCTGAAGAAAAAAATATATTCTGTAATTCAAACTATAAAATAATAAATTTAATTACAAGTATAAACCTAGAATCTACAGGGCAAGAAATTTGGATACAGATTCCATAGTAAAATGAAGTATAGTAGTTGTTTTTGGATGGGTTGAGGAGGGGTTCCTTTTTAGATTTTTTTGAGTGGTATATTTATAATTTAGTATTCTTTAATGGTTAAGAAAGGTCAATTTAGCATGAAAAGTGGCCCATAAGTAGAAAATGGGAGGATGAGATTCCCAATGAAATAATGCTTTTATTTTTTTATGTTTTTAAATCATTATAACCATGCACTATATGTTAATATTTTTTTCAATTTATCAATGTCATTCACTATTCACCCTGGTAACTTATTTTTTCATAAAAAATGAAATTGACCAACTTACTTAACTTTGACACCATTATTAAAAAATGAAAACCATTTTATCATATTTTAATCCATAAATATATGAAATTAATATTTTAAATAGAAATACATAATACATTATAAAAAATAATTTTTCATGATTAAAACCAATGTCTCATGTATTTAATGACTATATATGGATTTATTATCATACATTAATTACATAATGGGTATTGGTAATTTTTTATTCAAGTTAAATATATAATTAATGATAAATTATTCATTTCTACTAAATTATCAGGTACCAATTATAAAATTTTTAATTTACTCAATAGTTATATATATCCTCAATGGTAAAATATATTTTAAATTGTGATATAATGGTCATGTTTCCCATTTCAACCATTATATATAACCTTAAATACTTTTCTTAAATCCATTAATCCTAATATTTATTTTCTTTCTCAAAATTTCTATCATATTTATAATTTTTTTCCTTCATTACATAGTTATAAATGGTGGTATGATCTTCAGGGAAAACCATGGGGATGAAATTTTCAATTTAATATTACTTGTATTTAATTTTTATTTTATTTCTCTTATAGTTTTTATAATGATGTTTCATATTGATTTATCATGATGTTTTAATATTCATCATGATATAATATTATTTCTTAATGAAATAATGTGTTGCTCATTTTTTCTTGTTGTTACGTTTGAAACATGTTATTCAATATAATCAAGGAATAAAAATGTAGGGTGTTATATCCTAAGAAACATGAGTTAAATGAAATTTTTATTAGTGAAACACTTAATTAGATTCATTATTTGACATCACTTAATGTTTATTTATTATTATAATCCACTTCTCCAAACACTCACTAATTAAACATTCAATTAATATCCCCTAATCCTTCTTAAATAAAATTATCCCCTTGAAACTCCATCTGATGAAACACTTCTCCCCTATATCAACATATTAAACAAAATTTCTCATTTATAAATTCTCCCCATTTTTTTTAATTCTCCCCATTTAACAATAAAACCAAAGAGTACTTATTTGAAGTTTATAAGAGTTAATAATTAAATCATTAAAATAAAGTGATTTTCCATAAATCTTTTTTTTAACTAGAAATGAACCATAGTAATGTACCCTAGGTTTATCTCTCAATGAGGATAATCAAACTCAATGAATTTCATATTTTCACCATTTATTTAACACTAAGTATATATATATATAAATAGGGGTTAAACCATGTTTTTACATGTAAATTTAGGAAAGTAAACATGAAATGTGGACTCATGCAAAATGAAGTTAGGCAAAGAGGTGTCGATCCTGTAGGTTTATTCATAGGGTTTGTTCATTATCTTTGATTATTTATTATAATAAATTTTATAACATATTCAATAACATTTATAGTATTACACCTTCTACTTATATTATAGAACTATAAGTTCCTTTTAGTATTCCTTAACCCCTTAATACCTCCTCCTCCATAGTGTAATGTTGTTGAATATTACTCAAATAATGCATTCAACTTATCCACACCCAGCTCCAAAATATGTCATTCATTATTAAATTTAACACATTATTCCATATATAAAATAATCCAAAAGAATTGAGGGATATGATAGTTAGTAGAATAGGGAATGAGATTGAGGGTGAAAAGAGAAGTTTATGACTGAAAAATCCCTCCCACTATATTTTAGAATCTCATATTATGAAATAGAATATTAAGAACTCGAGTATAAAGACTTAGGATAATCAATGACAACTCTAAGGTTCAACTATTGGATTAGTTATCAATTACTATAGACCTTGAGAACAAAGTGGTAAAAACATGAAAGCTACGAAGGAATAAGTGAATGAAGAAATACATTAATAATTTTTTTTGAAATAATTACTAAACAAAATAGAAACCAAAATCTAAACAAATCATAAGGACAAATCCCATGTTTCAAGCCCTTAAATATAACTCAACCCAATTCTTTAATCAATAAAATTCCCCATCTAAATATACATGTCAAGATTTGCGATATTCCATTTCTTTATTTCAAAACAAAATTGAATCTTTGAATTCTGTAAAATCACCCATTAAATTCAACCATCCTTATACAAATATTTCAAACATACCCATATTACATGGATTTATCCCCTACGTATTAGAAAAATGGTGAATATTTTATTAGGTGAACACATCTAATATATTATCCTAGATTCAAAATTTCTCTTCAATCAATTCTTTATTCTTGTTTAGATGAACTTTCATAGAGGCTCATGCAATGGTTTTCTAGTTTGGGTATAATAATGGTGGATTTTTTAATTGAATATTCCATGGTGATCCCCAAATCCTTAGGAGAAAATAATTTTAATACATTGTGAAATTTAGGTTTTAATCTCTTTTGAGGGAGATATGTAATATCATTTGGGAAATAATATCATGTGAGCTTTACTATATGTGAGTAACTTTATTCTGACACAAATAGTGGGGAGTGAGGTGTCTCATTACATGAGGGTATTGATGGATTATTTATTGTAAAAAATACCCTTATATATATATATAATGATTACCCTTATGTGTTTCTTGTTTCATACCCATGGAAAAGGACAAGACTCTTATATATTGGTTGTTTACCCTTACATATTTCTTATTTCATCCTCGTGGAAAAGGAAAAGATCCTTATGAATCGTTGTTGTGATGAAATTAACTTCCCATATACTAATAGTTAGAAAATTAAATTAACCTTACATATTCTTGGGGTCCCTAAAAATACCCTTATATATCATTTACATCATCCCCACAACAAATTAAATGACTCTTATGCATCAGTTGGAGGACTCTTATGTATAGGGAATATCACACCAAGGGTAAAGGAAAAGGATTTTAAGTATCAAAAATGTAGCCTAAGTTACCATTATGTATCTATGTGAAATAGTTAACTTTATATATGGTGATAAAGGCAAGGAACTTTACATATCAATATATTCACAATGTAACCCTTATGTATCCATATCCTTTTCCAATTCACTCAACTAACTTCTCGAAGTAATCTCATTGCTTCTATACTTTTCATTTTCATTGCTTCAAAAGAACTCTTATGTAAGATTTTATGACTATTATGTATGAGTTCTTATATCAATTAAACTAAAACTTGAATCTTTATCCCCTTAAATTTTCATCAATCCTCTGAAAATTACTCTTACCTTATTTCTGTAAATTTATCCTTTTATCTTGTTCAACTTCCAAAACATTCCTCCTCATCCTCTAGGATTTTTCGGACTTTCAGAACATGTCTCTTTTAGACCTTTCTATTTAAACATAAAAAAACTAGAAATTTATTCTATTCATGAAAACTAAATATAGTACAATACAAAATCACATATAAATCACAATTCATTCCATATTTTCAATAAAGTACAAAATTTTCCTATAAACTAAAAATGATGCAATTTACCTTTATTATAAATTTTGTGGGGATTAAATCACTAAATTAAATGGAAAAAGTAAATGATTTATAACCTCTCTCAATTACCCCATAGTTAAACCTTATACTCCTAGAAAAATTAATATAAAAAATTTTACTCGAGTAATATTCAAACCACTAGCCAATGTGGGTTACCTTTTTAGTATCCTTGTTACTCCAATATATCATACCTCCTAAATTTTCTTTATTCCATTTCCTATATTAGCTTAATTGAATTAATTTACACTTTTTTCATCCTCAAATGATCATTTATACATTACTTTTTTTGAATATATTTATAATAAACCATAGTATGAATTTAAGAAAAATTATTCTCATTCCAAAATCATACAAGGGTCACCAAAGGCTTGCAATATTTTTAAATATCCACCCAATGATTCAACTATATGTGTTCATCATGAATAATTCCCAGGGTCTTTCTATGGATAAGGTTTTATTGTTTCTAATATTAAAATATATCACTGTCCTAATGAAGTTTTTTGGCTTGAATATAAAGTATGATGGACAGCTTATATTTTCACTCAAGAATGGTTCCCACGCTTACTCCTCTTTTTAATGATTGAAATAAACAATGCTTTTATACAAGTAATTTACATTTTTAATAAACATGTGACATATTAATTGATGTAATATGGTATAAAACAGATGAAAAACATTATAAAAACCAAAAACACTTTATTATACTAATTTAATACATTTTATTTAGATAATAATTATACCCAAAAAATTGAAAGTAGTATAATGAGATATAAATACCAAAATATAAAATGACTAGTAAAGGAAAATTTATATAATTTTGGTCGCCTACAATAGCCACACCCATGAATAAACTATAAAAAAGAATAAAATAATTAATATTGTAATCGAAATTTTTTTGGAAATGAAAAATATAAACTTTAGAGGAATTAAAGTGAATGATAAATGAAGGAAACATGATCTATTTATAAAAAGTAGAAAACCAATATGAACATTGGAATAGTAAAATGACTATTAAGAATGGTAACATGACCTTTGGAATAGTAAAATAAAATTTGGGTACCTTATGAAATAAAAATATAATAAATTTAAATCACAGTACAATTAAACTGTTAAATATGATAAAATAGATATTTTATATAAAGAAAGAATACTTTTAGTTTTTTTAAAACATCTATATTTTATTTTTGTTAAAATATATGTTTTGGATAAATTTAAAATTTTGAAATAATATTTATTTTCATAAAATGGTTTTATAAAACACTAATTATTTGTATATAAATTATAATGCAATTTTAGGAATTTATAAGTAATTTTAAACAGTCGTAAATTTGATCGTGTCATAAAAATTAATATTTTACAATAAAAAAATATTTTATTTAAAAATTAAATGTCTCAAATTTAGATAATTATTTTGATAAAATGAATGAAATTTTTGAATTATCAAATAAAAATTATCTTTGTTTTAATTTATGGGATTTTTCTAAAAAATTGATTTTTTTTATGGTGAAAGTACAGTTTTTATAAATATTGTAACTTTTATGAAATCAACATTATATAAGCATTGATTAAAAATTTATGAAACGTTTTTCTTGAAAAAAAATGTATTTAAGAATAAAAATAATTAATTTTAAAATAATAATTCTAAATAATTATCCTATGTTGGAAATTTTGCAACATAAGTTATATTTTATTATAATAAAAAAATATTTTTGGCCCTTTCCTGTAATTAAATATTCAAAATATTTCATTCAATTTTAGATTTGATTAATACTTATATAACCTTCATTTGTTTAAAAATTACCCAAAAAATTTCATTTGAATCAATATTATTCATATCCCATTATCTAAATGATAAATTAATCATTATTTTATTCTAAAACACCCCTCTCATCCCCTTATAAGTACCACTGTTCACTACCCCACCTCTCCCCACACATTACACTTATTATCAAAACCAAACCTTGAAAAAATAAACCTCTAATACTAATATAAATGTTTTAAATATTATTTTCTCATCAAAATAACACCCTTCCAAGGCATAATACTATTATAAAAAGAGAAGTCCCAAGAAGTAAGGTAAGAACCCTTAATCACTTTTTCATTTTTATTCCCTTAAAAGTTCTTCTTATACCTACTCCAAATATATTCAAATAATCATAATATAATGGAATCAGTATCATAAGTTTATTAAAATATTATTATATTAATGGAACAACCATTATCTACCTTCCTCTTATCCATTTGAAAATGGAACTATTATATGTATTATGGTTTTTTCACTAATTCCATGGATGATGTATTTATTATTTCATCTCTGACTTCATGGATAGGTAAAAAATAAATTTAGGGTTAAATATGAAAATAATAAGCATATTCTCTTTTTTCATATTCTGGAATAGTTAAATAAAAAATATATTAAATGAGTTCATTATAGTCAAAAAACTATCTGAGTAAACTAACTGTTATACAATGACATTTATACTCTATAAACCATGCTTATTTTGGAAGACTATTTGATATTTTGATAAATTTTAACATTTTCAAAGGTATTAAATCTATAAATTTACACTTATATAGTGATGAACCTATTTTATAAGAACTTTCATCTTTATAGATAAACCAATCTGATCATGGAATAGTGAAACAAACATACTTGGGATGATGAACATGAAAAAAAATATCATAATGAAATGATCATAAAAGAACATAAAAGAACAATAATAAATTAAAAAATGCGGAAAAAAATTATTCATGTATTCAATAAACAAAATTTTATTTTTCGAGAGGTCAGACACACATACCAAGCAATTCAGGGCCTAAGGTAATGGAACATCTTAAAAACCTTATATTCCTTTAGGTTATGAATTATCTCTCTCATACCAAATTTATTTCTCCATTACACTCATTTAATTATAATATATTCTATATATATTTGACCTAAATATATACCCAGTTTATTTTCCTTTTCATTACTATGGATGTTATTTTTCTCAAGTTCCCTTCTCAAGTCCTTATTTTATAAAAACCCAATTAAGCAGAGATTCTCCATTTATATATCATTTTATATACAAATCCATTAATTTTTTAATCTTCTATGGTTTCTAAAAACACGCATTATTTTATATAAATACATTTCTATTTATTACTAGTTTTAAGGAAAACACAATGTGTTTTCCTTTCTTAGAGTTTTTTTACCCATCCCTTAAAACATTGCTTAACTGGTTTAATCCTATACCTAATTATCCAGTCCTTTATTATGATTTTTATTCATTTAATCTTATTATTTCTGACCTATGCCTATTTATTCACATATGAGCACCCAAAAATATTTAATCCCTTCTTCTCTTGGGAATCACTGTGATATATCATTTGGTTATGTTTTGAGATAAGATTATTTAATCCATTACCTTTTAATGGATTTTTTCTTATTCTTATGGCTTATGAATGATTGAATTTTGTGGCACGAATTTATATGTATATATTATGATGTAATAGTTTGGACCATAGTTATATAACCCCTAAATTGATTGGGTAGTGTTTTCATCTCAAGAGATACCATCTATGATGCACGAGTAGTAAGCCTAGAAAACTATTTTATGTTTTAGGGGTAGTAAGCCTTGACTTATGATTATGATGTCATGTTTTATGGTTTTTCCACATTCATATGATTCCATGATCTGATTATATCCAATTCTTAATTACAATACTCCTTTTTATTATCATGTTTTATTACATCATGTTATGATTCTTGACTCTTATGTTATATTTCATTATTATGTTTGTTCCCTTAGTAGGATTTATAGCCCACCCATTTCTTTATGTATATTCCTAGGGTATTAATTGTAGTAATAAAATAACACAAGGGATTAGGATAACCTTATTATGATAAAAATAAATTTTAGGAATTTTATTTATATATTGATTTATCATGTAACTAATATCCCAAATACAATAGACATATATATTTATGGGTTGTGTTTTATGGAAATTTATGCTTAAAATCATGCGATAATATGTGTATGAGACTCAGGCTATTGTAGTCAGTAGTATAGAAATGTATTTTTTTTAGGATTAAGTTAGAGAACCTAATAATAAATATATCATTAATATCCTATATTGAAACTTAGAAAATATTAAGCTGGGATATACATGGAATTCATGAGTTATTCTTATAAAATTTCATAGTTTTCCTTTTTATATACTTATTAATTTGAGTATTCTCATCCCTAATTTTCCTTATTTTATTATATGTTTTGGAATATGAGGAATTATTCCAATAGAAAATGTAATGGAAAATATAATTATTTATTAAACAAGAATCCAAATATGATGGGAGGAGTTGAGAAAATCCTGAGGGTATATACATAACTGACTCAAGTTATGAATAATAGTATGAATCATGTAGAAAACCCTCCTTCACCTAAGAGAAAAAAAAATCTATAGTGGATTCATATATGTGAAAAAGGACTCCCACTTTTAGTGGATCTTTTTATCCCTTAATTATATAATAATGGATTAATTTCTTTGATTATATATTCTCTATCCTCTAATACCCTAAGTATGATTAAATTATATTGTTCATTTATCTTTTAAAGTGAGAATTCAATCAGTATTTTACACTGATCAAGAAAACAAACCCCAAGGAAGTCATCAAATCAGTAGAGTGGATAGAATTCAAGAAAATATTTTTCAATAAATATTTTCTTCACTCTCTTTGTTTTAAGTTGGAGAAGGAATTTTTTTTACTCAATAAAATATAAGATGAACTAATAGACTATTATGAGGAAAATATCACAAGGGTTCCAAGGTATGCCTTTGGATTTTTCATTAAACCTAAAAGTAAGGATGACCACTTTTTTAGTAAACTAAATCCAAGTATTCCAAAATATTTAGAAATATGATAATTTGAAATATATGGGGAAATAGTTTGATGTTACCTTAATGTTGATATGGATATTAGTGATTCTCAATGGTATCATGGGGCTGGAGATAAGAACAGGAGAATGCAGTTCAATTCTGAAGGATCAATAGATTAATATCATGGAGGGAAGAAAATCCAACTTCTTAGATTTTATAAATAACCTAACTAAAGGGGAAAAGAAGATTTTATAGGTGTGGAAATAAGGGGAATCAATATAGTGAATGTATAATGGATTTTAATAATAAAACTAATATGATAGTATAAATTAAGGATACAATTAATCCTTAACCTATGTTTCAATATTTCAACTATAATAAACATGTACACAATTAAATTAAGTATAATAAGATAAAACTATTCAAGAATAATTAATGACAACAAAATCCAAGGAAAAGAGAGTAAGGAAGGGATTATTCTATCACTACTACTAAAGTGGACCATGAAAACAAAGTGGTGATAGGTCCACGTTTTACTCATTCAATAACAGATAATTTTCTATTTTATTCTAGTGCTACACATTCTTTCATATTAGTCATGTCTAGTAGATATATTCTAATTCCACCTCAATACATGGAGGGTGAGTTATCAGTGAAAATAGTAAGTGGTGAAATTGTTATATCTCAAGTATATAAATATTACATAGTTAATATTTATGGGATGTATGTCCTATAAAACCTTGGTATACTCCCTATATTAGAATTAAATGTTATAATGGGAATAGATTGGATATATTTATTTCAAGAAAACATCAACTATCAATAGAAGGAAATCACATTTCATATCCCAAATCATCCTACAATTCTATACACTTATAAGGGGGATTATGAAATTATTTCGAAAATCCTAATTTATCATGGATATATTTTCCATACAAGCAATCATATCAAACTCAAATGATTTATACAAAGGAGAGGATCACTTTTGAATAAATTACCATTATGAGGGAATATATAAATACATTCCCCAATGGGTTATCTGGTATTCCTCATAGTAGAGAGGTTTATTTATCAACTGAACTTATACCTGGAGATCCTAACATATTCAATAGTCCTTAAAGAATAGACCTCATTGAATTGGACAAAATAAATAACAAAGTATAAGAGAATTTGGAAAATTGTTTCATATACCCATGTGTTTCACTATGGGGTGAAATAGTTCTCTTTATTAATAATAAGTATGGTTCAATGTATCTTACATTTATTATTGAGAACATAACAACAAAAAGATAAATAATAAGTACCCCTACCATGAATTGATGAATTTTTCAATCAGGAATGTGGGGCCTAGTACTTCTTTAAGGTAGAACTTTGGTCAGGATATCAAGAATTAAATGTGAAGAGGGAGGATATTCCCAATAATTTCTTTTGTAAAAGGTATGGAATCTATGAGTTTATAGTTATTCCATTCAGACTCATAGATTCTTTAACAATTTTCATGGACCTGAGGCATAGAGTCTTTAAATATTACCTCGATAAATTTTTAGTGATCTTTATATATGATATTTTCATATACACTAAAATAAATGAGGAACATGAGGATAAATTTAGTAATGTTATAAATACTATGAGAAAGGATAAGTTATACACAAAGTATAGTAAATGTGAGTATTGGATGGAGAAAGTAACATTCTTGGGGAATGATAACAAAAGAATTGGGGAATCTATTGATCCTTTAAAAACAAAGGTGATTAAAGAATTTCCTAGACTATAATATAGATACAGAGTTTCCTTGTATTATATGGGTACTATAATTATCTTTTACAAACATATCTCAATTGTAAAACCCATTAACCATTCTAACTTGAAAGGGTGTAAAGTTTTTTTGTACTGATAAATTTGAAGAGAGATTCAAGGAGTTGAAAAGGAGGATAATCACTATATATTACCTCATATTGTACACATGTGGGGAAGGATTTGTGATCTAATGTGATTCTTAAATGAAGATATTAGTTTTTTTCCCATGAAAAATGATAAATTTATATCATGTTCTTAAAGATAATAAAATATTTATGAGAAAAATTATCCAAATCATGATTTTGAGTTGGTTGTAGTCATCATAGTATTTAATATTTAGAGGGATTATATCTATGGATATAATTGTAACATATATATAGATAAAAAGATCATTAAATATATATTTAAAAAAATGGATCTCAATATGAACCATTTAAGATAGTTACATATGTTCAAGGACTATGGTTGTTCAGTCCATTACTATAATGGGAAGTTGAATAATGTGGAAACTAATCTAAGTAGAAATGATCCAAAAAATATATTCTTCATGAGAATTGAGAAGGATTAAATCTTCTTATACCTGTAAAGTATGTATATTGGAATCATAAATTAAGAAAAGACATCCTAACTTGCACAAATGATCACTAAAATATCTATTATGGAGAAAATTTAGTAATATTAAAGGGATGATATAGAGATATAAAATAAGGTGGATGATATAAGAAAGGGGGAGCCTTAGTGTCCAAAATTTATGAATTATTAGTATAGAGATTAAGGATATAATTATGTGTTCCATTAGATCATGTGATAAAGGATCTATTAACTTAATCCCATGGGCCAAAATTCTTTGTCCATACAGGAAGAACAAATATGTATAAATATCACTTAGAGCACTATTTTTGGGACACTATGAAGAATTAAATTATTGAATATACATTGAATCACTTTATATGATAAAAATTTAAGGTATAAAGGAAAAATTACAAGTTAAATATGAAACCTTTACCCATAAATATATAGAAATATGAGAACAACACCATGTATTTTTTCATTATTCTTCTAAATATATCCAAAGGAAATAATTCCATATGGGTTTTACTGGATATTCTTACTAAAACCGGTCACTTAATTTCCATTTTAGAGGAATTATAACTTAATTAAATTGTAATTATTTACATTATATAATTGGTTAGGTTTAATAGAAAACAACTATCGATTATATCTAATCAAGATATAAGGTTGACCTCAAAGTTTTGGAAAAGTATTAAAAATGTTGTAGATGATGATTTTAACTTTAGTATAGCCTATAACCCCTATAAAAATAGATAATTTGAATGGTATATACAAATTCTTAAGACAATTATTAGATCTTTATCTATAGACTTTAAAGGAGGTTGAGATAAGTAGGTTTCGGCTGCAGTGGAAGCGCGGTTGGGTCGGCACCCAACTTTAAATTTCACTGTGATCAATGATTATTTTGAGATCAATATGATGATAAAGTCTAGTATCCATATAATAAAATCAAAGATTTAGATAAAGAATAAAGAGGTTCATAACCCAAATAGAGGATTGACATATTTTTTTATAATTAATTTAATTAAATTAAATAAATACCTCCAAGGTTTTATTTCTTTGTTGATGTGTATGACCTCAGATCGGTAGTGATCCTTTCCTTGATTCATAGTGATCAAGAGTAGATCTCCTCTAGCAGTAATCCACATGTTCTCCGTGAATCTTTGGACATCACCAAAGGCATCTCAAGGGGCTATCATGGAAGGACCTTACGCTTGCATCGTCTGCCCTCGATTTCCTTAAGACCCTCTTCCAAAGTGTTATCTAGTACGATAGAGGATGACCGCTCTCATTATTTAGAGAGTTCTTGGAGAAAACAAATCTCTTGAGGATTGAGAGGTTTTTCTCCAAAATTTTGTGCATAATCCAAATTTTTTATCTAGCACGTGGATTGCCACTTTGGCCAATAGAGAATAATATGTAATCGGGAATTTAATTTAATAGGTAATAATAAATAATTATCACAAGTTTCGTTACTTATTTTATTATTCCATTTGAAACCCCTATATCAAATAATAATAGAAATACTATTATTTCCATCACATGTTTTCATCTTGAAAGTTATAATTAAATATTATTTTTAGAAACTAATATTTAATATTATTTTCTCATTGGATCCTTTAACTCAGTCCACCCATCCTTCGAAATATTTATTGGGCCTTGAATAACGACTATTTATTTATTAAATAAATAAATAAATATAACTACTTTATTTGCCGATAAATAAGTAAAATGTGATCATTTATACTTGAATAATTATTAAACCCCAACCATGAATAATATTTATTCAAATTTTTAAATAATAAATTATTTAATCGAGATTTCAGATACACTTAGTGTGTGACCCTCTTGGACTCTTCCTCACTGAAATTAGGTGAGCCTGCCTAAAGTACAAGGTTAATATCTAACAAAATCCCAAGGCCCCCATAAAGAAAGAATTTAATTCCCCAATGACATTTCACCTCATAAAAACACTTTCAATGTAATTCAATCCCTTTATCACAATATCTTCAATCGAGCAGGTTTCATGCCAATTTCATCAACCTATATTCTTGATAACTCATTCTTTTACTTTCTAGAAATAGAAATTTCTTATCGAACACCATGAACATGGATTTATTTAGGCTATATAATTTCCATCAAATAGCCTAAGATATATACTTCCATTAATGAACATAAGGGATAAATCCTTTCTTGCATTTTTTATTAATGCAATATTACTCATGATGCACCCAAACTATCCTACCACCCCATGAACATATGTCATCATAGTTTTCCCCAATGAATCAATGTTTGCGAATCATAATATCCATTAATAATAATATTTAAGTCTAAGGACCATGACACGCATCTGTATATAGGAACATCCAATGAATCTTATAATGTGGATTTTCTACTTTTGGGTCTCGTTCTCATAATATCCTACTGGATATTACTAAGGGAGTACACAAAGAGAAGGTTCCTCAATGTCCTATAAGTATCCAACCTTAATATCCTATATTATTTGTGTCCCTTCAAATGATATCATCCATCCATAGAACATTTATTCAAGAATAGTTTCATAGAACTGTTGGATTCTCATTATAGCGGGGAACTTCTATGACCTTTTAGTGTGATAGATACTCTTGGGGAATTATCACATGCTATGTTACATAGAAGAACAATCATGATGTGATAATGAATTTATTAATATTTAAAACCATAAAGATAAGTTTATCATAAATTAAATATAATATTGTTATAGGGCACCGACTCCGACAAAATCACACTTACACTAGAGCGAGCTGCTAACAACCTTTAGTCCTCTAGCTCTCACATGATATTTATTCCTCTGCTAAGATAGGCCTTTATTCAAGGGGCCCACTAATATCTCCTCTGTGGACACTTTGATCACTGTAACATCACCCCTTTGATGAAACTCCCTCAAGAGGTGATACTTCTGGATTATGTGCTTTATCCGTTGATGTGACCTTATCTATTTTGCAAGATCCACCACTTTAGTATTATAAAAATACAATGTGATAGGGTATATACTTCTAGGCACTACATAACGCTCCTAGAAAAAGTTCCAAATACAAGAAACTTCCTAGGTACATCAGAAGCCACTATATATTTGGACTCTTCTATAGAATCAATGACAATTGGATGCTTTGAACTATTCCATCTCACAGCTCCTCCATTGAGACAGAAAATATATCCTGATTATGACTTTAGATCATTACGGTCTATCTGAAAACCATCATCATCACACCCTCTGATGACAAGCTCTTCATATCCTCCATACACTAGGAACATATTCTTTGTTCTTTACAGATACTTAAGGATAGCCTTAATAGAAGTACAATGTTGTTCTCCTGTATCTTCTTGATATCTTCCTACCATGCTCAGTTCATAGGAAACATCAAGTCTATCACATAGCATGGAATACAAGATTGATCCTATTTCAAAATCATATTGGATCTTACTCATTCTATCTTTCTCTGGTTGTGTTTGGGGACACATTTTATTAGAAAGATGTATGCCTTGTGACACTAGAACCAATCATATCTTGGATTTTTTCATACAAAATCTCTTTAGTATCTAGACAATGTATGTACTCTAACTTAGCCTAATCAGCCTCTTGAATATATCATGAATGATCTTGATCCCTAGAATGTAGTCTACTTTCTTAAGTCTTTCATAGAGAAGCACTTGTTCAACCAGTCCTTAACATATTGTAAGATAGGTATTTCATTTCCAATAAGTAATATGTCATCAAAATATACTACTTGGATAATGACATCATTCCCATTAAACCTTTTATAAACACATGGATCACATTCATTCTTAATGAAACCAAATTCCCTTATGGATTTAGTGAATCAAATATTCCATGACCTAGATTCTTAATTCAATCCATAAATGGACCTATGAAACTTAAAACCCCTTTTGGAATCACATAGTGTAAAAAACCCTTCAAGATGTATTATATAGACATCTTATTGAAGGTTCCCGTTAAGGAATTCAGTTTTGACATCCATCTGCTAATTCTCATAGTCATGGTAAACTACTATGGAAAGTATGATTCTGATGGATTTAAACATGGAAACTAGTGAAAACTTTTCATCATATTCAATTACTTGACGTTGTTTATACCCTTTATCCACTATCCTTTCCTTATAGGTACTTAATTTACCTTCTATGTATCATTTCCTCCTGAATACCCATTTACATACAATAGGATTTACATAAAATAGTGCATCAAACAAAACCTAAACTTGGTTCTGATACATGGAATACATCTCAAAATTCATATCTTATAGTCATATTTCAGATTATATTCTCTCTAATGACTCCTTTTAGGAGATAGGTTCATCATTTTCCAACAATATTGAGTCACCATCATCGGGTATAAGAAAACTATATCGCTTTGGTTCCCTTACCTCTCTTACACTCCTATGCAGTATATGTGTTTCAGGAACTACTTCTTCCATGGGGACCAATAAAAATTGTTCTTGTACCAAATCCTATATATCATGAGCATCAAATTCATCAAAGTCAATCTTTCTCCCATTATCCTTTTTAAATATTTTCTCCCTCTCAAGAAATACGACTTGTCTAGAAAGAGTCGCTTTCTTTTCTGAGGGGTTGTATAGGTAGTATCCCTTTATTTCCTCGGTATACCCTATAAATATAAACCTCATGCCCTGGGGTTCTAGTTTGTTTCCTGAGAAAGCCTTAAAAAATCCCTCACATCCCCATACATGTGTATATGACAAAACAGGTTTCTTTCCACTCCATAACTCGAAGGGGATTCTGTTTTCCACCTTAGTTGGTACCCGGTCTAATGTGAATTCCACAGTTTGTAATGAATATCCCCAAAAGGATAACAGAATGTTTTCATGGCATGTCATTGACCTTACCATGTACAATAAGGTACAATTCCTCCTTTCACTAACACCATTCCATAGTGGTTTATAAGGTGGAGTGAGTTGAGATAAAATCTCAAACTCCCATAAAAGGTCGATGAACTCTTGGTTAAGATATTCTCCACCTCGATCGGATCAAATCTTATTTATCTTATTACCAAGATGATTCTCTACTTCATTTATTAATTCCTTGTATTTCTCAAAGGATAGTGACTTATACCTCATCAAGTAAATATATCCATATCTACTCAAGTCATCAGTAAAAGTTGTGAAGTAAGAATATCAACCTCTATCTTCTACTGAAAATGGTCCACACACATCTGTGTGTACCAATCCTAGAAACTTTGTGGCCCTTTCACCCTATCCACAAAATGGTGTTTTGGTCATTTTCCCTTGTAAACAAGTGTAACATATATCAAGTGGTTTTAGTTGGGAAGAGTCTAACTAACCATCTTGACAAAGCTTTGTCAGGCGCTTCTCATTTACATGAACAAGAAGGTGATTCCATAACTGGGTGCTATATGATTCATGTGAACTTGATTTGTTATCGATTTCAAACACTTAGTTCTCATAATTTAACACATATAGGTTGTTATTTAGATGTTCCATACCATAACATATGTTGTCCAAATAAAAGAAACAACGTTTATTTCTGAATTTGAAAACAAACCCACCTATATCTAAACTTGATACAGAAACTATGTTCTTGGTAACACTTGGTATATAATAATAGTCATGTAAACCCAAAATCATCCCAATTGGTAACAAAAGGTGGTAGTCACCAATGGAAAGAGAATCCATCCTTGAAAAATTGGCAGCTCGTAGATCCACCTATCCACTGTAAATTTTCACAAATCAACTTAGTTACTAAATTTTAATACATATGTGAGCCCCATAATCGATATTTAATACCTAATGTGTGGAAATTGAAAGATTTCACTCAATAAGAAACACACCTTTGGATTCCCCTTGCCTCTGGGTGTAGTTCCTCTTCTAGTGGCCTGACTTGCAACATGCAAACCATACTAACTCCTTTTCCCTACCCTGCCTTTGGATTTTCTTATTCTTGGTCAGATGGTACTCGAGAGATTTATACTATTTATAAATCTTAGACCCCTTTGACTTTTCCTTCCTCTTATTATTCTCCATAAGGACAGTAGGTTTTTCACTCCCCATATCCTTATCCACTTATTGAACCAAGTTTAGAAGTTCCAATAAGCTCTTCCCATTATGGTTAATATTATAATTCAAAATAAAACTAGATATGGCCTTGGGTAGTGATGATAGTATGAGATCTATATGAAAATAATATGGAAATTTAATCCCTAATATGTCCAGACGCTCAATGTATCCATTAATCTTGACTACATGTAGTCCAGCTAGTTTAGACTCTCCAAGCATAGTAGTGAACAAAGTATTGAAGATCTCATACTTCTCTTGTCTTTCATTCTCTTGATAGAGATCCCAAAGGTGAGACATCATGCTATAAGAATCCATTTCCTCATCTTTCTTCAATAGATCATTGGTCATTATTGATAGCATGAGGCACTCAAAATCTGTATCATCACTTAAATGTTTCTCACATACATAGAGCTCCTCATCACTCACATAATTTCTAGGATCAATTGGTAAAGGTTCTTAAAAAATATATAGTTTCTTTTCATGGTGAAGGTTGACCTAAAGGCACCTTTTCCACTCCTAGAAATTAGTTCTGGTGAGAATGTTTTCTTTCTCAAGTATGGATCACAATAATATGTTTGATGTAATTTTTAATTCCATTTCTAAACATAAGATAAATAGAGTTTTTAGTACTTCATATGATAAAATTAAGACAAATAAATAAATAAATATTGTTTAGTCTGCCACTATTTTATCAAAACCCAATATCCCTCACCATTGGCTTCAGAATATCATATTTCTTGGATATTCTATTGGAAAGGATCCATATTCCATACTTATCACCCCCACTTTGGCTGATCAAGAAAATTGAATGGTTTTATATAGGCATTCCAAATGCCAACTACATTAAATCATGGCTCCTTGATCTGTTGTGTGGACTCCCCAATACTAAAATCATTATTTTAGATTTCCTTAACCCATTCCTCTCAGTTACACAAAGTCTTACTTTGGAAGTCAACCCTTGATGTAAAACAAGTTAAGTCAACCCAAAACCTCAAATTAAAATTTCCTAATAATTGAAAGCACCCCAAATTTGGCTGGTCAAGTACTTTGAACTATTTGTTCTATTCTAACCGAATTAATGGACATCTATACCAATTTAATATTTTATTAAGGTATTTTATCCTTTATGCATAAATTTCCTCTTATTACCATTTCACATGATTTTTAATATTAAGTGGGATATAATCAAGTGATTAATCATGTATTTATAATATTAACGCATAATCCATTTTATTTTAGTTACATCTTACATGCTTATTAATTCATTAATTATGTGATCGTGACAACTAATCCATAATGAATAACCATGAAACTTGAAGAAAAAAAATAATGGGTATGATCATCAGATTTTCTAATGGTCAGTTTATTTAGAGGTTGGTAAACTAACTCTTCCCTAGGGTAGAAACACCTTAAACATTTTAAGGTTTGTATTTATAGATTTCCACTGGTCCACCTTAGTATCTCCTTGGATTGGTTTCACCTAAAATCCTAACTTGAACCACCTCCACTAGCTTTGGAGCTCCATAAATTACATATGCTTTTAATTCAAATGAAGCTGAGAGGTAAAATGGGTTTTACCTATAAGAAACCATGGGCACATAGGCCTTATATATTAATGAGGAGAAGGCACGCAGGCCAACAATTTTAATTTAACAAATAAATTAAAAGGTAACAAAACACAAAAAAAATTGGTCTAGATAATGATCATCCAAAAACATGCAACAAATTACGTATTTAATAAAACTATAATTAAATTATTTAATCATAATTATTAAGATAAATCATGCTGAAATCAAATAATTATTATCTTTAATTAATCAATTATTTTATCTTAATCCTTTTTTTAAATTTCCTTGAGATTCTTATCCATTATAATTTAAAAAAAATTAACAAATTCATTTAAAATTAACTGTGTACATAATTTGTACCTTGGAAGAAACCTTATGAATACCTATCCAAAATGACCCAACATGTATTATACTTTTATACACATTATTATTTGTGACATGTAGCATGCACGTAGAATTATAATTGTAATAAAACTCATACATGATTTGTAGATATTTGAAAAATACGAATATATTAATTAAACATTAATATTTATATATATCAAACACCTATCTCATGTTTTGTCCCATCTTTATGCCCACATGAAGGTACATTTCTCAAGGGTTACAAAATATAACAATAAATTTTAAATCTACGTAATCTAGAAAAAGTACACAATGTGTCAATCTGACTACACGGCGTGTACCCTCATCACCATCCATCCGAAGTATAGGCCTGGGGAAATGGCATGTGAGGTGTACTTTGGAAATTTTTGTAGTACACAGTGTATCCAATGGTACACCGTTTATGTAGACTCTTCTTTACATGGTCACCAACCAGGAAATCCGTGTATGGGATACACTACTTGACCCTGACCCAAAGAGACTACACGCTGTTTCGAGTGGTCCAGACAGTGTGTTGTTCAGTTGACCATGCACTAGTCTGTCCTAGTCAACATGTGGTGTAAGAATTAACTACACCATGTTTCATTAATGCACGCAACTTGAGTAATTTCTGAATTACTTCTAGTGTGTTGAACACAACTAAAAAGTGTGTAATCCAGATTACACAGAGTGTGTGGTAGATTACACGGCGTGTAATTCTAAATACATTCCATGTACTGTCGTGTTAAGTGGATAAAATCATCTTCACACCCTGATGAGATCCTCGATGTAATTTTAATACAAATATTATTCACTTCTATTAGATCTTCGAGAAACTAAATAAGAAGAATAGATCTCAAAATTCAGATTACAAGAATGATTAAACATGAATTGAAAAACTAAATTATTAAAGATTAAATCATCAATTAACTATTTAAATAAATATAAATGAAAATATGACCACTCTGATACCACTTGTAGGTTTCGGGCATAGTGGAAGTGTTGTTGGCCTGGCACCCAACTTCAAATTTTACCATGATCAATTATTATTCAGGGATCAATACAAATATCAACACAAGTATCCATGGAATAAAACCAAATATTTAAATAAAGAATAAAAAGGATCAGAACCCAGAGATATTATAGACATATTGTTTTATTATTAATCTAATTAAATTAAAGAAATACCTCTAAGGTTTTATTTATTCATTTATGTGTCTGATCACATATCTACAGAGAGCCTTTTGTTTAATTGTAGAGATCAATAGTAAATCTCCTCTATTAGTAATCCATATGTGATCTGTGAATCTCATGACGTCATTGAATGAGTCTCTGGGTGCTAGAATGGAAGGTTCTTATGCTTGCGTCATCCGCCCTCGGTCTGCTTGAGACCTGCTTCCAAAGTGTTCTCTGATCCGGTAGAGGATGTCCACTCTTATTTTTGAGATCATTATTAAAGGAAAAAAAGATCTTGAGGCTTGAGATATTTTTCTATAAAATTTTTTGGACAACCAAAATTGGTTGTCTAGCCTGTGGGTTTCCCCCTTGGATAATAAGAGAATAATATGTAACCAGGAATTTAATTCACCGGGTAATAATAAATAATTATCACAAGTGTCATTACTTATTTTATTATTCCATGTAAAACCCCCATATAAAATAATAATAAAAATACCATTATTTCCATGAAATGTACATAGCTTGCAAGTTACAATTAAATATTATTTTAATCAAATAATATTTAATATTATTTTCTCACTAGATTCTTTAACTCGGTCCTTCCATCCCCAGAAATATTTATCATACCTTGAATAATTAATATTTATTTATTAAATAAATAAATAAATATAAATGCATTTTTCACCAATAAATAAATAAAATGTGATCAAGAATACCTGAATAATTATTAAAATACAACCAGGAATAATATTTATTCAACTTGTTAAATAAAAAACTATTTAACTAAGATTCTGGATACACTTAGTGTGTGACCCTCGAGGCCTCTTTCTCAAGGGATTTAGGCGAGCTTGTCTAAAGTCCAAGGTTAGAATCTAGAAACACGCCAAGGAACCCATAGAGAAATAATTTAATGAAGAAATGAAATGTCACCTCATATGAACACTTATCATGTAATATAATCCATTTATCACAATATCTCCAATCAAGCACGTTGCATGCCAGTGTCATCAACCTATATGCTCGATAACTCATTATTTAACTTTATAGAAGTAGAACTAGCTTAGAGAACACCATGGAAATGGATTTATTTAGGCTATATCATTTCCATCAAAGGGCCTATGATATTTACTTTCCTTAATTAACAGAAGGGATAAATTCTTTCTCGCATTATTCATTAATGCAATATTACCGGTGATGCACCCAATGTATCCTACCATGTTGCAAGCATATATCGTAATTTTTTTTCCAATACATAAAAGTGATTTAATCATAATATCAATTAATAATAATATTACATTCTAAAGACCATTACACACATCCACAGATAGAAACAAATGATGACACTTATAATATGGATTTCTTACTCTTGGGTCTCATTCTCATAATATCCTATTGGATATTACTAGGGGTGTACACCATGAGAAGGTACCTCAAATTCCTACGAGTCTCCAACCTTGATAGAATGTATCATTTTTATCCATTAAATTTATATCATCCAACCATAGAACATTTATTCAAGAATAGTGCCATGGTACTTCTGAGTTTTCATCATAGTGGGGAACTGTTGTGACCTTTTAGTGCAACAACTAATCTTAGTACATTATCACATGCTATGTTACATAGAAGAAAATCATGATGTGATAAGAAATTTATTAATATTAAATACCATGAATATAATTTTATTATAAAGTACAAAAAATTTGGTTCTAGGGAACCAAATCCAACAGGATCAACATCTTATTATAGTCAAGTTCTCATAGAATAATAGCTTCCACTTAAGAATCCATATTTCTCAGTTTGAATCAATCTATGGAAAGAAATTCTAAAATATAATATATTGGGATGGAGTTGGAGAAACTAATCTATTATAACCTGAATTGGCTGAATAAATAACAGAGGGTCAAATCCATTTAGTAACACATCAAGTCAGCAGATAGTCGAAAGAAATGTTATTCTGATAATTATCAATGAGAAATTATGTTTGAATTTGGAGATAACATGTTCCTTCATATAACAAAATTTAAAAGAGTTATGAGGTTTGGGAATAAAGGAAAGATAAACCCTAGATACATTATCACCTTTTATATTCTTTATTGCATTGGAATTGTGGCATATCGACTAGAACTCCCACTAAACCTATCTCAAGTGCATGATGTGTTCCACACATATCTCTTAAGGAAGTACATACCGGATCCCTCACAATACTAAAATCATAGTTGGTATAGTTGGATCATGATCTCTCTTACGAGGAGTATCCAATGAAGATCTTGGACTATCGAGACAAATTTCTATGCACCACATAGTATAAAATAGAACACATGCACCATATAGCAAAATGCAAAAACACTTTATTATATTATTTTAGAAAATTAAATTTAGAGATTAAAATACCCATTAAAATTGAAAATATTATAATAAGACAATAATAAAATAGAAACTAAAATAACTAGAATAGAAAATTTTGGATCATTTTTGTCTCACTGAATAATCACGCCCTCAAGAAACTATTAAAAAGAAACAAAACATTACTAAAGTAACATACATTTTTTATAAATGAATAATATAACCTTGAGGGGAATTTAATTGAATGATTAATAAAGAAAATAAAAGGTATTTCTAATATGTCAAAAACATATATAACTTTTTTCATAGTAAACTAACCATTAAAAATAATTATATGTCTGATGGAATAGAAAAATAATATTTGTTCATCTTATGAAATAAAAATATAAAAAATTTAAATCCCAATAATATTAAATAAATGTGTTAAATATGATGAAATTAATGTTTGATATAAATAAAGCATACTTGTATTTTTGGTAAAAACATATATGATTTATTTTTATCAAAATACATTTCTATGACAGATTTAAAATTTTAAATAAAATTTTCTTTCAAAAAATTGTTTTCTAAAACACTCTTATTTTTATATAATTTATAATATAATTTTATGAAGTCATAAGTAATTTTTCTAAGGGTTGTAAATTTGAGTGTGTCATAAAAACTAATAGTTTTTAATAAATTATGATTTTATTTTAAAATTAAAATTTATTTTTTAAAATTTTATTTTTTTAAAAAAATTATTTTTTTAATTAGCACATTGAACTTATCTTTGAGTTAATTCTTTGTGTTTTTCAAAAAAAGTATATTTTTTTGTGAATAGTAAAATTCAAGTTTGTAAAAATATCGTAACTTTTATGACATCATCATGATATAAACATCACTTAAAAATTTATGAAAATTTTTTTGGGACCAAAGACTTATTTAAGGAGTAAAATAATGGATTTTAAAATAATAAATTGAATTTTAGAACCTGTGTTTAAAAATTATGTTTATTTTTTAAAAATAATGGATTTTGTATTTCATTATAATAATAAAAAATTTGATCTTTTTCTTTTAATTCAGTATTTATAATATTTAATTTAGTTTTTTCTTGTATTTTAATCCAAATAACACTCATTTTTTAATCATAAATCAATAAATGTTATGAGAAGAAATACTATTCATATTTATTGGCTTAAATGATAAAATAATCAATATTTTATCATAATAAACCCCTCTCTTACCCTTATAAATACCACCCTTGACCACCTCATATATCCTCACACCTTACTCTTATTTTCTTGACCAAATTTTACAAAATCATTCCCTAGCACTATTATATATGTTTAAGAGGTTTTTGGATCATCAAAAAAACACCCTTCAAAGGCGTAATACAATTAGCAAAGGAATCATCCCGATAAGTAAGGTTATGTTTTCTAAGAACATTCTCATTTATATTCATTACTAATCCAAATATATAATACCCATCATAATATAATGACATCAGTATAATTATTATACTAAATTTTTTAATGTTAATAGAATAACCATTATCCAACCTCCTATAGTTCATTCAAGAATAAATATATCACTCATATTATGGTCAGTTCAACGCCTCCATGGAGGGAATATTTAATTTTTCACCTCCACCATCATAGTTGGTTATAATAATCATTATATGGTGAAATATGAGAATAATAATTATATTCTATTTTGTTTCATATTCTGAAATGGGTAAATAAATACATGGATTAAAATAAACTAATTGAGTTCATCATTGTAGAAAAAGAGCCTAAATAAACTAACCATTATACAATTATATTTATACTCTATAAACCATGCATATTTTTTAAGAATATTTGATATTTAAAAAACATTTAACTTTTATAAATACATTAACTCAATATATTTACACTTAGAGAGTTATGTAATCCATTCCATTTTCATGGATTTTTTGTATGCTTATGGATTATGAATAATAAAAATTTTAGAACACATTTACATGTACATATTATGATGTTATGGGTGGGACTATAATTATACATCCCATAATTCATTGGGTAATGTTTTCATCTCATGAGATACCATCTATGGTGCACTGGAAGTAAACCTAGAACACTATATTATCATGTCCTGGAAGTGACCCTTAACTTATACTTATGATGTCTTGATTTCTGGTGTTTCCAAATTTTTATGATACCATGATATGATTATATCTACTTCTTTATTATATGAATCCATGTGATTATCCTCTTTTATTACAACATGTTACACCTCTTGACTCTTATGTTATATTTCTCTATCATCTTTATTTCCTTACTTGGATTTCTTGCTAACCTTTTTCATTATATATATCCTCAGGGTATTCTTTTCTATAATAAAAGAAAAAAGGGACTTAGGAGAACCTTATTATGATCAAAATAAAGTTGAGGTAGATTATTTCGATGTTTATGTGTTATGTATCTAATCTCCCAAATATATTAGACCTATATATTTATGGGTTATATTTTATAGGATTTTTTGTTAAAATTAATGTATATATATATATATGATACTTAGATTATTTTAGTCAGAAGTAGATAAAGGTCTAGTTATTTTCTGGTATTCAATTAGATAACCTAATAATAAATATACAATAAATAACCTTTATTGAAACCTATAAATTATTAATATAGGATATACATGAAATTTATGAGTTATTCTTGTTAAATTTCATAGTTTTCCTTTTTATATTCTTGTTAATTTGAGTATTCTCATCCCTAAATTTACTTATTCTAGTAAATGGATTGGTTTATGGGGAATCATTCCAAAAACCTATGTGTTGGAAAATGTAATGATTTCCAAAAACAAGAATCCTAATTTTATGGGAGTAAGAGTCGAGAACCTCATCATGGTACATACACAACTGACTCAAGTTATGAACAAAAACTTGAATCATGTTGAACACCCTCCTTAACCCAAGAGAGGAAAGGCTATTTTGGAGTCGTATATGTGACAAATGACTCCCAATTTTAATGGATCTTATAATCCCCTAATTAAATAAAAATCTATTAATTCCATTGGTAAGATATTCCTCAGCCTATAATTCTATGAGTTAGATAAAGTTTTTTTTAAGAATTCTGAGGCGCAAAGGCCCCTATCATTAAAATAGAAAGTCATACAAGAAGTAAAGACAGAGGAGTAAATACAGCAATGCAGGTCCATAAAAATGACATCACCACACTCACGAGCGAGTGTTCATACTATGAACAGATATTTGAGAACCCCTATCACTTGGTTGTCTCCCCCTCCACCCAACCTTTGCCTGCATCCAGGGACCTCCACCATCATCCGGGATCTCAGAAGTTACATCATTGTTCATAAACTTAACTCTATCTCGATCTTTCATTTTTTTCTGTCTTTATCACTACTGGAAAATTCAGGCAATTAAAACGAATTATAGGTACTCACATGTTTAATAACTTTGTGAATTTGATATTGAGGGGTGCCATAGCCTGGTGGAGGCTGGGATGATCTTGTCAATTTGTCATTTTTTTCCCTCCAAACTGGGAAGGTTTGCATGTACTTCAGAAGAGGAGGCTTGGACAGATTCCTTCAAGGGATCTGTGTGTTCATGCTACCCCGTTGTAGTGGATTTATGGATCATGCTATGTGTATTCATAGTATCCTGTGCATTAGTCTTTTTAAGAGGTACAGATTCTAGAAAAGAAATTGTACCCTACCATCTTTAGCATGCATAAGTGAAGAATCACCAGCACTAAACTTAGCTGGAAAACCATGAAATAAACTAGACTTATCATGTTCACTAAGAGTACCTTCTAGAAGGTAGACCTCCATATTAGTGGCATGAGGAACGGTGGAAACAGAGGATGTTTCTCTATCCACTGTAAACAAAAAATAGTCTTTTCCATTTGAGGAAAAAGATTAACCAGAGGGTTGTACCTTTTTATTTTCCTTTGCCGAAGTATAGTTACAAACATTGGTCACCTCTTTCCTTTCTCTAGATTTTCTTGATATAGGAATATCCATCCATTCTTTTCCTCTTCTACTTTTGGCATTGACCAAAATCTATTCTTGTCTTAGGTAAGAGTCTACATCTTCTTGAGCAGCATTTTCCAAAGCATCAAGGCTATCAATTGATTCATCATATTCATCATCTTTGAGACCCCTTGTCAATATTTCTTTGAATGAGGCTCCATTCATACCATCCATATCAGAATTTTCATCTACGGATGGATGAATATCATCACCAAGATCTGCCCAGGATAAGATAACTCTCTTGTTTTTTTGTGAAGAAGAGATGGTCTTGATAGGTTCTTCAAAACATCCCTTTTTGGCATTTGGTTCTTCATCAAGAGACCTTTGAGATTCTTCAAGAGACACAATAGCATTTCTATCATAGTCCTTTCGGAGATCATGATCAATTACAGTAGTTGTCTTATTCTGCTCAGTGCTTTGTGTCATACCTTGTTTAGGTGGATTCTTACAGTGTTGTAGGTCATGCCCTTTAATTTGATAGTTGTCACAAATAACATTTCTTCTATATGTAGGTTCTTCATTCCCAATAACTTGAAAAGAAACATAGAAAGTAGAAGTGATTTTATAATCAATTTGAAGACAAATATAATCTTGTTGAGTAGATAAAATCACCTTATATATTAAATTAGAACTAAGGTCAACCTCTACTAGGACCTAAGAAAAATGACCATAACTTACTAATTATGTAACATGATCTATTCTAATCGGAATCACCATTGCAGATGAAATATCAAACAAAATCTTAGCATGCCACAATACCCAGTTGAGACCATGTATTTTTATCCATACTTGCCCACAAGTATCCTTAAAATCAAGAAAATTGAAGTTAAATTTCCATTCATGAAGTATAAGTGTACCTGGCTTGAGATTGATGGAACTGATACTCCAAGCTTTAACATTGAGCTCCACTGAAGGAAACAAGATATGAAAAATTCCTTGACCGAGGGACACGCATTTGAATTCATTGAATCCCCAAATATTAGCAAACTGAGAGATGATATCTAAAGTCTGCCAGGGTTTCATACCTTTCATTAAGTAGATTTGAGTGATAAATGAATGCTTTTAAGGATCAATCATAGTCGATATTGCATCCTCTAAGGCCGAAACATGCGATGTTGACCCTTTCCGAATTATTTGATGGGGCACGTGATTTACAAGAGGAATGAAGGATCCCACTGAGAAATCCTTGAAGTATGAAAGGTTATTTAGAGATTCATGGTCTTTCTTATTTTCCTCTGGAGCCGGACTAATCTGATTTGTGAGTTGAAACGCATCAAATGAGTGAAGATTGACACTGCGTGGGTGAGATAGGGTAGATGAAGCTACATGATGCGGCGATAGAGGATTACTCTCCTTCTCTTCATCTTTCAATGAGATAGATAAAGTTATATTGTTCATTTATCATTTAAAGTAATTAGTCAATCAGTGGTGGACACTGATCAAGAACATGAAATCCAAGGAATATGTCAAATAAATGTAATTGATATAATTCAAGAAAATATTTTTCAATTAATATTTTCCTCACACTCTCTATGTTAAAATGGAGAGGGATTTTATTTGGACTCAAGAAAATGGTGTATGAATTATTCAAGTATTATAAGGAAAACGTTAAAAGGCTCTCATGGTATTCCTATGGAATTTTCATTGACACTAAAAGTAAGGTTGACCACTTTTTTAGTGTAATAAATACTATTCTTCAAAAATATTTAGCAATTTTATACTTTCACCTCTATGAGAAAATAGTCTAATTTTCCCTTAAAGTTGAGATAGTGATTAGTGATTCTCAATGGTCTCATGGGGATAGAGAAAAAAAGTGGAGAATGAAATTCAATTTTAGAGTATAAATTTATAAATATCATGGAAGAAATGGAATCCAACATCCTGAATGTTTTAATTATGTGATGACATATCCTACAAACTGACTCAATGGAATATGGAGATGTTATAAGTGTGAAAATGAGGGGAATCAAGCTAGTGAATGATGAATAGAGTTCTAGAAGAAAACTAATCTGATTGAAGAATAGAAGGATCCAATCAATCCTCTACCTATGGAATAATGTTTCAAATATAAGGAACATAGAAACTATGAAATTCAGTGGACTTAGATAAAATTTTTAGAGGATAACTAATGAAAATGACCTTTGTGACCTAGAGAGTATGGATGAGATTATACTATCACTACTTCTACTGTGTATCATGAAAGAAAAGTGGTTATTGGTAAAATTTATATTCATTAAATAATTGATAATTTACAAATTGATTTTAGTATTACACATTATTTAATATTAAAAGAGTTCATCGTAAATTTTAAAACATCACCTCAAGACATGGAGGTTGAGTTATCAGGGAAAACGCTAAATGGTGAAATTATTACATGTCAAGAATATAAATAATCTTTAGTTAACATTTGTGGGATGAATCTACCAGAAAACCATGGTATACATCCTATATTATAATTAGATGTTTCACTTGTCATAGATTGACTATATTTATATAGAGACCACATCAACTATTGGGAGAAGGAAATAAATTTGCATGTCACGACCTGTCCCAGTGGGTCCCACGCAACGACTCCCCAAGACCGCCTCCAATAGGCTAGGGGCTAGTGACTAGCACTGAGTAGGAATATTACTAACATGGGAGTCATTGCCTAAGTGCCTATACACACTCACACATCTTCAAGCCCACAAATTCTAAAATGTAAAAACACTAAGGAACAAAAAATGCATGCAGACAACTAAACCCAACCAACAGAGTACGGCGGAAGGTAAAGTACTGGAAGTAAACTGGGCCAGAATACAAGCCCACCAAAACAAAAGTCTGAAAACTGCAAAGTACAACCTGTAAACACAAAAGGTAATGGGACTGCTACTCGTAGCCATAGGAACACCACGGCCTGTAAGGAACTTAGAAAGCTAGGCTCTATCCTGGTCCACCTTGGACTCTGTCAAAAGGTTGTTCTTCTGCACAAGATACGATACGTACGGGCAAAGCCCGTGTAGGGGTGAGTATAACAATACTCAGTAGAGGACCCTGAAAAACACAAAGTAGTACACAAAGTAAAGGTATAGTCAGCTATGCACTGCATATGTCTATAGAACATATATCACAAACCAGATATACTCAAAACCCAGACCCATAGTCAGAGACAAGTCACACAACCGCATACCCCCAGCTAGGGGTTCAGTTCAAAGATTCCATAAAGCACTCATTCTGGGAGAAAAAAATCCATGAGTCTTATAGCTCTGATGATGTTCTTATGAGAAGTACTATTCGTCAAGAAGTGTCACGAGAGGTAGTTACACTCATTACAGGAGACACACTCCTGAGTGGGAATATTCTGATAGATAGATGCACTCATTACGGGAGACACACTCCTGATTGGAAAATATCACTATACACAGATGAGGATCACTACTAGGGCCATGGCGGATACCACGACTCATCCAGAATTCACCTGATAGGTAGAGGATCGACGCCCGGTGAAGTTGTTCATGTCGATGTAGGACTCTACCTAGGGTCAAGAATGGATATAGGATCTTGATCCAGGCCTCTCGGATGAATGCCTGACTCTGTCACAAAAAGTCCTGCTGGAGGGATCATACTCCTGTAAAAGGAAATGATGCCAGACCTTTAGGGGAACGAGAAGAAGGGGCACTAACCAAAATAAAAAATGTCCAAGATACGGTGAACGAGAGGACCATGACATTATCCAAAAATTACATGGCGTGTAGAAACATTACACGCCATGTTTTCGGACCCCGGGTACTACCCATGTACAATGGCCCTTGTCCTAAGGTTGGTCATGTAGAAAACTGAGTACATGGCGTGTAGTATGGTGTACACACTGTGTCCGAGTGACTGGGGTTGGCTCCATGTACGCTGGCCATGTCTCCGTACACGGTCATCAACCCGGGTACTCCAACCCGTGTAATCAGTACACGGGGTGGCCCGCGTTACTGGCCTCGCTTGGCCGTGTGATGGAGTAAACGGTCTTGTAATCCATCCTATTTATGTGTACCCCTGGATACAAGTTGAGTGTCACGTAGCCGCCTCTGCCATGTTGTACACTCTGTGTCGCCTAAAGCCGTGTAATACAACCCGTGTTCGTGTACTTTCCAAAATACACGCCGAGCTTCGGGGAAGGCGCAACACTCCATGTGACCAGGGTCATACGCCATGTGATTCCTCTATGACCCCTGATACCCTAGCCACTATCGCAATCACTACATGGAATGTTCTTCGGAAGTGTACGCCGTGTATTTTGGAAATTTCCAGAATCACAGCCTTTCATCGTCACGCCTTCTGAGCCACCCTGTTCATTGATCAGGTCATACGATTGCCACAAAACTCCTGGTTTTTGGTTTCCCTGACACCATGAATCCGCTTCCAGTGTTTTTGGACCTCTGATCGGCTCTGAAAACAAGTTTTTATTTTCCCGTGTGAAGAATGCTCGAAGAACGGACACTTTTGATCCGAGCCAATTCATCGTTCGCCATTTTCGTCGCACCTCCAGAAGGTCGTTATGGTGTTAAGTCTTCAATTTGGGATTGTTGCATCACAAAATGGATGCGCAATGATTTTTTTTCGTCGCCCCATGAAGAACACGAAGAATAAATGGGGAAGAAAGAGTCCAATAAAACAAAATGAGGAACGAACCTCCATCGTCATTCGTCATGGAATTGATCCGCTCCCATTAGTAGTATTAAACGAGGTAGAATCAAACAAAAAAATAAACATGGATCAATTCCCCGAATCATCCTGATAAAACCTTCCCACAAGAATGAATGAATCCGCGGATCAACTTGTCTGTGGTTGATCTGTGTTCGTCATTTAAAATCAAAAACGGGGAAAAGAAATCAAATAACAAACCCATACCTCAAGAATGGATCGATCGCCAACGAAGAGGTCATGCTTCCATCATCGTCGAGATCCTCCAACCTTGTTGGCACAGTGATTCACATCTTCGATTTGTCATCGTTCATAGCCAAGAGTTTTCTCCAACGTTTCTCTCAACCTTTCACCAACGACTGACGTTCGGTTATCCCAATTAAAAAGTGAAACGTGATGTGACATTCCAAAAAATACGTTGTGGTATTAATGAGTCAGCATTTCTATTTCTGAGTCATTATGAAATGTCATTAATGACTAAAATAGTTGACCCATCTCCACGCTGCAGCGGATGTTTCCATAAAATAAATAAAATAAACTTGTGAATTTATTTTATTTCACTTTACTTAAAATGTCCGAAAAATTAATTTTTTCCCCCGACCCACGTCGGTCGAGGTTAGGCTCTTTATTAGGTAAATTCATTGCCCTGGACGCAACGGTGCCCTCATATTTTTAATTCGGACATCTGTTTGGATGCTTCCACTACCGCACACAAGTGCCTACTCACTTAACTTAAAAAAGTTCAAACCCCCATTTCGGGCTCACTGGGCCTGAGAATGATGTGTCGTTTTCACACCCAGTCTCGAAATAATTACATATAATATTTAAAAATAATACACAGAAAATCCGAGACATTACATTCTCCCCACCTTGGGGCTTTACATCCCCGAAAATCCAAAACAAAGGCTACTCAAAAATATGTGGGTACCTGGCACGAATCTGGGCCTCCCGCTCCCACATGCTCTCCTAAAAATTCTCATGCTACCACCAGACGTGCACCAAGGGAATCGATCACCCACGAAAGATCATCTCCTACCGATCCTCGATCTCCACCAGGTACTCAGCAAAGGTCACTCTATCCTCAATTTCCAGCTCACCCCAGTCGATGACGTGCGATGGATCATGCATGTACCTCCTCAGCTGCGACACATAGAAGACATCATGTACCCGGTGTAACTGTGGTGGTAGATCTAGGCGGTATGACACTTCTCCAACTCTGCACAGTATCTGGAAAGTTCTAATGAACCTCATAGATAGCTTTCTGCCTCGTCCATATCTCTGTAACCCTCTCCAAGGTGAGACCCAAAGAAAGACGTGGTCTCCCTCTTCGAACTCCAGAGGTCTCCGTCGTCTGTCAGCATAAGACTTCTGCCGGCTCTGTGCAGTCTTCATTCGCTCTCAGATGACCTGAATCTTCTTGGTGGTACCTCGCACCAACTCTGGACCCATGAGTGCTGACTCTCCGAGGTCGGTCTAGAAAAGCGGTGACCAGTAGGGTCTCTTAAACACGGCCTCGAACGGTGCCATACCAATGGTGGAGTGGTATCTATTGTTGTACGCAAACTCCACCAGTGGTAGGTGGTCCTCCCAACTATGACCAAATTCCAAGACATAGGCTCGCAACATATCCTCCAGAACCGGAATGGTTCTTTCCGTCTGACCATCTGTCTGGGGATGAAACGATGTGCTCAAGTGTAGCTGAGTCCCAAAAGCCTCCAGAAATCCCTTCCATATCCGGGATGTGAAATGTGTGTCTCGGTCTGAGACTATTGTCTAGGTGGCTCCATGATTCCAAACTATCTCTTGCACATAGAGGCGTCCTAAGATCTTTACGGAACTCTCCTCCCTAATAGCTAGGAAGTGGGCCAACTTGGTGAGTCAGTCAACGATCACACAGATGGAATCATGCCCCTTGGACGTCTGTGGTAATCCTATCATGAATTCCATCGATATTCCATCCCACTTCCACTATGGAACTTCTAGGGGTGAGATAATCCCACTGGAACCTGGTGCTCGGCCTTCACCTGCTGGCATGTAAGGCATCGAGAAATGAACTCTGCTACTGCCTTCTTCATGCCTGGACACCATAACTATCATCGGAGATCCTGGTACATCTTTTCCACTCTAGGATGTACCACTAAGGTTGATATATTAAAATCCCTCAGGACTTCCTCCTGCAATGCCACCAGTACAACAGTGCGTCCTCTGAAAAGAGGTACGTTCTCCCAACCTTGTAAATATCCATCAAGAGCATGTCTTGTGGATAACTGAGCATGTAAAGCCACATAGTATACATCTCATAGTTGTGCCTCCCTAACCCGATGTAAGAGTGGAGGGGAGACAACCATATACTATAGGTAGGATACATCTTCCCTATCCATGAAGGACAACTGCAACATGGCTAACTGTTGTGTCACCTCACTCAACAGTTGTGAGCTCGACCTCCTGCTAAGATCATTCTCCACCATGTTCCCCTTCCCAGGAGTATAGATGATCTCAAAATCATAATCCTAGAGGAACACTAGCCAATTCCTCTATCTCAAATTCATATCTTTCAGCAAAAAGATGTTCATGAGGATCTTGTGGTCAGAATAGACGATAAACCGCTCGCCCATAAGGTCGTGTCTCCACATCTTTAATATGAAGACTACCGCTGATAACTCTAGATCATGGGTCGCATAATTCTTCTCATGTGGCCTAATATGGTGAAAAACATAAGCAATCACTGCCTGCCTCTGTATGAGGACATAGCTGAGCCTGGTCCCTAATGCATAGTAGAAAACTATGTACTTGACACCCTCCTACAACAATATCAAGACTGGGGCGCTCATCAAAATCTGTCTCAACTGCTTGAAAGCCTATTGGAACTTCTTCATTCACATGAAGGGGGTTCCCTTCCCGGTTAAGGCTATCATTGGTGCCGATATCCTGGAGAAATCAGGAATGAATCTATGGTAATATCCTTCAAACCCAAGGAAGCTCTACACCTCCGTCACGTTCCGAGGTGTCTCCCATGCTAACACAGCCTCCACCTTGGTTGGGTCTACAGCTACTCCATCTGCTAAGATGACATGTCCTAGAAAGTGGACCTCCTGAATCCAGAACTAGCACTTTAAGAGCTTCTCATAAAGCTGGTGCTCCCTAAGTATGTCTAGAACCATCCACAGGTGTCTTTCATGCTCCTCTTATGACGCTGAGTACACAAGGATGTCGTCGATGAAGACAACTACGAACCGGTCCATGTACGGCTGGAAAATACGGTTCATCAGTCCCATAAACACTACAGGGGAGTTCGTCACGCTGAAAGGCATCACCAAGTACTCATAGTGACCGTAGTGGCATCTAAAAGCTGTCTTCGGTATATCCGCGTCCCGTACTCGTAACTGATGATAGCCTGATCGAAGGTCAACTGTCGAGAACCATTTTTCCCCTCTCAGCTGATCGAAGAGGTCATCGATTCTCGGTAGTGGATACTTGTTCTTCAATATCACCTAGTTTAGGTGCAAGTAATCCACGCACAACCACAGACTCCCATCTACCTTCTTGGAAACCAATACTGGGGTCGCCCAGGTTGAAATGCTGGGTCTCATGAAACCATTTCTCTGTAAATCCTCCAACTGCACACTCAACTCGTGAAGCTCTATAGGATCCATCCGATATGATGATGAGGAAATTGGTGTCGTCCCGGGGTTTAAGTCGATCTTCGGGAAAGACTTCCTCAAACTCCACCACTACTACTGGGAACTGGGAGCTCACAACATCCACTACTCCGAGGGCAAGGCCAGCCAACTCATGAGAGATTGGCTTCACCCTCTTATGCATAAGCTCATTCTGCACTGCCTTGGTTTCCTTTTCTCCGACAAAAGAAAACCTCGTTCCATCACAGCAGACACACCGCACTCTTTGCCAAAAACAGTCAATTTGGTCATGGACCGAAGATAACCAATATGTACCAAGAATGACATTGTAAGGCCTCAATGCTACCACCAAGAGGTTCCAACTAAAACTCTTTCCTCCAAGGGTAAGATCACACTACCTGCAACGGTTCGTGATCATCGAGTCTCCTCCCATATGTGTCTCCAAGCATAAGGATTGAGTCTACAGTTCTACTGGAATCTCGAGGTTTCATACAAGACATGTGGCTTTGAATGAATGAATGGAAGATGTGTCTATAAGTACAGTAGTTAAGGTAAAAAAGACACAGACCGTACCTCGAATCATCCCTAGAGCCCCTAGGTTGTAAGCCTCGACCGCATGCAGTTGTCCCCGTCCTTGTCCCCCAACTCCCTGATCCTGGTGCGGACCTCCTGGGGGTGGTGGTGGAAGTAAGTCGAAACGTCTCCCACCACCCGCAACTCTCCATGCTCCTCTGCAACGTCCGTTGCCTGGCAGGTCTGTCTGCTCCACTCTCTGCCTCTGCCTCAGTGAACCATCCACTGCTTCCCTGTCAGTAGCTCGATGGGTCAGGAAATCTCTAGCGAGATGTACCTTACTGTCTCACGCGTAGCATCACTTCTCCCTAGGCTGACTGGATCCAGCCTGAGAGCCCTAGACTGTCGATCCTCTGTCATGAGTCCTCCTATGATGCCTCTCGTGTCCATATCCATGTGTCTGAGGCTAGCTCCCTGCTATCGGTGTCTCCGCACCTATCTGCCTGCTGCTGACTGTCGTCAGCTGTCTCTACTCCTCCAATAAGCTCTCGATCACCAAGGCCTTCTCGAGCACTCCAGCATAATTCGATATGAATAGAGGAACGACACTAGCTCGGATGCCCTGCCGTAGACCTCACTTGAAGGTCTGAGTTCTGAAGTACTGATCCCTGACCATATCCATCGAGTACCGGGCGAGGTTGGTGAACCTTGATGAATAGTCAGCTACTGTCATACTACCCCGCTGGAGCTGGAGGAGCTCCTAGATGCATACATCTCTCAGTGTAACCAGAGAGAACTCCTCCTTGAAGAGTCGCTCAAACTCCTTCCACGAAAGAGTCTCCTCATCGTGATTCTGTGTGGTCAGACTCCACCATCGTCTCACCAATCCCTAAAGAAGGCTCACTCCTAGGATCACTATCTGGCCTGCTGGTTTCCTCACTAGACGGAAAACTCTGGTCACCACCTCAAGCCAGTCCTTAGCCGCCTGAGGATCAGGCTCTCCTCGGAACCTAAGGGGTCTCTATCTTTGGAACTCATGGAGCGTGCTAAGACTGTGCTCCTCATCAATCCGTACCGCAGGTACCACGGGCTGCTCCACTAGTGGTGGCATAGCAGGTGCACCTCCTGGCAGCAATGCCTGGGGAACTGGTCCCTGTATTGAAACCTTGTCACTGAGGGGGCCATCCTCGTGATCGGGCTACTAAATCCTAGCGGGTATGCATCATGGAGTCATCGCGTAATGAAAAAAGATGTACCATGGTCAATGAGTATATCTAGATAGGTGACACAAAGGGTATGGAAAACAGAACCCATTCTTATATGATGTATGTACATTTCTTTTATTTCCCTGAAACCAGTGTTTTTGTGTACTGAGTCGAAAACCAGGTTATCGAAGACCTGGTGTATGGATACGTCGGCTGCCGCACCAACACTAGAGTCTCTATCATGAAATCTGAACTCCAAACACTTAACACTATTTCCCCAAACCAATCTCACAGACTCTTGGTACTAAGGTAGAACAGACCACCTCTGATACCACTTTGTCACGAACCGTCCCAGTGGGGCCCACGCCATGACTCCCCAAGCACACCTCCAATAGGCCAAGGGCTGGTGACTAGCACTGATTAGGCATATTACTAACATGGGAGGCACTGCCTAAGTACCTATATACACACACATACCCAATCCCACAAATGATGAAATGTAAAAACACTAAGGAACAAAAAATGCATGCATACAACTAAACCCAACCAACAGAGTACGACCGAAGGTAAAGTACTAAAAGTAAAATGGGCTAGAATACAAGCCCACCAAAACAAAAGTCTGAAAACTTCAAAGTCCAACCTGTAAACACAAAAGGTACTAAGACTGTCGCTCGTAGCCTTAAGAATGCCTCAGCCTGTAGGGAACTCAGAAAGCTCGGTCCTATCCTGGTCCTCCCTGGACTCTTTCAAAAGGTTGTTCATATGCACAAGACATGATACATGCAGGCAAATCCCATGCAGAGGTGAGTATAACAATACTCAGTAGAGGACCCCAAAAACCACAAAGCAGTATATAAAGTAAAGTTACATTCATCTATGCACAGTATATGTCTACCGAACATATAGCACAAACTAGATATACTCAAAACCCAGACCCATAGTCTAGAGACAAGTCACACAACCGTGTACCCCCAGCTAGGGGTTCATTTCGAAGATTCCACGAAGAAATCATTCTGAGAGAACACACTCCAAGAGTCTTATAGATCTAATGACGTCCATCTGAGAAGTACTGTTTGTCGGGAAGTGTCACGAGAGGTATTTACACTCATTACGGGAGACACACTCCTAAGTGGGAATATTCCGATATATAGATGCACTCATTAGGGAGACACACTCATGAGTGGGAAAGATCACGATACACAGATGAGGGTCACTGCCAGGGTCATGGCGGATACCGAGAATCATCCAGAATTCACCTTCTAGGTATAGGATCAATGCCCGGTGGAGTTGTTCACGTCGATGCCGGACTCTACCTAGGGTCAATAATGGATAGAGGATCTTGATTCGGGCCTCTTGGATAGATGCCTGACTCTGTCACAGAAAGTCTTGCTAAAGGGATCATACTCCTGTAAATGGAAACGATGCCCAACCTTCAGGGGAACGAGAAGAAGGGGCACTAACAAAAACAAAAAAACGTCCAAGATATGGTGAACGATAGTACCATGTCGTTATCCAAAAAGAACATGGAGTGTAAAAACGTTACACATGGTGTTGTCTGACCTCGAATACTATCTGTGTACAACGGCCCGTGTCGTAAGGCTGGTCATGTAGAAAACTGAGTACACAGCGTGTACTATGGTGTACACGCCGTGTCTAAGTGACTAGAGTTGGCTCCGTGTACGCTAGCCATGTCCCCGTACACGGTCATCAACCCATGTACTCCAACTCGTGTAATCGGTACACGGGGTGGCCTGCGTTACTGGCCTTGCCTGGCCATGTGATGGAGTACATAGTTGTGTACTCCATCCTGTGTCTCTGTACTCCCTAGATAAATGCCAAGTTCCACGTAGCCACCTCTATCATGCTATACACGCTGTGTCGCCTGAATCCATGTAGTCTAACCTGTGTCTTTGTACTTCCCAAAATACACGCCGAGTTTTGGGGAAGGCGCAACACGCCGTGTGACCAGGGTCACACGTCGTGTGATTACTCTCTGACCCCCAAAACCCTATCCACCTCTGCAAGCACTACACGTTGTGTTCTTTGTAAGTACACACCGTGTATTCTGGAAATTTCCAGAATTGCGGCCTTCCACCGTAGCACCTTCCAAGCTGCCCCATTCATCGATCCAACCATCTGATCGCCACTAAACTTCCGAGTTTTGGTCACCCCAACACCATGAATCCACTTTAAGTCTTTTCATACCTTTTATCGGTTCTGAAAACAAGTTCTGATTTTCCCGCGCGAAGAACACTTGAAGAACGGCCTCTTCCGATCTGAGCCAATTCGTTGTCTGCCATCATCGTCTCAACTTTGGAAGGTCATTATTGTGTTGAGTCTTCAATTTGGGATCGTTGCATTGCAAAACAGATGTAAAACGATCCATTTTTTGTCGCCTCGTGAAGAACACAAAGAACACGAAGAACGAAGGGGAAAGAAAGAGTCCAATAAATCAAAATAAGGAATGAACCTCCTCCTCCGTTCATTACGGCGTTGATCCACTCTCGTTAGTACGTATAAAAAAGTCATAATCAAACAAAAAAAACAACATGGATCAATTCCCCGAATCATCCCGATAATACCTTCCCACAAGAATGAACAAATCTGCAGATCAACTTGTTCTTGGTTGATCCACGTTCATCGTTTAAAATCAAAAATAGGGAAAAGAAATAAAATAACAAACCCCTACCTCAAGAATAGATCTATCACCGATGAAGAGGTTGTGCTTCCTTCTTCGTAGAGATCCTCCAACCTTGTTGGCATAGTGATTCGCAGCTTCGATCTGTCGTTGTTCATAACCGAGAGTTTTCTCCAGAGTTTCTCTCAACCTTTCGCCAACGACCAACGTTTGATTATCCCAATTAAAAAGTGAAACATGATTTGACATTCAAAAAAATACGATGCGGTATTAATGAGTCAGCATTTCTATTTCTGAGTCATTATGACATGTCATCAATGACTGAAATAGCTGCCTCGTCGCCACGCTGTAGAGGATGCTTCCATAAAAGAAATAAAATAAACTTGAAAATTTATTTTATTTTACTTTACTTAAAACATCCGAAAAATTAACTTTTTTCCTCGACCCGTGCCGGTCGAGGTTAGGCTCGTTATTTGGTAAATTCATTGCCCTAGACGAAATGGTGCCCTTAGATTTTTAATCCGGGCATCCGTTTGGAAACTGCCACTACTGCGCACAAGTGCCGACTCACTTAACTTAAAAAAGTTCAAACCACCATTATGGGCTCACTAGGCCTCATAATGATTTGTCGTTTTTTCACCCGGTCTCAAAATAATTTCATATATTATTTAAAAATAATACATGAAAACTCCAAGACATTACAATACATATCCTAAATCATATGTAGATTCTATATAATTGTAATGAGGAAGACAAGTATTCTTTGTAAAATCCTCTTTAATGATGGATATTATCTCCTTATGAGAAATCATATATATCTTAAATGTTTGAGACAAATTAGAGGATTACTATTAAAAAATTACCATTATGAGGGAGTATACAAATATGTTCCTTGAAGAGTTTTCTAGTCTTCCTCTTAGTTGAGAGGATGATTTCTCAATTGAACTTATGCATAGAGTTCTTACCATATTTAATACTCCTTATATAATGGACTATATTGAACTAAAAGAACAAAAGAAGAAACCACAATAGAATCTAGAAAATGGTTTCATAAACCTAATTGAATCATAAGGGGGTGAAATAGTTCTCTTTATTAAGAAGAAATATGGGTCAATGCATCTCTATATTGATTATCCTAAACTCAAAAAAAAATATAAAGAACAAGTACACCTACTATGTATTGATGACTAATTTGATAAGTTATGTGGGGCCTAGTACTTATCTAATGGGGACCTTTGGTCAAAATATCATTAATTAAAGGTAAAGAGAGAGGATATTACCAATAATTTATTTTTTATAAGGTATGAACACTGTGATTTCATAATGGTGATTTTTGATCTCCCAAATGCTCTAAAAATTTTCATGGACCTAATAAATAGAGTCTTTAAATATTTCCTCAACAGATTCTTGGTGGTATTTATAGATGATAATCCAATATTCTTCAAAATAAAGGTAGAACATGAGGAGAATTCTAGAACTGTACTAAATAATTTGAGAAAGGAGAAGTTATTTGAAAAGTATAGTAAATGTGAGTTTTGGATTGAGAAAGAAACATTTTGGGTAATTCTATCACAAGAATGGGGATATCTATAGACCTTTAAAGACAAAAGTGAATAAGGAATATCCTATATCAACATATTTAATGGATATTCCTTGTTTTATCAGACTAGATGGGTACTATTGATGATTTTTTAGGAACTTATACCGATTGTAAAACTCATTAACCAACCTTACTCGAAAGGGAGTAAATATTTATAGACTGGCGAATATAAAGAGAGATTCAAGGAGTTGAAGAATAGGCTAATCACTATATCTTCCCTAACACTACCCAGATAATGGTAAGGATTTTTTATCTATAGTGAAGCTTTAAATATGTTATTGGTTTCTTTAATAATGAGAAATGATAAATTGATAGACTATTACTCAATATAGTTGAACATTCATGAGAAAAGAAATATAATTCATGGTTTGGAGTCAGTTGTAGTAATCATTACATTGAATATTTGAATTCATTGCCTATATGGAGATAAGTGTAACATATATACAAATCACAAGAGAATCAAGTATATATTCACATAGAATGAGCTCATCATTCACCAATGAAGGTGGAAAAGAAGAAGTCGATGTGGAATATGAAACTATTACCCATAACTATTTAGAAATGGGAGAACATCACCATGGATTTTTTTATTATTCTTATGAATACATCTAAAGTAAATAATGTCATATGGGTTATAGTGGATATTCTTACCAAGACTACTAAATTAATTTTCATTTGATAGGACTTATCACTAGATCAAATCACAAATATTCACATTAGATGAGTGGTGAGGTTTCATGGAACACCACCATTGATTGTATTTGATCGAGATCTGAGGTTTTCCCCAATGTTTTGGAAAATACATAAACATGCCATAGACACTAAGTTAAACATCATTGTGAAAAATCACCCCCAAAACAATGGAAAATTTGAATGGACTATCCAAATTCTTAAGGATATATTAAGATATTGGTATTTGGAAATCATAGGAGGCAGGTATCAATATCTTCCTCAAGTAATTTTCTCAGAGAATAATAGTGTTCACTCAAGAATACATATTTCTTCTTATGAATCCCTCTATGAAAATAAATATATAGCTATAATATGTTGTTTTGAAGTTAGAGATTGTAAGCTATTAAGGAATTAACTAGTTAAATAAATGGAGGATAAGGTCAAATTAATTCAGTAACACATCATGTTAGTATAGATTCAATAGAAGAGTTATGCTAACAATCATTAGTAAGACCTTGAGTTTGAAGCTAGAGATAAATTATTTCTTCATATATCCCCATGGAAGAGAGTTATGAGGTCTGGGAAGAATATAAATATAATTACTAGATACATTTTTCCCTTTTAGATTATTGATTTAATTAGAGTTTTGGCATATTGACTACCACTCCCACTAATCCCATGTCAAGTTCATGATGTGTTCCATGCATACCTCTTAAATAATTACATAACAAATCCCTCAAATGTACTAAACATAGAGGTGGTATATTTGGGGCATGATATCTCTTATAAGGAGAATCCTTTGAAGATATTAGACCATAGAGACAATGTTTTACACAATAATACAACACACTTTATCAAACTTCATTGGTGGAACCATAATAATGAAGATAAAACGTGGAAACATGAGGAAGAAATGAAATAAAAGTACCCTCATCTATTATTATCTTAGTATGTGAAATAAAATTTCAAGAATGAAATTTCTAATGGGGGAGAATATAATGAACTATATTTTAATATATGGGATTTTCCTTCTAAATAAACATGTTTCATATTTAATAATGTAGTATAGTACAAAAACACATGCACTACGTAATAAAACCCAAAAACACTTAATTATATTATTTTTGAACATTATATTTAGATAATAAATATACCCAATAAAATTGAAAGTTTTATAATGGGAAATTGAAAAACGAAACATAAAATAGCTAGAATAGTGAAGTTTAGAACATTTTTGTCTACAAGAATAATCACAACCATGAATAAAACTATTAAAAATAAACAAAACAATATGAATTTAATAGGAATTTTTTGGAAATAAAGAATATAATCTTAATATGAATTTAACTTAATTATTAATGAAGGAATTTTGAGGTATTTATAAGAAGTAGAAAACATATATGACCTTTAGAATAGTAACCTAGCCATTACGCATAGTGATCTGGCCATTAGTATAGTAAAATAGTATTTGGGTATCTTATGAAATAAAAATATAATCAATTTAAATTAAAATATAATTAAATAAATGTGTTAAATATTTCAAACTAAATGTTTGAAATTAGTAAAATATAATTTTATTTTTGGAAAAATATATATGTTTTATTTTCATTAAAATACATTTTTATAATAAATTTATTATTTTAAATAAAATTTATTTTTATAAAGTGGTTTTATAAAGTAAAATTTATTTTTATATAAATGATAATATTATTATATGAAATCATAATTAATTTTCATAAGGGTCGTAAATTTAATCATGTAATAATAATTAATATTTTTAAATAAATATGGATTTTATTTAAAAAATAAAAATCTCGAATTTAAAATAATATTTTGTAAAATAAATTTTATTTTTTGAATTATCACATCAAATTTATCTTATAGTAAATTTTTGGGATTTATCTGGAAATGTTGATTTTTTTAATAGTAAAATTATAGTTTTTAAAAATACCATAACTTTTATAAAATCATCATGATATAAAAATGGATTAAAAATTATGAAACTTTTTTATCAACCAAATATGTATTTAAGGATTAAATGATGTATTTAAATATAATAAGTTGAATTTTAGAACCTGTGTTTGAAATTTTGGAACCGGAGTTATATTTCATTCTAATAAAAACTATTTTTGATCATATTCCTTTAATAAAGTATACACAAGATTCCATTTAGTTTTTCTTATATTTAAATTCAAATAATCCTTCTTTTTTAAATCATTAACCAATAAATTTTATGTGAATAAATATTTTTCATAATCATTGTCCTAAATGATAAAATATTCAATATTTTATTTGAAAACACCCCTCTCCTCCCCTCATAAATAAAATCATTCACCACCTCACCTATAATTATGCCTTATAAATATTAGTTTGACCAAACATTTCCAAAATCCCTCCACAAAACTTTTATCAATTTCCAAGAGTTTTTTCTCTCATCAAAATAACACCCTTCGAAGGAATAATCCAATTAGAAAAGGAGTAGTCCCAAGAAGTAAGGTAAGAACTCCTAATCACATTCTCATTTACATTCCTACCTACTCCGAATATTTTATAAAAAATCTAATATAATAAAATTAGTATCACTATTATACTAAAATTTTATTATGTTAATGTAATAAATGTTATCTACCATCCTTGAAACCATTCAAAAATGAAAATGTCACACCTGCTATAGTCGATTCACCACATCCATGGAGAACATATTTCACTTTTCATCTCCACCTTCATGTATAGATATAACAATAATTATATGGTTAAATGTGATAATAATAATAAGTATATTCTTCTCTTGTATTCTAAAATGGGTAAATAAAGAAAATAATTAAATGAAAAAATTGAGTTCATCATTATCAAAAAACTGCCTATATAAACTTACTATTATACAACGACATTTATACTCTATGAACCATGCATATTTCTGAATAATATTTGATATTTAGAGAACTTTTAACTTCTAAAATGATATTAACTCCATATATTTACACTTCTAGAGTTATGGACCCATTTCATAATAACTTACATCATTATTGATAAAACAATGTGACCTTGGAATTATGAAAACGGTCATACTTGGGATGATGAAAATAAACATAAAAGAATAATAATAAATAAAATATATATGAAAAACTTTCTGAATCAATTATTTAATAAATATAATTTTATTTTTCATGAAGTTAGACACACATACCAAGAAATTTGAGACTTGATGTAAGGGATCTTCCATATCACCCTCTTTTAAATTGGGTTATGAGTTCTCTCTCTACCTCTCTCATTTCTCTATTATTTCATTTACATATTCTATATATATGTGTTCATATTACATATATAACTAATTTATTTTCTCTTGATTTTTTATGGATATACTTTTTTTTCAATTCCTTTTTTTATCAATCCTGGTTAAATGGTACTTCTCCATTTTTTACTTCATTTTATATACCACTCCATTAAATGTTTTGATCTTAAATTGTTTCTTATAATACTCATTATTTTATGGAAAATTATCTTTGTTTCTAACTTGTTTTAATGAAAACACCATATTGCTAATTCTTTGTTCCTTTACTATGAATTTTTTTCATTTTAACATCTTATTTAATACCTATACCTCTATTAAAATATTAATTTCCATAAATATTTTATTCTTTCTTATCTTGGGAATAGTTATGATATATCCATTGGTTATGTTTTTAGATAATATTGTGTAATCCATTCCCTTTCCATGGGTTTTTATTTTGTTATGCCTTATTAATGATTTCATTTTTTGGAACACATGTATATATATACACATAATGATGTAATAACTGGTATTAAAATTATACTTCCCCACAATGTATTGGGTAATGTTTTCATCTCATTAAATACCATGTGTGGTTCATGGGAAGTAAGTCTAAAACATTATGTTATATTGTATTGGAAGTGGGTCTTGACTTATACTCATGATGTCATGTTTTATGTTGTTTCCAAATTATTATGACATCATGATACTATGATATCTACTAATTTATTCCATCACTCCATGTGATTATCCACTTTTATGATATCATGTTATACATCTTGACTTTATATTATATTTCCTTATCATGTTTTCTCCCTTAGTAGGATTTATATATCACCATTTTAATTAAATATGTCCTTAGGGTATCTTTTATAGTAAAAAAAGAATTAAGGGACATACTATTACCTTATAAAGATCAAAAATAAAGTTTAATTAGTTTATTTTTATTTTTATGTATTATATATATAATCATCCAAATACCCTGGACCTCTATATTTACGGGTTGTGTTTTATCTAATTTTATGGTAAAATCATGTAATAAAATGTGTGTGAGACTCAATTTTATAAAATTATCCAACTACCAACTCTTTATAAATTATCATGTATTGTTCACATGTTCATCACTATAGAAAGAATTGATTTTTTCCTTTCCAATTTTTTTAATAGCTATAATTCTCTTCAGTTTTTTCAGATTTTATACAGATTTTGTATATTGATTATAGATAGGAATCTATTAGATTTAAATATTTGTTTGAACTTCCTTTATATTCATTTAAGGATAAATTACCTTTTATATTTCCCATTTTTTATGTCTCTCCCCATATCTTCTCCCAAAATAGCCTCTAATTGAAACAAAAATAGCCATGGTGTAGAAAATATTAAGCCTTTCCATAAAACAGTTCCCTCCCCAACACTTTAATTCAACTATGATCCTGAATTTACTTCTAATGATATTTAGATAGGTTTTATAGGTTTTAATGTGGATAAATAACAAGTTAATTCATGTATACTAAGGTAAAATAATTATTAGATGTCAAGGTAGCCCAGAAATTAAGTTTATTATAAAAATGGGTTTTTTCAATCAATAAATGCTCGAATAATTTTTAATATAAGTTCCTAGATAATCTAATGTTTTGAAGATAATTCTCATAAAATTATGGTTAATCAATCATGGATTGGTTCTCTCAATAAATTAGGGTATTTAAAAGAAGATATCAAAAATGGTTGAGAATCCTCATAAGTGATTGATTTTAAAATTAGAATGTATGTCATGAAATGGAATTCAAAAATTTCATGAATTTATCAAACATTGAATCTGAAAATAGGTTCATTTAAGAATTCATATAAGTTTTGTTTCCTGGTTCTAATAATTTTCTCAAAATTGGTATAGCTTCTAAAATTAAAAAGGCGTTCAATTTTTTATCAATAGGTTTCAAAATCACAAAAACAAATTAAAGAAAAAATGAAAATAAAAAATAATTATTATTCTAACAAAGGTTTTTCATCCCACGCACAATTATTTTTTTAAATGTATTAATTATTAAATAGTTTAATGAGGGAATTTAAAATTTGGAATTTGTATCATAGAATAAAAAATGAGAACAAATGAAATAAACTAATTTATTTGGTAAAGACAATTTGGATTTAAATATTGGTTACTACCTCCTTCAAACCTATAAGAAAATAATAAAAATCATGATAATTTATTCAAAACTAAAAAACATGTTGTAAAATATTGGGAGAATCCCCCAAGGGGTGTTGTGTTTTATATTTTCCATGGCTAGATGAACTTCGGTTTATCCCCAATATAAATATGGATTTCGATTTTCAGTCAAGAACCACCAAAACTTTACTTTTGTAATTATTTTTAGCTTGCACTACTTTTGGAGTACCCCTTGGTCATATTTCTTCATGCTCTCCTTCATGAAATTGTGGTTATTGTGTAGTTGTGGTGAAGGTAATAATATATAGACATGATTCCCATATTCATTATACACATGAGGAGTGGTATCCACTGGTTATTAAGCTTCAAGATGTATTTGTTCTTCTACTTCATATTGAAGAATATATTGTTCATCAAAATTTAATTTTGTACCAACATCTTCTTTTAAACCAGTGCACAACTCCAATAAATCTTCTTTATCCTCAATATTATCCACTTTTGTTGTGTATTATTTCTCTTTATAATTATATATGGTATAATACCTTGGATCTGGGCCTAAAAAAATTAATCAAGAATTTGGTTATGAAATTCAATTTGTGACAATTTCAATAGTGAAGAATTTATATTTTCCTCAACTCCCAAAATGTGTCTAACTGTCATGTTAAGGTTGCGTAATGACTTTTTTATGAATGTTAAGAGATGAGGAAAATGGTGTTCCTATATTATTTCCTCAATCTATAGAATATTTCATTCTTAATAGGTGTTAGTGATCTCTATTATTATGGGTGGAATAACTGATACTTCTTAGACACTAGAATAAAACTTAATAAAATATATAGAAAATTAATATATATCCTTGGATAAAGGTTCAATGAGTTTATCTCTCAATATTTCCTTGGTTTCAATAATGAAATTACTAAATTATTTCTCATAAAAACCAGAATTGGAAAGTATCTTAACACCCTTGGCATAAAATGCCACTCCTTCCTTAAGAGTAAGCTCTCTATACTCAAAATCCCAATACATTTCTAGGGAATTAGTGAAACTTATGAGAATGGGTAGTTTCTATAGAATGTTATATCATGAAGTTATATTTTTTTGTTTTTAAATTTTATAAATTTTTTTAAAAATAATATGGAAAAACACTGTATAAAAGTGATGTTCCTCTGTAGAAATTACACCAAATTAAAACAAAGTGGTTTTTCATGAACCCTTTGTAATATTTTTAACTAAAAATGACTCATAATAGTATAACCTATGTCGATATCTCAAGGAGGCCAATAAAAATCATTTAATTACCTATTATCATTATTATTTTTAACATTAAATATATATAAAAATTGGGTTGAACATGGTTTGGATATATTAATGTAGAAAATTAAAAATGAAATAAAAACTCAATAAGAATAAAGTTAAGAAAAATTTGATGATAATTTTTGATTGGATAGAGGTTTTCTTCATTTTATTAATTTATTTTTTTTAATATATTCAATATACTATATAATATCAATTGTAGGATTTCATTTTCTACTTCAAATATAGACATCTAAGTATCATGGTCACATCCATAACACCTTAATTCCAACTCCTTCATAGTTTAAGGTTAGTGAATAATATTCAATTGAGGCATTCACCTTCCCCATATCTGGATCCATGATATATTTTTCATCATTAAACTCACCTAATTCCACCATATATGAGATAATATAGATGATGTGAGGGAGAAGATATTTAGTATAAGAGTTAATGAGACTGAGATTGAAAAGAGAAATATATGACCACCTAACCCCTCCCTTCACAATTCAATATCTCATATGATGTAATATAATCATAATAACCTAATCATAAGGAATCATGATCACCACTACCACCCTCGATAATTATCCCTTCGGTCAGTGGTCTTTTATCATGGATATTGAGAACACGGTGAGAGAAATAATGAAAATAATAAACTCATAAGGGAATAAAAAAACATAAATTAAAAAATTACCAAATTAATTATGAATCAAAATAAAAGTTAAACCCTAAACCAATATCAAGGCCAAAGGCCATGTTGTGAACCCTAAAATCTAACTAGAACCAACTATTCAATCAGGAAAATTTTCTCTTTAAAAATCTCAGTCATGATTTTTTAGATTCTCTCTCTTTGATTTAAAAAAAGATCCATCATTGAATTCCTTTAAATGTTTCATTATCTTTGGTCTTTCTTCCTCATATATCCTATATATACCCATATTCCTAAGATTTATTCCTTGTGTATTGATAAAAGGTTATGAATTTATTTATTTTATCACATCAAAAATCATCTCTTGGCTCCAAAATTTTACTCTAATCGTTACCTTCTTATTTTTTGAATGGATGTAGTATAGAGGATGATTAAATTATTTCCTAGTTTGGGCATGAAAATGATGGGTTTTTGGAATTTTATATTCCAGGTCTAGCCTCCAACACTTTAGTGTAAACCATTTTAATCTTACATTATATTTGGTTTTTAATTGCACATGAGGGGGCTTTGGAATATCATAGGGGATGATAAAAGCGTGTGGGGTTCACCTTATGTAAAAAACATTATTCAACATGGCTAGTGGGGCGTAAGGTTTCTCCTTACATGAGGGTACTAATTATTCTTATATGGGACAATGTTCAATCATATTTGAACAATTTTATAGTTGGGTTATCTAAAAAAACATGATATTACTACTTCATCAACATAGGAAAAGATCCTTCTATGTGCAGTGATGACCCTTAGGTATTTATAAATTCTCCCCAGTGGTAAAGTAAATTACTCTTATATATAGGGTGATAACCCTTACACATTCCATGTTTCATCCCCATGGTAAATATCAATATCCTTATACATTATTTTTTTGATGAAATAAACTTTAAGTATCCTCATACTTGGAAAATTTCATTAACTTTATTTTTTCCAAGGGATATTTAAAATACACTAATATATTGGTTTCTCACCCCTATGGAAAATTCAATGACTCCTACACATCAGCTAGAGAACTCTTATATAAAGGTAATATTACTCCAATGACAGAATAAATTAATTATGAGTATCACTTTTGGTGTCACATTTTCCCGTATATATCTCAAGGAAACAAAAAATTTCAACTCTAGTGGAATGAAAAAGGACATTTACATTTCATCATACGTGTAGGGTTACCTATATATATCCCAATCCTTTGATAGTTTCTTAAACTATCTTCCAAATGTTATCCCCTTACTTATGGAATCTTTCTTTTCAGTGCTTCAGATGAATGTTTATATAATAGTATATGAATCTTATGTATGTGGTTTTTTTCAATTCAGATAACTTCAATATGTTCATCCCCTAATTGTTTCATCAATCCATTGAAAATTAATCATGCCTTATTTCCAAAAATTCATCCTCCTACCATGTTCGACATCCAAAACATTCCATTTACTTCTTCATGCGTATCATTTCTTCTAGAACATACTATTTCCATACCTTGTTTTTAAAAAAATAAAAACACCATAAATTAAGCTTATCTATTAAAATTAAAACCAAAATAATAAAAAAACATAAAAATATCAATTCAATCCATATTTGAAATAAAGTAAAAAAAATTCCTATAAACTAAAAATGGTGAAACTTCCCTTGTATTATAATATTTTTGGGGATTAAATAATTTGAATAAATAGAAGAAAAAAAATTTATTTATAATCTCTATAACTCACTCTATTAATTTGTGAGAGGAAACATACATTTCTATGAATCACTTGTTGAAAATTCAAGTTGAGTACCAAATGTGTAACGATAATCATCTTAGGGTAGTGGGGGTATATTATATAAACATTCAATTATATTGTGAAGGTTAAACTCAACTATACACTTTGTATTTCACATAAATTATTTGTAATATTCTTTTGTCATAATATTTATAATTTTACTTTGAGAATACGCATACCCATTTTTTAGAAAACCTTGTGTGGTGGACCCAATAATAGTGCAGGTTCACTTAAAAGGTTTGAAATAATGAAAATATTATATTTTTACATTTTATTGGTTCTTGATAAATCAACCTCCATCACTTATTTAGGTGAGTGATCTCTCTGCTTAAATCACATACATTAAGGAAGCAACTAAACAAAGACATATAATCTATAAGGTTCACTACTCAAAATGAGTAGTTAATCCTTGGTATGATATGGAATCACCTAAAACCATATAGTTCATAGAATCACCATTTCTGATATAAATGATTTCGGTATATCCCTGATTTATAATAAAAGGTACAAAAATACTATCCTCAGCCAAGTCTCCCAAAAAGTTTCAATGTTTTATTGATTTTCAATGAGGTGGGTATTATTATTTTCCTATAATTAGATTTCATCCTAAAAGTTTTATAGTTCTCATGCACTTCATAATAATTATGAATAGGTTTGACTTATTACTTATTCGTCAACACATAGCACAGGTGTGATTATTTCACTCTAAAACCATGTTTGTATTGTTTCTCTTCTTCTTCTTTTAATTTCATTATTTTAATTTCTCTTATTATCATTCCTCTATTTTTGTCAACACTTAAATTAAAATGATTATTATATATATTCTTATTAAATAATCCCTCTCTTAAATTATATACAAAAATTCATTTTTACATTTTATCTTTAATAAAACAACACTTTTTCCCTCTCCATATTCAAAATTCTAATTTAAAATTCATACAAGAAAATACCTTCAAATTATCCTAATGTAATCATATTCAACTTATCTCACTTCATATATTTTTGGATATATCTAGGTTATAATAATTAAAATTTATGCATTGTGGCCTCACATGTTTAACCGCCTTAAAATATCATAGATAATAATTATCACATCAATGAATCACATTGTGACTCTATCCCATTATCCATACTTCTTTCCATGCAATGATGTGATTACCTATTAAATCTCATACCCTTGTCCTATAAATGAGTTTATAATGATTTATTTTTTTGATATTTAACCCATAACATCATAGATTTAGGATCACCATTTTCAACTTTTTGATTCTCCTTAACAACTAGAAATCATTATTTTGAAACTCCATGTTAATTTCCAAAAATATCCCATTTTTGAAATTCACACTTCAATTTTGAAAAAGTAAAATATATTATGTATCAAAGAAAATATATGTATCAGATTAATTTATTATGTATAAAATATAAAATCTTATATATTAACATTAGTTTAAATAATTTTCAAATTTTATAAACACCCATTTCTCTGTATAGAGTGACCATTAGGTATGAATTTTAAGACTTTTATATACTATGAACTTTACCATTTTCAGACCATCTTCTCAACATTACCCTTATGTATCACCTTAGAGTAACCATTAAATATTGAGAAATTTTACTCATACATAGTTACTTTGAAAAATTTTATACTTCTATTCCACACCATATTTATATTTATGTATTGATTAAATTAACTCTTACGTATTCCCTTTACCAAATTTCTAACCCAGCTTATAATTTTCTAAAACTTATCCTTCAAATATTATATTAAATTCCATTAAAATATACTATTTACCATATTAACTATGTTATGTATCATTTTTTTAATTCTTAGGTACATTTATAATTTTTAAACTCTTCAAAATTCTAGATACCATAGCACCTAATCTTCTAAATGAAAAAAATTTGGAACTTCTATTCTCACTTAACTTCCTAATATCAACTTTTGGTTCCAAAATATTGATAACAACAAGATTTATTAAAACATATCATCTTACAAATTTCTAGTTTTCATTACTATCAAAATATCTCCACTTTCATAAAAACTTTAATTCATTATCCGAACAACTCCAAACCTCTTAACTACCTTCATCTAATAATTTAAACTTTATTATATGTGAGTTTGAACGTGATTAATGTATTTAAAAAAAATATAACATAAGATTCATATTCCCTTATTCTCTTCTCTAATTATTAGTTTTCAACTTCCCAATAACTTCCTAATTCCTTTTCTAATAATCTCCCCATTTTTATTTTTCTATCAATCATTGATCATAAATAATTCTTCAAACTCATCACACTTAAAAATAAATCATCATTAAATAATTTTAGGCCCACATGATGGAAGTCAATGTATAAGAAAAAAATATTTAAAAATAAAATATTATTGTTTATTAATTTTACTTACATCCACTTAATCAACTTTTCATATGATTTACAAAACCATTCTTTGAACTTATTTATAACAAGATACTATATACATACTCAAAAAAATAGAACAATTAACAACTCACAAAAACATGATAACTTCATTGATTATTCCTTTTAACAACATCATCTAAATATCCAACCCTTATAAATAATATATCTTTCCCCATTATATTAAACACATATATTTAGATTCTTCCCCTATATTAGTTTTCTTCCCCTTTGATAATATGTTAATGAATAAACATAAAAGGGATTTATGTTGTCTTTCTCCCCCTTTGACTATAAATATTCAAAGAAAAAGTGAGAGAGGGGATGAATTCATCACACCTTAGGATTTGATGAGTGAAGGCTAATATTTCTTCTTTAACTTCCATGGATGGGCATTCACCTCCTTTTTTATTATAAAAACTTAGATCCTTCAACTTCTTCTTCAACTACTATTTCAAATTGGGATAAATCTTCTTCCTTTACACTTAAACAATATGACATGACAAATTATCCTTCTTATTATAGCTATTCAATTTAACATATTTTTAAAACATTTAAATTGTTGTAATGAAATGAAATCAACTTTAAAATACTTATTTTTGTGATCTCTACTATTTGATATCACTATTTGAGTATTATTTTTTAGTAGACACGTTTTTCCACACTTTTGATATTCAATAATCTCCAATGGCCTCTCAAAAAAATAATCATTCTTTTTATGATGAATCGCTTAAACACTTTTTCACTAACCATAAATATTTTAACTAATGTTATCTATCCTATCATAAAAATATAAATATTTTATATTTTTTATTAAATATTAATTCTTCCAAAATACAACTTTATTGCCTTCATTATAAACTTGAGATGTTCTTAGAAAATTGTTTTTCAACCCATAAACAAATAATGTATTATTTGATTCCAAATTATCTAATTTAATTATTGTTAAACCAAATCCTATAATTTTGAGTAATATTCCATTGAAAATGGCCACCAGTCCTTTATTTCACATTTAAATATCCTCTAAGAGATTCACATATACAACCACATTTTAGGATTATTAACTATACAAGACCCATGGACATTCTTTTTATGATCCTTTATGTGTCACTTCAATAATAAATTTATTCTCAATTACTTTAACTTTCTTCTTCTAAGAATTTTCAGTATCATAATTCATACTCATCTAGTATGGTAAAATGTTGAAACATTTTTCAACAAAGTATCCTGAATCATTCCATCTTCCTTAAGCTTCATCCAATAGTTATAACCTATTCTCAACCTTCTGTCCATATTTTTTTGATTGCTTCTAAACATTAATTATTTGAGTGGGATGAATATCTACTCAAAATTTGTCTCCAAAAATCTATGAAATCATATTAATATTTTAAATTAAAACAAAATCTCCTTTAAAAATTCCAAAATATGACACAATGATAGATGTGGCAATAAAATTCATACCATCATCTGAAAATAGATTATTGTCTATATGTAGACACTTTCTCTTATTTTATATTTTTTTATTAAATTTGGAATTTTTTTTAAAAACTAAAATTTTTATAGAATCCCATCACTTTAATAATAACTATATTATTCTTTACATATATTTTTAGTGACCATTTTTATAAGTTTTAACTTTCAGATCAGTAATTCCATAATTTTCATATTTTTGAGAATAATCCTATTTTTTCATAAATTTTAATTTCTACACTTGTTAATTTGAATAAAACTTCTCACCAACACTTCCAATATATTTTTCAACCTTTTAATGTGATATTTGTTTCCTAATTTAATTCCACTACCATTGGAACTTCAAGTCATTATATATTAATATCATTGGATATTTCTCTAATACATTGAATAGAATTATGAAAGTTGCATTTATAATTGTTTAAATCCTTTTTCTACAATAATAATTTATTATTGGATAACCTCAAGCTTCTTATAATTTTATTTTATCATCATTTCCATGTTAAAATTTAACTAATTCTCTTAATTGGGAAACTTTTTAAAATTTTCAACCTCATTTTTCAACTTTGGCCCTCTTTCATCATGTAAGTTTCCATTATTGACAAATAATTATTAATATTTATTCATTATTTTTCTCTCCTTTTCCAATTGGTATATCTTCAATATAAAATCTTTAAGTTCCCTCTTTAACATAAACCTCATTTGAGTTTCCTCCTTACCTTCATCATTTCTATTATGATCACTTTTAATTTCTTCTTTGTTCACCTTTACAATTAGAATCCTTTTAGCATATTCCTGTACATCTGAAGTTCTTCATCACCCTTAATACTATTATAATCATCAAAATTAAATAATAATTTTTTATTATTTAATTTAGATAAATTATTAACTTCCCCCTTGGAAGAATATTTTGATGGTTTCTTCTTTTAGGGAATTCTTGGATTCTTATACTCATCATCACAAAATTCATCTTTTGTACAATTTATTGAAAATTTTCCAATAAAACCACAGTCAAAAAATTTAAGTAGAACCTTTACCCAAAACATTAATTTTCCTATTCTCACACTTTGTGAAATGAATTACTTGTTTTTAAAAAAATTTAATTCAATATCCTATTTGTCATAAAAAATTACTCATCTTCATCAACTTCTTTTCTATTGTTCTATTTATTCAAGGATTTAAATTAAATTTCCCTATCATCTCTACTATTTTTCATGGATACACTCCCATTTAACATTTTAGAAGAAATTATAATTCTATAAAGATCATCCAAGTGAATTGTACCTAGATTATGGACTTTGAGTGTTGGAACATTTGTATCAAATCTAACCAGTGAGATATGTAGTATCTTATCAACAACCATAAAATCCTCCAAATTCTCACAAAAACATATAATAGTTCCCATCAATTCATTTAAACTGTTAAAAATATCATCATCAATTTCATCATTAGTCATCCTGTGATCTTTATATCTCAATCTATAAATTTACAGCTTTACATGATATCGTTTTTAATTACCTTTATAGATATTTTCCAATTTATCCCAACTACATTTTTATATTTTTATCCTTTTAACCTTAAGAAGTTCCCTCTATATGAGATGAAAATATATAATTTTGAGCATTGACATAATTATAAAAATTCTTTTTATCCAATATTTTCATCACAGTAACTTTATCATGAGGAATAAAACAATTGGTAGAAAAAACAAAAACATCAAAACTAGTTGACATAAAAATTTGGAATCCACTTACACTTCACTTAATTAATGGTTCCCATGTTCACAATATAAATTAAATGACCAAATATTCAACTATATAAGATAACTACCTCAATTATTAAATAGAGAAAATAACTCAAATAAAAACTTGGTTAAATAACCCTCATAGTAGAAAACTTCAAACTTCACAATATTCAAATGAAACTTAGACTGCTCAAATACAACTTATGATGGACCCATGCATGGTGTAGGTTTATTGAGATGTTTGTTCATTCGGGGAATAATATTTCATTTTCTCATTTTATGATTTTTTAAATAATAACCTTTTTCACTTGTTTGAGTGAGTGATCTCACTATATAACTCACACACACTTAGGAAATAAAATAAAAAACACCTGATATACAAGGTTCATAACTCAAAATGAGTAGATGGTCCTTAATATGATCTTAAATCACCTGATACCATATGATCCACTATAAACACCATTTTTCTAGTAGGTTATGTCCTTGACTTGTAATACATGACACAAAAATTATGTCTCCTGATAATTCTCATGACAAGTTTCACTAATATCCTAATCTTAAAATAGTTAGAAATCATCCTTTTAATATCATTAGATTCCATCCCTAAAATTTTATAGTTCTCCTGAACTTATTCATAATATAGAATAAGTGTGACTTATTCTTTTTTCCTCAAGATACAACATAGATGTGATGGTCACACACATAAACCAATTGTGTACTATTTCTCTTATTCTTATTTTAATTTCATTGTTTCAAGTACTCTTCTTCTTCTTCATCTCTTTTAGTGCACACTTAATTACACAATCTCCTTTAGTATATTCTTATTTAATACTATGTATATTTTATTATCCATAAAATACCCATGTTCATATTTTTTTAGAATAGCAACACTTTTTCCTACTTTATATTTAAATTTCAAATTCAAAAATTAGAAAAGAAATTTCCTTTAACTATTCTCAAATTATTTATCATCAACTTATCCCATTTATTCTTATATTTTTGGAACTATCAATGTCATAACGGAATTAATTCATGAATTGTATCATAATACATTTAACCATATCAAAAAATGTAGGTAAAATTTATCATGGATTAATATCACGGCATGAATCTATCCCATGATCTACACATTATTCCATAAAATGGTATGATCTTATAAACATAGTGTGACTATCACTTAAATCATAGATCATTATTCCCAAAATAATAATATCATGCTTTCTCTTTATAAGGTTTAAAACACAAAATCATAGCTTCAGAATCGTTATTTTTAACTTTCAAATACACTTTAACATTAGGAAATCATTCTTCTGTAACTTGCTGAAAACTTCTAGAAATCTAATATTTTTTCAACTCATACGTAAATTTTTTTAAATGTAAAATATCTTACATATAAAATAAAATCCTTAAATATCATATAATTTTTTTAAAATATATGATATAAAATCCTATGTATGGAATTTCTTACATATGAAAATGTTATGTGTCAACCCTTCATAAAGGACTTAACCAATTTTATGAAATTTTTATTTGTGGTATGGAGTGATATTTATGTATAAATTAGAATAATCTTACATATTTAGTAATTTACCATTTTCATACCATCTAATCATAGTTACACTTATGAATCACCTCAGACTAACCTTTACATATTGAGAAAAAAATACTCTTATGTATCAACTTATAACTTCCAGAAACTTCACTATTAAATCATAAAATATATTCCATTGTAATATATTTTATAACATATTAAATAGGTTATATATTATGGTGTTAATTATTAGGGAATTTTTCACTTCTTTAAATCTTCTAACTTCCAGATACCTTAGCTTCCAGAATTTTAAAATCAGAAAAAAAAACCCATCTTATAGACTCACCTAACTTTATAATGTTACCTTTTAGTTCCATAACATTAACATAATATAAATTTTTTAAATGGTATCATCTTCCAAAGTTATAGCCTTTTTTACTTCTAGAACATCTATGTAACTAGAAGAAGTTTTGTACTTCTTCAAAACAACTGTAAACTTCATTAAAACCATCATATAACAAGATAAAATTTATTATATGCGTGTTTGAAAATCATTTATTTATTGAAAATATAATCCAACATAAGAATAATATGAATTTTTTATCTTATCTAATTATTCTTTTTTTAGTTTCTCGCAACTTCTTTATTCATGGTCTCAATACCTTTCTCAACATTTTCTATAATAAAGTGATATTTTATATCAATGTACTTTTTCCTTGACTGATGAAAAAGGTTTTACAAATATTGAATGCACACAAGTTATCACGCTTTATTATAATAGAATAATTCAATTCAACTCCAATTTCATAAGGTTTTTTATTCATCTATAAAATTTGATTACATGCTTGAGTAGCTACTCTATATTTAGCTGTTATAGTGATTAGTGAAATAAAATCTTACTTAATTCTTAGAAATGAAATACAAAAATATTATAGTTAAAATTTACCACCCAATATAGACTTCAAATCATCTATTAAACCGGCATATTCCACATATGTATAACCTAATAACTTATATTATGGTGTTACCTTTGTAAGGTAGTCCAAAATTATTCATACCTTCGATATACCTAAGTATTCCTTTTACTTTTACCATATGGTCTTCATTGTTAGAACTTTCATACTAATATCTTTTATTGAATTTTTAATGTTTAATAGGCTCCTGGTGATTTTCTTATACTCAATATCATTGAACCCTTTTCTATTTTTATCTCTTAATAACATTATCCAGGTATCAATAGGTTTATTAATAGCCTTTCTATCTTTTATTACTAATATTTTTGGCACCTATTTTGTTAGTATTTCTAAATACTTATTTAATATTCCAATTTCTTGATTGAAGAATGAGAGGATCAATAACTTGGGGTTTGATCTTAGAAGAGGATTGTAGTAGTGGAAGGCCAGCGTATGTTGGTATATTCCAAATGAAAATGAAACATAATCTGGTGGCTAGAGACCATGTCTTTATGATTTGAGTATAGAATTATAATCAGTTAAGAATAAATCCAAACGACTTTCATAAAGTTTCTTAGTGATTTGAATAGGAAAAATAATATTATTCAGAGTGCTATGTAAGAATATCATGCACCACTCGCCGAATGATCCATTTCATGTAGTGGAATTCATATGGTGGAAATAATTGAAGTGTTGGTTTCCTATAAATTTTGGAAGGTGGTGTAACCTAGCCAACTGGATGGTCTCCACTATAAATAGGTGGGGTGGTTTCATTTGTTAATGTAAATAAAAATAGGAATATTATTCTTTTATTAGTATAAATAAATTAGTGTTCTCAAATTAAGTATGACTAAAGTTTGAATTGTTTTATCTATTATTCTATTTAATTTAGTTATTTTTATTTCTCATGTCTTTTTATTTTGAGAGTTATGGGTATTGGATTGTGATGTGATTCAGTGCAGTGAATTTGGTGAATTTTCTTCTCAATTATAATATATTGTTTCATGGTTTCATTTAGTTCTATAAGATTCAAAATTTTCTCCATGATTGAAATTCTAAAGGTTCCTTCCAGATTGGTGGTTCTAGACCCAACAAATGGTATCATAGATTGTAGTTTATTAAGGCTCACTGAATTTGGTATTATAATCTTTAGTATAATTCTTGTCTTTATGATTTTATATTTAATTGGGATTCATCTATTTCTAAAGGATTGGTTTTGGAAGAATTCAAGGTCTGAATTAACAAGTTTGATTTGATGGAATTAAATTTTTTGAGGATTTATATGGAGGAATATCTATTCCAAAAGGGCCTCAAGATTCCATTAAAGGGTGTCAAATAAGAAGTAATAGATAAATATAAATGGGGAAGTCTTGATAGGAAATCACTTAGTGTGATACAAATTTCATTGAAAATGAATTTTTTTATAAAATTTAGGAGATGAACCCCAATAGAGAATTGAAGAAGGGTCTTGTAATTATGTATGGTAATCCAACAATAATGAATAATAGGTTTATGATGATGAATTTATTTTTCATTAGAATTTAAAAAGTAACTACAATGGATGATCATTTCAATTACTTCAACATGATATGGATTTGATTAGAATTATTAGAAGTAATTATTATATATCTAGTGTGGGATTTTTTGTTCCTATCATAACTCTTAGAATCTTGGGATTCAATGGTTTCCATTTTTAGAAAATCCTTTGTTAATGCCAATATTGTGTTTGAGGTCATTCATTATTTTATTTTGAGTGAGAAGATTAAGTGGAGTGAAGTCCAAAAAATTATAAAACCGCATTCAATATGAAATGTTGGGGACATTTCAACCAACAAAAATATCAAAATAAAGTAGAAGATAAAATGGAAATAAGTCAAAGTAAATCGACTAGACCCAGACCCATATGTTAACATTATAGGAATAAAGGGAACCATAAGAAGGATTTCATGGAATATAGGGTTAATTTTTTATGGTTGTTTCCATAATTTCCACAAATATCACAGCTAAGAGACAAAGTAGTTTTCAACCTAGTGTCACTAATCCATTAGAATCATGGATTTTTTTTTCTAGATCATAATTTAATTCTATACCCAAGAGAGGAATCATAAAAAACTATGTTTCAATGATATTTGGATAGGTTATTAGTTTATATTATGGGTTTCTTGTTAATATAGTGAAAGGATATGTAACATTCATCATCTCAAACATAATTTTGTTATAGTTTCATATAGTTCACCACATACTTGGTTTATATAAGGATTTAATTTCAATTGGATTGCTATATAAAGAATGATTTTTTACATAGTTTTTTGGATGAGGTTTGGAAGATCACTCGAGGGTCCATGATGGTGGCTATAGGTGTTAAAGACTGAATTTTGTATCTACTAGAAGATCATATGGGATAAAAAAATTTATAACATCAGTTTCCAAATGTCCAGAGTTGTAACATTACCATCTTTGGAATATATGTGAGAACATAATGTGATTCTTAGTGGATAAATGAGAACTGATTCTTATTCACATATATTTTATAAAATTTGAGAGTTTTGTTCTGTGAAAATAGATAATTGTGTCGCTTTTCAAAAAAATAATTATACCTAAGTCTTAGAAATTGGAGCTCATTCACATGGATGTTTGGGGGTATACTCCAGTATATTCTCTTGGTAGGTCATTTTATTATATTAAAATTATTAATCATTCAACACATAAGGTTTTATTAAACTTCATTAAGGAAAAATATGAAGTTTTATAAGCTTTTTTTTATTGATATCCATGGTGGATAAAACGTCCAAAAATAATCATGAGTTCTTTAGTTAAGATAACTGAGGTGAGTATGATGTTAGGCAATTCAATAGATTTTTCTAAATACAAGGAATCAGGTTTTAGAGTACTATAATAGGGACACTATAATAATAATATAAGATGAAATGTGAATTTAATGAGAAATCTTGAAGTATGAGGTTTCATATAGGGTTTCCAAAGGATTTTTTGGAAGAAGTTGTCATTTTTTATTTTTATCTCATTAATAAAATTACTTCTACACCTATAAGGAATGATATAATTGAATAGATTTGAACTAAAATAACTATAAATATTTATCATATGAAGGATTTTATAAGTCTTTACTACATCTATATTGATGCCAAGTATATGTACAATCTTGAAGAAAAGCCTCGAACATGTTTTTTTGTAGGGTATGGTGATAAAAATTTTGGGAATCAACTCAAAGAAAATGATAAATTAAATGTGATTAGAATATGAAATGTAATATTCAATTAGAATATCCCATTAAAGGATCATAACTTGGTAAAAGAAGCAATTGAGGACAAAGAATCAACAGATCATGTCCAAGTGGATCTGAATAGAAATCTATAAGTTTCAAATGTAATGGAAAGTTTAAAAAGAAAATAACGTCAAAAACTACCAAAATGGATAGATGTTTCATACTTTTCAAGGACTATATAAGCTCGAGATAGAGTTATAAAAGGTTATATTCCAAAAGATACAATTTAGAAAAGAGTAAAACTACATATTAAAATATGGAGGAATGCTAGGATTTGATGGTTGTTTTAGTGGTTCAAAACTGATCTATATTTATTTCTTGTAATAGATGGAGGGGAGACTAAGTGATTAGATATAGTGTTAAGTCTCAATGATTATATAAAGTGGGAATTAGTTATGAAAAAGTTCATTGTGTACAAATGGAACCTGGGAGATAAAAAATTTACAAAATGGAAAGAAAGAGTTATAGAACAAATTTGTATACCAATTAAAATTGGAAGAAGATGGTAGAAATCAATACAAGGAAATTTTAGCTATTAAAGGGTTTCAAAGGAAGGGATATATTTCTCTAAAAAAATATCCTATATTCTATAATGAAACCATCTATAAGGTGCTAAGTTTGGTAGGATTGGAAGTATTTCATATTGAAAAATTAAATATAAAACTATCTTCCATTCATGATGATTTTTAGTAAGATATATTTAATAAGAATATATAAGTTTCATTGAAAAATGGAATTAATTACTAGTATATAATCTAGAGTAGAGCCCGTATAGTTTGAATAAATACCCAAGGAAATGGAACTGTATGTTCGATACCTATATTGTTGAGAAGGGATTTTTCTAAATCAACGTAGATCATTTATGTTAAAAAAAATTATAAAATTGTGGAATGTATTTCATTCTTCTATTGTACACGGATGATATTATTTAGAATGTTCGGACATGGGTCATATTAATAAGTAAAAAGTTTATTTTTCTGAAATATTTTAGATGAATGATTTTAGTAAACCCTATCAAATTTTGTGGATGATGATAAATATGGATGAGAAGTCTTGAACTTTGGGTTTTTCTTGAAAAGATTATATATAAAAGGTCATAAAAAGGTTCATAATTCCAATATTAAAAACTATTAACACTCTATTGGCAAGATAGTTAAAGTTATCTAAATTTAAATAACATGAAATGGAAAATGATGCAAAGTACATTGAGAAATTTCTATATAATTTATTATATTTAAGCATTATGTTTGTTATCGTTTGTATGAGGTCAAAAATTTCTCATGTAATGGAAGTTATTAGCTGGTATATACTAAATCTTTGAAGGGGTCCCTAAGAAGCTGTGAATTAGATTATATAATATATAAAATTCATAGAAGAACGAAGGTTTATAATGGATAATCTATTACAATGGTTTATTGATGCAAGATTTTGAGGGGATATAGCTACAAGAAATATAACTATAAGTTTTTTGTTCTCTTTTGGAGGTATAAATATAAGTTGTATGTTAAGACTACATTTGGTAGTTTCACTTTTAACTATGAAAGAAAAGTATATGGTCATCCTGAAAGTGGGGAAAGCATTATATGGTTGAAGTGATTCTTGGAAGAATGTGAAAGGATTCCAGAGAGTAGTTTTTGGTTCTATGAAAGTTATAGAATGATTAATCTAGTGAATAATCTTATGTTTCATTCATGGAAAAAAAATTAAGATGAAGTATAATTTTAACCAAAATCTACTAGAGGAAGAAGTTTTAGAACTATAGAATATTAAAGAAGTTATATTTTGTCTAACATGTTTACTAAGATTTTATTTTTGGAAATTCTGAGGCAAAATTGTGACTCAATTGGACTTGGGTGACTATAAGGAGTAATGGATACACTACCAATTTTGTATAATATGATGTGTTAAAAAATATCTTAAATATTAGGGTTCTCATTGAATCCTTAAAATAAGTCTTGAAGTAGGAGATTTTTAGGATTTTTTAAATACTTATTTCATGTTCTAGTTCTTTGATTCTAGAATGAGATGATCCATAACTTTGGTATCAGTATTAGAGGAGGGATTTGGTAGTAGAAGACTAGTAGAGGTGGATATTGTATAGATGAAAATGTTCCAAAACCAAGTGGTAATAGATTATGTCTAGATGATGGGAGTGTAGAAAAATACTCACATAATAATAACTCCAAAGGAATGGAATAAGGCTTCTTGGAGGTTTTCATGAGTCGTGTAATATTATTTAGAGGGTTATATTGGAATATCACACACTACCCACTAGATGATCCAATTAAAGTTGTGGTATTTGGCTAGTGGAAATGGATGAAGCGATGGCTACCCACAAACATGGGATGGTGGTAAAACCATGTCAACTAGTTTTGTAAGAACCCGTTTTTTTTCAGACTGCAGTTTTGAGAAAAATTTTGAATTTCATATTTTAGATGCCTATAAGGGGTGAAATAAGAGGATTTTGGTTGAAATATGAGATGTTCGAATTTTGGTGGAATAATTAATATTTAATATTTATTAAATTAAATATTATATTATTCATGCAGTTTTTTTGACCATATCTTTTGAACGGAGCATCGGATTGAGATTATGTCTTCACTGTTGAGTTCAAAATGGGTATTTTAGCCTATTTGTGGCATAAGCTTGAGTCAGGAATCAGGGATGGTCTGGGCCCCTTTTTCTTTTCTTTTTCTTTTCTCTTTTTCTTTCTTTTATTTTTTCCCTTCTCTTCTTTCCTTCCTACTTCTTGTGAACACCTCTGGTGGCTCCTCCTTCACCATGACCTAATGTATAAGTGGTAAATGGAGATAAATAGAGGGGGGTAAGGGAATAAGGGTACTACTGTGAATCCCTTGATGTGCTGAGTCGGTGTATGGTGATCGTGGACGGTGAAATAAAGCGAATCTTCTGTGGTTTCCACCCAAAGGTAGGTTTGTTTTAATATTTGCTGTAAAACCCTTTAAATTCATTTTTTTCTAAATCCAAGACCCTATTATGCTTTCTAATGTCCCATAGAGTCCTGATCTATTGATTTGGGGTTTTAAACAGGGATTATGGATGATATTTGGGCTTCTCATTCAGGGAAACTAGGTTACACGATGTGTAGTCTGGGGTGAGACATCATGTGTTCTTCTCATTTGATGAGGATGAAGTTTTGGGGGTACATGCCATGTACAGGGGTGTAAACTCCATGTACTTGTACTTGGATGTGTGGCAGAGTATCCGGGCATGTCTTCTTGTGTAGGGGTACACGGCCATGTGGAGTACACGGCCAGACCCCATGTGGGTGACACGCCATGTAGATATACATGGCTTGGCCAGGTAAATATCCAAGATGATTGAGTGACACGAGCATGTACCCCATGTTGGTTACACACCTTGTACCCTCTTTACACAACTTGTCCCTAAATTATTTACACACCCAGGGTAGCGGAGGTACATTCCCGGGTGGGGTTGCATGAGTACACACCATGTACCCATGGGGACATTCCATATATTATCCCCTCATAACCCTTTGATGGGTTTTCATGTTATCTTTCCTCGGTGACATAATTGGACCCCGAGAGTAGTCCATTCTGAGTGGTTTTCTATGTAGATCATAATGGTGTAACTCATTGAGCATTCTGAAGAATCCTAGTGGGTGTTTTGGGGCTTCTATCTAAATAGATAGGTTCTTCCTCCAATTATTAATTTATGTTCTCTCCTAAGATTGAGACTTAGGTTGAATGATAGGTTGAGTGTTTGGACCAACCTAGTTGAGTTATTTATCTCAAATAAGCTATGAGTTATCTCTCATGACCTTTTCTTTTGGGGATTCCCCCTTATGATATGTGCCCTTCTAGCCTATGATTCCATGAGACCTAATGCTTCTTAGGATCCCATGAGGGATGCCTTTTCTTATACATTGATCTAGGGATTCCCTTATAGTATCTATTTTCTCATATATAGATTAGAGGATCCCCATTATAGGATGCATCTGTTGTTTACCATTAGAGGATCCCGTATAAAATTCCTCCTTACCTTTACAGCTAAGGATCCCGAGTAGGATGCCTTCACTCATGTTTATCTAGAGGATCCTAAGTATGATGCATCTCAGTGTTTGGATTGAGGGACCCAACAAGTTCCCATTTCTTGGATGACCCTGAGTTGTACATCAGGTTTGGGTAGAGATGGTGTTCAGGTATCACCTAGAACTTGTGCCAAAATAATACACCCATGGGATTATGGATGGAGTGTTGGGTTGGATGTTTGGGCCACCCTCACTCATTTATTTATATCTGACTTGGTTTTCCCGATGGTGCATTATTTACCAAAGGTGCTTCCTAGTTGGTGGATATCGAGCCTAAGGCAAGGAATATTACTTGATTATTGGGATGCCCGGACGTGCTCTCCTAGGATCCATATTCTAAGACATGTTTTTTTATGTTTTACTAGTACAAATAGGTTGTACCTGAGACTTGGTTGCTGAGCCTTACATGTTGTTTTGTATAGTTTGAGTGATACTTGGATTCCCTGATGTAATAATTCCTTTTACAGACTCTTTGGCTTGTGATATGTGTTGGGGAGGATTACGCTCTCCTCAACCAATGATGACTAGGTGGGTATAACCATGTCCTATGATGAAATGGTTTACATGAGTGGGTATACTCATGTGTGATGAATGAAATGGTTTGAATTATTGAATGATTTGATAGATTCCATGGATGGATCTCCATGGATCTAGAATACAGTAGTGGACACCTTGGGTTGAGTATTCCCCTAGGATATTGATTCTATAGGATTCCTCGGGCCTTAATACCCTGTGGATCTGGATTTCCTGGGCTCACATAGAACATGTCAGGCAAACATGCTCCTAGGACCCCAACTAGTTCCTAGACTGAGATTCCACTGGGACCCCCATGGGACTTGATGTGGATTCCATGGATGAGTTCATTGGATCCAGCCCTTTATGTTCTTACACTTGTTTGTATGGCATGGCCATGATGGATGTTTTACTTGTTTACTCGATGTAGGGAAAAGTGGGTCACAGTGATCTTTATAGGATTGACCATCAGTATATGACATCTTTATTTACAGGATTGACCATTGGTATATGGTATCCTTGTTCTTGGTTGGACGTGAGTATGGTTTAACCCAGATATAGGATGAGTATCCCCCTATGGTTACATAGCTTTCTCAGAAATATAATTCCAACATTGGATGGAGGAGGTACATTTTGATGAGATTACGATCCCAAAGATCAACTTATTGATACACGACTTGAGTGACATGATTTCCATCTCAATGCCTTTGCACAGGATGTCTAGGAGATCGGGATTACAGACCCAATGATCGGATGATGATGTGGTTTGATTTTATTTGTTTCACTTATGCATGAATGTCAAATTTATGTATGTATGTATAGGTATGGGACTATACATGCATATGACAATAGATATAGACATCCATGGTGTAACTTTCCCTGTTAATTGGGATTATGGACCCTCGGTTTGACTATGGTTTCACATTGGGTTTTACTTCCTTTTAGTTATGTCTCAGCGAGGTTGAGTAGTTTCCTTTTTCATACACTTATAGCAACACATTTACAAGTTTATTTTTGGGGTGGCCTACTGAGATTCTTTCTCACCCATGCATGTGAAACTCAATGTATGTGTAGACCTTATGTCTGCTTTTCAAGTTAATCATGGGTTTCATAGTGGATAAGTTTGAGGCTCAGTTTTTCATGATTGAGCAGATCTGCTCTAGTGGTTCAACTAATCAGGCTAGTGCAGTTTGACAGTGTCTGGAGATCGGGTACATGGGTTGGCTCAGAGTTAGTAGTAGAGCTGTTTACTTTTACTTTCAGTTTCTTTTATACTTGTATCTATATGATCGGCCTAGCAGGTGACTATTTTTGTATTTTATTTCAAAAGTTTTCAAGATTTTTAGAGCATTTTACTATTACAACTTGTTCTATTTCAGTTGTTTACCACTTTTGCACTCTATTTACTTTACGTTGTGTATGATACTTAGTTGTTTTCTGCTATTTTCTTACACTGATATGAGGTTATAGTATCCCCACTATCGCCTCTTAGGCCCTGACTACTAGTCTTCAGCCTCTAGCATATAGAGAGGTGCACTTTAGGCCTAGTGACCCACTAGCTCGGAGCACTGGTTTAGTGGCATCTGGGTCAATACATTACAAAGTGGTATTAGAGGAGTTTTCTTTTCCTAGTTTTTACTATTTGGGGTATGGTAGATATGAGTATCAGGAATTTGTTGGAACCTATGATGGATATTGGACTGGTGCATCGAGAACACTTATTCCAGTAAGAAGTCATGGTTTCCAGGGGTATGGGATTGTTGTTCTGATCTATGATATTACAGTTGTATATGATTTTGCCTTGATCAATGCATGTGTTGTGTGGATGTTATGTTTTACTTTGGATCTCTAGCTCTTGGCCATTATTATAAGGCTAGGGATGGATTTTTACTCTTAGATGTCAAATGAAAGAGGTGTCTCATGAATCATATTTGGCACGTAATATTCACATCATATAGTCCTAATAGTGTGTGATTTTACTGATGAATGAGGCCTTTGGTCCTGCTTACATATATATTTCACTCTGATGGTAAGATATGAAGATCTACGTTGAGAAGTTTTATTGAGAGGTTGATGACTCTGTCCTTGTGCATGGGAGGTAAAATGACCTAGTAGGTTGATGTGGAATGTAATTCCCTTTTTATGTGGCCCTTTTTGGGTTTTGTTTCTCAAGTATGTGGTTTTCTAGTCAGATCATTAAGTATAATGATGATAGAAACCAGGAATTTTCTTGCTAACTGGACCTCCAGAAGGTATTTTTATATCCAGATGCCCAATGAGTGTTAGTTCAGTTTATCGTATACGTTGGTTTTGTGACCTCCAGGGAGCAGATCCTTTCGAGGATACTCATTGAGTATAAAGGCCATTATAGGTCATGTTTTCAGCTTTGACCCACATTGTCTATTGTGATATTTACCTGCTTGAGAGGTTTTGATCTTTTGGGATAGGTGGTTGGACCTTGTGACCCAGTTGTGATGTTTTTTCTATAGGGATAGGTGGGAGACATAGAGACCCTTTATTTATAACTAGAACCTTGTAGGTAGACATCTATTCCATTCTAGGGAAACCTACATGAGAGTTTGTCTAGTATTTTAAGATTCCTTTTTGGAAGTGAGATCTGTTTTGTGCTCATTTTGTGATTGATTCATGGTAGGTACTCGAGTTTTTCAATATAGGCATGATGGTGCCTTCAGGTTTTAATGAATCACCTTGGGTGATTGTTTCTCGAGATTGGATTTGATAGGTAGGACTATTCAAGTTCCTGGACTGGTCGACCAGTTTTTTCGCCATTTCTAATGTATTTAGAGCGTGGGTAAACGCTTGTGACTGGATCAACATCGTGTAGTGGACACTAGTGGAATAAAAATGTGGCACATGTGAGGTGATCAATTTTGAAAAGGAGTTAAAAGGGAGATTCTGGATTAATGAAACTATTGTTTCATGTAGCATGGTTAGTTTATCCTTGTGATGGATGACTTGATGGGGTATGACTCATGTGTTAATGATACACGGTGGTTCTGTGTAGTATCGTTTGAATCTAAATCGATGAGTGGCCGGGTGCGAGCTAAGGACTAATGTTTCAAGATTTATCATGGTATTGGAACCCAACTTTATGTTGGAATGTCCTTTTTTGGTAGAGGTGACATCATGAAATGTTGGATTACCATGAGACGGTTGACCAGTGGCTGAATCTTGGTCAGGTTTTGATAGGATGTGAGCATGGCTCGAAGAGAGATATACACACTTTTGGTGGAATCCTAGTATACTCATATTAGATATGATCATGGGCTATCTTAATTAATCTTGAGTATGATGAGAGAGCTTTTTTCCTACGTTGATCTTCTTTTTCTTTCTAAATGTTCTTCCCCATTGTGGAAGAGGAACCTATTGTGGTTGTGCTCAAGGAGCGGGGTAAGGTAAGTCATATAGTGGGGAGTGCACCATTGGTCATTTGAGGGTGGTGACCCTCATTTTCAATTTCTCTGTGGAATTTTATGTGATTCATTAGGCTTAGAGTATTTTTTAAGAGGATAATAAGGTTATTCCTATGGTGGGGAGTACTAGATTGGTCGTAGTTAAATGTCTTCCATGTAAAAGGCAGTAGTTAATGCAATGAGGCTAGTCATTAGATATTCCAGATATCTTGGTTGTATAGATTCTTGGGTTAAGATCATGGTTATTGTTCCTTTTACCATTCTTCTCAGGAATTATAAGGTTTATGGTGGGATGTTTGTAAGAACCCGTGTTTTTTCAGACAGCTATTTTGAGTAGAAATTTGAATTTTTTTCTTTTAGATGCTTATAAGGGGTAAAATGGTCTTTTTCCCTTGTATATGAGCTTGGATAATTTTTATAACCAATATATTGGTCCCATAATAGGTTTTTTACGCTAATATAGGATTTTCATGGAAATATGAGCCGTTCAAATTTTGGCAGAATAATTAATAATTAATATTTATTAAATTAAATATTAAATTATTCATGCCAGTTTGTTAGGCCGTATCTTTTGACTGGAGCATATGATTAAGATTCTCTTTATTCCTTTGAGTTTGGAATGTGGATTTTAGCCTCGTTGAGGCATAAACTTGAGTCGGGCACCCGAGCTGGCTGGGACCCCTTTTTCTTTTCTTTTTCTTTTCTCTTTTTCTTTATTTTCTTATTCCTTTCTCTTATTTACTTCCTCCTTCTCTCACACACCTCCTATGGCTCCTCCGTCTCCATTAACTAAGTGAGAAGAGTTAAATTGATAGAATTAGGGAGATGGAAGGGAGAAAGGGTACCTCCATGAATCCCTCAATGCGCTGAGTCGGTGTATGGTGACTATGGACGATGAAATCAAGTGAAGCTTTGATGGTTTTTGCCCAAAGGTAGGCCATTTTTAAGATTTTCCAAAAAAACCCATTTAGATTAATTATTTTCTAAATATAATCCCATATTATGCTTGTTAACATCCCCTGGAGACCTGATTTGTTGATTATGTGTTCTAAACGGGGGTTATGGGCGATCTGAGGTTTTCTCATTCGAGTATACCATGTTACATGGTGTGTAGTCATGCGTGACAAGCCATGTGTTCTTCCCATTCGAGGAAGATGAATTGTTGGGGGTACACACTGTTTATAGGGGTTTACACACCATGTAATTTTACTTGTTCATGTAGTTGAGTAACCATGAATGTATACCCATGTAGGGGCACACGGTCGTGTGGAGTACACAGCCAGACCCCATGTGGGTGACACACCATGTATATGTACACGGCTTGGTCGGGTAAACAGCCAAGATTGTTTAGGGACATGGGAATGTACCCTGTGTTAGGTATAAATTTTTTACCCTCTTTACATGCCGTGTCCCAGGGGTGTTTACACACCCATGATGGTAGAGGTACACACCCAGGTGGGGCTATGAGAGTACATATTGTGTACCTATGGGGACATATCGTGTACTATCCCCTTGTAACTCTTTGAGGTTTTTTCATGTTATCTTGCCCCAGTGTCATAATTGGACCTAATATTATTCCATTATAAGTGGTTTTCCATATAGATCATGATGGTGGAACCCGTGGAGCATTCTTAGGACTCTTAGTGGATGTTTTGTGGATTTTATCAAAATGGAGAAGTTTATCCTCCAGTAATTAATTTATGTTCTCTCCTGAGAGTGACACTTGGTGTGAATGATAGGTCAGGTGTTCATAAAAACCTAGTTTTGATCTTTATCTGAGATGGGATATGATCTATCTCCCATGGACTTTTCTTTTCAATATGTTCCCCTTGTGAGAAGAGCCCTTCTGGTCTATGAGGCTGTGAGACCTGATGCTTCTAAAGATCCTCTGAGTGATACCTTTTCTTATACACTGATCTAGATATCCCCTTGTAGGATCCCATTTCTCATGTATTGTTTAGATGATCCTCATTGTAGGATGCCTCTGTTGTTTTCCATTATAGGATCATGTATCGAATTCCTCCTTACCTTTACAGCTAAGGATCCTGAGTAGGATGCCTTCACTCATGTTTACCTACAGGATCTTGATTAGGATGCCTCTTAATGATTGGATTGAGGGACCCAGCAGGTTTCCATTTCTTGAACGACCCTGGGTTGTATAACAGGTTTCGGTAAAGATGGTGTTCGGTTATCACCTAGAACTTGTGCCGAACTGATACACTCGTGGGGTCATGGCTTGAGTTTTGGGTTGGGAATTCAGGCCACCCTCACTCATTTGGTAATATCTGACTTGGTTCTGCTAATGCAGTAGTGTTTACTATTGTTTCTTCCTAGTTGTTGGATATTTAATCTAATGTGAGACATCTTTCTTGATTGTTGAGATGGTCACATGTGCTCTCCTAGGATCTGGCTTCTAATCCATGTTTTCTGATGTTTTACCAGTACACCAAGGTGGTACCTGAGACTTGGTTTTTGATTCTTATGTGTTTTTTTGTATTCCTTGAGTGATACTTGGATTCACCAATGTAGGAATGCCTTTTATGGACTCTTTTACTTGTGATATATGGTGAGGATGATTACGTATCCTTGACCTATGATGACTGGGTAGGTATACCCATGTCTTATGATGAAACAGTTTACAAGATTTGGTATACTCATGTTTCATGAATTAAATGGTTTAAATACTTGAATGGTTTAATAGATTCCATGTATGGCTCTCCATGGATCTGGAACTCATTAGTGGATGCCTTGGGTTGAGTATTCCCCTTAGGTCTTGATTTTGTAAGATTCCTTGGGCCTTCCTACCCTATGGATCCGTCTTAGTTGGGATCATGTAGGATATGTGATGTGGACATGCTCCTAGGATCCCAACAAGTTCCTAGACCAAGTTTACATAGGGACACCCATGGGACTCGATGTGGATGCCTTGGACGAGTTCCTTGGATCTGGCCCTTTGTAGTCTAGACTTCTTATGTGGATGCCTTGGAAGAGTTCATTGGATCTGTACCTTCATGGTCTACACTTTTTACGTGGATTCCTTAGATGAGTTCTTTGGATATGGCCCTTCATGGTCTGACACTTTTTTATACGGCATGTCCATGATGGATGATATACTTGTTTACTCGACGTAGGTCGAAGTGGGTTATAGTGATATTTATAGGATTTTCCATCGGTATACGACATCCTTATTTATAGGAGTGACCTTCGATATACGGTATCCTTGTTGGTGATTGGAGGTGAATATGAGTAAACCCAGGTATAGGATGAGTATCCCCCTATAGTGACGTAGCTTTCTCAAAGATATAATTTTGGCATTGGATGAATTATGTACATGTTGATGGGATTATAGACCCAGAGATCTAATTATTGATACACAACTTGAGTGGCACGATGTCCAAATCAATTCCCTTGCACGAGATGTATAGGTGATAAGGATTATAGACCCAAGGATCGACTACTGATGTGGTTTCATGTTATTTGTTTCACTTATGAATGAATTTCATATCTATGTATGTATTTATTGATATGGGACAATACATGAATATGCCTATAGATATAGACATCCATGGGGGAACTTTCCCAATTGAAAAAGATTATGGACCCTAGGTGTTGGGACCAGTTTGTATATGGAGATTGTATTTGTTGTCAATGAGTGTCAATGGATGTCAATGATGATCAACATGAAGAAAGAACTATCCTAAGTAAAATGGAGAGTGTAAATGATATGTTGGTTGAGCTTGATCCTAAGTTTTGATATATATGTAAGGTGTAAAAGAAAAATAGATGAAGTGGTTGTGGAGGAGGTTTAGAATTTTATATTTTTAAACACTTAGTTTTACACTAAGTAGTTATTTTATTTATATTCCTTTACAAAAAAGAGGGAAATCTATGGAGGCCATATGAGGTCCTTACCTCAAGCACATGCAAGAATCGAGGGGTCAACTGCACTCAAGGGAAGCCCTCAAGGACAGCCCATAAGAGGCAGGTTGTGTGTGGGGCATGTATAAGCCTACAAGTGTCGCATGGTGGTGAACCCATGTAGAGTGGGAACTAGGAGTGGGCCTGAGAGTAGTAGACTGGGTGATAAGAGCATTCCCATAGGGTGAAAACGGTATGGGGCAGTACCTTGGAGGGAGGAGGATTAATCTGAGCTGCTACTGTCCCGGATTTATTGATAAACAATGAGAAAATAGTGCGTCGTTTCGATGTGGGACAACATTTTAAAAATGAGGAACTAATCTCAACTGTTGTTCCCTCAACGACCCGTGGTCTACTATGGAATCGATCATGATATTGATCTCGTTTATCCAAGTAGTTCATCTAATCTCCATGGTTCACGATTGAAGTAGCGCTATCTGATCTCTCTACTACAGGTCATATTCAACCTCTGGACACCCGCATGCACCTGCAAACCAGGAGCTCCAGCCGAATGATGATATCGACACTTCAGCCACCATTTGAGCTCCATTCAAGCCTGTTCTGATCGTCTGATTGTCAGGATGGCATGCATACAATTACATTTTCATGCATGTGAATGGAACGAATAACAAGAGATTGTCCTAGGAAAAAGAAGTTTCCAAGGCCATGAGGATTCGAGCAGGGATTCAAGAAACGATGCATGATGCCTTGAATGCATGAATGAGCAGTAAGAAGTCCATGAGTTTGAAAAAGGGAACATCCAAGATATGCACTATATCTCCACGTAGGTTTTAAGGTATTAAATGACCGAATATTTTGGTTATTCAAGGAAGAATATTAAAGAGAGTATTGTGCAGATTTTGGACACAGAAAAGATATAATCCTTTATTATAAAAATAGACCCTCCAATTCAAGAAGAGTTGATCTTCCCAAGACTTCGAGAGCTCCTATTCAGAGAAACAGAGTTTCTCCGATCTTCAAATTCTAGAAGGGTCTTGCAAGATCTATAAACCATTCTGTGTTTGTGAAGTATATCCAGTGTACCGTTCTGGTTCACAAAGAAGAATAATCGTGAACCACTTCTATTTCATGAAGAGGAGGTCCCACATACCCATCGAGTTTGCGATGAATTTAACCATGTACCACTTTGGTACGTGAGGGGGGAGACCCACAAACTATCCTAGGTTCACGAAGAGAGCTCCCATGAACCTTTCTTGGTTTGTAAGGAAACAGTACCACGTACCATTTTGGTTCTATGAAGAGGATGTCCCAAAAACCAAAATAACTGCGAACTACCCTAGTTCGCGAAGGAGGTATGCACTTCATGTGAGAAAAAAAGCTCATGAATCCTTAGCGCAAGGAGAGGTCGTGAACCATCCTGGTTCACAGAGGGGACAAAGTTTATAAGATAACTCTACTTGTGGTTTGTAAAAGGAAAATAGTATCATCAATCCATACTGAAATATACACATTGAAGTTTGAAATGAATCACATGCTCATAACTATAAACAAATCAAAGTGAACATTGTATGTTAAGAAAGGGAGAAGAAAACAATATTCATGGTGATGGGAAGTGTGTGCATGAATTCATATGAATGATGTGAAGAAGAACACAATTAAAGGAGAAGCATATCTGAATCAAGTTCTAAGAAAAGGAGAGAAGAGGTCATGTGTGTACTAAAAGACATCATACTCATTTGGGCCTTCAGACAAGAAAGAATGAGATAAAGTGCATGCATACGTGAATACTTTGAAGAGAATAATCCTAAAACAAGAGTGAATGTGTCTAAATAAGTGAAGAGGGAGAGGAAATCTATATTGTCATGTGTATGGTCACATGCATACATGGAATAAGAAGTATTAATTTTGATGATGCCTAGTGAACTGGTTTTCAGTGTTTGAACAATCAAAAAAGAATTTGTGATACTGGCCAAGAAGAATAAGAAATCTTAGCACATATGGTTGTCGCACTGGATAAGAAGATTGAATGTCAAAGAGAATCAACTCTGGACCTCGATGAAAGTAATGTCTCATGCTGAACAGGAGACAAATACTTCCATGCCTATCCATTGAAGGGATCTTCACTTCCATAAACTGAGTGTGAATTCACCCAGGCCAGTGAACTAGGGGGAGTCTATGGAAGTGATATAAGGGAAGCAGTGAGATATCCCTGAACTATTTTAAAGGCAGTGTGCCTGGGATAGAGTGACTGTACTCTAACCTTATAATCCACAACTTGCAAAGATTAGTGGAATTAGGTATGATCATCAACCTATAGGCATATTCTCCTTGGACGTAGCCCTTAGTGGTGAACCAAGTAAAAGTGATGTGTTTTCCTTCTGCATGTGAATGTTTTAATTACTACACATATCCATCATACATGGTTAATTAAGTTCCTACCAACATGGGAACAAGATCCAATAAATAGGATAAAAATTTGACACCCTGATTTACTCCCCCCCTCCTCTTAGGGTGACCTAGGGTCCTTTAATTGGTATCAAAGTGAGGTTTTAAGTATGTTGGATACACCTCAATATTTCTATTCAGAAGAGGATTTGAATTTTGTTCCCTGATTCATTAATGAAGAACAATCTTGATGAAATTTCAGTTACCTCCAAGTATAAATCTATACTCAAAAAGACCATGATGAATAGGAAAAAGAAAGAGAAGAATCAGTTGAATAAGTCTATCATGACCAAAGAATATACAGTGTATATTCTCCATTCCCTTAAAATAATAATGAAATATCAGGCTTGGTAAGTAAAGAGAAGGGGGATCAGGTTTCCACTAGAGAAAATGAATACACTTCTTTCTCATCTCCAGGAGCTCGTGAGAAATTAAGAACATATTTTCATGATATTTCTGAAGAAAGAGTTGCTTCTATTTGTAGAATATTTCTATGTATGCAGACTAAAATAACCTGACTGGGAAGAGAAGCTGATAATATGGAGGAAGTCCAGGTAAATAAAGTATTATATTGTTATAATATCTCTAGGCGTATTGAATCCCTTGAAGAGAAAGACGGAGTCAAAATACTCTAGAAGAAAAGATCCATGCATTTAAAGATGAGCTGAAAAAGGGCACTGAAGTCATGGTTATAAATTTGGAACAAACATCCAAGAAATTTAAGGAACTTGACTCACTGTTACAAAGAAAATTCAAGTTGTATAAAGATGGGGATGAAAGATTGAAAAATTATTGTGATAAGAAGATGATCATTATTAAAGATCAGAATATCATCCTCAATATGGAATGTCTAAAATAGGAATCCCATTTGATCAATCTTGAGGAGACACATATTGTGACTTCACAAAATAATGAAATAGTTTTTTGTTGGTATTCAATGCTCACTGGGGGATTCTAAAGCCAAAATACCTCCAACATATGATAAGAATATCATTACTTCACTCATTGATCTATCACAAGAAGTTGATAAATTGAAGGTACCATCCGTACCAACTTTTACTATTGATTCTAAATATGTTTCTTCTAAAAGTGAAAGTTTGAAGAAAAATTCTAAACAACTATGGATGAAGAAAGGTGAGGAGAAGAAACCTACCACCATGGATAGGGTTGATAGGAAGAAGAGACAATAATATGGTTCCCCCAGTAGAACACAACACCTTAATAAGAAGGCCCAACAACATTATACTGATGATATCAAGAAGACATGATTTGTGGTTCAATGTTGGTGCAGCAACAAATTTGTCCATTGTTCACTGGATTGTTGGTACAATCCTTTAAATGAAAAAGCACCAATAAATACATCTAAGAGATAAGAAGCTACCTTGGGAATAAATTAGAAGACTAATTCAAAAGAAAATTCTCCCAAGAAGACTCCAAGAAGGAAAGGTGAGAAGTCCTTGGATTCAAAATCCAAGAATTTGAAGAGTGGTACATCCAAAAGAATTTCTAAAAATGATAACACTATGAAGAGTCCATGTGGAAAACCCAAAATTAATGCCATTGTTCCCAGAGACATATTGGTTATTGGACCTAAAGACTTGGAAAGAGTGATAATGAAATGAGATGTACAGGATAAGGCTAGTGTAACAGGAAATAAGAAGATTCCAAATGATGATAGAAAATTCTTGTGTGTGAGGTGCAACAAGGCTGGTCACACTATTAAGAATTGTAGTGCATTTATTCTAGTCCAAGAATAATTCATCAAGAATATGAAAGTTTCACCAGGAGATTCTAGTGCTTTGAAATCTCTTTAAGAAAGAAGACTCACACATAATGAAATAGAAGAAATATTGAGATCCACACAACCAAATTCAGAACTAAAAATCAAATTTGCAAGTTTGAGGAGTGGAGAAAATGGAGCATCTTGGTTGAGAAAATCATCTCAAACTTCTATCTCATATTGAAGAAGTGAGGAGGATCCACCTTATTCCCATAAGACTTTGTGTATTGTACTAATATTACAGGTAATTGAAGGTGAATCAATAACTCAGGGGGATAACATGAGTAGTGTTCCCTTGAGGGGGAGAAACATCAAGAAGTTTCTAGAGTTATTATTTCAATTAGTATCAACTTCAGTTGGTATAAAATCCAATTACTCTAAAGATTGTCTAAAGATCATGTTATTGGAAATGGTATGTCATATCTCATCCTTAGTTACTCAAAATAAAATTGTTTTACAAAGGGGGAGTAACAATGTTAATCAATTACATTTGAATAATGGAAGTTCCCCAAGGCCACTTATCTTTCTCATTGCACTTGAATGTTTTTTGATCTTTTTGTTGAAGTGAGCACAGGATTTTCAGGTTGATAATATCGAACAGTTATTATCCTCATCCTGTATTGAAAGTGGAAAGGGTGTAGAAGACAAGAACATGAGTTCTCATCACTACGAGGTTTCATGATCAGGGGATAATGGAAATCTTTGTTGTCTAGATCAAATCCTCTTTTTTTCTGCATCGAGCATTGCTCAAGCAGACTTAGAGTGAAATGATTGATAGCACAATTTCTTAATTATAGACAGATAACCTCTCTACCATAAACATTTTATTTCTTGTCAATAAGGGGGAGAGAAAGTGGAATGAATGTTAAAATTTGAAAGGGAGAGAGCATATCATTTTGACATTAACATGATCATTTTAGAGAACGTTGAAGTATTGAAAACAAACAGAAAGGAGGAGATTTCTGGGACCAGATTTTATATGAAAATTGTATTTGTTTTCAATGAGTTTCAATGGATTTCAATGATGATCAACATGAATAAGGAACTCTCCTAAGTAAAATAGAGAATGGAAATGAGAGGTTGGTTGAGCTTGATCCTAATTTTTGATATATGTGGAAGGAGTAAAAGAAAAAGAGAAGAAGAGGTTGTGGAGTAGGTTTGTAATTTTATATTTGTAAACACTTCGATTTACAATAAGTAGTTATTTTATTTATATTCCTTTACCAAAAATAGGGTCATCCATGGAGGCCATATGAGGTCCTCACCTCAATCACATGCGGGACCTGAGGGGTCAACCACACTCGAGGGAAGCCCTCAAGGCTATCTTGTAGGATACAAGTTGTGCACGGGCCATGTATAAGCACGCAGGAGCCGCACGGTGGTAAACTCGTGTAGCGTGGGCACTAGGAGCGCGCCCAAGAGGAGAAGAGTAGGTGCTAAGAGCATGCCTGCTGGTTGAACATGGTACAGGGTAGTACCGTCGAGGGAGGAGAAATAATATGAGTCGCTAATGTCGTGACTTTATGGATAAATCGTGAGGAGCGGTGTTTCTATGTGGGACGATGTTTTAAAAATGAGTAACTAATATCAAATGTCATTCCCTCAGCGACAAATAGCCTATTGTTTGATCGATCGCAAGATTGATCCCAAACATCCAAGCCGTCCATCTGATCTCCACAGTTCACGATTGAAGTTGCACTGTCTGATCTCTCCCCCACGGGTCGTCTTCAACTTCCGAACACCCACATGCACCCGCAAACTAAGAGCTCCAGCCGAAGGATGGTCTCACCACTCTGGCCACCATTTGAGCTCTGGTTAAGCCCATTCTGATTATCTGACTGTCAGAATGAAATGCATAAAATTAAATTTGCATGCATGCAAATGTAATGAAGAACAAGCAATCGGTCGAGGAAAACGAAGTTTCCAAGGCCATGTGGATTTGAGTAGGGATTCAAAAACCGATACATGACACCTTGAATGCATGAATGAGCAGCTTGAAGTCCGCAAGTTTGAAAAAGGAAACACCCAAGATATTCACCATATCTCCACATAGGTTTGAAGGTATTAAAAGACCAAAGATTTTGGTTATTCAAGGAATAATAATTAAGAAAGGATTTTGTGGATTTTGGATGTGGAAAAGAACTAATCTTTTCTTATAAAAATAGACCCACCAATTAAAGAATATTTGATGCTCCCAAGCCTTCGAGAACTCTTCTTCATAGAAATAGAGTTTCTCTGATCTTAAAATTTGAGAAGGGGATTACAAGATCCATGAACCATTCTGGGTTTGTGAAGTCTATCTGGCATACCATTCTGGTTCGCGAAGAAGAAGAACCGTGAACCACTTCTCGTTTGTGAAGAAGAAGATCACATCTGTATTGTCACATGCATGGCCACATTTATACATGGAATAAGAAGATTTTATTTTTATAATTCCTAGTGAACTGGTTTTCAGTGTTTGAACAATCACAAAAATAATTTTTGATACTGGACAAGAAGAATAAGAAGTCTTAGCACATCTGGTTGTTGCACTAGAGAAGAAGATTGAATGTCAAAGAACATAAAATATGGACCTCGATAAAAGAAATGTCTCATGCTAAATAGGAGACAAAGACTTCTATTCCTATCCATTAAAGGGACCTTCATGTCCATAAACTGAGTGTGACTTCACCTAGGGCAATGATCCAGGGGGAGTCTACAGAAGTGATCCAAGAAAAGCAATGATTTATCCCTGAACTTTTGTAAAGGAAGTGTGCTTGGGACAGAGTGATTATACCCAAACCTTGTAATCAAGAACTTGTGAAGATTAGTGGAATTAGGTACGAACGGAAACCTGTCGGTGTATCCTCCTTGGATGTAGCCCTTAGTGGTGAACCAAGTAAAAGTGATGTGTTTTCCTTCTTCATGTGAATGTTTTAATTACTGCACATATCCATCATACAGATTTAATTAATTTCCTACCAACGTGGGAACAAGATCCAATAAATGGGAGAAAAATTTGACACCCTGATTCACCCCCCCCCCCCCCAGGGTGACCTAGGGTCCTTCACTAGAATTGACTATGGTTTCACATTGGGTTATAAATTCTTTTGGTTGTGTCTCATCAAGGATAAGCAGTTTCCTTTTTCATACACTTTTAGTTTCACATTTATAGGTTTCTTGTCGGGGTGGCCTATTGAGATTCTTTATCAACTATTCGCATGCACCTCGGTGTACATGTGGGCCTTATATCTTATTTTTAGTTTGAGAATTATTTTTATGGTTTATTGGGTTAAGGCACAGTGTTTCATGATTGAGCAGAGGTGCTCTAGTGGTTCTATTCATCAGGCTGGTATAGTTTGACAGTATCTGAGGATCAGGTTTGTGAGTTGGGTCGGAGTTAGTAGAAAAGCCTTGTACATTTAATTTTAGTTTATTTTGTACTTTTTTATTGTAGGCTTAGTGGATGACTATTGTTGTATTTTATTTCATTTTTTCATGATTTTTATAGCATTTTACTATTACAGATTATTCTATTTCATTTGTTTACTACTTTATCACTCTGTTTAATTTCCTCTATGTATGATACTTAGTGGTTTTATGTTGTTTTATTACTCTGATATGAGGGAATACTCTCCCCACTATCACCTCCTAGGCCCTAGAAACTATTTGGTATCCTCTGGCATATGGGGATGTGCACTTGAGGCCTAGTGACCAACCAACTCAGAGTAGTGGTTTAGTGGAATCCTGGTCGGGATGTTACAAGTTGGGCCCCAATATAAATAGGTAGAGTGGGGTCATTTGTTAATATAATTGAAAACTCTAATCTTTTTCTTTAGTTAGTATAAATAATGTAGGGGTTTTCACCCATGTAGTAAGAATAAATTCCAAACTACATTATCACTCATTATCCTTTATTTAGTTATTTTTGTTTCACTTGTGTATTTTTCTGAAAGTTTTGAGCATTGGGGTGTGGGATGATTAAGTTTGGTGATTAGGGTATGGTTTATTATCAATTTTGGTATATATTTTCATGGATTATTTTAGTTTAAAATTATTCATAATTTATTTGATACTTGAATTTTTTAGGGTACATCCAAATAAATGGTTCTAAACACAAGATTTTTCATATTTGGATTGAGAAATAATATTTTCATTCCTTCCTTGTACCCCTTGAAATATAAAGAAAAATGTTAACTTATAAATCATTGATATTTAAAACTCTCTCCTTGTAAATTCATAAAAATCCCTATAATGTTGTAAGAACCCAGGTTTTTAGAACAAGTCAAAAACCTGACCTTGTTTGAATTTTTGACTTGTCCTTAAGAAAATTGGGAAAATCTGGGATCCTCTAGAAATTTCCAGACTACACTCCATGTACTCTAGAGTACACTCCATGTATAAGTTGAGCGAGTATCAGCCGTGTGATCACTGATTACATGTAGTGTGATGACCGTGTAGTAATTTCTAACTACACGGTGTGTAGTTATAGACTTGTCGTGTACCCTTAACCATGTGGAGGCCATACAGGGCATGTAGGCCTATTGGCTGGGTAGAAAGTTTTTAGCCTGTACACGCCATGTAGAGGGGACGTGTATGGGGAAATACATGGTGTGTTGGGGATGTCATCCAGGTGAAGAATTACACACCATGTACCCCTAGGTACAGGCCATGTAGTCAGTCAGAAAGTCTACGGTGTAATTTTAGTCATCATATGAATAGTAAAATGATACACGCCGTGTACTTAAAGTACACTTCGTGTATTTTCTTTTTATCACTAAAACGGGTAGTAGCCTCGTTTTGAGGCAGAACCCAAACCCTTCAATGGGTTTGAGTGGGGAGAGCCGACCAAACCTTGTTTTTTCTCTGGATCATCTGTCCGAAATCATTTTCGAACACCGTTTGATCTTTTAGAACCCCCTCGGTAAGGTATTGATTCCTCTTGAGTCTTTTTTCTTGATTTTTGTTCTAGAATGAGTTATTGGGGTTTGATCGGTTTTGATTATTTTATAGATCTACCGCATTTTAGACCTAATTGGAAGCTATTATCGGAGGAGTAGCATCGTACGAGTCTCAAGTAGGTGGTGCATACCTCTTTTTGTGTTTTCATGGTCATTTGGGTGACGCGTCCTTCGGAATGTTTTTGGTTATTTTTAGCGGGACCCAGTTTTATATGATATTGCATATTACATTTTTTATTGACTTATGGGATACCCTTGGGTTTTCCCTGTTACCTATGTTTCTTGAGCGTGGCTTGGTGAGTGGTCATTACTCATTGGGGCATTTTGGCTGGGGGTACCAAAATGGTATTAATTGAATTGTATTGTTCTAAACTATTGAGTTTAGTTTATTGAACCTTGATATGACTTGTTATAGGCTTTAAAGACCTGAGTATTGTTGTTAGATAACTACTGGGCTAGTGCAATTCAACTGTTTAGATTGTTTTTTCTGTTATTGTGTTTTTTTTAATGTGTATATATATAATTTCTGAATTTCATATGTTGGTACCCTTTTGGTTGTGTTGGGCATGGCTTGGATATTCTTGAGTGATGCTGATCAGGTTGGGACTGGCCTGGGTTACGTTGGGTGGTTCTGACCACAAGATTTGGCGTCATGGGCATCAGTTTGAGGCAGGATGACTGTCAGGTTGGGCATGGCCTAGGTTACTGGGATGGCGAGACCATCATACTTGATCGGCAGGGTCATAGGGACATGAGGTGTCAGAGGTGTTGTGGCTTGGGTACTATTTTGGTGATTACTGCTCACCCGAAAACTTTGAGTAGTGTGCATACAGAGAGACTCCATGATAAGGTGTTTTTGACCACTCATGTGGGTAGAGGCCCCTGTTAGTTTCAGTTTAGGTAATATTGATTTGGGGGTGCTTTCTATAATAATCCACATGGAAGGAGAGGATCCTTCAGGGTATTTCATTGAGGCTATTAGGTTGGGGGCAGAGGCTCACTGTTATTTGAGGGCAGATATCACTGTCCCTCTAGATACATTCTTTTGAGGGAAGATATTGTTGTCCCTCTGGATACTTTATTTTGAGTGCAGACACTGTTGTCCCTCCAGTTACTTATTTAGTACAGGCATCATTGTTCCTTCGGGTTACTATTTCTCAGGCATGCCTTCGGGACATCAGTACTTGAGACATGCGGTGTCAGGGGGCACATGGTGTCGGGTTACATGACAGAGATTCTGGCGTTAGCCGAAGCAGGTGACACTCCATGGTGTCTTCTGATCACCATTGGAGTTGGTGTTTATTTTTTGCATCGTTCTTTTTATTTCTTTCCATATAAATTCATGCCTGCTAAGACACTTATATTAGGTATGCACTGTTCGGTGGTATCCTACTGAGATTCGTCTGACACCCAGCACGGGACCTTAGGGATGTGTGCAGACTTTATGGATTTACGTGCAGGAAATATTCCAGCTTTAGTAGCTGGGTTTCAATAGCTATTTCATGGAGATGGTATGGACCTTTAGGTCTTGCCTAGATGGAGTTTTCTATGTTTTGTGTACTTTCCTATATCAGCATGCTTGTTTGTTGCTACAGTTGGTTATCCATTGGCGCCTTTATATTTATATATGTATGACCTACTTTGGATGTATGTTTTGTTGTTCAGTAGTAGTTACAATTGATCATCATTCTATTGTGTTTATTTCCATTGTTGTTGTTTATATTTATTGCTTCCAAAGTTTATTGATATTGAATGTGCTTCCGCTCTACGGGTCTGATTCGAGTCTACTGAGTCATTTATTCCACTGAATTTTTATTATTATACTCGAACCATTACCATTATTATTATCCTCTGAGAGGGTATAGCCTCTCCAATATACTTATTAGGCCCTCGCTACTAGTTGGCGGCCTTTGGCATTCGGGGAGGTGTGCCTAAGGTAGTAGCACCGAACCCGTTTAGCACTGTTCAGGTGGTTGTTCGGGTTCGGGTCATTTCAAAGTGGTATCATAGGAGTTTTTTATGGGGATTTAGTAGCTGTGTCTTGCTGGATACTAATGAGATTGAGACTCTATTTTTATTTATATTGGTTTTACTATTTGGGATATGGTATACTGGAGACAGGTTGTTACTGGAACTGGGTTCCTAGCTTGTGGTTGGGTGCCTGCAGCCCTAGGTATGGGTGATGGACCAAGTTTCCTTGGGTGGGAATTGATGTTTGGATCTTTCTCAGATTATAGTTTATATGATTTCCACCTCAGTGGATCACTTGGTGTGTGATGTTATTAATTGTGATATGTGACCCTTGACCCAGTGCGATAAGGGAGAATCAGACCTTGGCCTGGTACGGCAAGGCTTGTTTTTTTGGCTTTTGATAGGCACATTTTTTGGGTATTTCAATTTCATAACTACCCATATTCTTTGTGAAGTGATAATTCCATGTGAATAATATCAAGTTTCCATACTTTTTATTCTTTGAAATGTGAATAGGTGAAATTCCTGATAGAATTTCTTGTGTGTTGCAATGTGGATTCCATGCTTTGTATTTTTTGTGGAATTGCATGTGACAGGGTATTTGGGTCTGGCTCTTGTATGAGCAGGCAGGTACTATCGGTTTAGATGATTTTGATCACTATGATTGGGCGACTCGGTCATCGGTTTGAGGAAAAGTTAGTTGTCGGGATGGGAATGGCCCAAGGTACTTTTGATACTTGTATCTATTAAGGGCGGGTAAGGAGGCCACGAGGCCGGGATGCCGTGGGGCATGGTTGCGGTGGGGGAGAGTAAGGGTAGTAGTTATGCATTTCCATTTACTGATTTCCTTATCTGCATTATATATGTATAAATTGTTATGTATGTGGGTTGTTTGACCATTTATGGTATTCATAGGGTTCCTCTTAGATGTCTCGATAGAGAGTCAGGCGGGTGATGACATAGTGCTGCAAGTGCAGGATCAGGTTTAGGATCTGGTGCAGGTAGAGTAGGAGCTGTAGGTACAGGCTCAGGGATAGGATCAGGTCAATGATCTAGTGCAGGCAGGGCAATATTTAGGTTTGGTAGTGTTCAGACTATGGCTCGAAGAGCAGCTCTGAGCTATCTTGGTACGTGTCTTGTAGGGGATCGACAGAGGTGCATAGGGTGCAGAGCAATCTATGGCATATCTGATGCAGGAGTTCCAGTCACAGCACCCGCCACTTTTTCAGGGTGAGGGTGGTCTACAAGAGGTTGAGAAGTGGATAGAGATCATGCAGATGATCTTTGAGTAGCTCGATATGCCTCCAAGATGGAGGGTCAAGTTGGAGACATACATGCTGCGAGGACCGGCAAAGCATTGCTGGGATGCGCAGGTTCAGGCTCACAGGCATGAGGGACTGGCATGGAAGGACTTCGAGGATAGTTTCTTTGACCAATTTTACCTAGAGACACTGAGAACCAAGAGATATCATGAGTTCTTGAGTCTTCATCTGGGAGACATGTCCGTCATGGACTATGCAGCTACTTTCACGGAGCTGTCTCACTTTTCACCTGGTATGGTAAGAGATGACGTGGCCAGGGTGAGGCACTTCGAGTATGGCTTATGACACACCATTCAGGTCCAGGTGAATATCTTCAAGCTGGGTTCTTTTTTCATAGGTAGTGAATCATTCGCTCATAGTAGAGGGAAACCAGATGGATAGGCCTCAAGTTGGTCGGACGATGGCTTCAGGTGAGGGTTCAGATAGCAAGAAGCAAGGACAGGATGAGTTTTAGTAGTTCATTCATACCAAGGACTCATCTAGACCACCTCGTAGTAGTTATTAAGTGGTTTTATTTTAGTGTATACAGCATGGGCATGTTCGGACTTGGTATGATAGGCCTCTAAATGAGTGTCGAGCATGTGGACAGGTCATACATCTTGAGAGGTTTTGCAGGCATCCCTCTCAGACAGCTGGCAGGAAGGGACCAGGACAGACGGTGGAATCTAGATTTGGCTCATGTTTGGTACCAAGAGAGGGTAGCCGAGGTTCAACTGCATGTGGAGTACGTGATAGAGATAGCGGGATCCAGCTGAGGGGTCAGTGGCTGGTGACTGGAGCAGCACCGCAGGGAGGTCAGGCATCAGGCAGCCATACATCAGGGCAGATGCACGTCGTGGATCTATCCGAGGCTAAGCAGGCTGGTGAGCCGACGACGGTTAGAGGTACACCATGGGTGTGTCTATGATTTCCATATTTCCTTTTGGCATGACATGTAGAGGCATGTCTGTTTGAGTGCATGTGATGCACAGAATCTATGTGAACTGACAAGATGCTAGTCAGTGGGATTGACACCATATCGGGTGTGTGATATATTTATATATATGTATGAGATGTGTAGCATTAGGGGCATCAAGGATTCTGGTTACTTGAGGTGCTAGGCACCAGGTTTGTTTTTGAGCATCCATGGGATGCAGAACCTCATGGAGGTGGACACCAATGTGGTGTGGGATACATTGGGTGTCGGGAATGACACAAAAGCACCAATGAGGGGAAGGGGTTACAATTCATCATTAGAGAACCATGCATCCGAAAAAAAGGATAGTGAACCTTTACTTGTTTTTAGTTTTGTTGGGTTGATACCGAGTTAGGAAATTCCTAAGGTGGGGATCCCCTTGAGGAATTTAGCCAGAACCTTTGAGACTAGGGAAGTCCAGGTTACTTTGATCGGGGTGGAATGTTCGGTTCCATCTCTAGGTTTCGTTTGAAATCTCAGGGACGAGCTATTTTAAGGTGGGGAGATTGTAAGAAACTGGGTTTTTAAAACGGGTCAAAAACCGAACCCTGTTTGAATTTTTGACTTGTCCCTGAGAAAACTGGGAAAATCTGGGATGTTCTGGAAATTTCCATAATACACACCATGTGCTCTAGATTACATACTGTGTATAAGTTAGGCGAGTACCAGCCATTTGCTCGTCGTGTATATGTCGTGTGATGACCATGTTGGAATTTATAACTACATGGCGTGTAGTTATAGACACTCCATATACCCTTGACCATGTGGAGGACACACATGGCGAGTTGGACTATTGGCTGGGTAGAATTTTTTTAGCCCGTACATGTTGTGTACTATTTTTACATGCTGTGTAGAGGGGACATGTATGGGGAAATACATGGTGTGTTGGGGATATCGTCTGGGTGAATAATTATACACCGTGTACCCATAGGTACACACTGTGTAGTTAGTCGGCAAGTCTACAGTGGAATTTTAGCCATCATATGAATAGTAAAATGATACACACCATGTACTTAAAGTAAATGTCATGTATATTCTTTTTTTTCTAAAACAGGCAGTAGCCTTGTATTGAGGTAGAACCCAAACACTTCAACAAGTTTGAGCAGGGAGAGTTGGCCGAACCTTGTTTTTTCTCTATATCGTCTGTCCGAACTCCGTTTCAAACATTGTTTGATCTTTTGGAACCCCCTCGGTAATGCCTTGATTCCTCTTGAGCCGTTTTTCTTGATTTATGTTCTTGAACGAGTTATTGGGGTTTGATTGGTTTTGATTCTTTTGTAGATCTACCATGTTTTAGACCAAATTGGAGGCTTTTATCGGAGGAGTAGCATCGTACGAGTCTCAGGTAGGTGGTGCATACCTTTTTTGTGTTTTTGTGGTCATTTGGGTGATGCATCCTTCAGCGCATTTTCAGGTATTTTGAGCGGGACCCAGTTTTATCTGATATTACATATTACATTGTTTATTGACCTATGGGATACCCTTGGGTAAGCCCTGTTACCTGTGTTGCTTGAGCAGGGTCGGGTGAGTGGTCGTTGCTCATCGGGGCATTTTTGTCGAGGGCGCCAAAATGGTATTAATTTAATTGTATTGTTCTAAACTATCAAGTTTAGTTTATTGAACCTTGATATGACTTGTTAGAGGCTTTAAATACCTCAGTGATGTTGTTAGATAACTTTTGGGCTAGTGAAATTCAGCTATTTAGATTGTTTTTCCTATTATTACGTTTTATTTAAATGTGTATATATATAATTGCTGAATTGCATATGCTGGAAACCTTTTGGTTGTGTTGGGCATGGCCCGAATATTCTTGAGTGATGCTGATCAGGTTGGGCTTGGCCCAGATTACGTTGGGTGGTTCTGACCATGGGATTGGGCGTCATGGGCATCATTTTGAGGCAGGATGACTTTGGGCATGGCCCGGGTTACTGGGATAGCGAGACCATCATACTTGAGTGGCATAGTCGCAGGGACATGAGGTGTCAAAGATGTTTTGGATTGTGTACTATTTTGGTGATTACCGCTCACTCGGAAACTTTGAGTTGTGTGCACACAGAGAGACTCCGTGATGAGGTTGTTTTGACCACTCGTGTGGGTAGAGGCCCCTGTTAGTTGTGGTTTAGGTACTATTGGTTTGGGGGTTCTTGTCGTAGGAAGCCATGTGGAAGGTGAGGAGCCTTCAGGGGATAGCATTGAGGCTATCGGGTTGGGGGCAGAGACTCGCCATTATTTGAGGGTAGATATTGTTGTCCCTCTGGATACTTTGTTTTGAGGGCAGATATCGTTGTCCCTCTGGATGCTTTATTTTGAGGGTAGACACCATTGTCCCTCTAGTTACTTATTGAGGACAGGCATTGTTGTTCCTTTGGGTTACTGTTTTTCAGGCGTTCCTTCGGGACGTTGTTACTTGAGACACGCGGTGTTAGGGGGAACATGGTGCCGGGTTACATGACAAATATTCTAGCATTGGCCAAAGCAGGTGACACTCCATGGTGGCTGCTGAGCACCAGTGGAGTTGGTTTTTATTTTTTTCATCATTCTGTTTACTGATTTCCTTATAAATGTATACCTACTTAAACACTTATATTAGGTACACACCATTGGGTGGTATCCTACTGAGATTTATCTCACACCCTGCACGAGCCCTTTGGGACGCATGCAGACTTTATGGATTTACGTGCAGGAAAGAAGCCAGCTTCAGGAGCTAGGCTGCATTAGTTGTTTCATGGAGATGGTATGGACCTTGAGGTCTTTCCTAGATGGAGTTTACTATGTTTTGCGTACCTTCCTATATTATCATGCTTGTTTGTAGCTACAATTGGTTAGCCATTGGTGCCTTTATATTTAGATATGTATGACCTACTTTGGATGCATGTTTTGTTGTTCAGTAGTAGTTACAAGTGATCATCATGCGGTTGTGTTTATTTCCATTGTTTTTGTTTTTATTTATTGTTTCTGCTATTTATTGATATTGATTGCGCTTCCACTCTGTGGGTCTATTTTGAGTCTGATGAGTCATTTATTCCACTACATTTTTATTATTATACTCATACCAGTACCATTATTATTATCCTCCGAGAGGTTATAGCCTCACCACTATAGCTATCAGACCTTCACTACTAGTCAGCATCCTTTGGCGTTCGAGGAGGTGCACCTAAGGTAGTAGCACCTGACCCATTTAGCACTGTTCGGGTGGCTGTTTGGGTCCGGATCGTTACAAATGTGATTCATTTGATCCTCTAAATATTATTTCATCCACTTAGATAAAAACAATCATCCTTTTATCACCCTCATTTTTTACATAAATTTTTTTATCAAATCCACTATATTATAATCTATATTTTCTCAAGTATTGATCAATCTACCTATATTAAGCTCTTGGTTTTTTCTTCAACTCATAGGGTGCCTTACTCAAGAAACATACTTTGCTGTTACCTTTATAAATGAGAAATCAATTTGGATTCTTAATTTAAACTTCTTCATCAAGGACTCTATAGAATCCCTAATCTAGTTCACCTCAGCAATGACCAAACCAGGTGTCACATACCTAAAGCATGCCTCCATGTACACTATAAGATATTAACAACTAGTAAGGGTATATGCATGAAGTGGGGAGATTATACCCTCTCTATTACAAATATCCATAAAACATAACAAAATAAATATAATCAAGAGTCAAAAAATAAAACAAATAAAAGAAGAAATCATATTTATATTCTATCAATAATTAAATAACATATCTCATGAAATAATAAAATGATTAGTAGTAATGTTATACAACCATATAGATTGAAACAAGATATCTCATGGGATGACCCTATAAAAACCTCTCAAATTTATATAAAGACTTGAAATGATAAAAACTAATAATGGGTCCATGCTTGGTCTCATCTCCGATATCCTACCAACTCCATAACTCAGTTTTCAGTCAGAGGGACCTTATCCCTACCTAAATCATGAACTTTAAAGTTTGATCAATTACTAAGGGAACTTGAGTAGGGTGTGAGTACAACTTAGTATACCACCACCAATGGTATCCGTAAATAGACTAAAAAATATAAAGCGTGATCATAGTGATATTAGAAAATAATAACGTAAAAAAAGATACTATACTAAAAGTCATGATCTCAAGTGCTCAGTTAGCCACCCATGGTGAGGCCATACCTTCTTCATCCAATGTCTTGGTGTCTATGAAAATATCATGATAAATCATAAGGATATCGGGTGGTGCATTTATATACCTGTAAGGTCTCAATTCAAACCATCTTGATCATAGTATAATGATACATGACCAGAGGGAAAGGTGTTTGACAGAGATTTCAAATTTTTTATTTTTTTTATTTAATTTAATGATTGATCCCATCCAATTTCAAAAAAATAAATAAAATAATGAATTTTTGATACTTGGAGTGTAACACCTTGAGCTTTTAGAAAATATTTCTCTTTAAATAAATTTCATTTCTTAGATATCTTGTGTTACACACAACACCATGTTTAAAAAACCCTCTATATACTTTTAAAAAATTGAAACCTGATTGTGACAACCAAGACATTAAAATTGACTGTATGAATAGAAATGACCACTTTTTGAAAATTATGTATAAATATTTTAGATATTGAAAATATGTAAAGACCTGGCCCCAGTTTCCCAGAGTCGGTGCCTTAATTCATTGCATTATCATTATCACAATAAATTTGTATCCTAAAGTAACTAATAGTTTAGTAGTTTTGGAAAACCAGATACAGACATAAGTTCAACATTATAACTTGAAAGGAAATACAATATAGAAATTCCTTTGACAACATCCATAACTCCAAGGTTATCCCTAAATGACATTCATAATATGCCTTTTCATGTACTGGGAAAATGAAACATGAGAAAGGATGAGCTCAAATGCTCAGTAAGATTATGCAATAGGTCATAATATATCACAAACATAAACATTAGGCATGGTGAATAACTAAAAATACATGCCTTTAAAAAAACTTGAACACATTATGGTAGGAATAAGAGCTGAATAAATAATACCATAATAAAGCATAATCATGGGTATTATAATTGTCAAATAATATCATGAACTTTCAATTTCTAGTTTCATAATGAGGTAATTCATAATTCCATACATCATAACCATACCGTCAAGGCCTCATTCCAAGACCATAAATAACCATTTGGTCAAGGCCTCGTGCCAAGACTGTAGTTTGTCTCATGAGACCTACCGATGCATCGAGGGTATATAGTGATCCCTAACAATCACTTAATAAGTCCAATGAATTCATCATATGAATGGTGATAAATATAAACAACATATTCATTCATATTAAAACTAACATGTGAAATGTAAATAACTTTCCTTGAACATTAAGCATAAATACTAACCATTCAAAGTAAATTGGTTAATGGTTTTAAGATAGCACATCCACATTCAAACTAATCATAAACCATTAAATTATATATGGTAGATTATATCATAAAATATTATTCCAAATAATACATAATAATCAATAATAGTATTAAAATAAATGAAGATAATCTTATAAAATTATCAAGTAATTCTTGAGATAAATACTCTTTTACTTTGAAAAGAATTGTTATTTTAGAAAAGTCTTTGTATAACACCATAATTTAAGTAATATATTATTTTCATAATAAAATTATTTATTTTATAAATATAATGGTTTCTAAAAATATATTATATATTTCCTTGAAAATAGGTAAGAATTTGAGAAATTCCCTTGAATCGGGCATTCATTTCGAGAAGAATTTGTGAAAGATCCATTTAAAACATATAACTCCCCATAAATGAAAGTAGGATTATAGTTGGTACACATATATAGAAAAATAAAACAGAATTTATGAGTAGTAAATATAAATAAAAAATAATTTGATTTAGTTAATTAGAGAATAAGAGTAACCCAAATGAAAATGGAGGTTTGGGTAAAAAACCCTTACCTTAAGTCTGATGGTGTTATTCGCCTGATCTTAGAGTCCAAGATAGCCAAATTAAATTCATTAATTAATTTTTCAAGAAAATATTATTTATTTAATTTATTTATTATATCCTTATTATGTTTATTCATGGTGTTCTTGATGAGTTTAAGAGGTTCAATTTTATTGTTTTGGAGTGTTTTCTTCCTTGGTATTCATGACCGGTTTACTTTTATACATGCAAGGACAAAAATGTAAGATGAGAATGGTTGTCCAGAATATAAGTTTTATTTTATTTTTTAACATCCATAATATTACATGTTTATAAAATTCATTTGGTTATTTGGAGGGAATATGAATCACTATATAAAACATTAATGATAATTGTTTGGGGTAATTGGCGGTTTTTTATCACAATGAACTCATTTTGATTTATAAATTAATATCATGTGTACAAAAAGATTCCAAAACCTTAAATAATTTATAATAAATATATTATACTCTATTTAAAAAATAAAATGGTTTCATTACCAGAATTGAAGATGGTAATAAAGTTGAAAACTCATCGTTCTTGAATGTGATAAATTAACACATCTCGGATAGTATTTTTATTTTCAGTATAAAATATAGTAAAAGGAGAGATGATAATTAATTATTCAATTATCATAAAAAAATTCTATTAAATTAAAGTTATTTTACTTATAATAACATTTGGATGAAAGGAGGTGAGGAAATAAAAGGAAAATAAAGGAACTCTAAATAAAAGAAATGAAAAGAGGAATTAACCTCTTGAAGTTATCTTATTTGAGAGCCTCTTTAGGGGAGAGTTTTTGGTCTTTTTATGAGAAAAAGGGCTGATATACATGGGGTAGGATCTTTGGATGATATTTTATTATAATTTATACAAGGAACAATTCTTTATAGAAGTGAAGAGAAGAGGGATTGAGGGGGGTTTTATAGTGGAGGAGAGGGGTGATTTTTAAATATCTTATTCATTATTTTATTATTTCCCTCAAGAAAATCGATAGTTTTGATTCATGTGACCCATAATAGTAATAAGTTCATTTGAGTTTAAACCAAGTTTGCTTAAATCATCCATGATGCTAGGAAAATTAAATTTAATTGATAGTGTATATATATGGTAAATTACTGTATTTTACTATTCATCAAATTCGAGTATTTCAAAAAAATCCCAAAAATCCACCCCAACTATTTTTTGATGTGTAGAATTCAAAAATAAACTCCTTTTTTTTAAAATATTTTTCTAAATATGATTAATTTAATTTTAAAATAAAATCATAATTTATTCAAAAAATAATAATTTTAAAAATATAATTCATTTTATATCACCTTGAAAAATTAATCATGATCTCGTTATCTTATAACCTTAAGACAATAAAATAATGATATTATTTAATATTCATAAGGATCATATAACTATTCATATTAATATTCATAAGGTTATGTTAATATTCACCAAAAATTAATTTTGTCTTATCAAACATTAAATATCTTACTGAACGCAACTGTGTATGTCAGTTTATCGAAATTCAAATCACTGAGGTGGAGATATTATGTTTACTGGCTAGGTTATAACAAATTGTTATTTAGTAGAGACTTAGTGTTTCATGAATTCAATATTAAATTTTTTTATAAATCCTTGGGGTGTTACATCCCCCCCCCTCGTACAAAAAAATCATCCTCGAAATTACCATAATGTTACCTCACCAAAATATTTGGGTAGTTCTTCATCATAAGATCGTTAGGCTCCCATGATGATTCTTCAATTCTATGATGTTTCCAAAGTAAATTTACCAGTTGTTTAATCTGATTAGTTAGAACATGTTCCTTAGTATCTAGAATCCAGAAAGGGTATTCACAATAAGATAATCCAGGTTCCAATTTTATATATTTAGAAGTGAGGACATGCATTGGGTTTGAAATGTGCTTTCTCAATAATGAGATATGAAACACATTGTGTACTTTAGACAGGCTAGGAAGCATTTCAAAATGATAATCCATAGCTCCAAATCTCTCCAGAATTTCAAAAGGTCCAATAAACCTAGGGTTCAGTTTCCCTTTCTTCCCAAATCATATAACACCATTTCATGGAGATACTTTTAAGAAAACATGATCTCCAACTTGAAATTCGAAATCCTTCCTTCAATTACCAACATATCTTTTTTTTTGCTTTAAGATACTTTGATATGGGTTTGAATAGTCCTTACATTCATGGTTTTTTCCTCCACAAGCTCTGGAACCACAAGATTTCTTTCACCGACTTCATCCCATCCTGTTGATGTACGATATATCTTTCCATACAATGCTTCATATGGTTCCATTTGAATGCTTTAATGGAAACTATTATTGTAGGAAAAATCCAAAAAAGGTAAATATTGATCCCACATACCTTTAAAATCAAGTGAGTATAATCTCAACATGTCTTCTGAAGTTTGGATTGTCCTTTCTAATTACCCATCAGTTTGAGGGTGATAAGTAGTACTCAAATGAAGCTCAGTATCCAAAGATTTTTGAATACTTTTCCATAATTTCGATGCAAATCGAGGATAATGATCAAACACTATTGAAAGAGGTTCTCCATCAGGTCTTTAAACTTCATTGATATAGAGCCGTTCAAGTAGATCTAATAGAAAATCCTCCCTTATAATGCGGAAATTTACATATTTCCTAAGTTGATCCACAATTACCCATATTTCATCATTCTTTCTTGGTGTTTTGGGAAATCCAGTGAAAACATCCATGGTTATGTCATCCCATTTCCATGTAAGAATAGGTATATGTTGCATGAATCCTCTAGGATTTTATCATTCGGCCCTCACTTGTTGACATACTAAACATCTTGATACATAATCAGCAATTTCCCGCTTCATGATATCCCACCAAAAATGTTCCTTCAAATATCTATACATTTTAGTGCTACCAGTATGTATAAAGAAATTCAAACTATGGGCATCATCCAATAACTCTCTTTTTATCTCGGTTATAGCTGGAAAAAAAAAAGCATCTTCCCAAATTTCATAATTCCATCTTTATATACGAAGTATTGCAACTTTCCATCATCCATAGAACTAAATTTCTTTTCAATATTATAATCATCAGGCTAAGAACTATTAATTTTTTCTAATAAAGATATTTGGGAAACCAATTGAAAAAGTAATTATATTTCACCTTCTTTGATAATTCCCATGTCCATCCTTACAATATCCATGAATACAGGAACCCTTTCAATCCTTGTTTTGTTAAAATTCCATGATCCTTCTTTCTCAATGCATTAGATACCTTATTTTGCTTTCATGGGTGGTAGTGTATAGAAAAATCATAATACTTGAGTAGCTTGATCTATATCCTTTGAATCATTTTGAGTCCTTTCTATGAGAATATATATTTCAGACTCTTGTGATCCGTATATATCTCACATCTTTCACCATAGAGATAGTGTCTCCATATTTTTAGAGCAAATATCATAGCAGCTAACTCAAAACCATGAGTACGATAGTTTTGTTCATGAATTTTTAACTATCTTGATGCATAGGAAATAACTCTATCATTCTATATAAGGAAACAACCAAGTCCTTTCTTTGATAAATCACTATAGATCACAAACCCATCATTCTCCAATGGTAGAGCTAGGATCAGAGAATTGACTAATCTCCTCTTTAATTATTCAGAACATTCCTCACATTATTTTGTCCATATGAACTTAACCCCTTTACGTGTAAGATTGGTCATTAGGTTGGCTAAACGGGAGAAGTTCTAAATGAAATGCCGATAACATGCTACGCCAAAATTTGTATTTAGCAATGGTTTTTTTTATTTAGCGGTGGTTTAAACCATTGTGAAATCATTCTATGGTGGTTTTGAAAAACCGCCGCTAAATCGTGTATCGGGAAATAATTAACAGTGGTTTCTTAGTGGTTGTTTAAACCGTCTCTAAATTGTTTTAATTTTTTAAATTATTTTAATTTTTTATTTATTTATTTTTTATTAGTAATTTATTTATTTATTTATTTTTATTTTTATTTTTCATAATTTATTTATTTATTTATTTATTTTCATAATTTATTTATTTATTATTACCACGCACATGACCATCTCCATGCACATGCCCATGTCATTTATAGAAATTCTGCATTGGGTGAGATTTGAACACCTTACCTCTTACTTATTCTCCAAAGACTTTACCACTACAGCAGGCTCTTCATGTGGTCAATAAATCGAATTTTATATACTTATACTTACATACATACATATATATATATATATATTGGAAAAAAAGTAATACATAACAAATAGATACAAACTAAATAATTATTAAGCAATAATTATTAATCAATAATTATTAATCAATAATCAATAATTAATAATTAATGATTAATAATATATAATATATAATATATAATATATAACATATAATGTATAATGTATAACATATAATATATAATTCATAATATATAATACATAATATATAATATATTATGTATAATATATGATATAATTTATTTATTATGTATTATATATTATCTATTATATATCATATATTATATAATACAAAATATATAATAGATAACATATAATACATAATACATAATATATCATATATCATATATCATATATCATATATAATATATAATATATAATATATAACATATAATATATAATATATAATATATAATATATAATATATAACATATAATATATATAAGTAATGAATAAATAATAAATTAATTAAAAAATAATTGAATATGTGATAAATAAATAAATAAATAATTCACAATAAATTAATAAATAATATAAAATTAATTAATTAATATTTAATAATGAATAATTAATAATTAATAATTAACAATTAATAATTAATAATTAATATTTAATAATTAATAATTGATCATTAAGAATTAATAATTAACAATGAATAGTTTAAATTGAAAAATTTATAAATAATTAATAATTAATTAATTAATAAATATTAAATATTAAATATTGAATAAATAAACGAATAATAAATGAATAATAAACTAATAATAAATTAATAAATAATAGATAATAGATAATAGATAATATATAATAAATAAGAAAGAATAAATAATAAATAAATAAATAAATCCATAAATAAGTTGATAAATAATTAATAATTAGTAATTAATAATAACTAATAATTAATAATAACTAATAATTGATAATTGATAATTATAAAATAAATAATTCTTAATTAATAGTTAATATTTAAATTTTAATATTTAATATGCAATATTCAATATTTAATATTTAATAAATAATTAATATTTAATTAACAAATAATCGATAAATAATCAATAAATAATAATAAATTAATAAATTAATAATAAACTAATAATAAATTAATTTTTAGTAAATTAAAGTTAAAGAATAAAGAATAAATAATAAAGAATAAAGAATAAAAACTAAATAATGAATAATGAATAATGAATAATAAATAAATAAATACATAAATAAATAAATAGATAAATAAATAATTTATAATTTATAATTAATAATAACTAATAACTAATAATTTATAATTTATAAATAATAATTAATAATTAATTAATTAATAATGAATAGAAAGTAAATAAATAATAAATAAAAATAATAATTAATTAATAATAAACTAATAATAATTAATTAATAATTAATTAATTAATAAATTAAACATAAATTAATAATTAATGTGTACATAATAACTAATTAATAAATATATAAATAAATTAATAAATAAATAATAGTTAAATAAATAAAAAATAATTAATTAATTAATATTAATTAATATTAAATAAATAAATAAATAAATCATAAAATGTTAAGAACCTCTGAGAACCCTAAAAACACTGAAATTGACAAAAAAATATGATCTGGGACTCATTTTCCAGTGCCACAACCAGTCAAATTGAAGATTGTGAATGAGCTTCGATATGATATATGGTACAGGTTGAACAGACACCTAGATCGAAAGTTATAACTATTTGAATTTTAAGAAATCGATGTCTGTAACTAAAACCTCTATTTCAGAGGCCTTTTGGGCCTTTATAGAGGAATAAAAAGTGGTACAATACTCAAAGATTTGGTACCAAACCTAAGCGGTGTAGTACTCGTCGTAGGCTTCGATTTGATATGTGGTAGAGCCCAAACAGACATTTGAATTAAAAGTTGTGGTAGTTTCAAGTTCGAGTTTGATTTTCAACTTTTGAATTTTGAATATATTTTTTTCATTTGATTATCACAGTAGTTAAATCTCACTAGGTTTTTTTCTCATTTGATAAACTTCGTTTTGATTGGTTGTAGAGCTGAAATTGACTCCCGGATCAAAAGTTATGGTCATTTGATGCTGAAGTCTCTTCTTCTACTTATTGAAGATTTGTTTTTAGTTTAAAAATATTATTAACTAATAATTATAAATATTAATTAATTGAGACATTATAAATATATAAAATTATAAATAATAAACAATATTTGATTTTAAATAATAATAAATAATAAATAATAAATAATTTTCTTAATTTTTCTTAATTTTTTTTCTTAAATTGTGTGGCGGTTTTCAAAAAATTGTTGTTATTTTTTGGCGGTTTTTTAAAAAAACACCATTAATAAATGAAATTTTTTAGAAGATATTTTTTAAAAAATAAAAATATTTTTAAATAGAATTAACAGTGGTTTTTTGTGGAAGTTTTTAAAACCATGCTAAAACACTATTTTCTTGTAGTGATAACCTGATAAACCAAGAAAACTATGTACCTCAGTTATGTTTGATGGAGTAGTCCATTCTTGAATAGTATTTGTCTTCGCAGGATCAATAGATATTCCATCCTTAGAGACAATGTGGCCAAGAAAGAAAAATGATTGAATCCAAAATTCACACTTGCTAAACTTCTTGTATAATTCATTTCTTTTAAGAGTATTTGGAATAATGTGCAAGTGATTTTCATGTTCTTTAAACCTTTTTGATTATACCAATATATCATTAATAAATACCACAAACAAGTCATCAAGATATTCCTTGATAACCCTATTCATTAGATCCATGAAGATATAGGGTGCATTAGTCAGTCCAAAATGCATTATTGTAAACTCATAATGCCTGTACCTAGTTCAAAATGTTGTCTTTGTAATATCTTCCTTCCTCAAAGGCAACTAATGACATCCATATTGAATCTTAATATTTGAAAAATATTGGGCCCCATGAAGTTGATTGAATAAATCATCAATGTGATTTAGGGATACTTGTTCTTTATTATTATAGCATTAATCTCCCTGTATTCAATGCACAACCCCATAGATCCATATTTCATTTTACGAAAAGAATAGGGGCTCCCCATGGAGAAACACTAGGGAGAATAAATCCTTTATCACTCAATTCCTCTAGTTGTTTATTCAGTTCTACTAATTCCATAGTGGCCATTATATAATAAGTATTTGATATAGGTCTTGAACCAGAAATTAAATCAATTTAGAACTCAACTTCATGCTCTGGAGGATGACTTGGTAAATCCTTTGGAAAAATATCAATATATTCTTTCTTAATAGGTGTATCCTCAATTTGAACATTTATTTCCTCACTCATGGATATCAAGTTCTAATCCTCCCCAAGAATTGAATTCATTAAAGCTACTAAGGGTGGATCAAGATGATAATTATATGGTGATGTTTCTACCCTAAAGATAAGGAATTCCACATCATCCTCAAAAATTGTAACTTCCTTCTTCTTGTAATATATTTTCTCATCATAATTTGAAATCTAATACATACTGAGGATTATATAAAATTCAATCATGGGTATGACGATAAAATTGGCAGATAAATCACATTCATATTCCATAATGGGGATTGTCTAACACATCTTTGTTGCAATGATACTTCCTTTAGGAGTTTTGACTGAAAAAATCCTTATTAAATCAAATTGTAAATATCTAATTTTCTTGTAAAACAAGGAAGATGTGAAATAATTCAATGATTCAGAATCAAATAAAGCAGTTTCTAAGTTTTAGGAAATAATTAAAGTACCAGCCACCATGACATTAGAGACTTCAATATCAGCAGTTGTGATCACATAATCTTGGCCTTTCCCCCTTGGTCTTATTTGGGTAACATTTCCTTGACGCCTAGGACAATCATTTTCATAATCTCCCCTCTCCTTGTAATTATAGCATTGAACATTGGTAGATTCTTTCTTTCCCTTACAATTTCGGGATAGCTTCTCCACAATTGTAAAAAACACCCATACCCTTCAGGCAAGAACTAGGGTGTCTCTTCCCACAATTATCACAGGGTGAAAGGTCAACTCTTCCCTTATTCCCTATTTCCTTATTTCATTTACCAAAGTTTTTAGCAGCCCTCTTATTCTCTTGTTTTCCCTTAAAATCATAAAACTTAGAGAATAAAATTTCCATTTTGATAGCATATGAGATTATATCTTCATATGATTAGAAACTTAGGGAGACTAGATCCCTTTGGAGGAATGGTTTTAAACCATCAAAGAATCGATCAATCTTAATCCTTGAATTACGTATATAGTATGCGGCATGTCTTGCTAATACAAATAAGTTAGCTTCATACTTTGCAACATTCTCGTCCTTTATTTTCCTCATATTTAGAAACTTCCTTTCCATATCTACTCATTTTTTATAAAGTAATTATTTTTCTAAGAATATTTCCTTAAAATACCTCCATTCCATTTCTTATAATTCTTCCTCCTCCTTTGTGTTTTGAATTAATAGACCACCACTGATATGCATCTCCCAACAGATAATAAACCTCCATAAAAACCTTCTCTCTTTCATTACATCCCAAAGTGATAAATATATTCTCTAATGAACTTACGAACTTCTCCGCTACGAATGGGTTTATAGTTCTATTAAATGATGGAGGATATTGTCACATAAATAGGTCTAACATAGCTCCTCCACGTTGTGGATCCGGATGCTCTATATGGGTAAGTTTATTGTTCATTACTTGAGTCAGTTGTCCCAATATAGTTATAAGTTTCCCAACACCAGTTGCAGAACCAAATACAACATCATTATCTTGAATCGGTGGTAAATCCCTACATGGGATACGCGTATTCATGTGGTTTCAATTCCTTCCACTATGTGACATTTCAAAATAAAAGCATATAGTAGATTACATTATGAATCAAAATGTATAATCTCAACATAGACAAATACTTAGCATAAATTAAAATCCTATACATAGTTAATCTTATAATCATAAACATGGTTTATTTGAGGAAAAATTTACATTTAAATTATTCATAATTTCTTATAAAGAAAATGATAATTATCCTAAGTATATCTCCCATGAGTGTCAAATTAGGTGTGTAGTAAGGCTCTTTTCCATGTACCAGGATACCCCGGGTCAAGCTCGAAACTCCTTATCAGATTTGTTACTCTTAGGTACATCTGTTCCAGAACCACGACCACTTGTATTATCCATATAAGAGTTTATTTTCTATAAATATCCACATAATCTATTCCTTACCAAAATTCTAGGATGTTCTTGTATGTTTATCCTCAAATTATATCTTATGGTTTTGTTCCCTAATCTATGTTTTATAAATCTAGTATCCAAGCTTTCAACTAAACTTCATCTAATACCAACTATAAAAATCCGACCCTAGTTTCCTGGAGTCACTACTGGAAATTATATCTTTCCCAACGCTTCTATACCAACGGTTTGAAAAAACCGTTGGTATAGGTCCCCTTTCCCAACGGTTTGGCCAAACTGTTGGGAAAGGCCCCCAAATTGGCCACTTTTCCCAACGGTTTGGCCAAACCGTTGGGAGAGGCCCCCCAAATAGGCCACTTTTCCCAACAGTTTGGCCAAACCGTTGGGAAAGGTACCTAAAAATGCCACTTTTCCCAATGGTTTGGCCAAACCATTGGGAAAAGTGGGCCAAAGATTCAACGTACCACTCAGAATCAAAATCACAACCAATACCTATACCAACGGTTGTTAAAACCGTTGGTATAGGTCTATACCAACGGTTTTAACAACCGTTGGTATAGGTACTTCCATTTTTTATCAGACCTTCATACCGAGAACATTATATAAATCAAAATTTAAAATATTTATGAGAATACATATATATATTTATGTAATTATGATCACAAAAGTCATGTTAGGTTAGTGGTTGAGTCGTTCAATGATAAACGAGGGGTCCTGGGATCAAATCCCAGCGAATGTTTTATTTTTGGAATTTATATACCAACGGTTCCATTACCGTTGGTATAGATTTCATATTACCTATACCAACGGTTTCCAAAACCGTTGGTATAGGTCTATACCAATGGTTTTTGGAAAACCATTGGTATAGACCTATCCCAACGGCTTACTTGGCTACGGTTCTCCAAACTGTTGGTATAGGCTATACCAACGGTTTGGAGGCCTATACCAATGGTTCCAAACCGTTGGTAAAGGTTAGTTTTCCAGTAGTGAGTCGTTTCCTTAATTACTTACATTGATGTGATTACAAGAAAGTATTATCCTTAAGGAATGAATAGTTTAGTAGTTTTGAAAAACCATATACATACATAAGTTCAACATTACAACTTGAAATAAAATAAAATATATAAATTATTTTGACAACATCCATAACTCCTAGGTTATCCATGAATGTCATTCATAATATACCTCTTCATGTCATGGTAAAATGAAACATGAGAAAGGGGTGATCTCAAATTCTCAGTAAGGGTATGAAATATATCGGAAAATATCATAAACATAAACATTAGGCATGGTGAATAACTAAAAACACTTTCCTTTGAAAAATAAACTTAAACACATTATGGCAGGAATAAGATCTGAATAAATAATTCCATAATAAATAATAATCATACGTATTCTACTAGTCTAATAACCTCGTGAACTTTCAATTACTAGTTTTATAATGAGGTAATTCATAATTCTATACATTATAATCATACCATCAAGGCCTCATGCCAAGTCCATAAATAACCATTTTGTCAAGGCCTTGTGCCAAGACCGTAGTTTGTCTCATGATACCTACTGATGCATATAAGGGCTATAGTGGTCCCCAACTATCACTTACTAAGTCCTATTTATTCCTCATATGAATTTTAATAAACATAAACAACATATATATTCATATTGAAACAAACATATGAAATGTAAATAACTTTCCCCAAACATTAAGCATAAACACTAACCATTCGGAGTAATCATAAACCATTCAATTAAATATGTTATATGATATCATAAAATATTATTCCTAATAATAGATAAGAATCAACAAAAGTGTTCAAATATATGGAGATACTCTTATAAAATCATCGAGTAATTCATGAGATAAATACTCATTTACTTTGAAAATAAGAGTTATTTTGGAAATTTATTTGAATAAAACTAGAAGTGAATTAATATTGTATTTTCATTAAAAAAATGGGTTATTTTAGAAAGATAATTTTTTCTAAAAACATATTATGTATTTCCCTTTAAAATAGTTAATAATTTGAGAAATTCCCTTGAATCGGGCTTGTAATTCGGGAATAATTTCTGAAAGATCCTTTTATAAAATATATCTCCCCAGAAATAAAAGTAATATTCTAGTTGGTACACATATATATAACATTCACCTATAATTTATGAGGAGTACATATGAATAAATAATAATTTGATTGAGTTAAGTAGAGAATAAGAGTAACCCGAATGAAAATGGAGGTTCGTGTAGAAAACCCTTACCTTAAGTCTGATGGTGTTCTTTACTTGATCTTAGTATCCTGAATAACCAAATTAAATTCATTAATTAATTTTTCCATTACCTCTTATTTATTTAATTTATTTATTATATCCTTATTGAGTTCATTAATGTCCTTCTTTATGGGTTTATGAAGTTCAATTTTATTGTTTTGGAGCATTTTCTTCCTTGGTATTCATGACTGGTTTACTTATATACGTGTAAGGATAAAGATGTAAGATGATAATGGTTTTCCAGAATAGATTTTTTATTTTATTTTTTAACATCCAAAATATTACATGGTTATAAAATTTATTTTTTTATTGGTAGGGAAGTCGAATCACTATATAAAACATTAATGATAATTTTTTGTGTTAATTGGCGGTTTTTTGTCAAAAAAATATAATTTTTATTTATAAATTAATATCATGTGTACAAAAAAATTACAGAATCTTAAATAAGTTATAATACATATATTATATTCTTTTTCAACCATACAAATGGTTTCATGTCAATAATTGAAGATGGTAATAGAAATTGAAACCCCATCATCCTTGAATGTGATAAATTAACACATCTCAAATGGTGTTTTCATTTCAAGTATAAAAGAAGGGGAAAATAAAGATGATGATAAATTATTACATTATCATAAAAAAATTACAGTACATTTAAGGTACGTGGGTTATCATAACATTTGGATGAAAGTAGGTGAGGAAAGAAAAAGAAAATAAAGGAACTCAAAATAAAATAAATGAAATGAGGATTTTACCTCTAGAAGTTATCTTGCTTGAGAGCCTCTATAGGGGAGATTTTTTTGTATTTTTATGAGACAAAGGGATTATAGACATAGAGGAGGAGCTTCGGATAATATTTGAGATGAATTTAGACAAGTCACAAGGCTTGAGAGGAGTGAATAGAAGAGGGAGTGAGGGGGTTTTATAGTGGAGGATAGGGGTGATTTTTGAATATCTTATTCATTATTTTATTATTTCCCTCAAGAAAACCAATAGTGTGGATTCATGTGACCCATAATAGAAATAATTTCATTTGGGTTCAAACCAAGTGTTCTTAAATCATCCATGATTTTATGAATAGTAAATTTAATTGATAATTTATATATATGATAAATTACCGTATTTTACTATTCATAAAAAATTTGATTATTTCATAAAAATCCCAAAAATTCACCCAAACCATTATTTTTTGTGTATCATTAAAAAATGAACTCCATTTTTTGAGAAATTTATTTTCTAAATATGGTTAATTTAATTTTTAAATAAAATCATAATTTATTTTAAAAATAACAATTTTTAAATAATAATTCGTTTTATATCACCTTGAAAAATTAATCATGATCTCGTTATCTTATAACCTTAAGAAAATAAAATAATAATATGATTTCATATTCATAAGGGTCATATTTCTACTCATAAGGGTATATTACTATTAACCAAAAATTATTTTTTTCTTATCAAACTCTAAATATCTTACTGAACACAACCATGTATATAAGTTTTTTGAAATTCAAATCACAAAGGTGGAAAAATTATGTTTACTAGATAGGTTATAAAAAAGTGGTGTTTTTTAGTGACTCAATGTTTCATGCATTCAATTTTAATTTATTCATAAATCCTTAGGATGTAACAAAATATATTGGTAAATAATTTCTCAATTTTTACTAAATTATTTACATACTTCAAAAATATATTTTTCATCAGAAAATTTTTTATTTATTTTTCTGAGAAAATAATATAATTAATTTCTAACAATTTTATAAATTTTATTGTAAAAAATTGACTTCATTTTTGAAATTATCGTTTCAAAATTAAATTAGGGTTTAATTTTTGGATTTTCAAAAAAAATATTTATTTTTTAATAAATATTGAAAATCTCAAATTTTGTAAGTGTCATTTCTTTTTACTGAAAAGGATCTATAATATTTTGAATTTTATACTAAATTAATATAATTCTCCTTTATTTATAAATAATATAATTAATTAAATATTATTCAACATTATATATGATCTTGGTATTGAATTGGGTAAATTGGATTATATATTTGGAACCATCATAATTAATATTATTTAATAAGGTCAACTTAATTTTTGTCATAATGAATAGCAAAAATAGTTAATATTTATCACCACAGTAAAATGGTAAATCCGGATAAAGTGGGTTAAAACTAAGTGCTAAGGACACCATTTTACATCCTATATATTATTAGATTAAGGGATTTCAACCCTTATTACGTTAGGATCAATATTTTTTTATGGGACTTTATTCCATTATAGTGGCCTCCATAATATTTTAAGTATAAAAAAATACAAATGTCACTTTCTTAATATTAAATAACTCTTATGTGTACACATAAGGACAAAAGAAATTTTTGAATGAATATTAATTATTAATTTGAGTATAATGGAATTATTTTAAATATGTTAATTTATTTCTAATTTTTAGTGATTATATAATTTCCTCAAATTCTTATAGAACATCGACATGGTGTTTCATTAGTTAATAGAAAATAAAATAAATGGTTTAAAAAATATTAAAAGTAATATAATTTGAGTGATTTATAGTGTTACATGATTTTTATAGATGAATATATCATATTATTAATGTTTTAAAAGTCAATATTTTAATTCCCCCTTTATTATGATAAATTTAAAGTCAAATTAAATGAATAGTGTCAAAAATGACATTAAAGTTATTTTACAATAAATAATATTTTATTAAATGATTTAAAATTAATAAAAACTTATCTTTATCCAAGTTATTGTTATATGTTTGAAAATATTATCTATGGTCCATCTATGGCCCAATTCTCCTTTTATAATACTATCTTGACCCTTGAAGAGTGAAAACATCATTTTCACGGTAATTATCAAAAAGGGTTATTGTGGGTTTAAACAAAGAGATAATGGTAACAACCTTATCTAAAATTATCCAAATATTATTTTATGATATTATTTAAACTTTTAGTCATCATATTTTCAAATTATATCAGTTCATATTCCTTTGAATAATAAATTTGATTTATATTAATTTAATATTTTATCAAATTCCAAAAGCGCCCCTCCCCACCCATATTAAGGGGAACATCCTATCCTCTTTTTTTCACACTTAAAAAGAATTTTCGTTCAAAAAATCCATTCTAAAATATTTTAATTTATTTCTTCACAATTTCCTAGGGGCATTTATTTGATTATAAAACCCTCCTAGGAAGGCTTTTGGTGTAAACCAAAAGAGGCTGTCTGAAGAAGAGGTATCGTTCTTAACAGAGTATTTTTGTTTTATTTCTTCATAAACCTCCTTAAAATATTATTCAACCATAATTATATAATAACATAAGTATATAACATATATTTATATGTTATTATTTTAATTTAATAACCTAAATCCATCTCCTCTTCTATCAAATGGGAAACTAAACCATCGTTCATGTGTATGGAAAAATACCGCATCACAAACCAAAGTAATTAATTTTCCATAATCACATTTCACATATATTTATGATGATGGATTTAATTAATATATATCATATTCATTAAATATTTTTCATTTTTTAAATTTAATATATAATATATATTTTTACCTTTTCATCCATTGAAAAATGACAACGTCATTCGTGCATACCTATAGACTACCACCTCCACGAAGTGATGTGATTCTTTTTCCACTACCACATCACATAAATGATATGTATAAGTTTATTTAAATAAATAATATGTTATTTTGGATATAATTATCATTCCTTAAAGTTAAAATAATACTTACCTTCTTTCCATCATGATAGTTGAAAAATGGAAACGTTACTCATGCATACATATGAACTACCATCTCTATGATTGTAATGTAGTTCATTTTTTATAACCATGTTTAATGATTGGTTTTAAAAAGTTTAATTGATGTATAAAAATGATATTTATTTCATAATTATTTTTAGGGATATGATGTAACAATAAACTATATTACCATGGTCAACCTAGTCATTTTGGAAAAATGAATCAAATTTCATCAAAAATGTCTGACATGAACTTAAGTGATTAAGTAATTAAATATGACATGGTAATAAATAAAATAAAAGGAATAAAAAAATAAAAAAAATTATTAATAAAATAAATAATAAACATAATTTTATTATTAAGGAATATAAAGAATATACAATATGATTCAGACCTGAGGTAAGGGATTTTATCTCAATTTCCCTTCATTGAGACATATTATAATGTTATGAACCTAATTTATTTTATATGTTATATAAACATAACTTTTACATGTTATATAATTAATCCTTCATAAATTATGTTATTTTTTATTTCAATTCAAATTATTTCATATCAAAGGATTTTACTTGAAAGTTACTAAGTGGAAATGGATTTCATAAATCAATTTCTTTTCATTTGGTTATATTACTTATCTATTAACTATGTTATGACAATATTATATGTCAGATGACCTATGATTATTTTATATTTTATTTCAATAAAATTTATGTGTATTTACATTTGATTTATATAATCACTTCATTGATTAATTTTCACATCAATGTTATCATCTTTGTAAGGGATTTCATCTCAATTCCCATTCATTGGGGCATATTTTAATGTTATAAGCCAATTTTATTTTATATAGTGTATATAACTCCTGTTTACATGTTATATCATGAATAATTCACTTGAAAGGTGGGATGAAATAAAGAGGAAGGGAAAATTTCATGTATCCTAAAAAAATAGTGGAATTCCCCCCCCCCCCCATTAGATTTTAACTTTTATATATTTACTTAAATTTAATTTAAAGACTAAAAAATGACACATGATAAGCATTTTGGAAAATCCCCTTCGATCATAGAGAAACACTTAACTCCATAGTAGAATCAAGAAATATGATACTCATTTGTTAATGATTAAGCCACCCCTTCAAAGTGCAGTGGTCCCCCACTAGACATGCATCCATGGCATAACCTTCACACATCATGGTATGACACATCCCTACTCATGTAGGGATACATGACACAACACATAGGCTACAGCATGACCAACCACCTACAAAAGGATTTAATCTTAAATATATTATAATTTTACTCTCACACAGACTTATCCATGCCATAAAGCCTTATGCTGTAGTGTAATTTCACCAAACCATATAAAACTAATCTTCTTCAGGACTCACCATGATGCAGCACTCTAGGTCGCAAAGAAATCAACCCCCTATATAAGATATTATTCTTACATAGGACACTCTCCATGGAACAATGCCTTATATTTCTCTGTATCCTTCAACCTTCAATAGTTATTTAGTATAGACCTCGCATAAACTTTTAGAAACCAGTCCCCAAGCCTCCTATAACACCTAAAACATTCAAAATCCATCAAAAAACACAGTTTTAAGAGAAAATTAAATCAAAATTATACCTTTTATGGATACTTATAACTTCCCCACCATAGAGACGCTCATCCTAGATATGTGATGCTAAGTGTCACCAATATCATCGAAGAGAAACTCCGACCACTAAACCCACATATCAAGATCCCACTCCCATGTATCCTCCAAAATATACTCATGATACCACTATACATGTATAAAAGGGAGAATCTTCTCACTCTAATCCATAATATAAATTGGTAATTGAGCATCTAATTCTAACTCAAAATCCTCAACATCAATCATATAAGATGGGTAAGGATGATATCCTCATAGACGAGATACATGAAGAACATTGTTTATAGCATAGAAACTCCAAGGAATCGCTAATCAGTATGTCACAATAACAACACTCTTGAAAAACTCATAGATCCCCATATATATTGGTACCAAGTTCCCCTATCTCTAAATGTGATGAAGCACCAAACATGAATACACTTTCAATGAAACCCGGTCTCCCACCTTGAGCTCGAGAGGATGGTTTCTTCTGTATTCCTTATCTATGAAGCATATAATCTCTCTCAAATGCATTATATATTCTTTAAATTATCTTAAATAAGACTCAATATAACAACAGTTGATTCGGTAACCTCTAACTAGAATAGAGGCTATTGATATGGTCAACTATACAAATCCTCAAATGGTATCATCTGAATTGATTCCTGATAACTATTTTTATAAGTGAAATTGGAAAAAATAATAGTAATCTTATATAATTTTACAAATTCAAGGACACAAGCCCATAATATTCCCTTCAAAATTTGGATGGTGGCTCAAATGTCCCATTAGTATAAGGATCATAGGTAGTTCTCAAGTGCACCTACATATCAATCATTTTATGAAAACCTCAACAGAAGTAAGATTTAAAATGGTTATCCCAATCAGAAAAAATGATCCTAATAACCACATAAAAATACATGACATCTTATAAATATATATGGCCCAACTCATTGATGGAATAGGTCTATCGTATTTGTATAAAATATGTGATGTTTTCTTACCTTTCCACAAAAAACCATATTGTATCACTACCAAAAGGTGACCTCAATAGACATAACACAAAACTCAGGGTCATATAATCTCATTTTCACTTAAAAATGTGTATTTTATAAATAATATATGTGGTTTTCTAATACTCATCCTCTATTCATTGATAGGTAAAGCATCGTGAAATGAACCCTGCTATTTCCTTATTCAATCTAGTTCAGCGGTACTTCAGGTATATATCATGACATAACTTAGTAAGACCATAGTGAAAAGACCATATCTAGGTGTTTGAATCTTTAATAAACTCTTTATACATGATTTATGGGACCAAAATTATGGAATCCTGCCTTTTTATTTCATAACTTTTCATTACATTTTACAAACAGATGATCTTTAAAGTCTAGTGTCTTGGAAATCCAAAACATAATACATGAAAACAACATAATAAATTCTTATAAATTAATTTTAAGGCTTCATAATAGGTTCATCATAAGTAAAATTAATTAATCTCATAACCTAGAGACATACATCAAAGGAAAGGGTGATTTGAAGGCCCGGTAAGGGTAAACAAGGGAATTAGTTTACTTGTGATATCAATAAGAACTTGAAAAAAACATAAAGACATGAGCAATGGAAGTATAGGAATATCATAATGAAAATAAGTTGAATAATAACTTGAATATGTGGCTACAACATTTAATTTATACATTCATTAACATATCACTAAGGTTCATCCCCAAGGTATCATAAAAATTTCCAAGGTTATTCACCAAGGTATCGTGAAACTTGTCATCTCTAGAGATTAAATTGTTTACCCAATGCATTGGAGCGCTACCAGGGATCACCCTTAATATGTCTTTATTTTCATGTGATCCACATATATCATAATCATATATTTCATAAATAACCCATATAGAGTAAAATAAATGGGTTTACTTCAAAATTGTGACGTTTTAAAAGTGCTTAAAAATATGATCATTATGTCATTTATAACCCATGGAAAAAGAGTGAGGGTTATATGTATGTCAATTACAGAATAAAATAGATTAATTTTATGTCTCAATTAATACCCCTGGAAATGAAAATATATTTGGGTATTCACATAAATAAAACAAGATAATTTCTTGAGAAAAAGAGAGATACTTTGAGATAAAAATCCTGCAGCATAACGGCTACATGACATGTTTTTGAGAAAACATTAAAAGACAGGGAGAAAGGACTAATAACTAATAAATTACTCATAATACAGTATAGTTACAGAATAAAATTTAAATAAGAACATTCTTTGGATATTTGAATGACATACCACATGGAAAGGAAACTTGAAAGAAAATAGAAGATGCGATTTCTTTTACAAAAATTTGGCAGCCTAACGACATCACTTAAAAATCCAAAAAATCAGTCGATGGGAGTGGAAATGGTATCTCATAATTTGGACATAAAATGGACAGAAATAATGATATAGAAAAACATACACCTATAGAAAAAAAGTAAACTAGAAGACATAATATAAAGGAATTCATGACTTAAAAGAGGAGGGTGAATGGTTCCCTTACCTTGAAGAGTGACTTTGAAAGCTCAAAGGTTGGGACCTTGGGGTCTTGAGGGGACCTTAGGAGGACACCTTGGGAGGTAAAAAGACTATAACTTTGTTGAGGATTATTTCGTAATGAAATGAATGAGGTAATGTCTTGGTATTTATAGGAAAAGTGAGGGAATATTTAATTAATTTCCAAGGGACACATCATCGGTGGTATTTGAAAAACCATGGGCTTGTTGATGGTATTTTCCCATGGTGTTGGCCACTTGAGACACCTCATAGAATATCTTACTATTAAAAAGTCGACCAGAATTATTACATCATCAATGATGTCATTAAACACCCAAAACTCAAAACTGTATTTTTACTATTCACCGAAAATTCAACAGTTTTAGAAAAATCCCAAAAATTTACCCTAACCTAATATCGATGCTCTGGATTCAAAAATGAACTCCATTTTATGAAAATAATTTTCTAAATATTTTTAATTTAGTTTTTAAATAAAATCATTATTTATTCCAAATAAACAACTTTAAATCTATAACTCATTTTATAACACCTTGAAAAAGTAATCAAGGTTCTATAAAATTATCGTATAACCATAAGAAAATAAAGTAAAAATTTATGATTACATTTTATGAAAATAAATTTTCATTTTAAATTATTAAATTAATTATAAAATTTAAAATAAAATATTTATGACATACAAAAATATCAAAACTTATACTATGATCATTTTTTAACTTTTAAGATATATAAATTATATTTATACATTCATGGGGGAAGTTTCTATTTTTTTGGATGATTTACTATTCATTACTATTCATAAAGGTATGTTACTACTCATACTATACTATTCACTAAAAATCAATTTGATCTTATTAGACTCTAAATTTCTTACTGACCATAATTGTAGAAGACCATTTTTTGAAAATAATTTAACGTTATTAATTATTTAAAGTATACAAAAATATTTTAAAATACCCCTTTTTCCAAAATTCATCAATAATATGTAACTTCATCCTACATTTATCTAGACATTTGAAAATCACAAAATTTACCTTAATAAGAAATAACAATTTTATTTATACCAAGGGATTACAAAAAGTATCTAACACCTTGTTACATAGCCACTTATACACCTGCATAGGACCTAAGTGTAAGGTGTGTTATGGTGATAGAATCTTGTGGTGTCTTGGAAAACATTGCCCGAGTAGTTATTTCTATCAACTTGAACTTCTACCTTAGGTGATTCCATTTAAGCTTCAAATGTTAAAGCTCAACTTGGGCTTGGTCAAGAGTAAAGCCTAGAGATACTACCTCCTTCCCAAGCTCTGACAGATGGGCTTCGTATGACCTGAGTCTACTGAATGAGGCCATCGAATCTTCTTTCTATATTAATTAACCAAGATCACTTGTATTTATAAACAATAATTTTAACGTTAAGATTTTAGTTTCCAATGGTCATATAACAGTTGAAACCCAATTGTATCACTTCATTAATTAAAGGATATAGTTTTGTGGAGTATAAAATGAAATAACACACAAATTTAAGAAATAAATATTATTAAAAAGTTTGGGTCATTACATTCTTCCCCCTTAATAAATTTAATCCCTGAAATTTTAACTTGTACCCTAAGAACAGAAAAGGTGTGGGTACTTCTTCCTCATAGAGTCCTCTGGTTCCCACGTGGCTTCTTCACATTTGTGGTTCCTCCACAACATCTTAACAAGGTGGGTATTCTTGTTGTGTAAAACCTTGTCTCTATGATCCAATATCTCCACTGGTTACTCCTCATAAGAGAGGTCATGTTCTAGTTGTACCACTCTGGATTTAGTACATATGAAGGGTCAGGTATGTACTTCCTCAAGAGGCATATGTGGAAGACATCATGAACTTGTGCTATATTTGGGGGAAGTACAAGCCAATAGGAAACTACTCATACGTGATCAAGGATTTCATAGGGGCCAATGTACCTAGGGTTGAGCTTCCCTTTCTTCCCAAACCTCATGACTCTCTTCCAAGGTGAAATTCAAAGAAAGACCTTGTTTTAAAAAATCAAACTCCAAATCCCTTCGACGGTTGTCAGCATAACTCTTTTGCCGAATTTGAGCATCCTTAATGTTTTGTTGGATGGAATGAACTTTTTCTATCATATCTTGCATAATATCAGACCCAAAAAGATTTCTCTCACCAGATTCATGCCAACAAGTAAGAGTTCTACATCGCTTCCCATATAGAGCTTCATAGGGTGCCATTTGAATGCTCGAGTAGAAGATATTGTTGTAAGACAACTAAACTAAAGAGAGATGTTGATCCCATCCACCTTTAAATTCCATTGAGCATGTTCTCAACATGTCCTTGAGTGTCTGAATATTCATTTCAGATTGGCCATCAGTTTGGGGGTGATAGGCCGTACTGAAATTCAATTCAGTGCTCAAATAATATTGAAGACGTCTCCAGAATTTTGATTTAAAACTTGAATCATGATCATATATGATAGAAAGTGGAACTCTATACAGCCTTACCACTTCCTTCACGTAAATCTTGGCAAGTTGATCAAGAGAGAAATCTTCTTGAATGGAGATAAAATGTAAATTCTTGGTGAGACGGTCCACAACAACCCATATTGTATTGTTTCCTTTGGAAGTTATCGGGAGACCAGTGACGAAGTCCATAGTGATATTGTCCCACTTCCATGCTAGTATGGGTATCAGTTGCAATAGCCATTTAGAAATTTGTCACTCTGCCTTCACTTGCCGACATACTAGACACCTTGAAGTTTAGTCAGCAATCTCTATTTTCATATTATCCCACTAATAATGATCGTGAAGGTCGCTATACATTTTCATGATTCTAGGATGTATATATAAAGTAGAACTATGATATTCATCCATCAGCTCCTTCTTTATTTCTAGAATATATGGAACACATAGTCTTGTATGAAGTTTCAGTACACCTTCTTGGTCAATATTGAACATAGGAAACTTCCCATCCTTCACAGCCTCAAACTTCTTCTGTAACAAAGGATATTCCTTCTGAGATTTCTTGATCTTCTCTAGTAATGACGGTTGAGAAATCATTCGGGTTAAGGATGATGATTTCCCTTCCTTTATAATTCCCATGTATAGCTTTACTAGGTCATTGATCAAAGTATCTCTTTGAATCCTCATCGTGGAAAGAACAACTGGGTCTTTCCTACGTAATGCATCAGTGACTTTGTTTTCTCTTCTAGAATGATAATGAATTGAACAATTATAGTCTTTGAGAATTCCCAACCATCTCCTCAATCTCATGTTCAATTTCTTTTGTGTAAAAATATACTTAAAACTTTGATGGTCTATGTATATATCACATTTCTCCCCATAAAGATAGTGCCTCCATATCTTCAGAGAAAAAATGACTGCAGCCAGCTTCATATCATTCGTAGGATAGTTCTACTCATGAGACTTCAACTATCAAGATGTATAAGAAATGACTTTGTCATTTTTCATGAGGACTCACCCAATCCCTTTCATAGATGCATCGCTAAAAATAATGAATCGTTCTCCACTTGAGGGTAGAGTTAACACGGGTGTAGTAACTAGTCTCTTCTTCATCTCTTGGAAACTTTCCTCACACTCCTTTGTCCAGATGAACCTGGCCCCTTTTTGAGTTAACTTGGTTAATGGATTAGAAATTCATGAAAAGTTTTTCACAACCCTCCTATAATATCCCACTAAACCAAAGAAACTATGAATCTTAGTTATTATTGTAGGCTGAGGAAACTCCTCCAAAATTTTTGTCTTTGCAGGGTCAAATGTGATTCCTTCATTAGTAATAGTGTTCCCCAAGAAAGAAACTTACTATAACCAAAATTCTCATTTTCTAAACTTCCCAACAAGCCTCTCCTTCCGTAGAGTTTTCAAAATAACCCTTCAATGATCCTCATTCTCCTCACAAATTTTGGAATATATCATAATATCATCAATAAAAACTACCAAAAAGTTCTCAAGGTAGTCCTTAAAGACTCTATTCATCAAATCCATAAAAATATCGGGTGCATTAGTTAGTCCTAAGGGCATAACAACAAAATCATAATGCTTATGTCTTGATCAGAAGGCAATTTTTGTAATATCTTCTTTCTTCACCCACAATTTATGATAACCAGATCGAAGATCAATCTTAGAGAAGAATTGATCCCCATGAATTTTGTCAAATAAGTCATAAATTCTTGGAAGAGGGTTTTTTTTCTTCACTATGATCCCATTCAGTTCTCTATAATCAATTCATATCCACATAAATTCATCCTTCTTCTTCATAAAGAGAACTGGTGATCCCTAAGTAGTCACACTCGGTTGGATAAAACCCTTCTCTAAAAGATATTGGAGTAGTTTCTTTAACTCCTCCAGCTCTACATTTTGCATCCTATACGGGGTCTTTGATATCGGATGTGATCCAGGTATGAGTTCAATGGTGAAATCTACCTCTCTTTCTAGGGGGGGGGGGTCCACTTAACTCCTCAGGAAATATGTCAATGTATTCCTAGATTATGGGGACATTTTCTATCCTCAAACTCTCATTTCCTTCTTCTTATTCACCGATCAACTCCATAAAGAAGGATATATGAGATTCTTCTAGAAAAATATCAGGTTGATATATATCTCCTTGGAAGATAACTGTAGGTTTTCCAGTGAAGACTACTGATATTTCCTTGCTTCTGCATTTTATCTTAGCATTATACTTTGAGAGCCAGTTCATCCCTAGTGTAATGTCAAATTCCAGCATGGGAATGACTACTAGATTTTCGATAAAATTGTGCTCACTAAAGTAAATAGTAGAGTTTCTAAACACTGACGATGCTTGGATAATCCTGGAAGGAGTCTTGACTGATAAATCTACTTTTAGAAAATCAGGGGTTGATTCTAAATTCTTTGCAAACTTGGAGGAAATAAAGAAATTTGTATAACCAGAATCAAACAAAGTACTTGATAGCTTTGAGAGAGAAAAAAATAATACCTACCACCACATCATTTGGTGCTTAAAATTCAGCTATAGTGATTGAAAAAGTATGACCTTGTTCCCTTGGTCGGTGCTGAGGCTGATGGTGATTCCCCTCCACTGCCCTCAGATTCAGACAATGACTGGAAAAGTGCCCAAGTTGTCCACGCTTATAGCATTGGACATCAGTTAGGGCCTACACCATCTTCCCCTTATCTTTAGTGTTGGTAAGTTGTGGCTTCACCTCACTACGACAATTTCGTGCAATATGGACATCTTTACCACACTTATAGCACTTCCCGCTCCCAAGAAGGCAGTTCCCTGAATGCTTCTTCTCATATTTATTACATGTGGTACATTTTAAATTCTTTCCTTCTCTTCCCTGATAAAATCTCGTCCCTAATCTTGGCTCCATTGATCTTTTCTTATCATTGGATTTATGAGACCATTGCGTCTCACCAAACTCTAGTTCAACTTTCATCGCACTTCGCATGATCTCCTCATAGTTATCATAATCTCAGTTGTCTAGATTCTTCCGTAGATGAGGTCTCAGTCCACCAAAGAATCTATTAGATTTACCATTTGGACCCATGATAAAGCTAGAGGTGTAACATGAAAGCCTTGTGAGTTCATCTTGTATCTTCCCATAGATTCATTCTTCTTATACTTTAGCTCTAGAAACACCTTTTCCATTCTTGTTCTCATCGATCGAGGGAAATACTTGTTGAAGAATATCCCTCTGAACTCTTCTCACTCCATAGATTCAACTTATACTCTTGTCCTTTTGTTTTTAATCAGTTCCCATCACTAATGAGCTTCTCCCTCTAAGCGATAAATAGCCAAGGTAACCTTCCCTTGTTCAGAACAGTAGAGAATAGAAAATATCTTATCGATAGAGATGATCCAGTGTTCATCCATCAATGGTTTGGTAGATTCACTGAAGTTTGGTGGTCGTTAATGAATAAAGGATTCAAAATAAAATTGTTCCCTTCACGGTGAAATCAGTCTCTCAGCTTGATTCAAGTTATTTATGATAACTTGAGTCAGTTGGTTCATCATTCACATGAAAGTTTCCATTCTGTCTTCCATCATAGGGTCGTCATCACATGGTCCATTTTGGTCACCATTTGCATGATTCCTCCTATTGCCCGCCATTTTCTAAAATAATAAAACCTTAGTGAGAAAATTATTTCATTGATTAATCTTTTAACTATAAATTATTTTATGTCTTAAAACTTCATGCTTTAAACAATTACATTTCTCTATAAATCCTTCATAATGATTCATAAAAAGATAATGATTAACCAAACATATCACCCAGGAGTGTCGTAACCAAGAGTGAAGCAAGGCCCATTATCATGTACTAGGATACCTCAAGTCAAGACCAAAACTCCTTGTCAGAGTTTTCACTCCTAGGTATATCTGTGCCAAATCCACCTCTACCTGCTTTTATCTAGATAGGTATGTATTCTCTTGATAAACCACTTACTAAATACTCAAAAAAATACCAAGAATTATTCCTATATTTAAACTTTTCTATGGGGTTCTTACTAATTTTTTCATAGCCTCATTTCCATGAATAACTAAAATATACTTTGATACAAACTATGGCATCCCTCTGTTTTATTTCATAACTTTTCATTGCATTTTACAAACAGAGGATATTTAAAGTCTAGTGTCTTGGAAATCAGGAACATAATACATGAAAACAGCATAATACATTATTCTAAACCAATTGTAAGGATTCATCATAGGTTCATAATAAGTACAATTAATTCATCTCATAATATGGAGACATACATCAAAGGAAAGGGTGAGATGAAGGCCCAATAAGGGTAAACAAGAGAATCAGGTTACTTGTGATATCAATAAGAACTTGAAAAAAAACATAAAGACAATAGAAATGGAAGTACAGGCATATAATAATGAAAATAACATGAATCATAACTTGAATATGTGTCTAAAACATTTAATTTAGACATTCATTAACATATCACCAAGGTTCATCCCCAATGAGTAATAAAAAATTACAAAGGTTATTCACCAAGGTATTGTGAAACTTGTCATCTCTAGAGATTAAATTCTTTACCCAATGCATTGGATCGCTATAATAGAGTACCCTTAATATGTCTTTATTTTCATTTTAGACACATATATAATAATCATACATTTCATAAATAACCCATAGAGTAAAATAAATGGGTTTTACTTCAAAATCGTAATGTTTAAAAGTGCTTAAAAATGTGATCATTATGCCATTTAAAACCCATGGAAAGGGAGTGAGGGTTATATGTATTTCAATTCTAGAATCAAATAGATCAATTTTATGTCTCAATTAATACCCTTATAAATGAAAATATGTTTGGTTATTCACATAAATAAACCAAGATAATTTCTTGAGAAAAAGAGAGATATTTTGAGATGAAAATTTTGTAGCATAATAGCTACATGAAATGTTTTTTAGAAAACATTAAAAGAGAGAAGAAAAGTATAATACACTCATTAATTACTCATAATATATTATAGGGACAGAATAAAATAGAAATAATAACATGGTATGGATATTTGAATGACATACCACATGGAAATGAAACTTGAAAGAAAAGAGAAGCTGTGATTTATTTTATGAAAATTCGGCAGCCTAACGACGTCACTTAAAAAATCTAGAAAATTAGTTGATGAGAGAGGAAAGGGTATATAATAATTTTGACATAAAATGGAGAGCAATAATTATATATAATAACATCCTCCGCATAAAAAATGGAAACTAGAAGATATAGCATAAAGGAATTCATGACTTAAAAGAGGAGGGTGAACGGTTCCCTTACCTTGAAGAGTGACTTCGAAAGCTCGAAGGTTGGGACCTTGGTGGCTTGATGGAACCTTGGGAGGAATACTTGGGAGGTAAAAAGATTATAAATTTATTGATTAGGATTTTTTAATGAAATTAATGAGGGTATGTCTTGGTATTTATAGGAAAAGTGAGGGAATATTTAATTTATTTCCAAAGGACACCTCATCGGTGGTATTTGCAAAACCATGGTCTTGCCCATGGTATTTTCCCATGGTATTGGCTACTTGGGACACCTAATAGCATATATTACTATTCAAAAGTCGAACAGAATTATTACATCATTATTACATCATCAATGATGTCATTAAACACCCGAAACTCAAAACTGTATTTTTACTATTCATCGAAAATTCAATGGTTTCAGAAAAATCCAAAAGAATTAACCTAACCTAATATTGATTCTCTGAATTCAAAAATTAACACCATTCTATGAAAATATTTTTATAAATATTTTTCATTTAATTTTGAAATAAAATCATTATTTATTCCAAATAAACAACTTTAAATCTATAACTCATTTTGTAACACCTTGAAAAAAGTAATCAAGGTCTCATAAAATTATCATATAACCATAATACAATAAAGTAACAATTTATTATTACATTTTATGAAAATACATTATCATTTTAAATTATTAAATTAATTATTAAATTATAAATAAAATATTCATGACATAAAAAAATATCAAAACTTATACTATGATCATTTTTTCACTTTTAAGATGTCTAAATTGTATTTATACATTCATGAGAGAAGTTTCTATTTTTTTGGTCGATTTACTATTAATTACTATTCATAAGGGTATGTTACTATTCATACTTTGCTATTCACTAAAAATAAAGTTGATCTTATTAGACTCTAAATTTATTACTGATCACAACTGTAGAAGACCATTTTTTGAAAATCATTTCACATTATTAATTATTTAAAGTATACAAAAATATTTTAAAATACCCCTTTTTCCAAAATTCATCAATAATATGGAACTTCATCCTACATTTATCCAGACATTTGAAAATCAAAAAATTTACCATAATAAAAAATAAATATTTTATTTATACCAAGAGATTACAAAAAGTATCTAAGGCCTCATTACATAGCCCCATATAACACCTGTATATGACCAAAGTGTAAGGTGTGTTATGGTGATAGAATCTTACAGAAAATCAGACAACATTGACCGAGTGGTGATTTCTATCATCTTGAACTTCTCCCTTAGGCGATTTCATTCAAGCTTCACATGTTGAAGCTCAGCTTGGTCTTGGTCCAGAGGAAATCCTAGAGATGCTACCTCCTTCCCATGCTCTCGCAGATGGGCTTCGTATGACCCGAGTCTACTGGATGAGGACATCGACTCTTCTTTCTGTATTAATTATCCAAGATCAATTGTATTTATAAATAATAATTGTAACATTAAGAGTTTAGTTTCCAATGGTCATATTGACCAATTGTCATATAATAATCGAAACCCAGTGGTATCACTTCACTAATTAAAGGATATAGATTTGTGGTGTATAAAATGAAATAAAACACAAATTTAGGAAACAAATATTATTCAAAAGTTTGGGTCATTACAACAACTCAAACTCAGATGTAATAACCTCATTATCATCAAGGGAAAAATCATATGGTGGTTCCCCACCATATATACTTCCATCATCACCAGGAAATATAAGTCATATAACTAACTCTCTTTCACCCTCTCAAGAAGCGAGGATCAATACTTGGAGATGTCATGTTTTCTCTATGATAATACTCCATAACATCAAGGCACATATCATCAAAGAGGATCATCATCTTCCACTCACTATTATCCACCCACACCACTAGTACATGAGTCTTCATACTCAATAAATCATCTATATAATTCCCATTCCATAAGTATATTCCATAACAAAGTCTAAAAATAATATGCTTGACCCATCACCTCTTCTTATGTTTTTGGGTCACACTATGAAAATATATACCTGACGCTCTTATGGTCTGTGTATACATAGAACCTATCACCCCTAGGGTAGTAATTCCAACATCTAAAAGTGTGCACTACCATCACAAGATCTAGATCATGAGTAACATAATTATACTCATGAAGCCTCAAATGTCTATAACTGTAGGAAAAAATATGTCAATTTTTCTTTAGAATGTATCCTAGAACAACCCATGATGCCTCATAATAGAGGTTATACTCATTACCCGGATCATCCTATGTTAAATTTAATGAAAATTTCAGTATTCCATTCAACTCTTGGAAGGATCACTCATAAGAATAAAACCAATGTAATTTCACCCCATTTTTAGTAAGGGTATTCATAAATGTTTTTAATAAAGATAAGTCCTAAATGAATCTCATATAATAGCTTGTAATCCCCAAGAAGTTGTATATCTAAAAAATAAACTTATTCCACTCCTAATAAACCACAACCTGAACCTTCTTGGGGTCCACTAATATTCTTACCTCTATTATCATATGAACTAATAAGTATATCATACTGATCTAAAATATAAAATATAAAATCTTGGCATAAATTTGATGATTTCTTAGTGTACTCAAAATGATCTTCAGATATCGATAATGTTATACATCAACTGGGAGTATCCTATAACATCATCAATAAAACCCACCATAAAATAATCCAAATATAGATGGAAGACCCTATTCGTTAAGGGTATAAACACTATTTTAATGTTGTTCAATCCAAACAACATTATAAGATACTTATACAACCCATACCTACACTTAAAAGTACTACAAGGAATGTGTAAATGCCTAACATGTTGTTGATGATAAGCTAGTCTTAAATCAATATTGCATAACCACCTAGGTTCTCTCAGCAATTCAAAAATATCATCAATATGATTGAGAGGATATTGCTTCTTAATTTTTTCCTAGTTAAACCTTTGTTAATACACACATAATCACAAGGATCCTTCTACCTTCTTGGTGAAAAAAATAGGAGCACCCTAAAGGTATATGCATGAGAAAATAAATCTATTTTACTCAAGATCTTATAACCAAGAATTTAACTCTCAAAGCACTATAGGATCCATCCTATAAGTATGAATGGACATGATATCTATACCTGAAATAAGATTGATCGTAAACTTGACATCTATCATGGGTGGTAGTCCTAAGAAATACTTAGTAAAGATATCCTAGAACTTGTCATTAACTGTAGTAAATACCTTATAATGCATCTCCTATCATCTATAAAAACACTAGACGACTAGGATAAAATCATCCTTTAATTTTTTTGGTTAGGTCCCAAATAGAATGCCTACAAATCCCACTCACCAACAAGGGTATACCTATCACCCTCAACTAACATAAAAGATATCTGTTGGAGATAGCAGTAGATAGGTTCTTGATACCAAGTTGACCAATAAATACCTAAAATCACATAAAAATTGTTTATATCTATTATAAATAAACCCCATTGATGTTTATATCCACTGGTTACATGGGAAGACTCATAACATCAATGAATTCCCTCAAACTGAACCACTAAGGGTGTATCAATATACATCACCCCATACAGATACTCAATGGTCAAACCCGTATCATTAGCATACTAAGAAAATATAAATGAATTTGATTCACATGTATTAAATAAATATTAAGTGATGGTATATACCACTAAAATTATTCCAAGAATGGTAAAATTACCCTCATCATGGTCATCATGTGTTGGATTAATGGCATGGAGTTGTACAAACCTCAAGCCTCTACCCTGATCTCAAGATACCTGGATACCCTAATGAACTCCACTATACTATCTCTTATAGCCTTTATAACCATGAACTCCTATGAAACATAACCATATATAAGTACTCTAGCTACCACACTATGATGATTCACTTGGTTTTTCTACTAATACTTGATCCTTCCCATTACAACGGCCATTGGATGACAAAGAAAAACTATGGGAAATGATATAGATTCCCCATCTTCAAAAAATAGTGACACTCTAAAAGTTCTAATTAACTATAAATTCATATATTACACACTCTAATACAATAATAACATGTAAGAGGAGCACTTCCATACTAGTAAGAATATGACCTCTAGTTTTGGTTGGCATGTCTATCACTACTCTAGTGAGAATCATCAAAAAAAACTTTCATCAGCCAAAAGATCCACTCCTAGATCTATCATAATAACCAAAATAACCAAAAAATTTATACCAAACTAAGTTATTTCTTATAATAAGGTCTTGTTTCATAGACTTAGAAAAATATGTAAGCTAAAATGTATTCACCTAATACTAAAACAAATGTTTCAATCTATCCTCAAATTGGTGAACCTTGGGGGTCTCATCACTCACCAGTGAATGAGATAAGTATAGACACTTAGTGAAAATAGTGGAATATCATATCACTAACATGATACCCAAATTCATATGTATAAACTTATGATATCTATCATCTATCAACATCTCAAAAAATGAACTATTGAAAATGAGATATTGAAAGTCCTTCCTGGACAGTCCCACATGTTGGTCTGCTTGGAAAAGGGATCCCACTAGCGCCTCTTTAGTCCTCTATGCATATATATAGTAATATTTTTTTCCCACTCTAGGGGTGTCAATAAATGATTGAATATATCTTGTATAGACTCAATCCAAATATTTATAGCTTGAGGCCCACCCCCTTTATTGAATAGATGTGAATGTTGCAATGAAAACTCCCTAGTTATATCAGATATGGAAATATCACCTCCCAGAACTCCACTTACCACATACTAAATAACATATAAACACTCACAAAGATACTAATCCAGAGGAGGTATAGGCACAATTGGGGGTTCTGAGTTAATAATTAGTGTTTCATGATCATCCCCTCCCTCTTTGTTATTAACAGGAAGTATTAATGATGGTATGTCAATTTAATGTCAAGTTCATGAATCAGAATCACATGTGTAACAAATCTAAATATAAAATATAGGATAATAAATAATATCCATAATATCCCATTATCTTTAGCACACACCGTAGCACACTTTGGGTCTCACAAAACCAAACCCACTCTCTTCATCATTTACTACCTGCCCTCTTGGTGGTAGAATGATAAAAAAATATGATTCACTTAATCAATTTAATTACATGAGAATATAATCATATCTTGGTTAAGAATAATAGCACCATCAAGTTATAATATAATAAACTATATACGTTATTTCTAACAATTTTAATAATTAAACCTCGTATCATAACAAGGGTGATCTACCACAGGAAATCACATGAATGTCATATGAATTGTACAAGTCAAGAATGATGTATGAATAAATGATCTCTTTCCACCTTGGTCCAAGATTAAAAAATAATAAATCATAAATGAAAATTACAATACATCACATTTAGAAAAATTATCCCAACTGTAAAATAAAAAATTAATAATATCAATCAGGTTCTTAGTAATATAGACTTTCCCAATATGTGGGTCAGCTACACTCAGGCATAATTTCCATCTCATATTCTAACAACATCCTATCTCATGCTTATAATATCCCAAATAGTAATACAAAGGAAAAAAATAAGGCATTGATACCACTTTTTACCATCCTTTATCGAATTCACCTTTGTGGTGACCGAACCAAGTTTCATATACCACAAGCATGCCTCCCCATATGCCATAGGATTCCAACCAATGGTGAGGGTCTATATATGAAGTGAGGAGACTATTCCCTCCCTAGTATAAATACGCATAAAATATAGTGGAATAAATATGATCTATATTTGTCACAGAATAAAACAAATAAAAGGAAACATCATATATACATGGAATAAATAACTAAATAAAATCTCCCATGTAATAACAGAATTATTTTCATAAATTTCATACTTTCATATAAAAATAAACATGATCTCATGTGGGAATATCATATAACAAAAGTCCCAAAAGTACATAAACATTGTATATGAAAAAAAATTGAACCCAAGTCGATGATCGGTATCATTTACTAGCTCCTACCAAGATTAATAGATCAACAATCATTATCAAGGCCCTTTACCATCCCTAAATCACAAACAACAAAGTCTACTCAGGTACTGAGGCCACCTGAGTAGAGTGTGAGTACAACTCAGTAGGTCATTACCAATGGTTTATCTAAATAGAACAATAAATATGGTGTATAATCATAGTGATACACTATAATAATAATAATAATAAATCAAAATAAACTATAATAAAATTCATTTGCTCAAGTATCAAACTATTCACTTGTGGTGTGATCATGTTAGCTTCAGCCAGTGTCAGTGTGTCTCTAAACATATCATAACAAAGATTAAGTTTGATGGAGAATTGTGTTCGCATATATATGAGTTCTCATATCAAAGAGTATTGATCATAGTATAATTATACAAGGCCCAAGGATAAGGGGATAGGAATCCCTTTCCAATATGATCTCAAACCTATGGAATCTTGATCCTGACTCAAATCAGTGTAATCCCAATGGAAATATGTCTTATTGATATAGGGATCTCAACCTAATAGTATCTTAATCACTACATCATAATAACTAAAAAAAGGAAATAAGTATCCCCTATTTATATATTTTGTCACTCCATGGGTATCCTAACTATGGAATAACATCATCAAATAAATATGATAAGTGTATCTTGTTTATAAGGTCTCATCCCATGTGCATCTCAACCATGGTATAACATTATCAAGAAAAGGGTAGAAGCGACTGTTTATCTTGAAAATTATGAACAATGGGAAAAAATACCATGTCTAGAATGATTTAAACACTCATATTCTTTGATCCCAACCCATATTAATAAAATTACAATGGGAAAAAACTACCATAGACCATAGTAATCTCAACTCAGGTTGATCTTGGTCTTGTGAACAACTACCAGAATAACATAAGAGAGGTGTCCCATGTCTATATTGGTCTTAACCATAAGGTTTCTCAACCCCTCACATTCATCCATTAGGGTTTATAATATAATATAGTTAAAAATAATTTAAGTTTTGGAAAACACCAATATCCATACCTCATTTATTTATTTCTAGGTGAGTCCTCACTATCTAACCCATTTCCCATAATCCAATCCCAAGGTATAAACCCCTCGAGTCATCCCAATCGAAGAGGTAGACAATCACCCCTCATATATAACACCAAGACAAAGTGGTGGGTAATATATCAAAGTATTACTTTGAGATAAGCCAAAGTAACCCCTAGGGAACATAAGCAACTCCATACTCAATAGAGGAAAAAGGCACCTAACTAGGTCTACTATACCAAAATATATCTCAAATATCCCATTATTGGACTCTAATTATAATACATACCTCACTTTATATCAAGCGTTCAACCACCGATGGACATAGTGTCAAGGAATAATAATTATAAGGGAAATCATGGTTATACAAATCCTTACCCTAATCATAGAGGTCAAGGTAAAATAGTTCAACATAATTTTAAGACAATCACACAACAGATGAATGACTACATGTTACACGTCATAAGAAAACATGCACAAACCATAGGGAATAGTTAGGGATCACCTATCTAGAAAAATTAAGGTTATTCTTATTAAAGATCACCTATTGATTCAAGCTCAAATAGAATAAATTTTAAAACCCAAAAAATCACCGAATTATGGAATAACCAATGGAACGTGCTAAAATCTCAAGATATATGTGGAATAGATCAAAGTGGTGTGAAATGATTACCTGTATCTATCACTTGTATGAATGAAAACTAAATCTGGCCAATAACATAGGATAAATCACTTGAAAGTGATAAGAAAATCAAGAGGAAGTGGGAAATAGCATGTGACTTAGAAAATTATGGGAAACTCCATTTAATTAGGTTTTAAATTATATATATTTTATTTTATTTTATTTAAATCCTAAAAAATACATAGGTAAAGCATTATAGCTTGACCCCTCCGATCATGGGGAAATTCCTCTCTCTAATGTTGAATCAAGAAATATGATACTCAACTCTTCATGTAATAATCAGGGATTCCATGAAAAATATCTCACACACCATGGTGTGACACAACCCTCGTCAATCAAGGATTAATGATACAACACATAGGCTATAGTGTAACCCACAAATTGTAGAATAATTTAATCTTGCATATCCTTTGTCACAACATAAAGCCTTATGATGCAGCATGGTTTCCCAAAACCCCAAAAAACTAATCTTACACAAGCCTCGCCATATATAATCACTATAGGTTTTAACACAACCAAAATATTATGTAAGATATTATTATTATATGGGATACTCACCATGGTACAACACCCTAGGTTTCAATGTGTTCTTTTATCTACAACATATTTACAGTAAGAACCCAGGTCCAACTCCCAAAACTTCATCCCCAAAACCCTTCCAACACTCAAAATACAATAAAAACACATGTTTATCCTAAAATTACATTGAAATAGCACCCCATACATACATGTAGTGTTAAATACTCTATTAATAAATATTTTTTTACATCAATTTAGAAAACTATGAATTTCCATTACACCACTCTAGCCAAAAATAAATGTTTTAATTCTAATCTATCCATGATAGAACATTTCTCATCCATATAAAATATTCAATATAGGAGAAACCTTTTAACAAAAGTAATGATTTCTTTAAAATCACTTTTATTTATTCATTCAACTTCTTCTGTAAAATCCATTCGGTTCTTAAGAAATTTTTAACCTTCTTACCCAAAACAATATCCCATGTCTCAATGTTTTCAATTTCATCAAGATCATCATTTATACCCTTGATCCAACCCTCATTTTTAGTGGTCACACAAAACATTTTTTATTTACTTGTGAAAGGAATGGTATTTTATATAGGTAAATGATTATCCTTTTTTCACTAGAGCCTATTTATCACTAATAATATTTTTTTCATGGTTAAGGACACATAAATGAATTCCTTTTTCACTTTAAGTATTTTACAATTATGGTTTATCCCAAGTGTACCATCATGAATCATGCTTAACCATCAAGGGTTGTGCCTTGGTAAAATATGTGGGGGATATGGACTCTACCAAATAATTGGTAATATCTTCATATTGTGGTTAGATATCAACTATCATAAAAAGGTTCTCATCTAGGAAGAACTCTCCAGTGGGGAGATATAAGTCAATATGATCTTCCAATTGTGATGAAATATTAATAATATGATCAAATACCTTTTTTAAACACATCACTTTTCATAGATATCTAAGTCAAATTCTTAGAGAATGAATATCCATCATATGAGGTAGGGCATGACCTTATATTTCATTAGAATAAATCGAAGGGAAACATACTAAGAAAAAAATTTCCTTTGATCCAACTATATAATAATGTAATTTTTATAAATAAAACACAATTTAAAAAAGGTTGTTTTTTAGTTTTCGTGTAGTTTACGTATGAATGTTAAAGGATATGTAAATTATATGAAATTAAATAAGGATCACTCTCAACCCTTGGTGACAAAAATACTCTGACTACAAAGTTAAAGGAAATATAGATATGTTCAAAGGGGTGGTATCACCTTGGTGTTTGGATGATGGGTGGTGATGTGAGAATAATTTCTAATGAATTAAATTCATCATCATAATTTTTATCAAATAAAAACTAATAATATTTTTTAAATAATTGATATTAGTGAAGTTTGGCCTTACTCATATCTTTAAAAATAAATGGTAAAAACTATAATGGACCAAGTAATATATCACCTAACAAAAAATGTTAGATATAGAGGGGAGGAAATTATTTCAATTTATGATTTATAAACTTTAATTACATAACTACAAATTACATAACCAAGTATAATCCCTCACTCTACCTAAAATAAAATTCCTCCTGATTTAATACAACTTCATTTTCAATGCATTAATGGAGGATAAAACGTAGGTGTTATAAACACTAATCAAAGGACGATCCATAAATAGTTGAATCACACTTGAATACTTCCAAGAAATTCTTAAGTTTCTTAGAAAAATTCTTTATATAAATTCTAAAATGTACCAATATCATTTCATAAACCATAGGGAATCTTCCAATATAAATTTTTTTAAAAGGATAGATAAATAAGGAATTTTATTGATCAATGGGAGATACATGGATTTTAAAATAACAATAATACCCATAAAATAAACAATAATGGGATTTACCAACCAATATTTAAAGCATTTAGTCAATGAAAGGTGTAGAAATAGGGTTCTCTCACATTGTTTGATTAAAGACCACTGTTATTCCATATTTCATAGGCACAATTTACAATGGGATAACCCCTTTTCTATCATATATAGGATATATGATTCTAAAAATAAGTAATTTTCTCATCTTCATTTTTACCACATGAAGTAAGATATAATTTATTCGATTCTTATATTTCTTTATGATCTAAGACTCATCCTATAAATGTTTTTGATGAGTGAAAATGGTTGGATAATCTAGGGAATATATTTTATAATCCATCATATCACCTTATTACACTCTCTCAAAAGGTATAATAGCTTAAATTTATACTATATAGAGATATTTTGAGAAATTATGATAGTAAATTTTTTAATACCTTCAAGATAGACATATTTCAAATCATAGGGAAGGAGGTTTAATACCAACAACTAGGTTTTTTTTGGATTTAGAAAGGGGAATTTGGGAGAGTAAGAAAAATTAAACTATATATCAACTCATTATTACTCTACATATAAATAGAATCCATGTAAATGATATTTTCAAAATCATCAATGGTCAAGGGTAACTCAGAATGAATACAATCATTAATTAAAATATAAGAATTATATTTTTATAAACATATGAAGTAATTATAACATTAATTCAAACCTAATGTGTAAAAGAGTGATGAGAGTTTATAATTAGGGTAAAGAAAATAATATAGAGAGTATGTTTAATTAGGGAGTACTTTCATATAATATACTTGAAAATTGGATTGTTCCTCTACAAAGTATTTTATTATATCAAGAATATTAAAGACTACTATTTTTATCCTAAACTCTATGGAAAATATTTGATAGTAAACATTGGTGATTTTTTTATCCATTTTAATAAATTTTGTTCCATGTACAGGAGAAGAATTTCCATGGGTTTAGGTATCCTTTATATCAAGGATGTGGATGTTTAAAATGAATATGATATTATTTATTCATACTAGGTCATCTAAGATCACTCTAGTTTGATGTGAAGTTCTATAAATTTCAAGTCTCACTATGATTATCAATTATAGAATCTCTTTTACCTATAAATAAATATACAAAGAGTGAGGAATCACATTAATAAAATATACTAAATCAATTATTACATCACAAAACAAAGTTTCCCATATTGAGAAAGTTACCATAATAGTGCATGGATCCTTGAATTTGGTTGGAATCATTGGTCGTGTCAAGGATGATACATTTTTTACCAAGTTACCCCTTTAATTACCTTATAGTTATCATTAATGGGTAAAAATTTCCATTGAAATTTGATAAAATATAGAATATATTTAACTATATCCAATAAATGAATATTAACCAAAACTCTTTAAATGTATCCATGATATTATTTTCAAGTTAATTATTGATTTTTTTCTAATATCTAGAAACTATTTTGGGAAATGGGAGGGAAATATAAATATTAGGGTATTCATAAATGATTAATTTATTACATTTTATGTTTTTTATCTTTACATTAATCTTTTCATCATTGGAAATAATAGTTTTAATAGATTGGGATGACCTCAAGGTTGTATTTCTCAAGACTATAAACTTTGGGAAGATAAATTTTTACCTCTATAATGTGTAATTAAATATAAATTACCTTTATATTTGTGATTGAAAATATATTGGGATGGTATTTTTACAAAAACTTTCATTTTGATTTCTTTAATGGTGTCTATTAATTTCCCCACTTTGTTTCACAAGTGTTGGATTTCTAATTTTTAGTCCTATTGTAACTAGAGGTTTTATTATGAAATTTTATTCAACATATCCTCAAGGCTTGGTTTATATTTTTGTGGAATAGGGGGGTTATTCTAGTATGGTGGATGAGGATGAGGTTTCATCCCTTGGCTCAGGTGATATCAGTTCTAGCTATGATAACTTTAATTTCCTCCTTTTTAGAACTATGGGTTTGTTTGACTTCAACGGTTAATATTTGGAATGAAATTTTATTTTTCTAAATGGGGTTTTTTTGAAATGTATTCACAGGAAATACCAATACAAAATACTAATATCAATCCTGAATTTGGGGGAATTGATCAAATAAATGGAGGTTATCATCAAAAATACCAAAATGAAAATTAACAAGTTGGGATTATAAATTAACTTGCGCTCTAGCTAATTGTCTTAAAATATGTATTTTATTATGTTTTATACCCACATTTTATTCTATGTAATAATTTTTTAACTCAAATGGATTTGATTCAAGAGGATATAAAAAATTTCTCTATGAAGAGTCAATTAAGCTAAGGCTATATCCCAATAGTGGAAGAAAAATAGTATAAACAATATTTGGAAACACTTTAAGTGGAGAAAGGGAAATATATGAATGTTTTGAGGCCCTCGAATACACTTTGGGGTTTTAGGTTGGAGCACACTACATCAAACTCCTTGAAAAGTTTGTGTGGGTCATCATTAATAAGAATATGGAATTTTAAAAATATGGATGAATCCTGATATCATCTAAATATTGGATGCTTCATTAAGTTATTGGATATATATAGATTAGTACTCCTCGTCAATCATAGTCAGTTCTTTTAAGGTCTTATTATCACCATCCATGTTATTATGTTCCTAATTTTATTCAAAATTAACTTGATTTGAGACCTCATGAGGTCCATATTTGGTTCCTCAATGATGGTTAACTAATCTAAACTAGAGGAATACATGTGTGTTTGAAGTTACTTCTCAATTTATGGGTATTTTTCAAGTTATTTTCCATTTCCAAAGTGGGTCAAGAAAATAAATTTAAGTAAGGTAGAGATTTATTTTTTTATGAATAAAAAATAAAATATAAAAAAAGTAAATAACTTAAATGATGAATATAAAAAAATTAAAAGGGAAGGTGGTAAAAAAAATTGAAATAATAGAAGGCAATTAAAAAATTAGAAAATTGAGAAAATAAATAACCTCAAGTTAAATAGGTAAAATAAATAAAAAATATATTTTGGATCTTCGTTACTGGTTCCATAATTTGGTCATGCTATCAAACTTATTAATTTTCACTAGAATTTATATATTATAGAAAGAAATTTGAGTCATATATTGATATATCCTTAGATAAAAAATATAAAATAATTTTTAAATTATATAAAATAGATGTTGTTTTAAATAATTGGGAGTTTTTGTTCGCAAAATAATGAATAATTGAATAATTAAATAGTTGGAATTTAAACAGTTTTATAAGATTATGATCTCCTTGAGTAATTACCTTGATTTCTATTCATCATCACTTAAATGGAAATAGATAAATATTTTAATAATTAATTTTTAACTTATGAAATCATATTCTTATGTGATTTCATTTTAGTATACCTCTTAGGATTTGGTTGAAAATAAAAATGGATTCTATGGCTACCATGAATGATCAATTGATTTGTGAATGATCTCATAACTCAAACCCATAAAGGAAACACATGAGGAAATAAATGTGTTTTATAGTTTTTTATGTTATCAATAATGATCCCATGAACTATACTGGAATCTTCATGTGTGTGTTCATTCATGATCAGCCAACTGATACGGTCCATAAAAATATCAATCTTGAAGAAAAACAATAAATTGAGAAATTAAATGAACATGAATTCCTAAACATGATACATTGAAATAGGGTGTGATGTAACAATATAGAACTAAAATAAAAGTGGACATATGATAAATAAAAAAAATTATAAACCTATAATTTTAAATATCATTAAATAATGTACAAATTGAACCTTGGTAATTTACATCAAGTTCATCCTTGTGTGATCACAAGTAGTTTATAACTCCATAGAAAAGAAAAAACCATAAATGGTTAAATGGTATTTTCTAAGAACCTTAATCCCACTCTTTGGTCTAGCATCATAATATCATATTATGTGTAAGAAATTATGTCAAAATTACATGAAACTTACCTATAAAACCTATCAAGGGGATATATAAATAGGTGGGTTGTTCAAGGAAGAAATTTATCCACCAATTTAGATGTATGAATGACTAACTTAACCTCCTAATATTGTATTAAAATTAATTTATCTATTTAGACATCTAATGGAAGTGGAATCATCCCATTTTCATTAAAAATGTCAAAGATAGGGCTCATTTATAGAAGGTGGGTTCAATATGGTTCACCGATATTATATTCACATAATCTAATTCTTTTGGGACACTTTTATTTTGATTTAGTATTTGATCTAGTTGAATTAATTTAATCCACTGACCTAACAATCCGAAAAATATAAATTTTATGGTTTGGTTCTTTATAGGTAATGTTATCATAAAAATAAACACACAATGTTTATTTGGTTCAAACAGTCTCTATCATTTTATGAATTTTTTCAAAAAATTAATTCAAAATACTTGTGTACTTCAAAAGGTTTTAATAGTAGGATTATAAACTCTATAAAATAAATGTATAAGGGTAAAAATAATTTATAAATAATTGTTTTTAATCATCATTTCTCTACAATACCCAAAACAATTATTAAATTAAAATTACTAATATATCTATTCTAGACTACATTTAGGTGACTCTTTATCTTAATTGGTTATCATACAATAAATTGAAAAATCAACAAGTTCTTGTTCTTAATGAATTTTTAAATATATTTGTGATATTCTATAGTTATTGACTCAATGGAAATTCATTTTCAAAATAATTTTCAAAAATAATTTTAATGCGATGCAGTTGTATCATGTCTAAAATTATGAATGAACGCTAACATATCTTATCCCACACTTATAAGTTTTTTTGAATAGTTAAAAAAAGGTTTTCTCCAACCTTTATTCTTTATGAACTTCCTTATAACAAGTAGTTCTTCCTAAAAAGGATATTTAATCCTTTATGGGTATATTTTGAGTCTTAACCATTCTATTCATTATGCCTTGTAATATTATAATGAACCAAACTTTTAAAATATAGATATTAAATCTTATCCGATGAATATTCATTACATAAAATAATGATCCACACTATATCGTATAGTTATAGTATATTTAGAAACTTGGATACATAAAAAACTATTTTATAAGATATCTACAACATCTCCCACTTTTCAAACTTCTTAGACATATTATACCAAAAACCATTCCTCATAACCTAGGGAAATGAAACATAATAAAGGGTGAGCTCAGATTCTTGGTAAGTGTAATTAAGGGAGATATCAATGACCAAATTAACATAACATGATAATAATGTTCTGAGAAAATGTGCATAAAATTTTAAAACCATACCCTACATATCCCATATCATAATCTGGAATCATGGCATAAATTTTGTAAATTCATAAGACATAAATCATAAAGGAATCAAATAACAAGAGCCATGAGATCATAATAGTGGCATAAGACATAAGTTTTTGGTATACACATATGTATAGAAAATTAGTTACTTAGTATTAAAGGATCACTTCCAAGACTATCATAGTGGATTGTGTTCGCCCTCAAAACCATCGTAGTAGTCAATTTTCACACCCAAGACTATCATAGTGGATGGAATCCCTTACTAAACTAGGTTCACTCCCTATTACATTCCTATTTATCTCATGAGATATCTATATTTACCCAATACATTGTAGGGATATATAATTCTATGCCCACCCATCACATATTTAAAACCATACATATTTGTTCCACAAGAACATAAAACATTAATCATATCATAACCTGTGAGAAAGAAACTAGTTTAATAAAAAAAATTATCATTTCATAACCCATGGAAAAGAAAAAGGTTTCATAAATATCTTTTCATCATAATCATAAACCATATATATAAATAATAAGAATGTTATCATTGTATAATATTCTGAATAAATAACAGGAAACATCAAAGGATGTTGTCTTAGATAGAAAATTATTTTAAAATGTCACCTCAAGAATTTATTTAGAAAAAGAACTTTTTCACTTTGAAATCGCTTTTTTAAAATATAAAATTTTTACAAATATTAAAGAAAAAAAATCTTTAAAAATAAAAATGGAAACATGTAAATTAATCTTCAAATAATTTTTTGTTCATTATAATTGTAAATTTCTTTTATATCGAATAAGTTAAAAGAAAACATTACATTCACACTTTTTAAAAAGTCAAAAAAGTACCTTATTCAGAAAATAAAAAGTATATTCCTTTTTAACCCATTTTTTTCAAAATAAAATCATAGGTAAATATGACCTTAAACAATAATAGGATAATGTTAAAAAAAATTATAAACATTTTTTAGAAAACATGGACACTAAAGAGATTGTATTTTCAACCGAAGAGAAAAATAAAGTTTATTTCCCTCAAAAAATTATTTTGGTATCTTGAGTTCATAAAAAGGAAAAAAAGAAATAACTAGAGTAAAAATAATTCATGAGATTCTTAAGATATATACCATAGTATTTGATCAGTGTAACTTAATAATAAATAATCTCGATAAACAATGAGATTTTAACATAAAAATATTACCTCAGTTCTGACTTCCTTCATATGTGTTTGAACCTCCTGTATAATAAATATATAATTATTATATATCTATTCAAAAACCATACTAATATATATATATATATATTACTATATATGATTTACTTATAACCTTTTATCACATTTTTTAACAATTCTTTATTAAAATAGCTGTTTTTGGTGATAATAACTTCATTTTTCATGTATGTTTTGGTTCAGTAGTTTTTTGTCCTTGTACTTCGATCATGGTTCCATAATATCCAGAATTTTATTCATGATATAAATTTAATATATGTTAAATATATTAATATATATCTAAATTCATCCAAAAAATTAGAGATAAAAAGTGATTTACACTGTTCATGGAGACAGTAGGTCGTACATATGCATGAACACTATTTTCACTTTTCAATAGATGGAGTGAAAGAAAGTAAAATAATAGTTCAAATTTATAGAATAATGAATATATCTTATAAATCATGTATATTCATCAAACACATCTTTAATACCATCTATGTAAAGATGGAAAAAAATGAATAGCATTGCTTCGTAGTGGTGTTTGTCCACACGTACGCATGATGAACATTATCATTTTCCAATGAATTGTAAGGTAAGAAGTTAGATATGAAATTATAATTCCATAATTATAATTATTACATAAATAAAATATATAAACATTAATCCCATCATAAGATTGATCCATAAAATATGGTGATGAAAAATTAATTGTAACACTACATGAAGAAGGTAAGTCATACGTACGCATGAGTGATACATTCACTTCCCATTTGATATATGAGATGGTTTATAATGGTATTTTCATAAAAATAATAACATTTCAATATATTATGGATACTTAATTTATTATTTTATGATAAATACCTATTTACTCACACAAAATGAGTAACAAAAAATTCACAAAGGAAGTAATACCCGAATATGGGTATTATTTACCCCAAAAAACAAAGGGAGTGGTGGTAGAAGATTAAGGATCATGTAATCCTCCAAAATACTTGTGATTGAGTGACCATCACAGGGTATAGATAATGAATTGGGTGAAATTAATAGTTTGTAGTAGGTCCCATGAATGCCCTCTTGAAAAAGTATTCTCCTCTCACAAAAGTGCTTCAGACATCCGAAGGTCATGAGGTAGTAGCTGGATAAGATCCCCTAGGCCATGTGGTTTGTCATCGGTGAGTGTCTAACAAACCATCCAAAATATTTTGAAAATGGGAGAAAATGTCCAAAAGTAGGATTCCTCTAGGTGTCATAAAGGTCATGTCACACATCACCAATGGGAAGGGAAAATTTCCTTAACAACATTCAAGTGGACTTGTGAGACCCCTGAACCTTTGTAGAATAAAAAAAGTAAATAAAATAAGAGGATTTGGGGGATAATCATAGTCATAAAATACATGTGATGCACTACTGGTGATCCACAAGACACTGTGAGTCCCTTGAGATAAGCCCACCTTATCTCGCGAAAGCCCTTTGACTTGTCAGCCTCATCGCAAAAAGCACCTTGGTCATGTCCAGGAGACCACATGATCCCCCTTTGGATCCCTACGGATGAATGAATGGATTTATCCATGAAATTATCATGCATCTCCGAAGGACCTTTATTGTTCACGTGATGCATCATAAAGAGGTAGAGTAATTGTCTTTGACATTAATTATGAAATCTCATATGACTCCCAACCTTTGAAAAATAAATAAGGGAAATATAAAAGTGGGGGATTTTGGAGCCTCTCTTGAGTGTAAAACGTTTTTAACATGCTGAGAAATTCCACAACACAGTCTCATGAAGACCCCAAACAAGCCATCCTTGTCTCATGAAATATCCTAGACAAGTCACCCAGGATCATTCGAATGTCTTTCAACAAGCACTTTGATCTCATGAAGGCCCTTAGACATATCAATATGAAAACATGGAAGTCCTTTAGAATACCCACATGATTCAAAAAGTCCCCATTAATTAGAAATAATCCAATAAAGGAAACATTAATAGGAGGGACTCAGAGTCACTAAAAATAAGGCGACGCCCTCAGAAGCAGTCCATGGTAGATGATCATGAATATGTGTGGTGCTAGAACCCTTTACTGACTCTATCTTGGATCTATGAAATATATGTCATGAAAATTGATGAAAAATAATGGTAAAAAGTCCTATAAATCCTCTACCCTAGCCTCAAAGAAAAGGGCTGTATTTTTCGCATCCAAATGCATCGGCACACCCAAGCACCAAAGAAGATTTCTTAGAGTGTCTAATATCATGACTGTAAAGTCTTCTATCATGTAATATATTGGTGAAAATCCTGATAGATTATGTTCCATGCATAAAGAACTTCATGTGATTATTTATAGATCACATGAAGGACTTATGGAAGGACACGTGAAGAACATATCTCATGTCTACTAGATCATGCGGAGTCTAAAATAAACTGGCACTAAATAAATATAAGGAATTCGCAATATAAGGGGTAGAAAAAATACAAAATGTGGAAGAATTAAACCAAAAACATGTTCGATAACCCTCATGTGCTTCGTGTGAACCATCCAAGACACATGAAATCACCACAACATGTCGCCCAGATCTTATGATGCTCCGTCAATATGCTATTTAGGTCATGTGAAATCCTCTAAACATGTTAGAGTAGGCCACATGGTTCTCCTCGGTGTTCCAATTTAGTCTTGATAAGCCCTATGAACTCATTGCACAAGCCTTTTGATATCTTTTAGATACATTACCTAACTCATATAATGGTTCCCACTCATGTCGACCAAGCTGCATGATAGCATCTTGGCATATTAATTAGCTCTTGCGACACTCTCTATGAAATTCATCTCAGACTCACACTTCCCTCCAGACATGTTAGCTGAGACTCATGCTACCCTCTAGACATGTTGGTCTGAACATGTGATATCCTCCAGAAATGGTATCCAATACATGAAACCCCCTTTGAGACATGTCTCAGTAACTCTCACGGAACCCTCTATATGTATCAACTCGTTCTTGTGATGAAACCTGTGGAAATTCATCTAGATCATGTGACACCCTCTAGAAAATCCATCCAGGTCATGTGATGGTTTACAGGATAAAACATCTGGGTCATCCATTGTACTCTAGACAAGTCATCCTTGATCATGCGATAACCCTCAGAAATTCCATCCAAGTTATGTGATGTCCTTTGTATGATTCAACTAGATCATTTGACTATCTTTGGATATGTCAGACACATACTCTTATATATATCAAGTAAACAATCAAAACATGGCATACAGATAATTAGTGCGTGTCTGGAAAGCAAGAAATCCAAGTCACAAGGGAATCCCATGACTTGATAACCTTATATATCCTCAGTGTGTAAGTACGAATCATAAGGTTTACCTCAATGTGTAAGCCCCTATCAAGTGAACTATGAGAACTATGATTCCTTCTATAATCAAGATACATAGGACACATCCCTAAGGCTTAATCTCCATATTAAGTATCTCAAAACTGAACTATAATGACTCTGATTGCTTCCATAACAAGGATACATAGGGTACCTCCCTGAGTCCTGAGCTCTAAATTAAAAAATTAAAGGGTAAGTTCAATGTGTAATACTCAATCAATTGAACTATAAGAACTTTTATTCATATCATAATGAGGATACGTAGGATACCCCCTAAGGCCTGAGCTCTATAATAAATCTTCTTAGGGAATTCCCAGCACATAAGTCCCAAATCCTCAAGCAGTGATATTGATTATTTTCAATCCCTTGTTTCTCACAATGAACATAGCTCATGTGGGATTAATGAATTGCAACAATAATATCATATACACCATAAACCTCGAAAAAATCAAGGTAAAAATCGGTGTGTAATCCCTAATCAATTTAACTATGAGAAATTTGATTCCTTCCATAACCAGGATATGTAGGACACCTCCCTGAGGCCTGAGATCTATAATAAATCTTTTTAGGGTAGTCCTAGCACAAAAGTCACATATCCTCAAGAAATTACATTGATTATTTTCCATACCTTGTTTCTCAAAAACTATAATATCTCATATGGGCTTAGGAAATTGAAAAAATCATATTATCTGCATCATAAACCTATAAAAAGGTAAGGGAAATGTGAGCATGTAAGACCCAATAAATTGAACTATGAGGAATATAATTCCTATCATTATTAGGATATGTAGGATGACTTCTTAAGTTCTGAGACCAATATCAAATGGGAATACACCTTATTTTAATTCCTGCCATGTCTCCAGTATTTCAACTATCAAACCCAATCATTCCTATGGTCTGATTGTCTAACCTCATCCCTCAGTATATTGAGAAAACTACTGAACTACAAAAACTCTTATTCCTACAATAACTAGGATATTTAGGTCACCTTATTAAGGACCGAGCTCAGATAGACATCTATTTTTATGTAAACCCCATGTCTCCAACATCTCAACCATTGGGACCCAATCATTCCCATGGGATGATCACTCTACCTCATCCTTCAATTGACTGGAAAAAAACTGAACTACAATGAATATGATTCATACCATATTCAGGATGCGTAGAATGCCTCTTCAAGGCCCTATATCAATATGAATTACACTAAGGGTAATCATAATTCATAAGACTCACATCCCCATTCAATGAGGTTGGTCACTTGCTAACCCTTGTTTCTCACATCAAGAATAGATCACACAGTCTTAGGGAATTGTAATAAGTACATCATTAGCATCATGAATATCCACTAGCTAGGGAAGTCTCATCATGTAATCCCTAATTAGTGGAAAGATATAAACCTCCTCCATATGACTACATTGATCTTGGGGTCAGTACCAAGGGTGTGATAAAATTATGATAACTCTTATTCCTACCATAACCAATATATGTAGGACATATCCTCGAGAATCAAACTCAAATATTTGGCACCCAACTACCTGCACATATTTCCTCTCTACATGATTTTAAACTGCATGGGTTTTAATGAAATATTTGGGTTTTGATTCCTGAAAATAACCAAGATACATAGGATGACTCATAATGTCTCAATCCAATCCTTGGAATATTAATCACCTCCCTTTATGGTAAAAAATTATGAATTATTTAGTATTAATGATTTAGCATATAAAGTAGCTATTCATTACTAGGAAATGGATGAAGAGCCTCAGATACATAAATATGGATTCAATAACGAGATTCCCACTTTCTTTTGTGAACAAATAAGATTTAACCAATAATTTTTTTGTTAGGGTAACCAGTCTTGTATCTATATTAGGAAGAGATTCCAAAATATATCTTAAATCTATAAGAGAGTCCCGGAGTATGCCACAATTCCCCAAAAAAAGGTAATATGATCCCTACCTCCCATCCTCTAGACTAATGTGAGTCACTAAGTTTCATTGGTTCTAAAACCCCAATTGACCACCTACCTTTGGAAATTAGGTATGTACCTAGTTATGGATGAGGGAACCATTGGGATTTTCCATAAAGAATGAAAATGGTAACCTGATGTTAATGACTATGCAAGAAATAAACCCCCCATAATCAATTATTGGACCAAACCAAAATCATTCCATGTTCACCTCTTCTAATGTCAAAACAAAAATGTTAAACCCAATCTAACTCTCGAAAATAAAAAATGATCGGTTATTATCAATCGGTCCATTTTCTTTTTTTCACACCATATGAAAACAAAAATGGTGAACCCAACATGAATATCTGAAATAACAAATGATTGGTTATTATCCACCAAGCCATTATATTTTTACAACATATAAAAACAAAAATGGTGAACCTAACATGAATATCTGAAATAAAAAATTATTGGTTATTATCTATTGATCCATTTTGTTTGTGCACCATATGACAACAAAAATTGAAATCTTGACATGAGTCTCTCAAATTATAGAATAAACATGCATTGGGCCACTTTTTTTCATACCCTATAAAAAAGAAGTAAGATCAGCATGATCCTACAAATGATCCTCTATAACTAGGGTTCTCAAAAAATAAATCCATCCTTGTTTTGATAAGTCTAAGTGAATATAATTCACAGATTATGATAATAGTAAAAAAAATTTAACCATTCATATCTGATTGATCACATAATTCTTACGATATTGCACTAATAGATGAACTTGTTCCTTGTTTATTTCATGATAGTAGATACTAATCTCATCACCAGAATCCATATATGAGACAATGAATTCTTCATTCTTAAATCATTCTAATAAATCACCTATTGATGTAATCTCCACATATCAAAAAAATTATCTCACTTACTTGATATCTCCGATGTGAGGTGGTGAACAACATGGTCCAGGAATACCACCAATGTGGTGAAATCCCAACCCTAAAAGCTGCTCGTGAGATTATATAAGCAAGAAAACCAGTGAGTACACATTTCCGATGGAAATCTACATATAATACATATGGAATCATGAATTTTTATTACATAACTTTTCATTTCATTTTACAAACATAAGATCTTTAAAGTCTAGTGTCTAGGAAAAAAGGTACATAATACATGAAAATGTATAAAATTATTTTAATCCTCTTGAAAGGATTCTTGAAAAGTTAATCCTATGTAAAATTACTAAATCTCATAACCTGGAGACATACATTAAAGAAAACTGTGAGCATAAGGCCCAGTAAGGAAAACAAGTGAAATAGTTTACATGTGAACTTGAGAAATATCAATAAGAACATAAGGAATATCATAAAGTCATGATAAAGAGTCATATCATAATAATAATAATAACTCAAAAAAATAACTTTAAAATGTTGATAAAATATTTAATTTAGACATTCATAAGCATATCATCATGGTCCATCCCCAAGTTGTCATAAAAATTACCAAGGTTATTCACCAAGGTATCGTAAAACTTTTCATCTCTATAGATTAATTTCATTACCCAATGCATTAGAGAAATATCAGGTTACATCCTTAATATGCCTTTATTTCATGTGATCCACATATATCTTAATCAAAAATTTCATAAATAACCCAAATAGAATAAAATAAATGGGTTTCATATCAAAATTGTGACGTTTTAAAAAGTTCTTAAAAAACAAGATCATTATGTCATTTATAACCCATGGAAAGGAAATGAGGGTTTTATGTAGGTAAATTCTAGAATAAAATATCTCATTTTTATGTCTTTATGAATAAACTAGTAAATTAAATAGGTTTGAGTATTCACATAAATAAAATAAGAGCATTTCTTGAGAAAAAAGAGAGAGATTTTGAGATAAAAAATCTACTGCATAATGGCTATGCAACATGGTTTTAGAAAACATTAAAAAAAGGGGACAGAGTACACCCATTTATAAGATATTCATAATAAATTATAAGGATATAATAATATTTATATAAGAACATGGAATGTAAATTTTCAATAAATACCACATAAAAAGAATTTAAAAGAAAAAAGAGAAGTTATGAATTCCCTTATGAAAATTTGACAACCTAACATCGTCACTTAAAAATTAAGAAAATCAGTTGATGAGAGAGGAAAGGGTCTCTAATCATTTGGAAATAAAATGGACAGTAATAATTATATAGAATAATATACCCCAACATAATAAAATAAAAATGAAAATACATAACATAAAATTAGTCTTGACTAAAAGAGGAGGGTGAAAGGTTCCCTTACCTTGAAGAGTAACTTCAAAAACTCAAAGGTTGGGACCTTAGGAGGCTCTAGGGAACCTTTGGAGGACTCATTGGGAGGTAAAAATACCATATATTCATTTAGGAGGAATTTTTAATAAAAGAAATGAAGGAATGAGTTGGTATTTATAGAAAAAGTGAGAGAATATTTTATTAATTTCCAATGGACGCCTCATTAGTGGTATTTGAAAAACTATGGGCTTTCCCATGGTATTTTCCCATGTTATTATCCACTTGGGACACCTCATATCATATTTTACTGTACAAAAGTCTAACATAAATTTATATTAATTATTACATCATTATGATTCTATTATACGCACCGAAAACTCAAAAACTATATTTTTATTATTCACCAAAAAAAACCATTTTATAAAAGTCTCATAAATTCACTATAACCTAATATCAATGTTATGAATTCAAAAAATTACTCCATTTTATGAAAATAATTTTATAATTATGAGATATTTAATTTTTAAGTAAAATCACTATTTACCCGAAAAAATACTAATACTTAACTAATAATTTTTGAAACAGTTATTTACTTATGCTTTTATATCGAATTACAATTCAAGATGGCTGAATTATATTTATAATTTCTTAAGTGAGTTTACTATTCCATTGGTCACATTACTATTCTTAAGGGTAATTCTACTATTCATAGTTAACTATTCACTAAAAAATAAGTTGATCTTATTAGACTCTAAATTTCTTACAGATCACAACTGTATAAGACCATTTTTTGAAAATAATTTCACATTATTAATTATTTAAAGTATACAAAAATATTTTAAATTACTCTTTTTTATATTTATCAATAATATGAAACTTCAAAAAAATCATCCTATATTTATTTTGACATTTAAAATTCAAAAAAATTACTGTAATAAGAAATAAAAAAATTACTGTAACTAAGGCCTCATTACGTAGCCTCTTATAACACCTATATAGGACCTAAGAGTAAGGTGTGAAATGGTGATAGAATCTTAGGGAGTCTTGGACAACATTGTCTGAGTGGTGATTTCTATCAGCTTGAACTTCACCTGAAGGCAATTACGTTCAAGCTTAATATGTTAAATCTCAGCTTGGGATTCATCCAGAACAAAACCCAGTGATGCTGCCTCCTTCCCAAGCTCTAACAGATGGGCTTCGTACGACCTGAGTCTACTGGATGAGTCCATCGACTCTTCTTTTTTTATTAATTAACCATGATCATTTCTATTTATAAACAATAATTATAATGTTAAGATTATAGTTTCCAACGGTCATATTGACCAATGGTCATATAACAGTCAAAACCCAAAAATATAATTTTAATTATAGTCACTTCACTAATAATAGGATATAGTTTTTTTGAGTACAAAATAAAATAATACACAAATTCAGGAAACAAATATTATTCCAAAGTTTGGGATGTTACATTGTTCCCCCTTAAGAAATTTCTTCTATGAAATTTCAACTCGTACCCTCAGAAGAGAAAAGGTACAGGTACTTCTACCTCATAGACTTCTCTGGTTCCCACATGGATTTTTCATATTTGTGGTTCCTTCACAACACTTTAAAAAGGTAGGTAGTCTTGTTGCATAAAATTCTGTCTCTAGAATCCAAGATCTCCATCGGATTCTCCTCATAAGAGAGTTCATGTTCCAGTTATACCACCTCTGGATTTCATACATGTAAAGGGATAGGTGTGTACTTTCTTAAGAGGGATGTATTTAATACATCATGAACTTGTACTAGATTTGGAGAAAGTTCAAGCTGATAGGCCACTACTCTTACGCGATAAAGGATTTCATAGGGGTTAATGTACCTAGGGTTGAGCTTCCCTTTTTTCCCAAACCTCATGAATCTATTCCAAGGTGAAATTCGAAGAAATAATTTATCACCAACATCAAACTCCAAGTCCCTTCAATGGTTGTAGACATATCTCTTTTTCCAATTGTGAGCAGCCTTAATGTGTTTCTAGATGGCATGAACCTTTTCTATCATCTCTTGCATGAGATCATACCCAAGAATCTTACTCTCACCAACTTTATCCTAATAAGTAGGATTTCTATATCACTTCCCATATAGAGATTCATAGGGTGTCATTTGAATGCTTGAGTAGAAGTTGTTGTTGTAAGAGAACTCAACCAATGGGTGATGTTGATCCCATCCACTCTTAAATTCCATTGAGCATGTTCTCATCATGTCCTCAAGTGTTTGAATATTCATTTAACATTGGCCATAATTTTATGGGTGATAGGTCGTAATGAAATTTAATTCGGTACATAGAGCATGTTGAATAATTCCCCAGAATTTTGATGTGAACCTTGGGTCATGATCAGATATGATAGAAAGTGGAACTCCATGTTTCCTTACCACTTCCTTCATGTAAATATTTAAAATTTGATCAAGAGAAAAATATTCTCGAATAGAGATAAAATGGGCAGTCTTGGTGAGACGGTCCGCTATAACCCATATCGCATTATTTCCTTTAGAAGTTTTTGGGAGACCAGGGACAAATTTCATAGTGATATTATCCCACTTCCATGCTGGTATGGTTAGTGGCTGTAATACCCCTTTAGAAATTTGTCACTCTTCCTTCACTTGCTAACATACCAGGCACCTTATAATATAGTCAGAAATCTCCCTTTTCATATTATCCCACCAAAAAATATCATGAAGGTCCCTATACATTTTTTTTCTTCCAGGATGTATAGAGAAAGCAGATCTATGAGCTTCATCCATCAGCACCTTCTTTATTTCTGTAATAGATGGAACACATAGTCTTGTACAAAATTTCAGTACACCTTATTAGTCAATATTGAACTCAGGAAACTTCCCATCCTTTACAGCCTCAAAATTATTCTATAAAAAAGGATATTCTTTCTGAGATTTCTTGATATTCTATAGTAATGATGGTTGAGTAATCATTTGGGATAGGATTGATGATTTCACTTACATTATAATTACCATGTCTAGCTTTACTAGGTCATTGATCAAATGATCTCTTTGAATCCTCTTCATGGATATAACAACATGGGATTTCCTACTTAATGCATTAGTGACTTTGTTTTCTCTTCTGGGATGGTAATGAATTGAAAAATCATAGTCTTTAAGAAGTTCAACCATCTCCTTTTTATCATGTTCAATTCCTTTTGTGTAAAAATATACTTCAAACTTTAATGTTCTATGTATATATCACATTTCTCCCCATAAAGATAGTTCCTTCATATCTTCAGTGCAAAAAATGACCGCAGCCATATCCAGATCATGCGTATAATAGTTCTTCTCATGAGTCTTGGACTGTCGAGATGCATAAGCAATCACCTTGTCATTTTTCATGAGGACACATCTAATCCCTTTTAGAGATTCATCACAAAAAATAATTAATCCTTCTCCACTTGAGGGAAGAGTTAACATGGGTGTAGTTACCAATCTATTATTTATCTCTTGGAAACTTTTCTCACACTCCTTTTTCCATATTAACTTGAACCCTTTTCACGTTAACTTGATTAATGGATTATAAATTCATGAAAAGTTTTTTAAAAAACTCCTATAATTTCCTGATAATCCAAGGAAACTTCAAATCTTAATTATTGTTGTAGGTTAAGGCCACTCCTCTACAACCTTTCTCTTTTTAGGGTCAACTTTGATTCCTTCATTAGTTACAATGTGCCCCAGGAAATCAACTTCTTATAACCAAAATTCAAATTTTCTAAACTTTCCAAAAATCATATCCTTTCGTAGAGTTTGAAAAATAACCCTTAGATGATCCTTATTCTCCTCGCAACTTTTGGAATATATTAGAATATCATCAATAAAAACTACCACAGATTTATAAAGGTATTCCTTAAATACTCTATTAATCAAATTCATAAAAATAGAAGGATCATTAGTCAATCCAAAGGTCATAACAACAAACTCATAATGCTCATATCTTGATCCAAATGCATTTTTAGGAATATTTTCTTTCTTCACCCTCAATTGATGATAACCATATCAAAGATCAATCTTAGAGAAGAATTGATTCTCATGAAGTTGGTCAAATAAGTCATTAATTCTTGGAAGAGGGAATTTGTTCTTCACTATAATCTCATTCAGTTATCTATAATCAATGCATATCTTCATTGATACATACTTATTTTTCACAAATAGAATAGATTCTCCCCAAGGAGACACACTCAGTCAGATAAACCCCTTCTCCAAAAGATCTTAGATTTGTTTCTTTAATTCCTCCTACTCCATATTTTCTATCCTATATGGGGTCTTTGATATCGAATGAGATCTAGGTATAAGTTCAATAGAGAACTCTACCTCTCTTTCTAGGTTAGGTCTGGGTAACTCCTCAGGAAATATGTTAATGTATTCTTGGATGATGGGGGAATTTTCTATCCCTATACTCTCATTTAATTCTTATTCTTCAGTGATCCACTCCATATGGTAGGCTATAGGAGGTACTTCTAGAAAAAGATCAGGTCGATAAATCTCTTCATGGAAGATAATTATAGGTTTTCCATTCAAGACTACTGATATTTCCTTGCTTCTGTATTTGATCTTATCATTTTACTTTGAGATCCAGTCCATCCCTAGTATAATGTCAAATTCCAGCTTGAGAATGACTACTATATTTTCAATAAGATTGTACTCACTAAAGTAAATACTATAGTTTATAAACACTGATGATGCTTGGATAATCCCACCAAGATTCTTGAATGATAACTCTACTTTTAGTAACTCAGGGGTTGATTCTAAATTCTTTTAAAACTTGGAGAAAATAAAAGAATGCATAGAACCAGAATCAAACAAAGTACTTGATAGATTTGATAGAACAATAAGAGTACCTTCCACCATATCATTTGGTGCTTCAACTTCATCTGTATTAATAGAAAAAGCACAACCTCGCTCACTTGGACTATGTTGAGGCTGATGGTGATTCGCCTCCACTACCCTTGGATTTGGACATTGATTAGAAAAGTGCCCAAGTTGTCCACACTTGAATAATTGGACATTAGGTAGGGCCTACTCCATCTTACCATTTTCATTAGTTTTTGTAATTTGAGGCTTCACCACACTATAATAATTTTGTGTGATATGTTTATATCTTTCACACTTTTAGTACTTCCTGCTCCCGAGCAGGCAGTTCCTCGAATTCTTTTTCACACATTTATTACATGTGGGGCGTTCCACTTTCTTTCCTCATATTCCTTGATCAAAACTCTTCCCCAAGCTTGGGTCCATTGATATCTTATTTTCATTGGATTTATGAGACCACTACATCTCACCAAACTCTATTTCAACTTTCATATCACTCTTCATGATATCCTCATTACTATCATAGTCTCAATTTTCTAGATTCTTCTACATATGAGGTCTTATCCCACCAAAGAATCTATCAACCTTCCCATTAGGATCTATGATAAATATTGAGGTGTAATAGGAAAGTCTTGTGAAGTTCATCTTGTAGCTTCCAACAGATTCATTCTCTTTCTAATTCAGCTTAAGAAACTCATTCTCCATTTTTGTTCTCATCAAATAAGGGAAATACTTATTGAATAAGATCCCTCTGAACTCTTCCAAATCCATATCTTCAACCTCCACACTTGGACTCATGTTTTAAATCAGTTTCCACCACTGAGAAGCTTCTACCTCTAAGACATAAACAACCAGGGTGACCTTGTCTTGTTCTGAATAGTATAGCATAGAAAAGATCTTCTCGATAGAGATGATCCACCATTCAGCAATCAATGGGTCGGTAGATCCACTAAAGGTTGGTGGTCATTGATGCATAAAGGACTCAATAGAAAATTTTTCCCTTCATGGTGAAATAATTCTCTTAGCTTGATTAAAGTTATTTCCCATGACTTGAGTTAGTTGGTTCATCATTCTCATGAAAGTTTCCATTCCAGATTCCATCAGAGGGCCATCATCGCATGGTCCATTGTGGTCACCATTTGCACAGTTCCTCCTATTTCCCACCATTTTCTAAAAGAATAAAACCTTAGTGAGAAGCTTATTTAATTTACTAATATTTTAACTATAAAGGATTTATATGTCATAAAACTTCAGGCGTAAACATATTATTATTTAACAACAATTAAATTTCTTTATAAATCCTTCATAATGATTCATAAAAAGCTTGTGATTAACCAAAAATATCTCTCGAGAGTGTCAAACCGGAGTACAGCAAGTCCCGTTGTTTTGTACTAGTTCTCTTTAAAGTCTAGATCAAAGTGGTTTTTTTGAGTTTTACCCCTTGATATATCTATTCCAAAGCCACATCCACTTGTTTGTATCCAGACATGGATTTATTTGTTCGAAACCCACTTAATTAATATTTCACCAAAATACCAAGAAGTTTTCGTATATTTAAAATTTCCTATAGAGTTCTTCCTAAAGTTTTCATAGTTTAATTTCCAAAAATAAATAAACTATCCTCTGATACCAACTATGGAATCCCTCCTTTTTATTACAAAATGTTTCATTTCATTTTACAAATAGATGATCTTTAAAGTCTAGTGTCTTGGAAAATAAGGTACATAATACATGAAATCATATAACATTATTTTAATAATCTTAAAATTATTCTTTAAAAGTTCATCCTATGTAAAATTATTAAATCTCATAACCTAGAGACATATATAAAAGTAAAGGGTGATAAAAATCCAAGTAAGTAAAACAAGTGAAATGGTTTACATGTGAACTTGAGCGATATCAGTAAGAATATAGAGAATATCATAAAGGCATCATAAAGAGGCATATCATAATAATAATAACTTAAAACATAACATGAAAATGTGGCTACAAGTTTTAATTTAGACATTCATAAACACATCACCAATGTCCATCCTCAAGGTCTCATAAAATTTACCAAGGTTATTCACCAAGGTATCGTAAAACTTGTCATCTCTATAGATTAAATTCTTTACCCAATGCATTGGAGTGATATTAGGGAACACCATTAATATTTCTTTATTTTTATTTGATCCATATATATCATAATAAAATATTTCATAAATAACCCAAATATAATAAAATAAATGGGTTTCATATCAAAATCATGACATTTTAAAAAGTGCTTAAAAACATGATCATTATGTCATTTATAACCTATGGAAAGGGAATGAGGTTTTTATGCATTTTAATTCAAAAATAAAATATATCATTTTTATGTCTTAATGAATAACCCAGGAAATGAAATAGGTTTTTTTATTCACATAAATAAAATAATATAATTTCTTGAGAAAAAAGATATAGATTTTGAGACGAAAATTCTACAGTATAATGGTTATGCAACATGGTTTTAGAAAACATTAAAAATAGAGGGGACATAGGTCAGCCATTCATAATAGAGTAATAATATAGTATAAGGATATAATAATATGGATATAAGAACATTTCAGGGAAATTTTCAAGACATACCACATAAAAGATAATTTTAAAGAAAAAAAAGAGAAGTTATGAATTCCCTTATGAAAATTTGACAGCCTAACGGTGTCCCATAAAAATTAAGAAAATCAGTTGATGAGAGAGGAAAGGGTATCTCATAATTTTGAAATAAAATTTAAATCAATAAAGATAAATGATAACATACCCCAACATAATAAAATAGAAATGAAAATACATAACATAAAATAAGTATTGACTAAAAGAGGAGGGTGAAAGGTTCCCTTACCTTGAAGAGAAACTTCAAAAACTCAAAGTTTGGGACCTTGGGGGGGGATTTAGGGAACCTTGAGAGGAATAATTGTGAGATAAAAAGACTAAATATTCATTGAGGATGAAGTATGAATGAAATTAATGAAGGAATGGGTTGGTATTTATAGAAAACGTGAGGGAATATTTTATTAATTTCCAAGGGACACCTCATTTGTGGTATTTGAAAAACCATGGGTTTTCCAATGGTATTTTCCCATGGTATTAGCCAATTAGGACACCTCATATCATATTTTACTATATAAAAGTCGACCAGAATTTTATATTAATTATTACATCATTATGATGTCATTATACACACTGAAAACTCAAAAACTGTATTTTTACTATTCACTAAAAACAAAACATTTTATAAAAAATTGGTAAATTCACCCTAGCCTAATATCAATGTCCTGAATTAAAAAATGAACTTCACTTTATGAAAATAATTTTCTAATTATGAGATATTTAATTTTTAAGTAAAATCACTATTTACCCAAAAAAAATACTAATACATAACTAATAATTTTTGAAACAGTTATTTACTTATACTTTTATATCGCATTACCATTCAAGATGCCTAAATTGTATTTATACTTTCTTAATTGAGGTTACTATTCCATTGGTCACATTACTATTCATAAGGGTAATATTACTATTCATAATTTAATATTCAAAAAAAATAAGTTGATCTTATTAGACTCTAAATTTTTTACTGATCACAACTGTATAAGACCATTTTTTAAAAATAATTTCACGTTATTAATTATTTAAAGTATAAAAAATATATTTTAAAATAATCTTTTTTTATATTCATAAATAATATGAAACTTCTAAAAATTCATCCTATATTTATTTTTACATTTGAAATTCAAAAGAATTTAATATAATATGAAATAAAAATTTATTTATACAAAAGGATTACACAAACTAACTAAGGCCTCATTACATAGCCCCTTATAAAACCAGCATAGGACCTAAGAGTAAGGTGTGCAATGGTGACAGAATCTTGGGGCAGCTCAGACAACATTGCACGAGTGGTGATTTCTATCTACTTGAACTTCTCCTGAAGGTGATTATGTTCAAGATTAATATGTTAAATCCTAGCTTAGGATTGGTCCAGAGAAAATCCCAGTGATGCTACCTCCTTCCCAAGCTCTAACATATGGGCTTCATATGGCCGAAGTCTATTGGATGAGTTCATCTACTCTTCTTTCTATATTAATTAACCACGATCATTTGTATTTATAAACAATAATCATAATGTTAAGAGTATAGTTTCCAATGGTCATATTGACCAACAGTAATATTATAGTCAAAACCCAACGATCTCATTTTAATTATACTCACTTCATTAATGATAGGATATAGTTTTTTTGAGTACAAAATAAAATAACACACAAATTTAGGAAATAAATATTATTCAAAATCTTGGGTCATTACAATCCAGTATCCCTCATCACCATGAACAACGAATTCGAGATATTATCCCCTGAGCATGAAAACTACCACCTTCCATATCTAATGAAGGTGGACAAAATGAAAAATATGGCTCCCTTACAGTTAAAGTTCCACCAAGGAGGGAATCTATCAACCATCACCACTAACACCATCCCACTGATACCCATGAGTCACCTGTAAAGGGTACCACTCAAAATGTTGTCACCTCTAATTCCCATACATATGCATTAAGGAAGACACATCGGGCGAGGAAGGTTCTGAAAACCCAGGAGTCGGCTCATATCTGCACTCCCACTGATGAAGTCTGCCAACATATTCTAGAAGTAACCAGTAAGCAGAATCATATCCCTACTCACTCAGAACAAGTCTTTGGGAATACTCCAATGACAGGAAAGGGGGAGGTTCATATCCCTATCCCTATTCATAAAGCTCATTGACATAGTCTGGTGGAATAAGAAGGGAATATGTGGGTGTATATTCCCACTTAAATCAAATACATATTCCAATTTAAAATGGAGATGGAAATTTTGAATGCTTATATCCCTGAGCACACTTTTATAAAATGAAAATATATTTTAGCAACAATTGAAGAACTTTGTCATCATATTCTAGAACTATTTCATATAAAGGTTCAGGAACATACTCATATCCCTAAATCCATGTAAACTTAACAATTTAATCATTATGAACAAGTGGTTGTACCAGAGAAAGTGAACCTTATTTTTCCTATCCATAAATATTATCAGCATATTCCGATAAAGCACGAGGCATCGGATCGGGCTCATACTCCTATTCCAACCAGATCTCATTAAGTGAGAGTGGAACATTCCTTGAGAAAAGGGTGTATTATAACTTCCCAGATCCATATGTCACTCAAATAGTTCCATGTACCCGGTTGGCCACATGGCCTCAAGTGCAATTTCCCAAATTCCAGAGGTTACCGACTAGCAGCGAGGGACAATGGTGTGATAGTGGAGAAACTATTACCTAATTGGTAGATAGTAACACAACAGAATAAATAATAATACAATAATAGAAGTATTAAATAGCATACAACTGAAACAAATAGCAAAATACTGATAAGATAAATAACCAACCATCGTTCCATACAAAAGATGATGTGTCAAGTTATGTTCTAAGAAAATAGCCAAAAAAAAGGTACATTGTAACGATCCAAGATATATGTTCCAAAATATTAAAAGAAAAAAATAAAACTAATAGGAATCACAATCCTCAACTCAGTCTCATGCTATCCAACTCCTAAGAAGCACATCAAGTACCTATAGCAGGGCTCTTTCCCTGATCAACACCTACAGTCATATAATCTGTTTGGGCCCAAAAGCATGACCCAAACAGGGTGTGTGACTAAATCCCAATAAAAACCAAACAAAGGTATATTCCAATCTATCAGTAGATATATATAACAAAAAGTGTACAATAGTGAAAGTAGTAAACTATAAGGTACTCAAAAGAAATCACAACAATGTCTCAGAAGACAATGTAACCAATTTCAAGTGAAGAAGTAATCCAAGCTTGTAATTTGTATTGGTATACATGTCATTATTCATTCCATTTCATTATTCAATTACATTGGATTATATAAAACTATCAAGGTCTGGACTAGGCCCGAAGACCCCCCGAATAAAAGTAACCATCAACTCGTGACATAATAATCATTTCATCATTTTCTAATAGAGCTTGGCTTTGGTATCCCTCAATGGATCCTAGGTTCTCTTGGCATTTTGAATAAGCCCCAATGAGTCTGACCACCCTATTTTTGGATCCCTCATGTCCATTACATAATTAACCTCTTAATCCCATCCTTTATATTTTAACTAATACAATGGTTCACCCAATGTTTGTATGGTGCAATTAGTCACATGAGCCCAACCTTGACTTTTAACTAAGATTATGGCTCACCCATTACTAATTACCCCTTTTTATCATTTAATTCAATTACACATTTCATCTCAAAATCAACACATGTGAATTAAACTATCACATGTCTTTAAAATAATTAACTCATGTGGGAAAAATTTACATAATAACCAACACATGTAAATTAAACTATTATATGGTTATACAAGGATAACTCACATGGGAAAAACATATAATAAGCCTATTATGAAATTTAAACATTTAAAAGGATTAAAATAACAAATTATCTCATGTGGGAAATTCATATAATGAGAATTACATTTTTAATAACCCAAGAATGGGAATTCAAGTCATGCCTCATAAGCATTCTTGGCCAAATGTCTATCTAATGGAACCCCATCCATGGGGTGGCCCTAAATCAAGGTTCAAAACCATAAACACACTTTCAAATCATCTAATTAATTACCTAATAATCAATAGTAAATAATAGGGTTCATTATTCAATTAAGAGACACCCTAAAAGTGGGTGCACGGTACTCCAGCATATATAATTAACTCTACAATCAATGAAAGGCACAATACCACCTACCTCGTGTTTATATGACTCTCCTAGTCTAGTGTCAGCTTTCAAATTGGCCTAAATATAAGTAAATCTACAAAAACAAGAAAAAATTGGAATCCTTGATAACTGGTTCAAGACAATAAATCAGGAATAAAGGATCAAAAGGAATCGAGAACTCACTAAGAGGGTTTTAACAGATTCAACGGTGTTCGAATCAAGTTTTGGTCGACGAAATGGGAGGTGAATTTCCCATTTGGATTGCCTTTCATGTTTAATGTCAAAGGGGGTTCATTTTTTCGTTTGGAAAAAATGATGCTACTACCTGATTTAATCAAAAAAAAGTACATATCATGTACTTGAAACTACATGTCATGTCTGTACAATTTTTTTCCAGACCATTACAAGATTGTGTAATGGGATTACATGGCATTTTTCCCTCCATACATGGCGTGTACCTATCAGTACATAGTGTATATTCCTCAGTAACATTGTGTAATAGGCCTATAACCATCCCTTAAACTTTTTCCCCCATTTTCTTAATTATAAACTGAAAAGGAAAGATATGTACCTCAAAGGAGGAAATGGGTTCTTACAAACTTCCCCACTTAAAGAAATTTATCCCCGAATTTCCCTTCCAATGGTGGTGAAGGAATATCAGAGAATAACTCCAGAAATTATGATTGAACATTGGTCTCCCTCTCTCAGGTCTCGTTATGCATTCGGTTTTGCTTCCATAATAGTCATACTAAAGGAATAGATCATCCACGTAAAACCTCTGTGCTACGATCCAAAATATTAATGGGATGCTCTTCAAAAGATACATCTTCCTGCAACTCCACTTCCTCAGAATAAAGGTGTGGAATGGGTCCAAAAAGTAACATCTCAATTGAGAAATGTGGAATAAATCTTACATAGATCTGTACCTCTAAGGTAACTATAATAGATAGGCATCTGGCCCAACCCACTCCAGAATCTCAAACGGACTAACATATCTCGGAAAGGCTTACCTTGTCTCATGATCCTCTTATGCCCCAACCTCAATGATACAAGTAAGAAAACTCAATCCCCAACCTCAAACTCCAAAGGTAATCTATGGTGATCGACATATGATTTCTGATGAGACTGTGCAGTATCCATCTACTTCTGAATCAACTGAACCTACTCAGTAGTCTCCTAGACAAGATGAGGTCGCAACATAGCTGCCTCTCCTGCCTCCAGCCAACATAGGGGCGATCGGAATGGCCTACCGTAAAAATCCTCATATGGATCCATCTTAATAGTATCATGGAAGATATTGTTGTAGGAGAACTCAAAAAGGGGTATATGTGTCTCCCAAGAACCCTCAAAATCCAGGATGTATTCCTGAAGCATGTCCTCCAGCACCTAAATTATACACTCTGACTGGCCATCTATCTTAGGGTGATAAGATGTGCTCAGAAGCACCTATGTACCCAAGTCCCTATGTATCCCTTTCCAAAAACAATAATTAAATTGTTAATCCATATCTAAAATGATAGAATGTGGGGCCTCGTGCAGTCGTACAATCTCGTGGATGTACAACCTCCAAAGTTCATCAACATCGAAGGTTTATTTAATTGGAAGGAAATGTGAAACCTTCATAATATTGTCAACAAGAAACCATACTGTATGATTACCTTAGTTAAACCTTGTTAAACACAACAAAAAATAAATTTCAACGTCATTCCATTTCCACTCAAGAATGGGTAGCTACTGTAAAATCCTGGTTGGTCATTGATGTTTTGCCTTCACCTACTGATAGGTGGAACATCCCATGAAAAAACAAGAAAAATATCCCTTTATACCAAGCCACTGATACTGACAATTTAAATCCCAATACATCTTGGAGACACCAAGATGAACTTCCCAAACTAAATCACAAAAAACCCACATCATCTCCTCACATATGTCTGTTGAAACCCAAACGTGGCCTTGTAACTGTAGAACCTCATCCTCACCTATGGTCCAACCAGGAGGAGGGTCCTCACCTACCACACTCTCCCATATAAATAGGCCTTCGGAATCCAATAGATTCCTTATTTTCACTCAGTCTAGTAGGGTAGAGGTAAAAACTAATGATTAAAGAAAATTATCTCCCTTACTATTGTGCACCTCCAAGTGCATCTCAGATAACAACGCCATAAGCTTCCACTCGCTATTGGCCTACAACACTTCTTGTATTTGATTCCTCCTGCTCAATGCATCAGCCACTATATTTCATTTCACAATTTTGTATGAAATCTCTAAGTCTAAGGACTGAAGGTATTCCACCCACCTTCGATTCCTTATATTTAGATCACACTGTGTAAATATGTACTTGAGACTATTGTGGTCCGTGTATACTAAATAATTCTACCCCAATAAGTAATTTCTCCAACAGTGTAAAGCATGAACCACCGAAGATAACTTGATATTGTGTGTTTGGTAATTCCTCCCATGAGTCCTTAACTGCCAATATCTGTACGTAATGACTCAATCTCGCTGCATAAGAACTACTCTTATACTGATACCTGATGCGTCGTAGTACATAGTGTACCTTCTTCCCATCTCTGGAAAAAATAGTATCGATGCTGAAGTCAATATTCCTTTCAAATCCTGAAAGGTCATCTCATAGGAATCTGTCCATACATACTTCTCACCCTTTTTATTCTAGAATATTAGTGGCACTTCTAAACATGAGAAGCCCTATATGAATCACTTGTAGTAACCCGGTTTTCCCAATAAACTTCACATGTCAAAGATGTTCTTGGTCTGTTTTTAAGAATATACTTATCTCACCTTCTTTGGGTCCACTAATACTCTTTTCTCTGAGATGATGCGACATAGAAAGTGAATATGATTCATCCAGAAGTGGCACTTTGTGATCTTATCATATAAATGATGATCTCTCAGTGTATTCAAAACAATATCAAGATGTGTGGTATAATCATTTCGATTATGAAAATACACCAAGATATCATCCAAAAAACCAAAAAAAACAAATCAAGATAAGGATGGAACACTCATTTCATCAGTTCCATGAAAACTACTAGTGTGTTTGTGAGACTGAATGGCATAACAAGATACTTGTACATACCATACCTTCTCCAAAAGGTTGTGCGAGGTATGTCTGATGGTCTAACATAAAACTGATGATATCTGGATCTCAAATAAATCTTAAAGAAAATTAACCTCCTCATATATGATCAAATATATCATCAATTCATAATAGAGGATACTAGTTTGTAATTGTCAACTAGTTCAATTTCTGATAATCCTCGCATATCTTGAGAGTACCGCCCGCCTTCTTCGCAAAACGGACCGGTGAACCCCATGGATAAGTATTTTTTCTGATGAAACCCTTATCCTCCAAATCCTATAAATTTATCTTGAGCTCTTACAACTCCTTCATATCCATCCTATAAGGTCGAATGGATACCGGTGCAGCTCATGGTACCAGCTTGATAGAGAACTCTACCTCTCTCAGCAGAGGTAGGCCTAAAAAGTCATCTGGGAGGACTTCCCTAAAATGATTAACTATTGGAGGGAAATCTGTTTGACGTGTCCCCTGGTCATCCAAATATAAACTTTCAATCTGGGCTGTCATCCCACCCAACCCATGATTCTCAAGTCCATCTTGGATCTCCTAAACATTCCATTCACCCTTGTGTAGAAATGATATGCCTTCTGGTGATGTAAAACTCACCCTGCAGTGATAGAAATTTAAAAAGCCTTGAAAGGAGACCAACCAATACATTATAAGAATGAAATAAAATCATGTCATCTCTAAGATATAGAGTTCCCATGTGAAGTGACACCTTCCAGCCTCAAGGGGTCACTCCTTTCACTAACGTACACCTGCCATTATAATCCCTAACAGAGTGTCTAGCATCATAACATCATCATAATTAAAAACACAGAGCCCTAGGATCTCCAAAATGGTCATAGATATGAAACTATGTGAATCCACTTTATCAAAGAGTACAGAAGATAAAATGGAGGTGAATAGAACAGTACCTCGAATAGTGGAAAGTATGAGATCCTTCTCCCACTGGGCATGTTACACTGCATAATTCTAGCCTATACCATATCTCTGCAACACTGCCTGGATACCCTAGGTTGATCCACTCTATTGTCTCTAAAAACTTGGAGTATGGATACCACGTCCATGACCACCACCTTTTCCTGAGTGGCCTAACGTATTCTAGTTCCCTGATTGGTGAGAAGCTACTGGACCTGTTCCTAAACATGGAGTCTATTCAGACCCTCTCTCACTAGCCAATGGAGGAAATGTCCTGCAGAAATGCTAAATATGGCCCATATTTTCACAAGATCAGCACTCAATTGGGTCCATCAGGAAATTTGGTCTAGTATGCCCAATTCTTCGTCACTAGAAGCACCTCACCTGGCTACCCAAAGACACATTCTGAGTACTAGATTCGCCACGAGTAAGCTCCATAAGATGCTTCCTACTACCAGTTGAAATAGTACTAGATATTGGTGTTGAAATACCTTGGTTGGAACCACCATATTATCTTTTATTTAACTCAATAATCAGTTTCTGGTTCACTATATAAGATACCAATGTTATCCGGAATATATTCACCTTTGAGCGGATGTAGTACCTGATACCATCCTCGAATCTCCTAGTATTTGATAGATCATCACCCATCAGAATAGGTGTGAAGATCTAGAGCTCAGTAAAGCAAACAGATTAATCCATAACCAATAGATCATCCTACTTTAGATGCATAAACTCATGGTCTTTATTGGCCCTCAGTGTCTCAGGATAGAAGTAGTCATAGAAGACTGTATGAAAATCATCTCATGTCATGTCCTGCTAATGCTCTATCTTTATAGTAACATCCCACCACATCTTGGAGGAATCACACATCATATAATTTTTTAACTTGAACCTCCTCTCAAGAGGCATCTCTAGATTCAAGAAGATTGATAACATGGCCTCTATCCATGACTTTGTATCATGTGTTCCCCCATCACCAGAAAATGTGGGTAGATGTTGTTGCTGGAACACTCTAGTCAGCTCAGCCATAGAATTGGAAGGTTGAGATGCTCCCTGGAAAGTTTGTATAAAGATCACAAAGTTTTTTTGGAACTATGCCTCAACACCTACATCTATAACAACTATCGGTGCCTTATCTGGCACCAATGGACGATCCACTGGTAGCCAATGGCCTACCACCTCCGGGGTATTCTCACTGCCACCCTCCTGGCATACTACTGGAGGTCATCATGGTGGAATTTCTCTGTAAAGTCCATCATATACACCTTAGTAAAAACTTATTCATTAAGTTATATATTTCATGAGCATAAGAACTTAATAGGAGAAGAAAATCCTCAAAAGTTTCCAAAAGAGGAGTACAGGGTTTGTAGAAAACAAACACAGTGTACACCCTCAAGCTCCTACCTAGGCGTGTACTTCCACCAGCCTAGGCATGTAACAATACTAGGTACATGGTGTGTTAGACTTGTACATGTCATGTACACAAGTCTCCCTTCCTATCCATGTACTCCCACACGGCCAGATTCACATGGGTTTGGCCTGAGTAAGACTACATAGTATGTACCAAAGGTACACATTCGTGTACTTGCGAAACCTGCCATCCTGTTTTCCTTCTCAGAAGTCCGGACACATGTTCATCTACCATATGGAGTGTACATAGGGTACAAGGAATTTACATGAAAAATTTTCATTATTCCCAAGCGTAAGAACACATGGAATGTGTTCATAGGACCACATGTCGTGTTGTCTTGGTTTCTAGAAAATAATCCTCAAAAACTTCCCTGAAACCCCTATTTTTGAAAAATAAAGTAACAGTGTTCGAAATTATGATCTGCAGAGGGAATACTCCCTACAAATAAAATCTTTTCATCCACATATAGCACATAAATACACAATTTCATCTCATAAATGAAACATGATCCACCAAAATTCAGATCCAAGTGGGCCCATACTCCTTAGGGAAAAAAATTTGACATCCATTCAATTCAACCATAAAATGTACCAATAAACCTATCACAAAATAATGCATATCTATCATGACATCTATCACAACAGCATGTAATCATTAATTCTCTCTATATGGAATGGAAATAATTCATGGCACGTGGTTTCTAAAAAGTTCCTATATGATTCATGAGATGGCATACCCTCATCTCATCGGGTTGCAACAATATAGAACCACATTAAAATTAATAATAACATCACAATACAAGTGTTACATCCAACAGTGAAATTGAATCAAATATAACAACTCAAAATCTAAATGTCTCAATTCAATTCGAGATAATTTGGATTTTCTTTGTACATTGGGTATCTAATCCCAAGCACAGTTTGTTACCAAAATAAAATTCCTTCCTATCCCTATCTAATGTTTCTAAATAGTAAGGAAAATTAGAAAATAACACTTCTATGATACCACTTTTTAATGTCCTGTATCCATATGTCACTCAACTAGTGCCCCGTACTTGGTTAGCCATGTGGCCTCAAGCGTGTTTCTCCAAATGCCAGAGGTTGTTGACTAGAAGTGAGGGCCTAGGGTGTGATATTGGGAAAACTATGCCCTCATTGGAAGATTTTAACATAATATAATAAATAATAATACAATAGAAAAAGCTCATACAACTGAAATAAACAACATAATACTAATAAGATAAATAACCAAGAATCGTTCCATACCAAATTTGATACATCATGTTATGTTCTAAGAAAACATCCAAAATAGGTACACTGTAATGATCCAAAATATATGTTACAAAATCAAAAAAAACAAAGAAAACTAAGAAGAATCACAATCCTCGGCTTGGTCACATGATATCCTTCTCATAAGCAGCATGTCAAGTACCTATAGTAAGGCGCTTGCCCTGATCAACACCTACAATCATATAATCTGTTTGGGCCCAAAAGAATGACCCAAACAGGGTGAGAGACTAAATCCCAATAGACAACCACCCAAGGTTTGTTCCAATATTTCAGTGGATATATATATAATAGGAAGTGTACAACAGTGAAAGCAGTAAACTAGAAGGTACTCAAAAGCAAACACAACAGATATATCAGAAGATAATGTAACCAAGTTCAAGTAAAGTTTGGATCCAAGATTGTGCTTTGGTTTGGCAGATGCATCATTAGTCATTACATTTAATTATTAAATTCCATTGGATTGTAGAAAATTCTTTAGGTCCATCCTAGTATCGATGACCCCCCGTATAAAATTAATCCTCAACTCGTGACATAATAATCATTTAATCATTTTCTAATAGAGCCTCACCTAGGTATCCCTCAAAGGATCCTAGGGTCACTCATCATTTTAAATAAGCTTCAATGAGAACAACCACCCTATTTGTGCCTCGCTCACAGCCTTTACATAATTAACTCATAGATCTCATCCATTGTCTTTTAACTAAGACAATGGTTCACCCAATGTTTATAATGTGCAATTAGTCACATGAGCCTAACCTTGTCTATTAACAGAGTCTATGGCTCACCCATTTCTAATTACCCCTTTTTATTATTTAATTAAATTACACATTTCATCTCAAAAGCAATACATGTGAATTAAAATATCACATGGATTTAATATAATCAACTCACATGGGCATAGTTTGCATAATAACCAACACATGTAAATTAAACTATTACATGGTTAAACAAGTATAACTCACATGGGAAAACATATAAAAATATGATTATGAAATTAAAAATTTACAAGGCCAAACATAAAAAAATATCTCACATGGGAAATTCATATAATGAGAAATACATTTTTAACAACCCAAGAATGGGAATTCAAGTCAAGCCTCATAGGCATTCTTGGCCAAATGATCATCCAAGGGAAACACACCCATACGGTGGACATAAATCAAGGTTCACAACCTTTAACATACTTTCAAATAATCTAATTAATTACTTAATCATTAATAAGAAATAACATGGTTCATTATTCAATCAAGTGATACACTAAAAGTGGGTGTGCAACACTCCTCTATATATAATTAACTTGACAATCAACTAAAGGCACATGACCACCTACCTCATGTTCGTATGACTCTTCTTGTCTAGTGACAGCTTTCAAATCGACCTAAATCAGAGTATATATATATAAATATAAAAATTCTCAAACCTCAATAACTAGGTTGAGAAAATAAGTTAGGACAAAAGGCTCAAAAGGAATCTATCACTCATCGATAGGGTTTCAATGGATTCGATGATGTTCGAATCAGGTTCTGGATGACGAAATAGGAGGCAATTTCCTATTTGGATTTCCTAGTGCGATACTCATCGAAGGGGGGGTTCATTTCCATCTGTTTGGAAAAAATGGTTATACTACCTGATTTAATAAAAAAAAAATTACATAGGATTTACTTGAAACTACACGTTGTGTCTATACAATTTCTGGCCAGACCATTACATGGTCGTGTATTGGGATTACTTGGCATGTATCCCTCCATACACAGCATGTACCTATAAGTACATGGTGTGTTGTCCCCAGTCACATCATATAATATGCCTTTAGATATACCTTAACCTCTTTTCCCCCATTTTATAAGGTATAAACTAAAAAAGGAATGATCTATACCTCATAGGAAGAACCTAGTTCTTACATGCATGCCTATCAAAAAGGTATAGTGACATATTCCAAAGGCTCAGGATCAAGATTATATCCCTATTCTAGTCGAGGATCACTAAGTAAGAGGGGCATAGGTCTTAGGAAAGACACGTATTCTTATCAAATAAGTCTAGCGGTATACTCCAAAGACCCAGGATCAGGAATATATCCCTATTATGGATGGGGCTGATCAAGTGAGAATGGTAAAGGCCTCAAGACAGGTTCGTATTCTTATCAGTGAATATTCCTAGAATATTATAGTAGATCATGGAAGATAGGTGTATATTCCTACTTCTACCAATGAAAAACTACACCATCATCATTCTGAGGAAATACAGGAGGAGTCTCATATCCCTTCTCCGATTTTGGAGGTCTGTCGACATACTCTGGTGGGTAATGCACATTCAGACCAGGCTCATATTACTATTCCAACCGAGGCTCACTAGGTGAGAGTGGCACGTGCATCAGGGTAGGCTCATATTCCTGCTAAGAAAGACTAGTGGCATATCCCAAAGGATTAGGATTGGGATCATACTCCCATCTTAACTGAGGCTCACCAAGCGATAATGACACATGCCTCAGGACAGGCTCATATTCCTTTCAAAACTGCAACAGATCAATGGCATACTCTAGAAGATTCTCAGAAATGGACAGATATACCCACAACTCTAGATGGTTATAATAAAGTTCTAAAAACCATCATATAACAGGCCCATATCCTTGCACAATCCCAAAAGGTAGGTTTGCATACTCCAACCACAATACAGAACAAGACCAATATTTCTAATATTGAAAATTCTAGTGTCCTTGGGCTCATTTGAGACACATTCTCAACACCACAAGGGTATTTCAACTCTTCCACCAAAGTATAAGGTGCTCATTACCGTGATATTTCTCTTCATGGTAGTGTGGAGATGGATCATAAGGACTCTACTCCTAACATCCATCATGGTTAACCTCCCTATGGTAATATCTACCATGTACAAGGAAATCCTCCCATTTCCCTGAAACCTTCATATAAATATGTAACACCCCAAGCTTACACGGTACTTTTCCCTTGGAATAATGTAATAGCTTACATTTTATGCAACTTCGAGATTCTAACACATCACAACCAATCAAACTAGCCGTTAGGAATAGTAATACCCAATTTTTGAAATTTTATCAATTTTATCTTTCAAAATGGAATTCATTTTTGGGTTTAGAATATTGAAATTATCTTAGGGTGAAGTTTTGGTATTTTTCTGAAAACATTCAGTTTTTAATAAATAATAAAAAATACTAAATTTTGATTAAAAACAACTATTTTAATCAAAATTATTTATAGTGATAAATTATACAATTGAGTGGTTTTTAAGTTTAATTATATTATATTTTTACAATCTAATCCAATGTTTGTCATTGGATGTAATTTCACATTTAAACTGGACATAAGCAAGTGGCAATCTTTTGATAGTTATTATTTCTTAAAAATGTGCTTTTTGTTTTGACAATGGGAATTAATTTTAAATTAATTTCTACCACTTATGTGTTTTGAATTTAGAAAAATGGATTCCATATTTATAATCATGAGTTAAAAATTTTTTAAATAGGTAACTTTTATTTTTATAAATTTTGAATAATTACTTCAGTAAATATTTTATTTGTTGTGGTTAAAGGGGTAAATCCAGTAAATAAGGTTAAAAAATAATATAATAATAATATTAAATTACCCTAACACATGTCCTAACCCTATTTTCTGATACATGTATGAACATGGTAATCCTTGGGTAGATTTTGGGACCCCATGGAGCCACTTGGGAGTGATAATGACATTATATATTAAATAATTTAAAGTAAAGACAAAAATAACAAAAGCAAATATATTTTAGTAAAAAACAATTATATGAGGTTATATAATTGATCTATTCGACTATAAATATTAATTAGAAAGATAAAAAGATTTCCTAAATAATGGTATTTTATTTATGAATTTAAGACATTGAATAATTAAATTTATTTATGACACAATGATGATGCAGTATTTTCATTATTAATGAAAGAATCAAATAAATGGTATTATAGATGTTAAAATAAATATAATTTGAAATTTTTGATGCCATACACGAATTTTATAGGTGAATTTGATATGTTAAGATTGATTAAATGAATTTTTTTCGAAGTAATAATTTTTTTAGGAATTTAACAAAAACAAAATAGCAAATAGTGTCAGAATTGACATAAAAGAGTTTTTTTAAAAAAATATTACATTATTAATTGATATTCTATTTCTAAAAATCTAATGTTTGGCCAAAAGACTTATATAATTAAATTTTTATCATTAATTAACCACTTGTGGATCTCTTGGAAGTTTATAGAAAGTTTATTAACCATATAATATAAAAATACAAAGATACATGGTAAATGTCAAACTATTTAACTAAGAGTTAAATCTAAAAGATAAGGTTAATATAGTGACCCAAACCTTTCTAAAACCTATTAGTTAAGATTTATTAGAACCATATACACATTATACTTTAAATAAATAATTTGTTAGACATTATAAACCTAAAATTATTTTATTATAAAATAATATTTCAATCTTTTCCTAATGTTCTCCTCACCCCTCTTATAAAAGGGAAATTCCCCTTCTCTCTAATTCACACCTTCAAAGCCATTTGGATCAGCCAACCCCAGAAAAAATACCCTATCAATTTTCCTCCATTTATAATATATCTCTTCCTTTAGTCATAAATCCAAACTAAGGATCTCTTTTGATCAAATCAAAAGGAAGAACCCGAAGAAGAGGTAAATATTTCATAACCTCTTTCAAGTTCCTTTCTTCTTCCACTTCCTCTTTATTTATTGTTTCCATTATAAAATAATAACTCCATTATATTATATATACTATGATTTTATTATAAATATGTTAAAACCATAATCATTATTCTATCCATTATTTGAATGACATGTCATCATACGTGTGTATGTATGGCTTATCGTCTACAGGTCGTCGTGTAGTTGTTATTCAATACATTATTATTTGGATGGGTATAATAATGATGTATAATTGATGTAAATAATAAATATAACATGATAATGATTATTTATATATGATATAACATCCAATTATATATTATTTTAATATCAAAATAATGATATTATCGCTCGTGTGTACGTACGGATTACCGTCTCCACAAACGCGATGAGATTCATTCCCCATCGTATCCATTCAAGACTAATTTTAATTTGATGATAAAAAATAAATTTTAAAGACTTTATTTCATTCTGTATATGAATAAGATACATCATATCCACAACAAACATTACTTACCTAACAAATCATATAAAGTAAAATGAATCAGTTAACACCCAAAACGATGATACTACTGAAATATCATTAACAAAGAAATATTAGAAGATCATATATGATATCATATTAATGTATATTGTGCTTGTATAATTTAATAACAATTATTTAACCATTATACAGGAGGTTAACCTACCCTCTACCAAGGAAAATAACAAGGTAAGGGTTAATTCTACAACCTCTTCATTATTCAAGGTTGTTTATATGTAATTATCTAATGTGGCCTCTTTATCATCCACATCCGTGTTTTATTAAAAATTTATTTCAAAACATTTTTACTACTTACTAGACAATGGTTTAAATTAATTTATACACTTATTTGAACATATATATTTTCAAAGGAATCTTTCAGTCGTTTTCTAAACAAGTTACTTTATGACCTTTTTGACAAAACTAAGGTAAGAATGTTTTTTTTAACTTATACGGTGGGTGTGGATATATTCTGCCATTATAACATCATCAAAGATTCCATTACAAGCTTATAAGACTATTTTAAAAATAAATGTTTTCTTTTTTAATTATGTTACTTTAAATGATTTCAAAAAAAAGAATAATATATTTCTCTCAAACAGTTTTGATTTCATATATGCCAACTTCCTTTGATGAATTTTAAGTTTATTTGAAGTTGATTTATTATGATACAAAACTTCCATACTGTATTGAAGGTTTTTTGATATGTTTTACTGTGGATGTTTTATTTTTATACCATTCATGGTTTATAGATAAATTATTGAAATTTTATATGCTAGTTTTAACACGAATGTTTACGTTATGTTTAAAACTTTCCATATGAGGAATGAATTGGACTTAGTAAGTGATGGGTGGAGCCCGTTATAGATCCTTGATGCATAGGTAGGTCTCATGAGACAAACTAGTGTCTTGGAACAAGGCCTTGACAAAATAATATTTGTATTCTTGGAACAAGGCCTTGACTATGTGGTTATGAAGTCTAGCATTATGCATTCCATCATTATGAAAGTGGTTGTTGATATTGCATGTGATTATTAGACTAGTAGAATATCCATGTGAATAAGTAAATAGAATTATTTGATTTTATCTTTTCCATATTATTCTGAAGTTAAAGTTTAAAAGGCTTTTATTTTATTCATATACATTGCCTTAAATGTTTATGCTTATTTATGAAGGTTTCTGCTATATTGTTATCCTTACTGAGCATCTGATCTCACCCCTTTCTATGTTTTATTTTTTCTAGGATGTGAAGAAGTATTTTATGAATGACCTGCAGGGATAGTATGAGGGTATATGAGTGTGGTATATGGAAATAATGTTGTTTTAGTTTTTCATTTTATAATGTAATGTAAAACTCCTGAATGAATCCAGTATTTCCAAGGCTACTAAACCAATCGGTCTTTTGGGAAATGGTTTCCTTGTATCATGCCAATGTTATGTAATAATGCACCGACTCTGGGTAACTGGGGTTGGGGCATTATAGTTGTTATCAGAGGAAGTTTAGTACAAACCTTGGAATCTAGATTTAGATAAACTCTGATTATAGCATATTACCCTAAGATAGAATTTTAGGATTAGTGTAGAAGAACTTCCTAGAATTTTGGTACTGTAGAGATTTTGTGAGTTTTCCAAGAAATACATCCCTATATAGATATGAGTAAGTAGAGGCGGCTCTGGCATAGATTTACCTAGGGGTAAAACCCGAAAACACCGTTTTGAGCTAGACTCGAATGGAAACTGGTGCACGACAATGGGATTTGCTGCACTCTTGGTTACGACACTCCCGGGGGATATTCTTAGGATAATTCTCATTTTATTTACAAACCATTATGAAGGGTTTATGTGTATATACTTCCTCAAAGAAAACTTTTTTATGATTATGGATTATATCCATAAACTGTTCATTTTATGTTAAGTGTTTTACAAGTTTGGAATTATGTATTTCGATTCATAAACTAATCTAGTTTATGCCATTATTTAGAAATGGTGACTAGTGGAAGGAATGGAAACAGTATCAATACACGCACTCCATGTAGGTATTTCCCTCCTTCTCAAGATAATTATAGTGGAGCTAGTGATACAACTGGTTCTGATCATATTATCACCATACTGGGACAATTCACTCAGGTTATGAATAATAACCTTACCCGTATAGAGCACCCTGATCCACAACATCGAGGATCAATGTTAGACCGATTCATGAGGAAACAACCACCAACATTCAACGGGATTAAAAAATCTATTAGTATCTGAGAAATGGATAAATTCCTTATAGAAAATATTACACGCCTTAGGGAGTAGTGAAAGGGAAACAGTTGTCATGGAAGTTTACCACCTCACTAGAGACGCTGATCAATGGTGGTCATTGATTCAAAACACAAAGGAATATGATGAAGTATAAAATATGGAATAAAGGGAGTTTAAATATATTTTATTAGAAAAATACTTTCCTCATGACCATCAAGTGGATATGGAAAGGCAATTTCTGAGTCTGAGGCAAAAGGAGGATGAGAATGTCACAAAGTATGAAGCTAACTTTACAAGGTTAGAGAGGCATGAAACAGATTATATACGTAACCCAAGAAGTAATATTGATAGTTTCTTTGATGGGTTAAAACCATTTCTCTGTCGAGAATTAGTCTCACAATCCTTATCGTCATACAAAGACATTGTCACATGTGCTATCAATACAGAAAATGAATTCTATAAGTCTTATGACTTTAAAGCAAAGAAAGAGAAGAAGAGATCTATTGAATATTATAGAAATGGAAATAATGTGAATAAGGAAAAGGTTGAATATCCATCCTGCAGTAAATGTGGGAAGAAATAGCCTGGTACTTGTCTGAAGGGAATGGGAGTCTATTACAAGTGTGGTGAAAAGGGCCACCAATCTCGTGATTATAGGGGAAAGAAATAGGTTGTTAATGTAGAATGCTACAATTGTAGAGAAAGGGGTAATTATGCAAATGAATGTCCTAAGTTCAAAGGAAACTTACCTCAAAAAGGACAAGGGATCAAGGAAAAGCTTATGTTATCACTAATACTGAGATTGAAGCTCCGAAAGATATGGTGGAAGGTAATTTAATGGTTTCTTCAAGTTTATCCAATGATTTATTTGATTCTGGATCATCACATTGTTTCATATCTTCCCATTTTTCTAAGAAAATTAGATATTTCCAGTTTTATTTAACAAGGTAGTTGTCAGTAAAAACTTCTAAGGGAAGTATCATCACAATAAAGTTTTGTGAATCAGTTCCCATTAAAGCATATTAATGTTCTTTATCTACTGATCTCGTCATCATACCCATGATTGGATTTGATATAATCCTCGGTATGTATTGGCTTTTGTACCATGATGAGAATATTTATTTTAAGAATAAGGAGGTTACAATTTTTTATAATGATGATAAATAACACCTTATCTTTAGAGTAGAAACGTCACCACCTGATTCTTATATAGATCCACCCCCAGTAGCTCAACTAAATTCAATTATTGGGGAGGAAGAGAATGAAATAACTGTGGATGAGGAAAAGAATGTTCAAATATAGGATGTACCAATTGTATAAGAGTATGTTGATGTATTTCCAAAGGATTTACCTGGACATCCTCCAGAATGAGAAATTGATTTTTCCATTGATTTAATTCATGGTTCAAGGCCCATATCGAAAACCCCTTATAGAATGGCCACTGTGGAATTAGAGGAACTAAAGAAACAACTATAGTAATTGAGTAACAAGGGATTTATTCACCCTATTTTTTCTCCATGGGGAGGCCCTGTTCTTTTTGTTAAGAAGAAAGATGGATCTATGAGGTTGTGCATTGACTATAGGGAGATTAATGCTAGAATAATAAAGAACAAGTATCCCCTACCTCATATTGATGATTTATTTGACCAACTTCATGGAGATCAATATTTTTCAAAGATTGACCTTCGATTTGGATACCATAAATTGTGTGTGAATAAGGAATACATTCTGAAAACAACATTTCGAACCACGTATAGACATTATGAGTTTACAGTAATTCCTTTTGGGCTGACTAATGCACCCTCTATTTTCATGGATCTAATGATCAGATTTTTCAAGGAATATCTTGATGACTTTGTAGTGGTATTTATTGATGATATCTTGGTATACTCCAAAATCTAAAAAGATCATGAAAATCACTTGCACATTATCCTGAATACTCTTAGAAGAAATGAATTATATTGGAAGTTTAGCAAGTGTGAATTCCGGCTTCAAGAGATTTCTTTTCTTGGCCATATTGTATCTAAGGATGGAATACCTATTGATCCTTCTAAGACCAAGGAAATACAATAATGGCTAGAACCAACGAGTATAACCGAGTTATGCAGTTTTATTGGTTTATCAGGTTATTATTGACGTTTCGTCCAGAATTTTGCCCGATTGGAAAACCCATTAACCAAGCTCACACGTAAAAGGGTTAAATTTTTTTGGAAAAAAGTGTGTGAAGAATGTTTTGAAGAATTGAAGAGGAGATTATTCAATGATCCTATATTGAATCTACCATCAGGGAATGATGGGTTTGTTATTTATAGTGATGCTTCAAAGAAAGGACTTGGTTGTGTCCTTATGCAGAATGATAGGGTTATTGCCTATACATCACGACAGCTAAAAATTCATGAGAAAAACTATCCTACTCATGATCTTGAGTTAGAAGATGTAATTGTTTCTTTTAAGATATGGAGACATTATCTCTATGGTGAAAAATGTGAGATATATACCAATCACAAGAGTTTGAAATATATTTTCTCATAGAAATAACTCAACATGAGGCAAAGGAGATGGCTTGAACTACTCAAGGATTGTGATTGCACCATACACTACCACCCGGGGAAGGCAAATGAGGTGGCAGATGCTTTAATCAGAAATGATCATGGAGTTCTGAACAATATGAGAGTTGAAAAGGATCTTATATACATAGATCTAGTAAATATGGATATTGGAATAACCATGGAAGGTGAAACATCAATGCTTTTTCAAATGGTTTCCAAACCATCTTTACTAGAAAGGATAAAAAGTTCTCAGGCTGATGATAAGAAATTTCAAAAGAATATTAAATCTATGAATGATGGAAGATTGAGTGAATTCGTATATGAAGATGGGATTTTGAAATTTGGGAAGAGACTTTGTGTTCTCGATATACCTGATCTAAAAATGTAATTGTTAGATGATGATCATAGCTCCAATTTCTATATACAGCCTAGTAGCACTAAGATGTATAGAGATTTGAAGGAACATTTTTTGGTGGGACAGCATGAAGAGGGATATTGCTGGTTTTTTGTCAAGATGTATGGTTTTTCAATAAGTAAAAGCTGGAAGGAAATAGCCTGGAGGAGTCATGAAGCCTCTTCCCATAACTGAGTGGAAATGGGATAATATTACGATGGACTATTTCATGGTACTACCAAAGACTCCTATAAGGAACGATGAAATATGGGTCATTGTTGATCGTCTTACCAAGTCAACACATTTTCTTGCTATAAGAGAAGATTTACCACTTGAACATCTAGCAAGACTATATATTAATTAAGTTGTAAAACTTCATGGAGTACCCCTATCGATTGTTTCTGATTTTCATCCACATTTTACATCTAGATTCTAGAAAAGTCTTTAGAAAGCCCTGGATACTGAACTTCGTTTGAGCACTGCCTACCACCCTTAAACTAATGGACAATGAGAACAGATATGTGGGATCAATATTTACCTCTGGTATAATTTTCCTATAATAATAGCTTCCATTCAAGTATTCATATGGCACCATATGAAAAGTTATATGGAAAGAGATGTCATACACCAACCTGTTGGGATGATATTGGTGAAAGAAAACTTATAGGCCCAGAACTTGTTGAGGAAACGATGAAAATGGTGAAGGTAATACAAACCCACATCAAAGCAACTCAAAGTAGGTAGAAGAGCTATGCTGATAACCAAAGGAAGGATTTGGAATTTAAAGTAGGAGATCATGTGTTCTTGAAGGTATCTCCATGGAAGGGTGTTATACGTTTTGGTAAGAAGGTAAAATTAATTCCCAAGTACATTAGACCTTTCAAAATTCTAGAACGTCTTGGGGATGTAGCTTACCGTTTGGAAATGCCGCCAAGTCTCTCCAGAGTTCATGATGTGTTCCATGTATCACTGTTGATAAAATACATGCATGACCCAACGCATGTACTTACCTATGAGGAATTAGAACTGGAACCTAATCTATCTTATTGCGAAGAGCCTGTCAAAATTTCTAATACAAGAGAACAAGTGCTAAGAAACCGGATGACTCGGCTGGTAAAAGTTCCATGGAGAAACCATAAAATGGAAGAGGCAACGTGGGAACCCAAGGAACTTATGATGAAGAACCACCCGAGTCTTTTTATGTAGTAATACTCTAGAAATTTCGAGGACAAAATTATTTGAATGAGGGGATAATGTAACACCCCAAGCTTCCATGGTACATTTCCCTTTGAATAATGCAATATCTTGCATTGTACGCAACTTCGAGATTATAACACATCACGACCAATCAAACTAGCCGTTATGAATAGTAACACCCACTTTTTGAAATTTTATGAATTTTATCTTTCAAAATTGACTTAATTTTTGGGTTCGGAATATAGAAATTAGCTTAGGGTGAATTTGTGGTATTTTTCTGAAAACATTAAGTTTTTGATGAATAGTGAAAAATACTAAATTTTAATTAAAAACAAATTTTTTAAACAACATAATTTATAGTGATAAATTATACTATTGAGTGGTTTTTAAGTTTAATTAGATTATATTTTTACAATTTAATCCAATTATGGTCATTGGATGTAATTTCACATTTAAACTGGATATAAGCAAGTGTCAATATTTGGACAGTTATTATTTCTTAAAAACACTCTTTTTGTTTTGACAACGGGAATTAATTTTAAATTAATTTCTGTCACTTCTGTGTTTTGAATTTAGAAAAATGGATTCCATATTTAGAATCAGGAGGTTTAAATTGTGTAAATATGTAACTTTTATTTTTATACATTTTGAATAATTACTTCGGTAAATATTTTATTTACTATGGTTAAAGGGGTAAATCCAGTAAATAAGGTTAAAAAATAATATTATAATAATATAAAATTACCCTAACACGTGTTCTAACCCTATTGGATGATACATCTCTAACTCTGGTCATCCTTGGGTCGATTTTGGGACCCTATGGATCCACTTTGGGAGTGATAATTATATTATATATTAAATAATTTAAAGTAAAGACAAAAATAACAAAAGAAAATATCTTTTAGTAAAAAAAAATTATATGAGGTTATATAATTGATATATTAAACTATAAATAATAATTATAAAGATAAAAATATTTCCTACATAATGCTATTTTATTTATAATTTTAAGTCATTGAATAATTAAATTTATTTATGACACAATGATGATTCAGTGTTTTCCTTATTAATGAAAGAATCAAATAAATGGTATTATAGATGTTAAAATAAATATAATTTGAAATTTTTTATGACATACACGAATTTTCTAGGTTAATTTTACATTTTATTATTTATTAAATTAATTTTTTTCTAAGTAATAATGATTTTAGGAATTTAACAAAAACAAAATAGCAAATAGTGTCAAAATTGACATAAAAGAGTTTTTAAAAAATATATTATATTATTAATTGATATTCTATTCTGAAAAATTTAAGTTTCATCCAAAAGACTTATATAATAATATTTTTATCATTAATGAACCACTTGGGGTTCTCTTGGAAGTTTATAGTGAGTTTATTAACCATATAATATAGAAATACAAAGAGACAGGGTAAATGTCAAACTATTTAACTAATAGTTAAATCTAAAAGATAAGGTTAATATAGTGACCCAAACCTGTCTAAAACCTATTGGTTGATAGATTTCTACCCATCCCCACCTTATCCTTTAAATAATTTATTTTGGATCCATTATAAACCTAAATTATTTTATTATAAAATAATATTTCAATCTTTTCCTTAGGTTCCCCTCACCCCTCTTATAAAAGGGAACTTCCCCTTATCTCTAATTCACACCTTCAAAGACATTTGGATCGGCAATACCCTACCAAAATACCCACTAAATTTTCCTCAATTCATCCTATAGGCATTCCTTTATTCAGAAACCAACCTAAGGAGCCATTTTGATCAAATCAAAAGGAAGAACTCGAAGAAGAGGTAAATATTTCATCATCTCTTTCAAGTTCCTTTCTTCTTCCACTTCCTCTTTCTTTGTTGTTTCCATTATAAAATAATAACTAAATTATCTTATTTATACTGTGATGTTATTATAAATATGGTAAAACCATATTCATTATTTTATCCATCATTTGAATGACATGTCACCATACGTGTGTACGTACGGCTTACCGTCTCCACGTCGTGGTGTAGTTGTTATTCAGTACATTATTATTTGGATGGGTATAATAATGATGTATAATTGATATAAATAATAAATATAACATGATAATGATCCTGTATATATGATATACCATTCAATTATATATTATTTTAATATCAAAAGAATGGTATTGTTTCTCGTGTGTACATACGGATTACCGTTTCCACAAACACGATGAGATTCATTCCCCATCGTATCCATTCAGAAATAATTTTCATTTGATGATTAAAAATAATGTTTAAATACTTGATATCATTTTGGATATGAATAAGATACATCATATCCACAAAAAACATTACTTACGTAACAAAGCATATAAATGAAAACAAATCGGTTAACACCTGAAACGATGATACTATTGAAATATCATTAACAAAGAAATATTACAAGATCATATATGATATAATATTAATGTATATGGTTCTTTTATAATTTAATAACAATGATTTCACCATTATATCGGAGGTTAACCTACCCTCGACCAAGGAAAAGAACAAGGTAAGGGTTAATTCTACAACCTCTTCATTATTCAAGGTTGTTTATATGTAATTATCTACTAGGACCTCATTATCATCCACATCTGTGTTTTCTTAAAAATGTATTTCCAAAAATTTTTACTATTTACTAGAAAATGGTTTAAATTCATTTATACCATTATTTGAACTTATATGTTTTGAATGTAATATTTCAGTCGTTTTCCAAACAAGTTACTTTATAACATTTTTGACAAAATTAAGGTAAGAATGTTTTTTTAACTTATACGGCGGCTACGGCTATATTCCACCGTTATAACATCGTCAAAGCTTCCCTTACAAGAGTATAATAATATTTTCAAAATAAATGTTTTCTTTTATAATTATGTACCTTTAAATGATTTCAAAAAAAATAATGAGATATTTCTCTCAAACAGTTTTGATTTCATCTATGTCAACATCCTTTGATGGATTTTAAGTTTATTTGAAGTTGATTTATTATGATAAAAAAATTCTATACTGTATTGACGGTTTTGTGATATGTTTGACTATGGATGTGTTATTTTTATACCATTCATGGTTTATAGATAAAGTATTGACATTTCTTATGCTAGTTTTAACACGAATGTTTTTGTTAGGTTTAAACCTTTTCATATGAGGAATGCATTGGACTTAGTAAGTGACGGGTGGAGCCTGATATAGCTCCTCGATGCATCGGTAGGTATTATGAGACAAACTAGTGTTTTGGCACAAGGCCTGGAAAAAATATTATTTGTAGTCTTGGCACAAGGACTTGACTATGTGGTTATGAAGTCCGGCATTATGCATTCCATCCTTATGAAAGTGGCTATTGATATTGCATGTTATTATTTGACTAGTAGAATATCCATATGAATAACTAAATGTCATTATTCGATTTTATCTTTTTCATATTATGCTAAAGTTTAAGTTTAAAAGGCTTTTGTTTTATTATTATATATTGCCTTAAATGTTTATGCTTATTTATGAAAGTTTCTACTATATTGTTATCCTTACTGAGCATCTGAGCTCACCCCTTTCTATTTTTTAATTTTTCCAAGGATGTGAAGAAGTATTTTATAACTGACATGCAGGGATAGTCTGAGGGGATATGAGTGTGGTCTATGGAAATAATGTTGTTATAGTTTTTCATTTTATAATGTAATGTAAAACTCATGAATTTATCTAGTATTTCCAATGCTACTGAACTGATCAGTCTTTTGGGACATGATTTCCTTGTATCATGCCAATGTTATGTAATAATGCACCGACTCTAGGTAAATAGGGTTGGGGAATTAAAAAATAGGTGTATGAAACTCTAACACCTTAGTATAGAGAGGTTCTTGAAACATTGGGGTCAACTACATATGTTTTCCCATCAACTTCATGCAGCACTCCACTCCAGTCAGCAAGAGACCCTCAGAAGCATCTTCTATGGTCTGACTAGATGGGGGCATGTAAGTCTGATGAGGAGTATACTAACATTGACATATGGAGAGAGTTAACCAGAAACAACCTCCTCATATTGTTCTATCCCCTCATCACTTCTAACTATAAGACCTTATATAAGTTAGAAAAGAAGTGCATTCCTTATCTGTGCCAAAATATGTGGCCTACTCATCATCGACTGAAGGCTCGGTATCTCCCTTATCCAGGATACAAGTTTCACTTTCATACAATAAATATAATCTATTTTCAGCTAGACCTGGTTGTTATCTCTATTTTTTGGGATCCAAAACTAGAAAAATCATAGCTCAAACCTACAACACATTATCTTTCATTGTGTCGTGACCATTCAGCATCTGATATCTGAATCCACATCATGCATAAGTATTTGAGGATGGGGACAGTATAGAGAGTTACACTTTTCCACACCCCTGGAACAATAGAACCCATCAAATATGGCATCCTGTATTTTCAGACATTAGAAAAATCAGGGGACCATCTAACACTCGAGCCAGTTAGTCACTATAATGGAATTATCCCACTTCAATGATGACCATACATCACGAACGGAAGGGGTAGGATAGCCAATATAACATCAAAATGGACCCCTTGAAGTAATGAGAATGCATTTCAAACATGGAGACTAAGGTTTCAATCACCGATACCACTTCCCATAAGAAATGGTTCTCATCGTGGGCTACCATCTCACCCAAGTCCCACATGATCACAATTATGCCGCATCAAATGGGCCGCAGTATCAGCTACCATAGAAGCCATCTAGGAGCGAAATCGGCTCACCAGGACAAGAAAATATCTACCATCGCCTCCACCTCCTGGAACATCCATTCCCAAGAGTATTCATGATATATACTCAGTAGCTACAAACGTTCCCAGCCTACTAGGATAGGGGAATTTATATCTCAATAACCATCTCTAGGTTCTTCATCCCCTGAGAGGGTCCTAGAGAAATCAACGATGATTCTAGATCACCCACATCCCACTAGGATAGAGGAATTTAAATCTCAATATCCATCCTGGGAATCATCAAATACCTAAATGGAATCATTATATTCTCAACAATAGTATCATTCAATTCCAATTGTGGCCTCAAATAACCCTTAGTCCTCAAGGATGGTGTAATTTTCATCATCATCATTTCCATATATGGAATCAGTCTTCTCCAGGTTCGGTAGAAAAAATATGCGGCCAACATCCCACCTATTCCTCCCACTACAAGACAAACCTATACTATTTGAGGCCTGTTCAGAAATCATGACTGCAAAATCCATAAAGTTAAATGATTATATGCTAATATATGAGGAACGTATTTAAAATAAAATCAGATCCCACTTTAGTAGTAAGCTAAAACGGCCAAATATGGCCAAGGGTTCTAATAACGACCCTAATAAAAGCAGTGCAGAATCATTATATTGCGTCAAAATTATTGGGACCACCACCATTTCCTGGTATGCTTCTGTAAATGTCATCACTATAAATATGGAAGACATTTTGGATCAATACACAAATGTAGAGGGTAGAAACATTGAAAATATACCCCAAGAGGAGGGTGATATAGATGCACCAACTGAGGCTGCACGCACTAGGAACCATAAAAGGCTCCAAAATCTAGAACCTCCAAATACGAGACACCACCTCTCTGGAAAATACTACCAAAGAAAATGGTAAATGTGTGAGTACATCCCGATCACCGCCTAAATGATTTGAGGTTACTACCACATAGGAATAGTTGTTACAATATGAGAGTGAAATACAAAATCTATGTTAACTCAATGAGGGGATAATTAATGGAAATATCCCCACTAGGTATCATCTTCAGGTTGAGGAAAATATCCCTCCTCCCATAATAGTTGATCCTCCAAAAAAAGTGGCATTTGTTTATTATACTAGATCTGGATCCATGAATCCAATCTATATAAATGAGAAAGATGAAAACTATTGTGACTTCCCTCTATTGTGGCAACAACCTCTCCCTTATCAGGGAAATCATTTAGTCTTCGGACAAATTGAGAATTAGTGGGAGATGAAAGTGGGTCCACCTTAATGACCCCCACCCAGTAACTATGGATGTAATATGGCTCAGACAATATTACCCCCATAACTACTTAATTTCGTCGAGTCATAGACCTCGTTATCGAGCGCGTCAAATTTTTTGTTTGGTTTTTACTAGAATTTGTGCAGTATAGCCGGAACCCTAGGTCATATCAAGACAGAGACTTAGATAAATAATTTGAAAAGTAAGTTTTGATTAATAAAAATGGATTGGAGTTTTGGAAAAATTTGGGTTTGGTGATTTAGTAATCCAAAAGTAAATTGAAAGTGATAAAATAAAGAAGAAATTAACATAATTAATTAAGTGTGATCAACCTAGGGAAGTCTCGTGATGCTCATCCTTCATCGCTTCAAGAGATAGGGTTTATATATTTTAATACATGGTTTTTAACACCTATAAACATAATTTTACTAAGTTTATACTAGGATAACTTCTATGTTTTAGTTGTAAACACACAATGATTCACTGGATACCACCGATGATTGAGTGATTTGTGTTCGACTTCATAACCAAAAATCACCAAGACAACACATGAAGAACTCAATGTGTTGTCCAGTTTTGTATATTATTTCTTTGTGATACCATTAAATAAATTTACATGGACTTGATAGTTTTTATGTTATTTCAATTTACCAATATGAACCACATAATCACCACAATTAAAAGAGGAAGAAAGAAATGGTGAACGGTGTGTGAAACATCACATGAAAGGGTACCCTCAAACAAGATCAAATGAGTTGAGCATGACATACCAGTACATAACTCAATTAAATAAGAATATAAGACGATGAAAAACAACACAAAACCTTTAATTTAAAATACCATTCAAATATTACAAAAACAAGGCTTGGGATGATATCACGTTCCTCCCCGAGTGATCATAAGGGGTTTAGAAAACTATTAGAGGGGAGAAAGAATATGATGTTGAAGTAGCACTTCCCATAGACTAAAAAACTACTAGAGATGATGGTATGACTCACTTGAGACTCCAAAATGGTAGCACCTTGCCTCCTATTCGAACTCCCAAATGAGATTCCCAAGGTATCATTTTATAGGTAAAGTGGAAGATGGTTTTGGGAACATAGATTGTGTAAAACCAATTAGCCCATTGCTTTTGACCACCATACAGTCTTACCTCATTTTTTAGAAAAATATAAAGTTGTATCCCCACATATTGAATATATCCACCTAAAATTTGGAATCATTTGGACAAATACATCTCTAGATATTGATACAATATAGAACACCACTTTTGACATTGTGCAGATTTGATTCCCTGGATAGATCAGTTAGGATGGGCCTTATAGAGGCTAAATGTGGATTTATTTCCTTCATATTAAATGTATCCAATTAAATTATGGACCATAACACAAAATTTCATCCCATTTGGATGAATGGTTTAGTATCATTATTTATTTTAGTCCACTAATGTTCTTGGATCCTACGTAGTTTGGCCCATTTTTCTTGAAATTCATCATGGACCCTCCAAATCACCTCCACCAATAATGTAATTTTAAAAAAAAGTAACAATTATCTTTTTAACAGTGTTAAAAAATTAATTGAATCAAAAATGAAGTGAAAATTTTTATTATTATTGGAATTCTCAATACAAAACCAGTTTAATACATTTGTATAAGGATGAAATAAAATAGTGAATTGTGGTACGATCACACCCCCACACCTAAAAATTTTCACTTCTAGGAAAAGTCTTATATCATAATAAATTATCATTCCTAAATAAAAGGTGATAAAACTTCCAAGATTATTATGAAATAAAATTCATAATGTATCATTTATGAAATCAATTTTCATATCATTTTTCTTCTCTCACGTTCAAATTTTTTCAACATCATTTGTTCACCTATGCAACATGTCGCAACCTACCTCACATAGAAATTTTCCCTCTTCACTCAAGGAACATGCGAAAGTATATTTATTCTCTTTTCATAAATTTCATGTGATCTTACAATATGATTTCAAATATTCTACATTCTCTATCGGAAGAAACTAGTGTGATACTCAAGAGGACTTACAATAGGTCCTTCTGAGGTTCAAGGGTTAGTAGGATTTAATATTTAAAAATATGAGGCAAAAGAGGAGTGTTTAAATCACTTTAGTACAAAACATGACAAAATTTAGTAAGTTTTCACAATGAATGTACACACTCAACCACTTACAATGTGCATAACGACCAACTCACCATCTCCATTGTCTATTTTTGTGGGTCACAGCCAATCAGTGAATAATAATGAATGAAATTCCTCTTTTCTCCATTTTTTTATTTTCATTATATTTTTTTTCAATGCACATAATTATTTTTTTTACAATTATAATTGGATATAAAGAGGGAAACATGTGTAAAATAATGATACAATATGGATTGTGAACCCACTACCCATGTAAAATGTAGGCATTCATTCTATCAACCCATAAAAATAATTTTTTCCCAATAATTCCCATGGAAACACCCTCACCCCCACACTTTCTGAAAGTAAAACAATAAAGTACACAAGATATGGGTAGGTAAGGAAAAATTATCTTGTAATGTGGCTACCTAATAGGAATTTCTTGTTCTATAAGTCTTAAGAAGGGTTAAATGTAAAGTTTTCCAAAAATAGAGGTCAATTGTACAAATAGATTTTCAATAAATGATGACCTTTATCATGAATGTAGCACACATGAATCTGATTTATTAAAATAGAATCAAGGAAAGTTCTAGTTTCTCTACATGACTTGAGACTCCCAGGAAAGTGATTAAAAGGAAGAATATGAAATAAAGGGCTTAGAATGTCTCTCGGTTAAGGGATTAAAATATCGGTTAGTGTTAATGAGGCATGGGTTTCAAAAATCCATTAAACACCTAATAATTAGTTGAAAATAAAAATTCTAGAAAAAGATTACATATCAACATTAATTTGAAAATAATTTTTACAAAAACAATTAAATTTTCCACACAATCGACTCAAGAATGAAAAAGGATTTTGGATATTATTTTTAAGATCATTTTTTTCTAAAAACACAAAATAAAGGAAAACATCAAAAAAGAAAACACATTTTTTTGTTTTTTTACTATGAATTTTAACCCTCCCCACACCTAAAAATTAAATTGTACTCAATGTAATTATTTTAAATAAATAGATAAGTAAATAATGGTAGGGAGAAGGGACAGCCTGCTAAGTAGTGTTATATGTGGAATCCATTAGCTGGATTTCCTCCACAAGATGCTTTGGAAAATACTCATAGAAGTGGTTTAGCCTCTTCCCATTGAAATTAAACCTCTATACACTCTTCTCATGAAAAACTTTTATAGAAATAAAAGGGTAAACATCAGAAACAGTATAAGGACCGATCCATCAGTAGCTAAAGTTAACTGGGTAGAAATTTAGCCTGGAATTATACATGAGGACCTTCTCACCAATATGAAACTTCTGCTGATGAATTATCCCATCATGGAATGCCTTTGTTTTCTCTTTATAGATTCAGGAGTTATCATATGAATCACACCAAATTTCTTTCAAATACTAAATCTGCAACTTCCTATGCTCACTTGTATCTAAGATATTCTTATTAAATTGTTTCACAGCCCAATATGCATGGTTCTCCACCTCCACTAGAAGGTGAAAATTATTTCCAAACACAATAATATATGGTGAAATTATGAGTAGATTTTTAAAAGATGTATGGTATGCCCAAAGTCCATCATCCAAGCACAAAATCCAATATTTCCTATTATGTTGCACCATTTTTTCCAAGATTTTCTTAACTTTCCAATTTGATATTTTTTCTTGTCCGTTAGTTTGGGGTGATATGAATTGGATACTTTATGAACAACCCCATACTTAAGAAGCAAGTTTTTTCATTTTATGATTTCAAAAAATGTGAACCTGGGTCACTAATGATGAATCTTGGCAAACCAAACCTACTAAAAATTTAGGACCTCACAAAATAAACAACAACTCAAGATTCATCAGTCCTTGTGGCCTTTTCTTCAACCCATTTTGATACATATTGAATATCCAATAAGATGTACACAAATCCAAATGAATTTGGAAAATTCCCCATTAAGTCAATTCCCTATGCATCGAAGATCTCACAAAATAACATGGGTTATTGGGGAATTTCATTTCTCTTGGAGATATTCCCTATGAATTGACATGGAGTACATGACTTAAAAAACCGATGGTCATCCCTATACAATTTTGGATAATAAATACCTGAGTCAAGGACTTTTCAAGCTAAACGTTGAGATCCAAAGTGGCCCCCACAAGCCAAAGTGTGGCAGAAGGTCAAAATAGAGGTAAACTCATGATCAGGGACACACCGATGAACAACTTGGTCACCATAAATTCTCTATAAGTAAGGGTCATCCCAAATTTACCATATTGAATAATTCTTAAGTCTCTAGGATTTTGAAGTTTTGAAATCATTGGGGACCATAGATGTTTCTAAAAAGTTCACAATGTCCACATACCAGGGGTAAGGTCCACAACATTACAAAGGTTCTCATGAGGGAAGAATTATCCAATAGGGATGGGTTAGTTAAGATGGTGGTCTATTGGTAGGTAAATCCTACTAATGTGGTCAGCTACCACATCTTTCACTCCTCTCTTATCTCTAATCTCAAGTTCCAACTCTTGGAGGATGAGCATCTACCAAAGGATGTGGGGATTTGCTTCAGGTTTCTTTAGGATGAAATGAAGGGCCACATGATTAGAAAAGACAATGATTTTTGACCCAATAAGATATGAACGGAGTTTTTTTAAGAAAAAAATAATATAAAGAATTTATTTTTTAGTGGTTGTGTAGTTTTCCTGGGTAGGGTCAATGGTACGTGAGGCATACTCAATGACATGAGGAGCCTTTTCAACACTTTGTGATAAAACTACCCCAACTGCAAAGTTAGAGGCATCACACATAAGCTCAAAGGGGAGAACCCACCTTGGTGATTGGATGAAGGGAGGTGATGTGAGACTCCTTTTTAGTGAATTGAAATAATCCTCACAATTTTTATCAAATACAAACTCAAAAATATTTTTTAATAACTGGGACATGGGAACTATGATCTTACTAAAGTATTTAATGAATCGGAAGTAAAAACAACCATGACCCAAGAAATATATCACCTCATGAACACATTTGGGATATGGAAGGGTTGAAATTAATTCAATTTTTGATTTATCAACTTGAATTAACTCATTTTAAATAACATTCCCAAGAAATATCCCCAAATCAACCATAAAATGGCATTTCTCATAATTTAATACAACATCTTTTTCTATGAAATAGCAGAGGATAAAACCTAGGTGTGAAAACAGTAATAAAAGTAAGTTCCATAAACTATGAAATCATCTATAAAAACTTCCATGAAATTATCAGGGTACTCTAAAAATATACTCAGTATACAACGTTGAAAGTTACCAAGAGCATTAAAAAGACCAAAATTCATCCTTCTGTAATCCAATGTTTCAAATGGATAGGTAAATGTTGTATTTTATTGATCTTCAGGGGATATATGGATTTGAAAATAACCTGAATATTCATCAATGAAACAATAATGGGACTTACCATCCAATCATTCTATCATTTGGTCAATGAAAGGTAGTGGAAAATGGTCCTTCTGTGTGGCTTGATTCAATCGACGATAGTCAATATAGACTCACCAATAATTTTTCACATGTGTTGGAACTAATTAATTCCTTTCATTTGACACTACTGTTATTCTAGTTTTTTAGGAATAATTTGTACTGGGATAACCCATTTACTATTAGATATAGGATAAATGATCCCAAAAGCAAGTAATTTATTAACTTCCAATTGTACCACTTCAAGGAGAGTGGGATTTAACCATAATTGAGATTTTATTACAAACTTAGCCTCATTATCCAAAAATATATAGTGTATACAAATTGATGTGCTAATCTTGGGAATATCATCCAATGTCCATCCTATCTCAATTTTACACTCTCTCAAAAGATTAAGCCATTTTGATCCCTAATGTTGAAAGAGGTTATTTACAATAATGATGGGAAATTGGTTAATACCCTCAAGATATATATTTTTTAAATTATATGGAAGTGGTTTTAATTCCAACACCAGTGGTTATTGGATTGAGGGTGTGGATTTAGGGGGAGTGAGGTCCATGGAACATTCTATATGCTTATGTTTATTCTCTATGGATAAATAATCTATTGAAATAATATATACAGAACCCTCAAAGGTCATGGTTACCTTATAATGAACACACTCATCAATTAAAGCACAAAATTTACACTTTTTAGAACCCACACAACACTCAAAACATGAATCAAAACTCAAATCATCCAAGGGTGAATATGGGAAAAATTAATGGGTCGAGGAGATAATTGTGTGTGTGTGCATCATTTGAGATCACTTCCATCAAATAGATAGAAAGAGTGTATTTCTCTTCAATAGGGTGTTTCATATCCTTAAGGATGTTAAAACTTACCTTTTCTCCACCAAACTCCATAGACAGTGTACCATTAGGAAAATTTTTAATCATTTTTCTTATTTTCAAGAATGGCCTTATAAGTATGAGAGGGGAATGTCCTTGGGTTTGGTTAGAATCTATCTCAAGAATGTATAATTTGGTAGGGAATATGAGATTCTTCACTTTTACGAGGATGTCCTCGACCACTCCTAATGGGTGTGTTGTGCGCTGGTTGGCAAGTGTCACTATGATTCATGTCAGTTGAAGCTCTCCAACCTGCATATAAGTGTACACAAAGTAAGGCATTACATTAATTAAATCACCTAGATCTAGCATAGAATCTGAAAATAATGTCTCCCCTATGTTGCAAGGTATCGTGAAAGTTCCTAGATCCTTGCACTTGGTTGGCATTACTGGTTGAATTAAGGTCGAGACATTCCTTCTCAGGTTGAATTTCTCATTCTCCTTCAGCCTTTTTCTATGGCTGTAAAGTTCTTTAAGAAATTTGGCATAACGGGGAATTTTATTGAATGCATCCAATAAAGGAATATTAAATTTAAATTTTTTAAATTTATCCATTATTTCATTATCAATATCATTATCATAATTTTTATTAGGTTTTGAGAGTCTTTGGGGGAAAGGAAGAGGAACATATTGTTCATGGTAACCCTAAATAATAATTTTTTTACCCTTTTTATTTTGTTTTTCGTCATTATAATCTTTAATGGGTGGAGAAAGAGTATTTTTAAGAGGGGTACATACCTATTGGGTAGAATAATTGGATGAAGAAACTTCTTTACCACTAAAAATTGTGAATGAATAAACATTACCTTTTCCTTTTGTATTAGTAATAGGTTGGGAAGGTAGTTGTCCAAGGAGAAACCATTATTAAATTTCTTTCTTAATTGATGTAGTTTGGGAGGCAGGGAAGAACTTCTATAAAAAAGAGCCTTTTAAGGTTATTCCAGACCCTAATTGTGGTAGGAATATATTATATCCAGTCTTTTTCTACACTATCAAGGGATAAAGGGAAGTCCCTAAACTTAATTAGATTCTTTGATACATTTTGGGGTTTCATGGTAGAGCACACTATGTGAAACTCTTTGAGATGTTTTTGAGGGTTCTCACCAGGAAGACCATGGAATTTAGTAAATAGGTGGATAAGGCCTGATCTCAACTCGAAGTTAGTTGCTTCCTTAGAATATTGGATGTATGCAGGTTGGTACTCCACATATGGGGTGGTCAGTTCTTTTAAGGGTCGATTATTTTCATCCATTATTTATAGGGTTTGATTTGATTTAATTTTTTACTAGTTTGGGAAAATAAGAGATTATACAAGGGATTTCTCAATGTTACATTATTTTCCTACTCTAGATGACCTTATTTGTGTGAAGTGACTTTTCAACTTCAGGGTAAAATTCATGTAGTGTTTCTTTTCCATATCAGGTCATGCAAATAAGTTGTGATGTTTGTTTGTTTTTTGTTTTTTTATGATAGAGGATGGATAAAATAAAATCACTTAAAAGGTTGATAGGATAAAATAAAAGATAATTTTATAAAAAAGAATTAGAGAAATAGAGAGAATAATAATAAGAAGAGAGAGAGAGAGAGCGGAAGAACACACAAAAACAAACAAAAATAAAAAAACCAAAACCAAAAAAATAAAATGGGGGGATATTGAAAGGAGTAATAATTAAGAAGAAAAATAAATAGATAATAAAAAATATGAAATAAAAACTAAATGATATTGGATCCCTGGAAATGGAACCAAAATTTGACCTCATTGTTGAGCACCTAAAATTTTATGTTCAGTTTTTACCATAATTGTTGCAGTATAGTAGGAACACTGTGTCATCTCTTGGTGAAGACATAGATAATTAATTTAAAAAGTAGGTATGGATTAATAAAAATGGATTAGGGTTTTGTAAAATTTTGGGTTTGGTTATTTAGGAATCCAAAAGAAAATTTAAAGTGATAAAATAAAGAAAAAATTAACAGAATTAATTAAGCGTGATCAACTCAAGAAAGTCTCATGATTCTCATCCTTAATCACTTCAAGAGATAGAGTTTAGATGTTTTAATACTTTGTTTGTAACACCTAGAACCATAATTTTACTGAGTTTATACTAGGATACCTCCTAGGTTTCAGTCATAAAAACATAATGATTCACCAGATACCACCTATTATTGAGTGATTTGTGTTCAAATTCATAACAGAAACTCACCAAGACAAAACATGAATAACTAGATGTGCTTTATAGTTTCGTAATTTATTTATTTTTGATACCATGGCATAAATTTACAGGTCCTTGAAAATTTTTATAAGAGTTCAATTTACTAATATGAACCACACAAACACCACAGTTAAAAGAGGAAGGAAGAAATGGTGAATAGTGTGTGAAACATCACATGAAAGGGTACCCCCTAACATGGTCATATGAGATGAGCCCAGCATACCAGTACATAACTCAATTAAATAAAAATATAGGATGATTAAAAATAAAACACAAACTTGTAATTTAAAATACCATTCAAATATTACAAAAACAAAGCTCGGGATTAGATCATGTTCCTATCCAGGTGATCACAAGGAGTTTAGAAATCTATGGGAGTAGAGAAAGAAGAAGATGTTGAAGTAGCACTTTACATAGCCTATAAAAATTATAGGGATGACTATAAGACTACTTTGGGACTCCAAAATTTCAACACCTTTCCTCCTAGTTGAACTCCCAAATGAGGTTCCCAATGTATCATTTATAGGCAAAGTGGAAGGTGGTTTTGGGAACATGGATTGTGTAAAACCAAATTATCCATTGTTTTAGACCTCCATATAGTCTTATATGTCTTTGAAGAAAACTAAAAATTTATATCCCCACCTATTTACTATCTCCACCTAATATTTGTCATCAGTTGGACAACAAATGTATGAGATATTGACAGAATACAAAACACTACTTTTGATATTGTGCAGATTTGATTCCATGGAAAAATCAGTTCGGATGGGCCTTGTAGATGCAAAATGAGGATTTGTTTCCTTAATATTAAATGTATCTCATTAAATTTTGGACCATACCACAAATTTACATCCCATTTTTATGCACGTTTTATTATAATTATGCGGTTTAGTCCATTGGTGTGCTTGGATCCTGCGTAGTTTGGCCCATTTTTCTTGGACTTCATTATGGGGAGTCCAAATTACCTCCACCTACAATATAATTATAAAAACAAGTAAAATTTAAATTTTTAAAAGTGTTAAAAGAAAAATAATTGAATCAAACATGAAGTTAAATTTTTTATTATACTTTTAATTTTAAATACAAAACCAGTTTAATACATTGGTATAAGTGTAAAATAAAATAGTGAATTGTGGTATGATCACACCCCCAAACCTAAACATTTTAACTCCTAGGAAAAGTATTATATCCTAATAAATTATCATTCCCAAATAAAAGTTTATAAAACCTAAAATATTATTCAGAAATGAAATTAATCATATATCATTTATGAAATCAATTTTCCTATCATTTTTCTTCTCTCACATTAAAATTTGTTCAGCATTATTTTTTCACCCATGAAACATGTCGTAACCTACCTCACGTAGAAATTTTACCTCTTCACTCAAGGGACATATGAAATTAGATTTATTATCTTTTGAAAAAGTTTATTTGAGATTATCATATTCTTTACAATATTATAGATTCTCTACTAGCAGAAATTATAGTTCTACTCAAGAGGACTTTTAACAGGTTGTTCTATGGTTCAAGGGTTGTTAGGATTTAATGTTTAAAAATCTATGGCAGAAGAGGAGTGTTTTAATATCATTAGTACAAAACATGTCAAAATTAATAAATTGTTCACAATAAATTTACACACTCAACCCCTCATAATGTGTATCACTTCTGACTCACTAACCCCATTGTCTATTTGTGTGGGTCACAGCCGATCAATGAATTATAATGAATAAACTTCCTCTTTTCTCCATTTTTTTTTCTTTTTGTTATTTTTTTTCAATGTACATAACTATATTTTTTATAATTTTCATTGGATATAAATATGGAAACATGTGTAAAATAATGATACAATATGATTTGTGGACCCAGTACCCAAGGAATATGTAGCCACCCATTCTATCAACCCATAACAATGATTATTTCCCAATAATTCCCATAGAAACGCCCTCACCCCCTCACTTTATGAAAGTAAAACAAAAATGTACACAAAATATGGGTAGGTAGGGATAAATTACCTTGTAATGTGGAAACCTAAGAGGTATTTCACGGTCTCTAAGTCTTAATAAGGGTTAAATGTAAAGGTGGGAAAATATAGGTCAATTGTACAAATGGATTTTGAATAAACGATTACCTCTATCATGAATGTAGCACATTTGAATCTTATGGATTCAAACAGAATCAAGGAAAGTTATAGTTTCTCTACATGACCATAGACTCTCAAGAAAGTGATTAAAATTAATAATACAAAATAAAGGGCTTAGAATTTCTCTCAGGTAAGGGATTAAAATATTGGTCAGTGCTAATGTGGCATGGGTTTCAAAAATCCATTAAACACCTAATAATTAATTGAAAATAAAAATTCTAGAAAAATATTTCATATAAAAATTCATTTGAAAAACATTTTTCCAAAAATAATGAAGCTTTCCTCACAATCGTCTCAAGCACGAAAAATGATTTTGGATATTATTTTTAAGATCAATTTTTTCTAAAAACACAAAATAAAGAAAAACAAATCAAAAAGGAAAACAAATTTTTTTTATTTTTTTTTTACAATGACTTTTCACCCTCCCCCACACCTAAAAATTGTATTATCCTCAATGTAAGTATTTTAAATAAATATATGGGTAAATAAAGGTAGGTATAATGGATATCTTGCTAAGTGGTGTTATATGTGGCATTCATCAATTGGATTTCCTCCACAAGATGATTTGTAAAATATTTATAGAAGTGTTTGAGCCTCTACCCATTAAAATTAAAACTATGTCCACTCTTCTCATTCAAAACCTGTATAGCACCAAAAGTTTAAACATCAATAATAGTATAAGGACCGAGCCATCGGGAACAAATATTACTTGGGTAGAGCTTTAGCCTGGAATTATACATGAGGACCTTCTCACCAAATTGAAATTTCCACTGATGAATGATCCCATCATGTATTTCCTTTGTTTTATATTTATATATTTGGGAGTTCTCATATGCATCACCCTAACTTTCTTACAACTCCTAAATCTGTAACTTCCTATACTCACCTACATCTGAGAGATTTGTATTACATTGTTTCATAGCCCAATATGCATGGTTCTTTACCTCCACTAGGAGGTGAAAATACATTCCAAACAGAATCCTATATGGTTACATTCTAATACTAGTTTTAAATTTTTTATGGTGCATCCAAAGTGCATCATCCAAGCGCAAACTCTAATATTTCCTATTAGGTTGCACCATTTTTTCCAAGATTCACTTAACTTCTCAATTTTAGATTTCTATGTTTCTGTTAGTTTGGGGTGATATGCAGTGGATACTTTATGAACAACCCCATACTTATAGATAACGTTTTTATGTTACAATTTCAAAAATGTGAACCCTAGTCACTAATGATGAATCTTGGAAAACCCAACCTACTAAAAATTTGAGACCTCACAAAATCAACAACAACTCGAGATTCATCGGTCCTGGTGGCCTTTTCTTCTACCCATTTAGATACATATTCAAAATCCAATAATATTTACACAAAGAAAAATGACTTTGGAAAATTCCCCATGAATTCAATGCCCCATGCATCAAATATATCACAAAATAACATGGGTTGTTAGGGAATTTCATTCCTCTTGGAGATATTCCCTATGAATTGACATGGAGTACATGAATTACAAAATCTATGGGAATACCTATAAAATTTTGGCTAATAAAGACTCGAGTCAAGGACTTTTTGAGCTGTTCATTGGGAGGCAAGGTGGCCCCAAGAAGCCAAAGTGTGGCAGAAGATCAAAACTGAGGTGAAATTATTGTTAGGGACACACCGATATACAACTTGGTCACTAAAAATTCTCTATAAGTAAGGGTCATCCCAAATGTACCATCTTGAATCAAGCTTAAGTATCTGGGATTGTGAAGTTCTGAAATTATTGGGGACCCTGGATGTTGGTATAATGTTCACAATTTCCACATACTAGGGGTAAGGTCCACAACATAACAAAGTTTCTCGTGAGGGGAGAATTATCCATTGGGGAGGGGTGAGTCAAGATGGTGGTCCATTGGTGGGGAAATCCTACTAATGTGGTCAGCTACCACATTTTCCACTCCTATCTTATCTCTAATATCATGTTAAAACTCTTGGAGTAGGATCATCCAACAAATGAGGAGGGGCTTTGATTTAGGTTTCTTTATGTGGAAATGAAGGGTAGCATGATCCGAAAAACAATGCTTTTTGAACCAATAAGATATGAACATATTTTTTTCAAGGAAAACACAATATAAAGAAGTTCTTTTTCAGTGGTTGTGTATTTTTTATGGGCAGAGTCAAGGGTAAGTGAGGCATATGTAATGACATGAGGAGCCTTCTCAACAATTTTTTATAAAACTACCCCAACTATAAAGTTAGAGGCATCACACATAAGCTCAAAGGGGAGATCCCACCTTGGTGGTTGGATAACGGGAGGTGGTGTGAGACTTATTTTTAGTAAATTGAAAGCATCCTCACAATTTTTATAAAACAAAAACTCGGAATATTTTTTTAATAACCAAGATAAGGGAAGTGTGATCTTACTAAAGTTTTTAATGAATCCGTGGTAAAAACCAGCATGGCCCAAAAAATATCGCACCTCACAAACACATTTCGGATATGGAAGGGTTGAAATTAATTCAATTTTTTATTTATCCATTTTAATTCTATCATTTTAGTTAACATTCCCAAGAACTATCCTTCGCTCAACACTAAAATGGAATTTCTCATAATTTAATACAAGATATTTTTCTATGCAATGGCGGAGGATAGAACCTTGGTGTGACAAATAGTCATTAAAGTAAGTTCCATAAAATATGAAGTCATCCATAGAAACTTCCATGCAATTCTCAAGGTACTCTAAAAATATACTCAAGATACAAAAATGAAAAGTACCAGGAGCATTAAAAAGACCAAAAGGCATCCTTATATAAATAATTGTGCCAAATGGATAGGTAAATGTGTTATTTTCTGGATCCTTAGGGGCTATATGGATTTTTAAATAACCTGAATAGACATAAAGGAAAAAATAATGGTACTTACTAGCCAAACATTATAACATTTGGTCAGTTAAAGGTAGAAGAAAATGGTCTTTCTGTGTGGCTTGATTCAGTTGATGATAGTCAATACAGACTCACCGACTATTTTGAACATGTGTTGGAACCAATTCACTCCTTTAATTTGACACTACTGTTATTCCAGTTTTTTAGGCATAATTTTTACTAGGATAAACCATTTGGTATCAGATATAGGATAAATGATCCCGGCAGAAAGTAATTTACTGACTTTCAATTTTACCACTTCAAGGAGAGTGAGATTTAACCAGCATTGAGATTGTTTTACCAGCTTAGCCTTATCATGAAAAAGTATATGGTGCATAAAAATAGATGGTCCAATCCCACGAATATCATCCAATTACCATCCTATCATTTATTTACACTCTCTCAAAAGATCAAGTTGTTTTGATTCCTGATGTTGATAGAGGTTTTTGGAAATAATGATGGTCAATTAGTCAATACCCTCAAGATATGTGTATTTTAAATTATATTTAATTGGTTTAAATTACAACACCAGTGGTTTTGGATTGAGGGAGGAGATTTAGGGGGTGTGAGGTCTATGAAACTGTCTATCTACTCATGTTTATTCTCTAAGGATATAGAATCTATTGAAATAATATTTTTATAATCATCAGCGGTCATGGGTACCTTATAATTAACACACTCATTAATTAAATCACAAAATTTACACTTTTCAAAACCCACACAACACTCAAAACATGAATCAAAACTCAAATCAACCAAGGGTGAAGAAGGGAAAAATTAATCTGAGTATGGGTCGAGGATAGAATTATGTGTGTGTGTGTGTGTTTCATTTGAGAGCACTTCCATCTAATATACAGGAAGAGTGGAGTGATCTTCAATTGGGTGTTTCATAGTCTCAAAGATGTTAAAACATACCTTTTCTCCACTGAACTCCATGGACAGTGTACCATTGTGAGCATTGATAATCGTATTTGTTGTTTTTAAGAATGTCCTTCCAAGTATGATAGGGTAATGTACTTGGGTTTAGGTATCCTCCATCTCAAGAATGTATAATTCAGTAGGGAATATGATATTCTTCACTTTTATGAGGACGTCCTCGACCACTCCTGATGGGTGTGTTTTGATTCTATTGGAAATTTTCACTATGATGACTATCAGTTCAATCTATCTAATCTATAGAGAAGTGTACACAGAGTAAGGCATTACATTAATTTAAGCACCTAAATCTAGCATAGCATATAAAAATAATGTCTCCCCTATGGTTCAAGGTATCATGAAAGTTCTCAGATCCTTGCACTTGGTTGAAATTTCTAGTTGAATCAAGGTTGATACATTCCTTCCTAGGTTGAATCTCTCATTCCCCTTTAGCCTTCATCTATGGGTGCAAAGTTCTTTAAGAAATTTTTCATAATGGGGAATTTTCTTGACTACATCCAATAAAGGAATACTAACTTAAACTTTTTAAATGTATCCATTATTTCATTATCAATCTCATTATGAGAATTTTTATTAGGTCTAGAGAGTCTTTGGGGGAAATAAATAGGAAAGGATTGTTCATGGGAATACTCAAGGATAATTTGTTTATGCTTTTTATTTTTTTCTTCATTATAATCTTTTATGGGTGGAGAAATAGTGTTTTCCAATGGGGGACATACCTATTGGGCATAATCATTGGATGAAGAAACTTATTTACCACTACAAAGTGTGAATGAAAAAAAATTGACTTTTTATTTTGGATTAGAAATAGGTTGGGAAGGTAGTTGTTCAGAACCATGCATCTTTATCTCACTAACGGTGTTTACCAATTGTCCCACTTGAGTCTGTAGGTCTTGAATAGCTGATTGTGCGGTCTGTTGGAACTAGAGGTTCTGGGTTGCCATTTTCTTTACCATGTCCTCAATACTTGGTTCATATTCAGGAGGAGGAGGATTTTTTTAGATGTTGATAAATAATAAGGTTCCATACCATATCCTTATTGATACCAATTCTTCTTGGGGTAGCCTGAGTTTCTTCCTTGTCGGTATTGTGGCTGTGCTTTCCACATGGGGTTTAGATTTGGTCTTAATGGTTATTTCTTGAATGGAGGTGTTTTTGGAATGGACTCCCTAGGAATACTGATTCACAAGACTCATTTTAATCCTAACATTATGGTCACTAGTCATAAAAATGAGTCTTATCAGAATAAACACCACAATTTAATAGAATAGGCGGAGATTTTGAGTTACCTTGTGCTTGAGTTAATTGCCTTATAAGGGTATACATCTCATCAAGCTTGTTATCTACCTTTTGTTCTCGAGATGAATGACTTAAATCATTAACTCTTATGGTGGGTGAAATATCTCATGTACTGAATTATTGTACATTTTTATCCATATTGGATATTAAGTCACTAACAGCAGAAGGAGTTTTATAAACTAGGGAACTACCAGCTATAACATCAATAATTACACGATCCATGGGGATAAGTCCCGCATAAAAGTATTGGATTAACAATTTATCACTAATATAGTGGTGGGGGAATCTTGAAAAAAGTCTCTTGAATCTCTCCTAGTATTTATGAAGGGTCTCTCCTTGTGATTACCTAATGTCACATATTGATATCCCAATTGATGTAGTTCAGGAGGTACGGAAGAACTTCTCTAAAAAGAGTATTTTAAGGTCATTCCAACCCCCAATTGTGGTAGGTAGATAGTATATCCAGTATTTTTCTACACCATTAATGGAGAAAGGGAAGGACCTAAACTTAATTAGATCCTCATATACATTTTGGGGTTTCATGGTGGAGCACACTATATGAAACTATTTGAGATGTTTGTGGGGATCCTCACCAATAAGACCATGGAATTTAAGTAGGGAGTGGATAAGGACTGATCTCAACTCTAAGTTGGCTATTTTCTCAAGATATTGGATGTACGTAGGTTGGTACTCCACATATGGGGTGGTCGGTTCTTTCAAGGTTCGATTATTTGCATCCATGATTTCTAGGGTTTGATTTGGTTCAATTTTTGATTGGTTTAGGAAAAATTGAGGTTCCAAAATGGGTTACTCAATGTTACTTGATTTTCCTTTTGTAGATGACCTAATTTGTGTTTGAAGTAACTTTTCAATTTCATGAAATTCAAGTGGTGTTTCTTTTCCAGATCGGGTCATACAAATAAGTTGTGATGTTTTTTTTATATTTTTTTATGATGGGGGATGGATAAAATAAAATCACTAAAAAGGGTGAGAGGAGAAAAGAAAAGATAATTTAATAAAAAATAATTAGAGAAAGAGAGAGAATAAGAAGAAGAAGGACAGAGAGAGGGATAGAGGAAGAACACACAAAAACAAAGAAAAATAATAACAAAAACAAAAAAAATCAAATGGGGGGATATTAAAAGGGGTACTAATTAAGAAAAAAATAAATAAATAAAAAAATATGAAATAAGAATAAAATGATCCTAGATCCCCAGAAATACTTCAAAAATTTGAACACATTATCGAGTGCATCAAATTTTATGTTTAGTTTTTACTAGAATTTCTGCAGTATAGCAGGAACCTTAGGTCGTCTTTCAATGGAGCCTTAGATCATTAATTTAACAAGTAAGTTTTGATTAATAAAAAGTGATTGGGGTTTTGGAAAAATTTGGGATTAGTGATTTAGTAATCCAAAAGAAAATTGAAATAAATAAAATAAATTATAAATTAATATAATGAATTAAGCGTGATCAACCCAAGGAAGTATCATGATGCTCATCCTTCATCGCTTCAAGAGATAGGGTTTATATATTTTAAAAATTGGGTTGTAACACCTAGAACTAGAATGTTACTAATTTTTTACTAGGATACCTACTGGGGTTCATTCAGAAACACACAATGATTCATAGGATACCTCTGATGATTGAGTGATTTGTGTTTGACTTCATAACTGAAACTCACCAATCCAACACATGAATAACTCGATGTGCTGTCCAGTTTTGTATGTTATTTATTCGTGATACCAAAACATAAATATACAAGGCCTTTACAGTGTTTATGAGAGTTCAATTGACCAATATGAACCACACAAACACCGTAATTAAAATAGTAAGAAAGAAATGGTGAATGTTGTGTGAAATATCACATGAAAGGGTACCCCCAAACATGATCATATGAGTTGAGCATAACATACCAATACATAAATCAATTAAATAAGAATATAGGATGATTAAAAACAACACATAAACCTAGAATTTAAAATACCATTCAAATATTACAAAAACAAACCTTGGGATTACATCACATTCCTCCTCAGGTGATCACAAGGGGTTTAGAAATCCATGGGAGGGGAGGAAGAAGAAGATGTTGAAGTAGCACTTTCCATAGCCTACATAACTTCTAGTGATGGTGATAGTACTAATATGGGACTCCAAAATGGAAGCACCTTTCCTCCTGGTATAACTCCTAAATGAGGTGCCCAAGGTATCATTTTATAGGCAAAGTGGAATGTGGTTTTGGGTACACATATTGTGTAAAACCACATGGTCCATTGCTTTAGACCTACATACAATATTTTATTGCTTTGGAGAAAACTAAAAAGTTGTATTCCCACCTATTTAATGTCCCCACCAAAAATTTGTCATCATTTGGACAAATAAATCTCGAGATATTGATAGAATATAGAACATCACTTTTGACATTGTACATATTTGATTTCATGGACATATCAGTTCAGATGGGCCTCATAGAAGCCGAATGAGGATTTTTTTTATTCAAATGAAATTTAGACCCTTAAATTTTAGACCAAAACAAAAACTTTCTTCCCATTTGGATGTATATTTTAGTAGTAGTATACAGTTTAGTCCACTGGTGTGCTTGGATCCGGTGCAGTTTGGCCCATTTTTCTTGGACTTGATCATGGGCCCTCCAAATCACCTCCACCTACAATGTAATTATCAAAACAAGTAACATTTCCCTTTTTAACAGTGTTAAATAGAAAATAATTGAATTAAAAATGAAGTGAAATTTTTTATTATACTTGTAATTTTCAATACAAAACCAGTTTAATACATTGGTATAAGGGTGAAATAAAACAATGAATTGTGGTACGATCAGTCCCTAGCTACTCGAATGAAATCCATGGAAGGGAGATGTGTGACTATGAATCCTGAGAATAAGTCATATCCCAAATGGGTGGATGATACTCCATCTCTAACTAACTTCTAAAATCTTATCTTCTCTACCGTTTATGGTGCAGGCGGCCCCGAACAACATCTCACAAAATTCGTATCCTGATGAGGACCAATGATGGGTCCTCGAGATCAAAAGAGGCAATAAAGTTGAGGTGTTTCATACATACTCTCATAGGGATAGCCTTTATTTGGTACAACTGTCTTATATTAGGATCCATTATAGGGTGGAAAGACCTTTGTCATTAATTCCTTTATCATTTCATCTCTACACTGAGGAAAACTACAATTTTTAACCTAAAAATTATAACAAATGTGAAAATGAGAGGGTGTATAAATTAATAGTGAGGTGGAAGGGTTACACATATTCACTCACAATCCCTCTATCATAAGAGAAACTACTAGAACTCTATGCTAAAAATTTTAGGGATGAGTTGTAGACACCTCTGATTCTGATAAAGTATCGAGGTGGATTTCGTGAGTTCATAGAAATGGACCAATGTTTGGAAGAATACATTTAGTAAACCCAATCCAAATCTTGACTCATTCCCCTGGCATAGGGTAAAAGGCTAGGAAAATAAGAAACTAGAGCTGTTACTCCCAATCTATTAGCAATGCGTGTTCAAGCACCTAGGCAGGCCCTAAACCACCCATCACCTCTTGTCGAGTGGAGATAGCCACAGAATCACCCTCGACCAGAAGCACATATAAATCAGGGTCACCTGGTATTTAAGGAATGAATGAACAAGACATAATCCTTCAAAAATTAACAAATCCCTAATTATTTCTTGGTAGTCATGGATAATAATCTACTTCATCTCCCATAACCTAGGAAACCTGAAGAGGTAAACCTCACCGACCATCCTGAATACTTCCCTTTCCATAGAATCCTAGGTCTTAATATCTAGTACTGCTTCATCTTTAAATATTTCCTTCAAGGCGTGGTCAATTATAGACATGTGGTGTTAGATAACTCCTCAGATCAGGTGTTTTACATAACTATTTCTCAGAAAGAAGAATAATATGGATGGAAAAAAGTCTTGGCCAGACATGTGCAGAAGTTTGACAACTGGAAGACTCGAAAAATAGTTGATCGAGCTCATGAATCCCTGAGATCATAGATATGTAGACCCGCAATATCTCCACCACCTAAATAGGTAGCATCAAATATGACTCCCAAAGGTGGGCATGACCACTGGAATAAAAAATAAACATAAGAGGAAGAATAATATTCTACTCCAATATAAGATCTGACCCATGAAAATTTCTTCCCTACAACATCCAAGACATGGGAACCGCCCCACCAAATAGGATCCTCATTGGACAAAGAGCTCATCTTTTGTTCTTTCAATGTGATAAAATTTAAAGAGTCCTTCTCTGATGATAAACATACCTCATAATACAGGTTCCTTATATATAATTAGGGAATGGGAGGCCACATGCACTAGAACCAAGGATACAGGGGGCGCGCAAATGTGGACAGGCCCAATATTCCAGTCATGTCCCCATGGAGAATATATATACAGCTAATACTCATGGGTAAACACTCCAACATACCCATAAAAGGGATGGAGGTGTCTCAAAATCCTCTAGTACTCACCCACACCCAATTTTCTTCCATGACCTCTTAGAAGGGGTAAGATAATTTGATCAACCCAGACAACGAGGAAGGTCGGTGTTACATTTACTACTAGCATTAGATACTCCCACAACCTCTATATAAGAACTAGTCTCATGCACCTCAAATGCCTATGTTTCTGAGTGGATTTTCTAGAAGCAACCACACATTCGGATGCATCGACCTCTAGATAAAAATTACAATATTCGGAAATAACTGGAGGTATCCCCATACAATATCTCAAACCTGGATATGATCCATATTTCAAAACAAATTAGGGAGGCACCGGTTGAATCCCTTTGGAGCCCACGGGAATTTGAGACAGAATTATTTGCATTCGAGGTTTATCAAGTGGAGACCATGCCATTAGAATGCCATGTATCCACCTCATTCACTGACCCAGATCAGGAGGAGGTCATCCAAGGGAACATTAGTCCCCTTTATTTTTCAGGAAGACTCAATAAAATCAAAATACAAAGGCCTATAATTGATAATTATTCCAAGATCAACCTCATCCTAGTTTGAACCCCCTAAAGTTTGGGATATGTAGAAGGGGAATTATCTCCTAAAAAGATGACCATTCAAGGGTATGATAAGCATGATAAAATACCTCTTAGGAAGATCAAGCTCAAAGATCAGTTTGGGGGCCTTTTATCTAATGTTATCCATGATAGAGGCTCATGAAGACACATGGCGCCAGAACCCTTCACTGACTCCAACCCAGGTCCACTTGAGAGATTCTACGCAAACCGAAGAACAATAGGGGTGGTGATGCCTATAAATTCTCCACCATAGCCTCAAATAAATGGTTTTTCTTTTTCACATCTAGGAACATCGTCACACCCAAGCACCAGAGTGGATTTCTTGGAGCAGCTAATCTCATGACTAGCAATTCTTCCATCATGTAATATACCGGTGAATAGCCGGAGTAATCATGTTCCATGAATAAATCACTTAATGTGATAATTTATAGATCATGCTAAGGAATTATATCAGGACACATGAAGAACATCATTCATGTCTTCTATATTACATGAGACTTAAAATAAATTGACATTGAATAAATATAAGGCATTATCAATTTAAGGGATAGAACAAAGACTAAAGGTGGTATAATTAATCCAAAAAACATGTTCATGGACCCTCAAAAGCTTCATGTGAACCATCAAATACATGTGAAATCACCAGGACATATAGCCTAGATATCGAGACACTCCTTCGGTATGCTATTTGGTTCATGTGAAGTCCTTTGGAAATTGATTAGTCACTAAAAGTGGCTAATATTCATTGTTAAGTTCTTAATATTAATGTGTTTAAAAGTTCATAAACATCAATTTTATTCCAATTCAGAAATTGAACTTCAGTTCCCATCATTGTGCAATTCATGCTTAAAATGTCAATTTGGGATCACTCAATAATTTGCTTGTGGAAATTACAATATTCATCATTTTAATTTGAAATTTTGGGATATGATTTATCACTTTGTTTGGAACATTTTATCTTTTAGGTCCGATGGATTAATCACAAAGGAAGATGGAGAATTTTGCGCCTGAAGGCAGAAACATGCTGGAAAAAGCATAATGGGCCTAAGGCCCATCAAACAAATGTGGGGCCCAGAAACCAAGCCCAATGAAGCTCAAATTTATACAGTAGAAATATAAAAATATGAGGATCATTTTATTCAACTGTGGCCGGAGCTAATTCTGATTTTATCATGATGATAAATGGATCTGAAGTTGAGATTTAAATGGTGGACATGACATTAATGCTCAAAAATCCGTCCCACCATTTCGACTATAACTTCCAAACGGCTGAGCGAAATTTCCTAAAATTTTAAAGCTCATAGAGGACAGATGGATGAAGATATTTCTCTTCTACATCCCATCCGGATTCGGCTGTCTTCAATTTCTAATTCACACGTCAATGTGGTTGACGAATCTGGACAGTTTTCCGGGTCAAATTCGAAACATCAATTTCCTTTTGATTATTCACCCTCCATTTGACTCTATTAATTGTTGGGGGTGAATTAATTGTTGGGGGATGTACCTAAGGCTCCTAATATGCCTATATATGGAGCTAGTGGTGAAGGGAATGGGTGTGGAAAATTTTCTTATCATCTTGGATGCTTTGTTTCATTGTAATGTTTTGCTTCCAAATTTCCTTTGTAATGTTTTCCATTTCCATGTAAGTTTTTTTTTATCTTTATGTTCTTAATCAACTTATTCTCTTATATATTTTCCATTTCATTTATTAAAACTTTATAATCACAAAGCACAGTGATATCTCTGTGTTGTTGTGAATTAGTTCACACATAGGTGTGAATTTCATTCACACACACGGAGGAGTGCTCGTTATTTCCGCGGTTTTAATTTCTTCAATCCAATTCTTGTTAGCCATCTTCCGCCCACCATTGAGAGTATACCATCAATGGAGGGATAAACCCTTAATGGGTTTATCTTAGGAGGATGCAAAGGCTGGATTTAATGTTATTTTATGAACGAATTGTTGTTAAATGGATAATTAATTTAAGACATCCATTCTTCAGTTATTTCTACTCTTCATCTTTACTGTGTTTGAGCAAAATAAATTCAATTACTAAATGACCATAGACCTCGTAGAGATCATGAATTTTGTTCTCTAAGTGTATAGGGGATTAGTAATTGTGTTTAGTAAGCACCAAACCAGAAAATGATGAAGGTAGTGTTATTTTTGAAGAATGGATTCATCGAGAATTAATAAAACCAAAATTGTTTAAAGAAGTAAAATGCATTCAATCCACCCCGAGCATAATCCTAGATCAACCCATTTTCATTAAATTGAATTCACGTAGGTGTCTTAGTGTTATTTAAACCATCAAAAATCAAAACCAAATTTGGCTACTTCATAGCCCATCCTTCACCAAATCATAACGTCTCAAGGTTACTTCTTCAGTCCCTGTGGACTCGACCCCTACATGTACTACATCGATCGCTTTTACCCGTAGGATAAATTTGGGTGCAACCTAATTTTGTCGCCGTTGCCGGGGACCCAAGTAAGTACCTTAGACCCAAATTTTCTTTTCTCACCCCAAATTCTCTATTCTCACCCCAATTTCTCTTCTCTTTTCCCCTTTCTATTTCTGTGTGTCCAAAAAAACCCCAAAACTAATTTTCAATCAATTCCAATGGATTATCCTCCAAAATACCCCTTCATAAATCAATGCTATAATCAAGTTGGAAATCAATATTGGGAAACACCTCACATAGGGAATTTCATTGACCAATCCTTAATTGAATACACCACACCAGATGAGATGTACAATCAATGGGATGCTGAATGTTTACAAGATCAATTTCCATACCTATCAAGAATGATTGAAAAGATAAATAATGAGGAAGTACATGATGTACAAACATATATCAACCCTAATCCTGAAAAAATTCTTGAACAATTGTGTGAACAAATGGATAAAATGAATTCAGAAGTTTCATCTTTCAGATTAGAACTTCAAAGCTTTAAGACTTTTGAGGAACCCGTTCCCACTCAAGATGTTCTTTCCTCATCATTGATAGATGAATATTTTATCCCAAAAACCTCCCATGAATTGAAAAAAGAACTAAAATTTGGATATGGTATAACTGAACAAGATCAAAGAAATGTTGAAGGGTATTTAAATCAGGATGAAATTAATTTTTTGGATTCACAAGGAGAAAATTTGTCTTCATGGATTGAGTGTTCGGAATATTGCTCCAATAACAATTTTTTAGAATCACCGATCATTGAACCATTGGGAGATATAAAGAATATTGTGTCTATACCCACTCATGAAATTCAAATGGAAAATTTTGTGGATGAATCATCTTTTCAAAAGGAACCAATTCTTTCAAATGTTTTTAAAGAAGAAACAATTTTTGATTCAAATTATCATTCTTCTTTAGGAAAGTTCAATCAAACTGAACTCGATGTTTTAATACTTCCTTACCTACTCAATAATCCCTCTATTTATGATAACCAAGACCATTCAATTATCATAACTCTTCATCAAGAATCTCACCATGTAGGAATGAACCTTGAAATCATAGGAAATAATCCGGATAAAACACGATCAACCATTTTAGATATTCCTTGGATTTTACCAATCATTGTAGAAAATAGGATTTCATAAGAAACAAATTTCAAAAAAACAATCAATCTCAATCTTATTGAAGTGGAGAAAGATGGGTTAATTAAAATTTTGAAAGTTGGAATTGGATAAGTTGGGGGGTACAAGTCGAGCTAACGACGTTAAACAAAAGCGCTGCATGGGAGGCAACCCATGGTTTTCATGTTTCTAATCATTTTGAATCATTTTTTTCATATAATAAATTACCATAAACTGTTGACCTGTTCTTCTTTTATGAGTAAGGATGGGTATGAAAGGGGAGCGCCATATTCATCCGTGTCACGTGGTGTAATCTCTGAGTAATACCTTACCCAGAAAATATAAAGAAGACAATGTATCATCAGTTTATTTTGTTTTGTTTTTATTTTTATGTTTTTATAGGTTTACAAAAATAAACGGACATGTCGTAAGACATAAGAAAAATCCATTCACCACCATCAAAGTTGCTGAGACTCGAACCCAGGATTGAAGGGAGACATTGGAATGCGCTATCATCATCAACCACTAGGTGACTTCATTCCATGATTTTCATTTTAAATTTCTTCATTGAACTCCTCTCCTACCCCCTTCTAACTTTTCTTTTATTTAAACACTGGGGACAGTGTTATTCTAAGTGGGGGGGGATAAAAAAATGATTTTTTTGAATAAAAACATGCATGAAAAGAAAAATTCCATTAACCATAAACATGATAACACACATTGAAAACTCTAAAATTGGATATCAAATAAATTTTGAATGCCTTGATTCTGATTTTAATGCAAGTTTAAGTTCATGAGCATAGTTTTTGGAAAGTGCGGTTGTCCGATGTGATTTTTCAATGTTTACATTTTCATCCTCTTAATAAAAATGCCACAATGCACGTCTACTAGATCGTGGGTGTAAATTTGAGTTCTTGGGTCCCTTTCATTATAGCATAGGGTTCTGGGGTCACTTTTAGTTTAATTTGAGTATCCAAAAAAAACAACAAAAAAACAACAAAAAAACAACAAAAAATTGAAAAAAAAAATAATGACCACATAGAGCAATGTTTTGTCCAAATGCGTGGCGTCCGGAACTTGGGGATCGTGACTCCATAGTTGTCTTGCCCAGAGTTAGGCTTTATATATCTATTGTAGAGCATGAAATTGACAATATGTGTGGCGTCCGGCACTTGGGGATCGTGACTCCATAGTTGTCTTGCCCAGAGTTAGTCTTTTCATATCTATTGTGGATAAAAAAATCATCAAAAAAATCAAAAAAAATGGATACTCATATTAAGGTTTAATGTGATTCCCACCTAGCGCTTCCATTTTTTTCCCTTGAACAATAAAATGGGCCCCATATCTTTTATGATGCACAACACTTTATCATGATTAATTGGAATTGGATGAAATGTGGCAATGAATTTGAACAAAGGAATGGGCTTGGGCTTGGGATATTCTTATGGACCTATCTTGTTTTAAATTATTTTGATGGGTTCCATAATTTTTTTGATATGAGGTCTTTTGAGTGAGCAATGTGTATTTAAATGTTTTTGGAAAAGGGGATTTTGATTTCATATTTATAATTTATTTTTCTCAGGACTAGCAAAACTCAAGTTGGGGGGTGTGATTAGTCACTGAAAGTGGCTAATATTCATTATTAAGTTCTTAATATTAATGTGTTTAAAAGTTCATAAACATCAATTTTATTCCAATTCAGAAATTGAACTTCAGTTCCCATCATTGTGCAATTCATGCTTAAAATGTCAATTTGGGCCCACTAAATAATTTTCTTGTGGAAATTACAATATTCATCATTTTAATTTGAAATTTTTGGATATGATTTATCACTTTGTTTGGAACATTTTATCTTTTAGGTCAGATAGATTAATCACAAAGGAAGATGGATAATTTTGCGCCTGAAGGCAGAAACATGCTGGAAAAAGCATAATGGGCCTAAGGCCCATCAAACAAATGTGGGGCCCAGAAACCAAGCCCAATGAAGCTAAAATTTATACAGTAGAAAGATAAAAATATGAGGATCATTTTATTCAACTGTGGCCGGAGCTAATTCTGATTTTATCATGATGATAAATGGATCTGAAGTTGAAATTTAAATGGTGGACATGACATTAATGCTCAAAAATCTGTCCCACAATTTAGACTATAACTTCCAAACGGATGATCTAAATTTCCTGAAATTTTTACAGATCATAGAGGACAGATGGATGAAGATATTTCTCTTCTACAGCCCCTCCGGATTCGGCCGTATTCAATTTCTAATTCACACGTCAATGTGGTGTACGAATCTGGACAGTTTTCCGGGTCAAATTCGAAACATCAATTTCCTTTTGATTATTCACCCTCCATTTGACTCTATTAATTGTTGGGGGTGAATTAATTGTTTGGGGATGTACCTAAGGCTCCTAATATGCCTATATATGGAGCTAGTGGTGAAGGGAATGGGTTTGGAAAATTTTCTTATCATCTTGGATGCTTTGTTTCATTGTAATGTTTTGCTTCCAAATTTCCTTTGTAATGTTTTTCATTTCCATGTAAGTTTTTTTTTATCTTTATGTTCTTAATCAACTTCTTCTCTTATATATTTTCCATTTCATTTATTAAAACTTTATAATCACAAAGCACAGTGATATCTCTGTGTTGTTGTGAATTAGTTCACACATAGGTGTGAATTTCATTCACACACACGGAGGAGTGCTCGTTATTTCCGCGGTTTTAATTTCTTCAATCCAATTCTTGTTAGCCATCTTCCGCCCACCATTGAGAGTATACCATCAATGGAGGGATAAACCCTTAATGGGTTGATCTTAGGAGGATGAAAAGGCTGGATTGAATGTTATTTCATGAACGAATTGTTGTTAAATGGATAATTAATTTAAGACATCCATTCTTCAGTTATTTCTACTCTTCATCTTTGCTGTGTTTGAGCAAAATAAATTCAATTACTAAATGACCATATACCTCGGAGAGATCATGAATTTGGTTCTATAAGTGTATAGGGGATTAGTAATTGTGTTTATTAAGCACCAAACCAGAAAATGATGAAGGTGGTGTTATTTTTGAAGAATGGATTCATCGAGAATTAATAAAACCAAAATTGTTTAAAGAAGTAAAATGCATTCAATCCACCCCGAGCATAATCCTAGATCAACCCATTTTCATTAAATTGAATTCACGTAGGTGTCTTAGTGTTATTTAAACCATCCAAAATCAAAACCAAAGTTGGCTACTTCATAGCCCATCCTTCACCAAATCATAGCGTCTCAAGGTTACTTCTTCGGTCCCTGTGGACTCGACCCCTACATGTACTACATCGATCGCTTTTACCCGTAGGGTAAATTTGGGCGCAACCAGACATGTCAGAGTAGGCCATGTGGTTCTCTTGGGCGTGCCACTTTAGTCTCGCAAAGCCCTCTGGACTCATTTACCAAGACTTGTGATGTCCTTCAGATACATCTCCTGACACATATAATGGAACCCTCTCATGTCAATAAATCCTTTCGGCAGCATCTGGTCATGTCAACTAGCTCTCATGACACCCTTCAGGTAAGTCAGCTGAGACTTGTGCTGCACTCCAGACATGTCAGTTGAGACTCGTGTTTCCCTCCAGACATGTTGTACAGGACATGTGATACCCACTATACATGTCATCCAAGACATGAAAGACCCTCTAAGAAAATTCACACTAACTCTCACGGAACCCTCTATATGTGTCAGTTAGCTCTTGTGATGACACATGGGGGAAATCAGCTTGATCATGAGACACCCTCTAGAAAAGCCAGCCAGGTCATGCGATGGATTCCTAGATAAACCATTAGGGTTTTGTGATGTCCTCTAGACATGTTATCCTTGTTCATACAATAACACTTGGAAATTCCATCCAAGTTATGCTAAGTCCTCCAGACAAGTCAACTAAATCATTTGACTATCTTTGGATATGTTGGGAAGATACTCTCCTACATATCAAGCAAACAATCAAAACATTATGAGTGGGTAATTAGCATATGTTAGGTAGGAAAGAGTTCCAGGTCATAAGGGAATCCTAAGAACTTGATAACCTTGTATATCCTTGGGGTATAAGCCCTAATCATAAGGGAAACCTTAGTGTGTAAGCCCTGATTAAGTGAACTATAAGAACTTTAATTACTACCATAATTAGGATATGTAGGATACCTCCCAAAGACCCGATCTCCATATTAAGCATCTCAAAATTGAACTATAATAACTCTGATTCCTTATATAACCAAGATATATAGGATGCCTACCCGAGGCCCAAGCTCAATAATTAACAAATGAAAGGGAAAAGTTAGTGTGTAAGACCCAATAAATTGAACTACAAGAACTCTGATTCCTGCTATAACCAGGATATGTAGGATACTTCCCTAGGTCCCAAGCTCTATAATAAATCGTATTAGGTAATTCCTAGCACATAAGTCCCACATCCTCAAGAAATTAAATTTATTATTTTCCATCCCTTGTTTCTCACAATGATCATAGCTCACGTGGACTTAGGGAATTTCAACAATCATATCATCTACAACATAAAACTCTACAAACAAAAGGGTAAAGTAAGTGTGTAAGCCCCAATCAATTGAACTATAAGAAATTTGATTCCTTCCATAACCAGGATACATAGAATTCCTCCCTAAGGCCTGATCTCTATAATAAATATTCTTAGGTTAGTCTTAGCACATAAGTCCCATTAACTCAAGGAATGGAATTGATTATTTATCATCCCTTATTTCTCACAATGATCATAGATTATGTGGGTTTAGGGAATTTCAACAATCATATCATCTATATCATAAACTTATATAAAGGTAAGGGCAATGTCATTATGTAAGTCCCAATAATTGAACTACAAGGACTTTAATTTCAGTCATAACCCGGATATGTAGGATGCATTCTTAAGGTATGAGAACAATCTCAAATGTGAATCCACCTCAGTATAAGCCTCACCATGTCTCCAAAATTTCAATAATTGGGACCCAATCATTCCCATGGGATGATTATCTTACCTCATCCATCAGTGGACTGAGAAAACTACTGAACTATGAGAACTCTAATTCCTACAATAATCAGGATACGTAGGATGCCTTCTTAAGGCATGAACTTAGATAAACATCTATTTTGATATAAATCTCATGTCCATGATATCTCAATAATTGGTACCCAATCATTCCCATGGGATGATCACTCCACCTCATCCCTCAGTGGACTGAGAATACAATTGAACTATGATGACTCTGATTCCTTCCATATTTAAGATATGTGGGATTCCTCTTCAAGGAATGATTTCAATATGAAGTACCCCAAGGTTCATCCCATTGCATAAGCACCACATACACATGAAATGAGGTTATTAATTTTCTAACCCTTGTTTCTCATACTGTGCATAGCTCACACAGGCTTAGGAAATCGTAATAAGCACCTCATTGTCATCATGAATCTCCACTATCCAAAGAAATCTCAGCATGTAATCCCCAATTAGTGTCATGATAAAAACCTCCCCATATGAGTACATCTACCATGGGTCCATCCCTAAGGGCATGATTAACTTATGATAACTTTTATTCCTATCATAACCAAGATATGTAGGATGTCTCTTCAAGACTCATACTCAAATATCCAGCACCCAACTTCCCACACATATGTCCCCTCTGCATGACGTTAAACTCTATGGGTTTTAATGAACTATGTGGGTTTTGATTCCTAAAAATAACCAAGATACGTAGGAAACCTCATAATAGTTCAATCCCCTCCTTGGAATACTAATCTCCTCCCTACTTGGTATCAAATTATGAAGTATTTAGTAATATGGATTTAACATATAAAGAAACTATTCATTATTGGGAAATGAATGAAGAAAATAAGTTACATAAAGATGGATTAAATAATTAGATTCCCCCATTTCTTTTGTGAACAAAGGATATTTAAACTATAATTGTTTTGTTTGGGTAACTGGTCCTGTATTGGGATTAGGATGAGATTCCTGAATATATCTTAAATCTATAAGAGAGTCCTAGAGTATGTAACAATTCCCCTCAAAAAGATGCAATGATCCCAAACTCCCATCCTATTGACCAATGTGAGTCCCTAAGTATAATTGGATCTGAAATCCCAATTAACCACCTGCCTTTGGAAAGCATGTATGTACCCAATTATGGATGAGGGAACCATTGGGATTTTCTGTCAAGAATGAAAATGGTAACCCAATGTTAATGATTATGAAAAAAATGACCCCCCCACAATAAACCATTAGAACACACAAAAAACACAAAATGGTTGCCTCTTCCGACTTATAAGTAATACCATATACTTATAGAAGTTAAAAGAATAATTAAAAATAAAGTTATTAGTTAAGGTGATTACCTATTCTCTGAAATAACTCCTTTAGATCTCTTCTTAAGGACACTAGGGTTAGTCTTTTGGAGAGACCAGAGCCTATAAAAATTTCTATGGAAGTTTAGAATTTAATATGGAAGGTTTTTTTCAATATATAAGGCTCAATTTGTTTTAAATAATAGAAAGGGGTGGTGTCCTTTTTTAAGGGAGGTAGAGGAAACCAATGGAATTTCTTAAAAGATTAAAACATAATAAAGTAATTCCCAAGGAAAATAATTTAAAATGGACAATACATTGGATAAAAATAGGATAGGGTTTAAATATAATAAAACAAAAAAAATTATATAGGTTTTGGTGTCATTTTAAACCTTATCTTTTTTATTAACCACTTTGTTAACCATTTTTTACCTTAACCATGGGAACATGTAACCATGGGAACATGTATTTCAATATTAAGGGGTAAAGAATGTTACCATAAGTGGAAAAGTGACTTATAAATGTATCATGGTTGATATGTTATACCATATTCCATTACATTGGAAGAAGATAAAAAATTTATTAATTTTCAATTATTTAATAAAATATTATTTATTATAAAATATCATTAATGTCAATTTTGGAACCATTCATTTAATTTGACATTAAAGACACCAAGAAAAATATGGAATTAGAATATAATCATTTTAAACATCACTAATATGTTATATTTATCTAAAAAATTCATGTAATACAATTATTCACTAAAATTTTATCACTTTAAATATATTTAAATCATTTATTTTATTTTTCTATTAATTAAATAAATACTGGGTTGGCATTGCATAGTAATTTAAGGTAATTATTCAATTATTAGAAATTAGAAATAAATTAATGTGATAAAAATAATTAATTTTCCATTAATTAAACATTTATAACTAAAATTATCCTCTTTCTATCCTTATGTAAAACTTTTAGAGATATTATGGTTAAGGGAGTGACATTTTGTATTTATTATTTTCTTAAATTAATATAAAGGTCATAATCAAAGAAATATTGAACCAAGTGATCATATATTCAAGACTTGGATGTAATTGGACAAATTACACTCATAAAATATGATAAATTCAAATGATATATAAATTTTAAATCCTTATCCTAAAGTTTTAACCTTATTTTACCCATTTTACTCTTACCGGGGTGATAAAAATTTATTATGGTTACTATTCATATTGACCAAAAATAAAAGGGTCCTATTTACCAAATATAAACATCCTGATTAAAAATATTTAATCCATTTTTCATAATTCAAATTCTATAAGTGACCAAAAATTAGTTTAAAATAACTGCACAAAATGTGACTAAAACTTTTTTTTAGAAAAAACACATTTTAATCATAAAATGGATTTTTACGTATCACATACCTATAAAAAATATTAGATTAATGTTAAAATATATTATTGAATATATAATATATAAATTTCATTAAAATCATTCACCAATTATAAAGACCTGACTCTAGTTGCCCGGAGACAATGCCTTAATTCATGACATTGGCATGATTACAAGAAATTCATATCCCGAAGGAACTAGTAGTTTAGTAGTTTTGTAAAACTATATTCATACATAAGTTCAAAATTACATCCTAAAATAAAATACAATATATATATATATATATTCCATTATAAACATCCATGACTCCTAGATTATCTCATAAAGTCATTCATGATTTACTTCTTCATATCCTAGGAAAATAAAACATAATAAAGTGGTGAGCTCAGATGCTCATTAATGGTAAGAAATCCAGGGGAAGATATCATAAACATAAACATTATGTATGGTGAATAACAAAAAACACATGCCTTTTAAAAATATACTTGAACACAATATGACATGAATAAGACCTAAATAAATAATGCAACAATAAAACGTAATCATGGGTATTCTACTAGTCGAATAACCACATGTACTATCAATTACTACCTTCATAATGAGGTAATTCATAATTTTAGACATTATGACCATACTATCAATACCTCGTGCCAAGACCATAAATAACCATACGGTTAAGGCCTTATTCCAAGACTCTAGTTTGTCTCACGAGACCTACTGATGCATCAAGAGGTTGTATCGGGACTCACCCTTCACATAATAAGTCCAATACATTCCTCATATGAAAGGGGATAAACATAAATAACATATATATTCATATTGAAACTAACATAGGAAATGTAAATAACTTTCCCCTATCATTAAACATAAATACTAATCATTCAAAGTAATATGGTGAATGGTATCAAGATAGTACATCCACTATAAATATAATCATAAACCATTCAATAAAATATGGTAGATGATATCATAAAACATTAACCCCACAATAATTAACAAGAGTGTCAAAATAGGTTAAAATACTCTTATGAAATCATTAAGTAATTCTTGAGATAAATACTCTTTTAATTTGAAAAGAAGAGTTATTTTTGGAAAAATCATTGTATAAAACCATAAGTGAATTAAGGTAGTTTTTTCATAATAAAATAATTGATTTTATAAAAATAATGGTTTTTTAAAACATATTATAGATTTAATTTGAAAATAGGTAATAATTCGATAATTTCCATTGAAACGGGCATGTTTATTGGGAAGAAGTTTTTGAAAGATCCTTTTAAAACATGTAACTCCCCATAAAATAAATAAGGATTATGATTAGAACACATATATAAAAAATTTACACCGGATTTATTAGGATTACATAAGTATAAATAATAATTTCATTGAGGTAAGTAGAGAATAATAATAACCCAAAAGAACAATGGAAGTTCCACTACTAGAAATTAAGGTTATAGCCATGGTTTGAAACTGTGGTTATAATCCAGAAAACCTTGGCTATAAGTTATTTCCATGGTTCCATGGACCGTGGCTGGTATTGGTGTGAATATAACGATATATACACGGTTCAAACCGTGGCTAAATCTCTATATCCACGATTTGAAACCATGGTAGAACCTTAATCCACACAGGTACTACAGCCGTGGTTTTAAACTATGGTTATAGGTATTCTAATTTTATAAAAAAACCCACATCCCCCCACTCCCCCCACAACCCCTCCCTTCTCCCTAGATAGACCCCCCCAACACACCCCCTCCCCCTTGCACACTCCCCACTCTCCCCCTGGACAGACCCCCTTGCACCCCCTGGACACCCCCTCCACCCCCCCAGACACCCCCAGGACACCCCCCCTGGACACCCCCCACTAGACACCCCCCCGAACCCCCCCCCCCCCAAACACCCCCTCCCCCCTAGACACCCCCAGATACCCCCTAGACACCCACTACTGGACACCCCCTAGACACCCCCCTAGACACCCTATAGACACCCCTAAACACCCCACTAGACACCCCCTTGAAATCCCCCCCCCCATACACCCCCTGGACACCTCACTGGACCCCCCCCCCCCCCGGACACCCCCTGGACACCTAGACACCCCCCCCCCCCCGGACACCCCCTCCCCCCTAGACACCCCCCTGGACACCCCCTACTAGACACCCCCCCCCCCCCCCGGACACCCCCTAGACACCCCCTAGACCCCCTCTGGACACCCCCCCCCCTGGACACCCCACTGAACACCCCCTGGACCCCCCCCCCCCCCCCGGACACCTCCCACTGGACACCCCCTCCCCCTAGATTCCCCTCCTAGACACCCCCCCCCCCGGATACCCCCATGCATGAATATAAGTGAAAACATGCATATTAAGAAAAGGAAAGAAGAAAAGGGGGAAATGAAAAATCAAACCTGAGAGAATGTATAAATTTTTTTCTAAAAAAAATATAAAGTTATAGGATTCAAAAGTGAACCCAACCATGATACAGAGAAATTCCCATAAGATCAAATATTACACACTTAGTTGTAAACTTGAAATCATCAATTCTAAAAGTATGGTGTATACCAATTCAATTTGATTAAAATAAAACAAATGGTTACTAATGTATTGAAAAAAATGGTATAAAATAACCATTACCTCCTGAATTTTATATTCATGTCAATCTCGATTGCAAGTCATGGAAGAAAATAAATTGCATTGGATATGTTTTGTTTCTAGTTATCTACATAGTATGCATCCCTATCCTACATACCAATACCAAGTCATCAAAATCAACAAATAATGAAAAGGAAAATCCATCAAGAAGCCAAAAACAGGAAGCCAAACTCTCTTTTGAGCTCTTTCACCTGCATTTATTCATATCCCCTCGACCACCCTCATAGACAGCCCCTACCCTTGAAACCCCACACCCCATGACCCCCTCCCTTCCCCCTTCACACTACCCCCCATCCCCCTTCACCATCTACCCCCCCCCCCCGGCACCCTCACACCCCCTGAACATTACCCCCTTTCCCAGACACACCCCATCCTGGACATCCCCCCTCCCCCTAAACCTTCTTCCCCCTGCCCCCTCCCTCCCGGACACCCCCCCTCATAGACACCCCCTCACCCTGAACCCCCATACCCCTGCCCCCTTCATCCCCACTACCCCCTGGACACTCCCCCCACCCTGCCCCCTTCACCCCAACTGCCCCCCCAACTTTCACCCCCCCCCCCCCCGCACCTGCACCCCCACTGCACACCCACCCCCACCTGCACCCCCACCCCCACCCCCTCAGGGACACCCCCCTCCCCCTTCACCCCGACACCCCCTACCCCCTGCCCACATCCCCCCCCCCCCCACCCACCCACCTTCACCCCCCCCCCCCACTCTCCCCCTAGATAGACCCCCCTGCTGACACTTTCATATTACCAACAGTCCAATGTTAGTTGGAATTGCTCAACCTAAGATGAGATTTGAGAATTCCAAGGACTTAAATTGGTCTTCATTGAGTATTCACTTATCTCTCACAATATTAATGTTAATTCGTAGGAATCCATATGGTTGTTAAATCATGAAAACATACATTTCTAATCCTATGCTAAGATCCATCAGCTCATATCACTATAAAATTTCATGCATAGAACTTACTATAAAATATAATTTCTATATGAATCTACTTTGTATACAAGGAAAAGGGAACTTTGGAGGGATTTGATTCTGATCAATGGTCAAACTAAACAAAACTAGTTTATTATGTGATAATTAACCAATTTTTTGATTCTATATGGGAAGATAATATCAAACATCTTAAGAATTTAACCTTATTAATTCTATTCTCACATCTACCACTAAAATCTTATTGAGGTACCCATTACTAGAGTTAAATTTAGATATAAGATATTCACTATCAATGGAAGGAAGGAAATAAAACACAAAATGTGATTATATCAAATTAATTTGAATCATATATCAACAACTAACATTGAATGAGTAATAAAACCAAGCAAACATGTCCTAAATGGAGATTTAAAAAGATGAAAGTCATGGATAAACATAAACCTCATTCAATATACTTTAAATGAGACCAAATTTTTGGAATCCAATTAACAAAATAAATAACTTATACATGCTTTTAATGATGTATTTCAGGAATTCCAATTACATAATTAAAATACCATCTCAAGTAGATTGTAAAGTTTTTTAAAAAAATCACTAACTGTAAAACTAAAAAAAATTTAATCAGAATACTTACATGTAAAGAAACCCAAAATTATCTACAACAAGGACAAAACCTTTATCCAAGTTAATATCTAAAACATATAGCATATTCCAACTACTTGGGCCCTACAAAAAAGGTATCTATAAGTCACAATTGAAAATTTTTTGACCATAACTCCTGATGGTCAGTTAAGAGACTGTCACAAACCATATAATGAATTGGAAGTTTCTAATAAGTTATATAATGGAATAGAATTTTTGACCCATTGGAAAACACTATCTATAATCCATTGGGGTTAAGGTCCATGAAATATTTCACCATTCCATTTTATATGTTAGTGCAACAAACAGTTACATATGAGGATGTGATATATACCAATCAATCATTTATCCAATTAAACCTATAAAAAATTGTGCACACCATTTTTAAAAAGCACATACATAGTTGAGGTGGGGGGAATATCATTAAGGCTCTGTTTTATAGCACTACTTATAGCACTTATCAATGATCACTTTTGATATAGTTTGAAAAAATAAGTGGTGTTTGTTTGGATAAATGTACAGTGGTGTTAATGTGTGTGTGTGAGCACGTTCATGATTCTTCCTAGAAAAAAAAATAAATGTGAATATTATACAAAAAATATAGTTGGACCTTGTATCTCAATAAACATATAAATCGCCTCATATTGTTGAGTATGCAGTTGTTTATGTTTCTATACACCATATTTTCATAACCCTTATTGCAATCCCAAACACCAAGTTGTCCTTTCATTTCAAAGGAACCAAGGAAAAAAAATATATAAATGAATAGAATAAAATACATACTTCTCAGAATGTATACATCAAATAGACAATTAAAGAACCAACCTTAGCCCCAGATAGCAGAATGGAATTATTTGTGGGATGGAATTCCAAGCATGTCACTCACCTGCTGTAATACCTTAGGACTCCATAGCTAACTTCATCAGGGATCACAAATAAAAGTTTAGTCTGAACAAAAAGTTCATTACATATAACCCTAGAAATAAAATGTCAAATTCAAATTCAAACCTCAAACTTATGAAGCCAATTATTTCTAGCTTTTATCTCTTTCTTTTTGAATGAAAGCTCAATTGAACTGCCATATTCATTGTCAACCCATAGAAATTCCTTATTGTGCTTTTGGAGCTCACTGAAGTATTATTTTCCTTCCTTGGATGTGCTTGTACCCAACCCCTAGTACACAGAAAAAAAATTCCAGAAAAAAAATTTGGAAACGAGGCCTGATTGTGTTATTATAGAAATGAATATCGATTATATAACATTTATGTGAATTGAATCCAAAGCACATGATTCCTAAAACATCCAACCTATTTCCACAAATATTCAGCCTCTTTAGTACATCCATGCATTTTTACTTGATTCAATATTTATATCACCCAATTATAATAATCTTGGAACAAAAAAATATAATATTAGCATAGAAACAAATGTAGTTACAAATCAGAAATTAAACTGATTTATGGAAGCTTATATATTTGAAAATAAGTTTATGACACTGAAGTTTCATGCTATAAAAAACATACCGTCATAGGTGCGCCGGAATGGGTTCACGTATAGAAGAAATTTAAAATATAGACAAATGAGGGGGTGAAACTAATAGTAGAAATAGAAAATAATCAAGAAAAAATGGAAAATTGAACTACATACCCTTGTAGGTGCGTCGGAGGAGATAGAGGGGTCACCTCAGAGTAGCGTTGGTGAGGAGGCATGATGGTCGTGTCATAGGTGGATACAATTCAATATAATAATAATAAAACTTAACTACTACATAAACAAACATACATCATAATATAATAATTCAATATATGTAGAAATAGATAGAAAAACTACAATACAATTCAATATTACAATAACCAAACTGTACTTCATAATAAAATTCCACATATTAACAATCCAAAAATACAATTTACATCAATAATGAGTCTCAATATCAGTATCATCAGAATCATGATAACCCTCATCCATGCCTCCTGCAGAAACACCATCACCACCTCTCACACCACAAGCATTATCATTGGCATCAGCATCGGTACTGGCACCGGCACTGGGTCGGGCTCTGGCTCTAACTCTGGCTCCAGCTCTAGCATAAGAATCTACATTATCAGAATGCATCGACATCAAAAAGGCATCGACCATTGTAGTTGCTTCTGGTGGAAGTATATAAGAATGGACAAACATAAATTTCATCATATTTTTAGTTATCACCTTTTCTGATTTTTGACTTACTTCTTTGATTACGGCATTCATTTGTTCCACTATGACCAAACCAGAAATGGTAATAAAAAAATCATTATCAGTAGACCAGTTTCAAGATGGTAAAATCTTCTTACCAGGTCGACAATGCACTCTTCCCTAATGCTCATCTTCTAATATCTGATGTAGATGATCGTTCGAGCCCAAATTGTTAAGTTCTTTTTCTGCCAATATCTCCAAAGCATTCTTTCAATTGATATATAACATAAATTAAACTAATAAAATAATATAAAAAATTAAATAAAATAAATTGAAATATACTTACAATCACCTTCTTGGTGTTGGTATTTGTCATAGTACCATCTTTCCTTTTTCTAATTGTACAAGAAAAAGTAGAGCGAGGAATGCAGCCCTCGATATTAAATTCATTTTTCTAGAAAAAACAAATAAATAAATAAAAATTGTAATTCAAAAAAATTACACTAAATAAAGCTAAATATTTTAAATGTTAAATTACCTATGTTTTCTCATGATCTGGTAGTGAAGTGTGTCCGTAAGTATAAATGTGTTTCATTCCACTCTTGTTTCTTTTATTTTTGTTTGATTTATCCTATAAACAAATAATTATATAATTTCATTAATATAAATAAAACAAGTAATTTATAATTTAAAAATCATTTAAAATAAATAAATTAATAATATAGACCTTAAACCATGGACTCTTCTAATAGCTGGTCATCTCTCTGTATTATGATATTGGTAAATCATGAATCACCGGTACTTCTTTATGCTCCGTACCAACTCTCTTTTTCCAACTAAGATATAATTCATACTTGTACGCTCACCACATTTCACCTAAATCCATAAACTTTGCATCCTTTTCATGTTTTCCATCAGGAAAATTATATCGAATGTAGAATAGAAAAAATATTTAAGAAAATATTATGAATTAATATATATAAAAGGTGATTAACATTACTTACCCAAATATCTACCCAGGAATTGTCCTTTATTTGTTCTCCAACTTCCCTCCAACTTATCGGTTGAACCGAAATGATATTACTATGTCTAGAAAGTGTTCCCATAAAGCTTTTACATTCCGTACCATTTTTTTAATTATAGCATTGTCCTCATTGTATTCAACTATAATTTTCATGTGTCAATTCAAAACCTCTCTCATTTTTGTGCGGCCTCATCATCTACTGGAGGCTGGATCTAATCATGAAAAAAAAAATTAATAAAGGAAAATAATATATATGAATTTATCATTAATCACTAACAGTAATTTTTAAACACATTCCAGCAGATAGGGGATCTACTGACCCCTTAAGTGCAGTGTCTAGAGGGGGAGTAGCCTCTATGGTAGGTGGGATATATAAAGTAGGATTACTTTGTACAGTAGATGATGATAAGTGTTATTATGGAGGGATAAAACCTGATGGTAACCCTATAAAAATGAGGGTAGATTGGATATGGATATGATAGTGGGATATATGGGGGCGCAGTGCCCTGTACAGTGGATGGTGGGAATGGAAAATTATGAGGGATGGGAGTCTGATAACTACGATCAGATGTGGGTGCAGGAATAAATGAATATGGAAAAGGTGGGTATGGATAATATGGAGGTGTCATAATGGGAGGATGACCTCCTAGTGACTCAAGCAGCATAGTAGTAGGTTGAACTGTAGAATCAGTACCCCCGCCATACTATCAGCCTCGGTAGTATAATTAAACCATATCCTCAATGAAGTAGACTAAAATAACATAGATGATAAAATAAAATGAATGATAACAAGATAAATAATATGAAAGACCATAATATTCAAACATAAATTTTACTTATAGTTTTGGCCAGAGGAAACATACGTTGTTCATTTCTTTGTATTCTTCTATTTCTTCCAGTATCATCATATTCAGACATTTTTATCTATAAAATTTAAATAATATTTTCAAATAAATAGAAATAATGAAAATGTTAAAATATACTAGTTAATTTGATATCATGTATGGGATTATAAAAAAACACATACAATATTACGATAATGTTAGGTAAATACTCACAAATTTGTCAACGTTATGTGTGCTCTGTGACAATTTCTGGTTCACAGTCTATTTTATCAATTGAATCATCTATTTCATCAAATGAAACATTTGAATAAATACCAACAGGTTCATCCACAACATCATTTTCATCCATGTCTTTGTCAAAAATATGTCTACGAATGACATCAACAATAACACCAAATTGTTTTTGTAACTGATTAGTTACATAAAACACTTGTCTAGCCTATGATGCAAGAATATAAGGTTCATTGGTATGAATCTGGTGGTTCATATCAATCACTATGAATCCACAGTTATCAATATGAATTCCTTGTCATGTCATTTAATCAAAACACTTACATTTCATCATTGCGACACGACCATATGAATAGTAATCTAATAAAATGATTCTTTCAACAACACCATAATATGATATATTTTCTAACTGAGGTTTTCTATCCAATGAACTCTCATAACAATCTGTTGTGGCACTTATTGTGACACTGACATGTTGTGTTTCCATTTTTTTTCATAGTTATTTATAAAAAAATTAAATCCATTGACAACCATTTCTTTATAATCACTTACCACATCGTTTGGACCAAAGGACAACACTCTTAATTCATCTGATACTTCATTCATTGGTAGAGTTAAAACCTAAAAGAAACCAACATCAAATATTAAAAAGATACATGTGATTATGTTATGAGAAGAAAAAAATCTATTACCATTGACTTTAACCAAGCAGCAAATTCTTTGATGTGCAATAGTTATTTCCTCTTAATAGATAGAGTGATATCACTTTTTTATAATTTCTAAATGTTCTCTAAAAATATTAAAGCTTTAAAATGTAAAAATATATGAAGAAATACCACAATAAAAAAATGAACATTTTTTAGTATACTTGATATAATCATCAAGCACACCACAGTTGAATAATACTATACGATGAGTCATTTCCCACTCTTCCCTGCTTAAAGTACACAATGAGTACGATCTAGATATCCCCCCTGTTTGGGGCAGTGAAGTAAATTCAGGCTCAATGGGATCATATTACTCATCTTCAGTTCTCATTAGTTGATTAGACCTCGTAGTGACATTAGCCAAGTACGATGAACAAAAATCCATGCATTCTTGTGATAAATAACATTTCACAATAGATCTTTCGGAGTGATATTTATTTCTCACATAATATTTCAATGTAAACATCATTATTTCTGTAGGATACATCCACCGACTCAAAATAGGAACACAAAAAATAACTTCTAAGGGAAGATGCACAGTCAGATGTAACATACATGTGAAAAATGGCGGTGGGAAAATTTTCTCCATGTCGCAAAGAATAATTTGTGCATCTCTCTACAATTTATAAACAACACTTCTACTAAATCTTTCAGCATAAATGCCTCAATAAAAATGAAATAACTTAATCATAGAAACTCTAACATTATGTTAAAGTAAATGTTGAATGGAAATAGGAATCAACTCATGTAACAAGACATGGTAATCATGGGTTTTAAGAGGTTTTAGTTTCACATCTTGTGTATTCACCCTTTTTGAAATATTAAATGAATAACCATCTGGAACCATCAAACTTTCCAAGACCTGAATAAATTATTTCATTTCCACATTTTTCATCAAATAAAAAGAAATAGGGACTTTCCACTTATTTTGACCAATTAACTCAGGATGAAGTTTTTCTCTTATACCCAAATCCATCAAATCAGGGTGAGACCACAAATCGTCTTTTGTTTTTCCTTCGAAATTTAAAATAGTAGGAAGTAACATCTCACAAATGTTTTTCTTGATATGAATTACATCCAAAAAATTATTCAATAAATTTTATGACTAATACGGAAACTCGAAAAATATTCTTTTCTTTATCTAATTTATATTGGAATTCGAATTAACATGTTTTCACTTTCTTATATTTGATTTACTTTTGCTAAGAAAATAATTCTAATCATCAAGTTATTTAAAAATATCATTCCTTGACATTCATTGAGGTTTATAATCTGTCTTGATGGCATTATCAAACTATCTATGATTTTTCTTGTATGGATGATCCATCGGTAGAAATCACTGATGCATTATGAAGCTGAAAGTTCATCGAAACTTTAATCTTTGGAAATGTGTATTTTTCATACAAATAGGGCAGGATAATTTCCCTTTAGTACTCCAACCAAACATCATTCTATAGGTAGGGAAATCATTTATCGTCCATAATAAAGCTACATGAAACATAAATTACTCCTTCCTGAATGCATCGTACGCTTGTGCACCAACAATCAAAAGCTCATTTAACTCTTATATTAATTGATGCAATTATATATCAATATAATTTCTAGGATCACTGGGTCTAGATATAAATATAATCATGATAGTAAATGGATTCTTTATACACATCCATGAAGGAAAGTTATAAATGTGAATGAAAACAGGCCAAGTACTGTGTGCAGTATGCATTTGGCGAAATGGGTTGAAACCATCATAGGATAATATCAATCTAACATTTCGTGGGTCAGCTACAAAATCATGATGTAACCTATCAAATTTCTTCCAAGACAACCCATATACAGGATGCAATATTTCATCATTATCCTTATTTCTTTCATCTTCATGCCATCTCATATTATTTTCCATTTGTTATGACATAAAAAATTTTTGAAGCCTAGGAATTAAAGGGAAGTGCCACATAACTTTATTTGGTATGAGAGATTGAGTTTTGTATTTATTAGTCTTCCACCTTGATGTGCCACATTGTTTTTACTAACACAACTCTGTATTTTCCTTCTAGAATAGACAACAATATTTATGGATAGAATGAATCTTAATTGATAAAAATCCAAATTTTTCAACCAACTTTGATGCCATGTAATCATTTTTTGGAATACATGAATTATCAGGAAGTAAATCCTTAATAAATGTAAGGAGGTAGTCGACTGCAGTACTATTAAATACATGCATTGTTTTCCCATGATATAATCACATTAAAAACTCAAGTTTTCTAATTTTTTCACATGCCTGATATACTGGGGTATTTGAATCTTCCATTATCTTTATAACACTCTCAACATCATCATCCCAATTAATAGATGAAAACAGTGTTCTGGTATTCATTTCATTTTGAACTGGTCTACATGAGGTGTTGGCTTCAAAAACAAAAGGAAACCGATCGGAAATCATATTTATCATACCAATATTTTCTACAGAATTGATTCCATTCACCACTTGCACTTTTTCTCCATTATGATAACACATATGATAATTTTTTTGGAAACCATGTTTATTGATATGGTAACTCACTTACTCGTGAGTTAACCATGGTCTTCCAACACAATCAAAACATGGTCATCGAATCAATCTTCCATCTAAATCATTAGTGAATGAAAAGTCCAAGAAATATCATAACTTCTTCTGAAATTCATTAGTGATATGATCAATGTTGTACATCCAGTGTCTATCCATTTTGAGTCATATAAACATACATTAAATAAATAATCAAGAAAAGGACTTAATATTATATGTATTGTTTCATAAGATAATAAGTAACCATAAATAACATGTTAATAAAAAAATCATAACAAATATTATGGAAATAGAATTCATAAATGTTTCAAATTATAAAAAATCATGAATAGTCACACCTTTCTATGACCACATAATATTATTTTTGTGTACTTACAACACCCACATTAAAACTTAGATCTTTGAAAAATGACCTATTATGTTATTTGTATAATTATCTGATGGACACCCCCCTCTTGGAAACCCTCCAGGACACCACCCTTTCTAGACACCCCCTAGACATCCCCTCCCTCCTGGACACCCCTCCCCTCCCTTCTGGACACCCCCCTCCTCCTGGACACCCCCCTCCTCCTAGACACCCCCTACCATCATGGACACCCCCCATCCAAGACACCCTCCCCCCCCCCTCCTAGACACCCCCTCCCTCCTGGACACTCCCATGGACACCCCCCCCCCCCGACCCCCCCCCCTCCTAGACAGCCCCCCCTGCACCCCCACACCCCATACCCCCCTCCCTGCCCCCAGCACACTGCCCCCCCCCATCCCCTCCCAGGAACCCCCTGGACACCCCCCCCCCTTCTGGACAGCCCCCTCCCTGCCCTTCCCCCCAAAACACCCCTTTCACACTACCCCCCCCCCCCCCGGACACCCCACCCTGCCCCCCCCCCCAGCCTCTTTCCCCCTAGATACCCCCCTCTTGGACATCCCCCCTCCCTTACACCCTCTACCCCCCCCCCCTCCTAGACACCCCTCCCCACTGGACACCCCCCACCCTCCCTCCTGGACACCCCCCCCCCCTTCACCCCTACTACCCCCTGCACACTGCCCACCCCCCCCCCCCCCCCACACACACACACACTGCCCCCATACCCAACCTTCACCCCCCCCCCCCACTCCCCCCCCACCTACACCCCCACTTACCACCCACGCCCCACCTACACCCCCACTCCCCCCCCCCTCACACATGCACCCCCTCTATATAGTAATCATTATAAGAAAAATCCTATAGAAATTACATCAATGAATAGAACTATTCACCCAATTAAAGATTTAATCGATCAATAACTCTTGATGAGATAAAATAATGTGAGTAAATTATTTCATAAAAATATAAAACTATATAAGAATCTATAATAATAGTCCCTTTAATAGTCATTGGCCCGGTTCCTAACATTGTACATTCATTCTTTACTGCATATTGGAACACAAATTATGGTCCACCCTAATATTTAATTCCAGAATGATCTTTAAAATTAACCTGAATTCGTTATTATTAAATTTATGATATATTTCATGATAACTTAGATGAAACAAACTATATTTGAAATCCTTTAGTGAATGAGTAAGGAAAATTTCTACATTGATATGTAATATACTTAAAAAATCATTTTAGGTGACCTAATTTCCCAAATAGATGACAAGTCTTCATATCTACTTTAAATATTTATTTAAAGTGTTTGAGCCTCTAAAATTGAAAAGAAATATCATCGGTCTACACCTCGATTTAATTATGGGAATGGGTTTTAGTAGATATTGAACTATCCAACTACTTCCCCTTAAAAATGTCCCATGTTTCCTCTTTTGACCCTATAAATAATTATGGATCATACTTATATTAGCCAATGTACTTATAATATAATCCATTTTAGAAATATCGATTTTATTTATCATTTATATGTCAACCACTTTAGTATATTTTAGTGAGAATAAGAGAATAACCATGGATCATATTTTTGGCCTCAAGACTATTTCGAACTAAAAATATTAAGACATCATTTGAAATAATATAAGAGAAAAATTATATCAACATGAAAAATTATTTTCATTCACCATCACATAATGATTTCCCATATCAAGAGTCATGAAATTCCAAAATATTGACACCTTTATAATTTTAGGATAAATTTATTGGTGGAATATCTCCTTAAAACCTTTCTATGGGAGATCTTATTATAACTTTTCTTGAATAAATAACACTCATTATTTCTATCTAGGTCCATCCAATGTATAGGTGTAAAATTAATTTTGGAGGTCTTATGTATTTGATTATAATATAAGATACATCTGATCTTATCTAGTTTCTCCATAGTTTACTGAGACACTTGATCTCCATAAAAATTAAGTTGATTACTTTAAATAAATTCCTAAGAAAATCCACTATACAAGATAAATCACGCTCACATTACCTACCTAAAGTCCAATTAGTCTGAAGAACTTACTCAATAATATCCAAATCCTATGTAGTATTTTCTTATAGACTATTATCAGTAAAAACCTCTTTATAATTCATCAGTTTGATTCTTGGATTAATATCCTATATAACATAAATTATGAAACCAAATCCACACATAATTTAAAATTCATGGTTGATGAATATAATTACTACTCAATGAAACAATGTCATCATATAAAAAACTTGTTTTTAATTCATTTTAGACAAATACTAAAAAAATAAAAGCAATTTTAAATAATAAGGCATCAAAATTTCAAAAATTGGATGGTTTTTAACAATTTCAAACTTTGGTTGCATGGATTATCAAACCATGCACCAACTTTTTAAACCCTCTTTGAAACCATCGAGTGGTAAATTCATGGTCAATAAATTATTTATAACATAATATATAGTATTCATAAATCATTTATATTCTTCTCATTTTCAGTAAATTTAATATATTTTTCCTAAAATAATTCATAAAAATTTCCTAGAACCCATAATAGTAGTGGATTTGATCAAAATATCCTAAAATGAATTTTCAAAAAACAAATAATTTCAAAGTATAAATCCTAAATTTCCATGATAGCTTAATGTTTGGTAAGAGAAATAGTTATTCAGAAAATCTCACATACCTATCTCTAGATTTTGAATCATACTATATTAGGCATACCTTTACTCCCTATGTAACATGGGGGCTCTAATACAATTTAATAAAAAAACAACCTTGGATAACCTACCATATCACCAAAGCTAGAATTCCACATGGCCCAAAGTGATTTATTGATCACCATGTCATAGTGAAAAGAACCAAGGTTATCAATGATATTATTTAAGAATTATTTTACCAATTAAATCTAATAAAGAATATAAAAACTCTTATTGAGATTCCAACATAATGTACACATACATTGGGAATCCATTCTAATTTAATAAACTGTTAAAATATAATAAACCATCCAAAAAAGTAATAAGTAACAAACACTAAAATAAACACCCAAGAATAATTTTGTAAGGAAAATATAACTGAGTGATACATGGCATGAAGAACTATAAAAGAAACTAAAAAGAGAGAATAACAAAGTGGATGATATGCAGTACATCCCAAGAATAATGTAGACATCCTAAAATTCCACATGATTCATCTCTTTATGACCAGGGTCACTATCAAATATCATCATCACCAAAATAAGAAAAAAGTGATAAATATCACCACCAAAGGTAAGGTGTCCCTTTATGTTAAACTGTATAAAAAATTTAGTTCAATAAACACATGAGGGTTTTTATATGGGATATGAGATATAACTCTGTAGGATACTACCAAGAATCTATAAATATGCTATTATAATCCAAACTCAAATCACTCGTTTGAAATATAAGAACAATTTTCCTATGTAAAATTTACGTAAAAGGGATGAAATGGCCTAATTTTATTTTTATTTATAAAACCAATCAATGTGAAAATTAATATAAGAATGAAACATGTTGTAAAACGAAATTCATTAGATAAATAAAAAATAAATGATAATTCAATGTAATAAAAAATCTAACTATAAATCACATAAAATGATTATAAAATACAATGGAGGGTGGCGTTGATTAGAAGCGTTAGGGAGGATGATGTTGTGGTGACAAATGTTGTTGAGGATGAGGGCATCGTAGTGAGAGAGGTATTCGGGGAGGAGGGCATCATGGTGACAGAGGTCATCGGGGAGGAGGGAACCATGGTGAGAGAGGTCTTCAGGGAGAAGGGTGCTGCTATGAGAGAGTTTTTTAGGGAGGAGAGTGTAGTTGTGAGAGAGATCATCAGGGAGGGTGTTGTTGTGATTGAGGTCTTCAGGGAGGATGGAGCTGTTGTGAGGGAGGAGAAGAGGTCATCGAGGAGGAGGGTTGCACTATGATAGAGTTGCGAATCGGGGGAGGAGGAGGAGCCCAATATAGATTGGGAAAAAAATTATAGCGGTGATATAAAATGGATATACCCATAGAAGTTTGATTAAACCATGGAAATAAAAAATCTATAGCCACGGACCTATAAAATTGTGGCAATAGGTCTGTGGTTATAGCCTTAATTTCTAGTAGTGTTCGGGTAGAAAATCCTTACCTTATGTTCGAATATGTTCTGATCTTGAACTTAAGGACCTGGAATATGAAATTAAACTTATTAATAACTTAATTTAGAATCTATTATATATGTATTTAGTTTATCATAATTTTAGTATTCTCATTTATGGCCTTATTGATAAGTTATATGATTGAATTTTGTCATTCCGGAGTGTTCGTTACCTTGATTTTCATAATCGGTTTTCTTGTTTATAATTAATGGAGTTCATGTGGAATTGATATAATTCTCAAGAATTGGATTTATATGATACTAATGAACATTTATAATCTTAAATTTTCATATAATTCATTTGTTTATATGGTATGAGGATGAGTTATTGGGTGAAACATTCATGACAATCATTTAGATTATTTTGGCAGTATTTTGAATATTACAAACTAGTTTTGTTGTATGTGTTAATATTATGTATATATACTAGTTCCAAAACATTAAATAGGTTATAATAAAAATATTATAGTTTTTTTTAGCCATAAAAATGGTTTAATGACCATAACTTAGGGAGAAATTGAAGAACTATACTTCGTCGTCTATGAAGGTTTTAAATTGGTACCTCACAAACAATGATTTTGTTTATAAAATAAAATAGAGAGAGAGAGAGTAAGAAGATTGATAATGGTTATTAAATTAACATAATATAATTACAGTATATATATGGTACTAAATTTTATCAAGATCATTTGGACAGAGGAGGTGAGTATAGGATAACAAAAGAAAGGAACTTGAAATGAAATTAAATGAAAGAAGATGTGGATTTACCTCTTGAATACACCTTCTTAAGGGAAGGGGTTTTGGTCTTTTGGAAAGAACAAGGGCACCTGGACATGGGGAGGGACTAGGGAAGAGTATTTGGGAATAAATTTTAGAGTCTTAAAGGCTTATAGGAGTGAATAGAAGAGGTATTGAGGGGTGTATTTTATAGTGGAGGAAAGGGGTGATTTTTTAATATCTTATTCATTATTTTATTATTTCCCTCAAGACAACCAATAGTGTTGATTCGTGTAACCCATAATAGTAATAAGTGCATGTGAGTTTTAACCAAGTGTTCTTACATAATCCACGATGCTAGGAATAGTTAATTTAACTTATAATGTATATATATGGTAGATTACTGTATTTTATTATTCATCAAAAATTTGAGTATTTCAGAAAAATACAAAAAATTTACCCAAACCATTTTTTGAAGTGTGGAATTAAAAAATGAACTCCATTTTTTGAAAATAATTTTCTAAATATGGTTAATTTAATTTTTAAATAAAATAATAATTTATTCAAAAAATAACAATTTAAAATTATAATTTGTTTTATATCACCTTGCAAAATTAATCAAGATCTAATTATCTTATAACCTTAAAATAATAAAATAATAATATGATTTACTATTAATATTACTATTCATAAGAGTATGTTACTATTCACCAAAAAATTAAGTTTGTCTTATCATACTCTAAATATCTTACTAAATGAAATCGTGTATGTTAGTTTTTTGAAATTCAAATCACATAGGTGGAAAATTTATGCTTACTAGCTAGGTTATAAAAAAGTGATGTATTATAGAGACTCAGTGTTTCATTCATTCAATATTAAAATTATTTATAAATCCTTGGGGTGTTATGCCAATAGTGATTAATTTAAATTATTAAGATAAAAACACATTGCGCACATAAAAAAATTTAGAAAAACAACTCCTTTATTTTCAAATGATTTTTATTTTAATTTCTAATTAATTGATAACCAATGAATTCATTTTATGTATAATAAAAAAATAAATTTTTCATAATTTAGTTATTTATATTCAAACCCATCAATCCAACAGGTTGGCAATAACTTTCACATTAAATAATAATATTTTAATATTACATCGTAATTCTTTTAAAATCAGTATTGCATCTATCTCAAGCTATCAAAGAATTAAATTATTTTAAAAAATAAATATATCATAAAATATCAAGGTGTTATATTTTACCCTCCTTAAAATGAATTCTTCCCTTAAAATTCCATCACTCTGATATAAACAAATGAGGATATCTTTTTTTCATTATATCCTTAGGTTCCCAAGTAATTTCTTCAAATTTATGATTCCTTCAAAGAACTTTAACTAGGTGATTAGTCTTGTTTCATAAAACTTTATATATATGATACAAAAATTTTACCATTTGTTATTCATTTTAAATTTCATTCTCCAACAGTATGAACTATGAGTTCATTACATGTGAACGATCAGATATGTACTTTCTCAGGATAGATACATGGAACATGTCATGATTTTAAAAGAAGTTCAGTGGAAGCTCCAAGTGATAAAATTTTGTCCCTACTCAATCAAACATCTCAAATGGGTCAATATACCTAGGGATCAATTTTCATTTCCTTCTAGAGCTCATAACCTTATTCCATGGATAAATCTATAGAAACACTTTCTCACCAACTTTGAACTCTAGATCTCACTGATGATTGTTAACATAACTTTTCTATAAACTTTAATCTATCTTGATGTGATTCTGAATAGATCAAACTTTATCTGTCATTCCCTTGTCTTTATCAGGTCCTAATAGATTTATTTTCATAACTTTGTTCTTTTATATTTTATTGTTATACTTCTTTACATAAAGGGATTCATAAAAATCCATTTGAATACTCCAGTGAAAGATATTTTTGTAAGAAAACTTGATTAAAATAAGTTGTTGATCCCAACTACATTTAAAATCCATATAATAAAATATCATAATATCCTCTGGGGGTTGAATGGTTATCGCATGTTTACCATCTATCTAAGGATAATAAGCAGTACTAAAACTCAAATATGAATCCAAATCCTGCAAACAACTTTGCTAGAACTTCAAGGTTTGCCTTATATCCTAATCAGATACAATAGAATGTTGTACTCCATAAAACCTAACACTTTATGTTTATTATAGAAATTTTGTCAAGATATAAATCTTACCTAATGGTAATGAAGTGTTTTGACTTTATAAGTATATTGAATATAACCCAAATAGCATTGAGCCCTTAGAGGTTTTGGAAAGTCTGGTGATGAAACCCATGCTAGTGTTTTCTCATTTTCATTTTGGTATGTGTAATGGTGGTAACATCCCCTTATCATTATTCCTATTGGACTTAACTTGATGATATACCAAGCACCAAGATACATACTCTACAGTATATCTCTTCATATTGTCCAAATAGAATTAATTTTTCAGAACTCTATGAATCTTAATACTTCCATGATGAATAGATACTAATGAACTATGAGCCACATCCAATAGGTCCTTCTTAAAATATGGTATAGATGTAACACGAGAAAAATTCCTAAAACTTTTCATTTCATCACAATCAAGGTTTAATTTGGGAGCATTTGTAATCTTCTTCTATAGTTCCACATCTTCTTTTTGTGCTTATTTAATCCTTACATGGATAGATATTTGAACACTAATTTGAGAAAGATAATATTTTCCCCTTAATGATTTCTATATCCATCCTCTGAAAATATAGAAATATTATATCTTTTTTTATCCTCATGATGGTTAAGATATAATGATCTTTTCAACTCAATGCATATGTCACCTTTTTTTCTTTCTCAAGGTGGTGATGTATTGAGTAGCCATAACCTTTAATCAGATCCAACCATCTTCTCTGGTGCATATTCAACTCTTTCTATATGAATATATACTTTAAAATTTTATTATCATTATATATATCACATATTTATCCATAAATATAATTTCTTCACGTCTTTAATGAAAAATTTACCACAGATAACTCTAAATCATGAGTTGGGAAATTTTTATCTTGAGCCTTCAATTTTCATGAGGCATAATCTATCACCATATCGTCCTACATAATAAAATATAATATTCTATTCTTCGATGTATCTCTATAGATCACAAACCCTTCTCCACTGCAAAGTATTATAAGGATAGATATACTGACTAACCTTCTCTTTAATTCCTTGAAATTTCCTCACATTCATTTTTTCCAAAGGAAATTAGTTCCCTTCCAGGTTAACTTGGTCAGTGGATTAGATAGTTGTAATAAATTATCCACAAAGCATCGATAATATCTATACAAACCAAGAAATATATTAATTTCATCCATAGTGGTTGGTCTAGGATAACTTTCAATAAATTCCATTTTTGATGGATCCACCGATATACCCTCTCTAGAGATTATATAACCCAAAAATGAAACTTTGTGTAGAAAAAATTAACACTTTGTAAATTTTTCATATAGCTTATCTTTCCTTAGGGTATTTAGTACAATCCCCAAGTGATATTAATTCTCTTCCTTGCACTTTGAATATATAATAATATCATCTATAAATACTACCAAAAATTGATCAAGGTAATCTATAAAGAATATATTACTTAAATCCATGAAGATAATGAGGGAATTAGTAAAAAATGGAATCACTATAAATTCATAGTGTTCATACCTTATATAGAATGTTTTCTTGGGTATATCCTCATTCTTGACCAAAAATTTATGATATCCAGAACAAAGATCATTATTGGAAAATTATTTAGCTCCATTAAGTTGATCAAAATAGTCATAAATAGGATAAAGGGGATACTTATTCTTGATTTTGATCATGTTAAGTCTTCTATAATCAATATATATTCCCATTGAGAAGAATGAGGGAATGGGACCATAAGGGGTATCACTACATAGGAACTCCCCTCAGTGGTTTAGGGTTTCCCTACCACTATCATTTTCCCTCCCTCCCTTACTCCTCGCCTTTTATCCCTCTCTTATATTAGGAATGGTGTGGTTGATAGTTGGTTTGTGCAGTTTTGATGGTGCGGTGTGGTATTCCTCTTGATCGTGTTATATTTTCGCGGACTTTCATGACCTCTGGAACTCTTTTGATGAATCCATTGTCGCTCACACTCCTCCAAAAAATGGTTTGTAGTTCATTTATCTTGACCCTTATAGGGCCTTACTCGCTTTTGGTCTGGCTTCAATGGTTCCTTCCTCGTTTCTATTTGGTGGTTTTCGTTCGGTGTGGGGTGACTATCATTTATTGGTCTTGTGGTTTTGTGTTCTAGATATCTATCAATGAATCCTTCACTATTGTTCATCCTCCTTCGGCAATTTGGTTATAGGTATTGAAATATAATTTTGGTCATGTGCTGACTGATGTTGTGCCTGGATGGCTTTGATTCTATTTGTTTTCCTCTGTAATTTTTTCATGATTATTCACACATGACCCTAGATTGTCTAGGTTTGATGGATACGAGGGATTTTTGGATTATTTTGGAGGTGTAGGAGTAGGTATATCTATTTTGGTTCTATTTCCTACTTCATTATGGTGTTTCTGTGATAGTGGTTCTTTATGGTTTGTTATTGGCATGTTCCAGGTTTCTTCTAGTGCGTTGGTGGTTATTTAGGTATCTCATTCGTCAGCATATTCCATGATCCTAGCTCCAGCAATCTCTTCTATGGCTTCCAGTGTGGTGTCATTGAGACATAGGCATTGCAACACTGAGGCTCAACGATGGGATGGGAGACGTGGGCACTTAGCAGGGTGGAAAAGAGATAGGTGTTTCATGGTTTCTTTAGGTTCCTTTTTGGGTGGGTCTGGTCTTGGTCTTGGTTCTTGTTTGGCCTTCTTATGTCCCTTTTTGGGTTTGGTTTCCTTTTTTTCGGTTCTCACTTAACTATAAAGTGGTTTTATTTTAAAATAAAAAATAATAATTGGTATAATATAGAGTGACATTGATCCATCTTTCTTCTTAAAAAAAATAATAGGTGTGCCCCAAGGTGGTATACTTGGCTGAATAAATCCTTTTCCAAGATTCTCCTAGAGTTGAAAATTCAATTCCTACAACTTAATCGAGGCCATTATATATAGAGACTTTGAAATAGGTGAAGCACCAAGTATGATTTATATTGGGAACTCAACTTCACAATTTAGTTAAAGACTAAAAACTATTCTAGAAAGATATCAACAAACTCCCACACGATAGGCATATCATCAGTGTTGAGTTTCTCCCCAACTATCTAACATAATCTCCCCTTTTGAATAGGAATGAATACCCATACAATGGATGTAATTTCCATTAGAATTTCATATTTATCATCAGACAAATAGATGATCATAGGTTGTTTTGGAATATAAAGTGTGACTTGTCTTCATCAGAAATTGATGTGGTCCATATTTAAAGAAATTTAATCCATTCCCAAAATAGTATCAAATTTAACTAGAGGGAGAATAATGAAATTTGCAGGAATCACAGTCCCACAAACATCAATCAGATAAGAATCATAGACTTGTGATGTGATCATCATACCATTAGGTTTTTCCACTACTAATTCAATATCTAATCAATGAGGTGATACTATGATACCCTTAGTAAATTTTTCATATATAAAAGAGTGGGTATATCCTAAATCAAATAATACATTAGAAATTCTAGAGTTAATAGTAAGTATATCTTTCACCAATTCATTATAGTACTCCGCATAAAAAATAGCGATCGCATGATATTTCCCTTTTTTCTCTTAGATTAAGGGGTTGTTGATGTCAATCATCATCATTAACCTTCAGTTTTGATCAATGGTTGTCATAATTCCCAAACTCCTTTCATTTAAAACACTGGACTATGGGTAGTGAATTTTGTTGATCTTTTTCATTATTCCTTTCATTGAATGGTCTCTTCACATCAAATTGGAATTCAATTTCTCAATGATCTTCCTTTCCACACTTAAAACATTTACCAATCTCATTAAGAAAACTTCCTTCATGTTCCTTCCACACTTAAAGAATAAAGGAAATATCATATTCTTCTCTCTATTATTTTTAGAATTTATTTTGAATTATATATTTTTGTTTATCAAAACTATAATATGTATAGAAAAAAACAATCTATATTTCTACTTTGATAGAGAATATAACAATTTCATTATAGATATTGAAGTATCTTGTGGATATTTCCTTTAATATACTTGGTTTTAATCCACTTAAGTATCAATCAACCTTAATTTTAGGTTGGATGATAATACCATAAGAAGACCTTGAAAGTCTTTTAAAATTTTCCTCATAGATACTAAAAGATTCCTCATCCTTATACTTTAGCTTAAGTAATTATTTCTCTACTTTTATAAAAAGAATACAATGAAAGTACTTATTGAAAAATAATATATTCAACTCATCCCACTCCATGGAGTTAATTTATTCTTATTGCCTTGTGTTATTGATAAGATTCTACCATTGATCTATTTCTTCTTTTAAATGATAAACAACCAAAATAACATTTCTTGTTCTAAAAACAAGAGAATTTAAAATATATTTTCAATGGTACTAATCCATTGATCAACAAATAGTGGATCAAAAGACCCACTAAAATAAGGTGTGTGTTTCCTTATGAAGGAATCAGTAGAACATTATTCCCTCCTTTTATTTTTTGGAATCTTAGTATGATTTATATCTTGAGAAAGTTATATAAGCATATCAATGAGATTTTTCATTCCAACTCCCATAACATTTGGTTGATTAGGAGGAAAATAATTTCATTTTCCATCTCATTCATAATTAACATAATTAATTTAGGTTCCATCTATTAAATAAAACTAAAAAACATAGTGTGAGAAATAATAATAATAGTAGGAAACCATATGATCATGAAAATCATTTATTATATGTTTAAATCAAGACACTATTTTTCAATCTATGACACCATAGGTTTAACTTAGGTCATCCATGATCATTACCAAAACATTAGGATGTTATCCTATACTTATAATCATCTACAGGATTCTCACTAAATTTCTCTCATCCTAGTTTCCAAATGAAAAAAATCCTTTCTCTGATACAAACTATAACAACCTACACATTTCATACATAGATATCATATCTTATCATATGAATATTCATTACATAACATAATGATACATGCCATAATAATATAGGTCTAGTATCTTTGTAAAATTGGATACATAAACAATTGGTTCATAATATATCTAAAACATCACCCACTTATCACCCATCTTAGATATATCATACCTAAAAAAAATCTTCATGACCTAGGGAAAATAAACATAAGAAAGGGTGATCTCAGATGCTCATTAAGGGTAAAAAAGGTATATATTAATGATCACTTAAATATAACATGAGAATAAAGGTATTATAACATGAGAATAACATTTTAAAACCATATAATACATATCATAGATCATAAAGATGAATCATGGCATAAATCTTGTAAGTTTATAAGACATTATTCATAAAGTAATCAAATAACATGAGCCAATAGATCATCACATTAGCATAAGACATAAGTTTTTTGATACACATAAGTATAGAAAAATCATTTACTTAATAGTCAAGGATCACTTCAAATACTATCATAGTGAATTGGGTTCACTCTCCAAACCATTATAGTAGTCAAGGTTCACTCCCAAGACTATCATAGTGGATAGAGTCTCTTACTAAATTGGGTTCACTCCTACTTCTAGTCTTATTTATCTCATGAGATATCTATATTTACCCAATTAATTGGAGGTCTATATAATTTTAAGTACACCCATTACATAATTAGAATCATATATATGTGTTCAGAAATATTATAAAACATGTATCATATCATAACCAATGACAAGGAAATGGGTTTCATAAACATTTCACCATATCATAACATGTGGAAAAGAAATGGGTTTCATAAACATCTTGTCATTATAATCATAAACCATATAGAGAAATAATAATAATGGTATAATTGGATCATATCCCTATTAAATATTAAGAAACATAAAAGGATGTCATCTTTGATGTAAAATTCCATTAAAAGATCACTTGTAACATTTTTTTAGGAAAACTTCCTTTTTAAATTGAAATCACTTATTTTAAATCTAAAAATTTTCAAAATATTAAAGAAAAAATTTTATTTGAAAATAAACATGGAAAATTTTAAATTAATCTTTAAATCATTGAGTGGTTATGACAGTGGGAAATTCTATTCATACCACATAAGTTAAAAAAACATTTCTTTCACACTTTTGTAAAAAGTCAAAAAAAATACTTCTTTCGAAAAACAAAAAGAAGATTCATTTTTTAAAAAAATGGTAAAAAAATGAAATCAGGGGTAAAAATGATTTTAAAAATAATAGAAGAATTTTAAAAGCATTCTTGAAACTTTTTTTAAAATATACAGACATGGAAGTGAAATAATTGTTTACCGAAGAGATAAATAATTTTTATTTTCCTTAAAAACATTCTTTATGTATCTTGGGTTATTAAAGAGATAAAAATGAAAGGAAAACATATAATTTACATAATAATAATAGGATAATAAAATTAATGAGTTTTATGAGAGATATACCATAATATTTCATCAATGGAACTTAATCATAAACAATCCTAATAAATAATTAGATTGTAACATAAAACCCTTAACTCGGGTCTGAATTCCTTCGTACGTGTTCAAAACTCCTATAAAATAAATAAATATATTTATTATAAATATATTTCAGATCTATGATAATATATATCATACCATATATGATTTACTTATAACATTTTATCATTTATTTATTGATAATTCTTTATTAAAATCATTGTTTCAAGCAATAACTACTTCATTTTTCATGTATGTTTTAGTTCGGTAGTTTTGGACCTTATACTTTGATCATGGATACATCATATACATAACTATAATAATTATATAAATTTAATGTATATTAAATATATATGTATACTGGTCTATAAAATTATAGATAGAAAAATTAATTACATCGTTCATGGAGACAATAGGCCATACATACACATGAATGTTGTTTTAACTTTTTGACGAATGGGACAAAACAAAGGTAAATAATATTTAAACTTCCTAGAATAATTATTATATAATATAAATCATATTTAATCATCAAAATAATCCTTATTAACATCCATGTAAAGTGTAAATTCAAAAATAATCACATCACTTCGTAGAGGTGGTAGTCCACACATACGAATGAGCGACGTTATCATTTTCCAAAGGATTTGAAGGTAAAATGGTAGATATGATATTATCATTATAGAAGAATAATTATTTCATGAATATCATATATAAATATTAAACCTCTTATAAAACTAATCCATAAAATATGGTGATGAAAAATGAATTGTAACGCTACATGAAGATGGTGAGTCATCCGTACGCACGACTTTCACTCCCCATTTGTTGGAAAAGAGGGTGGATAATAGTGGTTTCATAATCATAATAACATTTAAGTATATTTATAATAAGATATTAATTATTTTATTATAAATAAAATATATTTATATGAGGTTATGAAATAAGTAAAAATGAATTGATCGGTTAAGATGATTACCTCTTCTTTGAAAGAACTCATTTAAATATGTTTTTAAGGGCCCTGTGGTTGGTATTTTGGGGAGACCGAAACCTATAAAATGTCCCTATTGAATATGTTAAGTTTTAATATTTTGTTTTGTATAGAAGGATCAATGTAGTGTAAAGAAGAGAAAGGATTGGTTTCCTTTTATAATGGAGGGAGAGGACACACGTGGAATTTTTGAATAGATTAAAATATAATAAAGTTGTTATCAAGATAAATGCTTCCAAATGGACATTAATTAAAATAAAAAGATTCTACAGTATAAATAACATCATAAAATTAAATTTAGATAGATTTTTGTGTCATTTTAAACCTTTTCTTTTTTATTGACCCCTTCATTAACCATTTTTTGACATTAACCATAGGAATAACTATTTCAATCCTAAAGGTTTAAGAATGTTATCATAAATGGGAAAGTGACCCATAAATGGTATATGGTTAAGATTTAAAGATATTTTCTATTAATTTGGATTAATATAATATTTTTATTAATTTTAAATCATTCAATAAATATTATTTATTATAAAATGTTTTAAATGTCAATTTTGGAACTATTCATTTAATCTGACTTTAATGACATAAAAACAAAGATGTAATTAAAATATAATCATTTTACACATCACTAATATGTTATATTTATCTAAAATTCCATGGAAAACAATAATTAACAAAAAAAATATTACTTTTAATATTTTTAAAATTATATATTTTATTTTTCTATTAATTGAATAAATATTGTGTCAGTGTTGCGTACGAATTTAAGGTAATTATTTAATTATTAAAAATTAGAAAAAAAATTACTATGATAAAAATAATTAATATATATTTCAAATAATCATTTACAACCGAACTTATCCTCATTTTAGTCTTATGTAAAAAACTTTATTGATATTAAAGTCAGTAGAGTGACATTTTGTATTTATTCTTTTATTAAATTAATATAAAGGTCATAATCAAAGAAATATGAAACCAAGTTACCATATATTAGATACTTCGATGTAAATGGACAAAATTAACTCCTAAAATATTATATATTAAAGTTAGGTAAATTATAAAGGCTTATCCCAATGTTTTAACCCTATTTTACCTGTTTTACCCTTATTGGGTGATAAAACAATTATTATGGTTACTATTCATATTGACCAAAAATAAAAGGGAACTATTAAAAAAATTTAAAAAACCTGATTCCAAATACATAATTTATTTTTAAAAATTAAAATTATATAAGTGGAATAAATTTATATTAAGATAAGTACCTAGAACACGACAAAACCCGTTTTTAGATAAATACATTATTAAGCATAAAACTGGATTTATTCATATCCCATGATTAAAATGAATATTATAAGAATTTTAAAAAATTTGATTGAATATATAATATATAAATTTCATTAAAATAACTCACCAATAGTGATTAATTTAATTTATTAATATGAAAACACATTGTGCGCATAAAAATAGTTTTTCAGAAAAACTTCTCCTATATTTTCAAATGATTTTTATTTTCATTTATAATTAATTGATAACCAATGAATTAATTTTATAGATTTATAAACCATAATTATTTTATAATTTAGTTAGTTTTATTCATACTCATCGATCTAATGGCTAGGTGATAACTATCACATTAAATAATAATATTTTAATAGTATATTGTGGTTTGTTTAAACTCAAAAGTTTCATGTATCACTAGCTATCGAAGAATTAAAATTATTGGAAAATAAATACATCATAAAACCTCATGTTGTTTCAAATATACTATGTTTTATATGAAAATTCCTTCCTTGAATTTATTTTTTAATTAAATTATTTCATTGATAAAATAAAGTACATTATAAGTGAATTGTAAGAACTATATAACAAAGTAAGAATCAATTTATTTTAAAAAAATAACATTAAAAATTAAGGGTGAATGTATTATATAGGATCAATAAAAGAATAAAATAAAAATAAAAAATATTTAAACAGTGTTGGTTTAATTTGCAAATCCAATGGTCTGTGGTCTCTTAGAAATACCATAGCCACAAATAATAGTGTAAAAAGAAAAAAACCATTAGAAATAAGATTGACATTTTGTAAAATAAGTATAAAGAACCTTGAAATATAATTTAATTAATGAAAATTTATGGAAATAAGTGGTATTTATAGGATGTATAAATAGTATATGACTATTAGAAACAAGACAGTTATAATAGTAAACATACCATTTGAATAGTAACTTGACGGTTGGAATAGTGAAATGAACATTAGGGTAAATGATTAAATAAACTTATGACTGATATTTAACATGAATAATATAATTAAATATAAGTATATAAAGAACATAAAATAATTACTCAATCAATGTAACATTGTGCAAGTATAAGTATACATTTTTAATAAAATATTTTTTCATTATTTAATAAAACATTAATTTTCATGCTAGAATTAAATATTATAATTTCATGTCATAAAGATTTTTTTGGTAAAGAGGGTTTTATTTTTATAATAATAAAATAAAAATTAGGTAAGTATGATTTTTCTTTTAATTTTTATAAATAGATAAATATAAAGGTGAATAGCAAAATATGGTAAAATTTAGTATTTTATAATAAGGTAAAAAAATGGGAAAACAGCTTATGTGATGTATAGATCTAATAAAAAAAATATTATTTCATCTTCATATTCATATATTACTTTACTTATTCATAATAATCAATATTATTCATAATCTTGTGAAAAAGGTAAATTAATCAATAATTTATTCAAAAAAACTCTCTCCCCTTGAACTATAAATACACCCCACATCCAAAAATTTCTCTTTACTCTTAATACTTATTCATTTTCTAAACCATGATCAAATTCTCTCCATTAATGATTCTTACAAAATTGGGTAAGCATTGTTCTAACCAAAAGACTACCCTTCAAATCCTTAAGAAGTGTGGCGTCCTAAAGAGAATGTAATAATATCTCATCTTTATGGTTTTATTTTATCCTTATATTACCAAAAATGTATCTAATTTATAATTATAATACCATTAAAATAATATTGTAATTATATAATTACATAATTATAAAATCTAAATATTTATTAACTTTCATATATTTTAATCACATTCAAAAACATTATTCATGCTATGGTAGGTTAATACCACCTATGTGAATGAGAAAATTTTCATTACGATCCTTAGTAAAAAGTTTTAAAAATAATAGAAAATATATAATTATGATACCAATAATCAATTTAAATCATTTTTAAGGTTATTTAAGGATATCATATCATGATAATAAAAAATATTAAAAATACACACTTATGGGTATTTAAAACATCCAAAACAAGTATACCTAGATATGTTTCATGTTTTTCATCCATTTTAGACTATATATTAGAATGTGAAACATATATGATAATTTAATGATAAATAATCACTACCATTTAACTTATAGAGATTATGGAACCATTTTTTAACACCATTTTCCATTACTATATTATTGAAGTAGTTTTGGATCTATGGACCAAACAACCCCATATGATTGAAATAAGAAAAAACAATCTATTAAATGTATAAAATATGATAATAAATGGATTATAAAATATGGAATATAATTTAATACATTTATGTATTATGTAATAAATTTATGTAATTAAACTATTAATGAGGATAGAAGAGCATCCAAGTAAGTCGAGACTTAAGGTAAGGGAAGTCCCTCACTTCTATCTTAATTTAAATTTATAAACTCTTTGTGTGTCTATTTTTATACATATTATTCACATAATATTATTATATTATTTGTATTTATTCTTCATTAATATATTATATTCCATTTTACCTTTCATGTTTTGGTAAATTATTGTATTTTAAGTTCCCTTTCCAATCTATTCTTTAAATCAAACCTAATAAAAGAGAACTTTTTTATTTCATATTTCTTTTCATATATATATATATATATTATAAATATTATTATATTATATTATTCCTAAATAACTCCTTATTTAAACATGAAATACACTGGTTCATTTTGGGTTTTTTGGAAACCCTGTGATTTAATCTCTTTTAAAGTTTATTTTACCAATTTCTTAAAAGTTTTACAAAGGTGTTCATTCCTATAACTTCTTATTTATCTTTTCTAATTATCTTTCCTTCAATTTAAACTCTATATTCATGACCTATTTTTTATTTAATTATGAACATTCAATATTCCTTAATCCCTTCTATTCTTGAGAAACTTTATTATACTTATTTTCATTATGCTTTGTCATATTATTATGTAACCCATTTCTTTAACATGGGTTATTATCATTTTTATGATTTATGTATTATTTCAAACTATCTATAACATGTATACAAGACATGTTATGATGATATGGGTGGGAATAAAATTATACCACTCCCTAATAGATTGGGTACTGTTTATATCTCATGAGATACTATATAAGTTTCACTAGCAGTGAGCCAAGATCATTATTTTATGATATCTTAATCCCAAGCCTTGACTTATGTTTTTATGGAATATTCTACGATTTTTTTCATATTCTTATAATTATCATGATTACCATGTTCTTATTGAATCGTATCTCTTATGTCATGTTTCCAAGTTATGATTTATGATCCTCCTCTTTAACAAATATATGTTATGATTATTTATTCTTGTATTATCTCACCCTCATACTTTTTTTGATTACTCCCTTACTGGGTTTTTTGGATTAATACTTTTATGTATTCCCCTAGGGTATCCCATGAATAAATATAGGTACACTAAAATATATAAGTGTATTAAGAATATTTAAATGGAATATTGTGTAGTTAATTAAGAAAATATTGTATAGCTAATCTCTAAAAGACACAATACCTTTAGATTTATGGGTGTGTTTATGGATATTTATGATAAAAATAATGTAATATCATGTGTATAAAATGTGTGTCATTAAACTTGGTATAATATCAAGGTTTATATCTTTTTTGGGATTAGGTTATTGAAAATTATAGAAAATACACCATAAATTTCTGATAATGAAACTTACAAAGAAAAAAATAAGATATAATAGTGTTTTATGAGTTATTATTTCAATGTTTATAATTTTCATTTTATATGATTAATAATTAGATTATTCGCATCACTAAATTTTATTTTATTTAGTAATTGGTGGGAAATAAGAGGAACCATGTCAACAACCAATGTGATGAGAAATTAAACATCCAAGTAAAATAGATGTCTGATATTATGGTAGTGGAACTTGAAAACCTCATAGTGGTATTTACTCAATTGAATCAAGTTATGAATTATAATGTAAATCATGTGGAGTTCCATCCTTCTATCAAGATATAAAATTTTGTTTGATCCATTTATAAGATAATCACCTCCTTATTTTCATGGTTATTTAGATCTATTAATCACATATAAATGGATAAACTACATTAAAAAATTGTTTTATTTTCTTTAATTTTATAAGTATGAGAATATTTTTTTGACTATATTTTACATATAAGAATAATTGAAACACTATTGGACACAAATTTAGACCATGATACATGGGTGTTTTGAATATTCCAAGTGGTGCAATCCTTGCATCTTAAATATATACCCCTTCTCAATTAAAATTTGTGATAATAATATCCCAAAAAAATCCAGTTACACTACCTTTGGTAGAATTGGATTCCAAACTAGCCATGGATTAGATATATTTATCTATATCCAATATTAATTATCAAGTGATGTAAATATCATTCTATATCCCCAAACTATCATATGATTCTATAAAAGTGCAGGTAGAATTATGAATCTCCATTGAAAACTTCTTCTTAAATATAGATATTATTTCCTTATAAGAAAGAATATCTAGCTCATATTATTAAAGAAAAGGAAAGGATCATCCTTGAAGAAATTCCCATTACGAGGGAGAATGTTGATGTATTCTTCAAGGATTTTTTTGTTATTCCTCTTAATTGATGGGTTGAGTTATCAATTTAACTTATGACTGGATCTATCGCCATATCAAATAGTCCCTAAAAATAACCCCCATTGAGCTAGAAGAGTTGAAAAAGAAACTATAGAATTTAGAAAAGGATATTATACACATTAGTGCTTCTCCAAGGGGTCCCCAGTACTCTTTGTCAACAAGAAGTGTGGATTAATGTTTATCTTAATTTATTATCATTAACTTAACAAGATCATGATAAATATTGAGGATCCTCTTCCATGGATTGATGAATTTTTCAATCAACTATTTGGGGATTAGTATACCTAAAAGTGGATATTTGATCAGAATATCATTAATTGAAGGTTAAAATATAGGATATTACACAAGACTACCATTTTTATAAGATATGGATACTATGGGTTCATAGTGCTACTATTCAAACTCACAAATGCTCCAATAATCTTCATAGACATGTTGAATAGAGACTTCAGATATTACCTTGAAAATATATGTTGGTTATTATACATGATATTCTATTATTTTATAAAATAAATGGAGAATATTAAAATAATAGGATTATTATTCTAAAAGAATTTGTGAAAGGAAATTTATTTGAAATTTATAGTAAATGTGAGTTCTTCATGGACCAAGTTACATTCTTGGGTCATGAAATTAAAAGAAAAGTTATTTTTAAAAAATGAGATAGATTAATGGAATAAAATAAAATATTTGGTAGATATCCATAGTTTCCTTAGATTATAGGATTATTATTGATATTTTATGAGGAACTAATTATGATTTTCAAACCCAATAAAAACATTAACACAAAAATGATTAATTATTTTCATGATAGAATAATGTGAGAGAGATTTATGAATTTGTAGAAAAATATAATAATTTCACCTATACACACACTAAACTCAATTGGGGATGGATTTTTTATATACATTTATTCTTAAAATAAGGCTTTGGTATTTTCAATCATCAGAAATAATAAATTTATATCTTATGAATTAATATAATTGAAGTTACATGAGAAAAATTTCCCACCATGTGACCTGGAGTTTGTTGTAGTAATCTATGCATTGAATATTTGAAGGCATTAACTCTATGGAGAGAAGTGTGGATAAATATTGATCATAAAAGCTTAAATAATATATTTACATAAAACTAACTCAACGTGAATCAATTATGACATTTAGATCTAATAAAATACTATGAATATTTAATCCGTTACTATCTTGGAAACATGAAAAAAGTGCAAGATGCTCAATATAAAAAACATAATACAACCTTAACGATAAAAATGATTTAAAGGGATCTAATCTAGTTAGATATAAAAATGATCAACATGGAATATAGTGACCCAATACTTTTACACATATTATTAAATTATTTTTTTAACATAAACATCTATTAATTACAACCCAAATATCGTGAGGTCTGATGTCTTTGGAAGACTAGGTTCACAATACATCAAAGTGAGACTCAAAATAAAAAATTTATTTTATTCTATATAATGAGATATTAAATCCATTTGAGATCCTAAATTTCATGTGATAACCTATGAAATTCATAGAAAAATGGGTTATCTAAAAATTCTATTAAGGGAATAAACATGATAAGAAAGAATAACTTGTGATCCAAAGGTATAACATGATATCGTAAAAGTAGAAGACTCATCAGTAATCACATGGAAACATAACTTAAGGAACATCGTATCATAATATCATGGTAACATAGGAAATATGGAAACAACATAAAACATAAAAAAAACATAAATCAAGGATAACCTCCAAGATAACATCACATAGTGGATAGAGTCTCATAATGGATTATGTTCACTCCATAACCCTATACATGACGTCTCATGAGACTAAAACATAACCCGATACATTGGAGGGATATATAATTATGGTAATACCCATCACATTCATATTATTTAAATTAATATGTTTTACATATAAGTAAATAAATCATAAGGCATAAATATAAAAATACCCATAGAAATAAAATGGGTTTCATAATCTTGTGTCATGTCATAACCAAAGGAAATTTAATAATGAAGTCATTTGAGAGATGAACTTAAGGCATGTATTAACCCATAAAATTAAGGGAGAATAATTTAGGTATATATTTTATTAACATATATACATAATTTATAATCAATACATAATATCAAAGTATATCTTCATTGATGAAAATGTCTTTAAAATATTAAATGGAATATTCATGAGAAAAATACCCTTTTAAATTTGAAAAAACTTATTCAAAATCTAAAAATTTCCAAAATTTTATGGAAAAAATTTTATTTAAAAATAACCATAGAAAATTATAAAGTAATATTCAAATAATCGAGTGGTCATTATGGTGGGTAATTCCATATATGTCGTAAAAGTTAAAAAACATTCCTTTAACACTATTGTAAAAAGGTTAAAAAATGTCTTGTTTGGAAAATGATAAGAAGATTCATTTCAAATAATTTTATAAAAATTTTAAAATGGGTGAAAATTTATTTAATAAATCATTTTTATAATGTTAAAATCATTCTTAAAATTATTTTTATAAAACATGGATATAGAAGAAAACTTATTTTTGACCAAAGAGATAAATTAAATCAATTTTTCTTAAAAACTTTTTCTCAATAATTTTAAGTAAAAAAGATTGTTAAATGGTATTTTTACTTGATAATTTAATGAATAAATAGAAGAGTATAAAATTAAATGGTTTTATTATAAAATTATAATATAACATCCTACAAAATAAATTCAAGTATAAATATTTCTGATTAAAATGATATTGAAACATAAACCCTTATTATTTTGGTAAATTTTGAATCTTAACTACCATGAATGAAGTAGATTAATTGTAAATTAAAATATCATAAATTATGAATTATTCATGATATAATATGTAAAGTTTCATTGTATACACCATTTAAAATAAATTAGGTGCATAAAAAATGTGTGCCTCAAAGAAGGGAGTTTCACGACAAAACCTTTACATCGAGTCCAGACTTTATCATGTATTTATTTTATCTTCTATATAATAAACTTATATTAATTATTTTTTTAATAATATGTTCCAATTTTAATTCCTTATACTTAAACCATTTAATTCATTTATTTTGATTATGTATTTAATTACTTAATCAGTTATTCCCAGACTGGGTGTTTTGAGGACGCTTGTCTCATAATTTCAAAACAAAATCGGTGTGTTGACCATAGTAAAAGAAGTAATTTTTATATAATCACCATAATAATAATAATTAAATAATCATAATTTTTATACATAAATTATACTTTTAAAAATAACCATGAATTATGGTTTTGAAAAATGAATTATGTTACAATCATGAAGATGGTAGGTTATACATATCATGTATAACATTTGCATTTTTCAATGATCGGGATGGAAATAAGGTAAGTGTTATTTTTTAAAAATGATAATTATATCACAAATATAATATTATTTCTTCAAATAAACTTATATATACCATCCATGTGATTAAGTAATAAAAAAATAAATCACGTCACTTCGTGAGGCAGTAGTTCGTCGTACACACAAATGATGTTATCATTTTTCAATGGATTGCAAGGTAAAAAAGTTATATGATATGTTAATTTTAAATAATAATTAATATTTCATGAATATCATATATAAACATTAAATTTATCATTATGAATATCCATTTTATGCGATAATGGAAAACAAATTACATCAATTCACAAGGCGGTACTTCGTCGTACACACAAACAATGGTTTGTTTCCCATTTGATGGAAAAGGATATGTGTTGTAAAAAATACATCTTGTTGGTGATTTTGGGTTCATTATGTTTATTAAAAAGTTTTGAGGTTTTTTAATAAGTATGGTTGTAAAAGGAGGCGTGGATAGTGAGCATGAATATCTGAACTGATCTCACATGGGCGCAAATGTATGAACTAATCTCATGGAGCGCGAATGTCTAAACTGATATCACGGAGCGTGAATGTATGAAATGATCTTGTGAATAACCACATTATTTTAAGAATATTTTTCATTGATATCATGTGAAGTTAATTAATACAAAACATTTTTGTCAGATGATCTTACGAAGAAGTCATGCGAAGTGATGGCTACATGATTGTCTTCGGATCTTATGATGGAATCATGTGAAGCACATGATTGTAAGTGGATATCATGATGGTATGTAGTGAAGTGTTGGAATAAAATTTGACTAAATATATTATTTTCATTTGATATCACAATTGGATCATGTGACACACTCAAATATAATGATGATGATCACGTAAAGTACTTATGACATGAAGTAGGTGATCATGTGAAGCAATCACACTAAGTGCATGATACGGATTGTTGTGGTGGTGTAAAGGATAGATATCCATGATTTTTGGAGTTAAGGTGGTGGATTTATGATTATAAATACCCCCTAACCCATCCTAAAGAGGTGAATAATTTTTGTTTAAAATATTTATATGAAGAAAATTCTGGAGGAGGGGTTTCACATGAAGCAAATAAGTATATGTGATTGACACAACATAAGTGTCTCGCATGAGAAGAATGAATTATTGTGCCATAATATTGTGATATACATAATCTATTAAATTTCTTGAAAAATTATTGCTTTAAGGAGTCTCATGAAGTGAAGTATGCACTGGGTGGTTGAATGCATAAGCAAACCCATTGATATCTCACGATCCACATGATTTGAACAAGATCTAAGGATCCACATAAACTGAATAATATATCATGATCTGCATGATCTAAACAAGGTTTATTGATCTAAATGAACTGAATAATATCTCATGGTCAATATTAAATTAATAAGATCACACAATCTATATGATCTAAACAAGATCTCACAATCTACATGAACTGAACAAGGTCTCACGAAGGCGTCTCACAAAGAGGTATCATGAGAGAGTCATATGAAGGGGTCTTGTGTCAGGATCTTATGAAATGGTTATCTCACTAGGATCTCATGCGAGGGGTTATATTCAAGGATCACTCACAAGGGGTTACATGCCAAGATCTTGTGGTAAAGGTATCATGCTAGGATCTTGCACAAGGGTTATGCACCAGGATCTTATGCAAGGAGATATGTGCCAACATTACCATATTATAAATATCATTATCATATATAAATTCAGAAGAAAAAGAAAAGGAATAAGATTACATAAGATCTTCACCATTTGACAGTACTTCCAAAAGTAATTTATTCACTGCTACATCTAATACAGTGAAAAGAATAATTGACATCCATTTGAGATCCCACAAAATCTTGGGTGGGTAATTGATGTGTCTACAGAAAATAGAAGTTTTTTCCAGGTGTATGGAAAGTGTAAGTGTTTTATTAAGGTGTTTTCATATAATTGAAGGAGTATCCTAGAAATAAATTCAACATATCATCTACCTAAAATTGAGGATGCATTCAATATTGCTAATGAAGGGACCTAAATGTCCATAAACTATGAATGAATCCTTTATGAAGTAGTGATAAAAGAAAGTGGAAAAAGGTGATCACTTCCACCAATAGTGATCCATAAAAAGAATTATTAAGGGAGTGGCCCTTGGGAAGTACTGAGCTATCCCTAAATCTTGTAAATCAGTGATCCTGGGCATAGAAGTGATATATCCTGAACCTTGTATTAGCAGTGAGCTTTAGTGGATTTGGTATATTGACACATTTCTTTTGTATGCTCCTTGGATGTAGCCCAATGAGGGTAAACCAAGTAAAAATCTGTGTTTTCTTATGTTTTATTTCTTACTTTACTTTTTTTAATCATCATCAGAAAAATTTGGTGAGGATAATATTATTATAAACACTAAAGAGAAAAATAAGTGTTGCTTATAATAATGAGGTCAAGATTCAATAGAGTGGGAATAATTTTATAAATACCATACCCTAATTTACCCCCCTCCCCCCATAAATGTATTTACCCCTTTTGTGACTAACAATTAGTATCGTATCATAGTTTACTTTTGTTGGATTTTTTTATCTAACATGTTTTATTTGATTTTTGAAATTAAATTTTCAGTTTAATCTTATTTTGGTGGGTCATGGAAAAGGGAATAACATCAAAGAAGAAGTGGAATTTTAGTGGAAGTACTCAGTGTGGAAGTATATATGGAAAGAGTGTGATTTAGTTGAAGGAAAACAATAATGTTCTCAAAAAAGGTTTGGAATAATCAAACCATGAAACTGTTTACTCATTCAATGATGTTGTAGGAATTATTAAAGAACCTGACATTCCAAGTGATGTTGTACCACAATTCAACCCAATGTAGCATGATACAACTACCCCAAGCCCACCTCCATAGGCCAGGGGCTAGTGACAAGTGTCTAAATACATAACTATTATGGGAGGCCTTTTCCTAATATACAGTATTCATACACCCAACCATATCCATGAAGAAGTGCAGAGGAATAATAATAAAAATATGAAACAATGGGACTATAAACCATGAATAAAAAACCTCCAGGGTGTACAAGAGTATAATAGTATAGAATGAAAAGTAAAGGGGAAAAATACATGCCCAACCAGAAAGATGTCCCAACCTAACAAAACTGGAAAAGTAAATGATGAGAGTTCCCAACTCTGAATCTCCAAGATCCAACCACTATAAGTGGTCAAATGAACCACATATCCTTATGCTCCTCTATAATCATCATCAACCTATCCATCATATTCATAATATATGACACGTGATGGAAAACCCATGAAGGGGTGAGTATATACATGCCTAGTAGGATGCCCCGAAATCTGAAGTGGGAGTAGTAAGAGATGTGATAGGAATATATAAACATATCAAACCAAATAAATAGAGTAAAAAATACAAAAACAAGGATATAGATATAGATATATATTCTCAAAAAATATAAGACCAAATGAGAGAGAAAGGGGATCTCTGTCTCATATCCTATCCTAGGAAAAGAGTGTCGTCAGTTATAAAAGGTCTATCAATGATGATCAGCATCTCACGTGTCTGTTTAAGGATACATACAAGTCAATCCACACCTAGTCACTATGTATCATAGTTGAGGGGACATAATCTCTAGGTATAGGACCCATTATTTGGTATAATATTAGGGTTCCACTTAGTAGATAGTTAGATGATCCACGCCATATCCTCGTAAGAGGGTGCCACCCAATAGTCGATAGAGGGTCCATGCCCAGCCTAGTTGGGGGGTTCCACTCTAGTAATTGGTAGAGGAACCATGCCTAGCCTAGCTAAAGGGTTCCACTCTAGTAGTCTATAAGGGACCCATGCCTAGCCTAGTTATCGAATTCCACTTGGATTGAAAATAGAGGACTCATGACCTGTCCCACAGGAGGGTGACACTCTAAAGGTAAGTAGACATACTCTTTCCAATATGAGGGTGAAAATCTAATAGTTGAACAAGGACCCATGCCCTTTATATTAATAGAATTCCACTCGATGGATGGATATAGGATTCATGCCCTACCCAGCAAGAGGGTTCCACTCAAATATCTCTAGTGATCCTGCCTGATCACTATCATCGTTGAGTGTCGCCTAAATAAGAATCACACACAGAAAATCTCACATCATATCTCAAAATACACTATAGAGGTAACCATATTATTCTAAAAGGAAAAAACTTTGTATAGTCTATTCAAGGTCCAAAATCTAAGTCTAAATGTATGAGATATGGGAGGTAGAATTTTCCTCAAAAAGGAAGTAAAGATACATGACCTGTAAGGGGACCCACACAATATGTGGTCCCACTCTGCTACCTGTCCAGGTCCCTGATGGTACACTGCTCACTACCCATGTATCCCTACATGGCGTCCAAGGGTACTAAACAGCATAACATAGACACCTGAGGTCCTGCCTATGCTCGTGGTCATGTTCGTGCACTCTTTCCCATATTAATGTATTCTATAACATAGAATGTCTACCAGCACGGGGTCCTTCCTATTTCCTTTGGGCCCTATCCATGTACCCTAGACATGTGCTAGTACATGGCATGTTCCTGGCCATTCCTATTCCCATGCACTCCCAAAGTACATGCCAAGTCACCATCACATGGGTCACATGGTGTTTAGGGGTCCCACCCAACATGTGATACTTTTCTCACCCAAAACCCTAGTTGCAGCACTCAGGGCCATACATGGTGTGTGTTCATCATAATACATGTCATGTAGTTGGGATTTTAATAAAAATTCATATCTACTTCTAATGTTTTATATCTAACTCCTCTGCCACGAATCTCACCTCCAAGACACCCTAAATTGGTGGGGAAGGCCTCTAGTCATCATTTCTAGCCATCTGGTGGTTGAAAAACAGATTCCAATTCATCCATGGGGTTTTTCATACACACTGTGTGCATCTCCCATTACCTCAATATCTAATTTGGATCCCATGTAAACAAATAATTCACCCACAACCTGAAAATCATCCCAAATATTCCCTTGATCACCAATCCATTCATCACGCATGAAACTACCATGAATTTGGGGGTTTGATCCGGCTCGATCATGCTCGGCAATGTCAAACCATGGCCCCATTGCCCAATGGTAAGGAACACAAAGAAAAGGTGGGGGAAAATCACAAAAAAAAAAGTGTAACAGTATTTGTCCAATATTTCTTGTCCAAAGAATAAAAATTGGTGAGATTTGGGTGAGAAAACATGGTGCAACATATATATATTTAATAAACGATTAAAAATCAGTACGCAGACGCATGAAAAGGCTTACAATTGATGTAGATCAAAGAATCAGTATGATCACACTCAATTTATTTAATAAATTAGGGAATAATCCACAAATTAATGAGTCCTACTTGGATTTGTATTATTTCTCAATGAATAATGCGCTCAACAATGAATTAGAGAAGTTATTGTTTTCACTGTGGCTTGATATGCCTGGATCCAAATTTTCATCATCATCATATATTGATTCTCTAATGAGAGGTGGAAGAAGAATCCTCTCAATAGTACTAGGTTTATGTGGATAACCCTAGAGATATTTCATAATGATGTATTAATAGATGATATTTGTTTAGGTCTAGAAATTAATTAATTCAATTAAGTATTTAATTAACACACTGAACGTACTGGCAATGGTTTCTTTATCTGAACACACTGCACCAAACAGGTGAGGCATCGAGAGGTAAACTCAACCATGCTCTATCTCATTCCAACCCACCAAAACTATCATTGAAGTTATCTATACATATTCCTCGCACCATGATATATATCCAATGGAGAAGTGTGAAACTCTCTCATCACCTCCTCCCACATCATGAATGAGACCATCGTCCATCCCTGGAAAAGGATGACATGATTTAATCTTACAGAATATCCATCTGGTGAATCTATTGAGGATATATGGTCATGAAATACCTCACATTAAATGTCTCACGACTAGGAATCTCTCACATGCTAAAGGAGAGGAGGATTCAATACCATTGACTAAAGAAAAGAGGCAACCTCTTACTCAAACAGGGTAGGAATCTAACTACTCAGATGCCTCTTGAACTAAACAAGCATGGGACTTCCTACTAAGGGAATATGCCACCACATTACCCTTCCCATAAGTAAAGACTATCTCAAATTTATAATCATGCAGGAACTCCAACCAACGCCTCTATCTCAAGTTCAAGTCTCTATGTGTAAATACATGCTTGAGACTTTGATGGTATGAGTAAATAACAAATCACTCTTCCATAAGATAGTGCCTCCAAATCCTTAGAGCGAAGACTACCACTGATAGCTCTAGGTCATGAGTTGCGTAGTTCTACTCATGGGGTCTCAATTACCTTGACCTATATGTGATAATTTCCTATCTTTGCATCAACACGCAGTCGACCCCATTTCCTGAGGCATTATAATACAATACATACTCCACACCCACCTTTTTTAGTCTCAAAATAGAATCACTCAACAGCCTCAGTCTTAAATCCTCATAGGCACTCTGTCACATCTTAGTCTAGTAACACAGTTTCCCTTTCCACATCAGGGTGGTCAAAGGGGTTGTAATCCTAGATAATTTCACCTCAAACCTCTGGTAGTACCCTTCCAAGACAAGAAAACTCCTCACCTCGAACACATTCTTGGGTGGATCCTAAGAAAGCATTTAATTGATCTTAGTTGGGTCCATAGCTAATCCAAACTCAAAAACGACATGCCCAAGAAAGTGAACCTCATGAATCCATAACTGGAACTTCAAGAGCATACCATAAAGATGCTTCTCTCGAAGTAAATATAGGACCATCCTCAAGTTCCCTACATAATCATCCTCTAACACATAGTATATGAGTATGTAATTAATGAAGATAACCACAAACTGTTCCAAGTACAATTGGAAAATATGGTTCATCAAATCCATAAACATGGTGGGGGAATTCATCACACTAAAGGGAACCACCAAGAACTCATAGTTTCTGCAACGACATTGTAATTCCAGTTTTGAAATATCAACCTCGTGAAATCTAAACTGGTGGTATCCAAACATCATATTTATCTTTGAGAACCATCATGAACCTCACAACTGGTCAAAGAGGCTGTCAATCCTTGAAAATGGGTACTTTTTCTTTATCATGTCCTGGTTTAGGTGATGATAATCCCCAAAAATATACAAGATCCCATCTTCATTTTTCATGAACAACACTGGAGCTACCCGGGGGGGCATACTGGGTCTAATAAAACCCTTCTCCAGAAGGTCATAAAATTGAAACATTGGATCCCATATCTCAGTAGGGGCCATCTAATATTCCATAAAAGATATCAGAGTAGTTATGAGGTGAAATTCGATGCAAAGATCCATTTCTCGCCTCTTAGGTAGTCCTATAATGTACTTAGGGAATATGTACATATAATCCACCATAACTAAAGGAATATATATTTTTGAAGAGATAGTTTCACCAAGATATACACTCTCCAAATAATGGGTAATGGGTTATAGCTTCCTGATCACAAAACCCACTCTTCCTTCCATGATATCTCTCTCACCCATAATAGAGAATCTCATCCCATCAGTGCGAAGGAACCTAACTCATCTATGGTGATAGTCAATATAGTTGTAGATAATGGACAACAAGTCCATACCAAAGATGATTTCATAGGGTTCCATCAGGATGTACAAAAGGTCACAGGAGAACCTATCTCCAACAAGTGATATCTTGCACTACCTGCAGATAAAATATATAGAAGAAGAATTCCCCATAGGAACCTCAAGAAAAATTTGTATGGAAAATGACTTAACTAGGACCTCCATCTCTCACACCAGGAGTAAATATTTGAAGGAATGACTCACACTTATTTTTAAAAAAAAATTAATAAAGAGTAGAATAAATAAATATCATATCTATGATCATCTCATGTGTTGTCGGGTCATATGCCTCCATAGCATGCAGTTATCCATGACCCCGATGACCAACTCCCTAAGCCTAACATGGGATGTCTGGTGTTGGTGGTGGTGGAAGGATATCAAATTGTTTTCCACCACCCATAAATCCTCCTCTTATATCTCCACATACTCCTCTACCAGCTCTACCTCCCTAGGGGCCACCCTTACCTCACCAAGGAGATCCCTGATCATAGAGATGCTTCTGCCGTGGTGGTAAATCTATTGTCTGTCTATGCTCCTTAACACATCGAGTCAGGTAATCATACACTATGTGACCTCACCCATCACATGCATAGTACCTACCATATTTGGGCTGCCCCAATCCTCTATGCTTCTCCAGACCACATGCCCATGCCTGGTCTTAGGAAGATCTCTTATGCTAAAATCCTATTGACTGGCGTTTGTTAGCTGTTACAGACAACTCAGGTTTATAATGCCCACTTCTATCTCTAACTTCTTGGAATCCCTCTAACAGGAAGCTCTCCATCACTAGTTCCCACTCTAACACCCCAGAATAAGTGGGAATGCACAAGGGTACCACACTGGAAAAAATATCTATGCGGAGACCCAGCTCAAACTTCTACACCCAAAAGTATCCATCCCAAATCATATCAAGGGATTACATTATAAGGTTTATAAACCTCACAACATACTCAACCACTGTCATCCCTCCCTATTGTAGCTTCAAAATCACCTGAATCTAAACTGAGTGAAAACAGAATGGGTAGTATTCCCCATGGAACATCTAATGAAATTCATTCCATTATAGTGTCAACTTTTCATGAATCTATATAAATATACTTCAAAAATACCTAGAAACTTTATATAATAGGCTAGATATCAATGAAACCACCTAATAAATCAATGTTTGGATAAGACTGAAGACACGAATCATTGACTCTAGATGACCCTCTACTTACTAGGTATCTTTCTCGCTATGGAACATCAATGGCCTTTGGCACTGGAACTCATGGAGTGCACTAAGAATATGTTCATCCTAAACGTGTTCTTCCAATACGATTTACTACTCAACAGGTGGGGGATACTACTTATCCATCTGGAGGAAGAATCTCATAGGACAGACCCTAAAATGAGAGGCCTCATCACTCATCAGATCGTCTTTGTGATCCAGAATCGGTAACCTGGCTGGATTTCATCGTAGAGGCATCCTGAAAATTTAATCAATATGTACCATGGTCAGATGAGCATATATATATAATGGATCAATGACTCAATAAGGATAGTTAAATACTCAATACTATATGAAGCGTGTACCATTGGTCCCTTCAACCAATATCTCAATATTCCAAGTTGAAAAAAAGGTATTTAGAGTTCAGGTAAATAGATACATTGGACACCCGTACCATCACAGGGTTCCCTATCCTGAAAGCCACACTTGAAACACTTTGACATTGTTTACCTAAATTCCAACCAAATCCTCATAAGGGAACTACTCCAAACACCATACCAAGGAATGAACTAATCTGATACCAATTTTTCATGACCTGAACCAACAAAGCTCGAGATGAAACTACCCCAAGCCCACCTCCCTAGGCCAGGGGCTGGTGACAATCATCAAAAGGCATAAGTAATATGGGAGGTATTTTCCTAATGTACCAGTATTCACACACCCGACCATATCCATGAATAAGTAAAAATAAATAATAATAAAAATATGAAACAAATATAGTATAAACCATGCATGAAAAAACTCTAGGGTGTAAAAGAGTATGATATTGTAGATTGGAAAGTAAAGGGGAAAAATACATGCCCAACCAGAAATATGTCCCAACCTGAAAAAATCTGGAAAAGTAAATTCTGAGAGAACCTAGCTCGTAATCTCTAAGATATGACCACCATATATGGTCAAATACACTAGGTATCTCTATAATCCTATGTAATCATCATCGGCCTATCCATCATCTTCATAAGACATGACATGTGTGGGAAAATCTTGTGAAAGGGTGAGTATATACATACCTAGAAGGATTCCTTAAAAGATGAAGGGGGTAGTAAGAGACATGATAGGAATAGGCAAACATCTCAACCCAAATCAAGAGAGTAAAAAATACAACAACATGGATACATAAATATGTGTGTGTGTGTGTGCTCAAACAAAAGAAGCATGAACGAGAGAGAATGGGGATCTCCATCTCATTTCCCAACCTAGGAAAATAGTTTCATCAGTTTCATAAGGTCCATCAACAATTTCTATCATCTCACATGTCCGTCTGAAGAGATATCCAAGTCAAGAAACACCACTCCATTGTGACGCATAGTCTAGGGGACACAATCTCTAAGTAGAGGACTCATGGCTTTGTATAATAGGATATTTCCACTCATTAGATAGCTATATGAACCATGCTTTATCCCAGTATGAGGGTGTCACTCAATAGTCTATAGAGGACCCATACCTGGCCCAGCTAGAGGGTGACACTCTAGTAGTCGATAGAGGAAACATACCTATCCTAACTGGAGGGTTCCACTCTAGTATTCAATAGAGGACTCATGCCCAGCCCAGTTGGAGGGTTCCACTTAGATAGAAGATAGAGGACCCATTCTCTATCCCATAGGAGGTTGTCACAATAATGGTAGATAGAGGACACATACCCTACCCAATAGGAGGGTTCCACTCTAATAATGGATCGAGGACCCATGCCCTATCCAACAGAAGGGTGTGACTTAGTAGATAGATAGAGGACTCATCCCTTTCATGGTAGGAGGGTACCTGTCTAATCTCACTAGTAATCCTTCCTAATCACTATCATCATAAAGAATCACCTAAATAAACATCAAGCATAGAACATCTTGCATCATATATCAAAAGCCATGCTAGAGGGAACCATCTCATTCTACATGGAAAAAAACTTGGTATAGGAAACTCATGGGCCAAAATTTGAGTCCAAATGAAGGAAATGTGAGAGGTAGAAGTTTACTCAAAAAGGAAGTTGGGGTGAACAGCATGTAAGGGGACCCACACAGCATATGGTCCCACTCTACTACATGACCGTGTCCTTAACGATACACAACTCACTACCCATGTAACCCTACACAGCATGTAGGGGGACCAAATGGAATTCCTAATCCACTAGAAGTCCTAACCATTCTCTTGTCTATGTTTGTGCACTCTTTCCCATGTCCATGTACTCTAGTACTCAGTGTGTCCACCCACATGGGGTCTCGTCCATGTCCTTTTGGCTGTGTCTCTGTACCCTGGATTTGTTTCGGTACATAGCATGTTCCTGTCCATGCCCATTATCATGTACTCTCATAGTAAATGCCAAGTCACCGGCACATGGGTCACACAACATGTGAGGGTCCCACACAACATGTGATACTTTTCTCATCCAAAACCCTAGTTTCCACACTTAGGTTCATACATGACATGTGTTCATCACAGTTCATGTCATGTAGTTGGTTTTTTCTTAGAAAGTTAGATCTATTTTTGGAATTCTAGATCTGACTCCTCTAGCATGGATCTCACCTCCAGGATGCCCAAAATCAGTGGGGAAGGACTTCAGTTGTTTTTTTTTGTCCATCTACTGTCCATAAAATGGATTCCAATTCATCCATGGGGTTTTCCTTACATACCGCGCATGTCTCCCATCATCGCCATCTCTTATTTGGATCCCATTTCAACAAATCATTCACCCACAACACAAAAATCATCCCAAATCTATCTTTGATTTCCAATCCATTCATTTCATGTGAAACTATTGTGAGTCTGGTGGTTAGATTGGGCTCGATCCCACCCAGCCATGGCCCCATTTACCAATAGAGAAGAATTCAAAGAATATGTGGGTAAAAGAACCAAAACAAAGGATTAAAAATAATTGTCCAAGAATTATTGAACAAAAAATACAAATTGGGGATATTTGGGTGAGAAAACATGGAATAATGGATATAGATTTAATAAACAATTAAAATTGGTATGTGGGCACATGTAAAGGCTTGCAATTGATGAATATCAAAAAAAAATATGATCATGCTCAATCTATTTAATAAATTGTGGAAGAATCCTAAAATTTATGAGTCCTACTTATATTTGGATCATTTGTCGATGAAGAATATACTCACCAATGAATGAGAGAAGTCATTTCATTTGTTTTGCCTCGATCTTCCTGGATCTGAAGTTTCATTATCGTCATATCTTGATTCACCAACAAGAGTTGGAAGTAGAATCCTCTCAATGGTCCTATGGTTATGTGGATAACCCCGATTATCCTCTATAATGATTTATTAATAAGTGATTTATGTTTATTTCAAGTAATTAATTAATTCAATTAATTATTTAATTAATCCACTAAACATACTATCGACAGCTTATTTATCTAAAAACCCCACTCCGACCCATTTTAGGTTGTGCCTAGGGTAAACCTTACATTTTAGATTCAACCATGGTCTCTTATTTTCTATTTGAGACTATATTTAAGAGTTGTCACAATTCTTTTAAGAAATCATGTTCACGTAATATAAAATATATTTAATATTTTTATAAAAATAATTTTGGGAACACCGGGCCTCAGAATCACATGTTTTCTTAGCACCTAGATATGAAAATATTTATAGATATATTTCAAAATATTACAATGAAAAAATAGGGTCTCTACATGTTAGAACTACTGATGAATAATAAATTCCATGTAGGTAAAAAGTGGAAGTTGGCCACATGACAAAGGAATTGGATTATAAATTAAAATAATAAAATAATTCTCTAGCTATCCAGATCTGTGTTTATGAAATTGAACTCAACAAGATAAAAGGTTTAAATAAAATTCTTGTATAAGTGGATATATAACTAAGGTATAAGAATGATTCTTGAGCTTAAAAACTAAAAGTTACATCCAAAATGACGGAAAAACTCAAAGATTATGAAAAGGAAATTAATATAAACTCAAAAAAATCAGGACTTCGAATCCATGAATGAAGATATTGATACACATATGTCAAAATTGGTTTAGGATAATTCAGGATTTAAATATTATGGTACTTAGATGAATTATAAAATAAATGATCAAACAGACATGGTGGATAAGCTCTCCTAGAAATTGGAAGATAAGACGACTAACATGAAGACTCTCAAGAGAGATCTTAATGATCAACTTTAATCTAGGGATAAGAAGATTCAAAAATTAGGAGAATAGCTAGAATCAATTAATAACATAGTGGAGTAATATAATACCAAAGTCAAACCCAAATTGAATAATGATTTGAATTTATTATTTGACTATCCTTCATAAGGTAATAATGAAATAAAAAGAAAATATGATATTTTGGATTAAAGATATGAAATTATTGTATCATCCCATATTCCATGAAATTTGGGAAAATATGGTGTTGGATATGATGAACTGTCTCCCATGCAAGATAGGATGATAGTTGTGAATAGTTCCAAAAATAAGAAAAATCTTGTAGGTGATAGAAACAGACCTAAAAAGGATTTTACAAAAAATAATTATAACATATGCTATTTTTATGGGATTTATGGCCAAATATCAAGTTTTTGTTTTGAGTTTTTGGAAGATATTTCATGTTGTGAAGATATAAATATTTCTAAATCTGATAATAAGAAGAAGCTTCTTAAGAAATTTGAAATAATATTCACTCAGAAGAAAGTATCCATCGAATGATATTATTTTGAAAGATAGGGACACACCATGTGTATGTGTCAAGAATCTCAAGGGATCAATTTTAGATGAATAAATCTAGTTTTATAGACATCTTAACCTAAAAATGATGACATGAGGTATGTTTTTAATGGGATATGGTTTTTTTGTGCTAATCATGGGAATTTGGAAAGATATTGCAACTGGAAGAAAGTTGGGAAGAAAAAGGAACCTAAAGGGAGATCCCTAACTTCAGTGATGTATAATGATAAATACTATACTATAAGTCATATTTCCAAGTTGATAAGAGTTAATCAACTTTTAAGTAAAAAAGAATGTATGTATAGTGAAAGAGACTCTCCCAATAAGAAATGGTGAGGTGACTCGCATAACTGATACAAGTAAATTGAGTAGAGAATGCATTGAAAAATTCATAGGTCATTCTACAAGGTGAGAAGTGAAGGAAATAGAAATATTCCAATAATGGGGATGAATCAAGATAAGATGACCAGTGGAAACATTTATATTCAGAGAAAGAATCATGAAAAATGGAATTTTGGTGGAGCATTAAAGAAGGAAATTTTCACTAGTGGGTTTAAACCCCAAATTGTGAAAAAATTACAAGACTGTAGAATCTACATATCATAAGAATGATCATGTAGGTAAATAATATCTAGTGATATGTCAAGAATAGTTGAATTTAGTTGGGAATTTTGAATAAGTAGAAAAAGAGTATGGTGCTTTGTAATAAAATATTAAAGGGTTGGTCCATCAAGATTGACCAAAATCCAATCATTGACACTTCTATAGGTACCCCTCTCCCTTTTTGTTAAATGTTTTTCATATATATTAGAAGTTGTGCAGGACTAAAGTGAGATACAATTTATGGGGTTTGTGTGTGATGAAAGGGCACAGGTGTATAAGTTGAATCATGTTACATGCAACAAGAATAATATGAACTCTTGAAATTCACATATTCTATCTAATACAACTTCTGGTGTTACATAAAAAATTTATTTTTTAAACTTTTATTTGGAAGTTGTGTGTTGTGTAAAAGGGATATTATATGATGAAGACCCTGATGTGAAAATAAATTATTGTCAATGATATACTTGAATGATCCAGTGGTTCCAAGTCACATTGAATATTCTACCATTTTTATCAGGTCTAAATTCAAGTGGTATTTTTTCAATTAGAGAAGACATATGGAGGATAAGCAGATGTATTTCACATTTATCTAGCTTTTTCTAATATTGGGGTATCAACTGACTATTTTCAGGATATCAAGGAACTATGAGAAAAACTGAATAGTGCTTCCTGTAGGTGGTATCCTCATTTGGAAGAGTAACTCAACATATATATTCAACTTAATAATCAATATAAATGATCTATATCATTAAAAATCTAAATTTTTTAGGGAGATATATTGAAAATCACTCTAGGAGATATAGCCTAATCTAACAAGAGAGTCCTCTGAAGAATTGAGGAAAGTCATGCTTCTAGAATCCATGGAAGTAAGTGAGTCACTTGGACAACATTGGAATTTTTTTGATTAAAATATTTTTTCCTACAAATATTTTCAACTAAATAAGATTTGAGGATCTATCAATGACTTCATTCCATGTGGTAATTTGAATTTCTAAAAATCTTTTAATAATACGCATCTATAAAGAAGAATATGAATTTATTCTTGAAAAGTTATAAAATAATCAAAGTTTCAATCTAAAGTTGATATTTGGATTTAAGGGTGAAATTTTATATAGTTGACATATCCTGGTGGTCTTTGGATGTCAACCTATGGTTTCTCATGGAATAATAAAAAGTTCACAGCCAAATGGGGAGATTAATTTTTCTTTATTTGGATTTTAGGAGATAAAATAATAATGTGTTCCCCTCATGATTTTATATATTATCAAAAATCAGATTCATGGAGAACATTGATTTAAGGGAAAGTAAATTCATTGATGAAGGAACCCCTATTGAATTCTATGAGTAAGGGGGGATTGAAGTGAAGTATCTGATCATTATCTATTGTGATAATTCAAGTGTTATAAATCTTAGAAAAAAATACAATCCATCTTTCAAGGAAAAATCACATTGAAATCAAATATCACTTCATCAAGAAGAATGTGGAGCTTGGGATTGTGAAGTTGGAGTATGTGTCCACTAAACTACAAGTTATATAAATTCTAATAAAGGACTTACCCAAAGAAGCATTTGAGCGACATCGACTGTCTCTTGGAGTTCAGTCAACTCCCCTCACTTGAACAGTGTAGATATAGAACCCCATTATCCTAAAGGTATGGTGTGTTTTCCCATATATATTGATATGTGTTCTTTACCATGTTGTATACCATGAATTAGTGACCTTTGGGTTCATTAATAAAGGGGTATAAAATGTATTAATCAAGAAAGGGGGAGAATATGATAGAGGGAGAAGTGAAACAGGGGGTCTTTAATATGATGATTCTAAAATTGGTCCATCAAAGAATTAAAATAATTCAAAGGAGTTTACTTAGGGTTTATGATGAAATAAGTGGATGTGTGTCAGTTAAAAAGTTATCTCAAATTCTAATATTGTTCTATCTTCTGGTATCAAGAAAGTTTCCAGCGGCAGGTTTGAGAATGAAGTGCTTAATTGATGAACTTTTCATGATACTCTTGTTTATCACGTTGAGATTGAATCATGTGGGATTAGAGTATGTGTTAAGGAATTACTTGATCACTTTATGTGTTTTTATAATGCAAATGGTTTTGCATGTGCATGACTTGTCAATGAATTGGTTCCTGAAGATTATAAGTGTTTCCAACAAACCCAAAGGGGGTATTTATAAAAAAAATACTTATTTGTGATGCTTTTGGGTTGATTTTATTTGTTGAAAATTTATGAGCTTGTTGATTAAGGATGGTTGTAAAATGAGGCATGAATAGTGAGCATGAATGTATGAACTGATTTCATGGAGCACAAATGTCTGAACTAATCTCACAAAGCATGAATGTCTGAACAAATCTCATGGAGTGTGAATGTATGAATCATTATCACAAATCTCCACATGATGTTAAGAATATCTCACATTGAGATCGTGAAAATCACATGAAGATAAAGCATGTTTTTTTAGAGGATCTCACAGATAGATCATGCAAAGTACTTGAAAACAACACATGGTTTTCATAGTATCTCATGAAGATGTCATGCAAAGCGTTGGAAGACAATAGAACTAGCTGCATTATTTTCTTTGGATATCATGATGGGATCATGTGAAGAAAATTATTATCAGTGGATATTGTGATGGGATATCATGAAGCACTGGAAGAAAATGTCACTAACCGTATGATTTTCATTGGATCTCATGATGGGATCATGTGACTCACTCAAAGACAATGATGGTGATCATGTGAAGCATTTGTGACATAAAATAGTTGATCATGTAATGCGATCACATGAAGTATATGGTATGGATTTCTTAGGTGTTGGAATAGATGACTGCCCGTTAAGTTCATGGATTTATGGATATAAATACCCTCTAACCCATCCTGAATAGATGATGGAGTTTTGCTAAAAATATTTATCTGAAGTAAAGTTTAGAGAAGGGGTTTTTCATGAAGTGAAGGAGTATATGTGATTGACATCACGTCAGTGTTTATCATAAATATAATTAAGTATTACACCAAGATATTGTGATCCACATAATATGTTGGATGTATTACTAAAGGATCTCATGAAGGAGTCTCACAAAGTGAAGTATGTGCTGGGTGGTTAAAATTATAATCATACCCATTAATATCTCATTATCCACATGATATAAACAATATCTCACAATCCACATGATATGGACAATGTCTCATGATCCAAATTAATTGAATAAGATCTCATGATCCACTTGAACTGAATAATATCTCATGAACTTCATGATCTAAACAAGGTCCCGTGAAGGGATCTCATGAAGAGGTCTCACTGTGGAGTCTCATGGAGGGGTCTCGCGCTAGGATCTCATGTGAGGGGTCTCGTACTAGGATCTTATGCAAGGGGTTACACACCAGGATCTTCTAAAAGGGATTACATGCTAAGATATTTCACTAAGGGTCTCATGTTAGGATCTCGTGAAAGGGTTACATGTCAGGATATTGCACAAGGAGATACAAGCCATCATTACACTGTGAGTAATATCATTTTCATTTCTGAATTCATAAGAATAAGATAGAGTATATGTTTCATTCGATAATACTTGAAGAATGATTTTATTCACTACTACATCCAATCCATTGAAGAGAAGAATTGGAATCCGTTAGAGATCCCACCAAATCTTAAGTTTGTAATTGATGTGACTGTAACAAAGAGAAGTTTGTTATCTACCTATAATTGAGTATGTATTAAATATTGACAATGAAGGGACTTAAATGTTCATAAACTATGTATGGATCCTTTATTGATAAGTGATCAAAGGAAGAGGAAGAAGGTGATCCTTTCCACTAGCAGTGATCCATTGAAGGAATAGTCGAGGGAGTGACCCTTGTAAAGTAGTGATCTATCCCTAAATATTGTAAGGTAGTGCTCCTGGAAATAGAATTTATATATCCCAAACCTTGTATTGGAATTGAGCTTTAGTGGATTCAGTACATTGGTACATTACCTTTGTATTCTCCTTGGATGTATCCTAGTGAGGGTGAACCAAGTAAAAATTTGTGTGTCCTTGTGATTGATTCCTTACTTTACTTTTTATTCATAATCATCAGATAAATTTGGTAAAAATAACTTCAATGTAAAATCTAAATATCAAAATAATTTAACCTTATAATAATGAGTTTAAGATCTAGTGGAGAATAAGAATTTTGTAAAGAATATCAATACCCTAATTCACCCCCCCCCCCATCAGGGTATTTAAGCCCCTTTTGTGCCTAAAAATATGGATAAATTTTATGACATAAACATAAAAACATATCATTATATATTAGATACTAGTGATATTATATTTTAATTATTAATACATAATTTAAGGTGGAAAAATAATAAGTAAAAAAGAAAGATCTTGGTGAAGACGCTTACCTTCTCTTAAAAGAACCTCCTTTAGATCACTTATTGAGGACCCTAAAATTTTTATTTTGGGAGAATATAATCTCTAGAATATGGATAAATATGTTGGTAAGATATTTTGGTATGGTTTGGTCTATAAAAATGTATTGATATGATTGAAGAAGTTAGAGGAGGTGGTGCCCTTTTATAATTGAGGAGGAGTGGTAGTTTTGTAAATACCCAAAACTATTCAATAATGGGAAGTCAATCTCTAGCCAAGTTCCTCCAAAATTAAAAAATAAAGTATAAGAAAAGATATAAGGATGATACACACCTCTAAAATTTAAAATAAACATGTATTAAACATGTTATTCACTTTACCTCTAAGGTTACTCACTTTTACCATTTAATTTTTTTAACACGATAACTATTTTTTTAATATTTTTACAATTAATTATGAACAAAAAATAATTTTAATATTATTATATAATATAAAATATTATTATTCCAAATATGGAATCCATTTTATCAAATTTAATTCACATAATTAGCCGAATTTAATTTAAAATAAAACCTACAAGCGTGACGAAAAAGTTGTTTCCTAATAAATGAATTTTTCAATAAAAAGATGATATTGCATTAGCTGTATGAATAGAAATAATCATTATATGAATTTAAATTACCAAATATATATATATATATATAATATATAAATTTCATTGAAATAATTCATCAGTAGGGGTTATTTTAATTGGTTAAAATGGAGAAACATTGTTCACTTTAAAATAGTTTTCAGAAAAGTACATTTTTAAGCCTAAGAATAAACTTATAATAAAATCCAATATAAAGATTATTTAAACATAATTAATTATATTATATATAACTAAATAATACTTATGTTAATTATAAATTAAATTAAATGATAAAGGATACTTTTAAATTACATAATTTATTAAAAATAAATGACAATTTTACAAAAATTTGTATTTTTCACTATTCACTGAAAAATTAATATTTCCCAAAAAATATTTAAATTTCTCCCAAGTTTAATATCAATATTATTTTTTCAAAAAAATATTTTAAAAAATAAAATTTATAAAATTTAATTATAATATTTTCTCACAAATGCAATAAAAACTTTTTGTAGAATAAAATATCTTTATTAAAAGTTAAGTTCTTATTTATTAAGAATTTATAAATAAATTTATATTGATTAATACATTTATATATATTTCATAAATTTTTTAATACTATTCATACTCACTAATTTACCAGCTGGGTTATAACGATAATTTTTAAATAATAATATTTTAATATTGTATCACAGTTTTTTTAAACTCGATGTTGCATGCTGAATAGACTATCGAGCATGGGGTTCTTTTAAAATATATATATGTTAATTTATACCCCATTAAATAAATTATTTCCATCCAATTTGAAATTTTTCATAGTAATCAAGGGTTTGACATTCGAAAATTCATTTGGGGAAAACCCACATCATAAAAAAGGGTTAATAAAACTTATTCTTAAAAGAGGGAAATGGAAATATGAAGGTCATCACATAACAAGGTTTATACATAGGATAAAATTGTTGGGAATTGAAAACATGGATTTAAAAACAATATTCATTTAGGAGATAACAATATACCCCTATTTTAAAAGATATAAGAGAAAATCGATTTATCAAAACAGAATTACAATTTTATTTCAAGATTCATTTCTTAAAGTTAACGGATACTTTTAAAAACTAGACTAAGTACATAAGGAAATATACTAACTTGAAAAAATATAATTTCAACCTTTAATAATTTTTAACCACAATATCATCTACTTCTCCAAATGATGAGTATTCAAGATGATTTTTTTTATGCATGAATCACTAAAATTAACATCGAACGAAACACATGATTCCACAAAATGATATCATGAAATTAATATTATATTTAAATATTAACCAAAACCAAAAATGGTTAGAACATGGTAAGATAATTTCCAAAATGAATACACCTTCATATTAATCTCCAAATCTAAAGTTTGACTTAAATAATTCCATAACTAAATAACCCTACATTCTCAAATTACCTTAACATTCAAGGATATAATTTTGTTCTTCCCAGATAATTTTTCATGTTAAATCAAATACTAAACCTATGGGTTAAATATACCACAACCCAACAAAACTTTTCCTATAATATCATTAACACGTATAAATACTAAAAAATTAAAATATTTGATCCTAAAATTTGTTTCCCAAAATTGAATTAATATTTATCCATAAAATAATTTAAGTAAAAACAATGTAATGATAACTAGTAAATAACATAGGCCAGTGGTAGGTTTTTCACCATTATCACTCTTTTATTTTGGGTTCAATCCATGCAGCCTTACCGGATATGATGAGTTGTCACCTAGAATGCGGGGTTGTACTTTTTCTAAAACTATATTAATATCATTTATATAATGTTCCTAAAAATATGATGGGAATCCAAAAAAAATAACATTATCCATCAAATTACTTTTTTTACCTCTAAGGTTTTCAATCCAACTCATTATTTTCCACAAAATCAAATAATAATTGACTATAATTACTTCAACATCAAGTGTATATAAAATATTATATTTTCCTAAATCATAAGTTTTCTATAAAATATCATTTTAACATTATATCACCATTATTTTTCATTAGTGTTATTCAAAATATTATTTTAAATCCTTAAATAAAAACTATTATAGAATGATACATAGAAGTTTCATGATTTCTATATTCATAATTCCATTAATAAAAATACTTTAACAACATCATTCTCAAATTATAACATCTAAAAACATAAATAATTCCAAATCAATGATTTTCATAACATAGGATCTTAATAATTAATCACTAGATTAGATAATTGACTCAGATAATAACCGCGTTCCCTAAATCTACTACATTAAACTGTTAGTGGTTCCTTAGGTTAAGATTTATTTCTTTGTACCTTGTTAACCAGAATCTTAATTTTTCTTTAGAAATTGGATGTATTGTTCCCTCCTTTTCCACACATAAAATATATTCTAGTTCCTTTTAGCCATTTTCATAATTCATCTTCCCACATTTTTTACATGTAGAAAATTGAATCTTCTTTTCTTTATCATATTTAACACTTGATGTGACGCCCTAACCCAGAGCCGGTGTATTATTTTAATATATTATAATGATTAAAAGGAATTAAATCCCAAATAATAAATCAGTTTAGCAGTCTTGGAAGACTATATTATAGTCATGATACCCATAATACATTAGAAAAATAAAATAAAACAAGATACAATATGAAATAAACTGCATCCTTGAAAGCTTATTCCATGTTTTCTTCTTCATAACCTAGGGAAAGGAAACATAAGAAAGGGATGAGATCAGATGCTCAATAAGGGGAAGTGATATAGCATAAGATATCATAAACATTAAGGAAAATTTAATAACTCATGCCACTAAAATATAATCTTTAGCATAATATAGTAGGAATAAAAACAAAATGAATAATGCCATATAAATAATCACATGAAACTTCACCATGGATATTCTACCAGTAGAATAATAACATGATTTATATATCACTAATATCATAATAAGTTAATGAATATTTTGGACATAATAAACCTATCATCGAGGCCTTGTCCAAGACTTCTGAAAATACTAGGGTAAGGCCTGGGCCAAAACCCAATTCTATTTTGTCTCATGAGACCTACAGATGCATCAAGGGTCTATAGTAGGACCCACTCATAACTTGATAAGTCCAATGCATTACTCATATGTCTAATAAAATATATATTTAGATCAAATTTTCCCATACCACATTTAAATATTTGAATCATAATCATAGATGAAAATATTCTAATCATTGATAAACTCTTGAGGAAAATGATCATTAAACATTACAAAGTATCCTATAACACTTTGAAAATTTTAATTATTAATTCCATATAATATAATAATAATAATACTCATTATTTGATATATAAAAGGTAATTACATACATCCCATTAAAGGAATAAGGGGTTAATAATTCGTAAATCTCATAGAATTAAAACTAAGATGAGAAACCCCCTTTTATTTTGGAATGAAGGGTTATTTTGGAAAACCATTTTTATTTGTCATAAAATCAGATTGTAAACATTTTTATCAAATAAAATAAAATGGAAAGTCATTGAGATTATATTTTAGGAATAAATTTTTTCCAACTGAAGTTAAATCATGTAAAAAAGAGTTTTTAATGAAGCTTTATAAATAAAACATTTTAGTGCGGTTTAAGGAAAATTTTAAAGAAATTTTAAAGAGGAATGGAATGTTTATTTTCATAAAACCATAAATGAACCATAATGTTTTTTCATGATAAAATTTTTGATTTTAAAAAAAATAATGATGTCTTAAAATATATTATATAGTGCACTTGAAAATGGGTAAGAATTCGAGAAGTTTCCTTGAATCGGGCCTATTTATCAGGAAGAATTAAGAAGGGAGCTATTCTAAAACATATAATCCCCATAAAATAAAGATGAAATGATATGAATATATTATTTTGGAACATAAAAATATAATATATAATATGTACACAAATTAAATAATCATTACATTTGGTTAAGGATGGTGAAGTAATAACCCGAAGGAAAAATGAAGGTTCGGGTGGAACCCCTTACCACTTTGTAATCAATTGAATCATATGACCCAAAATTAATAATCATAAAATGATACATTTAATACCATGAAAATAAATAGATTAATTATATTATATATCAATGGGAATTATACATACACCATGCATAAGAAATAGTGGTGAATAAGGAATATCTCACAAAAATGGAAGTGAGATGAGAAAAGTCTTACCTTATGTATGAATGTGTTCTACACTTGACCTTAAACTCATGGAATATGAAATTATACCCATTAATAATTTAATTAAGAACCTATTAGACATGTATATAATTTATTATAATTTTATTAAGTTAATTTATGGACTTTGGATAAGTTATAAGATTGAATTCCGTCATTCTAGAGTGTCTGTTTCTTGATATTCATGGTCGGTTTCCTTGATTATAAGTATGGAAGTTCATGTGGAATGGATATAATTATCCAATATTTAATTTATATATCATTAATGAACATAAATAAGTTTAAATGTTTATATATATCATTTGGTTACATGGTATGAGGATGAATTATTAGATAACTCATTTAGTGATAATCATTCAAATTTTTACAGCGGTTTTTCGATCACAATGAACTAGCTTTGTTATATTATTTAGTATAATGTACAAATAATGGTTCCAGAATAATTACATAATATATAATACATATTTTATAATCTGTTTCAACCATAAAAAAAATTCATCACCATCCCTGAAGGAGAAAATGAAGAATGAAGTTTCGTCGTACACAATGGTTGTAAATTGGCACCTCCCGAACGATGATTTTGTTTTTAAAATAAAAGAGAGAGATTAAGGTGATTGATGATATATATTAAATTAACATGATATAATTATAGTATATAGATTATACTAGATTTATTATGATCATTTGGACCTAGGAGGTGAGGGGAATATAAGAATATAAAACAAATTGAAAATGAAATTAAAAGAAAAAGGGAGAGGGTTTACCTCTTGAAATATCCCCCTTGAGAACCTACTTAAGAGAAGGGGTTTTGTTATTTTGGTAACACCAAGGGATCTTGGAGTTGGGGGTAATAGGAAAGATTATTTGGTCATAACTTTGAGAATCTTCAAGGCTTAGAGGAGTGAATAGAAGAGGGAGTGAGGTGTGGTTTTTATAGTGGATGAGGAAGGTTTTTCCATTATTTTATTATTTTGGATCAAAACTATGAATAGTGTTGATTATTGTGACTAAAAATAGTAATAATTTCATGTGATTTTGAACCAATATCCATTTACATAACCTATGACTCAATTATGATGCAGAAATTCATTTATTTATCATATTTCGTAAATTATCAAATTTCACTATTCACCAAAAATTCAAGTATTTTAGAAAAAATCCCAAAAATTCACCCTAACTATTTTTTTATGTGTATATTTTAAAAATGGACTCCATTTTACCAAAATAATTTTATAAATATGTAAAATTTAATTTTTAAATAAAATCATTATTTAACTGGAAAATATAGATTTTAATTTTAAAATTGATTTTATAATACTTTCAAAAATTAACTGAGGTCTCATAAAATTATCCTAAATCATATGAAAATAAAATATTTATTTAGGAATATATTTTATGAAAATGAATTTTATTTTAAATAAATTTATTAATTTAAAATTGTAAATAAATATTTATTACTCACAAAAATACCAATACTTAATTATTTATTTTTAAAACATTCACTCTCATTTATAAGGTGCCTAAATTATATTTATACTTTCATGGGTGAGTTTAATATTCATAAGGTTCAAGTTAATATTCATAAGGGTAACATTACTATTCATAAGGGTGCATTACTATTCATAACGGTCAAGTTACTATTCACCAAAAAATTAAGTTGATCCTATTAGACTCTAAAAAACATACTAATCGCAAAAGTGTGTTTCAGTTTTTCAAAATTCAAATAATATAAGTGGAAAAATTATGTTTCATGGCTAGGTTATAACTATAAAAAGGTTTTGTTTCATAGAGACTTAGTGTTATGTGCATATAAGCTATCTAATGAATTGAAATTCTTTATGAAGAAATATACCATAAAATCTTGGGGTGTCATATTAATAGTGAATATATTTGTAACATAATTTAGTATTTTTCAAAATAATTATAATATTCAATATATATATATATTATATATTTAATTAAATAGTCTATTGATACAAATTAATTTTGTAAAAATAATCAAATATATATTCATATTAAAATATTCTTTTACACAAAAAATAATATTGTAAAATCATATTTTCTTTTTTAGAACATAAATTTATTTTCAAGATATAGATTATAATTATTATTATTATTATTATTAATTAAAACACTTTATTTTAAATTATTTAAAATTATTAAACAAATTATTAGGGTGTTACATTATTCCCCCTCAACAGAATTGTGTCCTCTCAATTCAAAACTGCACTTTGAAAGTTAAAGGTTGATGCTTTAAAATTACCTTGTGGGAAACCCACATCAAAAATAGGGTTAATAAAATATCCTCTTAAAAATAAGTTAAGGGAAATGAGTTGATCACCACAAAAATTATGCTTTCAAATGGGGTGACATTAGTTGGAAGTAAAAACCTAGACATGGAAGAAAAATCAAACTATGAAGTTCTAATGGAAAGTGATAGAGAACATGTTCAGAAGAAAGTTTTTTACTATAATATTATAAACTATTGTAAAAAATCATTAATATTATCAAATATTATGATAATAGGAAAAAAATTATTTAAGACTCTTTTCCTTGAGTTGAGGAATTATTCCACTCTATAAGAGTATAAATATACATTTCTATTTCATAAACAAGATCTAATCCTTTGATTGCTCCTTGAACTATCTATACTTCATCTCTTAGCACATGTTGCATCATGTGTTGAAGTAATACATTAACCTCTAAAACCTCATACAATGATCAACTTAGATAATTCATAAATGGCTAATTTTCCAAAATATAATGATTCAACGCTTTAGAAAGAAGGTCGTTGAATTTCCAAGATGAACTTAGCCAGGAAGCATCTCTAAATCTTCACATTCCAAACATGTGAATAACTTCATCATGTATCCTCTTAAAATATGTTAATAACTCTAATTACCATAAAACCTTATTGGAAACATGCATTATTCCATATTCCTTAAGTAAGATACATGTTATTGGATATATTCCTTAAATCCAAAAGTGTTGTAAACTCCATCGATGATAGCATAGACCACTTTTCAAAAGTCAATAATCAGTTCCAAGGTAGTCAGTACTTATCAAAATAAATCATTTATTCACCATTATATCATAATCAAAAATATATTAAGTGTTTTCTTTCCCTCAATCATGTGTTTTAAAAAAAAATAACTTTCTACTGAATATATTTTCTTGGTACCATTCAACATATGGTCTCAAATCCTTAATAAAAACCTATTATAGTACAATCCTCATATATTCCATAATTCTTATAACTAGTACATTTCTGATAAAATATTCAAATGAAATAATTCCTAAATATACATATTAATTATTCCTCTTTATATGTGGTAGTATAATAACTTGATCATTATCCAATAGCATCATTTGGGGTATATTTCTCTGACACTTGGGACATTGATTTGCATAGTGTCACATCCCATCACAGTTGAAGCATTGTACATTGAAATCCTTTTTATATCCCTTCAATCATTAACTTGGTGTCTTTTTTCTCCACACTTATAATAAACTCTCATTCCCTTTAAGCATTTTCTAGGGTGATTCTTTCCATAGTTCTCACATATAGGAAAACCCTTCATTTCATTCTTCCCGTTATCCATATTTTACTCTTCCATCCTTTCCTTCTCTTGCTTCCCTTAAAAGACATAGGACTCATATAATTCTCTACTTATCATGTTAAAACATGATATTATTTCATCATATTATGAGGACACCTTGGAGACTATTTCCCTTAGAAATTTTTCCTTAAGACTGTGAAAGATATGATCCTTCTTACACTTTTCATCACGTGCATTGGTGGAGTTCTCATTCCTTATGCTATGAATCATTTATAAAAAATTTCATATATTATATTAGCTCATAAAATTATGAACATTATATAACTCTAATCCTAATATAGCACATAACATAAATTTATGCATCGTAAATCCTAAAACCATATACTTTGGTTACATTGGAAGCATAAATCCTTTATAACAGTATGTAAGAAAAATGTGAATTATCCTAATAATATCCCCTGGGAGTGTCAAACTAGGTGCACATTAAATCCCATCATCATGTACTAGGTTACCCTGATTCAAGCTCGGAACACCTTGTTGGAGTTGTTACCCCTAAGTATATCTGTGCCAGAACCACGTCCACTTGTAGTATCCAGATAGGGATATATTTTCTAGGAATATCCACATAATCTATAACTTACCAAAATTCTAGGATTTTATTCTATTATTATCCTCAAATTCTATCTTAGGGTTATGTTCCCTAACCTATGTTTTCTAAATCTAGTTTCCAAGATTACTGTTAAACTTCCTCTGATACCAAATGTAACACCCCGAACCTAGATGCTCGGAGTCGGTGCATTATTTTAATACATTGGCATCATTACAAGGAATCAAATCCCAAAGGACCGATCAATTTAGTAGTCTTGTAATACCATATTACAATCATGATACCCATAATAAATTGGAAAAAGAAAATAAAACATTATAAAATATGAAATAAATTGCATCCTTGAAAGCTCATTCAAAATTTTCTTCTTAATAACCTGGGAAAACAAAACATAAGAAAGGGGTGAGCTCAGATGTTTATTAAGGATAATTGATAAAACATAAGATATAATAAACAATAAGTAAATGTGACTAAATAATTACACTAAATCATAATCTTGAACATAATATGGAAAGAATAAAAACTGAATGAATAATTACATATAAATGATCACATGAAACTTCACCATGGATATTCTACTAGTAAAATAATCACATTATTTATCTATTACTAATATCATAATGAGGGAATGAATATTACAAACATCATAAACCTATCACTGAGGCCTCATCCAAGACTTCTGAAAATACTAGGGTAAGGCCTCAGCCGAAACCCAATTCTGTTTTGTCTCATGAGACCTATCGATGCATTGAGGGGATATAGCAGGCCCCACCCGTCAATTTATAAGTCCAATGAATTCCTTATATGTATAATAAAATATATCATTATATCAAATTTTCCCATACTACTTTTAAATATTTGAATCATAATCATATATGAAAATACTCTAATCATTGATAAAATCTTGAGGAAAATGATCATTAAACATTCCAAAGTGTCTCATACCACTTTGAAACATTAAATTCTTAATTCCATATAATATCATAATAATAATAAGACTCACTATTTGATATATAAAATTTCATTACATACACTACATGTAAGGAATAAGTGGTGAACAAATCATAAATCTCATAGAATTAAAAGTGAGACAAGAAAAACCCTTTTATTTTGGAAAGAAGAGTTATTTTGGAAAACCATTTTTATTTGTCATAAAATCAAATTGTAAACATGTTTATACCAGAAAATAAAATTTAAATACATTGAGATTATATTTTAGGCATAAATTTTATCCCACTAAAGTGAAATCATGTAAAAGGAGTTTTTAATGAATCTTTAGAAGTAACATATTTTAGTGTGGTTTAAGGAAAATATTAAAGATATTTTAAAGAGGAATGGAATGTTTATTTTCATAAAACCAGAAATGAACCATTATTTTTTTTCATGATAAAATGTGTGATTTTAAAAAAAAGATGGATTAAAACATATTATCTAGTGCACTTGAAAATGGGTAAGAATTCGAGAAGTTCCCTTGAATTAGGCATGTTTATCGGGAAGAATTAAAAAGGGAACAATTTTAAAACATATAATCCCCATGAACAAAATATGAAATTATATGAAGATATTATTTTGAAACATACAAACATAATATATAATATGTACACAAAAATAAATAATCATTACATTTAGGTAAGGATGGTGAAGGAATAACCCAAAGGAAAAAATGAAGGTTCGAGTGGAACCCCTTACCACTTTGTAATAAATCGAATCATATGACCCGGAATTAATAATAATAAAATGGAAAATTTATTACTATAAAAATAAATATATTCATGATATTATTCATAAATGGGTAATATACATGCACCATGCATAGTAAATAGTGATGAATAAGGAATATCTCACAAAAATGGAAGTGAGATGAGAAAACCCTTACCTTATATCTGAATGTGTTCTGTACTTGACCTTAAGGTCCTGTAATATGAAATTATACCCATTAATAATTTAATTAATAACCTATTATACATTTATATAATTTATTATAATTTTATTAAGTACATTTATGGCCTTTTTATAAGTTATAAGATTGAATTCTGTCATTTCGGAGTGTCCGTTTCTTGATATTCATGATCGGTTCGGTTGATTATAAGTATGGAAGTTCATGTAGAATGGATATAATTCTCAAGGATTGAATTTATATGTTATTAATTAACATAAATAATTTTAAATTTTTATATATATCATTTGGTTACATGTTATGATGATAAATCATTAGATAATTCTTTTAGTGATAATTGTTTAGATTTTTATAGTGATTTTTCAATCACAACGAACTAGTTTTGTTATATTATTTAGTATAATGTAAATATTATGGTTCCCAAATCATTACATAACATATAATACATATTTTATAATCTGTTTCAACTATAAAAAAATTTTCATGACCATCCTTGAAGGATAAAATGAAGAATGAAGGTTTGTCGTCCACAAAGGTTGTAAATTGGCACCTCTCGGATGATGATTCCATTTTTAAAATAAAAGAGAGAGAGTAAGAAGTTTGATGATGTATATTCCATTAAAATTATATAATTAAAGTATATATATGATACTATAGTTATTAGGATCATTTTTATAAAGGAGGTGATGAAAAGATAATAATATAAAATGAATTGAAAATGAAATTAAAAGAAAAAGGGATAGGGTTTACCTCTTGAAATATCCCCCTTGAGAACCTCCTTAAGAGAAGGGGTTTTGGTCTTTTGGAAAGACCAAGGGATCTTAGAGGTGTGGATTGAATAGTTAATAGTATTTGTGTAGAAATTTGAGAATCTTAAAGTCTTATAAGAGTGAAGAGAAGAGGGAATTAGGGGTGGTTTTTATAGTGGAGGAGAAGAGGGTTTTTTCATTAATCTAATCATTATTTTATTGTTTTGGATCAAAAATATGAATAGTCTTGATTATTGTGGCTAAAAATAGTAATAAGTGAATGTTAGTTCAAACCAATATTCATTTACATCATCCATGACTCAATCAGGATGTAGAAGTTCATTTATTTAGCATATTTTGTAAATTATCAAATATCATTATTCACCATAAATTCAAATATTTTAGAAAAATAACAAAAAAAACACTATAACCATTTTTCAATGTGTAGAATTTAAAAATGGAATCCATTTTACCCAAAAAAAATTCTAAATATGTGAAATATAATTTTTAGATAAAATAATTATTTACTTGAAAAATACATATTTTAATTTTAAAACTGATTTTATAATAATTTCAAAAATTAACTGAGGTCTTATAAAATTATACTAAATTAATAAGACAAAAAAATATTTATTTAGTAATAAATTTTATGAAAATTATTTTTATTTTAAATAAATTTGTTAATTTAAAATTATTAATAAATATTTATTACTCACAAAAATACCAACACTTAATTATTTATTTTTAAAAAATTCACTTTCAATTATAAGGTGCCTAAATTTTATTTATACCTTCATGGGTGAGGTTACTATTCATAAGGGTCAAGTTACTATTTATAAGGGTAACATTACTATTCATAAGGGTACATTACTATCATAAGGGTCAAGTTACTATTCACAAAAAAATTAAGTTGATCCTATTTGACTCTAAAAAAACTTACTAACTGTAATGGTGTATGCTTATTTTTCAAAATTCAAATCACAAAAGTGAAAAAATTATGTTTCATGGCTAGGTTATAACTATAAAAAAGTGTTGTTTCTCAAAGACTCGGTGTTATGTGCATATAAGATATCTAATGAATTGAAATTATTTATGAAGAAATCTACCATAAAATCTTAGGGTATCAGATTAATACTGAATATATCCATAACATAATTTAGTATTTATCAAAATAAATATAATATTCAATATATCTATATTATATTTAATTAAATAATATATTGATAAAATTAATTTTTAAAAAATAATCAAAAATATATATTCATATTAAAATATTATTTTACACAAAAATAATAATGTAAAATATTATTTGTTTTTTTAGAACATTAATTAATTTTAAATCTATAGATTATAATTTTTTATAAGTATTATTATTAATTAAAACACTTAATTTTAAATTATTAAAAATTATTAAAAAATTATCGGGGTGTTACAATTGAACTTCCATGAGATTTCATCCTTATCTTCTTTGATGTGTTTGGAAATTCAACTATATTCTAGTTGTTAATCATAATTCAAGATATCTCATTTGGAATGATCATAATATGTTTAACTTCCATTCATATTAGGTTTGGCACCACTTTTTGGGAAATCATTACATTTCCTATCACGTTGGTTTTTGGCATGCTTTCTCCAATTTCCCACCATTAACTAAAAATAATAAAATAGACAAGATGGGAATGCATTAATGTATAAAATGGAAACTTATAAATTAGAAGGAATAAATTGTAAATGATAAGTATATACTGATATATGAGTCTATAGGTTTCAATCTAGGTTATCCATGGTAATGTTTCCTATTAGGTTTTCTAACCTAACAATTTGTTCAAGTCCATAAAAATGGTTCATAAAGAGTTTGTGAATTTTTAAAGCATATCCCCTAGGAGTGTCAAACCATGTATGAAACAAGGCCCATTTTCATGCACCAGGTGATGATCAAGTCTAGATATATGTTTCATTTTCAAGGCTATTACCCTTAGGTACAACTGTGCTAAAGAAACATCCACTTGTAGTATCTAGGTAGGGATATAATTATTTGGAACCCACTCGATCTATACTTCACCAAAAATTACAGCATATTTTTCTATCATTATACTTGATATTATAATTATCCCTAGGGTTATTGCTAAATTATTCTAGTCCTAATCCACAAAAATAACTATACCTTGTTCTGATACCAACTATAGTGACCCAATACTTTTACACATATTATTACATAATTTTTTTCACATAAACATGAAAATTTACAACTGAAAGATCATGAGGTCTAGCATCTTTGGAATACTAGGTTCATAATACATAAAAGTGAGACTAAAAATATATTTTATTATTTATAATGAGATCCTAAATCCTATCAATATCCTCAACCACATGGGATAACCTGGGGAATACATATAAAAAGGGGTGAGTTAAAAATATCAGTAGGGGAATAAACATGATAAGGAAGAATAACTTTTGAGTCAAAGGTATAACATTATATCATAAGAGGATAAGGCTAATTAGTAATCACATGGAAGCACAATATAAGGAACATGGTATCATAATATCATGGTAAAAAAGAAAATATTGAAACAACATAAAACATGGCATAAATACAAGTTAAGGATAACCATTGAGATAAGATCACATAATGGACCGAGACCCATAATGGATTAGGATCACTCCCTAACACCATACATGACGTCTCATGAGACTAAAACATTACCAAATGCATTGTAGGGATATATAATTCTATTCCCACACATCAAATTCATATTATGTACATGAATATGTGTTCTAACTGAAAAAAAAATTATTACTAGCAAAACAAAGAACAACCCTTCAAGGAGGAGGAAAATGGTGAAGTCCAAGGGAATCCCCTTGAACCACAGTATAACACTCAAGGAAAAGGGAATGCAGGCCATCATAGATCCTAAGAGTCTCCTCCTATCTAGAAAAGCGAGCAATTGAATCCGCCGCAAAGTTAGATTCCCTCCAACTATGCTGAATAATCTTCCCATGCTTGATCTCTTCCTTGCACCTTTGGATGAGATAAATCAAATCCCAAGGTATCTCATGGCTTCCCTGTAACGCTTTAAATAAAACCTTAGAGTCTGAATCCACCTCTGTCACCTGAAAATCACTCCACCTACAAACCATCAAGCCAGATAGAAGAGCTCGTACCTCCGCACCCAAGGAGTTTCCTGGGCCATAAAAGGCACTAAATGCAATAATGACAGAACCCCAATAGTCCCGAAGTAAACCCCCGCCCTTCATGACTCCCTCCATAAAGGACCCGTCAATGTTAAGATTCAAACCACATCTCAGGGGCTGCCACCTCACCCAACATCCTCTCCCTTTGTGCTGAATGTAGGGATGGTTCACAAGGTTGCAAACTGCAACTGATGAAAACCCACCTTTGATAAGCGAGGCCAGCTCCACAATGAGAGACTTCATCTGGAACTGGATATAAAGAAAGGATCTGTTGGATCCCAGCCTAACATGATTACATGCCTCCCATATGACCCAACAAATAGCAACGAGGATGATAATCCTCACAGTCCGTTCCATCGCTCTGCTTTCCGTACCGGAGAACCAAACCGACATAAACTCCTGTGGAGACCGGGACTCACCATCGGGGAATGGAGGATGAGTGAATAATTCCCAAAGAGAAGAGGCCAATTGTCCCTAAAAAAATAAATGAACCGTCGTCTCTGACCTTGGGTGATCACAACAATAACATCGTGAGACCATGTAGACCCCCTTTTTCTGTATGTTGTCCTCTGTTGATATTGCTCTGTTCTTGATCCTCCATACCAAGAAATTAATTCGCATCGGAATCTCCTTGCACCAGGAAACCGGACCCCAATCATCCCTAGATCAGTCTCTCTGAAGAATTATCTTGTAGTCCCGCACATTATACCTACTGGAGCTGGCTTCCGTAAAACAACACAAATCTGGATCATCACCCATCATGATGCCCTCAAATAGATTTAACTGAGATGAGTTAAGAGTTTCATGAATAAAATCATACCTGTCGTGAGCTTCCCTGAACGAAATGATAGGAGATGGGCAACCAGGGAAGGTAAGCTTTTCACCTATCCAGTTATCCTCCCAGTAGCTAATATCCCCCTACCAATAACCCACCTGACATAGCAAGACAACTGTTCCATATGAGAAAACATGCATTTGGAAAGTCGAGTCGCGCCCTGCATGTTAAAACCTCCCTTCCCACCATACCGCATCCTGAAAAATCTCACCCAAAGAGTCTCCCCCACAATGACCTCCCAAGCTACTCTAGATTGTAGTCCCAGTATGGTGTCCTGAATATCACGGAGACCAACACCTCCTTCATCCACTGGATGAGCCAACCGCTGCCACGAAGCCCAATGACACCGCCCTTCCCCTATAGCATCCCATAGAAAGGTAGTAATAATACTTTTTATTTTCGCCACAGTACCTTTTGGTGGCTTGATTACAGAGAAGATATACATGGGAATGGACAGAAGGACACTATTAATGAGCATAACCCATCCTCCAAATGACAATAACTTGTTATTCTAATTAAAAATCCTTCCCAATGAAGATTCTTGATTCTACCACATGAAATTGGTACCTTGAGGTACAGAATAGGAAGTTGATTTTGCCTGCAACCAAGGATCCCCTCAATAACCCTACATCTTATTCCAGAGCATTTATCCAAAATAAATATGTGGCTCTTCAAAGCTTTGATAGATTGTCCACTAAGCCTGCCATATCTTAACATGATATCTATGAGATGTTTCAAAGATCTACTACTTCCATTCATAAAAAGTAATAAATCATCATCAAACATCAAGTGTGAGATTCTTCCAGTATTCCTTCTTCCATGGAACAGTTTCAACTTGCCCTCTGATAAGCCTCTAGCCAAATTCCTAGACAATGCATCTTGGGCTAGGAAAAAAATAGATGGATACAGTGGGTCACCATGTCGAACACCTTGCACTGATTTAAAGAAACCAAAACACTTCCCCATCAAAGAAACCAAAATCCAGGGGGATGAATAACACCTGAAACAAATGTCGCAAAATCGTTCCCCAAAACCAAACCCTCTCATAACCCGAATGATAAAACTCCATTCCATTCTATCATAAGCCTTATTCAGGTCAACTTGGTAAATGATATTGGATCCCACTGTACTCTTGTTGATGTAATGTACCAGTTCACTAGCAATTCCAACCGCCCCTTGTATGCTTTGACCCTGTATAAAACCATGTTGCTCTACCAAGATCACCTTGGGAATAATTCTGGAGAGTCTCCTACCAATGACCGTGGCCGAAATCCTATAATACACATTGCATAGACAAATAGTTCGGTAGTGATTGAAGATACTAGGGTCTTTAATCTTTGGAATAAGAACCACCCTTGACGAAGCCACACCCCTGATCAGGGACCCACCGCCAAAGAAGTCTTGAATCGCATCCACAACATGTGATCCCACGATATCCCATGCCACACTGAAAAAGGAAGATGGAAAGCCGTCGGGACCGGGAGCACTCTCCATAGGCATACTCATCAATGCTTCCCAGATCTCACTTTCCATAGGTATCAAAGAGAGGCAAGCATTATCCATATCATTCACCAGTAGAGGCAGACAATTCAAGAAATTTGGGCAGTCCAAAGAGTCCCTCTCAAAACTCGACGTATTCCCCCCATCTAGGAGACCCTCAAAGTGATCCAAATCCATATTCCCAAAAATATTCACGTATGACATGTAGGACCCATCCTCCAACTTTAGATTGATCCTCATTCTTCTCCTCTCTTTAATGCAGGCCTGAAAGAAGGCATTATTTCGATCTCCTTCTCATAACCATCTAACATGAGACCGCTATTTGTATACCCTCTCCATCTCCAATATTTTTTCAGTAGGTGAAACCTTCTTATCACATAAAATAATAAAGATGTTCTCATCCCATGCATCCTGGAGGGATTCTTCCAATCTTTCCACCTCATCTTGCATGCTAGCCACCCCATTTGAAACACCCAGTTGATTGATCAGACAACCTTTGATATCCTGTTTCAGACATTTAAGACGATTCACCAGCCCTCCCCATGACCATACCCCTTCCTCCCTAAGCCAAGAAACCTTCATCATCTTCATGAACGAAGTATCATGATGCCATTCACTAGATTAATGAAGAGAAACACCAATCACCGCTTCACGTTTGACTTAAATCAGTAGGGGAGCATGATCCAAAAGTATACGTGTAAGATGCATGATCGAGGTTCTTGATAAAATGTCCAAACCTTGCATGTTTGTGAGACATTTTTTCAGCCATCTCAAGATGCGGTTAGGGCCTTTAAGATTGTTTCACCATGTATATCTAGACCCCACAAAGCTCAAATCCAACAGACTTGTGTGCGCCATGCATTCTTGAAACTTTAGTATACCCAATAAAATCAAAGGAAATTCATAATGAAGTCATTTGAGAGATGAACATAAAGAATGTATTACCCAATAAAATTAAGGTAGAATAATATACGTATATATTTAAGAGACATATATACATAATTTAGAATCAATCCATAACATTTAAGGTTGTTTTCATTGATGAAAATGTATTTAAAAGATTAAATGGAATATTTCTTGAGAAAAATACCCTTTTCACTTTGAAATCACTACTTAAAAATATAAATATTTCGAAAATATTATAGAAAAAAAATTAAAATGATCCATGTAAAATTATAAATTAATATTAAAATAATTGAGTGGTTATGATTGTTTTTAATTCCATTCATGTCATACAAGTTAAAAAAACATTCCTTTCACACTATTGTAAAAATATTAAAAAGTTCCTCATTCGGAAAATGAAAAGAAGAATACTTTCAAATATTTTTTTACAAATTCAAACATGGGTAAAAATTTATTCAATAAATAATTTTGATAATGTTAAAAACATTCTTGAAATTATTTTTAGAAAACATGGATTTGGAAGAAAAATGATTTCTGACCGATGAGAGAAATAAAGTCAAATTTTCTTAAAAACATTTTCTAAATCATTTTAAGTACCAAAGAATTTAAAATGGTAATATTACTTAAAAATTTCATGAATAAATATATGAGAATAAAAAGTGTTTTATTATATAATTATCAAATAATTTCCTACAATGAAAATACAAGTATAAATAATCCTGATTGAATTGATATTGAAACATAAACCCTTATCACTTTAGTAGATTTTTAATCATAAATACCATAAATTAAGTAGATGAATTATAAATTAAAATATCATCAAGTATTAATGATTCATTATATAATATTTAATAAGGCATTATATAATCCATTTAAAAGAAATTAGGTTCATAAAAGAACATGTGTCTTAATGAAGGAATTTTTGAGGCAAAACCCTTACCTCGAGTCCAGACTTTGTCATGTATGTATTTTATCTCCTATATAAAAAAATTATATAAAATATTTGTTTTTTTTTAAAAAAAATAGGTTTTATTCATTATACTTAAACTATTTTCTTTATTTATTTTAATGATTTATTTAATTACTTAATTAGTTATGTCTACATTAAATGTTTTGAGGATGCTTGGTTCATAATTTCAAAATGGAATTGGTGTGTTGAACATGTTCAAATGGGTCATTTTCCATCATCTACAGACTAATAATATTGAAATAATTATCATTTTTATACATAAATTATACTTTTAAAAATAACCATGAATTATGGTTATGAAAAATGAATTATGTTACAATCATGGAGATGGTAGGTCGTACGCACTCATGTACAATGTTTCCATTTTTCAATGATTATGATGGAAGAAAGGGTTATGATGGAAAGAAGGTAAGTTTTATTTTATATTTTTAAAAAATATAATTTTATCATAAATATTATATTATTTCTTTAAATACACTTATATATACCATCCATGTGATGCGATAATAAAAAATGAATTGTATCGCTTCATGAGGTGGTAGACTGTCGTACACATGAATGATGTTATAATTTTTCAATGGATGGTAAGGTAAGAAGGTATAGGATATGTTACTTTTATATAATATTTAACATGTCATGAATATAAGATATAAACATTAAATCCATCATTATTAATAGCCATGTTAAGTGATGATGGAAAATGAATTACATCAGTTCGTAAGGCGGTAATTCACCATACACACGAACGATGGTTTCATTTACTATTTGATAGAAGAGGAGAAGGATAAATATTATGAAATATACATAATAATATATCAATATATAATAGATATTATTTTCATTATATTTTAATTTTTAATACATTATTTAAGGTGTAAAAGGAATAAGTAAAGAGAAGGAGCTCAGTGAAGACACTTACCTTTGCTTAGAACAACCTCCTTTATATCTCTTATTAATAACCCTAAGGATGGTATTATAGGAATAAAAGAATATCTAAAATGTGTATAAGGATTTTGGGGATATATTTTTTCAAGGATTTTTCAATTCATATGGCTTGAGTGGTGTGAAGAAGTGAGGAGAGGGGTTCCCTTTTATAATTGAGGAGTGACATTTTTATAAAAACCCAAAACTATTCAATAATGGGAAGTCACTCTAAATAAAAGTGCCTCAAAAATTGAAAAATAAAGTAGTAGAGGGGATATAATTATGATCCACACATCTACCATTAAAAATAATCATGTTTTCAACATGTCATCCACTTTACCTCTAAGGTTACTCGCTTTTACCATTTTAATTTTTTTACCATGATAACTTTTTTTACTATTCTTAATATTCATTATAACCAAAAATTAAGTTTACCTTATTATATAATATAAATTATTCTAATTAAAAATATAGAATCAATTTTATCAAATTCAAATCAAATTAGTGGTATAATTTAATTTAAAATAAAACCCGCAATCATGATGAAAAAGTGGTTTTCCGAAAAATGTATTTTTTAAGGAAAAATGGTCTTATATTAACTATATGAATAGAAATAATCATTATATTAATTTAAATTAAAAAATATGTATATATAATATATAAATTTCATTTAAATAATTCCTCATTAAGGGTTATTTTAATTAACTAAAATGGAAAAACATTATGAACTTTAAAATAGTTTTCAGAAAAATATGTTTTTTAAGCCTAAGAATAAACTTATATTAAAATATAGTATAAAGATGATTTAAATGTAATTAATTTGAATATATATAACTAAATAATAATTATTTTAATTCTAAATTAAATTAAATTAATAATGTAACTTTTAAATTTCTTAATTTATTAAAAATGAATGAGAGATTTACAAAAATCGGTATTTTTCACTATTCACTGAAAAATCAATATTTTCTAAATAATAAAAAAATCCTATGTTAATATCAATATGATGATTTCAAAAAATAATTTTCATTTTATAAAATAATATTTCTTTAAGTTCTAAAAATTAATTATAATATTTCCTCGCAAAAGAAATAAAAATCATTTTTGAAGGAATCGTATTTTTTGTAGAATAAGATATCTTTATTAAAAGTTGATTTCTTATTTATTAAGAATTTATCAATAAATTTATATTGAGTAGGACCATTATATATATTGCATAAATTATTTAATATTATTCATACCTTCTCATTTAACTTCTAGTTTATAACGGTAACGTTTAAATAAAAATATTCTAATATTATATCATGGATTGTTTAAACTCAATGTTTCATGTTGAATACACTATCAAACATGGTGTTCTTTTAAAATATTATATTGTTAAATGAAAGTCATAATGAAATGGAAAACATCCTACATTACTCAAATTATTTCCCAACCATCTATCTTGGAGAATATTAAGGTGCTACAAAGGGATGATGTATAGATATAGAAGAAGGTGGAAGCAATAAGGAAGTATAAAATATCAAAGTTTAGTATTAATAAAGATGGATTTGAAGATTTTGGATATAATTATGTGTACCATCAAAAACTATGAAAAATGATGTGCTATTATATGATTCTCATAGCTCAACATTCTTTACCCACCCAAGAAGTACAAAGAGGTATATAGATCACTAAGAGCACTTTTGGTGGGATAGTATAAAGAAAGAGATTGTTGAATATGCATATAAGTGATTGGTATGACAAAAAGTTATGGAAGGATGATAAAAGTAAGGGTATGATACTACTATTACCCATACCAATATGGAAATAAGAAAAAATCACCATTGATTTTGCATAGGTCTTCCAAAGACATCCAAAGGAAATAATTCCATATAGGTTATGGTTGATTTTCATACAAAGACTACTCACTTCATTACCATTTGAGAATAATTGTCACCCTATAAACTTTCTCAGATATATATCAGATAAGTGGTGAGGTTTTATGGAACACCACTATCAATTTTATTTGATTGAGATATGAGGTTCACCTCAAAGTTCTAGAGGTGTCTCCAGAAGGCATTTGACATAGTGATGAACTTCAGTATGGCATATCACACTCTAATATATTGAAAATTTAAAATAACCATTCAAATATTGAAATATATAAACATGTCTTACTCTAGAGAATTCAAATGATGTTGTTGTTGAAATAGTGGGTGCCCTAGACCCAACTATTCAATGCTTTTGATTACCATATCGTGTATACAATAAGTTATGCATGATGTCATCTTACCATTAGAGTATAGAATTTTCTGTGTCCACTATTGAAATGGTAATGTCCAAAGATTAATTGTCATATCGAAAGGTTATAGTAGTTCCAAGGCTATAATGAGAACCTCTAGATACTATGACATTAATCTTAAATATATGTTCTATGGTCTAGATACATATTAATGATTGGATATAGTATATGTCTGACCATCAGGTGTTGGGGGCTCATAAGCATTAAGACTTCTTCTCATGAAGTTCGCACTTGGTGATCTCTAGTAGTGAGATCATACAGACTGACCTGCCAATAGGAACACCACATGTTTCGGGTGTCATTGGATGTTCCTATCTATGATCATGTGTAATGGTCTCCTGACTTGAGATCATTACCAATGTATGTCACTTGATTACATACTTTGATGCAAGAAGAAAACCATGGAGATGAAGTCGTGGCAAGGTAGTTTGTGTCGGGTGCATCATTGGTAGCATGACATTGGTTGAATGGTCAAGAAAGGATTTGTCAATTCCGGGTTATGGAAGTAATATATCTCAGGCCATGTTGATATGGATGGTAGTACCTTTATAAGACCATGTCCATGGAAATCAAGGGTAAATCCGTCCAGTTAAATCGACAAAATATAAAGCAAGAAAAGGGCGATGACACGTGAGTGTGTTATTATTTATGAGATATTACAGACAAAAAGATTATATGACACAGTGTGTGTTCGTAGGTTGGTTGTCACTGTTGTGACAATCCATATTTCTTCAGGGGCCATGATGGGTTACTAGATCCCACTCTTGGTCTGTGAATACTATTCATGAATGTCGAAATAAGGGCCTAGAGGGTCACACACAATATTGTATTCAAGAATATTCCCTATTCGGTTGAATATGAGTTTTGGACATGGTGGGACCTGCCATAGGGGTATGAGATTTTTCCAAAGTTAAACGATCACCAATGTAATAAATAAATTCATATTATTCGAGTTTAGAATAATGACTATTGAATTTATTTATTAAATTTATTTATGAGTTTTAAGTAAATACATGAAAAAATATTAATTTTTGAATATTAAATTATTCAAGGTTCAATTAATATTTTTGGGAGCGACGAGTCGAGTTAATGACTTAATTATTATCATGTAATATATTTTAATATATTACAAGTAAGTGATAATAATATTTATGACTTAGAAAAGTAGTCGTAAAATGTCGTTGATAGTGCGTTAAGTATTCGAGGCCAGTGAGGCGATAACAGGTAATTTAATTAAGAACTATAAATAGAAGAGGATGGGAATTTTCTAAATACTATTCATGGAGCTTCTCTCTCCTCTCCTCTCTCCCACACTGTAGAGAGAGATGCTCTGGATCCAAGGTGCTCGGATGGAGCTCTCTCTCAGGCATCGCTAGCGAAGCGGTGCGGTGATCATTGGAATGTCAAAGGCATCGTCGGAATTCCGCACTATCACCTGGACTAAGACAAACGGCGCTCCCGCGGATTCCTTGAAGCGTGTGTGGATGATATAGAGGAATTTGGCTTTGGATTCTTCGAGCAGCGATCGCCAATGATGAGCAGACATCGTGCGTGGCTTTATATCTAAACTATGTATTTTACAGTTTTTTTTGCTTAAAATCCTCCACATGTGGTCCTCAGCTAAGACCGGGCTGCTATTCTCCGACGTTGACAAGTTTACGTTGACCGTCGGTGGAAAATTTTTAAAAACCCACCTGTTTGGGGCTTCTGCTGCATGCCCGGTTCCAACAAGTGGTATCCGAGGGAGCGCATGTCAATTTTAAGTCAAAAAAAATTAAATATACATTAAACATCATAAAGGACAATGATACGGTCCCAACTCCATAGACGGAATCCGAATCGGACATTGGATGGCAAGTCTGCAGCCATCTGAAGTTTCGAATTCGGATTCAAGGTTGATTTACGATATGAAATACTCACTGGAAAATCAATTTTTTTATATATTAATTTATTAAAATTAATTGTATTATTATTATAATAATAAAATTATTTGGTTTTATTATAATAATAATATTGTTATTGTTATAATAATGATATTATTATAATATTATTATTATTTTTCAAAGCTTAATATAGGCTTTGGAAAAAATATTTAAAGAGGAGACAAAAGACTTCAAAGTAAGTCTTAGACTTTAGATACAAAAAAGGGTGACCTTGACCCAAGTGGGTCAAGTTTAAAAAAAAACTAAGGAGCCCTCTGTGGCTCCACTATGTGCCCAGCAGCGCACCAAGGTGCAGTACCTGCTCCCGAAGCATCAAGCGGTGGCCCCTACAGGGGCCGCCTTCTCTAGGCCAGCATCGATAAGGCTAGAATCACTGCTAGCCTCTTTCCCCATGGATCCCTTACTAGATTACCCATAGCAGCACCCACTGGGTCTTCTTCCCACGGTGCAGGCTGCTACTCCATGCCGGCAAGCCCCGACGGTCGGCATCCCGACAGTCCGCCTCGACCCCGGCTAGTTGTGCGGGCTCCCGTGCATGGCTATCTCCCTGCGTGTAGCAGCACACCCCGCCCATTTAACACCCAGAAGGCCCTATCATTGTATTCCCTTTGGAGATGTTGTGTTGCTACCTCCCATAGTGCACTGGTCCCAGCTCCTTCGTGTTGTGCAAAGCCAGCGCAACCCCGTCGTCCTGCACCCCGCACCCACAGCACCGGGGCCCTCCTCACTTCGGCTGCACTGTAGTGGGATTACCCCAAGCTCCCCCTTACACGGAAGTAGCCCTGCACGGGTAGTATTCCCAGACCACCTCCAGAAAGTGTTCTGGTTACCGCCCATGCCTTCACCTCTAGCGTGCACCAGGCGCAGCAAGTGCAGCGGCACCAGACTGCCTCGGTCCGACCTCTTTCCCCTCAGCAGACCTCCACACCACCCAGTTGGGTGTCACCCGGACTCGGCGCACCAACGGCTTCCCTGCATGCCTTCGCACCCTCGGCCAGCGACCTCCCACCTCCTTGGCAGAAGCTGCAACCACGTGCTGCCCCACCGCATCCTGTTCTGACGCGCACCATTGGGAGGTAACCATCTACACATACCGAGTTACCCCAAAAAGGGATTGGTCGGGTCTGCCTAGCTAGGAACAGGCTTGTCACAAACCTGCCTAGCCCTAAATTCCTTCAGCGGGGTTGGGATAACTCAAAATGGGCCTGTGCGGGTTTACCCCGACCCGCAGAGGCCCCGCCTGAGGTTTATGGGGCTCGGGAATTTTATTTAAATCAAAAATTAAATTAATTAATTTAAAATTCAGTTCAGAATTAAATTAATTTTTGGTTTATAATTAATGCGGCGTAATTAATTTAATTTTGTGATTAATTAAATTAATTAATTAATTTAATTTTAGTTTTAAAATTAAATTAATAAATTGGGACCGAACAATGTATTAATATTGAATTAAAATTAGAGTGAAATTTTAATTCAATAAAATAATACCCTCAAGTTTATTTTAATGCAAGTTTAATTTTTATTCTGCATTTATTTAATATACGCGAGTTTAATGCATATATGCTGGTAATGAGCCGTCGACCTACCAATGTATGTCTGGTGTTTATTTATTTCATTTAATTATTTATTTATTGCAATTTTTTGTAATAATTATTTTAATTAAATAAAAGGCGATCTGCATTTCATCTTAAGTGTCATTATATGTATAAGGGCATGCACGCTCATTCTCATAGTTGTAATTTTACTCCCCGAGATCCCCTCGCCTGCGTGCGAGTACAATTGTATAATGACGAGATGATGTATGACGCACTTCGTGCCAAGTGACGGCGACGCACCAGACAGAAGTTGGATGCAATGGATGATCAGACATTTCTATTCAAGTTGCAAGCCACATGACTAAAGTTACTTACCCCTAGGGTTTTAGGTTGGTCCATTGTTCACTCAACGGATCAACCAATAGTACCGGCTCATGATCAGTTGTTCGTTTTATTTCTGCATGGTTTATTATTTTTGTGCATGTGTAATTTATTGCGTGATCACATAATATAATAATAAACAAATATGCAAGATAAAATGAACATGTGACGCAGTGAAATTTCTATATCTTGCACGGTCAATTGTGAGTGCGATCACATGGTACGTTCTTATAAAAATAGAAAAGGATTTATTTCATCACATTAAAAATAATAAAACCCTAAAAATATATATTAATTCATAACCACCTTCCATCATTCAAGTTTGGAAAAATCAGTTGTTTGTGGTGCTGGTCATTCCATAGCTGAGGTTCCTCTTACTACTGGGGAGTCTTTATAAGAATTATGGGTTTACTTAACTAAAATTGTAGCAAAGAAATAGTCATAGCTAGCTTGTTGTAATTTTAGAGTCAAGCGTTGAGTAAATCAAGTTCTAATTTTAAGAAGCTGGGACTTCACTCAACAGATCGAGGAGTCTCAAGTTAAAGCGGTCGGCCAGCCAAAAGCCTACCTAGAACCCTCCAAGTAGTGGCATAGCCATAGCTTGTAGACTATGAGGGGTGGTTCCGGGATCCTTTCCACTAGAATACTCAAGCGATAGGGTATTCTGATTCTAGCACAGAGGGTTTCTAGAATCCGATAAAATAGTGGGAGACATAAAATTATTTAATTAATTAATCAAAAATGTCTAAACTGTAATCCAGATAAAAGGAACTCATCTGCTAAAATTCATTTTTTGTAGAAAAATGGAAAATTCTACCACAAGTTTAAACTGCGATAAATATTGGACAAATGTCAACGCTGACACGATTATCTATGAATAGTACAGGCACGTGCGCATAGTACTATGATATAGGAAACTTAGGGTGTCAGTGTCTCCAACACTTTTAAACTACCTCAAGAAGCGAGAGTGAAAATTTCTTATAGGAGACTAATGTACAAATCATATGATAGTTATATCATTATGCTTTCATCAACGTCGGGTGTCAGTTGCGGTCTCTACACCAGGACATAGATGATATAACATAAAGTCTCATATCCGAGATGTTTTCAAGGAGAAAGCGAAGCAATGATATGAATAAGGTGATGTACACCGGCATGTGTAAATTGAAAGATTGATCATGATCTTTAAATGGATCCCTTTATCATATAATTTTCACCACCTTTACTCAAGTTTCATTTTAAGTTATAAAATGAACAAGTATTGAGTAAATTCTCCATTACCTATCTAGGTAAGGTTCTCCAAGTGAATAATAATAAAATACAATTAAGTTTTAATTCTTATGGCGAATAAATTGAAAGACTATGTGAAAAGGTAAAAGGCATTTAATGCTAATGACACATTCGTGGAGTCCTTCAATTAATGAGGTATTAACAAAGGTGATTGCATTACATATTATAAAATAATACTATGGAAGTTTAAAAGCAATAACCTGATATAAAGGATAAAGTTTACGCTTCTACATTAGGCATATTCATCAATGTAATGTTTCTATTTTACTACTTGGGAATTAAATACAATATGCTGGTAACATATTTGTATTCTAATACGATAAACAAGTTAGTATAGAAACCTTACTAGAAGTCAGGTGTATTCTTCAAGTGGCTGTGAAAGGGTGGTACCTAGGCCAGTGGTGAGAAGTGCATGACTTATTTAATTTCCAAGTGAAAGATTCATGTTGAAATATTTTTGAGTATAACCACAAACATTAATCTCATGTGTCCTTGGATGCAAGGAGACATTCTTTCAGTTTCTGGAATGAATGTTGTTTTGGGTAAACTCAATAACTAGTTCAGTAATACATGAATCATAGGCAATTAGTGATGAATATAAATGTAAGACTTATACTCAGTTGTGACAGGATGATTCTTTGTCAAGTAATACTAAAAATGGATGTCATGAATATACCAAGTATGGTATTTATGCTCATCACAGCTAAATACTTTTGGTATTATCAATGTCTTTAGTTGGACAAAGGAGCCTTTAGAAATAAATGTACATCACAAATATTTTATAAATAGTTCAGCAAGTAAGCATAAACTATTCCAAGTATAAGCCAGAGGTATATATGCTTCATAGGATTCCTTTAAGCAATTAAGGAATAATAAAGTGAATTATTTTCATGTTCAGGAGATATAAGTTGCTTCAGGCTGGGATACCGAAGAATATCTCGACCAAGCATTCATCAATCATGATAATGTAGAGTAGAGCAATTCTTAAACGCACATTACCTTGTCGACATCACTACATTGATGTTAATGGGGAGGATTGATGATGAAGTCTTACATATCAACATTGATCAACAAAATGTAGCATGGAGTAATTCATAAACGCACATTTTATACATCAAAATAGTGATGTAAGTAATATCAATGTTGCAACTAGCATAAACTTCCATTATATTTTATGATGTGCTTTAAAATTAATAGTGACATCCCACAACTATATGCCAACTATAATGACAAATGTATATCATACAAGTCATAGTATGATAGAAATCCATTATGTCATAAGGACATGTGTTTGGATGCAAATAGTTTGTTTGGATACAAACAAACTTGCATCAAGATAAACACATTGTGCATTTAAGGTACTTATCCTAATGATTTATTAGGATATTACATAAATCCATAAGGTAGAAAAGTTGTAGTCACGTAAAGGACTACATATCTATATAATGATGCACATCTCTATTAGATATAGTGGGAGCTATATTGACTTGTGTTTAGTCAATGCTCAAAATGCACAGGTAGTTGGCATAGGAACTAGTTCCAAAAGCGCATGTGGAACAAAGTATGTTCCAGATACACATACTATATAGGAAGGATAAAACCATGGTGATGGTTTTTATATTCACTGTGGTCGGTGATCTATTATTTAATGTGAATAATATTTACTACAAGTAAGAAGTATATGGAAATTAGCTAAAATTGATAAGACCAACTAAAATTAAATTAATGGATTCCATGTATCAAAGTGAAAAGGGACTTATTATTTTGAATACTACGATGGGTATTCAAGTGAGTTGATACATGGATGGTATAAGCTCAATACAAATAAGTCTCGATTGGTTTGACCAAGTCGTTATGATTAAATCCATTAGAATGTTACCTATCATAGCTAATATCTATGATCAATTTATTTATCATTGGATTTCATGAACATCAATCGTGGATGGTGTCTATACGACGCAACTAGAAAGGTATGGTCACATCATATAATGCTAATAAAGGTTCCAAGTTACTGAAATCTGGTTTAGGATTAAAGTAAGCAACATGATCATAGTATATACATTTGCAACAAATGATTTCTATGTGTCTACCAGAGGTTAGTGGGAGCACCAAAGTTTTCCAATCAAAAAATATATATATATGTTTGGAAACATATGGAAAACAGAAATTGGTCTCACAGTTTGTTAAGACCAAAACAAAATTTATTCTCCTATGATTGAATTAAATTAGAAACCTAATTTCTAGGGAACTGGATCTACTGAGGTGGATCTATAGGTTGATTGGTCCTAGTAAATCGTACTTATAGTGACATTGTATTGAAAAATACAAGTTGGAACAATTCAAGAGATGAATTGTTGCCTATGTCACATGGCATAATCTCTCCACGCTGACTTGTACGTGACATGGGAAGAGGTAAATATGGTGAGTTGAAATCCATATGTCAGAGTGATGGATCAATCACACATTCTAAGATATGTACAAGAACCGATATTACCAAGGTATATTTTACAATAGGAAAATATCAGTTATATCCAGGAGCACTGCAAGGGATGCAGTCAGAACTATCTAATTGTACTTTGGCAAGTACAACAGATATGTACCTAGTAACTGGAGAAGAAAGGATACTAGTTTTCAGGGATACAAACTAGTCTTCTATAGATCAATGTGATCTATTATTTCAGTTAGGCTAAAGAAGATGTGCGAGTCAAGATCATATCAGCCATTGGTAGCCATACCTATAAAGACAAAGTATGTTACAGCTTCTAAGGCAGCTAAGAAACAGTTAAATGCAATGATTTGTTCCAGTTCTTGGAATCACACATGGTAAAAAAATTATTATCATAATGTAAATTATGATATTCTTACTATCCAAGATGTCAAGTTATGACAGTGGACAAGTGAGATATACTCATGATACTATCTCTTGAGTAGTTTTACTCAAGGAGACAAGATCACAATAGCATAATTTCCATGTGGTGAAATTGTGGTGGACCCAGTAGCTAAAGTCGTTACTCAGCAGAAACATGATGTTCATCATGTGAGTAGCTAACAAGTTTGGTTAGCAAGTTGGATCTAGTGCAAGTGGGAGTGTTGAAATAGTGTGTGCCCTAGAACCAACTATTCAGTGCTTTCAATTACCATATTGTGTATATAGTAAGCTATGCATGATGTTATCTTACCATTATAGTGTAGACTTTTCTGTGTCCACTATTGAAATGGTAATGTTCAAAGATTAATTGTCGTATCGAAAGGTTATAGCAGTTCTCAGGCTATAATGAGAACCATTAGATACTATGACATTAATCTTAAATATATGTTCTATGGTCTAGATACATCTTATTGATTGGACACAGTAGATGTCTGACCATCAGGTGTTTGGGGTTCATAATCATTGAGACTTCTTCTCATTAAGTTCGCACTTGGTGATCTCTAGTAGTGAGATCATGAGGACTGACACACCAATAGGAACACCACATGTTTCGGGTGTCATTGGATGTTCCTATCTATGATCATGTGTAATGGTCTCCTGACTTGAGATTATTACCAATTTATGTCACTTGATTACATACATTGATGCAAGACAAAAACCATGGAGATGAAGTCGTGGTGAGGTAGTTTTTGTCGGGTGCGTCGTTGGGGGCATGACATTGGTTGAATGGTCAAGAAAGGATTTGTTGCTTCCAGGTTATGGAAGTAATATATCTTAGGCCATGTTGATATGGATGGAAGTACCTTTATAAGACCATGGCCATGGTATTCAAGGGTAAATCCATCCAGTTAAATCAAAAAACTATAAAGCAAGAAAAGGGCGATGACATGTGAGTGCATCTTACTTTATGAGATATTACAGACAAAGAGATTATATTACACAGTGCGTGTTCATAGGTTTGTTTTCGCTGCAGTGACAATCCTTATTTTTCAGGGTCCATGATGGGTTGCTAGATCCTGCTCTTGGTCTGTGAATACTATTCACAGCTTTCGAAATAAGGGCCTAAAGGGTTACACACAATAGCATATTCAAGAATCTTCTCTATTCAGTAGAATAGGAGTTTTGGACATGGTGGGCCCCGCCACAGGGGTCTGGGATTTGTCCAAAGTTAAATGATATCCAATGCAATAAATAAATTCATATTATTTGAGTTTAGAATAATGAGTATTGAATTTATTTATTAAATGTATTTACGAGTTTTAAGTAAATACATGAAAAAATATTAATTAACGAATATTAAATTATTCAAGGTTCAATTAATATTTATGGGTGCGACGAGATGAGTTAATGACTTAATTATTATCATGTAATATATTTTAATATATTATAAGTAAGTGATAATAATATTTATGACTCATAAAAGTAGTCGTAAAATATCGTTGATAGTGCGTTAAGTATTCGGGGTCGGCGAGGTGATACCAGGTATTTTAATTAAGCATTATAAATAGAAGAGTATAGGAATTTACCAAATACTATTCATGGATCTTCTCTCTCCTCTCCTCTCTCCCACACTCTAGAGAGAGATCCTCTGGATCCAAGGTGCTCAGATGGAGCTCTCTCTTGAGCATCGCTAGCAAAGCGATGAGGTGATCGTTGGAACGTCAAAGGCATCGTCGATATTCTGCGCTAGCACCCGGACTATGATGAATGGTGCTCTCGCGGATTCCTTGAATCATGTGTGGACGATCTAGAGGAATTCAGCTTCGGATTCTTTGATCAGTGATTTCCAATGACGAGCAGATGTCGTGTGCGTCTTCAGATCTAAACCAGGTATTTTATAGTTTATGTTTGTGCTTAAAATCCTCCACACATGGTCCTTAGATAAGACATCACTGCTCTTCTCCGATGTCGACAAGTTTACATCGACAGTTGGTGGAAAAATTTTAAAAACCCAACTATTTGGGTCTTCCGCTGCATGCCTGGTTCCAACAGTTGTGTTAAACATATTCCTATAATTGATTTTTCATACAAAAATAGATTCCAATCAAGTATACAAATGACCCCATATGAATACCTCTATGGGAATATGTGTAGAATTCTAATATATTAGGGTAGAGTTAGAGAGTGTAAACTATTGGGACTAGAACTAGTTAAAGAAATGACAGATAAGGTTCAAGACATTCAGTAACACATCAGATTTTCACAAAGTCAATAGAAAAATTATGTTGATAATCATTAATGAAAAATAGAGTTAAATGTTATAGATAAAGTATTATTTTAGATATCTCCATGTAAAATATTTATGAGGTTTCGAAATAAGTGAAATATCCACCATAGGTACATTGTCCCCTTTGAGATCTTTGATCATGTAGGAGTTGTGTCCTACTAACTTTAACTTCCACAAAACTTGTCTCAAGTACATAATGTATTCCATGTATGTAACGAACCATCTTGGGTTAGACTACCACTAGGCCTAGAGGGCATTCTTGATCCCTATGAGATAGTGCCTAGGCATCAAGGGATACATTCTTGGAAATGGTTTCTCCCTAAAATAAAACTATAAAGACGTTAAATAATTTATCAAAAATATGGTATGCGGTGTTGTAAATAAAACTTCAATGCAAAATATAAATAATAAAAACCAAACAAATTGAAACAAATGATTCATAACAAATAAATATGATTCAACCCATTCGTGTTAACATATAACATAATCCATAAATAAACATAACAAAAGTACTAAAAAAATATACTGGATATAAATAAAGGATATTTAATCATGGATGATACAATAATACATCCCAAAATAATAATAAAAACTACATGATCACCTCTATATAGCCCAATATTTCTCACCACATCCCAACTCACCGATCTATGGACCAATAAAAAGATATACAATATGAATATAGCATAAAACCTATATAAAACATAAGGGATTCATACACCTACATGAGTGTGTATGTGGGGTGTGATGTAACAAGCCTAGTAATATCTCACCAAGGAGTCTATTAAATTTCATACATGAAACAATTCATAAGTTTTAGTTTGAAATAAAATAAAAAATAAGGTTTCTCATTTTAAAAAAAGGTGGTGAAATAAAACCAAGATACTTTCACTTTTAAAGAATGAAACTTTCATTTTTAAACATAAAATCAAGTGAAAAATCCACTTAGTAGTGAAATAATTTAAAACCATAAATTAATTCCTTTTATTTTAATCAAAACAAAATGAAACCATTTTCCCTCATTTCCAACATTTCATAAAATCCCAAACCTAAAACCAAACATTCCACTTTTTATTTTAAAACAACTTTCCAAAATTCGTATTTCAAATGGTATTAAAGCCTAGGTTTTTATAATACCTTGTTTCTTGAAAATACCTCTTTTTATTTGTGGAGTCTATTAGTGTGTAGATAAGGATGTCTAGGATTGAGTGGTATGTTTGGGGAGAGTCTAGCTAACTCTTTCTCATTCCAAACCTCAAGTTTCCATTGTTAGTTAGGACTTGAGCCTTGAATTGTGATTCTATTATTTATTATTTTAATGTATATTTATGTGGTAATATGTTATTTGAATCACCAATGGGTTATTCAAGTGATTTTGGGGGTTACCTTTCATTTTTGGGGTGAAAGTGGATGAAAATTTTAGGATTCATGATTAGAACGCATGGTCTGGAAAGTTGTGTGAAGCCTATATATATGGTTTTCAAGACTTCATAGATCCTATCACATGGTTATTGTAATGACCAATATTTTCATGAAGGTATGACTCATTAGTTTTTAGTTCAAATTCCTTTAAATGGGCCTTATAATGTTACCCAATGGAGTCACAGGGGTCATGAGGGCATATAAGGCTTGTTCGGAGCCTAGAACCTTGAGAATTTTAAAAATAAACCCGGCCACATGATTATTAGAAACTGTGCCACTTAACCTGTATAGTCTCTAATAACTATGCAGGGAGAGACATGGGAGCGGTAGGGTCCACATGGTTTTTTCTGCAACCATTCGACTTGAGTTTCATGATCATGCAAGCCACCTGTAGTTTTTAATAGTGTATTTTTTCATGGTTGGCGCATGGTTAGGGAAACCGAGTGCGTTAACCATGTGGGGATTTTCCTAAAGTAGTGGGATAAGCATGATTTTCACATAGTTTGGAAAAACTGTGTGCCCCCTATTTTGAGGGTGAAATTACTATTTTTACCTTAATTAATCTTTTAAATCTACTTTTTTTCTCCTCTCCCGTTTCCAGAAGATTTTTGTGTTTACTACTCCCATGAACTCCCACCTCTTTCAATCTAGAAATTGGTATATCTCTCTGATCCAAAGTCTAAATTAATATTTGTAGGAAATATCAGATCCATCTCAGTGAGATATAAAATCCTCTCCCTTTTTATTTTAGTTTATCTCCAGATCCATTACATTATTTAGGTGCAATATCTTTTTCCCTATTTTCAAGGCATTGAATTTTTTATTCAATTTCTCCAAACCTAATTCGAATCAGAGGCCTCCATAGGATTAGGAGTCATCAATGGCCCTAATGTGGGTGGTCTCATCATTTTCCCTAAGAGTTTTGGTGTTTTCATAGCTTTCTCATTGTACCGCATGACGGATTTTGTTGTGTGTCACCGTTTAATTGATTTTTTCATATTAAATTGATCTACACACCTTGATATACATATATTTATCCTTGTTTAGTAAATTAGAGGATGTTGACCTCAGTTATGGACACCCCTTGGGTGTGTTGGATTTAATTTCCCTTTATAGTTTATTGATTAATTGTCTGAAATTCCTTCTAAGAATTCGAATTAGATTATAAATGGAATTGACTCTAATATATAAGTGTTTAGTAAACCCACTACACCTCCTAAGTTCTTGGACCAACTTATAATTGGAATTTACCATGTAGGTAATTTCCCAATTTCCCGTAACACCTTCTAAGTGCCACATTAAGCCTTATAAATGAAATTTCCATGTTTTGGTTGATTAAATGGTTTGATTAAATTGAATGGATTATTCATGATGGTTTCCTTTCCTTAAATTAATTTAAGGATTAAAATGGAATGAATAATTAAAGGGTGGAAAGTCCATTCCAATTATTGTTTACCTTATTAAATGATTTTATTAAATTAATATGCCTTGGTTATAATGGGATTGGTAATATAAATAATGGGAGCTAATTCCTCATGCATATTGTTTTAAATATGATTATTCCTTGATATAGGCTATGGAACTATGTTAAGGGTACTATTTGTCATGATGGTTTCATGCTCCCTTACATTGAGTGTTGAGCATGGCGTCTCACACCATTGACACTATTTGGATGGTGGGCATGACGCACCGCATCCCATGTTCGAGTGTTGACATAATAGAACAATCACCATATAAAGTGATGATCCTAAAGTCTCCCACTAATTATGAGATGTAGGTAATGTACCCTTTTTGGATTGAGCTTATAGGATCATTCAGACTGGTTATGGATGACTGAGTGACACTCCAGTCCAGCCAGTACCCAGTATTCCAGGTATATGTACACTTACGTCCGCACATACTTGGTTCATATAGGTGGATGAAATATATAACTAAACTATATATATATTATTAACATATATATATAGTTAATGGTCATATGATCATTCTGACCATGAATCGGAGCTGGTAGAGCCGCCATTTTTTCTTTAGAAACCTGAGTAAGCTGTTATTTATTTATCTAGTTGTGTCTATTTTTTCATTTATAACTATACATTGTTTAGCTATGAGCACTAATTGGATTGCGTCTAGACACCAATGGTGGTGGCCTAATGATATTTTATCTCACACCCTACTTGGTCCGCCCTTGTTACCCAAGTAGATTATTTTTCTATGGAAATGGATAAGGGAAGGAACCATGCTACAGGGTTTTATTATGATTTAACTTAGATGGATCATAGGAGGAAAAGACCGAGCATATGCTCGAGATGCTAGTGGAGCATCCTTTTTTTCTTTTTCAGTTTTTTTATAGAATGATTGTATAGGTATGCCCCTTGTTCCCCTTTTTATATTTTCATGCCATGCATCCATGTAAATGACACTGCTTAGTGGCTTTGATTATTATTCAATTGCTCGGTTATTTATTCTTTCGTTGCTTATTTATTATGTTTATATATATATATATTCTTTCTCTATTTTATGTTTATAGTTATATCCATTGTGACACTCTGATATGATGTTATAACCTCCCCACCATACCACATTTACACCCTCACCTTTATTCAACATCCTCTGGCGTATGGGGAGGTGCTCTTGAGGCCATGTGACCCACCGGCTCGAGGCACGGGTTAAGTGGATCTCGAGTCAGGACATTACAAAATAGTATCAAACATATTTTTACCTTTTTCTTACTATTTGGGTATTATTCTAGATACTATGAGTTAAATTAATTTTGGAAATGACCTTGTGCCTAGATGTAGCTAACCCATGTACAGGGGGAACCCAAATTACCTAGGATGGGAAATTTCAGTTATTTTCTCCACCTATTATGGTTGATATGACTTAACCATTGGGTGACACACTAGTTTTATTATTGGTATTATTGAAATGATATTTCTTATATCATGGTCTAATTAAATGAGGGATTTTATTTACATGCATCATTTTAGGAACAATAGGATTAATATGCCATGCATTTTTTTCATGCCACATTTATTTTCAATGTTCATTTTCCTGTTTCATATTTTTAGTGTCTATATTATGTATTGAAATGTGATGACATTCCTTTTAGGTATTGGAAAATATAATTGACACTTAAAGTATCTACCTTAACCTAACAGTTTTTTATTTTATAGGTTAAATCAGACACATTAAGCAGTTAATTATGGCATGTTGAGCCATGGAACATTGGTCACATGGGATAGAATATGTTATAGTATGGGTTAAGTGGATGCAATATTTTGGTTCATAAGGACTATGGGACATTATGGATTATAAGTGGTGATCCATTTAATTCAATTATTTCAAGAGATTTAAATATTTTAATGACCACAAATTTAAAATTAATATGAATTTTAAAGTAATAATAGCCATCATATACATGTGAAACAGAGACCTAGATTCGAACCCAGCTTTAGTAGTGGGTTGTTGGTGAATATCTTACGTTCTTATGGCTTGCTATGGTCTTTCTCTATTACCCAGTCTTATCTTTAGGAGAAGACAAAGGGGTATGATCATTTCTATAGGAAGGATATGCACCTGTCCTAGTTTTCTTTCTTTAATATTTTCAATTGTTAAGATCTATTTTGAGGTGTGTGTTTGGAATTGTATTATCATGCCACCACGAAATCCTTCAGTCATACACCCTGAAGGCGATGGGCACTAACACCCAGTTTCAAGAGGGCTTCCTATGTATGTTACAGTCTATGTAAGGTGTTGTTCAACCTGCCCCGAGTATGGAAGAGTTGACTCAGGAATTCCAGTAGTAGCATCCTCCCACCTTTTTGGAGGATGGAGGACCATATACTGATTAGTCTTGGCTTGAAACTATCTTTTATATATTCGAGAATCTAGAGATTCCTCCAAAGTATAGGGTTAATATTGTTGTGTATATTCTATGCAATTTTACCAAGAGATGGTGGGATGTTATTACCCAGGAAAATTGATATAGAAATATGGTCTGGGTAGATTTCTAGATGATATTATATGACTATTTCTTTCCCCAGACTCTAAGGGATAATAGAGCTAGAGAATTCATAAACCTACAGTATGGAAGTATGTCTGTTATAGAATAATCTAATCATTTTACTGAGCTTTAGCGGTTTTCTCCTACTCTAGCAGGTGATGATCTTATGAATGTCAAGTGATTCAAGGATGGGATGGTATATGCCATCAAATCATAGGTAAATGTATTTAGGTTGACCACTATTTGTAAAATAATCAACCAAACTCGTATTATAGAGAGAAATTTGAGGGAAGTTGATGGTGTGAGGGCAGTTTGGAACCTAGATCTATTAGTGCTTCTACTTCTGGGAGAAAGAGGCGTTTTGAGGCTACTCATGGATGTAGCAATAGTCTGGCTCCTCCTACTAACATATTTATAATATGTCACTAGTAAAAGAATTTGGGAAACCTGAAGCCTCAGTGCTTATCAGATCCTTTAGAATATAGAGGCTATAGTGGGATGGGTCATATCCAACATTTCTATAGAACTTTCCATTCAGTTCATAGTGAGTGGGGTTCTACCCCTACCCCACACTCTAGAGTGGGGATAGTATGATCACATCAGGTAGGTAACTGGAAAACCACTAGCCACTCAAGGTAGGGTGGTGGTCTAGGTAGATGTATTCAGGCTCACGATTCTTAGTGCCAGCAGAGTGAGCTTCTCAAGGCAATTAGGCAGTGACTCAGGTCCATGGTACAAGCTAGTTACATGTAGTCTAACCTATTCCATAGGAGAAAAGTACCATAACTTCTACTATACAAGGTACAATTCTAGTAGCCTCGACATTAGTGTCTACTTTATTTGACATAGTAGCGTCTCACTCATTTATATCTAAGACTGGTATAGAGATTCTGGGCCTTGAGATTGAGCACTTCTATGGTGTTATGATGCTTGATACCTCATTATGTATCCAATAAGAGGGTGTTCAAAATTCTAAAGATTGTCCCCTTGAGATAGGTGAATACCTTTTCATGTGGAATCTTTTCATCCTTGACATGATGGGATTTGATGTAATCATCAAGATGGACTAGTTAATTCCCTTTCAAGACCACATTGACTTATATTATTGGAGGGTGACGTTTACATCACCATAGAGTGATAGGAACATACATAAGGGAGAATGGGATGTCAGTGTGACACGTGCCAGACCCGGGAAGTAGAGGATGGGCAGTGTGACAACTCAGATCATCAGTCTTTTCTAGGATAACTAGGGGTTATGACCCATTTTTTTCCTCCTAAAGTGGATCATTTTAGGATCATCTTTCTTAACAACTTCTCTGGTCTACCTCTAGTGTGAGAGGTAGAGTTCACTATTGAGTTAGTTCTAGGAGCATCATCGATGACCATTCCTCCTTGTATGATGGAACCTATAGAGATTATGGATCTTAAGAAATAGTTAGAGGATCTGGAGGCTAAAGGATTTAATGCCCTAGTAATTTTCTTTGGGGTTCACCAATCCTTTTTTCAAGAAGGAGGACAGTACCCTCAGACTTTGTGTATATTACCATCATTCGAACCAGCTCATGGTAAATAATAGGTATCCATTACTTCAAATAGATGACCTCTTTGATCATATCTAAGGATTTAGAGTGTTCTAAAAGATAGATTTGAGGTTTGGATATCATCAGGTGCATGTCAAAACTTCATACATACCTCGCACAACTTTTAGGAGAATATATGGCCTATATGAGTACCTGGTCATGTCATTCAGACTCATGAATGCACCTGCTGTTTTTATGGCTCTCTAAAACCATGTTTCCACCTATATCTGGATTCATTCATGGTAGTCTTTGTTGATGATTTCTTAGTGTCTTCTCACTCCAGACATGACCATTCCAACCATCTTGAGATCATGCTAAATACACTTAGAGAGAACCATCTCTATGCTAATCTTAGTAAATGCCACTTTTAGATTGATAAAGTACACTTCATAGGTCATATAATCTCAATGTAAGAAGTCTTAGTAGACCTAGATAAAGTGAGAGTTGTTGTTTCTAGGGATTATCCCAAGAATTTATTTGACATTTAGAGTATCTTTGGTCTATCCAAATATTATAAATGCTTCATCCAGGATTTCTCACATCTTGGAATGCCACTTACAGGCTTGAAAAAGAAAGGTGTGAAATTCATATGGTAAGAATATTGTGAATTAGACTTTCAGGATTTGAAGGGAAGATTGACTATAGCACCGATAATGATTCTAACAAATCCAAGAATGAGTTATGCTATATAATGTGACGCATCAGGTACTGTTCTGGGAGTTGTTCTGATGTACGAAGAGCAAGTCATTGCATATAGGTCTCATCAGTTGAGGTCTCATGAGTAGAATTACCCAATGCATGACCTTGAGCTAATTGTTATTGTTCATGATCTACATTTTTGGATACACTATCTACTTGAAGATCATTTTGTGGTATACACTCATTAAAAAAGCCTCAAGTACATCTTTACATAGTGGAATCTAAATATCAGACAACGCAGGTGGGTTGAGTACCTACAGTTGTTTGATTTTGAGATTTCTTACACACCTGGTAAAGAAAATGTAGTGGTCAATGCTTTGAGCCAAAAGACTCAGAATAAAGTAGTTCTAGAGGCTAGTGGAAAATGGAAGCTCATAGCCTTATTCTCATAGATTCACATTGAGGTTCAGAAGGATCATGGTCAAACTATCTTCACAACCTTAGTAGTAACCTCTAATCTCTTGGAATAGGTAAAAATGAGGAAAATATCTGATATAGAATTCCTTTTATAAGGTAAAGTGTATCAAATGATGATACATCTTAAGGTTAGACCATGTATGGGGATGATACTCTATAATTCCATAGGCATGTATGGGTCCTAGCAAATATCAGAGAGGAGATGATGTGGGAATTTCATGCCTTATGATAAAACACAATTTTATTGAATATTTTATTGACAATAAATGATATAATTTCCTCAAATTATTTTAACTATGTTCATTTATGTAATATTTGGGATTAGATCATTCATTTGAAAATTTGATGAAAATTCAATTTTTACTCTTTAAAAATTCATTGTAGTATTTAGAACATAAATAATTTTATTTGAATTATTTGAACTTAATATTTTTTTAAACGTGTTTATAACTTAGTTTTCTACAACTTTTATTCAGGACATATAAGTTAAATCATGCATTTGGTTTGTGGAAATGGTCCATGAAGTCAAATCTAGGATGGACTCACCAGATTGGACATCAGTTCTGTATTTGGGTCATAACTTCTTCATCCGTGCTTGGATTTGGTCAAAAGTTTTAGAGGAGCACTAGGACTCATTTTCTCACAAATAATTATTCTGTAAGGATATCTGTTTCACATGTTTTGGTGCTTCATAAGGTGGTGAAAGTTGGATTAATTTATTTGGATGAATTTCTCCATTCACACTTGGAACCTATTTAAACTTAGCCTCCCCTCCACTATATAAATTGGTGTTTTTCTCATTTGGAGGGGTTGTGAAGTGAATTAGTAAGTTTAGGGAATAGTAGAAGTGGGTACACTCCAATTCTCTAACCATTTCAGCAAGGGTAGCTCTTGAACCAGGGATCCCTTTGACGAAGCCTTCTTCTTCTTCTTCTTCTTCGTGTTGTAATACTTTTGTTTGTGTAATAAAATCCTTAGTTATTCTTTAATTTATTCTATTTTACTCTATTTTTTTCACTTGTATTACTCATTAATCGTCCTTTTTGGGATTCAATTCAAGATTAGAAATGATATTGGGTTATACCCTTTCTAGATCTTTGCAAATGAAATCTGTTTCTACGATGACTACGCCGCCCATGGAAGAGTTGTTTTCTTAGTAATCGATCTACCACTTACCTTCTTAATTCATTTATTTTGAATCAATGAGATACTTTAATTCACTTAATATGATATATTAATTGATTTTTCAATTTAAATTAAACTAATCAAGAAATTTAACAATTGACACAAAAACACGTGAGGTTGAGATTTGTGTAAATTGTGAGAGTGTGGTCTTAATTGGTAATACAATACCACAATGGATAAATTTGTAGTGTTCAAATATAATACCTAAAATCAATTAATCCTAATTTCTAGATTGGATATGTGCTCTAATTAACCACTAACCATAAGATAACCTAATAAAATCAATCAAAGCAGGGTGTTGCGATTTCATGTTCTGAAGCTAGCTTAGGGTTTAAGTAATATCATCTTTGTGGTTAAGTTAACTCATGTAGGGTTTGAGGGTTAAAAAATTAGGAGATTATAATTAAGTTGATGTTAATTTAAATGATAATTATAAATAATTTAGTGAAGAGGTAGATTTAGATTGATTACACCTTTGAAAATATTTTCTAAAAAAACATCTTTTTATTGTGTTTTATTAATCAAGTTTCATTTCAAAAACAAAAACCCGAAAAATGAGATCTTCTTCCAACATAATTCTTATTTATTATAAATGGTAAAAAAACCCTCATCATTTTTAATTAGTGTTTTTATTCTCTTTTATTTTATTTTTATAATACCTTTAAGAAGTTGTTTTAATTTAGTTCCTCCTTTGAGAGACGACCTTGGTCAGCCACTCTACTGAACCCAAGTACCCAAAAAATCACACTTCATTTTAGAGAACCCATGATATCACCTTTAAAATTGGAACCTTTTCCAAGAAGGAAAGTAATTATTTCAAACATTTAGAGGTATTCCTTTTATTTTTCATTTTATTCTCTTCTTCTCTTCTTTCTTCCTTCTTTACCCAATCTGAATTTTTCTTCTTATTTTGTTTTCTCCTTCTTCTTCTTTTTGGACCATCAACTCAAACTTCTAATTTTTATTTTATTATGTTCCACTTTTCTTCTTTTAATTTTTATTTGATTTATGACATGAACTAATCCCTAAGATCTCTTAGATATTGACCTTGATATTGAACGTAGCCTTAGGGCTCAAATCAAACATTCTCAGTCTACGGGAAGTTTTAACATTCAACCAGTTAGAGAATTCCTTCACTCTAAGAACATTGAAATTGGAAACACTTCTAAATCCAACTTAAAAAAAGAACAAATGGCTGAAAATAATAACAATGAACTTAATAGAACCATTTGAGAATTAGTTGGACCAGATATTAACTATCAAACAAATTGTATTGCATACCCAAATCTCGAATTGGACTTTGAACTAAAATCTGGGTTAATTAACCTTCTTCTAAAGTTTCATGGATTATATATTGAGGACCCAAACAAACACCTTAAATAATTTAATGTGGTTTTATCAACCCTTAAACCAAGAAATGTATCTGAAGATCAAATCAAACTAAGAGAATTCCCATTTTCACTTGATGGAGCTGCAAAAGATTGGATGTATTATTTACAACCTGAAAATGTAACTTATTGGAATGATTTGAAATGTATTTTCTTACATAGATTTTTTCTAGCATCAAGGACCACATACATTCAAAAAGAGATCTCTGAGATCAAGAAAGCATAAGGGGAGTCGATGTACGAGTACTGGGAGTGATTCAAGAAGTTGTGCGCAAGCTATCCACGTCACCAAATCAGTGAGCAAATCCTCATACAATAATTCTATGAAGGACTCACACATATAGAGAGGATCATGGTGGATGTCGCAGCTAGAGTATCATTGGTGGAAAAAACACCAGTATCCACACGTGCATTGATCGACAAGATAGCACAAAACTTACAACAATTTGGTGATCAAGGTACACCACATGTTAGGGGAGTACATCAAGTAAGTCCTTTTATTAAGAGTCATTTGATTGATACTAAGTTAGAAGAATCAACCACTATGGTGAGGCAGATTTCATTGAATCAAAAGACATCCCAACCCACTCCTATGAGGCCATGTGGAATTTTCACTGAAACAGACGACCCAACTAATTGTTTCCCCCAATTACAAGAGTCATATGATTGTGCAGAAATATTCCCTGGGAGACCATATCAGCAGCAGCAATAGCCACATCCCCAGAATAAGTACGACTCCTTTTCTCCAACATACAACCAATGGAGGAAGGATCAATCAGACATAATGTATGGATTTGGACAACAAAAAAGTCCCCCTTTTCAACAAAACTTCTAGAAGTCATCGCCTTACCAATAGGGTTTCCAACAACCCCAAAGGAGATTTGAAGCCCAAGAATCAAAAATCCAACAACAAGGGACTTCTCAACCAAAGTTAGATTCTAATACTTGTGATATTTTGAAAAAATTGTTCTTAATCAACAAAATGAGATCAAGGGTCAAGGTTTATATCTGAGGGATTTAAAGGCTCAAATGATCCATATTGCCACTTTCCTCCATGAACTTGTAAGTAATAATTCTAGAAATATACCTTCCCAACCTAGTGAAAATCACAAGGGTAATGTTAGTGCCATCACATTGAGAAGTGGGAAGAAAAAAACTGATACATCTACACCTATCATTCCACTGGGATTCACCTCAATTCCGTAGAAGCCACATTCCATACCAACTGATGAGAAACCCAAGGCGAAAGATAAAGGTAAGAAAAAAAATTATGATGTTCCTCCTAAACCCATTCTATTTCCAAAAAGAGTTTTACAGACCAAGAAGATGGATGAAGAGGCAATGCAAAAAGAAGTTTTGGACACATTCAAGCATGTTGAGATCAACATCTCTCTGCTTAAATCAATAAAGAAAATCCCAAGGTATGAATAATTCTTAAAAAAACTTTGTACCAATAAAAGAGGGCTCAAGGGAAATGATAGGATCGATCTTGGAAGGAATTTTTCAGCACTCATTACACCAACTCTAGCAATGCCAAAAAAGTTCAAGGATCCCAAAACATTCACCATCCCATGAACCATAGGAGAGTTGAACTTTTTAAATGCTATTTGGGATTTGGGAGCTTCCATAAATGTTATTCCTCACAATGTATTCTCTTCATTATAGGTTAGTGAGTTGAATCTAATAAGAGTAGTGGTGCAGTTGGAAAATATAGCTACAGCATATCTAGCGGGATTCCTTAAGGATGTACTTGTTTGGGTAAGAGACATGATATTTCTAGCAAATTTCTATGTTCTTAACATGGAGGATTATCAGGTAATTTCTCATTCTCCCATTATCTTAGGTAGGAACTTTCTCAAAACTGCAAAAAATATCATAAATGTTAATGAGGGTACACTTTCCATGGAGTTTGGAGATTAATTTGTGATATTTAATGTTATGGAATCCATAAAGTACCTCTCATAGGACCATTATAATTTTTCTATCTCCCATTTTGAACCACCAAATAAAAACCCCATAGAATTTTATTTTCCTATTCTTAGAGAGATTATGAGTATTTGTTCTAGTTTGATGTCTAAGAGCACTTCCACACCGGTTTCTAATGCACAAACCTTTATTAGATTTGATTTTTAAATGTATTTATATTCTAATTTTAATCATGTTAACTCTAATTATGACATGGCTATTGAGTATGCTGATGGGTTTGATGCTTTTTTTCTAGTTTTGATGATGTATATTCTGATACTGATGTTCATTGTGCACATATTTCAGTTCCTTCAATTTCTCCATCCATACATCACCAACCTACATTGGAACTCAATCCATTTCCACCTAATCTCAAATAATCATACTTTTTAAGTAGTGATAAATTACCTGTTATCATTGCTAACAATCTCCCTTTTTAACATGAATAAAAACTTTTGAATATTTTGAGGGGTAACATTAGGGAAATCGGATGGACTTTGGCTGACATATCAGGTATTATCCCATCTATTTTCATGCATAGGATTATTTTAGAGGATGGGGATAAACCAATAATGCAGCCACAAATAAGGTTGAATTGAACTCTTTTGGAAGTTGTAAAAAAAGAATTTGAAAAATTGCTCAAGGTAGGTATAATTTATCAAATATCAGATTCCCAATGGGTGAGTCCTATTCAATTTGTACCTAATAAAAGTGGTGTTACAGTTGTTAAAAATGATAAAGATGAGTTAGTTCCAATGAGGGTGAAAAAAAGTTGGTGTGTGTGTATTTATTACAAGAAACTAAATCAATATACTCACAAGGACCATTTCCCCCTCCCATTTATTGATCATATTCTTAAGAGACTGGCTGGGAAAACACACTATTGTTTCTTGGACGAATTTTCTGGATATTTTAAGGTTCCTATTGCTTTGGAGGACCAGAAGAAGACAACATTCACTTGTCCATTCGGTACATTTTCCTACCGTAGGATTCCATTTGGACTTTGCAATGCCTCAGGTACCTTCCAGAGATGCATGGTGAGTATTTTTTCTGATTTTCTTGAGACTAACATGGAGGTATTTATGGATGATTTTACAGTGTATGGGTCTTTATTTGATGATTCTATATCTATTTTTTGGAAAAGGTTTTGAATCATTTTGTTGATAAGAATATGGTCTTGAACTTTAAAAGGTGTAATTTTATGGTAGAGCATGGAATTGTATTAGGGAATGAAGTGGAAAAACATGGGATAGAGGTTTATAGATATAAGGTAGATATTATTTCATCCTTATCATATCCTTCATGTGTGTGTGATGTTAGATCTTTCTTAGGGCATGCAGGATTTTGTTGGCGCTTCATCAAATATTTTAGTAAGATTACTCTTCCTATTTCACAATTACTTCAAAAGGATTCTGATTTTGTGTTTGATGATTCTTGCAAGAATTCCTTTGATGAGATAAAATAGTGTCTAACCACTCCACCTATCATACAACCTCCATGGTGGGAGATTCATTTTGAGATTATGTGTGATGCCTCCAACTTTGCGGTTGGAGCCGTTTTATCTCAGAGGGTGGAGGGACGTTCACATGTGATTTCCTATTCTTTGAGGATGTTGGATTCAGCATAATTAAACTAAAAAATCATAGAAAAGGAGTTTCTTGCAGTCATATTTCCTTTATATAAATTCTATTCATATTTATTAGGCTATAAATTAGTTGTTTTTTCTGACCATGTGGCTCTGAGGTACCTCTTGAAGAAGTTGGATGCAAATCCAAGGATAATCCGATGGATTCTCCTTATTCAAGAATTTTATATTGAGATAAAGGATAATAAGGGTTTAGAAAACATTGTTTCGTACCACATGATTAGGATTAATCACACATTAGAGGCTAAAACCTTGGACCAGGTACCACTTTGAGACACTTTCCCTGATGAACATATTTATTCCATCTTAGGTATGCATCTATGGTATGCTGATTTAGTGAACTGCAATGTTGCATCTGAAATCGATGCAAATTTAAAGAAACATCAAGTCCAAAAATTAAAAATTGAGTCCTGATATTATGTGTGGGATGATCCCTACCTTTGGCACATGTGTAGTGATCAATTAATTAGAAGGTGTGTCCCTAATAATGAGTTTGAGTATGTTCTGCATTTCTTCCATACACTCTCATGTGGAGGACACTTTGGACCTTAACGAACTGCTAGGAAATTATTAGACTATGGATTATATTGGCCTTGTTTATTCTATGATACTCATGTGTTTTGTAAGTCATTATCATGTTTCCAACACATTGGGAACATTTCTAGGAGACACAATATTCCCCAACAACCCATATTATTCTGTGAGATTTTTGATGTATGGGGAATTGATTTTAGGGGACCTTTTCCAAGTTCTTTTGTTTTCTTATAAATTTTGGTTTTTGTTGATTATGTGAGAAAATGGATGGAGGATAAGGCCACCAGGACTGATGATTCTCAGGTTATAGTGAACTTTGTCAAGACCCAGATTTTTTGTAGGTTTGAAGTACCAAAGGCCATCATTAGTGACCAAGTGACACACTTATGCAATCAAAATTTTTCTTCCCTCCTTCAGAAATATAGGTTGACACACAAAACATCAATACCATACCACCCCCAAACAAATGGCCAGGCTGAGGTTTCAAATCGGGAGTTGAAACAAATTTTGGAGAAAACTATGCAACTGAATTGGAGAAAGAACTTAGATGATGCGCTATGGGCTTATAGGATAGCATACAATAAACCCATTAGTATATCCCCATTTTGTATTGTTTTTGGGAAATTTTATCATCTACCCATGGAGGTTGAGCATCGAGCTTATTGGGCTATAAATAAATGCAACATGGATTTGGCCGAAGCTGGAATTCAATGGAAGATTAAAATTTAATAGCTTGAGGAGATTTGATTATCTTCATATGATAACTCAAGGCTCTACAAGGAGAGATCAAAAGTAGCTCCTGAAAAAATGATCCAGAAAAGAGAATTTCAAGTTGGAGATAAAGTCTTGCTCTACAGTTCACGACTAAATTTAATTCCTAGTAAGTTGTGTTCCAAGTGGTTAGGTCCTTATGTTGTGACTAATTATTTTCCTTATGGTGAAGTTTAGATCACATAAGATGACACAAGAAGGAGATTTAAAATCAATGGGAAATGTTTGAAGAAATACATTGAGGGAATTCCTACTGATGTAGTGGACTTCATCACACTGCATGACCCAATCATCACTTGATCATATCAGGATGTTACTAACCCTTTCACTTTTATATTATTTTTCCTATTTAAAATTCTAAATTTCATGTGCACATATCATATCATGGGTTCACATTGAGGATAATGCAATATTTTAAGTGTGGGGGAGGGAACCTTTTAGTTTAGTAATTTCAATTTTTTTCTGTTTTTCAAAACAAATGTGTGTTGTTTTTTTTAATTTTATGTGTTTCTGAAACTTTTGAGCTGAAATGATTCTCATCACCATTTTGAAATCCATATTAATAAGTGAAATAATTTATCCCATGAAACTGAGCTTAAATGAGCACTAAAAATGACTTTTTTTCAAGTTAAAATCATTAGTAATTTCATGAAAATTACTCTAAATTTTGAATCCCATACCGCATATCACTGTCTTTATATTTAAAATCACTTTCCTATGATGCTTATGAACCATTATTTTCATATTATTTACATTTACCTCACTTATTTAGAGAACCAAACCATGCTTGATTTAACCAGAATTTGATTTATTCCTATCAAAACTTGAGGGTTTGAGGTACTTGTGTTTTAAATGATTGTGGAATTTGTTTGGCATTAAAGCCCATATTTCAAAGAATTATTTTTTATAATGGCCTACCTTGAACATTTAATCCTTATAGGCCTTATAATCCATGATCATCCTATTAGGTTAGCCACATTAGAATCCAATTTTCCCTATCCAACCAACTCTTTAAGTGAAATTACATAATTTAGTTGAACTTAAGTGTGGGGGAAGATGTCTTGTGTTGTTCTACCACATTTTGTGATACTTTGGGTGGAAAATTAAATTCTAAAAATATGTGTTTTCTACTTAAAAAAATCATTTTGTTGAAAGTTTTTCCTTTATAGAGATTTCATGATAAAAGAATGTGTGCCTTTCTGGAGCTTCCAATGAAGAAAGAAAGGTGTGCCTATCTGGAGCGTTCATGAAAAACTATGTTTAAGAAGATTGGAATTTTTTGTTATTTAAATGATGAATGGTGTAAACTTTACATGACTTTTCATGATGATATAGTTTAATTGATACTAAGGGGGTGAGGATGAGACTATATTTAAGTGAAAATTAGAAGAATTCAATTTTTCTTCAAAAAGATTCAAGTCCTCCTCATTCAGCCTCATAATTTTTCACATCTAAATCCCACCAACCAAAAGCCACAGAACAACCTTGAAAAGTCCTCATGACAAATATACGTCCTTGACTCACATCGGGTGGATATTTTGGAATTTATCAAGTCTATGTTAACCCTTGTATGAGTTTGGATGAGAAAGACATTGCTGAAAAATTGACATTTGTGTGATAAGAGAAAATTCAAGTGAGGTAAGTGTTTTGTGTGCATGGGAGGAGGAATGGAGTGGAAATATATTGAATGATATAAATTGAGAACTTGAAATAATTATTTTTTATGAGGCATGATATCTTTTGTTTCTTGGTTTGGAATTATTGGATCTCAAGGATATGTGTTTTAAAATTTGTTTTGATTTGATATTGATGTTTACTTGTCACAATTTTTTAGAATACATGATATGAGGTTTTGCTCAGGAGTGAAAATGGATAAGTGTGGGGGAGTTGATAAAAAACAATTTTATTGAATATTTTATTGATATTAAATGATATAATTTCCTTACATTGTAGTAACTATGTTCATTTATGGAATATTTGGGATTAGACCATTCATTTGAAAATTTGATGAAAATTCTAGTTTTACCCTTTCAAAATTCACTGTAGTATTTCGAACATAAATAATTTTAGTTGAATTATTTGAACTTAATATATTTTAAATGATATCTTGACTTAATTTTATACAACTTTTATTCAATCTATCTGTGTTAAATCATGCATTTGGTTGGTGAAAATGGGCCATGAAGTCAAAGTTGGGCTGAACTCGCCAGATTGGACATCAGTTTTGTATTTGGGACATAACATCTTCATTCATGCTTGTATTAGGGAAAAATTTGATAGAATATCGAGGAATCATTTTATCACAAATCATCCTTCTATAAGGATAGCTATTTTACTCATTTTGGTGGTCAAACAGGCAGTTCAAGTTGGATTAATTTATGTGACCAAACTTCCCCATTCACACTTGAAACCGCTTTAAACCTATCCTCTCATCCACTATATAAATTGGTATTTTTCTCATTTTTAGGGGTGGGTACGTGCATTAGGAATTTTAAGGTTGAGGAGAATTGGATCTGCTCCAATTATCCAACCATTTCAACAAGGTTATCTCTTGAAGCAAGGATCCCTTCGACGAAGCCTTCTTCTTCTTCTTCGTGTTGTAATACTTTTGTTTGCGTAATAAACTCCTTAGTTATTCTTTAATTTCTTCAATTTTCCTCTGTTTTTTTCACTTATATTCCTCATTAATCTTCCTTTTTTGGGATTTAATTCAAGATTAGAAATGAGATTGGGTTATACCCTTTCTAAATCTTTGCAAATTCAATCTATTTCTATGATGACTACGCCGCCCATGGAAGAGTAGTTTTCTTAGTAATTGATCTAACTCTTACCTTATTCGTTCATTTATTTTGAATAAATAATATACTTTAATTAACTTAATATGATATATTAATTGATTTTTCAATTTAAATGAAACTAATCAAGCAATTTAACAATTGACACAAAAACACGCGAGGTTGAGATTTGTGTAAATTGTGAGAGTGCGGTCTTAATCAGTAATACAAGACCATAAGGGATAAATTTGTAGTGTTAAAATATAATCCCTAAAATTAATTAATCCTAATTTCTATATTGGATATGTTCTCTAATTAACCACTAACCATAAGCTAACCTAATAAAATCAATCAAATCAGGGTGTTACTATTTCATGTTCCGAAGCTAGCCTAGGGTTTAAGTAATTTCATCTTTGTGGTTAAGTTAACTCATGTAGGGTTCTAGGGTTAAAAAATTAGGAGATTATAATTAAGTTGATGTTAATTTAAATTATAATGATAAATAATTTAGTGAATATGTAGAGTTAGATCAATTACGCCTTTTAAAATATTTTCTAAAAAAACATCTTCTTATTGTGTTTTATTAATCAAGTTTCATTTAAAAAAAATAAAAAAATAAAATATTCTTTTAATATACCTATTATTCTTTTATAAATGGTAAAAAAACCTAATCATTTTTAAGTAGTGTTTTTATTCTCTTTTATTTTATTTCTAGAATACCTTAAAGAATTTTTTTTAATTTACTTCCTCCTTTGAGAGACAACCATGTTCAGACACTCTATTACACCCAAGTACCCAAAAAATCAAACTTAATTTGAGAGAACCCACGATAGCGCCTTTCATATCAGCATGGTTAGTTCATCCCGGTGTCACCAAGATGTATCAGGACTTATAGCACCAATATTGGTGGCCTGGTATGAAGTGGGAGATTACTGGCTTTATTACTTGATGTTCCGCCTATCATTAGGTGAAGGAGAAACATCAGCATTTGGTGGGGATTTTATAGCTGTTGTCCATTCCTGAGTGGAAATGGGAAAATGTTTTGATGTATTCCATGACTGTTTTAACCATATCACCTCATGGAAATTATATTATGTGGGTTGTCATTGGTTATTTTATGAAGTCCGCACACATCTTACATGTGTAAGAGACCTTCTCATTAGATGAGCTTGGGAGGTTGTACGTCAGGGAGGTTGTACATCTTTATAGATCTCCTCATTCTATAATTTTTGATTGATGTGCTCATTTTACATCACATTTATGCTAGGGGTTATAGAAGGCCTTGGGTACACAGGTGATTTTGAGCATGGAATGTCACCCTCAGACTGATGGATAGAAAAATCGTACAATTCAGGTGCTAGAGGACATACTTCATGCATGTATCCTTGACTTTGGGGGTTCTTCGGAGAATCACATTCCCCTTGTTGAGTTTTCTTATAATAATATATTTCAGGATACAGTTGATATGAATCCTTGTGAATCCTTAATTGGTAGTCCTTTTCATCCACCTGGGTGTTGGCTAGAGGTAGGGGAGGTATATTTTTCTTGGACCATGTCTCATGCAGGAGACTAAAGAGTGGTTCGAATTGATCAGAAAGTGCATGATGACACCCCAGTATGGAAAGAAGTCATATGATAACTGATGATAGTGACCTCTCAAGTTTGAGGTCGTAGACCATGTTTTCTATGGATTCTCACTCGAGTTAGGCCATAGACGTATTCAGAAGTAGGGTAAGCTCTCACTTGGGTTCATTGGACCCTTTAGGATGTAAAATATATTGGACCAGTGGCTTACTAGATATAAATTCCTCAAAAATACTAGTCTATGTATGATGCATTTAATGTATCTCAGCTTGTATGATATTATCCAAACATGTCATATGTAATACATCTTGATGAGGTTGAGCTGGATGTAGATGCTTCCTTTGAGGAGTATCCAGTTTGTATTGTTGATTGGAGCATGAAGACACTCCAAGGTAGGTAAGTTCCTTTGTTATTGATGTTATGGAAGCATGGTCAAGTATAGGACAAGACCTAGGAATATGAAGCTAATATGTGATCTCAGTGGCCGGAACTCTTCCCTGATGATACCTCTTTACCCTCATAAGCCTAACTCAAGGACAAGTTTCTTTAAGTAGGGGAGGTTGTAACAACCCATATTTTCATGAAGGTAAAACTCATTATTTTTTTATTCAAATTCCTTTAAATATACCTTATAATGTTTCCCAATGGAGTCACAGGGATCATGAGGGTATCCAGGGCTTGTTTAGAGCCTAGAGCCCTGAGAATTTGGAAAATAAACTAAGTCACATGGTTAGTAGAAATTGTTCCACTTAGACCGCATGGTCTCTACTAACCATGCAGGGTGAGATAGGGGAGCATCAAGGGCTGCAAAATTTTTCTATAACCATGAAACCCAAGGCATAAATCCATGTGAACCACCTACAGTTTTTTATAATGGATTTTTGCATGGTTTGTGCACGATTAGGGAAACTGTACACCTTAACTATGTGGGGATTTTCCTTAAGTAGTGGGATAATCACGGTTTTCACACAATTTGGCCAAACTATGCATCCAAATCATGACCCCCTATTTTGAGGGTGAAATTACTATTTTTTCCTTAATTAATCTTTTAAACCTATTTCTTTTCTCCTCTCCCATTTTCAGCAGCTATTTGTGTTTCCCCCTCTCGTGAGATCCCACCTCTTTCAATTTAGGCATTAATATATCTCTGTGATCCAGAGTCCAAATTAAGATCCATCAAAACCATCGGATCCATCTTGGTAAGATCTAAAATTTTCTGCCTTATTATTTTAGTTTATATTCGGATCCATTGTGCAATTTAGGTGCAAGATATTTTACCCTATTTTTAGGGCATTGGACCGTTTCTTCAATTTATACCATATTAATTTGAATCGGAGGCCACCATCAGGAAAGGAGTCATAAACAGACCTAAGGTAGGTGGTCTCATTATTTTCCCCAAGATTTTTGGTGTTTTGTAGCTTTTCCATTATGTCGCATGTAAGTATTTGTCACGCATCACCATTTAATTTAGTTCTTCATATTAAATTGATTTACACACATTGATATACATATTTTGATCCTTGTATAGTAAATTAGAGGATGTTGACCTCAATTAAAAACACCCCTTGGATGTGTCAGCCTGAATTTCCCTTTATAGTTAATTTATTAATTGCCCAGAATGCCTTCTAAGCATTCAAATTAGATTATAAATGGAATTTCATCTGATATATAAGTGTTTAGTGAACCTAAGACACCTCTTAAGTTCCTTTACCAACTTATAATTGTAATTTCCCATGTAGGTAATTTCCCAATTGCCAATGACACCTTCAAAGTGCCACATTGAGCCTTATAACTAAAATTTCCTTGTTTTTGTTAATTAAATGGTTTGATTAAATTGAATGTATTATTCATGATGGTTTCCTTTACTTAAATTAATTTAAGTATTTAAATGTAATGAACTATTAAATAGTGGAAAGGCCACACCAATTATTGTTTACCTTATTAAATGATTTTACAAAATTGATATGCCTTGGTTATAATGTGTTTGGTAATAAAAATCATGGGAGGTAATGACTCTTTCCTATTGTAATAAATATTATTGTGCCTTGATATAGGATGTGGAATTATGGTAATGGTTATGTTGGGCATGATGGTTTCACGCTCCCTTACATTGGGTGTTGAGCATGACATATCACTCCATTGACACTATTTAGATGGTGGGAATGATGCACCATGTCCCTTGTTTGAGTGTTGATATGATGATACAATCACCATATCAAGTGACTATCATGACATATCCCACTCATTATGAGATATAGGGCATGTACCCTTTTTGGATTGAGCTTATAGACTCATTCAGACTGGTTCTGGAGGACTGAGTTACGCCCGATCTTGTCAGCACCTGGTATTCGAGGTATATGGACACTTATTTCCACACATATTTGGTTCATATAGGTGGATGAAATATATAACTAAACTATATATATATTATTACTATATATATATTGACTGTTCAGATGATCATTTCGGCCATGAGCTGAAGTAGGTAGAGCCTCCAGGTTTCCTTTAGTAACTTGAGTTGGTTGTTATTTATTTTTAAGCTTTGTCTATTATTTCATTTATACTTGTGCACTATTTATCTATGAGAACTACTTAGATTAAATCTAGAAATCATTGGTGGTGGCCTACTAGGATTTTATCTCACACATTACTCGGTCTACCTTTGGTACCCGAGTAGATTATTTTTCTATAGGAACATATTAGGGAAAGCGACCTGATATAGAGTTTTGATATGATTTACCTTATATGCAGCATAGGAGAATAGGAATATGCATATAATCATGATTCTAGTGGATTAGCCTTTTGTATTTTGTAGTTTTTTTATAGAATGATTGTATATGTGTGTCTCTTATTCCCCTTTTTATATTAGCATGTCATGCATCCATGTGTATGAAACTTCCTAGCGGCTTTTGATTATTATTCAGTTTCTCAATTATTTATTCTTTTGGTTCTTGTTTATTTATATGTCTATATATATATATATTCAATGTTTTATAATTATGGTTATATCTAATGTTCCACTCTGATATGATGGTATAGTCTCCTCATCGTACCACCTTTATACCCTCGATGCTAGTTGAAAGCCTTTGGTGTACGGAAATACACACTTGAGGCTATGTGACCCACCAGATAAAGGCACAGGTTAAGTGGATCCTAGGTCGGGATGTAATATTTGGAACATATCCCACTAAACCATGTGTCCAAATCATGTATATCTCTTCACCCCTTCTAGTTTTTTGGTTTTGACCTCTTTTGGGTCCATATTGCTCTGAAAGTAGTTCACAATTTTTAGAGTTGAATTTAAGAAGGTTATTATGGTTCTTTTATTTTGAAGTGAATTTTTATTGATGTGTGATATTGTTATTATTTATTATTGATGTTTTAAAAATTCATTTTGAGTGAAAAGGGGGGATTTCATGAAATAAAGGATTTAAAATCTAGTTTTGATGGGTAATTTGAAAAAGAAATTCCTTATTTCTCATGATATATTTGATAAATTGTTGTTTTAATTTTGGAATATGGGAAATTATTTATAAATAAAATTTGTATTTTATGTAAATTATTTAAAAATATACCATTTATTTTGGAAATTATTTTAAATTGTTATAAAATTGTGAAATTATTTCATTAGATTTCAAATGTAGTGGAGCATTTTTTTTCAAGGTTTGTTTTATTTAAAAAGGGAGGATTTTTTTACAAGTGTATGCCTTAATAAAATGGGTTTTAAATCCTTTAATGGGAATTATTGATTTTAAATAAGGAATTTTTTATGGTGTGAGTAATTTATTTTACTTTGGTGGGTTCCAATTTTTGGATTTATCCTTTAGTTTGTAATAGGTCCATTTGGTTTTAAATTTTGAGGCATGAATTGATTATGTTCATGACTTGTGTTATTTAGGGTATGCCTCTTAAAATGGTAAAGAAATAAAGTTTAATTATTGTTTCTAAGGATGATCCTCTTAGTAAATCCTCTCACTACATAGAGAAGATACCTTTAGTTATGTATTCTACCTAGAATCTAAATATAGTGGTGGACATGGAACGTCCTTTACTCATGGACCTTGTCTCAAACTTCTTGAACTAGGATCCTTTCTCTTTTTATAGAGATAAATTTTCATCTAAATTATTTTAGTGGATAGAAAGGATTGAGAGAATCCTAAATTCTCTTGAGACTCCTGAAGCTTCAAGTGAGAGAGCTATTGTGAGTTTACTTATTTGACCAAGCTGAGTGTGGTGTGAGTTGATGGTTCTTTCTTTATTTCATGAGAGAATGTTTTGGGAGTTCTTCAAGTTTATTTAGTAGTTATATCTCAAGGATGTGAAGGTGGAGATAACTCTTGAGTTCATGATACTTCATCGGGGGTGAGCTGTTTGTGAAGGGGTATATTGATCTCTTTATGAAGACTATGACATTATCTTCTAAGTGGGTCATAATAAACTATATAAAATATCATTTAATTGAAGGATGTATTTTACTAGACATTATTTCAGTTGTGATTTATTCTATCCTAACATCTTTCAAGTAGGTGGTTAAGAGGGATATGCGAGTAGAAGCTGACTAGTTTAGCAAACCTGTAATGGGTGACACAACATTTTTACCTTGTGTGATTGAAGGTAGATCATCTAGTGTATATTTGAAGCTGGATGAGCCCGAATTGGAAGTCTAGGTGGGTGATATTTTTTATTATTTGTGATTTTTTTTCTCCCTTTTTAGAATAATTGTTTTCTTTCATTTTTTTAGTGTGAGGATCTAAGGCACCCTAATCCCTATTATCAAAAATCTCCAAGGGAATTTATATATTGTATCCATTTGGGTAACCTTTAGAGGTTTTTTAATATTTATTTCTAGAAGAAGTGTTAGGTGTAGTTTGTCATGGGATGTTTTTCTATTTTTTGGTGGTCTATTATAGTTTTTTTTCATTTGGAATTGATCGAATATTTTGGTTAAAGTTTTTAAGATATTTCTTTTAGTATATATCCATTCAGGGTCTCTTAATATTTTATTATGGGGTTTTATACATTCTGTGGTTATGCTTATTCTTGGTTGATGAGATCTTGTTTATTGAGGTGTTTATGTGTGATATAGATTGCTATAAGAATGGATTTTTAATTGGATTTAATGGGGAACCCATGGTTCCATACTTGAGAAACTAGGATGTGTGGAACACAAATTCAGAATATATGTTGGTTAATGTTTGTATTGTTATATTGGGTTCACCATGAGATGGTATTATGTGTTTGAGCTCCTAATTTATTCTTATGGAGCTGTGTGACCTAAGGTGGTAGACCATGTTGTTTCTTAATGTGGTTGGTTGTGATTTGTGACTTGTCTGTTTCTGGTGGAGAATGTTTTGGTTGATGGATTTATTGATGGTTTTAATGGGATCATTTTGTTGATGTTTAGCTATTCTTGTGGGTATTTTCTATTGACTTTTTCTCAGTTTTTTTTTGGATGGTAATTTGTAGTTTTTTGGAAGGTCTCTTCTTTTTGGATGATTTGTAGAGGAGATGTTTCATGGATTAGTGGTATTGTTATTGGATTATTTTCTATTTATTTCACCATTTTAGATGAATTATCAATTATGGAGAGACCTATGGTAGGTCAACTTTATCTTAGGAATCTTAGTCCATTGGTTGTGGTTTAGTCTATTCTTGGAGATTCTCAGTGGTGTTTGGGTATTGGGTTTCCATTATATGAGTTTTATGTGGGTTGTCTGGTGATAATTTCTCTCCAGAACCTCTCTAATATTACCCAACCCACCCATATCAAGATTTTAGTTATGAAGGTGTTAGTTCTTTATGCTTTCTATTGTTCACCAAAGACTTTATTAGGGTATAAAGTGGCATGGCAGGGAGAATTTTGATACCCCCATGGCACTTTTTCTTTATTTATTCAATGATTTTGGGTTATTTTAAATTTTCCTAGAGTTTCTGGTGTTTTTTGAGTTCTTCCAAGTGTTTTGGGAGGTCTCTAGGAGTTATAGGTATATTTTGTAGTAGGATATTCCACAACCTAGGGATGTCACATAATAGTCACTAGCCTCGAGGTCCTTGGGTCTTCCTAGCCAAGGTACTCCACAATGCATCCTGGGGGGATATTTCATTGAGGGTCTCAGGCGGAGGACTCCATGTTATAGCATAGAGGTTTGTGCCCTAGTGCATCATGGCTCGGGGTTGATGGACCTACCCTATGGAGGTTATAAATTCCATAGATCATAGGGTTATGCTATAAGGGTTCTTATAAAGGAACACCACGCCATAGCCAGTAGGTCCACTCTGTGATGTATGCTACTTTTTTTAAGTGAAATTCATATTCTACTCTTGTTCACTTTAACCCAATTTTTTCCTCCTTCCCCTCCCATTTCATGTGTATGATGTCCCCAATGAGCTTAATAAGATATCTTTTGTCTCCCTCTTTGATTCTTGGATTATTCCCTTCGAATTTCAATCAATTTTCAAGGTAATCCCTCTCCTTTTTACTCCTTTCTAATCTCTCTATTACATATTTAATTTCTCATAGAGTTTCCTTTTCCCCTAAAATCCTAATCAATATGTGTTAGTATTTAGGGATTCGGGTTTGTTCTCACCTAGGGTTTTGGTTTATTAGGGTTTATAAAGGTTGGTTCTTCCTTATTTGGTGTTCTCTGTAAAAGGCGGAACATTGTAACTTGATTTCTATTTAGTTTGATATAGGTTTTTCTATGTTATTCATTTATTTTTCAAATCATAAAGTTCATTAGATTTATAAATTATCTTCTTATCAAAGTATATCCATGTATGACATTTGTGAAGGTTTTATAAATTGTTTAAATGAAATTTTTTCTAGGCATAAAAGGTTTTCCTTATAGAATTTAAGTATCACTTTGAAATTAAACTTTTATGTATACCAAGTGTTTATAGAAATGCTTATGAGGAAATTTTAAATGTTTTTAGTTACAAATATAGGGATTAGGCCCTGTTTTAGTTATTTAAATAAATAAAACCATGTCTTAAAGGATTTATTTGTTTTTTAAAAGGGGGTATTGTTTCAAAATAGTTTCTTAAGGGTATTTGAAAGATGGATTTAAAATAAATGGAAAGGACTTTGCATTCTTAGTTGTTCTTATTTAAAAGTATTTTATAGAATTTTATAAAACAAATAGATTGGTTGGTTATGAGACCCTAATTATTTCCGCCTTGTTCTTATTCACCCTTTATGGGTTATTTTTTATATTGTGATGATAATTTGATGTGGAAATGGGTTGTTTTAAGTGAGGGTGTTGGAGGAGAGGTGATTTTTATTATTTGTGCTTTTTTTATGAATGTACTAGTCAATGTTTTTTTGATTTCTCACCTCTATTTTGGTTTTGTCATGGGAACCCAAGTAGCTAAGTGGGATATGTTTATTTATTCTACACTATTTAGTAAATAATATACTAGTTCCCACTAGTTGTGTGTTAGGACAGGGCTAGAGAGGAGGTGTTGTTCTGATGATGTCAGTGTGGTATAGTCAGGCCTTTTGTGCTATTTTTATATGCAGCATAGGCCATTAGTTGGTCCTATGGTTATAATGATGTTAAGATCATCTCAATTTAGAACCTGGGGAGTTTTCCATGACACCTGTTCCTTGATTGGTGGTTTATGTTGGGGAGTTCCTTTATTAATATGTATCCCCTTAAATTTCTTTTACTTGTGGACCCATTTACTTTGTTTTTTTTTGTATTTTCTTGATATAGTGATGCATTCTCTTATCATGGTTTTATTATTCATGGTTTCTTATTGTAAGAACCTGGATCATCTTTTCAGTTATGTTTTTCCTTTCTCTGGAGTTTTTGAGAAAAGAGGAGTTTCTGGAAAATTTTGAAGTACACGCCGTGTACTTTGATGTCGCTCGAGGCTGTGTGCCGGTTGTGTCATGACCATGCACACGGACATGTAGGGGTGATGTGGAGGCCACCTAAAGAGGAGTACGAAAAAGCCTAGTACATGTCGTGTACTAAAAAAGTACACGCCATGTACTTTCTTTTTTTCATTAAATGGATCGGGGTCGCATCTGACGGACAGAACCGTCTTCTTCTAGGTGTTCTTCATCCGAGAGCACATATACGACCATGAATCTCCTCCGAGCTCCCGAGCCTTCATCCGTCCTCTGAATCAACCGTCGTCAATTGCGTTGGAACCGTAGCGGTAATCTCTTCCTTCTCCTAGAGCTTTGTTTTCCAATTCCTCCTCTTTTGCAAGTTATCATGGGTTGAATGTTTTGTGTGTTTTCATAGATCTACAATGTTATAAGGATATTAAATCTTCGGGGCTCAAGTATAGCAATCTCCTAACATCGAGGTAGGTGGTTTGTGCCTTTCTGTAGAAATTCTTTGAGTATTTGTGCATATTCCACCAATACCCTTGAATGGGGTATTGCCGGTTTCCTATTTTTCTCTTGTTGTTTGCCTGCTTTGCTTATATGCTTGAGTATAGGTTTTTGTTTGTGAATAGGGTAATTTAATGTGCTTTGGATTCTTTGCTTATGCATGTTTTTCTGTTTATGATTTTTGGTCTAGTTTTCATGTTAGGCTTTGCCAGTTCCACACCTAGCTTATAGGATGGTGTGACTGTTCTTCCTTGCTGAGATGTTGTAGAATGATATCCAATTAGTTCTTGAGGTTCACTTTGGCCATTACGTGATGCGATACTTGTTGACTTTACATAAGGATGAGAGAACCTAGTGTTGCAGACCATAGAGAGAATGGACGTAAGGGATTCTCTAGAGTGTCTTTAATTTACGATGTGAGACCATAGGGGGAATTGACATTGAGTTCTTCCTCAGAGTGTTTGTAGTTCCTCTACGCAGGCCACAGGGGGAATGAGACGTTGAGTGCTTCCCCAGAGCGCCTTTAGTACGATACGAGACTATAGGGGGAATTGACGGTGAGTGCTTCCCCAGAGAGTCTATTCTTTCTTACTTTAACTGAACCAGAGGGGTGAGACTGTGTGTTCCTCCCAGAGGGTTTCTAGTACTTGTAGGTTGAACCTTAGGGGTTAGGATGTGGTAAATACCCATAGGTTCCCTTTTTGTTCTACTTGCTTGAGTGGCTGCTTCCTTATTCGTAAATTATATGCTAGAAACTGTGGATTGTTACTGTTTTGCATTATCCTATTTACTGCTTATTGTTTACTGCTTACTGTACTTTACCTTCCATATATTCACTGACTATTAGGCACAGATCTTTGGGTGGTTGCCTACTGGGAATTTGTCTCACACCCTGTTTGGGTCATGCTTTTGGGCCCAAACAGATTATATTGTTTCAGGTATAGATAACGGCAACCGCCCTTCTACTTCAGGTTCTTGATTGCACTGGAGCTGGAGAGCATGGGACCAAGCCAAGGATTGTGATGTTATGGAGTTTCTCATTTGTTTTTATTTCATACCTTGGTATAGTACTGTATTCAGCATTGTGACTTGTTTGGCTGTTTTCCTAGACATATATGTGTCATGCATCATTTACTTATATTCTGCTCCAGTTTTTTATTTATCAGTCTTCCACTATTTACTCTTGTATGGATGTTTACTGCTTCCGCTATTATTGTATATTTGTTTCCCTTCCACTGCGTACTCTTCCAATGAGGGAATAGTTTCCCCACTATCACACCCAAGGCCCTTGCTACTAGTCGGTAGCCTCTGGCGTTCGAGGAAATGCGCTTGAGTCCATGTGACCAACCGGATACGGGGAACCCCTGGGTGGCTTCCGGAACCGGGATGTTACAAATTGGTATCAGAGTGTTTCCTTTATCTTGACTTACTTTTTGGAGCCTTTATCCAGGGATAGGATGGAATAGGTACTTGGTAATAATTTGTGCTCAGGAGTAGATAACTTGTGTACAGGGAAAAACCATACTACCTCGTTGTTGCAATTTTACTGGTTTGCAATTTTACAGTTGATTTGATTTCACCTTGAGTGACTCACATGAGGTGTGTTGTTACTATTGATATTATTGAAGTTCTATTTCTGTTGCAACCTGATGAGATGAGGGAATTCCATCTCATGCATCATATAGGCACTTGCTAGAAATCACATGTCATGCATTTTTTCCATGACATCTAGGATGCATTAGTGATTACATATTATTGTGTTAGATGATGTGTAAAATATGCATGTTTTTTTGACAGTTTCCTTGATAGAAATACCTGTTGTTTGATAGGAAATTGTTTGTATAGAGATTTACTAGAATGAACACCAAATTTTGGTTCTTGAGGTGTTATGGGCCCTCATAAATTGGAACTTGGTGTATCATTGACTTGTTTCCCTTGTATATGATATGTAGGAGATTCCAAGATTTGATCTGCTAGGAGTATGGGCCCTCACGGATCGGAATTTGGCACCTTCATGCTTATTTTTTGTGTTCTCTGGGCTTCGGAGCAGTTTCTGAGCTACTGCCCAGAAAAAACCCAGAATACACAGTGTGTACTTTATGAATACATGTTGTGTAGTTTTCAATACCGTGTTGCTGACTGTGTGGGCAGAAACATGGGTTTGTGGAAAATCTTCAAGAACATGCCATGTACGGTAAGTACACGCCGTGTTGTAGTGACCGTGTGTCTACCCATGTGACTGACGACACGATTGGATAAAATTTGACCTTACACGTCGTGTGCTGTTGGTACACATTGTGCCTTATGATCTAAGTACCTGGTCGTTTCACTAACAACATGGGTCAGGGAAAGTCCTTCAAGTACATTCCATTTTTCCATAGAGCATGTCGTGTAGAGAGAGTTGTGTGGCTGGCCATGTAACTAACAATACGGGTCGTTAAAAAATTATCTAGTACACGTCGTGTCCTCGGTGAACACGCCATGTCGGCTAGGATTAAGAGGACCGTGTGGTTTAGTCATGTAAGGAGACTCGGGCAGGGTAATAGAGTTCAAGTACATGCCGTGTAGTTTTTATACACATCATGTAGTTATGTTTTGTAAAACTTGAATGTTTCTTCTCCTATTCCCCTCTTTTACTCTTGTGTTCCATCTTTGTTAATCTTGATCTAAAATTGTGCATTTGACCTTTCAGATTCATGGCACCGAGATGTCCTCCAGTTGCACACTAGCTACCAGGCGGTGATCAGACGCTAGATATGGATGATCAGGGACTTCCCACAGATCCTCCTACTATTCTAGCCTTGGCACTAGTAGTTATACCAGTTTCAGGATCCGATGCGTAGCTTAGGGAAGGTTTTCTAAGGATGATGCAGACCTTCCAGGGAGCTCTGCCTTCTACCACATCTATGGAAGACTTGATGTGGGTTTTCCAGCAGTAGCATCCTCTCACCTTCTTAGGGGAAGGAGGACCTCAGGCTGCAGAGTCATGGCTAGAATCCATGATGACGATCTTCGAGAATTTGGAGAAGCCTCCAGAGAGGCGGGTCAATCTCGCTACCTATATGCTATGAGACTCCACCAAGAGGTGGTGGGACGTTATCTTACAGGCGGGTCATCAACAGGTTATGGCATGGGAGGAGTTTCAGTGCGTCTTTTATGATTACTTCTATCTGAAGACCCTAAGGGCTGACTAAGCCCAGGAGTTCATGAGCCTGGAGCAGGGTACTCTTTCTTTCATGGAGTATTCCTCTCGTTTCACCAAGTTTCAGCATTTCACACCCCTCTAGAGTGCATATGGGTTGTTCTTTGCAAGTAAGTTCAAGGATGGTCTTAGGCGGGAGATCTGCTCGCAGGTGAATATCTTCAGGATGACTTTTATTGCTTCTATCATCAACCAGGCACTGATTACGGAGCGCAATCTGAGAGATTCTGGAGTTGAGATCCAGGGCGGTTCCTCTTCCAGGGTTAGTGCTACACCAGCTGACAGCAGGAAGCACCATAGAGAGTCTATGTGTGGTGATCTGAGGTGGTGAGGCACATCTACAGGTGGCTAGGTAGTATGTTACCAGTGTGGAAGGGCTATACATACGAGGCCGCAGTGCCATAGGGACCCAGTGGAGTGCCGATCTTGCGGAAAGATGGGTCACCTTCAACGATTCTGTCAGGTTTTCTCACTAGAAGCTAGTGACAGAGGTTTATCCTTGACTCCTCGTTTAGGAGCAGCGCCACCAGTTTCTCACCAGTTTGGGAACTGGAGTACTTCCGGCCATTCAGACTGAGGTGGAGGTCGTGGCTGGGGTGGTCAGTCGTCGGTCTATCAGCGACATCAGGGCGAATCAGCTCAGAGCAGTCAGGCAGGGTCACAGGGTCGTGGTACAGGTCAGGCTTTTGCAGTGGAGTAGGCCCAGCTGGAGCAGGATCCCAAACCTTCTACAGTTCGAGGTACGGTCTTAGTAGTCTCAGTTTTATCTTCAACTCTTTTCGATATTGGTGTTACACATAGCTTTATATTTTTTTCTATTATGGAGAGCCTTGGGCTCTGTATATTTTTCTCTACTGATATCTCGATGCTAGATACACCGTTGGGGGTTAGGGTGACTAGTGTACATCAGTGCAGGGAGTGCCCTCTAGAGGTTGTGGGGTGTCACTTGTTATGGGACCTTTATGTCCTAGAGATGACAGGCTATGATTCCATCCTTGGTATGGACTGGTTGGTTCCCTTCCAGGCATCCATCGACTGTTAACCATAGGGTGAGTTTCATATCACTTGAGGGTGGATCTTTTCTTCATCAGGATGAGTGGGATGTCCAGGCGAGCAGAGTAGGACCCGAGCATCATGGTCTAGGAGGATTTACAGCTCAGATTTCCAGTCTATATCTGGATGACCAAGGGACTTCACAGATAGACTTTACTCTAGTGGTGGATCATTTCAGGGATGTCTTTCCAGAGGACTTTTCAGATTTTCCTCTGGAGCGTGAGGTAGACTTTTCTATTGAGCTCGTGCTAAGAGCAGCACAGGTGTCCATTCCCCCTTATAGGATGGCGAAACCTGAGCTATAGGAGCTCAAGAAACAATTGGAGGAGTTGCAGGCAAAGGGTTTCATCTAAACCAGTACTTCTCCTTGGGTTTCTCCTATCCTATTTGCAAAGAAGGCAGACAGCACCCTTAGGCTTTGTGTGGATTATTAGAAGCTGAACCAGTTGACAGTTAAGAACTGATATCCCTTGCCGAGGATTGATGACCTCTTTGATCAGCTTCGAGGAGACCGGGTGTTCTTGAAGATCTATTTGAGGTCCGGTTATCATAAGTTGTGCGTTAGACCATCAGATATACCACTTACAGCCTTTAGGAGTAGTTATGGTCTACGAGTATATGGTTATTCCATTCGGCCTCACGAACGTGCCTGCAGTTTTCATGGAACTGATGAACCGAGTGTTTCATCCATACTTGGATTCCTTCGTGGTGGTTTTCGTGGAAGACATCTTGGTGTACTCTCACACTCAACATGACCATTCTACCCATCTTGAGATCATTTTGAGTACACTGAGAGAGCATCAGTTATATCCTAAGCTCTCGAAATGCCACTTTTGGATGGATCAGATTCACTTCTTGGGTCATGTTATCTCAGAGACAGGAGTATCAGTAGACCCAGAGAAAGTTATAGCAGTAGTTTCCTGGGAGAAGCTGAAGAACATCTTCGAGGTGTAGAGTTTTCTAGGGATGGCTGGATACTATAGACACTTCATACAGGACTTTTCATGCTTAGCAGCACCGTTGACAGATCTGACTAAAAAGGGTGCGAAGTTCTTGTGGTCAGATTCTTGTGAGTCAACCTTTCAAGAGATGAAAGGGAGGTTGACGTTAGAATTGATACTAGTCTTTCCAGATCTGGGAAAAAGCTACACTGTTTACTGTGATTCAGGTATCGGTCTGGGAGTTGTGCTTATGCAGGGAGAGGGAGTCGTCGCGTACGGGTCTCGGCAGTTGAGGAAACATGAGAGGAACTACCCGACGCACAATCTGGATTTGGCAGCTGTTGTCCATGTCTTACGCTGTTGGAGACACTATCTTCTGCGAGATCACTTTATGGTTTTCACCAACCACAAGAGTCACAAATACATCTTCAATTAGTGGGACCTGAATCTGGGACAGCGCAGGTGGGTCGAGTATCTTCAGTCCTTCGACTTTGAGCTTGCCTATACACCTGGGAAGGGAAATGCAGTTGCTGATGTGCTGAGCAGGAGAACTTAGATACAGGCAGTTCAGGAGGCCAGTAGTGAGTGGCAGCTTATGGATCTGTTCTTTGAGATGCATTTGGAGGTGCATGACAGACAGGGGAAGACTTTCCTATATTCTATAATTTTTACCTCTACACTTCTTGATCGGGTACGAATGAGGCAGCTATCAGATTCTTAAGGCCTAGTTCTATGGGAAAGCGTGTTAGGAGAGGACCCTATTCCTAGATGGACAGTGGGAAAGGATGAAATCTTGCATTTCCAGGGATGCGTATGGGTGCCAGCAGACATACGCGAGGAGCTAATGCGGGATTTCCATTCCCCTATTTGGGCGGTTCATCCTGGAGTCACCAAGATGTATCAGGATCTTCATCACCAATATTGGTGTCCAGGTATGAAGAGTGATGTTGTTGGTTTCATTATGAGATGTTCTACGTGTCAGCAGGTGAAGGCATAGTATCAGTGACCGGCAAGTCTTTTACAGCGGTTACCCATTCCGGAGTGGAAATGGAATGATGTTGTGATGGATTTCGTGACCGAGTTTCCAAGATCGCCTCGTGGGAATGATGCGGTTTGGGTTGTCATCGAAAGGCTCATGAAGGTTACTCACTTTTTGCCGATCAAGAAGACCTTCAGTGTCGATGAGTTGGGATGGTTGTACATCTGAAATATTGTACATCTGCATGGAGTCCCACAATCCATTATTTTAGATAGATATGCGCACTTTACTTCTCAGTTCTGGCAGGGGCTTCAGAAGGCTTTGGATACACAGGTACTTTTGAGCACAACATACCATCCCCAGACAGATGGCCAGTCAGAGCACATGATTCAGGTGCTTGAGGATATGCTCCTATCTTGCATTATGGAATTTGGAGGTTCTTGGGAAAATCATATACCTCTTGTGGAGTTTTCCTACAATAATAGTTTTCAAGCAACTATTAAAATGACACCTTATGAGGCTTTGTATGGTAGGCCATGCCGATCACCCTTATGTTGGCTGGAAGCAGGAGAGGTAGCTTTGCTAGGACCCCGTCTTGTTCAAGAGACCTCAGAGTAGATAGAGTTGATTCAGGATAGGATGGCTACTACACAGTCTCGACAGAAGTCTTATGTTGATCAGTGAAGATGACCTCTGTAGTTCAAGGTTGGGGATCATGTTTTCTTGCATGTCGCACCGAGGTTGGGACATAGGAAAATTTAGAGACAGTTTAATCTTTCACTGCTGTACATCGGGCCGTTTGAGGTGTTGGGGAGAGTTGGGTAGGTTGCCTATCGGTTGCAGTTACCTCAGAGGTATTGTGCTATGCACGACGTCTTCCACGTTTCTCAGCTCCGACGTTACTTTCTAGACCCATCTCATGTCTTTAGACCTGAGGAGGTTGAGCTCGAAGTGGATGCATCATTTGAGGAGCATCCTATCCGGATTTTTGATCATAGTACGAAGGTTATCTGTGGTCGGTCTGTTCCTCTGGTATGAGTCCTTTGGCAGAACGGGCGAGTACAGGATGAGACTTGGGAGAGGGAGGCCGATGTACAATCGCAGTGGCCGGAGCTGTTTGGGTATTCTTCTTCTATGCTTCACTAGTGAAATTCAAGGACGAATTTCTTTAAGGGGGGAAGTTTTTAAGAACCTGGACCATATTTTCAAGTAATTTTTTCCTTTCTCAGGAGTTTTTGAGAAAATAGGAGTTTCTGGAAAATTTTGAAGTACACGCCGTGTACTTTGATGCCACTCGAGGCTGTGTGTCGGCCGTGTCATGACCATGCACACATCCATGTAAGGGTGATGTGGAGCCCGCCTAAAGCGGAGTACAGAAAATCCTAGTACATGTCATGTACTCAAAAATTACATGTTGTGTACTTTCTTTTTTTTCATTAAATGGACCAGGGTCGCGTCTGACGGATAGAACCATCTTCTTCTAGGTGTTCTTTGTCCGAGAGCACTCGTATGACTGTGAATCTCCTCCAAGATCCCGAGCCTCCATATGTCCTCCAAATATCCCGCTGTTGATTGCATTGGAACCGCAGAAGTAATCTCTTACTTCTCCTAGAGCTTTGTTTTCCAATTCCTCCTCTTTTACAAGTTATCATGGGTTGAACATTTTGTGCATTTTCGTAGATCTACGATGTTCTAAGAAGATTCAAGATCTGTGGCTCAAGTATAGAAATCTCTTAACGTCGAGGTAGGTGGTTTGTGACTTTCTGTAGAAAGTATTTGAGTATTTGTGCATATTCCACCAATACCCTTGAACGGGGTATTGCGTGTTTCCTGTTTTACCCTTGTTGTTTTCCTGCTTTGCTTATATGCTTGAGTAAGGTTGTTGTTTGTGAATAGGGTAATTTACTGTGATTTGGATGATTTTCTTATGCATGTTTGCCTATTTATGACCATTGGTATAGTTTACCTGTTAGTATTTTCCAGTTCCATGCTTAGCTTATAGGATGGTGTTACTGTTCTTCCTTGTTGAGATGATGTAGAATGATAGCCAAGTAGTTCTTGAGGATCACTTTGGTCGTTACGTGATGCGATACTTGCTAACTTTACATAGGGATGAGAGAACCTAGTGTAGCAGACCATAGGGAGAATGGACGTAAGGGATTCTCTAGAGTGTCTTTAATTTATGATGTGAGACCACAGGGGGAATTGACTTTGAGTGCTTCCTCAGAGTGTCTGTAGTTCCTTGACGTGGGCCACAGGGGGAATGAGACGTTGAGTGCTTCCCCAGAGCACCTTTAGTATGATATGAGACTATAGGGGGAATTGACGGTGAGTGCTTCCCCAGAGAGTCTATTCTTTCTTACTTTAGCTGAACCATAGGGGTGAGACTGTGTGTACCTCCCAGAGGGTTTCTAGTACTTGTAGGTTGAAACTTAGGGGTTAGGTTATGGGAACTACCCAGAGGTTCCCTTTTTGTTCTACTTGCTTGAGTGGATGCTTCCTTGTTCGTAGATTATATGCTAGAAACTGTGGATTGTTACTGTTGTGTATTATCCTATTTACTGCTTATTGTTTACTACTTACTATACTTTACCTTTCATATATTCACTGACTATTAGGCACAGATCTTTGGGTGGTTGCCTACTGGGACTTTGTCTCACACCCTGTTTGGGTCATGCTTTTGGGCCCAAACAGATTATATTGTTTCAGGTATTATAAGGGCAAGCACCCTTCTACTTCAGGTTCTTGATTACACTGGAGCTGGAGAGCATGGGACCAAGCTATGGCTTCTGATACTGTGGAGTTGTACATTTATTTTTCTTTCTTACCTTGGTCTAGTACTGTATTAAGCATTGTGACTTGTTTGGATATTTTCCTAGACATATATGTGTCATGCATCATTTACTTATATTATTCTCCAATTGTTTATTTATTAGTCTTCCGTTGTTTACTCTTGTATGGATGTTTACTGCTTCCGCTATTGTTGTATATTTATTTCCCTTCTGTTGCGTACTCTTCCAATGAGGGCATAGTTTCCCCGCTATCACACCTAAGGCCCTCACTGCTAGTCGGCAGCCTCTGGCGTTCAGGGAAATGCACTTGAGGCCATGTGACCAACCGGGTACGGGGCACCCCTGGGTGGCTTCCGGAACTGGGATGTTACACTTAGTTTCTAAAATTTCTTGAAATGTGACTTTGGGAAACCAATCAAACATAAATAATAATATCATGATAATATCATACACCATTATGATAAGAGAATACAATCAAAGTAAACAAATTAAATAGTGTCACAAGTAAAAAACTTAAGGGGATACATATCAATAAACTAAATATACAATATAAATCATTGATCAAGAAACAAGTTTCATGTGAAATTACCTAGGTCCTAATGTGTGATGATCCTAACAAGACTATAACCACAAAACCAATAATCGACCTACACTACATCAAAAATAACACAATCCACTTGACTAGACTACACTAGAATCATCGTAATGGAACCTATCCTTTATCCCTAGCCTAATGCACAAATAGGGATACACTAGTAGCATGTGCACTGGCTAGTGTAGCATAAATCAAGATCACCCACTTAGCTACTTTGGTTCCCATGATAAAACTAAAATGTAGTTGATAAATCAAACAACCACTAAATAGTGCATGCATAAAAAATAATAAACAATACATCTCACCTCACCTCCAACACTCTTGCATGAAATGTCCCTTTTACATGTCATATTATCCTCACAATATAACAAATAACCTATAATGGGTGAACAAGAACAATGGAAAAACAATTATGGTCTCATAACCAACCATGACATTTGTTTTATAAAGTTCCAAATGGGACTTTTGAAGACGTTTGACTCAGAATTCCAAGTCCTTTCCATTTATTTTAAATCCTTATTTCAAATAACCTTCATAAAACATTTTTAAAAAACACCCCCTTTTAAAAAAACATCATTTAAAACATGGTTTTTTTTCTATAGAAATAAAAATAGGAAAAAATCCCAACATTGTTCACTAAAACCACTTGAAAGTTCCTAATATTCATTTCGAAAAACACTTCGCATACAAAAGAATTTAATTTCAAATTGGTACTTACATTTCATAAGGAAAACTTTTTATGCCAAGATAAAATTTCATGGAAAATTTCATAAAACCATTGAAAACTTAAAATATGGATATAATTTCATAAGAATATAATTTATAAATCTCAATAACTTAATAAATTGTAAAATAAAAGAATATCATAGAAACGCCTACTTAAAACTGAATGGAAATCAAGTTACAATATGTTTCCTTCTGCGATGAACACCCAAATAAGGAAGAACCACCCTCTATGGACCCTATGAAACCAAAACCCAAGATTAAAACCAACCTAAAATACTAAATCCTCATTCATAATTATTGGGGTTTGGGGGGAAAGTAAACCCTAATAGAAATGGAATAGGGAAGAGGGAGAGAAGAAAGGGTAAAATGAGAGGTATTTCCTTGAATTTTTTTTTGAAATTAAAAGATATAGAACCAAGAATCAAAGTGGTAGAAGGAGTATCTACCCTTGAGCTTCTTTGAGACTTCGGTCATGTAAAATGAAAGTGGAAGGAGAGGGGAATTGGGTTAAAGTGAGTGGGGTAAGAATAGGGATTTTGGTTTAAAAAAATGGGCAGCATACACTATAGCATGGCCCTGATAGGTATGGTGTGTTGTGGATTTTTGGGAACCCTTAGGGTGTATACCCTCAGGATACAACATGGAGACCCTGGGGCTAGCTGTTATGATGTGACCTCCCTATGATGTGGTGTTTTCTAATTCATCGTAGTCTTATATCTCCCTAGGACCTCCTGAAACACTCGAATACACCTAAAAAACAAAAAAAAAACTTCTAAAAACATAAAATAACCCAAAATAATTGAATAAATAAAGAAATAGTGACATGGGGGTGTCTCAATGTATACCTATTGAGTAGGTACATACTAGATCCCTCATATGTACTGAGTTTAGAGGTTTGGTAGTTAGAAAATGACCCCTCTTGCATAGAGCATCTAGTGAAGAGCTTAGATGATAGGGTTATAGTTCTAAAAAAAGGAAAACGCACCTTATAAAAGTACTATGGAGAAATAATAAGTATGAAGATAAAATATAGGAACTTGGGGACGTTATGAAATAGAAGTACCCTCTTATATTTTAATATTAGATTTTGTATTGTAATTTCAAGGATGAAATTTTTAAAGGGGGGAATGTAACATCTTATGTTTTTAGAAGAAAATTCCTTCCTTGAATTGATAACCTTCATAAATTATTTCCTTAGAAACTAAATTATACTATAAGTAAATCATATGCACTATGTAACAAAGTAAGCAACATTTTATTTCATGAAATATCATTGCAAACAATAGATGGATAAATTCCATAGGATCAATACGAGAATAATGGGACAATAAAAACATACAAAAAACATCTATAAAATTAGGAAATCCAATGGGTTGTGATCACCTAGAAATACCATATCCTCAAAAGACACTATAAATTTAAAATAACTCATTAGAAATATGATTATAATTTTGTAAAAGTATAAGGAATATTGCAATAAAATATAGTGAATAATTAATGATACGAATAAGAAGTATTTATAAGATGTGTAAATATTATATATACATTATAAATATGACCATTTGAATAGTAACCTAATTTTTAGAAGACTAACGTGATTGTTAAAATAGTAACCTAACTATTGGAATAGTAAAATGATAATTAGAGTAGATAATAAAATAAACTTATAATTAATGTTTACCATAATAAAATAAATAAAAATAAGTAGTATCCAAGCATGGCCTGTCCAAATGGTGATTGAACTCGTGGGGAGACTATAATCTATATCAAATAACCATAAAAAGTAGTGTAAATAATAATAAACCAGAATCTATATTGAGCAGCATAATATGGATATTACAGTGATACGATAGCCATATATAAATCATCAACAGATGTTATAATTTTTTTTCTATATTGCAATGTCATGAAATCATACATAAAGAGAGAGACCACCTATGGGATGGTCATATATAGAATGGTCCAAAACATACAAAACCAATTAAGATAGGAAAAAAGTAAATGGACCTGAGTCCTTTCATGGTCATGCCTCCTACTTCACCTCGCATCCCAGCTTAACCATCAACAAGGGCCTTTCCCTTACTTATATCCATGATCATAAAATCTATATGGGCACTAAGATTCCCATACAAGGTGTTAGTAAAAATTAGTAGGTCACCCCCAATGGTGTTCCTAAACAAATCTAGAATATATAATTGCATGATAGAGATGATACACTAATCAAAAAAGTATAAAAATATACTTTTCACAATATTTAATGTTTAACACTCAATCCTTTGAGAAATCATACCTAATTCAGCCAATGTCAGAATGGGATGATTCTCTCATAGTCTGAACACGACTCTTGGGTGAATGATCCATCACTGATCATCTAATTAATAGAGGTGGAGGATTTATCACCATATTAACATTGAAGGTGAATGGGTTATCACTGTTATCTCACATGGGTGAATGATATATCGTCATATCATAATCCCAAGGTGAATTAGTTATCATTGTATAATCATGTAAGCTGAACATGACACCACTATTATATCACATAAGGTGAATGATATATCTATATCCACTTGTCCATGGAGAATGATATGTCACCAAATCACAACCTCAAGGTGAATGATATATCCACAATGCACTAGTACAGGTGAATGATATATCATTGACTCATAATCTAAGTGAACAATGTATCGGCATCCACCCTGTCTATGGTGAATAAGGCATCAAAATACTCATCTATAGAGGTTAGACGATGTACCACTGAAACATACCAAGGGTATAAGATTTACTATAGAGACCAATAACAAAGTGAATGATATATCACTACACTCATCAATAAGGGTGGATGGTGTACCACAATAGTCATGGGTAGGGTGAACAATTTATCACCAACACATAACTCAAGGGTGGATGAGTCACCATATTCTAATAAGAGGATGATTGATATATCATTATGCTCATTAATAGAGGTGGAATATTTACTACCAAAAAATACATAGGGAGAAAATATACCACCAACCCCAATAAGAATATGAACGTCTTATCACCAGTTCGTTATGACAATAGTGAATGATATATCACTAATAAAATGACTCCAGTGATTGACATATTACTAATTAAATAATATAAGTTATTGATATATCATAAACCTATAATAAAATGAACAATTCATCATATAAAACATATGAAGTGTGTGAATGAACTATAACCTCATACCCATGGTTTAAGATCCCCTAAACTCACCTCTCATAAGGGTCATACCAATTTGACTATTACCCATTCCAAGGGTTCTATGATAAGTCTATCTCACTGATATTTAAATTTTTTATGTTATTTTTATTATTTAACTATATGTATTTCAAAGTGTTTTTATATTTAATTTTGAATGATTAATTAAATAAGTAATCAATATCTTTAAATATTTATTTTGTAAATTTATATATATATATATGTATATATTATTTTAGTAGTTGTAATTAATTAATTTTTATGTTAATAATTTTTTTTTAGAATTTTAAATAATTAATTTAAATTAATAATAATTGTTTTATGCTTTTAATTTAATTTTTTTTCATTAATTGTGTTGTTTTTTAAATATATAAATATAATAAAATATTTAAAATTTAAAATTCTATAATAATTAATAATGATAATAAATATTTTTAAGAATTATTTTTTATTAATTAATTATAAGTTTTAGAAATAATATTTTAAATAGGAATAATAATTTGAAATTCCTTATTTGTATTAGTAATTTTCTTTAAATGTTTAATTATAATATTATTTATAATAATGATAATAATGTTCGATAGCTACTGACAATGGCTACTGTCTTTAATAGGGGTGGGCTACCCACCCCAACCAATCCCCCTTCATCTACCCTGCTACACTGCCTATAAAAGGGAGTGCACCCCGCCTAGATTGGTGATTACCGATAAAAGGGAAACTCGGAAATCACCAATAACATACCCATCTTTCTTTTCTGCTAACCTTTCTCCTTTATTCTAATTTTACTTGTTTATTTTTTTTTCACAACACGTTATCAGCACGAACACTCAAAGAGGGAGAAAGGTATACTTTTATTTTAAACCTTATTCTCACCACTTGGTTGAATGGTTCTAATTATTTATTCTTTTCATCTTAAACCTTATTATCACTGTTTGGTTGGATAATTATAATTATATATATAATATTATTTATTTTCCACTAGATTGGATGATTTATGTGGTTTATTTAATTACCGCCATAAAGGTCAATTTTCCGCTTGCTTGGACAGTTTTAATTTATTTATTTTGCACCACCAAATTGGGTGGTCTATTTAATAAATCAGTACAGATAAGAAAATTTTAAATGAGTAATTCGATATATTGATTTATTTATTTCAAACCCTCACATGAATGGTTTATTAACTAATTAAGGTGGGATATATATATATATATATATAATATTAGATGATAATATTAACCAGATTTTAATGTTTTTGGTACCATTTTATTTTCTTTAACCCGAATGTAAATTATTATTGTATTCTTATTTTAAATAATAATAAAGTTTTTTTTCTCTCGCAGTTATCATCATGTCAAATCTCACAAAACTAGAATTAACAGCTCTTGATATTACTGGAAGTAATTACATGTCATGTATGATAGATGTTAAAATTCATCTTGAATCGATGGATCTCACAGAAACAATTAAAGAAAATAATTCACAAACCCTCCAAAATAAACCAAATGCGATGATCTTCCTTAGAAGATATCTCAATGAGGGTTTGAAATGTAAATACCTAACAGAAATAAATCCATGTAATCTCTGAAAGAGTTTGAAATATAGGTATGATCGTCAAAATGAGTTGAATTTTATTGAGAATCACGGGCCATCAAATGATGATTTAACTTACCTCGAAGTAGGTGATTTTACTTGTGAATTTGATGAGATGATAATTGGAAATAATTCAGAAAAGTTATAGTAGTTATGATATATGATATGTTGTTTTGTTATGTATGCTTTATATTTTGGATGTTGTATTATTTTATTTTCATAAGGAGTTTCTTATAATATTATTGTATTTACTTTGAAGCGTTGAAAAAAATATTTGCATACCAGATAGTGGAACAACACACAAAATTTTTAAGAATAAAAAATATTTTTTTGATCTTAAACCAACAAGACAAATTGTGAATACTATATTAGGTTCTGTAGATTTGATAGAAGAGACTGGTAAAGCGAGTTTTTCTTTACCTAATGAGACACAATTTTTTATAAGAGATTTGTTGTTTTCACCAAAGTTTTAAAAAAACTTGTTAAGTCTCAATGATATATACCATCATGGATATGATACTCAAAATATATATAAAAAAGGTGAAAAGTACATGTGCATTACCATTAATAAATCTGGTATGATTCATGTACTAGAAAAAATACCAAAAAAAATATCATCTGAATTACATTAAACATATATAAGTGAAATCAAAACGAATATGGTAGTAAAAAATGGACCACAAATCATTAATTTTTGGCATGACTGGTTAGGTCATCCAGGTTTAGGAATGATGTCAAAAATAATTGAAATTTTTTATGGACATTCAATAAAGGTCTAGAAGATCTCTCTACTAAGAAAAATTTCATGTGAGGCTTGTTCACTTGGAAAACAGATTGTGAGACCATCTTCAGCTAAAATTAAGGCTAAAATGTCAACCTTTCATAAACGAATTCAAGGGGATATATGTATACCAATTCATCCATAGTGTGGTCCATTTAAATATTTTATGGTATTAATTGATGCATTTAGTAGATGGTCACATGTACATTTTCACTCAAAATGTAATGTAGATTTTTCACAATTTCTTGCTCAAATAATTAAATTGAGAGCACAATTCATTTATTATGTCATCAAGAAAGTAAGGATCGATAATGATGGAGAATTTACCTCTCAATATTTCAATGATTATTATATGGAAATAGGGATAAATGTAGAGAATCCAGTCTATCATGTTCATACATAAAATAGTTTAGTTGAATCACTGATAAAATGCCTTCAACTTATTATTAGACCATTAATAATGAGAACAAAGTTGTCGAGCTCTATATGGGGTCATGCAACATTGCATTCCTCGACATTAATTCTCATAATAACAAGTGAATATCATAACCACTCTCCACTCCAATTGGATTTTGGCTAAGAGCCTAACATCTCCCACTTAAGAATCTTTGGTTGCGTAGTATATGCACCAATTTCTCTCTCACAACGTGCAAATATGGGACCTCAAAAAAGGTTGGGAATATATATAGGATGTAAATCCTCATGCATCATCAGATATATTTAACCAAAAACCAGTGATATATTTACAACACATTTTGTTGATTGTCACTTTGATGAAGAAGTGTTCCCAACACTAGGGGAGAAAAGAAACAAAGGGAGAAAATTTCTAGAAATTTTCAAATGTTATCTTTTCTTGATCCTCCCACCCAGTAGTGTGAGATAGAAGTGAAAAAAGATTTTACATTTTCAAGAACTAGAAAATCAATTGCCTGGTGCATTTACTGATTCAAAGGGCGTGACTAAATCACACATACCGACTGTAAATACACCGACTATAATTGATGTCCCGAGAACACAATTACATAATGACATTGCATAAATCTCAAATTCATGCCTGAAGCATGGAAGACCAATTGACTCTAAGAATAGAAATCCTCGAAAAATAAAAGGAATGAGTATAATTTAAAACCCCTTTATGGAGTTGTGTGTTCCATAAAAAACATGTAAGTTAATTGTTCTCAAAGAAACACATGATAACAATCATAAATATAATTCACAGGATATAAAAAACCCTAAATGTTTTGAAAATAATGAAATCTCTCTTAATTATTCCACTACAGGTAATATATCAAACTTATGTAATGTACAAAATATTAATGAAATATTTTCATATTCTATGTCACATGATATAGAAAATGAAGACCCTAGACCAAGGTTTGTTATGTAATGTAAAAAATGACCTGATTGGAATAAATGAAAAGACGCAATGAAAGTTGAATTAAATTCAATTAATTGGAACAGAGTTTTTAGAAATATCATGCTCACACCAAAAGTTGTGAAGCCTATTGGATATAAATGGTTTTTTTAAAAAAAATTGAGGTTGAAGCCTCAGTTTATTCATGGAAGGGGCTACAGTACAAAGAAAACCACGCAACAAGCAATACAGGAAAAATGAGATTGTAAATGGGTTTATGGGTTTTTGGATATAAATGGGTTTTTGTGTGTAAGTGTAATGAGAAAAATGAGATTATAAGATACAAAGCTCATCTTTTCACACAAGGTTTTTCTCAGAGACCCAAAATTGATTATGAGGAGACATATTCTCCTGTTATGGATGCTATTACTTTTCGATATATAATCAGCTTTGCAGTAGCTGAGAAGGCTAATATGTGTCTTATGGATGTTGTTACAACTTATTTATATGGGTAACTTGATACTAGTATATATATGATAATCCCTAAAGGATTTAAAATACTTGAAGCATTGAAATAAAAAACCAGAGACCTATATTCAATTAAATTGTAGAAATCCTTGTATAGATTAAAACAATATGGGTGTATGTGGTATAATCATTTGAACAAATATTTGTTAAATAAAGGGTATGTAAATAACCACATATGCCCATGTGTTTTTATTAAGAAAACAACATCTAAATATGCAATCATTGTTGTTTATGTTGATGATTTAAATATCATCATAACTCCAGAAGAGATCAATAAAGCAATGAGAAACTTAAAGGATGAATTTTAAATGAAAGACCTGAGAGAAACCAAATATTGTCTTGGATTACAAATTGAGCATATGCAAAGTGATATATTTTTGCATCAGTCGAATGACACTTAAAAGGTCTTAAAACACTTTAATATGAATAAAGTAAATATTTTAAGTATTCCAATGTTTGTTCGGTCTTTAAATAGCAAGAAAGATCAATTTCAACCTTGTGAAGAAAATGAGGAGTTGGTTGGTCTAGAAGTACCATACCTTAGTGCTATTGTAGCACTAATGTATATTGTTAATTGTACTCATCCTAATATTTTTTTTACTAATTTATTGGTAGGATTTAATTCATCCCCTACACAAAGACACTGGAATAAAATTAAACATATTTTTCATAGTCTTTGTGGCACTATTGATTTGAGTTTATTCTGTTCTAACAAATTAAAAAGAAAGATGACCAATTTTGTAGATGCATGTTATTTATTTGATCCACATAATGTGCTATCACAAACTAGTTATGTGTTCATAGTTGGAGGTGTTTCCATATCTTAAATATCATAGAAGTAGACAATCGTCGCAACATCTTCATATCACGCGGAAGTAATAGCATTACATGAAGCATGTCGAGAATGTGTTTGGTTGCGTTCTATGATTCGACACATTCGAGCGGCAAATAGATTGCATATAGATTGTGTTGGGGTTAACTAATTAAACCCTAGATAAGTCAAGATCCACTGTTTTGTATAATGGTGAACAAATTGGTAAGTTTTTAATTAACATATTAGTTATGAATAGAATAGATCAAGAATGAAAAACTCGGTCAAGATATTGGGACAAGATAAATATGCAGTGCAAGAATGTAAAGAGGACAATAGATGTAGCGTGTTTTAGCCCCAAGGGGACCTACGTGCACGGTGATAACACCACCAGGGAAACCAATTTATTAAGAAATCAAGAAATAAGACAATCACATATTGCATACTCGAATGCAGAAATTAAAAGGACCGCGAAAACTATACAAGGAGGTTGATCTTGCTGAACTAGGGGGAAGTGGTCAACCTTTCCATGTAGATTCAGCCATATCCACTCCTGGACAGACTCACACACACACACAAGCAGGATACAACAATATACACGATGAAGAAAAGATAATTCACTATAGAGCCAAGAACTACAAACCAGATCTTGATTATGATGAAAATATTATCAAAATTGTTACCGCTTGAGGTGTAGTCATTCGAATACCTAGAACTGAGATGATCCCCACTGAGTCTCCACTGGAGAAGTACTCTAGTTGTAGGAGGTGGCACGTACAGTGGTAGAGGGGAGTGCGGGTGGCTGAAGTCTTCTAGACGGTTTTTCCTTCTTCTTCTTAGAGCTGAAGCAGAACCTCTCCCACATAGGTTTTCCTAGGAACTAGAGGGAACACCCTAGACTTTACCGAGAAGAAAAACCATGGAGCACAATGAATGAGTGATAGAGGAAAATTTTAGGCAGGTCAGGCGAAGGCACGGGATGGAAACCACGTGGATGGATCATATCACCAAGATGGTTCTCATAACCACATCTGAGACAGCACGTGATCTAAGTGGTGCAATAGGATATGTGGTATGGCATTGCAATAGATCGAAGCTGATAAAAGAAACACACTAGGAGCCAAGCTAGACTGTCAAATCACACCCAATCGATGGTCCATAAACATTTTGTGAGCTATCATAAGGAAAAAATGAACTAGGTTCCAGAAACAAAACCAGAACATAAAATAGGATAGAACTGGAAATGGGAAAACACCCACGTAGGAGTGAGATGCATCCATGCAAGGTAAAAATCCAATTAAAACAAATTGTGTTTAATAAAACCAACTAAATAAAATGAATTCATTTCATTACAACCAGATCATGCAAGGGGATATTCAATGATTATCCACCTTTCAATCAAATAAAATTCAGTGATGGTGTTCTCGCAACCTACATTATAGAATTGGGACTAAATTCATAAGCTTAAGACAATGCATGAATTCAGATAACGGAACAGACTTAGTCAAACTATTGGTCAGGTTATCATTAGTGTTTATCTTGGTGAAACTCACTTTACTAGATTCTATAATATCCCTAACAAAATGTAACCTAATGTTTATGTGCTTTGATCTACCATGGTATACATAATTTTTAGATAGATGCAAGGAATATTGGATATCACAGTGAACTATTATACTGTTAGTAGATAATGAAAACTCAGAAAGCAAACCTCTAAGACAAATGGATTCCTTAATAGCTTCTGTCAAGGTAATATACTCTGCCTCAGTAGTGGAAAGCGCAACCACTGATTGCATGTTGCATTTCCCGGAGACCGGTCCTCCATATGAAAGGAAAAAAAACCAATGATAGACTTTCGGGTGCCAATATTTGCAGCATAGTCAAAATCAAAATAAAATAACTATGTCATCACCAAAATTAGTATTCAATCCATATAAAATGCACAGTTTTGAAGACATAGAAACATACCTTAACAACCATTTTAAATCATGCTAATGAGCCTTACCAGGTTTCCCCATAAACCTACTCAATGTACAAACAGTAAAGGCTATATCTGGCCTAGAACAGACCATGGCATATATAAGACTTCCTACAAAATTTTCACATGGAATCTTATTCATAAAGGAAATTTCTTCTTCATTCCTATGGGATTGGGTCAAGGAAAATTTAAAATGTTGTCTTAAGGGAATATTAATAGGTTTAATGTGCTCAAACATGTATCTTTTTAATACCTTCCTAACATAAGCATATTGGGATAAGTACAGGGTTCTGGCTTTCTTATCCCTAATTATGTCCATACCAAGAATTTGATTTGCATGGCCTAAATATTTCATTTCAAAGGAATAATTTAACTGGTTCTTAACAAAATTTATAATCCTCATGTTTTTGCAGGTTAATAGTATGTCATCAACATACAATTAAAGGTAAACAAATTCATGTTTAACAGTTTTAAAATGCACACATGCATCAAATCTGCTTCTAGAAAACTGATTTTCAATCATAAAAGAATCAAACCTTTTGTACCATTGTCTTAAAGATTTTTTAAACCCATACAAGGAATTCTATAAAAGAAAAACATGATTAGGTTTGAACAATTTTGAAAATCCTTCATGAGGGGTCATATAAATTGTTTCATCAAGTCTACCATGTAAAAAAGTAGTTTTTACATCAAGTTGTTCAATATGCAGATCAAATTTGGCAGCAAATGCAAGAAGAACTCTAATAGATGAATGCTTAATAATAGGAGAGAATATTTCACTATAATCAATGCCTTTACATTGAAGGAATCCTTTGGCTACCATATGGGCTTTAAATTTGATTTTAGTCTCTCCTATATTGATTTATTTCTTTTTATAAATCCATCTAGAACCAATAACTTTATGGTTATTGGTTCTGGGAACAACAACCCAAGTATTGTTCTAAAGTAGAGAGTTCATTTCCTCTTACATTTCTCTCTGCTAGCAACTGGATTCTTTGGACTTAACAACTTGCTTATAAGTTTGGGGGTCATCATTAAAAATTCTTGAGCTACATTGAAAGCATATACAGTAATATATGTCTAGTTAAACCGAGATGGAGGTATAATTACTCTCCTCTATATGTCTTGAGTGAGCTGATAGTTGCTTAGTTCATCAGGTTCTTGACTCTCAAGTTTATATTCTGAACAGAAATCTGATTCATGTTGGGTTTGTTTAGCCAAAAGAGAAAGACCAACACTAGACTGGGGTTGGTCACCAAGTCTTAAAGGGACTTCAACACCTAAAAGTGTCACGACCCCTGTGGATTTTGCATCTTCTTTAGGAGATGCAACGGGTTTAGGTTCCTTGTCTTCAGACATACTAGACTCGTGGAAGACAGCATCGCAGCTAACAATGTATTTCTGGTAACCAGGTTTATCTACCCACAAATGATACCCTTTAACACCCTCTGGATATCCCACAAATATACACTTAATAGCCCTAGGAGCTAGCTTATCATTACGTGAATGTGCATAAGATATGGATCCAAATATCCTAAGGTGAGCAAGATTTAGGGGTGTTTCCTTCTAGAGTTTTTCAGGTGTCTTAAAAGAGTTGGCAGAAGATGGGCAACGATTAATGAGGTACACTACTGTTGAAGCAGACTCATCCCAAAAGGACCTGGGGAGTTTAGAGTGGGACAACATACACCTCACCCTCTCAAGAACAGTCCTATTCATTCTCTATACTAACCCATTATGTTGTGGAGTTTCCACGACAGTCCATTATCTTTTGATTCCTTCATATTCACAATTCTCGACGAATTCATTGGATAGATATTCTAAACCATTATCAGTCCTTAAGGCCTTAAGTTTCTTATTACTATCACTCTCTACATCAGCTTTCCATTTCTTAAAAGTCTGAAAGGTGTCATACTTATGCTTGAGTATATAAATCCATACTCTCCTAGAGAAATCATCAATAAAAGTCACAAAGTATAAGCCTCCGCCATGGGAGGTGACCCTATAAGGACCCCACAGATCAGAATGTACACATTCAAGAGGTTCTTTATCCTTATAAAAAGACCTACTGAAACGAACTCTCTTGGACTTCCCATATACACAGTCTTCACAAAAGGGAAGTGTGCTAGGAGTGATGTTACTTAGAAAACCCTTTTTCTTAATCTCACTAAGACCCTTGGCACTAACATTCCCTAGTCTCATATTCCACAAAGTAGTGGAATCAATTTCTGAAATAGAAGAGGCATTCAACTGATTTCTATTCACCCTGCCATCTAACACATATAGGCCATTGCGAAGGGTTCCTTTCATAACTATGAGGGATCCTCAGGCTACTCTAAGGCTTCTAGATCTAGACTTAAAGTCGTACCCTTTCTAGTCAAGGATTTCTAGGGATATTAGGTTTTGTTTAAATTCAGGTTCCCACCTAACATCCTCAAGAGGCCTAACAGACTCATCATGAAGCTTGAGTGAAATTGAGCATATACCCATAATGTGGCAGCTCCTATTATTCCCTAGAAAAACCTCACCAGACCTAACTTCCCTTAACTCAGTAAAAAACTCCTTCCTAGGACACGTAGAGTGAGCATCCTGAATACAGGATCCACTCATCTGAGATGGCTATGTCAATGAAATTTAACACATCAGCAGTGTCAAAGTCTTGTTCGACTAATAGGTAATGGTCATTATTACTATCTTTATAGTCATCATTCCTATTAGGATAGTTCCTCTTGATATGTGCAGGTTGTTTACATTGAGAACATTTGATTAACTTGCCTTTAGACTTGCTTCTATACTTCTTAGACCGACCCCTATCTTTTCTCCTACCCCTTGATTCACTTCGGCCTCTAAACTCACCTCTGTCCCTAACATTTAAACCCCCAGCCTCAGTTTTCACACTATCCTTTTCTTTGAAGGTCTTTAGAGAGCAAAGCAGATTTTACTTCCTCAATAGTTAATGTGTCTTTCTCATACATCATAGAGTATTTAACATAGTTAAACGAGTCATTTAATGATGTTAACAATATAATGGTTTGGACTTCATCGTCCAATTTAATGTCAATGTTGGCTAGGTCTAATAAGATTTTATTAAATTCATCAATGTGTATCCTGACTGCAGTTCCAGGGCGCATTTTGAACGTATATAATCTCATTTTCGTATATAGCCTACCGACAAGTGATTTTGTCATATAAAGGGATTCCAATTTGGACCATATACCAGCGACAGAGGACTCATATGCAACTTCTCTTAAGACTTTGTCTCCTGAAGATAAAAGGATTAAACTGCAGGCTTTCCTAAGAGTCTCCTCAGGGACATCTACAAAAGAGGTGGCAATCTGCCCATCAGGCGCAGTGCTGGTGATTTTCTTCCTAAAGCCAATAAGGGCATCAATAAGGTCATTATGATCTAACAGGGTTGTCATCTTAATTCTTCAGAGATTAAAATCATTCTCACCATCAAACTTATCAATATCAAACTTAGTCGAACTCATAGTAACGAAACAGTAGGCTATGATACCACTTGTTGGGGTTAACTACGTAAACCCTGGATAAGCCAAGATTCACTGTTTCGTATAATTGTGAACAAATTGGTAAGTTTTTAATTAACAGGTTAGTTATGAACGGAATGGATCAAGAATGAAAAACTCAGTCAAGATATTGGGACAAGATAAACAGCCAGTGCAAGAATGTAAAGAGGAAAACATATGTAACGTGATTCGGCCCCAAGGGGACCTACGTGCACGGTGAGAACACCACCAGGGAAACCAATTTATTAAGAAAGCAAGAAAGAAGACAATCACAGATTACAGACTTGAATGCAGAAATTAAAAGGACCACGAAAACTATCCGAGGAGGCCAAGCTTGCTGAACTAGGGGCAGTGGTCAACCCTGCCACGTAGAGTCTGCCTCGTCCACTCCTGGACGGACTCACGCACACACACACAAGCATGATACAACAGTATACATGACGAATAAAAGATAAGTCACTACAGAGCCAAGAACTACAAACCAGATCTTTGTTACGACGAAAATATTATCAAAACTGTTACCACTTGAGGTGTAGTCGTCCGAATACCCAGAACTGAGATGATCCCCACTGAGTCTCCACCAGAGAAGTACTCCGGTTGCAGGAGGTGGCACGTACATCGACAGAGGGGAGTGCGGGTGGCTGGAGTCTTCTTGACAGTTCGTCCTTCTTCTTCGCGGAGCCGAAGCAGAACCTCTCCTGCATAGGTTTTCCCAGGAACCAGAAAGAAAACCCTAGACTTCACCGAGAAGAACAGCAAGGGAGCGCAATGAATGAGCGCCATAGGAAAATGTCAGGCAGGTCAGGCGAAGGCACGAGATGGCAGCTGTGTGGACGACTCAGATCAACGAGACGATTCGCATAACCACATCTGAGACAGCACATGATCCAATGACGCAGCAGGATTGGCTTAGTGGTAAACACCCCTTAATCCTACATGAAAAATGGGGGTTCAAAACCCATTGGACGCAGACTGTATCAGCACTGTCGCGGACTGTAGCAGTGGTGGCACTGTAGCAACGGCAAGCACTGTAGCGGCGGCAGGTCACTGTAGCGGCGACAGGTCACTGTAGCGGCGGGAGGTCACTGTAGCGGCGGGAGGTCACTGTAGCGGCGGGAGGTCACTGTAGCGGCGGGAGGGTACTGTAGCGGCGGGAGGGTATTGTAGCAGCGGCAGACACTGTGTGGTACTGTAGCAATGCAGGTATTGTAGCAGTACTATTCACAGAATGGGCTTTGGGCCATAAAGTTGGGCCTATAGGCCATGTAATGGGCTAAATGTCCACTGGGACTTCGGGCTATGTAATAGGTCACCCTCTACCTAGTTTAAAGTGGTCTTTGCTTTCCTTTAATAATAAATGAGGCTTCAGCCCCAACCTTTAAAAAAACAGGATAGGTGAGACGACGTTGAAATGAATTGAAGCTGATCAAAGAAACACGCCGGGAGCCAAGCCGGACCGTCGGATCACACCCAATCGACGATCCATAAACATGTTGCGAGCTATCATAAGGAAAACAATGAACTGAGTTCTAGAAACAAAACTGACACATAAAATAGGATAGAATCCGAAATGGGAAAACACCCACGTAGGAGTGCCATGCACCCATGCAAGGTAAAAAGCTAATTAAAACGAATTGTGTTTAATAAAACCAACTAAATAAAATGAATTCATTTCATTGCAATCAGAATCATGCAGGGGCATATTCAACATATTGTAGCCCAACAATTTTATTTGAAGACAATACCGCGTACATCACACAATTAAAGGAAGACTTCATCAAGAATGATCAGACAAAACACATAACACCGAAAATTTTCTAATTCATACAAGAGTTAATGAAAAATGAAGATATCAACATGCAATATGTTCGATCCCGTGACAATGTTGCAGATTTATTTACAAAGACACTACCAACTTTTATCTTTAAATAGCTTATACATTATATAGAGATGTGTAGATTACAAAATTTGTAATGTAATGTAACTTTTAGAGAGGGTTTATGTAATTGCACTCTTTTTTTTTTTTCGGTTTTTATCCCACTGAATTTTTTATAAAAGTTTTATTTCGGTTTTTATCCCACTGATTTTTTTATAAAAGATTTTTAATGAAACAGTATCGAAGCATGAATGACCTTGATAGAAGTATACATTTCAAGAGAGACTGTTAGGCTCACACGGCCTATAAAAGGGCAGTGCACCCTGGATTGGTGATTGACGATATAAGGAAAACTTCGGAATCATTAATAAAAATCCGTCTATTTTTCTGGTCAGGTTTCTCCGCCATTATAATTTTATTCGTTTCAACTTTTTTTTTCCACAACAAATAATAATTTTTATATTTATTACTTTCAGGGATATTGAGAAGGGGAGAATCACCATGACTCGCCAGGAGAGTTGTCATAATCGAGGGCTTCACCGCCAACCTGATCGATCGAGTGAAGGTGATCGTGATAACCGATGATTGAAGGTATTATGATTGGTGATGAGAGATAATAACCGGTAACTGAGGGAGTCAAGGTAATCGGCGATGATGGACGATGTCTAATGATTCATGAGGTGAGTAGAATGCTGAAGGATTTTAGGCGATCCAGATTCATTACATCCAGGCCATTGGAGGAGCGTTTGAGTTTGCTCCCGGAGGAGGACACGCGTGTGGCGGAGACTAAAGACCAATTTGAAGGAGTTTCATAAAGTCAAACTAGAGGCGGAGATCCAGTGGTCACATGAGTTGCCATAGTTCAGTAGAGTTTCAGAGAGAGAGAATTGAGTGCGCATCTGAGATTCCTTCGTCTAGAACCATTGTTTGCATTCTATTTCGATCTTTCCATATTCTATGTTCTTAGCTGATGAACTTTGGTGTGTAGTTGTTGTAGTTCGACATCTGGTCATAGGGATAATCTTTAATTTTTCAATCATAGTTCATGGTAGTTCCCCTTGAAGCAGGAGTTATCCTAGGACAGTAGCTCAGTAGTTGCCTTAGATTGTTGTTTAGTGCAGTAGTTCATTTTCCTTATTTTTGTTAGAAACAGAGTAGACATAGATTTCAATCATATTTCAAAACAGATGATGTTTTCCTTCATTATCACTTCTGTTATTCACTATAAGTCTTCTTCTCTTAATTATTGTTTGTTTATTTTGTTCTCATTTGATTTTAGTGTAGATAATGATTAAATCCATCTTTAATTATTTTTAGTTTGTTGGGTTCAATTAATTAGTATTTTTTAACCTCAGCCATGGAATCATGGAATAAACTCATGGATTATTGAGTTAGTTTTAGAATTATACTCCCATATTAAGAAGATTTCATTGAGTTGAGTTAAATTGAGTGCGCTGAAATTGTTTAGTTTTGGATTAAAAACTAAACAACGGAGAATTTAATTCACCTTGAATTGATGAAGTTGACTGTAATTGATTAATATAAACTTGGAGCTCATTGGAAAGGCCGATCTATAATTTTTTATTGGTGAATTGTAGAATTTTAGTTTAGAAATAAGTTTCATTATTGTTTTTAGATACCTCATTTAGATGCCCCATATAGTTAAAAACCATTCCATATTAAAAATAAAGCAAAGAAATGACACCTTCTGTGAGAGAAATGACCCGAGGTCAACACTAATCTTCATTAGTGAGGATGAGGTATAATTTGAATATGGAATCCCATGACAACGCAATTTTACACACCAAATTTTAGTGTTGTTGGCGTGGAAGGTAACTTTTCCTTAAACCAAAAAATAAATAAATTATAAAGATAAAAAAATGAAAAATAAAAATATCAAAATCCAAAAAAAAAAACATAAAATTTAAAAAACTATAAAAAAAACTTATGCTGAATTGAGATATTTGTTACTGTGAAGTACTTTTATTTGCTGTTTTCATGTACTTTAAGCAGTTTTTTTCACTGTTGGTAATATATTTTTGTAAAAATTTACTTTTTATTGCTCATTGTTTGGTGTTTCATATATATCTGTGAGTATTTTGGCACTATTGTTGTTATTTTTATGTGAAAATTGACTGCTCATTGCTTTTATTTGTTGTTTTACATATATTTTGAGCAGTTTTGATTACTGTTTTATGAAAACGTGTGAATTCTGCTTATGTTGAGTTGTTTTGATCCTTGTTTAATAATTGGATATTCTTATTTTGAATCTAATCAAAATGGTTTTCAAAGAAATCATACTCAATCTTGTAATTATAATAAATTTGGAAATAATTTCAAAAAAAAAAATTCCATAGTCAAAATACTTTTCAAAACCCATTTAAAAAAAAAAATCAAGGCTCATGTAATTATAATGCAGCACCACCAAACCTTTTTAATCAAAATCATTTTAATCAACCGCCACAAACCCATTTTAATGAATAACAACCATGGAACGCATAATTTAATCAAAATTTAAATTATTTTTGGGATGATAATGAATGCAACAACCTTAATGGTTTTCAAATAATCAAAATTGTGGCGGTTTTGGGAAAGATTGACCTTTTAATCAAAATGGCCAAAGTTTTAATTTTCAAAATCAAGATGGTGGTGTTTTTTATGATAAAAATAACTTTGGACCACCATGTAACTTTCAAAACAATGAACCCTTTAATATAAATGGTGGTTTTCCACCTTCATTTCCCCGAAGAAAACTTTGAAAATAACGAGTTCCATGAATTTTGATCTAAGATGGAGAGACTTTCAACAAGAATCTAAGAAAAGTTATGAGAACATATCTTGTATGTTGGCTAAAATGAACTCTGATTAATCATACATTTTAAAAATATTAAAGAAAAACAACTTCAAAAATCCATCATGTATAAAGATGATGATAACGATGAATCTATTATTTAATTTGAGTTTTCCGAACTTGCCCTTGAATTTATATCATTTGACATTCCTTATGAACGTGTTTTAGATGAGGAGCTTGCCTATTTTTATTCTAATGTTACTGTTTCACATATATTTTCTACTAAAAATGATATGTTTTGTGAAAACAACAAGCAGGAATCGCTAAAAACTATTTATTCAAATGATTACTCACATTGGGATAACATTATTTTTGCTAAAGTTGATCCTTTTAGTGATGGAAATCATAATTTTCAGAAGGGTAGTGCTGAAAAGCAGTTTTTGAAACTTGTTAGTGATGTTTTTTATACTGAAAATTAAGGGGGAAATGGAGAATCTCATGCTTAAATTGATTTAATGGTTGAGTTTCCTATTTTTGACATTCCATGTGAAACTAAATTATTCTATTTAAATTCAAATTATGTATGTAATTTTTGTTGAGAAAGTGAATTTTTGTTTGCTAAAAGTAACTTGGAAGCTGCAGAATTTGACCTGTTCTTTGATAATTCACTAGTGTTTGAATTTACTGCTGAATTAACTTATTTCAATAAATTAGAACTTAAAACTCATATCATTGAACATGAATCTAATAGAGCCCATGATTTACCTGGGGTCTGGAAGGTGTATTCTAGGAGGGGTAGAAATGTCATTCCTGAAGAGGGAGGGAATGCAGTTAGTCTAACCGCTCCAGCTGGACCACATGTGGAGCAAAGAGAGAGAGAGAGTTCCGTTTTAAAGAAACAGGCGGAGGATTGAGGGGGACGATCAGTTAGTTGAACGTGGGGCCTAAGGGCTTTGGGCGGGAGAGCTAAGGAGCCTCTCGAATACTTCTTCTTCTCCCTTGTTTGTTTTCTCTGTCCTTTTTTCCTGCTAGTCCTCTTCTGTAATTCCCAGTTCCCTACAGTAATTCAATACTGAAGTCCTCAATTGAGGGTTGTGTGTTTGTGAGACCTAACATTCATTTTGTGAATTGGAGTGTAAAGATGAGCAGATTGAAAATGGCCTTGGAATTATTGACTTCCATGTAAATTTAGATGGAATGGCTTGCTTGAGTGATGATAATTATATGGATTTTGATGAGGAGTGTGAATTTGTTGAGCAACATTTAAATTCAATGAAAAATCGTTTAATCTTAAAAATGAAAATGAATCATTTCATGAATTCACACTTCCATGTTATGAAAAACAATTTGAAAATGAAAATCTGTTTCTTGAATTCCATTTTAAAACTATTTTGGAATGTTTGAAATCAAGAACTCATAGTGTTGGAACTACTTTTATAGATTTTGAATCTGAATTTGAGTGCTTCATTAAAGATTCTTGCGAAAATATAATTTTTTTTGAAACTTCAAGAGGGGATGAATTTTTATATGGCTACTTCGTTGATTTTGAAGTTTTATTACTTAATTCATATTAATTTAACAAAGCATGTTTTTCTTGCCCCTTGAATTAAACAACTAATAGTGTGTGTGGTGAATAAATCTAAATTTGATGGAAAAATAAATAAAGAAATGACACATTTTTCTGAACTAAATTTCCAAAATATCATTTTTGTGATATAAAATTTTAGTGAGTCATTTTCTTTGATCATTCAAGATAATTTTCTATCTACTCAATTTTCATTTTACAATTCTCATGTTAATGATTCTTCTTATTGTCCACTCGAAAATAAAGTCAACTTTTTATTTAGTGGTGTAACAAGGTGTTTTATGGTGATTCTTCAAGGGGCTCGGGTGTCAATAGTCAATTTACCTTTATGGCTCCAAATTCTCTTTGATCCTGGTGGAACATTGTACACAGCCATACTAACAAGGAGTTTTTCTAACCCTCCCACTTTTTTGTGTACCCTCTGGTTTTTATTTTTTCCCTGTATTTTAATTTCTATTGAAAATATGAAAATTTTAAAAAATAAAAAAATAAAAAAATTACAAAACATTCATTTAAAGTTCTATTTGCTAACAAAACGTTCATAAACTAGAAAAAGATAAAAAAAAATAAAACAACAGCTTGTATATAAATATGTGTTTTTATTCTTGTTTAGTGATCCATGTATATAAACTGTCATTTTCTTTTGTATATAGTACAATGGTTTTAATTATTTCTAACATAACCTCTTCAAGTTGATAGTGCAAAACCTGAGGTATTTCAGGGAGCCCAAGTCCAGCTTCCGTAAAGTTCAACCAGAGCCAAGTAGTGTAAGTGCTTGAGGGAGTTCAGTTCGCACATCCAGTATTGTGCCACCTTTTTTTCAGTCAAGCTCGGTCAAAAATATATTAAGTCTTCCAGAACCAAAATGTTTCACGTGCATGCTTCATGGAAGTTCACATCCATTCTAACCACTTTATTTATTTTTCTACAACTTTTATCACTATTTTTGTGGTTTGAATACTGCAATGATTATTGATTTGGGAATATGTTCGTCCCCAGTATTTTTATATATTAAATACATTTATCGTGGAATATTAAGAGACGTGTTCTCTTGCATCTAGATTCCATAAAATTTAATAACAAATTTTAATGCTCAGCCTCTCTCAATTCATGGAAGGATCTTCTTAATGTGGTTGTTTTGTCCATATAAAATTCTCTTCTATTTTTTAATCTAGTGTGGAGCTACATGTGTTTACTATGATTTTTTTCATTCATTATTATATTGATGATTTGATTAGCTGTGATAGTATAAGAAGTGATAGAGAACAGTAGCATTGTATATGTTAGAATTGACTATATTGTGTCTTGTATACTTTTTCTGCTGGGATACCTCATTGTTTTAGCTGTTGGGATTACTTTCTTAGAACTTATTGTATAATAAAATTACTGTACTTGATTTTTCATCTGTTAAAAATGATAGAGAATGTACATTGTCTGTAGTTTATAAGACATTGAGGTGATTTTCATCTTTTGAATTGTACTGTTATTCATTTGTTTATATATCATTTCTGATTATATATTTTGGTGTGTCTTAATCCATCTTAATTTCATTTCTTTTTGGCGAAGTTTCATTTTTTGTCTTATGTATCTTTCAGGGATCTTTCAATCTCCATGTACCTGTATAACATCCCACATCTGGTTGAGGTGCATTATTGATTTAATTTTCTCCTAACCTCATGTATTTCATTGTTTTTGATCTATTGGAGATGTTAGTGTGGGACCCGGGGGCCGGTTTTGGGATTTAGCTCTCAATTAAGACTGAAAATCTACTGTAGGTTGATGACCATGTTGTAGCCTAAGGCATTGCGCCATGGAGGGTGGCCTGCATAAGATAAATATCTTACAGCCTAAGGCATTGCGCCATGGAGGGTGGTCTGCATAAGATAAATATCTTACACAGGTGGTGATCATGTTGTAGCCTAAGGCATTGCGCCATGGAGAGTGGCTTGCATAAGATAAATATCTTACATAGGTGGTTGGTTGTGTTACGGTCTCAGGGTGCGGAGAAACCAAGCTATAGCATAAGGATTTTCAGCATGGCGAATGCTGTGTAGGAGTCCTTTTGGCCACATAAAATTAAATACTTCTATTGGTGACTAGTCACGCCGCAACCTATATGTTGTGCCATGATGAACTGCTCAGCGTGGAGGTATCACACTGTGGTTCTCCAAGGTTGTGTCGTGAATCCATGGGAAAGATCATGTCACAAAAGACATTGGTAGGGGAGGTTGGGTTTTTGCTTCTATCGAGTGCAAGGTGTTGCATCGTGGCTAGAGGGGCCATGCCATGAGGGTGGCCCTATGAAGGGTGTGGTGTCGGGACCCATGCGGTCAGGCCGCAACCCACTTCCTATATAGTTTTTTTTTGAAAGTTTTAATTTTAAATTATTAAAATTCTTAATGTATTAATTGAGGTATTCCTCCGGCAACCATACAAGCAACCTCCTCTTCTTGGGTTTTCTTATCCTCTGTGATTTGCAACACCCAGCACTAGTTTGTGTTAAGAGGAACCAGTGAGATGGTTGTAACTAATGAGTTTAGAATGAAGGATGATTCAAATTTTTGGATTTGGGTCAAGAATTAGTGGCATATATGCTTTTGAAATGTCTTTGAGGATGGTTCTGAGGTGGTAGCTTGGGTGGGGGGAGGGCAGAGCAAGTTTTTGGGGTTTGGGGGGGTCAAGGGGTGTACACTGGTGGTTGTAGCGGGTCACCAAGTACTCAGTTGAGTGGTACTGAGTACCTGGTGGAGATCTCGTGGGGACCTTCTGCCTGCCTATTGTCATCGAGTGGTCGGCGCCTTGCATCATGTACCTGGTGAGTCATTGTGTGGACGGTGTAGCCACACAGGGCACTCGATGGGCTTAGGATCTGTTTTTTTAGTGAGGGAATAATTTTCTCTCCACCCACTCTTATTTTTAAATCCCTCCATGTTTTGCTCTTTAGGGTGCCAATTTTAAGGGAGAGCCACACATGGCTCCCCTCTTCTCCCCTTTGATGCTCCCTTTTCGTTTTGGTGAGTTTTTCTTCCCTTCTTCCTCATCTCATTCTCTATCTTTTATTTAATTTTGGGTGGGTTTGAACTACAATTTTGATGCTGATTCCACTGGAGCATGGTGGAATCGAGCTGGGATGATAAGGATTTGGTGTCTTATCTAGGGAGGGTCATGAGAGGATGAACGATTGAGGATTCATTCGGTTTCCCTTAAGGTAAGACACTATTCTATTTACTTTTTGTTTACTCATTAAATTGGAATGTAATCGATTGATGAATCAATGTCGATTGTTAGGACTTTTGGTGGTGGTGAGTTTAGGGATGTGTCAGGAGTGATATGCACTTTAAGGCTCCGTTTGTGATGACCAACATCATCACGGGGTGTGAAAATTAGGAGAAATTTAAACCTTTTTGTTCCTAAATTTCAGGGAAAAATGGTAATTTCTTCTATGAGATAATCTCGGATAATTTTTCTGACCACTCTGTTGGTCTCGAAATAGGGTGTTTACCTTCTGATGGAAGTTTGGTGGAAATCTAAGTCGTTCAAATTTTACGAAATATTTAATATATAATTAATTAAACCTATCGTTGGCACTGGGGTTGGGCTTGGGGCCCGTTTTCTTTTCTTTTTCTTCCCCCCCCCCCTTTTTCATTTTTTCCTTTTCTCACCTCCCTCTTTGTCTTGTCATGTATGCGGGTTCCCCTTGTGGGCATCACATGTTCGAGTGAGAATAAAGAGAGTGGGGAGGCACCACTATGGAAGCTTGTTTGGAGGTAGATCAGGCGTCGATGGGTGTGGCGCAGATTCAATGCGAGGCTTTGGTATTTTACGCCTAGAGGTAGGTCCATTTATATTTTTTTCCACAAATCCTAGTGTAGTTGTTTTTAAGTTTTAAAGCCTTTTATGGGTTGTTGGGGACCCCCTGTGGGTTGATATGTGGTCCTTCCTGGCGAATAAGGGGCTTCAGGCAATTTTGAGGGTTTTCTGTTTTGGACAATCCATGTACACGACGTGTAGTTCTATGAGCACACGTCGTGTGTTCATCCTTTTGGGTGAGGTGAGGAAGATGGGACTACATGGCGTGTAGTCATGGTGGACACTCCGTGTAGGGGTGACTTGGGGTGTGGCCTAGGGCACGACCAGAAACCCCATGTCAAGGCACATGGTCGTGTAGGGCACATGACTAAAGCTCATGCGACGTACGCGGCTAGTAGTCATGTAATGTACTTAGCCAGACCCTGTGTAGGGCACACGACCAGGTACCCTGTGTGGGAGACATGCTGTGTGTGTTTGGTGCATGACGTGTATTCAAGAGTTTTATACACTGAGTTGGGATGAGGTACACGAGTAAGTTTCCCATGTAGGGTACACGCTGTGTACAGGGTAAGCATGTCGTGTACTTTTAGATCCTGCGTTTGAGGATCAGAGCATTTCCTTGGCGTGTTTTGCCTATTTTTCGTCTCGGAGTTAGAATTGGACATAAGGAGTCAATTTTGAGTGTTTTTTCACATAAATCATGGTGGTGATATCCTTTCGGTGTTTAGAGGCGGTCCAGATTGTGTTTTGGATGTGGTAAGAATATTAGAAGGATTTCTTTGAGGTTTGGATTTAGACTCCTCCAGCGGGTTGGGTTGTGCGATGCGAGACCCGAGTGAGGGTCGTGAGCTCGTTATTTGGCTTGGCTTGTGGATACTAGGTCAATTTTGTTCGAGGTTATTTCAAACGGATCCCAGAACGCAAGACTTATAGTATCTCTGAGGAGATATTGGATTGTCCCCGGTTATCGGGATCAATTACTCGATGTTAGAGTAGTTGAGGTTTAGATCCTGCGTTTGAGGATCAGAGCAGTTGGAGCCTTCTGGTTGGGTTGACGTCATGGGATGGCGGTTACGACTGAGTGTCATTGTATTATTGAGATAAGTATGAGAGACTCTTGAGGATGCCTTTATGGGTGAGATAATACCTAAGGATGGGTTGTTTTCCTGGGAGATCGACTGAGGTTTTCTTGCAATGAGATTTTCCTTGAGGTTTCGCTTGCGCTAAGGAGCCCTTATAGGGTTTCCTTCTTTGCGATGGTCACAAGGACCATTGAGATGCCTTTGTAGGCATGCTCGTGCTTTTGGATGCCCTTGTAGGTGTGTTGTTGATCAAGGATCAGTTGGAGGTCACCAAGGACCATTTGAGGATGTTTATTGTGTTTGGCTTGGCCCGAGGATTTGGATAAGATAGAGGAACCCCTCATAGCGTGTCATGCTCTTTGGCCTTCTTCCCATTTGAGGATCATTTGACGGGCACAACCTGAGATCTTGGGTGCAGCAGGGGAGTCTCTAGTAGGTTGTCGCTTTGTGCTATGACCCTGGGGACTGTGGAAGTCCCGATTTTTATAAACCGAGAGTTGATCAACGCTTCATGTTCATCCTTTTGGGTGTTGGGTTCGAGAGTTGGATTGACTCATGCTCCGTTTATCTTTAGCCAAGAGTTGATTGATACTCATAGTTTAGCCTTTTGGTTGTTGAGTTCGAGAGTTGGATCGACCCACGTTCCGATGGGCTTTGGGCGAGATGTTTGAGGCAGTTTCTGCTCAAGACTTGGTTTGTGAGAGGAGACCTTTAGGATATCATTGGACTGGGAATTGACCTTGAGCATGATCTAATGTTCCCCTTTGACAGCCAAAAGGTTGTTGTTCAATGGGCTTAGGGAGCTAATGGGCTATCTGGATGAGTGCGCCCCTCTAGTTGAGAGTTACGCCTTTGATAGAGGTTATTTTCTGTGGATGTTGAGTGCTCCAGGTGTCGTAGATGGTGAGCTTTCTTAGTTACATAGATGGGACCTCTGAGATAGTGTATCTGTTGAGCTTGTGGATGGATGAGACCCCAGGGACAATGTACACTGTCAGTCCCTCAGTCCCTCATTTGGAGCATGATTTGTTTTGTAGGACTTTCCGGACACGACAAGTTCTCTAGGGTCCGACGTAGAGTCACATCACAAGTTCTAACCGTGCTATTGTAGTCCTAGAGTCCGATAGTTGTGTGTTGTGTGGATACCTAATGTTACGCCCTAGGATCCGACATTCATGCCTTTGCGTTTAGACGACCTGGAGCTCTTGTGTGGATTTGGTGAACGTGCCTGATGTCGTGTGGCAGGTTGAGCCACGTGCTATAAATCCTCTGGCGTGGGCCAGAGCGATGGTAGATTTATCTCAGATGTCAAACTAGAGCTCATCGTAGGCCCGTGTGCGTGCAAAGTGTAAACCGGTGCTGATCCCTGGTAGCTTGCTCGAACCGAGGATCAACATCACTTGCATGATATATCGTTCAGTCACCGCGTCTCCAAACCGATGTGGGACACTGATATGTTTTCACTGTTTATCCGAGTTAAAAACTCAGACATGATCTCAGCCGTTGGATCAGATCTCTCCCCTCTGTCCGTTTTTGTTTTTGAACTCCTGCAAGTCTCTCTTCTTCTCACGCTTTTTCTTTTGCATTTTTTAATCGTCTTCTTCAGTTGTCTGCTTGTTTTGCAGAACGTCAGCGTTTATCTCAAAAACTCCATTGCTTCTAACCAAGTTTTTGAATCACGTCGAGCTCGTAGGTTAGTCTCGCTTGGTCTCAACATCTTCTTCTCACATCTTCATTCGAGTTTCAACAGTAAGCTCTTCTTCTTCTTCTTCTTCTTCGGGGTCTTCCGTCGTCTCACTGTTCAACTGGTTCAAAGTCTCTTTTGATGGTTTCTCGACGGTGACACTGTAACACTTCAACAGTGGATCATTTTACCATCATTTTTTACTCACCATTGGGCATTAATAGTGAGTCATTTTTACTTATCGTTAGACATCAACGATGGATCTGTTTCATTTACCATTTGTTATTTCTTTTTATATATTGTATAGAGACTTGACAGAAGCTTCTTCAAGCTCCAATAGGAGCTCTTCCTTCTTCAATCGAGTGGAGTAGAATATTCTTTCTGTTTAAAGTTCTCTTATTTTTTACAAAAGATTTTTTATATGTTGTATCATCCTGTTATTTGGCAATGTTTTTCATTTGCCACCATTGGATTTCATTCAACCATAGGTCTTTTTTTCACCGTTGAAAAATCTCCAACGGTAGGTCATGAGTCACCGTTGGACATTCAACAGTAGCATATTTTTATTGATTCTCCTGAAGCCTTTGGTTACTCTGTGGCATGATTTTTTTTGGTTTTTTATTTTTTGCTTGTAAGTGCAACATTACCATCTGCTCTGTTTAGCCATCGTTGGTCTGCCACCGCTCTCTATTTTTAGCGACAACAAAACTAAGCCATCGCTCTCTGTTTTCAGCGGTATTAAAAAAAGCCACCGCTCTTTGTTTTTCAACGATAGCAAAAATAAGCCACCATTATCTATTTCAACGATAGATCAATTATCTATCGTTAGTTAAAATTTTGTTTATAATATTTTTATTCATTTTTTTAATTATTAAAATAATTTCTTTGTTAAAAGTTTTATTATTTTATGTTGAAATAAAATTGTAAGGTGTGTAAACATTAATTGTAACATTATTTTATGTACACATATGTTTGCAGTTTAAAAGTCATGCTATGCTCTGTTTTATAATTTTGATGTCTGTATAATCTACCAGATTATATTTTTTTATTTCAATTTTTTTATAATTGAGATTTGTTTACAATTGTTATACTTAAAATATTAATTGTTTTATATTAATATTTCATGAAGAAATATAAAGCGCGTTTGTTCTATGTTTTTCAGCATGACTTTAACAAAGGTAACAATCATATTATTTTATTGTTATGCTCTAACAAGTGTCGTGCATATATTAGATACAGACACACTCATAGAAGATCTCTATTTTAATGATTTGAGAGACTTCTTTAAGGAATAAAAGAATACTAGTGCAGATCATTCGATAATATCCCTTGTGATACAACTTCGACATCCTTGTTGCTCTTAATTGTTCACCAACTCCTGTGACTTCTGTACACTAGCTGTGATCACATGACTTCTATACACTGGCTGTGATCACAGAAGGACTTCAACATCTTTGAAATTTATGATAATCTGTTAATTTCTCTGTATTTTTTTATTTGTGTAATATTCTTCCCTTTGTATTTCCTCGTGTCTGGTTTATGTTTTTTCCCATCAAAAACAAGTCTTGCTTTCTATGGTTATTCAACCACCAAAAAGGAAGTCAGGGTTGTGACTCCCGATCAAAATTCAGGTAAACAGACTAGATTGTGCATTCAGGTTGTTTAAAAGGCAGTGTTTGTAATAAGGTTCTCACGCCTTTAAAAGTAAGTTTCTTAGTGGCTACCAGTCTCCTTGAGGAGTAGAAGAGATTGATGAGTGGACTAGGATCTTTGTGATCCAAACCACTATCAATCTTGGTGTTCTTACTTTTTATTTTCGCCGCAACTCATCTTAAGAACACTGCACTCACTACATATTAATATTTTATAGACTGTAATTGTTTTTGTCTTTAATTTTTTAAAATGACTATTCACCCCCTCTAGTTATAATTTCTACCAATAATGATCCAAAAATTGGTACCAGAGTTAGGTCAATAACTCTGTGGTTCTGATATCAAACAATTGATATCAAAACCTTGTCTCTGATAGGTTAGTCATTCTGTTATTTATTTTTAACTATGTGCTAACCTGGTATCCTAGACTTAATAGTCTATAAGGAACAAAAGAAAATGACTCTCTTAAGATGACAGGTATAAATGTGAATGATGGATGGATTCTATAGAAACCCCCATTCTTCGATGGAAGTGACTATGACTATTGACAAGACAGAATGAAAGCCTACTTGAAATAACTGAGTGTGGATCACTGGACCATCATGGATAAACCATATGAGCTACCCAAGGTTGCTCCAGAGACTCTTGTAGGTAATGCCATGATAAAATATGGTTTGAATTATAAAGTTAAAAATATTATATACTTTGTTATAAGTAGAAATGTCTATAACCATGTCTCATCTTGTAAGACAACCCCTGACATATGGAGGATACTGTGAGTGACTCATTATGGTACCGAAAAGTTAAAAAGAACCAAGGTAGGAATGCTCCGAGCAGAATACCAGGACTTCAAGATGGGAGATGAAGAATCTGTAAACCAGATGTTCCATCGGTTTACAAGTATAACCAATGATATGAGTGCTCTTGGAGAAGTCTTGGACAACACAACTCAAGTGGAAAGAGTACTGAGAGCTCTTCCAAAGAGATGGTGTGCAAAGAAGGCGATCATCAATGAGAGTACAAATTTTAAGGAATATACTTTAGATGAACTAACATGCTCTCTACTGTAGTATGAGTTAGAGCTGAAAAATATTGCTGATGAGGAGTCTACTAAAAGGAAATGTATTGCATTTAAATCCAATATTATTAATACCTCTAATGCCTCTGAATATGAGTTCCAAGAAAGTGACAAGGAGATGTCTCATTTTAGTAAGAGTTTTTTCAAGTTCATGAAAAACAAAGGTGGAAAGATGTGGTTTAAGAGGATGTTCAGAAAGGATTATAAGAAAGGTAATACTACTAACAATAATAATGTTTCAAAATTAACATGTTATGCGTGAAGAAAGAAAGGTCACATAAGGATTGGCTGCCCTAAACACAAACATCCAAAAAAAGACAAAGATAAAAGAATACGGGAAAAACAAGATTTGTTTGGAGGTTGGGATTGTTCATACATTTTTGACTCAAGTGGTGATTCTTGAAGTGAACATGAGACAAAGAATCTTACCTTGATGGGTATTCAATGTGAGGTAAATGATTGTCTCTTTACTCAGTTAATAACTTCTGCAAATGTTAATCATGAGGCTTTATTTGAAAATGAAACTGTAATTGTGTCTGATTCATGTTCTGATTCTGATTCTGTAAATTTCAAAGTTAAGAAACTGCTTAAAGAAAATGAAGAATTAAAGAATGATGGAGTCAAAATAATTGAAAAGTAAAATGACTTGGAAATTAAGAATAAGAAGTTGATTAAAGAAAATGAGAAAATAAAAAGGGAAAGTAGTAATTTGAAAATCTCTGTTTTCCATAATGATAAAACTAAAGAGGATTATACTTCTGAATTGCTAAAATGAAAAGATGAAATTGAAAAGATTAAAAACTTTATGGCTGTAAATGATAAAGATAGAGATAGCAGATTTAATGTAGTTGTGGATGGTTTAATTAAAGTAGAAAATGAATATAAGAAATTAAAGCAAGAAAATAAAAAATTAAGAAATTCATCGTCTGGATCCAATGAACAAGTCTTTACAAATTTAGAAAATATTCAAAAGGAGAATGTGATTTTGAAAAATGAAGTTGTTAATCTTAAAGATGATTTATCTACTTTTGTAAACGATAAAAAATAATATGATAAGATGATGTCTTTAATGAAACTAAACACCAATAAGAATGGTTTTGAATACAACAGTATAACTCTAAGTTTAAATAAGACTAACTTTGTTAAAAGCTCAAAATGAAGCATTTCAAGTGTAACCTGTTTTAAATGTAGAATGAAAGGGCATTATGCCAATTACCGTTCACTAAGATTTACACAATCTTTTGTGCATACTATAACTTTCATTGCTAATGATTTACTTTCTAAACAACCCACTAATAAATGCTTTAGATCAATTTGGGTGCCTATGTTTTCTGCTACTTATCAAGTTGGACCCAAGTTGGCATGAGTACCAAAATCATGTCTTTGATTGTTTAATTTTAAGAAATTTGCCTTAGAAGTCTCAATGACTCTTGATACTTAGACAATGGTTGCTCCAGACACATGACATGTGATATTTCAATTTTTTTATCATTTAATTCATGTAATGGTAGACTTGTCACATTTGAAGACAACTCTAAAGGTTAGATTAAAGGTATATGTGAAGTTGGTTATTCTAAAACAATTATTATTTCAAAAGTATTATATGTATTTGGTTTAAAACATAATCTCATGAGCATATCACAATTATGTGATGATGGATTAAATGTTATATTTAACAATGATAAATGTATTGTTCTGAAAAATAAATTAGTTTTATTTTTTGCAAATAGAGAAGAAAATGTATATACTATTGACCTTTCTGATATAACCAAACAAAATGTTATGTGTTTGAATGTTGTAGAAGTAGATGACATTCTGTGGCATATGAGGCTTGGGCATGCAAATTGCAGACTATTGCACAAACTGCCAAAGCATGAACAGGTTTCGCAACTGTCCAATTATATATAAGGAAGTACTTCATGTGCAATTCCTGTTTAAATGGTAAGAAGCACAAAGAAAGATTTAAATTTATAAATGATGTTAGTACTGCTAGATGTTTATAATTATTGCATCTTGACTTGTTTGGACCTATATAACAAGCTAGTTTTGGCGGTAAGAAGGATATATTTGTAACTGTAGATGATTACAATAGATTCTTATTGATTTATTTCTTATCTCATAAAAATGAAACCTTATCCAAATTTTGTGCTTTCTGTAAACTTATTCAAAATTTAAAAAACATGTCAATCATCTCTATCACAAGTGATAGAGGTGATGAATTTGTGAATTTAGAATTTGATAATTTTTTGAATCAAATGGATATAAACATTTTTTCTCAGCCCTTAGGGCACCACAACAGAAGGGCGTGGTAGAAAAAAAAGAATAGATCTATTCAAGAAATGACTAGGTCTATGCTAATGGAATTTAGTGTACCTAAATACTTTTGGGCAGAGGCTGTAAATATAGTTTGCCATGTTTTAAATAAAGTTTCAATTAGACCTTTCCTAAATAAGACCCCTTACGAACTTTTCAAAGGGTTTAAACCTAAAGTTGGTTATTTCAAGGTCTTTTGCAATAAAGTGTTTATCTTAAATATAAAAGATAATTTTTGAGAATTTGATTCTAAATCAGATGAAGGGTTATTTTTAGGATATTCCAATTCTAGCAAAGCTTATAGAGTTTTCAATAAGAAAACTTTAGTTGTTGAAAAATCTATGTATGTTAAGTTTGATGAAAACATTTCTAATAAGTAGGATTCTGAATCTTTCAAATAAAATGATGAGTTTAGAGAATTTTACTTTGGTAAAGATAATGCATCAGTTGAGGGGGAGCATATATCTCCTCAAATTGATCCAAAAGAACGAAAAACTCTTAAAGAACACCTTATTGAAAAAGTAATTGGTAATGTAGAATATGGAATTCAAACCAGAAAATTTGTTTTACTTTATTGTGCCAATTCTGTTTTTATTGCTGATTTTGTTCCTAACAATGTTGAAAATGATTTAATTGATTCAAATTGGATTAATGTTATGCATGATGAATTAAATCAATGTGAAATGAATAAAGTGCGAGATTAGTTGCTTTTCTTAAAGATAAACATGTTATACGAACTAAATGGATTTTTTCATAATAAACTTGATGAAGCTGGAAACATAGTTAAAAATAAAGCAATACTAGTTGCTCAAGGTTATTCATAGGAAGAGAGAATTGACTTTGAAGATTCTTTTTCTCTTATTTCTAGGATGGAAGCCATTAAAATTCTATTATCTTTTGCTAGTTTTCAAAACATCAAATTATTTCAAATAGATGTAAAATGTGTCTTTTTAAATGGAATTATTTCAGTGGAAGTCTATGTAAGACAACCCCTGAATTTGAAATTGATAATTTTTGAAATCTTGTTTTTAAGCTTAATAAGGCCTTATATGGTCTTAAGAAAGCTCCAAGAGATTGGTATGAAAGACTTATATAGTTTTTATTACAAAATAATTTTGTTAAAGGTAAGGTTGATCCAACCATGTTTATAAAAAGAGTTTCAGGTGATATACTGATTATACAGATATATGTTGATGATATAATAATTGACTCAATAACTGATTCTCTATGTGATAACTTTTCTAAGCTAATGACAAGTGAATTTGACATGAGCTTAATGAGAGAACTAAAAATTTTTCTTGGTTTACAAATTAATCAAAGGAAATATGACATTTTCTTAAATCGAGCTAAGTATGCTAAGGAACTTGTAAAGAGGTTTGGACTTGATTTTAGTAAAACTATGAAAACACCTGTGAGTACAAATTCCAAATTGGACTTGGATGAATATGGTAACTCAATTGATATTAAACTGTATAGAGGCATGATAGGAAGTCTATTGTATCTCACTACTTCTAGACCATACATCTTGTTCTCATTTTGATTGTGTGCTAGATTTCAGTCAAACCCCAAAGGAAGTCATCTTAAAACTGTAAAGTGAGTAATTAGATATGTCAAAGGGTATTATTTGTACTGGACTATTCTATTCTAATGAGAATTGTTTTGATTTACTGTCTTACTTTGATTATGACTTTGGAGGTTGCAGACTTAACTGAAAAAACACTATAGGTATGTGTTACTTTTTAGGAAAAATTTTAATTTCATAGAGTTCTAAGAAAAAACTTTTAGCAGCACTATAAACAGTTGAGGTTGAATACGTTGCTGCTGTTAGTTTTTGTTCACAGAGTATTTGGATAAAACAAACTTTGTATGATTTTAATATTAGTTTTGATAAAATTCCTATCTACTTGATAACTCAAGTGCTATTTCAATTTCTAAAAACCCTCTTCAACACTCTTGAACTAAACACATAGATGTAAGATTTAATATTCTTAGGGATCATGTAAATAATGGTGATTTATTCTTAGAATTTGTTCCTACTGAGAAACAGTTAGCTGAAAATTTCACAAAACCCTTATATTATGTTAAATTTGAGAAGTTGAAAATTGAATTGGGCATGTTAGAAGCTTAAAATCTCTGTTAGTTTAATCACTGTCCTCAATTTTTTTTACATATGTTTTGTAATTGAATGTTATTTTCGGCTCTGATCAAATGATAATTAGATTATATTGTTTAAAAATGATTTGTTAAATTTATACTCTGTTACTTTTACCATTGTTGTTTTTTGATTAAAATGGATCCTCTTATATATATTAATGTACCTTTTGATGAATTTTAAAAATGGGGAGATTTTTTGATGAAAATTTAATAAATGTTTTGTTTTTTAATTTACAAAAAGGGGGAGTTTGTTAGTATTTGAAAGTAGTTCTAAAACTCTAAACAATATTCTGTGTTTTGATAAATTACTCTCTCTTCACATATTATTAAATTCAAAATTGTTTTTAATTAATTAATATTTTTTTATTACAAGTTCTTATAACAATTAATCATTTTTTAATTGTATATTTTAAAAATGTTATTTGTTATAATTAATGTTTGTTTTATTTTTATTTACTTAAAATTAGGCTATCCTTAGCGATCCACCTAGCTAGTCCTCAACCACTCAGGTGACCCATTAAGTCAACCTCGTGGGAAGGCCCGCCAAAGGCATCCCATAAGGAGGCTTTGGAGCATAATGCCCATAGCATGCCCATAGCATGCGTGCCCGTGTATAAGGCCCGTGGATCGCACATAGGTTGGGCTAGGTCACCCACTGAGCTGTAGGCCCGTGTGTGTGCAAAGTGTAATCCGGTGTTGATCCCCATTAGCCATCTTGAACCAAGGATCAACACCGTTTGCATGATATACCTTTCAGGTATCGCATCTCCAAACCGATTTGGGATGGTGATATGTTTTCACTATTCATTCGAGTTAAAAACTTGAACATGATCTCAACCATTGGATCAAATCATTATCCTCCATCCGTTTTTGTTTTTGAACTCATGCATATCTCTCTTCTTCCCATACTTATTCTTTTCCATTTTTTTAGCCGTCTTCCTCAGTTGTCCGCTCTTTTTCCAGTATGCCAATGTCTCTCTCAAAAACTACATTCCTTCTTACCAAGATTTTGAATCATGTTAAGCTCGTGGTTTGTCTCACTTGGTCTCAACATCTTTTTCTCACATCTTCATTTGAGTTTCAATGGTAAACTCTTCTTCATCTTCTTCAGGGTCTTTCGTCGTCTTACTATTCGACTGGTTCAAAGTCTTCTTTGATTGTTTCTCTATAGTGACAACGTTACACTTCAATAGAGGGTTATTTTTACTCACCATTGGACATTAATGGGGAGTCATTTTTACTCACCATTGGACATCAACATTGAGTCATTTTTTACTCACTGTTAGACATCAACAGTGAGTCATTTCTACTCACTGATGGGCATAAATGGTAAGTCATTTTTTACTCACCTTCAGACATCAACGATGGGACATTTTTATTCAATGTTAGACATAAACGGTGGATCTTTTTCATCCGTCATTTGTTATTTCTTTTTATCTATTATACAAAGACTGACAAAAGCTTCTTCAAGCTCCAATAGGAGCTCTTCCTTCTTCGATCGGGTTTAGTAGAATATTATTTATGTTTAAAGCTGCTTTATTATTTTTTATCAGAATATTTTTTATCTTTTGTATCATCCTGATCTTTGAAAATGTTTTTTATTTTCCACTATTGGACTTCATCCAATGGTAGGTCATTTTTCCACCGTTGGGAAATCTCTAATGGTTAGTCATGATTCTTCATTGGACATCCAACGGTAGCATATTTTTATTGCTTCTCCTGAAACCTTTGGTTTCTTAGTGTCATGGAATTATTTTCGTTTTGGTTGTTGTTTATTTTTTTCTTGTAAGTGCAATGGTAGCATCAGATTTGTTTAGCCACCGTTGGTTTTCCATCGCACTCTGTTTTTAGCGGTAGTAAAAATAATCCGCCACTCTCTGTTTTCAGTGGTAGCAAAAATAAGCCACTGATATCTGTTTTTCAGTGGTAGAAAAAATAAGCCACCATTTTCTATTTTAACGGTAGATCAATTATCCACTATTAGTTAAAATTTTGTTTCTAATATTTTTATTCATTTTTTTAATTGTTATTAAAATAAGTTCATTGTTAATAGTTTTATTATTTTATGTTGAAATAAAATTTTAAGGTGTGTAAAAATTAATTGTAACATTATTTTATGTACACATTCTTGGATTTTAAAGTCATGCGATGCCCCGTTTTACAATTTTATTGTCTGTATAATCTACAAGGTTATATTTTTTTATTTCATTTTTTTTTAAATTGAGAATTTTTTTTTCAATTGTTATACTTAAAATATTAATTGTTTTATATTAATATTTCATGAAGAAATATAAAGGGTGTTTGTTCTATATTTTTCAGCATGCCTTTAACAAACAAAGGTAACAGTCATATTATTTTATTGTTATACTCTAACAAGTGTCATGCTTACATTGGACACCAACATGCTCCTAAAAGATCTCTGTCTTAATGATTTGAGAGACTTATTCAAGGAATAAAATAATACCAATGAAAATCATTCAATAATATCATTTACTTATGATACAACTTCAACATTCTTACTGCTCTCAATTTTTCACCAACTTCTATGACTTCTGTATACTGGTTTTGATCACAGAAGGACTTCAACATCTTCAAAATTTCTGATCCTTTTCTAATTTCCCTATATTTTGTTTTTATTCATGTAATCTTTTCTCCTTATGTTTGTATTTATTTGTCTACTTTATGCTTTTCCCCATCAAAAGCAAGTCTTTCTTTCTTTGGCTATTCCACCACCAAAAAGGAAGTCAAGGTTGTGACTTCTAATCAAAAGTCAGGTAAACATACTAGGTTATGCCTCTAGGTTGTTTAAAAGGAAGTGTATGCAACAAGGTTCTCACACATTTAAAAGTGTGGTTCATATTGGGTACCAATCTCCTCAAGGAGTAGAGGAAATTGTGGAGTGGACTAGGATCTTTGTGATCCAAACCACTATAAATCTTGGTGTTCTTACTCTTTATTTCTTCCACAACTCATCTTAAGAACACTAAAATCACTATGGATTAATATTTTGTAAACTCTGAATGTTTTTGTCTTTAATTTTTTAAAATGACTATTCACCATTCTAGTTATATTTTCCATCAATAAAGATCCAAAAATTGGTATCAGAGCTAGGTGAATAACTCTGTGGTTCTGATATCAAACAATTGGTATCATAACCTTATCTCTGACATGTTAGTCTTTATGTTGTTTGTTTTTAACTCTATGCTAACCAGGTATCCTAAACTTAATAGTCCAAGGAAGAAAAGAAAATGACTCTTTTAAGATGGAAGGCATAAATGAAAATGATGGTTGTATTCCACAGAAAACCCCATTATTTGATAGAATTGACTATGGCTATTGGAAATATAGAATGGGAGCATACATGAAACAACTAAGTGTGGATCACTAGACCATCATGGATTAGCCATATGAGCTACCCAAGGTTAATCTGAAGACTCTTGTAGGTAATTCAATAGTAAAATGTGTTTTGAATTATAAAGTTAAAAATATTTTATACTGTGCTATAAGTAGAAATGTCTATAGCCATGTCTCATCTTGTATGATAGCCCATGACATATGGAGGATACTATAAGTGACTCATTATGGTACTAACAAGCTGAAAAGAACCAAGTTAGGAATACTCCGAGCAGAATACCAAGACTTCAAGATGGGAGATGAATGATCTGTAAACCAGATGTTTCATCGGTTCACAAGTGCAACTAATGATTTGAGTGATTTTGGAGAAGTCTTGGACAACACATCTCAAGTGAAAAGAGTACCGAGATCTCTTCCAAAGAGATGATGTGAAAAGAAGGTGACCATTGATGAGAATAAGAATTTTAAGGAATATACTTTAGATGAACTAATAATCTCTCTACTGCAGTATGAGTTAGAGTCAAAAAATATTGTTGATGAGGAGTCTACTAAAAGAAAAGGTTTTGTATTTAAATCCAATATTATTGATACCTATAATGCCTCTAAATCTAAGTTCCAGGAAAGTAACAATAAGATGACTCATTTTTCAAGTTCATGAAAAACAAATTTGGAAAGAGGCAGTTCAAGAGGAAGTCCATAAAGGACTATAAGAAAGGTAATACTACTAACAATAATGATGTTTTAGAATTAATATGTTATGAGTGCATGAAGAAAGGTCACATAAGGAGTGAATGCATTAAACTGGTATATCCAAAGAAAGACAAAGATAAATGAAGAAAGGAAAAACAAGCATTGTTTGGAGGTTGGGATTGTTCAGACAGTTCTCACTCAAGTGGTGAGTGTGGAAGTGAATAGGAGACAAAGAATATTACCTTGATGGGTATTCAATGTGAGGTAAATGATTCTCTCTTTACTCAGTTAATAACTTCTAAATTTTTTAATCATAATGCTTTATCAGGAAATGAAACTGAAATTATGTCTGATTCGTATTATGATTTTAATTTTGTAAATTCCAAAGTTAAGAAACTACTTAAAGAAAATGAAGAATTAAAGAATGATAGAGTTGGAATAATTGAAAAGTACCCTGAATTGAAAATTAAGAATTATAAGTTCATTAAATAAAATGAGAAAATAAAAAGGGAAAGTATTGAAAATATATTTTCCCATAATGATAAAACTAAAGAGGATTATACTTCTAAATTGCTAAAACTAAAAGATTAAAATGAAAGGATTAAAAAATTTCTAGTTGTGAATGATAATGATCAAGATAGAAGATTTAATTTAGTTGTGGATGATTTTACTAAAGTAGAAAATGAATATAAGAAATTAAATCATGAAAATAAAAAATCAAGAAACATAGTGTCTATATCCAATAAAAAAGTATTTACAGATTTAGAAACTATTCAAAAGGAGAATGTGGTTTTGAAAAATGAAGTTGTTAATCTTAAAGATGATTTATCTAATTTTTTAAAAGTTAAACACTGATATTATAAGACAATGTATTTAATGAAACTAAACATCAATAGGAAGAGTTTTGGATACAACAATATAAATCTAAGTTTAAATAATACTAACTTTGTTAAAAGATAAAAAACAAGCATTTAAAGTGTAACCTGTTTTAAATACAGAATAAAAGGGAATTATTCCAATGAATGATCACTAAGATTTACACAATCTTTTGGGAATACTAAAACTTTCATTGCTAATGATTTAATTTCTAAACAGACCACTAAAAAATTATTTAAATCAATTTGGGTGCCTATATTTTCTGTTACTAATCTAGTTGGACCCAAGTTGGCATGGGTACCAAAATAGTCTGTTTGATTGTTTAATTTCAGGAAATATACCTTGGAAGTCTCAATGACTCTTGGTACTTCGATAGTGGATGCTCCAGACACATGATATGTGATATTTCAAAATTTTTATCATTTAATTCATGTGATGGTGGACTTGTTATATTTTGAGACAACTCTAAAGGTTAAATTAAAGGTATAGGTGAAGTTGGTTTATCTAAAAAAATTATTATTTCAAATGTATTATATGTACTTGGTTTAAAACATAATCTCATGAGCATATCACAATAATGTGAAGACGGATTAAATGTTATTTCTGAAAATGATAAATTTACCATTTTAAAGAATAAATTAGTTTTATTTTCTACAAATAGAAAAGAAAATGTATATACTATTCACCTTTCTGATCTAACCAAACAAAAGGTTAAGTGTTTGAATATTGTAGAAGCAGATGAAATTCTGTGGCATACGAGGATTAGGCATGAAAATTTCAGACTAATGCACAAATTGCCAAAGCATGAACAAGTTCTATAACTATCTAAGTTATATATAAGGAAGTACTTCATGTGTGATTCCTGTTTAAATGGCAAGATGTACAAAGGAAGATTTAAATCTATAAATGATGTTAGTACTTCTAGATGCTTATAATTATTGTATCTTGACTTGTTTGGACCAATACAAACTACAAGTTTTGGTGGTAAAAAGGATGTATTTGTAATTTTAGATGATTAAAATAGATTCTTATGGATTTATTTCTTCTCATAAAAATGAAACTTTATCCAAATTTTGTGCTTTCTATAAACTTATTCAAAATTTCAAAAACATGTCAATCATCTCTATTAGAAGTGATAGAGGTGGTGAATTTTTGAATTTAGAATTTGATAAATTTTGTGAATCAAATGTATATAAATATTTTTTCCGATCCCCTAGGAAACTACAAAAAAATGGTGTGGAAGAAAGAAAGAATATATCTATTCAAGAAATGGATAAGTCTATGCTAATGGAATTTAGTGTACCTAAATACTTTTGGGAAGAATTTTTAAATACAGTTTTCTATGTTTTAAATAGAGTTTTAGTTAGACCTTTTCTAAATAAGACCCCTTATGAACTTTTCAAAGGGTTTAAACCTAAAGTTGGTTATTTTCGGGTCTTTGGTTATAAAGTGTTTATCTTAAATACAAAAGGCAATCTAGACAAATTTAACTCTAAATCAGAATAAGAGTTATTTTTAGGATATTTCAATGCTAGAAAATATTATAGAGTTTTCAATAATAAAATTTTAGTTGTTGAAGAATCTATGCATGTTAATTTTAATAAAAACATTTCTAATAGGTAGGATTATGAATATTTCAAATAAAATGATGATTTAGAGAATTTAACTTTGGTGAAGATAATGACCAAGATAATGATAATGAATCAGTTAAGGGGGAGCATATCTCTCCTCAAAATGATCCAAAGAAATGAAAAAGTCTTAAAGATCACCCTATTTATAATGTAATTGGTAATGTAGAATCTGGAATTCAAACCAAAAAAATTGTTTTACTTTATTGTTCTAATTCTTCTTTTGTTGTTGACTTTGTTCCTTCCAATGTTGAAAATGCTTTAATTGATTCAAGTTGGCTTAATGCTATTCATGATGAATTAAATCAATTTGAAATGAATAATGTGTGGGATTTAGTTTCTTTTCCTAAAGATAAACCTATTATAGGAACTAAATGGATATTTCATTATAAACTTAATGAAGTTGGAAACATAAATAAAAATAAAGAAATACTAGTAGCTCAAGGTTATTCCCAAGAAAAGGGAATTGACTCCAAATATTCTTTTTCTCCTGTTGCTAGGATAGATTCCATTATAATTCCATTAGCCTTTGATAGTTTTCAAAACATCAAATTATTTCAAATGGATGTAAAAGTGACTTTTTAAATGGAATTATTTCAGTGGAAGTCTATGTAAGACAACCCCATGGATTTGAAAATGATAATTTTTCAAATCATGTTTTAAGCTTGTTAAGGCCTTATATGGTTTAAGCAAGCTCCAAGAGTTTGGTATGAAATACTCACACAATTTTTATTACAAAATGATTTTGTTAAAGGTAAGTTTGATCAAACATTTTTTTTATAAAAAGCGTTTTCAGTGATATACTAATTATACTGATATATGTTGATGATATAATATTTTTCTCAACAAATGATTCTCTATGTGATGATTTTTCTAATCTAATGACAACTTAATTTGATACGAGATTAATGGGATAACTAAAATTTTTCCTTAGTTTACAAATTAATCAGAGGAAAGATGATATTTTCTTAAATCAATCTAAGTGTGCTAAAGAACTTGTAAATAGGTTTTGACTTGATTCTAGTAAAACTATAAAAACACCTGTGAGTATAAATTCCAAATTGGACTTGGATGAATCTCATAAGTTAGTTGATATTAAACTATATAGATTCATGATAGGCAGTCTATTGTATCTCACTGCTTATATGCCAGAAATCATGTTCTTAGTTTTCTTGTGTGCTATGTTTTAGTCAAACCCAAAATAAAGTCATCTTAAAGTTGTAAAAAGAGTAATTAGATATATCAATAGTACTATTCTATTCTAATGATAATTGTTTTGATTTACTATCTTACCCAGATTTTGACTTTGGAGGTTGCAGACTTGACTGGAAAAAAACTACAGGTATGTGTCACTTTTTAGGAAAATTTTTAATTTCATGGAGCTCTAAGAAAAAAATTTCAGTAGCACTATCAACAGTTGAGGAAAAATATGTTTCTGCTACTAGTTTTTATTCACAAAGTATTTAGATAAAACAAACTTTGTATGATTTTAATACCAGTTTTGATAAAATTCCTATATTCTATGATAACTCAGGTGCTATTTCAATTTCTAAAAACCCTGTTCAACACTCTAGAACTAAACACATAGATGTAAGATTTATTATTCTTAGGGATCATGTAAATAAAGATGATATATGCTTAGAATATGTTCTTAATGAGAAATTGTTAGCTCACATTTTCACAAAACCCTTGGATTTTGTTAAATTTGAGAAGATGAAATTTGAATTGGGCATGTTAGAAGATTAAAATACATATTAGTGTAATCACTATCCTCAAATTTGTTTTTAAATATGTTCTGTAATTGAATGTTATTTTCTACTTTGATCAAATGGTAATTAGATTATACTATTTAATAATTTTTTGTTAAATTTATACTTTTTTACTTTTACCATTATTGTTTTTTGAATAAAAGGGAGTCTCTTATATATTAATGTAATTTTTGATAAATTTTTAAAAGGGGGGAATTTTTTGTTGAAAATTTAATGAATGTTTTATTTTTTAATTTAAAAAGGGGGTGTTTGTTAGTATTTTAAATTTTTTATAACACTCTAAATGTTATTCTTTGTTTTGATAAATTACTCTCTCTTCACATTTTATTAAATTCATTTTTTTAATTAATTAATAATTTTTTATTACAAATTCTAATAATAATTAATCATTTTTTAATTATATGTTTTAAAAATGTTATTTGTTATACTTAATGTTTGTTTTATTTTTATTTAATTAAAAAAGTTAGTCCATCCTTAGCGAGCCACCTGGATAGCCCTCAACCACTCAGGGGAACCATTGGGTCAACCCCAGGGGAAGGACCACCAAAGGGATCCCACAAGGAGGCTTTAGTGAATGATATGCATAGTGCATGCCCCTAGCATGAAAGACTATGTATAAGGCTCTTAGATCATAAATAGGCTAGTCTAGGTCGCCTGCTGGTCCGTTGGACCATGTGTGTGCAAAGTGTAAACTATTGATGGTCACCATTAGCTAGCTTGAACTGAGGACTAACACAACTTGCATGATATAACTTTTAGTCACCATGTCTTCAAACTGATGTGGGACCCTGATATGTTTTCAATGTACATTTGAGTTAAAAACTCAGACATGATCTCAACTGTTAGATCAGATATTTCCCCTCTGTCCATTTTTGTTTTTGAAATCCCATACATCTCTCTTCTCCCCACACTTCTTCCTCTTTTCCATTTTTTAGCCATCTTCCTTGATTGTCTGCTCATTTTCTAGTACGCCTGTGTCTGTTACAAAAACTCCATTGCTTATAACTAATATTTTGAATCATGTCAAGCTCACAGATTTGTCTCGCTTTGTCTCGGCATCTTCTTCTCACATCTTCATTCAAGTTTAAATAGTAAGATCTTCTTCTTCTTTGAGATCTTTTGTTGTCTCACTATTTGAATGGTTCGAAGTCTCCTTTTATGGTTTCTCGATGGCGACACCATTACACCTCAATGGTGGTCATTTTTACTCACCATTGGACATCGATAGTGAGTCAGTTTTACTCACCGTTGGACATCAACGATGTGTCATTTTCTACTCACAGTTAGACATCAATGGTGACTCATTTTTACTCACTGTTGGACATCAATGGTAAGTCATTTTTTACTCACCATTGGACATCAATGGTGGGTCATTTTTACTCACCGTTAAACATCAATGGTGGATATTTTTCATCCACTATTTGTTATTTCTTTTTATCTATTGTACAGATACTTGGAAGAAGCTTCTTCAAGCTTCAATAAGATCTCTTCCTTATTTGATTGGGTGTAGTAGAATATTCTTTCTATTTAAAGTTGTTTTCTTAATTTTTATCAGAATATTATTTATCTATTGTATCATCTTTTTCTTTATCCATGTTTTTCATTTTCCATCATTGGACTTCATCCAATGGTAGGTTTTCTTACCACCATTGTAAAATCTCCAATGGTTGGTCATGAGTCACCATTGGACATCCAATATTATCATACTTTTATTTCTTCTTCGGAATCCTTTGGTTGCTTAGTGGAACAATTTTTTTTGATTGGTTATTTTTTTTCTTGTAAGTGAAACAATAGCATCTGCTCTGTTTAGCCACTGTCAGTCTGCCACCACTCTCTATTTTCAATAGTAGAAAAAATAAGCCACCACTCTCAGTTTTCAGTGGTAGAAAAAATAATCCACTACTCTCTATTACTCAGTGGTAGAAAAAATAACCCACCGTCCTCTATTTCAATTGTAGATCAATTATCCACTATTAGTTAAAATTTTGTTTCTAATATTTTATTCATTTTTTAAAATTGTTTTTATTAAAATAATTTCTTTATTAAAAGTTTTATTATTTTATGTTGAAATAAAATTATAAGGTGTGTAAAAATTAATTGTAACATTATTTTATATACACATATGCTTGCATTTTAAAAGTCATATGATACTCTGCTTTACAATTTTGTTGTATGTATAATCTATAAGATTATATTTTTTTATTTAAATTGTTTTATAATTAAGAATTGTTTAAAATTTTTATACTTAAAATATTAATTATTTTATATTAATATTTCATGAATAAATATAAAGTGTGTTTTTCTATGTTTTTCATTGAAAATTTAACAAAGGCAACATTCATACTATTTTATTGTTATACTCTAACAAGTTTCATGCAGATATTGGACACATACATGCTTCTTCAAGATCTATATATTAATGACCCAAGAGACATATTCAAGGAATAAAATAATACTAGTGTAGGTCATTCAATAAATTCATTAAATTGTGATACAACTTCGACATCCTTGCTGCTCTCAATTGCTCACAAAATTCCATGACTTATATACTACCTGTGATCACAGAAGGACTTCAACATCTTCGACATTTTTGATCATATGATAATTTCCTTGTATTTTTTTTATTCATGTAATCTTTTTTCCTTCTATTTGTATTTATTCATGTCAGGTTTATGATTTTCCCCATCAAAATAAAGTCTTTATTTATATGGTTATTCCTTATCCAAAAATGAATTCAGGGTTGTGACTCCCAATCAAATGTAAATGTCAGGTAAATAGACTAGGTTGTTCCTATGGGTTGTTTAAAAGACAATGTCTATAACAAGGTTCTCACACCATTAAAAGTGAGGTTCTTAGTGGGTACCAGTATCCTTGTGGAGTATAGGATACTGAGGAGTGGATTGAGATCTTTGTGATCTGATCCACTATAAATCTTGGCATTCTCACATTTTATTTCTACTGCAACTCATCTCAAGATCACTACACTCACTATGGATTAATATTTTATCAACTTTAATTGTTTTTGCGTTTAATTTTTTAAAATGAATATTCAACCCTCCCCTCTAGTCATATTTTCCATCAATAATGATTCAACACTAGGTATATCACATGGACATGCACTTTCTAAGACAATATATTATAAGTCCACCGTTGGGGGTGACCTACAAAGATTTATTTATCACCCCTATATGTGCACCATGGTGTATATGTAGACTATATATCTACTTTAAATTTGGATCATAAGTTGTGAAATGGATGGGGATGAGGCCCAATGTTTATTGATCAAGCGAAGCCGCTCGTGTGAAGTCTCAAGATTGGGTTGGTGCAACTTGAGAGTCATGGAGATTGGGTATGTGGTTTAGATCAGAGTTGGCAGTAAAGCCTGGAATATTTATTTTTATTTTGATTATTTTTTATATGTGGTTTACCTGGTGGGTGACTAGATGTTTTATGTTTTGTATGCTTTGAGTTTGTATGACTGTATGTTGCATTTCATTTATTATAGCATGTTGTTGTTTCAGTTTATTTATTTTGTGTACTCTAATGTTTATCCTTGTGGATGATTTGGTTATTTCTTCTCTTATTTTAGTCTGAACAAAGTTTATAGTATCCCCATTATATCTATTAGACCTTCACCTCTAGTTGGTAGCCTCTAGCACATCGGTAGGCGGGCTAGAGGCCTTGTGGTAGGCCAGATCAGGTGATGTTCTAAGTCAACCCTGGTTGGTTCTCTAAAAAATAGTATCAGTGCTGCCAGGTTTTATGATTTGGGGATTTAGTATATAGGTGGTATAGGAATGTGTCAGAACCTATGATGGACATCGAACTATTGTGTCACAAAAACCTTTTCTAATAGGAATTTCAAGTTTCCAAAGCATGTGATTATTGTTTTTGGTTTTCATTTTTACGGTTGGGTGATTTCACCTAGTCTGGTGCGCTTGAGTTTTTGGATTTATGGTTTATTCTAGTTTTTGTCTCTTGGACCATGGGAAAGAGTCCAATGTTAATGAATAATTCTAGGCATATAGGATTCACATGAAATATTCCTGTCTATCATGTTTTCACTGATGATGGAGGTTTAAATGTTTAAAGTGTCTGTAACAACCAATATGGTGCATCACATATAGATCCTTGGTGGCATTTTCTTCAACTGAATCAAATGTATATTTTTTTTGATGACAGGTCATGTGAATCTTGTGGCGAGATGTTCACTGGTTACAGAGATGTAGTCCCTTCATTGAGGGATGCATGGATACCCTTGTGGGTCGGTGTGTGTTCTGAGTGCCCTATTAGTGGATCGATGATGGAAATGGTTCCTGAGAGATGTTTGGATTGATCTTGATTTTCCATGAGGCGGTGGTTCCCCTGAAGTCCTAAGTTTGAGTTTCTTGGGAGGGAGATTTTCTTTCCTTGTATTGTCTGTCGAGTCTTGCAGTGGGGCCCATGTGCATGTTATCACCGATGGCTTGGGTGAGCATGGTTGTTCTTCCATGGTGGGGCCATTGAGGTCTGTTATCTCTAGGGTGTGGTTAGGCATGAGGATGCCCGGAGTTTGAGAAGTGGATCACTAGGAGTTCTTCAGGTATTGTGGTTGGCTCAAGAGGGTAGGTTTGGTTAAACACTAGGCCCTGTTCATTTTGGTTGCACTTTGATTATTGTAGTGAGATTTTAGTTGGATGCTTGTGGATTTGGATCGATGCTTGAGTGGAGGGTGGTCATATGGTTGATCTTGACATGGGGGAGATGCCTTGATTTTGAAGAGGATTGATGAGGGTGCTATGATTTTTTGGAAATGACCTGTGAGATGAGAATGGTCAATGGTTTTAGGAATGTTAGCCTAACTTCAATGGGACTTGGCCCATGTGAACACGAGTCCTCATTTTAAGTGGTTTTTTGAGTATGATAGTTTTTTTCCTAGTGAGATGGGAATGAGCATTTGGTTTTTTCGGTTTCCATGATGATTCTAAGGTGTGAGAAACTTTTCCATGTCTATCCATTTCATTCAGTGATGGATGTATCATGGGCTATGGGGTAGTCTATTTGAGAAGTGGGGTAATGATAAGGATCATCTTATGGTGGGGAGCATCAGATTGGTCATGGTTGAATGTGTTGCAGTTTGTGGCCTAGAACCAACTACTTTGTACTTTATAATAAACTTGTATTAATAGATTTGAATATTAATAAATACCTTATCACATCTTGATTGTTCTTCTATGTGAAAATGCATGTGATAATGTCCTAAGGATAGCTATTTCACTAAAGGGTCATAGAAGATCCCTACTATGATGAGAACTCAGAAGTGCCATAACACCATTCTTAAATATATGTTATATGGATGGATGATGTTATTTGAGGGACACAAATAATACATGCCATTAAGGTTGAGGACTCATGAAACTTTGAGGCACCTTCTCATGGTGTATGCCCTTGGTAATATCCAAGAGGATATTATGAGAATGAGACCTGCCAGTAGGAATTCTACATTTCATAGTGTCATTGGATGTTCTTATCCACGAACGTGTGTATTGGTCCTTAGACTTTATGATTATTATTAATGGGTATTAAAACTCATGCACTTAGATGTATTGACGAAAACTGTGACGACACACTATTCACAGCAAGGTAGGATATGTTGGGTGCGTTGTGAGTAATACTGCATTAATAGATAATGTGAGAAAGGATTGTCCCTTCTATTCCATAATGGAATTTGATATCTCAGGCCCTTTGATTGAATTGATATAGCCTAAATAAATCCATGGCCATGGTGAGTAATGGGCAAGTTCAATTTCAAGAGGTTAAAGAAAGAGTAATCGAGCACATGGGTTGATGAAACTAGCATGCAACCCGCTTGATTGGAGATATTGAGACAAAGGGATTACATTACATAGTAAGTGTTCATAAGAGGTGACACATCATTGAAACATTAACTTATTTCTTTATGGGTGTCTTGGCATGTTGCTAGATGCTAACCTTGGAATTTAGGCAGGCTCTGCCTAATGCCACTGAGAAAGAGGCCTGGAGGGTCACACACTAAGTGTATCCATGTATCTTAGTTAAATATTAATTTAACAAGTTGAATAAATATTATTCCCAATTGTGGTTTAATAATTATTCAAGGATTCTTGATCACATTTATTTCAACACTGGTTATTTGAGAGAATATATTATGGGTGAAATAATATATTTATTAGTGAATAATGTAGTTATATTTATTTAAGAAATAAATATTCATTATTCAAGGTCTAATAAATGTATTGGAGGAAATAAATAAAAATGAAAAAAACAAAAGTACATGCCATGTATATTAATACACATGTCATTTAGTTTTTTATAGGAATTTGTGAGAAATAATATTATTTATTTAATTAAATAATATTAGGTATAATTCACTGGGTGCATGCCAAGTGATAATAATAGTCAAATGTTATTATTAGACATGGGGTCTTACTAAGAATTAAATGAAAGTAATAAATTCCTTTGGGTAATTAATTCATTTTATTATTCTAAGTAATATAAATCCCAATTACATTATTCTAATTAGATCTAGACATTCTCTGTGGTTGTGCACAACAGATATGGAGAAATCTATCAAGTTAAGATAGAATTTTATTCCTCCAAGAATGCTCTCAAGTTATGAGAGAGATCCTCCTTCATCGGATCAAGGAGCGCGCTTTGGAAGCGGCTCTCAAGGCGATCGAAGGTGGAAATATCAAGCGAAGGATCTTCCACTCTAGCACCCAAATATCCCTTTGACGACATCCAGAGATACGTGGAACATGTGTGGATCACTGCTAGAGGAAGCCTACACTTGGCTTCTGTGACGCAATGACAGATCACATTGGATCGTGACCGGAAGCATCAATGGAGAGAGAATTCCATCAAAATAATTTTTGTCTTTTAATTACATTAATTATAACCAACATATGATGATCCTCTCTATGGTTCTAGGAATTCCCTATTCCCTTTTTATTCTTCATTATATTATGAAGATCTGGCATTTTATCATCATGAAGGAACTCAAATTGATCATTGTTAATGGTAAAATTAAAGTTGGGTACACCCATCCACACACTTCTGCTATGCCCGTAACCTACAAGTTGTATCAAAGTGGTCATATCATTGATTATAATTATTTAGTTTTTCATTGATGATTTACACATTTAATAATTTAGTTGTTTTAATTCAAGTTAATCATTCTATAATTCTGAATCTCGAGATTTGTTCCTCCTCTTTTCTTTCTAGTTCACCTTACATAAATGATCTTTTATTTTAATTTTGATTAAAATAAAAATAGCGGATCTCATATGGAGGTGAAAAAGGTTCCTGGCCATACAACACCAGAACACACGACCTGTATTCTACCTCACATGCCGTGTAGTCAAGGTTTAATGCATCGGGACTAGACCGCCAAACCAAGCCCTATGTTGGAGTTTATCTGAGTCTTTATGACTTTGTGTGTTGACCAGGAATAGGTGGCACACAGTTTCCATATTAAACGCCATGTGGACCACTGGACACAATGTGTAGTCCCTTTGGGATAGGGTTGGACCATGTACCCTGTACATGGCTTTCCTGACTGGATACCATGTAACGTGGATACTACACGACATGTGTCCCATTGGACACACCGTGTACTTCTAAGAATTCCGAAGTACATCTACATGTCGAAACCTCAGGCGTGTACTTCGGATGGATGGTGAACGATAGTACACACCATGTAGTAGGAATTACATGCTATGTACTCATCCAAATTATGTAGATTTATTAAAATTTATTATTATATTATACAAACCCTTGAGACATGTACCATGGTGTGGGAATAAATATGGGGCACAACACGTGATAGGTGTTTTATACATATGTGTTTAATTTAACATCTGTGTAATATTAATTTCTACTCATTGGGTAGTTATGAATAGGAATTCACCAGGTTTCCTCCAAGGTACAAGTTACATATAAAGATAAATTTAAATTAATTTTTTTGTTTAAAATTATAATGGATGAGAATCTCAAGGAAATTCAGAAAAGGGTTTAAGATAAAAGGATTGATTAATTTAAGATAATAATCAATTGATTCAAGCATGATTTATATTAAACAAGAACAATTAAAGAATTTAATGCTATTTTATTTATCCATAAACATCGTTTCTTGTATGGATGATCATGAGCTAGACCACCTTTGTATGTGGATGGTTTCTTTTAATTAATTTATTTAAATTAAAATTGTTGGCCTGTGAGCCCTCTCCTTATTAATATGTAGGGCCTAAATGCCCAAGGTTTATTTTATGTAAAACCCTATTTTACCCCTCACCTACATGTGAGATAAAAGCATATGTAATGGATGGAGCTCCCAAGTTAGTGGAGGCGGATCAAGTTAGGAGCCGAGGTGAAACCAATCCATGGAGATACAAAGGTGGATAGGTGGAAAGCTGTAAACACAAACCCAAAAGTTTTAAGGTGTTTCTCCCCTAGGTATTGGGTTAGTTTATCAACCACTAGATAAAATAACCAATAGAACAAGCTCATGATCATTCCATTTATTTTATTTCTATCAGTTGCATGGTTTATTTATTGTGGGTGTGTTGTCACGATCACACAATTAATGAATTAAACAAGTATGCAAGATGAAACTACAATAAGATTGGATTATACGTAAATATTATCTTAGACATGGTTAATCACTTAAGTATATCCCACTTAATACTAAAAAGAATGTAATAATTATAATAAAATGGAAATTTATGTATAAGGATAAAATCCCTCAAGGAAATATTAAGTTGGTATAGCCTTCCATAATCTTGGTTAGAATCAAACCATAGTTCAAAGTTCTTGACCAACCCTAGTTGGGGTGATTTAATTTATTAGGGAATTATAATTTGAGGTTTTGGGTTGACTTGACTTAATTCACATAAAGGATTGACTGCCATAATAGGACTTGGTGTGACCAAGAGGTAAAGTTTGAGGAAATCCAAAATAAAAGGATTTCAGGATTGGGAAGTATACTCAACGGATCAAGGAGCTGGGAGTTAATGCAGTTGGAATTTGGAATGCCTACCTAAAACCTTTCAAGTTTCTTGACCAACCCTAGTTGGAGTAATGAAAAGGGAAATATGGATCCTTGCCACTAGAATATTTAAGGAAATAGAATATTCCAAAGTCAATGATAAGGGCTATTGGATTTCGATAAAATAGTGGGAGACTAATAAGTATTAATTTATTTGTCTCATTTTTATCATGATAAGGTAATAAAACTTTTCTCATCTTAATTTATAGAAATGGTAATAAAAATGACATCAAAAATATCATTGAAAACCATACTCGAGAATGAAAACCTTCTCATTGGAACCAATTTCTAGGAATAGAAGAGGCGTTTATGCGTCATCCTTCACCACGAGAGGAAATTGTATGTTCTGGAGGATCCTATTATAGTTGCACCTAGAAATGAGGCCAGTGATGAGAAAATATCTCTCTATATGAAACATTGAATGATGCCATAGATGTCCAATGTATCATGCCATTGACCATGTCTAATAAGCTCTTGAAGCAACATGAAAACATCAATGCGTATAGAATGATGTATCACCTTAAGGATGTATATCAAGAGAAGGTGATACATGAGAGATATGATATCTCCAATGCTTTATTCACAACTAAGATTAGAGAGTCTATGCCAGCTAGGCCTTATGCAGTCAATATTATTGGATACATTGAATGCCTGGACATCTTAGGGATTAAGTTACCAAATGAGTTGCATACAGATCTCATCCTATTATCACTGCCCAATACCTTCTCTAGATTTATTGTAAACTACAACATGAGAAACAATGAGAAGAGTTATCAGAACTTTTGACCTTGATTCTCCAGGTAGATAAGGACATGGGTCATGAAAACCCCATAATCTTTATGGTGAATATGAAGAGGAAGGACAAGGAAAAGGGGCCAAGGATTTATAAATAGCCTGAATCCCCTAAGCATCGTCCCTCCAAGAAGGGGAATATCTAGAGTGCAGGGTAAGTAATGGGAGGTAGTATGTTTTTCATGTGGCAAGCCAGGCTACTGGAAGAGTAACTGCACCCAGAAGCATGGGGACACTAAAGGTTCATTTTTTATCAAGTGTAATCTTTCTATTTCTACACATTGGGTATTAAATATAGCATGTGAGGCTTATATATGTATTCAAATGTAGGAACCAAGTAGATTTATAAAGATTTACAGTGGAGAGGTGGATCTTCGAGATGCCAATGATGCGAGGCTGGATGCATTGTCCATTGGCGATTACCATCTCTCATTACCAACTGGGATGCTTTTGGTTTTACATAACTGTTATTATGTACCTAGTTTTTCCAAGAACATAATTTTTGTATCATGTTTGGATATGGATGGATTTATTTTCGAGTTTGGAAATAAGGGTTGTTTATTTTATAAAAACAACGTATGTTATGGTATAGTGCATTTAAATAATGGTTTTTATGTATTAAATTATGAAAACCAAGTGTTGGAAATCAATAACAAAACAAACTCACATGACTCACACAACACTCTGTTGTGGAATCACCGTCTCGGTCATGTAAATGATAAGTGGTTAAAAAAGATCTTCCAAGATGGTTATTTAGATTCTACTAAACAAAAACCACTTGATAAATGTCACGCTTGTTTATAAGGGAAAATGACCAAGCCGCCTTTTAGTGGACAGGGTGAAAGGGCCACAAAGCTTCTAGGATTGGTACACACGAATGTGTGTGGACCATTTCTAGTTGAATCTAGAGGTGGATATTCTTACTTCATTACTTTTATTGATGATTTTAGTAGATATGGATATATCTACTTAATGAGGTATAAGTCAGTCATTGGATAAACTTAAGGAATTCAATAATGAAGTAGAGAATCAACTTGGTAAGAAGATAAAGAAGCTTAAATCAGATCGAGGTGGAGAATATCTGAGCCAAGAGTTCATCGACCTTTTAAGGGAGTCTGGGATTCTATCTCAACTCACTCCTCATTATACACCACAGTGGAATTGATAATCCTAAATGTTATATATATTTTTCTATCACTTTTTTAATTTTTTTCATTCATATACTGGATAATGCACGTGGTAGATGTCCAATTTTGTAGGAAATAGGGCTTCATAAGGTTCCAAGGAAGAAAGGCATAAAAGATGAAAAAAATGGAAAAGTACACATCGTGATGGCCAAGTTCATTTCGTGTACTTGAAGATCATAGCCTACATCAAGCCGTGAAGCTTAAGTCATGACTAACCACAAAGACTAAAGAAATTTCCAGTTCACGTCGTGAATTCCTTTTACACGTTGTAACTCAAGTCAAACTAGAAGCCAAGAAATCCACGAGGATTCAATGTGAAAAGCCAGTTGGCCATGGGGTACACATCATGAAACACCTATACATGATGTGACCATGATTAAACTTCATTAATCCATAGAAGATCTGCATGCCACACTAGATATCCTGGTTGAAATAACGCGGATTAAGGGTTCACGATGTGATGATTAAGTTCATGTCACGACCATTTTCCCCTATATAAGGAGCATCTTGGCAACACATTTCAAATAGGCTTGGATCATATCTATCTCCCTTTTAGACTCCCTTCGGTATTACCTTCTCTATTCTCTCTCTAAACACCTCAGTTCTTTGTAATTATTTTACATTTATAATTGAAGAGTCGTGGATTCCTTTTCTTCAACACCTTCAATTCCCGCATTTCTTCATTTCTGTTTCGTTCCTTTCAAGTAAGGTTTTATTTAAAATTTTATAGCATGTTTGTCACATATTTATTCAACTCCATTAGCATAGTTATGATTTCCTTCACTCATTTTATTACTTTAATTACCACCATGAGTAGCTAAACACATCGGGGAAGGGATCAAGGTTCAATGTATCTATACGCTTAATTATATCTCTAGTTATAAACATGAAAAAACTAAATGGATTAGTAATTAGGATATAAACCAACATTCAAACCCTATTTGTGTGACTGTACCATGATTATCAGACAGTCAAGAAAATGACCTTATCCTAATTGAAGTAAATTGTGACTATGACCATTATCTTAGGGAACTTTCTGTAATAGAAGCTGAACGTAATGCATCTAGGACTGTTTCTATCATCCTAACCAAGGAATAGTTACATCCTAGGTAGAACTAGAATACTAGACCAAGGTTGACTAGTGACTACCACTTTCTTCACAGACTAAGCACTTAGAAAATTTCCAATATTAGAACTAGGATCACCTTTATCTAGATACTCAGACTTGATCTTGATCCATTTTTAATCAACCGAAGTAAAACCCAAAATAAGTTAGAAACTACCCAAACTTTAGTCAAGCTAGTAAGGACTCATAAAAAGTATTCAAGATCCAATTTATTTTCCCCACAAGAACAACACCCTCCTTGTGGGATCGACCCTGGACTTTTACCATACTATGCCATAATAATTAAGTAAAGTTTGGTACACATATAAATTTATAATTTGACTCGCGCCCTGAGTAATTAACGATGCCTTTAGGCAGCCGAGAAAATTTTGGTTCTATTTCCAGGGAGATAATGCTATTTATTTGTGATTAGGACTCTTGTCTAGATCTAGTATTACCTTTACCTCACCCCCTTTCCTTTATTTCAAGATGCCCTTGCATATTTTAATTTTTTTTCGTTCACCCTGTTCATCTACCAAGGTCATTTGACTCGTTCAAGGAATCTTGAAGCATAATTTCTTTTGACCTTCAATCCCGAGATCGAAAGGTATCTATCTTCTCTTCGCCGGTCAGTAATGGATGAGCAATTCCACCCTACATGACCAAACCCACCAAACCCCAACCATCAAATCATTCCGAGAGAGCACCCGATAATGAACCAAGAGAAAATGATCATGGACTATGGCTTGTCATTAATCCATGGTGTGACTCTTAGTATTGTTCGTACCCCTATCCAAGCCCACACATTTGAGATAAAACTTGGACTCAATCATATGATCCAGAACATGGGGAAATTTAGCGGTCTTCAGAGAGAAGATCTGCATGAACATATTTCCAAATTCCTAGAGGTTTGCGATACCTTTCACAACCAGGGAGTTTTGTCTAATGTAATAAGACTCCAAATCTTCCCATTATCCTTACAAGATATATCCAAGGAATTGATAAAGATTCAATCTCCCGAGTCAATTAAGACTTTGGAAGAACTGACCAAGAAGTTTCTGGACAAGTACTTCCCACCCATCTGGACCTAGAAGCTCTGGATGGACATTCAAAATTTCAACCAAATTGATGGAGAGTCTTCTTGGGAAGTGTGGGACCACTTTAAAGAATTAATGAGGAAGTGTCCACATCATGGTCTAGACATGCGGATACAACTCCAAACTTTCTATCAAGGACTCCAGCCAGCAGCACCGAATGTTGTCGAGGCAGCTGCTAAGGGAGGTCTCATGTTCAAGACTCCCAAAGCCAAAAGAGCCATTCTAGATGAAGTATCTCACAATGACAGTCTATGGAAGAGTGATCGTAGACCACCATGGTGTGGAATCCACCAAATTTATGAGACCACAAGGCTAGAAGCGCAAGTGGAAGCACTCACTAAAAAGTTAGAATCATTTCAAATACCAACTACTCAACCCCCTCTTACTCCTGTCATGGAATTACAATCATACAAGATGTTCAGTGGCCCACATCTATATCAAGACTGCAAAGCTAGATATTAACAACCAACAAAATATTGCAATTAAATAAATTAAAATCAACCGAAACATCCATTTCAGTAGAAACATTACTATCAGAAGAGGCCTGCTCAGTAGCAACCTGAGAACTATCAAGGTTATTTCCCACCAAGAGGTAGAAAAACCCAATTCAGAGCTCAAGGACCACCATGATATCCTCTGATGAACCATATACCAAGACCACAAGATCAAAAACAACAATTACCTCAAAGAGCACAACAATTTCAACCACCTCAGCCAAGACCTTAGCAAGCACCTATGCAAATAAATTTGTAAATCCTCCTAGATTATTTTGTGAAAAAGTCTGATCAAATAATGATGACCCATGGGACAGATATGAAAAACCAAAGAGCAGCTTTGAGGAACCTTGAAGTGAAAATGGGTCAAATCTCAAAGACCTTATCTGAGAGATTACTAGGTACTCTACCTGGTAACATTGATACATACCCATGAGAGGAATCTAAGGTAGTAATGCTGAGGAGAAAAAGGATTCTAGACTTCCAACAACCTAAAGAAGCAAGTCCATAAGAAGAAGAGATGAGAAAACAACCAGTACCTGATGTAAAAGCTGACTTCACTCCCACCTTACATCATGAAGAAATACCAACTGAGAAGGAACATATACATGAGAAATAGAAGGAACCTATTTATGTTTCCCCACCTCCATACTAGCCACCTCTTCCCTATCTGGTGAGAGTAAGACAACTTAGGCAGGAGACACAATACAATAAGTTCCTAGATATGTTCAAACAATTACATATCAACACCCCTTTTGCTGAATCTATTTTACAGATGCCCATTTATGCCAAATTCTTGAGAGTCATTTTATCAAAAAAATAAAAATAGAATATCTAGGAGTCATCTCTTTAAATGAATAATGCTCTGCTATTGTATAGCAGAAAATTCCACCGAAGATGAGAGACCCTGGAAGCTTCTCAATCCCTTGTGAAACAGGAACATGCAAATTTAACAGAGCACTCTGTGATCTTGGAGTAAGAATTAACCTCATTAAAATTAGTAATTTTCAAAATATAGGACTCAAATAGATCAAAGAAACAAGGGTGGATTTGCAATTAACTGATTTCTCGGTCAAGTACCCCCAAGGAATTCTAGAATATGTTCTGGTAAAATTCGACAAGTTCATTTTCCCAACTGATTTTCTAGTTTTGGACATGAAAGAAGAAGGTTACGTGCCCATTATACTTATAAGACCATTCCTAGCTATAGGAAAGGCACTGTTTGATGTGAACCAAGGATGTATCATATTAAGAGTAGATGCAGAACAAGTTGTGTTCAACCTAATTAGAGCTGTGCAATACTCAGATGACACTATGGACTATCGCACCATTTCTCTCACCCAGAATGGAGAAGAATATATGGCCATCAGGGAAGAATGTGGCGACTCTCTTACAGAATCAGAAGGAGACTATGAATTCGAGGAAGTTAAATTTATTTAACCACTCACCAAAGATGATGTACTATCATTTATCCCATCCATCATCCATCCTCTTCAATTAGAACATAAAACACTACCTAGTACTTTAAATTACTCATTTCTAAGGGAATCTTCCTCCTTTCCCATTATAGTCAACTTCGAACTATCCTAGGATCAAGAAGAAAAATTGGTTGATGTCCTCAAATGACACAAACACTATATCACCTAGGGAGTAGCAAACATTAAAGGTATCAATCCCACTGAATGAACTCACATAATATTACTCGTAAAAGATGCAAAACCAAAACGACAACCTCATAGGCGGCTCACACCACCCATGAAGGAAGTTGTCAAGAAAGAGGTGATAAAACTCATGGATGTGGGAATAATATTTCCTATATCAAATAGTGAATGGGTGAGCCCCCTCAAATTTGTTCCTAGTAAAGGAGGAATAACAATAACAAGAACATATGGAAATGAACTTATTTCAACACGCACCATCATTGGATGGAGGGTTTGCATGGATTATAGACGTTTAAACTCGGCCATAAGAAAAGAATATTTTCACTTACCTTTTATGTAAAAAATGATAGAAATACTAGCGGATCATGATTTATACTATTTCATGGATGACTATTCAGGATATAATCAAATTGAAGTCAACCCCATTGACTGGCCAAAAACCACCTTCACCCATCCTTTTGGTACTTTTGTATACAGACGCATGTCCTTCGGTATGTGTGACCGCACTGTCATGACACGTCAAATTGATTATATTTATAAAGTTGATTTATAGTCTAGGGAAGAACCTAGGTCATCTCTCAAGGAGCTTTAGTGGGTTTATATTGTGTATTTTTAATATGAAGTACTAAAATAAGAGGTGGTTTTGAAAATAGTTTTAGGATGAAATGACTTAATTGAAAGCTTAAAAGTTGAGAAACCAAATGGATTTTAAAAAATATGAGATAAAAGGGTTCATTGTGATTTCACTACACACATTTCAAGTTCACTATTCATAGATATTCATTTAGGTTTGGAGTAATTATTTGGTTGAAATTAATTGGAATCCCGATTAATTCCTAAGCTTTTATTTCAATGCTTAAAGAACCAAACCTTGACATAAAAATCGTATTGTCAAGGTCCAAAACTTATGCATGGAATAAGAGATTCCAAATCAAATTGAAATTTCAAGAAGTTTGGTATGAAAAGGATTCTTGTTTTGTCCAATCAGAATAACACAAGTCACGTACTCAAAGTCTCACACCGATCAGTTAGAAATTAAGAGTATCTCAATAACATGCATCAAAAAAAGAATTAAAATACTGAATTATGTAAGATAAATGGAAAGAAATGTTATCACACCCAAATTACTCCAAACCAGTAGATAAAATATTAATTGTAACTCCCTTTCCATGTGCGTAGCTCCCTCACAACGAACGTCCACCGTTTAGCTCGACATCGGGAGGAGGAGGAAGCTCGGGTGGAACTCCTTCTTCATTATTGATCCCCTATGAGGATAGGGGCCTCCAGAACTTAAAGTATGAGGATAATACTCCTCTAGAAATTCAAAATGGCATATATTCACTTCTTGTCCTAACTTACAAATGGGAATCCCAAGCTTCCATTTTATAGGTAAAGTGGAAGGTGGTTTTGGGAACACAGATTGTGTAAAACCATTTGTACCATGGTTTTAGAAAACTTTAAAGTCTAATATAACTTTGGAAAAAACTATAAACATGTTACCACACCTCTTTAATGTCTCCACCGAAAGTTTGGAGCCATTTGGACAACTAAAAATCTAGATATTGATAAAATACAAAACACCACATTTGACTTTGTGCAGATTTGATGTTCTGGACAGATAAGGTCGTTTGGGACACTATATGAATGAATTAGTTTTTTTTTTATTCATATGAGATGTAGAAACATTAATTTTTGACTACTACACAAAATTTCATCCCATTTGGATCTACGGTTCAGGAGAAGTGAGCGGATGAGTCCACTAGTGTGCATGGATCTTGCGCAGTTTGGCCCATTTTTCTTAGAAATCATCATGGGCCCTCCAAATCACCACCTCCCACAATGAAATCATCAAAAAAGTAACATTTAACTTTTTAATAGTGATAAAAACAAAATAAATTATTCAAACATGAAATGAAATTTGTTATTATTTTTATAATTTCCAATATAAAACAAATTTAGCACAGTGGTGTAAGGGTGAAAATGAAACAGTGAATCGTAGTGGGATCAATGTGTAATGATACAAAAACTTTCCAAAGATGTATGACACACATCTTTCATGATATGGCTGAATAATTTATCTAAATTTTCATGGAATATTTCTTAGTTTATGGAAGATCATTCGATGTCTGTCTCAGTAATCTAAAACTAGTTCTTCAATACTGTGAAGAAAAATGCTTGGTGCTAAATTAGAAAAAATGTCACTTCATAGTGAAAGGAGGAATCATAATCAGCCATAGAATCCCCAAAGAAGGAATCAAAGTAGATCCATCAAAGATAAAAGTTATCAAATATCTACCTGTTCCATCCATTGTAAAGGGTATCATAAGTTTCCTTGGTCATGATGGATTCTACAGACGCTTTGTAAAATATTTTTCTAAAGTCCCACTTCCTTTGATAAACTTATTGTCAAAAGATATTTCTTTAGAATTCAATCAGGAATACTGATGAGATTTAGATACTTTGCAAAATATCCTGATGAAATATTCATTCATCATTGCACCAAACTAGGAAAAATATTTTGAACTTATGTGCGATGCCAGTGACCTTGCTGTAGGAGCTATTTCGAGACAACGTACAAATAACATCTTATGCCCAATTTATTATGAAAGTAACACCTTAAATGAAACTCAGATTAATTATATGACCACAGAGAAAGATCTAATATCCATTGTGTATTCCTTTTAAAAATTCCATTCTTACCTTGTTCTATCAAAAGTTATTGTTCATACGAATCATGCTGCCTTTCGGTACTTGATAACCAAGAAAGATGAAAAACCAAGGTTGATACGCTGGATTCTCTTGCTGCAAGAATTCAATGTAATAATCAAATATATGAAGGGAATAAAAAAATTCACTGTAGATCACCTCTATAGACTACCTCTTACCATCATCAAAGAAAAAAAGGCTGATATTGAGGCATATTTTCCGAATGAGACCCTATTTAATATCCAGACCTAGCCTTGGTTCTCCAACATAGCCAATTTTCTTACAACAAGATTCCTCCCTCATGAGTTATCTTATCAACAATGGAAAAAGTTTCTTTCAGATGCCAAACACTAATTTTGGGATGAACCTCTACTTTTCAAGCACTATGCTGATGGCCTTTTAAGACATTACATTACAGAAGAAGAGGTGCATAATGTAATCAGAATGAGCCACACTTTTCCAACTAGCAGACATCACGAGCCTGAGCGCACAATTTCTAAGATCCTACAAAGTGGATTTTTCTAGACCTCATTACATCAAGACACCAGGATATTCTGCCACCATCGTGACAGATGCCAAAGGACAGAGAATATTAGTAAAAGAAATGAAATTCCACAGAACCCCATGCTGGAAGATGAAGTTTTCGATGTCTGGGGAATCGAATTTATGGGACCATTCCCCACGTCACATGGTAAGAAATACATTCTGGTTTTAGTGGACTAAGCATCTAAATGGTTTGAATCCAAAGAAACGACTCACAACACTTCCAACGTGGTAATAAATTTCCTTTGGAAAAATGTGTTTGCACATTTTGGATTTCCAGGACTACTCATCAGCGATCAAGGAACACATTTCTCCAATATACCAGTGAGAAAAATGCTTCAAAGATATGGGATCCACTATAATACTAGAACCCCCTATCACCCACAAATGAGTGGGCAAGTTGAACTGTCAAATATGGAGGTAAAACATATCCTAGAAAAAACAGTCAATATAAGAAGAAATGATTAAAGTCAGAAACTAGATGATGCATTATGGGAATATAGAACGGCTTATAAAAAACCCATCAACACCACCCAATTTCAATTGATTTATGTAAAACCATTTCATCTTCAGGTGGAGTTAGAGCACCAATCATTTTGGTCCATAAAAAAACTAAATTTGGAGTTATACAAGGCTGGAGAGAAGCGATTATTGCAATTAACTACATTAGAAGAATTAAGGAATGATGCATATGAGAATGCATACATTTAAAAGAAAAAAAAATAATGGAACAACCGACAAATTTCAAGATGCACCTTTATCCCAGGGAATAAGGTTCTGCTATTCAACTCAAGATTGAAACTTTTCCCAGGAAAGCTGAAATCAAGATAGTCTGGTCCTTATGATGATATCCAAGTTTTTCCATATGGAGAGATTGAAATTCAACAAGATGGAGAGCCACCATTCAAAGTGAATGGTCAACGGTTGAAGATTTTTCAAGAACCATTCCATGAGGACTATCTCCTCAACCTCATGTTTAACTAAACTATAAGGAAGTTTGGATGATGAATTTAAAGTTAACACTTTATGGGAGGCAACCCATAGTTATTTTTGATTTTTGTTTGAGTCTTGGTTTTTTCAGTGTTTCATTACATTACATTGTACAAACTTTCATTCAATCAATAAATGGTTAATGTTATTACTTCTTTTTACACCTACCTATTTTTTAGATATTCAAATGTTTACACTTGTGTATTAATGTTTGTTCTATAGTGCAAGATTTTTCTACTAACATATTTTGAAGGTTCATAAAAACTTCAATGTTAAGATAGCTGAGACACCCCCATGACATACCAATTCATCTTAGGGAGCTCTAAATTCCCTCTTTTTAAATTATTTCATCACTGCCATGTCAATTCAATTATAAAAAAAAATCACTACCACACCACTCCAACCCATTATTTCAAAGACAGTGGGGACACTATCTTCTTTTAAGTGTGTGTGTGTGTGTGGGGGGGGTCTTTCTCATATTTTCACTATGATACACTTGATTTTCTTCCTTTTCTCACTATTTTAAGAGACATCTTTCAAATTGATAAGCATGATGCAAATTTGAAAACCATTATGCCCATGTAAATTAAAGATAAAGTTAAAAAGGAAAATGTTAAGAACCATGTTTCACCCCTGCTTAGAATTTTAGAATGATTTTTGAGTTTAGAAGTTTAATTCAAATTCAAAATCTTTGAAATCATGATTAATTGACTCACTACTTAGGATTTATGCCCTTTTTAATTTACATTTTTTATTTTTATCCCATTACCTGAGAGGATTCTAAGCCTTCAATCTCATTTTCTTTTTTGAAAACATTTCTTGAGATATACCTAGGACATGTAAACCTAATAGAACTTACACTGATATCTTATCAAAATGATGACTGAACAAGTGTAATTTTAAAACAATTGAGGCAGCCTTTGATAGACATTTTACCTGGGACCTACCCAACATCTATCCTTCATTTAGCCCATAGTTTCCATGAATGACCTATTATAAGAAGATCTATTTCAAGCCTATTTACCTTCCTACCATGCTCCTTGTATAATGATTAAAGATTATTTTTGAATAAGTGTGGGGGAGGCATTTAGACAACATGGGATGATTTCACTTTCAGAGATGTATGGTGCACTCACCTGACTACCAGGTTGTGATCCATATGCCTTTTTGTTTCATCTTATTCCTATTCTGTTCCTTTGTAAAATTTAAAAGAAAATATTTTTTTGTATGGGTTGTGTACTAGGAGGATAAAAAATCACCATTTTCCAGACCGATGAATCCCCCGAAGGATCATATGTGGTTAGGTGATGTATGTGAGATCTATCCTAGGAATAAATTTTGAAAAATAAAAATGAAAAAGAAAAAGGAAAGGAACATAATCATTTTATCTACGTACTTACTATGCATATGGATCCAACCTGAGCTGATGGAGTATGGACCTAACTCACCAGATAGAGGAATTTTTTCACACTTATCTTGTTGCATCTGTATTTTAATTTAGATCTTACCCTCCTTTTGAACTTGATTTTCACATTTTACCTACCTACCTACAGCCGCAGAGTCATCATAACCTTGTTGCTAAAAGTCCTCAAGATTATTCTTATACTTGTCTTTACACAGTGGAGATGATAGAACCAGTGAAAGCCTATGGTTAGGAACATGGACTCAGGGTATGAGCATACCTTACTTATATTTTACCATGAGTGATGAGAGAAAATCATGGTGAGGTAAATTACAACTGGGCATATAACTTAAGGAACAATTAAAATATTATGATCAAAAGAATAGAATTTGTTTTGAAAATCTGAACTATGAGGCATGACTAATTTACTAGGAAGGATCAAAATGGGAACTTGACTAATTTTATTCTTACACTTAATTTAATTTCATGGAAATAACATACATTTCTTGATTTACAAATTTCTTATCCTTTTTTAAATCTTTGTTGAGATATTTTTCTTGAGAAAAAGAAATGATTCAAGTGTGTGGGGATTTGATAATCCTAAATGTTATATATATTTTTATATCACTTTTACATTATTTTTCATTAATATACTAGATAATGCATGTGTTAGATGTCCAATTTTGCCGGAAATAGGGCTTCACAAGGTTCCAAGGAAGAAAGGTAGAAAAGCTGCAAAAATGGCCAAGTACACATCGTGATGGACAAGTTAACATTGTGTACTTGAAGATCACATCTTGCATCAATCTGTGAACCCGAAGTCATGAACAACCATAAATACTGAAGAAATTTATAGTTCACATTGTGAATTAGTCCTACACGTCATGACTCAAGTCAAACTAGAAGCCAAGAAAGCCATGAGGATTCAATGCAAAAAAGACAATTGGCCATAGGGTACACGTTGTGAACCACCTGTACACAATGTGACCACGGTCAAACTTCATTAATCCATGGAAGATCCGCATGCCACGCTGAAGATCCAAGTCAAAATAATGCAGATTAAGGGTTCACGACGTGATGATTAAGTACATGTCGTGACCATTTTCGCTTATATAAGGAGCAGCACGATAGTAAATTTCAACAGGCTTGGATCAACTCTATCTCCCTTTTAGAACCCCTTCAAAATTCCCTTCTCTCTTCCCTCTCTAAACACCTTAGTTCTTTGTAATTCTTTTACATTTTCAATCGAAGAGTCATGGATTCCTTTTCTTCAATGCCTTTAATTCCCAAATTGCTTCATTTCTGTTTCATTCATTTCAATTAAGGTTTTATTTAAATTTTTCTTGCATGTTCTTCACATATTTATTCAATTCCATTAGCATAGTTATGATTTCCTTCACCCCTTTTATTTCCTTAATTACCACCATGAGTAGCTAAACACATCAGGGTAGGGATCAAGGTTCAATGTATCTATACGCTTAATTAGATCTCTAGTTATAAACTCAGAAAACCTAAATAGATTAGTAATTAGGATATAAAACAACATTCAAACCCCATTTGTGATACTATACCATGACCATCAGACAATCAAGAAAATGAACCTCTCCTAATTGAAGTAAAATATGACTATGACCATTATCTTAGAGAACTTTATGCAATAAAAGATGAATTTATGCATCTAGGACTGTATCTAGCCTCCTGAATATGGAATAGTTACATCCTAGGTAGAACTAGAAGATTAGACCAAGTTTGAATAGTGACTACTGCTTACTTCGCTAACTAAGAACTTATAACCTTTCTAAGATTAGAACTAGAATCACCTTTATCTAGATACTCAGACTTGATCCTAACCCCTATTTAATCAACTGAAGTAAAACATAAAATTAGTTAGACACTGCCCAAACTTTAGTCAATCTAGTAAGGACTCCTAAAAAAGATTCAAGATAAGATTTCTTTTCCCCATAAGAACAACACCCTCCTTGTGGGATCGACCCCAGACTTCTACCATACTATGACCTAGTAGTTAAGTAAAGTTTGGGACACATATAAATTTCTAATTTGACTCGCACCATGAATAATTTTATGATGCCTTTAGGTGGCTGAGCATGAATGATGTTAGTTAAAGGAGGAACCACACCTTGTTAGACATGGTGAGGTCGATGATGAGTCATGTAGATCTTCCATTATCCTTTTGGGGATATGAATTACAAACTGCATCATACAGATTAAACTAAGTACCAACTAAGGCAGAAAATGGAATTACCTTCGAGTTATGGAATGGAAAGAAACCCATTTTTTCACACACACATGTATAGGGATGAGAGGCGTTTGTTAAGGCCTTCTCAGGAAACAAACTAGAACCACAGTTCATGAGGTGTATCTTTATAGGATATCCCAAGGAAACGAAAGGATATTACCTATATAACCCTTTAGAATAGAAAGTGATTGTCACAAGAAAAACTGTCTTTCTTGAGAGGGAGCACATCCTCAAAAAGGATAGTGGGAGAAAGATTGACTTCGATGAAGTTTATGCTCAAGATACATAGAAGTTGGTATAGGAACAAGTACCACATGTCCCCATGCACTACCACAAAAACAGTTTTTCGTAGATCCCCCCTTTATCAGCGCTTTTGTTAGCGCTGATAAAGGGCCCCCCTTTATCAGTGCTTGCTTAGTAGCGCTGATAAAGGGCCCCCCTTTATCAGCGCTTGCTTAGTAGCGCTGATAAAGGGGGGCCTTTATCAGCGCTTTTTTAGCGCTGATAAAGGGTCGAATTCAAAAAAAAAAATTAAATATATATTAATATATAAATATAGTTATATTGTTATATAAATATAATATATAATTTTTAAATATATTTTAGATAAGTATAAATGTACATTTACACTTATTATACTTAATATTTAAGATATTTAGTGAAAATGAATTCTTAAAAAATTAAAAAAATATTTTTAATTACTATTTTGATAATCATTATGGAGTAATAGTCATTTAATAACAATTTGAGGACTAAAAAAACTAAAAAAATTTAAAAAATATCCAAAATATGTTGAAAACGCAACTCAAACTTCAAACGGCCATAACTTTTGATCCGGGTGTCCGTTTGAGCTCTACCACATATCAAATCGAAGCCTGCGACGATCTCTATGTCGCTGTGACTCGGGGGGACCCCAGTCAAGCGTTTTTCGAGGCCAAAAGAGGCCCAGAAGGCCTCCAAAACTGAGTTTTTTGTCGGGGTACCCAGATTTTTTAACATTTTGTGGATTTTCAAACTCGTTTAAGGGGGTATTGTTGGCTTTTCTTGGTGGGGAATAAATTTATTCCAAGGTATTACATTCATATTGATATTATGTCTTTGAAATTTCATCCTTCTTTATAATGAACTGCTATTTATAATCAAATATATAACTATATGTACATATTTTTTATATATTCGCACCTAAAAATTAAATTTTTTAAATAAATAATTAAACATATTTACATATAAAATATATTAGCTTTATCTAAATAATAACTAATATCCATTTTATTTAAAATACCAATATATGAATATTTATATACCTATATATTAATCTAACTATATATATATATTAATCTAACTATATATATATTAATCTAATAACTATATATATATTAATATAACTACATATATATATATTAGTATTACTATAAATATATATATTAATATCACCATAAATATATATATTAATATCACTATATATATATTAATATAACTATATAAATATATATTCATATAACTATATATATGTTAATATAACTATATATATGTTAATATAACTATATATATGTTAATATAACTATATATATGTTAATTTAACTATATATATGTTAATATAACTATATATTAATATAAATATATATTACTATATGAATAAATATAACTAAATATATATATATATATAGATATAGATATATATTAATACCACTATATATATATATATATATTAATATTACTATATATATTATAATATAACTATATATATATATATATTTATATAAATATATATTACTATACGAATAAATATAACTAAATATATAAATATATATATATAGAGATATCATGAATTGGAAAGCAAATCAAAATAGAGTAATGGTAAGGGCTTAGGCGCGCAGGGGGGAGGTCTCGAGTTCAAATCCTGGTGGAGGCAGGGGTGCGCGCGCATGGGGAATATTGGAGCAAGTGCTGTTAAAGGGTGGAGGGGGGTGCATGGGGTGCGTGGGTTGTTGTATAGGGGCCGAAAAGCGCTGTAAAAGGGGGGGGGGGGGGTTCAAGTGCTATAAAAGTTCCCCCGATTGGCAGTATTTTTTAATTTCTTTTAATTTTTTTAAATTTTTTTTTAACTTTTGTCAGCGCTAAAACGAGAGTGCTGATAAAGGAAGCACTGATAAAGGGGACCCCCCCTTTATCTATGCTGGCTTTATCAGCGCTTTTCTAGCGCTGATAAAGGCCATTTTTAGCGCTGATAAAGGCCGTGTTTGTAGTAGTGATGGAAGAGGTTCCAAAAACACAAGTACTGTGTAGGAGATCAATAGAGGTAAGGGAACCAGAGAGATTTGGTTTCCTAGTCACCGATGATGGTTAATCATTATTTTTGGACAATGATGAACCTCTCTCCTACAAGGAAGTAATAGAGAGCTCAAAAGATGCAAGATGGCTAGAAGATATGAATTCTAAGATGGATTTCATGTATCAGAACCAAGTCTGGGTTCTAGTCAATGAGCCAGTTGATGTACAACCTATTGGATGAAAATGGGTGTTCAAGAGAAATCTAGACATGGAATGTCAAATTAGCACCTATAAAGCAAGGATAGTGGCTAGAGGATTTATACAACGTCAAGGAATTGACTATAATGAAACCTTCTCGCTAGTTTCCATGTTTAAATCCATGAAAATCATACTTTCCGTAGCATCTTATCATGACTATGAGATTTAGATGATGGATGTCAAAACAATATTTCTTAATGGTAATCTTCATGAAGATGTCTATATGACACAACCATAAGGGTTTGTGACACCAGGTGAAGCCAAACGGGTTTTCAATTTTCATAAATCCATTTATGGATTAAAGCATGCATCCAGGTCATGGAACATTCAATTTGATGAAGCTATAAAGAAATTTGGTTTCATTAATAATGAATGTGAGTCATGTGTTTATAAGTGGTTTAATGGGACTGCGGACGTTATCCTAGTAGTATATATTGATGACATATTACTTATTGGAAATGATGTACTAGTCCTACAGTTAGTTAAGGACTAGTTGAACAAGTGTTTCTCCATGAAGGACTTAGGAAAAGCAGCCTAAATTTTATGGATCAAGATCATTTGTGATAGATCCAAGAGGATTCTTGGACTAAGTCAGGGTACATACATTGACCAGATACTAAATATATTTGGTTTGGAATAATCCAAGAGGGGATTGGTTCCAGTGTCACATGGCCTACATCTTTCTAAGAGAACGTTTCCTCAGACACAATAAGAGAAAGATAGGATGAGTAAGATCCCATATGCCTCAGCTATAGGATCCATCATATAACAACCCTACTCTTTATTTCACACTTAAAAATGATTTATTACATAAAATTGCACTTAATATGACTCCAAGGATCGAGAGGCCTAGAATCTTGGGAAATTAGGAACATTTCATAACAAATTATAACATAAAATACAACATCTTTATTGAAAACTTCCTTTACATGACCACAAAATTCCCTAATACTTAGAATTTCATGGGATAAACTGAGGACATACATGTGAAAAGGGTGATATATAAATCCCAATAAGGTAGTAAGAAAAAAATAAAATGAATAATATAGTACATGTTAGGAAATAGTCATATCAATGGAGCGTAAGAGAAACATGAACATAAAGTCATGATATATCATGATTATCATAACATGGAAATTTGGCAACAACATTTAACAGGATATTATCATGAGCCAAGGCTCATTACACATGGAGAATGAGGAAACCCTCATTGAACTTGAATTAGAATGATTAAACCCTCATTTCACTTGAATTATCATGAGTAAAACCTAATTTCACTTGATGTATCATGATACTAATCTTTACCCAATGCATTAGAGCGCTGTCAAGGTGCACCCTTTATAAACATTTCATTTCATGCATAAGTGTGCCACATGGATCATACAATATGGATTCATTAAACATCATAATTTATTCCATAAATAAGAGAGGTGGAATACATAAATTTTAGCTCTCAATCAACAATAACATGTTCATAAAGGTTAATACCCTTGATAGAGAAATTGGGATGGTATTAACTTACACAATTATTTTGGCATGGGAAATTTTGGTGTAACTTCGACAACATAACGAAATCAAATAGAAATTTTTAAATGGGTTTATGAGAGATAATGGGGCCTCTCATCATTTATAAATGAAATAGACAGTAATGGGGCTCATGGAACATAATATCCCAACATATGTAATGGAATTTAGATGCATAATATAAAATAATTTATTGAATGTAAATGAGAAGAGAGAAATTCCTTAGAGAATTTCGGTATGGTAACTGGTGTACATGGGAGGCATTAATGAGAGAAAAAGAGGTATATCATCATTAAAACATAAATAGGTTAGTTTGTTGGAGGTTTTAAATCATACCCCAACATTTTTAATTGAAAATAAAAGGGTATAACAATATAAAGAAATTTGGACAAAAACGAGAAAGGAAGAAATCCCTTACTTGGAAGTGTGATCTGAAAGGATTGGAAGAGGCTTGAGAGAGGCTTATTAGGATCTTGGGGTACCTTGGGAGGATTCTAGAGATATTATTTTAGGGTTCGTTCAAGCTCCGAAGGTTTTGAGTGAAGAGAAGTGGGAGCTTGGGTGGGTTTATATAGGAAAAGGGAGGGGATTATTTATTATTTAGGTTTTGGACACTACACATTAAACTAATCAAAACCACAAACCATCCCATGGTTTTTACCCATGGTTTTTGTCAAATTGGAGTGGAAAAAATTATTTTATAAGTAAAATTTCCTAAATTATTGAAATATTAGGCTTTCTTATGTGTAGGTGAGTCACACTCTCAAGGAAATCATTTAAAAAAATGTTAAAATGTTTTATAAGTCTTAGAGGGTCCACTAATGCTTTGTAAAATAAATAAATAAATCCTAAAATCACATTATTTTAAAGGTAAAACATATATTTTCCAAAAATCCCATTTATAGTATTTTATTACATCACTATTGGGTCATTATGATGTCATAAAATACATTATATTTTTAAACGATAGTTAATTTTTTCCCAAAAATTCGATTGTCTCAGAAAATTATGAAAAATTAACCATTGGATAATTTCTATTTCCTGATTCAAAAAATTATATTCATTGTATCTAAATAATTTTCTAAATATGTGAATTTTTTTACTTTTAAAATAAAAACCAACATTTATAAAAAAATCACGGGTTTTGACAAAAACAGTTTTCAAACCTTAATAAAAATTACAATTGTATTAATAAAAATTATACTATAATTTATATTTAATAAAAAGTAATTTAGTAATAATATTTTATTAAAATATTATTTAATTCAAAAATCTATTAATTCATAAAAATATATTTCTTAATTTAATATTAACTAAAAATACTATTTGTGCTTTAAAAACTATTTACAACGTAATAATAATAAAAATAATGTATATTATTTATTCTATACAATAATAATACACATAATCATAATGATAGGGTCTTGTTACATAACCCCTTATAACACTCGCATAAGACCTAAGGGTAAGGTGTACAATGGTGATAGACTCTTGGGGAGGCTTAGATAACATCGCTCTAGTGCTAATATCTATTAACTTCCACTTCTCCTATATGCAGTTCCATTCAATTTTAACATGTTGAAGCTCAGATAGGGCTTGGTCAAGAGATAATCCTAGTGACGCTGCCTCCTTTCCGAGCTTTGAAAAACTAGCTTTTTATGGAGCGATTCTATTGGATAAATCCATCACTTCCTTTGTCTGAGTAAATTGGATTTGTTAAATCCTTATATTTATACTAATAATGTGGTCGGTAACAATTCTTAATGGTATTTTAAAATTCAAAAACATAAAACCAAGGAAGTTCATATGTCTTATATAACCATTTTACATAGTAAGACATTTAATCTGATCAAGAATAATTTTCATTAATAAAAGTTTGGGTCATTACAATCTTCCCCCCTTAAGAAATTTTTCCCTCGAAATTCCCTTTTACAACACTAAAACAGATGAGGGTAACTCTGATTCATCACCTCCTCTGATTCCCACATTGCTTCTTCAAACTTGTGGTTTTGACACAACACCCTGACGAGGGTAATTATCTTATTTCGTATAACTTTTTCTCTATGATCTAAGATCTTCACCAGATTCCCTTTATAGGAGAGTTCATTCTCCAATGGTACCACCTCTGGATTGAGTACATGTGATGGATCAGGTATGTACTTCCTCAAGAGAGATACATGGAATACATCATGTACTTGAGATAGGTTCGGTGGGAGTTCTAGTCGATAGGACACTTCTCCAATGTGATCAAGGATCTCAAAAGGGATGATGTACCTTGGAATAAGCTTTCCCTTATTCCCAAATCTCATAACTCTCTTCCATGATGATATGCTGAGGAATACCATGTCTCCAACATCAAACTCTATGTCTCATCGACGATTATCAACATAACACTTTTGTCAACTTTGAGAAGCTTTAATGTGCTACTGGATAGTCTTAAACTTCTCTACCATTTCTTTGAACATTTCTATACCTATGATTTTTCACTCCCCAACTTCATCCCAACATGCCAAAGTTTTTCACCTCTTCACATAAAGGGATTTATATGGATCCATTTGGATGCTTGAGTGGAAAATTTTACTATAAGAGAACTCAAATAGATGAAGATGTTGATCCCATCCTCCTTTGAAGTCCATTGAGAATGATCTCAACATGTCCTCAAGTGTTTGGATAGTCCACTCAGATTGGCCATCATTTTGAGGATGATAATTCGTACTGAAGTTCAGCTCAGTATTCAGAGCATGTTGAAGACTCTTCCAAAACTTAGAGTTGAATCTTGGATATCGATCAGATACAATAGATAATGGTACTCCATGCAACCTTACCACTTCTCTGATATATATCTCTGCCAGTTGACCCGATGAGAAATACTCTCAAATTACAATGAAGTGCGTAATATTTGCAAGATGATCCACAACAACCCAAATAGCATTGTTTCCTTTGGATGTCTTCAGAAGTCCGGTGAAAAAGTCTATGGTGATTTTCTTCCATTTCTATGCTGTTATGGGTAATGGTTTCATCATCCCCTTAGAATTATGCCTCTCATCATTCACTTTCTAACATACCGAGCACTTTGATGTATACTCAGTGATCTCCTTTTTCATGTTATCCCACCAATAACACTCTAAGATATCTCGATACATCTTTGTGTCTCCTAGGTGAATGGAGAAATTTGAACTATGTGCATCATCCAAAAGTTATTTCTTTAACTCTAGATTTTATAGAACACATATTCTTGACTCAAATATCACAACTCCTTCATTAACATTTAACTCTGAGGATTTCCATTTTCTAATAGTTTCCACTTTCTTCTGAAACCCCACATCATCCTTTTGAGCATCATTTAACCTTTTCAAAAGAGACTGTTGAGAAATAATTTGTGAAAGTATTGACGATGTTCCCTTATTTATGATTCCCATGTCCATATTCATCAAATATAAGAAGATTGGATCCTTTTCAATTCTCATCAATGATAGAATTGATAGGTCCTTTATACTTAGAGAATTTACCACCTTGTTCGCTTTCCTAGGGTGGTAATGAACTGAGAGGTCATAGTCTTTGATAATATGTAACCATATTTTTTGGTGCATATTCAACTCTTTCTATGTGAATATATACTTGAGGCTTTTATAGTCTGTATATATTTCACACTTCTCCCCAAAAAGGCAATGTCTCCAAATTTTTAAAGTGTAGATCTCTGCAGCCAACTCTAGATCATGTGTTTGATAGTTTTTCTTATGAACTTTCAATTGCTTTGAAGCATAGAAAATAAATTTTTCATTTTTCATCAGCACATAAACCATCCCTTCTTCGAATCATCACTAAATACCACAAAAAGTTCTCCAGTTGTGGGAAATGTGAGCACGGGTGTAGTGATAAGCCTCCTTTTCAACTCCTTGAAGCTCTCTTCGCATTAATCACTCTAAGAAAACTTGACTCCCTTATGAGTCATCTTGGTAAGAGGGTTTGAAAATCATGAGAAATTTATCACAAATCAGCAATAATATCCATCTAACCACAAGAATCTACAGATATCCATCACCAATGTTGGCCTCAGCCATCTATCAATTGCAGCTGTCTTAGAGGGATCCAAAGATATCTCATTGCTTGAGATGATGTGACCTAAGAATGCGACTTCCTCCAACCAAAACTCACACTTTCTATAATTTTCATAGATCTTCTCCTTTCGTAAGGTCTCTAGTACAATGCTTAGATGCTCCTCATGCTCCTCCTTAGTTTTGGAGTATATTAGAATATCTTCTATAAAGACTACCACAAAATTTTCGAGGTAATCTCTAAAGACCCTATTAATCAATTCCATAAAGATTGATGTAGAATTAGTGAGTCTGAAAGGAACTACTATGAATTCATAGTGCCCATACCTTGTACGAAAATCAATCTTGGGTATATCCTCCTTCTTCACCCTTACTTGGTAATATCCCAACCGTAGATCCACCTTGGAGAAGTATTTTTCTCCACATAGCTGATCAAACAAGTCATAAATTCATAGAAGAGGATACTTTTTCTTTATCATGATTTTTTTGATCTCATGATAATCAATGAAAAGGTGCATTGACCCATTCTTCTTATTGAAAAAGAGTACTGGTTCACCCCATGGTGAAGTACTTGGGCATATAAACTCTTTATCCATATTCTCCTGTAGTTGTTTCTTTAGATCCTCAATATCCACAAAAACCATTCTATATGGATTCTTGGATATTGTAAATTCCCTAGGTATAAGATCAATTGAGGATTCAACATATCTTCTTGGAGGAAGACTATACAATTTCTCATGAAACACTTTAGAAAATTCCCTCACAATAGGCATGTCTTCAAGGATGGTTGCTTCCTTAGACACAATCATCTAAGAAAGATACACATGCTCATAGGGTAGTAATATCCACTCTTGAGATGATGTTGCTAAATAAGATTCATCCTCCTCCTTGCACTTGTATAGGATCAGGGGTCGATTCTCCATATGGAGAGTGATTTCACTCTCATGGTAATTTATGTTGGCTCTATATAGGGAAATCCAATCCATGCCAAGAATTGTATCAAATTACACCAGAGGGAGTATGAAGAGGTTCTCTAGGAAGTTCAAACCACAAATTTTGACAGGGGAGGAGTTATATTCATGGTATTCAATGATTACCCCATTTTCCTTTCTCACTAACACATTTACTTCCATGATTTTTTGGTGGTGTTGGGGTTGTTCTACTAAACTTTCAAGATATAAAAGAATGTGTAGAACTAGAATAAAAAAATATGTTCACTATTATTGAATTAATAACTAGAGTATCTATCACCACTTCGTTTTCGGGGTTCTCTTTAGTAGTAGTGATGGAAAAAGATTGACCTTGCTGCCTTGGAGGTTGTTGGTTGCCTCCAAAAACCTTTGTCTTAGGGAACTGGTTTGCAAAGTGCCCTATTTCTTGCATTTGAAGCAATGAAAAATGCGTTTAGGGTCAAATGGAGTGTTCCTCTCCTCTGTTGCATCAGCGGATTTTTATTGTTATTAGTTAATAGCTAGATTCCCTTCTATTCCACACCTAAATCATTTCCTTGTCCCCTTTAGGCAATTTACAGGGTGCTTCTTTCTGCACCTTTTGAATTTGGGGTGTTGTAATTTATTAGAACCATTATATTTATCCATTGAATTACCAAAATTAAATTCCACCTTATGCTTATTATCCCCATGATACCCTTGAGATTCACTGATCTCCATTTCAACTTTGAGGGAACATCGGGAAATTTCTTCTTAGCTATCAAATTCACGGATTGTTAGATCTTTTTGTAGTATAGGTTTTAGCCCACTAAAGAAGCGGTAAGCCTTGCATTCAGGGGTAACGACAAAGCCGAAGACATATCGTACAAGCCTTGTGAAGTTTACCTCATACGTTCTGATGGATTCGTCACCTTTTTTTTTATTGAGGGAAAGGAAGTCCATTTCCATCATAAGTTGGAGGGTGAGAGGAAAATATTTATCAAAAAACATTTTCTTGAAATCCTTCCATTCCAATGCCTCGATCTTTTCCCCATGCTTCGTATTTTTGATCAATTTCCACCATTGATCAACTTCACCCTCTATATGATAAGTATCCAGAATTACCTTCTCTTATTCATAACATTTAAGGATGGAGAATATATTCTCAATTGAGTTGATCCATTGTTTGGAGAGTGAGGGATCAAATGATCCATTAAAAGTAAGAGGCCTTTGTCTCATGAATATCTCAATTGTAGGTTGTTATTTCTTAGGGGGGTTGAACATTCCTATTGACCAATGTTTCTATTCAAAACTTGATTTAACTGAGAGATTATTTTGACAAAGTTTGCAATTCCCACTCCCATTGGTTTGGGAATCTCATTCGAACAATCATCACATTGATCTTCACATCAGTTTTTTTCCCGAGTCCTCCTATTACTGGCCATTGGCTAGAATAAATGGAATGTTAGGGGTAACACATAAAGGGGAATCCAATGAAAAAATGGACAACTTATAAATTACACTTATTTCCTTAACTTATGAATTTATAGGATTCAATCTATATTATCCATGATTTACTTACCAACATATATTCTCAGGGGCATTTTTTTCTCTTAATAATGTTTAAAACCAAGATTATGAATTTACCAAAGCATATCCCCCAGGAGTTTCATAACCAAGAGTGCATCAAGGCCCATTATCATGCACCAGTTCCTATTTGAGTCTCACTCAAAGTGGTGTTTTTGGGTTTTACCCCTATATACATCTGTGCTAGAGCCACATCTACCTGATCGTGTCCATAAAAGGATGTATTTTCTTGATAAACCACTTAATAAATACTCACCAAAATTTAGGTATGTTTATATTATGCTTATTCTTATCGCTAAGGATTTTAGTAGGGTTTTTTAATCCTAATCCCAAAAATAACTAAACCTACCTCTGATACCAACTATAACAACCCTACTCTTTATTACACACTTAAACGTGATTTATTACATAAACTTGAACTTAAGACGACTCTGAGGATCAAGAGGTCTTGTGTCTTAGAAAATTAGGAACATTACCTTACAACTTAGAACATAAAATACAACATCTTTATTGAAAACTTCCTTTACATGACCACAACATTCCCTCATACTTAGTATTGCATGTGATAACCTGAGGACATACATGTGAAAAGGGTGAGCTGTAAAGCCCAGTAAGGGAGTAAGAAAGTCATAACATGAAGAATATAGTACATGTTAGGCAATAGGAATATCAATGGAGTGCAAGAGAAAAATGAACATAAAGTAATGATATATCATGATTATCATAACAAGAAAATGCGGCAACAATATTTAATATGATATTAGCATGAGCCAAGGCTCATTGCACATAGAGCATGAGTAAACCCTAATTGAAATTGAATTAGAATGAGTAAAACCTAATTGAACTTAAATTAGAATTAGTAAACACTCATTTCACTTGACATATCATGATACTAATCTTTACCCAATGCATTGGAGAGCTATTAGGGCACACCCTTTATAAACATTTCATTTCATGCATAAGTATGCCACATGGATCATACAACATTGATCCATTAAACATTATAATTTATTCCAAAAATAAGTGATGTGGAATACATAAATTTAATTCCTCAATAAACAATGAAATGTGCATAAAGGTGAATACCCTTGATAGAGAATTGGGTATGGTATTAACTTACATAATGATTTTTGGCATGGGAAATTTTGGTGTAACTTCGGCAGCATAACAACATCAAATAGAAATTGTAAAATGGGTTTATGAGGGAGAAATGGGTATCTCATAATTTATACATGAAATTGACAACAAGGGGGGTCATGGAAATATCCCAACATATGTAATGGAATTTAGATTCATAATATAAAATAATTTCTTGAATGTAAATGAGAAGAGAGAAGTTCCTTATGAAATTTTAGCATGGTAACAGGTGTATATGGGAGGCATTAATGAGAGATAAAGAGGTATATCATCATTAAAACATAATTAGTAAAGTATGGGGGAGGTACAAAATCACACCCCAATATTTTTAATTGAAAATAAAAGGGTATAACAACATAAAAAAATTTGGACAAAAATGAGAAAGGAAGAAATCCCTTGGAAGTGTGATCCCAATGGCTTGGGAGAGACTTGATAGAGGTTTCTTGGGAGCTTGGGGTAACTTGGGAGGATTATAGAGATAGGAGGTCAGGGATTGGTCATGATTAAAAGGTTTTGAGTGAAGAGAAGTGGGATCTTGGGTGGTTTTATATAGGAAAAGGGAGGGAATTCTTTATTATTTACGTTTTGGACACTACACATTAAACTAATCAAAACCACAGACCATCCCATGGATTTTTCCAATGTTTTTTCTAAATTGGAGTGGAAAAAATTATTTTATGAGGCCAATTTCCAAACTTATTAAAATATTAGGCTTTCTTATGTGAAGGTGAGTCACACTCTCAAGGAAATAATTTTAAAAAATGTTAAAATGTTTTATAAGTCTTGGAGGGTCCACTAAAACTTTGTAAAATAAATCAAAAAAACCAAAAATAACATTATTTTAAAGGTAAAACATATATTTTCTGAACATCCCATTTATAGTATTTTATTATATCACTATTGGGTCATTATGATGTCATAAAACACATTTTATATTTAAATGGTATATAATTTTTAACCAAAAATTCAATTGTCTTAGAAAATTATGAAAAATTAACTGTTGGATAATTTTGACATACTGATTCTAAAAATGATATACATTTTATCTAAATAATTTTCTAAATATTTCAATTTTTACTTTTAAAATAAAAAACTGACATTTATAAAAAATTCATGGGTTTTGACAAAAACAATTTTCAAAACATAATAGAAATTATAATTGTATTAATAAAAATTATACGATCATTTATATTTAATAAAAATTAATTTAGTAATAATATTTTATTAAAATATTATTTAATTAAAAAATACATTAATTCATCAAAATAGATTTCTTAATTGAATATTAACTAAAAATACTATTTGTGCTTTAAAAACTATTTACAACATAATAATAATAAAAAGAATGAATATTATTTATTATATAAAAATAATAATACACATAATCATAGTGCTAGGGTCTTGTTACATAACCCCTTATAACACCTCCATAATACCTAAGGGTAATGTGTGTGATATTGGCAGACTCTTGGGGAGGCTCAGATAACATCGCTCGGGTGGCAATCTCTATTAACTTCCACTTCTCCCGTAGGTGGTTCCGTTCAAGATTAACATGTTGAAGCTCGGCTTGGTATTGGTCAAGAGAGAAGCCCAGTGACACTACCTCCTTTCTTAACTCCAAAAAATGGGCTTCGTATAGAGCAATTCTACTGGATGAGGCCATCGCTTCCTTTGTCTAAGTAAATTGGATTTGTTAAAGCCCTATATTTATAATAATCACGTTGTCATTGTTCAATGACTATATTAGAAATGGTAGCAATTATTAATGGTATTTTAAAATCCAAAAACATAAAACCAAGGAAGTGCATATTTCTTATATAACCATTTTACATAGTAATAAATTTAATCAGATCAAGAAGAATTGTCATTAATAAAAGTTTAGGTTGTTACACATCATGTATGCCATGTTATGTACCAGGATTGATGTTTCCTATGCATTGATCATAGTAGGAAGATATTAAGAAGATATAGGAGAACAACATTGGACTACTATTAAGACTTTATTTAAGTATATGGGAAGAACTAAGGATATGTTCCTGGTGTATAGAGGAGACGAGGAGATTGTCATCAGAGGGCATGCTAAGAATAGTTTTCAGACAGATCAGGATGATCTAAAGTCACAATCAGGATATGTTTTCTGTCTTAATGGAGGAGCTATGAGTTGTAAGAGTTTAAAGAAGCCAATTTTTTCAGATTATACAATATATTTCAAATATATAATGACTTCTGATGTATCCAAGGAAGCCGTCTGGATTCCAAAATTTTTCCAGGCTCTTGATGTGGTTCCTAGAAGTAGAGAACCTGTCACATTGTATTGTGATAATAATGCAATAGTAGATCTTTCAAAATAATAAAGGTCACATCAACATACCAAGCACATTCTTCAGAAGTATCACCTCTTGAGGGATTTCTATTAAAGGGGTGAAGTTGGAGTGAGCAGAGTGTCCATGAAAGAGAACATGGCAGACCCCATGACTAAAGGCTTATCTCAGTAGAAGCATGAATATCATGTGAGAGAAAGTAGGTTAAAGGTTATTAGTAGTTGGATTTAGTCTAAGTGGGAGTTTGTTGGAGTTGGTGGCCTATAACCAACTAATTTTTACTTTATAATAAACTTGTATTTGTGGATTTGAATATTAATTAATACCTTATCACATCTTGATTTTTTTTCTACGTGACAATGCATGTGACAATGTCATAAGGATAACTATTTCACTAAAGGGTCATAGAGGATCCCTACTATGATGAGAACTAGGAAGTTCCATAACACTATTCTTGAATATATGTTCTATGTCCAGATGATGTTATTTGAGGGACACAAATAATATAGGCCATTAGGGGTGAGGACTCATGAAACATTGAGACACCTTCTCATGGTGTGCACCCTTGGTAATATCCAGGAGGATATTATGAGAATGAGACCCGCCAGTAGAAAATCCACATTTCATAGTGTCATTGGATGTTCCTATATATGGACATGTGTATTGGTCCTTGGAATTTATGATTATTATTAATGGATATTACAACTCACACACTTAGATGTATTGATGAAAACTGTGACGACATACTATTCGTAGTGAGGTGGGATATGTTGGGCGCGTCATGAGTAATACTGCATTAATAGATAATGTGATAAAGGATTTGTCCCTTCTGTTCCATAACGGAAGTTGATATCTCAGGCCCTTTGATGGAATTGATATAGCCTAAATAAATCCATGGACATGGTGAGGAATGTGAAAGTTCAATTCCAGGAGGTCAAAGAGAGGGTAATCGAGCACATGGGTTGATGAAACTAGCATGCAACCTTCTTGATTTGAGATATCAAGATAAAGGTATTACATTACATGGTAAGTGTTTATAGGAGGTGACACATCATTGCAGAATTAACTTATTTCTCTATGGGTGCCTTGGAGTGTTTCTAGACCCTAACCTTGGAATTTAGGTAGGATCCACCTAATTCCACTGAGAAAAAGGCCTAGAGGGTCACACACTAAGTGTATCCAAGTATATTAGTTAAATATTTACTTAACAAGTTGAATAAAGATTATTCTCACTTGTGGTTTAATAATTATTCAAGGACGTCTGATCGCATTTATTTAGACACTAGTTATTAGAGAGAATATATTATGGAAAAAATAATATATTTATTAGAGGATAATGCAGTGATATTTATTTAAGAAATAAATAGTCATTATTCAGGGTCTAATAAATGTGGTGGAGGAAATAAAGAAAAATATAAAAACAAAAGTACACACCATATATATTAATATACACACCGTGCAGTTTTTTTGGGGATTTTTGAGAAATAATATTATTTATTTAACTAAATAATATTATGTGTAATTGATTGGGAACATTTCAAGTGATAATAATAATCAAATGTTATTATTATACACGAGGTCTTATTAATAATTAAATGAAATGAATAAATGCCTTTAAGTAATTAATTAATTTTATTATTCTAAGTAATATAAATCCCAATTACACTATTCTCATTATATATATCCATTATCTATGGTTGTGCACAATGGATCTGGAGAAATATCTCAATCCAAGAGATAATTCCTTTCCTTTAAGAATGATATCAAGTTATGAGAGAGATCCTATTCCATCTAATCAAGGAGAGTGCTTTGGAAGCGGCTCTCAAGGCGATCAAAGGCGTACATCACAAGTGAAGGCTCTTCCATGCCAGCACTCGGAGATACCTTCGGTGACATCCAGAGATATGTGGAGTACATGTGGATCACTACTAGAGGAAGCCTACACTTGGATTCTATGACAAAACGATGGATCACATTAGATCGTGACTAGTAGTATCAATGGAGAGAGAATTCCATCAAGGAAATTCTTATCTTTTAGTTAAATTAATTATAACCAACATGTGGTGATCCTCTCTATGGTTATGATTCTTCCCTCTTTCCTTTTTTTTCTTCATTCTATTCCGAAGATTTGGAATTTTATCATCATGATGGATCTCATATTAAACATTATTAACAGTAAAATTAAAGTTGGGTACACCCATCCACGCGCTTATGCTATGCCCATAACCTACAAAATGTCTCTCATGTTAGAAAGGATTTGTGGATGTACTAATACCAATTATTGGATGGTCAAGATAACATCCATTATACCAGTTCTTGGAGTGGGATCATGGCTACAGGTTGACCATTGAGGTTTATCAAGGGATAAAAACATTTATGGTGGGTAGATTGTGACGACCTGCATCATCACAAGTTGTAAAAATCATGATAAATTTAAACCTTTTTGTTCAGGAAATTGTTTCTTTGTAAAAATGGTAATTTATCCTATAATATGATCTTATTTAATTTTTTTTGGACACTTTATTGGTCTTGGGATAAGGTGTTTACCTCAGAACAAGAGTTTAGTGGAAAACTAATCCATTCAAATTTCACATAATATTTAATATTTAATTAAATAAATATGAATTTATTTGTGCATGTTCATTCTGTGATATCATTTAAAATGAGGGTTGTATTGAGATTCCATTTTTGTGGTTGAGTTTAGGATGGAGGGTTTTTCCTGGGTGAGGCATAAACCTATCGTAGGCATCGAGGTAGAGCATAAGACCCCTTTTATTTTATTTTTCCTTTTATTTCCTCCCTAATTTGATTTTCATATATGTTCCCCCCTATAGTCATCATGTGATCGAGAGAGAAGAGGGAGAGGGAGGAGGAGGTACCACCTGGGGGGTTTTCTAGAGGTAGATCAGGTGTCGGTGGGTGTGTGGCGTGGATCTAGTGTGGAGATTCGACATTTTACACCTATAGGTAGGATCATTATTTTTTCCACAAATCCACACATCATAGTTATTTTTAAGTTTTAAATCCTTATTTTGGGTTGTTGGAAACCCCTTACAGGTCGATCTGTGGTGATTTTGGGAAAATCGGGGGTTTCCAGCCATTTTGGGGGTTTTCTGTTCAGGAAAACCAATGTACACAATGTGTAGTTCCATGAACACACATTGTGTGTTCTTAATTTTGGGAAAGGTGAGGAATAAGGGACTATGTGACATGTAGTGATGGTGTATATTCTATTTAGGGGTGACACAAGTTGTGGCCTAGGGTACGGCTAGACACCCCATGTCAAGGCATATGGACATATAGGACACACAGACAGATCCCATGAGACATACATGGTTAGTGGCTATATAGGTTACTTGGACAAACCCCGTATAGGGTGCATGACTAGGTACACTGTGTGGGAGACACACTATGTGTGTTTGATGCACAATGTGTAGTCAGAAATTTTACATACCAAGTTGGGATGAGGTAAATGGGAAGGTACCCCATGTAGGGCACACGTCGTGTACATGGTAGGCATGCCATGTACTTTGAGAAGTACACACCATGTTTTTCCATGATACATGTTAATGGAGGACCTTTTAGGATACACGCCATGTACCCAAAGTACAATCCATATACTCTTCCTTATTTGGTATGTTTTTCCTATTTTTCACCATGAAGTCAGAATTGAACGTAAGAGGAGTTCATTCTTAGTTTTTTTCCATGTAGATATTGATGGTGATATCCTTTTAGCATTTAGAATATTTTTGGATGGTTATTTGTATTGGGTAAGCACTATCGAAGGATTTCTTCAAGGCTCAAATTTAGAAACATCCAACAGGTTGGGTTGGGTGATGCGAGACCCGAGTGAGATTCATGAGATCATTAGTTATCATGGATTGTGGAAACTAGTTTGGTTTTGTTCAAGGTTCTTTATGATGAATTCCATAAGGCAGGACTGAGTAGCATCTTTAAGGAGATCTTGGATTCACTATTACAGATCTAGCCTTTAACAAAACTAAAAAAGAGTTTTATCAGTGCTTAAAAAGAGATGATTTTGCGAGCTATGTTAAAAGTTTACCTTTATCAGAGCTAGAAAAAAGTGATGATAATGGATGGATTTAATAGTGGTAAAAAATAACTGATAAAGACACCCTTTATCACTGCTTTTTTTAGTGTTGATAAGAATTTTGAAAAAGAATTATTTTTTTCACACACCATAACACCCCTTTTCTCAATACTCATAACCCCAGTTCTTAGTGATTTCCACTTACCAACCTGCTATTACGCTCCACTAACCTCTGATCAATGCTCTCAAAAACCCCCACACTTCCTTAATGTTAGAATGCCACCTTCAAATACCTTCTCATGCTGGGACTTGACCCTGCGACCTCCCTTCAGTGTTTCAATGCCCTTTACAACTCCTCCAATCATGTTTTTTTATATTTTACAATATTTCTATTTATTAATATATATATTTATAAGTTTTTGATATATATACACACACACTTATATTTATTTAAATGTATCATATATTAATATTAATTTATATATATTAGAATATAAATATAAATATATTTATGTTTATTAATACCCACATATGTATATATAAACATTATATATACATTTATATAAGTATATATATATTTGTATATTTTTATAATGTATAAAACATAGTTATATTTTTTTTAAATAAAATGGATAATAATTAATTTCATATGATTTAAATAATTATTTGAAAATGAATTTTTAAAATTTTTCTATATATTGAGAAATAAATGTTATACATGACATATATATTTATATGTATATATATTTACATAAATATTTATAAATATTTACATGTAATTGTATATTTAGATATAATTTCTTATAACGTATTTAAAAATATTTGAAGTAAATATAATTATATAATAGATTTAATGATAACAACATATCTATAAAAGTATATTTATATATGATGTACAAAATATTGATACATGTACACATACACACATATTTACACATAAACATGCACATTTATATTTCTCACATACATGTACAAATATTTACACATATATATATGTGTGTTTATTTACATATATTAGAATATTCATATAAATATATATTTTTTATTGACACACAAATGTTTATATATAAACATTACTTGTATAAGTATATATACATATTAATGTATTTTAATAAGGTAAATAAAATTGATAATTTTTTTACTTTAAATAAAATGAATAATAAATATTTATTTTCATTTGGTTTGTATATTTAAAAATACATTTTTATTTAAATATGTTTAAATATGTATTTATAAAATTGATTTATTATAAGTCAATATAATAAAATATACATATATTTAATTATAAATAAAAAAAATTATAAGAAATGATAAAATTTCAAAACTATAATATCTATATGAATGTAATCCCAAGGAATAAATTTAGTCTCCATTGAAAAAGGACTATAATACTCTTAAACAAAGTTGAAATACTATCGAATATTAAAAAAAACAAGGTATCAAAACTAAAAACTTAGTTTTGGAGGCCTTCTAGGACATTTTTGACCATGAAAAAAATAGTGACCAAGGTCCCCTCGGGTCAACATGACGTAGATCTCTTCACAAGTTTCGATTTTATATGTGGTAGAGCTCAAATGGACACCCAAATCAAAAGTTATGGTTGTTTGAATTTCAAGTCATGTTTTTAACTTATATTATACTGTTCATTAATTTATTTAATTTTTATATCATCCAATTATTATTAAATGACTATTACTTGACAATAATTATCAAATTATTAATTAATATTATTTTTTAATTATTTTATAATCCATTTTCACTAAATATATTATATATTAAGTGTAAATGTGTATTTATCCTTATCTAAATCATATTCTAAAAAATATATTATATTTATATCAATATTAATATATTAATATATTAATATATTAATATATTATATTTAATGAAATATAATTTTTTTATGAAATACACCATTTATCAGCGCTAGTAAAAAAACACTAATAAAGGGGGGCCTTTATCAATGCTTGTAAAAAAGAATTAATAAAGGCCCCATATCAGTGATTTTTTACTATAATTGATAAAGACCCCCTTTATCAGCACTTTTTTATAGCACTAATAAAGACTGCCCTTTATCAGTGCTTTTTATTAGCATTAATAAAGGGCCCACATTTATCTGAACTTTTTTATTAGCACTAATAAAGCCCCCCCATTTATCAGCACTTTTTTTATTATCATTGATAAATCACTCCCTTTATAAGTGTTAATAAATACCCCCTTTATCAGTGTTTTTAGCTAGCATTGGATAAACCCAAATTTGTAGTAGTGATTGTACCTTGTTTTCAGGATGGATTGATCAAGGTTAGAGGAGTTGAGGTTTAAATTCTGCATTTTATGGTCATTGTTGTTGGAGCCTTCAAGATAGGTTGGTGTTGTGGTATGGTGGTTATGACCAGATTCCATTATACTATTCAGATGATTCTGAGGGACTCTTGAGGATGCCCTTATGGATGAGATAGTACCCGAGGATGGGTTTTTTGTTAAGGAGGGAAACTTAGGATTTCTTGTAATAGGATTTTCCCTGAGATTTCACTTGTGTTGAGGATCTTTTATAGGGTTTCCTACTTTGTGTTGGTCACAAGGACCATTGAGAACACCCTTGTAGGTGTGCTCATGCTTTTCGATGGCCTTGATGGCACATTGATGATCAAGGATCAGTTGGAGGTCACTGAGGGACATTTGAGGATGTTTCTTATATTGGTCTCATCCTGAGGTTTTGGATGAGATAGAGGAATCCCTCATAGGGTGTCCTACTCTTTCTTTAGTCTTCTTTCCATTTAAGGATCATTTGACAAGCATGGACTAAGAGCTTGAGTGTAGTAGGGGAGTACCTAGTAGGACGTTACCTTATTTTCTAACCCCAGAGACCATGGGATCCCTATGTTTAATGTGGTGAGAGTTTATTAGTGCTACTTGTCTATCCTTTTGGGCATTGGGCTTCAGCCTTTTAGGCATTGGATTTGGGAGTTAGATCGAACCAAATTTTGGGGGACTTTGGTTGAGATGTTTGAGATGGTTTCTTCTCAGGACTTTCTTTATGAGAGAAGAACATTGGGATATCATTAGACTGTGTATTATCCCTGAGCTTGATATGGTGTTCTTCTCTATTTACTAATAGGTTGTTACTAGACAGGCTTAGGGAGCTAATGGAGTTTTGGATGATTGAACCCATCTAGTTTAGATTTACGCCTTGGCTAGAGGTTATTTGTCATGTATGTTGATAACTCTTGATGTCATGGATGTTGAGTGCTTCCAATTACTTAGATGAGACCCCTGGGATAGTGTATCTATCGAGCCTAAGGATGGAAAGGGCCCCTGGGACAATGTATATACTGGAACCACACTTGGAAGGACCCTTAGGAAAATGTATACTATAAGTCCCTCATTTGGATCCTTATTTATTCTAGAGGACTTCTGAGAAATTATAAGTTCTCTTGGGTTTGGTGTAGAGTCCTATAAATAGTTCAGATTGTACTATTGAAGTCCCAGATCTTTATAGTTACATGTTTTTGTGTGGATGCCTATGGTTATGCCCTGCAGTCTGATATTCATTCCTTTTCATTTAGACCTATTAAATCTCCTATGTAGATATGATAGACACACCTGATTTTGTGTGGCGGGTTGAGAAATGTTCTATAAATCCTCTAGTGTGGGACAGAATAGGGGTAGACTTACCTCATGTATCAGATCAGAACCCATAGTTGGCTGTTTTATTTTTTTTGTTTATCCCCCTTTATTTTTATGCTAACTATTATTAGTTTTTGACTAGATTGGTCATGTAATATGTGCATGATCTTGTTATGACAACATATTATAGGTCCACCATTGGGGGTGACTGACTAAGATTTATTTCCCACCCCTTGTACATGCAACTTGGTGTTTGTGAAAATAATATATCTTCTTTCAGGTTAGAAAAAAGGTTTCACATTGGATGGGGTTGAGGCCTAGTGTTTCATAATCGATCGGTGTCGCTCGTGTGGAGTCTTAGGATCAGGCTGGTATAACTCAAGAGTTGTGGATACCAGGTATGTGGTTTGGCTTTAAGTTGGTATTAGAGTCTAATGTATTTTTTTAGTTTTTTTATTTTTTTATATGTGATCAGCCCAATGGGTGACCGACTATTGTATGTTGGGCATGCATTGAGTATGCATGACTTTATTATGTATTTATTTTATTACAACATGTTTTTGTTTTAGTTTATTTATTATAAATAATATGATGTTTATCCTTTGGTATGATTTGGTTATTTTTATCTTATTTTACTCTCACTAGAGGGTATAGTCTCCCCAATATATCTATTAGAACCTCACTGCTAGTTGGAATCCTTTGGCATACAGGGAGGCACACTTGAGGACTTACAGTAGGCCATATCAGGTGACATGTCAGGTCGACCCAGGCTGGTTCTCTACATGGTAGACCTAGAGAGGTCTTGTTTGGGTTATATAATTCTCACTTAGGGTGGTAGCTAGGGGTGATCCATTATTAGCAGTTGGTTTAGTCATGTGATATATGAGTATAAAAAGACATACAAGAATTACTTGGGATGGAACCAAATGGGGTTAATTTTCTTCTTGAGTGATGGAATTTAGTTATCTAGATCATTATCAGTACTTTAGACCAGCTGTGTCGAGCTAGTGGTCATTTATGGACATGGTGTTTGTCAAAAGTTTTGTGATGCTTCGAGAATGGGGGATTTCTTTGGGTGGTCCTCAGTTAGGGGGATTCATGTGATGGTTAGGCTAAGTGGTAGGCTGGAATTGGAATGAGATGCTTTTATTACAAGTGCTGTGATGGAATGAAATTTGTGGTATGATAAAGTCTTTTAAATCTAGAGTCACACTGAGGTAGGTTTGGTCTTAGAGATTGGGTGTAAAGTGCGCTGCTCCATGAGCATGGGTATCCTAGTGAGTGGGTTAGTCAGATATACCAATGCCCAATGTGATGGACCATTGTCCATGGGAACAATTAGTTTTGGTGAGGTTATGGGATCGAACAATCCTCCTTCTACCCTTTTTACATTTTTATGGGTGATATGATGATCAACTATAGATATGATGATTTATAATACCCTATATTGGATGTGATGCCACCTAAAGTAAGTGTTGACTCTTTCTAGGTGGGATGTGTTTCTCCCTATGACTACATGTGTGATGAGGGACATGCCAACCCAAAACCCGATGTTTTGTTAAGGTACATTCTTCCTTGATAATTCATTATAGTCTGGATATGTAAATTGAGACATGAAACCCTAAGGGATTTTGAAAGTGGGACGTGATTCCCCTAGAAGAGATAGACAATAGGGACATTATTCCATCTATGACTGGTGATGATGCAAGGTGTAATGTACTGCCCCCTATGATAGATTGTGTGCCTGAGTTGGGATGTTATTCCCCCAATAATGGATTATGTATGTGAGGTGGGACATTATGAACCCTATAATGGATTATATATATTAGGTGGGGGTGTTATTCCCCCTGTGATTGGTGATGATGTGAGGTGGGATGTATTCCCCCCTATGATGGATTGTATAGGTGGGGTGGGATGTACTTCCCCTTGTGACAGAGTATGTATGCAAGGTGGGATGTACTGCTCCCTATAACTAATGGATACTCTGGGAGGGATATATTGATATTAGGATTTTTAGGTTATATTAACACTTAATCTAAGTAGTTAGAGTAATAAGAAACCCATTACCAAGATCACCAAACAAGAAACCCTGACACCATGATGTATATAAAATGAATAATATCATGCACTTTTCATTGAACTTTGATGGATTATGTAGGTAGGGTGGGATTTACTTCCCCCCATGATGGAGTATGTATGAGAGGTTGGATGTACACCCCCCTAAAGGATATCCTTGGAGGGATGTACTATTATTAGGTTTCTTAGGTTATATTAAAACTTAATTTAAGTTGTGAGAGTAATAAGAAACCCATTACTAAGATCACCATGAAAGAAAACCTAAAACCATGCTGTATATAAAATGAATAAAATCATGAAACTTTCATCAAAGATCCACTAACACTGACTTTATTGTGTGAGCTTATTAAAGATCACTCAAGGGAATCCATAGTACTCCCCTCACCATAGTGTATCCATAGGTTGATGTTAATCACCTGATGTCCAGGTGGGAATCTTATTCTCTCCATGATATGCTAGTATCTCACATGGAAAAGGATAAAGAAGGAAGAAACATCAGGTGAGGATGAGTGAATTGGGTTGAATGATTTCTTAGGGATTTTAATAGGGTTTACATCTTTATATAGACCTCAATTAGCTTGCATGCATTAACTCATACATTCATAACATTTGAGTTAATGAAATGAAATTACAAAATTTATAATCCCTTAGATTATAATCTATTTCTATTAATTTCACATATTAATGATGGCCAATGAATTTAAGATTTGAATGTTAATTATTTAACATTCATTTAAATTTAAAATCATATGTAGTGGCATGTAATTACTATAATATTCTTTATCACATGATTTTAAGATAGGCATGTAATATGCCTTAAAACCAGTATGTCATACCATATGACATGTACATATCATGCACTATAATATAGGGTTTTAGGGTATATCACCTTTAATATCCTACATGTGCTGCCTCATAGACTTTTTACCATTTCATCTTATATTTTATCATATACAATAACTTGTGAAACCATATCCAAAATCTTTTTGAATATCTCTAAAACATTTTTGGAAAGTTATCATTAATTTCAATTTGTATCACATCATATGCAATACATTATGAGTACTCATCCAAAACTTATTTTGGATGAACTATAAATCACATTTAAATAATCTCTCTAAATCAAACTCAATCTCCATTTAGAAAATCATAAAGTGTGACCCCATAGTACTTTGTATAATTAATAACAAATATGAATTTCTAAATTCATTAATGTAAGAAAAGATTAGTCTCTAGAAAATAACCAATTATAATCAAGATATAAATGGATCTAGTGTAATGGACCATGCCTTCCTAGAATGTTACATTGAATTTTTTGATGGTTTTGGGTTTTTGGGGGAGGTTTTGGGAATTTTCGGTGGACGATGGAGTTTCAGCAGAGCTACTGCTACAGGAAGTTCATATCATGAATTGTTTACACAACATGTAAAGATGATTCATGGCTTGTGAAGCTGGCTGGTTCACATCTTGTAAATTAGATAAGGGGGAAATTTTGATATGTATTACACATCATGTTAGTGTAATTCATGATTTGTATTAAATAAATAATGATAGAACAATTTTTTCAGCAAGATTGGGAATTTTCAGAAACCTTGTGAATTGCATACCATGTAATGTTTACACGATGTGAAAATAGTGAGATCCAGGTTTTAAATGATTTTTATTTTATGATTCTTTTCCTTTAGATGTGGATTCTTTCCCCATCATTCTAGATGAATCTTAGTTTTCCCAATGAGACATTATATCCTTCTTCTCCCTTGCTTAGATCCATTGGTTCCGATAGTTTTTTGTTTGCAGTTGGTGGTGAGGCCTTCTCTTCCTTTTGGTTGTTTCCTTTCGTTCTTCCCCTAAGTATTCACTATGGTGACGTTTCTTTGGTTTGGGATGTGAATTGGGATACATTTTGATGATACTTTGGTGTGGCGTAGGTTGATCCGTGGGTTTTGTGTGCGGTTGTGGTTTTTAGGCATTTATTCTTCACCATATGGTGCACAATGAGTTGGAAAATCTTATTTGAGGTAGAGAATCCTTTATTTCTCACTTTTATGTATAATGAGGGGGTGGGGGGTTTACTATTTTTTATTTATGGGGTATGGTTGTGATAGATTAATTAAAGATAAATAATTTTCTAATTGAAATTAAATGGGGAAAGAGGAATGATTTCCATGCTTTTACAACATTGATATTATTATGATATGGTAGATTGTATTGGATTGATTCCCCACTAAAAATTATGGCCATTAGGATACTTTTTTACACTATATGATATGTGTTATGACTGTTTTGATTGTTTTTATATCTCCTTAAAATGGAAATTGGATAACAACTTATATTTGGCTAATGAAATGGTTTCCCCAAGATTATGGCTTGTGTGATGACACCTCTAAAATAAAGTGGACTACGATAAAACCCCTTTTATTAAATATATAAAATTTTCATGAATGTGTTGTGATTTTTGGCTATTATTATGGGGAAATGATGTGTGTTTGTGATGTGATGTGGGGATTATGGGTGAGATGTGGCCATGATTTTGGGGCAGTGAGGTGGTGGTTGTGTGGCTGTACTTTTGGGGCAGTGAGATAGTGGTTGTTTGACCGTTCTTTTGGGGAAATGAGGTGGTGATTTTTTGGTCGTTCTTTTAGGGAAGTGAGGTGGTGGTTGTTTGTATGTGCTTTTGGGGTGATGAGGTGGTGGTTTTTTAGTTTTTTCTTCTAGGACATTAAGGTGATGATATGATGGGGGTGATGAGTTGCTTGCGATGTGTGGTTGCTTTGTGATAGATGTCTGAGTAGTGGTTGAATAATTATTTTAATAACAATTGAAATGGCTTGGGTTTGGTTTGGTTAATGGGATAGAAATAGTTAATGAAAAAAATAAATGATGGGTTATGTTGTTAAATATGGATGATTCCTAATAATTAAATGAATGGATTGGATAATGGAATTGGTTGGCAGTGTGATGTGTCTTGTGGTTTGTATGGTGTTACGCATTTAGTGGTGGTAGTGAAGTGGTAGTGTTTTGAGTCCATTAGTGTTTTATTTTGAACCCATAGTTTGGGATTTTGTGTGGATATATGTATATACTTTTATATTCCCTTTTATTTCCATACACACCCCACCCACATCGATCACTACGTGCCAACACTTGTATATTTACATGGGGCCCCCCATGAATGCTGGCTAAGAAAAGGGATTTTAGGGCCCCTCGTGATCAAACACAAGGACTCTAATCTTATTTAATAACCAAGTGAGGTGGACCTATTTGTAGGGTAGAGACCTAGGAGAGGTACATGCATCATGATGACTTGTGTTCTTGTTTGAATTGGGTTGTTTTGAGAAGGTTAAAATGAATAGAGTGAATTAAAATAAATTTGAATAAAATTCCATAAATTTGGGCTTAGTAAATTGTTATTTTATTTTCAGATATAGATCATGTTCATTGTCTTCATGTGGTTCAGGAATTTGAGGTTTAGTAGGATGATCCAGTTGATCACTGGAGGGTTGATCCAATTGAGGAGGATGATCAGTGGTAGAGGAAATTGAACAATTTTCTATAGTAGGCTTTGGGGAAGCATGAGGGTAGTGTTTCAAATGTGGATACATAGAGATAGCTAGAGGAGCTCGAGATTTATTTCAGTTGATATTGGCCCTGATGGGATACTAGATCACTTTAGCATTTAGTCAGATTCAGGGAGTTTTGTGTAAGTGGTGGATACTGTATCTGGGTGAGTTGAAGGAGGCAGATGTTTCATGGGTTGAATTTCAAAATGATTTCTGAGTAGAGTTCCTTTCATTTACTATGAAGGTAGTGAAGAGGTAGGAGGCTATTTCACTTCAACATGGGATTTTGTCAGTGTGGGAGTTTGGAATCAAGTTTAAGGACATTATTAATTTTTCCCTAGATCTTTTTCCAGATGAGGTGTCTTGTGTGAGAAGTCTTGAGGCGGAACTCTATCTTTCTATCTAGTATACATTCACTCCTTTTACATTGGAAATGTATTTGGAGGTTCATAAGAAGTCATAGGTGATCGATCATATGTAATTGTGAGGATGTTTTCCCCAATAGGGGAACTAGAAGGGTTCCTCAAGGATCATATTTTTCATTGGAAGGTCTCAAGCACCAGGGCCTTTGAGGTTTTGACTAGTGGAAAATCAAACTCAGTAGTTTCCCTTTCGGCCTTATGGAGAAATTTGTTTTCATAATTTTCTTGGAGATATCATTCCAATTTGTTTTAGTTGTGGGGTTCATGGAAATCACCATAACCAATACCCAGTGGTTCCCCAAGCCCAATTTGGTGGAGGTTGATAGGTTTATTGACAAACTTAGTAGCAATTTCTAGTGAGACCATTTCAGCAGTAGGGAAAATGGGATTATGTTCCATTGAGAGGATATGGAGTAGGTAGAGGCCAACCTCATGATGTTCCTAATATTCAGGTACCTAAACCTGATCATGGTAGTGGAGGTGGTCATCAGTAGAGAGGTAGAGGAGTTGGGCATGGTCAGTTTCATGCAGTAGAGGAGGTAATGCCAGAGGGAACAAAGATCATCATAGGTACAATCATTTTTTAGCACCTCAGTTTGTACCTTATTTGATTAAGGGGATTAATAATCATTTATTTTCACCCAATTTAAGTACATTATCTAGGAATAGATATAGAGAGGCTTCCCGTTCCCCTGGCGTTGACTACACCAGTCGAAGGCCAGAATAAATTGTTTGATGTATCCCAGGGGTGTAGACTAATGATGGCACCACATCAATCCTATGGGGATATTTTCTTACTACACATATAACCATATGTTTTCATCTTAGGCATAGATTTTTTTGTGTCATTTTCATGATATTATTTATTTCTTATGGATGATAGTTCTGTTCTAGGATATAGATGGACAACATGTGATTTTTTATTGGAGAGCAGGGTTGTCAGTTGGGAAGTCGGCATGTAGAGACCCTTATTTAATTTTTGGATAAGTTTTTAGTGGAATTAATGGATGTTAGGATAGTGGAGGTCCCTAGGGCCATTTAAGAGTTTATGGATGTTTTCCTTGAGGAGGTTGTGACACTACCCTTTCGATGTGATGTTGAGTTCGAGATAGACTTGCAGCCTGGTGCTTCTCCAATTTCGATGGATCCTTATCAGATAACACCTTCTAAGTTATGGGAGATGATTATTCTGATAGATGATTTGATGTAGAAGGGTTTTATCTGGGACATTTTTTCACTGTGGGGTGCTCCAATGTTTTTCACCAAGAAGGAAGATAGTAGTTTGAGGTTGTTCATAGACTATCAGAGGTTGAATTAGGTGATAGTCAAGAATAGTTACCCTATTCCAAGGATAGAAGATATTTTCAATATAATTAGAGGGGTGAGTTGGTTATCCAAGATCAATATATGGTTTGGATATCACAAGTTGAGTGTGAAGGAGGGTGATATCCTGAAGACTTCCTTCCGATACAGGTAAGGGCACTTCAAGTTTTTAGTCATGCTGTTTAGTGTTACAAATTCACTAGATATGTTCATGGGGCTTATGAAATCTATGTTCCATGAGTTCCTAAATTGGTTCATTGTTATATTCATTGATGATATATTAATCTACTCGAAGTCATAGAAGGAACATATCAATATTTTCAGAGCTATCTTGTAGGTTCTTTGACACCACCAGCTCTATGAAAATTTTTCTAAGTGTATGTTTTTGACATTAGAGGTGAATTTCCTTTGTAATGTAGTATCTTAGAAGGGTATAGTATTAGACCCATCAGAATTTGAGGTATTTGTTTCTTGGTAATCACCCAATAACATGGTAGAGGTTCGTAGTTTTATTGATTTTCAAGAAATTATCAGAGGTTTGTGCCCTATTTCTATCAAGTTGAAGCCACATTGATAACATTGACTAGGAAGGACCAAGATTTTTTGCAGACTGATCAGTGATATAAAATGTTTGGTTATCTGAAGGGGGAGTTGGCTAGTGTTTTAGTGCTTCAGTTTCCTGAGGAGGGTTAACGTTTTAGGTGCTTTATGATTCTTCCCATATGGGGTTGAGATGCATGTTGATGTAGCATAGGGAAGTGATATATTATGGGTCTATGAATTTACATCCTTAAAAGTGTAACTATTCCATCTATGTTCTAGAGTTAGTTTTAGTTATTTTTATGTTGAAGTTATGGTGAAATTACCTCATTAGGGATTGCTTTATGGTCTTGACGGATCAAAAGAGTTTGAGGTATATCTTTTATCAACTTGATATGAATTTATGACAGTGAAGTTGGATAGAGTTTATTAAGGATTATGATTTTGAGATCTCATACACATCAAGAAAATTGAATTTTGTGGCTAACACTTTGAGTAGGAAGTTGGGGATGAATGTTGTCTGGGAGTCTGGGGATGTTTGGAGAGCAATAGAGGAGTTGGAAACCTTGTACTTAGTTACAAGGGTAGATGATGGTAGTGTCTATTTGTTTCAGAAGATTTTGCAGTATTCAATGATATAGTAGGTGGAGGAGTATCGGTGGGGAGACTTAGAGGTAGATATAATTCATGATCATGTTGGCCAGGGTGATGCTCTAGAGGGATGGTCAAAGGAATGTCAGAACAAGATGTTATTTCATGGTCAATTTTTTTTTCTAGTAGTAATGATTGAGGGAGTCCTTCATGAGTTTCATAGATCACCTTTATAATTTCACCCAAGAGTTTACAAGATACACCATGGTTTGAGGATACAGTTTTAGAAGATCGGGATGAAACAAGAAGTGGAAGAGTTTTTGGTGAAGTGCTTGGTTTTCCAATAGGTAAAGGCCAAGAATTGTGTTCCTGACAGTTTTTGTAGCATTTGGATGTTCCTGAGTTCAAATGGGATTCAATATTTATGGATTTAATAACAGGGTTACCCCAATATTATGGAGGTTTTGATACTATCTGGGTGATCATGGAAGAGTTGAAAAAATCAATCCACTTCTTAGTGATCAAGGAGTCAGGTGTAGTAGATGCTTTGACTAAGAGGTATGTAATGAGGTGGTGTGGTTTCATGTAATTTTGAAGTCCATTGCCTCATATCAGGATACACATTTTACCTTGAGATTTTAGAGAATATTACAACATTATTTTGGAACTCAGTTACATCTTAACACTACTTCACACCCTTAGATAGATGGGAAAATGGAGAGGACTATCCATACGCTGGAGGATATGTCACGGGCATGCATCTTGGACTTTGGTGGATATTGGGAATAACACATGCCTTTGGTCTAGTTTTCATACAACAATAACTATCACTCATCCATTGTCATGACTCCATTTGAGGTGTTGTAAAAGAAACCATTTCATTATCTATTGTGTTGGATGGAGGTTGGGGAGGTAGCAGTTCTTGGTCTTGATGTGGTCATAGCATGATATAGATGGTTTAGTTTGTTTGAGAAAGGATGAAAGTAATGCAGGTATGGAATAAGTTTTATATCAATTGTAGGAGGAGGCTCTTACAGTTTGAGGTTGGGGACCACATTTTCTTGAAGGTTCCCTATCGATGTAGGTAGTGGAGGTTTGGTAGGGGTAGTAAGCTTTATCCTAGGTTTGTTGGGCCCTTTGAGGTTTTGGGGTGATTTGGTGAGGTGGCATATTGGTTGGTGTTTCCATCATGGATGGATAGGATCCACAATATCCTACACATATCTTATCTTTATTGTTATATTCATAATGGCTCCCATGTTATTGATTAGGGAGAGTTGGATATAACCTAGGAGATAGTGTTGCAAGTACAAACCAATCCTTTGTTTCATGTGTTGTGAAAGAATGATGGCTTATAGGATATTACATAGAAGTGATAGGTTCATATGTGTTCCTATTACCTGAAGTTTTTTTGAGTTTTATTTTTCTATGTTTTTATTTGTAATGTGATGTTTGGATCCTTCTATTTTATGAGACATGCTGTTTTCCTTGATGTATGATGCCTGATAAAGTTTCGAAATATGAAGAGGGGAGGAACTAATTCCTAATCAAGACTCATTATACAATGATGCGATTAAAACCATTCAGGTGATTCATTTCCATCTAGATCAGATAGTATCTTGATATGGAAGATGGAATTCTCCAATTTGAATATTCTAGATAGTGCAGTTTGTTGGTTGTGATAGTTGTTGGTTTGGGTTGTATGGAGGTTGGATGGTTGTGGTGATGTGGCTATCTAGTGATAAGGTTATTTGATATGTTTTATGGTCATTTTTTGGAATGTTTAGCTAGTGTTAGTGTTTGAGGTATGAAAATATCCTTAAGAGGTATCTCACAGGGTGGGTTTTCAGACCCCTTTCCCTCTAGGATTAGTTTTGGATTCTTGAGGGAAAGAATCATTTGAGAGGTATTTGATGTATTATATAGTTCCTTCCCAACCCATTAATTTTTTATTTTAGGTGGTTGGAGGTGTCCAGGGGATGTTTTAGGAGTTTTTGGAGGAGGATGGTGCTGTAGAAGAGATTCTTCAGGAAGTTTATATCATGAATTATTTACATGACATGTAAAGGTGATTCATGTATTATGAAGCCGACTAGTTCACATCTTGTAAATTATCTAAGGGATAACCCATTAGATGTATTAAAATTCATGTAAGTAGAATTAACGATGTGTATTAAATAAATTATAAGGTAACGTTTTTTTCAAAAAAGTGGTAATTTTCTAAGAACCTGTGAATTACACATCGTGTAATGTTTACACATCGCGAAAACTTGTGAATCACACATCATGTAATTTTTACACATTGTGAAAATGGAGGGATATAGGTTTTAAATCCCTTTTCTCAATTGATTATTTTCATTCATATATGGATTCTTCCCATCTCATTCCGAATTAACTATAGGCACCCTGAGGAGACATTCTATCCCTCTTCTTCCTTTCTTTGATCCTTTGGTTTCAGTGGTTCTTCATTAATGATCAGTAGTGTGTCCTTCTCTTACTTTTGGTTTTATCCTTTTATTATTCCCCTAGGGATTCACTATGGTGATGTTTTTTTTAGTTTTGGGTGTGAGTTGGGATATGTTTTTATGATTATTTTGTGTGGTGTAGGTTGATCTATGATTTTTTATTGCGGTTGTGGTTTATAGGTGTTTCTTCTTTGCCCTGCAGTGCACAATGAGTTATTAAATATTATTTTAGGTAGAGAATCCCTCATTTCTCAAATTTGTGTATCATGCTATAGTGGTTTACTCTTTTTTATCTATGGGGGATTATTGTGCTATCCTAATTAAAGATAAAGAATTGGATAATTGAAATTAAATGGGGATAGGATAATGATTCACATGATTTTACAAAATTGATATTATTGTGATATAGTGGATTTTATGGGCTTGATTCCCTACTGAAAATTATGGTCATTGGGGGTTTTGTTTGTGCTGGATGATATGTGTTGTGATTGTTGTGTCTGCCGTGATTGTTTTGATATCACCATAAAAGTGAAATTGGCTAGTCACTTATATTTGACTAATGAAATGGTTTCCACAGGATTATGTATTTTTTGATTACACCCCTAAAATAAAGTGGAATGTAATAAAATAACCTCTATTAAATCTATTAAATGGTCTTTAATGTGTTGTGATGTGTTCCTGTGCTTGTGTGGTGGTGGTGTGTATTTGCAATGCGATGTGGGGATGATGGGTGAGATGTGGCCGTGCTTTTGGGGTGGTGAGGTGGTGGTTGTGTGTCTGTGATTTTGGGGTGGTGAGGTGGTTGTTGTGTGTTTGTGATTTTGGGGTGGTGAGGTGGTGGTTGTATGGATGTGATTTAGGGGTAGTGATATGGTGGTTGTTAAGCTGCGCTTATGGGGAAAAGAGGTGGTGGGTTTTTAGATGTTATTTTAGGGTGGTGTGGTGGTGGTTTATTTATCCATTCTTGACACTCCATTTTTTCACATGGTTGAAAAGGTTTCAAAGGGAAATACATTAAGGAGAATAATAGAAGAGAAATAGAGAAGGAAAAAGGCCACAACCCTTTAGCAAAGTCTCTCTACACAGGTACCCCCATGAAGAGTCATCACATAGGGTACCTGCACATCATCCTACATGACAGGCCTACACATCAGCCTACACTAAAAACCTATGTGAGCCAACAGCTTCACCCTAGGTCCCATATTTTCCCATGGGGGTCTTCATTTTTATGTAATAAAAATCACAAAGAACTCCAGATTCTTTGTTTTCACTTTTCCTTCTTCTAGTCCCTTAGAAACATTCGAGATAGCTCTCTAAAACCTGAAGTAGAGGGAATTTTTTTGGGGGGGGGTAGTAGAACCAAAGTCCTATCAGGGTTTAAAATACATAACACCTACAAAAGTAACCCTATCACCCATGGTTGATGAACACTAGCATGGGGCCCCCTTCTCTAACCAGAGACCTACGTAAGACACTTCCAAGAACACCTATGGAGACCTTTAGATCCTTGAGTAAAGCCTTACCCAAGTGTTGTTTCCCATGTGGTCTGTCACCCAAAGTACCTTCATCCTACGCAGGCCTACCTGCTCGAATAACTCCTAGGATCACCCAACCTATACCCTGTGTGAGACCCCTTTGGTTCTCCTAGCCTACACCCTGCGTGAGAACCCTTTGGCTCACCCAGCCTAAACCCTACGTGATCCACTTATTAGGACCTATTCCAAGACACTAATGGTAGGGAATCTATTCGTTTGGATCCATTTTCTGAAAGGAACCAAATTTAAACCTCAACTAAAACCTTTGGACTTGAAAAAAATGAAAATGCGCACACCGATGTATCTATCATTTGGATATGCATTCCTTTGGTTAGAGGTTTCCCACACCTATCCTACCTGATGGTTGAGGTCCTCATGGTGCATGTGGATATTCATTCCCACAATCAAGAGGGACCCAACCCTAGGGATGGTGCTAGGGAGTTCCTAATCTTGGGTGATAGGGTTAAGACCATGTACTTCCCTAGTCGTCTGTAAGACCTGGATCCTCTGGTTCTAAGTGGGGGAGCGGGATGAGAATCACACTTTCCTTTCCAATCAATAAGGAATGAGATCCTCTTCTCCTGCTATGGAACCAATTTTAGGGTGTAGTGACCTATCCCCAGATAGCCTATAGCTAGTATTTTCTATCAATTACATTGGCATGATTACAAGAAATCAAGACCTAAAGGACTGATCATTTTAATAGTCTTGGTAAACCAAATACATAAATGAGTATTTCATTACAAATGGATACAATAATTACAACATATTTCTTTTCATTATAAACAAATAAATAGCTTTATGATAACTTTAATCCATCTAGTATATCCCTACATTTCTTTCATAGTACGCTTCTTGGATTACTGGGGAAAGAAACATAATAAGGGTGATCTCAAATGCCCAGTAAGGAAAAAATATAACAAAATCAATAATGAATCAATGAGAATATTCATTATATAAAGGTAAATAATTGAACACACATTCCATGTAATCAATAAAATGAATAAAAGTATATAATAAATATGGAAAGGTAATAACTAGAAACAAATTCCATTAAAATAAGTAGATAAGGAAAAATAAATATGGAAAGGGATGAAACTAAACACATGCCATTAATAAATGAAATAAAATGAAATGAATCTATAGATATGTCAAGGTAAAATATCATGAATTAATAATAACTAAAACTACTATGAGGGAAGTTTATTTCCATATATATGTCATGTATCAGGCACATAAAAACCTATTACTAACAAGACCTCTCACAAGAAATTTTAAAAATAAGGTTAAAACCCCATTTTCTAAATTATTCATCTCATGAGAACTTGTTGATGCATTAAGGATCTATATAAACTCCGAGCTCCACCTGTCATTGTCAATCCAAAGCATTACTCATATTGAATAATCAAAAAAACTAATATGAATTATCAAATAACAGTATTGGATGATAAATACAGATATATCAATAATTCCCCAATTAATAAAATAACTATCAATGTAGGCACCACATGTAAAATGGTATACGGTTTAGGAAATAGTAATACCCATGAAACATGAAATGGATAATAAGGTAAAATTAAAAGTTCAATGATCATAGGAAATTTAATACTTCAAGGTGAATAACAAATAAACCAAGCAATTGAATGTGAATAAAATCCTTGGAAAAATAAATAATAAACCATCCAAAGGAATAATAAGGATGGTATTAATACAACAAACCCAAGTGGAGTAAAATAGAGGGTTGTTGCTGCTAATGAAATAAAATATTAACCTTTAAAAATATTCTTGAGGAAAATATCCTTTTATTTTGAAAAAACTTTTGAAAATATTTTTCTTTAAAAAAAATCCTTTTAAACTTGAAAAGGAGTCTTTAAATAAATGATGGTGGATGAATCCATACATGTTGTACGAGGTAAAAATAATATTCCTTTTGTATGGAAAAAGTTCAGAAAACGAATCTTTTGGAAAGTGAAAAGAATATTCCTTTGAAACATTGGTAAAATACAAAAAGGGGTAAAAATGTCTTCACCAAATCATTTTAATTTTTTTTGAAAACCTTTTAATAAAACATGGTTTTTATAATAAAATAGTTTCTCTGACTAAAGAGAGATATAAATTTGGGTTTTCTAAAAAACATTTTCTAAAAACATCTTGGTACCAAAGAGTGGAAAAATGGTACAAACAATTGAAATGGTAATGAATAAATAGATAATAATGAAATTGTTTTTTAGAAAATGGTTATATAATTTACTATAATGAAAATTCCATTAAAAGATCATTAGGAGTAGTCTTGAGGAAAATAATCTTTAAACATTCCAAAGTGTCCCATACCACTTTGAAACATTTTTAAATCATAAAACTCATGAAATGATAATATTAAATTCAATTAATAAATACCATGAAGTAAAAGGAATCCATGATATAATATATCAAAATGTTCATTAGAAACACCACATAAAAGAAGTAAGTGGTGAATATGACATTTATCTTATGGATGTAAAAAGTGAGATGAAAATATGTACTAATCTAGTAACAAATGGATTGGAAAAAAAGGTAATAATACTTAAATAAAACATTTAAATACCATGAAGATAATATAATTCATGATATTATATATCAATTTGGCAGTAAGTACACCATATATAATAAATTAGGTGTACAACAATTAAGTATTCCTCACTTAATGAAAATGAGACACAAATCCCTTACCTTGTGTTTCCTTTCAGGTGAATGTACCTTAAATTCCAGTATGTTAGACTTATGTTAATTTTATCTTTTATTCATAACAATTTTAATGTTTACAATTACATTTATTTCACTTATCACCATGTTGTGTACAACTACTTAAACAATTAAGTTTACGTCGGGTATTTTTGACCAAATTCGGTTTATGTGTCAAAACAACTATTGTTGGTCAACTATGATCAAAGGGGTCACTATATAAAATATACATAATGATAAAAATGAAATAATTATCATATTTTTACATCAATTATACTTTTAAAATCAATCATTAAATATGGTTATGAAAATGAAAATATGTTACAATCATGGAGACGGTAGGCCGTGCGTACGCATGAGTAACATTCCCATTTTTAAAATATCATTGCGGAAAGAAGATAAGTAACTAAAATATTTAAATAATGATAATTATATAATAAGTATCATATTATTTAATCATATATACTTATATATATAATTATGTGATGTAAAAGGAATCACATCATGTCAAGGAGGCAATTGCCCACACGTCCACAAATGACGCTATCTCTTTTAAAGTGTGTGAAGGGGTAATAAAGAAAATGATATATATATATATCAAGAAATTTAATTATGTAATGAATATAAAATATATGTTTTTTATGTCTCAAAATTTTAATTATAACCATCATTTATACATTCCATGTATCGTGTGAATGAATCACATTGCTTTGAGGGGGTAGTAGTCCACACTTCCTCAAACGACATTATCATATTAACATAAAATAGAAATTACTAAATTTATGTATTATAAATGGTTTAAAGAAGTATAAATACATAATAAATATAATATATAACATATATAAACAAATTTTACATCATAATGACAACCATGAGATGCGGTAACGGAATAATAAACAGTCATCGTTTCGTGAGGCAGTAGTTCGCCTTCCGCAGAAACATTATGTTTGTTACCCATTAGATGGTGGTGTGTGTAAGTGTAGGTTAAAATATCAGAATAAATACATCCTATTATATTAAGGATACTGTTTCTGTTATACAAGAACATAATAATGAGATTTTAGGGATTGGATAATGTAAATGAAACTAGAGAGATTGAGAAAAGACATTACCTTTTAATCAGGTAAATTCTTTTGGTTTGAACCAAAAGGCATTGTTGGAAGGGTTTATGACCAAATTGATTCTTATAGGTAGAGGATATGAATTATAGGAGACTATTTGGGCAGGTATATTCTGAACTTAAGAGGTATTAGAGGTGTGAGTAATGATCAGAGGTGGTGGCCTTTTATAGGGAAGGAAAATGACTCACTTGGTATTTTTGAAAAGAAGTTAGGTGTACACATGTTATTAAGTAAGAAAACTCATAAAAAATACAAAAACTCATTAATTTAAGGTTAATTTACGAAATATTTCTATCCAATTAGTTTTGGATAAGTTTCTAGGTCATTTAGTCTCTTAAACTTAGGGTTTTAGTCTATTTTAAGCCTAATTACACCTTAATCACTATAATTAATTTTAATCACTTTCACTAGTCATTTTAGTAAAAAATTAAGTTGATATTATTAGAAAAAAATATTATCTTTATTATAATGGTGTATTTTTGATTTTAAAAATTCAAATCACATAAGTGGAAAAATCAAGATTAATGCTAATCTCACAAACAGACGGGTTAACTGGTTTTAGTAGAAAAAATGTTCAAAAGATTGTTATGTTTTTATATTCATTTTAAAAGTTATATTAATTATAATGAACTAAATTATATTAATATATGTATAATTTATCCAATGTGGCTTTAAAACAAATTTATAATGTAATTTAACATTAATAATTATATAAATGAAAAGGCAGTTTTTAACTAAAATGCAATATTTTTCACTATTCATTAAAAAATGAAGTTTCTCAAAAAAATACAAAAAATTCATCCTAAGATAATTTTGAAATTATGAATTCACAAATTATGTTTATTTTATTAAATTAAATTCATAAAAGTCTCAAAATTAATATTTAAAATAGGTTCTCCATTAAAAGGTGGTTAAAAATGCCTGAATAAAAATATAGGTTTTTATATGAAATATTGGGTTTGATCCCATATTATACTTTCCAAATCTATTGTATGAATGTAAAAAATAATTTATTTAATATGTAACATATTTATTACATTAATATAACTCACTAATTGTAATTAATTTGATATATTTGGGTAAAAAAACTTTGTGAGAAAAAAATAATTTTCTATAAAAATATACTTTTAATATTAAATTAGTTCTTATATTAATATATAATTTATTTGTGACCAATGATTTAGTTATCTAAAATATATATTTTCATAATTTAGTTAATAATATTCATAACATCTAGTTTATATCTTATTATATTAAATAATAATGTTTTAATTACAGATTGCTTCTCGGTAAGACTAAATATCACGTGTAGAGAAAGCCATCAAAGATGGTCACTTTTGTGTGTAATGAAATCTATAGAGAAAGTTAATTGTTGTGTATGATGTATGCTAACCCAATGTAACATGAATAAAAAATAACTCAGTGTTTCATGCATTGAAATATATAGAATTATTTTAAATAGTAAATATATTATAAAGTATACAGATATTATATTACATTACGCACTTTCTATCGTGTGTCATACAAATTATCAAATACAAGGTTCTCACTTTAGTTTTTTGGGGCATAATAATCTCCCCCATTATTTAAATTTCATCCTTGAAATCTAAAATCAATCATGGTGATAGATTTTTTGATACTACCTATGTTTGAAATCCCACATTGTGAGAATGGTTCATAAGTAATCCTCTATAAAAGAGAATTGAAAGTAAAAAGGTCACATGGAATAGCATGTAACTAGGTCTCTAAATAGGAGAGCATTAATGGAAATTAGAGATACATACTTTGAGGAAAAAATGTAAATATTTATAAATAGTAAATGAGGTCATCAATAAAAAACAAGTGAATGATCAATGAAAAGTTGAGTTCCTCAAAGCTATAAATATTTAATGATTTAGAAGGCCATAAGTTCAACAAAAAATTAGATATTAGGATTTTTTTATTTTTAAGTCATTTCACCAATGTTAGTTATTTATTTTACTAACCAAGAATATAATGAAATATTCTTACATGATAGGTTTCAATATCATATGAACAATCCTAAATTTTGGTTGTGTTTTGATGAAATTATAATTCATCCCTTTACTCCCAAAAATTAATTACCAACAATGATTTTTTTATGCTTGAAGCATGAAAAAATAATTTTAAAGGATCGTAAGGACTATAAAATAGTGACATTTCTTACTATTTGTCATTAAATATCTCCAAAAATAAATATGGTTAATAGATTAATTTCTAATACTCAAAATTGTTACTACTGGCTCATCATTAATATTTATTCATTAAATTGTTTAACTAAAATACCATGAAAATTAACAAGGACATTGCGTTGGTTAGTGGTTATCATGAAACCCTTATCGTCCTTCGTTCATGGATTTAAGACCCATGGCCATGACAGATTTGATTGGTTGTGACCCGTCTTATAGGTTTTCCTTTTCTAAAACCATATTAATATAATTTTCAAAATATATATGATAAAAATCCTTGAAATTAGGTTAATCACTAAATATCATTTTAACTAAGGTTTTTAATACAACCTCAATACATAAATACTTCATCCACTTATTTACACATAGATCCTTCCATGGTATAGAGTTTATCCTTTAGAAGAGGGTATTGACTTGGGTAATGTCCAAGTTCCCCACAATTACAACAAAGAACTATAAAGGATTTCTTAGGATGAGATTCATTTCATTCCATCATACTCTTCTTTTTTCCTCAACAATCCTTTTATTTATGTCCTTCTTTCCCACACATAAAGAATTTACTTGTTCCATTGAGACACTTTCCTCAGAGTCTCCTTCCACACTTCTCACATGTTGAAAGTTGAACATTCTTTTCTACACAGTCTCAACCACTCGAGCTCTTATCATCCTCCATACTTATCTTTTTTAGTGCGCTCAGGAGTTGGTAAAGGTATATATTGTTAATCATATTTCATGAAATATAATTTGGAATAAACATGATATCCTTCAATCCTATTAAAAAATCATTTGGTTTCTCATTTTCACCATATTTTTGATCACGTTTGATGTAAACTTGAATCCTTCGGGTTTCAACTATTGGCTAAAACTAGAAATAATAGTGTGAATGACAATAGTCATAATGAGAAAATTGTATAATTATCTATAAGATATCTAAATCATGACACCTTATTTTTAAAACAAATTAGGTTTAACCTTGATTATTCATTATAAAAATAATTTTAATTTTTTCATAATGTTTTGTAATGAAAATGTGGATTATCCTAAGCATATCCCCCAAGAGTGTCAAACCAGATGAACAGTATGACCCATTGTCATGTACCAGGTTACGCTGAGTCAAGCTTAGAACACCTTGTTGGAATTGTTACTCCTAGGTACATCTATGCTAGAACCACATCCACTTGTAGTATCTAGACAGGGATTTATTTCTAGGAAGACCCACATATTATATATATCACCAAAATTATAGGGTTTTCATCTATACTTCTTAAAATTATACCTTACGATTATGTTTTCTAATCTAGTTTTTCCTAAATCTAGTATCCAATGTTTCTACTAAACTTCCTTTGATACAAACTATAGTGACCCAACCCTAGATAGCCCTGAGAAGGTGTCTGCTATCAATTAAATTGACATGATTACAAGGAATCAATCCCCGAAGGACTGATTAGTTTAGTAGTCTTGGTAAACTAGATACATAAATGAGTATTACATTACAAATGGATATACTAATTACAATATATTTTTCTTCTTCTAAACAAATAAAAAAATCGAGGATAACTCTAATATATCTAGTATATTTCTACATTTCTTTCTCAGTACGCTTCTTGGATTCCTGGTAAAAGAAACATAATAAGGGTGAGCTCAAATTCTCAGTAAGGAAAAAATATAGTGGAAGAAATAATGAATCAATGAGAATAGTCATTATAGCAAGGTAAATAACTGAATACACATGCTATGTAATCAATAAAATGAATGAAAGTACATAATCAATATGGAAAGATAATAACTAGAAACATATTCCATTAAAATAACTAGATAAGGTAAAATAAATATGGAAATATATGAAACTAAAAACAAGACATTAATCAATGAACTTAAATCAAATGTTTCCATAGATTAGTCGACACAAAATCTCATGGATGAATAATAATTGAAACTACTATGAGGAAAATTTGATTCTTTATGGATGTCATGTATTAGGAACATGAAAAAATATTACCATCAATACATTTCACAAGACTATTTAAAACTAAGGGTAGAAACCCATTTGCGCAATTATTTGTCTCATGAGAACCTGTTGATGTATTGAGGAGCTATATAAAGTCTAGGCTCCACCCGTCATTACCATTCCAAAGAATTACTTATATTGAATAATAAAAATAGTTAATATGACTTATCAAATAACAATATTAGATGAGAAATACAGATCTATCAATAATTCCCCAATTAATAAAATAGCTATCAATATAGGCACCATATGTAAAAAGGTATACAGTTTAGGCAATAGTAATATACATGAAACATAAAATGGATAATAAGGTGAAATTCAGAGTTAAATGATCATAGGAAATTGAATACTTCAAGGTGACTAACAAATAAATCAAGGAATTGAATGTGAATACTATCCTTGGCCAAATAAACAATAAAACATCCAGAGGAAGAATAAGGATGGTATAAATACAACAAACCCAAGTGGAGTAAAATAGAGGGTTGTTGTTGTTGATGAAATAAAAGATTAAATTTTAAAAATATTCTTGAGGAAAATATCCTTTAATTTTGAAGAACCTTTTGAAAATATTTTTCTTTTAAAATAAACCTTTTAAAATTGAAAATGAGTCTTTAAAGAAATTATGGTGGATGAATCCATACATGTCATATGAGGTAAAAAGAATATTCATTTTGTATGACAAAAGGTTAGAAAATTCCTCATTAGGAAAGAGACAAGAATATTCCTTTGAAACATTGGTAAAAGACAAAAAAGGGTAAAAATTTCTTTACCAAATCATTTTAAGTTTTTTTGATTTTTTTTAATAAAACATGGTTTTTGGAATAAAACAGGTTCTTTGACTAAAGAGAGATATAAATTCAGGTTTTTTAAAAAACATTTTCTAAAAACATCTTAGTACCAAATAGAATAAAAATGGTACTAACACTTGAAATGGTCATGAATAACATGGAATAATGAAATAATTTATTGTAAAATTGTTATATAATTTCCTCAAATGGAAATTCCATTGAAATATAATTAGGATTAGTCTTGAGGAAAATAATCTTTAAACATTCCAAAGTGTCCCATACCACTTTGAAACATTTTTAAATAAAAAAACTCATGAAATAATAATATTAAATGAAAGTATTAAATAACATAAAGGAAAATGAATTTATGATATAACATATCAAAATTTCTAGTAGGTACACCACATAAAATATGTAAGTGGTGAATATGACATTTATCTCATGGATGTAAAAAGTGAGATGAAAATCCTTACTAATTTAGTAACAAATGGATTAGAAAACCCAAAGGTAATAATACTTAAATAAAAAATTTAAATAACAAGAATATAACATAATTCCTGATATTATATTTCAATGTGGTATCAAGTACACCATATATAATAAATTAGGTGTACAATAATTAAGTATGTCTCACATAATGAAAATGAGACTAGAATCCCTTACCTTGTGTTTCCTTTCTGATGAACATCCTTTAAATTCATGTATAATAAACTTATGTTAATTTTATAATTTATTCGTAAACTTTTCCATGTTTATAATTACTTTTATTTCACTTATTACCATGTTGTGTACAACTACTTAAACAATTAAGTTTACGTCGGGTGTTTTTGACCAAATTTGTTTTATGTGTCAAAAAAAACATTGTTGGTCAACTATGGTCAACAAGGTAATTATATAACATCTCCATAATGATAAACATGAAATAATTATCATATATGTACATCAACTATACTTTTAAAATAAATCATTAAATATGGTTATGAAAATGAGAATATGTTACAATCATGGAGACGGTAGGCCGTACATACTCATGAGTAACATTCCCATTTTTAAATGATCATCGCAAAAAGAAGATAAGTAACTCAAATATTTATATAATGATAAATATATAATAAATATCATATTATTTAATCATATATACTTATATATAGAATTATGTTAGGTGAAAGTAATCACATCATGTCGAGGAGGTTATAGTCCACACGTCCACGAACGACATTATCTCTTTTAAAGTGCGTGAAGGGGTAATAAATAAAATAATATATATATATATATATATATATTTCTAGAAATATAATTATGTCATGAATATCATAAATATGTTTTTTATTTCTCATATCTTTAATTATAACCATCATTTATACATTCCATGTATCGTGTGAAGGAATCAAATTGCTTTGAGGGTGCTGTATTCCACACTTCCTCAAACAATGTTATTGTATTAATGTAAAATGGAAAGTAATAAATATATGTATTATAAAAGGTTTTAAGAAGTATAAAAACATAATAAATATCATATATAACATATATAAACAATTTTTACATCATAATGGACACCGTGAGAGGCGGTAATGAAAGGATGAACGATCATCGCTTCGTGAGGCAGTAGTTCACCATCCATAGAAACAGTATGTTTGTTACCCATTAAATGGTGGTGTGTGTAATTATAGGTTAAAATATAAGTATAAAAAAATAATATTATATTTAGTATACTAGTGTTATTATAAAATAATAGAATAAGGATATTTTAGGGGTCATATAATGGTAATGAAACTAGAGAGATTGAGAAAATACATTACCTTTTAATCAGGTAACTTTTTTTGGTTTGAAACAAAAAGATTTGTTGGAAAGGTTTATTACCAAATAGATGATTATAGGTATAGTATAGAAATTATGGGAGACTATTTGGTCAGGTCTTGGCTGAAATTAATCGGTTTTAGAGGTGTGAGGAATGGGTATAGGTGGTGGCCTTTTATAGGGAAGGAAAAGGACTCACTTGGTGTTCTTGAAAAGAAGTTAGGTATACACATGTTATTACCTAAAAAAATTCATACCAAACTACCAAAAATCATTAATTTAAGTTTAATGGAAAAAATATTTCCATCCAATGAGTGTTGGACAAGTGGATAGGTCATTCAAGCCCTTAAACATAACATTTTAGTCCATTTTTAAGACAAATTACACCTTAATCACTGTAATTAATTTTAATCACTTTCACTAATCATTTTTGTCAAAAGTTAAGTTGATAATATTAGAGCACAAATATTATCTTTATTAAAATGGTTTATTTCAGATTTTCAAAATTAAAATCATAGAATTGGAAAAATTAAGATTAATGCTAATCTCACAGACACACGATTTAACTGGTTTTTGTATGAAAATGTTCAAAAGATTGTTATGTTTTTATATTTAATTTAAATTTTCTATTGATTATAATGAAATAAATTATATTAATATATTAATAATTGATTTAATGTGACTTTAAAACAAATTTATAATATAATTTGACCTTAATAATTATTTAAATGAAAATGAATTTTTTAACTAAAACGTAGTATTTTTCACTATCCACTAAAAAATGAAGTTTCTCAAAAAAAAACAAAAAAAATTAATCCTAAGATAATTTTGAAATTATGAATTCAAAAATGATGTTTATTTTATCAAATTAAATTCCTAAAAGTGTCAAAATTAATATTTTAAATAGGTTTTCCATTAAAAGGTGGTTAAAAATGCATGAATAAATACATAGGTTTTAATGTGAAATATTGTGTTTGATCCTATATTATTCTTACAAATATATTAAATTAACATAAAAAATAATTTATTGAATATGTGACATATTTATTAAATTAATATCACTCAGTAATTGTAATTAATTTAACCTATTATGGTAAAACAACTTTGTGATCAAAAAAAATATTTTTCTATAAAAATATGCTTTTAATATTGAATTGGTTATTATATTCATTTCTAATTTATTTTTAACCAATGATTTATTTTTCTAAACCATATATTTTCATAATTTATTTAATACTATTCATAATGGCAAGTTTATATATTATTATATTAAATAATAATGTTTTAATTACAGATTGTTTCTTGGTAAGACTCAATATTGCGTGTTGCGCAAGCCATCGAAGAAGGTCGCTTTTGTGTGTAACACAATCTATAGAGGAAGGTTGTTGTTTCATATGATTTATGCTAACCAAGTGTCGAGTGCATTGTAAGATAACTCAGTGTTTCATGTGTTTACATATATAGAATATATTTTAAATAGTAAATATATTATAAAGTATATAGATATTATATTACATTACATGCTTGCTGTCTCCTATCACACATGATATTGAATACAAGGTTCTTACTTTAGTTTTTTTGTGGCATCACATTCTCCCCATATTATTTAAATTGATTCCTCTTAATTTAAAATCGATCATGGTGATAGATTGTTTGATACTTTCTATGTCTTAAATCCCACATCATGAGAATGGTTCATAAGTAACCTTCTATAAAAAAGAGAATTTAAAGTAAAAAGGTCACATGGAATACCATGCAACTAGGTTTCTATGTAGGTTAACATCATTGAAAAGTATAGATACATACTTGGAGCAAAAAATGTAAATATTTATAAAGAGTGAATGAGGTCATCAATCACAAACAAGAGAATGATCAATGGAAAGTTAAGGGCTTCAAAGCTATAAATATTTGATGATTTAAAAGGCCATTAGTTCAATAGAAATTTAGGTATTAGGAAATTTTTTTTATTTCTAATTCATTTTACTAATGTTGGTTATTTCTTTTACTAATCAATAATATAAAAAAATATTCTTACATGATAGGTTTCAATCTCATATGAACAATCCAAACTTTTGGTTGTGCTTTGATGAAATTATAATTCATCCCTTTACTCCCAAAAATTAATTACTAAAATGAATTTTTATGCCTGAAACACTAAAAAAAATTCTAAAGTATCATAATGCGTATAAAAGAGTAACATGTCTCACTATTTGTCTTCAAATATCTCTGAAAATAAATATGGTTAATAGATTAATTTCTAATCCTCAAAAGTTTTACTACTGGCTCATCATTAATATTTATTCATTAATTTTTTTAACTAAAAACCATGAAAATTAATAAGGACATTGCGTAGGTCAGTGGTTGGGGTGAAACCATTATCATGCTTCGGTCATGGGTTCAAGACCCACGACCTTACCAAATTTGATTGGTTTTCACCTGGCTTATAGGTTTTCCTTTTCCAAAACCATATTTAAATAATTTTCAAAATATATATGATGGACATACTTGAAATTAGGTTATTCAATAAATAACATTTTAACTAAGGTTTTTAATACATTCTCAATACATAAATACTTCATCCACTTATTTCCACATAGATCCTTCCATAGTCTAGAGTTTATCCTCTTGGAGAAGGAATTGAATTGGGTAATGTATAGGTTCCCTACATTTATGACAAAGAACTATAAAGGATTTCATAGGATGATCTTCATTTCCTTCCATCATACTCTTACTTTTTCCTCAAAAATCCTTTTCTTTATGTCCTTATTTCCCACACATAAAACATTTACTTATTCCATTGAGACACTTTCCTAGGTGTATCCTTCTATAATTATCACATGTTAAAAGTCAAGAATTCTTTTCTACATAGTCTCTGCCACTAGAGCTCTTATCATCCTCCATCATTATCTTCTTTGGTGAGCTCAGGAGTTGGTAAATGTATATATTCTTAATCATATTTTTTGAAAACTGATTTCGCATAAACATGATATCCTTAACTCCAATCAACACATCATTTGGTTTCACATTTTCACCATATTTTCCTTCATGTTAAATGTTAACTTGAATCCTTCAGGTTCCATCCATTGACTAAAATTAGAAAGAATAGTGTGAGAAATAGTAGTCATAGTGAGAAAAGTGTATAATTATCTATAAGATATCTAAATCATGACACCTTATTCTTAAAATAACTTAGGTTTAACCTTGATTATTAATTTTCAAAATCATTTCAAAAATTTCATAATGTTTATTAAAGAAAACGTGGATTATCCTAAGAATATCTCCCAGGAGTGTCAAAATAGGTGTACAATAAGGCCTATTTTCATGTACCAGGTTACCCTGAGTCAAGCCTGAAACGCCTTGTCAGAGTTGTTACTCTTAGGTACATTTGTGCCAGAACCACATCCATTTGTAGTATCTAGATAAGGATGTATTGGTAGGAATACCCCCATAATATATATATATATCACTAAAATTATAGGGTTATCATCTATAATTCTTAAAATTCCACCTTAGGGTTATGTTTTATAATCTAGGTTTCCCTAAATCTATTTCTCAAGGTTGTTACTAAACTTCCTTTGATAACAACTATAATGACCCAACCCCTGATATCCTAGAGCTGATGTCTTCCATTAATTACATTGGCATGATTATAAGGGATCAAGCCTCGAATGACCAATCGGTTTAGTTGTATTGGTAAACTAGATACATAAATGAGTATTTCATTACAAATAGATACACTAATTACAACATATTTTTTTTTCTTACAAACAAATAAATAGTTTGAGGATAACTCTAATACATTTAGTTTATTCTTGCATTTCTTTCATAGTATAAATCCTGGATTCTTGGGAAAAGAAACATAATAAGGTTTGGATCATATTTTCAGTAAGTAAAAAATATATATAAATAAATAAATAATTAATGAGAATAGTCATTATGGAAAGTTAAATAACTAAAAACACATGCCATGTAATCAATAAACTGAATGAAAGTACATAAGCAATACAGATAGGTAATAACTGGAAAAATATTCCATTCAAATAACTATATAATGAAAAATAAATATGGTAGGGTATGAAAATAAACACATTCCATTAATCAATGAACTAAAATGAAATGTATCTATAGATATATCAATGCAAAATCTCATAGACAAATAATAACTAAAACTATTATGAGGGAAATTGCTTTCCTTATGGACACCATGTCTCAGGCACATGAAAACATATTACCATCATGAAATTTCACAAGAAGGTTTAAAAATAAGGGTAGAAACCCATTTTTTCAATTATTTGTCTCATGAGAACCTGTCGATGCATCGAGGAGCTATATAAAGTTTGGGCTCCTCCTGTCATTACCAGTCTAAAGAATTCCTCATATTGAATAATAAAAATAAATAATATGCCTTATCAAATAATCATATTGGATGAGAAATATAGATCTATCAATAATTACCCTATTAATAAAATAACTATCATTGTAGGTACCATATGTAAAATGGTATACGGTTTAGGCAATAGTAATATCCATGAAACATGAAATTGATAATAAGGGGAAATTCAAAGTTCAATGATCATAGGAAATTGAATAATTCATGGTGACTAACAAATAAATCAAGGAAGTTAATGTGAATACTATCCTTTTACAAATCAATAATAAACCATCCAGAGGAAGAATAAGGATGGTTTCAATACAACAAACTCAAGTGGAGTAAAATAGAGGATTTTTGTTGCTTATGAAATAAAAGATTAACTTTTAAAAAATTTCTTGAGGAAAATATCTTTTGATTTTGAAAAACATTTTTAAAATATTTTTATTTAAAAATAAATATTTTAATCTTGAAAAAGAGGATTTAAATAAATGATGATATATGAATCCATACATATTGTATGAGGTAAAACAATATTCCTTTTGCACGAAAAAAGGTTAGAAAATGTCTCATTAGAAAAGAGATAAGAAGATTCATTTGAAACATTGGTAAAAAGAAAAAAAGTGTAAAAATTTATTTACCAAATCATTTTAATTTTATTTGAAAACCTTTTAATAAAACATGTTTTTTAGAATAAAATTGGTTCTCCGACTAAAGAGATATATAATGTCGGGTTTTCTGAAAAACATTTCCTAAGAATATATTGGTACCAAAGAGTGGAAAAATGGTACTAACAATTTAAATGGTCATGAATAACTAGAGAATAATGAAAGTGTTTTTTGGTAAATGGTTATATAATTTTCTCTAATGGAAATTCCATTAAAATATCATTAGGATTAATCTTGAGGAAAATAATCTTTAAACATTACAAAGTGTCCCATACCACTTTGAAACATTTTTAAATCATAAACCTCATGATAGAATAATATTAAATGAAAGTATTAAATAAAATTAAGAAAAATGAATTCATGATATAATATATCAAAATGTCTAGTAGGTACACCACATAAAATAAGTAAGTGGTGAATATGACATTTATCTCATAGATGTAAAAAGGGAGATGCAAATTCTTACTAATGTAGAAACAAATGGATTGGAAAACCCAAAGGTAATAATATTTAAATAAAACTTTTAAATACCATGAAAATAATATAATTCATGATATTATTTATCAATGTGGCCGTAAGTACACCATATATAAGAAATTAGGTGTACAATAATTAAGTATGTCTCACGTAATGAAAACGAGACAAGAATCCCTTACCTTGTGTTTCCTTTCAGGTCAACATCCTTTAACTTCCTGTATAATAAACTTATGTTAATTTTATAATTACTTCATAAAAATTTTCATGTTTATAATTAATTTTATTTTACTTATTACCATGTTGTGTACAACTACTTAAACAATTAAGTTTACATCGGGTATTTTTGACCAAATTCGGTTTATGTGTCAAAATAACTATTGTTGGTAAACTATGGTCAAAAGGGCATTATATAACATCTCCATAATTATAAACATGGAATAATTATAATATTTTTAAATCAATTATAATTTTAAAATCAACCATTAAATATGGTTATGAAAATGAGAATATGTTACAATCATGGAGACGGTAGGCCGTACGTACGCGTGAGTAACATTCCCATTTTTAAATGATCATTATGAAAAGAAGATAAGTAAATAAAATATTTCCAGAATGATTATTATATAATAAATATATTATTATTTAGTCATATATAATTATATATAGAATTATTTTATATAAAAGGAGTCACATCATGTTGAGGAGGCGGTAGTCCACACGTCCACGAACGATGCTATCTCTTTTAAAGTGTGTGAAGGGGTAATAAAGAAAATGATATATATATATATCTAGAAAGGTAATTATTTCATAAATATAATATAGATTTTTTTTATGTCTCATATTTTTAATTATAACCATCATTTATACATTCTATGTATTGTGTGAATGAATCACATTGCTTTGAGGGGGCAGTTGTCCACACTTCCTCAAATGATGTTATTATATTAATGTAAAATGGAATGTACTAAATATATGCATTATAAAAGTTTTAAAGAAGTATAAATACATAATAAATATTATATATAATATATATAAACAAATTTTACATCATAATGGCCACCATGAGAGGCGGTAATGGAAGAATGAACAATCATCATTTCGTGAGGCAGTAGTTCGCCATCCACAGAACAATTATGTTCGTTACCCATTAGATGGTGGTGTGTGTAAGTAATGGTTAAACTATAAGAATAAAAACATAATATTATATTTATGATACTATTTTTGTTATAAAATAATAGAATAAGTATAGTTAGGGGTTTTAGAATGGAAATGAGACTAGAGAGATTGAGAAAAGACATTACCTTTTAATTGGGTAACTTCTTTTGGTTTGAACCAAAAGTATTTGTTGGAAGGGTTTCTTATGAAAGGGATGATTATAGGTTTAGGATAAGAATAATTTAGGACTATTTGGTTAGGGATTTTATGAACTTAATAGGTTTAATAGGTTTGAGTAATGGGTATAGTTGGTGGACATTTATAAGGAAGGAAAAAGACTCACTTGGTATTCTTGAAAAGAAGTTAGGTGTACACATGTTATTACCTAAAAAAGTCATAAAAAACCACCAAAAATAATTAATGGAAGGTAAATGGACGAAATATTTCTAGAAAACTAGTTTTGGACAAGTGTCTAGGTCATTTGGGCCCTTAAACTTAGGGTTTTAGTCCATTTTAATCCTAATTACACCTTAATTACTGTAATTAATTTTAATCACATTCACTAATTATTTTTGTCAAAAATTATGTTCATATTATTAGACCAAAAATATTATCTTTATTAAAATAGTGTATGTTTTATTTTCAAAATTAAAATCACATAATTGGAAAAATTAATATTAATGCTAGTCTTGCAGACAGGCGTGTTAACTGGTCTTAATAGAAAAATGTTCAAAAGATTGTTATGTTTTTATATTCAATTTAAAAGTTATATTGATTATAATGAAATAAATTATATTAATATATGTATAATTTATACACTATTACTTTAAAACAAATTTATAATATAATTTAACATTAATAATTATTTAAATTAAAAGACAATTCTTAACTAAAACGATGTATTTTTCACTATTCACTAAAAAATGAAGTTTCTTGGAAAAATCCCAAAAATTCATCCTAATATAATTTTGAGATTATTAATTAAAAAATGATGTTTATTTTATAAAATCCAATTCATAAAAGTGTTAAAATTAAGATTTAAAATAGGTTCGCCATTAAAAGTTGGTTAAAAATGTCTGAATAAAAATATAGGTTTTTATGTGAAATATTGGGTTTGATCCTATCTTATAATTAAAAAATATATTGGATTAATATAAAAAATAATTGATTGAATATGTAACATATTTATTACATTAATATCACTCAGTAATAGAAATTAATTTAATCTATATGGGTAAAACATCTTTGTGAGAAACAAATAGTTTTCTATAAAAATATGCTTTTAGCATTCAATTGGTTCTTATATTCATTTCTAATTTACTTGTAATCAATGATTTATTTGTCTAAACCAATATTTTTATAATTTAGTTAATACTATTCATAAAGGCTAGTTTATATCTTATTATATTAAATAATTATTTTTTAATTATAGATTGTTTCTCGGTAAGACTCAATATTGCATATAGCACAAGCCATTAAAGAAGGTCACTTTTCCATGTAATTCAAGATATAAAGGAATGTCATTGATGCATATGATGTACACTAACCGAGTGTCGTGTGCATTTTAAGCTAACTCAATGTTCCATGTGTTTAAATATATAGAATATATTTTAAATAATAAATATATTATAAATTATACGTATATTATATTACATTACGTGCTTGTTTTTGCGTGTCATACACGCTATCTAATATAAGGTTCTTACTTTAGTTTTTAGGGGCGTCACATAGGGAATTCCCCCTAGAGTAATCCTTTACCCTTTATTTTAGGAGGTTGAAATCTTAGTCCTCTTTGTCTCTTGGGTTGTGTCCAGATGGGTAGTCCGATGTGACTGTACTGAATACAAAACGAGAGAGGGAATGGGAAAATCAAAGCCCCTCATCCTTCTCCCATATCCCCAACCTCTTCCACCAGCCGAAGGGGGATCAAGTGGTTTTCTAAATCTTTGAATTCCTCTTGTTTCTAACATTCAATCATGACTCATCATTACTCATGTGGTCTTAGAAGTTAGTCATGATCATGGTTTTTTCATGATCACATGCATGTTTTGGTAGAGAATCTTCTTCCATATCTTCCACTTTCTTTCCTTTATAGGGTCTCTATAGGTGCGGGTCCTCAAGTACATGTATCCTACCTTAGAGAAAATAAAATTATGCATATTTTCTCTTGTTTCTCACATTAATCATGACTCATGTGGTCTTAGAGGTTGATAGTGGTCATGAAATCCAAATGATCCCAAACCTTATGGGAATATTTCCAAGTGTAAGCCCCAACCAATCCATGGGACTCCTATTCGGTATAATCCCCAATCATAACCAAGCGATGGGCATCCTCCTTAGGTGTAAGACCCAAACCAAACCCTAAAATCTCTAGGATTAAAGTCACTTCTCATGGCCCCAATCCTAATTAGGACATACTTCTTAGGAGTAAGCCCCAAATTAATCCTATCAATGATACATAACCCCCTATGAGATAAACCTTCAAAGGGCCTCCATAGGTAAAGGTCCTTAGAACCAAACTATGCAGACTTTGATTCCTTTCCATATAAAATACGCAGGAAGCCTCCCTAAGGTCCAAACCCAACACTCTAAGCCAACCCTAATTATCTATGAGCCACATTTCTAGTATATTGTTTTTCAAATTTGGAATCCATGTCCCTTATAGGTTCCCTTGTCTACTTAGGCATAAGTCCCACACCAAAATTTTACCAAGATCCTTCTACCTAGACTTCCTTGCTACATGAAACTAGCTGAATGGTTTTGTCCTTATCACATGAACATAAAAGGTATTATGTGTCCCATTAAGTGGTACTGAACTATGTGGGATCTGATTCCTTTCAAAAGGATATATAGGAAGATCATATCATGGGTCCTATCTTGACATCAAAACAACTCCTATACCTCTGGATGATGATACAATCCAGAGTTCCCCACTATGTGGTTGAAAAGAAACATAATCATAATAATGTCCAAAGAATCATTAATTAGTACATAAGAGGATAACATTGAGGGAGAACCTCATATACATACAAATATCTCTATTAATGAAGAACCTTAGATACATACATATGTTTCTAAATTATATACATGATAATAATTGATTGTTAATTCAAGGGTGACCCATGTCATACTTGGGATTTAATAAAGGATTTGTTAACATATCTTAAATCTATAATAGAGTCCTAGAGTTGTAAATAATTCCCCCCAAAAGGGTGTGATGAGCCCAACCTAAAATCCTCTCGATCAAAGTGAGTTCATAAGCATCGTTGGAAAAACTTCCCAAGAGTGATTTCCTTTGAAAAAAAGATCCCTCAAGGATATAGAGAAGTTTGGTATTTCCAGTTCCATAAAGAAATATGTCAGAAACTGTTCAAAAATAGTGAACCCAACATGAATTATTTCACAAAACTTAACTTGAAATAAATCGTTTGGAGACAAATGATTCTTTGTCAGAAAAAAATGATGAACTTGATGTGAATCCTTAACCAAGATGATAGTGTCACCCATATGTTAGGTCCCTTTCACCTTCAGGATAGAAGAGGGACAAATAAGACAACCAACCATGAATTCATTTATTTAATTGAGATGCTACTTTGAAAAGTATTTCTTGTTTGTGTTTTTCATCTTTATCCAGACACTTTCGCTCATAACTCCCTTCAATGCAATGAAATCCTCCTAGATTCTAAAAATGAATTCCCTAGCTAATTTCCACATCAGGTCTTCATCCAAGTAGAGTACGATGTCACCAACTTAGCATCTTTAACCCTAGGTCTCGAATGCACTGGTCAGGGAGTATCACTAGAATAGTATAATCTTGACCTTGGAGGCTTCCCAATAGGCCCTCCAGCTCGAAAATCCCCACTGATTGTCCAACCAATGATGACCAATGGTTCAGAAGCAGATGAAACCTATCACCTTCTTCAACCATTTTAGGACCTTATCCCCGAAATTCAATAAACAGTTCCTCCCTTATCTTAGGGAGGTGTATCAAGAGCCCACATAAAAACTCATCCATAAGACATATGGGTCCTTTAGAAGATATCCTACTATTATTCTATATCGCCAACACTGCATAGCATTGAATCCTCAACATGATGAGGGTTCTATCCTCGGAAGTCTGGCCTGGGTTACCCAAACCTAGGCCTGAAATATGGCCCACTAGAGAAAGAAAACATCCAACGGGGATTAGGGACATACCTCTATTACCTCTGGAGAATCCCACCAATCAAATTTGGTGGAAAAATATGAATGGACACATACACCCTCCCACCCTAATTTATCTATCCATCAGACTCACTTTGCAACATCAAAGGAAGTTTTCCATTAAAATATGAAGGCACACTCTAATAAGGGACATACACTTGCCTTCACTAACCAATCTTGCCAATAGACTCATATGGAAGTGTTCAAAGAATCCCACCAACCAAATACGATGGCACACAATACGCAGAAACAAAAAATTTCTCACACCTAGAAAGCCCACCAGTCAAATTTGGTGGCAATCCATGAGTAGGACTGAACCTATACCCACATACATGAATCCTACCAGAATCCTCACCTGATAGTGTTCAAATAATCTATCCATCCAAGTTTGGTGGAAAACCACAAGATGATTCAAACACCTTCCTACATTCATTAATCCTACAAGTAGTTTTGTTTAGCAGTATATGGGGAGATCAATAAGAAAGTCTTGATAATGAATATAGGCTAGAATCAAACCCCTATCCCTATACTTGAGTACTATAAGTATCCAATGGAAGGAAAGGTAGGATAAGAGTAGGCACATACCCCTGCTCTAGATGTGTAATTGGCATATATCCCCATTCCAATCGTTGAAGTCACAAAGCATATCCCAACAATGGTGAACGATTAGATGAAAATTCCATCCCACATCCTAAAAACTTTATAGGACATCATTACCAAAAAAATAGTAGTGTAAGAGGAATGGATACACAGCTCTATCCCCAGAAATCAAGTGGCCCATCAACATGTCACCCCGGAGAAGATAGATACCTCTTTTCTCATCCAGGAGGGTTGTAGGGAAATATCCACCACGATATATGAAAAAATGGATTAGGAACATAAACCCATTCCAAATAGAGGTTATCATATTATCTTAATGGCCAGTACAAGGTAAGAACAAACCCTTTTCCATGAAAACAACTTCCCTTAGAAAGTATACCCAATTGTTCTCAAGAAGACATCCAAAAATAAACCTCACTAAAGATGGATGGAAAATTAAGAGCTAATCTATGATCCTGTTCTACTTAATGTTGGAGTTATTGAATCCCTCAGATGATTATATATGAAAAAATAAGATATTATTCTCCCATTAACAAATTATGGGAGTAGTAACAGTAATTATGAAGGTCCTACTCATACAATTCACCATGAAGGCTTGTTTAATGACCATAACCTGATCAGTCTTAAGAGGCTATATCCTGACAAGAGTCGAAAAAAATCTCTACATAACTAGAAGATCAAAGAGAAAGAGGATTTTCCCCTTACTATAATCCACAACGGTATTCTTCCCTATGATGGAACTCACTGTGAAAGTTTTCTCCCTAGTTGTTTTTCACATCATTAAGAGGGTCCTCACCTTAGAAATGTAGTAATGAGAAAACCCTCCTATAACAAGGAACTTGAAAAAAAAAGGATAGCCATGTCTGATTCATTATCATTGACAAGTGGATTTATTTCTCATCTGAAAGAAATACCAATTTTACGGTCAATCTCTGAACCAACCTTAACCCATTTTCATTCCACTATGGTAGAGGAATTCCCTATTAATCATGTTGTTTATGATAAAGCAGCGGGAAAATGTCCACTTTAGTCAGACCAGGTTAAGGAACATCTAGAAAAAGAAAAATATGACATACTAAACATGTGGAAACAACTATCTAAAGATGACATACCAGTCATGTTATGGAATTCATCCACCCCTCAGTATAATATTCTAAAGGCATTGTCAGAAGATTGTGTGCACATCATCTTCCTAAATATATGGAAAAATCTTCATCACTTGAGAGAAAAAGTGTTACCCTATAATGAGTATCAAAATTATGTCAAGGTAATATAAGAGATAAAATTCCAAATTTACTTGGTGGATCTCCTAGATGCATAAAATCTAGAGAAATAGAGAGGATCCCTTCAGTGTGCATTTATCAGTACGTTAAAAAGTTTACAACAATTGATCACCGATTCCAAATTTTGTGTTCATATTAGAGGATGGGGTGGTCATAGAGTGTTACATTTCACCGTGCTCCTCAACCAAAACATCCCACTAAAAGTGGTATCCTGAAATATTATAGCTTCATACTGGTTTCAAGAAATAGATTCTTTCCACAATTGAAGATATACTCAACAAAAATAGGTACTAAACATATCTCACCAATGTCGGGCTAGAAGAGAGAAGACTATTGAGAGAATTTTGCATTAAGAATCTAAAAATATTGAGAAGACCTCCCACTTATGGGAATTTAGTAACTAGATACTAAAAATTTGAGAAATATAATAACGATCTTTAGATGAAGATTATTCAGGTGCTACCAAATGATGCACCCGACCCATGTTCAAACAAAACTTTATAGAATCATAAGGGAATATGAAAAAGTAGCATCCATGAAAATTCAAGAGAAACACCATCCCATAGGAATGGGGGATTTTTCAATACAACCTTCGAGTTTAGAAAACCATACATGAAGAGTCATGAAATTAGAATGGTAACTTCCCCATCCCTCAAGTATAGGGGCATTTTCACCTCAAAACCTCCTCCTCAGTGGAAATTAGTCTTTCCTAGATTAAGGGAAATGCCATAAAATGTATCCTCTTAGTTAATCCCATCCTCTGATCTAGTACGCTCACTAGGAACCTATATGACCAAAATGTATAGAGATTCCATTTAGATTACCATCCACCAATTGGCTCCCAAAGAATCATCAAATGAGAGGACAAGGCCTCATAGAGGGAATAGAAAAAGACAATATTAAAGAGATACTAATAGAATTCCTATAATGAATTACACATTATCGAATGTCATTAACACTAAGCCTGTAGATCCTATAGAACATGAGGCCAATTTGGTTGAGGAATTTGAGGAGAAAGTTTCAGTTCAAAATATAATACACACTGAAACAATTGAAGGAGGTGTGAAAACATGAAACCATAAACTCACCCTAAATCTAGGTGTTTCATTAATCACTCTACCATTTCCTCCCCAAAAGGAATTCAATAAGGAAAAGGGTAAGGGTAAAATCATGCCTCACCTACCTTCTAGAGAGGTTTACCCTTTTCACTTGAAGACAGATTTTATCAACAAGAGGAAGTGATGAAAGAGTTGAGGAGACTCAATTCATAACTAATCCGAGGTATCCTTCTTACTAGATATGTTTTTCAAGAGGCACTCAACTCACACTCCCAACTCGTGTACCTCAGCAAAGAGGGTTCATCATAGTGACTGAAGTGGATATGAAGCACCCTCTTAATGTGGGATACCAATGAAAAATATACCTAGATCCCACAATAGCATATCAATAATTCCCTCTATTGGGTGCACAACTAGAACATGGTTAGAAACATCTTTACAGGATTTACCCTATTGGCTAACCATGAAAAATACTAGCGGTGCATCCATAAGTGGCCCCACTAGCAACTACACCTGTTCAAGATATAGTGTATCCAGATGTTCCCCAAGGTATCATGAACACTATTAAGTCACCAATGGATAAATTAGAAACCATGGAGTAATGGTTCATACCAATACAACTAGAAAATAATCCTTACCCTGAATGGGTAGATCTTAATTCTCCCCCTCCAAACATTTAGAACCCAAAATTTCTCATTTTTAATGGCTTAGGAGACCCATAGTAGCATTTGACACATTTCATCTCTTGTTATGACACCATGATGGGGACCCATGAACAACAGGAGGTAGTGAGACTCAGGTGATTCATAAAATCACTGCAGGGACCAACCTTTTTTTGGTACACCAGTTTTCCAGCCCGGTCAATTAAGGGGTGAGAAGAACTATGCCAAAAGTTTCTCTTACAATTCATCTTGAAATTTCATTATAAAATAGTCATTGAAATTTCAAATATAAAATAGAATTAAAATGAAAGCGTCTCAGATTTTATTACTCAGTGGAAAGTATTGAAATACCCCTTAAACCTAAAACTTACTCAAGAAGACTTATTGACCATATGTATAGCGAATCTTCAAGATGAGTTGCACATGACACTTATCCCTATGAAATAAATGGGAGGGTTTTGGGACCTTTCCATGATTTATTAATGAGTGAAAGACTCCATCAAAGAAAACAAATCTATTTCCTGAGTAATTAAATCATCTCAAGGAAAGATAATGGGGAAAGAATAGGTTATAACTATTACACTTAAGTAGACCCTGTACCCGCTCCCACTCTAAATCCTACACCATATTGTGTGGTTCCGATGCCTGAGATTCAACAATAGTTCTCGCCTAATAAATATGATCAAAGTGATAATAGGTGAAAATAGTTTGAGGATAACAAAAAAAAGGTCTATTCTTTTTGAAATGACCAAGTCTCCGACTACTTTTTCTTGACCTTGGAGAACAACTTGATAAAGTTTCCAAAGCCCAAGAAACCCATCAAGGATGGTGATGAAGATATCCCGAACTAATTCCCAGTCCATCATATACCAAGGAAAAACATACAAGAGTATTTTGTTTTTAAATACATCTTATAAAATATTGTGGAATCTGAATAAGTGAAATTGGGAAAGCCACCTACGCAAGTGGTGTGTGTTTCTGCCACTGATTCATAGAAGGAAAATGAATTGAAAGAAGTTAACAATAAGGGTATGTAGAAGTTCAGTCACTGGATGGTCATAAAAATGATCAATTGAACTCATAATATCCTATGAACACAATTTAAGAAACTAGATGTTCCCTCAGCTGCTTCCACTACAACATAGCTGACTCCAATGGTAGTTCACTCCTCTGAAATACAGTCTTCCAAAAAATGACACGACTGAAAGAACAAGAAGAAAACATAGGAATAAAAACCTGTTCCAAGGAAAAAGTTGGATTTGACTTTATTGGACTTCATTCCTATAGTCTCAAAAGCATGGGAACCACCCCAACAAATAGAATAACAAGAGTCAACCTTCCAGATGGAATATCCATTTGATGAGGAGTCAATTTTTGGTTTCATTAATTTTATTCCCTTAATGAATCCATTATCAAATTATAAGCATGAAAATGAACCCAAATTCTCTACACTTGATTGGATAACTAGGGGAATAGGACATCAGAGTCAAGGATATAGGGGTAGAAATGGTCATTCCAGGATTCACTACCTTAACCGCATCCCTTATTGAACTATCTACATGGTAAAAACTCATAGAAGATCTCTCTAGTGAGCTCAGTGGGAGAAAGAAAGTTCCCCCACACATGTTAGAGTTTTTCCTAACACAATAATCCTAGAATATTAGTCAGAGGATACATCATCTCCTAATAAACCTTGATGTTCAAGAAGACCTAGTTGACCTCATCCATCGAGATCATAAGCACCTTCAACTCATATTACAAGGGCTGATCTGTCCACATCGAGTACTTAAGTTCCTAAAGCATATGAAAAAGAGAATCCCCATGATGGGATGCATAGAAATATATACTATAAGTATGATTCTTTGAAGTAATTATCCCTCATGCTGGCTAAGTTGTTAATCCTGGATGCTTTGAGTCTATCAAAAGACCTCCAAGAAGCACTCATAGAGGCCTTGTCAAGACCTCGGGAATTTGATGTTGTGGTTTTTGTTTACAAATTTTATTGTGTAGTGAATGAACCTATAGAATTACACAAGTTCATAACTTTCCCATACCAGAATGAGGATTCCATCATAAAATGATATTTTAACCCCTTATATATATATATATATATATATATATATATATATCTGTAAAGATAAATGGCATTGATATTCGATGATCTTTCATTGACAATGGCTCATGATCCATCCTCATTCCAATCCAAACACTTCATCAACTGGGTTTCAATGAATCTCACTTGTCCCCCTCTACTCTAATGTTGCATGTTTATGAAAATAATGAGAAAAATACTCTTGGTGAAATCAAACTAAAAAATCAATTTGGGGATCTCATGTCTGACTCATAATTCATGGTTTTTAGGAAGGATACCACCTTCAAAATTATTTTGGGAAGACCTTATCTTCATCATCATGTTACCATACCTTCATCATACCACTAATGACTCAAATATTGTATCAATGAAAAAATTGAGACATTTCATGGTGAAAAATCCCCATTTAAATCCTATGAATCACAGTACATTGATGCAGGATTCTACCGTAATGAAGGGAAACAATCCATGGCTGAAAATGTTGCTCAGATCAATGCCTCGAATGGTTTGGAGAAGATTCTGGCTAAAACTTTTAAAAAAATTAGTGAATATTATTTTCTTCCCATTAACCAAATCAAATAGGTGGGTCCAAATTTGAGCAAACATATAGAAACATCTGTGATGTCAATCATGAAAACTGATCCCAATAGCACCAGAGAAGTTATCAACTCTTTGAGAAGTAATGAAATCCTGGATGAAAACATCTTGATTTGAACCCATGAGATTCAAAAAATCATTGTCCCATTATCTAGGATGGAAGAAGTTGTCATGAAAATGGGAGAAAATGACGATTCTCATTATTAGTCCCTAATTTCCCCTTTAGATCTCCAAAAGACCTTATACCAGTAATCGAGCCAAAAATGGTAACTTCATATTTCAAATGTCAGAATGTTAACTCCTCCATTAAATATGAGGAAATTTCTTCATCACAAAATTCCGAGGAAGAGGAAGAAGAGGTAGAGAATGAGGTATAGAAATAGGGGTAAGACCTCAGGGATGCCCCTATATTATTTGAAGAAGGTGTTTCCTCCACTTTTTATTAACTTAGATAAATAAATATGGGTATGAATGAAGATCCATGACCCACTTTGATCACTACGACCATGAATTATGAAGAACATGAGGTTTATACTTCCTTCCAAAAGAAACACCAGGATGTGTTAGCTTGGAATTATAGAGTGATGATAGTCCTCAATCTTGAGGTGGCCACCCACCACTTAGGCTTACTAGAAGAACATCAGAGATACAAATAAGTATCCGGATGGACACACTCAACTCATAACTCTAAAGTTGAAGCTAAAGTGGAAAGTATCATTAAGGATGACTTTATCTAAGAGGTATAGTATCTGAAAGGTCTATCCAATATCGTCTTGGTAAATAAGAAGAATGGTAAAATCATAATTTTCCTCAAATTTAGAGATCTCAACCATCACTATATAAAATATTATTTCCCAGTTCCAATCATAGAACTCCTGATTGATATTATAGCTAGTTATCAATCCCTCTCCTTCATGGTTAGTTATTTAGGGTACAACCAAATTTGGATGAGACTAGAAGATGAAGAAGTCACTACCTTTAGGGACCCCATGGAGTATTATGCTATTAGGTAATTCTCTTTGGATTAAAGAACATTAGTGCCACATACCAAAATTCCATTCATCACATCTTAAAACCCTTCTTTGGGGAAGTATGTTGAATGATATATTAAAGATATAGTGGTTAAGTACTGACAACGTTCTGACCACCTAGATGACTTGGATACCATCCTCAACAATCAATGAAAACATGGCATGAAGATGAACCCCATAAAATGTGCTTTCTGGGTAACCTTGGGAAAGTTTCTCAGTTTCATCATATGCCATCGTAGCATCAAAGTTGAACTTGAGAAGAAAAAGTCTATCCTTAGAATATCACATCCTTGAAACCTCAAAAAGTTGAGGGGACTTCAAGGACACCTAGACTATATTTGGAACTTTATAGACAACACCAAAGTAAAATGTTTTATGTTCACATAATTGATGGAGAGAGGGGTTTCATATTTGTGGAATGATGACTATCAGAAAGAATTTTTCAGACTCAACAAATATCTATTGAGTCCAACGATATTAATTCCACCCATTTAGGGAAATCCACTCATCTTATATGTGATAAACTTAGAGCAATCACTAGGTGTATTACTTACATTAAAGAATGATATTGGGAATGAAAAAAACCTTTATTATCCTAGTTGAACCATGCTCAACATTGAGACTCATTATTCCTATTTCAATAAGAGATACATGGAATTAATCTTTTCAGTTTAGAAATGGAGGCACTAACTATAAAACTATGGATTACAATTTTTCTCTCAAAATAACCTGCTTAAATATATCCTCAACCTTACTATGTTGGAAGGATGTCTAGAATGGTGGATGTTTATCCTACAGTAGTTTGATATACAATTTTTTACTCATAAAATAGTGAAAGGCCAAGCCTTGGTAGAATTCCTTGCGGAACACACGTCTGTAGAAGCAATGTTGTTGAACATTGAATTTCATGATGAAGATATATTTTCTATTCAATATGGACTCCAAATGTGGGAAATTTATTTTGATGGTGAATCCGGAATCCAAGAAGGGATGAGAATGGAAGACCCTATGATTAATAAATTCGATCTGGGGATCATAGTTATCTCTCTAGAAAAAGTAGTCTTTCCTTACACTTTGATGTTATTATAAGGTTGTACTAATAATGAGGTGGAATATCTAGCCCTCATTTCAGGCCTAAAGCTGGTGTTCCAAATACCAACAAACCACCTGAAGGTGAAAGGAAACTCAAATTTGGTGATCAAATGGATCAATGAGGATTACACCATCAGAAAAGAAGATATAATCCCCCAACTTGACTATATACAAGGGTTAATGGAAGAATTACCCTCAGATCCAACATTGAATCACGTCCTACGATCACAGAATTCCTAAAAAAATGCATTGGAAAATGCATCTACAACTATGGTGGATCCAAAATAGGATGAAACAACCATCATTATTTCCCATCATCGAATTGCATTACCTTTTGTTCAAATAAAAACATAAGAGCTCAATTAAGTTATCCCTATCCCTGAACCATATGGTTCTACCATCAGGTGGATGATTCCCATCATGGAATACCTCCAAAATGGAGTACTTAAATTATATAGAGCTACGAAGGAGAAAATCCGATAGTGAGAATCCAACTTCACTCTTTATGATGGACTAAATCACCAGAAATTACTCTATAAATGAGTATTTAATGGAGTTATTCTTAGATGTATCGATGGATAAGAGACTGTGAATATTATGGAATAAGTACATGTATGAGCCTGTAGTGGACACCAATCTGGGTATATGCTTTCTGACCAAATCTGAAATCTTGGATACTTCTAGCCTTCAATGACACAAGATTGTACATAATTCACTAATAAAATTCATTCCTTCTAGGAGAATTCCATATTCATCCATAAACCCCTAGAGTTTATACATATAGTAAAATAATCCTATACATTTTCCATATGGGGAATTAATTTTATGGGACCATACCCTCCAGCTACGACCCAATAGTTCAAATACATCTTCACTACTACCGATTTATTATTCAAATGGGATGAGGAAGTACCCCTCAAAGAAGTTGGGGCCAAAATCATTTTCATCTTTGTGAAATCCAACATAATTACTATATTTGGTGTTCCTCATACAATTATGATGGAAAATGGAACCAATTTCTATCTTTCTGAGGTGGAAAATCTATATATGGAGCACAATATCAAATAAAACCATTCGTCTTGCTATCATGTAGCGACTAATGGATTGATAAAGGCCTTCAACAAGACCCTTTAAAATATAATATAGAAGATGGTGGATAAAGATAAAAAGTCTTGGGATGAAAATCTCTTTCATAACTTATGGTATTACCAGACTATGACTCATACTTCCACATGAGAGACCCCATATTCACGCATGTATGGAATAGAGGTTGTCCTTCCCATCGAGGTCAAATTACCATCGCTTCATGTTTCCATCTGTGAAAAGTTATCCACAGATGATAAATCCTAGAAATGACTGCATTAATTGGAGTGTCGTGATGTGAAAAGATTTCACACCTTGCATCACTTGTAATTCTATCAAAATTGGATAATGCAGGACTTCCAAAAGAAGTTTCACCTATGTTTATTCCTCCAAGTAAAACTAGTATTGGTCCTTATGATTCCAATGATACCAGGAAAGAAACCTTCAAAGCGTGAACTAAAGTTGGAGGGGGCTTACTCCATACACAAGGTCCACTCTAATAGATCTTATTCCTTAATCTCAATGGATGAAGAGATCATTATGACCCCAACCAATGCACGGTTATTTAAGAAATACTTCATTTAATCACATAAAATTCATCTTTGATGCAAGATGTTAAACTAAGTAGTTGGTATTTTTCACATGACATTAAAAGGCATGATATATCGTCTTATATACAGGACATTAAATTGAAAAACCCCACATATAGTCCAAGTTATAAGACTCTAAACTACATATCATATTTTCTTAACTGTATGATGTTAAAATAAATGGTTCATATCCATGCTACATGATGTTAAACTGTGTGGCATCATCTTCCTCTTCACACGATGATAAAATACATGAAATATGGTCCTATTCATATGAACTAATACTACAATATGACATTCATCCTCACCACATGACATTAAACTACATGGTTAGCATTCCTCTCATTGGATGTTAAGAAACCCTCAAAATACCATGATCTAAGACACTCATCATGGTCCCTTAAATATGTGACTCCATCTCAGGTTTAAGTCCCAATAACATCCCTCTAACCCCTTGGTGGGTTGAGATTCCCTCTTGACCAGACATGAGGAGGAAAGGATGGGAAACTCCCATGTACAAGCCCCACTGACAACATTGCTACTCCATAGTGGCACTTGAACCCCCTTTATAGGTGTAAGCCCCAACATTATTACATCCTCATTGCATGATGATATATTAAATGGTATTATTGAGAACTTTGTGTGGCTTGATTCTCATTCTAATGAGATACATAGTGATGCCTAGACCTTATGTCACAGGCCCAACCATCATTCTGGAAAATATCAAATCCCTTGTTCCCCTTGTCAAAACCTGATTGATGTGGTAGATTATTTACAAGAACTAGGTGTGGCTTAATTATTTCTCTAGAAAAATATGTAGTGATTCCCAGATCCTATATCCTGGTCCAAATGCAATATTACTTTCAATATTGGGTGACCTACATACTTATTGTAAGAAGTTAAACTGCACGATTAACTTCTTCATTACATGATGATAAACTACAAAATCTTTCCAAGGACTAAGTGTGGCTTGATTCTTTCTATCATAGGATACATACTGAAACCCAAATTTCCATTATTGGGCCCAACCACAACATTTCCTATCTTTCAGATTGGTTCATCTTCATCCTCAAAACATGATGTTAAACTTTATGGGATTTCAAGAACTATGTGTGACTTGATTCTTACTCCGACAAGATACATAGTGATGCTCGGATCTCCAATATTGGGCCTAGCTGTAACAAGAAACAAAAATGTACCACTACCTGTGTATGAGTCAAACTTGCACTAGGAACCCTTCAAGAACTACGCGTGTTTTTATTCTTTCTCCAATACGATACATTGTAATGCCTAGATCTCTAATTATGGGACCATTCATAGTAAAATATGAAAAATTCCCTCTCCCTATGTATGGGTCCGACCCACATAGGAAATATTTCAAGAACTACGGGTGGCTTGATTCAAATTCTAATGAGATATGTAGTGACACAAGGATCATAACTCATGTCCTAGCCACCACAAAAATATGAATTCCCTTATCATTGACTTGAATTTCCTTAGTGCGGTGGGAGAAACCTTTTACACTCCTTATTTATCACAATAAGCATGAATCATGTGGGATTAGGAATTTTTTAAAAGGATTTACTATATAAGTGAGGCATATCAATTCAAATTGGGTTTATCTTGGTCCTGGATACAATACCTTAAAATGAACAACAAATTTCCTCACCACATGAAAATAAACTGCATGATTTCCTTGAGAACTTTATATGGCTCGATTCTCATTCCAATGAGATATGCAGTGAAGTTCATATCTTCAATCCTGGATCTAGATGCAACACAATATGAGAAATTCCCCCAATCTCCAATGTATGAGTCATATCTACATAAGAGATTCAATATGGGTTCTCACCCTATGCATGATCCCATATTAAACTAAACCCCTTTCCCCACACACGAATTCAAAAAGTATGGGGAATACTTTCTAGAACTATGTATGGATTAATTCTTGTTCCAAAAATATATGTAGTGATGCCTAGATCCTATATCCTAGTCCATCCACAATATTCATTTTTCATGTTGAGTTACCTTTGTCCTTACTGTATGATGTTAAACTTCATGGATGTTGTCCTCACCACATGACTTTAAACTGCATGGTACCTCAAGAACTCTGTGTGGATTGATTCTCATTCTAATGTGATACATAGTGACACCTAGACCTCATGTCCTAGTCATATCCATGGGGTAAAAAAATATACATACCCCTCTCCTATGTACAAACAAAAATCTATGGAGGAGATCTTAATTCGGGTCCCCTCATTAGGGTTCCACCAAGGAAATAGATATTCCCCATCCTTTATGCAAGGGATTATACACTTCATAGACAATATTGGTCCAAACACTTCATTTATGCTCAGATGTATCCCTTCCACCCACCATATTACTACTCCTGGACACTCTTGGATCTTCATAATCTTTCTCTATCTTTTAGTGATAGAATGTCTAATACCTTAGGACTCCTTTTCTTGACTATGATTTAACATTCCCTAGTTTTATATTCATAAATTCACCTAAAAATGATTTTTTCAACCATATGATTCCACTATTTTACTATGCTTTAACACACACCTGTTTGATTTTCATAAAGTAACCCACAAAATAGGGTTTTCAACTAGCAGTAACTTCACCCTTGGGAGAAGCCTCTTATATCCTCATAAGCCTTGATGACATTATGTTGGAACCCACGATTCAAATCGGTCTATGTTCATCCATAAAATAATTTTCCTATATCCTTTCTCCTAATCTAAGAACCCCCAATACCATGGTTTACAATTTCCTTCCTCATGTTCTAAGAATACAAGAATGAACTTGGTCCAATAGGACACATATCACCTATCATTTCTATAATTATATGGTCCTAATTGTATGACCTAAAACTATAGACACCATATTTCCATAGTTTGGGTAAGATCAGTTCAAGAAACCTTTTCCCCCAATTCTTGGTTAATTTTGACTTGAAATGATCTTCCCATATTGAGGTTCTTTTCTTCTATAGACTAAACTCTACATCCAAGGAAATCTGAATATCTATAAACTTCATCCATCCATCAACAATAGAATGTCAAAATTCATGAGAACTCATTTTCATGACTATGATTTAACATAACCCAATTGGATATATATAAAGTCTCCCATAAAGTGGTATTTTCAGACTAAGGGTGTAGCTATTTGACTATATAGTAACACACCCCAGTTGGATTTTCATAAAATAGCCCAAAAAATGAGTTTTTCAAATAGAGGTAGCTTCGTTCTTAGGATATACCTTATCTATCACCATAATCCCTTTCCCCATACCACTCTCTAGATCTAGAGATCCCCAGATTATAGCTTAAAAAATTCCCCTCCTCATACCTGAAAGTGATGGTGAATTCTTGAATAAATTAATGTGAAAGGGAATAATTATCAACCTTTCAGTAAAAGATCAAGACCTTAAATTATACCCCCCCTAATTTCCTTATTGTATGACTTTAAACTACATAGCATAATGAACCTAATGTATAACATTAAACTGCACTATACTTCAACCCTTATCATAAAAGGGAATTCCCCCTAACATCAGCCATTTAACAAAATGTACCCTCCTTCACACAAGAAAAATTTGTGTTTAATCAATTTCCCATTCATGGTAAATAATAATACAGATTCTCCCTTCATTCTCAGATATCTTCCCTTAGAAAAACCACCCATCATGGTCTTGATAAATCTAAATCTTCATAAAATTCCTTCGGCCATCAACAATAGAATGTCAGTATTCTTGAGAACTCATTTTCTTTACTATGCTATAACACACCCTAGTTTACTTTTCACAAGTTACCCACAAAGTTTTAGGTCCTATCAACCAAAGTATACCACTATTTGACTATAGAGTAACACGCCCTAGTTGGAGTTTCATAAAGTAGCACACAAAATAGGTTTTTCAACCTGTGGTAACATCATCCTTCAGAGAGACCTCCTATATTATCAAATATCATGTTTTAGATTTGAGAACCACAAAATAATGGATCAAAATTTCCTATTAGGTATCTAAATAATGTTGAAACATTATTTTCCAAGAAGACTTGTTTGGGTCACTCTTTCAAAACTTATGTTCAAAGCTGTTCGACCTAAAACACTAACATCATTAGTCTAATTTTAAAGAGTTTAAAATTCCCACAAAAAGAGACATAATACTCACCAGGTTGAAAACCCACAAATTGAACCTTGAATAAAAGTTGAGTATCATCTCACTATACCCTCACTCTGTGTGATTTAGGAAGAAAACCATGCAATGAAAATAAATAGACACAAAACTTGTTGGGGAGAAAATTTGAAAAGGGGTAGTCTAAGAAAAATCCAAGTCTCGCCTGCCAATTCTTCCTTATATTGGACTTAGGAAAAAACTAGGGTGAGGAAAAAGAAGATGAAAATTTTGTAGGGTTGTCCATTTGACCCTAGGAATAGTCAAATTACGCACTCTAGGCCCTATAGATTTGGTAACAAAGTTAGAGAATCTACCCATCCCTATCACTGTGGTTATGACTAGTTGACTTAAAGATGCCTTGATATAAAAATTAGCTTCAATTTTATGTTATGATCATAGAATAAAAATAGGGATGAAAACATAGATGATTAGAAAAAAATTATTTGCATTTATAAGAGAAAAAATTAGGGGACCATCCTAAATATGGAGTATCTCCATCGAAAGACCATCAACATGACTCTTCATTTGTTGAATGACCGCCCGAACCCCTTCAATAGATTTTTTAAGCCCAACCAACTAAAAAACTCCAGTCTCCTCATCCATATGAAGTTCCTCTGCCACATTTATAAAATTAGTTGACCCTTCGGTTTGGGATCCTTCTAAGGAATGGTGAAGTTATATGAGCTCCCCCTGAGAGGCATATAGTTCCCATTGAAGGTGTGATATTTAAATAGTATTCTCATTAACCTATTGATTAAAATTTTCCAACTTCCTATAATGATTGGAATCCTCCTTGGATAATGCAGCTCAAAGATCATCAGTGTTGACAAGAAAATTCACCTTTGTGAGGTCTTATAGAGGATTGTGTTCTTGCTCCTCTTTGCGAATGATCTCTTTTACAGTGGCATGAATCATATTGTAATAAAATCCTCAGTATACCAGCATAATAAGTAGGAATAAAAGATGAAAGAATCACCAAGGATGATATTTAAAAGGTGTCAAGGAGATTATTTTCTAGATGTCCCACTGAGCCACATGATGTGTGTTTCAAAGGGAATTCTGTGTCTCCACATCTGACTAGGAACCACTTTCCCGGGGAGAAATTTATTTTTGGATTAGTGCAATCAATGAGGTACCCTCCCTCGCTCCCTCTGGGATAATAGTGACTTATCTTTCTGTTATTGGCTGCATTGGCGTGGAGGCTTCGCCCTCATACCTAGAAACATAAGTTGATGGAGTAGGAAAGTGGACAAGACTCATTATTAGCCTTAGAAGAATAATAAATAGAAGAAATAGGGGATGATTAAAGTATTTTATGACACTCACCAAGTGATGGGTTAGTAGATCAGATGGATTCTTCTCTGATATCCCTAACCATATCAGTTTTAACCGGTAACTCATGATGATGGGTACTCTCTTGGGTCTACTCAAAGTTCACTAAAGGAGGCTTAAAAAGACTCCCCATTTCAAGATCCACCTGAGCTGGTCACCCCTCAATAGTGGTATTGGGATGGACTTCAAAACCTTGTTCATGCACCACTGATGAAAAATTTTCTATAGGTGAATCTTCACAATTCAACCATTCATGATTAAAACATTAGGAAAAAAATTGGCTGAACCCAAAATAAAAAATCACACCCATTCAATTCCTTATTAAATTCCTCAAACTCTTTTAAATAGGTGGGTAGATTAACATGTTCTATCGTTTATTAAAATGTCATGTCACAATTTCTCATGGCATATATTAATTTCCCAAGACCTGTGGTAGTATCACCCATGGAGATACCCAAAAAATTTGGCTTGGAACCCAGTACAACACCCTATTCTAATGACCTGAGACCCCGAATAACTTCCTCAGAGACAACCGTATAGTCAACATCAGTCATCATAAGGTCCTCTTGTGCTTGAGATGAACCTAAAGTATCATAAGGAATAAAATTTAGCAGCTAGAATATGATTCCTTATGATGTATCTATAACAAAAACTAGAATCCTATGCCCTATCTATAGTGACATGAGCAGTGAAAAGAGAAGATAATGTATCCTCAACCCTTGAAACTTATTCTATCAAGGGAGATTACTCACTAGTGGGAATATGAGTTTGGTATGAAGTTTCCTCCTAAGTCCCTGGAGGTTTTTTTTCAATCCCATTGATAAAGGAGAGGTAATAAGATTCTGTAACTATATACAATTTTAAACAGTTGTTCTAGGAAAATCACAGATAAATGATATCGTTGAGACTTACCATCACTAACAAGGCACTTATCCAAGGATTTTATTCTCCTATGTTCTTTATTTTTCAATGAGTGAAATATAACACAAACCTTCTCAAAGAAAGGTATTATAGGAAGAAGTGGAAATTCTACCACAATCTCAATCTCCATTACCTACTAGCCTAAGGATAGCTCTCCTGGTTCAGGATATGATTTATTGGTTTCGAATGGGGTACCATTCGGGCCATATTTCAACAATGAAATCTCAGGTGATTCCCCCTGACCTACTGTAAATCAATATGACCTTCCCCTCAATAAAAATACCCAATTCAAGATAAATAAAAGGAAGAACAAAATAGAAGACAAGAAAAAGGGTAACTTATATCCTTAGTATCTACATAGTCGATCCATTCCTTAGAAGATGGGTGGTCAACCCTTCAGTAACACCCTATCTTGACATGTCCTCCACCAATCTTATGGAAGAGATCCGATTGTTAGTTTCATAAATGAGTATCTCTAGTTCCTAGATATAAATCCCCACCTCAGGGAGATTTTACTCAAAATGAATATTGGGTGGGGATCAATCATCTCCTATCTATGGAATTTGTAGACCAACATGAAGAAGTGACTATATGATTTCAACATCAGAAGGAAGGTCCTGCTAAAACTGAACCACCTCTAATAACACATGTTTAGAAGCCATATTAGCCTAATGAGAAGATAATTTGATGAACTTTGGTCTCATGGGATTCCCAAATATCTCCGTCACAGATGAAGAATGGGAGAAAAAAACCTGAGTCTCCTTCTGATGATGACGACCAGACTGCCTAAGCCCAAACATCAACTATCTTAACCCTTTTAACCCTAACTGGTGGACTGAACCATGCATGAGGTCATTTATGAAAACTTGTGACCTCATTATCTGCACCTTATGAAAGGGACTAATCACCCTCTAGGGGAGATGAAACACCTTCTGAAGGGGGAGTAGCCTTCCCAACCCACTTTTCATGCCTATAAGTTGTTCTGGTCTTGAATTGAGGGACAAGTTCTGCTAACACTCCCTTGGGATATGATGTAATTAAGGCCTTGACATATCAAGAGGTATATTCAATGGATACATCTACTGGAGTTAGGTTAATTACCGCTACTGTTAAATCTATTTTTATAATCATCCATATCTATAGGGATACCATAGGATGATTTTATGATCATATGCATACTGGAGGAGATATGATTATTTTTTGTAGGAAATTTTATTGGAATACAAACCCATATAGATCATAGGAATCATATATAACATCACTATTGATGTTGGTTTCTAGAACACTATCCCTAAAAGAAATCATATATGATCTTAGCTCACCGAAAACCTTCCCATCATCAGTAAATATCCCAGTAGGTGGGTCTCCATATGGGAAGATATTGAACTCCTTGAATATGTTCAATATCATTAGGGTTTCACTGGGCTTTAGAGGCTGAATACTAAAAATGGCCTGAATAAATGGTTGAAGCCAACCCCTAGGAATATCGAACCCACTTAACACATTGTAGTATCTAAAGTGAGCTGTGACCCATACCCACAGTACTTGGAACAATATTTCAATTCTAAAAGGGGCCTTCCCTACATGAATAAGAAGCAGGCATCGGTGTATTTTCACTAGAATGGGGATTTCCAACCCCACTTACTTCTTCTATTCTAGCTTGGTTTCATTGAAAAATGTCCTTAGCCTCACACCACTATTGGAATCACGAACATGCAGCAAGTAGATTCTTATCCACATGTCTAAAAATCCTGTGAGACGTGTCTTCATAGGTACACTGGATTTGGGCTTGTAACCCTATTGGTTGTACTCCCCCTTTTCCAAATTTGTCCAAAATGTACTAGGAGTGCTCAGTTTCTCCATCTTGGGGAACCCCATTGGATGTTTTCAAGTGTTACCTTTTCCCTTCATCTCAAGGAAGGTACTCATCCACACTTTGGTATGGATATCCCCCCTTAGGCGGGGGTATTTCTTCTTAATGTTCTAATCTATCTTCATCACCTCATGTGCTAGAGTTTTCATCCTTTAAAAATTATACCATGTATCCCTCTGAGGTATGAACTCATAATATATATCTTAAAGGATCCGATCCTAGAAAATATTTTGTTCATCCCACAAACTGATACCAACCTCTCCATGAATCAGGTGGAAAGAGTTTGTTTGCAAACTCCATTGGCTAAAAAGCTCAGGGATGACTTTAGTGTTCTTGTATACATATGTTTGGTCCACCCAGATGACTTTATATATTCACATTTTTTATTCTTAGTTTCAAATTTATCAAAAAACTAGCACACCTAGTACACCCACATCCAATTGAGCTTGAAACCCCATCTCGGGTGGAGGTCCAAGTCTTCCTTCCAACCCCTTGACTGGTATATCTTGGAATCACAAAAGATAGATAGATAACATTTTGACTTTAATTAAGACGTGTGTGGATTTAAATCCAGAGCACATTGTCTATGAGGCATGACATAGTCCATGGATGATGTCCTATCATTAATATACGCACCCATGCTTGAAACATTGACAGTAGTGAAGTTCATGTAGTCTTGAAACCAGGAAAGAGGAGTTAAATTCTTCAAATTCAGTATGAGGATGTCCTTAAGATTATAATTATTATAAAGAGGTATATAATTATTCTCTAGATAGTTATGATGATACTTCTTCAGATGTCCCACTAAATCTAGTAGAGTTATGTTGTGAACATCATAGTAGTCAGGCCCTATATCTTTTACCATATCCTCAATATGATTCTTATCTTGTTCATCAGGAACAACGGTCTTCCGAGTGACCATTGAATCTAAAAATAAACATAATTATTTCATTAAATATAAGTCTTCATTTAAAAAAAGTTTCATAAATCTAGAAATTTGGAAAAGGCATAGGATCACACAGGGTACCCGTGAAAGTGACCTCATGTAGGTCTGTCACCCAAGGGATAGTTCTCATGTCACTCACCTTAACATACATATCAAACTGATAGGTGCATTCCTTTTCTATGAGATTTTTTTTTATAAAATAATATTAAGAATAAGGTATTTGAGAAACACTATAAATGTGATACCAAAGGTACAAAAGTGTGAGGACCATCCATTGGAACCAATGACCCTATTTATAGATGCAGGAGCCCCTATGCATGACCCACATGAACACACCACCTACATGGATGAACTGATTAGATGATCGGCACAGAGATCTGTGTGGACAATTTGTGTGGATGACCCCTATAATCCATGACCCCTTTTCATCCCTCTACCTCAGGATCAGACATTATTCTTTTAATCAAATCTAGTCTTGAGGAGGGGGGGGGATTTTGTTGACACTATGCTTTTTCACATGGATGAAATGGTGTCAAATGGAAATACCTTAAGGATAAGAAGAGAAGAGAAGTTAAGAAGGATAAATTCCACAAAACTTTGGCAAAGACCCTCCGTGTAGGTATCCCCAAGTAGCATCGTTGGGTAGGGTACCTATGCATCATCATGTGTGATGGGCCTACACATAAGTTTGTGTTAAACACCCATTTGAGCCAAAAAATTCACCCAGGGTCCCGTATTTACCTATAAATAGGACCCTAAGGCTCTTTATTTGTATCAATGAAAAATCAAGAAGAACTCTGGGTGCTTTGCTTTCCCTAGTTCTTCACCCAGGCCCTCAAAAACCTTCCAAGTGTCCCTCTAAAACCAAAAGTGGATGGAATTAGAGGGGGGGGGGGGGTAGTGGAACCAAAGTCCTTTTAGGGTCTAAAATACATAACACATGTGCAAGTAACCCCATCCTACATGATTTATACACACTAACATGAGGTCCCATTCTATAATTAGGGACCTACATGAGACACTTACAAAAACACCTATAGATACCCTTGGATCCTTGAGAAAAGCCTCACAAAAGTGTTGTTTCCTTGGTGGTATACCACCCAAAGTACCTTCATCCCATACAGGCCTACCTTTGCGAAGCACTCATAGGATCGCCCAACCTATACCCCATGTGAGACTCCTTTGGATCACCAAGCCTACACCTTATGGGAGACCCCTTTGGATCGCCCAACCTAAACCCTATGAAATCCACTTATTAGTCCCTATTCTAATCAACCAATAGTAGCACCTCTCTTCCTTTGGTTCCCTTGTTTGAAAGGAACCAAATTAAAACCTCCACCAAAACCTCCGAACATGAAAAACCATGGAAAGTGGCACACTAGTGTGTCTCTATTTTGGATATGCATTCCTTTGGTCACAGATTTCCCAAAATTGTCCTATATGATTGTTGGGGTCCTTAGAATGCATGTGGATATGCATTACCATGATCAAGATGACCCTGATCCTAGGGATGGTGTCAGGGAGTTCCCAGTCTTTGGTGCTAGGGTTACGACCATGTCCTTCCCTAGTTATCTCTAAGACCCAAAGTCTTCATTTCCATGTGGTGGGGGGGGGGGTGAGGATTACACTTTTCTTTCCCTTAGATAAGGAATGAGATACTAATATCCTATTATAGAACCAATTTTAGGGAATCCACTCTAGAGTAAGACCTTATCCTTTCTTTCAATAGGTTTCACTCTTACTCCGATTCGCCTCTTGGGTTGTGTCTGGTTGGGTAGTCCGATGTGACTGTCCTAGATAAAAAATAGGAGATGGAACAGGAATATAAAATCCCATTATTCTTCTCTCAAATCTCAGACCTCTTCCACTAATAGAATAGGTATCATGTGGTTTTCCAAATCTTTAAATTCCTCTTATTTCTCACATTCAAGCATGACTCATCTCGAATCATGTGGCCTTAAAGATTAGTCACAATCATGGTTTATATATGACCATATGCATTTTTTGGAAGTGAATATTCTTCAAGATCTTCCACTCACCTTCCTTCAGAGGGTCTCCATAGGCATGGGTGCTCAAGGCTAGGTATGCAACCTCAGGGAAAAGAGGATTGTATGGTTTCCCATATCTTTTATTCCCTCTTGTTTCTCACACTGAGCATGAATCATGTGTCCATAAAGGTTGATGGTGGTCATGACATCCAAATGATCCCAAAACTTATGGGCATAATTCCAAGTGTAATCCCCAACCAATCCATGGGCCTCCTATTTGGTATAAGCCCCAATCATAACTAAGATATGAGAATCCTCCTCAAGTGTAATCCCCAAACCAAACCCTCAAATATACACGAGTCAAGTCACTTCTAATGGCCCCAAACCCAATCAGGTCATCCTTCTTAGGAATAAGCTCCAAATTAATTATCTCAAAGGGCCATACTCCCCTATGAGAAAAACCTTTAAAGGCCCTCTATAGAAGCAGATCCTTAGAAACAAACTATGCGGACTTTGATTCTTGCCCAAATGGGATATGTAGGAAGCCTCCTTAAGGTCCAAACCCAACACCCCAAACCAACCCTAATTATATCATAGACACATTTTTTATGGAGTCTTATTCAACTTGGGAATCCATGTCCCTTCTAGGTTCCTTGGTCCACTTCAACATAAGTCACACACTAAACTTTTACTAGGCTCATTTCAACTAGAAGTCCTTGCCACATGATGCTAAACTACCTGATTTGGTCCTTATCACATGACCTTAAAAGGTATCATGTACCCCATTATGTGGAACTGAACTACATGGGTTCTGATTCATTTCACAAGGATACATAGTAATCTCATCTCATGGGTTCAATCCCAATATAAAAACAAATCCCATATCCCTGGATGGTGATACACTCTAGAGTGACCCACTATGTGGCTAAAAACCCGCATTGTCATATTATCGACTAAAGAATCGATAATTAGTATATAAGAGGATACCATTGATAGAGAACCTTTGATACATGCTGATATCTCCATTAATAAATAACCTCATATACATAAAAATGATTCTAAATTTTATACATTTTAACAATTCATTGTTAATTCAAGGGTGACCCACATTATAATTGGGATTTAATGAAGGATTCACCAACATATCTTAAATTTATAATATAGTCTTAGATTAGGAAATAATTCCCCCCAAAAGGTGTGATGATCCTGACCTCCCATCCTCTCAACCAATGTGAATTCTTAAGCATCGTTGGCCAAAATTCCCAACGTGGTCTGCCTTTGGAGAGTAGGTCCCTCATGAATATATAATCATTGGTTATTTTTGGTTCCATAAAGAAATAAATTGAAAACCATTCGAAAACAGTGAACCTGACATGAATGATTTCAAAAAACTTAACCCTTAATCGATCTTCATGTGTCACACAATTCTCCTTTGGAAAAAACTGTGCTTGTGGGGAAGAAAGGCAATGGTACTATGGGGATGGATAGTTAATTTTGAAGTGTGGTCTCTTTGTAATAGATTCCCAACAAGTTGTGAAATAATTATTTTTATAATGATTGAAATGGATAGGGTTTGGTTTGGTTAATGGGATGAAAATGGTTAATGAAAAAAATAAATTATGGGCAATTTTTTTAAATGTGGATGATTATTAATAATGAAACGAATGGTTTGGATAATAGAATTGGTTAGTGGTGTGATGTGCCTTGTGGTCTATGTAGTTTTATTAATTTAGTGGTGGTAGTGAATATGGTAGTATTGTGAGTTGGTTAATGTTTGGTTGTAAACTCGTAGGTTGGGCTTGTGTGTAGCTATATGTATATACATGTATATTCCTTGGGATTTCTATATGCACCTACCTGTATTGAGAACTACATGTTTAAACCCATATATTCACATGAGGGGTATTTTAACCAATATCCTGATGATGAGGATGGATGAACAACTACCCACTCTTTCCCACTCTCTCTTCTAGGTGAGTAGATATGAGCAAGCTGTTATGGTTGGAGGTCTATTAGTGAACTAGGTGATGGACCAGGTGTTTTCAGGAAATATGTGATGACCGTACTATGGATAGGTGTCCCAAGTGTTTTTGGGTGAGATGTGATATGTCCATGCCATGGGGAGGCTTATGGTAGGGGTTGTACATAGAAGGAGAAGGGAATAAGGTTGATGTAATTCATGCTCATGATATCCTACTACTCTGGTTATGGTTGTGATGTGATGGACTAGGTTTTTGTTGGTGAGATGAGATGTGATTGTGTTGTGGGGAAGTGTCCTAGGTGTTTTTGGGTGATATGTGATGTGACTATGATGTGGGGCATTGGTATATGTTATTCGACAGATATATGAGATCCAAGACATACAACATTGGGGTGTGAGGGAAGAAAATAATTGGGAATGTGGTAATTGATATACTTCTTATTATGTTATTATAATTGGATTTAATTATTTGGTGAGAATTCCTTGGCGTGGTTGGGATGAATAGTTGACCTTTTTAGGTGCTTTTAGTTCCATTGTCTACCCATAAGTGCATTAGTATGTTTCTTTCACATGTTCATGAGAGACTTTGCTTTTTCCTATTGAGTATAATTGTATGCTCACCCTATATATATAAAACTATTTTTAGATTTCTAGAAGGATTATGTGGATTGTGATGGACATTAATAGTTTGTAACTTTAGATAGTTAATGTTCCAATGATTTAGATTTTCTTTTATGTATTTAATTATTGATACTTTTATCTGTATTGGTTTTATTTTTACATGCATTGTGGGATGATTTTGGTTTCTTTTTATGTTTTTTCATGGAGATTCTTATGGATGATTCATCTTATATTTCAGTCCTATATTATTATAGAGGGAAATGCCTCAAATTCCATGAGTTTTTTATACCCTCACTACTAGTGTCCAACCTAGGGCCTACTGGAGGCAAGACTCAAGGGTCATTATCTTTCTCCACTATTTGCAGTATATTTGGAGGGTAGGGGTCATGAAATATATCATGATCTCCATCAAACACATGTATCTATATACTTATTCCCACTAGATGTATAATATACAAGATTTAATTTTCATATGATCCCTTTGGTGCAAGTTATCAAGTGATTATATGACACAAAGTTTTTTAATCCCATATATACAACTCATAAATTCTCGATTCTCTGAGTATAGATTAATCAGGTCGATGAATACATCACATGTCATTCACCTTTATGGATGAGCATATCACATTCACCTTAACTAGATAGATAATCACATCATACATACTATCTATTTATAGTCATACAGTTCCTTAGTCTATCTTAATCAAGGTTTTATATGTCATACCCATCATATGAGAGGACAAATAAAATATTGGTTAACTCAAACCAACAAGATGATCAACAACATACCTAACCACCCTATGACTAGTTAATAATTAAAGATTACATAAGAAAGGTATTGAAATATAAATATTCTCATGTTAGTTATCTCACTAACCTTGGTATATGGGACTCTAAATAAGAACTATACACCCTTAATATGAAAAAGACATAGTGTATGGTACTTCATGTGGTATACTTCATGGGCCATCCAACACTCAAAACTCATTTTATGCCGTATGACCGTATTTTGTATCTTGATACAAGAATATTACTCATGTTAACATTAAAATTTCATCATAAGATATAATAGTCCATGATGAACATCATTTAAGGATAACACAAAGTCATACTTTTATAGGCTAACTATCATTTATCTTTATAATACATATATCTATATATATGCAACCAATGTAAAATAATAATAAAGTGGATATTGCCTTTTGTGTAACCTGATACATTTTATATTCTTAAAATATTATAGAAATTATCGGGGTGATTAATGAGTCAATAAATCCTTTACAACCATTGTTTTTTAATTAAAAATATAATTATTAGTAAAATTAATTTATATTTAAATTTTGTTTTGTAGTTGTTTTTGGCATGTAGGATAAAAATTTAGTTAAATAAATTTAATTTCATGATTAATGTCTTTGGATGTATAAGCACCGTAGTAGTGAAAAATTTATTTCATTAGAAGATATGGAGTAACAATGGGTTAATAAGAAGATAATTAATTTTCTTATGATGTGGTTATAACTGGATCTTAAGAATGTGGATTTTATCCATTAAAGGGTTTCCCATAAATATCACTACTTTGAATAACATAAGGAAAAAAATGATCAGAATCTAAAAAAGATCAGTTAAGTCATTTTAAATCTTTCAATGTCATGTTTTCAAGTTATCTTATGATATTTTTAGTTTTACTTTTGATATTTTCAATTATAGCATTGTTTTTTGAGGTTCTCATTATAAATTATCTAAGTTATCTTACTATAAGAATTTTTTTATAATCATTTTTATTGAGTAATTATGGGGATAGGGAGATAGAGATAGGTGTTTATAGTCCTGTATGACCAAGGTATTTTGAGGATAGGAAGACACAGTTTTTTGATCTCGTGTGATCAAGGGCCTCCATGGATAGGAAGATAGAGGCATATTTCTATGGGTTTACATTGAGGGGTTTTGAGGATATGAATAAAAATACCTTGTATTATGTTGAAAGATCATCCTTACACATTGTGTAAAAATGTGGTTCAATAATATCCTTTAAAAGATTATTTGGATTATAATATAATACCTTATGTTTTGTTATTTTTATATTGTATATTTTTGTATTTTATTTTTTTAGATTATACTGAAGTTATGAAAAACTGAATTTCCATTTTGTGTAAATAGTATGTTTTTTCTGTATTTATATTGACTCTATCAACTGTTGAATTTCCAAAACATTTATATTTTTAACTCTGATCTATGAGTTTATCAGAATTTCATAACTATCGATAAACTGAATATTGGAGTGGGAATTAAAATTTATAGCTTGAATATTTAACTACTATTCACCACCCCTCTTGTATCTTATATGTATTACTTATCTAGGGAAAATGGGCATCAAATCAGGTCTCTACATTTGACAGTATCCTAATATTTAATTATGATTTTTCATTAGTTTATCTAAACTTCATATCATAGTTTCCTTACACTAACTATGTTGTGTAGAAAAGTTTTTTTGATAACAGGTATACTTATTGATTCAAAAAACAATATATATCATAATCATCCTCCGATATTTAATGGAAATTATTATGATTACCAAGATGATTGTATGATTACTTTTTTATTAGCACTTGTGTGGAAAACTATCTTATGATGACTGATAATTATAAAATTTTAGAGAATGAAATTTCTCTAATTTTTAGAGATAAAGAGTTTGGGTTTTAGGCTAACTATAAAGTTTGTATTACTTTTTTATGATCAATGATAAGGAACATATATAGTAAAATATCTTATTATGAAACTATTAATATAATTTTGAATAATCTTAAGGTTACTCATTTCAAAACTTCCAAAGTTCTTGAAATCAGAAGAGCTATGTTATGTTTGTATTATCAAACATTTAATTTTCTACCCGGAGAATCTATTGGTTAGATGCATCGATGCTTCAAAAAAATTGTAAATAGTTTTCAATCTCTTAGTGAGGATCCTTAAGATGATCATCAAGTGTAAAAATTCGTTGATATACTTCCAAAGGAGAGATAATCCTAACATACAACTATTGATGACGCAAAGGAATTCAATAAGGTAAGTCTCGATGAATTTTTGGAACTCTCATGCAATATGAGAGTAGGTTGAAAAGATATTCTACTAAAGAGAAGATGAAAAAGGGGTAGCATTTGTATATATGTCAAGATTTGTTTCTTCCATAATTTTAAATCCTAAATATAATCTATAAATAAAGAAAGGAAAATGTTTGTTAGATGTAAGAAATTTCAAATCCAGTGAGGGAGATTTTGATTAATTAACAAGAAGGATTAATATGATTATTGGAAATAATAATTTTAGATATGATCATCAGAAAGATAGAAGTGATAAACAAGAGAAAATTAAATATTATTATTTTATTTTTTATGAATACAAGAAGACAATCCATATAATACTATACTTATTGAGATTAAAAATAAAATAAATAAACTCTAAAATAAATTCTAAAATAATAGGGAAGAAGAGTTTAAAATCCTTGGACACTTCGAGTGTAAGTGGAGGTGGAACAACTTATTATAGTTTATCAAAAAATCAAAGTAACATTCAATAGATTGTTGGGTTATATGAAAATATTCGTAGAGATGAAAAATTAATTATGGAAAAGGTAACTATGTAATCAACCTGAATATGATTATTCAACTCCAATGGATGATGAAAAAATAAATTCATTAGAAATTTTTTCATCAGATGATGAAAAAGTTAGTTTATTAGGCGAAAAGGAAGATTTTACTATATATGAGGAAATTTTATGATATATAAATATTGTTGAAAAATAGAATAAACATTATAAGAATAAATATGATCCTATTCATAGGTGTGATGCCTTCTAGAAGTATTGGATGGTTAGTAGATCACTAATTTTTTGATGTGTCCAACTTATACACAACTTCTTGAATCACACCTAGTACTCATACATTGAATCCCCTTGGAATTTATTGATTCCTAAGATCTATTTTTTAAGGGTATTAGTCCTTGATTTTGGAAATAATATCTACAAGAAAATACATTTCAAATCATTTAAACATGTTAAATCTTTTGGTTGTAAATAATACATCCAATATTTTGTAGTTCCATAAAGTGAGAATGAGAGTGCTCTTAGTTTTATTTGATTTCCAGAGACATTTCATAGTTTAATGGTTGAGAAAAACATATTAAATTGTTTTTTGGTGTTTTTTTGTATCCTCTATATAGAGGCCATGTAATTTTGAGATAAGGTGTATCAATCCATTTTTTAGTTTGAAGTCCGATTCGATATTTGGGTATTTAATAAAATTTAGTTGATAATTAATGTATGGTGAAGCCAATTCTTTAATGGTTATATTAAGTTCATTGTTATTATTTTCATCAATTAGTTCTTGTTTTAGGTTTTATTCAAATTTTTTTTCAATTTCAATGTTCCCAAAATGGAGGAATTCCCCAATTGGGTGAATGTTGAAACTTCCCATAGACTAAGATTGTATGATTTGATCTCTAAGACTAACTTAAATATCAGGGTAAAGATCTAATAGATCCTTGGGATTAGTTCATTTCATAAATTAAATAAAAATGAAATGAAGAAAAGTGAACCATAATAAAAAGATAAGAATTTTGAGTTGATGGTCCAGAAAAAAGAATAAGAAAAGGAGGAAAAATTAAGAAAATGGAAAGAAGGATTAAATAAGAGAAGAAGATAATAAAATTAAAAATAAAATAAATACCTCTAATTGGATGAAAAAAATTACTTTCCTCCATGGAAAAAATTTAAATTTTAAAGGCGATATCGTGGGTACTCTCAAATGATGTGTGGTTTTTGGTTTTTTAGGTGTAGCTGAGTGGCTGACCAAGGTAATCCCTCAAAATAGGAAGTAATTAAAACAAAATGTTAAAGTTATTTTGAAAATAAAATAAAATAAAAGAAAAAATTACTTAAAAGGATGTTTTTTTTAAAATTTTATAAAACTAGATGAAGTATGTTGGAATAAGATTGTATTTTTTTACTTTTGTTTTTGAAATGAGATTTAGAAAAAACAACGAGAATAATTTTTTGAGAAAAATATATTTAGAAATCATAATAGATCTAAATATAATTATTAAATTAATTGCTAATAATTATAATTTAAATTAACATCCACTTAATTATGATCCCATAATTTTTAACCCTCGAACCCTACAAGAATTAACTTTACCACAAAGATAAAAAGAATTAATCCTTAGGTGAGATTCAAAACACGCAGTCATATCACCTTGATTTGATTCTCATTATAAGGATAGATTATATTAAGAGGTAAATTATGGAATATATAAATTCTGTAAATGGGGATTAATTGAGTTATGATATTAAATTTGAACTCTAAAAATTGATCCCATGTTGTTCTGTTTTACTGATTAAGATTGCGATCTCAGAATTAACACAATTCTCAACCTCACGTATTTTGTGTTAATTGTTTAGTTGATTTCTAAGTTTATTTTAAATTAAAAACTAAATTCAAATATCATATTAATTTAATTAAATTATCTCATTTATTCAAAATAAATAAATAAAGATGGTAAGAGGTAGATCTGTTACTAAGGAAACTACTCTTCTATGGGCGATGTAGTCATCGTAGAAACAAATTCATTCACAAAGGTTTAGAAAGGGTATAACCCAATTACATTTATACTATTGAGTTACATCTAAAATAAGTAAATAAAATAATAATTAAATTGAAAATAATATAATAAATGGGATAGAAATATTGATTTTATTGAAATAACAACAATGTTACATAACAAAGGAGAGGAAAAGAAGATCATTTTGGAGCAGATACTAGCTTGATAGATTTCCTCCTCCAATGGTGAATTAAAATGGAAATTCACCACTTATACTCCGATCCCAATCCTCTAAGTCACGTAAAAACCCCTCCAAATTATATAAACACAAATTTATTAAGCATAGAGAAGGCTAGGGTTTCAATACTTTTCAAGTGTGAATTGAGAATTTATCCAAATATTTTAATCCAATTTTCACTGACTGTTTGACCTCACAAACACATGAATCATCTATCCTTCAAGAAGGATGGTTTGTGTGAAATTGTGTCTTAAATATTATCATCATATATAGTCCCAATTCAAGCATAGATAAATATGTTATGGACTAAATACTGAAGTGGTGTCCAATCTGGCAAGTCCAGTCCATATTTGAATTCATGGATCATTTAATCCAATGAAATGCATGATCTAGATTGGATGTCCTAAATTAAAGTTGTAACCCATTAAGTTAGTAACACTATTAAAAAATTTTAATTTCAAATAATACACATAAAAATATTTATGGTCAATATACTAAAATACACTTTAAAGAAAAAAACCGTAATTTTTATCAAATTTTCAAATGAATGATCTAATCCAAAATATTTTATAAATAAACATATTTAACACAATGTGAGGAAATTATGTCATTTATTATCAATAAAATATTCAATAAAATCTTGTTTATTAGTTCTCTTTAGTTATCCTTGACTGCATGGTACCAGGTCATGAGTTTCCCTTTAAATAAAATCAATAAAATGAAAAGGGTGTTGGCCCTTAATGCTATTTTGTGTGCTGGTCAGAGTAGGGTCTTTTTAGGGGGTTGATCAGGTGTAATTTTATCGATGAGGGAAGGTGTATAGAATCATGACTGATGTGTGAGATGAGGTCTCTATGATGTGATGGTAAAATAATCAAGAATACTTGAGAATTTTGGTTATTCTGAGTGGATAATTAATTTAATGGGAGACATGTGACATTTCTGTAGAACATGAAATGTGATTTCATGACTAATGATATTTTTAGGGGCTAAGTATCTTGGAATAATTATTAAGGAATTAGTAGTGTTTCTTAACTATGGTTATTGGGGAACCAGATGGATTGAGAGTTTCTAGCGAGACTAGGTGGAGTCATTGCTAGATTGGAATGTGAGAGTAACATGTTATTGAGAAAGGTGATGGACTTTGAGTTACATATATAGAGAATAGGTTTTTCAGAGAAACATTTTCTATATAATTTTACAATTATAATGTGGTTTCCATGATATCATTAAACCCCAAATAATGACTTAGAATATGGACCTATTCAGAAAATGAGAGTGGGGATCACGAGTGTTAGTGTTCGATTGATGGTGAATATTGGGTAAGTTCATGTTTTTTGATCATTGATAATGGAAATAATATAGTCAGGAGTTCACTATAGATGATCAGAGCATGAAGGTCTTATTTTGGGAGGTTTTTGGTAAACATCAAGGATAAAGTGTGGGAAAACCCAACCCATGGGTGGTTGTAGTTTTGTGTCATCATTTAGGTGTAAGTGACCAAGTTATGTTGGTACTAAGTAGATGCCAAAAAGTGGGTGTTGAATATGATATTGATGTTGGGTCTACACATTCAGTAGTTAACACCCACATAATGTGGAATGATGATATAGTGGTATAACTATATTTGTATTTTGGGAAATAGACTAACAGGGTGACCAGGTCCATGAATGGAAGTGCTTTTGAGGAATCATAATGATGGATATAATGAAGAGGGACTTCAAGATGTGAAGAGTCTTAAAAAAAGATTATGGTTAGAGGCCCACATCTTTCTATGATTCTTTGATGTAGTTCCAACTATGTGATGGTCTGTTTTAGTCTAGTAACATCAACTGTGGGTTTCTAACATCAGTGAATTGGGAATTCATGAATTTCATCAGGGGCAGGGCATCATTGTGTAGTTTGTGGAATTAGTCAGAATTATAATGCATGGGAAGACAAGTTTTTAGATACAGATAGTGTAGTGGTGTACTGGATAGTTCCTTTTTTTCATGATCAATAATTATAACTTAGATGAGGGATCAAAATGAGTCATTAAGAAGACAACTAGTGGGTGTTTGGGGGTTGGAATGTGAATTTGAACTCAGTGATCAAAGCAGTTTGTGAGAGATATATGTATATATTTATCATGGGAGAGATGTTTTATGGTAGATAGGTTGTAATTATCTTCACCAATTTATATCAGTATAACCCAGGAGTGATTGGATTCCAATGAGTTTAGAACCATGGTCAATTTGAATTTTTGAATTCAGGTCGATAATTAGTGGGTGTAGACACTTTGGAAATGTCTATGAGGAAGTTTTTGAGGTGTTGGATTTGGTGAAGGAGTATTATAGCGAGTTTCAGTGGTTCAAGAGGTAAAAATGTATAGGTTAATGGATGTAGAGGGATATTGAGTGCCCAATTTAGTGGCATCGAGTACCTAGTGGGGGTCCCAGGGTGGACCTACTCTTTTTTTGAGGCCACTAGGTGGCCAGTTCACTACACTAGGTACTCGGTGACCCACTGGGTAGCCAGTGTACTGCACCTGGTACCCAGTGTTATTAGGACCATTTTTTTTAAAATGGGGGAAGTATTTTCTTCCCCCCACCCTCTTCTTTTTAAACACCTTTAGATTTTTTTTATTTGGTGGTTCCAATCTAGCAAGGGAGTGCTACCCATAGATCCCATATTCTCCCCTTTAATGTTCCCTTTCCCAAAGTGAATTAGATGTATTTTTCTTTATATATTGGGTGAGTTTTCCTTGTCTTATTATTATTAATCTTCTTTCCTCTATTTTATCTATTTTTAGTGGGTTTGAGCTAGGTTTTTTATTCTAATTACATCAAATCATGGAAGGATTAAGCTCAGATGATAGGGATTTGAAGTGACTATGCTAAAGGAGGACCTGGGAGGATAAAAACTTGTGGTTCCTTGTGGTTTCTTTTAAGGTAATCTATTTCCCATTTTTTTTATTTTCCTATTAAATTTTAATATAATAAATTATTGAATTAATTTCGGTTATTAGGGATTTTGGTGGAGGTTGGTTAAGGGGTTCATCGAGAGTGATTTTCACCCATTCACTCTAGGATTTGGCATCATTACATCACGTGGTGAGTTATCCATTAAATATTACTAAATAAATAAAATAAAATTAATTTTTTAAATTAATTATAATTTTTAATGATTAATTTAACTATTTTTCTTGATGGAATTATGGATCAGTTCCATGAGAATGGTGAGTGAAATATTGGATGTCTAGGGAAAACTTGAATAAAGTGAAGCGATCATCAAATATAAAGTGGATGACTCAATTTTGAGGTAAATTATGCCAAATATTTCATACTTATATGGGTGTTACTAGGTTTTTTGGATGACAAGTTCTGGAGAGCATTCTTTAGTAACCCAATTTAGAATAGTGGGTGGGTTCTTTATTGTGAAGCAAGACTAGTGGGTTTTATTAAGTCCTTAGTAAGCCTCTTGGGTAGTGAATTCATGATTTATCAATTGATAGATATATAACCTATGTAAGAGGGTCAATAAAGATGGAATTAGAACCTAAGTTGGTTTATATCATGGGGATACAACTTGGTTGATCTAGAGAGGTATTTTTTTGGGTTATAAGATTCTCAAACAGGGTGTTGGATAGGGGTGAGATGATGTGTGCGACTGAGTTGGTCATGTGACATGTAGGTGCGAGTAGGAATGTGAGAAAAACTTTGGATGGAAACAAATGGGGTTTCTTTTCTTATTTAGTGAGGGAAAAGGGATATTCAGATCATGATAAATTCATTATATTGGTTGTGTTGAGCTCATGACTGCAAATTTCTATGTTATCTATTGAAAGTGTCAAGATGCTTTAAGAATGAGAGTATATGGGTTTTTCCTATCCCCATCTTTGTAGATAATATTTATGAGGTTTCTTTAGGTGGTAATTAATGATGGAGACTCATGTTTTTATTAGACTATGTAGTAGGATATCCTTGGAATGAGAATTTTTCATTATGATTGTTGTGATGACATGACCTTTGAGGCATGTGAAATTCATATAGAATTCAATATATGAGAGTCATTGAGAACCTTGATGTTAGTTCAGCCCTGATGTTTAGAATATAGGTTTGGGTCATAAACCTTATATAAGTGGATGAGCTTGAGGAGCTCATTGGGGATGTGGAGACGGGCCTAGGGTGAGTCTAAGGTTCATGGTCCGATCTCCTTTTACTGATTTAGTTTTATTTATCCTATACTGTATAGGGTACAACCCTTTGTAAAATCCCATATTATTGTATGAATTCCTTCATGTATGTGTTCATTTATTATAGCATGTTTTTTTATTTATATCCCACATTCTAGTGTATTTCATTTGTTTACTCTAATTTTATTTTATTCATGATTTCTTAGTTTTTGGGTATTATTGATGAGATGATAGTAGAGGTTATAATCAACCCTAGTATTATTATGAGATCCTCATTGTCTAAGGCCATTTGGAACTCTGGTCTGGTCATGGTTCATGTATGTTTGGTCGATACATATCATGATCTATCTATTATTTTTTCTCATATTTGGGTATCATTCATTTGAATTGGTATATGTAAGTAATTCTATCACTCATCTTTGATCTACTTGATGATTCTATTTCTATATTTTTCCCCTAATTTAAGTATTTTTCTAGATTTCAGGAAGTCTACCGATTAAAGTCAATTTATATGGATTTATTCAATAAGTGTGTTGGACTAATGATGTTTTTCTGACATATTAAATGTATCATATGTTTTTATTTACAAAAAATCCATTTCTTATGTTACTAATGGACCACTCTTTAAGTGTGTTTAAATAGGTTTTTAATTATACTTTATTTTTGAAGTAAATTCTGTAAGATATTTACTCTAAGTCTGGAGAAATCCATTATGTGATGACTCTATATACATGATAAAATCAACTACATAGAATCAGATATGTGAAGAATTTGGCTATGTGAATAGAAAACAAGAAGAATTTAGCTACTTAGAATAAATTATATGGTATTTTTTGGTTATAGGGATGATTTTGGCTAGATAATTCATTAATATATGCTAATTAGAATACATCATGAATTCAACTATGTGATTTGGATCCATGGAAGAATCGAAAATGTGAACTAACCACATATATAATTTTGATATGTGGATAATTTTACTATGTGAAGATAATTTATATACGTGTTGCTGAAACCCAAGGTATTTATTACCGTTGGAGTATTTTAAGGAAAATCCAGTAGTGATTTTGTATCATTTAACCTTGAGTTTGGTAAATAAGGTATGAAATACCTTTTTAATGATACAAGTCACAAGAATGGTAAATATGACCATGTTTTTTATGTATCCATGATTTGTTTTGAGAAAATTGAGTAAACATCAATATAATTTTTTTATCTCTTTTATAAAGATTTACTTATTTAGATGTGAGATCAAAAGATCTATGTCTCTATCCTATATGAGGATATATCTTTGTTTTTTAATAATACAAATAACTACATGAAAAGAATAAGAATTCATGCATGTTAAAAAAAATTATATTCTTCATGTATGCCGCAACAAGCTCAGTTCTATTCAATGAGAATAACTCTTTTAATACACTACTATTATCATGCCTTGAAGAAAAATCATATTGTTTTTATAAGTACTTCCTAGAGATATTATACAAGTCTTTCTCATTCTCCTAGAATAATTTTGATCTACTAGTTACTGGTTCCAACTGGGCACTGAACTAAACTCTCCAAATATATCCTTCTTATTATTTGTAAGTATGAAATGCTTGTACCGAGTGTGTGTGACGACTGTAAGTACTAAAATAGGAAACTGGTAAAATCTCTTGGATGTTTTAATAAGTAATTATTACTTGAACTCAAGTTAGGTAGTCCCTAGGAGAATGACTGGTATAGTGAAAATCACTAAGATCCTAAATAAAGTATATATTGGAGTGGAATCTTGGAAATCTATGCACTGGACCACTATAAATCCTTTGTTTTCTTTCATCTTTTATGATATTATATTTCTACTACATATTTTTTATTAAATAATAAAAGTAAAGTGATAATTTATTTCAAAGATAAGTTTTTAAAAGTGGGTGGGAAATTTTGGAGCTCAATTTACCCCCCCTTGAACCACTATACTACTGATTAGGGGAAACATTTGGTACAAATTAGAGACTTAAAGTTCACAAAATTTGATCAATTGAAGTCTAAATATCTCTCTCTCTATACTAATACTATAGATAATAAGAAATAATTTATGTATATGATTAGTGAACCATATTTTATTGGAGAAAACTATGGTTATTAGAAAATAAGAATGGTAATCTATATAAAGAATCATTGTTTGGAAGTTTATTTGAAGGTTATTAAACCTTATAAGTTTCATACCGGATAACTTGAGTTATGGTGTAGAGATAAATAAGATAAATATGATTTAAACACTAAATCCAGGAATACCCTCATATGTAGATTAGGTTCAAATTAATTCAATCGAGTGTATTAATGTGTTATAGCCTATGAGATGTAGTAAATTATCTTAGAAGATTATGAAGGAACTGATAATGTCAAATAGTTAAGATAAATTAATTCCAAACTGAATTTTGACGTTTTCAAAATGATTGATAGTGAAATAATCACTCATATGAATAACATACTTACAAAAATAATAAACAATGTTGCATATTTGGGAACACTTATTCCATAACATTATCAATCTCTTAAAGTGATAAGATCCTTTCATAAAAAGTTGAATAAAATATCATCTACTACTATATTTTTCATACCTTTCAATAATCTAAAAATGAAATACCTTATCAGTACATATATGATATGTGAATCTGAAATAGAGACTGAATCTAGTGACCATAAGCTAACCAAAAAGAAAAATACTTCTATGAAGGTCTCTACTTAAAGGGATGAAAATAATTCAAAAGAAATTTTTTATTTGTCTAAGTCATCCAATGAAAAAGACTCAAATAATTTAGATTCTGATGATGAACTAGCATAGTTTCTAAGAAATTAAAAAATTTATATAAGAAAATAATAGTTTTCAAGGATCCCTTAAACAAGTATAAAAAGTCTAATGGAAATTCCAATTGATTCATATGATATGAGTGTAAGAAGTTTGAACATATCAAACTAGACTGTCCAAAATTCAGGAGAAAAATAAATTTGACAAGAAGTATAAACGAAAACCTTATTTTAAGAAAAGGAGTAAAAGAAAAATTAAAGTTATATAAAGTTACTATGAGGATTATAGTGATGATTCATCTTATGGTTTCGAAACTGAGCATTCAAATAAAAATTCTAATATGTATTTTATAACACAAACTATTGAGGTAGAATCATGTTATTATTCTAAGCATGAATATGAATTTGAAACTAAAAATTAATCATTTAAATAACTAAATGAATATTTTTCCATGTTATAAAAAAATATGAGCATATAAGGAACAATGATAAAGTTCTTAGAAAATATTATGATGGTAACGTAAATGAAAAATATGTTTTAGAAAACTGGATTTCAAAACTAGAAAAAAACTAGATAAATACATTTTCTCTTATGTTGATCATGGTAATAAAATAAAAGAATTGAAAAATGTAATAAAATATCTAAGATATGTTTCAAAAGTCTTTAGTAAAGTATGAAAATACCTAAATCAAATACTTGGAAAGAACAAATCCAACAAAGAAATAATTGGAATATGAAGCAATGTTGAAAGGACTAAACTATATAGAAAATATTTTGTACCTATTTCTAAAAACATAAGAACATATAAAGTTAAATTTTTTTACTATGGAGATCCTGGAAATTATTATAATGGTTTTAGTTTAAGAAACCCTCAATTTTTTTGGTGTCAAAATTCTTTTATTTAAAAGAATTTATCGAAATTCAGTGCTGAAATTTCTAGACAACACAAGTAATTTTTGGTCCCCAAATATTTAGTTTCTAACATTAAATGACCTCAAAGTATATGGGTACTAGAAAGATTTATTATTTTATTTTCCTTATAAGTAAATAGATAAAAAAATAAATGGGATGTGGTATATGGATAGTGGATTCTCAAGATATATGAGCAATGATTTCTCACATTTTCGCTGTATATCAAAAGTTAAGAGAGGCTATATCACTTTTGGTGACAAAACAAAAGGAAAGATATTTTGAATTGGATCAGTTGGAAATCCAAATTCAGTCCACATAAAAAAATTTCTCTATGTGTAAGGATTAAATCAAAATATGATAATTATTTCCTATATTTTTTATCTTGGATATTCTATTGATTTTTATAATAATTCTTTCTTAGTTTTTAAAGATAAATCCCATAAATTCTAGGCATTGAGAACTAAAAATGCCAATACCTTAGATATAAATTTGTTTCTTATAAAAAATATAAAATGTTTTAAATTTGAAATATAATAATCCAAGATTTGGAATATAAGACTTAGATATTTAAATGATCATTCTTTGAGAATGTTTTCTATGAAGGATTTGATTTCATATTTTCCTCAACTTAAATTGGAAAAAAGGAAAATTTTGATGCATGCCAAATGGGTAAGCAACATAGGTCATCTTTTAGTCAAGTTAAAGTGATTTATACTTCTATACATGTTGAAATTATCCCCAATGATCTTTTGGTTTGTCTAGGATAGTAATATTAAGTGGTAAATCTTTTGTTTATGAGTTAGTTGATGATTATTCTCGATTTTCATGGGCTTTCTTTTTGAAAATTAAAAGGGAATATTATTATATCTTTATAATTTTTTGCAATACGGTGTAAAAAAATGCCAAAATTATTTCATTAATAAGTGACTATAAGAATGAATTTTAAAACCACAAGTTCAATTCATTTTTTTTCAAAAAATGGTATCAAACACAGCTATTTATCCCCCAGGAAACCCCAATATAAGGGTGTTTTTTAAAGGGGGAATGTGACCCTACAAAAATTTTCTAGGATAATGTTATGAGATTATATCATGACCAATAATTTCTAGACTAAAGTTTTTAACAAAACATGCAACACCATTAAAAAAGTTCTAGTCAGTCCAATTTTAAAGAATACACCATATGAGCTATGGAATAAAAAAACCAAGAGTTGGATACTTAAAATATTTTGGATGAAAGGCCCATATTCTTAACACTAAGAATAATCTTGGAAAATTTGAGTTAAAGGATGATGGATAAATATTTATTGGTTATTATAAAACTTCAAAATATTATATAGTATTGAATGAAATGTCATGGGTTGTTGAAGAATCAACTCCTATGAAGTTTTATGAGAGAGACTCTTTAATAATAAAAAGATTTAAATTGATGAGGTAAGTAATTATTTGGAAATCATGATACTTTAATCTCTATTTTAATATAAAAAGAATGATAATTTTGAATAGGATTTTGAATGAAACTGTACTTAAAGGTTAGAAACTAATAAACCAAAAAGTCTATTCCCTATAAATCCTAAAACCATGAAAGGCCATCCCTTAGAGACAATTATAGGAAGTTTAGATGAAGGAGTTTGAACTAGTATAAGTGTAGGAAACCTAGTTGTGTTCTCTACCTTCTTATCCCAATTTGGGCCACAAACCATAGAATAATTCTTAAGTGATGGAAGTTCTGTTTTAGCTAAGAAAGAACAATTAAACTAGTTCAAAAGAAACAGGTCATGGGAATTAGTGAGTAGACCCTATGATTATTCTATCATTGTAACTAAGTGTGTTTTTTAAATAAACTATATGATCATGGTTTGATAATAAGAAACAAGGATAAATTAGTTAAAAAAGGTTACGATCAAGAAAATAATATAGATTATGAGGAAACCTTTTCCCATATTTCTAAATTAAAATTTATTAATATTTTTATATCCTATAAATCTCAAATAAATTTTAAATTATTTTAGATGGATGTTAAACCTTATTTTATAAATGGTTTTCATGAGTATGAATTTATTGTTGAATAATATCCTTGTTTTAAAAATCCTTATTTTTCAAATTGTATTTTAAAACTTACCGAAACTCTTTATGGTATAAAACAAGAACCTAGAAAATGGTATGAAGGGTTAAGTTCTTTTATTTTGTTAAATTATTTTTCACTGGGTTTGTAAGACCCTACTCTATTTAGGAAAAATTTATCTTCAAATATATTTTTAGTTTGGATATTGGTTGGTGATGTCATTTTTGGCCCAACCAATCCCAAAATATGTATATATTTCTTAAAAAACATAGAAAAATAGTTTGAAATAAGAATTATGGGTGAGTTAAATTTCTTTATTGGTTTTCAAATTTATCAAAAGGAATTTTTAAATGTGTTAAAAAATAAAACTTGATTTACTCAAGATATTTAGACTTAAAAAAAATAATCATACAACTCCAATGAGTTAAATATTATCATTGACAAGGATTTAGTTGAAAAAATCATTGAAAACATGATATATAGGGAAATTATTATATGTATAATATACTTGACTCTTAGTAGACCAAAAAATATGTTTTCAGTATGATTATGTGTTAGATTTCAATTAAATCCTAAAGAGTCTCCCTTACAAGTTTCTAAAATAATATTAGGGCATTTAAAAGGAACCATGTCACATTATTAGATTTTTATAAAAACCTATAACTTTAATTTAACCTCATATTTAGATACAAATATTCGAGTTTTTAGATTATATAGATTATGTACCTTATAAATCCATCATTTTCTATGTAACTCCTTAGTTTATTGGTCAAGTAAGAAAAAAAACTTGGTTTAATTATCTAATAGAGAACCAGAATACATTACTTATAGTAGTTTCTATGCACAAGTGTTGTGGAGGAAACATACCTTGGTATAATTTTTATTGAATTTTAATCATGATACAATCAAATTTGATAACACAAGTGCGATCAAAATTTCAAAAAATCCCATAAAAAATTCTAGAATAAAACATATAGACTTGATGTATCATTTCTTGAGAGATTACACTGAAAAGGTGGTATTTATCCTGAATTATTTCAATTATGAATCAACTAGATAACATATTCACTAAGCCCATTTATTTTTATCATTTTGATTTTATTAAACAAGAATTGGGTTTATTTTAATTTTAGTGATTTTAATTCAATTTTAGTTATGATGCTTATTTTATATTATATTTTTTTAAAGAATATTTCTTATATTTATTTAACTAGTGTCTTAAAATATATTTAAATAAGTAAATGTGTTTCTTAAAATATTTAATTTTATTTAATTTTATTTTATTCTACCAATAATTTTAAATCCATGGCTTAAAATCCCTAAAACTCTATCTGTATAAAAACCCCACATCCTCCAGCCTAACCTATCCCTGATTAAATTTCCTTAAATATGCCTCTAGAGCTTCCTCACACTAATATCTATCTTTCAAATCCATAAATTTCTCTTACTTGATCCCATAATTCCCTAGCCATGTTCAAGAGTGGTGAAATCTAATAGAATATAGGAAGGATCCTTTATAGTTTCAAAGATGGAATGAACTTGTGGATCTTAGCATCATGTTTTTCTAGGTAAGGATATCGATATTCATTATTTAATTGAATAGAGATTATACAGAATAATTATCTAAAAATTTAGGATTGGTAATATGTTTTCAATGATAAAAGGACCAAAATTCTATTTTAAAAAGGAATTTTGGGAGTTCTTTTGTAATGTATGATTTTAGTTCACTACGGGTGAAGGCCTAATCTCCTCTAAGGTAACTAGAAATGAATTTTTGGTTTCTTTTGTAAAAAAACTAAAATACTCCATTTTCCTCACAAAGGAAAAATTCATTTTAGCCATACAATATTTATAACTAGTAAATTAATACTAGATTTTTTTTTTATATTTCTCTTTTGGAATGTTTCTTTTGAAAAGAATGATGTATATGATCTTGAACCATAAACATAAATACTATAAAAAATCATTCAAATAGGGACATCCCAATAGGATATTGAGTTTTAAAATGAAATATTATTGGAAATGTATCTATTATACCTGCTAATCAATGATGTGAAGGTGAAACTTCCTAGATATATTATACAATTCATGCATCACTAGTGCCAAGGGAAATGAAATCTCAAATACTATCCCTTTGAAATGATTTCAACCCTCATATTCAAAAATAAGGAAGTGGAAACAAATTAAAGTGAAGTTATGAAGTGAAATGAGAGTAACACTCTTTAATTCACACTCTTGAATACCTTTGGTTTCATCTTGGATTCTTCCCTAAACTAGTTAATGCGAGTTTTAAAAGATGGAGAAGAACAACCTATTCTACCACCTCCTATATATGTTTGGGGGGACTTCAGATTAACCTATTCCTAGGGATATAACACCCATTGAGGGGGATATTTCTATATAAAGTCTAATTAAACATATTATAGATGTTAGAGTAGAGTCTTATCATATAATTAAAGAGAAATAGGTTTCACTTGTTACTATCCAAGATATTCCTAGGGTCGAGGAGATATTTTAAAAAGCCGCACCTACATGTGTGGATGAAAAAATAAAAAATATAAGTGATCTTTTTTCAGATGAGACTACTAGAGCTAAGAATGCAGCTTAAGATTTAGAACCTACTTTGGGAAAGTCTCCAGTGGATGGACTATTTATTGAGAATCTCAAACCAGCTCTTATTGAGTCTATCAACTAGGATGTCCATATATATTTTAGTTTATATGAATCCCTAGTGCTTGTATTTAAAAGGAGAATCAAGTAGTAGATACAGTCATATCATCTTCAATTAATCCAGATAAACCCTCTCAAAATATGAAAAAAATCTCAAGATTTGAAGAACATGTTCAATCTTTTTTCTATTGATATTATCAATGAATTTGAAAACATCAAATTTAATGGATATGAATTCAAGGATAAGGTTGTGTTTGAGGTAAAAAGAAACCAAGATGAGAAAAAATATACAAATGAGTAACTAATAAACTTGAAAGAGAATTTATTTTATAGATTAATTTTTTCTAGTATGATAGAAATGAAATCTGATTAATCTAATAAGATAAAGTGTTTACAATATGTTCCATCAATTTTTTCTACTTCAGATAAAAAGGATTTTCAAACACAACCGAGATAATTATTTGATCTCAAGGACAAGATTTCTACCAAATATACATTTAATGATTTCATTGTACTGGTGGAATCATAATATTAAATGATCAAGTCTATATCTCTAGTGAATACAGATGTGTCTGAAAAAGTTTTGAAGAATATACAAGAAGTAAAATCTTCTTTGGAATTTGAATTTCACATATTGAATAGTATGGTAACCAGCACATTTGTGTTTCTCAAGAACTTTCTTGTGATATTTACCAATTTAGGTACCATGCATAGTCAAGATATGTAGTCCTTATTTGATAAGTTATATATGGATCTTGGTTTCCTGATTGAACATATAGTATGTATTCATTGTGATATGTTCACGATAGTTATACTCTCAAACTTTAGACTTGAGTTGCTTAAAAATTTACAAAAAGTGTGGAATTTTATTTAAAAATATAATATTATTACATATCATAGCTTGAAAAACATTTATGGATTTCTTGAGGAGAGTCTCTCATCTATCCAGTCCAAATTCAATAATTTTAGTGACATTTACACAGATATCCAAAAACCATTAAATAATTGGTTAAGGCCTATGAAAAAAATACTTCACATATTTCACAATCAATTAAAATATATTCTAGAGTATACTCATAAACTCTCTTAATCCACACCCTCTAAATTTGTACCCAGTTCACAAGTTCAAAATAAAGGTAAGAGGATTTATATCTACAGGCTCATAGATTCACTACCAATGCCATTGAATTCAGTTGTACATGTTTCTACACAATCACCATCCATTTTCTCATGTTAGATTCTAAAATTTTATTAGATTATGGTTGAAATAATATTAAATGTTTATCACAACCTCACATCATTGTAAGGTCAGGTGATTCTTCTACAGTCCTTGATCGATAGCATTATCTGGTAACAGTCCTCCATATCAGTTGAGCCTCTCTCATACACATCAGTCTGCATACCCCATATCAACTTCTTTTTTGAGATATTTATCCATTTAGTTAGATACATTAAAGTTTGGGTTGAATGGATCCCATATCATGTTTTCTCAGTATATTTTGAGAGGATGTACAACTAATCTTGAATTCTGCAGGTGGGATATACTAAAATAGATAAACATGGTGTAGATTTTTGTTTTCACATTAGAGGAAGAAAGTCCATTATCCCTAAACCTCCTAATAGATATGGATACACTATATGACGTTTATAATAAGTTTTTGATTCACCCCATTTTTATCATTAATAAATAAGTAGTCTCTTGAGTCTTCTCACCCTACATCACCTGCTGTTACTACTGCTCCTCCACCTATTTTGTTTGCTTCCTCTACCTATGTAGTCTCTAAAAATATGATTTCAATATCACCTTAGAGCATAATAAGTTTATCCTAGCTATTCTAATGAGGATCTATGTTATTTGGAAGTCTGGTTTTGGAGGTAAAATAAGTTCTGATGTGAAATTGGGTTGCACCATCATTCCTCCTCATGTTGAACCCACCTCTACATCTTCCCGCTCTCATAACTTTAAATAACCTTCATTAAAGCCACACTATGAGTTTCAATCTATATTTAACTCCTCATATGAATGGATTATTGTATATGTATCCTATTTATCTATTTATATTTAAGGAAATTCATGTTTCTCTATCTTTATTTGTGTGTGATATTGTTTTCTTATTTTCTTTTCCAAGTCAATGTCAATTTCATATTCAATTTAATTATATATTCTTATAGTATGATATTTGTTGGATATATTGACTATTATTATCCTTTTAATTATCTTTATTTTTTATCTAATAAAGTAGATTAAGTTTTGGAAACAAAAAAATTAATATTTTTTTAGTATTAAGCTACAAAATCTTAATTATTACTCTTCTATAATTTATTATATTCCTAAAAACCATTTTTTTATTTTATGGGTTTTTATCATTAAAATGATGTAATTGTTGGACTAGTAATGTTGTTCCTATATACCTAATGTATTTTATGTTTTAATTCTCACAAAAACCCTTTCTTATGTTACCAATGGATCTCTTTTTTATGCATGTTTCAATAGGTTTTTAATTATATTTTTTATTTAGAAAAGTAAATTTTTCCTTAAGAGAATTTATCTAAGCCCGGAAAAATATATTACGTGGTGAATTTGGATAAGTGATAAAATTAGCAATGTTGAATCAGTTACATAAAGACTTTGACTATATGAATCGAATACATGAAGAATTCGACTACACAAAATCAAATATTTGGTATTTTTTCAGTTATGTGGATGATTTTGTGTATTTTATTCATTTATATCTGCTAATTTGGATACATAATGAATTCATATATTTAATTTGGTTCCATAGAATAATTTACTACACGAACCAAGCATATATGTAATTTGGATATGTGTATATTTTTCCTGTGTGAAGATTATTCAGATACATACTACTGGAACCTAAGGTATTCATTACTATTGGGTGTATTTTAAGGAAATTTCACCATTAATTTTGTATCATTGAACCTTGAGTTGAGTAAATAAGGTATGGATGGACTCTTTAATGTTTAAATTCCTAAGAATGGTAAAGAGGAATATTTTTTATACCTACATGATTTTTTGAGAAAAGAATGTAAACCTAAATCTGGAATTTTTTTTTCACTTATATAAGGATGTAATTATTTACATGAGAAATCAAAAGATATATCTCTGTCTCTATCCCTCCTATATGAGGAATTTTTTTTAAGAATACAACTTACAACATGAAAAGAATATGATCTCATTCACATTATAGAAAAATTATTATCTTCTTTCTATACATTGCAACAATCTATATTTTATTAAATAAGAATAACTATATTAACCTACTACTATTTTTGTGCATTTAAGAAACATAATATTTATTTCAAAAGTGCTTCTTTGAGCTATTCTAAAAGTCTTACTCATTCTTCCAGAAGACTTCTCATCTGTCAGTTACTACTTGAAACTATGTGGCAAATTGAACTCCACAACTATGTCTTTACTATTATTAATATGTATGTACACCTTGTACTAAGTGTGGGTGAAGTATAATGTAATTCCTAAAATATAAGCTTATTAAATTATCCTAGATGCTGTAATAAGTGATGAATTATTGCACTCAAGTTGGGTAGTCCCTTAGAAATCGACTGTTATAGTGAAAATCATCAAGATAATAGAGAGAGTATTTGGTGGAGTGGACTATGGGATACATGCACCTAGAATCACTATAAATACATTATGTTATTTCATATTTTCTATTATTCTATTTATACTTTACATTTACGATTAAAGAAGAAAATGACGATGATATGTTATTTAAAAGGTAATGTTTTTAAAAGAGGGTATGAAATTTTAAAACTCAATCCACCCCACCCATTTTAAGCTATTATACTACTGATATGGGATAATAAGTCAGGAATTTAGTGGATCTAGGTTTGTTTTCCCTAATCATTCCATATTATTTAAATATGTTTTCTTTCAAAGTATGATATTCAGTCTTACCACCATTGAGAGATTGACCTAAAATTGATATGAACTGAAATTATTTGAACTATATAAGTAGGTTGATAATGTTTAGGTCCATGATAGACACTCTACTTAGTGTGAATTGATCTTTTGTCCGTAGAGGGTCATGCAATTTCTTATAAAGCGGGACGATCCCTATACTCAGAGTCCAAAAATAGTATTCATGAGTGATAGTTTTAGTAAAATGGACCTATATATGTTACTTCAGCCTCTATCAAATATAGATTTATGGGTTTTTCATAGGGTTTGGATTAGTTTGACCTTAAAGTGAGCCTTTAATCTATTTATATCCACTTGGGATTGGTGTTTCATATGAGGATATGCATCTACCTCTTCCTTAAGTATACCTGAAGGGGTGGGGGGGGGGGGGTGGGGGGTTAGACCCTGGTTTTAGTTTATGTTAAGGGTTAGCTAGTGAGGAGATTCCTAAAAATGGATTACAGTGGTTTTAGATGTTTTTTCAAGGCTTTATTTGAATTATAAATGACTATTGGATTGCATGTTTTGGATGATTGACATGTGGGGTAAAAAAACATAATGGTTGAGATCGATATATTACTATGATAAATTTCCCATGGTTTTTTATAATATTGAGATCGATATTGATAAAAATTAATTTGAGATCATTATAGGCTGGGGTCATCCTTCCCCATTGTCGTTTCATTTGAGATTGATTGGGATAAAAACACATAAGGGATTAGATCATTCTAGACCTTGACTACTTTACCATTGGTCATGGTTGTTATACCTTGGTCAAGATTCCCATGGGGTGAAACTATAGTGCCAGGGAAAACTTCTCCCCGTTTTTTGATGATGTTATTCCATGGGAGAGATTTCATAGGATGAGACCATAGTGAGAAGGGCCACTCTCCCATTTGTCTAATGAAATTATACTACAGTTGAGATACAAATGGGGTGAGACCATATGGAATGGGGTCACTTCCCTTTTTTAGTTATTGTGAAGATTTGATTGATATACCATTGGGTGAGATCCCTATATCCATGGGCCAATTTTCTATTAGGCTTACACTAATTTGATCTTTGAGAAAGATTCCATATGGGTGAGATCATATAGAGAGTGGACATATTTCCCCTTGGACTTATATTATTCTGTGGTGGTATAGATACTTTGAGTTGAAACCTTATAGTAATGGGAACATACTAACCCACTGGCCTTGGAATTTATGTTGATATGTTCAAAGAAACCCTGAAATTGGATAAAGTAGGTACAGTTTCAGCTTAGGTGGCTAGCTGATAACTCCAGGGCATGACTTTTATTATTGTTGATATTATTTTATTATCATTCAGGCATATCACTATGAGAATGCACTACATTTAATAGTTTTTTTAGGTAATAAAATGTTAGTTTCATACTGATTTGTACTCACACCTGGTTTGGGCACCCTGGTACCTAAGAAAACTTTATGATTCATGATCAGGGTAGGGGAAAGGGCCTTGATGTTGATGGGTGACATGTGAAGCTTGGTAATATCTAGGATTTGGGAACCAAGCTTCTACTCAGGACTAGTTTTTCTATCATTAGAAAATTCTATTTACCTTTGGGTAATATATATATGATATTACCATGGGAGATATTTTTTATAATTTCATGACTACTTGATATTTCAATTGAACATTTTTTATAGAATGGATGATGTTATTATTATATCTAGAACATAGTTGTAATATCTTTATTTTTTGATTTTATTTATGTAACATATGTTTATTATATTAATTTTATTTTTATTTATGTCTATTTATACCAGAGAGGGTATAATATCCCCACTTCCTACATAGAACCATACTTTAGTCCATAACCATTGGCATACGAGGAGGTGTGATTGAGGTTTGTGGAACTCAGTTTAGTCATAGTAGAGGAGCACCAAAGAAATGATTATATAAAGTGGTGTCAGACCCTTGTTATTTTATTTTTTATTAATATTTTTCATACATTATATTGGATATAATAAGTGTCTATGATCTAAGTTTGACCTTATTCCTAGGAATATTTAACCCACATATCAAGAATGTTCAGATTATGAGGGATGATATTATTTTTCATAGTTTTCACTTTTATACATGGGTTGATTTTTCAAAATATGATTCATTGTGATATTGATTAATGGTTTATTGGTTTTTATTATTGAATCATAGTGGAAAGAGAACATGTGTTCACGAATCATATTTTACATGTAATATTCACATGACATTTGTGTGCTTGTTGGTGATTGAACACCTTGATTCTAATATTAGGTTTAGTTATTTAAAGGGTCAATAAAAACTTATATAGTGTTTTACTATATAAATTTATGGTGGAATTATACTTAAAAAAACTATGATTATGTTCTATTATTACTAAATTTATAAATTGAATCTTATTTGTTTTTTATTCCACCCCTAAGATAGAGAATGGGTATTCGAGGCTAGAGAGAGTGTTTGATATTATGTGAGGCCCCTATAATGTTTGGTTGAGTGTATAACATAGTGGTATACTATACTTATTATTATTTATCCTATATGTTATATTCATACATGATGTATATGTGATTCTAAGTATCGTTCTTGGCAGTGTAGTGAGATACCATAATGAAAAAAACTTATTGAGTGTCAAGAGGGTAGGGATGATCATGTACCATCAATTGTTAAGTTAGACACCATAGTTTTTTATGTATATAATCATGATAAAAAAATCTATGAGAGTTTACTTAATTTTATTCAATCTACAGGATGTGGATCTTTGAGAGGCTATTCTTCCATTTATGATATAACCAAAGAGTTTTAGTTACAATATATAACTCTATGTACTAGATATGGTGGATATTAGGCTACATAGATATGGATTGAGTCTTTGTAGGATATCTTTACTCCTTTAGATACATCAACTGATGAGAGTGTGAAGCATTCAGTGTTTATTCTCCAAGGACCAATGAGGCATTGGTGGAATATTCTTGTAAAGATAGATAAACATGTGAGGATATCCTAGAATTAAATTAATCCTTGTTTATTTCATATTTTATTTACTTATTCATCAATATTTAATTGATCTAAGAATTTTAAAAATATGGTTCATGGTAGCATATCGGTGATGGACTATGCGATATGTTTTATCGAGTTTTTCATTTTTATCCTTCAATGGAATGTTATGAGATCACTAGGGTTTTCAATTTTGAGTATATAATGAGACATTAGATACTATCTTAGGTAATTATTTCTTACTTAATTCCATTTAAAAGCCCATAAATCATAACCTTATCATAGATAGGAATCTAGCCAAGGAAAAAATTCTAGAAAATTAGGATCTTATGTTGGGTCTGGGAGTAGATCTTCATGTGGCCAAAAATGGTGTTTTATGGATTATCATTGGAGTGGAGATATAAATAATATCCATATTAATGTATCATATAATTCAAATCATAGATGAGTTATTTCTATGAGTTATTAGTGTAGTAGAGTAGGGTGTACGTGACTTTAGTTCCAGTGAGTGCATGTAGAGGGCCACACTTGTGAGAAGATGGTGGAATCTATAACATTTTTTCTAGAGTTTTTTCTCTGCTTACCTATGGATGTGGTGATGTACATGATTAAATGTTAATAGTAGGAAATTTTTCAATATTTTAGGATGGTAGCTGGAGTTTTTCAAGCTGGCCAGGTCAAAGAGAAGGTTATGGTTCTCAGGGTCAATAGAGGCAATATAGTGGAATCTACCCCCACTTTAGATTTATTTAATATGGGTGTATCATATTATTTTATAAATTCTCATAAATATTGTGAATTGGGGATGTCCATAAATTACCTATATGAATTAATATATATAAATATTCCCCTCAGGGTGTAATCAAAGAAGATTTTTTAATGTATAGATTGTTTCGTTATTTTTAGTTGATATTAGAATATCTGTGATTTTTTTATGTTATATATATGCGATTCAGATGTGATATTAATTATGGATTGATTTAATCAATATCAAGAATACACTAACTATCATCACCGATGGGTATCTTTCACATCACTTGGGGGTGATAGTTATACCCTTTCTCGTGAGTAGGATTTTCTGGTAGGCCATCTCGGTCTTAACCATCAGTAGTTAGGGATTATTTCAACCCAGTTTTCTAATGTTTTTCTAGGTTATGTGGAGAATTGGTTGGACATATAAATATGGAAATAGGGGGGGGGGTGAATTTATATTTTTTAAAAAATAAAGTGGAATAAAAATATAATTCAAAATTAAATTATTTTGAAAGAATAAAATGATAAATTGATTGAGTGATAGTTGATAAATTTGATTTGCGTTATAAAAATAATATCAAAGTAATTTAAGCATGTAAATGTTGAAATAGAATTTATAAAAGTATTTTAATCAATGATAAATGATGCAATGTGATAAAGTAAATAGAGAGAACATACAATTGATAAAGAGTTCGATAATAGCTCAATGTGAGCCCCTATATATCCACCCCTTGACTTTATAGGTAAATATTATAAATACCTTGATCTTAGTGGTGATTAAGAAAATTTTCCATCACAATTATGGTTTATGGCCACAATATTGAGAATTTTCAGTAGCTAAGGAAACCATACCTCATTTTTTCAAAGCGAGAACCCTTTTGAGAAAGGTGATAAGAGAAAATAGGTTTTCTTGGTGCAAAACTATTACAATTCCACTCAAAAATTTATTGTAAGTATGATTAAAATTTGGGATGAAATATTTGAGAGAAAGTTTGAGAGTATTTGAGAGATTTAGAGATGATAAAGGCTCCTTGAGAGGATTTAGGGATTCATATTGATTTAGTTGGAGAGTGTTTTTAGGAGAAATTGTTGATAATTTGTTCCTTCCAAGAGGCCAAGGGACTCGTTTTTTAGGCTCCAAGAGTACTGGGAACATTTTTGAATTTTTAAGGTGTAATGAATACATGGAATAGCGTGATTAATTCATTTTTAATTACATTAAATTCAATATCAGAGAAGTTGTATTGACACCACCGATTACTTGGTAGCAACCACTAGGTAGTTGGTGTCCTACCTGGAGCTGGGGGCGCTTCTAGAAGTAGCACTGGCAATCCAATACACCTCCACTAGTTGGTCAGTAGACTTATACTGAAGATGATAGTTCTTCCTTCATAATCGGCTAGTTTGTGGGACCCAACTTATTGGAAAGCAGATTTTGTGGACAATAGGATCTACTAGAAACATGGAACCAGCTGTCTGGTACCTTACACTGACTAACTGGTGCAACCCGCTACTATCCATCTTTAAGAATAGCCAACTCCAATCATTTTTGAAGACTTCATTAGATATTTAAACTTGATTATATGTTCTTGAATCATTAAATAAGATATTCCCAATACATTAATAAGACTTCAAAATATATTTAATATTCCACTACATTCTATGACTTGGTATTCAATAAAAACACTAAAAATCACTTATATAAAATAGTTAGAAACATAGGTGAGTGTTTGTGATCATGAAAAAACTATGAAATATTGAGGTACAATAATAATACCCTTTTTAATGATAGAAGACACTTAACATAAAAAGATAAATTAAGTAAAAATCAATAGTAAAAGATATAGTAATGTAATCTAAGGAATTAATAAGATATTCAATGAGCTCAATAAGTAAACAACAATAAATATAAATTTTAAATAAATATGAATTTTAATATCTCTCCCATTGTAAAACAATTAAGCACTATAAAGTTCTAAAACATTTTTTAAATTTATAGACAACACTTCTCTATAAAATTTTCCACCTTTTATTAAAATAATATTGTTAATAAATTTCTCCCCCTTAGTGATTATCAAAATTAAAAATAAGGAGAGGAAGGAGAAACTTAAGATTTATTTGAAAAACCAAAAATAAGGATTTGAAAATAAACTTCAAAAGAGAAAAAGTTTTTTAAAATAATAAAACTAATGATATTTTAAAAAAACATTTTGGCTTCCAAATATCCTCTTTAATAGAAGTATTTGAGAGATATAGAGAGAAAATAATAAAATAAGATAAAAAAATAAAAATAGATTTAAAAAATAATAAATTTGGAAGATAAAATAAGAATAAATATAGGGAAGTTATAATAGAAAATAAGAAGATAGAAAGAGAAAATAAGGAAAATAAATTAGATACATACCTTTTCCATGACACAACTTTCCTGAAAGAATGCGATTACCACCATTGATTTTAAATATTCATAAAAGATATTGAATAAGGTACTTTGAAGTGATACCATACTTTTAAATCATTCTTTGATTTCTATTTTGTTAAATATAACTCAAGAATAACATTATAGAGACAAATATATAATTTTTTGCACATAATTAATATTCCACAAAAAGAGATAAAAACAAAAAATTTTCTTTTGAAAAGAGAGTATATATAAACAATTCTATAATTATTGAAAAAAAATTTATTTTAAAAAATAGCATTAATAAAAGTACTTGTTCTAATAAAATATATTTTTTAAAATTTGAAAATAATAGATAACATTTTGAAAATAATTAATTTTAAAATAAAAGATATCTCTTAAGGAAAATTTCATAATTAAAAAGATAAGTCTAACCTCATATGGTAGCCCAAGTGAGATATAGAGATTATAGCTAAGATAAAATAAAAATATAAAACAAGAATTTCATGTTTTAAAATAAGATAAATATTTTTAGAAATAAAACTAAATATAACCATAGATCAAATGAAAAGCATCATAATAGTAAAGTTTATAATTCATATTTAATAAATTAAAAATGATCAATAGTTAAAGTTTTGGTGAAAATATAAGTGATTTGATATTGTATTGAAATAAAAATATAATAAGAAATCACCTTTTTGGATGTGATCTCTAAAGAAATGGTTTCTAAGGTCACTATCTTTGGTGAGATAGTGTTTTATAAGTTTTTTAGAGATATTTATGGTATTGGTGCTTTCAAACTTAATAGGGATATGTTTTATCAATATTATTTGGGTGCAAAAACTCTCAATAGTTATGTTTTCATATTAAGATATAGAAAGATAAACATATATCTATATATTACTACACTATGAGATGAGGAATTTTTCAAGTAGGTGGAAAGTTATAATTATACATTTCCTATCTAGTTGGCATCCTAAAAAATCATCATAAAAAACAAGTTAATTCAAAATAATTTTATTTTAGATAAAAAAATACAAATTTTTTTATTCTTTTTAAATAACAAAAAATCATTTTTTTTGATTTGAAATGAGATTCCTTCAGATTTTATTGCAAATGAACATAGAGATAAATAATGAACATGGTATCTGGTTGGGTCATGGTAATATAAAGTAGAATATCGATAATACTTTTATAAATCCTTCTTTCAATCACCTTACTAGATTTATCTAATATTAACTTACAATTTGTACTAATTGAAATACTAATTTCTTTAGTGTGATCATTTCTAAATCATTTTAATAGTTCATTAGTGTATTTTCCTTAGTTTAAAAGATGCTACGATTTCTTTGAGAAATGTAAAAACAAAGAAAGAATTTGAGTTAACCCATAAATATCATATCAAATTCTTTTTTCATTAAATTTAAAAATTTAAAAATAGAGATTCATTGATAGAGCCAAAAATCATATCATAAATATAAATTTGTATAAGTAACAAATAATTTTAGATATGTTTTAGAAAAAGGGTTGAATTAGATTTTCTCATTTTAAAACCATTTGATAAAATAAAATTTTAAAGATTTTCATACCAATATAGGGGGATTGTTTTAATAAATAAATATATCTAGTTAATTTAAAAATAGAATTTGGAAAAAGGGACTTTTAAAACCAATTGGTTGTTCCCCAAAAACATTTTTAGAAATCAAAGTATTTTAAAAAGAAATTTTAATATCCATTTGAAAGAGATTGAAATGAAGATGAGAGGAAATTTTAAACATGATTATAATAAATTATAACCAATAGATGTGTTAAAATCATTCACCATAATATATTACTTCTTCTTGGCTATAATATTTTCTAGCTAAACAAGCTTTATTTCTGGTTATATTACCAAGATCATCTAGCTTAATCTTAAAAACCCATTTAGAGCCTATAATAGAATTATTGTTAAGTATTTCCATGAGAGTCTATACATAATTTAGATTGAATTAATTTAGTTATAATTTCATTGAAATTACATAATTTTTATTATTAAGGTCATCATTAAGGTTTTGGGGTTTTAGAGAAGCGATAAAGACAATGTGTTTGACCTCATTTAAGACTAATCTTCTTGTATGAGTTCCAATTTGAAAATATCCAATGAAATTTTCAAGGATATAGTATCTAGATATTTTAAAATATCTAGGTAAATAATTTTAAATATATTTTTTTTTCTATTTTAACATATTTATTTTGAGAATATTTATTTAAATAATAATTTTAAAAGAATTTTGACAAAGAGATTTTGGAAAACATTTATAAAAATCACCATTGATTGATTATTCCACTAATTTTTTCAATTTGTTAAAGACTCAGTCTACCGTTATTGAGTTTGAATACCCAATAAATACATCTTCATCATATTTAGAATCAAATTTTCCATGTTTGTCTTTGGTGTTTAAAATAAATCATTTACAACCAAATAAATTTAAAATATGACTTTGGTTTTTTATATTCTAAAGTTCATAATGGGTCATTTTTAGAAAATGTATTATTAGAATGATATTAATTATAAATCCTACAGTATTTAGGGCCTTATCCCATAAATATTTTGGAAAATTAAAATCATTTAAAAGTGTTCGAGTGGTTTCTTGGATAATTTTATTTTTCCTCTCTGTTACCCCATTTTTTTGAGGGGTTTGAGGATAAAAAAAACAGTGATTGTATCCTTCAAAATAATATAAATCATTAATTGTTTTTCTATAATTATACAACACGATCACTTTGAATTGAAATAATTTTAGAACCATTTTAATTTTCAACTTTTTTAGAAAAATCGATGAATGATTTGAAGCCTTCACTTTTATTAAATAATAAAAATTCCCAAGTAAATCTTGTAAAGTCATTAATAATTACAAAATTGTGGGATTTAACTCATAAAATTTTGATTCGATAAGGATATAAAAAATAAATCTAAATTAATTCAAGAACTTTTGAATAATAAATACCTTTTTTATTTAAAAGATGATTTTTTTTTCTTAAAGTATTGACATGCTTGATAAACCGTGTCATTTTTTAAATGAAGTTTGGAAATATCTTGTATTAGTTGGTAATGGTTGAGTTTGACAAGTAAGTATGTGCTGTAATGACTAAAGTATCTATGAAAATGTTGTGAATCACTAACATATTCGCTAAAAAATATTATTTTTTTGGATAGAGAGAGATTTAAAATTAATTGTGTAACTGTTTTTAAATCTAGATGTGGTTAATAAAACCTTTCCCTTTGAGTTAAAAATTTCAAAAACATAATTTTTGAAATAAATTTTAAAACCACTATCACACAATTTACTAATGGTCATAAAATTATATTTTAATCCTTTTACAAATAAAGAATTTTTAATTAGAGTGGAGTTATAGAAACTGATGGTAACTTCACTGATTATCTTACCCTTAGACTTATTTCTAGAAGTGATGCAACATCCTTTAATTTTATTTTTTTAATTTATTTCATAGATCTCTCCACACATGTGTCTTGAGAAACCACTATCTAGGTACTATAGTGATTATTGGGGTTTTATTTAAAGACACATTTCCTATAAAATAAAATGACTAAAGGTTTTGGTTCCCACATGAATTTGGGTCATCTTATGTTATCCAATAAAGATTTAGGAATCCAAATTTATCTGGAATGAGGTTTTATTTTAGAATTTTTTTAGAAAGATGAATTGAATTTGGTCTCATGTATCTTGTATTAATGAAATCACATTCATAAATAAAATGACTAGTTATTTTAAAATAATTATAAAATTTATCTTCTAATAAAATTAAAAAAATAGTTTCCATAGGGATTCTTAGAGTTTCATGTATGATTGGAGAAACCAATACCAACCCATTATATTCTATGTCTTTGAGAGCCTAAAATTTTGTTTAAATTATTTTATTTTTGGGTGAATTTGGAAATAGAAGTTTTGAGGTATTTAATGTTGAATTTGAGTTTATCAACATATGGTTGATTCTTAACCTTTATGGATAGATCTTATTTTTATTTGAATAGAAGATCCTTTTATTTTTATGGATTTTATTTTTCTTGAACAAATTTCTTATATTTTATTCCATGTTCTTTATATAACAAATCAAGTTGATGAAAAAGTGTTTTTGAGTTGATCATGAGCATATTTTAAACCATTATAATTAATGAAACGTGAGGAGTAAGAATAAGAAGAGAGAGGGGAAGAATTTAGTGGAGAGAAATAGGAGGAAATAGGAATAGTAGTACTAAACTATTTGTATTCATCAACATGTTCCATATGTAACTTAATATCTAAGTTAGTTAAAGTGGATGATGAATTAGAATCCATAGGGTCATCTCTTGAACTCCACGTGGTGACTTAAAAAACATTCTTACCTTATTTATTTTATTTAATCTTATTTCTGTGTATGGTGAATTCCAGATTGATGTGACCTTTATTTTTTATATTCATAGCATGTCACTTATGGTTCCACCTTTTAACTTACCTTTTTGGATCAATTTAAAAACTTCTTATTCTTAAAGATGTTTTATATGTTATTGGTGAGTTGAGTAAAGTTTTTAACCTCACCCATGGATGTTTCATCACTGATATATTTAAAGGTGATGGTTTTCTTGACTTATTTAACTTTATTTTCTTTCCACTCATCTTGTTTCTTCATTGTTATTACCTATGCAATTAAGTATCCTATGAGTTATTCAACAACCATCTTCTTCACATATTTCACTTCTTGGATAAATGTAAATTTAAGATCCTAGAAGCTATTTAAAAACCATAGGATTTTCTTTATGGTCATTTTTGTAGATAATTCACCCCAATGGGTTTTATACCATTTCAAATTTTAGTAAATATTGTTTAAAACATACTAATAATAAATTAATTATAATTTATATATAATATTTAAAAATCTTAAAGAGGCATGTACAATATAGTGTCCTTTACTTTATTCATGACTTTGTGTGTGACTCATAATAAATTTAATATTTCATAAGAAGTTTTGTAAGTAGAAACATGATTAAACTCATTACAACCATGACTAGAATATAAGGCATTCATATCTTTGATATTAAGTGAAAAATTATTAATATCTTTGGGAGACCATTTTTCTTCGGAATCTTTAAATGGAATATACTCATGCATTTACTTTTTCTAAACAAGATAAATAATACAACCAAGGAATGTTTAAATCTTATTTTTTTCAATAGGAGTAATTAGTGACATTAAAAATAGGAGAATGTGAATAGGAATTAGATTTCATAATAAAATAGATCTTTTAAATTGATTAAGATTTTAAAAAATGGAAGACAATTTTGAAAAGAAGAATATTTTTGATAAAAAACAAATCCCTCCTTTGATAAAAATTATTTTTCAGAGAAATATAGAAAATGGTGGGGTGAATTTTCCTTTTAAAAAATTTAAAGTTGAATAATAAGTTAATTTAAAATTAAATTATTTTGAAATAATAAAATGATAAATCGTTTGGGATATAGTTTATAAATACAATTTGAGTTATAAAAATAATATCAATGTAATTTAAGAATGTAAATTTTTGAATAAAATTTATGAAATTATATGAGTCAATGATAAATGATGCAATGTAATAATGTAAAGATAGAGAAAAAACAATTGATAAGGAGTTCCTAAATATCTCAATGTGAGCCCTTATGTATCCTACCCTCAACTTGAGAGGTTAATATTATAAATCCTTTGATCTTAATAGTGATCAAGAAAATTTTAACTTATAATTTTGGTTAGTTAGTACCCTCTTGAGCTTCATCGGTATCCAAGGAGCATGTCCCTCACTTTTGTGGAGTGAGAACCCATTGGAGAAAGGTGATGACATGAGAGTAGTTTGCTTGGTAAAAATTCATTATAATTACACTAAAAAATATTTTAGATTTATCATTATAATTTGGGATGAGTGATTTAAAATAAGGTTCAATATTCATTGATATATTGAGAGATGATAAAGGATATTTGAGAGGATCTAGCGATTTAGTGTCAATTTGGTTAGAGAGAATCATTGAAAAAAAGTGTTTGAAAGTTATTACTTTCAAGAGGAAAAGGGGATGAATTAATAGTCTACAAGAGGAATAAAAAAATTATAAAATTCATCAGGTATAATTAAGTCATCTAATACTACCATTAAATAATTTTTTACTATATTAAATGAAATCTCAGATAAGCTATCTCGATGCCACCGGTTACCCAGTAGCCACCACTGGGTAGTTGGTGGCATACATGATGTTAGGTACACTTCTAGAATTATACCTAGATAGTTGGTACACCTCTACTAGTGGGATAGTGGAACTCCAGCAGTTGGCCAATGGGTCTTTTAGATAAGAGGAGCCACTGAACACATGGAACTGGCTAGCCGGTGCATCCCGTTTCTTACTATCGTTTAGAATAGCCAACTCCACTTCCTTCTAACGCATTATTTAGATCTATAAACATGATTCCATGTTATTTAATCATGAAATAATATATGTTCAGGACTTCAAAAATACATAAAAAGATAGTTAATATGCCTTTAAATTCCATGACTTGGTATTAAAAAAAAACACGGAATACCACTTAAATGAAATTGTTAGAAATATTGGTGAGTGTTTGTGATCATGAAAACACCATAGGAGAGAGAGGCACAATAAACATGAAATTCATCCATTACTATTTTATTTTACTATTTCAAAGAAATATTTAATAATGAATTCTTAGGGTTTCCATCCAATAGAGAGGATGAGTTTATGATCAAGATTATTCCAAGTGTGAACCCCATATCCATTCCTCTATATAGGATGGATATTTTAGATATTATAGAGATGAATACTTAGATAGTGGATTTGGAGACAAATGGATTTATTTTCCTAATCACATCCCCTTGGGGTGAACTTTTTTTATTCACCAGGAAGGAGAAAAAATCCTTGTTCTTATTTGTAGATTACTAGAGGTTGAACCAAGATATGATCAAGAATTGGTATCTATTTCTTGTATTGAATAACTTTTTAACCAGATGATGGGATCCATGTGGTTCTCCATGATTAAAATGAGGTCATGTTATAATCATCTATGTGTGAGGCCTTTAGATATTCCTCATACTAATTTCATTAGAATTTATAGACTATATTAGTATCTTGTGATGTTTTTTAGATTTATGAACATTCCAAGAGTGTTTATGGCCCTAATAAATTAGGAAATCTATATATATTTGGATTCTTTTATAGATATATTAATAAAAAATATTCTATTATACCCATAGCTGATTGAATAATATACTTGGAATCTAGAAATAGTTTTGAGTTCACTAAGAAAGAATCAAATTTATTCAATGATTTCAAAGTGTTAGTTCTCGATCAGTGAGGTATATTACTTAGGGAACATGATATTTATGATAGGAATATCAGTATACCCTGGGAAGGTAGAGGTTGTGGTTTCTTATGAGTGGACCAATAATATTTTTGAGACTTATAGATTTATAGGATTATCAAGATATTAATAGATGTTAATTCAGGACTTCTCTTGAATGGAAATACCGATAGTGGCCTTGACCAAGAAAGTGATAGAGTTACTATTTTTTGATTCTTGTTAGAGAGCATTCTGGGAGTTGAAGGGTAGATTAAATCCTCTATCAGTTTTGGCCTTACTTGTGCCTGATAAAATGTATATTATATATTATGATGTGTTGGGTATATTCTATGGTGGAATCTTGATGTAGGATGGGTGTGGTATACCTTATGGATCCATGTAGTTGAGGCCTCATGAGTATAATTATCTAATTGGAAATTTAGAGTTCGTGGTAGTAGTGAAGGCTTTGTTATACTGATTTCATTATCTTCTGGGAGAGAGGTTTGACGTATATATGGGATATAAGTGAAGATGATATTTCCTAAATCCTTGAATATATATATATATATATGTGTGTGTGTGTGTGACATGATATATATAAGTATATATGGTGTTTTATTTTGCATGGAAATTTTGATTTTCATGCATTATGGGTATATCATTTATACTACCTATGATAATAGTTATTTTTTAGGATGTTTGATTATAAAGACATAACCCCAGTATCCCAAAGTCGGTGCCTTACTTTATTATATTAGTATTATAAAAAAGTGTTCATATCCCAAAGGACATAATAGTGTAGTAGTTTTGGAAAACCAGATACAAACATAAGTTTTACATTAAAAATTGAAAGGAAAAAAACATAGAAAATCAATTGGAAACATCCATAACTCCTATATTATCCCTAAAAGTCATTCATAATATACATATTCACATCCTGGAAAAAATAAAACATAATAAATAGGTGAGCTCATTTTCTCAGTAAGGGTAAAAAATACAGTGGAAGCTATAAACATAAACAATAAGGCATAGTGAATAACTAAAAACACATTCCATTAAAACATAATATTTGACATATATGGAAGGAATAAATTTTTAAAAAATAATTACATATAAATAATTACATTATAATAAAACTTAACCATGAATATTATACTATTCAAATAATCATAGAGAATAATAATACTGACGGAAAGCATAATGTTGTACGCCTGCATTGTCATGATCTATCCTCAAGATAGTTACTGTCAAGAACTATCCTCAAGAAAGTTTAATTATGTGGGTAGAAACCTATCTATTTTTTTTCAATATCTATCCCCCTGAAAATTTAAAACTACTTGGAAACAAACGTGAAGGATTTTTAACCAACTGGCTTTGTCTCATGAGACCTACCAATGCATCGAGGGGCTATAGCAGGCCCTATCCATCACTTACTAAGTCCAATGAATTCTTCATATGTTGAATAATAAATTTAAAAAGATATATCTAAATCAAAGTATACCATACCACTTTGAAATATTTTACACATAATCATAGATGAAATTAATCTAATAAAATCATTAATAAATTCTTGAGAGAAATACCCTTTTACTTTGGAAGGAAGAGTTATTTTGAAAAATCATTTGTATTTTTAAACAAATAAGATTGTAAACATTAATATCCAAAAAAAGGGAAGTAAAATATATTAAAATAATATCCATACTGAAATTTTTAAACCAAATTGAAAACTTTTAAAAAGAGTATTTAAGAATTTTGAAATGAGCTACTTCAGTGCAATTTAAGAGAAAATAAAAATGAGTATTTGAAGTAGAAAAAGGATTAATTTTTTACATAAAACCAAAAAATAGATAAGATAATTTTTCATGATAAAAAGAGTGATTTTATAAAAATATTGGTTTCTTAAAACAGATTATGGAGTGTACTTGAAAATGGTTATGTAATTGAGAAGTTCCCTTAAATTGGGATTACTTATCAGAAGGAATTGAAAAGATAACCTTATAAAACATGTACCTACCCATAAAAGAAAGATGAAATGATCTAGATACCTGAGTTTGGAACATATAAATAGAATTTATAATAATTATAAAAAATAATTAAGAATTAATTTTTTGTGGAGAGAGAGAAAGCATAACCCGAATGAAAAATGGAGGTTTGGGGAGAATCCCTTACCACTTTGTAATCATTCGGATCATATTCCCCATAAAAGAAATAATTCTTAAATGAAAAATTTTATACAATGAAAATAAATATATTCATGATATTATACATTAAATGGAATTATACATACACCACACATAAGAAATAGTGATGAATAAGGTATATCTCACAAAAATAAAGGTGATATGAGAAAACACTTACCTTTTGTCTGAAATTGTTCTGCACTTGTACTTAACATCCTGGATATTGAAATTAGATTAATTAATAATTTAATTAATTACCTATTCAACATTTACTTTATTTATTATAGTTTTATTAAGTTCATTTATGTCCATTTTGATTAGTTATGAAATTCATTTTTTGTTTAGAAGTGTTCATTTCCTTGGTTTTCATGATTACTTCACTTACATACATGTACAAAAGATCATGTGAAATGGGTATATTTATAAATAATTGAAGTTATATTTTATTAATTAACTTACATAATATTAAATGGTTATATAATTAATTTGGTTATTTTGGGTGAGGATTAATCATTAGATAATACATTAGTGATAATTGTTTAGATTATTTTTGGCGTTTTTTCGAACATCATGAACTAGTTTTGTCTTATTAGTTAATATCATGTATATATACTGGTTATAGAACAATAAATAACTTATAATATGTATAATAAAATATTTTTTAACCATAATACTGGTTTTATAACCATCTTTGAACACGATAATGGAAAATGAAGTCGCATCGTCCACGATGGTGGTAAATCGGCACATCACGGACGATGTTTTGACTTTTAGAATAAAAGGGAGAGGATAAGGGGTTTGGAAATGGATCTTCCATTGACATAATAAAATTATAGTATATATAAGATAATGAAGTTATCATTCATGTTTGAACATAATATTTAAGGATAGAATAATAAGAAAATAAATTAAATGAAATTGAAAGAGAACAAAAAAAGATTTACCTCTTGAATTCTTCTCCTTGAGAATCTCCTTAAGGGACTTGGAAATGGTATTTTGGTGAGACCAGAAAGAAAAAAACATGGGGGAGAGGTTTTGTATATAAATTTATAATTATATAATCCAGATTCAAGTCTTTGAAAGTGTGATGAGATGGGGTGGTATTTATTGTGGAGGAGAGGGGTGTTTTTTGAACATTGTATTCATTTGTTCATTATTTTGGCTAAAGACAATGAAAAGATTGAGTATTATAACTAAATATATTAAAATAATGAATTAAATCCTAATATTATGGTCTTAAATTATCTACACATCATCTATGACTCAATAAATCATGTATTTGTCAAATACCATAAATTACCTTATTTCACTTTTCACAAAATTGAACTATTTTAGAAAAAACAAAAAAATTATCCCTACCATTTTTTTGATGTGTAGAATTAAAAAATGAACTCCATTTTATGAAAATAATTTTCTATATGTTATACATTTAATTTTTAATTAAAATAATCATTTATTAAAAAAATACCAATTTTAATATTATAACTGATTTTATAACACTTTCAAAAATTAATTAAGGTATCATAAATTATCTTATAATCATAAGACAAAAAATTATTAATTTATGAATCTATTTTTTTCAAATAAATTTTATTTTAAGTCATTATACTAATTATAAAATTATAATTAAATATTTATGACTTTTAAAAATACAAAAACTTAATTTATTATTTTTAAAACATTCAGTTACTTATATCAAGATATAAATTTACCATATTATCATTTATAAGATACCCAAATTTATTTATACTTTAATAGGTTAGGTTAATATTATATTGTTTATAATACTATTCCTAGCATTTACATCAATATTCCAATGGTCACATTATTATTAATAAAAAAATGAAACTTATCAGAAAAATCTGAAAAAATTAACCAATGTAAATTTTGATATTATGTTTTAAAAAATAATGTTTATTTTTTCAAATATAATTTATAAAAGTGTAAAAATTTATATTTAAAAAAAGTTCTCCATTAAGAGGTGGTAAAAACCATGTTTAGAAAGATATATTCTTCTTATGTGCAAAAATTTAATTTCTTCTTATCTTATGCCACTAAAAATATTTTGCATGAATGTATTTTTTTATTGAATATTTAATATATAAATTTAATTAACATATTTCACTAATATTTTTTATAAAATGTCTCTTTGGGAATAAAATTGTTTTTTTATAAAAATACAACTTTTATGTTCAATTGGTTTTTATTTATAATTAATTGGTGACCAATGAATTGATTTTATAAACATGTGTAATCTATATTTTCATATTTAATTAATATAATTTAATCACACCATTACCAATATATAAGATATAACTACAAAATATTCATATTTAATCATTTTTTAAGTTTGTAAGCTATCGAAGAAGTTAAATTTAAAAAGAGGCATCCCGTAAAATATTGGGGTGTTTCATTCTCCCCTCCTACAATAAATTAAGTCTTCAAAATTTGAAATTTTACTTCAAAAATAAAATCTTTATACTTTAAAATTACTTTTTGGGAAATCCACATTAGAAATAGGGTTATTAAAATATCCTCTTAATAAGAGGGAAAGGGAAATGCGAAGGTTACCACAAAACTAGGTATTTGAATAGGACTACATTAATGAGAAGTGAAAATATGGAAATGGAATAATAATATAACCCTAAATTTATGATGTAGAGTGGTAGAGAACATGGTCATTATAAAGTTAACCATCACAAAACCATAAATCTTGTGATCGGTTAAAATACCATTGATTTATCAGAAAGAAAAGTACACAGATAAAGTTTTTGTTCCAAAATAATTTTCGTAGAGTTGAGGGATTATTTTAATACCCATATAATCACTTGAGAAAGTAAACTTACATTATTAATTTTCATAATAATAATATCATCCTTTGTTTGTACTTCGATATATTTTCACATCATCCCTTACACTTGGAAATGAATTTTCAAGATGAATGTTTCACACATGAATCAATTTTAAAGAATCATATGGTCTTTAAGTCATTCCTTTGACCTTTAAATATTTATTAAACCAAGAAGGTTAACAAATTTTATGAATGAAAAATAATTTCCAAAGTTTTACATGATCCACTTCACAAGTAGTTAATAATAAGACTTTTCTAAAACATTTATTTCTAAATTCAATAGAAAAAAAATTAGAAGGAAGATCACAAAATTTCCAGAATCAACATAACATAAGATTTCCTCAAATAATGTAGTTATTATTTTCTCATACTAAATATATGAATACCATAATATCCTTTAAACCTTTATGAAAACATGCATTATTCCAAGAGTAAAATCTCAAGTTTTCAAATACATTCCTTTAATCTAAACATGTATTAAACCTTTCAAAGATAACATAAACCATCAAATCACTTACCAATTTATTGGTCACCAATACTTTCCCATAAAATTACATTTATCATTATTATCTCGACATCAGGAAAATAGTAAGGATTATATTTACCTCAACTATGTATTTTATTAAATGTTCCACTTTCTACTAAATCACTTTTTTTGGTACCATTCAACATATGATTTAAAATCATTAAATAAAAAGTACTACAATACAATCATTATATATTTAATGATTATTATAACTAGAATATCATAACATAATTCTTTAATCCAAAAATCCAGATATATTAATCATTTATCTTCATCTGAGATAATATCATAAGCATAACCATTATCCTTTATCTTTTGGGGGGTATATTCCTTTGAAACTTGAGACATTGATTTTTGTAGTGTCCAATATCCTTTTAGTTTAATCATTGCACATTGAAAACATTTTTCTTAACCTTGAAATCAAAATTATAGTGGTATTTTTCTCCAAACTTGTAGCAAACTCCCATTCATTTTAAGAAAGTATCTGAGTGTTTCTTTCCACAATTATCACCTGTGGGAAAATAATTCTCACACTTATTTCATTTATCAATATTTTTCTAGAAGTACTTGTGTTCTTTTGATTCCCTCGGAATCCATAATACTTTTATAATTTTTTCTTTGTCTCATTAGAACATGTTACTATGTCATCATATGATGAGAATGTTTGAGAGACTTGTTCCCTTTTAAGGATTGGCATAAGACCATAAAAGTTATGATACTTATTACTATTTGGATAATATGAATTGATGAATTTACCATTACTTCACCTAGGTTCCACTTATATACAATGGAATATAAAAAATTAGGTTATGAATCATAATTCATAATTTTAAACTAGAAAAACACTTAACATAAATTGAAAATTTATGGATAGCTAATATCATAATCATAAATACGTTTTCTTTGGGGACATATTTACATTTAAATCCTTTATAATGTTTTTTAAAAAGAATGTGAGTTATCCTAAGAATATCCCTTAGGAGTGTGAAATCAAGTGCACAGTAAAGCTCATTATTGTGCACCAGGTTATGCCAAGTCTGGCCCGATGCACCTTGTCAGAGTTGTTACTCCTAAGTACATCTATGCAAGAACCACATCCAATTTTATTATCCAGATAGAAATTTTTTTCTAGGAATACCCAAATAATATCTAACTTAACAAAATTATAGAATGCCATTATATGATTATCCTCAAAGTCTATCTTAGGTTTATGTTCTTAATACATGTTTTTTAAATCTATTTTCCAAATTTTCTACTAAAATTGATATGATAACAACTATAAAGACTCCAAACCTAATATAATAGACATTATTCCTTACTTTATTACATTGTTAATATGAAAAAGTGTTTGAATCTTAAAATACTGAATAATTTAGTAGTTTTTTAAAAAAAATACAAACATTAGTTTTACATTACAACTTGAAAGAAAAAACAACATAGAAACTCCATCAAAAACACTAATAAACCCAATATTATCCCTAAAATTCATTCATAACATATATATTCACATCCTAAAAAAATAAAATATAAGAAAGGGGTGATCTCAGATGTTCAATAAGGGTAAAGAATATAGTGGAATTTATAAAAATAAACAATAAGGCATGGTGAATAACTAAAAACACATGCCATTAAAACATAATCTTGAATATATTATGATAGAAATAAAATATGAATAAATAATCCCATATAAATAATCAAATGAGAATTAAACTTAACCATAGATATTTTACTAGTCAAATAATCAAATGGAATAATAATAAGGATAGAATGAATAATCTTGGATATCTATACTATCAAGATCTATCCTCAAGATAGTTACTATCAAGATATATACTCATGAAATTTTAAGTCTGTGAGTAAAAACTCATTTGATTTATATCAAGGTCTTTCCTCATGATTATTTAAAATTTATTTTAAGTAAACGTGAAGGATTTTCCCCAACTAATTTCATCTCATGAGACCTATCGATGCCTCGAGGGGCTATAAAGGGCCCCGCTCATCACTTACTAAGTCCAATGCATGGCTCATATAATGAATAATCAATTTAAAAAGATATATTTAAAACCAAGTGTTCCATATCACTTTAAAATATTTGAACCAGAATCATATATTAAAATACACTAATAAAATCATAGATAAATTCTTGATAGAAATGCCCTTTTACTTTGGAAATAATATTTCTTTTGGAAAATCATTTTTATTTTTCATAAAATTATATTGTAAACATGAATATTCAAAAAATGGAAGGAAAATATATTAATATAATATTAATAATGAAATTTGTAAACTGAAGTGAAAACTTGTAAAAAGATTTTTTAAGAAACTTTAGAAATGAGCCACTTTAGTGCGGTTTAAGAGAAAATATAAATGAGTCTTGAATGAAGACAAAGGATTAATTTTTTACATAAAATAAAAAAATATATAATATATTTTTTCATGATAAAAATAGTTATTTTAGAAAAATATTGGTTTCTTAATATAGATTATGGATTGTACTTGAAAATGGGTAAGAAATTGATAAGTTCCCTTATATTAGACTTTCTTATCAGAAGGAATTGGAAAGAAAACCTTATAAAACATGTATTTACCATCAAATAAAAATGAACTAATATGGATACATGATTTTGGAATATATAAATAGAATATAGAATAATTATATAAAAATAATAAATAATTACATTGGGGTAAAGAGAGAGAAATAGTAACTCGAATGAAAAATGGAGGTTCAAGGAGAACCCCTTACCAATTTGTAATCAGTCAGATTGTATTCCCTATAGAAGTAATATTTATCAAATGGAACATTTTATACCATGAAAATAAATATATTCATGATATTATACATAAAATCTAAGTATACATACATCACACATAATAAATAGTGGTGAATAATGAATATCTCACAGAAATAAATGTAAGATGAGAAAACCCTTACCTTATGTCTGAAAGTGTTCTGCACTTGTACTTAACATCCTAGATAGTGATATTAGATTCATTAATAATTTAATTAATAAACTATTAAATATTTATTTTATTTATTATATTTTTTAAGTTCATTTATGGTCTTTTTTACGAGTTATGAGATTCAATTTTGTCATTCAGAAGTGTTGGTTTGTTTGGTTTTTATGATCGGTTCACTTGTATACATGTATGAAAGATCATATGAAATGGGAATATTTATCTAGAATTGAAGTTATATATTATTAATTAACTTAAATAATATTAAATGGTTATATAATTCATTTTTTTATTTGAAGTTAGGATGAATAATTATATAAGATGTTAGTGATAACCATTTAAATTATTTTTGGTGGTTTTTCAATCGCTACGAACTATTGTTGTCTTATTAGTAAATATCATGTATATATATGGGTTCCAGAACACTTAATAACTTATAACTTGTATAATAAAATATTTTTTAACAATAATAATATTTTTCTAACTATACTTTAAGGCTCTAATGTAAAATGAAGTTTCATCATCCACGATAGTGGTAAATTGGCACATCACAGACGATGTTTTCATTTTTATAATAAAAGGGAGGAGAATGGGTTTGATGATGGATATTCCATTGAAATAATAAAATTAAACTATATATAATATAATTTATTTATCATATATGTTTGTACATAATATTTAAGGATATAATAAGAATAAAATAAATTAAAATAAATTGAAAGAGAACGGAAAAATAATTTACCTCTTGAATTATTCTCCTTAAGAACCTCTTTAAGGGACTTGGAAGTGGTCTTCTGGTGATAATATTAAGACCAAAATGTGGGGGAGAGGTTTGGGAGAGAAAATAGGTAAGACATAATCATGATTAAAGGATTTGGAAGTGTGAGGAGAAGGGGTGGTGAGGGGTGATATTTATAGTGGAGGAGAGGGTGTTTTTTGAATATTTTATTCATTTGTTTATTATTTTAGATCAAGACTATGAATAGTTTGAGAATTATCCCTAAATATAATAAAATAATTATGGATATTTCAATAACATGGGATTAAATTATCCATACATCATCTATGACTCAATAAATCATGTATTTGTTAAATAACATAAATTATCGTATTTCACTATTAAAAAAATCAACTATTTTAGAAAAATATAAAAAATTCACCCTAACCATTTTTTATGTGTATAATTCAAAAATTAACTCCATTTTAGATAAATAATATTCTAAATATTATAAAATTATTTTTAATGAAGATTATCATTTATTTGAAAAATACCAATTTTAAAATTATTATTGATTTTATAACACTTTGAAAAAGTAATTAATGTCTCATAAAATTATATTATAATAATAAGAGAAAAAATTATTAATTTATGAATCTATTTTATCAAAATATTTTTTTAAATCATTATATTAATTATAAAATTGTAATTAAATATTTATAACTTATAAAAATACAAACACTTAATTAATTATTTTTAAAACATTTAGTTACTTATATTAAAATATAAATATATATCATATTTTCATTGATAAGATACCCAAATTTTATTTATACTTTCACAGGTGAAGCTACTATTCTATTGGTCATATTAGTATTCTTAATGGTCAAATCATTATTCCAATAGTTACAAAACTATTCATCAAAAAATGAAACTTATCAGAAAAAAAAATTTAGCAGAAGTAAATTTTGATATTATGATTTAAAAAATAATGTTTATTTTATCAAATTTAATTTATAAATTTTTAAAATTTTTTATTTAAAACAAGTCATCCATTAAAATGTGGTAAAAACCACGTTTAGAAAAATATATCCTTCTTATGTGTAAAATTGAATTTATTATTATCATATGACTATAAAAATATTTTGGATGAATGTAAAAATATTTGATTGAATATATAATATATAAATATAATTATCATATTTCACTAATATTGTTTATAAAATGTCATTAGGGGAAAAATATTTTTAATAAAAACACATCTTGTATTTTCAATTGGTTTTCATTTCTAATTAATTGGTAACCAATGAATTAATTTTATAAACATGTTTAATCATTATTTTAATAATTTAATTAATCTCATTCATTCCCTCCATTCTAAATATATAATAGATAACTATAAAATATTAACATTTAATAATTTTTAAGCTCTTAAGATATCGAAGAAGTTAAATTAAAAAAGTGGCATATCTTAAAATCTTGGGGTATTACATTGATCATCCACATGAATATAATTTAATATAGTATTTTATTTAATGAAATGTTTTGGAGGAATTGTATTCATTTATATGATACATGAACTAACCATGGAATTTACTCATGCATTATAAACATATGAGTAAATGTGACTCCTCAAGGAGTGTCCTTATGGCTTATATAAACACTACCATGTGATGGAAATGTTTAAGGTGTACTTTTATTATTCTAGGTCAACAATACTAAATAACCATAGAATTATTATTTTTCTTCTTTTTGTATACCATTATTCTATAACATATTGGAAGAAAAGAGAATCCTATATATACCATATGTGATTTAGTCATCCAATAGATACACCTCAGGGAGGGGATATTGACTTTATATAGATGGGTTTCCAAAATGTAACTAAGTTGTTACATTTATGCATATCAATAGCGTAAAGATAATCATGGTGATGCCTATATCTGAGTAGTCATATAAAGTAACCTATGACTTACCTTTATGTAAGGGATTCATGTAAGAGGAATATAGACATACCCTTACTTTGAGTAGTCAATGTAAGGGTAATAATTTGGCTCATGTAAGGGTACGTACCAAATTCCTTTCGCTAAATTATATTAAGAACCTCCCCATGTCAAGGTAAGTTGTGTGAAGGTTTCTACGTAAAGGTAGATTGGTACTTACCCTAACATGAATATTTTACATAAAGGTATGAGTTGTTGTCCCTTACACAATGTCTGTTATATAACGGTCATAAATATTTATCCCTATATGGATTGTCAATGTAAGGATAGAGAAAGCATACCCTTATGAGTAATATGGATTCTATATCAAGGTAAACAGAAAGTTTTTAATTTTTTTAATTTTTTTTAAATTTTTTAATTGGTTATAAAATGTTTGTAAATTATTATAAAAGGTATTTTGGGAATATTTAATTTATAAGGAATTTAAAAATAAATTAATAAATTATAAATGGGTTATAATTAAAAAAATAAATGTTTATGAAAGTTTTTTTTATAAAATATTAAATGTTAATATTTGAAATACCTTTTAACAAAATTAAATGGCATGACTTATGATCTAGAAATAAATGTTTTTATTTATAAATTAAAATAAATAATTTATAAAGGTTTATAAATTATGAAATAAGTCCAAAATATAAAATTTTTATATTTAAATTATTAATTGTTCATAATTAATTATTTTTCATTATTCAAAATAAAAGGGGCCTTATTTGGATATTATTTAAACCATATAAAAAGTGTTTTGATGATTGATATGATCATGGTTTAAATAATGATTAAGATATGATATTTAGATTTTGTAAAATGTTTACATAATATAAATTTGGATTATAAATAGTTTATAATTTATAAAATATCATATATTTAAAATTTAAATTCTATATAATGATAAATATTAAAAAGTTCAAATTAGAATGAATATAAAGGGTTTATATTAAAAAATTCTAGAATGTCCATATTATAGTGATAAATTTTTTATAATTGTATTTCATTTTTGAATTTTTCATAAATAGTTATATGATATTTAAATATTTTAAATTTTCATTTATCTAAAGGTTATTCACTATTTTTATTCATAGTTAAAAATTGTTTATATTATTAATGTCTATATGCCAAAGTTTATATGGAAAATTTATTCTAGGGTAGAGCCTTTCATTTTAATTCTTAGAATGAATCCATAATGAATTTAGTTTTTAATATACCTTGAACTTAGTTTGTAATTTAATTTATTATCTTGAATTTAGTTACCAAATAAATCTTTGGCATATTTGGTGTTAGAGTTATGATGAATTAGATTATCTCTTGAGTCAAGTATCCCTAGGTAGAGGGACTTGGGATCAAACTACCTACTTACATGGAGGCCTATGCCTTGTCTAGGAAGGTGAATGGGGTTGGTTATCTATTTATATTGGCTTACTCATGTGGAGATCTTCAATATAATATAATTATAAACCTTTAAAAGAGTAGATCATGCACCTTATGAATATGACACATTCTGATATGTATAAATATACTTTACTTCTAATTCAAGTGAGTAACATAATCTTGTGGGTGGTGTAAAGAGTTATATATCAATTTTATTTTAAGATATTAATTTAGTGTAAAGAGTATGATTCAAAACTAAAATCACCAGAATCATGAATACATAAAAGGGAATAAAATGTGATAATTTGGTGAGACTTAATCTCCTTTAAATACTATGTGCATGATTCATTACAAAGTGGAACTTTTCAAGACCTCGATTATCCAGCCGGGTAGGTCATACTAAAGTTGAGAGACCCTAGATAATCTTATTTTTAAGGAAATAAAGCAATATTAATCCATATATTGTCATGCTAGGTAGGTTATGCTAAAGTTGAGTGCCCTTAGATTTTCCCCTTTTTGCTTTTTTTTAGAATTTTTTGGGTTACACTAATCAGGAGACCCTAAAAGGAATAGGTTATCTGATGAATAGATATAAGTTTATCCATATGATGGATTAGAAAAATATTTTTCCACTCAAATATCAAAGATTCTCAACTATTGTGATTAGTTTTATACCCTACCTAAATACCTAAGTGATGGGAGAAACACTAAAGATATCAGGATCTTAGTAAAATATATCACTTTACCCAATAAAGGATATAATTTATTTTAAAAGGGGGTCATCATTTTAGTCAAGGACCATTTAATAAATTTCCTTATTGAATGTTTATAAGAAATGAAAATCATATGATAAAATATTTTTTTATAGATAATATCAACATCATCATCAAGCTAAAATTTGTGATTAATCCTAGATAAAGAGAATATTAATGTAAGTTACTCTTAATACTTGGAAACTTAATAAAAGTTATTTAGAAATATTGGTGATTTTATAAAATTTATTAAGAAATATTTTATGTATCATAACTATTCATTCCTCTGTAACCAAGTGTTGAAATTGTTCAACATGTGAATATAGATTCTTATGGTAGTATAGAGCGATTCATTGAAGGTTTACAAGGAATTTGAACAAAGTAATATTAGTATCCACTCATATACTCAATATGATTGGGTACATTAAGGATTTATGGAATTTAAAACCCATATACTCAATAAGAATAGGTATTCCAAATGATATTCAATATGATTGAATAGGTTAATGACTTGGTGAGAGTAAAGGTTTCCTTAAACCATCATTGTTTATATGAATAAATTCTATTATTATGATATATATTTTCTATGAACTGTATGTTTTAAAAAGTTTTAAAAATATACAAAAGGATAGAATAAGAAAATAATTAAAGTTGGGAACTTGAATTTTTCTTTTAGGTGATGGAGTAAATGAGTTGCTGCATTAATAACTTGGATACTTCAAGATTGGATAAACATGTTATAAGATGTGTATTTTTATCTCATTTATCTCTTGATAATATCATGAAAAAATAGTTGTTTAAATAAAATGAGATAGATTTTTTTAAATAAATATGGTTTATGAATTGTTTAATCTAATCAAATTATGTATGGAGAGACTAAAAATGTCTGGTTATGGTTAGGGAATTTATCCTATTATCATCAATTTAAAAGTTCCAAAAATATGAATGAATTCAAATAATGTTTACATAACATTATCAAAATGGTGTGAATATATATAAAATTTTTATGTGATGTCTAGGTTTTAAAGTATTAAATAGATAATACAAGTATGTAAAATTTTAAACCAAAAGAAGTAAATTTGGTTGAAAATTTCAACAAATTTTCTTCATGAAGCTAATCAAGGTCGTTAAAATCTAGGGTTTTCAAGAAAGAATAGTAATAATTCAATATTATTGGATTATCCAAGATATAACTAAAGGATATTGTTTAACTCTTTGGAATTTCTTCATTGATTTTAAAATCTATTTGATATCAAATTTATATTTTATAAAGCGTTGTAAATATATAAGAGTTCAAAATAAAAGGACCAATTGATTGACCTTTTATTTTATATCAAGATATGAATTAAATGGTTACTACATCATGGATTTAAATGTAGAGGATTTTATCAATCTTAAATGAATTTAAGTAAAATATGTATATCTTCATGTCAATTCTATTATGAGATAAGAGAAGATACTAAAAAAAGAGTTGTGATGAACAATATAAGATGATTAATTGTATACACATGGTTTATGATTCATCAAGTTCTATAACATGTTTAGAGATGAATATATAGTTAAAATTGTTTATCTATGACAAAAATATTTATCCAGATATTTGTTAAAATATGAGGGAATGTTCTCTCACCACTCATCAGTGGTATATTTTAATAAAGTATTATTTTAAAAAAGTAAAGGGATATAACATATAAAATACCATACATGACACCAAAAAATATTTTATTTGTTAAATATTCCAACTAAAATTAAATAAATTTTATTTCCTAACACAATAGGGTTTTTTTTTATCTTAGCATGATATTCTAAAAATAATAATTTTTTTAAGAGTCTAGTGGGTGAAGAGTTGAAAATAGGATGAAGTCACAAGAGGGTGGTGAATTTTTTATTATTTTAAAAAACACGTAAATAATTTAAAATAGATCCCCTTTTATAACTTGAAAAATCTATGTTATTACCTTTTCCTTAAACAGATTATATTGTAGAATACAAGATAAATAGGTATAGTATTTTTATAGTGGTTCTGGTAATAAAGATCCCCTAGTCTACTCCACCAGCACTCTCTTCATGAGATTGGTTATTTTCACTAGCAGATCCTTTTCCAAGGGGTTTTGATGGTTGAGTGTAATAAATTTAAAATTATTACAAAATCTTTTACAAGGCTATAAAATGGTGAAATCAATATCCCTTGGAACACTCAATCACCCCAGTGTTAAAAAAGGTTTTATTTGTTTGTTGAAATCATCCAAAAAATAATTCAAATGAAAATACTGAAACTAAAAAATGAAGATATATTCATTGGAATAGAATAATAACTTCAAATAACTATCCTTAGGAAGAATATATGAACTTGATATATAGAATATTCAATAATATTGGATAAAACAACAAATTATTAGTAGAAAAAATACACATGATAGTATATTATAGCATGTATTTTTCCAAAGTGTAATATTTTAAATATTTAATGAACTGTAGAAGATAAATAATATATTTAAATATCAATATTTACAATAGATAGAAAAATATCCTCTGTTAATGAAAAAATCCAACATGATTTTAGAGAAACAGATATTTCTTTTTCATATATCTTCCTCAAATCAACATAATATTCTATTACATGATTGATAATTTCTTCTTTAAAATAATCCATTGAGAATAAATAAACACCCTGATTTAAATATGGTAATTTTGATCTACAAAAGTTTTTATACGAATCGTTATTTCAAAACACTCATCCTATTTAAAATTTCAATTTAATCAGACACTAAAAATCATAATATCACTTAGAAATTGGAATAAATTAATCCATTCATAAAGTTTTTTTGAAATGGAATTTGAATCAATTTATCAAGATATTTAATCCAATGAAATCATAGAATAAATCTCATAAATAATTCAAAATGAAAATCCCACAAATTACCGATTCAATGTGGGGTTACTCTGTACAAGGATAACTCGAAAAGTATGGGTGAAAACATATGGTTGATTTCAAATATATAATTATAGAACATGAAGAAGGATACCAACATTAGGTTACTTATGTTAGGTATATGAATTTTTTTTACTTAGTTGAATGTGAGGTTCCTTGAAAAATCTTAAGTTCCTAAACACAATGTTCAATATAAACATGAGGTTTGAAAAAATGAGGGTATCTTTGAGTATCCACTCTCAAATCTTTGAAATTATTATTCCTTTAGTATGCACACTCTTTCATCTGATACTATGATTCTTTAATCATATCTAAAACTTCTACCAGAATCAACTTTATAAAATTATGAAAAATATCAAATTACTGAATATATTCATCCATCATTTCTCCAAAATTGTTGACCAAAAATATGACTCCCAATTTTTAATAAGTCAACATTTAAACCAAATCCTTCTAATTTTCTAATAGAGTGTATAGGGGTAAAGTATTATACTGAAATATCTAAATCATTTCATCCATAGTTAAAATATAAATAGATAAAATCTCTTACCTTATCAACACATCTTCAAAACCCACTACACTAGATGTGGATACTCTCCCCTAACTGAAACTTACTCCATTTCACTTGATTTTTTTAAAAAACTACTTAATATCACTAAAATATGATTTTAAAAATATTCCACCTTTAAGATTTTCAACCTTGTCAATTAAAACCCTTACAATAGAATTAAAATATTCCCTAGAAATCAAGCCTTCCTTCAAACATTGATATTGAGTTTGGAGAGACTCATATTAATTTTTGGAACTATAAAAAATTCTCAAGTCTTCAACAGCCTTCCTTGAACTCTTAAGTTATGTTTGAATATTTATGACCACATATTTTTATTGATACCATTGAATTTTAATTTAATTTGTTGTCAATAAAGGGTTAATATGTGCTTGATATTATAATAGGAGATGAAGTATAGAATCACATAGAATTACTATTATCCATATTAATTCTGATAACTGTTAAACCTATCTTAAAGCTAAGGCACATATAAATGGTCTTTAAAGAAGTGAAAAAATGTATACAACATGTTGAAGAATAATTTAATGGATACCATGAAAAAAATTATTTTTTATGATGATTTATGGAGAAGAGATAATATTCATTTGAGAATGTATTGGTGCTTATAATTAGTTTTTTATAAGTATTTATGGGGGACATTATTATAAATAGGACAATTCTAAGATAGCCAGTAAGCCAACTCAAACCACACTTATGGGACATTGGATCACCACACAGGATCCAACCCACAAGGATATGCATGTGGTAGTTGTGAGGGTATATATAACCCATAGGGATTACACTTTTAAGTAGGATTATAGTGCATGAATATTTCCTGTAGAGTGTGCAAGTTGGAAAGAAAGGGAGAAAGTAGTGTGGCCCACCCCATTTGGTGTGTGCATGTGTACTCGGGTGCCCACCCCAATGGTATCTCAAGAGGAAGTGAGAACGCACTATAATATACAACGTAACTCAACCACTCACGAGACTAATGTGGGACACAAGATGCATGCTGAACTATTCATCCATTTAAAAGTTATGGATAAAAGTAAGGTTGTTTGATAAAGAAGTTCTAAACTATCTAATCATTATGAGAAATATTATTCAACCTCAAAATGCTTGACTGATATATGTACATTAGAGTTCTATATGCTGAAATCTTCTATGACTGGATCCAAACTCGATATTGTGGTATGATTTAGATCTTGAGAAGAATAAACCTTGGTTCTGAATGCACATAGGACACCATGTACATAAAATAATTCTTTTTAATCATGATCCACTGCCGAACTAATATATCTACATGAATACCACTCTAGGAACCATGGGTGTATAAGTTAATGCATGTGATCTTCATCACATTTATGTTATCATTTCACTATAAGGAGAAAACACAAACTCATGTTAGATGGTATTCCTTATTTTCGGTGTCATATTATGTAAGGAATAATGAAATCTTTAGTGAATTAAATTATAGAGTAAACAAAATATTTTTTGGTATATTAATATTTTCCTTGACATGGAATGAAACATAGAAGATAAGTGGTGGAGAACTCTCCAATAAATACCTAATTAGCATATCCAAAATCATTGTTGTTGATAACTATTGAGGCTCTTGATTTCCAGAGTGAAACAAAGAACTCTAAAACTTTATGCTTGTGTGAAGAATAAGATCTCACATAACTTGCTTATATTAGGGAGAGGATATCTCACAAGCCTTTTCTTGTGTTACACACGCTCATAGTGTTTTGTGAAGAATAATTTCAGGAAGGCACTTGTACCATTATGCATGAAGGTCTTTTTTCCCTTACATGAAATGAATTGAGAAACCATATACCCTTACATGAAGGGAAAGTTTGAAGAGAATAGAAGAATCCATATATATACAAACATACACAAGGGATAAAAGACATGAAGTGATTAAGATTTTTGAAACTTTTTAGAGTCACATAAAATAATAATAAAAGGAATCTGTCACGACCCGTCCTCGGGGCCTGTGCCGTGACTACCCCAAGCCCGCCTTCCATAGGCCAGGGGCTGGCGACTAGCACAAAGGCATAAATCCCAACAAAAAGGGAAGGCATTGCCTTTGAAAAGTAAACAAGCACCACAGAGTAAGCAAGCGGAAAAGTAAACACTAAGTAAAACTGTACAAGCTGTGCTGAAGTAAAAAGGGGCCGGAAATACAAGCCCAACTGTAAAGTACAACTGAAAGGAAAAACAACAACTGAAAAGGGAAAACTGCAGCGTCGAGCCGTCCTCTGGAAGTCCCACCTGAAGGGTGGGTACAGACAGCCTCCACTGCTCCTCGGGTCCACCTGACCGCTCCGAGTACATCCCGCCCAGTGGTCCACCTCCAGGTACTGTCCTGCTCCACACGCCTCCTCCACGATCAGCGCTGTCCGTCGTCTGAAACCAACACCACGAAGTGCGGGCATAGCCAGTGCAGGGGTGAGTATAAGCTACTCAGTAGGGACCCCGAGACCCCCGAAGGTCTCCCGAAATCCACAAAGGATAAATCACGAAAAGAGGTACAATCACGAAGTAACATCTGACACGGCTTAGGTATATGCCCATACATATACCTAAGTCATCAATTCCCCGATCGGCTCCAACGTCCGAGCCCTAGCACAACCCAGTCCACACAGGAAAGCAAAACGCATACCCACGCAGGATAGAACAACACAATCCACAAAGGAGAGTAAACAGTAAATCCACACAGGATAGCTCAACACAATCCACAAAGGAGAGTAACACAAGATTCAGCTCACACATGTATACTTCTTCGGATGACGATAAAGATGATCATTGAACCATCTAAGTCGTCGGACCCACGAAGGATCGATAGGTACTAACCTTGCAGTGACCCACACAGGATCGGGCCCACGCAGGACCTGTAGGAGTAGGCTCACACAGAACCGTTGAGAGATGACCCACACAGGATCGGACCCACACAGGATCGGGCCCACATAGGACCGAGCCCACGCAGGACCTGTAGGCGCTGGATCACACAGAACCGCTGAGCGCTGACCCACGCAGGATCAGACCCACACAGGATCGGGCCCACACAGGACCTGTAGCACTGATCCACGTAGGATCGCCGAGTGCAGTAGTCGTCGCAGTCCGCTGAGGATCTCTGCACAGTCGTCGCCGCAGTCCACTGAGGATCTCTGCACGGTCATCGTCGGAGTCCACGGAGGATCTCTGCACAGTCGTCGCCGTAGTCCACTGAGGATCTCTGCACGGTCGTCGCTGTCGAAGTAGCAGTCGCAGCCAGCACTAGGGTTCCCGCACACAGCAAGCTCGTTCGGGAGGGTCCGCTCCACGAGCCGAGAGGCTGATACATCAACTGACACAAAGTCCGAAGTTGATGTATCCAAAAGTTCCGTATCGTCAACAGGAACTCAACGTCGCAGACGGCGCGTCAATCGGACGCCCGGTCTCAGAGATATTGGCATTTTCGTCCCAGGGGCCCGGTTGGTTTTTTAAGGAAAAACCAACCCTACCGCACTCCACCTGCGTCCAAACCTCGGGCGGAGTATGCCAAAAGATCCGTCTCACTTAGAGGAATTCAACAAAGCTGACGGCACGTCAATCGGACGTCCGTAGCTCAAGATATGAGCGTTTCCGCTCCGAGGGCCCGGTTGGTCTCGTGTACGAACCAACCCGGCCGAACTCAAAGTATTCCGAAACCTTGAGTGCGATATACCGAAACGACCGCCTCGATCCAAGGATCGCGTTGCCGCTGACGGCGAGTCGTTTGGAGGCACGAAGCTCAAGATACGGGCATTGGAACGAAAACGTCCGAAGATGGGGGGTACGGGCCCGGGCCGACCCGGCCCGACCCCCCTGGGTCGGCCCGACCCGGGTCCGACCCGGTTGGCCCGGCCCGGCCCGGCCAGGGCCGGTCCGGCTCGGCCGGCTCGGCTCGGCCGAGCGGCGCGGGTGGAAGCCGCGGGCGCTGAACCGCGGCTTGAGGAAGAACCGCGGCCCGCGTGCGGGCCGCGCTGGTGAACCGCGGACGCGCTGAGCCGCGTCCGCCTGGACGAACCGGACCCGCGCGGCGCGGGTCCGTTGGCCGCCGCCGCCATGGCTGAAGCCGCGGCAGATTTCGTCCGGCGGCGCGCCGGGGCGCTGCCGCCTCCGGCCGCCGGCGCCGCCGCGCCGGTGACCCGCGCCGCCGGCAACTTCCGCGGGCCGCCGGTGTCGCTCCGGTGGCCCGTTTTCCTTCCCGTCTGCGCTGTTGCTCCTCCCGGGATCCGTTCTTTACTGCGGGATCGTCAAACGTCCGCTGCGGCACATTCCGTCGTCGACCGTCAAATCCGCACAAAACGAAGAACTGCGGAGGGTCGTCGGGCCATGTTCGTTTGGCCCGCACCCTCCGCGTTAGAGATAAACAACCGGGAGAAATTGTTCAACACATGAACCTACAATTTTAATTAAAATAAAATTTTTCATTTGAAACCGACTTTTTAATTTTCAAAGAACGTTCACGGGAAAATTAAAAAGGGGTAACTTTCCAAAATAAATCCCTACCTCGTCGATCGTCGCGCGCGGGCGTTCTTCGCGGAAAGGATCGTCGCAGAAGAGAGGGATCGTCGCGTCGTCGCGGGGAGGGGTCGCGTCGTCGCAGAAACCGGCGTTGAGTCGGCGAACTCAACGAACCAAGAACAACAGATTTAAATTATAATTAATTAAATCTGTGTTTAAAACCAAAAGAAAAGAACCTTGAGCGGAAATCCGAAATCACTCACCTCAAATGGTCGGTGATCGGAGATCGGAGATCGGAGATCGTAAGAACGTCTCGGGCGAAGGCGTCGTCGATTTTCGGGTTCGGCGTTCTTCGCGTTTCTCGCGTTCTTCGCGTTCTTTGCGAGGGAGAAGAAGTTACGATGGTTCTCTCAAATCTTCTCAAGCACAAATAACCAGAGGTTAAGCGTTGGCCTTATTTTACTATTACGCCAACGAATTTGAAAAACTGGTTAAGAAACGATCCATCAATTCGTTGAATTAATTCAACGAAAGAAACGACCAATTTAATTCACGAAAGAAACAGCCCATTTAATTCATGAAATAAACCACCCAATTAAATGGTCTGTTAAGAATTTAGAAAACGCGTCAGTTGACTTTCATTAAGACGGGTTTTCACGGGTGCGTTTCTTAGTGGAAAGAAACGGCGGGGCTCGTACGGGCCCCACCTCAAAAATATCCTACCAAGGGGGTAGGATATTTCTGGATAGCATCCTATCCAGTTCAACTCAGTTCAAGCCGCCCTTAAGTGGATTCAAGTGGCTTCCAAGTGGCTTAAGTGAAATAAAATAAAGTTGTCGCAAAATTATTTTATTTCTTAACTTTAAGCCCGAAAATTAAAAACCACACCCGAGCAAACGCAACTCCGGAAGAGGCGTTTCTAAGCGAATACCGGCGCTGCGATTTCATCGGTGCCCTTAGAATTTGATTCCGGGCACCAGTTCAAAAGTTAGAAAAACCCGCTCGTCCGTTCACTGAATGTACCCGAGCCAAACTTCGGAAAATGATTCCGGGCACACCGGGCCTCGGAATCAGGTGCCGTCGAAAACTTCGCTCTTGTAAAATTCCAAAGAAAATTAAGAAAAAAATTTCCTTGAAATTTACGGGTCTTTACATTACTCCCACCTCAGGACTTTACGTCCCTGTAAAGATACATCAAAAACTAGGGAAACAAATGTGGGTACTGAGCACGCATCTGAGCCTCCCTCTCCCAAGTGCTCTCTTGGAGGTTCCCGTGCTGCCATCTGATGCGCACAAGAGGAATCGATCGCCCACGTAGGACCCGATCCTGTCGATCCTCTATCTCCACTGGGACCTCCGCAAAAGTCGCTCCATCATCCACGTCTAGCTCCCCATAGTCAATGATGTGCGTCGGGTCGTGCACGTATCTCCTCAGCTGGGATACGTGGAAGACGTCGTGCAACCGGTGCAACTGAGGTGGCAGAGCCAGGCGATAAGCCACCTCGCCAATCCTGCTGAGGACCTAGAAAGGCCCGATGAAGCATGGAGACAACTTGCCGCCTCGGCCAAATCTCCGCAAACCACGTCGAGGTGAGACACGCAAGAAGACGTGGTCGCCATCCTCGAACTCTAGTGGCCTCCGCCTCCAGTCAGCATATGACTTCTGCCGGCTTTGTGCTGTCCTCATCCGCTCCTGGATGACCTGGACCTTCTCTGTCGTGGCCCGGACCATCTCTGGTCCCACAAGTGCTGACTCTCCAGGGTCTGTCCAGCACAAAGGAGATCTGCAAGGCCTACCGTACAACGCCTCGTAGGGTGCCATCCCGATGGTGGAGTGGTAGCTGTTGTTGTACGCGAACTCCACCAAGGGTAGGTGGTCCTCCCAGCTACGACCAAAGTCGAGGACACATGCGCGGAGCATGTCCTCGAGAGTCTGAATGTTCCTCTCCGTCTGACCATCCGTCTGAGGGTGAAAGGCGGTGCTCAGACGTAGTCGCGTCCCGAACACCTCCTGCAACCCCTTCCAAAGCCGGGAAGTAAAACGAGCGTCCCGATCGGAGATGATAGTCGATGGCACACCGTGAAGTCGTACAATCTCCTGAACGTAGAGACGCCCCAAGCTCTCCACTGAGCCCTGCTCTCGGATGGGTAAGAAGTGTGCCGACTTGGTGAGTCGGTCAACAATCACCCAAATGGAGTCGTGACCTCTGGAAGTGCGTGGAAGTCCAGTCACGAAGTCCATAGATATCCCGTCCCACTTCCACTCTGGGACCTCCAAGGGCTGTACCAAACCTGCTGGTACCTGATGCTCTGCCTTCACCTGCTGGCAGGTGAGGCACCGTGAAACGAACTCTGCCACAGCCTTCTTCATGCCCGGCCACCAGTGTTTTCGCCTGAGATCCTGGTACATCTTCGCCACTCCAGGATGTACCACCAAAGGAGAAGTGTGATACTCTCTCAGCACCTCCTCTCGTAAAGCGACTGGTACCAAGGTACGTCCTCTGAAAAGGACATCATGCTCTGCTCCAAGGGAGAAACCATCAGGTTCCTGTCCCGAGGATATCTGTGCACGCCGTGTCTCACAGTCAACGTCCCCATGCTGTGCCTCTCTGACCCGCTGAAGAAGCGGAGGAGAGACTGTGAGAGACTGAAGGAAGGCTGCTCCATCTCTATCCACGAAGGATATCTGCAAAGCGGCTAGCTGCTCTGTCGCCTCCTCAAGTAGCTGGATGCCCGTCCTCCTGCTGAGGGCATCAGCCACTACGTTCCCCTTCCCAGGAGTATAGACTATCTCAAAGTCGTAGTCCTGGAGGAACTCGAGCCATCGCCGCTGCCTCAGGTTCAGGTCCTTCTAAGAGAAGATGTACCTGAGACTCTGGTGGTCAGAAAAGACTGTGAAGCGCTCTCCCATCAGATAGTGTCGCCATGTCTTCAAGGAAAAGACCACTACTGCCAACTCCAAGTCATGGGTAGCGTAGTTCTGCTCATGAGGCCTCAACTGACGTGATCCGTAGGCAATCACGGCCCGCTCCTGCATCAGGACACACCCGAGTCCGGTCCCTGATGCATCGCAGTAGACTACGTATCCAACTCCCTCCTCAGGCAACCTCAAGATAGGTGCGCTGGTCAACCTCTGCCTCAGCTCCTGGAAGCTCTGCTGACATCTGTCTGACCACACGAAGGGTTTCCCCTTCTTCGTCAACGCTGAGAGTGGGGCCGCAACTCTGGAGAAGTCTGGCACAAATCTCCGATAGTATCCGGCTAGGCCCAAGAAACTCCGCACCTCTGTCACGCTCTTGGGTGGCTCCCAAGCTAGCACTTCCTCTATCTTCGCGGGATCCACTGCAACTCCCACCTCAGAAATGACGTGCCCCAAGAAGTGGACCTCACGTAACCAGAACTGACACTTCGAGAGCTTGCCATAAAGCTGGTGCTCTCGGAGTGTGTCTAGTACAACACGCAGGTGGTAGGCGTGCTCCTCCTCCGTCGTCGAGTACACCAAAATGTCGTCGATGAAGACCACGACAAATCGATCGAGGTATGGCTGGAAGATCCTATTCATGAGGCTCATGAACACTTCTGGAGCATTGGTCACGCCGAAAGGCATAACCAAGAACTCATAGTGGCTATACCGACACCTGAAGGCCGTCTTCTGCACATCCTCGTCTCGAACTCTGAGCTGATGATAGCCTGACCTGAGGTCTATCTTCGAGAACCACCGTGATCCCTTGAGCTGGTCGAAGAGGTCATCAATCCTGGGTAGCGGATACTTGTTCCTCACTGTCACCTGATTCAGGCGACGATAATCGACACACAGTCGCAAGCTCCCGTCCGCCTTCTTGGCGAACAAAATCGGGGAAGCCCAGGGCGAAACACTGGGTCGGATGAACCACTTGCCCTGCAAGTCCTCCAACTGTACCCGCAGCTCTCGAAGCTCAGCAGGGGCCATCCGATATGATGGAGTGGATATCGGGGCTGTCCCAGGGTACAGGTAAATATAAAAGTCTACCTCTCTGCGAGGAGGTAGTCCTGGAACGTCGTCGGGAAAGACGTCCGCGTACTGATCCACCACTGCAGGAAAACTGGGACTCCGCACGTCAACTGCTCCCAGGATGAGGCTAGCCAACTGATGAGTGATGGGCTGACCTCTCCTCTGCGTGAGTCCATCCTGTGCTTCTAAGGCTCCCTTCTCGCCGGTGAAGGTGAACCTGCTCCCGTCGGTGTGCACACATCGCACCTTGCGCCTAATGCAGTCAATCTGAGCATGGACCGTAGATAACCAATCCATGCCCAAGATGACGTCGTAAGGCCTCGACGCTGCTACAAGAAGATCCTAGCCGAAGCTCTCGCCTCCTAGAGTAAGCTCACACTGCCGGCACCAGTGCGTAATCGTCGAGTCTGCTCCCGTAGGAGTCTCTAGCCGTAAGGATCGAGCCAACGGCTCTGTCAGAATCTCCGAGCTCCGAACAAGGGCAGTGGCTATGAAAGAGTGACTCGCTCCTGTGTCTATCAGAACTGCAGCAAGGGTGGAATAGAAACAGATCGTACCTCGAATCATCTCTGGCGCACCGTGGTCGTAGGCCTCTGCTGCCTGGAGCTGAGCCTGTCTCTGCCCGCCAGCTCCCTGTGGTCGGGGCGGGCCTCATGGTGGTGGTGGTGGCAGAGCCTCAAAGCGTCGCCCACCACCTGCTGCTCGGCCAGCTCCTCTGCCTCATCCACCTCCTCCCTGCGGACCGCCACGGTCGACCCTCTGCCTCTGCCTGGGTGGTCCCTCCACCGTCTGCTGCCCCTCGGTACGACGGGTCGGGCAGTCACGAGCCATGTGGCCCTACCCACCGCACTCGTAGCACTGTCTGCCTCTCGGAAGGCTGGCTCCGGGCCGGGTGCCCTGCACTGCTGAGCCAGTGTCCCGAGGTCGCCTGCCGGAAGGTCTGGTCCGCCTGGAACCCTGAGTCATCCGCCGGCTACCAGCTGCCGAAGACTCCGCTGTCTGCCGCCCTGCGGTAGGTCTCGCTGTGGACTCAGCCAGGAAGCCCTCGATCAGGAGGGATCGCTCCAGTACTCCTGCCTGGGTCGGGATGCTGAGGGAGATCAGCGATGCCCTGATCTCGTGTCTCAAACCCTGCTCGAAGGTCCGGGCCCAGAAGAAGGGGTCCCGTACCATGTCTGTCGAGTACCGAGAAAGGTCGGTGAACCTCGCCGCGTACTGAGCGACCGTCAAGCTGCCCTGCCGCAACTGAAGAAGCTCCTGGATGCGTACCGCTCGAAGGGTGGCCGGGACGAACTCTGAGCGGAAGAGGCTCTCGAAGTCCGCCCAGATGAGGGTGGCCTCATCGTGTATCTGGAGCATCAGGCTCCACCAGCGTCCGGCTGCTGCGTGCAGTAGGCTCACCGCGAGGATCATCATGAGGTCTGCTGGCGTCCTCACTAGCCTGAAAACTCGGACGACCGCCTCCAGCCAGTCCTCGGCTGCCTGGGGGTCCGACTCCCCACGTAACCTGGGTGGTCGCTGGCACTGGAACTCGTGCAGAGCTCCAAGGCGTCATGCGTCGTCAGCTTCCAGTGCTGGAAGCATCGGGGGCTCGGTGGGTAAAGGTACCGCCGGTGCCTCTGCTGTCAACGGGCCCTGTACCGAGGCCTCGTCGCTCGGCGGGCTGTCGTCGCGCCCTACTCTGGGAACCCTAGCTGGCTGCTGTCGTCGTGCCATCCTGAAAAGGAACAAGTATTCCACGGTCAGAACAATATACCTGGTGAGCTGACACAAGTAATCACAAAGAAAACTTGAAACACACATGCAATCAATGTTTTCGTGCATTAAGTCGGAAATCAGAAGTCAGGGTCCTGGTGTATGGATACGTCGGCCGCCGCACCAACACTGGACTCCCTGGACTGATAACCACACTCAATACGCTAAACACTATTGCTTCACATAGAAGAAAGATCAGAGTCTGTGGTAGAACCGACCCCTCTGATACCAATTTGTCACGACCTGTCCTCGGGGCCCATGCCGTGACTACCCCAAGCCCGCCTTCCATAGGCCAGGGGCTGGCGACTAGCACCAAGGCGTAAATCCCAACAAAAAGGGAAGGCATTGCCTTTGAAAAGTAAACAAGCACCACAGAGTAAGCAAGCGGAAAAGTAAACACTAAGTAAAACTGTACAAGCTGTGCTGAAGTAAAAAGGGGCCGGAAATACAAGCCCAACTGTAAAGTACAACTGAAAGGAAAAACAGCAACTGAAAAGGGAAAACTACAGCGTCGAGCCGTCCTCTGGAAGTCCCACCTGAAGGGTGGGTACAGATAGCCTCCACTGCTCCTCGGGTCCACCTGACCGCTCCGAGTACGTCCCGCCCAGTGGTCCACCTCCAGGTACTGTCCTGCTCCACACGCCTCCTCCACGATCAGCGCTGTCCGTCGTCTGCAACCAACACCACGAAGTGCGGGCATAGCCCGTGCAGGGGTGAGTATAAGCTACTCAGTAGGGACCCCGAGACCCCCGAAGGTCTCCCAAAATCCACAAAGGATAAATCACGAAAAGAGGTACAATCACGAAGTAACATCTGACACGGCTTAGGTATATGCCCATACATATACCTAAGTCATCAATTCCCCGATCGGATCCAACGTCCGAGCCCTAGCACAACCCAGTCCACACAGGAAAGCAAAACGCATACCCACGCAGGATAGAACAACACAATCCACAAAGGAGAGTAAACAGTAAATCCACACAGGATAGCTCAACACAATCCACAAAGGAGAGTAACACAAGATTCAGCTCACATAGGTCTACTTCTTCGGATGACGATAAAGATGATCATTGAACCATCTAAGTCGTCGGACCCACGAAGGATCGATAGGTACTAACCTAGCAGTGACCCACACAGGATCGGGTCCACGCAGGACCTGTAGGAGTAGGCTCACACAGAACCGCTGAGAGATGACCCACACAGGATCGGACCCACACAGGATCGGGCCCACACAGGACCGGGCCCACGCAGGACCTGTAGGCGCTGGCTCAAACAGAACCGCTGAGCGCTGACCCACGCAGGATCGGACCCACACAGGATCGGGCCCACACAGGACCTGTAGCACTGATCCACGTAGGATCGCTGAGTGCAGTAGTCGTCGCAGTCCGCTGAGGATCTCTGCACAGTCGTCGCCGCAGTCCACTGAGGATCTCTGCACGGTCGTCGTCGGAGTTCACGAAGGATCTTTGCACGGTCGTCGCTGTCGAAGTAGCAGTCGCAGCCAACACTAGGGTTCCCGCACACAGCAAGCTCGTTCGGGAGGGTCCGCTCCACGAGCCGAGAGGCTGATACATCAACTGACACAAAGTCCGAAGTTGATGTATCCAAAAGTTCCGTATCGTCAACAGGAACTCAACGTCGCAGACGGTGCGTCAATTGGACGCCCGGTCTGAGAGATATTGGCATTTTCGTCCGAGGGGCCCGGTTGGTTTTTTAAGGCAAAACCAACCCGACCACACTCCACCTACGTCTAAACCTAGGGCGGAGAATGCCAAAAGATCCGTCTCACTTAGAGGGATTCAACAAAGCTGACGGCACGTCCATCGGACGTCCGTAGCTCAAGATATGAGCGTTTCCGCTCCGAGGGCCCGGTTGGTCTCGTGTACGAACCAACCCGGCCGAACTCAAAGTATTCCGAAACCTTAAGTGCGATATACCGAAACGACCGTCTCGATCCAAGGATCGCGTTGCCGCTGACGGCGAGTCGTTTGGAGGCACGAAGCTCAAGATACGGGCATTTGAACGAAAACGTCCGAAGATGGGGGGTACGGGCCCGGGCCGACCCGGCCCGACCCCCCCTGGGTCGGCCCGACCCGGTTGGCCCGGCCCGGCCCGGCCAGGGCCGGTCCGGCTCAGCCGGCTCGGCTCAGCCGAGCGGCGCGGGTGGAAGCCGCGGGCGCTGAGCCGCGGCTTGAGGAAGAACCGCGGCCCGCGTGCGGGCCGCGCTGGCGAACCGCGGGCGCGCTGAGCCGCGTCCGCCTAGACGAACCGGACCCACACGGCGCGGGTCCGTTGGCCGCCGCCTCCGCGGCTTCAGCCGTGGCGGATTTCGTCCGGCGGCGCGCCGGGGCGCCGCCGCCTCCGGCCGCCGGCGCCGCCGCGCCGGTGACCCGCGCCGCCGGCAACTTCCGCGGGCCGCCGGCGTCGCTCCGGTGGCCCGTTTTCCTTCCCGTCTGCGCCGTTGCTCCTCCCGGGATCCGTTCTTTACTGCGGGATCATCAAACGTCTGCTGCGGCACGTTCCGTCGTCGACTGTCAAATCCGCACAAAATGAAGAACGGAGGAGGGTCGTCGGACCGTGTTCGTTTGGCCCGCACCCTCCGCGTTAGAGATAAACAACCGGGAGAAAATTTTCAACACATGAACCGAAAATTTTAATTAAAATAAAATTGTTCATTTGAAACCGACTTTTTAATTTTCAAAGAACGTTCACGGGAAAATTATAAAGGGGTAACTTTCCAAAATAAATCCCTACCTTGTCGATCATCGCGCGCGGGCGTTCTTCGCGGAAAGGATCGTCGCAGAAGAGAGGGGTCGTCGCGTCGTCGCGGGGAGGGGTCGCGTCGTCGCGGAAACCGGCGTTGAGTCGGTGAACTCAACGAACCAAGAACAACAGATTTAAATTATAATTAATTAAATCTGTGTTTAAAACCAAAAGAAAAGAACCTTGAGCGGAAATCCAAAATCACTCACCTCAAATGGTCGGTGATCGGAGATCGGAGATCGGAGATCGGAAGAACGTCTCAGGCGAAGGCGTCGTCGATTTCCGGGTTCGGCGTTCTTCGCGTTTCTCGCGTTTTTCGCGTTCTTCGCGAGGGAGAAGAAGTTACGAGGGTTCTCTCAAATCTTCTCAAGCGCAAATAACCAGAGGTTAAGCGTTGACCTTATTTTATTATTACGCCAACGAATTTGAAAAACTGGTTAAGAAACGATCCATCAATTCGTTGAATTAATTCAACGAAAGAAACGACCCATTTAATTCACGAAAGAAACAGCCCATTTAATTCACGAAATAAACCGCCCAATTAAATGGTCTGTTAAGAATTTAGAAAACGCGTCGGTTGACTTTCATTAAGACGGGTTTTCACAGGTGCGTTTCTTAGCGGAAAGAAACGGCGAGGCTCGTACGGGCCCCACCTCACAAATATCCTACCAAGGGGGTAGGATATTTCTGGATAGCATCCTATCCAGTTCAACTCAGTTCAAGCCGCCCTTAAGTGGCTTCAAGTGGCTTCCAAGTGGCTTAAGTGAAATAAAATAAAGTTGTCGCAAAATTATTTTATTTCTTAACTTTAAACCCGAAAATTAAAAACCACAACCGAGCAAACGCAACTCCGGAAGAGGCGTTTCTAAGCGAATACCGGTGCTGCGATTTCATCGGTGCCCTCAGAATTCGATTCCGGGCACCGGTTCAAAAGTTAGAAAAACCCGCTCGTCCGTTCACTGAACGTACCCGAGCCAAACTTCGGAAAATGATTCCGGGCACACCGGGCCTCGGAATCAGGTGTCGTCAGAAACTGCGCTCTTGTAAAATTCCAAAGAAAATTAAGAAAAAAATTTCCTTGAAATTTACGGGTCTTTACAGAATCCATCTATTCTATAGTTTATTCAATTGTATGAATTATAATTGCATACATTATAATAAAAAAAGTTTGAGAAGACTCATGAAATTCATGCATGCATGGAGTGACATTGATAAATTTTATGCATTAATTTCACACATCAAAGTGAGGTTGAAACTTTTTCAGATAGAAGGAATAATTTCCCAAGCATTGTTTCACTGAGGAAACTAATCTTATACAAGTGATTTGGAATAATTTAGAAATACCAGCATCTCTAATTAATTAGGTAAAAAGGATCTTGAGGTGTACACAAGAAACTTTCATCCAGTAAGCTTGTGGAGGAGGATCATAATTTTTTTTTCTACAGTGGATTATATATTTTTAATAGAATAATAAGGAGCTTATGACTGGGGGTATAACATGTTGTTGAAGAGGATTTAGGGTAGGTGTATAACTAGTTGAGGAGAAGAAGAAGATTGGGGGTATAACCATCTAACGTTGATAAGTTTTATTTTTTGGGGGTATAACTAGGATAAACTAAAGGATCAACTACTATTGTGTATAACTAGTTGTTTTCTAAGACATTATAATTTATAATAAGACTACAATAGTTAATCAACATTGGGGGGGGGGGGGTACAACCAACATTAAAATGAGTGGGTCTTAGTACCAAATTTTTTAAACACCATGTTTTCTGCTCTCTATTATCACTCTGCATACAAAGTGTGCCTGTGATATATTATTGAGTAGATCAAAAACCTTAAAAACTTCAAGTGGCTGAATTAAAAATAAAATAATTCATAAAATTAAAACATCAATTCATCCATATTATTGGTTAATATGTCATGAGGATCTATAATTGGTATTAGATAAAGATTCCCTATAAAGATCCAAATTTGTTATTATGAACTACAGTTTTTAAAAAATGAGTGAGATACCTTATATGGAGAAAAAGGAAGTTATCTCTTAGGATAAGAAGCTAGAGATTTACACAAAGACTTAAAAGAACCGGAAGATCATATAGGAAAGGAAGCTAAAGAAGAATATTACATTAAAGTCAGAGACACCACTAACTCAAGGTTTTCAAAGTGGTATAAGTTGTAATAATTTTCTTTATTATGATTCTTATGATAGATCCTACACAAGATGTGATGATGATGTATCATATAGTGATCTTATTTTTTAATTCATATAAAATCTTGGGAAAGTTCCCAATTTTTTTTAAAATTATATTGTTGTAGTTTTCAAGGGTCTTCAAGATAAAAAAATATTGTTGAAAGAAGAGGATAATGTTATGGAAGAAGAATCATCTAAAAATTTTGGTGTATGAAAAACTCTCACAAAAATTTTCAGAATAAATTATGAAACAATCAACATTTTAAATGAAATATATTCTTAATTTATTGATGAATTTTAAAGTAATTTTTGTGAGAAAGATATATTTGAAATCGTTTTTATAAAATTTACCTATGAACTAGAAATTCTACATAATATATCTATTATTATAAATGATACCTAGTTGGAAGTTAAATTAAAAATAATTAAGAAGCTTGATTTTTTACTGACGTTTAACTAGGTGAATGATGATGAGATTCAAAAGATGAATATTTAGTGGGAAGAAATATTGAAATTAGTTGAATATGAGAAGATTTCTCTCAAATTTAAATTTCTTTAACATGAAGTGAAATAGATAAATATTGAAGAGACACAAGCTAAGACTTCCTAATATGGTGATAAAATAAGTATTTCTAAGAACACATCTAATAAGAGTCATATTTCTAAAAATACTACCCCTAGTGGAAAATGGATCTTGATATTATCTTAGGATAAATCTACTACAAGCTCATTGAAAAATAAAATATCTCAAGAATCAACTACATATTAAAAGATGGAATTGAATAAGGTTGGAATTATTGTTCCCAAAATAAAGCACAAAATAAGAACTATGTTTTCCAAAACCAAAAATGTGTCAAAGATAGTCAAAATCTATCACAAAAGAAGAAATTAAGATTTGTTGGCTACTATTGGTGCTATTGAAAGTTTGGTAATTAAGAAATATTTTTTTTCACATTATTTCATTATATAAAAAGTAAGTAATGATTATATTTAGGGGAATAAAAGATGAAGAAATGAGGAAAACAACACAATAGAAGAAAAATTCATAGAAAAGAAACCAGTATATCAAGAAAAGATATGAATAATTTGAAAATTTATATGATTACTATAATATAATTGGTCACTGTTACGATGAGTGTTGGTATGTACCAATCATATAAAAATCATTTTTTATGTAAAATGAATACTACAAAAAAGGGAAGTAGATAAGAAAATAAGACGACTATCCAAATATAGGATGTGAACAAAAGAAGAAGAATATTAAAAAAATAACTCCCAAGAAGTTTGTGAAGAATGATGGGATGGTGTCACACCAAATAAATGATGCTTCTATTTTGGTAAGAATTGTCACATTATGGATGAATGTGAATTTTAAAAGAACATAAACACTGAGGGAAGCAATATGGAATCAAAGAAAGAATCAATCTAAAAAAGAATCAATAGGATTGATTTTGTGAAAGCATTATCTAATGAATAATCTGGAACGTTTTCTAAAACAAGTAACTTTATGACTGTTAAAAATGTTCATGAAAGGTGTAATATGTCTATGAATTCATCTAAAAAATACTTTATATGTTTTTTTAGATAAGAAAAATTCCTATAGAATAAAGGTAAAGCACATTTGAATTCTTGTCATAAAAATATTATTGGGATAAAGGATTCAATACACAAAATGGGGACTGATCGTGTTTCTAAAAAATTATATTGGACTCACCTATTTTGATAATCCCAAACCACATTTTTATAATCTCTAAACATATATTGATAATCTCAAATCATATTTTTATAATACCAAATCATATTTTGATAATCCCAAATCATATTTTGATAATCCCAGATCATATTTTGTTTCATATTTAAGTGAGAACCATGACTTCATTCTTTTCTAATTATGTTTCATTAACGTTTCTTGTTCTTATAGAGTAATATTCATATACATTCAATCTCACTTCTTGATTGGTTAAGCTCACAGTGCAGAATTCATCTATGTACAGAGGTCACCGTTACCTAGCTTACCATTACAAGGTTACAACTACATGGTTACCGCTATAGAGGTCACTGTTACATATCTTACCATTACAAGGTTACAACTACATGGTTACCATTATAGAGGTCACCGTTACATAGCTCACCGCTACATGGTTACCGATACAAGGTTATAGTTACATGTTCACCGCTATATGGTTTACCGCGACAAGGTCACCATTACATGGTTACTGGTGTGAGCATATTGTTAAAGGTTTTCCAATGTGAACCTACAGTTAGCCTACCGATATGAAGGCTACCATTACCAGTCTACCAATGCTTATTCTTCCATACTTTTTCAATTTCTCAAATAATTTTCTAATGGTCATATTTGATAAAATAAATGCTCTGACATTAATTAATATTGATTGTAAACGTTTCAAGAGACAACACCGTGGACAGTATGAGGTACGAGAAAGCATGAACGTGATCTACTCATTCCCATTGTCGGAACTCAAATATAAAAAGAGAGACCATGAAATAAGAAGAGGATAGAGGACAAAAACAAGAAGAGTAAAATATACACAGACACGAAGAAAGGGTTGCATGAGAATGGGATGGATCTTACTTGCCACATCAAAAATCCGAACCATCCAGCACTAAGATCCTGAACCAAAAAGCATCATGAAGATCATTTTGGGATAAAACTCATTCCTGCCTTTTGTGCTTCATCAAATCTTGATCAACATTAGAAGCAAAAAATTGAAAGCTTGAACCTGGAGTTACGACACTCTGTTTTGGAAACAACTTCCAGAGATTGACTCGAACTTCATCATTTATCATTCCAAAGAGTCAAGAGAAGATCTACAAACACATAGAGCCTTTTAAACTCTTTCTCATCATAACTGCTATATTGTGTTTCTTTCTTTTACATCTTTGAGAAGTGTGTGTCACTCTTTATATCACACACTGTCTCCTATGATTAAAATGGAAGATATTAAATATCCTCACATCAGACTTCACTTTATCTATGTTTCCTACATATAAATTTTGAAGAGACCGTGTGTGGTCTGTTTTGTTTGTCTTTCCCAGGAAGAATAGTGGTAGAGGGTGTGTTCCCTAGACAGTTTGTGAAAACTGTTGTAAATACTGATACATGCTATGTATCAAGTCTTAATATAAACTTCTTGGTGGCATGTGATCACCAAGTGCAGAGGATTGGGTCTCGTCTTGAGACTGAACCTCTTGTTTATATTATTGTGAAAATTCTCATATACTCTGTTTTGATTTTATTCACTGCTTATATTTTCTTAAACATAAAACTGTTTTTACTTACACTTTGATAGTTAGTTTTGGTTAGTGTGTATATTTGTTTAATTCAGTAATTTTTTTTAAAAGTTGACATGGAGTTCTACACTGATTCATCTAAGGATTAATCACCCTTTGAGAAAACTGTTGACCATTTGAAAATTTATATTTCTACTGTCTTAATTAACTGGGCCGTTTTTAAATTGGGGCTTTTCTTAACTATAAAGTTTTTAACAAAAATTTTAAATTGGAACTCAATTCACCCCCCTCTTGAGTATCCACTCCGACCAACATTTGGTATTATAGGTTTGTTTATTTTCATTATTTTAAAATTATTCTCAATTGTGATTTTAGTTGTGTCTTAAAGATCTTAAAATTTCTGTCATATCTAAATTTTTAGTTCTTTAAATTCTAAGTAACCTTGGAAACTAGTGTTGAGGGTGCTGCTACTAACATTCCACCTTTATTTAATGGTAATAAATATTCTCGGTTGAAATTAAAAATAAAAATGTATTTAGAGAGTATGGGACCTGAAATATGGGATACAATTGATGAACAACATACATTACCTGCTACTACTAGAGACACATGGTCTCAGCTGACGAAAGCTACATATAATGTAAAGAAATTAATGCCTTGTATTTCTCTCTAGGTGATGATGAATTCAATAGAATATCTGCTTATAAAACTGCATATGAAATTTGGGACACTTTAGGTGTTTCTCATGAGGGATCAACTAATGTTAAAGAAATGAGACTAAATACATACACTATTAAATATGATAACATTAAAATGAAGCTTAATGAAATCATTTCTGACATATATCTTAGGTTCAACGAAATAGTAAATACTATGAGTCTTCTTGGGAAACCAGTGGACAACAAGGGCCAGATTATGAGACTGCTTCGATGCCTACCTAACAGATGGAGATGGACTTCTGTTTCCATCTGATAATCTTGTGACATAGGAAAACTTCCAGTGAAGGAGCTAATTGTAAAGCTTATGATTTATGAAGAAGAACTTTAGGTGAATCAAGAAGTAGATGAAGAACCAAAGAAGAAATCTGTAGCATTTAAGACTATTACCTCAAAGAACATGGATAAAGAAAAAGTTCAAGCTCCTATAGATACTTCCACAAATGAAGAATCAGACAGTGATGAGTAGATAACTCATCTTGCTAGAATATTCAAAAAATTCTACCGAAAGAAGAGATTCTTTAGGAATTAAAACTATAAGGGAAAGTATGATAGTAAAGGACAATGGAAGAAAGACAGAAAATGGAATGAAAACTCAAATGAAATAATCTGATATGAGTGAAAATGAAAAGGTCATGTGAAGGCAGACCAACCCAAGCTGAAATTTAGGAAGAAATATGAAGATAAGGGTAAAGGTTATAAAAAGGATATGAAAGCTACCTGTAGTGATTCAGAAGGCAGCTCTAGTGGATCTGATGCTTCTGATAGTGAACGGAACAACCATGCCAACTTATGTTTCATGACAGAAACATCTGAGGTAACAACCAATTCCCCTATGCCTAATGATTATTATTATGGTAATGAAGGTGAATAAAAAAATGATGACAATATGACTAAGGATGAACTATTTGAATATTGTGGAATTATTGAGGATACTTTTAATGAACTCAAGGTTAAATATAAATTATTAAAAAGACAACATGCTTTAAATACTAATTATAAATCTGATCTAGATATTGAAAAAGAAAAGCGTGCTCAACTGTTAAAGGAAAATACTGAACTCAAATTATCCAATGAACAATTAAAGAGAGATCTTGAAATATTTACTACTGGTAGAGATACCTTGACTTAGTTTCTAGGACAAAAGATTGCCCCAAAAGATACAAATGGTCTAGGATATCATCCAGGACAGAGAAGGTTTATCAAAACCAAATTTGTTCCAAAATTTGGACAGTTCATAGCTAGTTCAAGTTCTGGATCATCTTTTGAAAAATAATTCTCTAAAGGACCAAACAAATTGTTTATGTATCAAAAATATATCTGTTGATTATAGGAAACCTGTGAGACAAGTTTGGGTTCCCAAAGTTCTCCTTGCTGACCTCTATGGACCCAAGAAAATCTGGGTACCAAAGTTACCCCATGTCTAATCTATTTTGCAGGGATATTGTCTAAAGACATCATGTAAAGCTCTGTGGTACTTGGAAAATGGATGTTCAAGACATATGACATGATAATATTCATGTTTCAAAAGTCTGATTAAAGTTGATGATGGATATGTCACATTCAGTGATAATGTTAAAGGGAAAATTGCCAGCTTAGGCTAGATTGGTAACCCTAATACTGTATTAATTTCAAAATTACTTTTTGTTGATGGGTTAAAATACAATATTCTAATTATTTCTCAATTGTGTGATGATGGCTTTAATGTTAATTTTGAAAATGATGCATGTAATGTTTTTAATTCTAAAAATGATTTAATATTTAATGCTCTCAGAAATGAGAATGTATATGCTGTTGATTTAGATTCTTTAGTTAAGAAAATTTTTTCTTGTTTAAATGAATTTCATAAGGAATCCTGGTTGTGGCATAGAAGACTAAGACACTGCAATGCACACTCACTTAGCAAACTGACTAGGAAAGGTTTAGTTAGAGACTTACCTAAACTATAATTCCCACTTAACAAAGTGTGCAATCCCTGTTAAAAGGGAAATCAACACAAAGTTTCTTTCAAACCAAAGAAATAATTTTCTACTTCTCTACCGCTTGAGTTGGTTCACATGGATTTGTTTGGACCATCAAGAGTTTCAAGTTTAAATGGAAAGCATTATGTTTATGTTCTTGTAGATGATTTTTCTAGGTACACTTGGGTATACTTTCTAGCTAAAAAAGTGAAGAATGTTCTTATTTTATCAAATACTTCAAGTTTGTAGAAAATCTTAGTGGACTTAGGATCAAGATCTTGAGGATTGATCATGGTCGTGAGTTTGAAAATAAAGATTTTGAATCTTATTGATCACACAATGGATATAGTCACAACTTCTATACCCCTAGAACACCTCAATAGAATGGAGTCATGGAAAGAAGAAATAAGACTCTTCAAGAGATTGCTAGGTCAATGCTCAATGAATATGATTTTCTAATTTTCTTTTGGGATGAAGCTGTTAATATAGCTTGTTACATTATTAATAGAGTCTTGATTAGACCGATTCTTAAGAAGACCCCTTATGAGCTTTGGAACAATAGGAAGCCTAAGGTTAATTACTTTAGAGTTTTTGGTTGCAAAGTTTTTATCCTTAAAACTAAAGATAATCTTGAGAAATTTTCCTCCAAAAGTGATGAATGAATTTTAATAGGTTACTATATATTGAGTAAATCCTATAGAGTATTCAATAAGAAAACCAAATGTGTGGAAGAGTTAGTTCATGTAAAGTTTGATGAGACTAATCCACATGAACCCAAAACCTCTATTGAAGATCTTGAGGAAGATATGTCAATTCTAAACATTAATGATAATGATAGTGAATCCCCTACAAAAGTAACCACTTCTGGGAATCTTCTAGAATCTTCACCTATTGAGTGTGAACAAATAGACAATCATGAGGAGTCTAGTTCAACTATTTCTAGAGGTATTAGAACTCTCAAGAATTATCCTTTAGATGATGTAGTACGTGATTTAAATCAAGGAACAAAAACTAGATCTTTTCTGAGAAACTAGGTTGAACATCAAGCTTTTATTTCACAGCCTGAACCTTAAAATATCAATGATGCAATCAATTATGAATTTTGGGTGATGGCTATGCAAGAAGAATTTAATTAGTTTGAAAGAAACAAAGTTTAGGAACTAGTAGACAGACCTAAGGCAAGCTTAACCATAGGCACTAAATGGGTGTTTAAGAACAAAGTTGATGAGTCTAGAAATATAGTTAGAAACAATTCTAGACTAGTTTCACAAGGGTACAATTAAGAAGAAGGAATAGAATACGAGGAAACCTTCACTCCTGTAGTTAGACTAGAATCCATTAGAATACTACTTGCTTATGAAGATCATCTGTATTTCAAAATTTATCAAATGGATGTCAAACGTGATTTTCTAAATGGATATATAATTGTAGATGTATTTGTTGAACAACCCCTAGGATTTACAAATCCCCATTTTCTAAATCGTGTTTATAAACTATCTAAAGCCTTATATGTCCCAAAGCAAGCTCCAAGAGCTTGGTATGATAGACTTAGTTCTTTCATTATTTCAAAAGGTTTTACAAAAAGGATAACTGATCCTACTCACTTTATTAAAAGGATTTCCAAAGATGTTTTAATAATAAAAATCTATGTAGATGATATAATTTTTGGATCTTCTAAACATTCTTTATATACAAATTTTTCATCAATGATGAAAAATAAATTTGAGATGAGTTTAATGGGAGAACTTAAATGCTTCCTTGGATTTCAAAATTTTCAAAACAAAGATGGTATTATTTTAAATTAAAATAAATATATTAAATATCTTTTAAAACATTTTTGTTTGGATAATAGTAAAGGAAGTGATACACCTATGAGTACCACTCGCAAATTGGATGCTGATGAAACTAGAGAACCAGTGGATCAAACCAATTACAGAGGTATGATTGGGAGTATACATTACCTTAATGCTAGTAGACCTGATATTATGTTCAGTGTATGCATGTGTGATCGATTTCATGTCAATCCCAAAGAGTCTCATTTAAATGCTGTTAAAAGGATTTTTAAATATCTCAAGTATACTATAAATTTAGGAGTATTTTATACAATAGGATAACCTTTTGATTTAATAAGTTATTCGGATACAGACTTTGCTGGTTACAAGTTAGAAATAAAGAGAACCTTTGGAACATGTCACATTTTAGGAAAGTCACTAGTATCATGGTGTCGTAAGAAACAGAATTCTGTTGCATTATCCGCTGTAGAGGCTGAATATATAGCTGTTAGTAGTTGTTTTGTTCAAATTCTGTGGATGAAATACACTTTACTAGACTATGGATATCAATTCAAACATGTCTCTATAAACCATGAAAACACAAGTGCTATTAAAATCTCTAAGAATCTAGTATCTCATGCTAGAATAAATCATATTGATGTAATACATCACTTCTTGAGAGATCATTTTCAAAAAGGTGATATCACTCTTGAATTCATTGGTAATGAACATCAATTGGCTGATATATTCACAAATAATTTGAATTCTGAGAGGTTAAATTACATCAGACATGAGTTAGGTATGATAAACTATTAGAACCTCACTGTTAGAACCTTACCATTAGAACCTCACTGTTAGAACCTTACTGTTAGAATCTCCCTGTTAGAACCTCACCGTTAGGACCTCATTGTCAGGACCACACCATTATACCTTACAAATACCTCCTTAATGATAGACATTTGAAGTCCAGGACTTTGAGTTTTGTGTGCTCTCAACCGGAATCTGAAACATTTTTCTGCTATTATTTATTTATTTTATTTTTCGATCCCTAAATGAAAAAAATAGAACACATACCACATTTTGATCCACTTCAAACCCTCCTCCAAACCTCTTGCTCTAAAATCTCAGAACCTAAACCTCTACTGAAACATCGTACCACTCTGGATTAATGGATAGATTGAAGAGGCCGCTGGTCAGTGATGAAGGAGACACGCCTGATCCTAAGAGACCTAGAGCTGTATCGATTAGTAGAATCTAGACAGTGGAAAAGGTACTGAATCCGCATTTATCCAAGAGGGAGATAGTAGATAAGGAAGAAATAAGTTCAGAGTGGCTGCTTTCGAGTTGATCTTTAGTGCTTAAGGAATTTAAAGATTAGGGATGGGTTGAATGTTTTTCAAACAATAATGGACCCTATTATCTGAAATTGGTGAAGGATTTCTATGAGTATCTGAAGTTCGGACAGTCTGAGAATGAGCACTAGATGACTTCTCGAGTAAATGGAGTAAATGTAAGTTTCTCCTCTACTGAGTGGGTGGATTTTTTAAGGATTCCTCATGAATGAATTTATGACTATTACTCAAAAGTGGTTTCTCCCACTAGTGAGTTCTTTTTATATAAAGAATCTTTAGCTAAATTGAAAGGGAATGACATTACTAGGAAAGTCATTACTGCTAAAATTGTAGGAGAGGATAAACTACTTTTCAAATTTGTTCAGCATGTGATAAGTCCCAAGAGATGGGAATTCATTGTTTTGAAGTATCCTGACATATTCATTCTATATTTGCTGAAGCATAGACATAATATTAACCTGTTTAGGCTATTGATGATTCAACTTGAAGACATGACCAAGACTAGTTCCAAATCTAATGCCCTATTCCATGCCAAGATGATATCTCTTATGTTTAAAGTAAAAGGAGTTGCTAGAGATAAGGAAGAAATTTTTGTTGTACAAGATAACCATTGCATTACCAAAGTGCTTTGAAAACTGATGGAGATTAACTGGAATCCATGGCTGAAGAGATGGGTGAATTATGAGGCTAAGGTGTATGAAGAGTTTAATCCTGTGACTTATCCTACTAGGCCTAAGAATAAGAGGGACCCTGGTCTTAAGCCTGATGAAGCCAAGCCTGCCTACTTAGATGATGAAGAAGAAGTTGTTGCTTTGCAAGAAAGAGAGGACTCACCTATAGATGACAAGAGTGATCCTGACCTTCCCTCCAATCCTCGTATGACTATTGTATCCTTTGGTGAGCCTATCCCACCAAAGATATTTCCTATAAGGAAATCTTTCCTAATGGACAATGATAAGGAGACCAATGAAGAAGAAGGGGATAAAATTGTTTTTAGAGAAGTTATAGATACATAAGATGAGGATGAGGACTCTGAATCAAGTCATGCTGACCTTGAGACAACTACTTCTGAAAATGAAGATGAATGTCTAAGTCTTAGTCCTCTAATAAGACATACAAAAAGGGTAGAAAGTGGTGAAGAAGAAGAAGCTACAGATTCAGTTGAGGCTGGACCTATCTTGGAAGTAGTTAAAGATTCTGAAGTGGAAGTGGAAGTGGAAGTGAACCTTCCTGATGTTGTAGTTAATCAAGGAGGTATGGAGGAAATGAATGTGGTTGATTAAGAGATTTATCAGATTGAGGGGGAGGAACCTGCTGTTATAGGGTCAGTTTCTATTTTTCATGAGATTGAAGGCTGGTATGAGGACCCTTTATTTAAGGTATTGGGTCTTGAATATCATGACTTAGAAGAAGAGAGGACTAAAAGAAGACCCTCAGTACCAAATCTCACTTTTGTACCTTCAGAAACCTCTTTCCCTCAAGACTATGTCATAAAGATAGATCTTGAATCCCTAAAATCAGACCTGCAAAAAGTTTTTAGGGATATGACTTAAGAGGTGGAACAAGATGTGGCTCTAGCTCATGATCATCTAGCATCTGACTTATCCAACATGCACTCCAGTATTCAATCTACTCTACTCCAGGAAGTAAGGCAATAACTGAGTCAAATCAATGGGTTGGAAGATTCTATGGTTTCTGTGAAACAATCTATTGCCAAATTAGATGCTTATATGGCTTGAAGGACCCAAGTGGACAGATACCTTGCATATTTCAAAAGTATAGTTCAGAAAATGGTCATAGTATTTTAGGATTTAAAGAAATCTATGGAAATGCATGTGAAAGGGAAAGATAATGACTTCAAAAGATTGATAAATGTATTGAAAAAATATTTCAAGGAAACAGTATCCTTCTCTCTAGCTCCTCTAGCTGCATCTTCTTCCACTTCAGCTTCTCCTCCAATTGAAATTGAAGCTTTCAGGACCATTGTTAGAGAAGAAGTGAAAAAGTTCTCTGGTGGCAGTCCCACAGATTCTCAGGTCATTTCTATCAACAGGGAAATTCATAATCTTGTGGGAAACTATTTAAGAGAAGCTGCTCAGGATCATAAGGCCATCAAGGATCAAGTTGATTTCTACTACAAATGGGTGTACACCAAACATAAGATGGATGGTCACTTCAAGTTGTTGTTGGAAAACTTAAGGATCCCACCTATCACTCATGCCTTTAAAGATCAGGTTAGCAGACTCAGAGAATTGACTCCTGCTTTGGAAAAATTCATGGAGAATAAGGATGATTTTATTTATGCTATGGAGAGAGGTGGAAGTATCATTATGGACTTCAGGAACTTCTCTTGCCTTTCTTCCATGTGGATTGTACTCCAATCATAGTTCCTCCTACTCTGCCTACTTCTTCAGCTACTTCAGGTTCCACCAGTGCTGCTCCTTTGATGACTCTTATCTAGGCCATCAGAATCTTGACCCCCACGATTCCACAGATATCTACTCACTGCAGGTCTACTGATGCTTCTATTGTTGCTCCTCCTACCTTGCTAACTACCATCCCTCATCCTATCCCTCCACCTTCAGCACCTGCATCCTCTGCCTCCAAGGACAAATCTCTTATGGGCATATCTGATGTGGATTGAGTGTGGACTGTCTTATTTGATAGGTATTGGTGTATCAATTTTTCTATAATGTACTCCTATTTTATTAATAAAGATTTTCTCTTTTCATTATTTTTTTTCTGTACACTTTTTGTTAATCAGAAAGGGAGAGAAAATATTAAAGGGGAGAAAAAGGGGAGAAAAGGGGAGAAGTCATTCTCATGGGGGAGAAAATATTCAAAACTTCAATCTTCTGATTCAATGACATTAGCTGATGTGTTTTACCTTGTTTCAAAACTATTAGCAATTCCATAATTTGTGATTATCAAAAAGGGGGATATTGTTGGACTCACCTGTTTTGATAATCCCAAACCATATTTTTATAATCCCAAATCATATACTGATAATCTCAAATCATATTTTTATAATCCCAAATCATATTTTGATAATCCCAAATCATATTTTGGTAATCCAAAATCATATTTTGTTTTATATTTAAGTGATAACCAAGTCTTCATTCTTTGTTAATTATGTTTCATTAACATTTCCTGTTCCTATAGAGTAATATCTATACACTTTCAATCTCACTGCTTGATTGGTTAAGCTCACAGTGCAGAATTCATCTAAGTACAGAGGTCACCGTTATGTAGCTTAATGTTACAAGGTTATAGCTACATGGTTACTTCTACAGAGGTCACCATTACATAGCTTACCGTTACAAGGTTACAACTCCATGGTTATAGTTACAGAGGTCACCGTTAGATCACCACTACATGATTACCGCTATAAGGTTACAGTTACATGGTCACCACTATATGGTTTACCATGACAAGGTCATCGTTACATGGTTACTAGTGTGAGCATACTATTAATGGTTTGCCGATGTGCACCTACAATTATCCTACCAATATGAAGGCTACTGTTACCAGTCTACCGATGCTTATTCTTCCATACTTTGTCAATTTCTCAAATACTTTTCTGATAGTCATATTTGATAGAATAAATGCTCTAACATTAATTAATGTAGATTGTAAACGTTTCATGAGACAACACCATGGACAATACGAGGTACAAGAAAGCATGCACGTGATCTACTCATTCCCATTTTTATACCTCAAATATAAAAAATGAGACCATGAAATAAAAAGAGGATAGAGGATAAAAACAAGAAGAGTAACATATACGTAGACACGAAGAAAGGGTTTCATGAGAATTTTTATAGAGCTTACTTGCCACATCAAAAAGATGAACCATCCAGCACTAAGATCCTGAACTCACAGACATCATGAAGATCATTTTGGGATAAAACTCATTCCCGCCTTCTGTGATTCATCAAATCTTGATCAACATTAGAAGCAGAACATTGAAAGCTTGAACCTGGAGTTGTGACACTCTGTTTTGGAAACAACTTCCAGAGATTGACTCAAACTTCATCATTTCTCATTCTAAGGAGTCAAGAGCTGATCTACAAACACATAGAGCCTTCTAAACTCTTTCTCATCGTAACTTCTCTATTATGTTTCTTTCTTTTAAATATTTGAGGAGTATGTGTCACTATTTATATCACACACTATCCCCTGTGCTTAAACTAGAGGATATTAACTATCCTCACATCAAACTTCACCTTATCAGTGTTTCCCATGTATAACTGTGGAAGAGACCATGTGTGGTCTATTTTGTTTGTCTTTCCCACGAAGAAAAATGGTAGAGGGTGTGTTCCATGGATAGTTTTTGAAAACTGTTGTAAAGCCCGATACAAGATGTGTATCAAGTCTTAATATAAACTGCTTGGTGGTAGGTGATCACCAAGTGGAGAGGATTAGGTCTTGGCATGAGACTGAACCTCTTGTTTACATTGTTATGAAAATTATCATATACTCTATTTTTATTTTATCTGCTACTTATATTTTCTTAAATATAAAACTATTTTTTCTTACACTTTGATAGTTAGTTTTGGTTAGTGTGTGTATTTATTTAATTCAGTAAACTTGTTTCAATAATTGAATTGGTGTTCTACATTAATTCATCTAAGGATTAATCACCCTTTGAGAAACCTGTTGACCATTTGAACATTTATATTTATAGTGCCTTAATTAACTGGGCCGTTTTTAAATTGGGTTTTTTATTAACCATAAAGTTTTTAATAGAAATTTTAAATTGGAACTCAATTAAACCCCCTCTTGAGTATCCACTCCGACCAAAAAATTCTTAATCATATGATCAGAACCGTAGGAAGAGGCAAGAAACATGGAGAAAGAATATAAAACTGAAACTTCTTTGATAAAAAATGAGAATAATAATTTTTCATCTAATAAGATTACAGGGTTGAGAAGAACCTCTCAGCCCTATAGCTCTAACTAAGAAGCATTGAAGCTTCCTCCATATAATCTTACTCTTACTTATCTGAACTAACATGAATGGAATTAGAAAAGTTATGTTCATTATGGAGTTCATCAATTTCCATGATGATTATTGGAGTCTATCCCATAAGGGGGATCAAAACTGATGTAGATGTATTATCATAACCCTTGAAAAATTTCATAGATCATGTCAAACTATTTATCAAAAGAGGGTGATGGATCATAAATAATATGATTTACAGGGTGAGTAATATTTTATGCACTTGAAATGTTTTGATGTGTTTGTTAAGATGTGTGCAAGATATCACTTGAAAAACATACTCTGATATCCTCTGAAATGAATAAGTTTAATGTTATTGAGGATTTTATTATAGATAAATATTCTTTAAGGATACATTTTATTCTATAGTAACATCACTCTTATTTTATACACTAGGATATCCCTCATAGATTTATAGTTGACTAACTAAAATCTAATATCTTTATGAATGAATGTGGTTCCATTCATTAATTTGAGAGAAATATAAAATTTATGAAGAACAAATGACAAGTTAATATGATAACCCATAAATACACCTTTGTATTTATTATTAATAAGGGGGATAAGAAAATTTATATAATTTATATATTGATGTGATGAATTTTTTAGTGGTATTGAAAACAAATTAAAAGTGGTAGATTATTGATGAAAATGAAGTTGAATTGACTTTTTTTCAATAAAGGGTCAATATGTGCTTGAGATTATAAGAGGATATAAATTTGAGAAGTATAGAGAACTATTATTCTCTGTATTAATTCTGAATATTGTTGAATCAGTTTTAAAATAAAAGGCTTGGGTCAATGGTCATTAAAGAAATGACATAATATTGACAACATATAGAAGAAGAATTTAAGGGAGACTATGTAAAATATTATTTTTTATGTTTCTTTATAAAGAATAGATATTATACATTTTAAAATGGTTTAACTATTAAACTTAGTTTTTACTAAGTATTTATGAGGACCTTTATTAAAAAATAGGCCATCCCCAAGCTAGCCAGAAGGAAAACTCAACTTAACTTATGGGAACTTGTTTCACCATTAATAAGCTAGCCCACATGTCTAGTCATGAGGAAACAGTTAGGGTGTATAGTGCCCACAGAGAGAGTACTTTCAAGAGGGGGTATGGTGTACACATAACACCTATAGAGTGTGCATGGTGGCATGAAAGAGGGAAAGTGGTGCATCCAGACCCCTGTGGTGTGTGCATGGGTATCTAAGAGCCAACCTTAATTTTGGTTCAAGAGTTATCAAGAATGTATTGGAATATATATCATGGATAAACTACTTGTCAAACTGATGTGGGACATGAGACATGAAATTCACTATTCATTCATTTAAAAGTTACTAATAAAAGAAGGGTCATTCGATGAAGATGATCCCAACCATACGATCATTATGAGTAATCATCTTTAGGCTCCCAATGCTCAATGGATATTTTTAGATAAGAGTTATGAATACCAAAAGCTTCCATTACCATATCCAAACTTGATATCAATGTATGATCGAGATCTTGAGAAGAATAATAATTGGATCATCATGCACACAAGACATGATGAGTATGAAAGAGTCATTAAAAGCATGATCCACTATTGAATGAATATATCGACATGAATAAAATTCAAGGAATTATTGGTGTATAAGTTGATGCATGTAATCTTCATTGCATGCACGTGAGCACTTCACCATGAGGTGAAAACTCAAACTCACTTAAGAAGGGATGCTATATTTTTTAGTTTCATATTATTTGAGGAATGAAAAAATATTTAGTGAATTAAAGTATGGAGGGAAGAAAATATTTTTTGGGATATTTATATCAAACTTGAAACATAATTAAACATGGAACAATGGTGGTGGAGGCCTCACTTAAAAATTCCAAAGCACCATGGCCAAAAGCGCTACTGTCGATCATTCTTGAGGATCTCATTTTCCATAGTGAAATCTAGAACCATAAAGATTTATTCTTACATGAATAAGAATATCTCATGTGATTTAATATGTGAGGGAGAGGAGATATCATAGGACTTCACTCATGTTATACACACCCAAAGTGTTTCATGAATAATAATTCCATGAAGGCACATGTACCCTTATGTATAGAGGTGATTACCCTTATGTGAAGGTGACTGTACCCTTACATGAAGTGGATTTAGAAATAATATACCCTTAAACCTAGGGATAGTTTTAAGGAAAAATAATAACCCATGTATATACAAGCATACACAAGTGATAAAAGCTATGTAGGGATTAAGAATCGAGAAACTTTTGAGAAGCACAAAATAATAATAATAATAAAAGGAATCCATATGTTCTATGGTTCATTAAATGGTATGAATTATCCTTGGATTCATTAGAATAAAACATGTTTGATAAGACTCTTTTGATTCATGCATAAATCACCATTGAGAAATTATATACATTAATTGCATGCATTAAAGTGAGGTCAGGACTTCATCAAACAGAAGGAATAATTTCCAGAGAATTGTTTCATTGAGGAAACTGATCCTATACATGTGATTATAAATAATTTATATATAAAAAAATCTTTTATTCAACATGTTCAAAGGATATTGAGGCACAAATGAGAAAGTGATATCCAACATGCTCATGTAGGAGGATCATCAAAATATCTTTCATCAGATCTTCTGAAGAGAAGAAAAATGAGCTTGTGACTAGGGGATATAACCAATAATTGAAGAGGCTCAAGGATAAGGGTATAACCAGTTGAGAAGAATAAGAGGTTTGGGGGTGTAACCAACTAAGGAAGAAGAGTTGGATTACTGTTGTGGTATAATTAGTATCAACTTGAGGATTGACTACTAGGGTGAATAACCAGTTACCGCCGAAACCATTATAATTGATATTAATATTATAGTTGAGAATCCATGTTCGGGTTTATAATTGACATGTAAATGAGTAGGTATTAGTAAAAAACCTTGTAAATACCATGTGTTTTTCTCTCTCATGTCACTTCTACATACAAATTGATACTATGAGATATCACTAAGTGGATCGAGAACCTTAACAAGTTAAAGTGGTTGAATTAAAAAGAAAATAATCCATAACAATATTCCATTAATTCACCCCATATAAATGGTTAATATTTCCTAGGGCTCCATAATTTTAATTAATCAAACCTTTAGAATAGGATTTTAGTAAAATTTTGAGAAAGGGTTTCAAAAATGGAATCATCCTTATATTCTGAGGGTACATCCTCAACCCTTGCATAGGGTTATCCAAATTCATCTAATTGAAGTGATTTAACTTTAAAATCTTCACTAATTAGAGATGATATCTCTCCAAGAACTTTTATCACCTTATAAATTAATTCTACAGTCCTATACTTGGACTTCTAGAGTAAATAAACTGATTTATTCTCAATAAATTCAGTCATAACAGCAATGTAATGACCCAAAATTTTGAATAATATTTTGTTTACTCAAAATGTATGTTTTATAGTGTCATATTAATTAAAAAATTATAAGTATAAATTGAACTATAACTATTAGTTTTCGACCATTATATGATAATTGGACAATTTTGAATGGAGTTCAATATGATCGTTGTAAATAATTATAATTTTAATGTTATAATTATTTTTTATAAATAGAAATGACAATGGAAAAAATTAATTCAGAAAGAAGAGTCGATGGGATCTACTAGTAGAATTGTTCCATATGAATCCCACTTGACAGAGCTCAGGAAGGAGGTAGTGTCACTAGGCTTCACTCTAGACCAATCCTAATCCAATCATCAATATATAAATCTTGAAATAAATCAACTATGAGAGAAGTTTAAGGTCAATGAGATCACGATCCAAACATGTTCACTGAACGACCCCATGAAAGCCCCACCACCGTGCACCTTACACTTAGGGAATATGGTGGTATAGTAAATGGATATGTATCATGACCCTAGAATTATTATTTTGTACATTATTTTTTTATAGAATAATGAATATACTTTCATTCTATTAACATTACTTTATAAATGATTTTTAAAGGATAAATAATATTTTTGGTTAATATTAAAATTAAATTAAGAAATATATTTTGGTTAATTAATTTATTTTTGAAATAAATAATATTTTTATAAAATATTATTCTTAATTTACATTTACTAAATATAAATTATTTTATAATTTTATACAATTGTAATTTTTATTAAGGTTTGAAAGCTATTTTTTTCAAAACCCATGAATTTTCAATAAATGTCAGTTTTAATTTTTAAAGTAAAAATTAACATACTTAGAAAATTTCTTAGACAAAATTAATACCATTTTTGGATTCAGGAAGTCGAAATTATCTAATGGTGTATTTTTCATAATTTTTTGAGATAATTGAATTTTTGGGTAAAAATTAAATACCGTTTAAATATATAATGTGTTTTATGACATCATAATGACCCAATAGAGATGTGATAAAATACTATAAAAGGGATATACGACCAATATATGTCTTAACTTTAAAATAATGTGATTATATATTTTTTGACTAATTTTATGGTGCCTTAGTGGACCATATAATACTTATAAAATATTTTAACTTTTTGAAATGATTTCCTTGAGAGTGTGACTCACCTCCACATAAGAAAGCCTAATATTTTAATAAATTCGGACATTTTATTTATAAATAAAATTTTTCCACTCCACTTTGGAAAAAACCATAGGCAAAAACGATGGTATGTTTGGTGTTTTGATTAGTTTAATGTGTAGTGTCCAAAACCTAAATAATAAATAATTCCATCTCCTTCCCTATATAAACCCACTAAATATCCCATTAATCTTCATTAAAACCATTTGTACCATAACCAAACTATTCCATACTCTCTCTATAATCCTCCCAAGTCCCCCCAAGCTCCCAAGAAGCCTCTCTCAAGCCTCTACCAAGCCTTTGGAATCACACTTCCAAGTAAGGGATCCTCACTTTCCTTCCTTCCTTATTTAGGTCTATGTTTACTTTTATTGTTATGCCTTTTATTTTCAATTAAAAATGTTGGGGTATGATTTTTCACCTCCCTTATACAACCGTACTTATGTTTGAATTATTAGAGACCCCTTTCTCTCTCATTAATTCCTCCCATGTACACCCATTACCATACCGAAATTCTGTAAGGGATTTCTCTCTCCTCATTTACATTCAAGCAATTAATTTATATTATTAATATAAATTCCATTAAATATGTTGGGATATTATATTAAATTACCCCCTTACTTTCAATTTCATGTATAAATGATGAGAGACCCCTTTCTCTCTCATCAACCCATTTTATTATTTCAATTTGACATTGTCATGCTGCCGAAGATCCACCAAAATTTCCCATGCCAAAATCATCGTATAAGTGAATACCATACCAAGTTCTCTATCTAGGGTATTAACCTTTATGCACATGTACTTGTTGATTTTGTAATTACATTTATGCATTCAACATATCTTATTCGTGGAATAAATTATGATGTTTAATTAATCCACATTGTATGATCTATGTGGCACACTTATGTATGGAATGAAATGATTAAGATGGGTGCACCCTGATAACGCTCTAATGCATTGGGTAAAAAATACTATCATAATATTCCATGTGAAATGAGGGTTTACTCATTCAAAATCAATTTAAATGAGGGTTTAGTCATGCTAATTCATGTGCAATGAGGGTTTACTCATGTCCATGTGCAATGAGCCTTGGATCATGCTAATATCATGTTAAATGTTTTTTCCACATCTCCATGTTATAATAATCATGCTATATCATGCCTTTATGTTCATATTTATCCTATTCTCCATTTATATGCCTATTTCCTAACATGTATTGTATTCTTCATTTTATTCCATGTTTAATCCCTTATTGGGTTTTATAGATCACCATTTTCTTATGCATATCCTCAGGTTATCCCATGCAATGATAAGTAAGAAGGAATGTTGTGGTCATGTAAAAGGAGTTTTAAATAAATATATTTTATTTCTTATGTTATAAATTGTTGTGTAATATTCCTAATTTCCCATGAAACTAGACCTCTCAATCCTTAGATTTTTCTTAAGTGAAAATTTATGTAATAAATCTTGTTTAAGTGTGTAATAAAGATAAGGGTTGTTATAGTTGGTATCAGAGGATATGTTTAGTTATTTTTGGGATTAAGATTAGACAACTATAGTGAAAGACATAGGGATAATACTGATTATAAGAAAATAATCCCTAAATTTCGGTGAGTATAGAGTAAGTGATTTATCAAAAAAATACATCCCTGTCTGGATATGAACAAGTAGAGGTGGCTCTAGCACAAATATATCTAGGGGTAAAACCCAAAAACACCTCTTTGAGCTAGACTCGAATGAGGACTGGTGCACAACAATGGGCCTTGCTGCACTCTTGGTTCAACAATAATGGGGGATATTATTTGGTAAATTCATAATCTTAGTATGAACCATTATTAAGAGAATAAAAAAATTACTCTAAGAATATATGTTATGAAATAGATCATAGATAACCTAGATTGAAACTTAGGGTATCATAAGTTAGGATATACTGTAAAAGTTTATCCTTCTATGTCTAATGTTTTATTTTTTTCTTTCTTATTATCTATGTATTCAAACCCCCTAATTTTATTTTCTTTTTCTTAGTTAAAACATGGAAGGAGGAAGATCACAAACAACTATTCTCTCTCTTCCTAAAGAATAAATGGAGAGATTATCCTGAAGTCCTGCTTGGATGGATTTTAAAATTTTAAAAATATCAATGGCACATGCAAAAAACTTTATCAGGAATCCAATACCTCTATAATTGCATGATTATTTCAAGGATCAGGCACTGTCTATTGGAGAATATTTTACTCTCAACTTTCTTACCATGATAAGCATGGGAAGTACCATCTGGGTCTTTTCAAATTATTCTCTTTATTTCAAAATGATGAAGAACTAAATTATTTTCTAGATGCTGTAAAAGAGGGAGACCTCCAAGCAGCCAATATATATAAAATTAAATATTTATATCTTTGGGTAATGACCAAAACTGAAGTACCAAAACCCTATTTTGAAATATTTGAAGATGAATCATTAAGAAATTTTTATAAAAAACAAGTTCAAGAATATAATACAAAATTGTAGATAATAAATACCTTTTTAATGACTTATCAGTTCTTCCATTGATATAACCCAAGACACTTGAGGTGTTTTTGGGTAAAGGAAGTAGATGATTTTGAAAATATACTGAGGTTCCATTATGATCCATAAACCCTTTATACTTAAATTAAATGCTAATAGGAAAGTCTGAAGACCTCATTGAATAGATAAAGGAGAAGTACCCTTTCCTATTTTCACCTTAGTATGTAAAACAAAATTTTGGGGGAAAAATTTCTTAAGGGGGGAAGAATGTAATGACCTGAACATTTGAATAATATTTTGTTTCCTGAAAATGTATGTTTTATTTTCTCCCATTAATTAAAACTATATAAGTATAAATCGAATTATAACTATCAGTTTTCGACCATTATATGACCATTGGCCAATTATGACTGAAGATCAATATGACCATTGGAAACAATAATAATTTTAACATTATAATTATTGTTTATAAATAGAAATGACAATGGAAATAATTAATTTAGAAATAAGAGTCGATGACCTCTACTAGTAGAATTGTGCCATATGAAGCCCATTTGTTAGATCTAGAGAAGGAGGTAGATTCACTAGGCTTTACTCTGGACCAATCCTATTCCAATCTTCAACATGCAAATATTGAAAGAAATCACATATGATAGAAGTTAAAGCTCAATGAGATCATGATCCAAACCATGTTCACTGAACAACCCCATGGAAGCCCCACCATCGCGCACCTTACACTTAGGGCGTATGTTGGTGTAATAAAGGGATATGTATCATCACCCTATAATTATTATTATGTACATTATTTTTGTATAGAATAATGAATACACTTTCACTCTATTAACTTTACTTTGTAAATTATTTTTAAAGCATAAATAGTATTTTTGGTTAATATTCAAATTGAATTAAGAAATATATTTTTGTGAATTAATGTATTTTTAAAATAAATAATATTTTAATAAAATATTATTACTAAGTTACTTTTATTAAATATAAATGATCGTATAATTTTTATACTATTGTAATTTTTATTAAGGTTTAGAAGCTATTTTTTTTTCAAAACCCATGAATTTTTTATAAATGTCAGTTTTTATTTTAAAAGTAAAAATTCACATAATTATAAAATTATTTAAAAAAAATTAATATCAGTTTTGGATTCAGGACATCAAAATTATCCAACGGTTATTTTGTCATAATTTTCTGAGATAGTTGAATTTTTGGGTAAAAATTAAATACCATTTAAATATATAATGTGTTTTATGGCATCATAATGACCCAATAGTGATGTACTAAAATACTATAAAAGGTATATTAGGAAAATATATGTTTTTAGCTTTAAAATAATTCTATTTTATATTTTTTTATTACTTTTATGGTGCCTTAGTGAACCCTCCAAGACTTATTAAATATTTTTACTTTTTAAAATGATTTCCTTGAGATCGTGACTCAGCTCCACATAATAAAGCCTAATATTTTAATAAATTCGTCCACTATCCTTATAAAATAATATTTTCCAATCCAATTTGAAAAAAACATGGGAAAAACCATGGGATGGTTTGTAGTTTTGATCAGTTTAATGTGTAGTGTCCAAAACCTAAATAATAAATAATTCCATCTCCTTTCTTATATAAACCCACTCAATCTCCCATTCCTCTGCACTAAAACAATTTTGAGCTTGACCAAACTCTAAAATATTATCTATATAATCCTCCAAAGGTTCCCCAAAATCCAAATAAGCCTCTGTTAAGCCTCTCCCAATCCTCTCTCAAGCCTTTGGGATCACACTTCCAAGTAAGGGATCCTCACTTTCTTTCCTTATTTATGTCTAAGTTTAATTTTATTGTTATTCCCTTTTATTTTCAATTAAAAATGTTGGGGTATGATTTTTAACCTCCCCTATACTTCCTTCCTTATGGAATAATGATAATATACACCTTTCTATCTCATTAATTCCTCCTATGTACACCTGTTACCATGCCGAAATTGTATAAAGGATTTCTTTCTCATCATTTATATTTAAGAAATTAGTTTATATTATTCCTCTAAATTACATTAAATATGATGGAATATTATGTTCCATGTCCCCCTTACTGTCCATTTCTTGTATAAATTATGAGATACCCCTTTCTGTCTCATAAACCCATTTTATGATTTCTATTTGATGTCGTTATACTGCCGAAGTTACACCAACATTTCCCATGCCAAAATCATTGTGTAAGTGAATACCATACCCATTTATCTATCAAGGTTATTCAACTTTATGCACATGTACATGTTTATTTAGGACTTAAATTTATGTATTACACATATCTCATTCGTGGAATAAATTATGATGCTTAATGAATCTATGTTGTATGATCTATGTGGCACACTTATGCATGAAATGAAATGATTAAGAAGGGTGTGCCCTGATAGAGCTCCAATGCATTGGGTAAAGAATTCTATCATGATAATCCATGTGAAATGAGGTTTTAATCATGCTAGTTAAATTTAAATTAGGTTTTAATCATTCTAATTCATGTGCAATTAGGGTTTACTCATGCTCCATGTGAAATGAGCCTTGGATCATGCTAATATCATATTAAATGTCATTGCCACATGTCCATGTTATGATAATCATGCTATATCATGCCTTTATGTTCATGTTTATCTTATGATCCATTGATATGTCTATTTCCTAACATTTATTTTATTCTCCATTTTATTCCTTTTTTACTCCCTTACTAGGCTTTATAGCTCACCCTTTTCGTATGAATGTCCTCAGGTTAACCCATGTAATGTTAAGTACAAAGGAATGTTGTGGCCATGTAAAATGAATTTTAAATAAAGATATTTTATTTTTTATGTTCTAAGTTGTTGTGTAATGTTTCAAATTTCCCAAGACACTTTAACTCTTGATCCTTGGAGTTTTCTTAAATGAAATTTATGTAATAAATCATGTTTAAATGTGTAATAAAGAGAAGGGTTATTATAGTTGGCATCAGAGGATAAGTTTAGTTGTTTTTAAGATTAAGGCTAGATAAATCTAGTGAATGCCATAGGGATAAGACTGAGTATAAGAAAATAATCCCTAAATTTTGGTGAGTATATAGTAATGGATTTAATAATCAAATACATCCCTATCAAGATATGAACAAGTAGAGGTGACTCTAGAACAGATGTATCTAGAGATAAAACCTGAAAACACCACTTTGATGTAGACTCAAACGAGAACTAGGGCACAATAACGAGCCTTGTTTCACTCTTAGTTTGACACTTTTAGGGGATATTATTCATTAAATTAATAAGCTTAGTACTAACCCTTATTAAGGAAATAAAAAAATTCCTTTAATAATATATGTTAAGAAATAGATCATGGATAACCTAGATTGAAACTTAGGGTATCATAAGTTAGGATATACTATAAAATTTTATCCTTCTATATACTATGTTTTCTTATTTTTTTATTTCTTATTAGATAAGTATTAAAACCCCCTAATTGTATTTTATTTTTCTTAGTTAAAACATGGAAGGAGGGATATCACAAACAACTCTTCTCTTTCTTTCTGAAGAACTACTTGGAGTGATTATCCTGAAGACATGCTTGGATGACTTTGAAACTTTTTCAAATATCAAAGTTACATTAAAAAAACTTTATGAGTCATCCAATACATATATAATTTCATTATTCTTTCAAGGATAAGGAACTGTATATTAGTGAATATTGCACTCTAAACTTTCTTACCATGCTAGGCGTGGGAAGTACCATTTGGGTCTTTTCAAATTCTTCCCTTTATTTTAAAATGATGAAGCACTAAATTATTTTCTAGATGCTACAAAATAGGGAGACCTCTGAGAAGCCTATATGTATAAAATTATAGATTTATGTCTTTGGGGAAACATAAAAAATGATATACCAAAACACTATTTTAAAATATTTGAAGATGAATCATTAATATTTTTTAATAAAAAACATGTTCAAGAAGATATTTCAAAATTATATATAATAAATACCTTTTTAATGACTTATTGATGCTTCCATTGATATAACCCAATACTCTTGAGGTGTTTTTGGGTAAAGTAAGTAGTTGATTTTGAAAATATTCTTAGGTACCATTGTGATGAATGAACCCTTTCTACTTAAAGGAAATTCTAATAGGAAAGACTAGAGACATAATTGAAGATATGAAGGAGAAGTACCCTAGCATGTTTTAACCTTAGTATGTAAAATAAAATTTCAGGGGAAAAATTTCTTAAGGGGGAAATAATGTAATGACCTGCACTTTTGCATAATATTTTGTTTCTTGAAAATATATGTTTTACTGTGTCCCATTATTTAAAAATGTATAATTATAAATTGAATTGTAACTATCATATTTAGACCATTATATGAACATTGGACTATTATGACTGAAAATCAATATGATAGTTGGAAACAATAATAATTTTAACGTTATAATTACTGTTTATAAATAGAAATGACAATGAAAAAAATTAATTTAGAAAGAAGTGTTGATATCCTCTACTAGTAGAATTGTTCCATATGAAGTCCATTTGTCAGAGCTCTTGAATAAGGTAGAATCACTGGGCTTCACTCTATACCAATCCCAATCCGATCTTCAATATGTAAAGCTTGAAAACAATCACCTACAGGAGAAGTTCAAGATCAACAAGATCACGATCCAAACCATGTTCACCGAATGACCCCATGAAAGCACCACAATCACACACCATACACTTAGGGTGTATGATGGTGTAACAAAGGGATATGTATCATGACCCTAGAATTATGATTATATAAATTATTTTTTTATAGAATAATTAATATAATTTGATTCTATTAACATTACTTTGTAAATGATTTTTAAAGCATAAATAGTATTTTTAGTTAATATTCAAATTCAATTAAGAAATATACTTTTGTGAATTAATGTATTTTTTAAATAAATAATATTTGAATAAAATATTATTATTAATTTACTTTTATTAAATATAAATTATCATATAATTTTTATACATTTGTAATTTTTATTAACGTTTGAAAGCTGTTTTTGTCAAAACCCATGAATTTTGGATAAATGTCGATTTTTATTTTGAAAGTAAAAATACAAAAATTTAGAAAATTATTTAGAAAAAATGAATAGAATTTTTGGATTAAGGATGTCAAAATTATCTAATGGTGATTTTTTCATAATTTTCTAAGATAGTTGAATTTTTGGGTAAAAATTAAATTCCTTTTAAATATATAATGTGTTTTATGACATCATAATGACTTAATAGTGATGTAATAAAAAAATATAAAAATTAAATTCATCCAATATATGTTTTAACTTTAAAATAAAATCATTTTATATTTTTTGATTAATTTTATGGTGCCTTAGTGGACCCTCCTAGACTTATAAAATATTATAACTTTTTAAAATGATTTCCTTGAGAGTGTGACTCACCTACACAAAAGTAATCCTAATATTTTAATAAGTTTGGACATTGGAATTATAAAATAATGTTTTCCACTTCACTTTGGAAAAAACCATGGGATGGTGTGCAGTTTTGATTTTTTTAATGTGTAGTGTCCAAAAACTAAATAATAATGAATTTCCTCTCCTTTCCTATATAAACCCACTCAATCTCCCATTCCTCTTCACACAAATCATTTCGATCATGATGAACCTATTCCCTTATCTCTATATAATCCCCACAAGGCTCCAAAATTTCCTAATAAGTATCTCTAAAGACTCTCCCAAGCCTTTGGGATCACACTTCCAAGTAAGGGATCCTCACTTTACTTCCTTCCTTATTTATATCTAACTTTAATTTTATTTTTATTCCCTTTTATTTTCAATTAAAAATGTTGGGGTATGATTTCAAACATCCCCTATACTTCCATCATTATGTTTTAATGATGAGATACCACTTTCTCTCTCATTAATTCCTCCCATGTACATCCGTTACCATGCCAAAATTCCATAAGGGATTTATCTCTCCTCATTTACATTCAAACAATTTTTTTATATTATGAATCTAAATTAAATCACATATGTTGGGATATTATGTTCCATGAACCCCTTAATTTCCATTTCATTTATAGAAAATGAGAGACCTATTTCTCTCTCATCAACCATCTATCCAATGGACTGAAGGCCTTCATTTTTTATTGATTTTTGATAATCCACCTTTCAAGGGGTGAGGTGGAACCCTACAAGACCCATAGGCGTAAGTATTAGATGACCCATAGGCCTTAGAGGAATTCATTTCCCATAGGCTTCAAACATTACATACAACCTAGACTAACTAATTGGAACTGCTCCTCCATAGCATCTTCATTAGGAAATCTGCTCTCCACCTCTGCATGGCTGTTCAGCTAGGCATTCCCATGCATGCACAGGCTTGTCCTGATGGCAGGTGACATACCCTCTCATTCTTGAAATCCATTTAGCTTTTGTTGTAGTGAAAGCTCCTTGCTCATCATACATATAGATCTTGTTCCTTGTAGGTTGTCTGGTTTGTATCTGCACTTGAAGGTGGCCCGAAGGCCTTGAGGTGGCCCGAAGGCCTTACTGACCTGAAGACCTGGGTGGCCCGATGACCTTAAAGGACTCGAGGACCAAATCAATGGCCCAAACGCCCAAACATGGGCATATTACCGGATAATACAGTTCCAAATAGTACTTGATACAGTTCCCGCTACAGTACCTACTACAACACTGCACAATTCCCACTATAATACCTGCTATAGTACGAAATTAAATTTATGTATTCCACATCTCTTATTCGTGTCATAAATTATGATGTTTAATGAATCCATGATGCATCATCTATGTGGAACACTTATGAATGAAATGAAATGATTAAGAATGGTTCAACATGATAGAGCTCTAGTGAATTGGGTAAAGAATAATATCATTATACACAATGTATAATGAGGGTTTACTCATGATAATTCGATTTCAATGAGGGTTTACTCATTCTAATTCATGTTCAATGAGGGTTTACTCATGCTCCATGTGCAATGAGCCTTGTCTCATGCTAATATCATGTTAAATATTGTTTCCACATCTCCATGTTATGATAATCATGCTATATCATGCCATTATGTTCATGTTTCTATTATTCTCTATTGATATTACTATTTCCTAACATGTATTGTATTTTTCATGTTATTGCTTGTTTTCTAACTTAATGGGCTTTATAGCTCACCCTTTTCTTATGCATTTACTTAGGCTATCCCTTACAATGCTAAGTACGAAGGAATTTTGTTGTCATGTAAATGGAGTTTTGAATAAATATGTTGTATTTTTTATATTCTAAGTTGTTGTGTAATGTTCCTAATTTCCCAAGAAATTAGACCTCTCAATCCTTAAAGTTGTCTTAAGTGAAAGTTTATGAAATAAATCATGTTTAAGTGTGTAATAAAGAGTAGGGTTGTTATAAGAAACATGAGTACTCACCTACTCAAAATAATGGGCTTCATATTTCCTTTTCAACACTAGGGAAAGAACAAATTACTTAGAAAATTTTTCATCATCAAGAAAAATTTATTATATTCTTTGAGATCCTTAAGAATGAGAGGCTTCCTGTACTAGTTGTTCTTAACCTTGAATTTTTTTTAATCTATTTCTTCAACTATAAGAGATGGTTGCACAACGTCCCTAATAGAAGAGAAAACAAATTTTTGTATTGGTGTAGGTTCCTCACTTTTTATAGTCCTATGAAAAAGTATAACAACACTATATTGTTCAACTAAAGTTTCTTAATTTTTTTGAGAAAATTGAAGAACTCCCCAACTTCTATCAGGAATATTTTCTTCCAACACCTTCCTTATTATAGTATTGACTGGGATATTTATAGTACCAATAGAAGAATATTCTAAAACTCTAAATATTTGCGGAATACCAACTACCCCATTTAATTGAGATTCTATAATCTTTTCTTCACTAAGAATTTTAGATTCAACAGAATTTAAACTCTTGTTTTCCCACTTAGGATGAGTAATAGATTTATCATCCTCTCCAAAAATAAGTAGAACCAACTCTCATATTTTTTAAATCTATAAGAAAACAAATTTCTTTATAATTCAAGTGGAATTTTTTTTGATAACATCTTAAACCATTCTTGATGTCAGCAATCACCACCTCTTACACAAAATAAGAGAAACTAATCAACCATAGTGATAAACATGTACCTATTTATATTAAATTCGATTTTTCTCATTATGAGGAACATGATATAAATTTTAGGAAAATATTTTTTCTCATACTCATTAATCCTTGTAACTACCATTTTATGAATAAACTTGACTAAAACCTTCTGTTCAGCTTCCACATCCTTCAACAACATATTATTTACTTGATATATCTCAAAAATAAAGGAAATAATTTATTAAAATTGTAAATTCCATATCTAATAAATCTAGACTAAAATAGAAATTCCCTTCATAAGGATACTGAAAGAATGGGTCCATTTCCACCAATGATATAGAAATTTTTTTATCATTCACTTTTAAAGAGATGATGTATTTAATTTAATCAAATCTATATTGATAATTTTAATTAAATTAATTTACCTCTCTTTTTAAGAGGTTCTTATAATCCCCCCAATTAAACATGAATTCTAGTCCTTGAAAGCTTCACACTTGCATTGGCATCAAATTTGTTTCAAACAACCATTCAAAGTCCAAAACCTTTCACCCTAGAACTTTCCAATATAAACTAGAAGATCTTTGAATCTTTACACCATTAGGACAATCCTCATCTATCCAACTCATCTTCAAAATTTCATGAATAAGTAAAAGGTTTATGATTTAAAAAAACTAGGGTTTAATAGATCAAACATTGAATAGATCGAAATGGAACATGTTCAAAGGTAAGAAAGAGAGACAAATTAAATATAAAAATTTTAGGTCACAATTTAGTCTCTCAAGATAACAATTCAATGTAATAATTCAGGTTTTTGAAAATTAAAATATAGTTTTGAAAATTAAAATATGCAAACTTAAATTTTAATAAAACAAATTAAAAATCAAGTAAATAACAAAATGAATAAATTTTAAAAACAAATAATTTAAAAGATAAATGAAACAAACTATTTATCCAAAAAAATATTGAAAAAAATATTAAAAGATTAATTTAAAATTAAATAATAATAAATTCTCCTTAATAAAATAAAAACTAATGGTGGGTAGTGGTTTAGTAAAACTATAAAAAAACTGATATTCAACACCAACAAATTCTAAATAAATATCCCCTTTCTGGACATGATCCCTTAGAAAATGATATTGAATATCAACATGATTATTCCTAGAATGACTCACTATATTTTTTAGAATATTTATATCCCTATTATCATTACATAAAATAGAAACATGATCAAAATTAAGTCTAAAGTCTAGAATTATGTGTTTCATCCACAATAATTGTGCACAATAGTTACTAGTAGATATATATTCTATTTCAATAGTTGACAATGAAACTACATGTTTATTATTACTTGACCACTAAACCAAGTATTTCCCTAAAAGTGATTGGTTTCTAACATGTTTTTCCTATCTAATATATATCCTCAAAAATCAGAATCTGAATATAAAATTAAATCAAAACCAAAGGTTTTTGAATAAAATAAATATAGATAAATAGTTCCTTTTAAATATCTTAAATTCCTTTTACAACAGTTTAATAATAATATTTTTTATTTTATTGAAATATTATATAAATGCAACTAGAAAAAATTATATCCAGTCTACTAGTAGTAAGATGAAATAAAATTCCAATCACACCTCTAAAAATTTTGTTTTCAACCGCTTTACTATATTTAACCAAATAAATGTTTAAAATACTACATGTGAGAGTTGTATATGTCTTACTATTTTAAATACCAAAATTTTGTAACAAATAAAAATTGAATTTACTTTGATTTAAAAAATTTCAAAAACCCTTTTGATAGATTTTAAATCCAAGAAAGAAATTTAATTCTCCCATAATAATCTTTTCAAACTATTTTTACATAAGTTTTGAAAAATAAATACAAAACTTTTTATTATTTGAACCAAAAAATAACACCATATACATATATTTAAAATAATATAATATCAAAAGAAGAAGTTTTATTTAAAATATTAGTATCTACCAAACCTATAGGAATTTATTTTTTTAAATAAAAAGTAATCAACATGTAATACCAATCCCTTGGAATGTATTTAAGACCATAGAGAGCTTTAGTAAGTTTGAAAACAAAATTTAGAAAGAGAGGACTTTAAAAACCTAGGGGTTGTTCAACATAAACTTACTCTATTTATAAAAGAATATTTTATATCCATATAAAATTATTCAAAATTCATATAACATGAATAGGCTAAAATGATCTTAATGGCTTCAAGAAAAGTAAAAAGGGAAAAGATTTACTCATTGTACACCCCTTCTTATTGTATGAAACTCTTAGAAAATAGCCTAGATTAATTCATATAATTACACCTTAATCATCTTTTTTATTCCTAAAAACCCATTTAGTACTTATTACTAGATGGTTGAGGGTCTATCAATTGATTTACAATTTATTTTCTATTAAAATGATTTATCTCTCATTATATATCAAGAATATAGCATTCATAATCTAAGGCTTCTTCTATAAATTTATGTTCAAACTAGGATAGAAAGGAAGATAACACAACTATATTTCAAACATTCCTAGTAGTACTAACTCCTTTAACAAGATATCTTATAATAGTCTCTAAAGGGTGATATTTCAACATTCTAGATTGTTTAGGTAAAACACTTTCAATTTAATCAACTTTATGTTATTCAAAACTGGATTCATCATTATCATGTTCTGTATTACTTTCAAACTTATTATTATAATTTTCATGCCTCAAGGTATTTAAATAATCAATAGCATCATTTTTTCGAATTATATTATAATCAAATGGATCATTTTGATTAAAATTCATTGGAAAAAAATTCTTAAACTACACTTAACTTTTTACTAAGAACTCTATAAGCTTTAAAATTCTTAAAATACCCAAGAAATATTTCTTTATTAGTCTTTGGATCAAACTTATCATGATTTTCCTAATTATTCAAGATATACACCTTGTATTGAAACACTTTAAGGTATCCAACTTTAGGTATTCTATTATTCTGTAAATCATAAGGTGTATTTTTAAAAAGTGGTCGTATTAAAACTTTATTCATAATATGGAAAGATATATTAATAGATTCTATCAAAAAATTAGTGGGTAAACTATATTCATTCAATATATATCTTTCCATTTCTTACATAGTTCTATTGTTTCTTACCACAATTTGATTTTTTGAGGTGTTCTAAGAGTATAAAAGGTATGTCTAATACCCAATTTTGAGTAAAATGAAATAAATTATTGATTCTAAAATTCTCCTCCTTGATCAATTCTCAATGAAATTGTTTTCAAATCTTTTTCATTTTTAAAAAAATTAAAAAAACTCATAAAAACTAAACAATATTCACCTTTAAACTTTAAAAATAACACCCTAGTAATATAAAAAAATTATAAACCAACACAAAGAAAAATAATATTATTGGAAAGATTGATACTAAAGAGGGTCCAAAAAAATCCATGTGGAAAAGTTCTAAATGGTTAGGTATAACAACCTTGTTAATTAATCTAAAGGATGAGTTATTATACTTGAAAATATTACATGCATCACAAAGTACTTTCTTATCAATCTTATGGCTGGGTAGATAAAAAATAATTTCTTTGTAGATAATTTAGATATAAAAAATATATTACATTGAAAAATTATCATATTCTATATCCATGATTCAATTATTTCAGTTCTTAATCCGTTCTCTTTATGTTCATATATGGAACTAAGATCCAAAGTGTAACAATTTTCAGTTCTACGTGATCTAAACTTAAACAGTTTATCATTAAATATAGAACATGAATTATTAGAAAAATAAATGGTAAATTAATCATCACACAGTTGATAGATACTTACCATATTATTCTTTAACCCTTGAACATAGAGAATCATATTGATTAGGATAGTTTTTGGATCTCCAATTGATCCAAATCCAACGATCTTGAATTTATCATTCTCACCAATGGTAACCAAACCTCCATAAAATATTATATTTAATGAAAATGGGAGAATCTACCAATAATGTGGATCAAACAATCACTATCCATGTATAATATTTCAATTATATTACTATATCTTTTCACCTACAAAAATATGAAACAAAATCTTATTTTGGTACCCAAATGCTCTTGGGTCCTGTAGTGTCAGTGAGAAAATATTTGGGTAACTAGATCTATTTAAACCTCTGAGAAATAAATTTAGATAAATATTTAGAACTATAAAATTTATTAAAATTACTAATCTTAGGATTGTTTTAGAAAAATATTATAATAAATTTCTCTAATGCCACAGTGAAAACAAATAACTCTTGACATGCTGTGATTCTTTGAACTTGGAATAAAATAATTTCTATATAGCTCAGTTTTTTCACCATTAATACCAATACCATATATTTATTTATTACATACATTATTTCCAAGAATATTATTCAAATACTCTTATCTCTTATTCAATACACTAGAATGACTTTTAAAATATTATACTTCAAAAATTAACTCTTTTATTTTATTTTAATGCTCAATACAACTTGAATCATTTTTGTTAAACATTTTTTTGGATTCTAGGTGTTTTTTAACATTTTATATTTCTCACTTACGATAACATTGTGAATTTAGGTATTTTTTCATTTTCTTTAGAGATTCATATTTTTCATTCGAGCATAGAACAATATTGAACTAGTTTATTATTCGAGTATCTTTTACAATTAGAATCATATTTAAAAGACTAATAATATTTCAACTCATCTTATTTAGCCATAAATCACATATTTTATTTTTGATTTGATTGATCCCTTTCTAATTATAACTTTATGAGTTGTTTGAGTCTTCTGATACACTCCATTTAGCCTTCATGGATTTATTTCATTTACTTTCATAATTCACCTTTATCTGAATCATATTTTCCTTATTATGTATTTTTTATTCTATCCTTCAACTGTAGACAATTAGGTTTGATATTTACCAAATTATTACATTCATAACATTTGACTTAGTTTGGACTGCAACTATTATTCATGTAAACATTTAATAGCTTATTTAAGCCTTTACTCCTTTTATAAAATTTGTTGAATCTTATGGATGGGTGATAAAGTTACTCTTTATAATTTGAAAAAATTAAATCATAAAAAAAAACACAACATCCTATTTGGACTTATTTCCACTTTTAGATTTGTATTTTTCTTTTTGATCATTTCTTGATCCTCATCCTTATATTAAATCTTATATTCACACATCATTATAGTACCAATCAATTCCTTAATTATTAAATTTTTGATAGGTGTTGATTTTATAATAGAATTTGATATTCCATTCCACATAGAGGGTAAAAATCTAAGAACTTTCAAATCTTGATTTTTTTAGGCATAGGTGTTCCAAGATTAGTGAAACCGTTGACTGTTTCTATCAATATTACATTAATTTAGATGATACTTTAACCTTAATACATTCTAAAAGTATCAAAATTCAATTTGGAAATAATTTATCACAACTGTTTTACATTTATAGTCCCTTCATAAGAAAAAATGATCATCTTCCACATTTCATAAGTAACAGCACTATGAGTGACACAATTGAATTCATAAGGTCTAAGATAAAAAAATATTGTATTCATGGATCTTAAATTTAGATCATATTCAATTTTTTTTGTATAATCCCACTTTTATGGTTCATATATAGGAATTTTATATGGCTTGACAACATTCAAATAAAAATTTAAACCAAGATTATTCAAATACATTACCATTCAGGTTTTTTAGTATCCATAATTTTCACCATTGAAGTATAAAGCCATTATCATTGAAATAAATTTTTTGAGATAATATATTAATATATTTCTTTATCTATATATTTAACTCAATATTTCTAGATATAAATTAAATATTTAAAATATCACTCCTTTAATACCAATTGGTGGGTGATAAAGCGGATGAGGACACAAGAGGGGATGGGGGGGGGGGGGCGTAAATTGTGTCATTTAAAAAAACAAATTAATAATTTAAAACTGAACCCCTTTGTAACTTTGAAAGTGATGTTGTTCCATTTACTTTAAATTTATTATTTAGTGGAAAATAAGTGAAATATACATAATAATTTTAATCACTGTTTTGGGTACAAATATCACCTATTCAACTCCACCAACACTCTCTCCATAATATTTGTGATTTTCACTAGAAAATAATTTTCTAAAGGTGATCTATATTTTAGTTCAAGCAATTGGAACTTATTAAAAAATATTTTACAAGGCTTTAAAATAGGACAATCAACAAACCTCAGAACACTCAATCACCTGAGTGTTTAAAAACAAAAAGATTATCTTTGTTTAGAAAAATTCTATTTGAAAGATTTCAGATGAAAATGATACTATTTAAAAATAAAGAGATTTTCAGAGGAGTATATGATTAACACCAAAGAACTATCCTTAGGAATAATCTTTTAACATTATGTAGAGAATATCTAAATAACACAGTATTATAAAAGCAACATCTTAGCATAAGGATAAACACACAACAATGGATTATAACATGCATGTCTGTAAAGTGTAGTCCTAAAATGATTCAACAAACCATAGAAGAAAAATAATATATTTGAATAGAATTAGTTAAATTAGATAGAAAACTATCCTCTATAAATGGGAAAATATGATTTTATTTTAGATAAAGAGATATTTATTTTTCATAGAGATTCATAAAGAAAACATAATAGTCTATTAGATAATCGATATCCTCTTCTCGGAAAGAATCTATTGAGCATAGATAAACACCTTGATTTAAACCTAGTAATTTAAATCCTAAAAAGTCAATAGATAAATCATGATTTCAAAAACTTAAAAGTTTCAAATTTTAATTTAATTAGCCACTAAAAATAATAAATTCTCTAATAAATAGGAATGAATTAATATGTTGATGTTGACTTTATAAAACAACATTTGAATTGATTTATTAATATATTTACTCCTATAAAATAATAGTATAATTATAATAAATAGTTCAAAATGAAAATCTCACAAATGAATCATATACATGTGGTTACTCTATATAAAGATAAATCTAAAAGTACAGTTGAAAATGTATGGTAGATTTCAAATGTATAATTACAGAATGTGAAGTATGATGCCAATGTTAGGTTACCTATGTTATGTATATAAAAAACATTTCTTACTCAAATGTGAAGTTCCTTAATAAATTATAGATTCTAAAACATAAAATTCAGATTAAATGTGGGGTTCCAAACATAGGGTTAGATACCAACATTAGGTTATGACATCATTTTTTGAACAGTGATTCCAAACTTCTTCAAAGCATCCAGAATTCTTTGTATAATAATCTTTCACCCAAATAAAATATTATTAAAGAACTCAAGATTTGATAATTCCAGTAAAATTAAAATAATTATTCAATTATATATAAACCTAAAATCCACTTAAAGTAACTTTATTAGTTAAACAAATGAGGTTATTTTTGAGCATCAAAAATAATGAGAATTTAATGGTATATTATTGGATCAACATCCATATACCCAATTGTGGGTACATGTTTGGACTTAGAAAAATTCAAAGTTAAAAAATAAAGGATCCCATCAATCTTAAGTTAAATTTATTTACACTTAATATCTTAAAATGTTTAGGATATGTGATAGTAAAGAAACATGAAAATTTTTATATATATTTACCATTTAAAAGTAAATATCACTATTTATTAAAGGATCATACTAGTTTATAATTAATTTTTTTCAATTAATATCCTAAAATAGTTTAGGACATGTGAGGATAACAAAAAATTTAAATAGTTATATTTAGTTATCATAAAAAGTGAGATAGTATTTCTTGAAGGATTTTACTGATACAAGTTACGAATCGAATTATATTTTATATTCTTAAATATTCTTAAGATATTATGGTAAATAAAAATGTATAGAGTTACATTAGTTACTGTAACAAAGTGGTTATCACTTTATCCTAAAAGTTTTTAGGCTATGGGGGTAAAGATAAATTTTATATTTATATTTAGTAACCGTATTAAAGTAATTTTCACTTTATCTTAAAAGATTTTAGGAGGACCAATAAAATAATAATTTAAGTAGTTACATTATTTCAAGGAAAAAGTTTGATGGAATAGGGTTCCAAGGATGGAGATGATGAACTTATAAAGAGTTATAAGTATAACATAGAAGTTTACATAGTAACATTTTATTATGTGATGTTAAGAAGTTTGAATATGTTAAAGAAGTTGAATATTTAATAATATGATTCCTAAATCTCATCATTATTCAAACTGTCTTACATTATATATTTTTATCAAAAAAGAGTTTAGTAGGTGGGTTTTATTAGATGGTCACATATATATGTGACATGGATTACATATTATGTAATGTGTTAATAAAACCCCGAAAGTATAAAAAATAAGGATGATTTGGAATTTTATCATATATGACATGATAAACCTTTTCTTATGTTGGGTTTGTTAAATAATATTAAATATTTTAAGAATATTAAAATGTTTTATATTAAAGGAAATCTCCATTTTATCATTCTTTCACATTGGATACATAAATGTATATATAGATATACTTTTCATTAAAGGAAATTATAATTGACCTTTGAAAGTACAACATTGAGTTATTCCTAACCAATTATTTTCAGGAAGTATTATATGTTATGTTGAAATATAAAGGTTAACATGTGTATTATTCTTGTATATAGATTCAAAATATACCTACAAGGAACAAAACAAAGAGTAAGATTCTTTGTGTGCACTAGATGACCTATTATGTATACCACATGGAGTATTATATAGATGTATCTAGTATAAAAGGAGTACATAGATAATATTTGAGTCCCCGCTACCTAAGGTTAGTGAGATACCTAGTAAGAGAATATTCAAACTTTGATATCCTAATTACACATGTATACATATTTACTTATCTAATATTAGGGTGGTTGGGTACGTTTCTAATCATGTTGTTGATCAGAGCCTAACCAATTTGGGACTTGTCCTATCATATGATAAGTATGACATTTGGGACCTCAATTGAGATATAATGCGAGAGTGAGCAGCTACACCATGATATTGTATATCTATATAGACAAGGGACATATGATGTACTTAACAAAAAGCATGAATGAAATGTGATGTATTAATCTATTAGATCAGTCCATACTTAGAGAATCAAGAACATATGAGTTGTCTATATAGGATTGAAATGTTATGTGTCCCATGTTCACTAAATGTACTGTATAAAGATAAAATATGAGAAAACACATCTACATATGATGAATACTGGTGGACATGGGTATAAAGATACCCATTTATGATAGAGATCATGCCATATCCCTTTATAGATTGAGTAGTATTGACACTTTACTGGTGTCTTATCTTTGCTTACATATATGGCTCTAGAGATTCGTATTTTTTTCAATGCTATAAAGGCCTATGGGGTCACACTTTATGGTTGTTTAAATGGGGATTGAGTTTGAATCAGATATAAACTCTAAGTGTTTTAGAGTTAATAAAAAATTATTTTGGATGGGTTTTTACAAGGTATTACATATGATGTGATACATGGTGATGTTAATGATAGCTTTCTAAAAGTTTTTTAGAAGATATCCAAAAGTATTTTTTGATATGGTTTCAAATTTTTTATATAGGAACAATATAAAGTGAAATGACATAATGTTTATGAAGTTTTAGTGAAAGTGGGATATTAAAGGACATATTCCCTAAAGAAATGAATATATATATATATATATATATGTATGATATATATATAAGGTGTATAAATTTTCATAAAAATTTAGATTTTAGTGCATTATGGGTATATCATTTATACTACATATGATAATAGTTATTGTTTGGGTAGTTTGATCATCCACACAACTATCATTTAATGTAGTATTTAATTTGATGAAACGTTTGGGGGGGGGGGCTTTTATTCATGTATATGATACTGGAACCATCCATGAAATTTACTCATATGTTATGAATGTATGAGTAATTACGACAACCCAAGGAGTTTCCATAGGACTTATATAAACACCACCATATGATTAAATTGATTAAGGTGTACTTTTATTCTGCTAGAATGAAACACCCAAATATCCATACCTTTATTCTTTTTATTCCTTTTCATACTGATATGTTATCACATCCTAAAATAAAGGTCAATCATGTATATACGACATGTGACTCAATCAATCATAGAAATGAATTGAATATGGGACACATTTTGGCTTCCCTAGGTGATATTTATATAGCATATCAGATGAATATTTAAGGTTGAAGATGCTCTTTAGTGAAAGTTACACCGATATACAACAATTTATTCATTTCAGTTTTTATCACAGGTTTTATATTTCTTTCATAGAGATCCATAGAAATGTGTTTAAATCATTTTAACTCATTCTAATAATTATTATTTGACTCATTTAAAACCATTTAATAAGATCCTTAGGTAAATATACTTTTATCTTGACTTGAACCATCAATATTGGAGTTTAGTCTACTATCTTCAGTTTTTCAATTTTAAGATGGTGTATAGCCCTGGAAAGGGGAATGTGTTTGCAGATGTGAGAAGTAGGAAGACTCGAGTGCAGGTGGTTAGAATTGAGTGGTAGATGATGATCCCATTCACTAAGTTGAACCTTGATGTTTAGGAGTGTCAGGGTATAACGACACTGAAATGTCAGATTATTTTATCCTCACTACTTGAGAGAGTGAAAAAGAGTATATTATCTGAATTGTATTTCCTAGTGATGAGGGAAAATATACATGGTGGGGATATAAAACCTAATTGGTCCCTTTATTAATATATTGTTCTTTCTGTATGAGGTTGAGTTGTGGTCTTCACGAGAATACAAGAGGAGATGATGTGGGATTCACATGCTTTAAGATAGGCTATTCACTCAATTATTACCATGAAGTACCATGATATTCATAGGTAAAAATAGCGAACCATGATGAATAAGGACATATAGGGGACTATTTTACATTGATTTACCTTTTAGTGGGAAAATTATGGGCACTAGTTACCCACTAGTGTTCTATAGTAACTTACCATACCCAAGTGTAAGTTAGATCATGTGGTCATGAATTTTCTAATAGGGTTGTTGAGGATACCTTGTGTAAGATCCCGAGTTTTCCTACAAGGTACATATATATTTTTTAGTTTAAATGAATTTTTGTAGACTAATGTGAGTACCCATTGAGATCATGGGTGAATCAGGGGTGTCTGGGGCTAGTTTGGATCTCAAATCCCAACTTTTTGAAAAAAAGACCAGATGTGTGGTTAGGATAAACTATGTGGGACAAGTTTCACTATTACCCTAAACCATGTGGGGCTTGATAGTGAGGTGCTGAAGGTCACACAATTTCATAGAAATCATGAACCCTTAGGTGCACACCTGTGTGGCTTACTACAGACCTTGGAAAGTGGGATGAGATATAGTTTACACATGGTTAGGCAAACTGCGTTCAGTAATCGTTCAAGGTTCCCTCTTCACATCATGAATGGAACATGGTTAGCACAATTTTTGGCCAACCATGTGGCCCAAAATTTTGGAAAAAATGACCAAATTTACCTTAAAATATTTTAAAACCTAAACCACCTTTCTATTTACTCTGTTATATATCCACATAGTGTGGAAAGATCTCTTAAGATATTTTTTTAGATTTTGATCTTGTTTCTCTATCCAAACTCATATTCAAGAGCCGATCGTCTCGTTGGATCTATGTTGGAGAATACTTCTTTACTCATGATTCATTCTTCATTTTTTTGGTATCAGCTACAATATTTTTTTGAGATAATATGCCATACTTTTAGGCCTTTTGTCTATTCTTTATTTTCTCTTGATTTGGGACAAATCATAGATTAATACTAGACAATAACTCCACTACAGACTTATGGTAGGTGATATATACCATTCACTTAGGGTTTCATGTTTTATAAGAATAATTGACTTTATGATGCATAATGGACTTTCCAATGATGCTTATTTAATTAGTTAAATGTTTGAATTTTATGAATTGGAACCCTTTAGGGATTCCCACTAGTTTTGTAGAGATTGTTGGTGGTTGTTTCCCCAACCTAGGGCACCCATGGGGTGTGCCTTTGATTGATCCTATTATTATACCACATATGGGGTGAGTGTGTTCTTTTATAGTTAGAGGAATCCATTAATGTATTAAATTTAAATATATGAGATGATTAGGAGATGGATTGAATACTTTTCCATGTGATAAATAGATGTTCATTGAATAATTTTTTTGAATGAAAATTGTGGAAAATGATTGGGTAAACTCATAGAATGTAATTGGTTTTGAATTATAAATGTAATGAGATGATGAATTGAAATGGTAGTTTATCCCTTGGTTGGTATACAGTGGATATTAATTCCATTAGATCTCATGTATGTTACTTCCATGGATCTTGATAGTGATAGTGGATACCTTGGATGAAATTACTCCTTGGGTCTTGATTTCATAGGATTACTTAGGCCTTGATACCCCTTAAACCCAACATTCTTGGGATCAGAGTGGAAATGGTCTGTTGTCATCCTCCTAAGATCCCAATACAAGTTTAACCGAGTTTCCATCAAATTCTCTGAGGAATCTACACAGATTCCTTGGTATTTTATACCTTGTATCTAGGCTTACAGGGTCTTATACTTCTGGTTATATGGAATAGCCATGGTTGTTATGAAATAAGATATATGGCTTGGCCATGGTAGTTAATTCTGTTTTCATTAAAATTTACTTATTATAGGATCTTGATAATTGTTTTTTTGGGATACTTGTTTGGATAGATCCTTTCACTTTACTTATTTTACATATGCAATGGGAACTTGTTTCCTTTTTGATATAAATGTGATATAAATTGCAGTCTAATTAACTTGTATTGTATAGAAAAAATTGTTAAAGAAATTATTGGTGGTTAACTATATGGTTTTTATCTCACACCCTATTCAGGCTACCATTGGGTGCCCAGATAGACTATATAGATGCAGTTAGGGACTGGGAAAAGCACCCACATTGTGATGCTTGATTTTTACATGCATGGGAGCAGGGGAGCACATGAATGAGATTGGATCGTGATGATAGTCAAATATAGTTTCCTTTTAATATTTTAGGTATTTTGGTTTTTTGATAAATGCATTGTACTATTACTTGTATACCTATTTTTGTTTCTTTATATAGATATGACATGGCACATCATATTGTATATGAGATTAATTCTAGAATTGTTGATATATTCTTATATTGGATGTTTATCTTCTATCTGGTTTATTTATTGATTCCACTAATGACTATTATTATTACATTTCTATGCTACACTCTTACATGAGGGCATATTCTCCCCAAAAAACACCCTAGGTCCTCTCCACTAGTCAACATCCTCGGTGTTAGGGGACATGTACTTGTGGCCATGTGACCCACCAACTCAGGGCACCAGATAGTGGAATTTGGGTTAGGACGTTAAAAAATGGTATCACAATGTTCCTTTTCTGGTTAGATTTATGTTTTTTAGATAATAGAAATATATAGTAAGGAATTGGAATTTGGTAATGCATTGTGCCCTGGAGTAGTTATCCTACATATGGGAAAAAGAAAAATTGTCTTGAATGGAATTGTTTTTTTGGATTTTTCCTATTATAGTTGATTTGATTCCACTGTCAGATAATATACTTTAATTGTGATATATTCCTTTTGTGATATACCCACTGTTGATAAATGATTTTTGTAGGAGATTGAGGAATATGGTTGGTACTTAGAGTGTCTACTATAACCTAAATAGTTTTTTTCCTAATTAAGCTATAATAGACACCCTAAGCGGTCAACTATAGAATGTTGAGTCATAGACCATTGGTTTCATGGACTGTAATGTGTTGTTGAATGGATTAAGTGGTCACCATATTTCAGTTCATGAGGAGTATGGGCCCTTATAGATCGAAGTTAGTGAACCACTTGTTTTAAACATCTTAAAAGTGAATTGTGATATAAATTTGAACTAAATGGAATTTAACTTAGAAAAAATAGAGAAATTGATATAGTTAAGGTTTTAGAGTGGGATGTTGGTAGTGTCTCTAGAGATGTTATTATTATTCCTTTTACCCAGACCTTGATTTAGGAGTAGAAAGAGGGATGTGAATTGTGCATTGGAAGGTTTTGACCTGTCTAACTTTTTTAACTGTGATCACTTGTTATCAATATTTTTTGAGGTGTGTGTTTGGAACTGTAGAGACATGCCACCAAAATGACCACCAGTTGCACACCAAGAGGATGGAGATGAGCATGCTCCAAATGTGACAGGACATGGGCCACCTAAAGATCCTCCTATAGTGCCAGCTGAGGTACCAATAGTTTTTTCTTGACATAGGTGATGAGGTATAGTTCCACGAGTGTTTTACATACTTTATGCAGAATTTTTACGGAGCACTGCAACTTGCATAACCTATGGTAGAGTTGACATGTGTGTTCCAGCATCCTCCTCCTCCCATGTTGTATTATAATAGGTAATGATAGAATAATTATTTTTCATATTTATTAATATTTATGAATTAAATAGTAATTTTAACTTAAAATGGACTCTATGTACAATAGTATACATGACACACAATAATGAGTTTCTATGAAATTTTTTGTTGCACACAAGACTGAGTTACACCGAACAGTAATATATCATTATTATTATTATTTAATATGGAAGTTATAGATTAAAAATTTTATCAGTGGGAATTAATATAAATAAATATATTATTTTTATTCATGTTTATAATTTTTTTTACATTCATCCAATAAATTTTAGTCTTAAAATAGGAATAAATCAAATTTTAAGCATAAAAAGCTATATATTTTTAAAAGGCAGGTTTACCACCTTTTAATGGCGTTCCTATTTTAAATTTAAATTTTGAAACTTCCATAATTTTATATGAAAAAATAAAATTCATTTTTGAAATATAAATATCAAAATTTAATTTGGGTGAATTTTTGGTATTTTCTTGAGAACATTCATAGTTGATAAAATGTTAATAATACTGAATTTTAGTTCAAAAGTGCATTTTTTTTATATTTTAGTTATATAGTTAAATTATGATTTTAATTGTTTTTAAAGTATAATTTTATCAATTTTATATCTTTTAAACCAATTTAGGTCATTTAAAACAAATTAAAATTTAATTTAGATATAAAAACATATCAAACTTTTGAACATTTTTACTTTAAAAACCCGCTTTAACGCCCTGTCTGAAGAATTAGTTTTAAATTAATTTCTATCACTTATACAATTGAAATTTGGAAAAATGGATTATATATTTGGATTTATCATAATTTATAATGTATAATAAGTTAAAATTAGTTTTTGATGAAAAATATTGGTAAAATTAAATAAAATTAATTAAAGTGATTAAGGTAAAAATTTGTTTACTTAGTAGTTAAAATTTAATATTAAGAGTAAAAATGACCTAGAAAATTTTAAAAAAAAATTATATGGTCATTATTTTACCATATCACATATTTTATAAAATTTGGTTCATTATTGGAGTTACATGATGTAAGGGAGACTTCCCAATAGTGTTTACCTTTTTATATTTACAAGAATACCACTCCTCCTCTACTATAAAAAGGAACTCACCCCCTCACTTCTTTAAAAATATGAATACCATTTGGATCATCCAAAAACTACAAAAATAATCTCTCAAAATACATCCCCTCACCCAATATTCTTCTATTTGGTCATAAATAATTCCAAGTATGCCCTTTGGTGCAACCCAAAAGGAGTTACCCGAAAAAGTGGTAACATTCTTCAACACACATTTATGTTTCATTTCTTTCTCCACACATTAAATTATTATTATTAAATTATTATATAATAACATCAATATCTTCAATATAATGATTTTATGTTATTTTAAGGGTTAAACCTACACCTATAGACACTTCTATCACGTGGGAAATGAAATTACTGTTCGTGTGTATGGCAGACTACCACCTTGCGAAACAATGTCATTAATTTTTCATTTACCACCTCCCATGGTTGGGAATTATGATGAAAAAACTATTTTTATTTAATATATATTATATATATTATGTCTTAATATTTTTGTAATTTTTATATACACATTCCTTTATTCTTTACATTTTATGGGAATATGATAACATCGTTTGTGGATGTATGGACTACCGCCTCCGCAAAGCGATAAGATACGTTCACAATTTACATGGAATGTATTAAGGAAGAGTTTAATTAAATATATATGGAATAAATGAAATATATATTATATTCATGGCATAATTATATTTCTAAAAATATAATATATAATTTTCTTTAACTCCATTTCACACACTAAAAAAGTGATAACGTCATTCGTGGATGTGTAGACTACCGCCTCCTTGATGAAATGTGATTCCTTTTACATAAAAATAATTATATATATAAGAATATATGATTAAATAAAATGATATTTATGACATAATTATCATTATATAATTATAAATATTACTGACCTTTTTTCATAATGATCATTGAGAAATTGGAAGATTACTCATGTGTACGTATGACCTACCGTCTCTATGACTGTAACATTGGTTCATTTTTCATAATAATATTTCTGTATTGGTTTTAAATGTAAATTTCATGTATAAATATTATAATTATTTCCTGAATATTATTCTTTTGATTTTTATATCATGATTCCTTTGACTATAGTGGACATACCAATTCGTTTTTGACACATAAACTTAATATGGTCAAAACACCCGACATAAACATAATAGTTTAAGTATTTCTATAAAATATTTTAATATAGAACATAAAAGTGATGATAAAATTGAAAATTTTATAAAACAAGTAAATAATTAACATAAGTTTATTATTTGGAAATATAAATACACCCGTGACAATTTGGACTCAAGGTAAGGGACTTCATCTCAATCTTCTTTCATTGAGGCATATCTTGACATTATGAACCATTATTATTTTATGAGGTGTATATACAAACCATTTTACATAACATATAATTAATTCATTTATTCCCATGTTATTTAATTTTATAAATTTTATTATTTCATGGATCTTATGATTTAAATATTTAAAGTGTTATGGGACGCTTTGAATGTTTAAGTATTTAATTATCAAATATTTTTCTACATGTCATTATTCTTGATATTATTTATATAAAGTAATTATAAAGGAAGTTTTATTAATATTTTTAATTTCATTCAAATTTTTTCAAAATGTAATATTTTTACGTGTTTTATATATAATGTTTTGACAAAGGAAAAAAAGAATGTTCTATTTTTAACATACATGGTTAAAATTAATTTTCCACCTCCGTGGACATTATTATTTTTGGATTCCATTATAAAATTTTATGTTTTCTTAAATGAAAAAACTTCAATCGTTTTTGGGTATTTGGGTATTGAAAATGGTTTTTTAAAATATAGGCATATTTTGTTTTGAAAATGGGATTTTTGAAAGAAAATGGTATTTTAATATATGAAAGAGATATTAATACATGTTTAAAATAGTTTTTAAAATGATGAAATGTTTTATTTCATGTTGTGGTTCTTGGAAATTATAAATTATGGGTGTTCCCTGATAGAGTTGGGTGACCCCATTATAGATTAAATTATGGGTGCCCCCATATAGCGCACCAATGAATTGGGGGATGATTATATTCTCCAAAGAATTATATTGGATGTTTGTCGTATGATTATTCCAATCTTTAAGGGTTCTGTAAGGGTTCAATGTGATGATGTGCCAAGTCACCAACAAGAATTTTCTATGCTTTCTAATGAGTTTTCATGAAAATAATTTATTTTCAAAAGTTAAAATAAAATATATTTATTAAATAATTATATTTCCATTATTGGGTAAAATTTTATGTCTTCAAGAAATGGGTTTTCATGAGTTTTAATTTTTATAAATGGACTAATGGTTTCCTTATTTTTTATATACCATACTGAGATTTTTATTCTGAAACCCCATTTTTAAATGTCTTTTCGAGGATTAAATAACGAGTAAGAGATTAGAAGAGGTATATTTGAAAGGCATGAAGTGTTTTCATTAATGTTATGATGATTTATTTTTTAAGAGTTTTTTTATAGTGGAAAAATAAATACTATTAGGAAGTATACAATTTGTATTATATGATTTTTTATGAATTAGATATGGCCTAATTCTCTAAAACTCTAAACTAGAAACAATCCTATATATGAAAGAAATTAAATGTTGACTAAAACTAAAGATTATGCAATGTTTAAGGCTAGGGCCATATAGTTGGTATCAAAGGCCAGTTTAGATAAATTTAGAGGTTAGGGTAATATTAATAACTTTCATTTGAAATATTTTACCTTATGATCAAGTTAAAATGTTATATAATTTGAAGATCACCATGTTGATTTATCTAAAATATGTTTATTTAGAATGGGATTCCATAGAGGAATCATTGAAGAGGTAGTGGGAAGGAATAAATAGGAAAATATCCTTCCAAATCAGCATCCTGAGATGGTTGAAATCGAAGTAGAATAGTTTTTTATAGTTATGGATCTATTGATTTAGATGATAAATAGTGGTGGTACACATGTTAGAGAGGAACCCAATATATTCCAAAGGAACATGTTTTTTTGGAGAGTTTCATGAGGAAACATCCCCCATCATTTAGTGGATCATAATACCCAGTGGTAATCAAAAGATGGATCAATGCTATAGAAAAGATATTTGATGTCACGGATGTTCAGAACATCCAAAGTTAACCCTTTATATTTATCATTTTGAAGGTAAAACTGATTAATGGTATTATTTGGTTAATAATACCATAGATAAATATGATCTTGATTCCATGGAATGGGAAAAATTCAATGAAATTTTCCTTGATAAATATTTCCATAAGGTCGTTTTGACTCCAAATGGAAAAAATTCTTAGAATTGAGGAAAAAATTAAGTTTTCATATATGTATATGAAGAAAAATTCCCAATATTGGCTCGGTATGTGCTAGATTTTATTCAGGACACTTATGGAATAATTAATTGGGTTTACTCAGGATTAGAACCAATTCTATGAGTAGATTTTTTCATGTGAGGATTTAAAAGCTATGAGAAAGTTGTTTGTTATTCTAAAAAGGTTGAGATAGAGTTTTCTTATTATTATTTCCCTCATGATGATAAAATTAATAAGAAGTTAGGATGGAAGGTGATGTGAAAACATGAAACAAATAAATCTAGAAGTAAGAAAATAAAGATCCAATATTGTAGTGAGTGTGGTAAAAATAACCCTAGAGAATGTCTTATGAAAATAGGTAAGTGTTATCGATATGGTAAGTTTGGCCACATAGACTACAAATGTAAGGAAAAGAATACCAAGGAGTCAAAGAATGTGTTAAATAATAGATATCCAATAGTAAAATGTTTTAACTATAATTAGATGGTTCATTATGTTAATTAATGTCTAAAGTTAATTGCAGAGGATGAAAATATTCATGATCAGAAACATAAAGGTGTGTCGAGGTCATTTTATACTACTAAAGTTGATATTGGGCCATAAAATTAAGCGGCGATAGGTATTTTAATTGTTTATTTGAATTATACCAATACCATTTTTGACTCTAGATCTTTGTATTCTTTCATTTTTGAAAAATTTTCATGTAAATTTGGAATATCACCTAATGAAAGTAAGATATAATTTTTGGTAAAAACAATTGGTGGAAGTATTAAATAAACCAAGATTTATAATAATCTGACTATTATCATAAATGCAATGGTATTTCTGGAAACTATTGTTGAACTGGATATATTAGAGTTTTATATCTTTCTTGTTATGGATTGGATTTCAGTTTATCATGATAAGATAGATTTTAGTGCTAATAATGTTGTGTTAAATGATTTCATGCCTTTGATAATTTACCAAGAAGCTAAGAAATTTATTAGAGATGTAAATTAAAGTTACCTAGATCATATTGTTGAAAATAAATAAATGGTTCAAATTAGTTATGTGTTAGTAGTAAATGAATACATGGATGTTTTTTTAAGAATATTTTCTTGGTGTTATTACTAATTGATAAGTTGAGTTTTTTGTAGAATTAGTTCCTGATGCTAAGAATATTTCTAAACCCCCTTATTTAATGGATGAAGTGGCACTTTTATAGTTGAAAAAAATTACATGAGTTATTAGATAAAGGTTTCATATGACCTAGAACTTTACCATGAGGTGATCTTATATTGTTTGTTCAAAAGAAAGATAGACCAATGAGACTCTACATTGACTATAGAGCCTTGATTAACATCACTGTTAAGAACAAGTATAATTTTCCTCAAATCGATGATTTATTTGATCATATACAAGGAGAAAAATATTTTTCAATGGTTAACCTAAGGTTGGGGTACCATCAGTTGAAAGTAAAGGAAGATGTCATTCTAAAGATTGCATTTTGAAATATATATGTCCACCATGAATTTGTAGATATGCTATTTGGGTTTTCTAATGAACCTACTATATTTATGGATCTTATGAATATAATTTTTTAGAATTTCTTGGATATGTTTGTGGTTATGTTTATGGATGAAATTTTAGTATTTTTTAAAAGTCAAGAGGAATATGAAAGGCATATAAGGGTTGTTTTTCAAACCTTAAAAGAAAATAAACTATATAGGAAATTTAGAAATTGTGAATTTTTATTGAAAAAAAAATTTAATTCCATGGTCACATTATTTCTAAATATTTCATAACTATTGATCCTTCAAAAATGAAAGTTGTTGAAAAATGGAAAATACACAAAAATATCACCTTGATTCATAGTTTTCTTGGATTAGTGGGTTACTATCAACAATTTGATGAAAAAAATTCTTGGTTGTATAGAACACTTACTTATTTAACTTGAAAAGGTTTTAAGATCATTTGGGAAAAAGAATGTGATGATTGTTTTCAGTATATGAGAAGAAGATTGGTTAATGATCTTGTTTTGGCCTTGAATTCCATAAATAGTGAATTTTTCATCTATAATGATTCATCATTGAAAGGACTTGGTTGTGTCCTCCTCCAAATTGATTTTTTTTGGTATTTTCAAAATAAACCACTTTTAAGGGGTTAGTGGGAACCATAAGATTCACAATTCACATCCAAAATTCAGAACTCATATTCAAAATCTATCACCCGCTAAAGATTTGATGCATTGAGAAGAGTGAAAATATTGGCGTCAATGCCTCGGTCCATTCGCCTGACCTCCCATCTCTAATGTTGCTGGATCCCTTTTTCGTCTTCCTATTCACGTCACCTATCGCCCAAGACTGCAGCCGTTGAGAAACCTACCCATTGGAACAAGCCCATACTCATGACTTGACTAACACTGATCATAGGTTAAATCAAGCGCCACTAAAACCAGAAAAAACAAAATGCCATGGTCGTCGATATGAAAAACCAACACCGCGTTGTTAAACTGAAAAATTGAAACCAAATGCTATCATTTCCATGTTCATTGATCTGTTGTCATTGAACCACAATAGGTCTAAAACAACCCTAGGCTAAAAATAATTCGAGACTAAAAAACACTTTCACGAATATATGGATGCAAAAAAATAGAGAAAGACAAAAAAACACCACTAGAGAAATAACGTTGAAACCCAAAAGAAGAAAAGGAACCAACACTGGTTGTGACTCATGAAATACCAGTGAACTACCAACCAAATCATCCCAAAACACCCACAAAAACCACCACATTAGACTGAAATGTAGTCTGGTGCAATTGATCTATATGAAATAGTAGAGGTTTAGCAGAACAAGGCATCAAGAGTGACCAGAAATAGAAAAGAGGAATCTGAAGAACCCAAAAACAGTGATGAAACCCACATACCAAAAAATATGACACCGAATGAAACTAAAATCACCTCCCAAACCACCGTGAAGAACACCGAGTAGGACCGAAAGAGGGGTCGGGCATGGCGGATCCGTTAGGCAGGGCAGTCGTAGGTAGTGATCGATGTCCCAAAAGGAGGAGGTAGAAACCCAAGAGGAGAAGGGGAAACATGAGGGAAACACAGAAAGAGATGAGAAAAAGTGACGAGAAAGGAAGCAGGACGTTTGGAGAAGCAGGGGCGCTCGCCGTCGAAGAAACGCACTAGAAACCCTAAGAGAGGGTGCTTCTGAGAGAGAGAGAGAATGACCAGGGGAGTGGGAAGCCATCTCTGCTTGACTTGGTTGTGTCTTAATGTATAATGAATAGGCAAATAATTATGATTCATGTTAGTTGAAACCTCATGATTTGAATTTCCCCACACATTATTTAGAAATACCTATTGTTGTTTTTTCTTTAAAAATTTGGAGGCATTATTTTTATGGAGTAAAGTGTAAAATATATACTAATCACAAAGGTTTTAAGTATATATTCACTCATAAATAATTGAACATGTGATAGAGAATATGGATATAACTAATCAAGGATCATAATTGCATGATTCATTATCATCCTGTAAAAGTAAACAAGGTGGATATTGATTTGACTCAAAAAAGTAATGATACATTAACTATGTTATGTTTAGAATGTGGCCCTTTGGATAATGATTTCCTAAATATTTTCCTAAAAGTTATGGATATAGGGACATCTTTTGTTTTGTTTTAGGTTTCATTAAAATCGAATGTGTCAAAAATAATTAAAAGGGCTCAGAATTTGGATAAATCCTTGCAAGAAAAGATAGAATCCATTATTAATATTAAGCTTCCCAACTTTAATATTGATGAACATGGAGTTTTAAAATTTGTAAAAAGATTATGTGTTCCTTGTGATTCAATTTTTAGGAAAGAGTTGTTGACTAATGCTCATTGTTCTAATTTTTTCCATCCATCTGAGAATCACTAAGATGTAAAGAGAAATTCAGAAGTATTACTAGTGGGATGGAATGAGAAGGGATATTTCTAAATTTACTGTGAAGTGCTTTACTTTTCAATAGTTTAATGTAGAGTGATAGTTACTAAATGGTATGATTCAACATTTTCTAGTGATGAAGTGGAAATGGGATAATATATTAATGGATTTCGTGTTAATATTGAAAAATAATTGTCAAGGAAATAATGTGATTTGGGTTATTGTAGATTTATTAACTAAATATAGACATTTTATTCCCATTTAAAATATGATGTCTTTAGAGAATATTTCTAGATTGTATCTAAAAGAGATTATTAGGTTATATTGAATGCCACTCTCCATTGTATCAGATCATGATACCCGATTCACATCCATTTTTTTAATGAAATTAAAGAGTCGATGGGTACTGAATCAAATTTTAGTACATATTTTCATCCTCAGTCTAAAGGATTGTCTAAGTGGATGATTCAGACCTAAGATATGCTTAGTTCTTTCTCAATGGATTATGAGGGAATTTGAGATAGACATATTTCTTTGGTTAAGTTTTCTTATAATAACAGTTTTCATTCTAGTATATAGATGGTACCTATTTAGGAATTATATATAAAGCGGTGCTGGATACTATATTTTTGGGATGATTAAGAGAAAGGAAGTTTATGGGTCCAGATTTGGTAGAGGAAATTATAGATAAAGTTAGTTTATTCAGTGACATATGAGGGAAGATCAGAGTAAGCTTAATATTTATGCTGATAACCAATGGAAATATGAGTTAGGTGATCATGTATTCCTCAAATTTTCTTAATGGGAAAGTGTGATATGTTTTAGTAAGGATCAGAAGATGAGTCCATGTTTCAATGGACCATATGAAATCCTAGAGAAAGTTGGATCAATTTACTACTAATTGGATTTACTTCCTAGTTTGTCCCAGGTACACAATATATTTCATGTTTCAATTTTAAGGAAGTATATAATAGATTACTCTCATGTTTTATACCCTAAAGTTGTTTCGGAGGAATAAAATCTTTCTTATGGGGAACAACCAGTTTAGGTTATTGATTATAGAGTGAAATTATTATAGAATAAGGTGATTCATCAGGATAAGGTTTTATAGAAAAATCATATGGTTGAATAGGAAACATGGGAATTTGAAAATGATATGAGGAAAAAATACACCCACTTATTTGATAAGTGAATAAAATCTTGAGGACAAAATTTACAAAAGGGGGGATGATGTAACATCCCATGTAATGATAGAATAAGTATTTTTCATATTTATTAATATTAATGAATTAAATATTAATTTTACCTTAAAAGTGATGATATGTCCAATAACATACACAACATGCAGCAATGAGCTTACCTAAAAATCTTAGGTTTCATACAAGACTAAGTTATACTGAACAACAATATATTGTTAATATTATTATTTAATATGGAAGTAATCTCCTATCCATTGTATCAGTGGGAATGAATATGACTAACTATATTATGTTTACACATTTTTATATTATTTTTTTCAAATTCATCCCATAAATTTGATAGGCTTAGAATAAGAATAAATCCAATTTTAATAATAAAAGGATGTATATTTTAAAAGGCATTTTTATATCCTTTTAATGGTGAACCTATTTTAAAACTAAATTTTGACACTTATAATTTTTATATGTCAAAATAAACTTCATTTTTGAAATATAAATATCAAAATTTACTATGGTTAAATTTTTCATATTTTTCTAAGAACTTTCATATTTTGATGTATAGTGAATAATACTGACCCAAATAAAAAAATGAATTTTATTAAGAAAGGGAATATAAGAGTAAAAGGTTGTGTAATTCAAAAGAAATATATGCTAAGAGAATCCCAAATAACATGTGCCATTCCAGCAGAAGGAAAAGAACCAGGGGAACAAAATTCCAAAAAGGGGCATTCATGGGTATCCAAAGAAGCCAATAAGTCCACCAAAAAATTATCTTCACACCAAGTCTGATAGATATCCATGTATCTAGATAAGAGAGCTATATATTCACTGATCAAAAAATAATGGGTCATAGTGTGGTGGAATCACTAATGAGGGAGCTTGAAATGATCTTGGAGTCTGATTCCACCGAGGAAAAAACAATATTCTTATACTTGAAAAGAGACAGTCCGTTAATCATGGTGTTGACCTCCACCCTAAGAGAGTTTCCAAGATAACATAAGGAACTTAAATCATAAATCACCAAACCAAATGAGTCTCTAACCATGCCACCACAATGCATGCAACCAATTTCACTAGCGCTGCTAATGTTGAGATTGAGACCACTGGTAGGGGGAGACCAGTGGACCCAATTCCCTAGAAGACTGGGCCTGGGTGCACCCAGAAGAGGAAACCCAAAATGAAACCATATTAAAGAGGTATTTCCCCCACTGCTTCAAGAGACAATCCAATTAGACAACCATGCATCTGGCTCTCCCTACCAACGCCGTGGATGAGATCCTCGAGCCTTGCCGAATCTAGTTACGAACCTACCATAAGGACTAGCACCCCACTACTAGAAGCAGCACCTGAGCCCTTTCATCCTTCATGTTTCCAGTAGAACCATAAATCCATGTTTAGATAAAGGAATTATAGGAATCAATATTAGGGTCTGTAGGCAAGAACCCACCTAAACAACTCCAGATGAGACTGGCCCAACCACTCTGGAAGAATAAATGTAGCATCGAATCTTCAGTAGGGGATGAGAAACATATAAAATTAGAGGCCAAAAAGGTTTTTTGAAAAGGGGGGGGGGGATTTTCCCTCATTAAGCTAAAATTATTTTTTGACCAAAAGTATTAGTGAAATCAATTAAAATTTATTACAGTGATTAAGGTAAAAATGTGTTTTCCTAGTGGTTAAAATTTAATCTTAAGAGTCCAAATGACCTAGAAACATATAAAAAACCATTTTTAGTCCATTATTTGACTATATAGAAATTTTTATCATATATTTCTCATTATTGGAGTCACATGATGTAAGGGAGACCTCCCAATAGAGTTTACCTTTTTATATTTATAAGAATGCCACTCCTACTCCACTATAAAGACACTCACCCCTCACTTCTTCAAACCTCTCATGCCCCTTTTTATCATACAAAACCAGACCAAATAATATTAAAAAAATCCTCAAATCACCCTATATTCCTCAATTTGGGAACAAATACACCAAAGGAATCCCTTTAGTGAAAACCAAAATTAGTTACCCAAAAAGGAGGTAACATTCTTAAGCATGCATTTATGTTTCATTTCTTTCTCCACCCATTAAATTATTCTTATTACATGATTATATAATAAAATAAGTTTCCTAAATATACTGATATGTTTTTATTTTAATTATTCTACCTTAACATACACACACTTCTATAAAATGGGTAACATAATTACCATTCATGTGTACAGTGAACTACCACCTCATGAAACAATGTTGTTCATTTTTCATTTACCACCTATCATGGTTGGGAATTATTATGGAAACATTGTTTTTATATGATATTTATGATATTTATGATGTCTTGATACTTATTTAATTTTTATATACACATAACCTCATTCTTTCCATTTTTTGGGAATGTGATAACATCGTTTGTGGACATGTGGACTACTGCCTCCTCAAAGCGATGCGATGCGTTCAAACTTTACATGGAATGTATTAAGGATGTGTTTAATTAAATATATGTGGAATAAATGAAATATATATGATATTAATGGAATAATTACCTTTAGGGATATATAATATATCATTTTCTTTAACACATTTTCACACACTGAAAAAGTGATAATGTCCTTTGTGGACGTGTGAACTACCGACTCCTCGATGAAAAGTTATTCCTTTTATATCACAAGAATTATATATATAGGTATATTTGATTAAATAAAATTTTATTTATGATATAATTATAATTATAGAAATAAAAATTTTACTTACCTTTTTTCATAATGATCATTGAGAAATGAGAACGTTACTCATGCATAAGTACGGCCTACCATCTCCATGATTGTAACATTGGTTCATTTTTCATAACCATTTTAATGATTGATTTTAAATATACAATTGATGTATAAATATGATAATTATTTCATTATTATTATTCTTTATAAGTTTATATAATGACCCCTTTGACCATATTTGACCTACCAAAGTCATTTTTGACACATATATAGAATATGGTCAAAACACCTGACGTAAACTTAATTATTTAAGTAGTTGTATAAAAAATTGTAATATGAGAAATAAAATTAATTATAAACTTGAAAATGGTTCTTAAAAAAATAAATAATTAACACAATTTCATTATTTAGGAAGAAAAATACACACGTGAAAAGTTAGACTCAAGGTAAGGGACTTCATCTCAATATCATTTCATTGAGGCATATCTTGACGTTATGAACTTTTATTCTTTTATGAGGTGTATATATAGAAACTATAACATATAATATCATGAAATTATTTATTCTCATGTTATTTAATGTTTTTCTAAATGTTATGATATCATATAGATTATGATTTAAATGTTCAATGTGGAAGGTGACACTTTGAATGTTTAATGATTTAATTATCAAATATTTTTCTCCAAGTAAATATTCTTGATATTATTTATATAAAGGGATTATAAAGGAAATTTTATGTCTATTTTTAATTTTATTCAAATTTTCTGAAAATAAATATTTTTACGTTTTTTATATGGAATGCTTTGACAAATGAAAAAAGGAATGTTCTATTCTTAACATAAACAACGATAATGAATTTTGTACTATTGTGTAAATTATTTTATTTTTGGATTACTTTTAAAGATTTCATGATTTATTAAATGAAAAACATTTTCTCATTTTTTGGGTACTCAGTATTGAAAATGTTTTTTCAAGAGAAAGGTGTATTTTGTATTGAAAATGGTATTTCTGAATGAAAATAGTATTTTAATATCTGAAAGATATTTTCATATGAGTTTAAAAGAGTTTTTAAAATGATCAAATATTTTTTTTTGATGTCGTGGTTTATAGAAATTATAAATGATTGGGGTTCCTAGATAGCGTTGGGTGATCCAGTTATAGCTTAAATGATGGGTGTGCCTAGATATCACTCCAATGCATTACATAATAATTACATTTTCTGAATAATTATATTAGAATTTGGTCATATGGTTATTCCAATCTATAAGGGTTCTATAAGGGTTCAATGTGATAATGTCCCAATGTACCTATATAAATTTTCTATGTTTTATAATTAGTTTTCATGGAAATCATTTGTTTTTAAAAGGTAAAATAAATGAAATTTGTTAAATAATGATATTTCCCTTTTTGGGTAAAATGTAATGTTTTAAGAAAGGGGTTTTTCATGAGTTTTAATGTTTTTAAATAGACTAATAGATTCCTTCTTTTTATATCTATTAATATCATTTTTATGCTTATCCCACATTTTAAAATGTTTTTCATGGGATTTAATGACAGGTAAGGGATTGGAGAGGTCCAATTGAAAGTGATTAAGAGTTTTAATTAAAGATATCATGCTTTATTTTTTAAAATTTTTATACTGTGGAAAAAATAGATACAATTCATAAGTGTACACTTTGTATTATATGGGTTTTTTTATGTATTATATCTAGCCTAATTATCTAAAAATATAAACCTAAAAAGATCATTAATATGAATTAAATTAAATTATTGACTAAAAATCAAGATTATGCAATGTTTAAGGCTAAATCCTTATACATGTTTTATAGGGATGGTGGTATACAAGCTATTGAGTTATGCATTGAGACTACTCTATTGATATTCAATAATCTAGAGACACCTCATAATAGGAGAGTGAATCCCATGAATTATATGCTTAAGTGAGCAGAAAAGTATTGGGGGGGATGTTTTGAATAAGGATGATAGGCTGTGAGACATGGTTTGGGGTGATTTCCAAACCATATTTTAGGACTAATTTTCCTCGAGACTCTGATAGTAGAGCGTCCCATTGAGTTAATGTGTCTAGAGTAGGGCGTGATGACTGTTATGGAATATTTGGAAGGATTTACTAAGCTACAACATTCTGCATAGATATACCTTATTGATGAGGAAATAGGGGAGAGATGCTTTGAAGAGGGTATCAAACATTCCATTCAATATCATGTTAACATGTTCAGGTTGATGAATATTATTGAGATAGTGAATCAGGAACTGATTATAGAGTGAACCTGAGAGAAGCTATGGGCACATAGGAGGGAATTTCAATCTCTCAAACTAGTGGTTCAATGACTTCCAATAGAAAGAAGTGGAATTTTAAGGATTTCCATGATATGAGTACTTGTTAGTCTTCTAGTGTGGGTAGTTTAGTTTTCTGTCATCATTGTGGAAGATGGGGAAACATGAGGAATTAGTGTGATTGAGACCCAGTCGAGTGCTGAGCTTGTGGTAGGATGGGCCACGTAAATCATTTTTTACAAAACCTTCTCTATAACAGTTAATGTAAGGGGATCATCACTACTACAAATAAGGATTTTAAAAGGGCTAAAACCCGCCTTTAATAGTTCTAGAAAAGTGCTGTTAATTGCGGAATAGATAAGGGGGGGGGGGGGTCCCCTTTAACAATGCTAAAAAAGAACTGATAAAGGGTTCCCTTTATCCATGCTAAAAAATAACTGATAAAGGTCCCCCTTTGTCAACGCATAATTAGCTTGGATAAAGGGAACATTTATCAGCATTTTTTTGAGTGCTGATAAAGGCCCCCTTTATCAGTGTTATTTTGAGCACTGATAAAGGACACCTTTATCAGCTCTATTTTGAGTGATGATAAAGGAGTCCTTTATCAGTTCTATTTTTAGTACTAATAAAGGGTTCCTTCATCAACGCTCAATTAGTGCAGATAAAGGAAAAGTTTCCTTAGAAAACCTAGAACCTATACAAAACATGCACACCTTAGACAACACCTACACACATAGCACCAAATAGAACCTATACAAAAAATAGCTGCACAAAAAAACACCTACACACAAACAAAGCATAAAAAAACAAAACAGCGCACACAAGAGTTTCACAAAAAATGCTATATATATTTACTTGAAATCGTGAATACAAAAAAAAAACTACCATATACATTTCAAACAATGTTTTATATGGTTAAAATTACAATTATCCAACAAACAGTTAAAAACATTAATGTTTCATCCTTTTTGCATCTGTGATCCCCTCTCAAAAATTGTCGTCCATGGTATTAGTTGCCGAAAAAAGAATCCAAACTCAGGAAAAAACTTTCACCTACATAATAAATGAAATATTATATTATTAATACAATAATGAAATAAATTGAACATTAATATGAAAGAATAAATTAATAAAATGTCATTTTTTAATAAAAAGGACACATTTGGGTAGGTAGGGGGCATAAGACCAGATGATACTTGATACGTGACCTTGATATGGGTAGGTAAGCGACCATGATAAGATATTAGAGTAATAAAAAGGAAAAAAGTCAACAAAGTACAACAATTAATGATTTTCAGATGTTTCTTAGTGTATGGACTTTCCCACTTTCTTTTTTTAGTCCTCTTATAGGATGGAACTTCAAAAGATAACTTGAGGTACCAAAGGTGGTGCTAATGGAGGAAAAAATAGTGTTTTCTTTGGATCAGAAAAAACCACATATATGAGCTCCATTTGACTTGGAAAACCTTGATCATCAGCCTCTCAGTCACTTTGTAAACCAACTTTGGCCACCATGTCCCTGGTAATGTAAACTAGAGAGGTGGGAGGTGTCCAAATTTTACCAGCCTCTTGAAATATCCAAGAGAAAAGGGCTAAAGGCTTCTCCCCCCATGGTAATAGAGACCGCTGAGCCAGTTCCTCCCCCACTGGAGGGGGAGGGACCTCCGTCATCATCTAAGAGAGTGATGGCCTCTTTCTTCTCATTCTCCAAAATTGAGATCCTTCCGCCTTTCCCGCAGACCTTCCTATTCCCTAAGGTTTCTAATCTCTATACAAGGAGCCCTAATTTTCCATTATCAACCACAGAGTTCAACGATTCTTTAACGCTCCTCAATTAAACCCCTGTATAGTGCATTTACCACAGAGAATACCATCAGTGGACTCCTTTGATAGGTTCGTTTTCGGTTCTTGGGATCTACAAGAGTGGGTGACAGTGGGTCTTCTCAACAACAGATGCATTTTGATCTGTTTCGCATCATAGGATGACCTAATAAAAGTTTGGTCTAGTGAGACTCGCAGATACAATGGGTACCACTTCTTCCTCTAAATATGGTTTTATAACTTCCATATGAAGCAGGACTCCCCTTCGGTGGTGATCTGGGTGAGTTTCCCTAATAACCTATTCCTTTTCCAAATCCTTCAATCATTAGGATGCATGGGAACCTCATAGAGAGGTATTTATCCTCTAATCACTGAACCACTTCTATGTTCCATCCTTTTAATCCCTATGTGTACGTTGAAGTGGATGCCTTGAGGAAGCCTCATGAGTTCATTTGGATTACCATAGGAGAAGAATACATGTGTAGATAGAAGGTCGTGTATGATTCATGGGCTGACTTCTGTTCCAGTTGCAAGCATTTTGGACACTCATTGACGACATGTAGAAATGGGTCTAGACACCAGATTTATTCTAAGAAGAATATAGTCCCAGGTGAGGTTGTTGTTTGTGACAGCCCATTGAGGGCCTATTTTAGTGGCCAAAATGTAGAGGGGAAATTGGATACTCCTGATCAATATCACATCCAGGATAACGAGAGTATAGGTTTTCATGAGGAAGGCAGGGGGGTGTCCAAGCATGGAGTGGGGAGATATATCAGTATTGAGGCATTTTAGTGTGCTTAGGACCCCACAGAAGGCCCAGGGGTTGAGTTGAGGAACCATTTTGATAGTCTAGTTGTTCAAGATCAAGCTATGTCTCATGAGGAGGATGATTCAGGTGATGATAATTATAGCCAAATCTCAGTGGACAGTTGGGACCATTTCAAAGGGAATGGTCCTAACAGCCCTAGAAGGAAGAAGGGACTCAAAGGGAAGCATGACCCTGGGAAATTCATTTTCATACATGGGAAAAGTGAATGCAGAATGATGATATCATAAAGATGGTTTTAGATGAGAGCATCATGGGGACGACAAATCAGAAGTTCAGATCAGATGCTATGTTAAGTGGTATTTAACCAACAGTAGTAAAGAATCCTTAGTTTTATTATTAAATTTGTGAGTGGTGCACAACCAATATTCTTCCAACACACTGCATTAGTAGAAACAGCTGCATAAAAGACCAAAATATAGAATATAAATGATACATGCCATAATATTTTAGGTCTAGTGCTTTTGGAAACATGGAAACATAAAGAACTAGTTCATAAGAGCCTCTCATTAAGTTATGTTTTACACAATCCTCCATCCATATCACATGGTGTGGGATGGAAGTGGATTTTGATTTTGATTCATCAATCTACATATAAATAGAGGAACATGGTTATGGTTTTGTTTTATGTCACATAAAAGTATTATGGTAGATTTAAAATATATACCAATTTTTTCTCAAGTGAATCTTACCCCATCCTTATTTTACGGTAGGGGCACACTGGTTTTGTTGCTTATTATTTATTTTCAGCACTCAGTTGTTGCTTCATAAATAAAAAACTATCAATCAAAGTGATGAATACAAGCAACGTCAAACAACGTATTTCCAGAAACAATGTACATGGAATTTTTTCTCCCCACGACGATTGATAAACATATCCGTCTCTCCTTGGGATATCAATTGTGTATAAAGAGGAGGTGGGTGTATCTTGATTTTCCCTTCAACATATTTAAGATGATATTTTGTTAAAATTGTGTGGAAGCCTCTATGAAGCCTTCCTAAAACTCTTAATACATATTCCTTGTGTAGGGATTATACTATAAATGAACTCTACAATGGATGATGGAGAGTAAATAAATGTTTTAGTATTTTATTTTATTTTAATAAATTAAAGAAATGATATCATAATGTTATAGTAATCTCTTCCCAGATTAGTGTCCTAAGCCTAGTAACAACATGGTTCCACCACTGTACATCAATCAACACATGTTTCCAAGTGACGATTCCAATGTAGCTACTAAAGATGGATTTTTTGTGGTTAACATGTTGTCACCACTTATTCCATCCCACCTCATATTTGATTCTTTTTTCTTTTGCCTTAAATATTTTGGATAACACTATCAAACTACGATGCTCTTGTTTTTTTTTGTGCCGTTAGGGTTTGATTTCCTCTGAAACATAATCATTATGTTCCTCTAGAGTGATAACATCAACAATGGGACCAGAAGCAACAAGTTGAGAAACCTATTGTACCTCCACACTAAGACCAACAACAATAGGTTGAGAAACCTGTTGTTGCTCTGCACTCAGACCAGCAGCAGCAGGTTGAGAATGTTGCTGTGCCTCGGGATTGGGCGCATCAGTAGGTGAAAAAGTAATTATTTACAGAAGTGATTTAAATTTTAATTTATATTACCTTAAATAAGCAACAAATAAGTAATAACATAATGTAACAAAATGTATATTACAATAAACAAATCACCTGATTATTGAATTCTTTTTTTAAAGGCTGAAGAGATTTGACCCCTCTATCGACTATGTAAATCCCTTCATTGTGGTCTCCTTTGACATAACAAATGTATTATACATTAGGACCAAAACAAAATGATTGCATAGTCCCAATGAAAGGGTCATAATTTATTGAACTTTCATTTGACCCTTTAGTTATTTTGGTCTATAACAGAACAATTGACCAGTTTTGGTTTGTGGGATCTAAAACATAAAATAATTGCAATGCCTGTGATTCCATTATAAACGGTTCATCTTTCTCTCCTTTCTTACTGAATTCAAATTTCACAAATCATAATTCATCTATTTTAATATCACCCCTATTATCAACCCACTTTCATTTAAAAATCGGCACTTGGAATTTCGTATAATCCAACTCCCATATTTGTTTGATGATTCCAAAGTATGACATATTCACATAAATTGGATTTCTATCCTTAGCACTAAAAACATGAATTGCTTCAGCCACAATTTTAACCCCACTATTCTGCATGGTACTATCCTCATCATGTTCATTAGTATATAATGTATAACCATTAACTACATAAGTATTGTAAGATAATACATACAAACTTGATCCTCTGTCTAGCCATCGAAGTCGTTCTGAAATTGAGTCATGATTTTCATCTAACATATTAAAAATATAGTCTTGAAACCATCCTATAAACTATCGATTATGTGTATCTGATATTCATTTTTCAGCCCTATATGGATTCAAATGCCTAATAATTTCTTTTTGGGTTTGAACATATGGGTCAATGTAAAAACTGTTATGCAAAACGTAAAGGTGAGCCTGCTCCCGATATATAATATTGATTGCGAAAACCTCTATTCTATAAATTACTTCACCCTCAATCCATCCAGTGTGACGATATTGAGGTAGACCAATGATTTCCACACCAGACAGGTATTCTGTATAGAATTCAACTGCTTCCTCAACAATATATTGCTATGCAATACAACCCTCTGGCCGAATTGGAATTTTGACACACCCTTTCAAAATCTTTATATAGAATTCAATGGGGTACATCCATCTATAATTTATAGGACCACATAGTCGAATATCTCTCACCAAATGAACCATCAAATGAACCATTATATCAAAGAATGTCAGTGGGAAGAAAATTTTCAATTCCCATAATATGACAACAATTTCTCTTTCCATAGTTGGAAATTTCGTTGGGTCTATAACTTTGCTGTATATAGATTTGAAGAAAAAATAGAGTTTTGTTAACGTATAACGGAAATTCTTGAAAAAAATGCAACGTAAAGCTATAAGAATTATATCTTGAATCAAAACATGGAAATCATGTGATTTAAGACCCTTTAACTTTAAATATCTCATTGAAATGATGTTCTTGATATTTTATGAATACCACTCTAGAACCTTTACGTTATTCAAGAAGTTAGAAAACTAATATCTCTCCTACCTGGAAAGAGTATAAGCAGCAGAAGGAACAAATGTTTGTTTTTTCACCCTTCACTGGTGCTAACTCTTCTCGTATTCCCATCTCAACCATTTCCAATCTAGCCTTGATTCCATCCTTTGTTTTTCCAGGTTCATTTAGCAACATGCCGATGAAACTATCACATACATTTTTTCAACATGCATAACAACAAGAAAATGTCTCACATACAAACAATTCCAATATGGTAATTAAAAAAAACTAATCTCTTTTTCCAACTGGTTTTCGTAAGGTTTTTCAAAAATGTTTTACCAAAATTAGTGTCCACATATTTTACTTTCACAAACAATTGATCAACTGTTAGTGGAGACAATATTATACATTCTTTTGAACTTCCATCCAATGATGTCATTCAAGATCGGTACTTATGTCATCGGGGTAGAAATATGCGATGTTTTAGAAACACTGGTTTCGATGAATGTTTTAACCTAATTGACTATGTACCTTGTTTTTAAATAGGACACCCTTTAGTTCTTTTAATGCTATATCCTAACAAATTTCCATAAACAGAAAAGTCATTTATCATCCCGTACAAAATGGATCTCAAAGTGAAATCTCTATTTTTTTAATAATCATACAACATAACACATGAATCCCATAATAATTTCAAATCCCCGATAAATGAATACAAATAAACATCAATATCATTACTTAGTTGTTTTGGTCCCGATATAAGCATAGATAGAATGATGTATTTTCATTTCATGCATAACCACAGTGGTAAGTTATAATTTACCAACATAACCAGCCATATACTATGACTTCTACTTTGAAAACCAAAAGGATTCACTCCATCTATAGATAACACAAGATGAAGGTTTCTCGGCTCATTTACAAATTCAGGATACTCATGATCAATTCTCTTCCACTGAGGAGAGTCTGCTGGGTGACATAGTTTCCCTTCTTTAATTATTGTATCATCATTCCATGTCAATTGTCTTATAGTCTCCTCACTTTCATATAAGAGCCTAAACCTTGTAATGGTTGGAAAGTACCATACAACTTTCATAGGAATGGATTTATCTTTCTTGTATCGAGAAGCACCAAATTTTGGGAATTCTTTAAGTGATTAGTGTTCCTTGAGAAAAAATATATAGTCATTCAGGAAGGCATGTATTCTTTCAGATATCATACCCATCGAGTGTAGCATTAATTTGACATCGTATGTTCGGATCATGATCTCATTATCTTCTGGGATCATGTCATTCAGGAGAGAAAGTAGTTCTGTAAAATTGGCATCACTCCACCTGTTTCCTACTTTAAAATTATACAGCTTCCGTATGGCTGAAAATGCTGTATATTTAGTGCAACTAACATACAATGGAATCTTTTCACAACTCTCTAACTTCTCAAACAATTTTGGGTAATCACAAAGTTCATCTTCAACTGTCCTTGTAATTTCCTCAATACGATCTTCATCATCATTCACATCTGTAATCACATCCTCCATACAATCATCTTCATTATTCATGATTGTAATCATATTAGATGATCCATAAAATACAGTTCTATTTCAGTCACTACCTATATTCGTTTTTCCCTGTGTTTATTCCAACATGTATAACTTCGATATATTCCATGATAGATCAAGTTTTCTTATAACTCCTTAGGACTAATTTGTCTTGAATAACAACAATGAAAACACGAAAAAAGGATTTGATAAGGGACATATGCATGATCTTTTGCAAACTTGATAAACTCTTTCACACCATCTTCATACTATTTTGTCAACCAATTGGAATTCATCCATTCATTATTCATATTCATCCTATTTGATATAGTAATATTAATACTTAACAAAATAATTACACAAAAGATGTTCAACTAGGGTCATCATCCAACTATAATTAATGGAACTAACTATAGTAAACAATACCCTTACTCCTCCATGCATTACTCAGGACCAAAGTAGATCACACCCATCTTCCCAAAAACCTGATCAATGGAACTAGCTATGAGAATCCCTTGCACTAGTATGTTTTAGTATCCCACATGTGATCTATATGCATTGTTGTAAAATGGGTTTTTAGTGTTTCTCTAGAAACATAATGTCTCTAGTCAATAAATACAGTAATATACTAATAAATGGTATGATTTTCAATCAAGTTCTTATGGGGAACATGAGCCTCAGCCTAGTTGGTGAGGTATCCTTAAGTGCATCCACGAGACCCAGGTTCAAAACCAGGTAGAGGCATATTTTTGGGGAACTGCAGTAGCACTGTACACTGTGCAGAATTGTAGCAATACTATACATTGTGTGGGTACTGTAGCAGAATTGTACACTATGCGGTACTGCAGCAGAACTGTACACTATGTGGGTACTGTAGTAGGTACTGTTTGGTACTGTAGTAGCTGGAACTATTCACCTTGGGCCATCAGTTTGGGCTTGTAGTACTTATGGATTTCGGGCCACCTAGGCCTTCGGGTCAGTAGGGATTTCAGGCCACCTTAAGGCCTTAGAGCCACCTCAAGGCCTTCAGGCCACATGCAGTTTCCCCAGACAGACTGTACAAAAAAGGAGCAACCCCATAAGAGGATTCAGAGAAGGTGTACTCACCAGAGTAGAGCCAGATGGATTGTCATAATGAGAGGGTATGGATATGCCATCAGGACCAGCCTGTGCTTGCACAAGAAGCCTAGAAAGATGATCATGTGAAGGTGGAGAGCTATAATCAGGATGCAAATGCTGGGGAGGGGCAGTTACTTGTAGATATTCTGGTTGAATTCCCTAAGACCTTCGGGACATATAATCTCATAAGCCTACGGGCCTTGTAATCTCTGAGCCTACGGTCCTTTTAAGGGTTCCCCCTAATCCCTTGAAAGGGGGGTTATCAAAAATAAATAAATAAAGAAGGCCTTCGGGCCATTCAGGTTAATAGAGTTCATGTGCGTGGAAGGATTCATTACATGTTGTAGACACCGAAAAGTCCGTAATTATTGAAGGGAGTTTTGAAATGACAAAGCGAAGTCATATTTGGACCTAGAGGCTTGGTCCAGAGAGCCCAAAAGTATTGCGTGGAAAAAATGGGAATGCGCGCGAAACAAATTGTGCGCGCGGAAGGGCTCCAGGATTCGCGAAGGGTCCCCGACACATGAGCACAATAATTGCACGCCCGCACCCACGCAGTTAAAATTATACACCGCCATCTCTGGTGCACAAGTTTTTTGCGCCACACTGAATTCCGTGCCACCAGATTCCTATAAATAGAAGGGGACCCCTTCCATTTCGAGGCTGAAGAATTTGAACCGGATCTCGTGCGCATAATTGGCATTCCACGCGTGCGCATTATGGAATTTGGGTACGGTTATTTTAGTGCCCAGTCACCCTCGGGGTCCGCCTTCATGTGAGATACCCTTTGGCTTAGACTTAACTCCATTCCCTTCGGGGTCTGCCCCTTGCGCGCAATTCCTTCCGATTGCGCGCAATTAGGTCTTTGGTGCGGAATTCATTTTGCGTGCCGACCATGCCTTTTTCACGTGAATCCCTGAATTTCGCTCCATCCTAGTGTTTTTTTGCACACATATCCCATATTGTGTGCACTCCTGTCCTATTGTCCATAGGCCTTCCCTATTGTGCGCAATCCCTCCTTCTTGCGCACAACCCATCCTGCGTGTCGATCCTATTACGCGCAACAGTGCCTAGGCCTGCACCTGCTGGTCCTTACTACGGGGGCTACGCCCTTACACCCCCACTCGGGCTCAACACCGGATGCTGTCCCGACCCTATGGTCTGGTCCCTTGGCTACCATCACTGACCCCCGTGAAAAATGGAGAGTCGCACCGTGAACTTTTCAGGCCGGGACGTCGGGATTTTCCATTGCGCCCTTATGCACAGCCTCTTTCCACCTATGGAATAACATGATTTGAGATACTCCTCTAAACACCATGAAATACCTTGAGTCGACATATTCCTCTTGGTCCCATTCACGTGTCGTGAGTCTAGATTCTCATCATCAATTTCTTGAGTACCTTGAGTCGAACCATTCCTCAGGAAACTTCTCCAAACCCTATCACTTGGCTCCTATGCCATGTTGAACTAGAAAGGGCTGCCCTTGAGTAAGACCCAATACCAGCCACTTCTAGGTGCCTTATGCATAGCAGTCCTATCTACATGACTTTAAACTGTAGTAATCCCTATGTTACAAACATAGGATGCCTCTTTCTCCAAGAAAGAGATGCCTTGTGCTCCATGTATGAGATGCCTAATGCCATGATTACAGTGGCATAAGTTAAAGAGCATTGTAATCCATTCAAACATTCCATCACACCACCTCATTCTTCGTGTGTCCTTCATTCGAATATTTATCCTCTGTCATGTTTGAAGGGACCCCCTAACAATATGGATGATTGACCTATGGTCCGCCTGCTGTAACAATATGGATGATAGACCTCTGGTACGCCTGCAGTAACAATATAGATGATTGACTTATGATCGCCTGCTATCCTGGGCCAACGTTTCGGAAGACTGAGAGATGATATTTGGGTTAGGTCCTGTGTTTCGAACACAGTCAACAGTCAACCCTCATTTGTTTTTCCCCATTTCAGGCTAACACGATATGGATACTGTGTTTCAAACACGGTCAACAATTATCCTCCATCGTCACGCCACCCTCATTGCGTTCTGAATGTCTGCCATGTGATTCACTCATTTCATATCCCTTTGTTCGGTCTAATTCCAACTCCCTTGGTGCTATCCCAATTGTGCACTTGCGCATAGGTGTTCTCCACAACACCCCTAGAAATGGCCTTGCCAATGCCTTCCCTTCCACAAGGGGTAGAGGGAACCAATTATGTAAGTCCTAGGGGTGTGGAGTAAACCCGCCTCGTCTGAGCTACCAGACGTTAAACTGCCAAACATCTTTTCCTCAACACATGACGTTAAACTATGATCCGGCCCCGTGCCTCGCACACAGGTCCCCCCCGGCTCGGGAATTCTTTACGCCCATTGGTCTCCACAGGGACGGGATCACCCCTCACAGGGGATGATATCCTCATTTTTGGGGCAGCGTTTGTCCGCAGGGGATGAGCATCCGCCTTGGTGTAAGCCCCTAACCCCTCTTGTGGAAGGTAGCACCCATGCACCTTCATACTTCCACATCACCAGGGCCAGTAGGGAGAATGATGGGAAGTGGGAATCCTCCGTTCTTCGGTCCAAAATCCATCTCCCTCTGCTCTTTTTCACCCTCGAGCCTCCATCCTGGAGTAAGTCCCAGCACCACTGGCCGTCCAACGCGTAATCCCCTCTTCGCTTCCCACAGATGCACCCTTCGCGACATGATCGTCAGGTCTCTGCCACCTCTTGTTTCTCACACTAAGTACGACTCATTTGGGCTTAGAGTAGGCATCGACCATGACAATGCCCCCATCTAACATGACGTTAAACTATATGCCCCCATCCAACATGATGTTAAACTGTATGCCCCATCCCACATGACGTTAAACTACACCCCCCGAACTACGTAGACTTTGATTCCCTGCTACAGGGATACATAAGAAGCCTCCACGAGGTTCAAGCCCACCACCCGGTCGTTCCGACCTCTTCACGTCGGTTCACCAACCATTGTAGGCCACCTCAGAGCGTAAGCCCCACCCATCCATCCACCATCATGGGCCACCTCAGAGTATAAGCCCCATCCATCAACCATTGTGGGCCTCCTTAGAGGGTAAGACCCATCCATCCACCATTGTGGGCCGCCTCAGAGCGTAAGCCCCATCCATCCACCATCATGGGCCACCTCAGAGTTTAAGCCCCATCCATCCACCGTTATGGGCTGCCTCGGAGTGTAAGACCCATATATCCACCATCATGAGCTGCCTCAGAGTGTAAACCCCATGCATCCACCATCATGGTCCACCTCAGAGTGTAATCCCCATCCATTTGCCATTATGGGCCACCTCAGAGTGTAAGCCCCATGCATCCACCATCGTGGGCCACCTCAGAGTGTAAGCCCCATCCATCCTCCATTATGGGCTGCCTTAGAGTGTAAGCCCCATCCATAAACCATTGTGGGCCTCTTTAGAGCGTAAGCCCCATCCATCCATCATTGTGGGACACCTTAGAGAATAAGACCCATTCCATCCCGAACTATGTGGACTTTGATTCCCTGCCATGGGGATATGTAGGAAGCCTCCATGAGGTTCAAAGCCCTCCACTTCATCACCCATCCTGATTCTTACCCGGGCCGCCACATCCCGATGGGATCATGCCACCTCATTCCACTACACAGCATTCAGGAAGCCACCCACATATCAACCCCAATATCGGCATTCCCTCCAGGGGTTATTTTATCTGATCCACTCTCAGTGTTTCAATCCATCCAATCCGTCTCCGCTGGACGCTAAACTCGTGGCATACCCTGTGTTAAACATGGGAAGTTGAGGAAAACCTTAGATACATGCCTATGGAATACAATTACCTGCATTTGATGTGGGATGACTTGGGATTCCATGCCCTTGAGAAGCCCTATAATGAGGGACAGAAGACAGACATGCCAATCCCCCAGCGTCAAGACACACCAACGATGCCTCAGCATGACCACTCCCCTAACTAAAGGTTTATTCGCCGACCAGACCCCTTGGAGCATCTCAACGGAAGCAGAGTAATTACCTGGTGTCCATGAAGATATGGCACTGAGAAGAGTTTCGTGAACACATATTAAATCTATGAGGGAGACCCAGACTAGGTGACGAGTTCTGAGGAGGAATCCAAAAAAGGAGGAACTGACATCCCTTCATCCCAGTTTTGATCAAGGAGCAGACGTCCCTGAATAAGGAGCGAATGTTTCCTGCCTTTGGAAAGCGAGAATGCGGGGCAATGAGTCGTGCGTCCTCTGCGTGACAGATGCACGCATGCGGGCCCCTTGGCAAAAGCATTGGAAACACATGTGTTGTTATAGTTATTTGACTACAGTTTCCATAAAGTGTCTCATAGAGTCCTCTAGTGAAGTAATTTTCTAAGATTCTATGGAATTACACTAGTAACAAAGTGGTGGTTCCATTGAAACAGGTAAATTTTGGATTGATATTAAATGGTGGAATAAATACAACTTGGAAAAAAATGGCATACCATTCATGCCAACAACTGCAGCACCATACAAACACTCAATTGTGCTCACAATCTGAACATGATACAAACCAAACAATCACAATTTTATATTTTACAAAGAATCCCTTATTCAGTTCTGTTTGTTAATTCATGGGTTATCAAAGAAGTTTTATCATCCTAGGGCATTCATTGATTAGTTAGTATATGTAAATTACAAATTTTTATATTCAAATGTTCAACAGGAACTAACCAACATGCAATTCATTTAGTCCGCAAACAAGGAACACCAATGGACAAGATTTTCAACAGGGCATTTAGCTCGTATATTTAACAACATAACCATCAATATCAAACAATAATAACACGCGAACAAGAGGAAACCAATGATTAAAAGAAGAAAACTCACCGTTAAGGTGTCGTTCAGTGCACAACAGAGGTGCATTCACGGTAGAGGAGAGGTGCGCAACAGAGGAAATTTCCAACGGAAAAGAAAACATAAAATGATAAATCACATGTTAAACAGTTTTATTGGTCAATAATGGGATTTTATTTTTCATCTATGATATATTATTTCTATTTATTTATTTTTTGTGTACCTACAATTTTTCTAGATGTTGAACTTATGAATGAGACGTATCTGCTTTTCAGGAGAGATCATTTTTAATTTACTCTAATTTAGGGGAAAAATATTCCATAATAATTGTATTTTTTCCCAGGGGATTTTTTCTATCTCATAGGGATTATGAACGCCTCTTAGGTTAGTGGAATGTCAGGTCAATTTTTGGTTATGATACCAGTTTGGGCTGTATCATTACATTTCCAATTGTAATTGACCAATTCCCATTTAAATATAGGATTTGGGGTGGGTGGTGGTGGGGGGGGGGTTCAGACACTAATATATAGAAGGAATAAGAGAGGAAAAAATTATCCTAGGCTCTCCAATAAAAATGATGAAGGATGAAACATACACTGGGTGAGGGAGAACCACCCAAGAGGAGAGAAGGGGGAGATTGGTGTAGCGTGGAAATATTATAAACTTATGTTTTTTTCATTACTAAGGATATGATTTTCTCTCATAGATCATGACTAATTATTTATGATTGATCACTATTGTGAATATTTTTTACATGGATACACATAGCCTAATTTACATAATGGTGAATATCGTCCACCAACTCAATATTCTTTCTACCTCCCAAAAAAATGATCACCTTGTTAAAAATCATAATGTATTAAATTAAACTATTTCAATTAATTAACATGAATTGGGTGGGAAGATCTATTATGACCACTTTGAGATGTTTTCATTGGAATAGATAATGAACATGATGTTTACAAGGGAAAACCAATTATAGAGGTATAGGTTGAGTCCCAAGAACTTTTATCTCTAGGGAAATTAGAAAAAGGGATTTGAGACCAACTCCCTACAAGACAACACATGAAATACTTTGACAACTGACAAAATCCATCCATCCCTTCAATAATTTTTGATGGCTTCACTCTTGAGATGAATCATTTTACACTAGAATAATATCTATTACCTTATAATTTTATAGAACAAATAATACATTGGAAAAGTAAATGGGGTGAGTCAATGTTTGATCTCTAGTTTCGTCGCCTAATAAAAATACCACACCCTAGAATCCTTTTAAATAATAATGTTATAAGCATGGAAAATAATATTCTTAAAATAAATTCCAAACTATCATATATTAGATCTACCCTATTAGATAGAAAAAACACATGTCATTGTTTCTCCTTCAATTACAAATAAATGAAATTATCCAATGATTGACTACAAAACATCTCCCATAATATCTATGGATCCTCATAATCACCAAGAAACAAGATCCATACCTAATTAATAGCTACTAGAAACCAGATAATAAACAATGGAATCCAATGTTCCTTTATATAAAGAATCAAAATAAAAAGAATCTAAAAAACCTATAACCATATCTCTATCTTCTAGTTAGGGATATTTCCCTCATAATTAAATAAGAACTAATGTTGAAACTCACAAAATGAATTCCTCTTAGAGTTACCCTACTTAGGGATCACCCTTATATAGTCAATTGTAGCATCCTGAATCAACCCACCCAACTCAACCATAAGTATAGTCCTCTTACCCTAAAACTACATATTACAAAGCACGAAATAATACATAAAACATTGGTAATGGTTTGAAACCACCAACCTCAAAGTGGAGGAGGATGATTCAGTGGTCAGAGGTGGAGGAAGATGATGAGGAGGATGATGCAGCAGTAGTGGAGGACAGGGAGATGAAGGGTTTTGATGGAGGAGGGATCGTGAAAGAGGAGGAGGAGAAGGAATCGACGATGGAGGAGGAGGAGGACGATTGTGGAGGAGGAGGGATCACGGAAGTAGAGGAGGAGAAGTCAGCAACAGCGGTGGAAGAGGAGGACGATCATGGTGGAGGAGGAGGACAAGGAGGCGACAACAGCAGAGGAGGAGGAAGAGGATTCACAGTGCAAGGTTCAGCTTCCACGAAGGCTTGAACACGTGCAACAGAGGAGGGGCCTGATAGGGTTATTTTTTAAAAAACTCTAAACCATTTATCAGTGCTAGTTAAAAGAACTGATAAATGTATGTTTTATCAGTGCTAAAATAAAAGGCTGATAAAATATACCTTTCTCAGCGCTGATAAAGATATGCCTTTATCAATGCTAAAAAAGTGTTGATAAAACAAATATTTATCAGCACTAAAATTATACCGCTGATAAATACTTATTTCAAAAATCCTTTTTAATTATTTATATATATATATATTAAAAAGTATTATATATTTATAAATAAAATAATTAAAATAAATATATTAAATATGTTAAATATAACAAATATAATAAATACAATGAATTAATCTAATAAATCTAATAAATCTCTAATAAAAATTATTTTTTAATATAAATATAACAATTTTATATAAATTAATAATAAAAATTTTATCAGTGCTAATAATAGCACTAATAAATGTACACTTTATCAGTTCTAAAAAAAGTGCTGATAAAGGGTACACCTATATCATCACTTGTTTTACCACTGATAAAGTATACATTTATCAGCGCTTCTCTTGTCTTGTTTTGTGGTAGTGCATCTATGACTCCATGTTTTGGAGAGTTTTTCATAGATTCACTCTGAATGGAATTTAGAGTAGTATCGTTCATTTCGGTTGAGGTTGTGGTTGTGGCTGAGTCATCCAGGCACCCGTTGTATCTAGATAATAGAGTGGGATTACACCATGCAGTGAGGTTGTTTCATAAGGTTGTGATTTAGGCTATATATATAAACATCCTACCCTTGAGTAGAAAAGTGTTCAGATGTCTGTGGTGAGAGGTATGATCTTAATATCCTATATGCCGATATCTTCTCTTTTTGATACAAGTACATCTCATAGATTCATATATATAACTATGGTGGAAATCCTTGGAATTTTTGTTTAGTTTTTTCAGGGTGTTATGACACTAAATAGTCTATCGAGAAATAGAACAAAGCATATTCTCTATTCTAGGGAGTACCCCCTTGAGATTGATGGGTTTCACTTCGTATGTGATCTTTTTTTCCTAGAGATGATTGGGTTTAATGTCATACTCAGGATAGACTGGATGGATTCTTATTGATTCTGTATTGATTTTTATTACCAGAGGGTAACTTTCACATAACAAGAGGGCATAATTTATATTCACAAGGATGAATGGGATTTATAGGTGAGCTGAGCCGGAACAAAGGTTTTGGGGATGGGTGGGATGGCAACCCCAATTGTTGGTTTTCATCTGGATGATTAGGGATCATGTCAGGCAGATTTCCCTCTAGTGGTTGATCACTTCAGGGATTTTTTGTTAGATGACCTTTATAGTTTACCTTATGAGATATATGTTGTTTTTTTCCATTTATCTATTTATAGGAGCTTCACCGATATCCATTATTCCTTATAATATAGATACTATGGAGTTGTAGGAGCTCAAAATGTAGCTAGAGGACATGGAGACAAAAGAGTTTATATAACCCAATACTTATCCATGTGTTCCTCGGTCCTTTATATGAAAAATTTAGATGGAACCCTTAGGATATGTATGGATTACTAGAAATTTAACCATTTTAATGTTAAAAACTAGTATCCCTTTCCATGGATAGTTAATTTTTTTGATCAGCTTCACAGAGCTCATATTTTCTCAAATATTTATTTGAGGATGAGTTATCGTCATGTGTGCATTCATCCTATAAACATACCTTGTACAAAATTTCATAGAATGTATGGTCTAAATGAATATCTGGTTATGTCATCCAGTCTCATGAACATAACATTGGTTTTCATAGAGCTGATGCACTGATAATTTCATCCTTATCAGGATCCTTTTGTATTGGTTTTCATGGGGAATATCTTGATTTATTCTCACAATTTATATAACCATGCCAAACATCTTGATATCATTTTGGATACACTGAGAGAGCATAATTTATATGCTAATATCACAAAGGGCCACTTGAAGATGGATAAGATTCACTTCCCAAGTCATATTATCTTAGAGAAAAGAGTATCAGTTGACCCAAAGATGGTGAGAGATATAGTTTCCCAAGAGCATCCCAAGAACGTCTCTGATATACAGAGTTTCTTAGGGATATCTAGATATTATAGGCGTGTCATAGAAAAAGTATCATTCCTATTAGAGACTTTAATGGGATTTACTAAGAAGGGAGTGAAGTTTTTATGGATAGATACATGCAAGAAAACCTTTCAAGAGATGAAAGGAATACTGATTTCAACATTGGTCCTAATTCTCCCAAAGTTGGGTAGGGGATACACTATGTATTGTGATGTATTAGGTATCAGTCTAGGAGTAGTTATGATGTAGGGGGATAGAGTTGTGGTGTATGGGTCTTGGTAATTAAGACCACACAAGAGAAATTACCTAATGCATGATCATGAGTTAGCTAAAGTTGTTCATGTTTTGTACTACTAGAGACACTATTTACTGGGAGAGCATTTTGTGGTGTATACAAACCACAAAAACCTCAGGTATTGTAACACACTAATATTTTGTGAATTTTTTTTCAAATTAATTTAATATTTTTCATTTCACAAAACACAATATACAATTTTTTATATACACATATAAAATGAAGAAGTTTTTCCTATTTTAAATGCAACACCATGTTGATATTTCATTAAACATAACACTTATATTGGCTTTCAGTACATGTAATACAAAGTTATCATGCATTACATGAAATACCACATTTTACCGCCTTTTATTGGTGCACTAATGTTAAAATAAATTTTAAAACCATTATAAATTTTATTTGTAAAAATAAAAAAAATTATTGAATTTATAATGTTAAAATTATCTTTGGGTGATTTTTTTAGTATTTTTCTCAGAAATTTCATTTTTTGTTGAATAGTGAAAATGCTATATTTTAGTTAAAAACTGTCTTTTCATTTAAATAATAATTAATATTAAATTATATTTTAATTTTGTTTTTTAAAGTCACAATAGATAAATTATATACATATTCTAATCCAATGTAGGTCATTGGAATCTATTTTATATTGAAAATGGTTATAAAAAATTATTGAACTTTTGAACGTTTTTACTTTAAAAACCTATTTTCTCACCACATTTGCAGGATTAACATTAAACATAATCTAGAAAATAAGAAGATTTGAATTTGAAAAAATGAAATAAAAGGTTTTAATCAGTATGATATTTGTAGTATAATAATATAAAATTAATTTTTGACCAAAAAAATTAGTGAATGTTAGGTCCACAAGGCTGAATACTCTGAGAGGGGGGGGGGGGTGAATCAGGGTATGACTAATTTAAAATTAAATCACATTCTGATCTTGTTTCACTTTTAAGCTAAAAACTCTTCTCTCCCTTTCCTGTTGCATAGTATAAACAGAAAGTAAAGAAAGTATAGGACACATCACTTTTTACTTGGTTCACCGCTAAGGGCTACGTCCAAGGAGAATATGCCGACTAGTTTTCAGTCGTACCAAATTCCACTAAACTTCACTAGATGTGGATTACAAGGTCCAGGAATAGTCAATCTGTCCTAGGATCACTGCCTTTAAAAGGTTTAGGGTCATCTCACTGCTTTCCCAAGGGTCACTCCCTATTTCTCTCTCTCTGGCTCACTGCCGGTGGAGAGGATCACCTTCTTCCTCTTCCTTCGCTCACTGCCCTGGAAAGGATCCACTCACAGTTTATAGACCTGTAGATCTCTTCATTTGCATGAAGGAATGCATATTCCTCTGTATGTAGATGCTCTGTTGAAGTCCATCTTTCACCCGTAGATGAATCTCTCTTTGCACCGAAGGTATCGGGAAAACTTCCAGCTTCCACGTAGCCTGAAAACACTACTAAAAAAAAAACCTTAATTGGCGCACAATTCTAATCCAGCGTGCAAGTATCGGCGTGCAGGTAACAAATGGCATGCAAATATACCTTAGAAACTTGTACGACACAAGCTTCTGCAACTCCAAACTTGCGCGACTCACTTCCCTTTACACCCAAACCGATATTGACGTGCAACTAACAACAACCGCCCTTCTTCAAATCTGGTGCACAAGTCCCACTTGCGCGACACACCACCACTTGTACGAACACCACACCTGCGCGATGGGATCTCTAATTCTTCAAAGTGTTGAACTCCATTGAGAAATGAGGATGGGTGGTCCAGTATTTATAGGCATTTTGAACACCCTGCGCGACGGCGTGCAAGTCACCCCTCGACGCGCAAGTTTCGGCGCGCAAGTCTTCTGTTCTCCAAGACACTTGCGCGACCAAACCAATACCTACACGACCCTCTTTACTTTGCCATATTTTGATCTTATGATCTTGAAAAACAACAGGCACACAAGTTTCCAAATCTCCTAGTCACCAGCACTCATGTCCTTTCTCGGCGCGCAAGTCACTTGCATGACCAACCCAATACTTGAGCTATCCTTATACCTTTTCCATATTTTGATTATCTGTTCTTCAAAAACATATGGCGTGCAAGTTTCCTATCCTCCAAGACCTCGGCGCACAAGTCTCTTTTCCAAAAACACTTTTCTTTATTTGTCGATTTTCAGGCCCAAAAATTTGGCAAACACTGGAAAACGGAGCCACCTTGTATCTGTTCTTTTTAAGCCGCCTCCAGATCATTCATTCCTTTGTCGATGTTCCTGAATCAAACATGGATCGTTGACCACACCTCTTGAACTCAACATTCCACCATAAAATCCCTTTTGTCAACAAACTTGTATGTCATGGTTTGCATTTTCAACAATCACAACACAGTTGTCTACTTTTTCAACAAACACAATCACCACAAAAATGCTTCAATGAAACCTTGAGGGACTTTTTCCCAACAGTGAAAGTGATTAAAATTAATCACAACGATTAAGGTAAAATTAAGCATAATTAGGGACTAAACCTTAAACTTAAGGTCCAAAGTGACCTAGAAACTTTTACAAAATCCATTGGATTCCAATATTTAGACTATATCCCTTAATGGTTATAATTTTATGAGTTATTGGGATACTGTTCAATAAAAGTTCCATATTTCATAATTTAAGTATGGAAAAATACAAGAAGGAAACTTTCCCCACCTTTAGAATTTATAGAACATTGAGATATGGAAAAAGTGAAGTGAATTGGTTGAATTAATGTCATTAATTATTTTTGAAGATGAATATATCATGTTAAAAGTGTTTGAACTTAATATATTTGGATTCCAATTTTTTATTATATTTATTAAATTGAAATTAAATAAATAAGGTCAATGTTTACATTAATGTTTTTTTACAATAAATGATATTTTATTAAATAATTTAAAATTAAAAAAAATACTACCTTAGGTAAAGTTGTTTTTAAGTGTTAATAAAAACCAAATATGATCCATTAATGGGCCAATTTATCTTTTATAATTAACATATAGACCCATAGATTGTAAAAATATTGTTAGCACGGTCCCGTTTAAAGTTGTGTTTTTGCACGTTATATGCACTTGTTTTAAAATTAATTTCCAACACACATGATATTTTTTATTTTTAAATTATATATCATAACTATAATTCATTTGTTATATTTTTTCTAATAAATATAAATTTAATTTAGTATTAATAGTTTAATTACTTATGTTATAATACTAGATACTTTAATAAAAACCAAAATGATAAAATTAGGGAATCATAGAAGTTAAGGAAAAAATTATAAAATTTCACTTATTTTTGTGTGGTGTTGATTTGTGTCTACCATTATTAACCTTTAAACAATTATTTTTCCATTTTTGAGGCAAAATATGTAAAGGATACCTCCCATTGTAATTTACAAGAGTGCCACTCCTCCTCCACAATAAAACCACCTCCTCTCCTCCCACTACATCACTCCTATAAATCCACTTTGGATGGATCAATTTATGACCAAATAGATCTTAAAAATCCCTAACCTAATAATATAATCCTCCACTTCCGTATAAATCCATAAAATGAATCCCTTTTGTGCAAACGAAACATATTTACCCAAATAAGAGGTAACATATTTCCTTAAGCTATTTAGATTTATTTCCATTCTCCAACCCCTAAACTCTTATTATTCCATGATTATACATAAAAACCAGTATCCTAAATATAATAAGTGTTTTTATGATTTGGTATAAAACTAAAATTTCACAAACATCCATCAAATGCGTAATGAACATTCTGTTTACGTGTACATTGAACTACCGCCTCACGAAACGATGATTGTTCATTTTTTCCTTTACTGCCTTTCATGGTTGGTAATTATAATGGACAAACTATTTATATATGATAAATATTAAATTTATTATTTTTTATGGTAATTTAATTATATTATCACACATACCTTTATACTTTCCATCTTGTGTAAATATGATAATTTCATTCGGGGAAGTGTGGACTACCACCACCTCAAAGTGATGTGATTTGTTCACACTTCACGTGGAATGCGTTAAGAATGGTTTTAGTAAACATATATTATATATATAACATAATAATTTTATTTTAATGATATTATATACATATATACATTTATTTATTTTACTTACTTTCTTTTAATAAGAAAACAAAATGGAAACAATTTCATGCGTACGTACGACCTACTGTCTCTATAAACGATGTATTTCATTCAATCTTTCTATATTTTGTAGATTATTATAAATGCATATATAAAAATATATATGATATTTATATAATGTTTTAAATTTTGAAATTATTTAAATTGTGATATAAGTAAGAAAATCAAGAATAATAAGTCGAAACATGTATGAAGAACAAACTGGATATTACCTGAAGTGAAACCTTAACATAAATTTTTAATAAGTGTGTAATATAAACTCATAATAAATTCATATATGGTATTAGATAAAAAATATTCTTCTTTAAAATATTTATAATAGAATATATTTTTATATAGGAGGTTTTTATGAGTACAATGATAGTCAGAACACAAGGTAAAGGAATTTCATCTCACATTTTATTTCTATGAGATAAATTTCTTATTCACCACTCATTTATTTTGTGCGGTGTATATAATGAAGATCAATGAATTATATGATTCTTATACTTAAATTTATTGGTATTTAAAAATCCATTTCAAGATAGTTCTTTTATCGTTTTCCTGGTTTAAAAGCTACCAAATCGATAAAGTAACTTTGTCTTAATTCAACTTCTTTAAGACACGTGTTTTTATGCACATATGTTACTTAAAGAAGTGTATATGATTACAATTGACATGTTATATCATGATAATCCTAATTTTTAATGATATTTTAGTCTCTATATATTTAAATTTTCTTAAACGAGGAGTATGATTCAAAGTTACCAAGTGGTATGATTTTATTGAAACAATATCCTCATTTATCGAGATTGTTTATGATTATGAATTTCATTGATGAAATATTACGATCCATATCTCAAGAAATATCATGAAATTTCTTACCCTATGTACAAAAATTTTATATCCATGAAATTTTACCATTTTAATACTCTTTTTTACTTAGCATAATTAAGAAAATATTTTTATGAAAATGTGTATATATATTTCCTTTCAGTTGGAAATATATGTTCTTTTAAAACCATGTTTTATAAAAGGTTTTAATTTTTTTTAAAAAAGTGTTTTATGTGATTTTTATATCTCCCCTTATAATTTTTCAAAATTTTATTTTCAAAGAAAAGGATTTAAATTATTTCAATATTTCTTTATAAATTTTCAAATCCATTTTTTATAAAAGGTTTTTTAAAATGTTTTCAATATTATTTTATAAGTTTTCAAATTATTTTTAAGGAAAAAGGTTTTCAAAAGGTTTTAAATATTTCATTGTAACTTTTCAAATTATATTTCAAATTAATGTTTTTTCAAAACGTTTTCAAACATTTATTATAACTTTTCAAAATAATTTTGAAGAAATGGTTTTCAAAAAGTTTTCAAGATTCTTTTATAAGTTTTCAAGAAATATGTTTTAAAAAATGTTTTCAAGATTATTTTATAAGTTTTCAAGGGAATAGTTTTCAAAATGTTTTCAATAATTTTTTATAAGTTTTAAATGGAAAAGGTTTTCAAATTGTTTTCAAGCTTCCTTTATAATTTTTTGAGTTTATTTTACATGAAAATTGTTTTCAAAAGGTTTTATGTTTTTAAAATAATTTTTAAAATAATAAAGGATATTTTTTTCAAGAAACAATTTTAAAGGATCTTTTAAAATTATTTTTTTATATAAGATGAAATCCATTGATGTTACTAATTCCTTTTTGAGGAATTGATTCAATGTTTCAATTCATATTATTGCTAGGAATGTTTTATGTTTTGATTAAATGATGCTTAGAAAACTCGCTTCTCTTTCAGGGGTTATATTCATTTTAAACCCAGTTATTTTCATGGGTTATTCTTTTGATAAAACTATCACGAAACCTATATCTTTTTCCAAAGGTTATTATATGATTACATTTTTATTATATCCATTTTATTTCATGGGATATGATGTGATTGTTTATGATTTTATGGAACATGCATGAATGATTTCATTATAATATGTGCGAGAACTATATCTCCCACCAATGCATTGGTTAAATATTTATATCTGATGAGATATACTAAAATGGTATTGGGAGTGAACCTTGAATACTAAGATGGCCATGGGAGTGAACCATGACTACCAAGATGGCATTGGGTGTGAACTGATACTACTAATATGGACATCGTGGTGAAGCATGACTACCAATTGGAGTGAAATCATACTACTAAGATGACCATGGGGGTGAACCATGACAACCAAGATGGTATAATGGGTGAACTCATACTACTAATATGGCCATGGGAGAGAAACATGACTACCAAGATGGTATGGTAAGTGAACCCGTACTACTAATATGACCTTGGATGTGATTCCTTAACTGTTATGGAAATCATTTTATATGATTGTGTCTGCAATAATTCAATGTATTATTCCTGTGTTATTATTTCATGGATTATGTTATTTATTTAATTATGATTCATGTATTATGAACTTCCAAGATTTATTCCATGATTCATGTTTATGATCTTTGATATTAAGTGTATGATCTTCTAATGTTATAATCATGTTATCATACCCCTATGCTCATGTTTATGCTTATATGTCTCCCTTGTTTACCCTTACTGAGCATCTGAGATCACCCCTTTTTGTGTTTCCTTCCCCATGTTATGAAGATATGTATTAATTATGATGTGTCTAATAAGGGTTTCAGTTGTGAAGAACCTGGTGGGAGATAATGTATCTTACTTATGTAGCAGTGTTTATGTTTCCATGTTTCCAAAGGTACTAAACTAATACGGTTTTTGGGCCTCTATTTGTGTAATGTTTTAAGAGTTCTACAGAAATGATGCAATGTCTATGTATGATAAAACTAGGTCATTATAGTTGTTATTCGAGTGATGTTTTAGCCAGCCTTTGGAAACTAGGATGAGAAAAATTTAGTGAGATCCCTTATATTTATAAGGATATTTCTAGGGATGTCTCTTAGGATATGTCTAAGGATAAGTTAATGTTTAGGAAAATTTCATGGATTTTTTGTAAAGGATAGAGTGAGTAGATTCCTAGAAATACATTCATGTCTGGATACTACAAGTGGAAGTGATTTTGGCATAGATGTACCTAGGAGTAAAAAATATGACAAGGTGTGTTGGGCCTAACTCATGGTAACATGGTACATGAAAATAGACCTTATTACACACATTTTTTGACACTCCTGGGGGATATTCTTTAAGAAATTCAAAAAATATTCACAAACCATCATAAATGATTTAAATGGAAGTTGTCTACGAATAACCTAGGATAAACCTATGGTGTCATCGATTAGAAAGTGGCTGTCATGGTTTAGACCTCCTATAATTATTTTTTCATGATTATGTGGTTTTGTTCTATGATATATCTTTCTCACCTAGTGATTTTTAGTTTTATTAAATGTAGAGAATTAGAAGGAACATGATTAACATTTAATGTTTTAGATGTGAAAAGTATGTGCATTATAAAAATCAGTTTCCCAAGTAGAAATATCATAAAGAGAATTAGGAAGTTGCTATGAGTATTGGATATAATTTTGAAGATAAAGAGACCTCAAATGAAATCTGCTAGGTATGTGATGCTCTTCAAGTATTTTTTACATTAAACATAAAAATCTGTAATAGATTAATGTTGCGGAACCTTAAAAAATGATTTATATTTTATATTCTAAAAAAGAGGTATTAAGGAATAAGTTTTTGAATCCTGAATAATGGTATAAGAATAAAATTGGATGAATACAGTATTTATGTTTTGGAATTAAATTATTATGTTATATGAATCATGAAATATATAAGTATTTTTAGTATACATTTTCATTCAGGATTGAAAATGATGTGTTTAATGGTGATAAAGACATAGAAAAGTGATATCATGGAATTGTGATATTTTTATTATGGTAAGGTAACCCTTAATTAACACCTTACATTGAGATAAAGTTGTCTAGATAAAGATATGTTGGATATGAATAAGTAAATTGGATTGTATGGATTACCCTGAAATTTATTATTGAAAAAGTGGTCTATGTCATCAAGGATGAAGTTTATAACTTCTTGGATTTAAAGAATGTATCCAGTAATCATTGGAATAAGGAATCATACATTTTTTCCAAAAAGATTTATGGTAATTCATGTTATTACCATGTTTCAAGGGAATATACAATGAAGGTATTTACATTTTTGGAATGTGACAACCAATAGATACTTTGAGTTCTATGGGGATCAGTGTTAAGTTGATTTCATGACTTTAGTTCTAACATTTTTGATTTTAATCTTTCAGAAGGGTTATGATGTTAACAATTTATGGAAAGTTTAAGTTAAAATTTATATGAAGTCAGGAAGATTAAAGTGTTATCTCACCACATAAGGATTTATACATATTGGATATCCTGTTCAAACACCTTTTTATTGATGATAACTGATGAAAAATGAGATGAAATATCATGGATCTCATGATCTGTTAGTACTTCAAGAATGAAAAAATTCACCTACCTTTTTAGAGAAATTGGTGAAGTGGATCAAGGAACAACAAAGGGTGAAATTTTCTGGAAATCATGAAAGTATATATTTTCATGAAAATTCTTCAACTTTAGGAAGAAGGATCCTGAAACCAAAAAATTTTATTCTAGTAAATTCATTTTTGATGATTCAAATAGCCCCTTAGGTTATATAAGATTTATTTGTTTTGGATTGTTAACTTTATCCTAAATTTTTTCTCTATCACTCTCTATCATAACTTTATGGTATGATTTCTCTTTCATGTCTAAGTTTTCACTTCCCACCCATGTTCTCCTTTGTGGGAAGCTGGTTATGAGTTACTTTGGGTAAACGTTACAGTTTAATATTTCTTTTATTAATGGACTTTTAGTATTTATTTTTACGATGAGGGTTTATATGAAAATAAATTTCATGTATTAAACCTTTGATAACCCATATAAATTTCGAGGGTGAAATTCATTTTAAGGGGGGTAGAATGTAACACCCTGGTATTTTGAGATTTTTTAGAATTAATTTAATATTTTTCATTTAAAAAAACATAATATATTGTTATTTTATATATAAATATAAAATAAATAAGTTTTTCTTACATTATATTCAAAACCAATTTTTTTCTTTCATCACACACAACACTTAAACAGGCTTGCAATACACACAATACCGAGTTAGCATGCGTTACACATAAGACCGAGTTTTACCAAGTTTTAATGCCACACCTATGTTAATTTTTTTAGACATTTATAAATTTTATTTTTAAAAATAAATATCAGTTTTGAATTCAAAATGTCGAAATTATCCTAAAGTGAATTTTTGGTAGTTTTATGAGAAATTTCATTTTTTGATGAATAGTGAAAAATACTGTATTTTAGTTAAAAACTGCATTTTCATTTAAATAATAATTAATATCAAATTATATTTTAATTTGATTTTTAAAGTCAAAATAGATAAATTATACAAATATTAATCCAATTTAGTTCATTTGAATCTTTTTATTTTTTATGTTTTTTATAAAAACTTATCGAACTTTTGAATGTTTTTACTTTAAAAACTAACTTTCTCGTGATGTCTATGGCATTAACCTTATACTTAATCTAGCCACTTATGTGATTTGAATTTAGGAATATATATATATATATACATTATTTTAATCAGTATTATATTTTTATTCTAATAATATCAACTAAATTTTTGTCCAAAAAGATTAGTGAAAGTAATTAAAATTAATAATAGTGATTAAGGTAAAATTAATCTTAATTAGGGACTAAACCTTAAAATTAAGGTCTAAAATGACCTAGAAACTTCTAAAAAATACATTTTATAACCATATTTTGACCATATATTTTAATGGTTCAAATTTTATGAGTTATATGGACACTATTAAATAAAAGTTCCCTATTTCATAAGTTAAGTAATGAAAAAGACAAAAAAGAACTTTCCTCACCTTTAACAATTATTAAACTTTGAGATATGGAAAAAACAACATATTTTATGTTATACATATCCTTTTTAAAATTAAATGAGTTATTTTTATCATAATTAATTATTAATAATTTTTAGAGATTATTTATTTACTTAAAATTCTTAAGAAACACCAACTTAGTGATTATTTAGTTAATAATTAACAAAATAAAATGATACTATAAATATTAAAAGTGAAGTAAATTTGATGAATTATTAACATTAATTAATTTTTTAGATGAATATATCATTTTAAAAATATGTGAACTTAATATATTTTAATTCCAATATCGTTTTTATATTTATTAAATTAGAATTAAATAAATATTTTCAAAATTGAAATTAATGTTATTTTACAATAAATGATATTTTATTAAATGATTTAAAATTAATAAAATACTAACTTCTTCCAAGTTATTTTTATGAGTTAATAAATATAAAATATGGTCCATTAATGTACCAATTTATCTTTCATAATTAACATATTGACCCATAAATAGTAAAAACATTGTTAGCATGGTCCCATTTAAAGTAGTACTTTTCCACGTTACATGATCTTATTTTAAAATTAATTACCAAAACACCCAATATTTTTATTTTGTAAATTAGATATCATAATTATAATTCATTGGGTATATATTTTATAATAAATCTCATATTAATTTAGTATTAATGGTTAAATTACTTATATTATAATACTAGATACTTCCATGAAAACCAAAATGATAAAATTGGGAAAACATAGAATTTAGGGAACAAAATTATTCAAGTGAAATTATTTTTTTGTGGTGTATATTTTTTAGACCATTATTGTCCTTTAGACCATTATATTTCCATTTTTTAGGCACATTAGGTAAAGGAAGCCTCTCATTAATACACACCATTTGGTATTTACAAGAGTGTCACTCGTCCTCCACTATAAAAATGGATCCTCTCCCAACACTTCATTAAACCTATCAATACCCTTTTTATAGATCAATATCTACCAAAATATATCATAAAAATACTACCCCTAATCCTAGAATCCTATTATTGGGAATAAATCCATCCAAGTAATCCCTTTGGTTCAAATCAAAAAGAGTTACCCAAAGAAGAGGTAACATATTTCCTTAAGCTCTTTAGTTTTATTTCCATTCTCCACAACTAAAATATTTTTATTAAATGATTATAAAAAAAATTATAATAAATATACTGATATTTTTTATGTTAATGTTTAGAATTAAATTTACACACACTTAAAGATAATGGGTAATGAACATAATATTTACGTGTAAGGTGAACTATCGCCTCATGAAACAATGATTGTTCATTTTTCCTTAACCGCCTTTCATGGTTGAGCATTATGATGAACACATATTTTATATAAAAAAATATATTATATTTATTATTTATTTTGGATTATTTAATTCTTTTATAACACATAAATTTATTCTTTCCATCTTGTGTAAATATGATACTTTTTTTTGGGGAAGTGTGGACTACCGCCTCCTCAAAGCGATGTGATTCGTTCACACTTTACATGGAATGTGTTAATGATGGTTTTAGTAGAAATATATTTTATATATACCATAATAATTCTATTTTAATGATATTATATACATATATACATATATTTCATTTACTTACCTTATTTCTATATGACTACAAGACAAAAATAATTTGCATGCTTACGTACGACCTATCATCCCTAAGAACGATGTATTCCATTTCATATTTATATATTTTATAGATTGTTATAAATAAATATATAATAAATATATAGGATATTTATATAATTGTTTAAATTATGTAAGTAATTAAGTAATGATTTAAGTATTATGATCCTGAATAACAAATCAAAACATGTACGAAGAACAAAGTGGATATTACCCGAAGTGAAACCTTAACATAGAATTGTTAATAAGAGGGTAATATAAAGTCATAATAAAATCATATATGGTATTATATATAATAATATGACCATGTAAAATATTTATAATGAAATTAAATATATTATACATCAGGTTTTTACGAGTACTATGAGAGTCAAGACATAAGGTAAGGGAATTTCATCTCACTTTTTATTTCTGTGAGATACACACCTTATTCACCACTCATTTCTTTTGTGTGGTGCACATAATACCAATGAATTAATTTTATAATTATTATACTTAGATTTATAGTTTATTAAATATCCATTTTATGATATTTATTTCATGTATTTTATGGATTAAAAGTTACCAAATCAATAAAGTAATTTTTTCTCAATTCAACTTATTTGATACACATGTTTTGTTATATACTAATGTTATTTAATGGGGTGTATATGATTTCAATTAATATTTTATATCATGAATATCCTTATTTTTAATGATATTTTAGGTTCTATTTAATTTTATTTTCTTTAATGGGGAGTATGATTCACATTTTCCAAGTGGAAAGAGTTTATTGAAACAATATCACCGTTTGTCAAGATTGTTTATGATTATGCATTAATTTATGAAATATTATGATAAATATCTCAAGAAATATTATGAATTTTGTTACCCTTTGAATATGAATGCTATATACATGTAATGGTACAATTTTCTACTATTTCTTTTATATATTATACTTAATAAAATGTTTTTATGAAAATGTGGTTATATCCTTCCTTTTGATCATAAATCTATGTTCTTTAAAAACCATGTTTTCTAAGAGGGTTTTTAAAATTTTTATGTTCAAAAAGTGTTTTAAGTGATTTTTAGGGCTTCCCTTATATTTTTACAAAATTTTATTTCCAAATAAAAGGATTTAAATGATTTCTAGCCTTCTTTATAAAATTTCAAATCTATTTTCTATAATTTTTTTTAAAATGTTTTCAAGATTACATTATAATTTTCAAATTATTTTCAAATAAAAAAGTTTTCAAAAAGTTTTCATTCTTTCATTATAATTTTTAAAAGTATTTTTCAAAGAAAAATGTTTTCAAAATGTTTTCAAGTATTTATTATAAGTTTTCAAAATATTTTCAAAGAAATGGTTTTCAAAACGTTTTCAAGCATATTTTATATGTTTTCAAGGAAAAAGATTTCAAAATCATTTCAAGAATCCTTTATAACATTTAAATGAAAGAATTTGTTTTTATTTTGTTTCAAGAATCCTTTTTAAGTTTTCAAGGAAAACGGTTTTCAAAATGTTTTCAGGAAAATTTTATAAGTTTTCAAGGGAAATGTTTTTTGAAATATTTTAAAGATTCCATTATAAAATTTCATGTTTATTTTAAATGAAAATAGTTTTAAAAAGGTTTTATGTTTTAAAAATAAATTTTCAAAGTAGAAAGTATATTTTACTCAAGACATGGTTTTAAAGAATCTTATAAAATTATTTTCCATCTATTATGAAATCCATTTACGTTACTCATTCCTTTATGGGGGATTTATTGAGTGTTTCCATTAATATTATTTATATGAATGGTTTATGTTTTTATTGAATGATTTTTATGAAACTTTCTTCTCTTTCATGGGTTATATAATTTTTAAACCCTCTTCTTTTCACATGTTATGATTTTGATGAAATTATTATTAAACCTATATATTTTTCCACATGTTATGATATGATTATATGGTTATGATACCCATATAATTCCATGGGTTATGATATAATTATTTATGATTTTGTGGCACATGTATGTATGATTTCATTATGAGATGGGTGTGACCAATATCTCCATACAATGTATTAGTTAAATGTTTATATCTCATTATATAGACTATGATAGTCTTGGGAGTGAACCTTGACTACTAATATAGACATGAGAGTGAACCATGACAACCAAGATGGTATGGGAAGTGAACTGTTACTACTAAGATGTCCTTGGGGGTGAACCATGAATTCCTAGATGGTATAGGGAGTGAAATCATACTACTAAGATTCCCATGGGGGTGAACCATGACTACAAATATGGTATGAGGAGTGAAATTACACTACTAAGTTGGCCATGTGAGTGAACCTTGACTACCAAGATGGTATGTGAAGTGAACCCATACTAATAAGATAACCTTGGGAGAATTGCCTTAACTACTATAGAAATCATTTTATATGCTTATGTGTCTACCAAAATTCCATGTCTTATTCCTATGTTATTATTTCATAGGTTATATTATTTATTTTCTTATAATTCATGTAATATGAATTACTAAGCTTTATTCCATGATTCATGTTTTAATATTTGATATGTAAGATATGATCTTTTAATGTTATGATCACATTATCACAACCCTATGCTCATGTTTATGCTTACATGTCTCCCTTGTTTACCCTTATTGAGAATCTTAGCTCACCCATTTTTTTGTTTCCTTACCCAGGTTATGAATATATGTATTAAGTATGATTTGTATATGAAGGGTTCTAATAAATAATAACCTAGTGAGAGATAATGTAGCTCATATATGTACCAGTGTTTATGTTTTGATGTTTCCAAAGGAACTAAAATAATATGGTTTTTGAGAATATGTTTGTGAAATTGTTTAAGTGTTTCATAGAAATAATATAATGTATATGTGTATTAATAATGGGTCGTTAAAAGTATATATTTACATAGTGTGATATGAATATGAGGTATCTAAGGTGGTTTGAGTACCTAAAATGTTTTAAATTTTAGATTTTCTATATATATGGGAAGGGTAATGCGATGGATGGTGTAATGAGAAGAGAGACATAGATACAAAAATATTAGGAGGCCATTAGTGAGTGTAAGATCATGGATTTGTTTTTAGATATTTACTTGGAGGTGAAGGATGGTCAGAGTAAGAACTTTATTTATTCTTTGGTTATAACCACTACTCTTCTGGATAGAGTGAGAGTGAGACAACTTTCAGATTCTGAGGGCCTAGTCATACAAGAGAGTGTGATAGTTGAGGAACCACTCCTGGTTAGACTGTGGGTGATGATGGGATCCTGCATATACATAGTCACATGTGGGTTCTTGTAGACATACTTGAGGAGATAATGTGGGAGTTTCATGCCTCTGTTTGTGTAGTGAATCCTAGTGTTACTAAGTTGTATAATGATTTACAACACCGGTATTGGTGGTCAGGAATAAAACATGAGGTAGATGGTTTTTTCATGAGGTATTCCACATGTCTGCAGGTGAATGTGGAACATTAATAACCATTTGGGATTTTACAGTAGTTACCCATTCCCCAGTGAAAGTGGTATGATGTCATGTTGGATTTTATCACTGGTTTTCTGAGGTCTCCTTGAGGTAGTGATTATATGTTGGTTGTTGAGGATGGGCTCATTAAGCTTTCTCATTTCTGAATAATCATAGAAACCTTCTTAGTGGATGAGGTTTAGAAGTTTTATATCTATGTGATAGTATGACTTCATAGGGTCCCTCATACTATCATTTTATATAGGGACATATGGTTTATGCCTCACTTATGGTATATTATATAGAAGGATTTGGGTAGACAACTGATTTTGAGCATGAAATACCACCCTAATAGTAATGGGAAGTTAGAGTGTATGATTTAGGTGCTTGAAATCATGATTCAAGAATGCATCTTGGTTTTTTGGGGATCTTAGGAGACACATATACCCCTAGTTTAGTTTTCATAGAATAATAATTTTCAAGAGACCATACAGATGTAAACTTATGAGTATTTGAGTGTTAGACCAATCCAATTGACCTTGTACTGGTTAGAGGCAGGTGAGGCATCTTTAATGGGACCAAATCTTATATTGGAGACTTCTAAGCTGGTCTAGCTGACCAAAAGGCAGATGGATAATGCACAATATTAATATAAATCTTGATCAGATCATCGTTGATGACCTCTAGAGTTTGAGGTTGGTGATTAGGTATTTTTATACATCTCACCGAGGCAAGGAAACAGATGTATTATGAGATAGGGGTAATATTTCACAATGATATATCCAGCCATTCGATATTCTATAGAGAGTCAAGCCGGTAGTCAATCGATTGTAGTTACTTTAGAGGTATTGGGCCATTCATGATGTCTTCCATGGATCTTAGATATTCCTCTATCACTCAAAACTATCTCACATTTTACAGCTTGAGTAGGTGGAGTTAAAGGTTGATGCATCCTTTAAGAAACATCCTATTCATATCATTGACAAGAGCACAAATGTTTTCTGAGTTCAGTTAGTTACTCTAGTATAGTTTCTATGGAAGCACGAATGTTTACACAACAAGACTTGGGAGCATGATTTTGATGTAGGTTCTAAGCATCTATAGTTATTCTCAGATGAATCTTGACCACCCTTGAGAGGAAAATTCGAGGATTTTTTTTAAGGAGGTAAGATTATAAGATCTTGGGTTTTCCTATTAGGTACAGATCTCTTTTTTTACTTAAAAGATTTTTTATGGAATAATGTGAATATACATTGAGGTCATGGGTAAATTAGGTGTGTACAGGGCTTGTTCTAATCCTAGAGCCCAATTTTTTGGAAAAAACAGATAGGTTTCATAGTTAGGAGAAACCACATGGGATAGGCGGCATGGTTACCCCAAACCATACGAGGAATGAAAGTGGGGTGCTGGAGGCTGCACGGTTTCAGAGAAATAGTGAAACCTTAGGCACATGCCCATGTAGATTACTACATACCTTGAACATTGGGCTGAGACATGGTTTGTATACAGTTAGGAAAATTGTTCTCACTAATCATGCAAGGTTCCCTCTTCACACAGTGAAGGGCACATAGTTAGTGCACGGTTGGGAAAACCATGCGTCCAAATTGCACGACCCAATATTTTTGGTAAAAATGACCAAATTACCCTTAAAATATTTTAAAACCTAAAACAACCATATTTTTACTCCATTCGACAACCATGATGCATGGAGATCTCCTTTTAAAGAAAATTGGTAGATTTTGATCTCGTTTCACCATCTAAACTCAAATTTGAGCACCGATCATTTCGTTGGATCCATGTCAGTGAGTACTTATTTCCCCTTGAGTTATTATTTATTTGTCTTGGTGTCATATATATTATTTGTGTGAGATAATATGCCTTATTTTTATTATTTTCATCAATTCTTAATTTTTCTCTCTCTCTGGACCGAATGAGAGATTGAAACTGGATGATCACTCTACTATGGAAATACTTTAGGTGGTCTATACCTTTCCCTCAGGGTTTGGTGTTTTATAAGAAGATGTTGTGTCACATATTAGACTTTATGATGAAAAATATTTAATTAATTAAATGTTTGATGGATGAATTGGAACCTATTAAATATACCCACTTGTTCTATAGAGATTTTGTAGGTTCTTTCCCCAACCTAGGACACCCATGGAGTGTGCCTTTGATTTTTGATATTGTTATACCATCGATGAAGTGCATGTGTGGATTCCTATTTATAGGAATACCTTAATGAATTAAATTTAACTATTTTAGATGATTAGGATATGGTTTTTCTCCCTTTCTAGGTGATAACATGATGTTTATTGATTAAATTGTTTGAAATGGAATTATAAAAAATGAGTGTGTAAACTCGTGGAATGAAATTGATTGTGAATGATTAATGTAATGAGATGATGAATTGAAATGGTAGTGGATTCCTTGGTTCTTATACATTGGATATTGATTCCATTAGAATCCATGGATGTTACTTCCATGGATCTTGATAGTGGAGGTGGATTCCTTGGATGATATTTATCCTTGGGTCTTGATTCATTAGAATGCCTTGGACCTTGCTACACTTTGGATATGTATTTCTTCGGCTTGTAGTAGACATGGTCTATTGACATGATTTTTTGACCCCATTCCAAGTCTAGTCAAGTTTCAATTGAGATTCTCCTGGGACTAAACAATTATTCCTTGGTCTTTTTTACATTGGATCCGGCCTTAAGAGGTCTAATAATTCTGGTGATATGGTGTGTCCATGGTTGGTTTGACATAGGATCTACAATTTGGTCATGGTAGTTACTTTTGTTTGCATTATAGTTTCCTTGTTATAAGATATTGACAATTTTTTTTACAGGGATCCTTGATTGGCTAGATTTTTTCACTTTACCTTTTTTACGCATTCAATGGGCACTTGTTTCATTTATTATATACATGTGATATAAATTGCACACTGCCTACCTTATATTGCAAAACCATGATTTTTATAAAACCAATGGTGGTGTCCTACAATGATTTTATCTCACACATTATTAAGGCCACCATTGGGTACTCAAAGAGACTATATGGATTCAGGTAGGGACTGGGGAAAGCTCCCACAATGAGATACTTTATTGTTCCATGTTTATCATCGATGAAGCATAAGAACAAGCTAGTATCATGATACTAGTCAGAGATAGTTCCTTTTTGATCTTTTTTTTTATTTTGGTATTTTGATACATGTGTTGTACTATTACTTATATACCTGTTTTGGATGATTTTTAGAGACATGAAATGACACATTATATTGTATATGAGATTACTTCGGGCATTTTTGATATATTCTTATCTTAGTTTTTTATCTTATATTTGATTGATTTACTAGTTCCTCTATTGACTGTTATTATTACTCCATTGTATTATAACCTGAAATGAGGGAATAGTCTCCCCATAGATACACCCTTGGATCTTACTGAAAGTTGAAATCCTATAGCATTAGGGGATATGCACTAGAGTCCATATGACCCACCGACTCAAGGCACCTAATAATGGCTTCTGGGTTGAGATGTTACAACTCATGGTAGTGATTTTGTATGGGTTATCCGGAACCGTATGATGAATGTAAATCATTCCATACCCATTTAAAAGATATTATAAATCAATAAGTTTGGAAGTTTTTATTTCCATAAGGATTTGTATCTTCATTGGGTTCCATAGATTATCATTTTAGACTATGATTCCAGTTTTACATCACAAATCAATTAGAGTATGAAAAAGGTTCTTGATATGAAGGTAAGCCTGAGCACTTCCAACCATCCTAAGATCAATGGATAGTCTAAGAGAACTATCTGCATCATGGAGGGCATGTTGACAATGTGTGTCCCATATTTTAGTGGTTTATGTGAGAGTCATCTTTTAACCATTGATTTTTCCTATAATAATATTTATCTATACTCAATTTAGTTAGATCCTTTTGAGGATTTTTATAGTAGACTAAGATAATAACATTTGTGTTGGACAAAGTTGTAATATTTGGTGTCCTTGAACCAACTAGTTTTACTTTGATTACATGGATATTTAATTTATTATTACATATTGTTCATTGTTCTGCATGACTATGATGTAATAATGTCCTAGAGTATTTGTTACATTGATATGATCATGGCAGTTCCCCACTATGATGAGAACCTTGAAATGATATAACAATATTCTTAAATATAGTTATGTGGTTGGATGACATACTATTATGGGATACATAGCTTGCAGACTGTTAGGTGAGAGTACCCAGAAGAAAATGAGACTTCCTTTTATAAAGTTCATACTTGGTAATATCTAAGATAGGATATTATGAGAACAGATCTGCTTGTAGGAATTCTGCTTGTTTTTTTTATCATCGAATATTTCTATCTATGAGCATCTGTAATGATCCTTAGACTTTAATATTATCATCAATACGTGTCATGTCTTATACACGTTCATTTACTGATGAAAAATGTCACACAGATAGTTGACAGGAAGTAGGGTATGTTGGGTGAGTCATGAGTGGCATGTTATTAATGGATAAGTCGAGGAAGGATTTTTCCCTTCCATTTATGGAAGTTTATATCATGGCCCTTTGATAGAAATATAACCATCATGAGAAATTCCATGGTCATGGTGTAATGAAGAGTTTATTTCAGGTAGTCAAATAATGACATATCAAGCATAAAAGTTGATGACACAATGACGAAACCTGCTTGATGAGATATTGGGACAAATGGATTATATTACACAGTGAGCATTCATATGTAGATGTCATTTTTGAGACTTTATGTTCTTTCTCTTGGGTGCCTTGACCCGTTGCTAGATAGTACTCTTAGACTTTAGGCAAGCCCACCTAATGCCAACGAGAAAGAATCCTATAAGGCCATACACTAAGTGTTTTTGGTGGTCTTGGTTAAATTCTATTTGAATTTAATTAATGAAATAAATATTATTCTCAATACCATGGAATAATTTTATTCAATTTAAAATGATCGCAAAAATTAAATAAAATTTATTTATTTATTTTATTGAACATTTAATAAATATTTTTTTACTAGTTTGTAAATAAAATATTTATTTAAGAGAATAATTTATTTATTTATTTATTTATTAGGGTGTTCAATAAATGGAAGTGGAGTTTGAGTTGACCAAGGTTGTTCTGGTAGTAAAATAATTATTTTCAAAATGGTAAATAATTATTTAACTAGTTGGCACAAATTAAAATAATACTGTTATTATTTTGCGACGCGAAATTTTATTTATAATTCCATTTTGCGCAAGTTGGAGCACCATAAATAATGAAACGATATTATTATCAAATGAATGGGTTTTCTCTAAGTTCATGAATGTATTTAATTGTTTCTATGAAATTAAATATTGTAACTAAAATTCCATGTATATAAATAGGAAAGTATGCCTGTTGTGCCATACACCACACCACATGCCTGGTGAATTGAGAATTGTTGTGCCAAACAATTTATATCACCAATCCTCTTATCTCTCCTCTCAAGAACGAGATACGTTCTTCAAGACTGAAGAACAAGCGATCAAGAACGATCGACAAAAGACACTCACTTCGCCACACTAGCACCCGGGGAACGAACGATGTCGATCGGAGGCCATCAGAGTACGTGTGGATCACCGCTAGAGGGATTCTTGTTTGGATCCTTACAAGTTCAATGAGATAATCCAGAAGGGTTATTCTAGACGATCAACATCATCAAAGAATAAAATATTAAAGATCTAGGTATTATTTTCTTTATAAAATTAATTAAATTAATTATAAACATGATGTGCAAGATCTTATCTAAGGTTTCGAGACCCTTTCTTCTTATTCTAAATCTTTGATTATATTCCATGGAGACTAGTGTTCATAATCATATTGATCTCAGAATAATAATTGATCATGGTAAAAACCAAATTTGGGTGCCGTCCCAACCACGCGTCCGCTATGCCCAGAACCATCAAGTGGTATCAGAGTGGTTACATCATAGTTTATAATTATTTAATTATTTCGTTGATGACTTGAGCATTTAATAATTTAGTTGTTTCAATTCAAGTTAATCATTCTACAAATCTTAATTTCAAGATCTATTCCTCCTCTTTCGTTTCCCATTCACCTTACAGAAAAGATCTTTTCTTTTAATTTTGATTAAAATAAAATATAGGATCTCATCCAGAGGTGCCAAAGTTTCCTAGCCGTACAACCCCAGAACACATAGTGTTCATTATGTAGTAGACACTGTTTAGTCCAGATTCAATGCATTCGACCGGTCTGCCAAACTAAGCCATGTGTTGGTGTCTTTCTAAGTATTAAATGACTCTGTGTGTTGACCAAGAACAGGTGGTACATGGTTTACGAATTACACGCTGTGTGGCCCAATGGACATGGTGTGTAGTCCCTTCGGGTTAGGGTTGTCCCATGAACCCCGTACACGACTTTCTTGACTGAAGATCGTGTAATGAGTAACTATATGGAATGAGACCCACTGGACACACCGTTTACTCCAAAGATTTCCGAAGTACACTCACTTGTCATTTCCCCGAGGGTGTACTTCGGATAGACGGTGAAAAATAGTACAGGCCGTGTAGTTGGGACTACACGTCGTGTAATCATCCAAATTACGTAGATTTATTAAAATTTATTATTATATTATATAAACCCTTGATACGTGTACCATCTTGTGAGTGGATAGTTGAGGCACAACACATGATAGGTGTTATATATATGTGTGTTTAATTTAACATCTGCGTAATGTTCATTTCTACTCATTGGGTAGTTATGAATATGAATTCACCAAGTTGCCTCTAAAGTAAAAGTAATTTACAAAGATAATTTTAAATGAATTTATTTGTTTAAAATTATGATGGATGAGAATATAAAGTAAATTAAGAAAAGGGTTTAAGATAAAAGGATTTATTAATTAAAGATGATAATTAATTAATTCGAGCATAATTTATCTTAAATAAGAATGATTAAAGAATTGATTTCTAGTTTTATTTATGCATAAATATCATTTCATGTATAAATGATCACGATCTAGAACAAGTCCTTTGTATGTGGATGGTTTCTTTTAATTTATTTATTTGAATTAAATTTTCTAGCCTGTGAGCCTTCTCCTCATTAATATATAGGGCCTACATGCCCAAGGTTTCTTTTATGCAAAACCCATTTTTACCCCTCACATAATTGTTAGTTTAAAAAGGAATATTTAATGGATGGAACTCCCAATATATTATATGAGGTTCAAGCTAGAGCCGAGACAAAACCAATTCCATGAGATATAGAGGTGGACAGGTGGAAGCTATAAACATAAGCCCAAAAGGTTCAAGGTGTTTTCCCCCTAGGTCAGGGTTAGTTTATCAACTTATAGATAAACTAACCATTAGAAAAGATCATGATAATTCCATTTACTTTATTTTATTTTTTTCAGTTGAATGGTTTATCATTATGAATGTGTTGTCACGATCACATAATTAATGAATTAAATAAGAATGCAATATGGAACTAAAATAAACCAGACTTATGCATAAATATTATCAAGATATGGTTAATCACTTAAGTAAGTTACACTAAATATTAACAAACATGTGATAAATATAATAATAAATTCACTCATAAGAGATAAAAATCCCTCAAATAAAATAATTAGTCAGAACAATCCTTTCATTACTTGATTAAGGGAAAAACTCAATAAAACTATGTGTTTGACCAACCCTTTTTGGGACACCTACTTTTATATAAAAAGCCCATATGAAAGGTTTCGGGTTGACTTAACCATATTACATCAAGAGGAGTAGCCCTTTCTAGACTTGGTGTAATATTAGAGGTAAGAGTTGAGGAAATCCAAATTCATGATTTCAAGATTGGGGAGTTCACTCAACAGATCAAGGAGATGCAAGCCTACAGTTGGCAAAGACCTGCCTACCTAAATACCTTCTAATAGCTTGACCAACCCTTGTTGGGGTTATGCGAAGGAGAATATGGATCCTTCCCACTAGAAATCCATGGCTACTGGACATTCTGAGTTCAATGGTGAGGGCCATTGGAACTTGATAAAATAGTGGGAGACATAATAAAATTTATTATTTCTCCTAAAAAGTAATCAAGAAAGTACTAATGATCTACTATTTAAATTTTCGAATAAAAATGAAAAGCTCATCAACCACACTATCCCTACGATAAATTATAGATAAAGACAACATCCTTGCTGGAAGTAACATCCAAGAATGGTTTAGATGACTTTGGGTTATCCTACGCCATGAATGGAAGTCTTACGTATATGAGTCATCATTACCTGATCCGCCTTCCAAATAGGCGAGTGATGGGGATTTCCTAGTCTATGAGAAACATATGAATGGAACATTCAACATTCAATGTATGATGTTATCATCAATGTCTATTAAGCACATGAAGTATGACAACCCTTCTTTTTATTACAACTTAAGCATGCTTTATTACATAAAACATCACTTGATACAACAAAGAAGATCGAGAGGTTTAGTGTCTTTGGGGCTTAGGATCATTACATACAAACTTTAAACTTGAAATACAACATCTTTATTGAAAACTTCCTTTACATGACCACTACATTCCTTCGTACTTAGCATTGCATGGGATAACCTGAGGACATGCATAAGAAAAGGGTGAGCTATAAAGTCCAGTAAGGGAGTAAACGATGAATAACATGAGGAGTGAAATACATGTTAGGCAATAGGAATATCAATAGAGCATAATAGAAACATGAACATAAAGGCATGATAAAGCATGATAATCATAACATGGAAATGTGGCAACAACACTTAACATTGAATTAGCATGAGCCAAGGCTCATTGCACATGGAGCATGAGTAAACCCTCATTGCACTTGAAGCACGAGTAAACCCTCGTTGCACTTGAATTAGCATGAGTCAACACTCATTGCACATGACGTATCATGATACTATACTTTACCCAATGCATTGGAGCGCTATAAAGGGTGCACCCTTCTTAAACATTTCATTTCATGCATAAGTGTGCCACATGGATCATAAAACATGGATTCATAAAACATAATAATTTATTCCACGATAAAGGAATGTGGAATTCATACATGAAACTTTATAATCAATAAGTAAATGTGCATAAAGGTGAATACCCTTGATGGAGAAATGGGCATGGTATTCACTACACAAAGACATTGGCTTAGAAAATCAGTGCGATTTCGGCAGCGTAACGGCGTGACATAAGAATTCATAAAAAAGGTTGATGAGAGAGAAAGGGGTTCCTCATCATATTTAAATGTAATGGACAGTAAGGAGATAATATATATACATGTCCCAACAATAGAAATGGAATTTAGATTCATGATACAAAAGTATTGCTTGAATGTAAAAGAAGAGAGAGAAGTTCCTTTCGGAATTTCGGCATAGTAACGGGTGTACATGGGAGGCATTTAATGAGAGAGAAAGGGTTATCCCATCATTCAAACAATAAGAGGGAAATATGGGGGAGGTGAGAAACCATACCCCAACATTCATAATTGAAATAAAAAGGGAAATACAACTTAAAGAAAATTGACAAAAAAATGAGAAAGGAAGAAAACCCCTTACTTGGAAGTGTGCTTCCAAAGGCTAGAGAGAGGCTTGTGAGAGGCTTCTTGGGAGCTTGGGGCACCTTGAGAGGATTCTAGAGAGAGTATGGCAGAGGTTGTACGAACTTAAAGGGCTTTGAGTGAGGAGGAAGTGGGAGCTTGGGTGGGTTTATATAGGAAAGGTGAGAGAATTCTTTATTATTTAGGTTTGGGACCCCTTATATTAAAATAATCCAAACCACAAACCATCCCATGGTATTTGCCCATGGTTTCTGGAAAAGGAAATAGGAAAACAATATTTTACAAGTCCAAGGTCCGAACTTATTAAAAAATTAGGGTTTCTTATGTGGAGGTGAGTCACACTCCCATGAAAATTAATTTTAAAAGGCAAAGTGTTGAATAAGTCTTGAGGGCTCCATTAATGCTTTGAAAAGTGAGTCAAACAAACCCAAAACCTCATTATTTTAATGATAAAACATATATTGGCCGAAAATAAGGATCATGGTATTTTATTACATCACCATTGGGTCATTATGATGTCATAAAACACATTATATATTTAAATGGTATTTAATTTTTACCCAAAAATTTGACTGTCTCAGAAAATTATGAAAAATTCACCGTTGGATAATTTCGACGTCCTGATTCCAAAAATAATATTTATTTTATCTAAATAATTTTCTAAATATGTGAATTTTCACTTTTAAAATAAAAACCGACATTTATAAAAAAATCACGGGTTTTGACAGAAATGGCTTTCAAACCTTAATAAAAATTTTAATTGCATTCATAAAATTATAAGATCATTTATATTTAATAAAAATTAATTTAATATTAATAATAATATTTTATTAAAATATTATTTAATTCAAAAATCCTTTAATTTAATAAAATATAATTCTTAATTAAATAATAACTAAAAACACCATTTGTACTTTAAAAACTAATTACAATGTATCAAAAATGACTAGAAATTATATTCATTATTATATACAAAATAAAATAAAATAATGTACATGAACATGGTGCTACTTATTTGTTACATAACCCCTTAAAATAGCCGCATAAGACCTAAGGGTAAGGTTTGCGATGGTGACAGACTCTTGGGGTTGCTCGGATAACATCGCTCGAGTGGAAATCTCTATCAACTTCCATTTTTCCCGTAGACGATCACGTTCGAGCTTGAATTGATGAAGCTCAGCTTGGGCTTGGTCAAGGGAAAATCCCAAAGACGCCACCTCTTTTCCAAGCTCCGACAAATGGGCTTCGTAAGGGGCAATTCTACTGGATGAGGCCATCGCTTCCTTTGTCTGAGTAGAAAATTGGTTCGTTAAAGCCTTATATTTAAACTACCCAGATGATCACTATTCAACGGCTATAAAAGTAACAGTCACAAATCTTAAAGTAAAACTAAAAGAAGTTGATATCTTATAAAAACATTTTTCATAAAGAAACATTTAACTGGATCAAGAGGGATTTTTCCATTAATGAAATTTTGGGTCGTTACAACATTCCCCCCTTAAGAAATTTCGCCCTCGAAATTGTCCTTTTCCCACACTAAAACAAATGTGGGTAACTTAGCTTCATCATATCCTCCGACTCCCAAGTTGCTTCTTCAAACTTGTGGTTTCTCCACAACACCTTGACGAGGGGCATTGTCTTATTTCGTAGAACTTTTTCTCTACGATCTAAGATCTTCACTGGTTTCTCCTCATAAGAAAGATCGTCTTCTAATTGTACCACCTAGGAAGAGAGTACATGTGAAGGGTCTGGTATGTACTTCCTTAAGAGGGATACATGGAAGACATCATGCACCTTGGCCATAGTAGGTGGAAGTGCTAGTCGATAGGCCACAACCCCAACATGATCAAGAATCTCGAAGGGGCCGATATACCTTGGACTTAACTTCCCTTTCTTTCCAAACCTCATGACCTTCTTCCACGGAGATATGCGTAAAAACACCATGTCTCCGACTTTAAAATCAAGGTCTCGTCGACGATTATCTGCATAACTCTTCTGTCGACTCTGGGCTTCCTTGATATGCTGCTGAATGGTTTTCACCTTCTCCACCATTTCTTCGACCATTTCTGGTCCAAGCAGCTTACGTTCACCGACCTCATCCCAACATGCCGGTGTTCTACACCTTTTCCCATACAGGGCTTCATATGGTGCCATTTGGATGCTCGAGTGGAAACTATTATTATAAGAGAACTCAACTAGAGGAAGATGTTGATCCCATCCTCCTTTAAAGTCCATTGAGCACGCTCTCAACATATCCTCAAGTGTTTGGATAGTCCGCTCGTATTGGCCATCAGTTTGAGGATGATAGGCCGTACTGAAGTTCAGTTCAGTATTCAGAGCATGTTGAAGACTCTTCCAAAACTTAGAGGTAAATCTTGGATCTCGGTCAGGCACAATAGATAGTGGTACTCCATGCAACCGTACCACTTCCCTGATATATATCCGTGCCAGTTGATCCAAAGAGAAATCCTCTCGAATAGCAATGAAGTGTGCAGTCTTTGTAAGACGATCCACAACAACCCATATTGCATTGTTTCCTTTGGATGTCCTTGGAAGTCCAGTGACGAAGTCCATGGTGATGTTCTCCCATTTCCATTCTGGTATGGGCAATGGTTGCATCATCCCCTTAGACTTCTACCTCTCTGCCTTCACTTGCTGACACACCAGGCACTTTGATGTATATTCAGCGATCTCCTTATTCATATTATCCCACCAAAAGTTTTCTCGGAGATCTCGATACATCTTTGTGCTCCCTGGGTGAATAGAGAAATTTGAACTATGTGCATCATCCAAAAGATCCTTCTTCAGCTCCGAACTTTATGGAACACATAGTCTTTTCCCAAACCGCACAATTTATTCTTCATTAAAATTAAACACTAAGGATTTTCCCTTTTTTATAGCTTCCACTTTTTCTTGGATTCCTGCATCATCCTTTTGAGCATCCTTTAACCTTTCCAAAAGAGATGTTTGAGCAACCATTTGTGAAAGGATTGATGATGTTCCCTTCTTTATGATTCCCACGTCCATCTTCATCAAGTCTAAGAAGATTGGATCCTTCTCAATTCTCATCATTGATAGAATTGCTGGATCCTTTCTACTTAGGGCATCCGCCACCTTGTTCGCCTTCCCAGGGTGGTAATGTATTGAACAGTCATAATCCTTGATGAGCTCTATCCATCTTCTCTGGCGCATATTAAGCTCTTTATGTGTGAATATATATTTAAGACTCTTGTGGTCAGTATATATCTCACATTTCTCTCCATAGAGATAATGCCGCCAGATTTTCAAGGCAAAGATCACCGCAGCCAACTCCAGATCATGCGTTGGATAGTTTCGCTCATGGATTTTCAACTGCCTTGAGGCATAGGATATCACTTTATCATTCTGCATCAGCACACATCCTAAGCCCTTCTTCGAAGCATCACTGAATACCACAAAAAGCTCCCCACTTGTGGGTAAAGTGAGCACGGGTGCAGTGATAAGACTCCTTTTCAACTCCTTGAAGCTTTCTTCGCATTCATCACTCCAAGAAAACTTTACTCCCTTTCGAGTTAGCTTGGTAAGAGGGTTGGACAATCGTGAGAAATTTCTCACAAATCGTCGATAATATCCAGCTAACCCCAAGAAGCTACGGATATCAGTTACCGATGTTGGCCTCGGCCATCCATCAATTGCATCTATTTTGGAGGGGTCCACATATATCCCATTTCTTGTGATGATATGACCCAAGAATGAGACTTCCTTCAACCAAAACTCACACTTGCTGTACTTTGCATAGAGCTTCTCCTTGCGCAAAGTCTCTAGTACAGTTTTTAAATGCTCCTCATGGTCCTCCTTGGTTTTGGAGTATATTAGAATATCATCTATAAAGACTACCACAAATTTGTCTAGGTAATCTCTAAAGACTCTATTCATCAAGTCCATGAATATTGCTGGAGCATTGGTGAGTCCAAAAGGCATTACTATGAATTCATAGTGCCCGTACCTTGTACGAAAAGCAGTCTTGGGGATATCTTCCTTCTTCACCCTTACTTGATAATATCCCGACCGCAAGTCGACCTTGGAGAAGTATTGTGCTCCACGCAGCTGATCAAACAAGTCATCGATTCTTGGGAGAGGATACTTGTTCTTTATCGTGATTTTGTTAAGTTCACGATAATCGATGCAAAGCCGCATTGGCCCATCCTTCTTCTTGACGAAGAGGACTGGTGCACCCCATGGTGATGCACTTGGGCGTATAAACCCTTTATCCAGATTCTCCTGTAGTTGTTTCTTCAGTTCTTCAAGCTCAACCACAACCATTCTATATGGAGTCTTGGATATTGGTAGCACCCCAGGTATAAGTTCAATTGAGAACTCAACATCTCTTCTTGGAGGAAGAGCAGGAAGTTCCTCGGGAAATACTTCAGCGAATTCCCTCACAATAGGAATTTCTTCAAGGGTGGTTTCTTCCTTGGAATTAATCATCTGAGCCAGATATGCATGCTCATAAGGCAGTAATATCCATGCTTGAGATGATGGAGCTAAAGGAGATTCATCTTCCTCCTGACACTTGTAAAGAATTGGGGGTCGATTCTCCATATGGAGTGTGATTTCCCTCTCCCGACAATTTATGTTGGCTCTATATAAGGAAAGCCAATCCATGCCAAGAATTGCATCAAATTCCACAAAAGGGAGTATGACGAGGTTCGCTGGGAAATTCAATCCACAGATTATAACAGGGTAGGACTTATACTCATGGGATGCAATGATTTCCCCATTTGCCGTACTCACCGACATCTTTATTTCCATGATTTGTGGTGGTGCAGGGATTATTCTACTAAACTTTTGAGATATAAAAGAATGCGTAGAACCTGAATCAAAAAGTACGTTCTCTATTCTTGAATGAATAACTAGCGTACCTGTCACCACTTCGTTGTCGGGGTTCACTTCGGCAGAAGTGATGGAAAAAGCTCTTCCTTGCTGTCTTGGAGGTTGTTGATTGCCTCCGATAACCCTTGGATTAGGGAACTGATTTACAAAATGACCCGGTTCTTTGCATTTGAAGCATTGAACAACGCGTTGAGGTTCGAACGGAGCGTTACTCTCCCCTGTCGCAACCGCGGGTCCTTCTTGCTGACAGTTAACAGCTAGGTGCCCTTCTCTTCCACACTTGAAGCATTTTCTTGTCCCCCTAAGGCAATTTCCAGGGTGCTTCTTTCCACACTTTTGGCAAGTGGGGTGCTAGAATTTCTTAGCGCCGTTGGATTTATCCATCGGACCACCAGCATTGAAGTCCACCTTCCGCTTCTTGTCCCCATGATACCCCTGTGATTCTCCGATCTCCATTTCAACCTTGAGGGCACATCGGACAATTTCCTCATAGCTGTCGAAGTCACGGATCACTAATGCTTTCCGCAAGCTAGGCTTCAGCCCACCAAAGTATCGGTCAACCTTGCATTCGGGGGTAACGACAAAGCCGGAAGCATATCGTGCAAGCCTTATGAAGTTTGCCTCGTACGCTCCCACAGATTCCTCATCTTTCTGCTTGAGGGAAAGGAAGTCCCTTTCCATCTTAAGATGGAGGGTGCGTGGAAAATATTTATCAAAAAACATCTTCCGGAATACCTTCCATTCCAAAGCCTTGATCTCCTACTCAGGCTTCGTATTTTTGATCAACGTCCACCATTGATCAGCTTCACCCTCCATACGATAAGCCGCCAGGAGAACCTTCTCTTTTTCATAGCATTGGAGGATGGAGAATATCTTCTCAATGGAGTTGATCCATTGTTCAGCGATCGTGGGATCAGATGATCCACTAAAAGTAGGAGGCCTTTGTCTCATAAAGCTTTCAATAGCGACTTGTTCTTTCTTAGGGGGGTTGAACGTTCCTCTTGACCAGTGTTTCTATTCAAAACTTGAGTTAGCTGAGAGAGAAGCGTGACAAAGTTCGCGATTCCCGCTCCCATTGGATTGGGCATCTCATAAGTACAATCATCACACTGATCTTCACAACGGTTGTTAGCCCAAGTTCTCCTATTACCGGCCATTGGCTGGAATAAAAGAAAGTTAGGGGTAACACATAAAGGTTAATCCAAAGACAAAAGTTGATGACTTATAAATAAACTTTAATCTCTTTAACTCATGAGTCTATAGGATTCAATCCAGGCTTTTCATGATCTTCCTTCTAAAATATATTCTTAGGAGAATTTTTCCTTTAATAAGGGTTCATACTAAGATTGTGAATTCATCAAAACATATCCCCCGGGAGTGTCATAACCAAGAGTGCAGCAAGGCCCGTTGTCATGCACCAGTTCCCGTTCGAGTCTAGCTCAAAGCGATGTTTTCGGGTTTTACCCCTAGGATACATCTGTGCCAGAGCCGCCTCTACCTGCTCGTATCCAGACAGGGATGTATTTGTTTGATAAACCACTTACTTAGTATTTACCAAAACATAGGGATGTTTTTATTATGCTTAGTCTTGTATCTAAGGCTTTACTAGGGTTTCCTAATCCCAAAAATAACTAAACCTACCCTCTGATACCAACTATGACAAACCTGCTTTTTATTACAACTTAAGCATGCTTTATTACATAAAACATCACTTGATACAACAAATAATATTGAGAGGTTTAGTGTATTTGGGGCTTAGGATCATTACATAAAAACTTTAAACTTGAAATACGACATCTTTATTGAAAACTTCCTTTACATGACCACTACATTCCTTCGTACTTAGCATTGCATGGGATAACCTGAGGACATGCATAAGAAAAGGGTGAGCTATAAAGCCCAGTAAGGGAGTAAACGATGAATAACATGAGGAGTGAAATACATGTTAGGCAATAGGAATATCAATAGAGAATAATAGAAACATGAACATAAAGGCATGATAAAGCATGATAATCATAACATGGAAATGTGGCAACAACACTTAACATTGAATTAGCATGAGACAAGGCTCATTGCACATGGAGCATGAGTAAACCCTCATTGCACTTGAAGAACGAGTAAACCCTCATTGCACTTGAATTAGCATGAGTCAACACTCATTGCACATGACGTATCATGATACTATACTTTACCCAATGCATTGGAGCGCTATAAAGGGCGCACCCTTCTTAAACATTTCATTTCATGCATAAGTGTGCCACATGGATCATAAAACATGGATTCATAAAACATAATCATTTATTCCACGATAAAGGAATGTGGAATTAATACATGAAACTTTATAATCAATAAGTAAATGTACATAAAGGTTAATACCCTTGATGGAGAAATGGGCATGGTATTCACTACACAAAGACATTGGCTTAGAAAATCGGTGCGATTTCGGCAGCGTAACGACGTGACATAAGAATTCATAAAAAAAGTCGATGAGAGAGAAAGGGGTTCCTCATAATATTTACATGTAATGGACAGTAAGTAGATCATATATATACATGTCCCAACAATAGAAATGGAATTTATATTCATGATACAAAAGTATTGCTTGAATGTAAAAGAAGAGAGAGAAGTTCCTTTCGGAATTTCGGCATAGTAACAGGTGTACATGGGAGGCATTTAATGAGAGAGAAAGGGTTCTCCCATAATTCAAACAATAAGAGGGAAATATGGGGGAGGTGAGAAACCATACCCCAACATTCATAATTAAAATAAAAAGGGAAATACAACTTAAAGAAAATTGACAAAAAAATGAGAAAGGAAGAAAACCCCTTACTTGGAAGTGTGCTTCCAAAGGCTAGAGAGAGGCTTGTGAGAGGCTTCTTGGGAGCTTGGGGCACCTTGAGAGGATTCTAGAGAAAGTATGGAAGAGGTTGGACGAACTTCAAGGGCTTTGAGTGAGGAGGAAGTGGGAGCTTGGGTGGGTTTATATAGGAAAGGTGAGAGAATTCTTTATTATTTAGGTTTGGGACCCCTTATATTAAAATAATCCAAACCACAAACCATCCCATGGTATTTGCCCATGGTTTCTGGAAAAGGAAAGAGGAAAAAAATATTTTACAAGTCCAAGGTCCGAACTTATTAAAAAATTAGGGTTGCTTATGTGGAGGTGAGTCACACTCCCATGGAAATTAATTTTAAAAGGCAAAGTGTTGAATAAGTCTTGAGGGCTCCATTAATGCTTTGAAAAGTGAGTCAAACAAACCCAAAACCTCATTATTTTAATGATAAAACATATATTGGCCGAACATAAGGATCATGGTATTTTATTACATCACCATTGGGTCATTATGATGTCATAAAACACATTATATATTTAAATGGTATTTAATTTTTCCCCAAAAATTTGACTGTCTCAGAAAATTATGAAAAATTCACCGTTGGATAATTTGGACGTCTTGATTCCAAAAATAATATTTATTTTATCTAAATAATTTTCTAAATATGTGAATTTTCACTTTTAAAATAAAAACCGACATTTATAAAAAATTCACGGGTTTTGACAGAAATGGATTTCAAACCTTAATAAAATTTTTAATTGCATTCATAAAATTATAAGATCATTTATATTTAATAAAAATTAATTTAATATTAATAATAATATTTTATTAAAATATTACTTAATTAAAAAATCCTTTAATTTAATAAAATATAATTCTTAATTAAATAATAACTAAAAACACCATTTGTACTTTAAAAACTAATTACAATGTTTCAAAAATGACTAGAAATTATATTCATTATTATATACAAAAAAAATAATGTACATGAACATGGTGCTACTTATTTGTTACATAACCCCTTAAAATAGATGCATAAGACCTAAGGGTAAGGTGTGCGATGGTGACAGACTCTTGGGGTTGCTCGGATAACATCGCTCGAGTGGTAATCTCTATCAACTTCCATTTTTCCCGTAGACGATCACGTTCGAGCTTGACTTGATGAAGCTCAGCTTGGGCTTGGTCAAGGGAAAAGCCCAAAGACTCCACCTCTTTTCCGAGCTCCGACAAATGGGCTTTGTAAGGGGCAGTTCTACTGGATGAGGCCATCGCTTCCTTTGTCTGAGTAGAAAATTGGTTCGTTAAAGCCTTATATTTAAACTACCCAGATGATCACTGTTCAACGACTATAAAAGTAACGGTCACAAATCTTAAAGTAAAAATAAAAAAAGTTGATATCTTATAAAAACATTTTTCATAAAGAAACATTTAACTGTATCAAGAGGGATTTTCCATTAATGAAATTTTGGGTCGTTACATGAAGTCTCATGAAAACATGGATACTTATAGCATGCTCAAGCACCTCCATGGTCATTACCAGGAGAGCGTAAGATAGGAAATGTTTGAGACCTCTAAAGAACTCTTTCATAGTAATCTTATAGAAGGTGCCCTAGTTGGGCCTCATTTAGTCAAGCTCATTGGCTACAGTGAGCTCCTAAAGGTTCTAGGGTTTAAAATCCTCGAAGAACTGGGCATCGATCTCATTCTTATCACTCCCTCAGAGCTTCTCTAATTTTTTTGTCAATTTTAATATGAATAACATTGAGAAGTATCTATATGTTCTTATTATCCTCATTCACCAAGTGGACCAAGATATGAAGAATGAAAATCCTTTTTTCCTTATGTTGACTAAGAGGAAAGGGAAGGTAAAGAGCTTTAAGACCAAATATTCTTCACGGCCTTCCATGAAAAAGAAGATCAAATGGGAGGTAAGGGAACAAGAGGATGTTTGTTTCGCATGTGGTAAGAAGGGCCACTGGAAGAAGAACTACACCCAGCCTACGAAGTAGGGGAAGCTTCAGGTGCATTTGTTATCGAATACAATCTATCTGTTTCTAAAAATTGGGTATTAGATACAGCTTGTGGTGCTCACATATGTATCTAATTACATGAACCAAGTAGATTCAGGAATATTGATTGAGGGGAGGTAGATCTACGAACAACCAATGAAGCCAGACTTGCTGCTGTAGCTGTCGGGGACTACCACCTCACATTTCCAACTAGGATGATCTTGGTGTTAAATGGGTTTTTATGTGTGTTATGTAACCAAAAACATAACTTATATATCTATACTAGATATATATGGATTTGTTTTCAAGTTTGTAAATGCATGTTGCTTCTTTTATAAAGATAACATTTGTTTCGGTAGGGAACATTTATACAATGATCTTTATGTATTGGATTAAACAAACCAAGTAATGGAAATCGATGACAAAGATACATCACATGACTCATACCACACCCAACATTGTCATCATTGACTAGGTCATGTAAATGAGAAACACTTGACAAAGTTACCTCAAGATGGATATTTATATTCTTTTGAACTAAAACCACTTGGAAAATGTCATGCATGTTTAGAAGGCAAAATGACCAAATCCCCATTTGGAGGGAAAGTTGAAAGGGCTAAATATATTCTTGAATTGGTTCATACCAATGTGTGAGGACCATTTCCATTTGAAGCAAGGAGTGGGTAATCATACTTCATAAATTTTACTGATAATTTTAGTAGATATTGATATATCTACTTAACGAGGTATAAGTCAGATTCCTTTGATAAGTTGAAGGAATACAAGAATGAAGTTGAGAACCAACTTGTTAAGAAGATTAAGAAACTCTACTCAGACCGAGGTGGGGAATATCATAATTAGGACTTCACTGATTACTAACGAGATTTTGGGATCCTATACCAACACACTCCTTCTTACAAACCTCAATAGAATGGTGTAAGAAAAAGGAGGAACCACACCTTGTTGTACATGGTGAGATCAATGATGAGTCATGGAAGTCTTCCATTATCCCTTTGCGGGTATTCGTTACAAACAAAGACAAACATACTAAGCCAAGTGCCAATTAAATCGATAAATGGTATTCTATACGAGTTCTGGAGTGGAAGAAAACCCATGTCATTTAATTTACATGTGTGGGGTAGTGAAGCATTTGTTAAGGCCTATTTAGGTAACAAACTTTCACCCCAAGGCACAAAGTGTACCTTTATAGGATACCCCAAGGAAACAAGGGGATATTACCTGTACAACCTCTCTGAAAAAAAGGTTATAGTTGCATGAAATTTCATATTCTATGAGAGGAATCACATCTCCAAAAGAGATAGTGGGGGAAAGATAGACTTCGATGAAGTCGAGGCTCAAGGTACATAAGATTTGGTATAAGAACATATTCCAGAAAGCCCTGTGGAAGAAGAATCTATTCCGGAGACATAAGTACTACAGAGGAGTACAAGAGAGGTTAAAGAACCATAATTGCATTGTTTTCTAGTTACTGAGGATGGTGACTCATTATTAGTTTATAATAATGATCCTCTAACCTACAAGGAAGCAGTAAGTGTCATAAACATTGTCAAGTGGTAAGAAACCATGAATTCTGAAATGTATTCCATGTACCAAAACAATGTCTAGTTTTGGTAGATCCTCCAGTTGATGTAAATCCCATTGGTTGAAAATGGGTATTCAAGAAGAAACTGGACATGAAAGGACAAGTCAATACCTATAAGTCATGACTAGTTGCAAAATGGTTTAAACAGTGTCAAGGAAATGACTATGGTGAAACCTTATCACCAATTTCAATGCTGAAATCCATCATAATTACAATTTCTATTGTGGCTTACCATGACTATGATATTTGGAAAATGGATGTCAAAACGACATTCCTTAACAAGAACCTTCAGGAAGATGTCTACAAGACACAACATGAAGGGTTTGTGACTCCAAAGGATTCCAATAAGGTATAAAAGTTGCATAAATCCATTTATATATTAAATCAAGAATCTAGGTCATGGAAAATTCGTTTTGATGAATCCATAAAAGAATTTAGTTTTATAAAGAATGAATGTGAGCCTTGTGTCTACAAATGGTTTAGTGAGAGTGTAGTCGTTTTCTTAATAGTATGTGTTGATGATATATTACTTATTGGAAATGAGATACCAGTCTTACAGTCAGTTAAGTCATGGTTGAATCAATGATTCTTTATGAAATACTTGGGCGAGGCAACATATATTCTTGGGATCAAGATCCACTATGATAGATCCAAGAGATTACTATGCCCAAGTCAAAGTACATACATTGGTAAGATACTTAAGTGATTTAGTATGGGACAATCCAAGAGGGGATTGTTTCCAGCATCACATGGTATTAATCTTTCCAAGAAAATGTGTCCTAAAACACACGAGGAAAGAAAGATAATGGAAAAGAATCTATATGCATCAGCGATTGGATCAATCATGTATGTCATGCTATGAACTAGGTTAGATGTCGCCTACGCATTGAGTGTTGTAGGCATATGTAAAGCTGACCCAGGTGACCTCCATTGGATGGCATTCAAGACTATCCTAAAGTATCTGATGTGTACTAAGGATATCTTCCTAGTTTATGGAGGATATGAGGAACTAGTCATCAGAGGATATGAAGATGAAAGTTTCCGGACTGATCAAGATGGCATGAAGTCGCAAACAAGATACATCTTCACCTTGAATGGAGGTGCAGTGAGCTGGAAGAGCTCAAAGAAGAGTGTGGTTGCAGATTCTATGGAAAAGTACGAGTATATCGCCGCTTTTGAGGCAACTAAAGAAGTAGTTTGGATGTGAAGCCTCATCCAGGAGCTAGTTGTGATACCTATCAGTAAAGATCCCATCACACTGTACTGTGATAATACTGCAGTTGTGGCTCTTGCAAAAGAGCCAAGGTCACATTAGCAGATGAAGCACATACTTAAGAAGTATCATATATTATGGTATTTTTCTCAGAGAGGTGAAGTTATAGTGAGCAGTATTTCCACAGAAGGCAATGTGGAAGACCACTTGACTAAAGCCTTGACTCAGCATAAACATGATCATCATGTGAGGTCTAGCGGACTGAAAGTCGTAGGAAGTTGGCTCTAGTCCAAGTTGGAGTTTGTAAGAGTTGGTGTCCTAGGACCAACTGGTTTTACTTTGATTACATGGATATTTAATGTATTATTACATATTGTTCAATTTTCAGCATGACTATGATGTAATAATGTCCTAGACTATTTGTTATATTGATAATGTCTGGGCAGTTCCCTACTATGATGAGAACCTTTAAATGCTATAACAATATTCCTAAATATAGTTCTTTGGTTGGATGGCATACTATAATGGGACACATAGCAGGCAGACCGTCAGATGTGAGTACTCATAAGCAGATGAGACTTTCTCTCATGAAGTTCACACTTGGTAATCTCCAAGATAGGAGATTATGGGAAGAGACTTGCTAGTATGAATTCCACATGTTTTGGTTTCATTAGATATTTCTATCTACGAGCATGTGTAATGATCTCTAGACATTAAGATTATAATTAATACGTGTCATGACATACACAATTTGATTTATTGATGAAAACTGTCATGCAGACAGTTGGCGGGAAGTAGGGTATGTTGGGAGCGTCATGAGTGGCACGCTATTAATGGATAAGTCATGGAAGGATTTGTCCCTTATATTTATGGAAGTTGATATATTGTACCTTTAATTGAAATACAACTATCTCACAAAATTCCATGGCCAGGGTGTAACGATGAGTTTATTTCAGGCAGTCAAAGAATGATGTATCAAGCATAAAAGTTGATGACATAATCATGAAACCTGCTTGATGAGATATTGGGACAAAAGGATTATATTACAGAGTGAGCGTTCGTATGTGGATGTCATTTTTGTGACAATACATTCTTTCTCTTGGGTTCCTTGACCCTTTTCTAGACAGTACTCTTGGACTTTAGGCAAGCCCACCTAATGCCAAAGAGAAATAATCCTAGAGGTTCACACACTTAATGTTTTTGGTGGTATTAGTTAAATTCTATTTTAATTTAACTAATGAAATAAATATTATTCCCAAGACCGTGGAATAATTTTATTCAAGTTAAAATGATCACAAAAATTAAATTAAATATATTTATTTATTTAATTAAACATTTAATAAATATTTATTTACTAGTTTGTAAATAAAATATTTATTTAAGAGAAGAAATTATTTATTAATTTATTCAGGTGTTCAATAAATGGAAGTGGAGTTCGAGCGGACCAAGGTAGGTTTGGTAGTAAAATAATTATTTTCAAGATGGTAAATAATTATTTAACTAGTTGGCACAAATTAAAATAACGCTGCTATTATTTTGTGATGTAGACTTTTATTTATAATTCTGTTTTTCACAAGTTGGGGCACCATAAATAATGACGCGGTATTATTATTAAATTCATGGGTTTTCTCTAAGTTTATGAATGTATTTAATTGTTTCTATGTAATTAAATATTGTAATTGAAATTAGATGTATATAAATAGGCAAGTATGCCTATTATGACATACACCACACCACACACCTAGGGAATTGAGAATTGTTGAGCCAAAAAATTTCTCTCTCAAATCCTCTTCTCTCCCCTCTCAAGAATGAGAGTAGTTTTTCAAGATTGAAGAACACACGATCAAGAACGACCGACACAAGACACTTGCTTCACCGCGCGAGCACCTGAAGAACGAGCGGTGTCGATCGGAGGCCATCAGAGCACATGTGGATCACCTCTAGATGGATTCTAGTTTGGATCCTTACAAGTGTAATGAGATAATACAAAAGAGTCATTCTGGATGATAAAAATCATCAACGAAGAAAATACCGAAGACCCAAGTATTGTTTTCTTTATGAAATTAATTGAATTAATTATAAACAGGATGTGCAAGATCCTCTCTAAGGTTTCAGGCCTCTTTATTCTTTATCCAAATCTTTGATTATATTCTATGGAGACTAGAATTCATCACCATATTGATCGCAGAATAACCATTGATCATGGTTAAAATCAAAGTTGGGTGTTATCCCAACCATTCTTCCACTTCTCCTGAAACTATAAAGATGTTAGACAGTTAGTGATTATAAGATTGAGTCTTGTTCTTGAGATACCAATGAATATTCTGTTGATTCAGAATCCATTAATAACTGCTCAGAGTAGGTAGAGAATATATTTATATCATAGAACCTATCCTCTTCAGTTCAAGGTGGGTGGCCGGTTTTTTATGCTAGTATTCCCATATTTATGGTGTGTTCATAATTAGAGAGATGTGAAATTATAACCTAGGTATATGGGGTCATTTAAGTTTTTTAGTTGATCACTACTATGGATTACCGTTTTGTGTATCCTCGCTAGTACAATTTTACGAATGATGTATTTATTTTATCTCAATTCAAGATATGCCACCCAGATCCTTCCCAAGCTATTATTTTTATCAATGTTGAGCTATAACTGGATGAATCATTAGGAGGGTTATACCAGTTTTTATAGTTGATTAGAGTGATAAGATTCTATATTTGAAGATGGTTTCTCCGGTATGTGTGTAGTGGTAGCATAGGAATATTCTAAGGGATATATGGGATTAGGAATATAATATATGTTAGAAGTGGTTGGAGTTATTTATCAGTGAGGCTTGGTGACAGTCAGAGACGTATCTCGGGGATGAGATTCCCTATAGAGTGGAAGCTGTAACACCCCATATATGTTTGAGGTATATTCTTGATTTAAATTTCTCCAAAAATTAGGTGTTTTTTGTTTTTATAAAGTTGTAGGTGTTGGAGTGGGGCTCAATGTTCATTTTTGGGAGTTGTTTGTGGATTTAGAATGAAAATATTCTATAGATCAAAGACCACAATGAAACCTAAGGTGTTGTTTCTTGGATAATGGAATGTATAGGATAACTATATTTTGTACGTGGTTGGTTATGACATGGTCATATAGAATTATTACATAGTGAATCCTACATAAAAATATCTTCTCTAAAGTTTAGAGAAATTAAATCATAGCTTAAGGATTTACAACATTGTTAAGGATAAATAGGTGTAAACTTTTAGTTAAGTAATATTAAATCTTTCTACACATGTTTGGTCATTCCATAAACAAAGTGTTATATCATGAAATTCTACTTAGGGTGGATGTGTCATTCCATGATGCTACAAGGATGTGTCATGAAGCCTTGAACGATAATAGGTTGTTACACTATGATAGGGAGGACACTCTACAGTGTGACCTGGGTAGTGGAGGTCAAGTTTTTGGTTCTTCCAACTTTAGGGTGCTACATTGTGTCTATAGGGGATATTATGTGAGGGTGACCCTGGAAAAAGTATTACACAATGAATCCTATGATCAAGGCTCAACCAACTTATTATGTATTTTTTTAATGTTTTAATTTTTAATAAATAAATTTTTTAATTTATTAAATAAGGCATTCCATACCCTCCAAAATCCATATGAACTGCCACATCTCATTGGGTTCTCCTCTCTTATTTGAGTGACTTTCCCTCATTATCTCTTATATTTGAGTTTAATTCAATTTAGGTTCTATCTAGAGGTAACTCTATGACCCAAATGAGTAGGGTAATGATGTTTAGTGCCTTGATGGAACCTCTACTTAGTATAACTTGATGTCATGGTTGCTAATGTTTTTGTTATGGATTTTAAAGCGGGATGATCCTTATACTTGGAGTCCAATTATGGAATTATTAAATTATATCTCAGTATGATAGAACTATTTAGGTACCTTTAACCTCCCTTGAGTATGGATTTGTGGGGTTTTTCATAGGGGTTACACTAGGTTGACCTTAAAGTGACCCTCTGATCTCTTATCAACCACTTGGTATTGGTGTCACATTTGAGGGGTGAGTTCCACCTCTTCATTGTTTTGACTCATGGGAGGTTAGAACTTGGATTCCATTTTTGAGAAGGGTTGGATAGTGAGGACCAACCAAGGAATGAATTATGGATGTTTGGAATGTTTTCCCCTAAACTTATTTGGATCGTAAAAGAAAATTATATTATATGTTTTGGCTGACTAGCATATGGGGTAAAGAAACCTAAGAGTTGAGGCCAATATAGACATGGGATGATTTACCCATGTTTTTTTAATAGTTGTTCTCTAGATTTAGACACATTGAGATTAGATCTTGGTAGGTCATGACCATCACTCTCTATTATCCTTTCATTTGATATGGATTGGGATTAATATTCTTAGAGGATGAGATCATTATGGACCCATGCTACTTTTATACAGGTCACAGTTGTAATGCCATGGATGATACCCCATGGGGTGAGACCATAGTGATAGGGTTTTTTTCACCCCTTTGTCTAATAATGTAATTCCATAGTTGAGATTCCATGGGGTAAGACCATAATAATAGGGGATGTTATCCCCTTTTTTGAGGATACTATTCTATGGTTGAGATGCCTTTGGGGTGAGACCATATTGATTGGGGTCTCTTATCCCCTTTTTTAGTTATTATAAAATTGTGAAGAGATAACCTTAGGTCGAGATCATTGTAGCCACAATATGATTTTCTATTGTGATTACACTAATTTAGTCTAGGATCTTGATGTCATAGGGTTGATATCATACAGTTAGGGATTTCCTTTCCCCTCAATAATGCATTTCACTATAGTGGTCAGGATACTTTGAGTTCAGACCATATAGGCATGGGAACATATTTCTCCATTAGCCATGAGATTTATTTTTTAATCTTTAAAGACCTCGATACTGGCCAAAGTAGGTATGATCTCACCCTAGTTTGTTAGTCGAGAACTTAATGGAATGATTCTTATTGTTATTGTTATTGTTTGAATATTATTCTGGTATATTACTATGAGAATGTACTATATTTAGTATTCTATTTAAGAAAACTATTAGGGGTGGCCTACTGATTTGTACTCATAACTTACTCGGGAACCCTAGTACCCAAAAATACTTTGTGGTTTGTAATCTAGGTGGGATGAAGGACCCTGTTGTCAATGGGTAAGTTATGGATCTTGGAAAGAGTTGGGATTTAGGGACTGGAAAATCCCTCTGGTCAAGTTTTATTATATTTATAATCTTTTACTTATGTTTGGGTTATCTGTGTATGGTTTTCCCACGGGATATTTTTTCCATACTAGTATAAATACCTAAAATTATAGCTACTATTTTTTTATATCACAAATTATTTTATAATCATGTCATTCACTTAATTTTAATGCCTTTTTTTCTACTTTTATTCAGGTGATGTTAGTTTCTCATATTTCTTCCGCTGTGATTTATGGTTATATATACCCAAGATGGTATAATATCCCCATGTTATACATATACACTTATCATTATTCAGAAGAAAATGGTATATAGGGAGGTGTGATTGAGGTTTGAGGAACCATGTTTGGTCATAGTAGAGGTAAGCGAGATTAAGGATGCTACTACATGAATCTAAAACTAATTTTTTATTTAAATCCAAAACAACTAAGAAATAGGTATGTTGAACACCTAAATGGATTAATCTAGATAAACAATTGATATTTCATAGAATGTATACTGGAGATATAGAATAGAGCACATGGATGGTGGAGGAAAAACATCAAAGCCTAATAATTCTTGAAATATCTATCAGTTGCTTCTACTAGAGTTGAGAACATTTTGATATAGGTGAAAGTTATAATGGTTTTTTAACAGGTATTTGGATATGATACTTATTGTAACTGGATGAACATTTTTAATGACTATATTATAAAATATGGAATTGGGTGGTCATGTTAATGGGGGAATTTAGTCACATTACATCTATAATTTAAGTAGTTGGGTTTAATAGAGTACCTAAATTGAACCCTGACACTACACTCCTCAAAATTTATTTAACACATATTTTTTATGAGACTTATTCTTATATTATTTCCATTAAATCAAGTAGACTTTTTTGATCCCAAATTAATTGACCAATATCATCCAAATTTAGTGATAACATGGAAAGAGGAGGCTGAAATGGGATCTAAATTTTTGTATCTACCAAACTACCCTGGTCAATGAGGGCACTAAAATCTACATAAGGATTAATTAATAGTTAAGAATCTTAGAAAAAAAGTGAGAAACACCACTATCCAAATTATTTTTGGACCTTGATAGATTACAAGTACGTGACCTCAAATATGAGATTTTCCAATTAAAGATAGATTGATTCAACTTTGTAATGTGAAATTTTTGATTTATAGTGAAATATAATATTCGAGGATTTTTTTAAAATTATTTTTATTATATTAATGTTAATTTTAAATTAATAACTTTAGGAATTTATTTTTGTTAAGTAAAATAGACAACAAATTATCAATTTTATAAATTTTGTTGTGGTGATTAGTTGAACAATGCATGATTACATTCCTCCAACCACCACTATCTTGACATCCTTATTTAGTATTTACCATGTGTTTATATCTAGTGTTCAGCTATTTAAAATTGGAATATTTTAGGAATTTCATTTTATTTAATTTTAATTATTGATAATTTTTAAAAAAATATAAATATTCATTTATTTTTAGGTATATATAATTCATATGATCCAATATTTAATTAAAGTTGAAAAGGTCATATTAAATATAGTGAATAATTATATCTAATCTTATTTATTTTAGTTGTTTTAGTAATATTTTAATATTGTTTCAGTTTTTTTAGTTTATTATTTATACTATTAAATTTCTTAATTCAATATTTCATTCATGACCCTATTCAATTATATCTTCTATTACATTTTATTTCCTATTCATTTATATTTTCAGTATTTTAGTTCTAGTGTTATTCTGTAGGTATCCTTATTTTATCTTGTTTTCGTAATTTCAAGTAATTTCTTGTTATCATAAAAAATGATTATTATATATTTGAAAAGCATGTTATATTTTATATTTTAATTTATTTTGATAAAAAATTATCATATATTTAATATGTATCATTTTTATGTCTTCTATTTGAAAATAATAAAGGAAAACAAAGAGTTGTATATTTCATTTCAGTTTGCAAAAGAATAAAATAATAATTTGATCATAAAATATGAATTATTCAAATATAAATCTAGTTCTTTCTAAAGTTGATCTTTCTTGGATATGAATAACACCTATGTGACTCAATCTAAGTTATATTATAGATGTACAATATAGTTGCTTTATGTCCTATTGTAGTGTGATGATTTGTTAGTAGTGAGTTTGTGATTATGATGATATGTATTTTTTATGTCAATGGAATCTGAATGATGATACATAGTATCTTTGACCATTAATGAAAGTTTTTTCTCAATGTCTCAAGCTCACCATTCATACCAGGCACATTCCATATATATCCTAAGAAAGGTCAACCTAGAAGTTCATGTTGTTAGACTCCCCAAATAGATAACAAATTTTTTTAGTTTTATCATAATCTATGGACACATCTCAAGGATTTCTTACTTTAATTTTTTTAAATATATTATGTTAAGTTTATTCTAGTTATTCTTAAGATGTAGGGGTTTTATGATTTCTTATTATTGACTATTTATCTTGGATTTGTTTATTTTTCTATAGTTTTGAACTATTGTATTTTTTTTACGATTCATTATAAAGAAGATTTTAAATTAATGAGTTTCATTTTTCTGAAGTCATTGTAAGCAACATGAAAACAATGAAGTTTCTTCAACTTTAATAAAATTTTAAATCTTTTATTTTTTCCCTTGTTTTAATTGGATAAATTTTATAAGTAAAAATTACATTTAAATTAATAATATTTAATTTTTTTTATATTTTTTTTGGGTTTTTATGGACATTACATATAGTTATTTTAATTTTAAATCATTTAATTATAGATTGATCATGAATCTATTTTTATTTTAAAGAATAACCAAAAAAAATTATATTTTTTTGTTAGTTTTTTTAAAAAGAGATAAATTTTTTTATTGTATCCAGGTGTTTTCTCATTTCATGATAGATTTTATATAAATAAATATTTTTATTTATATAAAATTATTCATAAAATCATGTTTTTTATATGTGGGTCAAATTTAATTTTCATCAGATTAAGTAGGAAAATATTGTAAAAAATATGAAAATATAATATAAGCGAAAAAATTATATTTAACGTATGTTTCATTAATAGAATGTGTGTATTTTATTTATTCTTAACTATTTTATATTATAATTGCATTGATTTCTATAATTAACATTATTGTGTATTATTAATTTATATTTACTAAATTTGAATGTCTTTTTAAACCAATTTTTCACATTTAAATTCAACATTTGGGAAAATGTTGAGTCTATGTATGGGGAAAGAATTTTTAAGTACTATTTTATTTTCATGATCTGTTAAATTTATTAATTGTTTTAAAAAAATATGACCAAAACCAATTTTGACATATTCAATAATAATATATTATTTGGGTATCCATTTTCTGATTCTTTCCATGGAATTATTGTATATATTTAATTATCTGTGGATTTTAAATAGAATTTTTAATATATTATTATTTAAAAATATTATTTCTACGATAAAATTTGGAATTAAAATTAAAATTTATAATTGGAAATAATTAGGTTTTATGGAAAATACATTTTCTAATTTATATTTCTATTTTATTGACATTAGTTATTAAATTTATGACTGACATGTGTGTGATTTCATTTGATAAAAATATTGAATGAGTTTTGCTAAAATTATTAAATTTTTAATTATTATGTTTTTTCTCATTCATTAAATTTATTAATTAAATTTGTGTATAATTATTAAATTATTTATTTTATTAAATTATGGGTTAAATGATCATGGAGAGTGGGTGCCCAATCTTGGATAATAAGAGTAATTAAATTAATGTTTTAGAATAAGTAACTTTATATTTTCATTCTTATTACACATTTTTGTGATTATTCATTAAAAATTAGAAATTGGGTTTTAAAATAAAATTTGTCAAAATAGAAAGGATAATATTATATTTTAATTTTCTAGATAAATTTCATTAAGATAAAATATTTTTTAAAATAATTTTATAACATGAAAATTGTTTTCATTCCAACCATTTGATTGTTTCTTTATAGATTATATATATTTTAATAATTGATGATTATATTTAAAATAATTAAAAAAAATTATCTATCAATATTATTATTCATCTGAAATTTTCATTTTTACTCTTTATGAGAATGAATACTTGCTCACCCTTAAGTATAGGGGATTTTATATTTAACATTTTTATATTAATTTTATTATTTAATTATATTTATTTTAAAGTATTTTTATATTTATCTTTGAATTATTAACTTAATAAGTAATTAACATGTTTAAATATTATTTTTCAAAATTTAAACTATTATTATCTATTTTAGTGGTTATAATGAATTTGTTTTATATTATAATCATTTTATGTTTATAATTTTAAATAATTAATTAAAATTAATAATAAGTGTTTTATGTTTTAATTTAATGTTTTTCATTAATTATGTTATTTTTTAAATAGTGCAATCTAATAATATATTTAAAATTTATATTGTGTAATAATAATACGTGTTATTGTTAAGAATTATTTATTTTAATAATTAATAATAAATTTTATTAATATTATTTTAAATAAGAATAATAATTTTATACACCTTATTGGTATTAAAAATTTGTTTTAAATGTTTAATTATAATAGCATTTATAATAATAATAATTGTATTTTTATACTTATTACTTTCAAGATATTTATTTGGGTTGAGTCATATGACACGTGGAAAAGGGTAGTTCCACCACGACTCGAGCTAGGTTTTCATTAGATTTTTCATGATCGAGAGTCTCACTAACAAACCGGTCAATTGAGTGAAAGAGATCATAATAACATTGATGGCGTCACAAAAAAAATTAATGGTATTCTGATTAGTGATGAAAAATGACGACCGATGATTGAGGGAGTCACGTTCTGGAAGGATAAACATTATCAGTGGTGATGGATGTCACGAACCAACCCACAGGGCCCCCACCTGGGTCAGAAGTAAGTCGAGAGTGACACCTCAAGCCTACCACTAATAGACCAGGGGAAGACAACTAGTACATATACTACTTCACTGAAATGGGAGGCCTTAGCCTAATGTACATGCATACACGCACACACACAACTCCATGCAATGGTGCAGATATAAAATAAATTTGAATCCTATAGAGAGTAAAAAAATTCATGTTACATCCTTTGGGAAATACATCAAAGTGAAACAAGATAATAAAAAAGCATAAGAGTCAAAATACATGACCAAACAGTGATAAAGGATGTCTCAACATGACAAAAACTATAAATAAAATAAATACACAAGAGATTTAGGCTCACAATCTCCAAGTTTTACCATCAAACATGGTCAAATCCTCCATGTACTGATACAATCCTCTAATACTAGGTCCACTAAATTCATCGCCAATGTTCCTATCAACTTCATAAGACACGACACATACAGGTAAATCCCATGTATGGGTGAGAATATACATATCCAGTATGACGCCCCAAAAACCAAGAGGGAAGAAATAGAATGAAATTAGTCAACCCAACCCATATGTCAAGAAGAAAATTAAACCCATTATCAGATATAATCAAATTGAAACCCCAATTTTAAAAAGAGGGAAGCCTCAACCTCAATATCCATTTAAGAATGATGAGTCTACCTAAAACTCTAAATGTCTCATTTCCTATGTGAAACACCACACCCAACCACCCAAGAGTCACAATAGAGGGTCCATATCTCTCCATTGCGTTCCATATCCAAGGGAGGACTATCTTTAGTAGAGGAACCCTCCCCACCAATACTTGATGATAGGGGAGTACCCCTCCATAGATAGAGGATCCACACCCTCTATTATGTGGGGAAGTACCAACTCTACCTATATAAAAAGAATGGGGGACCCATACCCTAGTGTGACATGGGAGTATCGACACAAAAATCTTTTTGATGATTAAACCTAATCACTTCTATCAACTAAACATCACTAATGGAAGCATCCTCCTCATGTATGTGGCTTTCTAAGGAAATGGAAACATCCTTTGATGGTATGACCAACTCAGATTTTGGTCTTAATTTTTTCATAATCATTTCCACACATGATTGAAATTTCATGTACTATGAAAACCATATATTTTTCCCTACATCATAACATCATAACCAAAATAGGAGGATCTTCACATGTAATTTATAATTAATTTATGAGAATATATTAAATTACATGTACTTATAATTCAATTTTTATTGATGATATGATAGACTATATCTCATTGTACCATTGTTGAAATATAGGATCCTAGTGTAGAATCTCTCTAGTGGTGTTCTACACATGCATCATAATCTGTGAATGTCACCATAATACAACCAAGTTCAAGCATGGATGATCCAAATCGCTTGTGTTGTTTTTGGTTGATCGCAGCTAAATTATTGTAAAAGGATGAAGAAATATTAATAGTCTCTTGATTAGTTGAGGGATGGAAAAGAGAGAGTGTGCTCTATATCTCTAAATCACCCTCTGTAGGTCTTGAGAGATTCTATCTCTATCTATTGTGCACACCAAAATTATGTTATAGAAATTGATATAATTGGATATTTAATATAGAATGTTTAGGGTCGGAAAATCACACAAAAACCCCTCTCTAACCTAATAATTATTAGTTGGACCCATCTCCAATAATAATAATAATAATAATAATAATAATAATAGTCTCTTAACATGTGAAACACATTAAGAATATAAATATCATTTATACCATTTCTATTCGGACCATTAAGCTTGGATCACTTTCCTTTATAAACATTTATCGATCCTCGAATAAACACAATTAAATAAAAAAATGTCACCACATTATTCTATGATAAATATAATAAATATTATATTCTTAAAACTTTAAAATAAATATTTATTATTATTATTATTATTACTTAACTCATTTATTCTTAAGACTAACTTATGATTAAATTATGGCGATCAACCACACCTAAATAAATATTATTTATTCTAACTTGTCAAATTCAATACTATAATTCAATCTAGAATTTGGATAGATATAGTGTGTGAACCTCTCATTCTCTTTCTTAGTGCAATTAGGCATAACTACCTAAAGTCCAAGGTTAGCATCTAGAAACACGCCAAAGCACCCATAGAGAAAGAAGTTAATGTTATAAAGAAATCAAACCTATGATAAATGTTTACCATGTAATATAATCCCTTAATGTGATATCCTAAATCATGGGGGTTTCATGCTAGTAACATCATCCTATATGCTTGATGCCTATTTCTTTTACTTTTTGAAAATGAAGTCACCCACTAAACCCCATGGAAATGGATTTTTCTAGGTAGTTACAATCCCGACAAAGGTCCGGAGATATCAACTTCCATCAAGGGATGTTAGGTATAAATCATTTATTTAATTATTCATTAATTCAATATCTATTGTGAAACACTCGACCTGTCCTACCTCTCTGTGAGCATATTCCATCATAGTTTTTTATTAATACACCTACAACACCCCAAGATTTTATGGTATGTATCCTCTTAAATAGATTAAATTCATTTGATAGTTTACATTTCACAAAATAATTATTTCATATAGTATAAACCATATAAAATCACATAGAGAACTCAAAACAAAATCAATAATGAATAATGAATGAAATAGGAGGCATTTTCTAGAAATTAAGAAACATATACCAATGAAACAATAGCTTGACCTTTGAAATACTAGTGTGACCCTTATGAATAGTAATTCAACCAATAAAATAGAAAACTCACCTATGAAATTATAAATTAGATTTTTCTATTTTATAAATTAAAATATGATATAATTATATCATAGTATAAGTAAATAAATATTTTTAAAAAGATAAATTAAGTGTTGGTATTTTTATAAAACATAAATGTTTAATTACAAATTTATAATTAATAAAATGACTTAAAATAAAATTTATTTACATAAAATAGAGTCATAAATTAATATTTTGTTTTCTTTTTATTATAAGTTAATTTTATAAGACCTCAATTAATTTTTCAAAGTGTAAAAAATCAGTTATAATTTTAAAATCAGTATTTTTCTAATAAATGATGATTTTAATTAAAAATTATATTTCTCACATTTAAAAAATTATTTTTAAAAAATTTATTTCATTTTCTAATTTATCCCATTGAAATTATATAATGGTGTTTTTTTGGTAATTTTTTTTAAATACTTTAATTTTCTAATAAATAGTAAAAAACACAGTTTTTACATAACCAGTGTAAGTTAAATTGCATCATTCATGATGTATTAGTGAAATAATAAATAAAATAAATTAAAGTTTGTCTATCATATATTGAATTTAAAAAATTATTCATTTAAATACAAAAAAACTAAATTTTCAAACCAAAAAATTATTTTCTAAAACCTAAAGTCAAAAGTGCTATCATAAAATATTAATTTTTCTTTCTCTCCACTTTCCTTTTCAATAAATAAATTAATTAGAATTATAAAGGTGTTTTAAAGTCTTAAATTAATATATTATTTATATTGTAAAAAAATTACTATTACAAGTCTCTCCTTTGATATAATATTTTATTTAATATTTTATTCTAAACACCCCCTCTCCTCAAGTATAAATAACCCTCTCCCTTCCCTTGTAAAAAAAAACTCATTAAACCCTTTAAAAATCCAAATATCATCCAGAATACTCCCTATTATGATTCTTATAATACCTAGGTGCTTTTTAGAGACATTCAAAACCAATCACCATGGGATTTTTAGTGTCTTGCAGGAGAATCCACCCTGAGAAAAGAGTAGTTTTCCATTAACTCCTCCCTTATTTCTTCTTATCCTTCTTATTTTCCAATTTACATTCAAAAACATATACTCAAAAATTTATTGTATTTTAATTTAACAGTATATTAATGATTTTAATCTACTAAATTTATTATATATATGACATGTATACATTTTTTACTCCCTTTTACCGGTCTAACGACAATGTCTCGTTAAAGGTCAGCTAACCCCTGACGAAGACATTTCCAAAAAAAATCTTCTAACCACCATCATGGATGGAAAGTATGAATTATATATAATATATAAATATTTAATTACTTTTATTCTATTTTTCTTGAATTAATTATACAAATTTATTATTTATATTTAACAAAATCTAGAAATCCAAGAAAATGGGAAAATTTTAAAAAAAACATGATATCAAAATGCTTCAATTTCATAAAAAAATTAATAAATATAATATAATAATTATAATTGACCAATATATGTATAAATTACTATAATTAAATTATGTATTAGTGTTTTAAAAAATATAAGTTTTTTATTTAAGAGGCGTAAAAGCAATGTAATTAAGTAAGAATTAGGGTAAGGGACTTCTTCTCAATTTCCATTTCATTGAGAATTACTTGTTATTGTGCACCTAATAATTTTTATGTGGTGTGTTTACTTCCCATTTTAGATAATTTCTCATTTGATATTATATTTATATTAAATATCCATATTGATTCTCATGGATATGATTATTGTCTTAGCCGTATACCATTTTACATAAGGTGTTTATATTGAATATTGTTTTAATTGGGGAAATATTGATTAATCCTTATTCTATTCTCAATATGGATATTTATAAGGAATATGTTTCTTTAATTAAATCTATGTATGAATAATTATTTGGACTTTTAGTGAGAGGAGAGACCTGTTATATCCCCTCCATGTATCGACATGTCTAATGAGACAAAATAGATGGCGACAAAACCTTCATGCTTGTTTCCAAACAGAATAAGATGGGAATCAACCCATATAATTAAACCATCTTGATGGTATGATGATTCATTTTCTAGATAAATTTCATGAAAATAACAATGATTTTCTTTATTCTATATTCTGTTATTACTTTTCATGAGGTTTTTACTATGAAAAAATATATGGATTCATTTTCATTTTCAGTTTATTGAAAACATTTTTTTCTAGTTATTCACCATGAAATATTTATTATGCCTAATTTTTTGTGATTAAATTATTATTGATTCATTATTCATGTATATGTAACCCTTATTGAGCATTTGATCTCACCCTTTTATTTTTTCCACCCCATGTGGTGAAGATGAGATCTATGAATAATTGAAAAGTAACAGTTTATTCTATTTTGATATATACTATATTTAATTACCAATGTAATAATGGAACCATGTGTGTGTCTAGTTTCTTTAAGACAGCTAAACTAATCATTCCTTGGTGATGTTATCTTTTGTATTTATTCCATTGTAATATAATGACCACCAACTCTAGGATACTGTGGTCAGGGTTGTAACAATTGGTAATAGTGAAAGTTTAGTAGAAACATTGAGAAGTAGATTTAGAAAACATAGTTTAGGGAACATAACCCTAATATAGACTCTGAGGCTAAACATAGAACAACATCATAAAATTTTGTTAAGTATAGAGTATGTGGTTTGTCAAGAAAATACATCCCTATTTGGATACTACAAGTGGATGTGGTTCTGGAACATGTGTATCTAGGGATAACAACTCCGACAAGGTGTCCTGGGCCTGACTTAGGGTAACATGGTACATGAAAATGGGCCTTACTACACACTTGGGTTGACACTCCCGGGGGATATTCTTAGGATAATTCAATTTACCTTTACAAACCATTATGACACATTTTAAAGAAAATATATTCCCAAAGAAACCATGTTTATTATTATGAGATTAGTATTGAGATTTATGATTTTCTAGTTTGAAATTATTCATTACGATTCGTAACCTAATTTTGTATATGTCATTATTTAGAAATGGAACCTAATGGAAAGAAAGGAATCAATACATGTGGACAATGTAGGGATTTTCCTATTGAGAAATTCAATATAGTTAGTGTTGGAGATGAGAAGATCATGACCAGATTTGGATAGCTTACTCACATTATGACGAATAACCATAATACACCTATATTTGATTATTTCATGAGGAATGAGCCCCCATATTTTAGTGGGACTAATAATCTAGTAGTGTCCCTTGAAATGATATTTCTGGAATAAAGATGAAATGAAAATAAAAAGGTAGAACTATAAGTATATTGTATTAAGGGTTATTCTGATAAATGGTAGATTTGATCAAGAATACTAAGGAGGAAGAAGAAATAGTAGACATAGAAGGGACAACTTTTAAAGAAACATTATTTTACAAATACTTTCCTTGGGAGAAATGAATTGAAATGAAGAGAAAAATCCATATATTAAAGAAAAGTGAATAAGAGAGTGCTTTAGAGTATGTGGATACCTTCATAAGACTATCCATGTATTCTATAGATTACATAAGTGATTTGGAAGACAAGATTGATTATTTATTTAGAGGTCTTAAACCAAGTCTTTCAAGGGAACTAACATCTAAAATATTTTCACTATACGATGAAATAATAATAAGTGACATCAAAATAAAGAATTAATTTTCTCGATTTTATATGTTTAAGGGAAATAAATATAAGAAGAGGTCTTCTGATAACCATGGAAAAGCTGTATCATTAAAGAAGAAAAATAGAATGAAGTAGTTTCCATTAGGTAAAAATTACTGAAAGAATCATCATGGGAAATGATTGAAAGGAATGATAGTTTGCTATAAGTGCAGAGAATAGGGTCATCAAGCTAATGAATACAAGGGAAAGAAAAAAATTAATGATGTTAAATGATTCAACTATAATTAAATGTGGAATTATTCAAATCAATGTCCAGATAATTAGGGCAATCTACCACAGAAGAGGCCAAGGGGAGATGACTAGGCTTATACGATCACCACATTTGAAGTGGAAGTTCCCAATGATGTGTTGGAAGGTATATTAATCCTATATTTAAATTTATCTAATAATTTATTTGATTCTGGATCATCTCACTCTTTTATATCTACCTAGTTTTCTAGGAAAATTAGATATTTCCCTTTTCATTTAACAAATGAGTTATTATTCAAAACTCATGAGGGAAGTTTCATTGCAACAAAAATGTGTTGTTCAGTACCTTTTATGACACATAAAAATTATTTATATATTGAACTTATCATCATAACCATGATTTAATTTGATATAATCCTAGATATGAACTGGATTTCAAAATATGATGCAAAAATTTATTTCAAGAAGAAGGAAATTACAATCTGTGAGGAAGATCCAGAATCCTTTATCATTAGAGTATAAACCTCATATTATGATTCTTATATAGATCCACTACCAGTAGCTATACTAAATGAAATTCTTGTGGAGGAAGAGAAAACAACATATAGGGATGACAAAAGTAATCTTATAATTGAGGATATACCAATTGTTTTTGAATACATTGATGTATTTTTTGAGAAACTTACCTGGGAAATCCCCAAATAATGAAGTTAAATTTACCATTTATCTAATGCCTAATGAATGACCAATATTAAATACTCATTATAGAATGGAAACTAGGGAATTAGTGGAGCTGGGAAAAAAACTAGAGGATTTGAGTAATAAGGGATTTATTCACTCTAGTGTTTCTCCTTGGAGAGCTCTTATTCTGTTTATGAAGAAGAAAGATGGAGCCTTAAGGCTATGCATTGAATATAAAGAAATAAATTCTATTACAACAAAGAATAAGTAACCTTTTTCCTCAAATTTATGATTTATTTGATCAACTACATGGAGCTCAATATTTTTCAAAGAGTAATTTTTTTGGATATCATCAATTGCGAGTGAGGAAGGAATATATTCCTCAGACAAAATTCCAAACCGAGCATGGAATTTATGAGTTTATAGTAATTCCATTCGTAATAAATAATTCACCCTATATTTTTATGTATCTAAAAAATAGAGTGTTCATGGAATATATTGTTGATTTTTTCTGGTATTTATTGATGTTATATTTATATATTCCAAAACATATGAGCATCAGGAGAACCACTTGAGGATTGTTCTGAAGACTCTTAGATGAAAAGAGTTATGTTGGAAGTTTAGCAATTGTGAATTCTATCTTCAAATAGTTTCTTTTATTGGCCATATTGTCTCTAAGGATAAAATATCAGTTGTTCCTGTGAAGATAAAGGCAATCCAAGAATGGCCTATACCAACAAACATAACCGAGATACATAATTCTATTGGTTCAGTTGGTTACTATTTGTGTTTCATTTATATTTTTTCCTGATTAGATAACCCACTAAATAGACTCACATGAAAAGGGGTTATGTTCATGTGTACAAAAGAATATAAAAAATGTTTTTAATAATTAAAGAGAAGATTGGTCATTAATCCAATTTTTACTCTTCCATCCAGAAATTATGGGGTTTTGATATACAATGATGAATCATAGAATGGATTGGGTTGTTTCTTTATGAAAATCTATAAAGATATTATTTATGAATTAAGGAAATTGAATACTCATAAAAAAATTATCCAACTCATGACATTGAGTTAGCAGCTGTAATATCTCTATGGTTAATGATGTGATCTATATATGGATCACAAGAGTTTAAAATAAATTTTCACACATGAATAAATGAACATGATGAAACAGATATTGTGTGAGTTACTCAAATATTATGATTTTTCAATACAATAAAACCCAAGGATTAAAAATAAGGTAGAAAATTCTTTAAGCAAGAAGTATCATAGACTTCTGACCCAAATGAGTATTGAGAGAGATCCTATGTTAATTGATATAATAAAGATTGATATGAAAATTGTTAATAAATGGGAGACATCATTCCATTTTCAAATTATTTCTAAACCATCCTTATTGGAGAAGATAACAAGATCTCAATATAATGATGAGAATCTTTAGAGGAAAATTAAAACCTTTAATGATGGAAGTTTGGTTGACTTTGTGTATAAGGATGGAGTTCTGAAATTTGGAAAAAGGTTTGGTGTTCCATCAATACCGGAGATAAAAATGTAATCATTATATGATTATCATTGTTCAAATTTCTCTATACACCCAAGTAGTACCTAGATTTATATATATCTGAAGGTACATTTTTGGTGGGATAACATGAATCGGGAAATTGCTGACTATGGGTCAAGGTGTCCTGTTTTTCAACAAGTGAAGGCCAAGAGATAATATCTTAGGGGATTGATGAAACATCTACCTATTCCTATGTGAAAGTGGGATGAAATTATGTTGGAATTTTTCATAAGACTACCGAAGACACCTAGATGGAATGATGAAATATGTGTAATTGTTGATCAACTTACAAAATTCGCACATTTCCTTTCTGTAAGAAAAAATTTACCTCTTGAGTTCCTAATAAGACTCTATATTAATGAAGTTTTATTACTTCATGGTGCACTTATATCAATTTTGTCTGATCGAGATTGCTGATTTACAACAAAATTTAGGAAGTGTCTTTAGAAGGCTTTGGATAATGAGCTTCAAATGAGTACTTGTTATCACCCTCAAATCGATAAACACTCTAAAATTACTATTCAAACATTTAAAGACATTTTGAGATATTGCTCACTTGACTTTCAAGGTATGTGAGATCAGTATTTACCTTTGGTGGAATTTTCCCAGAGTAATATTTTCCATTATAGTATTCAAATAGAGCCATATGAAACATTCTATAGAAAGATATACCAAACGCCAACTTGTCAGGATGATATTGGTGAGAGGAACCTTATAGACCCATTACTTATTTAAGAGACAATGATAAAGGTAAAGACAATTTAAGATCATATTAAATCAGCTCAATGTAAGAAAAAGAGTTATGATGAAAATCAAAGAATGGATTTGGAATTCCAAGTGGGAGATAATGTATTTATGAAATCATCTCCATGGAAGAGTGTCTTAAGGGCTAGTAAGAAAAGAAAACCGAGCCCCTGGTACATTGGGACATTTGAAATTTTGGAAAGAATTAGAGTTGTAGATTATTTTTTACCATTGATTCCAAATCTCATAGAATTTAATGATGTGTTCCACATGCCATTGTTAAATAAATACATGCCAAAACCAATTAAAGTACTTAGCTATGGATAAATAGAACTTGAACCTGATTTATCTTACTATGAAGAGCCTATTGAGATTCATGACACTAGAGATAAAGTAATGAGAAATAGAATGACTCAGCTGGTAAAAGTTCTTTGAAGAAACCATAAAATGGAAGATGCAACATGGGAACATAAAGATGTTATGAAGAATAACCACCCACATCTGTTGAGAAGGAAATATTCGCAAAACATTTCAAGGGATTTTTTTTAAAGGAGGGAAGAATATAACACCCCAATATTTTACAGTATGTATCCTCTTAAATAAATTCAAATCATTTGATAGCTAAAATTTTACAAAAATTATTATATACAGTATAAATAATATAAAATCATATAAAGAACACAAAACAAACTCTATAATGAAGAATTAATGAAATATGAGGCATTTTCTAGAAATTAAGGAACATATACCAATTAAATAGTAACTTGACCTTTGGAATAGTAATGTGACCTTTATTAATAGTAATTAAAACAATAGAATGGTAACCTTAGCTGTAAATTTATAAAAAATTTAGGTATTTTATAAATGAAAATATGATATAATTATATCATAGTATAAGTAAATAAATATTTTGAAAATGATAAATTAAGTGTTTCTATTTTTATAAAACATAAATGTTTAATTACCATTTTATAATTAATAAAATGATTTAAAATAAAATTTATTTTCATAAAATTTATTTATAAATTAATATTTTGCGGTCTTATTATTATAAAATAATTTTATAAGACATTAATTAATTTTTTAATGTTTCAAAAAATCGGTTATAATTTTAAAATCGGTATTTTTTGAATAAATGATGATTTTAATTAAAAATGAAATTACTCATATTAGAAAATTACTTTAAAAAAATTCAGTTCATTCTTGAATTCAACACATTTAAATTATCCAAGGGTAATTTCTTGTTAATTTTTTAAAATACTTTAATTTTTTGATGAATAAAAAAAATACAGTTTTCACATAACCTATGTAACATAAATTACATAATTCATGATGTATTAGTGACATAATCAATTTTATAACTTCAATTTCAACTATCATGTATTTAATTTGAAAATTGATTCATTAAAATATAGTAAACTAAATTTCCAAACCTAAAAAGTATTTTTTAAAACCTAAAGTCAAAAGTGGTTCCTTAAAAAATTGATGTTCCTTTCTTTCCACTTTCCTTTTCAATAAATTAATGAATTAGAATTATAAAGGTGTTTTAAATTCTAAAACCCATTATATTATATTAATATATTATCTATATTGTAAAAAAAACTATTACAAGTCTCTCATTTGATATAATATTTTATTCTAAAACCCCCCTCTCCTCAAGTATAAACAACCCCTATCCCTTACCCTGGAAGAAAACTCATTACACACTTTATAAAGCCAAATATATTCCAAAATCCTCCATATTAATCCTATTAGAAGACCTAGGGACGTTCTAGATCCATCAAATAGAAATCACCAATGGATTTTTAGTGTCGTGTAGGAGAATCCACACTGAGAAAAGATTAAGTTTCTATTAACACATCCTTCATTTCTTATTCACCTTATTCTTTTCCCATTTCCTTTCCAAAAAATATACTCAAAAATTAATTATACATTAATTTAACATTATAAAAATGATTTTAACCTATTTCATGTAATATATATATAACATATACAAATTTTTTACTACCTTTTCCTACTCTTACGACAACGTCCCATTAGAGGTCGATTAACCACCATTGAAGAAATTTTCAAAAAATAATTCTTACTAAGCATTTGAGTTCATCGTTTTATTTTTCCATCCTCAAGTTGTGAAGATGAGATATATGAATAAGTGATAAGAAGAAGTATATTTTATTTTGTTATATTTTATGTTTAATTACCAATGTAATAAGGGAACCATGTACTTTCTTCAGGACTACTAAACTGATCTTTCCTTGGTGATTTTATCTCTTGTATCTATACCATTGTAAAAAACTGACCAAATACTTGCTTTTGGGTTGTTACAACATCAATTTGTGTGAGTCATTATATCCATTAATGAAAATATTAAAGTCTAAGGATCAATACACATGTCCGCATATAAGAATATCTAATGAAATGTGGAAATTTGAATTTTCAATTAATGAGAATGAACTCATAACCTCATTTATTAGAGTTACAAATGGATAACAACAAAATATGGTGTATCAATATCTTATGAGACTTAAAAAATTGATATCTTGTATTATATATGTCCTTTTATACAATATTATCCATCCATAGAACATATATTCAAGAATAACATTGTGGAACCTCTCTGTTCTCATCATAGTGGGAAAATTATATAACCTTTCAGTATTACACATATTCTCAATAAATTATCAAAAACAAGATTCATGAAAAGAGATAGTCTTAATGGGATAAAAACATCATTAATAATGAAAAATATGTAATCAAGTAATACGTAATTTGGTTCTTGGGCACTAACTCCAAAATACTCCCACTTTCACTAGAGCCATGTGATAATAACATTCAGTCCACTCACTCTCACATGATACCCATTCCTCTACTGAGATAAATCCATAGTCGAGGGATCCACCACATTTTCCTCTGTAGATACTCTACTGATGAAAAAATCATCTCTTTGAGAAAAATACTTCAGTAGATAAAAATTCCACATTATGAACTTTATCATTTAGTGTGACCTTATATTTTCAGAGAGATCCACTACTATAGTGTTATCATAGTAAAATGTGATAGGATATTTAATAATAGGTACCAAATGAAGATCTTGGAAAATTATTTGAATCTAAAATACCTCCTTAGATACATCATAAGCCACAATATACTCATAATTCACTATAGAATCGATGAAAACTAGATTATTTGAAATACTACAGATCACATCTCCTTTAATGTGACAAAAGATATTTATAGACTATGAATTCAAATTATTCTGATCTATTTGAAATATAATAGAATTATAACCCCTGATGATTAACTATACATCTCCTCCATACACTAGGAACATATCCTTAGTTCACCTCAGATACTAAAGGTTGAACCTAACTACAGTCCAATATAGTTCACCTAGATCTATTTAATTTCTTCCTACCATGTTTGAAGAATATTCAACATCAATCCATATATATAACATGACATACATTATAGATCATATCATAGAATCATATGAAATATTACTCTTTCTATCTCTTTTATCTTGTGTTTATGAACAAATTTTCTTGGAAATATGCTTACCATATGACAACAAAACCAATCCCCTACTAAATTGTTCCATACTAATCCTATTTAGTATTTGGTCAATTTATATACTCTAGCTTAGTCCTATAATCCTCTTAAATTTATCATGCTTGATATTGATCCCTAGAATATAGCCTACTTCACATAATTTCTTCACAGATAATTGCATGCTCAACTACACCTTAACCTATTATAAATATGGTATACTATTTATAAATAGTAATATATAATAAACACATACTACTATGAACACAATTTTACTCCAACTATACCACTTGTTAAAACATGGATCAAATTATTTATTAATGAAACCAAATTCCTTTATGGTTTCATAAAATATAATTTTCCATAATATAGATTCTTGTTTTAATTCATAAATAGATCTCTATAACTTGCACAACATTGTAGCATTGTATGGAGTCAAAAACTCTTTTGGTTTTTTCATGTATAAATCCTCTTGAAGATTTACATTAAGTAAATAAGTTTTGAAATCAATTTTCTAAATCTTATATTCATGGAAAGCTATTACGGAACAAAATTATGAAGGGTTTAAACATAGAAACTAGAGAAAAGGTTTTTTTAATGTCAATTCCTTGATGTTTTGAAAACTTTTTAGCCAATATCCATGCTTTATTAGTATTTACTTTAACTTACCTTTCCAACTTTCTCTTAAGTACCCATTTACACCCAACAGACTTCACATCAATTGGAAGATTTATCAGAACCCAAAATTTATTTGGTTACATGGAATCCATTTTAGAATTTATTGCTTCTTTCCACCTTGAAACTTGTGAGATATCTACCACCTCCTTTTAGTTGAGAGGATCATTATTTTAAACTAACAATTAGTTACCATCATCAATGATTAGAAAATAATATCTATACTGATCTATGTCTTATCTAGTACTCATATGATGTACTTTTCAAGAAACAATTCTTCCATGGAGACCTATAAAATCATTTTCTGTACCAAATATTGTGTATCTTGAGAATAAAATTTATCAATGTTAATATTTCTTCCACTATCCTACTTAATGATGTTACCAATATAAAGAAATATAACATGTCTTGTGATAGTTACATTATTATGTGAAATATTTTATAGATAATATCCCATTGTTTCTTTAGGACACCATATAAAGATATACTTTGTGCCTCAAGGTTCTAGTGTGTTTCTTGAGCCATCCTTAACAAACATCTTGCAACCACATGAAAAAATTGTGACAAAATGAGTTTATTTTTTACCCCATAAATTAAATGGAATATCATTTTCTAATTTAGTTGGTACTTGGTTTAGTAAGTATGATGCTACCTATAGTGAATATCCATAAAAGGATAATGGATGGATTTAATGAATGATCATTTACCTTACCATGTCTATTAGTGTATGATTCCTCCTTTAACTAACACCATTAATCTATGGTGTATAAGGTGGATTGGAGATAAAATCCCATACTCATATAGAAAGTCTATGTAGTCTTTGTTAAGATATTAACCCCCTCAATTCCAATGAAGTTTCTTTATCTTATTACCAATGTATTTCTAAAATTAATTCTTGAAATCTTTACACTTCTCAAAGTATTCATACTTATACCTCATCAATTACATATAACCATGCCTTTTAAATTTTTTTTAAAAGAAATAGAGTATGAGAACCCCCCTCTAGCACTTACTTGAAAAGGTCCACACACAATAATGTGTACCAAATCTAGAATCTATTTAGGCCTTTCACCTTGACCATTGAATGGTGGTTTAGTCATCTTAAATTGTATATAAGTGTGATATATTTCAATTGGATTAAGCTAAAAAGAGTATTAATAACCATATTGATAGATCTTTTTCAAACTCTTCTTGTTTATGTGATCAAGATGAAGATTCCATAATAGGGTGCTATATAACTATCAGATATTTGTTTTGTTATGAATTTCCAACATTTGGTTTTCATAATTTAATATATAAAGAATGTTATTCAATTGTATCATACCATAACATATTCTATCTTTATAAAACAATCATGACTTATTTCTAAAAATAAAAATAAATCCATCCATTTATAAATAATAAATAGAAAAAATATTCTTGGTAACACTAGGAACATAATAAAAAATCTGTAAAACAAAAATAAATCATGTTAGTAATGTAAGATAGTAGTCTCCAATGGATAGACTAGTCAACCTAACTCTACTGGTAGCCCATAAATCCACCTCATCTTTATAAATCTACCAAAACTTACTTGGTTTTTATATATGGATAATTTTTTTGCTCCATAGGAAGGACATAATAACCAACTTGTAGATATGGAAATATTACACTCAATAATGAACAAACCTAAAGATTCCCTTTCTTATTTGGATGGGTGAAGTTCCTCTTATAGTGTCCATGCTTTCCATATTAAAAACATGCTATATCTTGTTTCTTTCCTTACCTCTGTACCTTCTTCATATTAAAAGGATGATGCTACAGAGCCTTAGACATGTAATGATTCTTCAACACCTTTTTCTCTTTCTTCTTCTTCTTATTCACCATAAAGATAGTGGATTTTTCATACCCCATCTCTTTATCAACTTGTATAATAAGTGTAATTATTTATTAAAGTGTATTATCATTATTTATAATATTATAATTCATAGAGATGTTTTTGGGTAGTGACGATAGAATGATATCTGTGCATAACACTTAAGGATTTTAAAACCTAAGATGATATGGAACTCAATGTAGCCAATCATCCTGAATACATGTTCCCTAGATGGCACCAAATCTCCACGATTGCATGTGAATTGTTCATGGGAGATCTCATATCCATCTGATCTCACCATCTCTTGATAGAGATCCTAAAGGTGATAAATGATTCTATATGCATCCATATTCTCATATCACTTTAGAATATCATTTTACATGAAGGATTATATTAAACATTAGATATTTTTTTTCATCCACATGTTTTACATAGAGAGATACTTTTTATTTACTAGCCTTTTTGTAAAGTGACTCAAGAAGTGGGGTTTATAGCTTGTATAATTTCCATTTGTGGTGTATTATAATAATAAAGATCCTATAGCATTCATGATAATTTGTAAAAATGATAATTTTATCCTTTACTAGTATGGATCACAATCATATTGTTGAAGTTTTTTGATTTTCCATTTTCTATTAATTAAGAGTGGATAATTTGAACATTCTCCGATTAATAAAATAGATTAATGAATTTAAAACTATTTAAATTAAATTAAAATCCCACTATCTTTTGAAACACAATATCCCTCACCATCAGTTTTATAAAATCTTTTCACTTATATATTCTAGTGTAAAGGATCTATATTCCCCTTATGATAGCCTATAATTGGTCCTGACAAGTTATTAAAATGGTTTTATAAAGGAATATCATTCCAACTACATTAACTCTCAATTCTTTGATCTTTCATGTGGAATTCCCAATCCTAAAATAATGTTTTAAATATTTATTCAACAATTTCCTCCCAATTAAACCAAGTCTTGATTGATTAGTGAGCCCTTGATGTAAACCAAGCTATATCAACTGAAAAATTAAATCTAAATATTCCATGATACTTGAAAGCTCCCCAATTTGGGTTATCCAAGGACTTTGAATTATGAGGTTGATCCTAAATTAAGTAGGGGAAGGCTATACCGAATTAATATTTTAGTGAAGGGATTTTTATCTTTATGTGTGAATCCCATTTTACCTTTTCACATTCCTTGTTAATATTAAGTGGATTTTACTTAATTGATTAACCATTTCTGATAAAACGTTTATGCATAATATGATTATATGTTATTCCATATTACATGTTTATTAATTCAATTATTAGGTGATCATATAGAATCCACAGACATAAATAACTAACCATGAAACTAATAGATATAAAATATAAGTGGCATGATCATGAGATTCTATAATAGTTAGTTTATCTAGTGGATTATAAACTAATAATCAACCCTAAGAGAAAACAACTTGAACCATAATCTAGTAAGTGTTAAAATATTCCACCTTTGACTCCTATATATCTCCTCATTTGGTGTTGACTAGGATCCTTGACTTGGAATGCCTCCTCTCAACTTGATGATCTATCCTTGGATAATATTTTACTTACATGTGGCTGAGGGTATCAAATGGATTGGATAAATGGGATTTACATAAAAGAAACCACAAGAACACTTTCCCTGACATAATAAGTAGGAGTGTATGTGACACATAGAATTAATAATAATTAACTATAATAAATTAAAATAAAATAATCACAAAAGGGGATGGTTTAATCTCATGATTATCCACACATAATGCAATGATAATACATTTTCAATCTTGTAATCAATTACTTATATTCATTCTTTAATTAAGATAATGTTCCAAAAATTAATCCAAGTAATTCAATTTATCTTAATTCCATCTAAGAATCCTTAACCCACCGTATTCTATAATTTTAATAAAATTTAATTTTATTTAAAATTAATAATGCAAATATGTGTACATGGAGGAACCTTCATGTGATTAGAAAAAAATTTAACATGGAATTGATTAAATATACAATTATCAATCCTATGAAATGGAATGTACCTTTTTAAATAAATAACACAAAAACACATGTGAATAGGTTTGATTAAATATTTAAATTATATCTATGAAAAACTGGGAAAACTATCTACAGTAGACTAAAAGGTGTGTACAATAGTACACCACATGTTCTATCGTCTTTCCATGTCCACAACACACACATTGGGACTTGTCATGTTCCCTTTTGTGGAAAATATTGAGGTATATGGCATGTTTTCCAAAATAAAACCATGTGACCTTAGATTTACATGACATGTCAGTCCTTATGTCATGTATCTGTACAAGTCATTCTTGGGACACCCCATGTTCTCAATCGTGAGAAAAAAAGGACTACCAGTCATGTAAAGGGGTTACATGGCCTGTAGTTCTTCAAGTTGTGTGTTAGTCTATCTAGATATACACACTAATCTTCTTTTTTTAGATATTAGATCTGATTTCATCAGATCTATAAGACTTTATCATGAGATATGAACACCAAAAAAAAATTGTGTATAAAGGAAGAACACACCACATGTTATGGCTTTGAGCTAGTAGAGCCTTTGGATCCTCCATATGGTGTTCTTAGAATGCTTCTTCATTTTTAAACTTTAACTAATTTATGTTTATTTTAGAATGAAAAACTAAAGGATGAGATGTAGATGTTTTGATATTAGAACTAATTTATATAATTAAAATAAAATAAAAACACATTAAAATATTTGATGAATAATAAATAATTATAAATTAATCATGTCATCACTATAATACCACTTATAGGTACTGGATGTAGTAGAAACATCCTTTTATAGTATGACTAACTCAAATTTTACTCTTAATTTATAGGTAATCATTTCTATTCATGATTAATATTTCATGTCCATTGAAAACCATATATTTTTTTACTAGATTAAAACACTTGAACAAGAATATGATGATCTTTACATGAAACTTATAAATAATTTATGATAAGATATAAAATTAACTCAACATGTAATTCTACTTTTATTGATGATCTGGTAGGCTAGTCTCATTGTATTATCATCATTATATAGGATCTCTTTGTATAATCCTTTTAATAATGATCCACATATGCATCAAAGTTTCTAAATGTCATCTTATAATCATCTAATTCTTGCTTGATTGATCATGGTCACTTGTATTTTTTGTGGTTGATCATAACTGAATTCTTATTGAATGGGGAAGGACTCTAGCTATTATATTGATGGATTGAGTGAGGAGGAAGTGAGAGTGTGATCTAGATCTCTAGATCTCTCTCTCTCTCTATGGCTTGAGAGAGTCTCTCTTTATCTCTTGTTCACAACAAAAAATAAGCTATTTAAAGTGATATAATTAGATATTTATTATGGTAGGTTAGGGCTGGAAAATTTCACATGAACCCCTCTCTAACCTAATAATTATTAGTTGAAACCATTTCAAATAATAATAATAATAATAATATTAATACCATGACATGACTAACACATTAAAAATATAATTACCTTTTATACCATTCCCAATCTAACCATCATTCTGAGTCCTCTTTCCATCATCAACATTTACCATTCCTTGAATTATAACTATTTAATAAATAAATGTCACTACATTATTCTATGATAAATTTAATAAATATTATATTCTCCAAACATGAAAATAAATATTTATTATTGTTATTATTTAACTCACTTATTATTATGAATAACTTATAATTAAATTATAGAGAATAACCAAAACTAAATAAATATTATTTATTTTAACTTATTAAATTCAATACTAGAATTTAACAGAGATTTCTAACACAATTTGTGTGAGATCTTCTAGGCCTCTTTCTTAGTGAAACTTTTCATATCCTCCTAAGGTCCAAGGTTAGAATCTACAAAAAGGACAAGGAACCAATATAAAAATAAATTAATATTACAATGACATCTAACCTCCGATGAAATTTTATGTTGTAATATAATCGTTTATTGTGATATCCCATATCATGCAAGCTTCATGCTGGTAACATCAACCTATATGCTTAATGTATCTTTATTTGACTTTCGAGAAATGAAATTTCCCACTAAACACCATGGCCATGGATTTATCAAGGAAGATCCCTTCCCATCAAAAGGAATAAGATATGAACTTTCTTCAATGGAAAGAAGGGATAAATCCTTTCTCACATTATCCAATAATGTAATATCACTTGTGGCACACCCGATATAAACCACCTCTCCATGAGAATATGTCATCATGATTTTAATCAATAAATCAGTATGTTAAATTCATGATATCCATTAATGATAATTTTAAACTCTAAGAATCAATAAACATGTTTGTATATTGAAAAATCCAATGACACATTCAAATGTGGATTTCCTATTAATGATTATGTAACCATATCCTCTTATCTTGAAGATTACCAAGGGAAAACAACATAAAAAGGTGTATGAATATATTTCTAGATTCCTACCCCTAATATCATGTATTTTATATGTCCCATCAGAAAATATCATTTGGGTATAAAACATATACTCAAAAGTACTATCATGGAACCTCTAGGTTATCATCATAGTAGGGACCTGTCCTGATCTTTTAGTGAAACATATATTATCATCAATTTATCACAAACAAGTGTCATGAAAAGAAACAATCATTATGAAACAATAAATTTAATTATAATAGAAAAACATGAAATCAAAGACAATCAGTTCTATGACACCAAATCCAACGGACTCCCACTTTCACTAGAGACAATTGGAAAAAACTTTGAATACATTGGATCTCACAAAATAATCATACTTATACTGAGAAAAATCATTATTCAAGGGGTCTACAACATTTTTCTATGTTTATACTCTTCTCAATTAAGCTTCCCATCATTGAGAAAAATTCTTTAAGAGATGAAACTTCTGAAGTATGTGCTTTGTCCTTTTGTGTGACCTCTACTCTTTAGAGAGAACCACCACTATAATGTTATCATTGTAAAGTGTGATATGATATTTTTTGATAGGTACCATATCAAGCTCTTGGATGAATTTTTGAATTAAAATTGCTTACTTGGATGTATAAAAATCCACAATATACTCAGACATTACTATATAATTAATGATAATTAGATTCTTTGAACACCTCTAACTCATAACTCCTCCATTGAGACAAATGATATATCCATACCAGGAATTTAGATAATTTTGATCTATCTAAAATCTAGAATTTGTATAACCTCTAATGACCAGCTCTTTATCTCCTCCATACACTAGGAACATAACCTTAGTTCACCTTAGATACTTAATGGGAACCTTAAATACTTTCCAATTTTGTACACCTATATATTCTTAATATCTTTCTACCATGATAAAATAATATACAATATCAATTATTATACATAACATGGAATAAATAATAGATACTATCTCAAAATAGTATGAGAATGTACTCATTCTCTCTCTTTCCACTACTATCTAAGGCAAGATTTTCCTAGAAATATGTATACCATATGAAACAAGAACTAATACTCTATTGTATTTTTCCATACTAAACCTCTCAAGTATATGGAAAATTTATATACTTTTAATTAGTCCTAAAAGAATCTTGGATATATCACACTTGATCTTGACCCCTAGAATATAAGATGATTCACCTAATTACTTTATATAGGACCACTTGTTCAACCATGGATTATCCTATTGTAAGGTTGGTATATCATTTATAATTAGTAGTATGTCCTAAACATATACAACTATGAAAATAGTTTTACTCCCACTAAAACACATGTAAACAAATGGATCACATTTTTTCTTAATGAAACCAAATTATTTTATGTCTTCATCGAATCAAATATTCCATGACATGGATTCTTTATTTAATCTATAGATAAATTTTTACAACTTTCACAACTTTTTATCATTTCCTAGATTCACAAACCCTTTTGGATGTGTCATGTACACATCCTTTTAAATATTTCCTTTAGGGAAAGAGGGTTTGACATCCTTTTTTAAAATCTCATAATCATGTTATGATGCCATGGAAAAAAAAATTCAGATGGATTTAAACATGGAAAATTGAGAAAAGGTTATTTCTTAGTCAGTGAATTGATGTTGTATAAACTATTTATCCACTATCCTTTCTTTATAAGAATTTAATTTACCTTCCATGTAAAGATTTCTCTTGAGTACCCATTTACACCCAACAAGCTTCACATCACCCGATGGATCGATCATAACCCAAACTTGTTTTTTGATACATGAATTATATTTATGAATTATTCACTTCTTTCCACATCATATCTTCTGAGATCTATAATATATCATTAAAGGAGAGATGATAATTATTTCAAACCAATAATTAGTCACCATCACCGGTTAACAAAACAACATATCTCTATATTTCTCTTACCTCTCTAGTGCCCCTACACAATACTTGTGTTTCAGGAATAACATATTCCATAGGTACCTATGGAATCAGTTCCTGTACAAAATCTTGTATATCTTGAATGTTAAATTCACTGAAGTTAATCTTTCTTCCACTATCCTTCTTAAGGGTGTACTCCCTCTCAAGAAATATGGAATTCCTTGTGATGGTTAATTTCCAATCTAAAGAACTATATAAATAATATACCCTTGTTTCCATGGGATATCCTATAAAGATACACTTCATACCTCAAGGTGCTATTTTATTTCTTAAGCTATCCTTAACAAACACCTTTTAACCCCATGCATAAACATGTAACACAACAGGTTTCTTTTCACTCCATAACTCAAAGGGGATACCTTTTTCCACTTTATTTGGTACTCAGTTTATTAAGTATGATGTCATTTGTAATGAATATCCCCAAAAGGATAATGGAATGCTTATGTGACTCATCATTGAAATTACCATGTCCATTAGTATATGGTTCATCCTTTCACTAAAACTATTCAACTGTGGTGTATATGGTGGAGTGTGTTGAGATAAAATCCCATACTCCCATAGAAAGTTAATAAAATATTATTTATGTTATTTACCACCTTGATCCGGTTGAAATTTCTTTATCCTCTTACCAATATAATTCTCAAACTCATTCTTGAACTCTTTGAACTTCTTAAAATATTTAGACTTATACCCTATCAATTATATATAACCATACCTTCACAAGTTTTCAGTAAAAGTAATAAAGTATGATAATCTACCTCTAAAATTTATTGGAAAAGGTTTTTACACATAAGTGTGTATCAAGTATAGAATCTTTATGGCCATTTCATCTTGAACATTTAATGGTCATTTGGTATTATTACCTTGTAAAAAAGTATTACACCTTTCAGGTGGATTAAGCTCAAAAGAGTCTAAGTAACCATCTTGATAAAACTTTGTCAAACACGTCTCATTTATGTGATGATGATGGTGATGCCAGAATTAGGTTTTATATAATTTTCACATATTTATCTCATTATCAATTTACAATATTTTGTTTCCAAACTTTAATAAATAAAGAATATTATTCAATTGTTTCATACCATAACATATACGATCATTATAAAAGTAACATACATTATTTTCTAGAGTTTAAAATAAATCAATCCATATAATAAATAAAAATAATGTTCTTACTAACATTAGGAACATAACAAAAAATTGTTAAAACCAAAATCTATCTTGTTATAAATGTAAGAAGGTAGTATTTAATGTATAGAGAAGCCAAACTCTCTCTATTGTTGGCATGAAAATCCACCACATCTCTTAAAATATTCATTAATCCTATTGGATTTTATATATGGATACAAATGTGAGCACTATAGACAATAATTGATAACCAACATGTAGATATAGAAATATTACACTCTATAATGATTGCACCTGAATTTTCCCCTTTCTTATTTGGATAGGTGTAATACCTCTACTAGTGTTCTTTATTTCCACATGAAAAACATGACACATCGTATTACTTTCATTTACTTTTGATCTTATTCTTCCTGGAAGAATGGTTCTTCGAAGCCTTATAATTTGAATAAGACTTGGATTCATTTTCCTTGTTATTATTATTCATATTCAATATAAGTAAAATGATTTTTTCATGTTGTGTGTCTTTATCAACTTGGATAATAAGTGTAAGAAGTTTCAAAAATATCTTCTTTCTATTTCTCATATTGCAATTCACAATAAAACGAGAGAATTTTTTTGTAGTGAGAAAAAAATGAGAACTATGAACAGATCATTAGGGATCTTAAAACCAAATATACCCCAAAACACAAGGTAGATAATAATATGGACTACCTATTCCCAATATGGCAATGAATCACTATGATTTTACATGAATAATGCATAATATTTCTCATATCTCTCCAATATCTCCTTCAATTGATAGAGATCCTGAAGGTTTGAAATGATTCTTTACACATACATATCCTCATATGATTTATAATTTCATTAGAAATAGAGGATAACATGAAAAAATATATTCATTGTTTCATCCACATGTTTTATAAGGAGTGATAATTCTTCCTCACTGGCCACTTTTGAAAGCGACTCAGGAAGTATGGTTTCCAAAAAGTATAATTTCAATTTATGTAATAGTATAATGCACATCTGCCTATACCATTCCTATAATTACGAGCCAATGAGAATGCTATACTTACCTAGTATGGATCGAAGTGATATTGTCAAAGTTGTTTGATTTTTCATTTTCTACAAATTAAGAGAATACAATTTGTACTTTTTTATTACAAAAATAGATTAATGAATTTAAAACTAGTTAGATTTCATTAATCTTTCACTATTTTTTGAAACCCCAAATCCATCACCATTTGTATTGAAATATCTTGTTACCTAGATATTCTAGTGGAATGGATCCATATTCCCCTTATCATAACCAAATCTTGGTCCTGAAAAGTTTTTAGAAGGGTTTTAGTTTGGCATAACTATCCAACTGCATTAACTCTCAGTTCCATGAGTCATTGAGTGGACTCCACAATCCTAAAATTATGTTCTAAATATTTCTTCAATTATTTCCTATTAGTTACACCATGTAATTCTTGGGAAGTCAACCCATGATTTAAACAAACTTTAATAAACTCAAAACATCAAGATAAACATTCCATTATAATTGAATGCACCCCAACTTGGGTTGGTCAAGAAATTTAAACTATAAGGTTGATTATAACTTATGTAGTGGAAGGCTATACTGAATTAATATTTTATTTGTGGGATTTTTATCTTTTTGTATAAAACCAATTTTACCTTCGCACATTCCTTTTTAATATTCAGTGGATTTTACTTAAGTGATTAACCATGTCTAATAAAACTTTTACACATACTATGTTATTATTTTACTCCATATTGTATTCTTGATATGTAATTTATTAGGTGATCATGAAACATCCACAAACATAAATAATTATCCATTCAACTGATATAAATAAAATATAAGTGGTATGACCTTGAGACTATCTAATAGTTAGTTTATCTAGTAGATGATAAAATAACCCCGACCCTAGGGGAAAACACTTTGAACCATAACTTGTTTAAAGTTGAAAAATTTCACCTTTGACTTATACATATCACCTCAATTAGTTTAAACTCATCTCCTTGACTCAGACCGCCTCCTTTCAATTGGGATATCCATACTTATAGAATATTTTACTCACAAGCAGGTGAGGGGATCCAATGGATTAGACAAAGCGGGTTTACACAAAATAAACCGATGGAATACAAACCCGTACATAATACTGAATATGGGATGAAACACAAAGTATAAATAATAATTTGACCATAATAAATTAAAATAAACCAATCACATACTAATGGATGGTCTAATATTATGATCATCCACGCATCGTTTAATGAGCATATATTTGAAATCTTGTAATGAATTACTTCAATTCCTTATTTAATTTAAATTTTGAGCCATTAATTAATCCAATATATCCAATTTATCTTAATTCTATCCAAACATCATTAACTATAACAATCACGAATTCATTATCCCAAAGCCGTTGGAAAATTTATTATATTGTCACTAAATATAAGTTATCACATCCCAAATAACCTAATAGTTTAGTATTCTTATAGAACAAGATACATACATGATTTTTATATTACATTGGAAAAATAAGATACATAGCATAAAAACACTATTTCATCCTCAATATTTTTTATAATATCCTTCTTTATATCCAGGGGAAAATAAAAAAAACAAAAGGGCGATCTTAGATAATTCATAAGGGTTACATATAGTAGAAACTATCATAGGTAAAAATGAAAAAACCAATATATAAAGATAAATAACTGAAAACACATTCCATTTAATCAATAACATGATCATGAAATTCATCAATGAATAATATCAATTTAGTAATCTCATGAATGATAATAATGATATAATTCTCATTGAAAGAAATGATAAATATTATACTCCATGATCTCAGACATCATGGTTTCTATACCATCAAGGCCTTATGCCAAGACAGTTTAAAACCATGGGTAGGCATACACCAAAATAATATTTAATATTAGCTTACTGAATTGTCTCATGATACCTATTAATGGATCAAGATCCTATATAATTTTGGGACCCCACCTATTACTGTATGTTCAATTCATTATTTATATATTGAATGATCAATTTAATTCATGAACAATATTCCTTATCAACAAATATCCATATTGAGTAAATACTAAGGATTTATCAATAATTCTCCAGCAATTCAAATACTTTCAAAGTATAACACTGAATGTAGAAATTGTATATGGTTTAGGAAATAATCATATCCATGTTACAAATAATATGGATATTTAAGAGAAATATATTTTATAATGATCCTAAGAAAGTGAATGTTTCAAAGGACAGTATCAATAAAATATATCCTCAATGGTGAATAAGTAAAATAAAGGGTTGTTCTCATTGATGAATGTAAATTCCATTAAAATATCATTAAAAAATTCTTGAGGTAAATTACCTTTCTATTTATTGAAATCACTTTTTAAAAAAAATCACATAATTATAAAGTAATCAATTTTCCTTGAAAATAACATTGTAAATTTATAAATGAAGATTCAAAGAAAACATTATTCATGATGGTGGAAAAAAGTCTCTCATACCATATAAGTTAAAAAATTATTCCTGTCATAATTATGTCAGAAAATTCATAAAGTACCTCATTTGGATAACGATAAAAAGATTCCTTTCCAACTTTTTTTTAAAAGTCAAACATGGGTAAAATTGTCTTTCGATAAGTCATTGTAGAAGAATAAAAACATTTTTAAAATTTTTTAGAGAAAATATGGATATGTATGAAGAATATATTTGATAAAAATAAAAATAGGATCATTTTTTATTTTAAACATTTCTTTTCTTGATTTAAGTCCCAAATAAAGGAAAAAATGGAAGAAAAAATTGAAAATATTTATGAGAGTAGACATGAAATGAAATTTAATCATCATTAATTTAATATATATTCATGTTAATAACCCAAATGGTTCATTATATACACCATTTAAAAATACATAGGTGAATGATACCAAATATGTCTCAATGGAGTGGAAATTGAGATAAAATCCCTTACCTTAAGCCCGTCTTGTTACATAGGTGCTCTAACCTCCTATATTATAAATTTAAATTTTCTTATAATTATATAAAATAACTATATTAATATTTTTAATATCATATATGATATATTTATAATATTTTATCACCCATTTGTTAATAATATTTTATTATTATCATAATTTTAGGTGTTTTTACCTGTGTTTTTCAAGTATGTTTTTCTTCGATTGTATCGGTCTTTCTGTCTTTATCATGGTTCCATCATCTATAGAATTTTATTTAAGATATATATATCATATATACCTAATATATATATATATTTATTTATAATAATCTATATAGATAAATATTTAAAAATGAATTACACTGTTTATGGAGATGATAGGCCGCAAATACGCATAAATGTTGTTTTCACTTTTTGATGGATGGAAAAAAGAAAGATAAATAACAGTTAATATTTATAGAATAATTATTATATCATATATATCATATAAATTTATTAATTCCATCCTTGTTACCATCCAAATAAATTTTAAATGAAAAAAAAATCATATCACTTTGTAGAGGTGGTAGTCTACACGTATGCATGAGCGATGTTATCATTTTCTAACAGATTAGAAGGTAAGGAGGTATATATTGTATTATAATTCCATAATCATATTTATTTCATAAATACAATAAATAATAATTATCTACATATTTATAAATATTCAATTAAAGTGGTAATAAAAAACAAATTACACCGCTATGTGGAGATAGTAAGCCGTACGTACGCACGAGAAATGTTTTCGCTTTTTAAGGATCGAAAAGAGATGTAATTTGGTTTTCCAAAAACAATTATAACATCACAGTATATTTATTATACTTGTTTTATTATTTTAGTATGGGTATAACACTTTAAAAGTAAGGAGAATAATAAATAAATTTGAAGGACTCGGTAAAGATAATTACCTCTTCTTTGGTAGAAGTCCACTAGATCTCCCCTAAAGGGACAAATGGAAGGTATTTTGAGGATAAAAACACCTCAATAAACTATATAATTAGGTTTATAAGAGAAATTATTCTGTTTTGGTTGAACTATATTTCTCAAAGTCCTGTAATTTAGTTAAGCAAGGGGCACCCTTTTATAAATGAGGTGAGCGACACTATTGGATTTTCTTAAAAAAAATTATAATATAATAAGAATATTTTAGATACAAATGCTTACAAATGGTAATTAATTCGAATAAAAAGTGTATATAGTCGAAATAAAATCCTAAAAATTAAATTTAGACAAGATTTTATATCATTTTAATCCTTATCTTTTGGATTAACGCCTTAGATAATTATTTTTGACCTTAACCACAATAACAACTATTTTAATAAAAAAGGGTTAATAATTTTATAATAAATGACCAAGTGACTAATAAATAGACCACATATTATTTTTTAAACCATTTTAGATTAAAATTCCTGAATATAATATTTTATGAATTTTAAATAATTTAATAAAATATTATTTTGATAAAATATCATTAATGTTAATTTTGATACTATTCATTTAATTTGAGTTTTAATACATCAAGACAAAATGAGATTTCAAATATAATCATTTAAAACTTCCCTAAAATTTCAAATAGATCTATAAATTTTTTTATACACATTATATCATTCAAATTATATCAATTTTAATATTTTTAAAGTAATTTATTTTATTTTTATGTTAATTAAATAAACATTGTATTAGTGTTGCATAATAATTTAAGATAATTATATAATTTATAAAAATTATAAATAAATTTATTTCATAAAAATAATTTCATTAATCTAAAAATATTAATTTATGTTTGTTAATATATTTATTTTTCCCTATGTGGACGCATAACAGTTATTTAAAAATAAGAGAGTGACATTTTGTAACTTTCCTTAGTTTAAATATTATATGGGTCATTTCAATGGAAAAGTTTACATTAAAAAATTCCATTTTGAGACTAAGGTTATAATACTATAATTATATTCATCCAATAAGAATAAGTGGGAAATCTATGGGCTTATCACTAAGTTTTATCCTATATTAACTGAATTTACCTTTTATTGAGGTGATAAATTATACCACGATTATTATTCATGTTGAGTAAAAATAAAACGGTTTTATTTACCAAATTATAACCCATCAATTACAAATATTAAAATAATTTTATAAAATTAAAGACCAATAAGTAGAAGAAATTAATTTTAAAATAAGTGCGTAGAACACAATAAAAACCATTTATTTAAGAAAAATGTAGATTTTAAGAATAAAGTGGATTTATTCTTATCCCATGCATAGTAAAAATATTATATGAATTTGAAATTATTTTATTAAATATATAATATATAAAAAAATCATTAAAATCATTCACCAATAGTGATTAATATAAAAAAATATGTTACATGCATAAAAATAGTTTTTCAAAAAATTCCTTTTTATGTATAAAAATGGTTTTATACCAAATTTAAAAATATAATTAATTAAAATGAAATTAATTGATCTATTAATAATAAAATATAATTTTTTTTACTTCGAAATAATTTTAAAATAAAATTTAACTTTTCACCTGGTTGAAAAAAATACAATTTTTAATAAAAATCAATATTTTTACTATTTACTTAAAAATGAATCTTTTCAAAAAAATTTAAAATTTTTATCCTAAGAAAATTTTGATATGATGATTTTGAAAATGTTATTATTTTTATAAAATACAATTTATAGAAGTTCTAGAAATTAATTGTAATATTTTTTTCACTTAAGGAAATAATAATTTTTTAAGAAAACTTATTTCTGAAGAAAAAAATAACCTTACTGAAAAGGAATGATGATCTATTAAGAAATAATGGATGATATTTTATTAAATTGATCATATATATATATATATATTTCATAATTGGGTTAATATTATTCATAACCTAAAAATTCAATGACTAGGTGACAATTATTAGCACATGAGTCTTAGCCCAGTTGGTGAGGTATCCTTAAGTGCATCCATGAGACCCAGGTTCGAAACCAGGTGGAGAAATATTTCCAGGTACTGTAGAAGTAATGTAACAGGTACTATAGTAGGCAATGTGTGGGTACTATAACAGTTATTGTAGCAGGTATTGTTCGGTACTATAGCAGCTAGGAACTATTCACCTTCGACCACTAGTTTGGGTTTGAAGTCTTTAAGGCCTTCGGGCCACCCAGGCCTTCGGGTTAGCTGGGTTTTGGGCCACCTTTAAGGCTTTAAAACCACCTCAAGGCCTTCAGGACACATGCAGTTTCCCCGGATAGACTCTACAAAAAAGGAGCAGCCCTAAAAGAGGATTTAAAGAAGATGCACTCACTAGAGAAGAACCAAATGGATTAGGAATGAATGAGATGGTATGGCTATGCCATCGGGACCAGCCTTTTCTTGTATGGGATGCCTAGCTAGACATCCATGAAAAGGTGGAGAGCTACTAACATGATGCAGATGATGGGAAGGGGTAGTTACTTGTAGTTACAGTCTAGTTTAATTCCCTATGATCTTCGGGTCATGTAATGTCTCTCAAGACACCGAGCAATGTAATCCCTGAAGCTTATGGGCCTTGTAAGGGTCCCCCCTCATCCCTTGAAAGGGGGGTTATCAAAAATCAATAAAACAGAGGCCTTTGGTCCATTCGGGCGGGTGAGAATTGTTACATTAAATAATAATATTTTAACAGTTTATTAGGGTTAGTTTAGACTCTGTGTTGTGTGTTATATACACTATCAAACATAGTTTTCGTATTTTAAATTCTAAGGGTTTTATTTTCTCCTCCATCCTTAAATAAATCGAATCCTCATAATTTTAACATGAAATTGGTAATCAGTGGTTTGAAATTTGAGAACCCAAATCATAGAAAGGGTTCATAAAACATCCTATTAAAAAGAGGAAAAGGGAAGTATGAAGGTCACCAAAAAACTATGTTTCGAAATAGGATAACATCATAGGGTAGTGAAAAAAATAAATAAAATAGAAAAATATCACCCAAGGATTAATAGATAGTGATATAGAACATGTTCAGGATAAAGTTAACCATAAAACCCAATAAATATGTGATAGGTTAAAAGGAAATTGATTTGTTAGTAAGAAAATTAAATAGATAACATTTTAATTTCAATGTACTTCTCTTAAAGTTGAGTAATTGTTTTAATAACTAGATAAATCACTCAAAAAAATAAATATTTTATTTATTTATTTCTATATTGAAATAACAATGTCATCCTTTTTTGTGGTCCGATCAATTTCCACTTCATCTCTTATACCGGGAAATAGATCTTTGTGATGAATTCTTTATTTAAAGCACTTTTAATAAATCATAAGATTCATAATTCATTCCTTTAGCCAATTAATATTTACAAAAACCAAAATGATTAGTACATGTTATCCAATATGACAAACCATACTTTAACCTAAAATAATAATATCCAAAGTTTAACTTAATCTATCCCATATGTTTTTTACCTTAAGAAACCTTTAAAATAATTTTGACCAAATTCAAAACTCAAAAATCTAAAATATTTGATCAAGAAGTTGATAATGTCACATTACAAATATGTGAATACCTTGATTACATAGACTAATAACCTAATCACCATTAAATTTATCCTTATTTGATATATCCCATAAATGTAGAGGTCCCAAATACTATCACATTTATATCATTAGTGTCTATTGAATCTTTATCCAAACTAAAAATTATCAACTCAACATTAAGAACATATTATGTTTTATTTTTCCCTTCATTATGTATTCTCCAAAAATATCACTTTACCATTGAATCACTTTTCTTTGTTATCAGTACCATTCAACATATTCTTCAAAATCATCAAATAAAAATATTGTAGCACAATCCTTATATATTCCATGATTCTTATAAAAAAATATCATTGATAAAATATTTATACATAATTATTGAATCCAAATAAAAAATCAATTTATTCATTCCACTTCAGATTTTATAATAGAATAAGCTTCTCCTTCCCCCTGTAGATCTTTCTATGGAAAGTTACCTTGATTATTAGGGTACTGGTTTGAATAATTCCCCCTCTCTTCATAGTTAAATCACTAGATAATATTAGACTCTTTATTTTTCTTATAATAATTTTCTACATAACCCTTATCTCAACATTTATAACTAACTCCCATACCCTTCAAGTATTTTCTAGGATGTTTCTTTCCTAATTTTCATATGATTAAAATTACATCATTTTATTCTTATCATTTGATGATTTTATTTTTTATAGGTGCTAACTTGACCTCTTATTCTCAAGATTTTTTTGAAGATTTAGGATCTAGAAAATTAATTCTATATATTAATGAAACTTGATACTATATCATCATATAATCAATATTTTTGAGAAACTAGAGATATTTTTAAAATCAGCTTAATTCCATCAAATAAATGGTCAATATTTCTTTTTAAATTTCTTATATAGTCTGAGGAATTCCTAGCTAGTCTGGTAAAGTTAGCCTCATATTTTTCCACAATTTTTTATTCCTTCTTCATTAAATTGAAGAAATTACTCTCCATTTCCACTCATTATTCTTGAGGGAAGTATTTATCAAAGAAAAGAACTTAAAAATTTATCCATTCCAAAATTTAGATTTCTTCCACATCTTTAGTATTTTGGATCAATGACCCCTATTGATCGGAATCTCCTTTTAAAAAATAAAATACTAAAATAACATTTTTAGTTTCATTACATCCCAAACCTAAGATACATTTTCAATGGATTTAATCCTTTTCCCAACACTCAATAGATTAGTATTTCCAATAAAAATGGATTCTTTTATTGCATTAAGTGATCAATCCTAGGAGAAATATTTTTTGTAATAACATGTTATTCCGTACACGTTATTTATCATATCCAAAGTCAAATGACCTAATATATACATGATCTTCTTAGTTCCAACACCATATGTATTGGTTTCCTTAGTAGGTAAATTGCTACATTTTCTATAAGCATTAATTCTCGTTATTTTATCAGTCACCATCACTAAATAATGGAACACACTATGTTATCTCATAATCATCATGAATATTGAGCTATAAAATAAAATCCTTATAATGGTAGGTGTTCTCAAATTCTATAACAAATCATCATACTTATCATGTTAGCAATGATTATTAAAAATCTAGTTCCCAAGGTTTCTAATAAACTTTCTCTGATATCAATTGTAATAACCCCAACTCCAGTTGTAGATACCCAATATTGACATACATGTATATTATATTACCTTTTTTAGAATAATTAATACATAACAAGAACCAACACTCAAGGACCGTAATAGTTTAGTGGCTTTGGAAACTCAAAAAATAATCTTCTAATCATGGTGAAAGATCTTCAACATCTCCCATAGTTATCTTCCCATTTTGTTTTCTTACCTAAAACATTTATTTAAATCCTGGGGAAAAGAAAACATATAATGGGTGAGCTCAAATTTTCCGTAAGGTTAAGCATGGAGAAAATAAAATAAATCATATACATTTGAACATAAAAAAAACATGAACATAAAGTTTAAACATAAAAATCTTGAGAAATAAATCTTGGCAGTACATAAGGAATAAATCATAAAGGAACATTAGTCATGATAAAATAGCATGGGAATAAAACATGTAATTGTGTAAAACCATTAAGCACATGATATAATTTCCGTATTAGCCAAGACATTGCTGCCAAGACCATCTTAGTGGACAATGTCCCTTACAGAATCGAGTTCACTCCTCATTCCAGTCCTGTATAACTAAACGAGATTAACTTGCCATTCTAGCCATGTATATCTCATGAGATATAAATCTTTACCCAATTAATTGGAGGGAGATATATGTCCCACACATATCATAATGAAATCATTCTTAATTATGCCACAAAATAAACATAATTCATTCATCATAACCCAAATAATAAAATGGGTTTTATAAACATCATCCCATCATAACATAATCCATATAAAAAAATGGATATCATTTCATCATAAGAAAAGTGAAAACATGTAAATCATAGATACATTATACTTGAAACATACACATATTAAATAATGTCATCTTAGATGGAAAATGGTTTTGATAAAACACTTGAAATGAATTCTTGAAGAAAATATCCTTTATTTTTAAAAATCATTTTCTTTTCACAAAGTCCCATGAAATTTCAAAAGAAAAGGATTTTTTTGAAAATATTCATGAAATATTGTAGAGTAAGATTCATTAAAATAAGGAGTTATGAAACCATAAAAATCCATTCATGCCGTATAAGTTAAAAAAATATTTTCCTCGTAATTTTTACCAGAAAAGTCAAAAAGTACATTGTATGGTAAAAAAAGAAAGATTCCTTCTATACTACATAGTAAAAGTAAAAAGGGGTAAACATGACCTTAAACATTCATGTAAGAATAGTAAACACTTTATGAAGACATTTTTATAAAACATGGACATGGTTGATAAATATAACCCCAGTAAATTATTACGTATAAGAAATCTCGGATAAAAATGAGATTGAAAAATTATCCCTTACCTTAGGTCTGATATGCTTCGTACATATCCGAAACTCCTGTACAATTATTTTAATAATGTCATTGACTTATTGAAGAATCATATTCATTGTTATTATATCATATATGGTTCACTTATGACCTTATATTACCCGTTCTTTTGTAAATTCCATGTTAAAGCAGCGTTTTGGGTAGAATCGTTTCATTTATCGTACGTGTTTCGACTTGTTGTTCTTACTTATATCCTGATTTACTTAATTACAGAATTTAAAAAATGACTTATATAGAATATATATTCAGAATATAAATATATATGATAGATCAATAAACAGAATGAAATACACCGTTCATGGAGACATTAGGTCGTACGTACGCATGAACGCTGTTTTCCTTTCCTTATCGACTTGAATGGAAGTAAGTAGATGATATATATATATATATAAACATAAATAAAATATCATTATAATGTTATATACCATTATTATTCATTATATATACTTTATAATAATTCTTTAATGGTTAGCATGGAGAATGAATCTCATCGCGTCGTGGAGACGGTAATCCGTATGTACGCACGAGCGATGATATCGTTCCCATAATTATTGAATGGAATTGGAGTGAATGATATAATATCTCAAAATCAGTATGATGTTATAATAACCATATATATTTATTCTTTATACCATTATACCCATCCATGTAAGGTGGTGGTGGAAAAACAGATTACACCACGACGTGGAGACGATATTCCATACGTACGCACGCGCGGTGATTTCGTTTTCCGTAGGATGGATAGAAGGTGAAATGAGATTGTTTTATATTTATAATAACATATAATTATATTATTGATAATGATGTTATTAAATTATAATGAAACAACTAAAGAAGAATAATTTGAAGAAGAAAGAAACTTGAAAGAATCGGTAGAAGAGATTACCTCTTCTTCGACGCACCTCTTTTAATCTACCTCTTAAGGCACTAGAGTTGGTATTTTGAGAAGACCAGAACCTCTATAATATAACTATAGAGGTTTAGAAAAGAAATTTTCAGGATTTTTCTGAGCTTGAAGGATCAAAATTTAGTGAAGAGGAGGGGGATGGAGGTGCCCTTATATAGGAGAGGAGAGGGGTACTTTTGGAAACCTCAAAAATATTAATTAATAATAAAATGAAACCCCACTTAAAAACTTCAAAAAATGACTAAATTAGAATATGAGATGCTATAGGGTTGTAATATCATCAAATAATAAAATTTAGACTTGTTTTAAGTTTATTTTAAACCTTATCAGCTTGATTTATCATTATTTAATCTATTTAATTTTATTTGTGGTAATACAATTCTAAAATTTAAATTGTTATAAATACATTCTTATATGTCGTAAATTTTCCATAATTAGATAATTTATAAAATTCTATACTTTATAATTTTAAATTTTTATTTTTTATATATTTTTTTGATTTTTAAATAATTTAATAATATGTTATTTTTATAAAATATCAATAGTGTCAATTTTGACACTATTAATTATTTGAATTTAAATAAAACCCAAACATAATATATGTTCGATCAAAAATATATAATAGATTCCTAAAATGTCATATTCATCCAAAAAATTAATGGGTCACATTAATTTATTCATATATTATTTATTTTAATATTTTTAAAACCATTTATTTGGTATATCTCTTAATAAAATAATTACTCCAACATTTTTGTATAATTATTTAATATACTTATTTGTTGCATAAAAATTAAAAATAAAATACTATGATGAATATATATATAATACCTTTCATAATAATATTTTTACTCGAATTTATCATCTTAAAATAACAACATCTAATTGATATATTTATTAAATTACGAAGGTGACATCTTTGACATCATTTAAAATAAAAAAATATAAATGTCCTAATCAGTTTTATAAGGCTCAAAATGGTCCAAAAATTGACCCTTGGATTATTACGGTATAGATATTCTCGACCAATAATTTTTGGTCAAGTTTCTGGTCCTTTTGATAGGTATTGTTATTTTAATAAAAACTATATTATTGATTTTTCACTAAATAAATAATTTCTACATCATTAATGTATAAGCTATTAAGGTAATTAAATATTTCTTAAAAATTACAATTAAATTACCATGATAAAGAAAAATATTTTATCTTTCAAATTAGTATTTATAATCTAATTTATATTCTGTATAAACTTATATTAAAAAATAAGCTAATTATTAAAGTTTGACTGAGATATATTTCACTTTTATTTAAATAAAATAAATAAAAGGTCTTAATCAAATAAAATTTGGTTCCATTAGATTCCATTTTGACCCAATTATGATTTAGGGAAAAATATAATCATAAAATTATATTAAGACAAGTTTTAGGGTAATTTTATAATATTATATTTACCCTTAATTACACGATTTACCTTTAACTATGAATAATAAAATTTACAGTAGTTACTAGTCATAATGCCTAAAAATAAAAAGTAGCTTATTAACATAATTTAGACCGAATGATTCCAAATATTGAATCCATTTTTACAAATTAAAAAAACAAAAGTTGTAGTATTTAGTTTAAAATCAATCCCACTATTGAGAAAACAGGTTTTCAAAGTTAAAACGTTGCAAAAGAGTGAAATGTTTTTACTTATGAATTCAGTGTAAAATTAATGATAATGACTTAAATTATATTAAATGGTAAAAATATATTATATTTATACTTTAAAACAATTAAATATTAAAATTTAACCATATAAATTATCTTGATGAAAAAAGTTGTTTTTAATTAAAATTTAGCATATTTTTACTATTCATCAAAATAAGAAACTTATCAGAAAAATATCAAGAATTTATCCAAAGTAAATTTTTATATCCTGATTCAAAATAAGAATTTTATTTTGTCAAATTGAACTTATAAACATTTCAAAAACTAAATTTAATGTGGGTTCGCCATCAAAAGGTGACAAAACTGCATTTTTTGAAAAATACTTATTTTACCCGAAAAATTTATTTTGTTCTCATACCATGTTCTATAAAATGTGTAAGACAATGTCATAAAATTCAAAATGTAGTTACAACTATTTATAACAGCTAGTTCATAATAATATTATAATAATATATCATTTTTTTAGTGAAACTCAGTATTGCGTACAACACACGCTATTGAGGAAGGTTGCTCTTGTGTGCAACACAAGCCAAGAATAGTGTTTGCGTATAATATAAGATAATACGGTGTTGTGTATAGCACAAGTTAATTTCTGTGTAGTGTACAACATAAGAAATAAATGAAATTAAAAGAATATTTTTCATAAAATCTCGGGGTGTTACATTCTACCCCCCTTAAAATGAATTTCACCCTCGAAATTCGTTGAGGTTATAAAAGGCTTACTACTTTAAAGTTTCTTTAATAGAAACCCACATCATAAAAAGTAATACCAAAACATAACTTTAAAAAATAAATTATGAAATTTAACCGTTACCCAAATTAACTAATCATTGGGTTTCCACATAAGATAACATAGGTGAAAATATGGATATGGAAGAGAAATCTAACCATCAAGTTCTGATGGAAAGTGGTAGAGAACATGGATATGAAAAATACAACAATCACAAAGCCATAAATTTGTGATAATCTAAGGCTCCATCTGATTTATCAGATATGAGGGAAATAGGACAAAATTTTTGGTTTTCAATATCATTTCCCTAAAGTTGAAAAAATTTGAATTAGAAGAAATACTTTCTTGACTTTGGTACAATATCACCATTGGTTGTTCCTTAAACAATTTCCAGTTCATCTCTTAAAGAAATGAAGTTGAAATTTTCATTCATGAAGTGTTATCAGATCATGCGATAGAATGATAGGTCATTCCATCTGTCTCAAACAAAAGGTTAACAAAAGTTATTAAATATACATAAGTCCATCTATAGTGAGATTAATCGTACATGGTTTCTAAAATGGACTTATAATTCATATATCATACCACTTAATAAATTAAAACTAATTTTTACTAACAATGGACTTCCTGTAGGCCAGTGGTATGTGATAAAGGCCTCTTGCACTTCAGTTGTGGGTTCGATTCCCACATCCTTGTCCGACTCGACGGGTTGTCGCTCATCTTATAGGTTGTCCTTTTTCTAAAACTATACTATTATAAAATTCCAGAAATAATATTGAAAAACAAGTTCTATCCTTAAATAATACTATCTGATGTCCAATATAATCCATTACAATCTTTAGTCTTATCCAAAATACATCTGTCCAATCTCATAGTATAAAGAAAATGATTACTTGAAAGGTCACATAACAAGCATGTGAATACCATAATTTATCCCCCATATATCATAAGATATATCTTATTGATCTCATTTAAAACATGTGAATACCTTAATCATATATTCTATTGAAACATGTATAACCATATAATCTTTTTAAAAAAATGATTGATCCCATAATTTCTATATACTTAAACCATGATATCACTTTGTCCATATATCAGTCATGAGATCATTAATATTATCAAACATTTCATTATCTCCTTATCCCTTCATTATGCGCATATCAACGGATTTCCAAAAATATTTGAATAACCTTTCATGGTTCCCAGTACCATTCAAAATATATTCTCAAAAAACATAAGTAAAAACAATAGTGTAATAATCCTTAGATGTTTCTTTATTCCAGAGTACCATGAAATTACTTATACAACATTACTCTTGATAAACATGAAATCATTCCACTACCTTCTTAAACCATTGAAAGAGCTTCATCATTGTATTCCTCAACACTTCTTCCATCTCATATACCATTTTTAGTCTCTTTATCATCATCAAGATAAATAATACCCATACGAACATGATGATTCTCTTCATGAGATCTTCCCTTAAGGCATTGGTTTATATAATTCCCGTACGTTCCACATTTAAAACATTTAACCGTTGTTGATGTCTTAGAAATACCATTATCCTTGTCCATAGTGTTAACTAAACCTTTTCCTTTACAATTACTGGATTTGTGTCCTTCTTTTCCTAACCCAAAGAATCTTCCATTTCCTTTGAAACATTATCCCTGATGCCTCTTCCCACATTATTTACATGAAGGAAATTGAACTTTCTTTCCTTTATGATCATCATGAAACTCTATCTTTCTCTTATTAGCTGAGTTGAGAAACTTACCAAAGTTGAGATTATTGATCATATTATGGGATTTCTAATTAGGAATAATAACGATACGTGGACTTCCAGATCCAATTTCATTTTGTTTCTCATTAATAATATCATTTCATTGTCCATCACATCCTCCATTATCATGAATCTTCCTATTTCTAGCCATTTTCTAAAACCTAAAAAGAATAGTGTGAGAGGAAAAAATCATAATCAAGGGGGAGTAACTTCAATATATAACATTGTAGGTTAAATTATAAGATCGTTACCATAATTCTAGAACTATACCCTACACTTATACGTAACCTTAGGGACATCCCTAGACATTATTAAGAAATATATTCTAGGGATCTCACTAAAGTTTTCGCATCCTAGTTTCCAAAGGTTAACTAAACCTTTCATATGATACCAACTGTAGAGCCCCAAGATTGACGTATATGGACATTACATTACTTTTTTGGAATAATTAATACATAATAAGAACCAACACTCAAGGACCATAATAGTTTAGTGTCTTTGGAAACTCGGAACATAATCTTCTAATCATGGTGAAAGTTCTTCAACATCTCCCATAAAGATCTTCCCCTTTTGTTTTCTTACCTAAAACCTTTTTTTAAATCCTAGGGAAAAGAAAAAATATAAAGGGTGAGCTCAAATTCTCATTAAGGGTAAGTATGGAGAAAATAAAACAAATCATATACTTTTGAACTTAAAAAAAACATGAACATAAAGTTTAAACATCATAATCTTGAGAAATAAATCATGGCAGTACCTAAGGCATAGATCATAAAGTAACATTAATAATGATAAAATAGCATGCTAAAAAAACATGTAATTGTGACAAACCATTAAGAACATGATATGATTTATATAGTAGCCAATCCATTGCTACCAAGACCGTCTTAGTGGACAAAGTCCTTTACTGAATCGAGTTCACTCCTCATTCCAGTCTTGTATCACTGAACCAGATTAACTTGTCATTCCAGCCATGTATATCTCATGAGATATAAATATTTACCTAATTAATTGGAGGGAGATATAGTTCCCACCCATCTCATAATGAAATCATTCTTACTTATTCAACAAAATAAACATAATTCATTCATCATAACCCAAAGAATAAAACGGGTTTCATAAACATCATCCCATCATAACATAATCCATATAAAAAAAATGGATATCATTTCATCATAAGAAAAGTGAAACCATGTAAATCATAGAGATATTATACTTGAAACATACACATATGAAATAATTTCATCTTATATGGAAAATGGTTTTGATAAAACCCTTGAAATGAATTCTTGAGGAAAATATCCTTTCTTTTTCAAAATCATTTTCTTTTCACAAAATGCCATGAAATTTTAAAAGAAAATGATTTTGTTGAAAATAGTCTTGAAATATTTTAGAGTAAGATTCATTAAAATATGATGTTATGAAACCATAAAAATCCATTCATGTCGTATAAGTTAAGAAAACATTCTCGTAGTTTTTACCAGAAAAGTCAAAAAGTACCTTGTATGGTAAAAAGAAGAAAGATTCCTTCCATACTATATAGTAAATGTCAAAAAGGGGTAAAAATGACTTTAAACATACATTGAAGAATATTAAACACTTTATGAAAACATTTTTATAAAACACGAACATGGATGATAAATATAACCCCAGTAAATACTTACGTATAAGCAATCTCGGATAAAAATGAGATTGAAAAATTATCCCTTATCTTAGGTCCGATATGCTTCGTATGTATCCTAAACTCCTTTATAATGATTTAAATAATGTCATTTACTTATTACAGAATCATATTCATTTTTATGATATCATATATGGTTCATTCATGAGCTTATATTACCCGTTCTTTTGTAAATTCCATGTTAAAGCAGCGTTTTGGGTATAATCATTTCATTTATCGTACGTGTTTCGACTTGTTGTTCTTACTTATATCCTTATTTACATAATTAAAAAATTTAAAAAATGATTTATATAGAATATATATTCATAATATAAATATATATGATAGATCAATAAACGGAATGAAATACACCGTTCATGGAGACGGTTGGCCGTACGTACGCATGAACGTTGTTTTCCTTTCCTTATTAACTTGAATGGAAGTAAGTATATGACACACACATAGAAACAAACATATATATATATATATATATCCAGTAGAATTAATATGTTATATATTCCATTATTATTCATTATATATACTTCATAATCATTGTTGAATGGTTAACATGGAGAATGAATCTCATCGCGTCGTGGAGACGGTAATCCGTACGTACGCACGAGCGATGATATCGTTCCCATAATTATTGAATGGAATTGGAGTGGATGATATAATATATAATAATCAGTATGATGTTATAATAACCATATATTGTTATTCTTTACACCATTATACCCATCCAAGTAATGTGGTGGTGGAAAAACAGATTACACCATGGCGTGGAGATGGTATTCCATACGTACGCATGCGCAGTGATTTCGTTTTCCATAGGATGGATAGAAGGTGAAATGGGGTTGTTTCATATTTATAATAACATATAACTATATTAGTGATACTAATGTTATTACTTTATAATCAAACAACTAAATAAGAAGAATTTGAAGAAGAAAGAAACTTGAAAGAATCAGTAGAAGCGATTGCCTCTTTTTCGACGCACCTCTTTTAAGCTTCCTCTTAAGGCACTAGAGTTGGTATTTTGAGAAGACCAGAACCTCTATAATATGAATATATTAGTTTAGAAGATAAATTGGAAGGGTTTTTCCAAGATTTAAGGCTCAACATTGAGTGAAGATGAGAGGGAAGGAGGTGCCCTTATATAGGAGAGGAGAGGGGCACTTTTGGAAACCTTAAAAATATTAATTAATAATAAAATAAAACCCCACTTAAAAACCTCAAAAAATGACTCAATTAGAATATGAGATGATATAGGGTTGTGATATCATCAAAAAATAAAATTTAGACATGTTTTAAGCTTATTTTAAACCTTATCAACTTGATTTATAATTATTTAATCTATTTAATTTTATTTGTGGTAATACAATTGTAAATTTTAACTTGTTATAAATACATACATAAAAGTTTTCAATTTCCCATAATTGGATACTTTATAAGATTTTATAACATATTATTTTAAATTTATAGTTTTTATATATTTTTGTGATGTTTAAATAATTTAATAATAAGTTATTTTTATAAAATATCAATAGTGTTAATTTTGACACTATTCATTATTTGAATTTAAATAGAAACCAAACATAAGATATGTTCGAACAAAAATATATAATAGATTCATAACATGTCTTATTCATCAAAATAATTAATTGGGCGCATTAATTTCTTCATATATTATTTATTTTAATATTTTTAAAACCATTTATTTGGTATATCTCTTAATAAAACAATTACTACAATATTTTTGTATAATTATTTAATATACTTATTTGTTGCATAAAAATTAAAAATAAAATACTATGATTAATATATATATATAATAATTTTCATAATAATATTTTTACTCGAATTTATCATCTTAAAATCACAATATTTAAATTTTTATATTTATTAAATTATAAAGGTGACATCTTTGACATCATTCAAAATAAAATAATATAAATGTACAAATATGTTTTATAAGGATCAAAATGGTCCAAATATATACCCTTGGATGATTAGGTTATAGATATACTCGACCAATAATGTTTGGGCAATTTTCTGGTCCTTTTGATAGGTATTGTTATTTTAATAAAAACTATATTATTGATTTTTCACTAAATAAATAATTTCTACATCATTAATGTATAAGCTATTAAGGTAATTAAATATTTCTTAAAAATTATAAATAAATTACCATGGTAAATAAAAACATTTTATATTTAAAATTAGTATTTATAATTGAATTTATATTCTGTATAACCTTATATTAAAAATAATCTAATTATTAAAGTTTGAGTGAGACATATTTCACTTTCCTTTAAATAAAATAAATAAAAGGTCTTAATCAAATACAAGTGGGTTCCATTAGATTCAATTTCGACAAAATTATAATTTAGGGAATAATATAATCATCCAATTATATTAATACAAGTGTTAGGGTAATTTTATAATATTATATTTACCCTTAATTACCCGATTTACCTTTAACTATGGTAAATAAAATTCACCATAGTTACTATTCATAAAGCCTAAAAATAAAAAGTAGCTTATTAACATAATTTGGACCCAATGATTCAAAATATGGAATCAACTTTTCCAAATTCAAAACGAAAAATTTGTAGTATTTAATTTAATCCCGCTGTTGGGAAAACCGGTTTTAAAAGTTAAAACGTTGCAAAAGATTGAAATGTTTTTACTTATGAATTCAATGTAAAATTAATTCTAATGAATTAAATTATATTAAATGGTAAAAATATATTCTATTTATACTTTAAAATAATTAAATATTATAATTTAACAATATAAATTATCTCGATGAAAAAAGTAGTTTTTAATTAAAATTTAGCGTATTTTTACTATTCATCAAAATAAAAAACATATCATAAAAATATCAAAAATTTATCCAAAGTAAATTTTTATATCCTGATTCAAAAGAAGAATTTTCTTTTATTAAATTTAACTTATAAAAATGTCAAAAACTAAACTTAATGTGGGTGCGCCATCAAAAGGCGGCAAAACTGCATTTTTTGAAAAATACTTATTTTACCCGGAATTTTTTTTCTTATACCATATTCTATAAAATGTGTAAGATAATATCATAAAATTCAAAATTTTGTTACTACTATTAATAATGGGTAGTTCATAATAATATTATTACAATATATCATTGTTTAGTGAAACTCAGTATTGCGAACAACACATGCTATTGAGGAAGGTTTCTCTTGCGTGCAACACAAGCCAAGAATAGTGTTTGCATATAATATAAGATAATACAGTGCTGTATATAGCACAATATAATTTTGGTGTAGCGTACAACACAATACATCAATGAAATTAAAGTAGTATTTTTCATAAAATCTCGGGGTGTTACACCAGTGGCTTAGAGTCTGTGGTTAATTTATTACATTGGAAATAGATACATGGAACCAAATCCCAAAGGGCTAAATAATTTAGTATTCCTTAAAAACAAGATACATATATGATTCCCATATTACATTGTAACTGTAAAATACATAAAATCAAAACATTTTTGAATCCTCAATATTATTGATAATATCCTTCTTCATATCATGGGAGAAGGGAAAAAATAAAAGGTTAATCTTAGATGCCCATAAAGGGTTACATACAATGGAAGCTATCATGGGTAAATAATGAATAATAAATATGGAAAGGTAAATGGCTACAAAAAAATTACATTTAATCAATAACTTGAACACAAAATGTATTTATGGATAATATAAATGAAAACATATCATGAATGATAATAATAACTGAATTCTCAATGAAATAAATGCTTAATATTGGATTCCATGATCTTAGACATAATGGTATCTGTACAATCGAGGCCTTGTAATAATAAAGTTTAATAATATGGGTAGGAATACACCAAAAACCCATTTAATTATAGCTTACTTATTTTTCTCATGATACCTATTTATGCATTGAGTGAATTTATAATTATGGGAACTACCCATCACTGCATGTCCAATGAATTCCTCATATATCGAATAACTTATTTAATTCATGAAAAATATGACTCATTGAAAAATATATAAATTTGTTATAAAATAAGTATTTATCAATAATTACTGAGTAAATCAAATACTTTTAAATTATAACACCTTATGTAGAAATGGTATAAAATCTAGGCCACAATTAGATCTATAGTACAAATAATATGGATATTTAAGAGAAATGTAATATCCAATGATCACAAGTAAGTGGATGTTTCAAAGTATAATATCATTACAATATATCCCTATTGGTGAATATGTTATCTAATGGATTTTTTCTTTCATTTATGAATATAAATTCCATTAAAATATCATTAAAAATTATTGTGGAAAATAACTATCCTATTTTTTTTGAAATCACTAATTTTAAAAAATCCATTCATTTATAATGTAAAACATTTTCCTTGAAAATAACCTTGTAAACTTATAAAGTAAACATAAAAGAAAATATTATTCATTATAGTGGAAAAATATGTTCCTTTAATATAAGTTAAAAAAATGTTCCTTTCATACATTTTTTCATACAATACATAATGTACCTCATTTGGAAAATAACAAAATGATTCAATTAAAACCATTTTTTAATATGTAAAACTTGGGTGAAAATGTCTTTTCATAAATAATTATAGTATTGTAAAATAGTTTTGAATTTTTTTAGGGAAAATAGAGATATGAATAAAAAATATATCTGATCAAAAGGGAAGTAAGATCATTTTTTATTTTATGCCTTTATTTGCTTGATTCAAGTTCCAAAAAGATGAAAAGTTGGAAGAAAATATGGAAAATCTTTAAGAAATTAAAATTGAAATGAAATTTAATCATAATTAATAAATATATATTCATTTTAATTACCTAAAATTGGTATTATATACACCACATCAAAATAAACAGTTTCATAATACCAAATATTTCTCAGTAGAGTGGAAATTGAGACTAAATCACTTACCGTAGGTCCAACTTGTCACATAAGTACTATAATTTCCTATAAAAAAATTTAAATTTATTATAATTAAATAATATAACATCATTAATATATTTAATATCATATATTATTAATTTATATCATTTTATCACCCATTTTTTAATAATGTTTTATTATTATCATTATTTCAAGTGGTAAGTGATTTTTTTAAGTATGTTTTCTTTCAGCAATCTCGATACTTGTATATTTATCATAAATACATCATATCTTGAATTTTATTTAACATATATATATATAATATATATATAATATATAGATATTTATAATCATCCATATAGGTAAATATATATAAATGAATTAAACAATTCATGGAGATGGTAGGTCATACGTATGAATGAACACAATATTCAATTTTTGATGGATGAAACGAAAGAAATGTAAATAAAAATTAATATTTAAAGTATCATTATTAAATCATATATATCATAGTTATTAATTAAATTCTTCCTTATTACTATCCTCATAAAGTGTAAATGAAAAATGAATCACATTGCTTTGTAGACGTGGTAGTCCACACATACGCCTGATCGACGTTATCATTTCCCAACAAATTAGAAGATGAGGATATATATATATATATATATATATGTATGATATTATAGTTAAATAATAATATTTATGTCATAAATATCATAAATAATCATTATTTCTATATTTATTACAATCCAAGTAAAATGGTGATGAAAAAAAAAATTACACCGCTATGCGGAGACGGTAAGCCGTACGTACACATGAATGATGAATTCGCTTTTTATAGGATGGAAAAGAGAAAGAATATGGTTATACCATAATAATAATAATAATAACAATAACAATAATAAAAATAATAATAATAATAATAATATATAATTGTATTTATTATTCTTATTTATTATTTTAGGAAATCTAAAACACTATAATTGGAAGTAGAGGAAGAAATAAACATGAAGGACCTGATAAATATGATTACCTATTCTTTAGTAGAATTCCACTAGATCTCTCTTTAAGAGACATAGGGTATGTATTTTGGGGAGTAAATCACCTAAAACCCTATATAATTATTTTTATTTGAGAAACGGGTAGGTTTTTGTTGAGATATATTTCACAATGTGGTGTAATGAAATAAAGGAATGAGTACCCTTTTATAATTGAGGTAAAGGGTGCTTTTGGAATTTCTTAAAATAATTAAAATATAATTAGACTATTATTGCTAAATAATGATTCAAAATGGTCATGAATTCCAAGAAAATGTTTCAAGGGTTTAAATGACATCATACAATGATATTTAGAAACTTTTTTATATCATTTTAATCCTTATCGTTTTGAATAACCCTTTGGTTAATTATTTTTTACATTAACCATGATTAACACTATTTTAATCACAAAGGGTTAATAATATTATTATAAATGGTCAAGTGAATCATAAAAGGACCATTGATTATTTTTTCAACCATTTTTCATTGTCCAATGATAAAATTTGTATCAATTTTAAATAATTTCATAATATATTATTTTGAAAAAATATAATTAATATCAATTTTGAAAATATTCATTTAATTTTAATTTAAATATATCAATAAAAAATAGGTATTTGAATATAATACTTTATAACCACCCTATCATGTCATATATATCGTTAAAATTCATGGTACACATTATCTTATTCAAATTATATCAATTTTATTAATTTTAAAATCATTTATTTTTTCTGTCTCTTAATTAAATAAATATTGTAATAATGTTGCACAAAAAATTAAGATAATTATATAATTTTTAAAATTAAAAATAAATAAATTTTATTAAATTAATTTCATTAAACTCAAAATATACATTTATGGTTGTTTACATCTTGATTTTATACCTATGTGGAAAAATAATAGATATTTAAAACTAAAAGAGAGTCATTTTGGAACTTTCATTGATTTAAATATTATGAGTTTCATTTTCATAGACATGTCTCCATTAAAAAAGACCATTTAAAAACTAATTTTTTAAGGTATTAATTATATTTATCCAATAATAATTAATATGTAAAATTATGGGCTTATCATTTATTTTTGACATAGATTAATCAAATATACCCTTTACCGATGTGATAATTTTTACCACAGTTAATATTCATATTAAAATAATAAAAGGGGTATATTTAACAAATTTGAACATCCTGATTATAAAAATCAAACCCATTTTATAAAATAAAATACCAATAAGTGGATGAAATTAATTTTAAAATAAGTGCGCAAAATGTGATGAAAATCACTTTTTTAAAAAATATAGTTTTTAAGCATAAATTGAATTTATTATTATCCCATTAATAGTAAAAATATTATATGAATGATAAAATATTGTATTGAAAATATAATATAAAAATTTCATTAAAATCATTCACCAATAGTGATCAAGATAAAAAACACATTTCGTGCATAAAAATAGTTTTTCAGAAAACTGCCTTTTTATGTATAAAAATGTTTTTACCCTAATTTTAAACATATAATTGATTAAAATGAAATTAATTTTATTATTAATAATTTAATAAGACTAATTTTACTTTTAAACAATTTTAAAATAAAATTAAACTTATCAAATGTTTGAAATAAAAATACAGTTTTCAATAAAAATCGATAGTTTTCACTATCAACTAGAAAATGAATATTTTAAAAAAAATATGAAATTTTCACCTAATAAAATTTTATATGATTATTTAGAAAATGATATTAATTATATAAAATAATCTTTATATATTTTCCATAGATTAATTATAATATTTTCTCACAAAAGCATAAAAAATCATTTTTTAAGAAAACTTATTTCTAAAATATAAAAATAACCATAAAGAAAAATGAGTACTGATTTCCATAGCATTAGTAAATAAATTTTTATTGAGTAGGTACTACACAAAAACACACAAACACACACACACATTTCATAATTTATTTAATACTTTTTATATCAGCAAATTCAAAGACTATGTGATAATTATTTCATTAAATAATAATATTTTAAGTGTATCAGGGTTTATTTCGACTCAGTGTTGCATATTGCATATGATATAGGAAATAGTATTATTATTTTAAATTTTAGGAGTGTAACATTTAGCCACTATATTATATAATTTTAAAAAAAATTAATTTCATTTAAAATTAATATTCTACACAAGTGCACTTGGAGGTAACTTTGTGTGCTTATCCAAATTTTTTACACAAAATTAATTTAGTATATAATTATTAATCCTATGAAATAACATCTACTTTATCAAATAAATGAAACATGGAACACATGTGAATATGTTTGATTATAAATTTAACATATCTCTATGAAAAAATATACACACTATTAGAATATACTGCACAATGTTTACTATAGAACATTACATATACAATATTCTGTCTATGTCCACAACACACACTTTTAGACTTGAAATATTCTCTACCATAAGAAAGATCGAGGTATAATATTTTTTTCCCACATAAATGTTGTGTCACCATGAATTTTCACAGCATGTTAGTCTCCGTGTCGGGTATCTGATATAGAAAGTGCTTGGGACACCTCGTGTTCTTAGTCATAAGAAAATAGGGACTGTTCATTGTGTACAATGGTTACACGACATGTAGTTATTCAACATATGTTTCATTCTGCCCAGATCTATACACTGATATAATTTTATCATATCTATCTAAATTTTTGTCGAGATACAAAAACAAAAAAAGTACATGGTATGTTTTCATAAATTACATTGAGTATTTTAGTTTTGTCAAGACAAAGCCATTAGCACCTTCAAATGGTATTCTTTGAATGATTCTTCATTTTTAAACATTAACTGATCACTAGTTATGTTAGTAAGAAAACATAAAGGAAAATAAGAAGATGTTTAAATATTAAAACGAATCAGTATAAGTAAAAGAAAATAAAAACACATAAAAATATAAATTAATAACAAATAATTATAAATTAAACATGAGACTTCTTTTATACCAATTGTAGGTTCCATACACAGTAAAAACATCCTTTTATGGTATGAACAACTCTATTTTTAGTCTTAATTTAATTTTAATCATTTCTATACATGATTAAAACTTCATGTCCCAAAAAAACTCTAGATATCTAGACTTAAAATGAAAGAACTAAAAGAAGAGGATGTTCACATATAACTTATAATTATTTTATGAGAAGATATAAAATTAACCTAACTTGTAATTAAACTTTTGTTGATGATCCAATATACTAGATCTGATCATACCATCATTGTGATATAGGATCCCAGTGTAGAATCATTCTAGTGGTGATCCACAAGTGCACCACAATCTCTGAATGTCATTGTAGATTCATTTGGTGCAAGCATAGTCGATCCTGATCACTTGTGTTTTTCATTTTTGATCACAGCTGAATTCTTCTCAAAGGAAGAATGACTCTTTGTGTTCTCTTGATGGATTTATAGAGGTGGAAGAGAGAGTGTGTTCTAGATCTCTCTTTATCAAAGGATTAAGAGAATATATCTCTATCTATTTTCACATCAAAAGTATGTTATGGAAATTTATATGATTAGATATTTATTATGGAAGGTTTACGGTTGGAAAATTGCACACAATCCCTTCTCTTACCTAATAATTCATAGTTGACCCCATGTATAATAAAAATAAAAATATTATTATTCATCTATTGACATGTGTAGTACATTAATAATATAAATATCATTTATACCCGTTACAATTAGACCATTAAACTCGAACCTCCTTCATCGAAATTTACCTATCCTTGAATAATGTCTATTTAGTAAATAAATGTCACCACATTATTCCATAGCAAACATAATAAATATTATATTCACCAAACATAAAAATAATTAACAATAATAATTATTTAACTCACTTATTTTTTAGAATAAATTATCACCAAATTATGGAGATCAACCAAAACTGAATAAATATTATTTATTCTAACTTGTTAAATTCAATACTAGAATTTAACTAAGATTGTAGATACACTCAATGTCTGAATATATAGGCCTATTTCTCAGTTGAATTAGGTATAACTGCCTAAATTCTAAGGTTATAATCTAAAAACACTCTAAGACGCCCATAGATAAAGTAGTTAATGATGTAATGACATACAACCTATGATGAATGTTTATTGTGTAATATATCCCTTACCCTAATATCCAAAATCAAGCTGGTTTCATGCCAGTTCCATCATCCTATATGTTTTATGTCTTATTATTTGTATTTATGGAATTGAACCCTCCCACTAAAAATTATGTACATATATTTATCAAGGAAGTTCCATTCACATCAAATAGAATGATATATCAGCATCCATCAATAGATAGAAGGTATAAATCCTATATCATATTATCCATTAATGAAATATCACTTGTGACACACCCAACATATCCTACTTTGATACGAGAATATGTTATCATGGTTTTTGTCAATACATAAAAGTGTGCAAGTCATGATATCCATTAATGATAATATTAAAGTCTATGGATCAATACACATGTACACATATAAGAAAGTACAATTACCCATGAAAATATGGATTTCATATAAACTCAAACTCTCTCATAACCTCTTATCAAAGATATTTCCAAGGGTGAAAACCATAAGAAGGTGTATCAATTTCTATAATCCTCCTACCACTGATAGCCAATATTTTCAATGAACTTTCAAAAAATATCCTCCATATATATAAAATATATTCAAGAATACAATTGTGCCACCTCTAGGTTCTCATCATAACAAGAAACTGCTATAAACTTTTTTTGTGACACATATTCTTTGTAAATCATCAAATACAAGAGTCATGCAAATAAACAATCATTATGTGATAATAAATTTCATTAATAATGAAAAAACTATAATCAAGTACTAATAATGTCACTTCTAGGGATCCAACACTAATATTCTCACCTCGCGTGGTATATCTAATGACAAAGAAAAGGACATCATAAAATCCTAAATAGAATTATACATAGGATAAGATACTCATGAGCCCAAATCTAATTCTTGAAGAAGGAAATATGAAAATTAGAAAATTCTAGGAAAAGTATATGACATGTTCTTTATAGAACATAGAGTGTGGTTCCACCCATGAACCAGGGCATGTTCTTCCATGGAAACAACTCAGATAGTCATGTCTCTTCACATGATATGTTCCTTAGGAAAAATGGTGTTCCTAATCACATAGGGTCCCAACTGTGTTCTCACAACATATAGATTAGACACTCGGGTAGTGTGACATGGCACACGGGCTAGTCCACACAACATATAATATTTAACTCAAGTGGTAACCCAAGTTGTTGCAAGAATACATGAAAAATGGAATGTGATCCTCTGGAATACGAACCGTGTATATCAGGCTTTCACCAAAAACATGGTTTCTTCCTTACATCTAATTGACTCCACTATTGTTTCCACCAAACTAACCTGATTATATGCTTGAGGATTGATCTAGATGGAACTTCATCCACCGTCATTTTTTATATCCGATATCTATAAATTTGAAATTATGATGACCTGCATGAGATTTTTCACTCCTCCCATCACCATAAAGGTGTCTTGATCTAGGAAACAATATCCATGATCCTTCATTGACTTTCCCAAACCATAAAAATAGAAGTAACATGCCTCTAATCATCAATTATCAAAATATGGTGGCCAATAATCAGAATTTTGGTCACCCATGCACAATTCTCTATGACTCCCGTCATTAAAATGTGTTTGAATACCCAAAACATAATTTGTAATTTGTTTTTATGCCTCAATACAACTAAAAACCATTGAAACCAAGGTTTTTTATATAACCTTTACATATCCAGAGGTTTGATCATGATTGAACTAGTCTGAAAATGTTGAGTCACTAACCACATGGGCTAATGACGATGAACACAAAGAATAGGTATGAGAGAGTCATAAAAACAGGCTCAGAAATATCACTGGATGATGGGATCTTGGCCAATGATTATAATTACAGAAACCAAAAATATTGAAACATGGGTAAAATAAAAACTAATAATTAGGATCAAGAATTCATATTAAATTCCCAAATCATAAAAATAATGAAATATAATAATTAAGCAAATATACAATTAATGCTCATCAATCAAGACTTCATGGGAGATAATTCAAAAAATAATACAACCTAAATTAAGAACAAATCAATCATTTGTGAAGAACAAATTCTCAAAAAATGTCATTGAATATTCTAATTTATTTTTCATTTTTCCCATAAATCTCCTTGATTTGTTCTCTATTAGTCGATGGTCTCAAGATCATCATCAACAATGGTGGATCCTCCTCCTCCAATCTAATATCCAAAGGTCATGTGGATAACCCTGGAGATTTTCCATAACATCATATAAATAGAGTTGATTTATAGGTTTATAATTCAATGAATTAAATAAATTATATCATTTAATTTATTCAATGCACCCACCAATGGATACCTTATACGAAACGTTCAATGTAGACCAACCTTATATCACACCTACAGTAAAACCCACATTTTGTAAACAAAAAATGGTATCAAATTTTCCATATGAGGTACTTATCCCTTAAAATTTAATTTATTCTAAAAATATGTGCTTTCATGATTTGATATATTTAATATTTTTAATATATTAATTCTGGGGTCCCGCGACACTTGTAACACAATACCAACTAAGAATAAAAATCCATATATACATAAAGAAATATTAAAATAATCGAACTATAAAAACTATATTTGTTACAATGGATGATGTTTGGAGATTCATGAGGTAAGAGGAAGGGTAAAGAAGTCTGTTCCATCCATATTCATTACTTCTAGGTCATTGGAGAGTGGTGTTTGAGTTCTTTGTCGAAGGAGGACACATTTCTGGTTGAGATTAAAGAAAAAGTTGAAGAAGTTCTATAAATATAAACTATTGTTGAGATCTATTAGCTATATTAATTAGAACTAAATTTTACTAGAGTTTTAGAGGGAGAGAGAGAATCAAGAGGACATCCAGGATTCCTTCATCAAACACCACTAATTTTATTCTATTTTGATCTTTCCCTATTGTCTATTTTGAATAGATTAAAGATGGCGTGTAGTTTTTATAGTTAAAGAGTATTTATTTAAGACAATATTTTATTTTCTTTCATAGTTCATGGTAACTAAATTAAAATTATGAGTTATTTTTCATGAACTAACTCTGTCCACCCCTGAACCGAGCACCTAATCTAGTTCATAGAAAGGTCCAAGACAAATTCCCAAGGAAATTAGGCTAGAAACTAGTGTTGGGGTATCAAGACATAACTATTGGGAAACATTTCACCCAAAAAATCCAAATAACCAAATCATGTACCATAATAAAAAATATGATATGACTAATTCATGTTTCAAACACCCATGAAAAAAAGGAAACAAATAAAATAAAAAATAAATATTCAACTAGATTAAATAAAATAATGATGAAAAAATAACTCATAAATCACATTAACACATCATCTAAACATAAATTAGAAACCAAAATGACCTACAGAAGATGCATCAAAAGGGAGATCTAGGACAACAAGTCTGATACATAACATCCAAAAATAAAATTCTATCCCAACCTACTACTATGTATCTCTATGTGACCCACTATTACCAATGACCAAGCATACCTCCCATCCTCAAACCAACCCAAAAAACAAATAGGAAATATTTGACAAATGGGGAACCTGAAAAAAAACATTAGAGAAGAATACACCCATTGGTGTATACATGGTGTTAATGAAATGCGTCTTGTAGGATTTCACAAAAGGTTTTGTGAAATAACCTTCAAAAGTATCCTTTTCCATATCCATATTTAAAAAATATATAGATTTTTTTTTACAATAATGAAAAAAATGACACAAAGAACCATATAATCAATTTAATAAAGGAATGAAACAATATAACATGGTTCCACACATACCAATCAAACAAGGGTATAAAATAAAAAATAATTGAATCCCTAAAGGAATTGTATTATGAAAACTAGGAATCATGGGAAAATCACTAGGTCCTAAGGTGAGATAGTCATATATATTACTATAACACGAGACCAACTTTCATACTACATTGAATCAAAATCTAACACAAACCACCTGACTATGAACCATTATAATCATAGGGGGCACCCCATATCCCTTGTGTATCACACAACTTGGGGACACTAGGCTAAGAGTTCACTGAACTGGTGCAACAAAAATCTTGATCACTTTCTCAATTCATAGGGTTCCTAGAAAAACAATAAACCAGAGATGAGAATAATGAATCATAATATTATCATATCAACTAAAAATATTAAAATAAACATAAATCACATCTCACGGATGATGACCTTGCAAGAAATAACACCTTATTACATCACCCATAACACAATTTATAATAAACAACATCCCCATGTGGGATTTAATCTATATAAAGTATAAAAAACAAGGGGATAAACTAAGAGTTTTATATAAAACATGAAAGGTATTTGATAAATTTACAAACAATCCATTATCAAAATGGAATCGGGATGAAAATTCATTTATCAGCATTTAAAATAACACTTGAAATGTTACTTTAAAACTAATTGATGGGAAACCACACATAAAAACATTTAAAATTTAAACCATTATCTTTTAAAACCATTTATAGAACCTTTACATTTCCTTATTTTCTAACAAATATTTTAAATTTAGACCTTTTATCTTTCTGTGATCCCAATGGGGTGAAATGACTACAAATATAAATTTTATTTAAAATAAACCTTTTTAACAATTTAATAAAAAATTTCATTCAAAAAATATACTTATGAATTGGAAAACCATTAATAATATTTTATTCCAGGTGGGAAAAACAATTAAAACATTATGAAACCTATTTATACTATCACATATAGATTTAATTTTATAAATAAGGAATTAGAAGTCAACAAGCATTCAATGAAATGTCAATTAAAGGAAATATATAGAAAAATCTACCTTAATCAAAGTATAATAAATTAAAAACATTTCTATTTTGATAAAAAAAATCTCAACTAAGCCAATAGGATCTCTCTATAAGCCATAAACACCCAAAACTCGTAAATTAGATCCACACTGAATGTAGAAGCCTAAACCCACACTCTTGGTCCCAGTTCTAAAAACATTTTCTTCAAATACTGGATTTAATATTGAGTGGGATAAACCAAGATGAACATACATATTTTTTACATTATTTTTATAAAATTATCATTGCATTCACAATAATATCAAAATTCGAAGAATAGAAGGTTTACTATCTTTGAGGATTGGCTAAAAATGTAATTTATTTTATAATAATTATAAAATTTGTTCTATAATTGAACCACACTAGACCCCATTATAGATTAATTATAAGTTATACTCATATTCATAACCTAGAAATACTAAAAATTGGGCATTTAAAAATGCTAGTAAAAGGGATTTATCAAGGTTATAGAAGCACTGATAATGTAAGCAATGTTAATAAGTTAGATTTAACAGTTCTCGTAAAAAGCGTTGATTAAGGCCCCACTAAAAAGGTCATAATTTGTTTTTCACTCCCTAACCCTCTATCAGCACTTCCTACCCCCCATTATTAGTGCCTCCCCTACCCCTTTATCAATTCTTTAGAATCCCAACCTCCCACGCACACCCCTTCCTCTAGTGAGTTTCGAACTTGAGACCTACAGCTTATACACCAATGCCTTTTCCACTCTCATATAATTTTTATACATATTTTCTGATATATCTATATAATTATATATATTTTATTAATTTTTTGTATCCCTATATTTATATATATGTTTATATATATATATATATATTTAAATACATATATATTAATAAATATTTTTTAAAATGTATATCATTTTTTATCTATACAAGTTTTATATATTAAGAAGTATACTTTATATGTAAATATGTTTAATTATTTATTTATAAAATGAAATTTTGATGTGTGAATATATAAAAAATATGTATATATTATTATATATTTGATTATAAATAACAGTAATTTGTTAAAAATGGTAAAATTTAAATTCCATAATATCAATATGAATGTAACACATGGGAATAAATTAATTTCCCACTGAAAAATGAAGAAAATTACTCCCTTAAATGAGGCTTAAAATCCATAAAATATCAAAAAATTGGGGTACCTTGACTAAAAAATTAGTTTTGGAAGCATTCTGGGACTTTTTTGGCCTAAAATAATTTGGTAGAGGTTCACCTCTATCACTTATGGTATAGAGATCATCCCAGGGTTCGATTTGATATGTAGTAGATCCCAAACTGACACATGGATCAAAATTTATGGCTGTTTGAAATTCGAGTTACATTTTCAACATAATTTATTCCTTTTGTTAATTTTTTGATTTTTTAAATCTTCAAATTATTATTAAAAAAAAATTACTCAATAATAATTAGAAACTTATTAATTTAAAATATATTTCTAAATTACATTATAATCTATATTTACTAAATATCTTATATATTATGTGTAAATGCTTATTTAGCCTTATCTAAAACATATTTAAAAATATTTTTATTATATTTATATATATATAAATATATTTTAATATTAATATATTAATTTTAATGAAATATAATATAATTTTTGAAATATACTCTTTATACACACTAGTAAAAAACACTGGGGGGGGGGTCTTTATCAACACTTCTAAAAAAGCACTGATAATTAACCCTTTTTATCTGCCCTTTTTACTGGCATTGATAAAGGCCCCATTTATTAGTACATTTTTAGAAGTGTTGAAAAGACCCCTTTTATCAATGCTTTTTTAGTGCAGATATAGTGTGGCCTTTATCAGTACTTTTTTTCAAGCACTGATAAATGTCCCCCATTAATAGCGCTTTTTTAGTACTGTTAAAGACCCCAATTAATAATACAAAAAAGAGCTATTAAAGACCATTTTTAATTTTGTTTTTATAGCAAGGAAAAATGGGTCATTAATAGTGCCTTTATCTAGTTCTATTAAAACACTATAATTGGATAAACTGTGTTTTTTAGAAGTATAGGTAATGAAAAAATAATAAAGGGGTGAGCTCAAATGTTTAGTAAGGGAAAACTTATCAACATGTTATTATGGGTTAGATCAAAATAATTTTTTAAAAAATGAGTAGGGGAGAAATATATTATTGAAAATAACATGGAAAAAAATAGTTTTCCATAAGTAGTGATAGTGGAGCATGAAATCTCAAATGAACTGACAAGTACCATGGTATAATATTTTAAGATAACAGTGGAAACATGGAATAAGGAAGTGATATCATAAGATCATGAAATAAAAAATATGTGGAAAAAACATAAAACATGAAATCTTAAGCATAAGTTAAGGTTCACTTCCTAGAATATCATAGTGGATAGAGTCCCATGGTGGATTGGGTTGACTTCCCCTTTCTATAAATATAGTGGACAGAGTCCCAGAGTGGATTGATTTCACACCCCATTCCATTCATATTATCTCATGGGATATAATGATTAGACCAATGCATTGAAGAGATATATAATTTTATTCCCACCCATCACATAATTAAAACCACGATATGTTCATGAATACATATCCCATGTGAGGAAAAAATCATATATAAAGTATAATCATGATGAAAACCATGAGAAATAAGTGGGTTTCATAATATTGTCTCAAAACCTAGATGAAGGATATATTAATGGGATTCCCAAGAGAAGAAGTGATTAAATCATCTTTTATATTCATATTTTAACAGATAAGCATGGTCCTTGAATATTTATTTCAAATGTAGAAAATTCATGATAAGGATTGGAGATGTATGAATAAAAACGAACCACATAGGTAATGGTTTTTCAAAATGAGCAAAGGATATTTTAAGGAAAGAAATGGCTTATTATTTTCCTTTAAAATAGAATTAAAATAAGACTATTTTTTAAAAAATAATAATGGTTTTTAAAAAACATTTCTTGCTTAAAACATTTTATCAAGGTGGTAATTTCCATAAAATAAAATATAGAGAAGTTCCCTTAAATTTGGGTACATAAAAGAGATAATTCCAATGATAACACACATTATCCCCAATAATGAAGGGTAAATTAAACAAGGTATATATAAGAAACATATATAAAGACTATAGAATAAATACGTGAGAAAAATAATGAGAAAAATAAATTAAAATATTGAGAATATGTAACTTTAAATTAATAAGGGGGTTCAGAAGATCAAACAAATGATCCAAAAGGGAAAACCATTTTTTTATTCTAAAATAAATTTGTTTGAAATAACACATTATATGAAGGGACAATAAAATATCATTTTTAAAGTAGGATTAGTGTAATATAAAGGTCACATGAGATAACACATAATTAGGTTCTAATTATAATAAACATTTGTGGGAAAGGGAAATATGGACATTTTGTAAAACCATCATTAAAAAGGGTGGAAATTATTCTTAACAATGATATAGTTTTTTAGAATGAAATTATCAGAGATAAAATATTTTAATCTAAAATTAAATTTCCTTTAGACAAGAAGGAAAATTATCATTAATTAAAAAATTAGTGTGGAAATAACCATGAATATATTCAATAAGTCTAACATGAACCATTATAATTCAATAAAAGAGGTTAGAGTTAAGAAAAAGCCTTATAACATTAAAATGAATTGAATATTAAAACATAAAAAATGATAAATTGAGATGGATTTTTAAATCCATAATATTTAATGACAAAAATACATACATGCCAAACATTTACATCTCAAAAAGGGAACAATTGGTGAATACAAATCATATCTCATTAAATCAAAATTGACATGAAAAAACACTCACCTTGTATTACCTTTTATTTGAATATACTATAACCCATGTATAAAAAATATTACTATATTAATCACCTATTTAATAACCTTATTCATAACTATAAACTTTAATATCTTAAATTTATAATTATTCTATATATACATATTTGTTAGTTATTATCTATTTTCAATATCGTGTATGAGTAATATTGATCATTTTGAACAAGTTTTTTAATATTGATTTTTTTATTCATTTTTCACCCAATGTTCATCATTACTATATCATAACAGGTTTTAGAATTTGTTTTTTTATAATTATTTATAATTTTATAATTTCATTTTATGCGATTTCTGCTATTATTTTTAAAGATGAAATTAGAGATTAGCATGTTTTGGTGATTTTTAATGAATAGATATTACTATCTTAATTAATGAGTTTAATATTAATGTTACCATTATATAACCAAAATAAAATCATTATTTCCTTATTTATATCATATATTATTAGTAATTAAATTCTCATAGTCATCCACTATATTATTTTATAACATTATTCAAATAGGTCGTTAGACCAAACAATCCCGATCATACTATATGTAACACCATGTTATTTTTTTTTAATTTTTTAAAATAAATTCCATTTTTCAATGGATTTAATTACTTGCAATATCGAGTTCAAATAGACTATGATATACTATTAAAATATTGCTATTTAATATGACAATTATTTCTTAACCGTTATATTTGAGGGTATGAATAGGAATAACTAAAATAAAAAAAATTATACATTGTTAAATTTTTTAAAATAAATTCAGTGACTTTCAATCAATTATAAATAAAAATAAAAATCATTTTAAAGTAAAAAAATGTTTTTATAAAAAACTATTTTTATGGCTATGAAGTGTTTTTATCTTAATAAATTAAATTAATCACTATTACAAAATGATTTGAATAAAATTTATGTATTATAAATTTAATCATATGTTTTATCATTAATCTAATATTTTTCCTAAGAACAAGATAAGAATAAATCTAATTATATTCTTAAAAACTGTATTTTTTTCTCTAAAAAGTAGTTTCATCAATTTTTTTCATTATTTAAAATTAGTTTTTTTTTCACTTTTATAAAATTTATTAGAAAAAAATAACTTCAATTTTAGAATCATAATGTCTAAATTATATTATAGTGAATTTTTCATAATTTTATGAAAATATTATTTTTTTGATAAATTGTTAAAAATACCGATTTTAGTTAACAACTGTCTTTTTTTAAGTATTTACAAATCTAAATGTTGTTTAATAAGTTTAAAAGTAAAATAATTTCAATAATATTATTATAAATTTAATTTAAGTCATTTTAATAAATTTCATATTGAATTTTGATATAAAAAATTTTATACTTTTGAGATCATTTTCCTTAGAAGCCTGTTTTTTCTTCACGTCTGTAGGCTTTATTTCAAATTAAATTCTGCCACTTCTATGAATTAAATATTATAAAATGGATAAAATGGATTAAATATTAAAAACTATAATAATTAATATTATAAAATATGTTCAATTTAATTTTTATTCAAAATGAAAAGTGAAAAAAATTTAAACTAATTATTGTGGTTAAGGCTAAAACAGAGTTTTGTAGCTTACTTACACTTGTGTTAAAATTATTTTCACCCACACATAATATTTTTATTTAACAAATTTGATATAAAATTTAGAATAAGTTGGTACCAATTTTATAATATGATTCATTTTATTTTAATGATTATGGTACAAAACGCCTTGGTAGATAAATAAAAAACTAGTTACCGTTGTGAAAACTAAAATTGTAAAATTATGTAAACATAAGGTTATGGAATAAATTTTTTAATTTTTCTATTCTAGAGGTGTGGAAAGACCGTATATTCTCTCAAATACTTTAATTATCAGTATTTAGGAACTTTGGGTTTGCGTAACTTCACATTATTGAATAGTTGTGAGTATTTAAAAAAATTACACTCCTCAATTATAAAAGGGAAATTTATTCTCCCCACTTATTCACACATCATAATCCATTTTACGTGACCAAAAACTGAAAACAATACCTTCATAAAATCTTTATACATATTTTGTAGCTTCTTTTTTTCCCAAAAGACCAATCCTAGGGTCCTTATTATGAGATATAATGGTGGTTTTTATAAGTGATGGTAATTGTATTCACTAAACTCTTTTTTTTAATTATTTTCTTAACACCTCCTCCTCCAATGGCCCGAAGGCCTTCATTTTTTATTGATTTTAATAATCCACCTTTCAAGGGGTGAGGTGGAACCCTTACAAGGCATGTAGGCGTAAGTATTACATGGCCCGTAGGCCTTAGAGAAATTCATTGCCCGTAGGCTTAAAACATTAAATACAACCCAGACTAACTACTTGGAACTACTCATCCCCAACATCTTCATCGTGAAATCATCTCTCCACCTTCGCATGGCTATTCGTCTAGGCATTTCTGTGCATGCACAGGCTTGTCCCGATGGCAGGTTCCATACCCTCTCATTCTTGCAATCCGATTTAGCTTCTGCAGTGGTGAAAGCTCCTTGCTCATCCTCCTTGTAGAGCTTGTTTCTTGTAGGTTGTCTGGTTTTCATCTGCACTTTAAGGTGTCCTAAAGGCCTTGAGATGGCCCTAAGGCCTTACTGACCCGAAGGCCTGGGTGGCCCGAATGCCTTAAAGGACTCATGGACCAAATCGGTGGCCCAAAGGCCCAAACGGGGGCATATTCTCGGCTACTACAGTGCCATACAGTGCCTGCTACAGTCCCCGCTATAGTACCTGCTATAATACTGCATAGTTCCTGCTACAATACCTGCTATAGTACTGCTATAGTACCTGGAAATTCTGCTTTTGCTTGGTTTTGATCCCTGGTCGCTTGGATGCACCTATAGAGTCCTTACCAACTGGGCTAAGGCTCATGTGCTTCTTCATTCATATGATAATAACTAAAATATAATAACAATAATTTATAACATATACTGAGATATTATTATATTTATTGAATATCTTATATTTATCCCCTCGTCTATCAAATGGGAAACAAAATCATCGATCCTATGTACGACGGACTACCGCCTTGCGAACCGATGTAATTCATTTTCTTTCACAACATCTCAGGAAAGGATATAATGATGAATTTCAATTATATATACTATATTCATAATAAAATTATACTTCTATAATTATAATATCACATATAACTTCTTACCTTCAATTCTATGAGAATACGATATCATTGCTCGTGTGTGCATCAGACCGCCGTTTTGTAAAGTGATGTGATTCATTTTAAATTATAATTTACATGGAAGGTAATAAAGATAAATTTAATGAAAATTTGTGATATATATGAAATCATAACGACTCTTTTAATTTGATATATTGTTTAACTTTTTTCCTACCCTTTAATAAAATGGAAACATCGTTCATGCGTACGTACGACCAATCGTCTCCATGAACAATGCAATTCATTTTCTATCTCTAAATTTTATGGATTAATCTAAGTACATATATAAAAAATATATATTATATTTATATCATGGTTATAATTATGGGTATTATTGATCCATGATGAAATTAAAAATACCTAAAACACCAAACCAAAACTTATATGAAAAATAAAGAAGTTATTACCAAAAACATGATTTTAACTAGGAATTGTTAATAAATGGGTAATAAAAGTTCATAATTAAATCAAATATGATGTCATATATATTATTATAGTTATATAATATATTTATAATAAACCTATATTTATTATACAGGAGGTATGAATGTGTTTGAAGAAATTCAATACTTAAGGTATGTGATTTCAAGTTTCTGTTTTATTTTTTGGAGACATACGATATTAACCACTTTTTTCTTTTGTGTGGTGTTTATACAGACCCTATAACATGTTATATCATTAATATACTTAATTTAGTGATATTTAATGTCTTATTTTAGGAAATTATTCAATTGGTCTTGTTATCCAATATTACCAAAGCTTAAGGGAATTTCATCTTGAATTGTCTTCTTTGGAACATATGGTATTTTATACGCCTATATTCTTTTAGGAGGTGTATATACATCTCCTTTGAAATTCTATATCATGAATTTATTTATTCTAATGATATATAGAGTTTCATTTAATTTTATTATTTCATAAGGATTATGATTCAAAAATACCAAAGTGGTAAAGGTTTTATGTTACAATCTCATTGTTTATTGGGATTGTTTATGATTAGGATTCTGATGATGAAATATTAAGATATATCCCTCAAGAAACTAATTAATTTTCTTATAATATTGTTATGTCTAAAAAATACATGTTTTCCTTTCATTTTACTTTATGAACTAATGAGGTCAAAATAATGCTTTTAATGAAAATTGATTTCATTTCCCTCTTCGTTCAAAAATCATTTATATTCCAAATCCAAGTATTCTAAAAATTTATTCAATAATGATTCAATATGATTATTTAAATTAATTTTTAACCATGATTATATTATGAAAAAATTATTTAAAATGAATCTTCCTGTTTTTTTCCAAAAAAGATACTTTTAATTATTATTACAAAAATATAAAAGGAATATTCATTTTAACATGTACGCCATGAATGGTATTTCCCACTATCATGAACACCCAATTTTTTAAATATTCTTTTATAATTATCCAAGGATATTTTCAATTAAATTTATTTTGTTAAAATTTGGAGAGTTTTTAGATTTTAAATAATTTATTTCAAATAAAAAAGGTATTTTTCATCATGACATGTTCCTAGTGATATTTTAAAATCATTTACCATCAAAGATGAAATTCATTGATGATAATTAAACTTTAATGAGGATATTATAAAATGATTCCATAATTATTATTTCTATGGATGGTTTGTGTTTATGATGAAAAGATATTTATTAAACCTATTCCTTTTCCATTGATTATGTTATGATGAAATGATTAAATTTTTATTGAACCATATTATTTTCCATGGATTATGCTATGATGAAATTTTTATGAAACCTAATTATTTTCATGGGTTCTGATATGATGAATGTTTTATGATCTTGTGGAACAAATATGCATGGATCATGTGGTAGGTGGGACTTATATCTCCTTCTAGTTCATTTGGTAAAGTTTTATTTATCATTCGATATTGATTGGAAATAAACTAATGTTCTTGATCCGCTATGGAAAACATGCCCATATACTTGATCCACTATTGGAAATAAGTGATAATGCCATATTTATTATGAAATGGGAAATATGTTATGATTCATGATCAATTAGGAAATTGGAAATAGGTGACGATTCCTGATCCATTATGATTTTATGGTCTTCGTTGTTGACTTTAAAAAATAAAATGGTTTCTATACTTATAATGGTTACACACTCATACAAATAGAAATTATGGTTCATGATTGATATATTATGATGTATCACTCCTATGGTTCATGTATTTTGAAACGATAATGTTTTATTATATGAATCATGTTTATGATTCATGGTAGATTGGGTATGAAATTTGTAAGGTGTATTCCTAATATCTTAGCCTTATGATTATCTTATGTTCTCATATGATCATCGATTGAGATCTTCCAAGTTTACCCTTACTAAGAATCTGATCTCACAATTTATTATGTTTCATTTCCCCAGGTTATGAATAAATGTATCATGTATGATATGTGTAAGAAGGGTGTTAGTCAGGAATAACTTAGTGGGAGATGATGTAGTTCACTTATTAAATTTTTGTTTATGTCTCCAAGTTTCCAAATGAACTATACCTATATGATTTTGGCATGGATAATTAAGTTATGTAATGAATATTCATTTGTTAAGATATGATATTTATGTATGAGAAGTTTGAATCCTTATACTATAATTATTGGGGGATTGTAAATTGATTTAGTTGTAATATAATTATTCCAAATGAATAATGATTTTTTTTATTTTATTAGAGTAATATATATTAATTTCAGATAAGTAGAAGAATAGGTCCTGGATATGAATCTATTATATAGTATGAATGAATTTGTTTTCCTATTAGTATGCTCATTTTAGATGTTTGAATTTACAATTACTGTTCATTTCACATATTGTTAATAGGTAGAACAATTTTTCTTAAAATAATATTAATAATTCCAAAAACAAAATATTTTTCCATTATTCTCTTTTTGATGACCATCCACTAAAAGAGTTGAAAGAAAATGAAACATGATGCTCTATGAAGGCAGTAGTCCGCACACATACACAAATTCCATTTTCATTTTCCTCAAGGTAAAAGGGGAAAAGAGGTTAGTGGTTATTCAAAAAATTTAAAAACATTAAGTATAATATAAATTATAAAGTCATTATATAAGATATATAAAAATATTTTTTAAAGGAAAATACAAAAAAGAAACAACAATATGGAAAATTTTGTACTTCCGTTGAGAACTTTGATCTTCCCTTTGAGGATTCCTTGGAAAGGGAGGATTTAGTCCAAAATCTTGTATCTAGAAGCTTAAGGAAGTGAAATATTAGTATATAATAATGAAATAGGGTATAATTTTATAAGGGAACTAAAACATAGAGTGGTCTTGAGAGAGAGGTGAGAGGACCCTTTTATAATCAGAGGAAAATGGATTTTTTGTAAATAATCAGAACATCTAAATGCTTCCAGGACATTATTCAAGGGCCAATGGATTTAAAAGTTGTATATAGTTGATCGGAGAGGGGTTTGGTAAGATATATTACAACACCCTGAGATTTTGTGAATTTTGTTTTCAAAATAATTTAACCATTTTGATATTTTCCATTTCACGCAACACTAAAGATAACTCATTTTATATTAAAGAACTATGCTTTTCATGAATTATATGCAACCCCAAGTTAATCATGCACTAAACACAACATAAAATTTGGTCTACTCTACACAAAACACTGAGGTTATCTTGCGTTATATGGAATAATGACTTACCTCGATGACTTGTGTAATACTCAAGACCAAGGTTTACCGAAAAATAATATATTATTAAAATATTATTATTTAAAATAATTAGATAAAACCTTTAATTTAAATTATAGTTTATGAATAGTATTAACTTATTTATGAAAATATATGTTTTATACAATATAATATGACTTTATATGTTACTAATTAATTATAAATTGATATGAAAACCGATTGAATATAAAAGGAAATTTTATTATGGTCATAAAGCTATTTTACCCTACTAAATTAAATTTTCATTTATATATTCCAATGAACTAAGTAAAACATTCCTTTCACATGGAACATTGACTTGGCATATATTTCATGCAATGCCAAGTTTCTACAAAACATCATTTTAATTTTATAATTATTTAAACGAGTTAGTTATAACTTAGACATTAAAACATAGTAATATGAATAGTAAAAACTAATTTTAAAATATTTTTACAATTATTTATATTAATAAATCATATTTATAAAGAAAATTATAATTTTTATTGAATCCTTTATATGTTTAAAAAATACTATTTTCTCAAATGAACTACTTTTTATGTCCATCAGTGAAAACAATAATATTATTTTTAAACACTTTTAAAAATTTAATTTGATAAAATAATCTTCATTTATGAATTAATAAATTCACAATTATCCTAGGTTGAATATTTTGGATTTTTCTAAGAAACATAATTTTTTGATGAATAGTGAAAAATACTGCATTTTATGTCACAACCCGTCCTCGGGGCCCGTGCCGTGACTACCCCAAGCCCGCCTTCCATAGGCCAGGGGCTGGCGACTAGCACCAAGGCGTAAAACCCGGTAAAAAGGGAAGACATTGCCTTTGTAAAGTAAACAAACACCACAGAGCAAGCAATCAGTAGTAGTAAACACTAATTAAAAACTGGGTACAACAGTAAGTGCGGGAAAGTAAGTGGGCCATTATACAAACCCAAACTGAAAGTAATGTACAACTGGAAGGGAAAACAATAACTGAAAAGTAAAGCCACAATGTCAAGCTGTCCACTGGAAATACCACCTGAAGGGTGGGTACAGATAGCCTCCAATGCTCCTCGGGTCCAGCCGACCGCTCCGAGTACATCCCGCCCAGTGGTCTACCTCCAAGTACCGTCCTCCTCCGCAACCCTCAACCACGATCAGCACTGTCTGTCGTCTGCAACCAATACAATGTAGTGTGGGCATAGCCCGTGTAGGGGTGAGTATAAGCTACTCAGTAGGGACCCCGAGATCTTCGAAGGTCTCCCAGAATCCACAAAGGATAATACACAAAAGAAAGATACAATCACGAAGTAACATCCGACACTGCTTAGGTATATGCCCATACATATACCTAAGTCATCAATTCTCATTCGGCTCCAAAATCCGAGCCCATGTACAACCTAGTCCACACAGGAAAGAAAAATGTAAATCCACACAGGATAGCACAACACAATCCACATAGGAAAGTAGAACGTAAATCCACACAGGATAGCACAACACAATCCACATAGGAAAGCAAAACATGATTCAGCTCACACAGATATACTTCTTCAAAAGACAATAGAGATGATCAGATATTGCCACTGATTCATCAAATTCGTCGGACCCACAAAGGATCGATAGGTACTAACCCCCGTAATGACCCACATAGGATCTGACCCACAAAGGATCGATAGGTAACTAACCCCCACAAAGACCCACACAGGATCGGACCCACACAGGATCTGTAGGTGCTGGCTCACACAGAACCGCTGAGCGCTGACCCACACAGGATCGAACCCACATAGGATCTATAGCACTGATCCACGCAGGATCGCTGAGTGCTGAAGTCGTCGCCGTCGAATCCACTGAGGATCTCTGAACAGTCGTCGTCGTCCTCGCAGTCGCAACGCAGCCAACTCTAGGGTTCCCGCACACATCAAGATCGTTCAGGAGGGCCCACTCCACGAGCCGAGAGTCTGATAGATAAACTGAAACAAAGTCTGGATTTGATGTATCTAAAAGTTCAGTATCGTCAATAGGAACTCAACGTCGCAGACGACGCGTCAATCGGACGCCTGGTCTGAGAGTTATTGGCTTTTTCGTCCCAGGGGCCTGGTTGGTTTTTAAGTCAAAACCAACCCGACCATACTCCAACTGCATCCAAACCTCCAGCAGAGTAAGCCAAAAGATCCGTCTCACTAAGAGGAATCCAACAAAGTCGACGGCACGTCAATCGGACGTCCGGAGCTCAAGTTATGAGCATTTTCGCTACGAGGGCCCGGTTGGTTTCGTGTACAAACCAACTCAGATGAACCCAAAGTATTCCGAAACCTTCAGTGCAAAATACCGAAACGACCATCTCGATCCAAGGATCACATCGCAATTGACGGTACATCGATCGGAGGTTCGTAGCTCAAGTTATGGGAGACCGACCGGAAGTGGTTCGGTATTAAGGGGTTCAGGCCCGGTCCGACCCAGCCCGATACCCCCAGGGTCATCCTGAACCGGGTCCAGGTCCGGACCGCCTGGGCGTGGCCTGGCGTGGCCTGGGCGCGGCCCGGCCCAGTCGGCGCGGCCCGGCCCGGCCTGGGTGCGGCCCGGCCCAGTCGGCGTGGCCCGACCCATCCTGGGCGCGGCCCGGCCTGGCGGACCGGCCAGGCAGCCGGCCCGGCCTGGCGGACCGGCCAGGCAGCCGGCCCGGCCTGGCGGACCGGCCAGGCAGCCGGCCCGGCCTGGGCACGGCGCGCTGGCCAGGTGCTCGGCCAAACGGCCGAGCCGTTTGAGGGGGGGGGGGTGCCTGCCCCCCTGTCTTTGTAACCGCGGCCCCCCATTATGGGGGCCGCTTGAGCTGGCCGCCAGGGGTTTGTAACCCCCGACTTCTCCATGACTGGCTGACCAGCTTGGCCGGCCTGCTTCCGCCGCCACGGGACCGGCGACAGCCGGTCCCCCCTGCTCCGACACCGGCGTCCTGGAACCGGCCGCTGGTCTCCATGCTCCGCCGAGGCCCAGAACGGGCCACGACCTTGGTTTGTCCGGCGCAGCGCGTCGGCACCGTGCCCCTTCGCCGCGACCCCGCTCCGGCCACAGTGTCTTTGGGTTTCTCCAACGCGGCGCGACGGCGTCGCGACCTTGTTCGGTTTCACGGCACGGCGCGATGGCGCCGCGCATTCCTTGCCGTATGATCCCACCCGGTGCGACGACACCACACCATTCCCCTTCCAATCCACATTAGAAACAACAACATGGATAAAGGAGGAGGGTCGGTTGTGTTTGTGTGGTCCGACCCCCTCTCATTAATCGATAGAAATTGGTCATAACTCACAAAGAACGTCAAGGTAGTAATCACGAATGAAATAAATAAAACCCCTAACTTGAGCGTAGCTTGAAAGAAGGTTCGTTGCGGAAATAACTGTCGTGGGAAGAGGCATCGCGGAAGGAGATGTCGCGGAATGAGACGTCGACCTCCGAGGAATCCGACGTTCTTCGCGTTCTTCATGTTCTTCGACGAAGAAGATGAAGATACTCAAGTCTCCCTTAGCCTTTCTCCCAAAGCTCTCAAAAAACAAGCCTCTCCAACCCAAAATAAAATAAGTCCTTTACTTATTTTATTAACACAACTTAAGGATTGAAATTCAAAAGTTTAATTTAATCCACATAAATAAAAACACAAGTTGTCAAATTAAAAGAAGAGTTATGGAAGGTTAGGGAAGGTGAAGGGGTAGGGTTCATGTGGGCCCCACCACCCTCATAACCTCCATATGGAAGTTGGGTGGTTTTCCCCAACTTCCACCCCAAGCTTAATCCACTTAGAGTAAAAATAAAATTGATGCGTAATTTTATTTTTACCTTACACAAAAATTTAACAACTTCTCTCGTGTAAACGCAACTCCATAAATGGTGTTCCTAAGCAATTACCGGTGCTACGGTTCCATTGGTGCCCTTGTAATTCGATTCCGAGAACCGGTTCAAGAGTTTGAAAATCCCACTAGTTCGTTCACTGAACGTACCCAAGCTAAACTTCAGATAGAAATTCCGGGCACACCGGGCCTCAGAATCAAGTGCCGTGAGAAACTGCATTCTTGTAAAATCGCAAAGAAAATTAAGAAAAAATTTTCCTTGAATTTTACGGGTCTTTACATTACTCCCACCTCAGGGATTTACGTCCCCGTAAAGATACATCATATGCTAGGGAAACAAATGTGGGTACTGAGCACGCATCTGAGCCTCCCGCTCCCAAGTGCTCTCCTGGAGATTCCTGTGCTGCCATCTGATGCGCACAAGAGAAATCGAACATCCATGTAGGACCCGCTCCTGTCAATCCTCGATCTCCACTGGGACCTCCGTAAAAGTCTCCCCATCATCAACGTCAAGCTCCCCATGGTCAATGATATGCGACGGGTCATGCACGTATCTCCTCAGCTGAGATACGTGGAAGACGTCGTGCACCCAGTGCAACTGAGGTGGTAGAGCCACGAAATAAGACACCTCGCCAATCCTGCTGAGGACCTGGAACGGTCCGATGAAGCGTGGAGACAACTTTCCACCTCGGCCAAATCTTCGTAATCCACGTCGAGGTGAGACACACAAGAAGACGTGGTTGCTATCCTTGAACTCTAGTGGCCTTCGCCTCCTGTCATCATAAGACTTTTGCCGGCTCTGAGCTATCCTCATCCGCTCCTGGATGACCTGGACCTTCTCTGTCATGTCCTGGACCATCTCCGGTCCCACAAGTGCTGACTCCCCAGGGTCTATCCAGCACAAAGGAGATCTGCAAGGTCGGCCGTACAACGCCTCGAATGGTGCCATCCCGATGGTGGAGTAGTAACTGTTGTTGTACGAAAACTCCACCAAGGGTAGGTGGTCCTCCCAACTACGACCAAAGTCGAGAACACATGCGCGGAGCATGTCCTCGAGAGTCTGAATGGTCCTCTCCGTCTGACCATCTGTTTGAGGGTGAAAGGTGGTGCTCAAACGTAGATGCGTCCCGAACGCCTCCTGAAACCCCTTCCAAAGCAGGGAAGTAAAGCGAGCATCTCGATTAGAGATGATAGATGATGACACACTGTGAAGCCGTACAATCTCCTGAACGTAGAGACGTCCTAAGCTCTCCACTGAGCCCTGCTCTCTGATGGGTAAGAAGTGTGCCGACTTGGTGAGTCGGTCAACAATCAGCCAAATGGAGTCATGACCTCTGGAAGTGCGTGGAATTCTAGTCACGAAGTCCATATTTATGCCGTCCTACTTCCACTTCGGGACCTCCAAGGGCTGTACAAAGCCTGCTGGTACCTGGTGCTCTGCCTTTACCTGCTGGCAGGTGAGGCATCGAGAAATAAAATCCGCCACAGCCTTCTTCATGCCTGTCCACCAGTGCTGTCGTCTGAGATCCTGGTACATCTTTTCCACTCCAGGATGTACCGCCAAAGGAGAAGTGTTAAACTCTCTCAGCACCTCCTCCCGCAAAGCAATTGGTACCAAGGTATGTCCTCTGAAAAGGACGTCATGCTCTTATCCAAACAAGAAACCATTAGGTTCCTTCCCTGAGAATATCTGTGCATGCCGCGTCTCATAGTCGGCATCCCCACGCTGTGCCTCTCTGACCCGCTGTAGTAGTGGAGGGGTGAATGTGAGAGACTGAAGGAAGGCTGCTCCATTTCTATCCACGAAGGATATCTGCAAAGCAGCTAGCTGCTCTGTCGCCTCCTCAAGTAGCTGAATTCCTGTCCTCCTGTTGAGAGCATCGGCTACCACGTTCCCCTTCCCAGGAGTATGGACTATCTCAAAGTCATAGTCCTTGAAGAACTCGAGCCATCGCCACTGTCTCAGGTTCAGGTCCTTCTGAGATAAGATGTACCTAAGACTCTGATGGTCAGAAAAGACTGTAAAGCACTTGCCCATCAGGTAGTGCTGCCATGTCTTCAGAGCGAAGACCACTGCTGCTAACTCCAGGTCATGGGTAACGTAGTTCTGCTCATGCGGCCTCAACTGACGTGATCCATAGGAGATCACTGTATGCTCCTGCATCAGGACACATCCGAGTCCGGTCCCTGATGCATCATAGTAGACTACGTACCCTACTCCCTCCTCTGGAAGCCTCAAGATATTGGTGCTGGTCAATCTCTGTCTCATCTCCTAGAAGCTCTGTTGACATCTGTATGACCACACAAAGGGTTTCCCCTTCTTCGTCAAAGCTGAGAGTGGTGCCGCAACTCTGGAGAAGTTTGGAACAAATCTACGATAGTATCCAGCTAGTCCCAAGAAACTCCGCACCTCAGTCACGCTCCTGGGTGGCTCCCAAGCTAGCACTGCCTCAATCATCACAGGATCCACCACAACTCCTGCCTCATAGATGACGTGCCCCAAGAAGTGGACCTCGCATATCCAGAACTAACACTCCGAGAGATTTCCATAAAGCTGGTGCTCTCGGAGTGTTTCTAGTACAACCCGCAAGTGGTAGGCATGCTCCTCCTCAGTGGTCGAGTAAATCAAAATGTCGTCGATGAAGACCACGACAAAACGATCGAGGTATGGCTGAAAGATCCTGTTCATGAGGGCCATGAACACTGCTGGAGCATTGGTTACACCGAATGGCATAACCAAGAACTCATAGTTTCCATACCGACATCTAAAGGCCGTCTTCTGCACGTCCTCGTCTCGAACTCTGAGCTGATGATAGCCTGACCCGAGGTCTATCTTTGAGAACCACCGTGCTCCCTTGAGCTGATCGAAGAGGTCATCAATCCTCGGTAGCGGATACTTGTTTCTTACTGTCACCTGGTTCAGGCGACGATACTCGACACAAAGTCACAAACTCCCACCTTCCTTCTTGGGGAACAATATCGGGGAAGCCCAGGGTGAAACAATGGGTCGGATGAATCCCTTGCCCTGCAAGTCCTCCAACTGTACCCGTAGCTCTCAAAGCTCAGCGGGGGCCATCCGATACGCTGGAGTCGATATCGGGGCTGTCTCGGGGTACAGGTCAATATAAAAGTCTACCTCTCTGCGAGGAGGTAGTCCTGGAACGTTGTTGGGAAAGACATCCGCATACTGATCCACCACTGCAGGAAAACTAGGACTCCACACATCAACTTCTCCTAGGATGAGGCTAGCCAACTGATGAGTGATGGGCTGTCCTATCCTCGACGGAATTCCATCCTATGCTGCGAAGGCTCCCTTATCGCCAGTGAAGGTGAACCTGCTTCCGTCAGTGCGTACACATCGCACCTTGCACCTAAAACAGTAGATCTGAGCATGGACTGTAGATAACCAATACATGCCCAAGATGACGTCGTAAGGCCTCGACGCCACTACAAGAATATCCTAGCTGAAGCTCTCACCTCCTAGAGTAAGCTCACACTGCCGGAACTAGTGCGTAACCATCGAGTCTGCTCCCGTAGGAGTCTCTAGCCATAAGGATCGAGCTAACGACTCTGTTGGAATCTCCGAGCTCCGAAAAAGGGCAGCGGCTAGGAAAGAATGACTCGCTCCTGTGTCTATAAGAACTGCAGCAAGGGTGGAATAGACACAGATAGTACCTCGAATCATCTCAGGCGCATCGTGTTCATAGACCTCCGCTGCCTGGAGCTGTGCCTGTCTCTGCCCACCAGCTCCCTGTGGTCGGGGTGGACCTCCTGGTGGTGGTGGTGGTGGTAGGGCCTCAAAGCGTCGCCCACCACCTGCTGCTCGGCCAACTCCTCTGCCTCGTCTGCCTACTCCCTGTGGGCCGCCATAGTCTACCTTATGCCTCTACCTGGCTGGTCCCTCAACCGTCTGCTGCTCCTCGGCACAGCGGGTTGGGTAGTCATGAGCCACGTGGCCCTACCCGCCGCATGAGTAGCACTGCCTGCCTCTCGAAAGACTGGCTCCGCGCTATGTGTCCCGCACTGCTGAGCCAGTGTCCTGAGGTCGTCTGCCTAAGGGTCTAGTCTGTCTGGACCCATGAGTCATCCATCGACTGCCTGCTGCAGAAGACTCTACTACCTTCCACCCTGCGGTAAGTCTCGCTGCTGAAGAAGGCTCAGTAAGGAAGCTCTCGATCAAAAGGGCTCACTCCAGTACTCCTACATGAGTCGAAATGCTGAGGGAGATCAGCGATTCCCTGATCTCATGCCTCAATCCCTGCTCAAAGGTCTGGGCCCGGAAGAACGGGTACCGTATCATGTCTGTCGAGTAGCGCGAGAGATCGGTAAATCTCGCCGAGTACTGGGCGACCGTCAAGCTGCCCTGCCGCAGCTGTAGGAGCTCCTAGATGCGCATCACACGGAGGGTGGCTGGGACGAACTCTGAGCGAAAGAGGCTCTCAAAGTCCGTACATAGAAGAGATGCCTCATCATGAACCTATAGAATCAAGCTCCACCATCGGCCCGCTGCCGCGTGTAGTAAGCTCGCTGCGAGGATCACCATGAGGTCTGCTGGTGTCCTCACTAACCTAAAAACTCATACGACTGCCTCCAGCCAGTCCTTGGCTGCCATAGGGTCCGTCTCCCCACGGAACCTGGGCAGTCGCTGGTGCTGGAACTCATGCAGTGCACTAAGGTGACGTGCATCGTCAGCGGCTGGGGCTGGAAGCATCGGTGGCTCGGTGGGTAAAGGTACCGCCGGTGCCTCAGCTGTCAAAGGTCCCTGTACTGAGGCCTCGTCGCTCGGCGGGCTTTCATCACGCTCAAGTCACGGAACCCTATCTGGCTGCCATCGTGGGGCCATCCTGAAAAGGAAACAGGTGCGCCACGGTCAGAATAGTATACCTGGTGAGCTGACATAAATTAATCTCAATGAAAACTTGAAACACACATGCAATCAATGTTTTCGTGCATTAAGTCATAAATCAGAAGTCAGGGTCTTGGTGTACGGATACGTCAGCTGCCGCACCAACACTGGACTCCCTGGACTGCTAACCACACCCAATAAGCTTAACACTATTTCTTTACATAGAAAAAGATCAGAGTCCAACGTTCTGCGGTAGAAACAAACTCCTCTGATACCAATTTGTCACGACCCGTCCTCGGGGCCTGTGCTGTGACTACCGCAAGCCCGCCTTCCATAGGCTAGGGGCTGGCGACTAGCACCAAGGCGTAAATCCCAGTAAAAAGGGAAGGCATTGCCTTAGTAAAGTAAACAAACACCACAGAGCAAGCAAGCAGTAGTAGTAAACAGTAAGTAAAAACTGGGTACAACAGTAAGTGCGGGAATGTAAATGGCCAGTATACAAACCCAAACTGAAAGTAAAGTAGAACTGGAAGGGAAAACAGAAACTGAAAAGTAAAGCTACAATGTTGAGCTGTCCACTGGAAATCCCACCTGAAGGGTGGGTACATATAGACTCCACTGCTCCTCGGGTCCATCCGACCGCTCCGAGTACGTCCCGCCCAGTGGTCCACCTCCAGGTACCATCCTGCTCCGCAAGCCTCAACCACGATCAGCGATGTCCGTCGTCTATAACCAACACAACGTAGTGTGGGCATAGCCCGTCCAGGGGTGAGTATAAGCTACTCAGTAGGGACCTCGAGACCCCCTGAAGGTCTCCCAAAATCCACAGAGGATAATCCACAAAAGAAAGATAAAATCACAAAGTAACATCTGACACTGCTTAGGTATATGCCCATACATATACCTAAGTCATCAATTCTCGTTCGGCTCCAACATCCAAGCCCAAGTACAACCCAGTCCACATAGGAAAGAAAAACGTAAATCCACACAGGATAGCACAACAAAATCCACATAGGAAAGCAGAACGTAAATCCACACAGGATAGCACAACACAATCCACATAGGAAAGCAGAATGTAAATCCACACAGGATAGCACAACACAATCCACACAGGATAGAAAAACAAGATTCAGCGCACACAGGTATACTTATTTAAAAGATGATAGAGATGATCAGATATTCCCACTAATTCATCTATGTCGTCAGACCCACAAAGGATCGATAGGTACTAACCCCCGCAATGACCCACATAGGATCTGACCCACAAAGGATCGATAGGTAACTAACCCCCGCAAAGACCCACACAGGATCAGACCCACACAGGATCTGTAGGCGCTGGCTCACACAGAACCGCTGAGCGCTGACCCACACAGGATCATACCCACATAGGATCTGTAACACAGATCCATGCAGGATCGCTGAGTGCTGAAGTCGCCGCCATCGAATCCACTGAGGATCTCTGAACAGTCGTTGTCATCGTCGTCGCAGTCGCAACACAGCCAGCTCTAGGGTTCCCGCATACAACAAGATCATTCGGGAGGGTCCGCTCCATGAGCCGAGAGGTTGATACATCAACTGACACAAATTATGTATTTGATGTATCCAAAAGTTCCATATCGTCAACAGGAACTCAATGTCGTAGATGACGCGTCAATCGGATGCTCGGTCTGAGAGTTATTGGTTTTTTCGTCCCAGGGGCCCGGTTGGTTTTTAAGTCAAAACCAACCCGACCGTACTCCACCTGCGTAAAAACCTCTAGAGGAGTAAGCCAAAAGATACGTCTCACTAAGAGGAATCCAACAAAGTCGACGACACGTCAATCGGACGTCCGGAGCTCAAGTTATGAGCATTTCCGCTCCGAGGGCCCGGTTGGTTTCGTGTACGATCCAACTCAGCCGAACCCAAAGTATTCCAAAACCTTGAGTGTGATATACCGAAACAACTGTCTCGATCCAAGGATCGCATCGCAACTGACGGTACACCTATTGGAGGCTCGTAGCTCATGTTATGGGTGACCGACCAGAAGTGGTTCGGTATTAAGGGGTTCGGGCCCGGTCCGACACGGCCCGATACCCCCAGTGTCGGCCCGAACTGGGGCGAACCGAACTGGGTCCGGGTCCGGCCCTCTTGGGTGCGTCCCAGCTCGTCCTGGGCGTGGCCTGGCCTGGGGGACTGGCCCGGCAGCCGGCCCGGCCTGGGCGCGGCGCGCTGGGCGCACTGGCCAGGCGCTCGGCCAAACGACTGAGCCGTTTGAGGGGGGGGGGGGGGGGGCTGCCCCCTGTCTTTGTAACCGCGACCCCCCATTATGGGGGCTTCTTGAGCTGGCCGCTGGGGGTTTGTAACCCCTGACTTCACCATGACCAGCCGGCCCGCTTGGCCGGCCGGCTTCCGCCGCCACGGGACCGGCGACGGCCGGTCCCCCCTGCTCCGACACAGGCAGCCCGAAACTGGCCGCCGGTCTCCCTACTCCGCCGCGGCCCGGAACCGACTGTGACCTTGGTTCGTCCGGCGCGGCGCGTCGGTGCCACGCCCCTTCGCCGCGGCCCTGCTCTAGCCGCTGTGTCTTCGGGTTTCTCCAACGCGGCGCGACGACATCACAACCTTGTTCGGTTTCACGGCACGACGCAACGACCCTGCACATTCGTTGCCGTATGATCCCACGCGATGCGACGACACCATGCCATTCCTGTACCAATCCACATTAGAAACAACAACAGGATAAAGGAGGAGGGTCGGTCGTGTTTGTGCGGTCCGACCCCCTCTCGTTAATCGATAGCAATTGATCATAACTCACGAAGAACGTCAAGGTAGTAATCACGAACAAAATAAATAAAACCCCTACCTTGAGCGTAGCTTGAACGGAGGTTCATCGCGGAAATAACCATCACAGGAAGAGGCGTCGCAGAAGGAGACGTCGTAGAAGGAGACGTCGACCTCCGAGGAATCTGGCGTTCTTCGCGTTCTTCGTGTTCTTCGACGAAGAAGATGAAGATACTCAAGTCTCCCTTAGCCTTTCTCCCAAAGCTCTCAAATAACAAGCCTCTCCAACCCAAAATAAAATAAGTCCCTTACTTATTTTATTAACACAACTTAAGGTTTGAAATTCAAAAGTTGAATTTAATCCACATAAATAAAAACACAAGTTGTCAAATTAAAAGAAGAGTTATGGAAGGTTAGGGAAGGTGAAGGGGTAGGGTTTTTGTGGGCCCCACCACCCTCATAACCTCCATATGAAAGTTGGGTGGTTTTCCCCAACTTCCACCACAAGATTAATCCGCTTAGAGTAAAAATAAAATTTATGCTTAATTTTATTTTTACCTTCCACAAAAATTTAACAGCTTCTCTCATGTAAACGCATCTCCGGAAATGGTGTTCCTAAGCAATTATCGGCGCTACGGTTCCATCGGTGCCTTCAGAATTCGATTCCGAGCACCAGTTCAAGAGTTAGAAATTCCCACTCGTTAGTTCATTGAACGTACCTGAGCTAAACTTCGGATAGAAATTATGGGCACACCAGGCCTCAAAATCATGTGCCGTCAGAAATTGCGTTCTTGTAAAATCCCAAAGAAAATTAAGAAAAAATTTTCCTTGAATTTTACGGGTCTTTAAATTTTAGTTAAAAATAGCCTTTTTATTTAAATAATTATTATTGTTACATTATACTTTAAATTTGTTTTATGTTAAAATTAGATAAATTTTATATCTATTAATACAATTTAGGTAATTATAAACAATTTCAATTTGTAATTGAATATAAAAAAATAACAATCTTTTGAACATTTTTCTACTTTAAAAACTCACAATTTTATCCTGCTTATGAGTTTAGCATTAATATTAATTTTACCAATTTTGGGAATTTAATTAAAAAAAACCAATATAAACCATTTTAATAAGTATTATATTTCGAGTCTAATAATATAAACTTACTTTTTTACCCAAAAATATTATTAAAAGTGATTAAAATTTATCAGAGTGATTAAGGTCAAATGAAGCTTAATTAGGGACTAAACCTTAAAATTAAGGGCCCAAATGACCTATCCCCATCTACAACACCCATTTTCATTACATATTTTGGCAATAACCTTAAACTATTAATTTTGGTTGGTTTATTATGATTTTTTTTAAGTAAGGACATCTGTACAACTAACTTGTTTTCCAAAATTACATATGAGTCCTTTTCCTTCCCTATAAAGGGCCACCAACCCTCCCTCATCTTAACACCTCTAAAAACTCTTAAGCTCATCCAATAACTGACCAATAAAATTCAAATAAATCTTCCCTTACTCTTAGAATCATTCCCTTTGGTAGAAGGAAATCCAAGGTAGCCTTTTTTCGCAAACAAAAAGGAGTTACCTGATTAATTAGTGGAATATTCTCTCAATTCATTTCTTTTATTTTCATTCTCAACACCATCCAAATATCTTTATTCTATGATTATATAAAAAAAATATTATCCTAAATATTATATAATGTTTTTACTTAAATGGTTTGACCTATAATTACACACACCTCCATCTAAAGGGTAATAAACATACAATTTCTATGTACGACGAACTACTGCCTCACGAAACGATGATTGTTCGTTTTTCAATTACCACCAAACATGGTGGAAATTATGATGGAAAATGAATTTATATATGTAATATATTAAATTTATTATTTATTTATGCTTTTTTTTACAAAAAATATATTTTTTACATTCCTTTTTTTGTAAATATGATAATTTCATTTGAGGAAGTGTGGACTACCGCCCCCTCAAAGCGATATGATTTGTTCATACACCACATGGATTTTATTAAGGATGGTTTTAGTCAATATATAAGATATATATGATATAATAAATATAATTTAATAATGATATATATATATACATATATGTATTTTATATTAATTCTATCAACATGACAATTAAACGAAAACATTGTTCATGCGTACATACGACCTACCATCTCCATGAATGGTGTATTAATTTCACACTAATATATTCCATATATTATTATAATAAATATATAATTTATATAAATGAAATTTATATCAGGGTTTACATTCTATAAATTAATATATAAATCATAAAAACCAAAGATATAACAAATTAAGACACATGCGAATAATAAAGCTAATATTACCCGAAGTGAAATCTTAACATAGGATTATTAACAAGAAGGTAATATAAGGTAATAATTAAACCATATATGGTATTAGATATAATAATATGGTTCTATAAAATATGTTCAATAAATTTATATTTATCATATAGGTGGTTCAAACGCGTGTGATGAGAGTCAAGACCCAAGGTAAGGGGATTTCATCTCACTTTTTATTTCTGTGAGATACATACTATGTTCGACACTATTTCATTTTTTGTGGTGTATGCAATGATCATGATTTTATTATACGTATATTATACCTAAATTTATGGGTATTATCAAATCATTTTTATGAACTTTCATTCCTATGATTTAATTTTAAAAGTTACTAAATTGGTAAAAACGTTTTGTCTCAATATTCCTTCCTTGAGACTCATGTTTTGTTAGGAAACTAAACTCTTTTTAGGTGTATATACTTAAATTTTACATGTTATATCATGAATCTAATTATTTTCATTATATTTTATTCTTAATGTAATTTATTTTTCTTACATGGATTATATGATCCCAAGTTACTAAGTTATAAGAGTTTATTGAGACAATATCATCACTTTTTGAGATTGTTTACATTTATGCTTAATTTGATGAATTATTAGGTTATATCTCTTAAAAAATTCATGAATTTTCTTATAATCTAGTTATTTATGCTATATTAAAGAAATGGTACCATTTTATACTCTCTAGTACATAAGATATTTAAGAAAATGTTTTTAAGAAAGCTCGACTTTACACTCTCTTCGGTCGGAAATCTATGTTCCTTCAAACCATATTTCCTAAAAAGGGTTTCCAATAATATTATACTAATATCCTATGATAATTAAAATAAATAATTATCCTTTTTGTCTTTTACTAATTTTTTCAAAGTAATATTCTTGTCACATTTTTAATGAAGCCATTTTTTATCCTTTTTACCATGCAAAAGAAATGTCCTTTTTACCTCATTTGACATGTACACATTTTTTCACCTTCAATCCTTTGAAGATTTATTTTTATATTTAATGGTTTTTTTAATAAATTTATTTTGAAATATATTTTCAAGGAAAATGATTTTCAAAAAATTTCCTAAACATCATTTATAAGTTTTCAAGGAAAATATTGTTCGTAATGTTTTCAAACATTTTTTATAAGTTTCCAAGGAAAATAGTTTTCAAAACATGTTTAATATTTATTTATATGTTTTGAAATTATTTTCAAGGAAAATGGTTTTCAAAAAATTTACAAGATATATTTATAAGATTTTAAATTACTTTTTATAAAAATAGTTTTCAAAACTTTTTAAAACACTATTTATAAGTTTTCAACGTATTTTTGAGGAACTGATTTTAAAAAAATTTCAAGTTTTATTTATAAGATTAAAAAGTGTTTTTGAATAAAAAATGTTTTTAAAATATTTTGAAGCTTATTTTTTAAGTTTTCAAAGAAACGTGTTTTCAAATTTTTTCACGTATTATTTATAAGTTTTAAAGTTATTTTCTATGAAAATTATTATCAAATGGTTTTATGTATTTAAAATAATTTTTCGAAGAAGAAATGATATTTTTATCAAGAAATGTTTTTGAAAGATATTTCACAATTATTTTCTATCTAAGATGATGTTCGTTGATGTTACTCATGCCCTTCTAGGAAATTATCTAAAGGTTCCATTCATATCCTTTCTATGAATGGGTCATACTTAATTTCATAGTCTTTTTTATACCTGTTTCTTTCCCATGGGTTATATGTTTATGAAATCCATTTATCTTCTATAGGTTTTATCTTTATGGAATAAATTTTGTTTTCCAATGTTTATATTCTTTTGAAACCAACTTATTTAAATGGGTTATGCTTTGATGAAATGATTATGATACCTATCTATTTTCTACTGGTTATGATGTTATAAAATTTTAATTATACCCATTTCAATTTATGGGTTATGATTTGATGTTTATATAACCCATCTCTTTTCTTGGGTCATGATATGATGAATGTTCTGTGGCACATGCATGTATGATTTTATTATATGAAAGGTGGGGCCTATATCTCCCTCAAATGAATTAGGTAATTTTAAAAGTTTATGATCTCAAAGGGTACACAAGAGTACATACCAAGACTGAAACAAGAGGATACATAGGAGAACATCACAAGCCCAAAAAAAGAGGGTAAACGAGAGAAACTCCCAAGCCTAAAATAAGAGGGTAAATGGGAGGAAATCCCAAACTTAGAACAAGAGGGTACATGGGAGGACATACCAATACCGAAACAATAGAGTACACATGTGGGCATCCTAATCCTGATGAAGGTACATGGGCGATTAGCCCAAAGCCTAACATGTTATAAAGGCCTTGGTAGGTCACCTTGACATAGGGTTTTTAAATACTTATGTATTTTTTATAATTCCATGTTTTATTCCTAATTTATTATTTCAAAGATTATGTTATTTATTTATTTATAGTTTTATGTATTATCATATTCCAATTTTTTTATGATATCGAATATACAAGGATCATCAAATGTTATCCTCATCTTTTATACCCTTTTGTTCATGTTATGCTTACACATTTTCTTGATTTACCCTTACTGAGTATATAATCTCGCCCCTTTATTATGTTTTCTTTTTATAGGTTATGAAGAAATGTTTTAGGTTGACGTACTAAAGTTTTATATATTTATGGGAGATGTTTAAGATCTTTCACCAGGATATTGGATTTTGTTTCCATTTTTCCAACGACTCTAAACTATTATGGTTCTCATGAATGTATTTTTGCAATGTACTAAATATTTATCTAAAATTATGTAATATCCATGTATGTTAATCATAGGTTTCTATATAAATCCTCTACCATGTATTTTCACACATGTTTTAAACATTTATTGAGTCCTTTAACATTTTATTTTTACATTTTTCGATTTTGGTTTTTACCTTGGAAACTAATTTTTAACTAAGTAATTTATATTTTACTAAATATATAAGATGACCCATATTAACAAATTTAGATTTTTTAAACAAAAATTACCCCTAATTTAATCTAATTAAATTTTAAAATATGAGAAAATTAAATTTTAAATTAAAGAATATAATATATAGAAAAATCCTTTTTGTGGAAAAATGATGCTTTATCCATTAAATGTTCTTAATATTATATATAATTAATTTAAAATAAAATGCGTGAAAATATATTTTTATATATGTGTAAGAAACATATCAAAGTTATTTTATAAAATAGGTAAAATTTTATTTATTATATAATAATTACAAAACATTAATAAAATAATTATTTAAAAATATATCTTTCCTCTATCATGGTTATTAAATTTAATATTAGTAATCATAATTTTATGCCTAAAAATAAAATTAACCTTATTAAATAATATGAAAATATTGATATGAAATATGAAATCTGTTTTTTATATTTAATTTATAAAAGTGATGAATACAAATTTTTAACATAGGTGAATAAAATATTTTTGAAATAAAATATTATGCAAGTTTTCAAAATGATAAACATGGGTTTTAGAAATAAAACATATTATTTTTAAATGGTTTTTTACTTTATTAATATATATATACGTAATATATAAAAAAGGTTTAAAAAAGTGTTTAATTGATTCTTGTATTGGTATTTTTTCAACATTTACCTAAAAATTCATTATTTTTGAGAAATAACAAAAATTAAACCAAGGAAAATATTTTTATTAGAAATACAAAAATTAAATTAGTATGGTCAAATTAAAATTATAAAATAAAAATATAATGAAACCAATTTTTATAGAAAAATATATTTTTAAAATATTAAGAGTTATTAATTTTATTTTCTTTCAATTATTATTAGATTAGTGTTAATATAATTTTCATATAACAAATATATATTATCTATAATATATTTATTTTATTTAAATAAATATCATAAATACCTAATTTTATTAAAAATAAAATTTTCAAAATAAAATGATCTTGTTAATTCTACAAAATGCATTAGTAATTAAACGTTCTTTTTCATTAAAAGTTCAAATAAAAAATATGAGAAATACATGTGATAAATAACGTATTAAATTAATAGTTATATATTTAAATCATCCAAATTTCTATTTATATAAGCCTTAAATATCTCTATGCAAGAGTTAAGACTATGTTAAGATCTGGTGGTAGTTTTTGTTAGTGATTCTATTAGCATGGATCTCATGGAAATTTCTACGAGATTGAACTTCTTTCACATAAAATTTCATTCATACCATAATTTTTGGAGTTTAACATGGCCTTAGTAAAACCCTATTGAAGCTACCTCTAATGAACATACATAGTGAAATTTTAGGTTGTTATCCCAAAACCTTATTCATGGCCACACAAACCCAAGGATTCATGGGAGAAGACCAAACCATGAAATAATGGGTGTATGGGGGAAAATTGGAAAAGAATGAAAATAAAAGGAATATTTACATTGGAAATCCTCTTAAAATCAAGTTGGAGGGAAAAAATCATTGAGGATGGAGGAGAGGACCATCGAAGGTCATACCCAAGCTCCAGAAAAAATGCATGAGGGAGGGGAAGGGTGTCCAAACCATAAAATCAAGAAGGGGATACATATAAAATCACTTTTAAATGAAAACTAGGAAACACAAAAGATTATTTCATAGTTCAAAAAATAGTACACCAAACTTAAATCCTTTACTTGACATACCTTGGATATATTTCATGGTTTGGCCAAACCATTCTAAATACCATGTTACAACCTTGAATGAATGTCAAAAATGTGTTGCAGGTTCTTTATTAGAAGGTGGGATGGTATTCACTAACCATGTGCCAACTGTGCACCTAGTACTCTAACCTCAAAAATTTTAAAATAAGCGGAAATTAAACCTAAAACTCAAGGGGAAGATTAAATATCAATAAATGAATAAAATATTAAGGAAAAGTAAAGGTTGGGTGTGAAAAGTCTCCCCACTATAACTCTTTATTCCCAAAACAATTCATTTGTAAAAGGTGGAAAATAATGGGATGATCAAATATGAACACCCCAAAAGGTTATGGGGGGTATAGGGTAGCATGAAAACAACATAAGTGAAGTGAAAAATTCCAACCAAAACTAATCCTCAAGGTCAGTAGAAAATATCCCCATATATCATCTAAACAATCCAAGAAAAATTCAAATCCTAATCAAGAATCACAATTCATAGAGAACACTGACACATACTTAGAGATCTCCACCATTTATATTTGATCTATAATATTGTATTGATGAGATAGAAAATATAAATAAGATCAATCACCATGAATAAACCCTTATAAAAAACCCCAAACAACCATTAAATAAACTAGATCCGAATTACTATGAAGGTAACACAACTGATGAGAAAACTTGACATCCACAAAATAAAATACCTCAAAGCCTCTGATCCAAAAAGCGAAGCAAGAGACCACCCAAAAAATTACCTCATTAAAAAGAATATGGTCCCCAACCCTAGGTTGAAAAAATCAAAAGAGGGTAGTCTAAGACATAAATACTAGAACACAATCTCATAGAAACCACCATAAAAAAACTAGAACCAATCATGATCTGGACTATAATAAAGATGCACTCATCCTAGATACCGAAACATAGACCCAAGGTTCTCCTATATTTAACCCATTAAGAACATAAACTCAATACATCATAAATTTATATCCCAAGAAAACACAAGCCAATCAATGATAAAAAAAACCCAATATCCATAAAAGAATAATATAATAGATACCTAATACACATCCAATGAAATAAAATAACAAACCATCATCTAAAACCAGATTACACATAATAATTCATATTCCAATAATTCAACTTAAAAAACATTTTAATATGGCCCAATTGGCCACAATAATGAAAATATCTTAGAGATTTCAAATGAGAATGTTTAGAATACCAAGGAGATTCATAATGGATGAACAAAAGAGATATCTTATTCTTTTAAGAAGAAACCACCCACTAAGGTGGACGACCCTCACCAACTTTCCCTTATAAATCAGTGTAAACCAAACTATACTTATCACCAAACAAAACATATTCACATATATCAATCAAAGAAGGCACATCTCCCACCATTTGTTTTCCTACCATATTGGATTCCACTAATAAGGATCTCTAGCCAACGAGCCCGTACCCGAGTGGTAAGGGCTCCTACTTGGCATCCAAGAGACCCAGGTTCAAAACCAAGTGGAGGTGAATTTCTGGGGTACTGTAGCAGTACTGTAGAAGGCACTATAGCAGTACTGTAGTAGGCCTTGTTTAGTACTGTAACAGCTAGACTATTCACTTGATTTGGGCTTTCGGGCCACTGGTTTGGGCCTACGGGTCTCAGGGCCTTCAGGCCATCAAAGGCCTTCGGGCCACAGGGCCTTCAGGCCATTGAAGACCATGAAGTAGCCCAGTTCACACAGATCAGGCCCAGATGAGGATCAGAGCACCAGTAGTAGTCACCAGAAGCAGAGCTAACCAGATTGGAAGAATGAGAGGGTATGTCAACCACCATCGGGACCAGGCACCGTGTAGCTTTGTACGGGGTAATGCTAGCCGATCAACAATGCAGGTGGGGAGATAAAGGAAATAAAATATGCAGAAGCTGGGGAGGGGAAGTTCTAGTGGGCTGGGCCTACGAGTCATGTATTGGGCATGGTATGCCTTTAGGCCTTTGGGTCATGTATTATGGGTCATGTCGGGCCTTGTGCCTTGGGCCTACGGGTCATGTACGAGTTCCCCTTCAATCCGTAAAAGGGGGATTATCTATAATAAAATAAAAATAAGGCCTTCAGGACATTCAGGATAATAAGGATCTGTAACAAAATTTTCATAATAATTTAGAACATACTTCAATACAACTTCCCCTTGGCTCAAGAAAAGGAATATTTTGAAGAGATGAGACTTTAAATCATCATTATTGGCCATCATGAGAGAAAATAATACACAATATAAGAAATTTTAAACATATTCCTTCACTTACCTCTCTCCCCAATTGTGGATAATGAACTCAATGGCCTTATCCAATTTTATTACCTCAGGAGAGTTCTATTTAATAAATTTTATCTTGAAAAATTCCCAATAATTTCCCTCATGAAACAAATAATGTACCATAGACTCCCACAATATTATGCTAGGCCCTTAAAAAAACACTCATGAACTCCATTATTGAAGCTTCAGTAGTTTCCAAGGAATTGAATATTTCCTCACTATCCTCTATCTACATCATTTATTCATGAGTAACTCAATCACCATGGAAATAAGGAGGTCAATGATTCATTAATACTTAAACATGGTTAAAGTGAGTGGATGATTTTGTCTCCACTAATTGATCCTGATTTTGGGTAGATTCCAAAATCATGGAAACCACTTTTATGTGATGATAAGATTCTCCTTGAAGGTCATCATAATGAACAAACCTTCCACTCTTCTTAGAAAAAATATATGGGAGGAATTATATTAATAATATGAAACATAAATTATATTAGTTCATATTTCCCAAACTAAAACACATAATGTCACCATAAGTTCAAAAAAAATCTAGGAAACATCTCCAAAACCAAGACACACAATAAAAACCCTTTTTCAACTACTTATATATTTGGAAAACAAGTCCCTCCTTTAAGCCATTTCATATTTCTTGTAAAATATATTATTCTTTCTAAAAATAAAGGACCCCTCTTGAATTTATTAAAATTCCTTTTTTTTCAAAATACACTACAAATATCATCTTAAAACAATTTAATTTTGGAATAAAAATCACATCTCAAGATGATTTTATAAAAAAGAAATAGAAATACATAGTTTTAGAACCAAAATATTTCACGAATATACTTCTTTGAATCAAAATAAACACTTTAAAAATTATTTCTTTCTTACAAACAAACAATTATCTAAAATAAAATCCATTCTTTAAAACACAAATCTAGAAGTAGAGGAAATAAAATCAGTCAAAATCATACCCAACAAAAAAACTTCACAATGAAAATCTCACTTAATTAACCCTACATAAATAGTAAATACCACAGGAACCAATTCAGGAAGAAAGAGAATAAAAATAATACATCTGGGTGAAACAAAACTATGCATGGTTTGACTGCATGGGATAGAAAAATATGTGATGACTATGAAAAAACCATTAAAATGGTTTCTAGAACCAGCCACATGGGCTCCACATGTATTTCAAGACCATGCATCTTGATTTATCTATTCATTTTCACCCTAAAATTCAATAAAACCCCTAAATCATTGATATAATTTTTGAGGATCAAAATATCATCATCCAAATTTGATATCCATAAAAAATAATCACAACCTGTATTCAAAATCAAGTCTCAAGCCAAAAATACCAATAGAAACTAATGTTTCCTCAAGAAAAGAGGTAATTATAAACATACTAAAGATCTACCTCTTATGTTCCAATAATACTATTTCTTCCTTATACCATGATGAAACCCAAATAACAAGATAGTGATCTGATAGAATTTTATCCTGAACTAGCTTGGGTCACCTGTGAACTGGGCACTATGGCTGGTCCATAGTAAGTTCTGAGGTGCATTCCCAATCACCTAGGGAAACAACATAGTTCTAGGGTATCAAAACATAACCATTAGGAATAATTTTACCCTTATAAATATAAAAAACCACATCATGTAATCTACATACAAATTTGGAATAACCCATCTATGTATCAGAAACCCATACACAAAAGGAAGATGCTCAAATAAAATAGAATCATCCTACAAGTGTATATGTAGCAAGTATGAAAAAATAACTCATAAACCACATCAGTAGATCATATGAATATAAATCAATAAACAACATCACATATATAACATAAATCAAAAGTTATGTCCAGGATAATAAAGCCGATACATAACATCCCAAAATAAAAGCCAAACCCAACCAGCTTCCAAGCGTCCCCACAGGACCCACAATACTCACCAACTATCATACCACCAATCCTCAAACCAACCTAAATAAAAATAGGTAAAAATTCAAAACTAGGGATCCTAATGTAAAATAGTAGAGGTTTATACACCCATTTGTGTATAAAGGGTGTGAGGTAAATGTTCCCATGGGGATTTCGTGAAATAGTTTGTGTAATTCCCATAAAAATAAATTTATTTATTTATAGTTTGAAAAAAATAGAAAATAGGTTTTTAAAAGTAAACCTAAAAAATAAAAAACCATTCTATAAACCATTTTAATGAGAATTTTTTTTATAAATATGCACTTCCAAATATTTATAAATAATTTTTTAGTTTTTTTCAAATGAAATCCAATTACTTTTTCAAACCCACACTTTATTAAAATCTTGAACATTTAAAAAAACTCCTCTTTATCATTTGGAAAAAAATTATTTTCTAATTTAATCTTTAAAATTTCATTATGGAAATGAAAACAATTTGCAACAATGAAATTTAACAATAAAAAAGGCACCATATCATCAATGGAACGAAGGAAAGAAATGACTTTCCATGGTTCCAAACATTCCAATCAAATGGTGGGATGAAACAAATAGTAAGGGAATCCCCTAAGAAATTTTATTATGAAAAATAAGAATCATTTTCAACTCACTAGGTCTTAAAGTTTGATGATCATGAAGGAAATATAACACAAGAATAAATATTTCACTATGTAGAGTCCAAAACTAAAATAAACTACCCAACTATCCCACACTAGAATCATTAAGTGGATTCCCTTGGCCCTGGTGTATCACAAAACTGTGGGGGAATAACTAATTTGTGAACTGGACTAGTGTAGAAAAAATCTAGACCTGTCTCTTCATGCCTAGGGTTTCCCTGAAAGCAATAAAAAATATGTGGAAAATAATGAATCATAAGATCAATATACGATCCAAAAACAATATCATAAAAAAATATCATCTCACCTTCAACAACACCATAACAAATAGATCACTATATATCATCTATAACATAATTTATAATAAACAAAATCATTTTTAGGGAGCTTCAATCCGTATCAAGTATAAAAAACAATGGGATCATCTGAGGGTCTCACATTCAACATGAAAAATATCTTATAAAGTGATAAATGAGCCTTTACTAAAAAAAATTAGGAGGATAATTCATTTATAACCTTTTTAAATCCCAATTTAAAATTTTCATTTAAAACCAATAAATGAGAAACTACACATAAAACCATTTAAAAATAAACCCTCTTCATTTGATACCATTTGTGAAATTCAATAATATAATCCTTTTCGAAAAAATCCATTACTTTACTCTTTCCAAGACCCAAATAGGGTAAAATGCCTCCAAATATTAATTTAATTTTAAAAAATCCTTCCAAAATCTTTTATAAAACACTTAGTTTTTAAAACATATCTATATATTGTAGAAATATATTAGGAACCTTTTATTACAACTGATAAAAAACATAAAACACTATAAAATCCATTTATACTTTGACATATATATTTAATTTAATGAATAAGTAATTATAAAAAAGCAAGCATTAAATTAAATGTTAATTGAAGTATATATATTAAAACATCTTTATCCATATATGTGGAACCAAGCTATAACACACCCCCATTGATAGTGAAGTACAACTAAGAAAAGATGGTCCCTCTAAAATCCCTAAACAAAAAAACCCCCCAATCTAAAACAACCCTAAACAACTATTCTTGTCTACACCATTACAAGGGTTCATGGGAGACTAAAACAAGAAATAATGGTTTTATGGGGGAATATATGGGATGAAAAAAGGAAAATAAATATTTAAATTGAAAATATACTTGAAATCAAGGTGGAGGAACTCAAAACCAGTGAGGATAGGAGCTCCCTAGGTCACATACAAACTTTGTATGAATGAATGAAGGTGGAGAAGTGGGTTTAACCCTAAAAAATTAAGTGCGAGTCATGTAAAAGTACTTTTTTACTAAAATATAATTAAATTTCATGGATTCCTCATGGTTCAACAAACCATCCATCAACCGTGAATCCTTCACAAGAAACACTTGGGACACATTGCATGGTTTCGATACATAGTTAGATAAATTGTGCACCAACCATGAGAGTGTCTCAGATATGCGATGTATGTTTTATATAGGAAATCAGCATGGTTGGAACTAACCATTTTTCTAGCACTTCAACCTTACAATTTTGATAACTCAAGGAAATTAAACCTAAATCTCAAGGGAAATAATAGAAATCAATAAATGAAAAAAATATTAAATAAAATAAAGTTCTTGGTGAAATATTTTTTCTAGGAATGAAAATTAGTGGTTGTATTAAATTTGGTTTAGAGTAATAGTTATTTCACATGAATTTTTTAGAAACAGAATATAAATATATTGTTTTTTACATTTCAAATTACTTGTTTTTTTCTTTTATTCTCCCCTATGTTATCAACTTTTAGTTTTCTTCTCTTAATTATGAATATCCCAAGTATGAATTTTTTTAAATAAAGAAAATTTCCTCTATGATGGATATTTTAATATGTTTTTTTATGTTATGAAGATGATACTTCTAAAAAATTAGTAAAAGAGAAAAGTGAATTGTTTCTTATGCTAAGTAGGAAAAATAAATTATTATTGCTACCTGGAATAACTCATTGAATATGTTCTAAGATAAAATCACTTACTTGTGATGATTTTTGAGTTAATATTTAATTTAAATACATATACTGATCATTATTTATTTTCTACAATAGTTTATATTTAATTTGGTGGAATCTAGATAAATAGAAGTATTAAAGAGATGTTATTACAATGAGAAAATCCTACTGAAGTTGTGAGAGTCTATACAAAGATGATTAGAAATCATAGTTGCTTTAATCAAAAGAGTAAAATATTTAGCTAATTTTTTTATTGTTTGAGAATTTCTTGAGAATATTATAGGTATATTTGAGGTGGTGGATAAGTCCTTGAGATGATTCAAGCTGAGAAGGAAAAAATTTTCAATTGTAGTGCTGAAGATAAATTCAAAAAAGTACCAAAAGCTATATAACTTATAAGGTTCCTAAGATCCATAAAGATTAATTAAAACATATTCTAAAGGTTTTATATACTTTATAAGGTATGACAAATAACTTTATAAACTTCACAAAGTTTTTAAAGTTTTAATGTAGCAATTCTTAAGGTCATAGTAGGAGTTTTTAGGGTTTGATATAGTGAAACTTTACAAGGTTGATCATTATAAGTTTTATAAAAATAATTTAGGGTTTTCATTATTTATAGTGTATAATTTTAGCACATTATAAATTCAAATTGACCATAAAAAATCATAATGTTCAGAAAACCATTAAAAATGGTTAAAACGGGGGGGGGGGACTTCATATGGCTCCATCCACTATGTAAACTAGGGAGGATAAATATAATAACATACATTTTAGTGAAACTTGTGATATAGAGAAATATAGAATTGTTTATTTTGAATAAAATAATTATATTATATGATTATTTGGATTTTTATTCATGGATTAACACTTCATGATTATTCAAGTGGACTGAGATTCATGCTTATAAGTGTTTGACATTATAAGATGTTATTCCATGTCCCAATGCATATGTATTTGCACACATAGATAAATATTTATATTTTTTTAAATAAATTGAATTTTTTGAAAAATAAGATTGTGATATTTAATATCACATAAATTAAATGTTATCTAGAATCTTGGATAGTTGAATTTAAATATTTGAGTAGGATTTTCAGGGATATTGAGAGATAATTTAAATGGGAAAATATCTACCTATTTTAATAAAGATATTTCATATTGATAAAACATTTATGATTATCTATAATTAAAATTTGACACAAAATATTCTTGGTTTAATGTGAATATAAAAGAAAGGGAATAAGAATAAGAATAAGAATTCTTTTTAGAGAGACCTCTAATAGTGATATTATTATAAATAATCACATCCTATTAAAGAAGAAGAATGCCATGATACTATTTGGATTAGAATATCATCCCAATATTAAAGGAGGATAAATAGATAAATTTTAAGATTAACCTATTTAATGAAGATTATAGAGAATAATTCCTTCAATATATTTGTATCATTGATGGAAATCATGAGAAATCTATTAAATCAGCTTAAGAAGAAGAGAAATGTTGATGTGTTGCTACATCGAAGAGATATAAGTGGTTGAATTCCTACTCCCTTGTTAAAAGGAGGAACCATTCAAGGGTTTTACGAGAAAATAAACACTATTGGGAGGCCATACTTGCTAAAAGAGCTAAATACTATTAGATATAGTATGAAGATATATTTAAACATGTTTATTTTAAAGTATAAGGAAGTGGACAATACCATCCTTAGGGAGTGTGGATGATACCTTCAAAACCTTACCCAATGATTGTTTAGGAACTTGTGATAATAGAAATATAATATTTATAATCTTTATATTAATGAGATTCCTTCATGGTAAAAGAATAGGTTTTATTAAGGTTTCAAACATTGTAAAAATCCTTGTGTGTTATTTTTACTATTTATTCATCATTTCATACTAAGGTAAGGGTTGAATTAACATAATAATATCCATATCTATTAACTAGGATAGAGGTTCTAGTATCAAGTGGGGATTAATAAAATATTAAACTCTATAAAAGTTGGTCACATCAATTCTCCCACCACCCTCTCAGTGTCCCTACACAATCTACCAGGCACTTTAAGTAGCATAAAATCTAATATAGATAGTCCTTTGATTAAATCTATTTTATTTTTCCATTTGTTTTAAAATCTTATATGAAGTATGAATTTTATCAACTTATCTAAATTCCTCCAATAGATAAAAAATAAGTACATTATATTGATGATTTTATGGTAATTTTATCTAAATTCCTAATAAACATAAGGGAAATATAGGAAAAGAAGTAGATACAAATTTTAAAGTATAAAAAGGTTCAAAAACTACATTAATATATTCATAATGGTAAGTTTTCATCTACCAAATTCAAGAAAAGTGGTGATTTTCATGAAACAAGCTCAACTTATAGATTTTATAAGGTGGATGATTCTATCGAAATAGTTGGATACTTATACTATCTAATCAAAAAAGAAATTTTAATAAATTTTATATTTAAGTATTCACTCATATAAATAGTTCTATCAAGGAAATTTTTGAAGAAAAAAAAATTTAAAAGAAGTTATTAAGGGGATAAAGATTACTTTGTCCAAGAAATTTAAAAAAATGTATAACTCTTACAAAACATATAGAATTCAATGAATTTTAATTGTCACTAAAAAATTAATAGGTTCCTATGATTGAAGAATGTTTGAAAATAAGTGATTGTGAGAATGTTGTGATTAAATTTTATCTTGAATAAGTGATCCATGCATTGGAATTTTTTTATAAAACCATAATTAATGTCAAAAATACTTAGATGGTGGTTAAATTTAAAAGAATAAAGTATCTTGATAACTCTTTATATGAATTAATAAACAGTTCATGAAGTAAAATCAAGAAGTTTAAGAATGATTGTGAGGAAAGATTAAGATCAGTTTAGGATGATAATAAATCCCTAAATATGAAGTGTCTTGAGGCTGAGGTGAAATTAAAAATTTTTGAACCAAGGTCAACTGTAACTTCCCAAATAGTTATGAAAAAATATGTAGTCAAAAAAATTATGTTGAGATTCATAGCTACAAAAAGCATCATATGAGTGGAAATAACTTCTTAAAACTATCTTACAGTTATGATATAACATGTTCTTATAAAATTATAACCCAAAATCAAGATAAATCTATTTGTACTAATGAGGTTTTGTATTCTAGTACATGTTTTAAATGTAAATATAGACAATTTTGGATTGATAAAATTGAAAAAAATTCTAAAAACACATAAAATGTGGTTTTTTCATATCCAAGAAAAGAGTCCCCCAAATAAGATCCAAAAATATTAGTAAATCTACCCAAAAATACCATGGTGTATAGTCTACCTAGATTACATCTTCAAGAAAATTAAGGAGGTTCAATGGAAGTTTCTCATTCTACTAGAGGTTTTTGAAAAATTCCATGGATTGTTAGAAAAATCTTTTAACCAATGGAAGGTGTAGAATTCCTAGTGTAAGGGTATTATAGATGATAAAATAAAGAAAGCAATAGCTATTCATAAGTAATTATCCTAGAGAATGAAATTTTTTTTCACTAATAATATATTTGATTTCTTGGATATTTTTTGTGATTATTGTAAGAAAGGATACAATAATTATGATGAGTGATAGTATGTACCATTGAAGCACAAATAATTTTCTAACATAAAGAAATGAAAAAAAGAATAAAAATTAAGGTAAAGAAAATTAACAATATTTATTGGGAGAGAATAAGGTGAATAAAGAATATATTTTAGAAAACCACTATCAAGAAGTTTTATAATAAATATAAACAGGTATTCAGACCCAATTGGTGGTGCTTATACTATATAAGGAAGTTCCACACCGTATACCATTGAAAAAAATCCATAAAGACTAGAAATAAATATAGAAAGATTAATTCAAAATAAAAACTAGTATTTTAAAGAAATATAAGGATTTGTTTGGTGGTTGAAACTATAGAGGAAGAGATAAAGAATTTTCCCAAAACCGAAAACACTAATGTTTTGAATAAACCATGAGAAAACTCTATGATATATGAGTATGTTAATGAGTATATAGATTTTTTTCCCGACCAATTGATAATGGTAAAATAGACAGAGAAGGAAAAATTGAATGCTAAATATAAATAGGATGTTTCACATTAAGAATAAAACTAATATTATCATAGGTTATCTAAAAATGATTACTCAAGATTTATTTAAGAATTGTGTAAATAGTGAAAAGAAGCTTATCAAACTTCTAAAAATTAAATGAATATTATTGTATCTCAAAGAAAAATATTAATTATTATTGAAGAAAAATTCAATGCAACACATGATGAAAGTTATTTAATTTCAAAGTGGAACAATCCTATCCCACACAAGAAAAAAAATGAATGGATGAATAATTCTATGCATCACAAGGGATTCTATAATTGAAAAATAAAAAGTGGAGTAATATTAATGAGATCTCTTAAATCCATAGCTGAATTGAAGAGAGGCTCTAGGTTGAGATATAAGTCTTATACCTATTTCTTAAACTAAATAACTAATTAAAAACTCTCCTTATTCCATTATAAAATTATATGTGTCTTCAAGTATGGAATTTAATGTGATTCTTAGCAATGATAACTAGATGAGGCAATTATCATAAAATAAAAAAATTGATCCATCCATCATGGATTACATAATAATTCAAGGAGAACTAGAAAATCCTTGGCTAAAATTGACCATGATTAGGAGTAACAATATTGAATCACTTGAGGGGAGCCTGGTAAAAAATCTATTTATAATTAATTAAATTGGGCTAATTGAAAATTTATACACATCTCACAAGTAAAATTGAAGGTTGTGTTAAATAATAACTCCATAATCATTTTCATGAATTATAAAATCAGTTATCAAGGGTGGAGGATATTGAGATAAAAATGGGTAGTTTTATGTCTTTCACTTGAATATTTATGATGTATTTATTGAAGATGAGTGCATGATATCATTCTTGATAAGTCTATGCTTAAAATCATTAAAATGATAAATTTGAAGTTTTATCAAAAGATAAAGTATTTAATAGATAGATTTGATGTATAGGTTTATTCACTCTTATTTTTTACACTAGGTTATACCATATAGACACTGAGTCAATTTACTAATGACTAATTTCTAAGAATTATGTGACACCATATTTCTATCAAATAATTTGTATAAGGATGAAATTCTAAAAAAAAGTGGGAGAAGAAGTTATCTTGAAATTTTTAAAAGATGGTTAAAGATGAGTGTGATCCATCCATCATATTTTAACTACATTAATTTTCAATAAGGGGGAGAAGAAAAATACATGCATATTGACATAAGAATTTTAAGGTATTGAGAAAAAAACAAATAGGTAGATTAAAGATCCCAAGTATGGATTTTATTTGTTCTTAATAGATAACATTGTCATTGTGATAGAGTTTTAAATATATTTTTGGAATATATGAAGTCTCTACTCAAACCTGTATGAGTAAAGAAGAAAATTGATGTTATTTACTATGCTAAGTAGGCAAAGGGAATTTTTTCTACTTTTTAGAACAAAAATATGTACGTATTCTAGGATTTTAGTCCATACATGTGATGATTGGTGAGTTGTTTTTCATGTAAAATTCATGTACTAATCATTATGTACTATCTATTTTGGATTGAATTTGGAAGATGATGGATAAATGGAATAATTAAAGAGTAGTTGTTACTACAAGAAAGATGAATTTGTGAGAATCTTTCCAAAGATGATTGTAATTTAGATCCATGGTAATAAAAAGAATAAAATATTTAGATTATGTTTTTAAATGTTTGATAGTTCCTTGAGATGATTTTGAGTCGATTCGAGGTGACGAAGAAGTCCTTGAGATGATTTGAGTTGAGAAATATCAAATCTATAATTACAGTGTTGTCCCAATATTTGATAAAGCCTTGAAATCTATACACTATGAATGGTTCCCAATATTCATAATGTTACACTATAATATATCCATAAATCTTGATGGACTTTTTTAGGGTGCACCATAGAACTCCTTAAGGGTCATTAAGTTCAAAAAGTTTCATTATAGAACATTATATACTTATAGTAAAAGTTTGTAAGGTTAGATACAGGAAAACATTATATGGTTGGTCATTATAAGGTGGTCAGGAAACAATGTAAGGTTCCCAATATTTAAAGTGTGAAATTTTATTACTTTACAATGTTTATTTAACCATATAAAATACCACTAGGTTTAGTAAAAATTATGAAAATCATCAAAACTAATATGGAACTTTATGTGGATCCTACCTTTGTGAAATATTAAAAATATTAACATCATAAGGTATATTTTAGTGAACTCTAAAAAATGAAGAAAGACAACATGAATTATTATGAGTAAAATAATTAAATTTGTTTAATATTTGGACTATTTATTAGGGATTAAAACCTCACCATCATTAAATAGGTCCGTGATTAAAAATGGGAAGTGTTCCATACCACAAGTTACCATTCCATGTTGCAATTCATGATTCCATGCACACATGGGAGGAGATTTAAAAATATTTAAATATAATGGATTTTGTGGAAAATAAGATCATGAAATTTTATTATTTAATGAATGAAATAATCTCAAATCTCTAGGATATTTGAATTGAAATATTATTCTAGTATTTTGGGATACATTGATAGAGAATTTAAACTGAATAATATCTTCTATTTTCAATAAAGAGATCATAGGTTGACCAAATATCAAGGAGTTTAAATAATTCAAATTAGAATAAAAATATTCATGTGTTAAGGTGAATATAAAATAAAGATAAGAAGAAGAATAAGATTAATATTTGGATATACCTTTGATTATATTATTATTTCGAAAAAAACACATCTAGTCGAAGAATAAAAAGACCCTGATACTGCTATGACTAGATGATCATCCAAATATCAAAGTAGTAAAACCCAAAGAAATTTTTGATTATCATATTTCTAAAATAGGAAATAGAAGAACTCCCAAGTTATAGTTGTGTTATATTTGTTTATCATGAAAAAATATAATGAAATATATTGAGAAGAATTGCAAGGATGGTGTATCGTTACATTGAGGAGATAAAAACATTTGAATTCATACTCACAGGTTCAAGGATAGATCCATTCAAGGACTATGTGATATAGTCAAAAATGAAAAGAGGTATTTCTAATTTATAGGGCTAAAGAATGTGGCATGTATTATAAAGAACCCTACACATGCATCTATTATGATGATTAAGGAAGTGGATGATACATTCCTTATTAAATGTGAATGATACCTACCCAACCCCTATTACAATTTTTTAGGCACCTATAATCATTGTAATATAATAATGATAATGTGTGTATTGATATGAGTCGACCATGATAAGGAGTAGGTTTCCTCATTGGAGACGAACCCTATGAAAATACTTATGTGTTATTGTTCTTGTTTATTTTTCATTATACAATAAGGTGAGGGTTGAGTTAAAATCATTAAATCCATGTCAATTAACTGGGATAGTGTTTCTATTTTAAAGATGGGATAAACAAAAGAGAAATATTAAACTTAGTAAAAATTGGGTGCATAGATCCACCCCACCCTCTCAGTGTCCCTCCACAATCCACCATATACTTAAAATTCATGTTTAAGTTAATTTTTCTCTAATGTAATTTTCGTTTAGATAGTTTTAAATTAATTATTCAATTATTTTATTTGGGTTTTCTCAATTAATTAGTGTTTTTCAAGATCAAAAATGAAATTATGAAATAAATCCACATTTTATTGATTTAATTTCATAATTATACTCATAGTTTAAGTATATTTCATTGAGTCAAGTTAAATTGAGTTTATTGAAATTGTTTAGTTTTAGATTAAAAACTAAATAGTATAGAACATAATTCACCATGGATTGGTGAAGTCTATTTTTATTAATTAATATAAACTTTTATCTCATTATAATTGTCAATAAACAATCTTTTTTTGGTGAAATATAACATTTCATTTTTGAAATTGGTTTCATTTTAGATTTTATAAACCTCATTTAGATGCCTCAAATAGTTAAAACCTATTCCATATTAAAAATGACGAAAATAAATAATTTCTTCCATAAGATAAATGACCCCTGTGTCAAAAAAAATAATTTATTTAGATTGAGGTATAATTTGACTATATAATCCCACAATGAAAACATTTTACACACCACACACTACTAGTCAACCTCATAATAAAGATTAACTCCATTAATAAACACTCTAGGAAACCTCACATAGATCCTTATGTAATAACATAAGAAATTGAAATCATTTTGGTTCCCTTATCACCTACACAAAACAATTTAAATTGGGAACATGGTAATCAATGACCATGAAATTCCAACAAAACCCCCAATGGACCACCCATCATGATAATAAAAATTACTAACACCCTAGGATACAAGGAGGAAAATTTAAATTCATTTTAGGAAATGTCTACACATTCATTGTTAACTTCATATCACATGTCACATGAAAACTCATATAAACCAATAGGATAGTTTCTGGACCACCTACCTCGTATTAGTAGATTCTGTCCCACTGAATATCATTGGTTGATGTGGATCCAATCAGAATAAATTCAAAAATACCAAATAAACCCTAGAATTAGAGAAGTTTATAGATAAATACCATTGAAACAAAAACAAAAAATAAATGTTTGATTATATGGGAGAGTATTTATAGACCTACCTATAGAGTCTCACTAGGGTAGAATAAAAATATATCAGAGCATGGATGATGATGATGTTAAAGTTGGAAAAGGAGAGGTCATGTGAGATAGGGGATCAGTCATTCAGTTTATAAAACACCAATGGGGTAGAACATTTAAACATTTAAGAAAAATTAATTAAACTATAAAAAACTTCATAGTGACCTGTTTAGGAATGACCATAGAAGTTATGACACAAATCCATATCCATGGATCATATTGTCATATGAACAGTTACATAAATATTCAAAAACCCATTCTAGAGCATTACTAAATAATCACAACCACTCATTTTATCATGATTAATAACTTTACAGTGAAAACCTTTTGGTTATGATGTGATCCCCCTTTCACATATTTAGTTTTCTTAGCTTGTTTTTGTTTAATGTTTTACCCTCATGTGTTAAACCCATACACTATGTTGTAACACATAATGTTGTAGAGTAATCAACCACTTTCAACAAAAACCTTTTCCTTGATAAATAGATCAATGGAATGGTCTAGCCCCTCCATGGAATGGTTACTACACATATCACCAAAACACTTCTAAATAATCCCAACAGATCAATGTTACTAGATAAAAAACATTTTCAATAATAATTTTAACAATCTAATACCTCAAAAAATATGTAATTTTACAACCATAGCATCATATATTAGTTCATCCAAATGATTTATCACTAGGTATCACCAATGAAAATATTCAGATACTTCCCTTGTATACCCACCTTCTGATCATAAGTATCCTCCATGATATTCTTGTGCTTGTACTACATGTGTACCGGGGGAACTATCTTTCCAAATAGAATATTTTAACTATGTTCTACTATAAAATCTGGTCATTCCATGAATGATATTGATGGATTTTTATTGTTCATCACATAATCTTTCATAGTGGAAATAGAACCATAAAATTATTGATCTATATTAAACTGAAGAATTTTGCCATAAATGAAGAATGTATCATACCTCATTATAACAATATCCTCCATATTTTACTATTTGACATATTCTTGATGGGGATCATTGAAGTATCATCCAAATTCCTCCTACCTCTAAAGTTAATACACTGGACAGTGTATCCTCAATTATATCAAGAGGATTCCTAATCACTGTAGGGGTTCCAGTGCCTTCTCTATAGATGAAAATGATGATCTAGTATAAAGAGAGTTTTTTATTTTTCTTATAATTTCACACACTCTTCCAATATATGATTCACATCCCTATTATATACACTTTAAATAATCTTCAATAAATGAATAGATATAACATCGACCATATAGGGTGTTGTCTCATGGAACACATATGTTATTCATGTTGGTGTATCATTCATTGAAAACTTCAATGAATGCACTAATCCATAAATGAACCTCATTTTTATTCATAACTTATGTAAAACACATGGAAGAATGTGGAAGTGTAACATGCACTCTCATACCATGAAATCTATATTGTAAGGCCTATCATATTCTATGATATAGTTCAACAGAATCATTCTCATACTCATTATTATATAAACATACAGTAAGCTATAATATACATATCACGAATATCATAATATATAACTTAAAGGATAACATAGGCTATAATATCTCTCATTTTAGTGAATATTAAATAATATACCATATGCACTAAAATCCTATAAGTAATTTATGAATAACTTTACAACTCATTCTGAATCCATACAAAGCTCATTTTGATATGGCTTATCAAAATCTATTTATTTTGGGGAAAAAAATTTTCCCAAAACATTCTAATTATCCAAAGGCCTAAATATGTGACCCTATGGGCCTTAGTAGCATTGAAAATAAATATTAAATTCTAATTTCATAAATATAAGCAAAGAGAAACCCTTAGAAAAGAATAAACATTACTTAAGCTACTAAGGGGTCCACTATGATATCATTCAAACATTTTTATCTCTATATGAACAAGTACACCATAATATGTATCATATTCATCATCAATATAACTATATAATTCCATTTCCTCGGACATCTAATGAACACTATACATATAACATGTAAATATAGTAGATGCCATCTCATCTATTAATGATTCTCTAAAATAGACTAACCAAGTTGATGAATTCATCACATTTCATTCATCTAGCAGATGAGAACATCACACATCCATCATCCATGTAGTTGTGAACATCATACATGACTAAAATAATAATGGTCATGAATTTCCTTAGTATGATTTAATCAAGACCCTTGATATCTTTCCTCATAATATAAGTGGGAAAATCCCATATTGGTTGAGCTCCAACCAATGAAATGATCAGTAACATATCCAAACACCCCTGATTAGCTAAGCCTTAAGGATTTCATATGAGAGGTATCAAAGTATAATGGTAGTGGAGATTTATAATAATAATACACCCCTTAGTATATTTATGACTATATTGAATTACCTAGGATTTAATTTGGTGGGTTATTTGAATTAATAAGTCTGGAATTATTACCAAACCAGTATATTATTCATATCTTGGATACAAATCTTTTATAAATTATAAGATACTACTCTTTATATCCTTAATATATCATAGAAAACTATAATAATCCATATTTATGACCACTTAGGGAAAACTAAAATTCATAATTTTTAGTGATATTATCGTTTTATTCTTAATTTAAAATAAATTTCATCATAAATTAATGAATAATAAGCATCAATTAATTTATTTGTAATATCATTATACATTTACCACCATTACATTCAATCTCTTATGTATTATATACCAAGAGATTTAACATGAACTTCATATTGTTTCTATGGTCATGGATTTGTTAATTCATTTTCTACATTATCCTCTATAGTTACCCAATAGACCTTAGCATCAACCCTCTCAATGATCTCCTGTATGATATTGTATTTTTGGAGGAGAGACCAGGGTTCCTGGGATTGAGAAATAGCTCTATTATTATCATAATAATTCTTAATTATTCCTGTGATGTTGGGAACCACCCCATGTTCATAAACGAAATCATTTATATAAATTGTATCCTTCACAGTATCTGATGAAGCGATTCACTCTAATTATGTAGTTGATTCCACCATTTTGGCTTATTTGGAACACTTCCAAGAAATAGATCCGCCATTCTAGAAAAACACAAAACCCGATAGAGATCTCATGTCATCTCCATTATATGGGAAAATTTTATAACTATAAACCTTTATAGAAATATCATCCTCTCATACAAATACTAAGACCGTATCGTTATTACTTCTTAAGTACTTTATGATGCTATTATTAGTAATTCAATGACTCTTTATAGGATTGGATTTGTATCTACTAGTTAGGCAAAGAGAATAGGTTCCATAAAATTGGTCACAAAACATAGTATAAATGATAAGTCATACGGTAGATGAATAAGGAAAAATATCCATAATTTCTAACCCCATAGAAGGATCTTAAATATTCCTCATATTTATTCCATATAACACTAGTAAAGACCCTTTTTTTAGAGTTATCTAGGATAAAATGATTGAGAACATTACCAATGTATACGTCCTAACTAATTATATGAAACCTATTATATATATCTATATAGATCTCCATACGTATTATATTGGTTTATTCACCCATATATTTCATATAGAAGCATTTACCCAACCACATATTTATAGTTTTTTAAGTAGGGATGCCATTTTGGATAATAAGTATTCCATCTATATACAATATCAGAAATACCACAACAATCCCACTTAACCACTTGTCGAAATAGGAATCATCCATGTTCTTTATGAAACTAAACTCTTTGATTTCATCATCAAATCAAATATTCCAACTCCAAAATGATTTTTTCAATCCATAAATGTAATATTTCAACTTAAAAACAATAGCATACTCATTTGGTACTTCAAAACCTTTTAGTTGTATTGTATAAATATCCTATACTAAATTCTTATTAAGTATAGTGGTTTTTACATCCATTTGATAAATCTCATAATCAAAATGATAAAATATAGAAATAAATATCTGAATACAACTTATCACCATAATAGGTGAAAAGGTTTATCCATAGTTAATACTATCAATTTTCTTGTAGCACTTTTCCACTAGATATAGTTTTTAGATATACACTCTACCATCTATATAAGTTTTCTTATGAAAACCCCACTTTTACTCTATGGGTCTCACCCCTTCAGATGAATCCACCAAGTCACATACATGGTTAGTGTATATGGATTCCATTATAAATTTCACATCTTTTACCCATTTCATTTAATCTAAACAGTCAATGGCCTCTTGGTGGGTAGTAGGTTTAGAACCTATGGACATAAATTAATAATTATTCCCCATGAGAAATATATTTCTCTTATAATTATGATGGATCCTACCAAACCTTTGAGGTTATTATGTAACTTGTGTGGGTTCTTCTTCCCAATCTTTTTGTGGAGCCGGCTATAACTCTATCTCATGAACAATTTTTTTTTTGTTTTGAAATTCCATAAGATCAACTTTAATACCATTCACACCTTGAATTATATATTTATTCTCATTTAATATACCAGTTAAGACAATTTTTTTTGTTCATTGGGATTATAAAAATAATATCCCTTAGTTTCATAGGGATAACTAATAAATAATCAATTTTCGGACTTAGGGTCAAGTTTTTTAGAACATAATATAAATACAAGTTCTTCACATACCTATATATTCATAAAATAAAAACTTGGATGTTTCCCACACCATATATCATATGTTTTTTTATGACTAATTTGGATGTAATATGGTTGATTATAAATGCAACAGTCACTAGAGCATAACCATAGAATGAAATAATAAGAGCACACTAACTCATCATCAATTGGACTATGTCTAAAAGGGTATGATTCATCCTATAAGACACACCATTAAACTCTGGTGTTTTTGGAAGAGTGAGTTGTTGAATAATCCCACAATCTCTTAAATGATAAATGAATTCATATCCCAAGTATTCACCACCCTGATCTGATAGAGGAATCTTAATAATTTTTTCCAAATGATATTTTACTTCATTCTGAAAGGTTTAAAACATTTCAACAGTTTCATACTTTTATCTCATTATAAACACATAACCATATCAACTAAAGTCATAATTAAAAGTAATAAGTACCTAAAACCACCATAATATTGTGTCCACATTTGTCTACATACATCACAATGTATGAGACCCAAAAAACTACTATCCCTTTATCATTTTCCACCAAAATATGTTTTGGTAATCTTTCCTAATAAAAAAGATATTCATGTATAAAATGATTCATTATAGAATAAATTGAATAATCCATCTCTATAAAGTCTTTTTACATTTTTCTAATTTATATGTTGAAGGTAATAATTCTAACAGAGGTTGTGATTATAATCAACCCTAAAATTACAATTTTGAATATCATAGACAATATTATTTATATACAAGATGTATAAACCCTTTACTACATTCCTAATGTCACAAAAATTTCATTCCTCTATATAGAACCAATTTTATTATTAATAATGAATAAAAATAGCATATTTTCCAAAAAATATATAGAAATGAATTTTTTATGGAACATAATAACAATTCTCCAATTTAAGAACTAATCCTCTGGGTAGAATTTGGCCATAAGTTCTAATTTATAATGTTAAAAATTTTGATCAATTACCAACATGAAGATATAATTATACCTTAATAAATTACCTCATATCTATGAATATATGTTTATCAGAACATATGTGTATTGTACACATGATATCCAATACCCATGAGTTAGCATTATAGAAATTGATATATATAACATTTATATTCAGATGATCTGAATAATTCTCTCTGAAAACACTTCTCGACCTTACATCCTAACCTAGAATTGTTTTATAATTCATACCCATAAGAGATCTCAAAATGAATATCATGAAGTACAAAAAGATCTTTAATAGAGACATATTTGGGTGAGTATCATGTCTTATATCTTTTTATTAAGGAATTTTTAATTAAAGTACTCCCATTGACAATGATTTCCCAAAGAATCATATCTATTTAGTAATACATGATCCATATTTTACCAATTAACGAGTACGATATGAATTTTATATCACTAATTAGTTATTTAGGTAGAGAATTATTTAAATTATAACTATTTATATTCTTGGATACTTGAGTGGGAAACCCTTTTCCCAAATCGATCATATGAATTTACTAAACTCTATTCCTCTGATAACCTAATCCTATTAGGGCCTCCTATTTGTTGTTACCAAAATAAAATTCCATGAATGGTCACTTAATCCTATTATGGTAACTCATTACTTGTTGTCCATGTACAACATAATCTAGGGGAATCCATTTATGGAATGACATATTCCATTAGATAATTGAAGTCTTGAAGATGGTCGCTTTGGAAGGAATGTCACACCTTATATTTGAGTGGTTTTCTTCTAAAATTATCACCAACTTAATATGCATGATATGAATATTAAATTAATAAATATTAAATTATATGAAATATTTATTATTTCATGATATATTCCTTTGGGTATTAATGATTCTAATGATTTAGTTCTCAAATCCATATTCCATCCACAAAATTAATATCCCCATGACATATTAATGTGTAACTCTTTACACAACACATAGTTTGTGTTTCTCTCCCAAAATTTGAATTAAAATATATTCATACATATCCAAATGCATCTTATGCATAAGGGATATGAACCATTCAAGTAAATTCTTAGAATTATATGATATTTAAAATCTCCACATGAATATAACCAAAGTGACATATAGATAACCCTACCATTATAGAATGGAATAATCCCTCAGACTAGAGGGAAGTCTAATCCAAAGTCCCTCTCCTTAGGGATACTTTACTCAATATAGAATCCAATTCATGATAACTCTAAAACCAAATATTCAAAAAATATATTTAATAACTACATTCAAGCTAATAACTTTAATTATAAATTGAGTTCAAGGTTGAAGAAAAACTAAGTATTATATTGATATACCTATAATTTAATTCATGGTTTGTTTATTTATAATAAGAAATTTGTCACATAAATTTAGCATACAAAATATGAATATTTTAGAAATATTTTATAAACACAAATATTTTAAAGGAACAAAGAAACAAATAAATACAATATTTTTTCAAAATTGATACAAATATGAATTTTTCATATTTAATTTAGCCATGAAAAATATCATTTTATAACTCCTAACACTTATAATTTATAAAAATTCTATAAATCATAATAAAACATAAAAAAATATTTTAAAAAAATAAAATTTTCACTATATCATATTTTAGGAATGATAATGGAATTATTATTTATAAAGTATTATTCATACATATGGGTAAACATGTTAAATCTTACGTACTGAATTGTATTTAAGTGATATATGTCATCTCAAACTCAAAAACTTCTCCACTGAAAGATTATGTCACTTGATGAAAAGATATATGTGAGTCTCTTGGGGTCAATATTCACTCCAAACACCAATAGATAATGATGCTAACATTTCAGCGAGTGCACTACCAACACCAACTCAAGGTTATGAATCAAAAAGATTTTCTCATATAGTCTTAGTTACCATAACCACTAACCAACTACTCACCCATCCTACATCAGTGAAGCTCAAATACTAATACCTAATGAAATTAAATACAGGGTTTACTCCTTATCTAGTTAATAGAATCTCAAAATGGGCATAGACATCAACCAGTCATTCAATATTTTAATGGATATCACATAAGAATCAAACCACTAAAACTTCATCCCCTTATTGGTTAGAGCCACCATTAGTGCTTCCAATCTATAAAATTCTTGAATAAATATATTATGGTGGCCTAAAAATATTATTAAGATATGAATATTAAAAATATTATTGGTTAAATCCCAATAAACCACATCCTAAAACTTCTTAGGATCTACTAATATTGATACCTCAAATATCATATTCCCTATGAAGAAAAACTATGTGATATAAAAATCACGATTCAATAGATTTTCATAAATTCAATTATATCTGAGTATGCTTAATATAATCTTCAAATGCATATCACGATCCACCAAAATTTATAAGTATACCAAAATAAAATAAAAAAATATAACTATGAATGAATACAAAAATATATGGAATAACCTGTTAACTATGGATATAAAAATTCTCAGTGTGGTTTTCAAATTTAATAGTAGGATAAAGAAATAATAAATTCCATAGTAGATCCAAAAATTATTATAATCAACATAAAATGAGATCACTCATCACTGGTGACATCCCAATGAAAAATAAATCTTGGAGAACCACTTATCTCCCCTAAATTGATCAAATATATCATTTATACAAAGAATAGGATACTGGTTCTTGACCTTATTTTAGTTAAACCTTCAATAATCAATGAAACAAATTCAATGAATTATTAAAATTATTGGAGAATAAAGAAGGATCACCATAATGGGATATTTTTAGGTAATGAATCCCTTTTCCCCATGCTCCTCTAACTTGACCTTAATCTCTCTGATCTCTATAGGATCCATATTTTCTAGAGGAATGGATATAGTCTCTATAATTAGAAATAATGCAATCATACAATCAATATATATCTCTAGATGAAACCTTGAGAAGTCCTAAAAAAATTCACTATAAATAATCAAATTTGAAGTAAATAGTGGTTGTTACATATCTTCATCCCCCAAATAATTTTTCACAAACTAAAATAAAACCACCCTTAACTAATAGTGTCTTGGTCTAGAATGGCCTACCTAAAAATAAAACTCTCCGATAAATGTATAATAATCACACTTATCTAATGTGAAAGATTCATATTAGTGGTAGTAATTGTTGTGCACTAGATAATGAGCCGCCCAATATATACCAATGATAACAACAAAACTACAATTCTTTAATATAATTAAATCATAATGATTATCAAATCTACTGATCATGATATATCATTCTAAATACCTTCTAATACTCTCATATCACACAACTAAGTATGTGAAAATAAAAATTATTCTAGACATATACTCTAGAACAAGCTCCAAATCATCAACCACCTTAGAAAATATGAATGAATGCAATTCACCCATACATAAAAAATAGATGCTTTGGTAGATTCCATAATAATCATACATCGAAAAATCAATGTCCCCAACAACAATAATAAAGATTCTATTTTTTAGAATTACGTCGACCTAATACCTAACTTGGATCTCCAAACTAGCAAAGAAAACACCCACTTTCTATATACATACTCTATAACTAACCAAGACTTACTCTCAAAATAATAGATTGGATAGGATCCTCCTTAAAGTACGATTAACATGGTATCTTGAGTATCTATTGGAATAATAGGATCTGATATTATTACTTAATATGAAGAAATCACTAAGAGGCTACCTCTAGCACACAAAAATCACTGGGATCTATCAAAATACTTCAGTCTTTATGATATAAGAAATCCCAGGCCAGTCTTATAACTATCATTTTCTTAGACCTATATTATTACAGCCCTTTTCTTTATTAAAATTTATTTCATGATTTATTACATAATATTACACATAATTCAACCCATCATATTGATAATTCTCATGTCTTTGGGATTTAGGTACATTAAATAATAAATTAAAATAGGGAAGACATCATATGTATTGAAAAATTACTTAACATGCTCATATTATTACTTCGTACTTAAAACTGCATGGGGAAACCAAGGTACATACATAAAAAAGGGGTGAGATATGAAGAATATTAAGGGAATAAACATGGAATAACATAATGAAATTAATACATGTTAGACTATAGGAATATTAAAGGGTTATAAAAATAGTTAGAATCATAACATGAACAATGAGGCATGATATAACATGATAACATAAAGGAAACATGGAAAATTTGGAAACAAACTAAAACACTACATCATAAACATAGGTTTATTGGGACTAAATTTATTGGAGAAGGTTTTTTGGAGTTTATTTTACAAGATTTTTGACTTTTATTTTTAAGGAAGATAAATCGACTAACTATGTAAAAGTTGAAAATTAGACTCAATCTGTTTAAGAAATTCCATCATACAGAGAATAATCTATTTAGATGAAAAGGTTATGATCAGATTCTCCATGGGTCTATAATGGGAGAATATCATAATGAGGTACTTGTTTAATTGGATTCCACATGGACCTGATAAAAATATGATGACGATTTGGGTTTTTTTTCTCATTAATCATAGGTAAGATATAGAACTTGTGATAAAAGATTTATAAATAAAAATGCGAGGAAGGAAAATATGTTGATGTGGATCAGGAAGGAAAAGATATTGATGAGGCATAGAAAGAAAAATATTTTGTTGAGTCTTAGAAAAGAAAATTTGTTACTGAGGCTCAGGAAGAAAAATATGTTGATGTAGATTAGGAAATAAAATATGTTGATGAGTGTATGGAAGGAAAAGATGGTGATGAGGCTTATTAAGGAGAATATGTTGATGAGGCTCATGAAGGAAAATATATTGATGAGGCACAAGAAGGAAAATATATTGATGCTGCGTAGAAATAAAAATATGTGTAGATCTTTAGGAAGAAAAAGAATTCATATTATTGAATTCGTAGTGAATAAATCATACTAAAGAATTCATAATGAAAAAAATTAGATGAATTTATTAATGAAAAAAATTATGGGGAAATTGTAATGGAAAATATGAATTGAAGTAGAATTGAATTGAATAACTGATATTTAAGGAAGGTTGAAGAAGTCAAAGAAAGACCCGGATTTCATGGGGAATTCAATGAGTCAATGAATGATCTTAGATTTAAAGAAGATTGAAGATTCATGAATTTTGGTGAAGTGGGAAAACCTTTTCATGATCTTGCCTAAACCATTATTTCTTGCTTATAAAAGGAGAAGAACAATTTTTGTTTTTGTGTGACTTGTGTTTCACTAAAAATAGGATAGAGAAACTCCACATTTTTAGTAAGTGAAAAGGGTTTTCCAAATTGTGCATTCTTAAGGAAATTTTATTATCGAAAATAAGAATAAAATATTTTATTTATCTATAATCATCATATTCTACTAAAACATCATATTAAACTGATTATTTTATTCTGATGTATTGGGAATTAGATTCTGTGTTTCATACTCTGGATAGAAGAGTTAAAGATTGGTCTCAACCATATTTAGATAGAGTTATATATTTTTCAGACTGGGGAGAATCATATTGGGAGAATCATACTAAGTTAATCAAACATGGAAGGATTAGACTGGGAAAATCATACTAGGAGAATCATACTGGGATTTTCATACTTGGAATTTTCTACTGTGATTTTTCATATTAAGAAAATTGTATTGGGATTTCATTAAAAATTCCAGCATGTTCTTACCAGCTTTTGGGTAAGAAAGTGAAGAGAAATTTCTTGAAAGTTCACATTTGTTAAAATTGATCAATAATCTCCGTAAAGTTTTTGTTAAAACACTTTTTATATCATTTCATACTATCTAAAGAACATGATCAATTGTATTGATCATAGAGAAACAAAAGCATAAGGGCATATCCTACTCATTGTATTCCACATTAAAGGATTATTTTCTAGTGTATTGTTTGGTATTGGATTATTTCCAAACCATACCAAGGAATAGATACTCTTGGTGAATAGTGAACCTTTCAAATTATTATGTTCCTATGGTTATGTGTTTTATTTTTTTCAATAGAGAATGAAATATTTAATAGGAGGTGAAGGTTGTTTCTCAAGAAAGAAATCCTAAAATAAAATGTTGTCATTAATTTAACCACTCCCCCTCTCAGAAATACTCTAACACTGGTTGGGTAATCTCCATTGGTATCAGAGGGAGGTTCCATTCATTTACTCTTTGATAATGTTTTTGAAATATAATTCATGATGGAGAACTTTAATTGTGTCAATAGTAAGGGTATTCCAATATTCATTGGTAAGAACTATCATATATGGATATATATAATTTTTTCTTATCTTATGGTTATTGGGTATGCTATTCTTAAAGCTAAAACAAATGGATTTTCTCTAATTTATGACAAGGTTCCTCTTTGTCCAATTGATAAGAAAATTCATGAGAATTATGGTATAGCTAAAAATGATTTACTCTCTTCACTTTTTGAAATTGATTTTTTAAGAGTGAAAGGTGTTTTTATAGACAAAGTTATTTTGGATAAGTTGAAAAACATTTATGAAGGAAATAAAAAAGTTAATAAGGTAATGTTGCAAATATGGAGGCTTAAGTATGAAGATCTTAAGATCAGGGAATATAAATTAGTTGGTGAATTCTTTACCAGGGTAAATGAAATTGTCCGCACTATCGAATGTCTTGGTGAAAATTTAAATGATTCTATAGTTGTTTAAAAGATATTAATAATCCTTCCCAATAATTTTGATGCTAATGTTTCTTCATTAGAAGATAGAGATCTGGAAACATTATCTTTTGATTATTTTCATATCACTCTCATCACTTATGAAATGATAAGGGAGAAAGATATGAAAAGAAAAATAAAATATGATAGAGAAATGTCCTTCAAGTATTCCAAGAATGAAATTCAAAGAAGATTCTTATTGAAGATGAAGCTGGTAATTATGATTCCGAAAATGAGGTATGTAAATTTTTTGATGAAATATTATCCATGTTTTCTAAAAAATTTAGAAGAGGTACAAGTAAATACAAAGGGAAACAATACATAAATAATTTTTAAGGTGGACCCATTGGGAACTTTGTAGCTAATTGTCCTTGAAGAAAGAAAGAAGTAGATAGTGATGAAGAAGAAAGAAGTACATGAAATTCATGGAAGAAACATGGTGATAAAGATAAATATTTTTCTAGAGGGGAAGATAAAAATTTCTTTAAATCTAAAAGAAAAATCTTTTTGTCTAAAGAGGAAGAAGAACCAGATTGTGATGTTTTATATAAAAAATATTTTCTTGTGATATCTAGGGAGAATAAATTAATTGTAACAGTGAATAATGAAGATTTAAAAAGGAGAATTTCTGAAGAAGAATAAAATAAAGTTGAATCTTAGTTGATAGAAGAGTTGAAAGAATTTCTTAAAAATATTAGAAGTATTGAGAAGGTAAAAAAAGAATTTGGTAAATGGTAGTTCCTCAAAAATAATGTATTATTGATGATAAATTAAAGATGATGGAAGAAATTGATATCTTGAAGAAATATGTTGAGAAAGAAAAGAATCAGAATGAACATCTGAAAGTTAATTTGAAAACAAAAGAAGAATATTTGGAACTTGTCTAAGAAAAACATTCTAAAGATGAACAAATGGATACATGTTTTAAAACTCTATCTCTATAGTTAGTCAAATATCTTATAAAGAGGAACCTAATAAGGATCAAAATTAATCTTCAATGGTTGAGAAGAATGCTAAAGTTTTTCTTGAAAATAAATCTATAATGTTATTTGAAAATAAAGAAGCTAGAAAAGTTATGTATGTGGCCAAGACCTACAATTTCATGATGTTAGAATTTTCTAAAAATTATGAGTATGAAAATTTTTATAAACATTCTTAACATGAAAAAAGTTTCCATTACTTTTGGTTCTGATAAGGTTTTATATAATTATATGACAAAGAAGATAGATTAATTTTAAAATAAAAAGGTTGGTGGTTAAAAAAGTTCTATTAAGAAGGTTGTTAATAAACATACTCAGTCCATTCAAAAGTTTTAGAAGAAAATAATATTTATATGGATACTGATAGTATTATGGTGGATTTTTTCATACAAAAAATATGCATTGGTTCAACCAACAAAATTTCTAATATTCAACAGGTTATGAAAGAAAAAGTTTGTGGGAGAGTCAATCCTCTCAAAAGAAGTATAAGGAGGAAGTTCGGAAGAAACATATGAAGGTTGGTGTAAATTTTTTGAATAGGATCAACCCTTGGAATCTATTTTTGAAAGATGTGGAAAAATGGACATCTTGCTTTGGGTTGTCTTGTTTTTTACAGACACAAAAAAATTTTCATAACAATTCTCATAAGTTGGAGGTGAAGAAGGAAAATGGGACATCAAAATCTATTATTGTTGAAACTAGTTTAAAAGATATAAAAGAACAAATACCTTGGATTCTTGATTATGGGTATTATTATCATATGATAAGAGACTTAAATTTTCTGCCTAATGTGAAAGAATTCAAATAAGGAATGGTGACATTTGGGAAATGATGAATCTATGAGAATCAAAGGTGTTGGATCAACCATCTTTGAGAAAGAAAAGATGGAATCCAAGAAAACATTGTATGTTGATGGGATGAAACATTACATTCTAAGTGTTTAAAAACTTTTTCATGAGGGTAAAAAAGTTATATTTAGAAAAGATTGATTTTTTTAAAAAGTGAGGAATATAGAAATATTGTTACAAGATTCCAATGTAAAAAAGGAATATTATTTCAAGTTGGTGAAATAAAATACTCTTGTTACTTGGGAATAGTGGAAGAGAATCAATTGTGGAATAAAAGGATACGAAAAATGTTTTAGAGAATCATGATAATGTTTTCAAAACAATATAGTGTTAAATAAATTCTAGATATGTCAAGAAGAAGATATTAGTGTTATATTATTTGTTAGATAGGAATTATTGCAAATTCTGTGCATAAGAATGTTGATATTTTTTCAAAACAACCTGTAGAACTTAATCACTCTGATATTTGTAGTCCAATAAGAAAACAATAAAATAATGGAGATAAGTACTTCATAACATTCATTTATTACTTTAATCTCATTACTTGTGTTATGTATATGAAACATAAGTCATATTCTATGAATATGTTTAAAATTTTCATGAGGAAAGCTGAGAATGAATGTGACTATTCCATGAAGTAGTTAAAAACTAATAATGGTGGTGAGTATAAGAATGAATAATTTTAAAGTTATCTTGAGAAACATGAAATTTGACATGAGTTAATTTCACTATATATCATCAACAAAATGGGGTTTCTAAAAGAAATAATAGAAGTTTGGTAGAAATGGGGATACCTATATTACTTGAACATGGTCTTTATCATTACTTTTGGAGGGTATCTATGAGTAAGACTGTTTATATCCAAATTAGATGTTTTTATAGGAAAAGTTCAGATATGACACCAATTGAAATGTTTTATAATAGAACTATAATTTTAAAACACTTGATATTTTTTGGGAGTCCATGCATCATAAATAATAAAGGTGGAAACTATAGAAAGTTTGAGAACATAGCTAAAGATGGAATTTTTCTTGGCTATGATCCTGAAGGAAGTTGATATAGATATTTCCACAAGGAAAGTGGAATAATAGTTTATTCTATTAATGTGTAAGTTATTGAAAAATATGAGGAGGTTAAATAGACTTATTCTAATAAGGAAGTTGAGAAAGATAAGGAGTGTTTTATTAACAATTATAACAAGGATACAAACAATTTTAATCCCACTAATGAAGAATAATTGTACTCAACTATTTCCACTGATGAGAATGATAATAAAAAATATCATCCTAGTTTTAGGAAGAAAGTGAAATCTTATAATATTGTTGGTGATTAACATCAGAAAGTTCAAAGAAAAATAACATTGAATGCCATTACACAAACTTCATTGTATTCAAAAGTGGAACCAAAATATGTTGATGAAGCATTTGATCATTTGGAATGGGTTCAATCTAGGAATGGATAACTTGATGAGATTGATAAGAATCATACCTGGTAACTCATACCTAAACTAGATAAAAAATATATTATTGGTACAAAGTGGGTTTTATAGAACAAAATGAATGAAGGCGGTGAAGTGATAAGGAACAAAGAAATACTTATTTGAAAAGGGTATTCATAAATTGAAGGTATTGATTTTGATGAAACCTTTTCTTCTGTGGAATGATTATAAACTATGATAATATTTATTGTTATTGCTAAAAAAGTCACAAATTTTTTCAAATAGATGTCAAATCCGCATTCTCTAATAGTGATATTGATGAGGAATTTTACATTTAACAACCATATGGCTTTGATGTTGGAAAAAATGAAAGTTATGTGGGTATGTTAAAGAAAGATTTGTATAGATTAAATAAAATCTCCAAGGGAATGGTATTTTAAATTGGATACCTTCTTAAGGAAGATTAGATTTAATAAGGGAAGATTTGATAACAATATTTACATTAAATAAATTCAAGATTTTTCCATCATTGTAATTGTTTAAGTTTATGACATTATATTTTCTGGGAATGATGAAAGAATTTGTGAAAGATTAGTTTAAGAGATGAAAAAGTTGTTTGAAATTACTAGGTTGGCTGAAATGAAATACTTTATTGGGTTTCAAATATTAAAAAATAAGAAAAACATTTTTCTTTCTCAAGAAAATTATTCTAAGGAACTTTTTAAGATGTTTAGCATGGAAAATTCAAAACTAGTTTCTCTAAAAATTTTAGTGGTAACCAAGTTGTCCAAATATGGAGAAGGAAAATAAGTTGATCAAAATGAGTATCAAAAGCTAATTGGAGGTTTGTTATATTTGACTACATAAAGGCATGAAAATGTTTATATTGCTACCTTATTTTCAATATTTCAGAGTTCTCTAAATGAATCACATTTTATGGTTGGAAAAAGGATTCTAAAATATATCAAAGGCACAAAAAATTTCAGAATAATGTATGATAGCATAGAAAGTATTGATTTTTTGGGGTATTCAAATACAGATTGGGTAGTAAATTCTAATGATAGAAGATCCACATGTGGTGGAATTTTCTTTATAGGGAAAAGTTATGATAGTTTTAATACAAGGAAAATAAAATTCATTAAATCATATTACGAATGAAGCTAAATATATTGCTTCCACTCAAGCCACTACCCAAATTATGTGGATGGAAACTCAATTGGAAGACTTAGTTGATGAAGTAAAGTTACCATTTCTCTTGGATTGTGATAATTAAAGTACAATAAACCTCACCTAGAATTTGATACCCCACTCTCATTCAAAAAATATTTATATCAAGTACAACTTCATCAAAGATAATGTGGAGAAGAATGAATTAAAATGGAGTATATTTTTACTTCAGAACATGTTGCTGACATATTCAAAAAACCATTACCAAAGGAACCTTATTATAAATTTAGGTTTAATATGGGCATCCAAAATCTTTATCATCAAGGTTGTGTTATGTTTATTTTCCCCCTTTCTCATCTTATCATTGAATAATGTTTCTAACTGGGAGAATTGTTTCATAAATCTATCATTATAGAATCATGTAAAAGGGGGTGTTGTGGGTAATCTGGGATTTCAACATGTAAGTGTGTGAACTATTTTAACTATTTGTTGGAGTGGTTTTAGGAAAAAAATGTTTTATTCTAGGGAAATTGATGAAGTAAAGTAAGATGAGAAAGAAAATATGGGGAATAAAATCTGATGAAGAAAAGATGAAGAAGAAAATATGAGGAAGTTTCATAATCACTACTTTTATACATCATGTTTCAGCTTTCAATAATTCTTGTTTCCTACAATAATTTAGCTCTTGTAGGCTTATAATTAATGGTAAGTAATCCATTTCTTTAGGTTACAATGTTCAGTGTTTTATGAAACTTGTTTGACAACAAAATCCAAAGTTAGAGATTGTTGAAACCAAGGTGTCTGGAAAAGGTTTTTAGAAGTTTTATTACAATATTGTTTTCTTTTGTTGTCAAATAAGTTAAATCAACTAACTTAGTAAAATATAAAAGTCAGACTCACCTTTTTTAATAAATTTTATCATATCGAGAAGAAGTTGTTTGTATGAAAAGGGTCTGATCGGACTCACCTTGGGTACAGAATGGGAGAAGATCGCAATGAGGTACTGATTGTAATTGAATTCCATATGGATATGATAAAAAAATAATGATGATTTGGTGTTTTGTATTTCTCTTAAATCATAGGTAAGTTTTGTAGCTTATGATACAATCTTTATAAAGAAAAATGAGAGGAAAAAAATATGTTGATGAGGCTCATGAAGGAAATGATATTGATGAATCTTGGGAAGGAAAAGATTTTTCTGAGTCTCACGAAGTTAAATATGTTGCTGAGGATTTAGATGAAAAATATATTGATGGAGCTCAGGAAGAAAAATATGTTGATGAGGCTTAGGAAAGAAAAAATGTCGATGAATCTCAGGAACAAAACTATGTTTATGAGGCTCATGGTGGATAGGATGTCGATGAGGGTTATGAAGGAAAATATGTTGATGAGGCTCAAGAAGAATAATATGTTGATGATCATGAGGAAGACAAAGAATTCATATTGATTAATTATCAATAAGGAAATCATACTAAAGAATTTGTAATGAAAAAATTGTATTGGGATTTATTAATGAAAAAATAATTTTGGGAAATTGTAATGAAAAATCACAATTGAAGATGAATTGAATAAAAGATCCATAATTCAAGGAATGTTGGAGAATTCAAATAATGACCTTGATTTCATGGGGAGTTTAATGAGTCAATGAATGTTCCGAGATTTAAGGAAGATTAAAGATTCAAGAAATTTTAGTGAATTGGGAAAACCATTTTCAGATCCTGCACAAACCATTATTTCATGGATATAAAAGGAGAAGAACTCTTTTTGTTTTGTGTGACTTTCATTACTTGAAAAAGTAGAGAGAGATGCTGTGAATTTATAGAAACTGAATAAGGTTTTCCATATTGTGCTTTCTTAAAGAAGATTTATTGCTGGATAGAAGAGGAAAAAATTATATTCAGTTCTGATCATTATATTCATCTAAAACACCGTATTCAGATGATTATAGAATTATAGTTGATTATTAATCAGACTGATTGTTTTGTACTTAGGATAAAAGAGGTTTATATTTTTCTCAACCATATTTAGATATAGTTATATATTTTTTTTATTGGAGAGAATCAAACTGTGAGAATCGTACTAGGAAGAATCGGACTGAGAAAATTGTACTAGGAGAATCATGTTGGGATTTTTGTACTCAAATTTTCATACTCAAATTTTCATATTGGGATTTTCATCATGATAAAATTATACTAGGAGTTCATTAAAAATTATAATAAGTTCTTACCATCTTTTGGGTATTAAATTGAAGAAATGTTTTACAAAAGTTTACATTTGTTAATGTTGATCAAGAAGCACCATAACATGTTTGTTACAAAAACATTCTTATATAATTTCATGATATCTGAAACAAATGATCTATAGTATTTATCATAGATATACATGAGTTTTAGGGAATATGATATTGATTGTATTCCAAACAAAAGGATAGTTTTCTAGTGGATTGTGTGGTATTAGATTATTTTCAAACCATACCAAGGACTAGAAACTCTTGTTGAGTAGTGAAACTTGTAAATTATTGTGTTCATATGGGTATGTGTCTGATTTATTTTAATAATATAATGAAATAATTAACAATAGGTGAAGGTTTTTTCTTAATAAAGGAAACCTAAAAGAAAAATATATCACTGATTCACCACTCCCCCTCTTAGTGATACTTGAATCCTGGTTAGGTAATATCAAGGTAAAGGATAACTACCACAAAATCATGATGAAAAACTTCTTATTATGGATTAGGTTTTCTCCCTAATCCATTTCATGGAATATTGTGAGACTAAAACATTACCCAATGCATTGGAGAACTATATAATTCTTGGTGCACTCGTCACTTTTGTTTCATTCTCTTGCTGAAGTGTGCCACGTAGATCATAAAAAATGAAATCATTTATCATCAAATTTTATTCAATAATAGAGTGTGGAATAAAAATATGTAATTATAGAATAAAATAAGTATAAGTGCATGAAGGTGAACACCCTTGATAGGAAATGGGTATGGGTATTTACTACATAATTGTTTGGAATGGAATATTACCGTGAAATTTCAACAACAAAATGGGGGTGTATAAATGTTCATGGTGTTGAAATAGTGGGTGGCCTAGACCTAGCTATTCAGTGATTTTGAATACCATATCATGTATACAATTAGCTATACATGATTCCATCTTACCATTATTGTGTAGAATTTTCTGTGTCCACTATTGAAATGGTAATGTCCAATGATTAATTGTCTTATCAAGAGGTTATAGAAAATCCCAGGCTATAATGAGAACCTTGAGATACTATGACAGTAATCTTAAATATATGTTATATGGTCTAGATACATCTCACTGATTAGACACATTTGATGTTTTAATATCAGGTGCTGGGGGATCATAAGCATTGAGACTTCTTCTCATGAAGTTCTCACTTGGTGATCTATAGTAGTGAGATCATGAGGACAGACCTGCCAAAAGGAACACCACATGTTTCAGGTGTCATTGTATGTTCTTATCTAAGATATTGTGTAATAGAATCTTAACTTGAGAGCATTACCAATGTATATCATTTTATTGTGTACTTTGATGAAAGAGGAAAACCATGGAAATGAAGTCGTGGTGAGGTAATTTGTGTTGGGTGCGTCATTGGTGTCCTGATATTGGTTTAATGGTCAGGAAAGGATATGTCGCTTCCATGTTATGGATGTAATATATCTCAGTCCATGTTGATAAGGATGGTAGTACCATTATAAAACCATGGCCATGGCAGTCGATGGTAGATCCATCCAGTTAGATCAAAAAACAATAAAGAAATAAAAGGGTGATGAAACGTGAGTGTGTCCAACTTTATGAGATATTATAGAGAAAGAGATTATATTACACAGTGTTTGTTTGTAGGTTAGTTGTCACTACTGTGAAAATCCTTATCTCTCAGGGGCTATGATGGGTTGATCGATCCCACTCTTGGTTTGTGAATACTGTTAACTACTATCAAGATAAGGGCCTAGAGGGTCACACACAATAGAGTAATCGAGAATCTTCCCTATTCAGTTGAATATGAGTTTTGGACATAGTGGGACCCACCATTGGGGTCTATGATTTTTCTAGGAAATATGATCACTAATTTGATAAATAAAATCATATTATTTCAGTTTATAATAATGATCATTTAATTTATTTATTAAACGTATTTATGAGTTTTAAGTAAATACATAAAAAATATTAATTGGTGAATATTAAAAATATTCATGGTTCAATTAATATTTATGGGAACAAAGGGTCATGTTTTGGACTCAATTATTGTCATTTAATATATTTGATATATTACAAGAAAATTATAATAATATTTATGACTCAGTTTAGTAATCATAAAATGTCATTAATAATGCGTTGATTATTCAGGGGCCAGGTTGACACTTCCAGGTAAAGTCATAACACACTATAAATAGAGGAGGAGGGGCTTTCACAATGAACTATTCATGGGAATTATCTCTCCTCTCCTCTCTCCCATGTTCTAGAGAAAGACGCTTTGGATCCATGGAGCTTGGATCGAGATCTCTCTCAGGCATCGCAAGAAGAGCTATTTGGTGATCATTAGAGCATTGAAGGTGTCTTCATAATTCTGCACTAGCACATGGACTTCAATGAATGACACACCCATAGTTTCTTGAAGCGCGTGTGGATGATCTAGAGGAGTTCGATGTCGGATTCATTGAGCAGCGATCCTTAACAATAAGTAGATGTCATGCACGACTTCAGATTTAAACCAGGTATTTTAGGATTTATTTTTATGCTTAAAACACTTCACGTGATATCCTCATCTTAAACCGGGCAATTGTTCACTAACAAAGACAAGATTAAGTCGATCATCAGTGATTTTTGTAAAAACCCACATGTTTGGGGCTTCCACTGCATGCCCAGTTCCTCCAAGATGTATCAGAGGATGCAAGATGATTTTAAGTCAATTGAAAAATTAATTTTTCCTTAATTTATGAAGAGAGTATCATAACAGTACCAATGCTGCAAACTATGTATTAATCTGACATCGGATGACCATTCAATGGTCATCTGAAGTTTTAGTTTGGATTTATCGCCAGTAAATATATGAGGTTTTAGATCAATGAACCTAAATTTAATTAACAAAATAATTTGTTAACACTGGAATAATATTTTCCATAAATGTTTTATGATTATTATTATTTTAATAATTTGATAATAATAATAATATTTTAATTATAAAAATAATTTTATTATTATAATATATTATTATAATAATATTTATTATTATAATTTTTTTTCTAGTCTACTCGGATACATAAGAATAATTTTATTATAACTATATGATTAATTTTAAAAAGCCTAATTATAGTGTTTAGAAAATTTAAATAAAAGGGGTTCTTGACTTATATAATTAAAAAGAGAAGAGGTTTTCTTATGCTACAAGCCAAAGAAAAGAAAAAAACATGAGGAAAGGGAAAGGCTGGGTGGCACCAAGAAAAAAAACACCAAAAAACAAAAAAGATAAAAAAGAGGATAGGGAGACCTGAAAAGCGGGCCTCCTTCTTGCTGTGCGGCATCTCTGCAGGGCCGCCTCCTCCCCACCATGCTGCAGCGGAAACGATTGCCCGTACCATCTCCACCGCACCCTGCCGGCTCCCACACACCACCCTCTTTCCTACACCCTCAAAGTCTATGTGGATCTCCCTACGCCTCTCACCCCTTCCCACAGAGCAGGTAGGTGCGGTGCACCCTCCTGCGGCAGGCGCCATAGCTACCAGCCTGAAACCTACTCCCACCAGCATGATTCCCTTCTGGAGCCCCCTTTTTCTAATGCTGGACTACTTCCCTGTGCTGCCTCCCACTGGCACACCTCCCCTGGCCACCGCAACTTAGGCACCCCTTTGACTTGCCCTCCTCCCGAACATCCACTCTCCCAATTGGCGCCCCACACCCCTTATGTTAGAGACCTTCCAGCATCACCCTATTCCAAGCATGACTCGCTCCCAAACTTCTCTCAGACGCACAACAGGCGTGCCGCCCCACACAGTCAGCCTCCACCCCATTGGATCGTACTACAATGCTAGCCCACACTAGGACACCCAGCCTCCTCAAGCTTGGCACCACCTCCCCACAGCCTCATCTGGAAAGGCCGCACCAGGAGCACCTTCGGCCACCAACTTCTCCCATGCCGTGCAAATCCACCTCAGGTCCAACATAATTTGGCGCCATTTTCCCCTCCACACGGATGTGGACCATTCCACGCTGAACTTCCCTTCTCCATCTATGCCGCCGCTACTTCGAACTACCATCATAGAAACCCACCCCAGACTCTTGATCTAGAAAGAACACCTTACCAGAGCACATCCATGCGAGCGAAACACCCGAGCGGCCATATCAGGTCGCCCTAAGGTAATCCCTCATGCAGCTTGGACCTAATTTGATCCTAAATAGGCCCGAACAGGTCTGCACAGCCCGAGATAGGCATGGCCATGCCTATCTGACCCAGAACGCCCCTTCATGGGTCAATACAGCCTGGACTAGGCCTGCGCGGGTTCACCCTGACCCGCCCAGGTCTTTCCTGGGGTTTCAGGGGCTTGAGTAATTTTATTTGAATCCAAATTTAATTAAATTAATTAATTTAATTTTGGTTCATAATTAAATTAATTAAATATTAATTATTGGATTATAATTTTTATGGAATAATTAATTTAATTGGTTTTTATTTAAATTAATTTATTTTTTTATTTTTTAGATTTAAAATTTTATTAATTAAATGGGACTAAATAACATAAATATTAGATTAAAAATATTAGTGGATTTTTAATTCAATTAAATTCCCTCAAGTTTATTTTTAATGAAAGTTTAATTTTACTATGCATTTAGTTTATATATTCCATTTAATGCGCATACTGATCATGAGATGGAGACTAATCAAGTCATGTATAGTACTTGATTTATTTATTTATTTATTTATTTAATTATTGAATGCAGTTTTTAATAATTATTTTAGTTAAATAAAATGTGATCTGCATATCGTCTCAGTGTCATTACATGTATAAGGGCCTATGTGTCCATTTCTATGAGTTTTACATTTTTACACCTGAGATCCCCTCACCTACATGCGAGTATCATTGTATTATGATGAGATTAGGTGTGAGACACTTTTCACCAAGTTATGGAGACAGACCAAATAAGAGATGAATGAATCGGTGGGACATGTGCTAAAATTCGAGTCGCAAGTGACATGACTCAAGGTATTACACCTAGTCTTTAGGTTGGTCCATTATTCACTCAACAGATCAACCAATAGTTCTGACTCATGATCAGCTCTTAATTTTTTTTCATGGTTTATTATTTTAGTGAATGTGTAGTTAATGTTTCATCACATAGTATAATAATAACCAAGCATGCATAATAAAATGAACACATGACATGATATATTTTTCTATTTCATGCATGGTTAGTTGTGCATGTGATCACATAGTATGTGATTATGAAAATAAAAAATTATTTCTTTCATCACATTAAAAATAATAAAAACCTCAAAGATATATTTAGTCATAACTACCCTCCCTCATTCTAATTTGGAAAAAATAGTCTGTTTTTGGTGTCAGTCATGCCATAGCTGAGGGTGCCTCTTACTTCCAGGGATTCCTTATAAGAATGATGATATGACTTAACTAAAGTGCTAGTAAATATTATAGATAGCTAACTTTATATCATTTTAGAGTCAAGTGTTGAGTGAATCAAGTTCAGATTTTAGAAGTTGGGACTTCACTCAACAAATCAAGGAACTGCAAGTTAAATCAGTCGGCCATCAAAATCCCACCTAGAACCCTCTAAGTAGTGGTGTAACCATAGTTTATAGACTATGAGGGGTGGTTCTGGGATCCTTACCACTAAAATACTGAAGCGATGTACTATTATGATTCTAGCCAAGAGGGTTCCTAGAATCTTATAAAATAGTATGAGAAATTAAATGATTTATGTAACTAATCAAAATGTCTTAACTTGTAATCAAGATAAAAAGTACTAATCTACTAAAATTAATTTTTTTAGATAAATGGGATGTTATACCATAAGTTTAAAAACTGTGATATTATAATGGACGATGTTAATTTCCTCACTAACAAAAGTATCCATGACTAGTATAGGCACATGCACATAGTACTATGATATTGGAAACTCAAGGCGCCAATGACCCCAACACTGTTGAACTACCTCAAGAAGTGAGGATGAAATAACTTACAAGAGACTAATGTGAAAATCATATGATAGTTATATAATTATTCTTTCATCAATGTCTAGTGTCAGTTTCAGTCACTACACTAGGAAATGGTTGATAGATTCATGGAGTCTCATCTGTGATGTGTTTGTAAGGAGAAATCGAATCAATGATATGTATAAGGAGATGTTACACTGGGGTGTGTAAACTGAAAGATCAATCAAGATCTTTAAATGGACCCCTTTATCATATAATTTTAACCACTTTAGTCAAGCCTCATTTTAAGTTACAAAATGAACAAGTATTGAGTAAAATCATTATTACCAATTTACGTAAGGATCACTAAGAAAATATGAATATCAAACATAATTTCATCTTTAATTTGTATGGCATATAAATTGAGAGACAATGTGAAAAGGCCAAAAGGAAAGTAATGAAAATGTAACATTCATGGAGTCCTTAAATTAATGGGGTATTAGTATGAGGTTATTTTCATTTCATATTATAAAATAATACTATGGAAGTTTAAATATAATTAATTAGATTAATGAAGCAAGTTATGGCTTCTTATTCAAAAATATTCATCAAATGTAATGTTTTAGTTTTACTACTTGGGTATTAAATACAATATGTTGGTGAAATATGTTTATTTTAATATGGTAACCATGTAAGTATATAAACCTTACTATAAGTTATGTGTATTCTCCAAGTGGTTGTGAAAACGATGATACCTAGGGAAGTGGTGAGAAGTACACGACTTCTTGAATTTCCAAGTGAAAGATTCGTGTTGAACTATTATAGAGTATAACCACAAACATTAATCTTATGTGTCCTTGGATTCAAGGATACATTCATTCAGGTTCTAGAATGAATGTTGTTTTTGGTATTTAAAACTCAATCACAAGTTCAGCAATACATGAATCGTAGGCAATCAGTGATGAATATAAATGTAAGACTTATACACAGTTGTGACAAGATAATTATTTGTCAAGTAATAATAAAAGTGTAAATCATGAATATACCAAGTATGGTATTTAGGCTCGACGTAGCTAAATACTTTTGGTATTATCGACATCTTTAGTTTCGATAAAGGAACCTTTAAAATGAAGGTATGTCACAAAGCTTTTGGAAATAGTTCAACAAGTAAGCGTGAACTATTCCAAGTATAAGCTAGAGGTATATATATACTTAATAAGATTACTTTAAGTAATTAAGGAATAATAAAGTGAAGTATATGCATGGTCAGAAGATATGAGTTACTTCAGGTTGGGATACCAAAGAATATATTGACCAAGCATTCATCAGTCATGATAATGTAGAGTAGAGTAATTCCTAAACACAGATTACCTTATCTACATCATGACATTGATGTTAATGAGGAGGATTAATGATGAAGTATTACATGTAATTTTTTTTTGACAGAATGTATCATAGAGTATTTCCTAAGCACACATTTTATACATCAGAGTCATGATATATGGAGTATCAATGTTAGAACCTCCAAAAACTTCCATTATATTTCACGACGTGCTTTGAAAATAACGATAGTATCATATAGCCATATGCCAAATATAAATTAAAAAATAATATCATAAAAGTAATAGTATGATGTAAAACCACTATTTTATAAGGATATGTGTTTAGATGCAAAGAATTTTTCAGAACATAAACAAACTTGCATCATGATAAACACATTGTACATTAAGTTTAATAATCCTAACAATTGCTTAGGATATTACATAAAACCCTAAGATAGAAATTTAGGTAGTCATGTAATAGAATAAAATTCTATATAAGGGTGAAAATCTATACTAGAGACAGTGGGAGGTATATTGACTTGTTTTTAGTAATTGTTCAAAATACACAAATAGTTGGAATAAGAACTAGTTCAACAAGAACATGTGAAACATAATATGTTCCAAAGAAACATACTGTGTATAAAGGTTAAAACCACAGGGATGGTTTTTATATTCCCCATGGTCAGTGATCTATTATTCAATGTGAATAATATTTCCTACAAGTAAGTAGTGTATGAAAATTAGCTCAAATTGATAAGACCAAGTGAAATTCAATTAATGGATTCCTTGTATTAAAGTGAAAAGGGGCTTATTATTTTGAATACTGTTGTGGGTACTCAAGTGAGTTGATACATGGATGGTACATGTGTTGTACCAATAAGGATCGATTGGTTTTACCAAGTAGCTATCCCTAAATTCATTAGAATTTTACTTATCATAACAAATATCTATGAACAAATTATTTAGCATTGGATGTCATGGACACCAATCGGGGATGGTGTCTATATGACACAACCAGAAAGGGATAGTCACGTCACATAATGCTAATAAAGGTTTTATGTTATTGAAATCTAGATTATAATTAAAGTAATCAACAATATCATAGAATATACTTTTGAAAAAAATGTTTTCCATGTGTTTACCAGAGGATAGTGGGAGCGTAAAGATTTTCTAAGAAAAGTATGTTCAACAACATATGAAAAATAGACATCGGTATTACAATTAGTTAATACCAAAACAAAATTTATTCTTCAGTGATTGACTTAGATTAGAAACCTAAGTTCTAGGGAACAATATCTACTGAGGAAGATCTATATGTTACATGGTCCTAGTCAATCATACATATAGTGACATTGAATTGAAATATACAAGTTGGAATAATTCAAGAGATGAATTGTTGCCTATTTAATAGGGTATAATCTCTTCAGGTTGAAATGTTAAGGACATGGAAAGAGATAAACATGGTGTGTTGAAGTCCATACGCTTAAGAGATGGATTAATCATGTATTCCATGATATGTACAAGAATTCATATTTATAGAGTATGCTTTATAATAGGGAAATATCAGTTATATCCAAAAGAACTACAAGGGATACAATCAGAACTATCTAATTGTACATTGGAAAGTACAAAAGATATGTACCTGGTAAACAGAGAAGAAATGATACTAGTTTTTGGGGATACAAACTAGTCATCCATATATCAACGTGATCTAGTATTACAGTTTGGATAAGGAAATGAGCGAGACAAGATCATATAAGCTAGTGGTATCCATACCTATAAATACTGAGTATGATGTAGATTCTAAGGTAGCTAAGAAGCAGATAAACACAACTATTTGTTCTAGTTCTTAGAATCGCACCTAGTAAAAAAGTATTATCATAATGTAAAATATGATATTATTACTATCCAAGATGTCAAGTTATGACAGTGGACAAGTGGTATATACTCAGGATACCATCTCTTGAGTAGTTTTACTCAAGGTGATGAGGTCGTTATACCAGAATAGCCACACGACTGAATCGTAGCATGCTCAGAAGCTAATGTTGTTACTCAGAAGAAACATAATGTTTATCATGTGAGTAACTAAAAAGTTTGTTAGAAAGTTGTCTCTAGTGAAAGTGGGAGTGTTGAAATAGTGGGTGTCTTAAACCCGACTATTCAATGATTTTTATTAGCATATCATGTATATAGTTAACTATACATGATGTCATCTTACCATTATATTTTATACATTTCTATGTCCATTATTGAAATAGTAATGTCCAAATATTAATTTTCATATCCAGATGTTATAGATTATCCCAATATATAATGGTAACCTTGAGATACTATGATATTAATCATAAATATATAATATATGTTCTAGATATATCTCACTGATTGGACACAATATATTTTTTAATATCAGGTGTTGTGGGTTTATAAGCATTGAGACTTCTTCTCATAAAGTTCACACTTGGTGATCTCTAGTAGTGAGATCATTAGGACATACCTGCCAATAGGAACACCACATGTTTCAGGTGTCATTGGATGTTCCTATTTATGATCATGTACAATGGTCTCCTAACTTGAGATCATTACCAATGTATGTAATTTGATTGTGTACTTTGATGCAAGACAAAAACCGTGGAAATGAAGTCGTGACGAGGTTGTTTGTGTTGGGTGCATCATTGGTGGCATGACATTGGTTAAATGGTCAAGAAAGGATATTTCACTTCCAGGTTATGTAAGTAATATATTTCAGGTCATGTTGATAAGGATGGTAGTACCTTTATAGGACCATGGTCATGGCAGTCGAGTGTAAATATGTCTAGTTAGATCAAAAAACAATAAAGCAAGAAAAGGGAGATGACAAGTTAGTGTGTCCTAATTTATGAGATATTATAGATAAAAATATTATATTATACAGTGCATGTTCGTAGGTTGGTTGCCGCTGCTGTGACAATCCTTATCTCTTCAGGGGCCATGATGGTTTACTAAATCCCACACTTGGTCTGTGAATACTACTCATTGTTCTCGATATAAGGGTCTAAAGGGTCATACACAATAGCATATTCAATAATTTTCCCTATTCATTGGAAGAAGAGTTTTGGACATGGTGGGTCCCACCACGAGGTTCTAGGATTTGTCCAAGAAATACAATCAACAATGTAATAAATAATTTCATATTAATCAATTTTAGAATAATGAGCATTTAATTTATTTATTAAATATATTTATTAGTTTTATGTAAATACATAAAAAATATTAACTGATGAATATTAAAAATATTCAAGGTTCAATTAATATTTATGGGAACGATGAGTCAAGTTTTAGAATCAATTTTTGTCATGTAATATATTTAATATATTTTAAGAAAATTATAATAATATTTATGGCTCAATTTAGTAGTCATAAAATTTTGTTAATAGTGTATTGATTATTCAGGGTCTGGGTTGGAATTTTTGGATAAACACATAACACACTATAAATAGAGGAGGGGCATTCACAAAGAACTATTCATTGGAATTCTCTCTCCTCTCCTCTATTCCATGTTATTGAGAGAGATGATCTGGATCCAAGGAGCTTAGATCGATCTCTCTCTCAAGAATCATAAGAAGAGTAATGTAGGGATTTTTAGCTGGTCTAAGGAATCATTGGAATTCCGCCCTAGCACCCAAACTTTGACGAACGACGTACCCATAGTTTCATTAAGCACGTGTGGATGATCTAGAGGAGTTTTATGCTAGATTCTGTGAGTAGTGATATGTAATGTCCTAGAAATTCTGTATAATTTTTTTAATTATATGGAATTATTTCGAAACAAAGAAATTTTACGGCGCGCGATTTTGAGGCTCGGAGTGCCTGGAATGATTCATCAAAGTTTTGTTAAGGTTTAATTAGCACGCATAAACAATTTTCCTGAAAAAGTGGAATAAATCTTTAACAGTTACATGGATCAGAAATCTCAGGGCACCATTGTGATCAAGATGGTAGGTTTACTCTAGGAGCAACTTAAGTTTAGTCAGCGCGGGCCTCCTATGAGAAAACCCAAAAATGAAATAACCGTAAATAAAATAATAAAATTATTTTATTTTATTTTTCAAATGCTTATAACTCACTAACGGTAACTCGGATTAAAAATCTGAGACAACCACAGATCTTGTGAGGGTTTTCTCTCTTTAGGTAGCTACTAACATTGGTCGGCGCAGACCACCAATGAAAGTAAGTTTTGGCCGTAAATAAAATAATTAAGTGACAATTATTTTATTATAAAATCCGTAAATTTTAAATAGTAACTCAGATTGGAAATCTAGGAGTACTGTTGGGTTTTTAGGGTGTGTTTCACTTAGGCAGATCAAAATCTCGACTAGCGCGGGTCGATGGTGACTGTTAATAATATTTCTGAACTTTGTTTCATGTACATTCAGTAAACACACGAGCGGTGTTTTGTAACTTTTGAACCGGTACTCGAAATTGAAATCTGAGGACACTATTGAACTCGCAATGCCGATATTCACTTAAGGAGACCTTCACCTAGACTGTAGTAGGCTGAGGGTAGTAATTAGTTTTTCAGAATTTCGTGGGAGGGTTGGAGAAATAATAAAATAAAATAATTAACTTTTATTTTATTTTTAAAACCTCCCATTTGAATAATAAAGGTGGGACCACACAAGGGTGGTCCAACATTTAATGTTGGGAATTAAATTCCCGGTTACACAAAATATGTAACCAATTTTCTCTTTAATTAATAGGATATATTAATCTTGAATTAATAACCCAAATTGTTAACGAAGAGTTATTTTATTTACTCTTCTTGTGGGTTGGATTTTCCATTGGAGAAAGGGAGAGGAGGCCTGGGTTAGAGAATCCTCCAACGAAGAACCACCCCCCAATGAAGAATGAGGAAAACTCATGAGCCTGGATTGGAAATGTGTTGCGGGAGTGACGAACGCCAATGTCCCCTTCAACGACCTCATCTTCTTCCTCACGAAATCTACAACTGATGATTGAGGTAGGGGATTTAATTTGAAATATGATTGAATTTATTTGATAATTCTTAATATTCTATATTCACAAAAAATATGTCCAAACTAACATGGAAATCATCCCACACATATACCTTACCCCTTTATCTTTTTTTTCTTTGCATATTCTTTGGGCGTTCATCAAATCCAAACATTTAACAGCGCTGAAAACACAATGTTTTGTTGAGCGTGATGTATGGACGCAGAGCCCTTGACTCGAGGATCATGAATATGTGGTCATTATTATTTTTCAGTATTAGAACATAGATGTAGTGAGTTGCATAAGTGGAGTGAAGTTGACACATTGGTTGGCTACATGGAGGTAGGGCAACACGTGTCTGTGCCACTGGATGAGCAGGAGGTCGCGACCCGTCGTCCGTAGCGGAGTAGGTTCTTGACCGACACGCCGGTCGACCGTATGGCCGCGGTAGAGGCCGAAGGAGGGATGACACCTGGCTGGACATGGAGGATAGCGGCTTCGTCGCACCTCTTGGAGGAGGAGGACCGGCCGACCATGGCGCACCAAGCAGGACCAGCTCTAGTGGGCCCGCTTCAAAAAACCGAATGACCCTTTGGCTTTTCGGGTGACCTGGGAGGCGCCTCCCTCCTGGGCATCGGCTAGGGAGGACCCCTCCATGGTGGTCCACCCGACCACGGGCCGTGGCCAACAGGTCGGACTGGGGTTCCCCCTTCATGAGCTGGGTCGGGTCGGTCTAACCGGGTCAGACCAGACCTGGGCTCATCTATACCCAGATACACCTTTGTGGCCATATCTTGAGAACCAGTCATCCGTTTGATGAACCGTATGTGGCACCAGAATCCTTGGATCGAGAAAGTCCTTTTGGTATACTCCACTTAAATTTTCGATAATGTTGGAACATGGCTAGGTTGGATCGAACCCCGACTCCAACCGGGCCCTCGAAGTAGAAACACTAATAACATATAGACCATGCGTCTAATTGACGCACCGTCTAGTGTGTTTGGTCCCTTATGACGTGATGAAATGTTGGGTTAATTCTTATTGGAACATATTGGTGGTTTAGTTACAACCTATGGCTTGGGTATAAGTTCTCCGAAATGTGCTATTAGAGATAATCTAGTGGCTTCCAGTGAGATGGAGGTTGGAGACAGATCGTACAGAGGTTTGTACCGAGCAATCCTGTGTGGGTCAGAACTGATCTTGTGTGGGTTAGATCATATATGGGTCAGCACCCAATGATCTTGTGTGGTCAGAGAAAACCGATCCTATGTGGTTCAGATCCTATGTGGGTCCGAACATAGTGATACTGTGTGGGTCAACGCATACTGATCCTATGTGGGTCAGGTCTTGTGTGGGTCATCGCAGGGGTTAGTTACCTATCGATCCTGGGCGGATTAGATCTTGTGTGGGTCATTGTGGGGGTTAGTATCTATCAATACTATGTGGGTCAGACTCTTTATGGTCAGCAGCACTGCCTCTTGATAGAATAAGATGATATAGCTTCACTACTAATCATCTATACTTCTATACTTCACTGAAAACCTGGTTTGAGCTGAGACTCTGTTTGAACTAAGACTTTTACCTGTGTAGTATTTTTACCTCCATGGTACTATCTTCTTGGTGATACCTATGTGGTAATTTTTACCTTTGTGGTACTATCTTAGTGGTGATAACTGTGCATAACTTTTACCTTCATGGTATTATCTTAATGGTGACACATGTGTGGTACTTTTTACCTTCGTGGTACTATCTTCATGGTGATACCTATGTGGTACTTTTACCTTCTTGGTACTATCTTCATGGTGTTACCTGTGTGGTACTTCTACCTTCGTGGTGTTACCTATGTGGTGTCCTTCCCTCATGTATGAGATGAGTATATCTTGAAAACATAGGTATATGTATGGGAATATACTTAAGTAGAGTTGATTTCTATTGCTTCGTGATTTGTGGTTTTTCCTTTATGGAACCCTAGGCGACATATGAGGTTCTCAGGGTCTGTACTAAGTATCATTATACTCACCCCCGCACGGGCTTCACCCACACATTGTTGTGTCTTGTGCAGATAATGTACACCGTTGATCAAGGATAAGGGAGCTAGGACATGACTGTTCTTGGAGCCAGGACTGGACGATGCTTGGAGCTAGACCTTTTGGTGTGACATGATGCAGGGACTACTAATCGTGAGCTATACCTACCCTTTGGGTAGGATCCTTGGTGGATGATCCAGGAGATGTTTTGTGCCTTTCATTTTTATTTTTACTTTTTAGTTGTACTTGTACTTTTTCAGTTTGGCTTCTATTCTGGACCCTTTACTTTCACCACTATTTTTACTATAATAGTTTACGTTTTGGTTATATCTAGTCGCGTTCTAGTCTGTGTAGTTTCTTCTTGTTGTATTCTTCAACTTTGTGTCTATACAGTAAAAAGGAAATGCCTTCCCATATTAGGGATACAACTTTTTGGTGCTAGTCTTTATCCCCTGGCCTATGGAAGTCGAGCTTGGGGTAGTTACGGCACGGGCCCTTGGGGACGGGTCGCGACAAAGTGGCATCATAGGAGTTCGGTTCTACCGAAGAAATAAGACTCTGATCTTTCCTTTGAAGCAATAGTGTTAAGTGTTATTAGTGTGGTTTTCAGTTTGGGGAGTCCGGTGTTGGTGCGGCGGCCGACGTATCTATACACCAGGACCCTGAATTCTGATTTCCAACATAGGCCATGAAAACACTAATTGCGTTTGTTTTTGAAATTTTTTTCTTTTGAATTCATTGTTGTTAACTCACCAGGTATAACTTAATGAGATTGGTGCACCTGATCCTTATTAGGATGCCGCCACTTAGACCGCCACCCAGGTTTCCTAAGAGAGTATGCGATGACGTACCACCCAGCGATGAGGCCTCAATGCAGGGCCCCTTATAGCGTTAGCACCTTCTGGTGGTGTAACAACAACACCACTACCCTTTGGGAAGCCATTACCACTAGCTACACTAGTAGAGTATTCACACCAACTGAGCATGTTGCACGATTTCTCGCAGTAGAGGCCTCCAAGGCTTCAAGGTGAGACAGATTCTCAGGCAACTGAGGACTGGCTAGAGGATGTGGCTAGAGTTTTCCGCCTAGTTGAGACACTGATAGAGCAGATGATGATCTTAGATTCTAGTCTTTTCTAGTACATGACCATGAGGATGGTACGCAGGATAATGAGGCTTTAGTACATGGACCATTTCCCAAGATGGTACCTTCGGGTAGTGTGCCAGCTATATCACTGCCCGTTGGTCAGCAATTACAACTGGTGGTTCTGGTAGAGGACACCTGTAGGCTTAGTGCCTTACATGTGTTTAAGCATCAGATACCCCCCAGGTTCTGAAGAGATCCTGACTCACATGTGGTTATGGACTGGCTTGAGGAGGCAGTTGAGAGTTCCCTAGAGCTTCTACAGCTTCGGTAGGATGACATGTCGATAGCTGAGTATTTATCGAGGCGTACCGACCATTCCTTGTATTCGATGAATATGATACGATCAGTGATTCAGGGCTCAAACTTCCGAGCAAGGTGTCTTTAGGAACATCTGATCCATCACTATTCTTCTATGCATTCCTACCTATGTTAGGATGCTATAGAGAACCTTTATGATTAAATGTCCTTTGGATGATTGGATACAACCAGTGAATGTTAGCAGCGGGAAAGTAGGAAACTGTCGCCTGTCTCAGAGACATGGGCATGTAAAACGTTTTTGGAAGAGGATTTGATAGGGAGAAACAAATATTTAGGGCTGCAGATGTGGGATTGGAGCTAGGAGAGTAGCATGAGGTGGTTTACTTTTCAGCATGTTACAACCACCACCTTAATGTGGTCCCCACCAGGCCCAGGGAGTTGGAGGACGGGGGAAGGGAGTAGCTGCATGCGGTCAAGGAGTGTGACCCAAGGGCTCTAGGAATGGTTAGAGGTACGGTCTATGTTTACTACTAGATTCCGTAATAATATACATATAAACCAATCATTCCTTCTTACCACGGATCTTGTTCCAGACCTAGAGTATCCAGTTAAGCCGCTGACTTGACCCTCACCTCTAGAGATACCTTTGGGATGATAGTCGATAATCACACTTACACCGACTGTGTGATCTGACCCTTGAGGTGATAGTTTTGGTTGGAACCTCTTGGTGACAGCAGGAATCCCTTACAACATTAGTTTGGGTATGACTGGACATCCACAGTTCATACTCAAATTGACCGTATTAGGCAAAAAGGTTGTGGTTTATCTACAACATTGGTATGGGGTTTTCCTTAGTCGGAAAGAAAGAAAACCCAGGAAGCACGGGATAAACTCCTATATAGGAGGGTTCGGCCGATCACTCATGAGTCGGCTAACGTTAGCCTAGTGGAATCAAGAGTTTTCAGTTTTCAATTCCAAACTGGAGTGGCTAGAGTTCCTCTAGGACTATTACTTTGGGATAGTCTATACTCTTGGGAAGGGGAACATGGTACCAGATGCACTCAGCATGAGGTCCAGTCTACAGCTTCTGAGTGAGGCGTCAAAGTAGCTATTCACTCTATAAATATCCTTTGTGTATAGAGATGAAGCTGATTACCTATAGTTTATGACTGTCACTCCCCCACTCCTTTAGCAAGTCAGGGAGGCGCAGCTTGGGGACACTGACTAGGAGGCTTGACATGCTCAGATATCCATAAGAAAAACACTTGATGGATTTTTTGAAGGTGGGGAGCACATCATCATCTTAAAAGGATGTACTATGGTATTGGTGGTTCTATGGGAGGATGTGTTGAGGGAGTTACATACTTCCCCTCTAGCGGTACATCAAGGAGTGGTGAAAGATGTACTAGGACCTTCGACATCAGCACTGGTGACCAGGGATGAAGAAAGCAGTGACAAAGTTTGTATCATGATGTCTCACTTGTCAGAAAGTGAAGAATGCATAGAGTTAGTAAAAGTCTTATGACAATAGGATTTGAAGACCCTTGGAGTTCCCAGAGGGGGACAATTTATTATTGAAATTCTCTCCTTGAAGGAGACTACGGTGATTTGGCCGAGGTGGAAAGTTATCACTGGGGTTTATCAGACCATTTATGATACTTCAGAGGATTGGTGATCTAGACTTAGATGATGGGGTGAGGTTTATGGAGGTTCCAGTAGAGATTGGGGATCGACCTGAATGGGTCCTTTGTGGGCATTCGATACCTCTGGTGCGCATTTTCTCGTAGAATGTGAACCTCTAGGAGAGCACATGGGAGCGGGGGGTTCAGATCTGTGCTGAGTACCCCCATTTGTTTCCTTAGTCTATATTTTGGAGTTTGGGGATGTAAATCCCTATGTTGGGGGGAATTTACTATCCCAAAAATTCCATATAATTTTTTTAATTATATGGAATTATTTCAAGACCGCAAAAACTTGACGATGCGTGATTCCAAGGCCCGGAGTGCCCAGAATGACCCGTCGAAGGTTTGTTGAGGTTTAATTAGAAAAGATAAAAAGTTTTCCGGAAAAGGTATAATAACTCTTAAATGGTTACTCAAATAAGGAATCCAAGGGTACCGTTGTGCTCAAGATGGAAGGTTTACCCTAGGCGTGACTTATGTTTAGTTGGTGCGAGCCTCCTGTGAGAAAACCCAAAAATGGAATAATCGTAAATAAAATAATTAAATAAAATTATTTTATTTTTCAAATGCTTATAACTCATGAACGGTAACTCAGATTAAAAATTTGAGACCACTACTGAATTTGTGAGGGTATTCTCTATTTTGTCAAATACTGACATTGGCCAGCGCGGTCCACCAGTGAAAGTTAGTTTTTGGCCGTAAATAAATTAATTAAGTGACAATTATTTTATTGTAAAATCCATAAATTTAAAAATGTAACTTGGATTGGAGATCTGAGAGTACCGTTGGGTTCGTTAGGTTGTGTTACACTTAGGAAGAGCCTGACCTCGACTATCACGGGTCGAGGGTGGCTGTTAATAAATTTTCCATACTATTTTTTGAGTACGTTCAGTAAATGCGCAAGAGACATTTTATAACATTTTAACCAGTGCTCAGAATTGATATCCGAGTACACCATTGAACTCGTAGCATCGATATTCTCTTAAGGAGACCTTCACCTCGAATGTAGTAGGTTGAGGGTAGGAGTTAGTTTTTCCAATTTTCGTGGGAGAGTTTCACAAATAATAAAATAAAATAATTTACTTTTATTTTATTTTTAAAACCTCTGATTTGAAACATAATGGTGGGGAACACACGAGGGTGGCATTTAATGTTGGGAATTAAATGTCTGGTTATGAAAAATGTGTAACCACTTTTATCTTTAATTAATAGAATACATTAATCTTGAAACAATAACCCAACTTGTTAATGAATATTTTTTATTAACTCATCTTGTGGGTTGTATTTTCTATTGCTGAAAGGGAGAGGAGGCCTGGGCTGGAGAATCCTCCAATGAAGAACCACCCCCCAACAAAGAACAAGGACGATGCACAAGCCCTGATCGGAAATGTGTTGCAAGAACGACGAATGCCGACATCCTCTTGAACGACCTCATCTTTTTACTTACGACATCTCCAATGGATGATTGAGGTATGGGATTTAATTTGAAATATGATTGAATTTATTTTATAATTCTTCATATTATGGATTGACAATGATAATGGCCAAACCAACATGGACATCATCCCACACATATACCTTTCCCATTTATATTTTGTTCTTCACGCATTCTTCATGCGTTCATCAATGCCAAATATTTAATAGAACTGAAAACACAATGTTTTGTTGAGAGAGATGTATGGACGCCGAGCCCTTGACCCTGGGATCACAAATATGCAGTCGTTTTGTTTTTTCGGGATTAGAACGGAGATGCGGTGAACTGTGGAAGAAGAGGGAGGTCGGCACACCAGCCGACCGCGTGGAGGTAGGGAGGCGCACGTCCGCGCCTCTGGATGAGAAGGAGGCTACAGAACATTGGTCGCGGTGTAGTAGGTTCAATGCCGGAATGCCAGCCCACCGCATGGGGGATTAGCGGTGCACGTCTGTGCTGCCGATGGGGCAGGAGGACACGACCGCTTGGCTGCGGCGGAGGCTGAAGGGCGGCCGGCACCAGGCCAAAGAACCGGCCGACCGTGGCGTACCAAGCAGGACCCACTCCAGCGGGTCCATGTCTAAAAACCAAATGGCCCTTTGGCCATTTCGGTGACTTGGGAGGCACCTCCCTCCCAGGAATCGGCTAGGGAAGACCCCGCCATGGCTATCCACCCGACTGCGGGTAGCACCGTGGCCTCCCTTGCGGGCCGTGCCACCGGTCTGCACTGGGCCTCCCCCTTCATGGTTCAGGATGGGCCCATCGAGGTCTGGGCCTACCGAACCAGACCCGGGTCCAGTCGTGTCAACCCGTACTGGGTCGGGTTGGTCCAACCGGGTTAGACCGGACCCAGGACCATCTAGACCTAGATACACCTCTGTGGCCATATCTTGAGAACCGGTCATCCGTTTGATGAACCGTATACGGCACAAAAATACTTGAATCGAGAAGGTAATTTTTTTATACTCCACTTTAGTTTTTGATATAGTTGGAGCATGGCTGGGTTGGATCGAACCTTGAATCCAACCGGTCCCTCGAAGTGGATGCACTAATAACTTACAGACTGGACATCCGATTGACGTGTCGTCGGCTGCGTTAGCTCCCTTATGACATGACAGACCTTTGGGATACTTCTTTTTGGAACTTTGTGGTGGTTGATGTATGATATATGGCTTGGGGAGAGGTTCTCCAAAATGTGTTGTTAGAAAGAATCCAGTGGCTGGCAGTGAGACGGAGGTTAGAGACAGATCATACAGAGGTTAGTACTGAGCGATCCTATATGGGTTAGCACCAATCCAGTGTGGGTCCGATCCAGTGTGGGTCAATCCTCAGCGATCCTGTGTGGGTCAGCACATACTGATCCTTTATGGGTCAGATCCTGTGTGGGTCAGCGCTCAACGATCTTATGTGGGTCAGCGCATACCGATCTTGTGTGGGTTAGATCCCATGTGGGTGATTGCGGGGGTTAGTTACCTATCGATCCTAGGCGGATCAGATCCTATATGCGTTATTTTAGGGGTTATTACCTATCAATACTATATGGTTAAGACTCTGTATGGTTAGTAGCAGTGCCTCTTTAGAGAATAAGATGATCTAGCTTCACGACTAATCATCTGTACTTCAATACATCACTAAAAACCTAGTTTGAGATGAGACTCTCTTTGAGCTAAGTATTTTACTTTTTTGGTACTTTTAACTTCATGGCACTATCTTTGTGGTGATACCTATGTGGTACTATCTTAGTGGTGATACCTGTGTGGTACTTTTACCTTTGTGGTACTATCTTCGTGGTGATACCTGTGTGGTAGTTTTTACCTTCGTGGTACTATTTTCGTGGTGATACCTATGTGGTAAATTTAACTTTGTGGAATTATCTTCATGGTGTTACCTATGTGGTACTTCTCCCTTCATGGTGATACCTATGTGGTGTCCTTACCTCATGTATGAGATGAGTATATCTTGATAACATAGGTATTTGTATGGGCATATAACTAAGTAGTGTTGATATCTATTACTTTGTGCTCTGTGGTTTTTTCTTTGTGGAACCCTAGGAGACCAATGAGGTTCTTGGGGTCCATACTAAGTATCATTATACTCACCCCTGCATGGGCTTTTCTTGCACCTTGTTGTGTCTTGTACAGACAACGTATAACGTTGATCAAGGATGAGGGAGCTAGGACTGGATGGTGCTTGGAGTTAGGACTGGAATATGCTTGGAGTTGGACATTTTGGTGTGACATGATGCAGGGACTACTGATCGTGAGATGTACCTAACCTTCAGGTAGGATCCTTGGTAGATGATCCATGGGCTGTTTTGTACCTTTCAGTTGTATTTTTACTTTTCAGTTGTACTTTTACTTTTTCTACTGGGCTTGTATTCTGGGCCCTTTACTTTCAACACTCTTTTTACTACAACAGTTTACTTTGTGGATATATTTAGTTGTGTTCCAGTTTGTGTAGTTGCTTATTGTTGTGTTCTTGAATTGTGTGTCTATATGGTGAAAAGGAAATGCCTTCCCATATTAGGGATATTTCTTTCTGGTGCTATTCGCCAGCCCCTGGCCTATGGAAGGTGGGATTCATGTAGTCACAGCACGGGCCCTGGGGGATGGGTCGTGACATGATCGCCAACGAAGAGCAGATGTCGTATGTAGCTTGGGATTTAAACTAGGTATTTTAAAGTTTATTTTTGTGCTTAAAACCCTCCACGTGAGATTCTCAGCTTAAATCGGGAAGCTGTTTGCTGACATTGATAAGATTACATTGATCATCGGTGTAATTTTTTTTTAAAACCCACCTATTTGGGGCTTCCATTGCGTCCCTGGTTCCTTCACATGTAAGGTCATAATGATAGTGAAAGAGGTATATTATAATTTATACATAAAATTTTAAATAAATAGGATACGAAATAAAATATCCCATAATTAGTAGTTAGAGATAAAATTAATAAGATAAAGAAGAAACTTGAATAAAGAGTAGAATGAGAGGATCCCTTACCTTGAGTGGGTGATTCCAAATGCATGATAAGAGCTTCTTGAGAGATTAGAGGAACCTTGGGAGAACTTTAAATGGGGTAGGGAAGATTAAGGACGTTCTTTATGGTTTTTGAGTTAAGATAAATGAGATACTGTGAGGGTTTATAAAGGAAATGTGTGGGGAATTATTTATTATTTCTCAAACTTAGGTTTTCGACTCTATATAATATAATAACAAAAATAAAAAACTTTACCATGTTTTCCCCATGGTTTAACCCAAAGAGGGGTTGTTTTAATTATTTAATTATTTAATTTCCGAAATTATTAAAATAATACCCTTGCTGATGTGGAAGTGGGTCTTGTTTATAAAGAAATGATTTTAAAACCTTAAAATAAATTATAGGTTTTGGAGGACACATAAAGAATTTATAAAATTAATAAAATGAAACTAATATTATAATATTTTAAATGGGAAACATATATTTAGTATTTTATACCCATTATAGTATTTATTACATCATTTTTTGATTATTATGATGTGATAATACAAATTATATATTTACACCATATTTAATTTATAACTGAAAATTCTACTGTCTCAGAAAATTATGAAAAATTAACCATTGGATAATTTAGACACTCTGATTCTAAAAATAATTATTATTTTATCCAAATAATTTTCTAAATATGTGAATTTATAATTATAAAATAATAATTGATATTTATTGATAAATATAGGGCTTTGACAATAACAGTTTCGAACCCTTATAAAAATTATGATTGAATTCATAAAAATTATATGATAATCTATATTTAATAAAAAAATATTTAAGAGTAATATTTTAATAAAATATTATATATTTAAAAAAATCATTAATTCACAAATTCCTTAATTGAATTTGAATATTACCCAAAAATATAATTTGTGTTATATTGTATCAAAATTAAAAATCATTTATAAAGTAAAAATAATAAAATGAAAATATATTCCTTATTATATAAAATATAAATATTTATATTATTAGGGTATTGATACATATCCCTTTAATAGACCAGAAAACCCCCTAAGAGTAATGTGTTTGTTGGTGAGACTTTCATGGGGTGGTTCGACATACATGGTTTAGGTCTTGATCTTGATGAGCTTGAAGTTCTCCCATAAATAGTTTTTATCATGCTTAAATTATTGGATCTCAAATTGGGCTTGGTCAAGGGTAAATCCCTGTGATGTTGTCTCCCTTGGAATCTATGATAAATGGGATTCATAGGGTATGGTCATACTCATTGAGGCTATCACTACCTTTATCTGTGACAATTAGATTTGCTAAAAACCTATATTTATACTAATCATATGATCACTATTCAAAGGCTATATTATCTATGGTTATGATGATTAAGGGTCTTTTAAATATCATAGGATATAATAAAACCAAATAATTTCATGTGTTTTATATAACAATAATACATAATAAGACCTTTAATTCAACCAAAAAGGGAATTTTATTTATAATAGCATGGGTTGTTACAATCTTCCCCCTTCATATATTTCATCCTTGAAATTTTCATTTCACACATTAAAATAGATGAGGGTAATTTGGTTTCATCACTTCTTCTAGTTTCCATATAATATATTCAAACTTGTGGTTTATCCATAGCAGTTTGATCAAGTGTATTGCCTTATTCCACAGAACATTGTATTTATGATATAATATCTTCATCAAATGATCCTCAAATGAGAGATCATTATCCTATAACACCACCTTTGGATTTATTACATGTGAGGGGCCTGGTATATACTTCCTCAATAGGGATACATAGAATACAACATGTACTTGAGATATGTTGGGTGGGAGTTCAAGTCGATAGGCCACCACCCCAAAGCAATAAAGGATATCAAATAGACCAATGTATCTTGGAATAAGTTTTCCCTTATTATAAAATCTCACGACGTTAATCAATAGAGATATATGTAGGAATACCATATCTATAACCTCAAACTATAGGTATCATCGATGATTATTAGCATATTGCTTCTATCAACTCTGAGCATCCTTGAGGTGCAGAAGAATGGTCTTGACCTTTTACAAGATTTTATCAACCATTTCAGGACTTAGTAGTTTGTGTTCCCCAACATCATCCCAATATTTAGGTGTTATACACCTCTTACCATAAAGGGATTCATAGGGATCCATTTTTATTCTTGAGTGGAAACCTTTATTGAATGAGAACTCAACTAGAGGAAAACGTTGACCCCATTCTAATTTGAAGTCAAATGAGAATTACCTTAACATGTTATCATGTTTCTGGATATTCTACTCATATTTTCATTCATTTTTATGGTGATAAGTTGTGATGAAGTTCAACTTGGTATTTTGAGCATGTTCGATACTCTTCCAACATTTGGAGGTAAATCTTGGATCTTGATCGGATACAATCAATAGTGGTGTTCCATGCATCCTTTCTACTTCCCTAATGTATATCCCTGCAAGTTGATTGAGTAAGAAGTCCTCTTGAATTGAATTTAAGTGAGTAGTCTTTATAAGACAATACACCACAACCCATATATCATTATTTATTTTTGATGTATTTAGAAGACCAGTGACAATGTTCGTGGTGATGTTTTACCATTTCTAAATAGGTATGGGTAATAGTTAGAGCATCCCCTTGGATTGTTTCCTTTCCACCTTCAATTTTTGATATATAATAAATCTTTATCTATATTCCATGATGACCCTATTCATATTGTCCCACCAATGTTTCTCTTGAATATCTCAATACATCTTCATGCTTTCTAGATGGATAAATAATGTTGAACTATGTGCATCATCCAAAACCCCCTTTTTTTAAGTTTGGATTTGATGGTACACATAATCTTGACCCAAATCATACAAATCCTTATTTATTAACATTGAACTCCAAGGATTTACCGTTTCTTATAGCTTCCAATTTCTTTTGAGTTCCCACATAATCTTTTTGAGAATCCTTTATTCTCCCATTAATGGATGTTTTAGAAATAACTTGTGAAAGGATTGATGATGTTCTTTTATTTATGATTACCATGTACACCCTTTTCATGTCTAAGAAGATAAGATCCTTTTAAACTCTCATTAATGATAAAATTGATGGATCCTTTCTATTTAAAACTTATTCCACTTCATTTTCTTCCCTAGGATGGTACAATATTGAGAAGTCATAGTCCTTGATCAGATCTTACCATCTTTATTGGTGCATATTCTACTTTTTCTATGTGAATATATACTTGATGCTCTTGTGATCCACATATTTTTTACACTTCTACCAAAAGAGATAATTAGGAAATAATTTCAATGAAAATATCATTGAATCCAACTCCAGATCATGCATTTTGTAGTTCTATTTGGGAATATTCAATTTCTTTGATGCATTGGCTATCACTTTTTCATTCTTCACAAACAATAATCCCATTACCTTCTTGGAAGAATCACTGTACATCATGAAAAGTTCACCACTTTTGGGAGAATAAGTAAAAGTGTAGTGATGAGACTCTTTTTATACTCCTTCAATCTCTCTTCACATTCATCATTCCAAACAAACTTGACTCCCTTCTGAGTTATCGTGGTTAGGGGGTTCGAAACTCATGATAAATTTCTCATAGGTCAATGATAATATCTATCTAATCCAAGGAATGTATGGATTTCTATCACATATGTTGTCCTTGACCATCCTTCAATCACATATGTCTTTGAAGGGTCCACAAATATCTCATTTCTTGTGATAATATTCCCCAATAATGAGACCTCCTTCGACCATAACTTACATTTGTTGCACCAATCATAAATCTTCTCCTTTAAAAAGTTTTTTAAGAAAAATTCTTAGATATTACTCATGATCATCATTATTTTTAGATTATATTATAATATCATCTATAAAGAATACCAAAAACGTTATTGAGGTAATATTTAAAGACTCTATTTTTCAACTCCATGGAGATTTTTTGAGCATTAGTAATTCTGAATAGAATTAATATGAAATCGTAGTGCTTGTACCTTGTTCAAAAATCAGTCTTCCAGATATCCTATTTCTTCCCCCTTACATGATAAAATCCTAACAAAAGATCCATCTTAGAGAAGTATTAGTCACTACGTAGCTGATAAAACAATTCATCAATCTTTTTAAGAGGATACATTTTCTTTATCGTGATATTGTTGAGCTCATGATCATCAATGAGAATGTGTATTGACCCATCCTTCTTATTTATGAAGAGGCTTGGTGTAACCTAAGGTGAAGAACTTGGGTGTATGAACCCTTTAATTAGATTCTGTTATAGATAATATTTTAGATCCTCATGTTCCACAACAAACATTCTATATAGATTCATGGATAATGGAAACTCCCCAAGTATAATCTTGATTGAAAATTCAACCTCTCAGTATAGAAAAATACTAGAAAATTATTTGATAAGCACATTATAAAATTCCATCAAGATGGTAATGTATTCAAGGATGATCATTTCCTTATAGTTAATAATTTTAGCTAGATATTATTGCTCGTAGGGAAGTAATATCCATTCTTGTGATGTTGGGGCTAAAGAAGATTCATCATACTCCTTTTAATTGTATATAATCGGTGGTGATTCATAATATGAAGAATTATTTCCTTCTTGTAGCAACTTATGTCAGCTCTATATAGGGAAATTCAATCCATACCCCTAAATGAATACAATTCCACCAAAGAGAGTATCATACGATTTTTTGAAAATTTCAGCCTAAAAATTTATATGGGGGGAGTTATATACTTGTGATGAAATAATTTCCCCATTTTCTATTTTCACCAAAAAATCTACTTCCATTATTTGTGGTGGTGTTTAAATTGTGATATTAAACATGTGTGATATGAAGAAATGTGTAGATCCAAAATCAAAAGTATGTTCAGTATTATTTAATGAATAATTAACATAACTTTAACCACTTTTTGGGATCCAACTCTATGGTTGTGATGGAATACTCCTTCCCTTTCTTCTTTGGAGGTTATTGTTTTTCTCAAAAAACCCTTGGATTAGTGTAGTGGTTTGAAAAATTCCCTTGTTCCTTGAAATTTAAATAGTGAACAATCCACTAAGGGTTGACTAGATCATTCCTTTCCTCCATCGCATTAGTGGGTTTCTTATATTGGAAATCACTATCTAAGTGTCCTTCCTTCCCACACCTAAATAATTTACTCACACCCTTAGGCAATTTTTGAGGTGCTTCTTCCGGCACTTTTGACAAGTGGTATATTGAAATATCTTATCATCATTAGAATTATCCATCAAACTACCAGAATTAAACTCCAATTTCTACTTTTTATCCCTATGATACCCTTGAGATTCACCAATATCCATCTCTACTTTGAGGGAACTTTAGAAAAAAATTTCATAGCTATCAGAGTCTCATATTTCAATGTATTTTTGTAGACTAGGTTTTATCCCACCAAAGAAGTGAACAACCTTTCATTTAGGGGTAATGATAAATTTGGATTCATATCATGCAAGTCTTGTGAAGTTTGTCTCGAAAACCTTGATAGATTTGACATATTTTCTCTTGAGGTAAAGAAAATTCCTTTCTATTTTAGGTCATAGAGTGTGAATAAAATATTCATAGATTTTTTTCTATAATTCCTTCCACCCTATTACTTCGATCTATTTTTTAGGCTTCTTATTCTTGATCAATGACCACCACTGATCAACATCTCCCTCCATATGGTAGACAACCAGTATAATATTCTCTTTCTCAAAACACTAAATTATTGAGACGATATTCTCAGTAGATTTTATCCATTATTCCACAATTAAGGGATACCATGATCCATTAAAAGTCAGATGTCTTTTTCACTTAAATTTATCAATTGAATCTTTATAAGATTCTATGTTTTTAAACCAGATGAAATTTTGAGGGAATTTGAACTTTTGGTAATTGATGGAGTTTTTGTTTTTAGAACAAAACTTCATAACATAATTATGAGAGTTGGAATGATTAAAAGCGATGTTTTTGGACTTGGTTAAAGGTCCAAGAACATTCTCAGGTAGATCAAGGAGTTTCGGGAGTACCAGAATGGGAAAGGGAGGTTTTTAAGGACCTGCATAGGGTTCGTGGTTTTTCTGAAACCATGCGGTCCATAGAAGGTACCCTTGTGACTTACAACATGTTGGAAGATGCTATCAAATGGTTTTCCAAACTATGTACCTAGATTTCATGTTTAGTTGTATAGGTAATATCTAATCACTTTTTATCTCATGGTTTGTGCATGATCAGATAACCATGTAGTTCAAACCTTGAGGGGAACTCCATGTACCTAGTAAAGGCCGCACAATCTATTTAACTATGTGTCCCAAACCATGAATGAAGATATATTTTAAAAATTGTTTTATTTTAAATAAAATTAAAAAAAAAAGAAAATAAGACATCCCACATCTCTCCCTCACCTCAATTGCACGAGGCACCAGGCGATCTCCCCTTTGAGCCGCATGACACCCTCCTCTGACACCCCTCTTCTTTAGTGTTTTAAATTGTATTTCCACATGTTATTGGTATAAATATATGTGTTATAGTTCTCTATTACATCCTCACTCTATTTATGGTTATTTTTCAGACTCCCCATTACTAAGGATGGTTCGACTGGAACCCTATATTAGGGTTTGATCCAATTTTTGTTGTTCTTCTAGCATTAGGTGTGCAAAGGAATCCTTGGGTTTCTTGGGTCTGTGTTCCTACAACCTCCACCAAATACTAGGATGTTTGGGTTTTTTAGGTTCTCCATCACCACCAAAGTTAAGGGTTTATACCCATTGTTGGTTCTCAAACCTTCTATTTTATGGCATTAAGATGTTTATGGGTCCCAGTTATAATATTTAGTGAGTTTTGGTGCCTATGAAGACTTGTGAGTGTATACTCAGGTATGTATGTATGTATATATGTATGTATATATATATATCTTACATGTACATATTTCATCATGGAACGGGGAATACACACATTAGATTAAGGGTATATATGTATATGTATATGTATATATATATATATATATATATTGAATATTGTGCATGCGAGTGGACAACAACTTCGAGTTATAAAGAATCAATCAACAAAGCATTGGTTGGGCCTTCTTTTGAGGTAGGGTCCCTAACCATACCCTTTGGTTCAAGAATGGATCAGTTACTTATTTAATGCTTCTTGATAAATTGAATTTCAATTATGTAATGAAATTCTTTTTGATATAAATGTTTTATTTGGGAAAAAATTCATGTTTTTATAATAAAACCCCACCCGTGGAAGTGCACTGCCTTCAAAACAAAATGTTGTTATAGTTGTTATATCATGCTTAGTTGTGTTTTGAGATTTTCATATTCCTCTATGTTGGTGTTGATGTATGGTATGTTAATTCATGTCCCTTTTTATGTTGTTAAATGATGTTTCCTACATGAGTTAAATGAGGAATTCGACATGTTGTTGTTGTTAAATATGTAATGCTTATTTTACTGCTTATTGCCCATGTGAGTTGTGTTTTAATTATATTCTATGATATAGATTATTGAATTTGAATCACCCCTTGTGTTTTATTGTTAAATGGATCTTTAATGGATTTTATCCTCAAACACCCTTAGGTATTCTTTTTTACCCCATGTCATGGGATGTAAAATGTATAATTGATTTTCATAACAAATTTTAAATTAAATGGATTAATTGGGAAGAGATAGTGACCATGAACCTTTTCCCTTATTATTTCATTTCTTTATTAAGTAATATTTTCCTTCATATGGCTATGCCCATGTGAGATAGACACTACCACACCGTGTAGTAGGTTGTTAAGATTGAGAAGCTTATTATAAATAATTTTTCCCATCTGAGTTAAATGAGAAATAATCCATGTGATAGCTTGATATTATTTTAAGACTTGTTATAGTGTAAATTCTCATACGAGTATTTGAATAGACCTTGAAATACTGCCCTCCTAAGTTAATTTGAGACCATGTTATTTGATGGATTAATTAATCATGGGAAGCTTATTACCATAATATTCCCACATGAGTTAAATGATGTTAAAGCCATGTATTAGTTGTTATGCATGCAATTTTTATTATATTAATTATTCCCACATGAGTAAATAAAAGGCCAATCCTTATGATGTTAGCCAATTCTTGAATCACCCTATTGAGGTGAGTTTGTTATGGATGCTCTTGTTTTTGACATTGGCATGTTAAATTAATTGTTTAAAATGAATTGAATTGATTAAATGGTTAATAGACTTGGGCGGTACGTGGATTCATATTAGAATGCCATGGATTGACTCAATTACCTTAAACCATGTAAATTCCAAGGGTGATACATGGATCCAATTAAAGGATGCCGCGAATGGACACATAGAAGATTTTGACTTATATGCCAAGTGATAAATGGATCCAATTATATGAGTAATTCCATAGGTGGACTCAATGGGAAATGATATATGTCATGGGTGATACATGGGGTTTCTATATAGGGACACCAAAGATGGACTCAGATGACATGGAATTTATACCTCACCTAGAGCGATACCAGGTTACTGAGAGGTTTTCTAGGGATAGGCTTGTAGGGTGTTGGTTGATATTATACCTGGAGTGATACTTAAATTGAAAATATGGAATTTTTAGGATGTACTTAGGTTATAAATGTTTAAAACGAGGTAAAAGTTGCTTATTGCTTGTCTCCAAGATAAATCACAATCTTGGATTCAGTCTATACTTTTACTATAAAGATGGAATTCTGAGGCATTTTTTGTGCTACCAGTTATACGGGGGGTGTAGGGATGGAGACGAATCTCAAGACTTATAAATTAAATTAATTGAAATGTTTACGTTTTGATTAAATGGAAAGTATATTAAATTATTACATTCATACGAAGGATGTTTGATTTTGATTACTTCCTTATTTTTTGTATATCGACTTGCACTATTAGATTTGCATAGAACATGATAGATTGGGATATATAATGTGGGTGTCAGCCTACTGAGTTTTATATCTCACACACTTCTCGGGTATAATTGGTTCCCATGTATACCTAATTTTTTATAGGATATGGACCTTTCTTTTGATGTTTTTATTGTATCTAGAGGATGGGAACAAAGGTCCAAGTTGGAGCTAGGTATGCTCATAGAGATTGGTCGTGGAGAATTTTTGTCTTTACCTTATTATGTACAAAAAGGTAAAGCCTGATATGTGATACTATTTTAGCTTAAGAATCATCATTTGACATGCATGAAATGTATAATTGGAATTGGACCAATTCCTTTTTCAGTTATTATTATAGTTTTCTTCCTCTATTTTACTATTACTTTATACTAATTTGGATAGTATTTGAGTTTTACTATATGTTTACCACTATGCACATTGAGTATGAGGATATAGTCTCCTAGTTAAACTACCTTTACACCCTCTCTTATAGTCATCAACCTATGGAATATGGGGAGAATTGGTTGAGGTCATGTGGTGACTGATCCAGCTACTGGTTTTGTGGTAAATCGGGTCGAGATGTTACAAAGTGGTATCATAGGTATTCTTCCTTTTGTCTTACTATTTTTTCCTAGTAGAAAAGATACTAGGAATGTGTCAGTCATTGGTAAATAGTTTTTCTTGGTACTGATCACCCCATATATGGTAAATGTCTACGTTTCTATGGTTTTGAATTGTTTTTTATATTATTCAATGTTACAGTTGATGTGATTTCACCTTGGGTGAATGTCTTATTTTCCATGGATTATAGATTTATGGAATTTTTTGTAAATTTTCCCTTGGATGGAATGGAATGGAAGTGACATTACATGCATCATATTAGGAACTTAAAAATTCACATTCCATGCATATTCCATTCCATGTAGCTTCATTAGTTGGTTTCCTTCTATGTATGATTGTGTGATGTGAGTCATGACATGCTTATCTTGTACTTGTTGAGGTAATATTTATCATGAATGTTTATTTAGCATGTATTTCTTGTGGTGTAATATTATTATAAGATATATTCCATGATTTCTATGTGTACATATTGTTATATCATGTTATTTTGATATGTAAAATGGTTGCATGTGCTGAAATTTGTAGGTTTCATTTTAGGCGGTAGCCAATTTTCAATTGTAAGGTTTATGGGCACCTTATTATTTAAAAAGGGAAAACCCATATACTCAAACCATATATATAACATTATAAATGTTTATAGAAATTGTTTAAATGAAAAATGATGCTAAATTTAAATGTTAAAGTGGAATGTTTTCGATTAATGTGAGCCAAATGCCAACCGTGAGGTGTATGGGTACCTTATGGATTGGTATAGGGCCACCCATGTGACTAAGCATTTGTATACCCATGGTATATTTGGTAATGGTTATGATTATTAAAGTTTTTAAGTTTTTAACACCAATGGATAGTTAACCTTTAGAAAACTCAACTGGACACAAGTAGGTCAGTTGGGGCATGATTTTATAAGATAAATTGTTATGGTGTTTATAATTTCTATGGGTAAAAAACTCTGATTGGGTTGATTTTGGAAGAAACCATGTTGGTTAATGGGACCGTCACATGTCTTTTTATTAGTTAAAAGAAATTATGTGATAATTTTCCTATTATGATAGAATTTCAATGAATGTTAAATGTTTTAAAAGAGAAGTTGATGAGACTTGCCTATTTTCTCTTTGAATTGTTAGCTAAAGTGTATGCCAAGTTCCTTGTTTTATAAAATGGTACTTCATGATTTGATTAAAATTATTTCGAATGCTTAAAGGTTGAAGTGATTAATGAGATGGCTTTAAATTGGAATATGAAGTGGTTTCCTTTATTTATAACCTCATGTAAGGGTAGTTTAAATGTTTTGATGGTATGCCTTGGAATGGAGACACAAGTTTTTATCCATAGGCTGTTTCTTTTTAGCTTTGTCTTAAATGAAAGTGGCTATTCAGCCTGGTAAATTTTTTTTTAATGACCAAGAGACAGTGTTGATGCTTATACTTTGTAAGGGGCTAGCCCGTGGTTGGTAACACCCTTAGATCTTGATGTATTTCATTCCACTTTAAACTTTTTGACGTTTGGTGTCACTTGGGTGTCGTTGTCCCTTGTAGGAAATTTGTTTTTTGAAAGGACACCCTTGTTTTGATGGGTGGTCATTGCTTCGCAAGCCTTGATGTGGGAACATGAATCGAGGAATGATTGGTTTAGAAAGTTAGACTTGTCTTGGGCATGCTCAACTGTATAGGAGGTCCTGTAAACCTCTATTTTCATCCATGATGGATGACTAAATATGTTATTATTTGAGTTAATGGTTGTGTAAGATGATGTTCTTTTGTACCAGAATCTACGCGAACCATCTGATACTTGATTACAAATAGATGAAAAACCATGAATAGTACTCAAAATGTTTCATTTGTTCTTGTAAACTTGGGGTATTATGTGTTGCCATATGTGGTACCCGTCGATTGTTAAATTTTAAAATGATCCATTGAGTTCAGTTAAATTGTGAGCTTTGAGTTATTGATTATGTCCCCAGGTCATCTCCAGAGTAGAGTGACCTAAGCGTTTGGGAAACAATTTCGTTCCACTGCTCGAGAGGACTTTACAGGACTCAGGTGTTTTGACACGCCGGTCAGTTTAAATTTTTGATTTCATTCCAATTTTTTTGACGTGGTGATCCTAGTTCATAGAACTCCACACATGCATTTAAGAAGTTTTTTAGATAATATGATTGTGAGTGGCTAATATTTCTTTTTTAAATACTAGGACACTTCTAAGGAGTGGAGTGTCATGTCAGTTCTTGTTAACATGTTATTCCAAGTAGAAGGAACATTGTTTCGAAATGCCTTTGAGTTCGGTATTTTTTTAAATTCCTTTGTGGATTACAAGGTTTGAACCATGTTTGTACTTTCGTCGCAGCATGAAATTGGTGGGGTTTACTATGGGTGAAACCCTTGAAAAAACTATTGTTCATGGATGGACTTTAATGGCTATGTTTGACTGGTCATGGAAATGACTTAGGGTAAAGGAATTATGATTGGTTAAATGGTAATGCATTGGCATGTGTAGTTTAGCTTCTTTTAAGAGGTTATCTTGTAATGGTTTAAACACTCCTCTGGTAATCCTTGAGATACTCTTAGTGTTTATTCTTAGTGAGGAGCATGTCCCTTATATTGATGTCATCTTGGATGCACTAAGAGAGAATTAATTATACGCCATGCTATGGTTTGAAAACCATTGGGCTAGTTTGTGATCCTTTTCTCTTTTGTATGCTGGGATCATGGGTTTTTGAAGAGTCTTGGTTTGTCCTAATTGATACTTGTGTTCTTGTATAGGAATTCATTGGATGGACGTTTGGAAACCTGCCACTTCTTTTTACATGACCACTAGATGAATGATTATCTAGGCTTAGTCAATGTTCTTATGTGGATGTTTTGGATTTGTATCAACATATCACTTATTGAATTGGGTATGGGATACCTATGGATAGTTACATGGACTCTAGTGGGTTGGTTATCAGGTTATCTGGGACTTGTTGTTGGGCTCAAATGCAATGTTTTGAGGGTATTGTTTTCGGTGGGTTGGAACCATTCTACGCCTTCGTTTGTGCTGAGGAACAATAGTTTTAAATGGAATAGTGTTGGTTGATCTTGAAAAGTAACCGGAAGTTAGGTGTGAGATTTAGTGGGCTTGTTGTTGTAAAATTCTTAGGGGCGTGTTTTTTATAGGCAATTCGAGCTGTAGGGAGAAATCCATGATTGGGAATTTTCCTCCTTCTATTGTTAAACCCTAAGGTGTGGAGAAACTTTCTACAGATATCTCAAAGACAATTATGAGATCTTATATTTGGTTATGCGGGCTTGAGTAAGAACCACTTTTGTGTTTCAGCTAAAAATTGAGCATTTCCTCGTGTTTGATGGAATGGGTTCCATGTGCTTAATAGGTACCTTGAGGTGCATTTGGTGTTGGGAAACATTAAATAACTATTTGAAAAATAATTCAATACCCTTGTAGGTTGGGTTATGACTTAATTGTTTTCTCAAAGGCTTATTGGGGATGATAAGTTCTAAGGTAGAGAGTTTGTAAGAACCCATGTTTTTTAACGAGACAAAATTCTATGAGAATTTGAATTTTTGGTAATTACTGAATGTATCATTTTTAAAAAGGAACTTCAGAACTCAATTCTGAGAGTTTGGATGCTTAAAAGTGATGTTTTTGTACCTATGTGAAGAACCAAGAACTTTCTTGAGTAGCTCAAGGAGTTTAGGGATCACTAGAATTGGAATGACATATTTCTAAGGACATGTAGAAGGCACGCAGTTTGTCTAAAACCATGTGGACCATAGTAGGTAACCGTGTGACTTAATGGAGGTGGGAAGAGGTTGTCGCATGGTTTTTTCATAGATTTCAAAACCATATTCCTAGACCGCATTCTTAGAGGCATATAAAGTATCTAAGCACTGTTCACCACAAGGTTTTTTGTTCGGTCATATAACCATGTGGGTCAAACTATGTGGGGTGATCTACGTACCCAGTAAAGGGTGCATGGTTGGCAAAAAATTTATTAAACTGTGTGGACCAAATTGTACATGCTGATCAATTATAAAATTGCATTTTTTTAAATTAAATTAAAATAGAAAAACATCCCCCATCTCTCCCTCAAATCACTTGCATGATGGAACAGGGGGATATCCTTTGAGTTGCACGACACGCTCCTCTAACACCCCCTCCTTCATCGATTTCAATAGGATATTCACTAGTTCTTGGTCTGAATCATTGAGGTATGTTTCTATCATCCATCTCATCTCCATTTTCTTTGATGTTTTAGAATCCACATCACCCTGGATGGTTTGTCTGAAACCCTAGCTTAGTGTTTGATGTGATTTTTTTCTCTTTCGGTATTAGGGCACGCAAAGGCCTCCTTGGGACTTGTGGGACTGTGTTCCAAAAATCACCACCAAAGGCAAGGTGGTTTGGGTTGTGTTAGTTCTCTGATACAGTCCGTGGTAATGGTTTATACATGTGGTTAGTTTTCACACCTTTTATTTTAGGGATTAAGATGCTTATGGGTCCCAAGTATAATGTTTAGTGAGTTTTGGTGCCTTTTAAGACTTTCAAGCCTATACTCAGGTATATATATATATATATATATATATATATATATATATTCCTTGTACTTATTCCTTCATGGTGTGGGGAATACATTCATTGTGTTAAGGATATATATGTAAGTATGTACATGCCAGTGGGAAACAAATTCGAGTTAGAAAGTGTCATGTTCCAAAGCATTGGCTTGGCCTTCTTTTGAGGTAGGGATCCTAATTATACTCTAAGGTTCAAGAATTCATCATTTTCTTATTTAATGCTTCTTAATAAGTTTAATTACAATTATGGAATAAACTAATTTTTGAGACAATTTTTTTTGAGAATCCAAGTCATGGTTTTATAATAAAACCCCTCCAATGGAGGTGTGCTACCATCAAATGAAAAATTAGTGATAATTATTATATCATTCTTAGTTTTGTTTTGAGATTTCAATTTGTATTCATGTTGGTGTTGATATATGGTATGTTAATTCATGGACCTTTTGATGTTATTAAATGATGTTTCCCATGTGTGTTAAATGAGGACTTGGATATGTAGTTGTTGTTAAGTATGTAATGATTATTTTATGGATTTTTCCCATATGAGTTATGTTATAATTATATGTTGTGAGATGGATTTTTTAATTTGAAACACCCCTTGGGTTTTATTTTGAAATGGAGCTTGAATGACTCTTAGACATGGACACCCTTAGGCATGAATTTTTACCCCATGTCATGGGATATCAATCGTATAATTGATTTTCATAACTAATTGTAAATTAAATAAATTAATTGGGATGGGATGAGTGACCATGATACTTGGACCTTATCATGTCATTTCTTGATTAAGAAAGATTTTCCATCGTATGGCTATGCCTATGTGATATAGACACCACCACACCATGTAGTAGTTTGTTAAGCTTGAGAACATTATTATAAATAGTTTTCCATATGAGATAAATTACAACTAATCTATGTGACAGCTTGATAGGCCTGTTAGGCTTGTTATAGTGGACATGGCTATTTGTGTATTTTAATATCCCATGAATTACTATCCCTTGTGTGTTAATTTGAGACCATGCTTTGTGATCGATTGACTAAGCATGGGAAGCTCGTTACCATAATATTACCATGAGAGTTAAATGATGTTGAATCCATGTATTAGTTTATATGAATGTGATGCTTGTTATATAAATTATTCCCATGTGAGTAAATAAAAGGACAATCCTTATGAGGTTGTCCAATTCTTGAATCACCCTATTGAGGTGATTTTTTAATGATACTTTTGGTTTTGACCTTGGAACGTTAAATGAATTATTTAAAATGAATTTAATTTATTCAATGGTTAAGAGCCTTAGGTGATGCATGGATTTATATTATTATTCCATAGACATACATAATTTCCTTGATCAATGTATATTCCAAAGGTGATACATTGATCTAATTAAAGGATTCCATGGATGGAATCATTGGGGATTTTTTCTTATATACCATGTGATACATGGATTCGTATTATAATTCCAGGGACATACTCAAAGGGGATTTTTTACTTATATGCATAGTGATACATGGATCCAGTTATATGAGTAATTACATTGACAAGCTCAAGGGGAAATGATATATGTAATGGGTGATACTTTTCGTTTCCATATATGACCTCCAAGGATGGACTCAGATGACATGGAATTTATAACTCACCTAAAGCGATACTGGATTAGGAAGATATTCCCTAGGTATGGGATTGTAGGATGTTGGCTGATATTATACATAGAGTGATACTTGAATTACAACTTAGGAATTTCAAGTATGGACTCAGATGACATGGAATTTATAAATCACCTAGAGTGATACTGGGTTCTGAAGAGGTTTTCCAGGGACGGGCTTGTAGGATGTTGGTTTATATTATAAATGGGGTGACACTTGAATTACAACTTAGTAATGTCAATGATGGACTTATGGTTATAAATCTTTAAAACGATATTAAAGTGTCTTATAACACATCTCTAAGCTAAATCACAATCTTGGATTCGGTCTATACTTGTACTATATTGATGGACTTATGAGGCATTTGTTGTGCTACCAGTTAGACGGGGGATTCTGGGATTTAGCAGGATCTAAAGACTTATATATTCAATGAATTGAAATGTTTAACTTTTTATTAAATGAAAATGATATTAAATGAGTACCTTTATAAAAATTATGTTTTATTTTGAGTACTTCCATACATGTTGTAAATCTTCTTGCACTATTAGATTTGTATAACATAGGATGGATTGGGCTAGAAATAATGGGTAATGGACTACTGAGATTTATATATTACAACCTTCTCAGGTACCATTGGCTCCGAGTAGACCTACTTGTTTGTAGGGCTATGGAACTTTCTGGTGATGTTTTTTTTGTATCTTGAATTTGGGAGAAATGGACCAAGCTGGAGATGAGGATTCTCATGGATATTTCCCATGGGGATTGATTGTCTTTAACATATTATATACTAAAACATAATTCATGTTTTATGATAATATATTATCTTATGAATCATCATTTAACATGAATTCATTGTATAACTATCATTGGCCATATTATTTATAAAGTTTTTATTACAATTTTCGTATTCTATTTTTATTATTACTTTAAACTACTTCCACTGATATATGAATTTTTATATTTGTTTACAGCCATGCACTCTGAGTATAAGGGTGTGGTCTCCCCAATAAACTACCTTTATACCCTCATTACTAGTCAATAGCCATTGTCATATGGGGAGACATTCTTAAGGTCATGTGTTGACTGGACTGGCTACTAGTTTAGTGGTATGTCTAGTTGAGACGTTACAAGATTATTCTTTCTTAGGGGGATTTGTGTTATCCCTATGATCCAAGCTTCTATTTAGAACCCGGTTCATCTAAGAGAGTATCATTATAATGTTTTATATTTCTCCTACCATTGGGTTGAGTATCTTGTTTGGGAAGTCATGGAATTTCCCTTAACATTGGTTGTTTACCTGATTCCTCTAATTTTGTCCATTTGATAGAATAAAGGGAAAATTAGGGATGAGTATTTCTAAAATATTAAACACATAGAAGGTAATAAGATAACATTAAATGAAAAACTTACAAATGTCAATTAAATCTTAACTTGTATAGTTCTGGGCTTCAATCTATGTTATCAATGATCTATTTCGTAACATATACTCTTATGGGAATTTTTGTGCCCATAATAATGGTTCTTAATGGGATTTTGAATATAGAAAATCATATCCCCCAGGGGTTTCAAACCAAGTGTGTAGTAAGACCCGTTGTCGTTCACTAGTTATCGGTCGAGTCTAGCTCAATTTAGCATTTTTAGGTTTTACCCCTATGTATATCTATTCTAGATTCACTCCCACTTGTAGTATATAGACATGGGTGTATTTTCTTGGAAACCACTTGCTCTATACTTTTCCAAATTTTAGGGATGTTATCCTATACTTATTATCATCCCTAGGGATTTTGATAGAGTTTTCTAATCATAATCCTAGAAAAAAAACATTTCCTTTGATACTAACTATGAAAACACTACTCTTGATAACACTTTATTCCGTGATTTATTATATAATATTACACATAATACAAACTGTGAGATCAAGAAGTATAATTTATTTCGGAATTAGGTACATTAAATAACAACTTAAAATAGGTAATAGTTTATCTTTTTTGAAAATATACTTACCATGGTCATATCATTCATCTGTACTTAAAACTACATGTGGTAACCGTGGGACATACATAAAAAGGGAGTGAGATATAAAGCCCAGTAAGGTAAGAAACATGGAATAACATGACAAAATTAATACATGTTATAAAATAGGAATATAAATTGGTCCTAAAAGGAGTGAAAAGTATAAATATTAACAATTATTTATGATATAACATGATAATATAAATGCAGCATGGGAAATTTGGAAACAACTTAAAACACTTCATCAGAAACACCAGTCAAGGCTAAATACTTGGTCATCATGATGGAAAATGTCCAATGATGTATTAGGTGTACACTTTAATCCCTTTATTGATGTCTCATGAGACTAAAATATTACCCAATGCATTGAAGCGCTATATACTTTCGGGTGTACCCATCACTTTCATTTCATTATCATGCTTACGCATACCACATAGATCATAAAAAATAGAATCATTTCTCATCACATTTTATTACAAGATTACGGAGTGTGGAATAAATATATTTTAGTAACCAATAAAATAATTATTTGTGAATGAATGTGAACACTCTTGATAGGAAATGGGTATGGGCATTCACTACACATTTGTTTGACATGAAAAAATGCAGGGAAATTTCAGCAGCATAACGAGGGTTTATAAATGTTCATAGAAGTGATTAATGAGAGTGAAAGGGTTATATAATCAATTATAAATAAAATATTATATAAGGAGTATATATAGTAACATATCTTATAATTATTAATTGTAGATAAAAGAGATAAGATAATGAAGAAACTTGATTAAATAGGAGAATGAGAGGATCACTTACCTTGAGAGGGTAATTACAAATGCTTGGGAGGAGATTCTTGAGATATTGGGGGCACCTTAGGAGGAATCTAGATAGGGGAGGGGGAGATTAAGGTTGTTTTATAGGGTTTTTTAGTGAAGAAAAATTGGATCTTGTGTGGGTTTATATTGGAAATGAGTGGGAAATTCTTTATTATTTCTCAAACATAGGTTCTAGACTCTATATAATAAAATAGCCAAAACCAAAAACATTATCTTGGTTTTTCCCATCATTTCTACCACATAGGGGTGGTTTTAATTATTTTATTATTAAAACTTATTATATTGTTAAAATAATACCCTTTCTGATTGGTAATTGAGTCATGTTTATAAAGAAATGATTTTAAAACCTTAAAATATATTATTGGTTTTGGAGGATTCATAAAGGATTTGTAAAATTAACCAAATAAACTTTATATTAAATTATTTTAATTTGGAAAAATATATTTGGTCATTAAAACTTATTATAGTTTTTTTGCATAATATATGGGTAATTATGATGTCATAATACACAACATATATTTATACAATATTTAATTTTTACCTCAAAAATTGGCTGTCTTAAAAAATTATAAAAAATTAACCATTGGATAATTTTGATGTTCTAATTAAAAAATTAATATTTATTTTATCCAAAAAAATTTAAAAATATGTGAATTTTCATTTTAAAAAATAATAAGCAACATTTATTTAGAAATGTTGGGTATTTTGGAAATAATAGTTTTTAAAACCTTATAAAAATTATATTTCACTTCATAAAAATGATATGATAATTTAAATTTAATAAAAATTATTTAATAATAATATTTTAATAAAATAATATCTATTTTAAAACATTATTTATTCATAAATTCCTTTATTTAATTTGAATATTACCTAAAAATATAATTTGTGTTTTATTGTATCAAAATTAAAAATAATTTATAAAGTAGAAATAATAAAATAAAATATATTCATTATTACATATAATATACGTATTAATATTATTAGGGTCTTGATACATATCCATATAATACACCACAAAACTTCTTTTGAGTATGGTGTGTGACACTAAAACTTTCATGGGGAGGTTCAACATATATGGTTTGGGTTGTGACATTGATGAGCTTAAAATTCCCCCATAAATGATTTCAATAATGCTTAAGTTGTTTGATCTTATATTGGGATTGTGAAAGGGAAAGACCGATGATTCTATCTCCCTTATAAGTTTCAATAAATGAGCTTCATAGGGTACAATCCTACTGGTTGAGCCCATCACTTCCTGTGTTTATGTAAATTGTATTTGTTAAAACCCTATATTTATACTAACCATTTTATCATTGTTTAACGACTATGTTATCAATGGTTATGATGCTTAATGATCTTTTAAATATGATAGTATATAATAAAACCAAATAAGATAATGTGTTTTCTATAACCATAATGTATAATAAGACCTTTAATTAAACCAAAAAGAGAATTTTATTTATAATAGTATGGGTCGTTACATATATGATAACTATAATATTATATGAGTTTTAATATCTCTCTTTATTATCATCCAATTTTTTTAAATGTGAAATAATTTCTGCTCATATAAATATTGAATCTATCCATTTTATTTTACATAAAGGGTTTATTTAAAAAAAGATTTTGGGATCCCTCATGAAATAGTCTTCTTCTACTCTTTTTTATTTCATAATATATACTAGATTTTATAGTCATACATTAAATATGGATACCCTTAAATCTCAACACTTAAAATATACAACATTATTGGTCTCCAAAAATAATTTAAACCGACCACATTTAATATCCTCATAAGACTACATATAATAACATTGAGATATTCATGATTATTAAAACTTTCTATTTCTGTAAAGACTATGTTATTCTCTACATATATACATAAACACATACAATAACATGATTATAATGTAAATTATACTCCCATGGAGTAAGCATATTATTCTTATTAAAAAATCATCAATGAATTTATTGAATCATTATTATAATATAATCATGATATTTAGGTCATTGAAGAAAAACTCAACATAATTATAATTATTTCTTCTCCCAAATTCTCCTTCTGGAAATTAAACATCCAAAAATCCTAGTTACCTTCTAAAACAACTCTTATATACATTTTGGGAAATCCAGTTAACTCTTATGTATCACCTTGGTGACTCTTAAATATATCCATTTTCTAAATTATCAATCTAAAACTCAGAATTGACCTTTCATATGAGCATATGAATCTTACATATTCTTTGGGAAACTATTACATATTCCCTGAAGTGATAATTTTGTATTTTAGTATATCTCAATACTTTTCGAGATTCTCAACTAGATCAAACCTTGTATATGTTTTGTGTAACATCCCCTTCCCATTCACTCAACTTTAATCAGACAGGATTCTCACATGACCCTATGCATTACTCCCCTTATGTTAAAGGATACCGATCAGTAGAAAGTCTCTAGGGTTTTGTGAAGGGAGAATATACCCTCACATCAGAGTAAAAAAATAGTGAAAATACCATAAAATATACATAAATATAACTAGAGTATGTAGAAATAATAAAACATATTCATGATATATCAAATGAAATGTTGAATCATACAATCATACATCACAGGTAACCTCCCACTGGGATGATCACATATACAAAATAAACAAAATAATCTAAATAAATAAGAGTTTCTACTATCACCCCCATGCCTCACCTCATCCAAATATCCAGACCCTAGATGAGATATGACGCTTGATCATGAAACACTAGGATACAACCCAACCTGAACCTATGAACATGAGATTTTCTTGGGTACCAAAGATCTAGGGTTGATTGAGTATGGTATAGGTAAAACACATAAGGTAACCACCAATGAAATCCCTAACATAACCAATAAATATGGGGTATGCATATGTGATGTGCATAAAATAAAATATACAAAGTTTAAGTGTAATAAAATAATCATCATAGATCCTAGGGTTCTAAATTGACTTCCATGTTTGACTATACCTGTTTCCAGTGAGTATCAAATTTCTCTATGCATATAAAGTAACTACCTAGTGGGAACATATCCTACCTCACAAAATATTTATAATATCACTTAGGGGGACAAAGTCTAACCCTAAAACCTATACAATAACATCATACCTTTTTCAGCCAGTGTTGGATATCTCTAATCATAAATCATACCACATAGGGGGAAATATGTCCAGCCCAAAATCCAAGTTAGTAACACCTAGGGAAATCCATTTACTTCCCCATAACCATTAAAATATCTTACACCTAAGAGACCTATGTCCATCCCAAAACCTTTTCACATATCATCCACATACCTAGGACTAGAATCTCACACATCCTGGGGGAATCCCACCTTGGAATAGGAAGAAACGATCAATAAAGACCCACCTCCAGTCCCAAAACCATGAAAATACAACCCAGTGGATCCAAATCCAACCCTAGAACCATAAATCATACACCTTGTGGGTCACATACCCTACCCAAAACAAGTATCAAGCCTAAAATATCTAGGGAACATATCACACCCCAGTGCTTGAATCCTTATTATCATACACTTGGGGTTGTAGCTCATCATGAATCTAGTATAGTTTTCACCTAGGTTATTCTACCATGAAAACTTAGATTATATATATATATATATATATATAAATATCACATATACTTCGGTCATAATCATCCAAAAAATATCATTCGATACCAAATGGGTTAGCCACTTCCCCAAACCAGGTACACATCTCCTATTTTGGTCTCTCTAGAACACAACCTAGAGAACCTACAAGGAACAAACTTCAGGAGGAGGAGAAAGGAGATTTAACCATAGAAGAAGCTAAATAGATTGCAAGAATGAGAGGGTATGACACCTATCATCGGGATAATCCTGTTCATGCACATGAACGCCTAGCCGAACAACCATGTGAAGGTGGAGAGCCGATTTCATGATGATGATTGTGGGAGGAGCAATCCCAAGTAGTTAGTCAGGGTTGTATGTAATGATTGAAGCCTATGGGAAATGAATTCTTCTAAGGACTATAGGCCATGTAATACTTATGCCAACGGGCCTTGTAAGGGTTCCACCTCACCCCTTGAAAGGTGGATTATAAAAATCAATAAAAAAATGAAGGCCTTTGGTCCATTATAGGTGGGGGATATCTAGGGTCAACGCCCATAACCTAGATAGGATAATGTCCATTAACACTATCATGATCACTTCATGGCCTAAACAACCACATTGGGAAAATCATACCACCATCACACTAGAGGTATGATGTAAAGTATACACCCCTTTCTAAACCATTCTAATTTAGTTCAGCCACACCCAATGTTTCCATAATCCTACCTAAGTTATACCAACTTGGGTACTCAAGAACCAGTAGAAGAGGAACACTCACCCACTCTCTATTCAGTTAGCCCAAAGGCTATCAGGTATATCAAAGTTCTCACATGGCTTAACCCTAGTTCAATAATTCTAGTTAATCACTAACCCTTACTCAGTAAACTAATGGAACTTATTTTAGTTCAATTATGTTCATTCACAAAAACTCTAACCCTATCAATTCCATTTATTAAATGGAACATATTTAAAATCAAATCTATATCCATTGTTGTATAAGGTATCAAACTAGTGTTCAACGTTCCATCATGAACCTTAACACTTTCATTCTATGTGAAGTAATTTTATTTGTAAGAAAAAATCTATTTAACTGAATGTTGATAAACCATAGTAGAATTATTTCATATCCCATACCATATAAACATGATTAATAAAACTTAGGGAGAAGTTTAAATACCATGTACACATATGGATTTATTCCTTTTAAGAAACTTGATCATCACGAACCAAGATCTTACAAGACTCATCCAAACTCATACAAACTCTAAAGATCATTTCTCAAGACACAACATCCAAAAAATTAATTAAAAAAATTTATAACCAATTTTTAAAATTTATCTAAATAGGAATGATTTTCTAAAAACCCTATAGTCCATAATACCACACTTAGAAGGTTTATGATGTATCTCTGACACAATCATAGGAAGAAGACTAATAAACTATAACTAGACATTCTTCTAATTTCATTATATTTAGTAAAAAATTATAAATAAATTAGTGTAGTGACTTAACTCAATCAAAAAGACATTAGATAACATGTGATCATCCTATTATGATGTCCTATAGAGAAGACACACAAAATCCCCTACATATCATCCCAATTCCACTAGGATTTAGTGGAATCTTTGCTAAACCCTAATTTGAAATGACACTAAATCAAAGGTGATCAAAGAGTAAATAAGAAAAAGGGAAATGATGAATTACATACCACTATTTCTATAGAAAACACAAAAAACAACCCATTTTAAGGTGGTCTATGGAAAGGAGAATTATGTGGAGATCCATCCAAAATGGATCTCCCTAAGAATGTTTTTGACTAAAACCCAAAGGGAACCATCCCTAAAGTTGTATATCTTCCCCTTAAAAAATAATAGGTATACAACCTGATAGTGGTGATACCATGGGGGTTATGACATGACACTACATCACCTACTAATGTCATGAAATGACCCTCCATATTTATAGCATGATCAAACCAAGAATATTGGTTGTCCCTCATCTAAACATCATTACGAAACAACCCCTACGAGTCACCTCATGACCACCCCAAGGAGAGGGCTCGACCTTCGACATGCCTCTATCACGGTGTGACCCTCCTATCCCACTACATGATGCCCCCATATATAAACTACAGCTGACCTCCAACCCCTAGACCTTATGGTGTGGACTCCTCCTCACTCGTGATATGATTCCATATGCTCATTGTCACAGTGTAGTGCTCCAACCATAACACCCCTCTTGACTAGATACTTATATAAAAAAATATCGAATGGGAGGGGTTAGCCTGACCCCACTCTAATGCTCACTTGAGCACCTAATACACATCTTCAGACCCAATCCACATCCAAAAAATATCCTTGAGATGTCACAACCCTTTGAATTATGATAAGAATACCAATTCTTAGAATTTCCACTCCTCTCAGAATAAAAATTTAAATTCCCTCTAAAATTAATAGCCCATAATGAAACAGGGTTTTACAATCTCCCCAAAATCAAAATTATAACCCACAATAAGTCCCAATGGCCTTTATCAATCTATGTTTAACTTCCTTGATCATCAATTCATAGTATACTCACTGTGTTATATACTATAACTCCAAATAATCTTCCACCATGTAACTCCAAATACCAAGGAGCACAATTAGTCAAATGCCAAGCTTCCCACTCACTACCCCCACCAATACAGTGATAACACTAAATTTTACCCATATATCCCAAGACACCATTTTATTATCAACCAATTCATCCTCAGGCTCATGGTTCTCACCACTATAAAACTCTATTCATAAAAGAGGATTTTAATCCATGGTGCTCCCTGTCATTAGAATCTCCTACCAAGAAGGAATTCCTAGGGGTCCATTAACATTCACTGTGGTGTTTCCATCTCGCTGCACCCAATCCATGGAAAAACATCAATCAGACCTCCTCTAGATAACTTTAACTAAAAAAAATTTGTTTCAACTACCTACATGAAATCTCCTCATCAAATCTTGATGCGTTAATCCCAAGAGGTATCCCAATATCATCCAAAACTCCCACAATAATGTTTGATCCAGAAACTCAGTTTAATTACATTTTTGGGTCCTCAACCAACCAATTATGTCATCATAATCCACTCACAAGCACTATTTCACTTCTAATATGAATCATTTTCTGATCATGAACAATCCATTCCAAGATAAATGTTAACATATGGAATCCATATAACACTACATCACACTCTAAAATATGGTTTTTACCATGAAATCATATAAAACAAGATCCACCTATGCAATGACATCAATATTACATCTTGTTCATCCACCGATTGGTCTCACCACATCCACAACCCTTCTACCATGAGGACTATAAATCCAAGACTGATTTAATGATCGCCACAATAAGAGTATCCTTAATATCACTCTAATGAACCAAAACATTGATCACTATGACCCATACTCTATCCATTACTATACGTAATTAATGGTCATAGATGTCCTACTCATATATGAGTCCCAACTCAAAAAATGACACTACATATTCCCAGATCCCTGAGAACATCATTCTCAAGATATGATGAAATTATATTTTCAATAAGGCTCAAACACTCCAACATCCAAATTTTCTCTACCCACTATATAGATTTCTTTAAACTGCTCATCAATCCCAATTCCTGATATTTTTTAAACATCACACATGTGTCACTCCTCATGAGCCATGCACATCCCATCTCTGAAAACACCTGTCATGGAATAATCTCATATTGACCATGACAATAAACTATGATCTATGCTTGATTCCACCTCTCATCATATAGGGACAACTATCATTATCATAAAAACCCTAAGAAAATATTCCCTCAAGCATCTCAATAAATCTATTTCCCCTCATCCCATAGATGGACACTCACCAATATATAAACCAAATAGTATTGTGCACACCCTACATGCATTTTCCTTCACACATATAGGATTTTCCAAAAAATCCATGTTAATTATAACTATCATTTCCTAAGGTATAGTAGATCTCAAAATAACCCTCTCATGGGTTCTTATCTATTATTCATCTTGATATCATTCAAACCCAACTGGTATATTCTCCCATACCACCTAATCACATAACTAGAGACACACTTTTTGTGGTCACACATCACCAAACCTTGGATCACTCACCTAAAACAAATGTCTCATTATATTTTAATCAATTCTATTTAGAATCACCTTGGTGATTTCTTTATAACAAGCCAAAAAAATCTCACCCATGATAAGGCCAATGTCACAATCACCCACCACTTGGGCATCATTACAAAACCTCAAGCATCTAGCCATGATATAACCATCCTAGATTTGACCATCTAGGGCCAAAATCCATGATCTCATTAAGAACAAAACCTCAAATAAATAGGTTTATGCATCTAAATGATTTTACCCCCCTAAACCAAACCTCATGACCAAAATAACTCTAAATGATTTACACCACAAAAGCACAAGTCATTCCAAATGACTTTGCTCTACCCTCATGAGCATATCCACATAATTAAGGAAACTCACATTCCATCACATCCACTCTAGGGTTACCATATAAACATACCAGTAATCAAATGCCTGAGTAGAAATTATAGTCTCGAGAACCCATCGTTATCAGGAATTCACATTCCAAACTTCCACTCGAGGACTAGGTCAAATCCCTAAATGTATAAAAACATCATCATATAATAATTCATATCAAGTGAAACCATAATTATATGGTTTGGTTAAATATAATTCAACTAAAAATATATACATAAAAACTCTATATAGGTTATTAATGACAATTTAATTAACTGAACCAACATCATAATCACCTACAATGGGTTTATTACCAAGGAATCCAATGCATGTACCAACCCTCAACAGTTGACTATACATCTCTTACATAGAGGGATTGTATAGTAATCATTGGAGATATCCCATATGGGATCCACATGGAATATCATCAAAAGAAAATATTGTGGTTCATATGAGTAGACATCCACTAACAAGTTATATAAGAAAACAAAATATAAGTTGTTATTTACACTTTAAACAACAGAAGCCTGGGTCTTCAGTGATATCTATCACATGTAAGAAAATGAATGCAATGTGAATCCTACGTTCTAAAAATGAGTCATGAACCAAAGAATTTTTCCAATGGTAAAAATCCAAAAATAAAAATATAATGATATCAAATACAGACTTCATACTTGAATAAATATTTCAACTATAATAGTGAAAACTCAGAACAATAATATCATATCATTGTTAACTTAGAATTCTCACAAACAAAGAAGATCAGAACACACTATTTTGAGTTCTATCACAACTTCTGACACATCCCTATCCTATGTATATCATACCCTAAACAGCAATATAAAGAAAATACACTTTTATTGAACTTTGTAATATGACATTCTTAGTTCAATCTATAGTAATCAAATCATGTCATAATATAAACTCTTGATTGCCTCCACATACACTAGAGGCTTCCAACAACTAGTGAGGGTTTAATGTGTTATCATGGAGAGAATATACCCTCAAATCAAATTAAAATTATAGTGGAAATATCATACAACATCCATAATAATTTCTAGAGTATTTAAATTCAATAAATAATATCCATAGTATATAAAATGAAATAAAAAATCATTCAATCATACATTCCAACTGACCACCCACTATGCCGATCAAAAATATAAAATAAAAAAACAATAAAAATATAGAATAAGCTCTAATTACATCCCTGAGACTCATCTCATACAAATATCAAGACTATTAAATAAATATCATGTGATCATACAACATTGGGCCTTAGTCCTACCAGAACCAACGAACATGAGGACTTCTCATGTATCAAAGTGCCAGGTCAACCCATGAAGGGTATAATTAAAAATCAATAGGGAACCACCAATGAAATCCCAAACATAAAAGGTAAATAATGTGTATGCATATGTTATATGATCATAAAAAAATATACCATTTGGGATCCAAATAAAATAATCATTGTTCATATTTGGGTTTTAAGGTGACACCTAAAGTTAACTATACCTGATTTAGTTAGTTTAATATATTGTTAATCATGTCATATAACAACCTAGGGGATACATCATCCTACCCTAGAACCTATTTACAATATCACCTAGTGAGACTAATTACTACCTAGAAACTTTTACTAGAATATTACAACTCCTTTGGCTAGTGATAGATGTCTTTGAAAATAATGTATACCACCTAAGTGAAAACATATCCAACCCCAGAACCATATACGTTACACCTAATAGGAATAACATCTTTTCCCAGAACCATGAAAATATCATACACATGGGGGGCCCAATGTATATCCTGGAACCTTTGAAAATATATTCCTCTTGATTGGTCATATATATACCCAAAACCATCATATTCTTCTACACATTGGATCTCATCCCTTACCCAAAACCAAGATATCATACACCTAGGGGAATACTACCCTGGAATGGGAAGATACTACCCAAGGGAACCCACATACAACCCCAAAACCAAGAAAATCCTACCTAGGGGGATCCATTTCGCAACCTGGAACCATCAAAGGGTACACTAGGGGGACACTTACCCTATTAGTAATAAGTATAAAACCTCTATTTACATAGGGAAAATATCTTTCCCTAGTGCTTGAACCCCTATTTTCTTACACTCTAGGTCATAACCCACCCAGAACCTCATATAGTATACACATAGGGTATTCAAACATGGAACCTCATATAACCACACAAACACACATAAAAACACACACACACACACACACACACACACACATATATATATATATATCACATATGCTCTGTGTATAATCCTCCCTAGAACCTCATTTTATACCATGTGATTTTTCCACTAACCTAAACAAAACACACATTTCCTTGTTTTTCCTCTCAACACCACAAACTAGACCAATCATAACATCCATGGTATACTATCACTATCAATCCTCAAGTTCTAATGTGAAACATGCAATTGATATCACTTATTTCTTGAACTAACTCAATCTAGGGGTACCATGAAAACATGGAACTCACTATGTTCTCTATGATCATATCATTATCTATTCATCCTACATAGGTCCCTATATCTCATTCTTAACTCAATGGAAAACACCTATCACCTAGAGGGCATAACATCTCTCAACACTTCCATAATCACATCATTTCCTAGCATTATTAATAAGAAAAACCATGTCATTTTTACAATAAAGGGATTATATAAAGTTTTCCTCTATTTATAAACTAGTTTTGGTTGGTCTACTCACACCCATCCTTCCCATAGTACCACCTAAGAAATACCCACCTGGGTACTCACACACTAGTGTAGGAGGAACACTCACCCAACTCTTGAGTCAATTATCCCAAAAGAAAACAACTATATCAATGTCTTAAAGAGTTATAACCCTAGTGAAATAATTCCAATCCATCATGTTTTCCTAGAAGGTGAATCATATGACTCTACAAGAGAGGGGTGATTTTTAGTTAAAACTCTATTAGTAATTTCCATTTCACTCTAAATATATGTTGAACATATGATATATCTTCTGATCAATTCAATGTTCAAAAATAATGTAAAAATAAATATAGTGGGAAAAAATATCATTAATTAAACCACTATATGATAAAAATTATAAGCATAATAGAAAATAAAATATCAAAGATAAAACAATGCACAGTGTATTGAGTTACAAATAAAATAACCCTAAAGGAAATCAATTACCAAAACACTTATAGTCCACATGAAGTATTTTATTTTATTAAATGTAGTAAGAGGACCTATAAAATTGATCCAAGTATCCATTTTATTAGAATAAAAAATTCATTATTATAATTTTATTAGAATATATTTGTGTCCAAACCCTAAACACTCTTTCTATCTATCCCCAAAATCACTCGATGTACCTGATTAGAAACACTTTGTCTTTCAAACCATTGTAGACCTCAATTTCAAAGGACCAGACACACTAGCTTCCAGCCTAAAAGCTCTATGATCTCAATGATCAGATAATGAATGAAAAAAATTAGAAAATATAAGATATTTACAAATTAAACCTCACTAACAGTAACTATTATCATTCCTATAAAAATATTACAAAACAATAGCACTCAATGAAATAATATGTTACCATAGATTCACTAGAAATCATATTCTTCATACTAGTAATTCACTTATAATCATTGTAGACTTGGTTTGAATTTATATACATTTGTTTGATAACCACCAATGGTAAAATTAAAACTTATTTGGGTTCAATTGTAACAAAATCTATCACTAGTCACCATCATCGGATGGATATAGCTTCGAAATTTATCATATGATATTTTCAATTACATCACATCTTTCAATTTTCGAATGAAATAGTTCATATAAGCTACTCAACATACCAAAACATATATGATTAGATATTGTCGCATAAAATAATAAGAATTTAAAACATGAAATAAAATAACAAGATACAGGTTAACTAATACAAATTTTAAGTTTATTTTTATTTACAAAAAAATATATCATGGTGTTATTTTACCCAAAAATCTCCCCCATTTTGAAAATCAAATGGAACTCAAGGGAAAAAAATATTTGATTAAATATTTCAAAAAAACTCTATGTTTTCTTAATTAAAAACTTTTGGAAATAATACTTTTATCCCCTTTAATATTCAACTCAAATACATGTAATTAACACACAAAAGGATATCCTTTAATCAAGGAAAAATTTTTATTCAAAAAATCCCCTCTTTTGGATTTTCAAAAATAAATCCACAATAATGAAATAATAAGAATCTCAAAGTATAATGAAATAATAAAAACATTAATGGTTAGTGAAACTGACTTATTATATTTCTTTATAACTTCTCAAGATCCCTATAGTTTTTTTAATTATTTCCTTATAATTTTGGTAAATATAATGAATTGGGGGGATACACTTTTTTTAAAGAATAGATTCAATAAATTTCAATGAATCTCTCCATGTATCAATTATTGAAATAAAAAATACAATATATAGAATTAGGTAAGATAGAAGAAACATTCAATCATATTTAATATCATTCAAGTATCAGTAATAATTTTTTTAATCAAACCATTCAAAATTACGTTTTTATAATCATCTAATGAAAATAAAACAGATTTGGAATCAATTATTTTGTAAGAGTTTTGGGAAACATTTATTTTAGAATTCTTATACTCTTCTCTAGTCCTTATTATGTAGTAAATTTTTTAACGTAAAAATAAAAAAAATCTATATTTTACAAAAAATATGAAAAGTTAGAATAAGTAACCCAGAAAAACTTTTGATTAGAACATGAAGCTTTGAACCTTCTAAAATTTATCTTCTATCACTACAAAATGATATTTTTCCATAAATTTGGTTCTAATATTTATTATAAAGTCTATGTTCCTTTATTTTATTAATAGTAATGTTAGATGAAATAATTTATCTAAATTAAAGTTAGTTAAATTTCCAAACTACCCCTTGAAAGAAGGAGTTAATATTTTAAGAAAAAAATTATAAAACTTTTACAAGAACTAGTATAAGATGTAAATTCTGATAAAATAAAATAATGTTACTCGATATCAGATATTGTATTTCAATTACTAATGCATAGTGACTTCACATGATTGGATATTATTTCTAAGGAATACATACCTACTTTGGTATAAAATTATTAGTGAAGTGAACATTTGAAACCCAAATTTTTATAGCCCTTTGATGTTCAAGGGAAGAAAAATATTTTGAGATATAAGCTCGGTGTTGTCTAAGGGATTGAACTTTGTTTGAAGATAATTAGTTCTTCTAGTGTACACCTCTTTTCAACTTCATAATTAGAATAAAATATAGGGATTGATAATGATAACTTCCGATGGATTTATGTCTATGTCTGAATGTTGTTCTCTTTGGTCTTATTTGTTTTTAGATCTTATCAAATAGATTTTTTCCTAAAGTAAAGATGGTTAGAATCTTATTTAACCTTTAAAATTTATACATATGTTTAATCATATAATTTTTATCTTCTAAAAAAATATTTTTTCCATACTTCTTGAAGATTACTTTTGAAACTTTACTTTTCAACTTTTCTAGATTTAATATAATAGTTACATTCTCATTTTTTTAAATTTAGTTAATTGATCTAAAGATTAATTGAATTAAAATTTCTTCCAAGTAACTTCACTCTTATGTTATGAATATTTCTTATAAACCTTATCAACATCATATTTCACTTGAATATATTCTGTATACATTCTCTTATCCCTTTTTCCAAATTGGATAAATACAAAGAAATATCTTTGAGTTATGGTTATTCATATTCATTTTTTGGTGAGGTCAAATTATTATCATCTAAATCAAAACAAAAATTGGTATTTAGATATAATTTTGAAAGTTCATCATGGGGTACATTCCCCATTAAGAAAAAATTACTCCAAGGAGAATTCACATAAAATTTGATGATTTTATTATCATCATCACTTTCTGAATCAATGCTACTATCTAAAAAGTAAACCTCACTGACAATCAATATATCATTTTTATCATGGAAAGAAAGTATTTCTATCTACTTTGAACTTCTATTTGACTAAATTTCATTCTCTTTGAGTTTCCAATAGTCTAGTCTAATGTTACCTAGTTTTTTAAATTTTCGACAAATAGTGTGTGAAGAATATTTCTTATCATATATATTTTTTGATATCTTTAGTTATATCCTTTTAAAAGGTATTTTATCCCATATACATATACACGCTTCAGGATAACTAAGAGATTTGACCATAAAAAAGTTATAAATTTTTGTTGTTTTTATAATTACTTTGTTTTGAATAATTTCCTCTAGAATTTAAGGAACCAGACATTGAAGGGAATTAAATACCATTCTTACTTAGTTCCTTCTCAATATCACTTATGATACTACTCTCATACTACATGTGATTTCTAGTTAATTAATTTATGCTTAATTTGGGAATATATTTTGTATCACCTATGTTCATCCATTTATATTGTTATTCCTTATAAAAAATATCAATGACTATTTCAACAAGATCATTATTTGATAATTTCTTTTACCAACTCAGTAAAGACTATTGAAAATTTTCATAAACCTCTAATGCATCTACACCACTTATTCTCATAGGAAGAAATTAAATAATTGTTAATCCACCTTGAGCATGGATCTCTTATTTTCTATCATTTTCTAGGTTCCTAAGTGTGCAATTTCAAGCTTTTTAAAAATGTCACAAGAATTTTTTCATGAAGATAATTGATTATAGATATTCCATTAAATCCCACAAAATAGATTATTTTAAACATAAAAATTCAATGAAACTCATTTCATTCCTCTCTAGTAAATCTAATGACATATTTAACATGAATATTAAAACATCCATTTAACGTGAGATAATTTTCTACACCAGTATTGATCACATATGTCTTTATATGATCTCTATAATAATCATAGTCTTCATCATCAAAAATTCTTTTTATATTAGGATTTAGATTTTTAATCATTCCAACATGTGTTTATAACATGTTTAAGAAAAAGATATTTTCTACTGTACACATCAGTGTAAGGAAAATATTTTACGTTCTAAAAATATATACAATAAAAAAATTAAGACTAAACCGAGGAAGAATTAGACATCGATATCAAGATACATGTTTTGACACCAAGTGTTGTCCCATAAGGTGAATTATTTGGCACTAAAATAGGGGGGATTTTAGTTAAAAACCAACTAGCAATTTTTGTCCCACTTTAAGAGTATGTTGGCTAGATGATATGTATTATTAATAAATTAGAGTAAACAAAGTCTATAAAAATATGTGAAATGGAATAAAAATTATCAACGGTTAAAATATTTTCTGATAAAAATAATATGCATAGTGGAAAATACAATATCAAATATTAAAAAAACATGGAGTATTGCGTAACAACTCAAATACCCCTAAAGGATATCAATTACATAAAATTTACAATATATATGAAATATTAACTTTTATCCAAAGTGGAATGAGGATTTAAAAACCTGATATGGGTATCCATGATCTTAGAATAGAACATGTTTGGTAATAAACACATTATATGGTATCAGTTTTATGTCTCCAAACACTCTATCTTTCTATCCCCGGAAGTCTATAATTAACTTGATTGGATAAACACTATCTTCAAAACCATAGAATCCCTCAATCTCAAAGGATTGAATACACAATATTCCTACCCAAAATCACTGAGATATATAAAATCAAATAAATAATGAATAAAAAAAGAAAAGTTAAGATATTTATAAAGAAAAAATCACTCACAGTAGGTCTTAGAGAACTCAGAAAAATATTACAAAACCTGATCACCCAAAGAAATGATATGTTTGTGAGGTTTCAATAAAAATAATATTTCTATCACATGTAATTCACTTCTAATTCTCAAAGACTCATGTAAAATTTATAAATTTCCATATAAAAACCTTCAATGGTTGTATTACATGTTCTTCAAGTTCAATTGCAACATTATCAGACACTACTCAACTATTTCGAATAGATATAGCTTGAGACTCCATCGAATGTGTTCAGTTCCATCACAACATATAATTGTATAATAGAATAATTAATCTTAGATAATACTGAGTATAGTTCTATGTTTATCTAATAAAATAATATTTTGAACTTGAATTAATGTGGTAGTAGATGGACTAGAGTTATCTTCATAGAGGGGACCATTATGGGTGTGTTTTTCCATTCTGATGTGGATTTGGAGTGTGCTAAAAGAAGTGATAAACAATTTTTTTGGGGAAGATAATTAGGTTGGTTTTAAAATCATTTTTAAAGAAATTGGTCTAACATTGTATTATCCCTTCATTATCTTATTTAATCATTATTCAAATTGTCTCCTCTCCTTTCTCTCTAATCAAATGAGATCTCAGGTTGACCCCCTTCTGGTTGTTTTTGATTGAACAATGAAATAAAATAATCATTATAACCCATAATATTTCCTATACTAGTGATAAAATATCTATAAATATTATTCTATAAATCAACTACTCAACATAATAGGCAGTGAAGTAAGTCAAAATGGCATATGTGTGAAAATACTATTACGACAGAAGAAGAATAAAAAATAAAGTCCAGGAAAAACCTATGGCTAATTAAGTAGTTAATCACTTATAGACCAAATAAAGCATAATATATTAAACATTAATGATCCTAATTAATTAACTAGGAATAGAGATATTATCTTAGGATCTACCACTATTATTATAGTGTTCCATCACTAGAGATATTACAACAATTAAAAAGTGAAGAAATGAAATCCTAAAAGTAGTAGATCAGTTCGATCGATCAGAGGTAGCCCCCTCTATTCGAGTGAACAGTCCCTATATAATAGAAGGATTAGTATATTTTTGCATGATTCAGCTACACCACACCCCCTATGTAAAGAGAAATTTTATTCTTCTCACCCAATTGAACGATTCACTTCTAGAATATTCTTATTTTTAGTCCCCATATCACATTACTTTGATGGTTTCCATGTGCACAACTCAAGTGTTTGGATTATTTAGCTGAGAAAAATCTAATATATTCTCTTGGATTAGGGAACTTCTCATGATCTTCACCTTTTCAATAAAATGGTTGTATTTCATATGGAACTCGAGAGTTCTGTTGCCTGATTTGGGTCAACTGAAGAATAAAAATTGATTTTCAGTAAAGCCCTATTTGTTTTGGAAACTTATAAGGTACACTTACACACCCTCTTAATGGAGTATATTGATGCAACTATACTATTCATGTGGAATAATAACCCTTACATGACACATTTTATATTAGTATGACATTTAAAAATCTCCTAACTATACCATTACATAGCCTATAGATATTTATTTTCACCTTTACCTATCCTCATTATTTAACCTTATATGAGTTTATCTTGTAGTGACCTTTACATATCATATAGGATACCCCAATGACCTTTATGAAGTTCCTTGGGGGAGGTGAACCAAGATAAATATTAATAAATAATACATCGATTCCATGGTTTAATTATTACATGTCACAATTAGGTGCACAATCCAAGGAACTAAAGGTTTAGTGTCTTATAGGAATAACTACATACACAATTTATTTTACAACACATGTGAACATTTATCCATAATAAAAAACATTTAGACCCCCTTCTATACTTCCCATAATTTATTCCCAACATCAATTCCAAGGGAATGGAAGCATAAGAAAGGGGAGAGCTCAAATGGTCAGAAAGGAAAACTTATCAATGCGTCATTTAGATAAGATCATATACTTGGGGAGAAAATAAATAAAGTATAAATATATGTTTAAAAAAATGGAATCATTAATGGAGACCATTAAACTTGATTAAGCATTAAGGATCATGAAATTTCAAAATAATACCAAAGAAAGGTCACCAAAACATGGTTTAGAAGCATATACCAATAATAAAATGAAGATGAAATCATAGCTCAATAATATGAAATATCATTAGAACATGAAATCCCATAAATGTTTTTCATAACTTAGAAATATGGAATATCTAAGAAAAATAAATGGCACAAACATTAGAATAGGTAGGCATATCATAGTGGAGAATACATCCCTACATAATTCTTATAGTGGAGTGAGCATTGCATACTTGAATCCCACAATTATCTCATGAGATATAGAACATTAACCAATGCATTAGAGGGTGGTATAGGAACCACCCATCACCATCATTGATACATATGAGTTCCACTTAAAAACCAATCATCATATCATAAATAACCTATTTGAATAAAATTGGTTTCTTAACTTTTACAAATCATATAATATAAAATGAATTTTCAAAACCTGATTGATATAAAAAACCACATTTTTTGAAGATGAAGAAAAAAATATTATAGATTTTATTAAAAATAAGTCCCAATAATGAGACCATAGAAATAAATAAATCATAATTCGAAATTTTTGAGTATAAAGGAAAATGTAAGATCATAAAAATAAAATCCTTTTTAATATTTTGATAGACCTTTATTGAAAACTCACATCATTTAAAGGATATTAAAAAATTATTTTTAAAATGGGTGTGGATAAATATGAGGATTATACGAGATAAACAATTATGGTTTTCTAATTAATAATGGGAATCATTTACTAGATGTAAAACATGGATATAGAGGAAAAAATATCAATTAGAAAAGGATGAAAATTACTCTTAACAAAATCACATTTTATGAAACTAGACATTCTTAAAAGAAGAAGTCTTTAATGTGAATCCTGATATCCATTGAAAAGAAGGTGTAAATACAACATAAAAATAATTATAGGGTATAATTAATAAATATTTAAATATTATAGTTAAATGAGATTGATTATAACCTATGTAAAATAATCGAGTCAACACTACGCCCAAATTTCTTTTTATCATTGGTTTAAACCACAGAAAAATCATTCTATAATGGTTTTGGAAAACCATTGCTAAATCATGTGTTGGGAAATAATCACTGAATGTTTTTTAAAACTGTTATATAACGATTTAGCGGTTGGTTTTTAGTGGTGGTTTAAACCATCGCTAAATCATTTTTATTTTATTTTATTTTATTTTATTTTTTTATTTTTTATTTTTTTTAATATTTTTTATTTTTTTAATTAATTTATTTATTTATTTTCAAATTTTTTTATTTATTATTTGTTATTTATTATTACCATACTCATGCACATCTCTAGTCATAAGTCTATATCCATGCACATGCCCATGCCATATATACAAATTCTGTGTTGGGTGATATTTGAACTCCTTACCTATTGCATATTCACCAAAGAATTTACCACCCCAGTAGGCTCTTCATGTGGTCAATAAATCAAATTTAATATAATTATATATATATATTAATTAGGAAAACAAACAATACATAAAAAATAGATACAGACTAAATAATTATTAATCAGTAATTATTAAACAATAATGATTAAATAAATAATAAATAATAAATAATAAATAATAAATAGTAAATAATAACTAGTAAATAATTAATAATTAATAATTAATAATTAATATTAAATAATAACCGAATAATTAATAATTGATCATTAAGAATTAGGATTGCATAATTAACAATTAAAATTTAAAAATTTATAAATAATTCATATATAATTATTAATTTTTTAATAAAAAAATAGTTATTAATTCATAAATAAAAAATATTGAATAAATAAATAATAAATAATAAATGAATAATAAACTAACAATAATTTAATATTTAGTAAATTAAAAATAAATTAATAAATAATAAATCATAAAGAATAAATAATAAAGAATAATGAATAATGAATAATGAATAAATAATAAAGAATAAATAAATACATACCTAAATAATTAAATAGATAAATAGATAAATAAATAAATAAATAATAAATAATAAACAATTCATAATTCATATTAACTAGTAATTAATAATTGATAATTAATAATTAATAATTAAAAATTAAAAATTAAAAATTAAAAATTAAAAATTAAAAATTAATATTTAATATTTAATAATGAATTAATAAATAATGAATAAAGAATAAAGAAATGAAAAATAAATAAATAAATAATAAATGGATGATAAACTAATAATATTTAATTAATTAATAATTAATTTACTAATTAAAAATAGATTTATAATTGATGGGTATATATTAACTAAATAACAAATAAATAAATAAATTTATGAATAATTAATTTGATAAATAAATAAATAAATAATAGATAAATAATAAATAAATAAATAAATAAATAAACAATTAAATCATAAAACATTAATAACCTCTTAAAACCAAAAAATACTAATTGACCATAAAATTTGATCCGAGACTTCTTTTTCAGCACCAAAACTAGTAAAATCGAAGATCATGAAACACTTTTTGATATGATACGTGGTACAAGCCTAACAGACACATGGATCAAAAGTTATATCCGTTTGGATGTTAAGAAATCAAGGTCTGCAACTAAAACATATATTTCAGAGGCCTTTTGAGCCTTTCTGGCAGAATAAAAAGGGATAAAATACTAAAATAGTTGGTACTAGAAGTAAATGGCATAGATCTCGTTGCATAATTTGATTTGATATGTGCTAGATCCCAAAAAAACATCAAGATTAAAAATTTTTGTCGTTTAAAGTTTGAGTTCGATTTTCAACTTTTGAAATTTTAATATACTTGATAAGCTTTTATTTTATTGGTTGTGGAGCTAAAATGGACTCTAAGATCAAGAGTTATTGTCATTAGATGTCGAAGTCTATTCTTCAACTTATTGGAGATTTATTTTTAGTTTAAAAATATTATTAACTAATAATTACAAATATTTATTAATTGGCACATTACAAATAAATAAAATTATAAATAATAAACTATATTTTATTTTCAATAATAAATAATAAATAATAAATAATAAATAATTAATTTTTTTAATTTTTTCCCCTCAATTTTGCGACGGTTTTGAAAAAACCGCCCCTAAATTTTTTTTATTTTTTTAGAAGAAATTTTAAAACATTTATAAAAATATTTAAAAAAAGTAGTATTGGTTTTTTGTGGTGGTTTTCAAAACTATAGCTAAAAGTTTTTTGATAAAATAAATTTGCAATAGATTTCAAAACTGCCGTGAAAAAACCTTCTCTAAAACATTGTTTTCTTGTAGTGGAAGAAAAACCCTTACAATCTTGGTTTTCATTGAATAAAAAGACATTTAAGGAAAGAACATGATATGGATCATCAAACACCAATAATTAAATTAATATGTAAAAATACATTCATTATGAAGTAATCTCACCATATCAAATATATCATGGTGAAAAATATGATATATGTCTCAAGGAATTAAATTTGAGACATAAAACTTCTTACCTTCATTCCCACTTAGATAAACTCACTCTAATATCTAGTTTAATAAAAATAAATATCTTGATTACCTATTTTGTAACCTTATTCATATATATAAATTTTTTAAAATCCCTTTTAAATCATTTATTACAAATATATTAGTTATTTATATAATATTTTCATTACCATATGTTATTGGTTTTGATTTTTTGTTTTATACTAGTTTTGTAATGGTGATGTTGATTATTGTTTATCGATTCAAAGTAAATAATTATTATTTCACTAAGGTAACTAGAATAGATGTTTTATAATTATTTATAATTTTATAATTTCTTCACAATTATTCTATTTATCATTCATGATAATAAAAACAACGACAACTTTGCCTTGGTAATTTTTAACGAATGAGAGGTGGTATATTATTAATGGATCAGATATTAATATTGTCATAAAAAAAAAGATTTTTTTATTATCATATAATATTACGAGAAATTATTTTCTCATAGTCATCCATGCATGAAATCTATAACATCATTCATGTAGGTGGTAAAATCATCCAAAACATGAAGATACTATAATTAATTGATTAGCATGATTATGGTGTAATTTTGTTATAATATCATTATTACGTAATTATAATTATATTAATTAATTTTATTAAGGGTTTTTATCATATTTTAATATATTTTGATAAATTAGAAAAGAGTATATGAAAAGAAAAAATGGTACTTTGTGGTGGTGGTAGCTTGCACATACGCACAATTAACATTATTAATTCTCAATGAATGAGAAGGGATAATGGTAGATAATAAAATTACTCTTCAGAATAATAATATATATATATATATATATCATATTTATTCATATCAATCCCATCATTAAAACCATTCTTAAGATGCGGTGATGAAAAATTAAATACATCAATTTGTGTAGGCGGTAGTTTACACGTACATACAATCAATGTTATTTTGTTTTTATAAGTGGATGAGAAAGAATAAATAATTTTTTCTACATTAATACAATAATATTTCATCATAGTAATAATATTTATTTATTATATTAAGATATGTTTCGTGGGTTATAAAATAATAAAATATAGAAGAAAACCAAAGATAAGAGAGATAATCACATAAAACAAATTCATCTTCTCTTGGAATCCTCCTTGATGTTGATGGGAATTGGGAATAATTAAGGACTAAAGGGAAAAATATATTGGGATATGGTTCAAGTTTAAGTATAATTTTATGGTTTATAAAATAAATTGTAAAGGGTTGTGTGATATGAAGTTATGGAAGAGTGTCCCTTTTATTAGATAAGAATTGGGAACTTTTGTAAATACCCATTATTTTTCAATAATGAATGACACTATTCAATGTTAAATGAATATAAGAGTGATAAATAATTAATTTTATAGTCATATTGGTCTGATAAATCTTAAAAAAAATTTACATGCATGGTTGAAGTCATTTACTCTTATATTTTGAATTTTATCATTTTTTTTGTTTTTACATGTGTAACTAGTTTTTACCTAAGTAACTTATGTTTTAGTAAAAATATAAAATAGAAATTCTTAGAAAATTTGGCTGTGATGAACAAAAATTTATCATTTATTTAATCCAATTCAATTTATAATTATTAAAAAATTAATGTTTAATTTAAAATAAATAATATATAGAAAACCAATTTTTATTTAAAAACAATGTATTAAACATTAAGTGTTCTTAATATTATATAACATTAATTACAAATTAAATGAGTGGTAGGGTATTTTTGTATACGCGTTAAAACAATATAAGAGTAATTATATTAAATTTTTCAATTTAATTTATTAGTTAAAAATTACACAACATTAATAAAACAATTCTTTGAAAATAACTCTTTCACTATTATCATGGTGATTAAATTTAATCTTATTGATCATAATTTTATGCATAAAAATTAAATTGAACTTACTAAATTATATGAAAATTTTTATCTAAAATTTTAATTCAATTATTATATATTTAATTTATACAACATATGGAACTAATTTTTAACATAAGAGAATAAAACAATTTTTAGAGTAAAATATTTCTTATATTTTCAAAACAATAAAAAAGGGTTTTATAAATATAACATAATAATTTTAAATTATTTATTTTGATATATATATATATATATAATAAAAAAAATAAAAAAAATTAACTCATTTGTGTATTATGATATTGTAACAAAGGTGATAGTTTCTGAAAAATCTGTATTTTTCACTATTCACCTAAACTTCCGTTATTTTAGAAAAATACTAAGAATTAATATTAATATATAAAATATAAAGAAAACTACTTTTGTAGAAAATTGGGTTTTTAACATTTGTGTTCTTTATCATATTTCACATAAATTAGTTATTGAATCAATATTAATATATATCAATAATATATTTTATCATCATTTAATCATAATATATTGAGTCTATTAAAAATATCAAAGTAGAAGAAAATATAATTTTTAGAAAAATACATATTTTAGCATAAAAATGATATTAAACAAAATTTAATGAAAGTTAATTATTTATATCCTAATCATTTAATAGTATAAATCTAGTAATATTAACATATTTATTTTAATTTATTTATTTCATTTTTTAATAATACGATTTTAGTACATAGTATTTGTATAGTAAAATATTTTAGTTAAATACTATATTTTTGTTTCATTATTATTTCTAAAATATATTATTTAAACATGTAAATAACTACACTTAACATAAATATACATATTTTACACTTGTATATCCAATGAAATTTTCTTAAAAAAACTTCTCATTTCCATAGTTTTCATTTTGGATATTATAATATTATTTCTCCTTCATTTTTTACTCATTATATGTTTTATTTGGCTATTGTTGATCCTCAAGGGTGGATATAATCCAAAATATCTCTTAGTATTTAATATTTTGTTCTTTTATATTTATTATCCCTTTTTAATTTATTCACTTTTAATGTATGTAATAATCTATGGTGAGTATTAATCTATGGTCTTTAATACTTAGTTTCATGTTATTTTATTATAAATGAATAAAGTGTTGTTAGTTTAATTCATATCTTATATGAACTATTTCTTAATATATTTCAATTACATTCAAAAAATAGAAAAAATTTAGTTTATAGATATAATTATATAGTTTATTGAAAGTGTATTATTTCTAAAAACATTCAGTGTTACATTTACCAACAATAAATATATCACATCCTCACATTTTTTAATTAAAACCAACTAATGAAAATATATAAGGGTTTTTAAAAGGAGAGATGAATAAATATATATTTCCCTGAAAGATATAAACATTTCATACTTATAAAACATATCTTTTTTACTTAGAATAGTTTCATCCCTAATAATTAGTTTTTTCTCCAACTATTTGAGCCAAGAGTCTATCATTATTCGATATCAAGAACAACATTATATAATTTATTTGTTAAGGGTGTTTGTAATCTTCCTTTCATTGATAGGATATCATAGGTTGATATGAAATGATATATCCTTATTCAAAATAATATTTCTTTTAATTGGATTGGACTAATCCATCTCCAAAATCACATTAAATTTATCTAATTAAATAATAATATGATTCTCAAAAATAATTTACCCATAAACTTAAACTTGGGACATAATGATCATACCAATGTAAGTTTATATTAAAAATTCATCATCTAGTCATTTAGAAATATATTTTATATTCTTAAAAATCATTCCAGGTTCAAAGGAATAAGTATAAAAATGATGAAATAAAACACTCAAAGTTCATGAGTTCATTATCATTGTTCCTCACTCCACATCATTTTAAGAACTCACTTAAGTGGTTGTGATTTCATATTATTTCCATTATTCCATTGTATAAATATGTTTATGATTCCTACCATCCTTGTTAGCCCTTGGATTATTGTATTGATTTGGGAAATTTCCAGTTTTTCCACATTTAAGATATTGAACTCTTAGTGTTAAATTTGGATGAAAAGTTTTTCCTTTCACAATTTCCTATGAGATATTCACTTTTCCTTCAAAATTAGTTTCATTATTACCTAATATTCAACATTTAAAACATCTAAAAATTCCTTTTATACATTCCTCTAGGTTCCTCTTCCCACATTATTGACACAAAGGAAATTTCATCTTCATTCCTCCATCATATTTATCACCCAAAATTTTATGAAATTCTATAATTATCTTCTATGGTGATTATAAGAACTCAAATATGTTCATGTTGTTAATAATAATTCATATTTTTTTTTGTTTTTCCATAATCAGAATATTTCTTAAACTAGCTATTATACCATTAGGTTTCTTGTTCGGATAATCTCTACAATATTTATAGCACCAGTCATTAACTTGGTTCCTTCAGAATCCATACATTACAAAATCCAAAAGAGATTAATGTGATTTATGATCTATAAACATCATAATAGAATTATTATCTCATTAATAATTCAATCTTGAAATTCCTTACAATTTGAAACCATCACATTAACTTTCAGTTCCACCCAAATCACTCTTGGTTCAATTTATATTTTTGAATTTTGGGTTCTCTCATATTCCTTGACCTAAATCCTTAACATAATAAATACTCAATGATTTATTGTAAATAAAATTTTATTAAAAAATAATATCCCTTGGTAGTGTCTATCCAGTTTTACAATCTTAGGACCACTAATCATTCACCAATTGCATATATAGTTAATATCCATCTAACCTTTTTTCATGGTGATTACCCCTAGGTTCATTTGTACAATTATTTTATCCACATTCCAATATCCAAACATGGATGTGATTTCTGGGAAAAAATATTTTATTTACTTTATAAAAACATTGGGATGTTATCATATACCTAGATTTATGCCTTAGAATTATCCCTAGCATTTTCATTAATATTCTATGGTAATAATCTTCAAAATAACTAAATATTGATTTTATATTGATCGAGGAGACCCATGAAAAATATTCATAAATAATACATTGATTCCACTGTTTAATTAACACATCTCCCAATTATTCACACAACCAAATGTTCAAAAGGATTTGGGTCTTAGAGGACTAACTACATAAGTAATTTATTTTACCACACATGTGAACATTTATACATAATCAAACTCATTTAGACCCTATTTTATTATTCTCATAATTTATACTTATCTTCAAAATATTGGGAAGGGAAATATAAGAAATGGGTTATTTTGAATGCTTAGTAAGAGAAACCTATCAATATTTTATATTAGTTAGATAAAAAATATTAAGTAAAAACTGAATAGAGGATAAATATCTGTTCAAAAATCATGGATTCATAAATATAAATAATTAAACTTGATTGAGAATAAAGGATCCTGGAACAGGAATATAAAACACAATAAAGTTCATCAAAAAATATCTTAATAACCTATAAAATTAATAAAAAAACATTTAATCCTAACTTAATAATTCATTATATCAATAAAAATTGCATATCATAAATGATTGGTATAACTTATAAAGAAGGAAAATAATAGAAAAAGAAGTGGCCCAAACATTAGTATAGGTAAGCATATCATAGTGCATCATGAATTACCACCTGATTCCAATAACTTAGTGGAGTAGGCATCCCTTCCTAATTCTCATAGTGGAAAAAAATTCTTACCCAATCCCATACTTACCTCATGAGATATAGAAACATAAACAATGAATTAGAGAGAAATATTGGACCCCACCCATCATTATCTATACATATGCATCCCAGTTAATAATCAATCATTATATCAAAAATATCCCATGTGAAGAATATGGTTTCTTAAATTTTCCAAATGGAATAACATAAAATAAAATTTTAAAACATGATTGGTATAAAAAACCATATTTTTTAAAATATGATGATAAAACATCATAACTAATTAATTCAAAATCAATCCCTATAATGAGGCCTTTTAAATAAATAAGACACAATTCAAAATTTGGGATTATAAAAGAAAATATATGATTCTAAAAAGAAAATCCTATTTAATGTTTTGAAACACCTTAATTAAAAACCCTCATTTTTAAAAGGATACTAAAAATTTATTTTGAAAAGGGGTATAGATACATATGGGGAACATAATAGGTAAAATATTTTTGGGTTTCTAAATAAGAAAGGGTTACTTTTATAGGAATTTAAATCTTGATATGGAGGAAAATGATCTGTTAGAAAGGGATTGAAATTATTCTTAACAAAATCACATTTTATGAAACAAAATATTCATCAATGAAGTAAAATTTGATGTGAAACATTATTTCTCTAGAAAATACGTAATAAATACATCATAACATCATTATAGGGTAGAATAAATAACTATTGAAATATTATAGTCTAATAGAAATTATTGTGACTCAAGGAAGATATTCATATTAAGAAAAACCCTTACACCCTTGGTATTCTTTGAATCAAAACCCATTTAAGGAATTACAATTATATGGATCTTCAAACCCCATTAATCACATGAATTTGTTAATTGAAATTAATGCGAATCTAATCAAACCACATCAAAGATATCATGATGTGTAACACAAAATGTGTCTCATGAAATTCAATTTGAGGCAAAGAACCCATTACCTTTATTCTCACATTGTTGAACTTGCTCTAACATCATATATAACAAAAATAACTACCTTAATTACTTTTTTGATAATCGTATTCATATATATATAACCACTAATAAATTCTATTTATAATAATTTGTTAAAAATATAATAGTTATTTATATCATATTTTCATCATCGAATGTTATTAGTTTGAATTATTTATTTTTCACTAGTTTTGTAATGGAATATTTGATTATTGTTTATAGAATATAATATCATAATTCCAATTCCATTAGGGGTAATATAATAGATGTTTTTAATGGTTTATAATCTTATAATTTCATTTCATAATTATTTTATTTTTCATTCGTGAAGATAAAAATGGTAATATGCTTGCTTTGTTAATTTTTAATGGAGAGGTAATATTTTATTAATGGGATAGGTATTAATATTATCAATTTATAACACAAAAAATACATATATACTTATTATCATAAATATTATCATTAATTATGTTTTCATATTCATCCATTCAAAAATACATATCACCTTTCACGTAGGCCGTTAAAATGACCAAAACAAGAACATGCTATAATTAATAGATAAGAATGAATATTGTGTAATTTGGGTATAATATTATTATTAAATTATTATAATGGTATTATATTGATTTTATTATATTTTTTAATCATATTTTAATATATATTTTCAAATAATAATATACTAGATGAAAAATAAAAAATCTTACTTAATGGATACGATAGTTCACACACACGCATGATTAATGTTACCATTTCTCAAAAAATGAGAGGGGATAAATATAGATACTAAATTATATTTCTAGAATCATAATTTATTTATTTATATAATATTTTTTCATCAATAACATTATTAAAACCATCCATGAGAGACAATGATGAAAAATGGAAGATGTCACTTTGTGGTGGTGGTAGTCCACACGTACACACAATTGATGTTATTTTATTTTTTTATATGTTGGTTGGAAAGAATAAATAATGGTTGTTACATTAATATATGAAAATTTTATCATAGTAATAATATTTAATTTTTCATATTAGAATGTATTTTGGGTGTTAATATAAAAAAAATATGGCAGAAATCTAAAGGGAAGTGATACACTTATGTAGAAGAAATTAATCTTTTTCTAGAAACCTCCTTGATTTTGAAGGGGTTTGGGAATCCTTAAAGACTAAATGGATCAATATTGAGGTTGTTACAAATAGTCTAGGATACCATCCAACCTGAAACCTGATGCAGTCTATGATAAGGCCTGAGAGGTATTCTAGATCATCCTAGGCTAGCGACAAGCACCAGACATCAAAGATGTCACAGTGGGGATGATTTCTCCCAACAAACCCACGAAAAATTAATCATAATGGAGTAAAAATCATGAAACTATAATCTAATAATAAAAATAAATAAAAAATAACCTAGATAACATGTGAAAAAAATCGAAACTAAAAAAAACCAAATTGGAATGGCATGATCTCCTTGTGACCACTTGGTTACTAGAAACCACAATACCAACCTGATTCGAAGGAAAACACAAACTAAAAACCTGAAACTACAAAAGATACAGGTTCTACCGACACCAAGGGACGCAATTAGGGCATAAGAATAAAAATCTCATTAGATAATCACCATATAATCTATAAATTACATTTTATGAAATAGAATATAAAGGATAATTGGAAATAAACTTAGAAAATATTGCATTTACTATTTAAAGAAACAAAAAAAATCTAAAAAATGAATTTTCAAAACAAAATACACTACATTTATCTTTTAAATACATGTTTTAATATTAGTAAATCAAGTTTGTAAACCCAATACCAAAAGAATATAATAAATAGAAGACCATAAAAAATAGTTGATAATGAAGGAAACATAAGAAGTGAAGAACAGAAAACATGACACGTAGGAAACCAAATACTATATAGGTAAAAAATGTATAATACATATAATAATAACTGGTGTTTCAGAAAAATCTATAGAATTAATCCATGTACATACTCATTTCAGACTCACCTATTGGAATATGGTGTATCTCTATAGTTAATAACTAACTGGATGCTCTAAACTAACCAATCTAGTGGCACATCCCACCTAACATCTCAGCAAATCTACGGGGTACCGACCCATCTAATAGGGATCGATAAGAAAAATTCTATTGACCCTCGAGATGATGCTGAGGAATCCCATGATAATATTATAAAGTGAGTTGGGATGTAATCACATGTTTGGATAAATAGAAACCCATAGTTAGTATTCCTTCCCAGCCCAAACACTGACACCACCTACACAATGAACCTCTCCATGGAGAGCCCACCATAGAGGTTCCCATCACACAACAAACCATTAAAAAGATCCAAAAAGGTTTTCAAATCAATTGAGTTCAAATATAACTTTCCAAAATGATATAAAATACCAATCAACCATTTTCCATTTCAAACCCAAATCTATTTTCAAAACATTTCCAAAGTCAAGTTGAAACACCACTTATACATATAAAATTTCAAATGGTACTTTCATGTCATTTAGATATCAAAACACACTTTAAAGATGTCATACTAGCTAAATATCTTAAAACACATTTGAGAAACCACACTTTAGATCATTTGGAAACCTAATAAACCATTTGTAACACATAGAAATTTTAGAAAAGACATTTTAGAAGCAAAGGGACAAGGAAGATAAGAAGGATAAATGAAAGGTTATTTTGAAATTTGGGGTTCAAGGGAAACATTTTTAAATTAATCCATTATCATTTGTGTGTATATATATGTGTTCACCCCATGCACACATGGATATTCCCACATCCAATGGCACATTAAGGATGAACCCAAAAATTCCACAGAAACCCAATTTGAAAACTATTACTATCATTCCCACAAATTATAACAACTCACACCAAGTAAAAAAATCCAAACATGACATCACGAACATTTACATAACCCAAATCACATTGAAAATCCATATCACTAATTTCCAAAATAGGTAAAACACAAAAAAATGACCAATTTCATTTTTGGAGGCCAAGTGGCATTTTATCAAACACCTTGAATGCATATACATATAGGTACAACTAATAAAATCCATTTTAAAGCTATCTACATCAAATTAACATCATTAAAATCCCAAAAACAGGTCACAATAATGCACCACAAGAAAGATTATAGCATTTTAAAAGCATTAAATGAAATATAAAGCATTAATGGAATGTGATTGAAAGAAAATGGATTGAAACACCTACATCAAAGATGTGATAACACAATGAATCCTTTAGAGGAGGAAGAAAGAAATCCAAAGATTAAAATAGAAAAACAAGATTTAAATAAATTGGATAAAATCAGTTAACCCTCACACTAGGGTTCAACCAAAGAGAGAACAAGCCAATAATAAAGAGAAAACAAGAAGAAGAGAGAAGAAGAGGGAGAAGGAAGCCTGCCCAAGGAGGAAACCACCTAATATTTGAAGGAGAAGCACCATGATTCTAATGTGGGACGAAGGAGGAAGCCTGCAAAGGATCCCCTAGGGATGTATACATGAGAGGATGAATAGAGGATGTGATTTGGGGTTAAAACTCAATAGGGACAATAAGGTAATTTCAAAATTTTAATGACATGGGAATGTCACACAGTTTGGCTACACGGTTTGAAAAACTATGTGAAAAATGTTCACACCCAAATGGTGAATATGGACACCCCACATGGTTGGGATACATGGTTTGGGAAAATGTGTGCCAACCATGTGATCTAGGTCTATCAAATTTTATAGCCTCCCTATATGCTTATTTCATAGTTTCTACTAGCCATGTGCAAACCATGCACCGTGTCCTAGAAACCATCACCAATCCTCACAATTTCTCCAAGGCATCACATAGTTTTTCCCAAACTATGACAAGAAAACCGTAAAGGAAGAAAATGAACTAGAAATATAATTATCCTTAAAAGGCCACATGTTTTACCCTCAAACAGTGTAAAAAACCATCACAAGATAAAAACTCACTTGAATCCTCCAAAACTCAAAAATTTTCACCAGGAAATCAACCCAAGACTCAACCTGGAGAATTAAATTCAAGAAAAGATAAAAATTAAAATAAAAACCATGTTTGGGGTGTGAAAATTCTCCCCAATACAAAAACTTTCTACCCTCATAAAGTCACACATCCAAATAAGTAATGGACTCGAGCTCAAAACAAAATGAAACAACGTGAAACCACAAACCTTGAGATGACTATTTTTTCTCCACAAGTCACACTCAACCAACTCTTATAGAAAACTAGAATGAAAAAGATCTGAAAAAGGAGGAGGGTTTTCCCCATGAAAATAACCCAACTAGCATGAACAATAATAAGAATCCCCACACAATGTCATTGATATAGGAACTCCCAACCCAAAACAAAAACCGTCTACATAAGGGTGAATCCATAGAAGGAATTCGAATAAAACTGTAAATCAACCCACAATTCAACCTTTCCACAAGATGTGGACATCTCCAAAATGAACATAATTTGGAACCAAAACCAATCCAAAACAATTCTAATGAAACATAATAGAGAAAAATTAATCAAAGAATCAAATTTAGAAAGTCACACACATTCAAATTACAAGGGATCAATACCACCATGATTTTACAAAAAAAGAAGGAAAATCCAATAGTAGAAAAAACTAAAATATAGAAAGTCATCTACCTCCACTACAACACTGAAGACAAAATCCAGGAAGGTTTCTCACACACACTCAGAGATTCAAAACTATGTGAAGAGATTCACTTTGGGGCCCGTGGATAGATCCCTATTGTCTGAAGCATCTAATTCCCCATAGTTTAGAACTAACTCCCTCAAAATGAGACTTCTTATTCTGAAAAATCCTCTTAAAAAGGTCCTCCAAGTGACCAAAGTGGACATATATATGGTAATAAATTGAAGATTTATTATTGGATGTATTTAAGTGCCCAAAAATTCTATAATAAAATCACATGAATGAATGGTCCAATAAACAATAATCTGAAACTGACTGAGGAAACTCTTCATGAATAGGTTCCTCTTGAATACACCCTTTTCCAGATGGGGTACCTTTACAAGCACCAACTACTACCAACTGCTCTCCAGGAACTAACTTGTCCAGAAACACTTCATCCATGAACTTCCCAAATTGAACTTCATAAGATGAGATCGAGTTAGGATGAAGATCCCATATTAATAGAAGATTCTTCAAATGATCCTTCAAAGCTATCTTCAGAGAGAAACAAACCAAATCCTTAAAGTGCTCAATATAGTTCTTCACTGTACATTGACCTTTCTAAACACCCAACAACTCTGCCACATTCACCGCCTTCACCTCCACAAGTATAAAACATTGTATAAAAGTGGTCTTAATGACTTTCCAAGACATTCCAACTTGAAAAGGTGTTGGGAAGATTACCTTCCATAGATCCAAATCTAGACCTCTAAATGAACCCATAATGACACAAACCCTCATAGATTTGGGAGTCCCTGATGACCTAAACATACATTTGACTTCCTCAAGCCACTCTGCATCCTCTAATGGGCCATGATCACCAAGAAATACCGAAAAAGTCCAAGAAGAACTTGAATATTCCACCCCACTCGATGTTCAGGTAGGGAAAACAATTCTAGAATAATCAATAGAAACCACAAGGGATTTTCTATGTGGAATACTTTGAGCACAAAGAAAATATATGGCTGAAATACACATAAACCAAAAATCAACCAAAATAATCCATCAAATGAAAACATCTGACGAAAAAACTAAACACCACGAATGAAACCAAAACTCCTTTAAAAAAAAACCAGTTCCCATTTCAAAATTTTAAAACATCCTTCTTCCAAGGCCACTTTACAAACACCAAACCCATCTTCCAATCCAACTCAAAAACTAAATTATTCTTCGAAGAAAACCCAAACCATGAAACCATTTTCTCTTTTAAAAACACTTTTCCCAAAAACTAATTCCCTTTCAAAATTAACCAATACCAGAAAAAATCAACAATAAACACAACTCATAACAAATACCCTGAATGGGTAAATAATGATGATAAAAAAACAAAACGACATGGTTTATTTGACCATGATCCAAGAAAGCACCAAAAACTAGGAGGACATTGAACTGTGAACTCAGAATACACATGGGTCACTACGCCACATAAGTCCACCGTATATCACTATTCTACCTCTATTTTCATTCCCAATCCAGACACCCAAAATCCAAAATTAAGGACTCAAATCATGGACCACCCTTTGTAACTTAGGTCTCATCATGAGTTGTTATTATTAGGAACCAACCCATGACCTACCACTTGAGCCCCGAAAATCCTAATCTCCATACTACCTGACACTCTAAGTAACAAAGGGATAATTTGACACAATTTTTTAAGTAAATAAGTCTGGATTCCATCTGACCTAACACTTGAACTGGTCCACGACAAGGCTCGAGAGGCATTCCCAATCGTATCAGGTTGGAAACAAGCACTAGGAATAAAATATATCATAGTGGTAATGATTTAACCCAAAAAACCCAAGAAAAATCAATCAAAACAATGTACACACCATGAAACTATAATCCAATAATCAAAATAAATACAAAACTGATCCAGATAAAATAATATCTAAAAAATAGAAACTAAAACAAAACAAAACCAAACTATAATGAAATGATCTCTACATGAACACTTGGTCACCACTTGTGACAAGACCAACCTGATCTAAAGGAAAACTTAAACTAGAAACCCAAACATTGAAAACAATCCAATTCCACCAATGCTGAGTGGATCATATAGAGTGTGAGCATAAATATCTCAATAGATACTACCTAAAGAAACCATACATTTTTATTCCCGAAATAGGCAATAAACACAAGAATAGAAGAAGAATAGAAGAAGGTTGGTGGTTTAGAATTCTAGAGACAAGGAAGAAGGGGACTAATATTTAAAGATGGCATATCATCATGGTTATACATTGTTTTTAACAAAGTATATTTATTTTGTGCATTTTTAGAAAAATTGAGCCAATCATGCAAGCCAGCTGAAGCCCTCACCCAAGGCATATGAGGGACCCAAGGGTCTACCATCCCAAGGGGAAGGCCTCGAAGCCAGCCCACAAGAGGCACATGCGGGCTGTGTATAATCCCATAGGTGCATGCACAGTGGTAAACCAGTACGGCGAGTGCATAGTTGGCTCTAGGAGCGCGCCTAGAGGAGACAGAGTGGGTGCCAAGAGCACGCCCTGATAGAACCGGTGCGGGGAGGCACCAGAGGAGGGAGATGAGTAATCTAAGATTAGGGTAGCGCGAGTTGATTGATAAACTGAATAGATCCCACATCCGTGTTTCGATGTGGGATGGGTATTTAAATATGTGGATACAATCTTGGCCTTCCATCATATCTCGGGAAAGATCTCAACCGCATGCTCTATCCTGTGATCTACGATATAATCTCCATCGTTCGTGATCAATATGAGTCAATCCAATGGCCGAGGAGAGGCATAGGGGTTGTCTTCAAACTCTGGACACCCGCGACCACCCGACGTGAACCCGTGAACTAGAGAATCCCCTACACCTCCTTGACCGAACTCCGACCACCGTTGAAGCTCGTACTTCCCTGCATTATGATCGACTGAGCTACACGATACCATGCATGAAACTATGATTTCATTCATACATCGATATAAATAATTTTAATGTGGCCAAATCAAATAGAGTTTTGAGGCCACATAAGGATGATCGACGCATTCGGGAGAAGATTTTCATGTGTTCGAACACCCATGCCTATGAGGTTATCACTGAGAAATAAGGGAGCCCATGTTGAACATATTCAAACCAAGATATGGATATATTATATGTGTTTTGAAAATATTCAAATCCATAGATCTTGAATATTTAAAGCTTTGAATCCCAGGATATCTTACGCAGATTGGAATGGTGATTCATGCCTATAAATACAAAGCCCTTGACCAAGTATCAAGTGTTGAAAACATTGAGGAAGCTCTTGTTTCCAGGAAACAGAGCACTGAACAACGTGTTTATGCACAACCTAGATTTTTAAAGGAGTACCATGATTCCCTTGCGCAAGGGAGAAATGCATTACATCATTGTTTTCAAAATAGAAGATCCACACCCTCTGTGCAAAGCTACCCACAAGCGTGCGATAGCTTCTTTGAACCCTCACCACGTCTTCGTGGAAGTAACCCCGTAGGTAAACCACCAGTGATTGAAACCCTTGTTGCACCCTTGAAAATATAGAACCATGAACCATATTTTTTTATGTGAAAATGGACCATGCACACTCCTTTCATGAAGAATAAGACCCTGCATGATTCTTATTTTGCACGAAGAAGAAGAGAAGAAGAAGGAAAGTGTGTGTGAATTTTAAAAAAGAAAAATAAAGAAGGATACACACCATAGGATTTGTAGAATATCACGCCATTTGTGTGAGAACATGTAAAGGATAGTGTACACATACACTGCCCTTGGAGAAGAAGAAGGGACCTGAGTACTTTGTGGAAAGATGAAAGTGCATACCAGATTTACATGCATGCATATGCATGATTTGAAATACCCAAACAAGGAAAAGGGTGGATCACACCCATTCAGGTTTGAAGACACACACTCATATTGAACCTAAATTAAAAAATAAGTGTGTTTGTGAAAATAACCAATGACAAGTATGTGTGTGTGATATTAAGTGAAGAAAAGAAAAAGAAAGTGTGTGTGCCCAAAAGAGTTATACCTATTAGGGTTTCCACAAAAGAAAGAAGAAAAGAATTGTGCATGCATACATGCATGAACATGAACACCTTAAGTAACTTAAAGGAAGAGATTTTGAGAAATAATAATCCAAGAAGATAGTGCCTATGAAAAATATTGAGACACATGCATGCAATCATGCATGAACACATGCACATGTGAAAGGAACTATGATATCAAAAAACAAGAAGTTTAGATGTCATGCAATCAATGCATGAAGTGATTGAGAACTGAGATTGAAGCCAAACTAAATTAAAGAGGATCTTATATATGAGTGAACAATATTTGATAATCCAAGAAGGTTGACATATCTGCTATTGTTTATAATTATTCTAGCATTATTAAAGAGGTTGTGTGAACCATTTTCACACACATAAGTGAGGCTAGTTCTTCATCAGATGAATAAATAATTACCTGGGCATTGTTGTACTGAGAAATGATCAATAAAGTGATCAGAAATATTGATCAAGGCCAACATACCTTACTAAAGGCTATTGAAGATTCTTGAATAGATACATAGGAATGCGTGATTTAGCAAGCCTGTGTGGAGGGAGTAGAATATCATCTATAGTGAATCAAGATAGAATAAAGAAGAAATATGCTCATGTGACTCGAGATCTATAAGAACCTTGTGAGATTCAGGGATGAGAAGAAGACATCAATGGGACTCTGAAGTAGGCCAGTGGACTATAGTAACATTGTGGGATGCAGTATAAAGACCCTATTGTGGGACTCATGAGAGATAAAATGGGACTCTGTATCGACCATTGTAATTGTTAAAAAGATTATACTGGATAATTTGTGTTGGGGGGAATAACTAACACAATATGGAGTAGTCATTTTAACTAGACCTTGTAATTTATTGTGTTCAGTGTCTTTGAATTTACAACATCACTCGAGGTAAGGCTGAGAGACACAAGAAGAGTGGATCGAGGATTTAACCATCTGTAGAGGCTTAATTGAAAAGAATCAATTTGTAAATAGTTTAAAATGATCACTGATTAACCCCTTCCCCCTATCAGTGATTCGTACAGATCTGGTCACTTCAAGATATATGAAATGGAATACACCATTCATGGAGACGGTAGTCCGTACGTGCACATGAATGTTGTTTCCAATTTCTTATGTTATTAAATGGAAGTAAGTGAATGACATTTATGTACACATATATATATATATATATAATTCCATTAGAATTATTATGTATTATATTTAATAATTATGAATAATATATATATTTGTATTCATTCTTGGATGGTTAAAGTGGATAATGAATCTTATCACGTCGTGGAGATGGTAGGACATACGTACACACAGGCGACGATATCATTCTCTTGATGGTAAAATGATATGTAATTGGATGGTATATTAATTATATAGAATAATTATAATGTTATATTTATTATTTAAATTTCTTATATTCATCATTATACCTATCCAAATAAAGTAATGTGGAATAACAAATTACACCACGATGTAGGGACGGTAAGTTGCACGCACGCACGCATGGTGATAGTGTTATTTATAGGATGGATGAAAGAAGGTGTAAGGTTGTACCATAATTATAATAAAATATCAGAATGTATAATATACTAGGGTTATTACTTTATTATGGAATCAAAATAGAAATATGAAGTAGAAGAAGAAAAGAACTTTGAAAGAAGGGATAAAATGATAACCTATTCTTCTGGTGTTTCCTTTTGATTTGAACAAAATGGCTCCTTAGAATGGATCTATACCCAATTTTAGGCATCTAGAATGAATTTAGGGAGTTTAGGAGGAGAAATGGGTAGGATTTCGTTTAACCAAAAGGCTTTATAGGTGTGAGTTAAAAAGAAAGGGAGGTGACCTTTTATAAGTGAGTTGATGGGTACTTTAGGAAAAATCTTGAAATATTATTTTATTATAAAATTATTTTCCATTTCAAAATGTCCAAAACTATTTTAATTGGACGATAAGTTGACAATTGTTCGAAATCCTCTCATCCAATAGGTTTTAGACGTGTTTAGGTATCAAATATAACCTTATCTTTTATCTTTAACCCATAGTTAACTAATTTAACTCTTACCATGTATTCCTTTATATTCATACTATATGGTTAATATTGTTACAATAAAATTCCTATTGAACTTATAGTGGTACATTAATGACATTTTCAACATTATATAAGTCATTTGGATGAATCTTATATTTTTAGGAATATTATAACATTTAATAAAATAGTTTTTTTTAAAACTCATTCATGTCAATTTTTATAATATTCATTTCATGACTTTTTAAAAACATCATTTCAGGACTTTATTTCGAAAAAACATCATAAATTCAAATATAAAAAGTCATAAAAATCCATAAAATTCATGTATGGCATAAAAAGTTTCAAACTAATTTTTTTTAATATTTATAATCTCATTTATTTAAATCATTCATTAATAAGGTAATCACTACATCATCATTGTCTCATAAATAAATTTATTTATTTTGTGTCTAGAAATGATAAATAAAATACCATGATGTAGGAAATATTTTTGTATTTTTAGTTACTATTTATAGTCGAATTTATCTTATGTATAACCCCATATTAAAATTTTTTTATTAAGAAGATACAAGTTTATGTCATATTTCTCTTTACATTAAATTAATTATTATAAAATGTCATTTTCACATCCATGTGGTTTCATGGGGTCCCACAATAGACACAAAGATTCCCTTGGTCTAAAATATCTCATAAAATTGTATTAGTGCATGTTTTAGGATAGTTTAATATTATTATATTATTATTTTTTACCCTTATTTACTAGATTTAAATTTTAGCCATGGTAAATAAAATATTTACTGAAGTTAATATTTATATTTTCCAAAAATAAATGGTACCAATTTACAAAAATTTGAACCTTATAATTAAAAATATGGAATCCATTTATCCAAATTCAAAACATAAAGTTTCAGTAATTAATTTATAAATAATTCCTATTGTCAAAACCAAAAAGCTGGTTTTTAAGAAGTACTAACTATCAAAAGATTAACATGTGTTTAAGTCCAATTTTAAAAGTGAAATTACTTCCAATGGAAAAAATTGGATTAAATGATAATAACCTAATCAAATAACACTTTAAAACCAATCAAAAAGATAATATAACTATATAAATAAATTATATGAAATGGCAGTTCTGAATTAAAATGCAGTATTTTTCACTATTCATTAAAAATGCATTTTATCAGAAAAATACCAAAAATTAAAAAAAGTAAATTTTAATGTCCCACTTCGAATGAAGAATTTTATTTTACCTAGTTTAACTTATAAAAGTTTTGAAATCTAGATTTAAAATGGTTTCATCATCAAAAGGCGGTAAAACTGTAGTTTGTGAAAAATACTTCTTTTATCCAAAATATTAATTTTTTCTCATATCATGTTCTTGAAAATGTGTAAGATGAATTATGATGTTATATAAAATTAAAATTTTAGTCAATAATATTTATAATGTCTAGTTTATATCCCATTAAATAATAATATTTTATTGATATATCACTGTTTAGGGAAAATCGATATCGTGTACAACACAAGCTATCGAGGAAGGTCACTCTTTCATGTAACGCATGCCAAGTAAGTGTTTCATGTAGTAAAAGCTTTATTTGGTGTTCTATATAACATAATCCAAACTTTGTTCATTTATACAATGAACAAAATCTATACTTAGTGTTTTGCGAAATGGATTCTATCAAAAGAACATGAAATTTTGTGCAACACAAGACAATAATACTATTGCGTATACTGACAAGCTAATACGGTGTTGCATATAGCGCAAAATAATCTTGGTGTATTATACAACAAAAGACATAAAAGATATTAAAATAATCTATCTCATAAAATATCGGGGTGTTATAGGGTATAAATTCTTGAATGCCATACACCCTCTAGGTGATGGTCTACGACTGTCCCTATTGAATATCACTAGAATGAGACCGATGAGGCTTAAAGAGGTAGGTATAAATATTATGATTGAAAACCATATAAACTTTAAATTTCAACTATTTTGAACCACATATGGCCAAATGGGGGATGATGGGAGGGGCCCACTAGGTCAAAGGGATTATCTGCAAAATATCATGGGTGGCATGTTGGTAGTCCGGATTGACGAGAAAATATTTTGTGAACCCTTTGTGCCATCATGGTTTTCTAGGAAGTTTTGATCCATGTGGTGGATTCCAATGAAAGTATATATAGGGTTTTGGGAGGAGTAACATCCCTAAATCCTTCACCAGCTATGCCTCTTATTTAGAACTTCTAACTTTGGTGAAGTCATTACCTTTCCCCTCACTGATATTAATGTCGGCCTATCAATAAAGTATACCAACCATTGGGTAGTGGTGTATCTGAAAGCAATTCTTTAGAAATGATTTGTAATATCAATGTGGAAATCATAGGGTTTGGACATTGAGAGAGTATATGGGGTGCTATCGCGGAATCAAGACTAGGTGAGAGCTAGGTGCCTTTGCCGACACAAGGTGGAACCTTTGCAACATGATCTTCACAAAGTGAGGCCGCGCCTCTGCCTTTTAAAGAGAAAGTTTCTCGCAGCTGACCTCTTGGAATAGCTTGGGAAATCCCTCAAAAGAGAATGAGGTATCTACTACAACTGAACACCAATGACATCTTCCCATCCTTATGGTCATCTTAGAGGATGTTGTGACAGATGCTATGTCTGGAAGCCCAGTGGTAGAAACCGGTGCATACTGGACTCAACTTCTCAGAAATTGGGTGTTTTTAGGGGGTGGAAAAGGTGAAATTTCATCACTGACACATGTACTTGACATCTATGGATGTTTATGTGTTCCAGTTTGGGAGGTACGAAGAACAACATCTCTTGGTGAAAGTGATGCTCGACTAGAAGCACGACCCTGGGAAAACACCTTCTAAGGATGATGGTGATGACGAAGAAGATGAATAAGAATAATAAAAACATAAAGAAGAGGAATAATAATAATAATAATAATAATTGGAAGAATAATGGGAGTCTAGAGGAGAGAGACCTCATGGGACAACGAACCGGTAGGGATGCTCGCTTGGGAGTGGTGAAATCACAGGCTCTGACGTAGTACTGGTCAAACAAATTTAGGTGAATCTAAATTTTTTTCTATACTGGTCTTTACATTTTCATAATTCAAATCAACTACCCAAACTCTTACCTTCTTAAGAACACCTCGGTGATGATAGCTTAGAAGTCCCCCCTGCGGGGGGTGAAAATGTACCAATGGATGTGGAAGGAAAACCCCATGAACCTGCATCTGGAATTGAGCAAGGCGGAGGACCAACCATGGCTATAGTGGGCGAAGGGACAACCATGGCTGAAGTGGTCAGCGAGGAGCCAAAAGGAGGGGCTAAAGTGGAAACCTTAGAGCCTCAGGCTGTTCCTTCTATCCAAAAGGAGGTTATGTCAATCATCGAGTTAACAAGTGCTGAGGGATCCCCCACAACAATAGCTCCAACAATGAGATAGGCACTTGATTACCCTGTTCTTGGATCTTGTAATTATAAATATTTATAGACCTATATCTATTATTGGTGAACTCAACTGACCAAGGTACCCATTTTCTATACAGTGTTAAAAATATTGGAAGCTCAAAAAAATGTTGAGATTAGTACGTCTGTGGGAGACCCACCAATGATTGAAGTAATACGCATAGAACCAACCATTGAAACTGGTCCAATATGGGTACCCAATGGAATAGAAGCTATAATAACATGTGATGTTACTTCCAAGGTTGAGATTCAGGCTAGTGGGAGTGAGCTCACCAAAGAACAAAGGATGCTAGAAGAGGACCCTTCTGCTGAACTCCTGGCTATTTTTCTTGAGTACTGGCCCTAGGATCCCAAGGAGATGGACGATTCTAACCCTGATGCTGCCAAAGGGAGCTGCATGACATGGAATGAGGCATGTAAGTGCATCAAATGATTCCTTGGTCAACTATCGGTATAATGGGAGGCTCAGATGGGGTCACTTCGCATGTGGATATGCTTTATCTACATAGGAGAGGTGGATGCTCACCATCTCTATATAAAAATATGTTATTATCTTGTTGAGAAGATGCGGGAGAGTATCCAATGCTCATATTTTTTCTGATGTAGGAAGAAATCAAAGAATATCTGGAAGTTTCTTGAGGTTGAGAAAAAAGTTTGATACCTTGAAGAGAAGGAAAATGGATGAGATTTGTTTAGAATAAGCCAATTTGAGCTCACAAAACGGTTGAAATCCCAACTAGAGGATGCCCAGTAGGAAGAAGTTAAGTCAAGATGACAAATGGTTGAATTACAAGATGTGCAGGATAGAATGAAGACTATGGATAATGATCTTTTCTCTACAACTTCTGATGAATAAAGGGATCTCAGGGAGTGGGAAGCAACTCTAGATGCTACAAGCCAAAAGGATACAATACTGAACCAGTCCATTGAAGGGGTTAATCCATAGGGGTCGTGTTTTGGATGAACATTTGAAACATATTTCCCTCTTTGTTTACTTACCCCAAACTATGTGCATAACTATATTTTTTTCTTTCTTGATTTAATAAATGACTCTCGATGATAACTATGATGTAACTAATGATTAATCCCTCTGATCACATGGGTCATAACTAATGTGAGAAACAAGGGAAGACTGCATAATCATCCATTTTTTGTATGAGGGTTCTAACTAAACATTAAATACCTGTGGTCTTCTATTGTTAGCTAATCACTCGGAGTATTTATGTGGAGAGAGGCTATGACTGAAGGGTAAGGTTCCCAGAACAAAAAACTTCTCTTTATCAATGTGATTTAGTGAATGAGTGGGTTAATTCTAAGGATGTTAAAACCCATACAAATAAATGGGAAAGGGAGGTGTGAGTCATAATAACCAAAATTCAGAATACAATGATGATGGAAAGACAATATAAGATAACTGCTTACCTCATTCGAAAATACAACATCTATATTTCTAGCTTGGAATTGTGACAAACAAATTGGGGACAACCACTAACCGTATTAGAAAACTTGGGCCTAACCCGATATGGCATCTGATATCTTATGGATCATTTTCCTAGTATGGTAGGTGAGATAAAGTGGCATGCCAAAAAACCATTAGGGGGTTACCTCAGACATGAAATAAGATTAGGATCCAAATAAAGGGAACTCAAAGCATGAATATGGAGTGATGGTCTGTTCGAATGGATTCTAAAAATATTGAAACCACGTTGTCATGATTTAAGCTCATTGGGTGTACGTATTGGTTTGAATCAAGATCAAAAATATTTCTAGAAAGGACCTCTCAATCAAGGACTTGAGATGGATTTCAGTTTCACGCCATGAAAATGGGGATGACAAGCATGCAATTTAACATCATACAATGAGGATGAGGCATGAAATAGTATGTTGTCCTGTAATCAAGAAGTTTCTTATAGTTTAAGGTCATACCACTTAGATCAAATCTAAAAGTTTAAAGTCATTTTACATGGACTAGGGATTATTAATTTAGGTTAACATAATTTGGACCATAATTAGGGGCAATGATCTAGAAGAGTTAATGAGATTGTGGCTGGGACCGAGGTGAGATGCCTAGGTGTCCCTACGTATCCTAGGAGGGAAGAAATCAAATTGTACATAGTTCTTGAATTTAATGTAGTTTAAAGTCATATTATAAGGATGTGGGAAACTCAAAGGTGAAACATGCGGAATGGTATATAACCAGATGAGAATGAGGATAAAATAAGTCCTCATTCCACCCACATTTTCCAAAAAGGGGGATATGGCTAAGAGTCCAGAAGGATGAAAGGGGTTCCAGCTGGGCTATAGAAAAAGATTCTAGGTTTCACTACATATCCCATAATAATGGGAATCAATCCACACGTAGTTCATGAATATTTTATAGCAGATGGCCAATACCAAAAGGAGTGATACCCTCTCAGGCAGGTAAAATGGTAGTTGTTACATAGTTTAATGTCATACGAACTAGTACACTAGAAGTCTTAGTTTAATGTCCATATAGTTTGGACCATATGGGGTAGAGGGGTGAAGTATATCATCATGAGGAAACCCAACATGAATGTGGAAAAAATAAGTCCACACCAAACTACACCATTCCAAAAAAGGAAAACCCAAAACACGAAGGTGGTGAAAAGGGTCATGACTCTACGACTGGACCTGGAATAAAAATACCAGGGTGTCACTATGTATCTCATAGAGGTGAGAATCAATAAATGCATAGTTATTATAATATGTCATGGTGGAGGGTTAATGTGAAATGGGAAACATCTTCTCAAATGAATACAACATGTGGATGGGTATTTTATTAATACACAGCCTAAATGTGAAAGGAATAGTTTAACATAATACGATAAGTATGTATAAGATCCTAGTTTATGGTCATAGAACTCAGACCATTGGGAGGTGTGGTTCTTCCATACAGGCACATACCTTACCAAAATCCATAATCCCACGTGATCCATGCTCGGTGTGGGAAACAAGGGTGGAGAAGATCATTACAACACATGGTGGTACTTGGTAGAGGATGAAGGTGAAGAGTCAAGGATAACCCCATGACACTGGTTCGTCATCTCAACATCCAAAGTTGCATAGAGGGATAACACTGAGGGTATTGAAGTTTCATCTGAACATGATGAAATAGAAAGGGATGTGAATCACGAATCAAAAATTTAGGGAACAATGGTGTTGAAGTAATGATGGAGGATAACAATTGACTATATTTGAATCACATCATCCGTATAATGTGACCTGAAGGGGGGAAAACATCCAAGGGTCAGCTGATGACCATATTTAAAATGAAGAACCTACCTCAAAGTTTTGTTCAAAATATTTTGGGATGTTGGCCCGAAATGGTAGGCGATCCATAAGGCCAATCATCCATACCATTTAGGGGTCCCTTCAAATGTAAAATATGATGGAAACCCCAATAAAGGGACTAATGAAGCATGGAAATGGAATGAAATCATTCCCATATAGAATCTAACACTCTAATTTCAAAACCTCAGTGCATGTGAGTGAATTAATGGGAGTAAAAAAGGTTGAGGGGCCCTATTTAAAGAGGGAAACTTGAGAAGAAGAGTGTACAAAGGGGGAAAAGGTAGGTTGATGAACATAGGGCTAGACCCGAAGAAAAAGTGTCTGGGTGTTCCTTCATATCCTATAAGGATGGGAATGAAGACATATGCAGTTCTTGAATTCCATGCAGTTTAACATCATACAGTAAGGACATGGTGGGAAGAAGGGTATTCCTAAGGGATTAAAATAGTGCAGTGGATATAAAATGGACACGAATGAAGGAAAAAGAAGTCCACATAATACTATATTATTACAAAAGGAATCTAAGGCCGTAAATGGGGAAGCTTGGTGCTGGACCCGAAGATAAAAAGTATGGGAATTTATACATATCTGATATGGATGGGAATCAATACACATGTAGTTCTTGAATTCTATATAGTTTAAGTTTATATGGTAAGGAATCTTGTAGAAGAACGAGGTTCTAAAGGGAATGAACATTGTGTGATAAATCATACACGAAATGAATCAGGATCGGAGAAGTCCACACCACATCATGCACAATCCAAAGGGGGATCCTCAGTCTAAGGGGATGGAAAATATCAAGGGACTTGGGGATGGACCCAAAGATGAAATGTCTGGGTGTTCTTTGTATCATTTGAGGGTAGAAATTAAGTTACACGTTATTCATGAAATGTCATGCTGTTTAATGTCATAAGGTAAGGATGCAGAAAGGATGAGATCCCTAAAGGGTATATCTGACATGGTAGTTGTAATCTCGGTATGAGTGAAGACAAAAAAATTCCACATAACATCATGTGCTCCAAGATATATAGGCCGAGAGGCCAGAAGGAAGGAAAAATCCATGTTACTTAGGGATGGACCCAAAGACAAAGGGTATGGACATTCATACACATCTCATAAGGATTGGAATCAAGACATACATTGTATTAGGATTCCATGAAATTTAACATCATGTCGTAAGGATAAAAAAGATCTTAGTATAATGTAATAGAGATCAGACCATATATTCCTAGTTTAATGTCATGTTCATGGGATAGAAGGGCGGAAAAAGGCAAATCACCGCTCCCAACATTCAGGACACCATGGGGATGGTGAGAATTTTAAGGGATAAATATTGACCATGTTCACAACATATTATCCATATCGTGTGTCCTGGATTGAGAACAAACATCTGAACATCAACCACTGACCATATTCGTAATGTGGGACTTGTATCAATTTGTCATTCGAGATCCCTTGGGACGTTAGACCAAAATAGTAGGTGAGCGAAGGTGGCATGAAACTAGGCTTCTATGGGGTCCATTTAGATGTAATAGATGATGAAGACCCAAATAAAGGTCACAGGGGAAGCATGGCAGTACTCATACAATTCAATGTCTTATGGCAATGAAGAGGGAGATCATAGTTTAAGGTCATAGAGCTTGGAAAATGAGGTATGTTTACCACTTACATTTTACATTCATGTAGGATGAGGGTTCTGGGTAATTTTAAATCATGAAAAAGATGGATCGTGTAGTTTAACTTCATGCGGTAAGGACAGAAAACATATTAGTTTAAATTTGTAGAGCTCAAAACATGAGGTGTATTCACCCTTTATAGTTTATCATCATGCAGGATGTGGGCTCAATCATGCAATGTACATCTGGGGAAACTTGGAATTGGTGGGAGGAGTATTGTGCTCACCATCCATGGTGACTAGAGAGTATGCACTATTAGGATAAACCTTATGAATGATATAAGGTGCCTCCCATTTGGGTTCCAACTTTGGTGGATTATTTCCTGGTATCATTAGAATTCATAGGGACAATACCATGTAACCATGAAGAAAATAACAGAGTTGTACTTTATTATTGAAATATTTGGCTATCTTATTCTAATTACTCTTTAGATTGTGCAGGGAACAAAACCTGTTCTCATTTCAGTTCAACCAGATGGACTTCTGCTACCCTGTATGATGTCTTTTTTATGGACCCGACACCAGTTTCCCAGAGTTGGTGCCTTACTTTATTACATTGGAATATAGACAAGGAACATGCATGCCAAAGGAATAATTATTTTATTATATTATGGAAATAAGATACATACATATGTTCAACATTACAACTTGAATAAAAAACAACATAAAAGTTTCACTAGGAACATCCACCAATCTAAGATTATCCCTGTAAGTCAATCATAATATACCTCTTCGTGCCTTGGAAAAAATGAAACATAAGAAGGGGTGATCTCAGAGGCTTAATAAAGTAAAACATTATAGCAGCAGATAATATAAACATTAGACATGGTGAATAATTAAAAACACATGACTTAAAAAACATGAACATAATATGGTTAGATTATGAGTTGAGTAAATATTTCAATAATAAAACATATACATGGGTACTCTACAAGTTGAATAACCACATGAACTATCAATTTCTAGCTTCATAATTAGGTAAATTCATCTTTCGGACATTCTGAAACATATCATCGAGGCCTCGGCCTAGATATCTAAAAATGATTAAGCCCTTGGCTAAAACCATATCTCAAAATCGTAAAGGCCTCTCCCAAGTCTATATATATTTGTCTCATGAGACCTACCGATGCATCGAGGGGCTGTAACAGGCCCCATACATCACATAATAAGTCCAACTTATTCCACATATTAATGGGGATACACATAAATAGCCAATACATTAATATTGAAACTAACAAATGAAATGTAATTAATTTTCCCCAATCATTGAACATAAACAAAAACCATTCAAAGTAATGTGGAGAATGGTTTTAAGATAGCACATCCATAGTCAAACTAATAATAAAAAATTCAATATTTTATATGATATCAAAGAATATTAATCCCAATAATACATAATAATCCACAAGTGTGTTTAAATAGATGAATATACTCTTATAAAATCATCGAGTAATTATTGAGATAAGTACTCTTGTACTTTGAAAAGAAGAGTTCTTTTGGAAAAATCTTTGTATAAAACTAGAAGCGAAGAAAGATAGTATTTTCATAATAAAATGATTGATTTTTGAATAATAATGTTTTCTAAAAACAAATTATAGATTTCCCTTGAAAATAGGTAAGATTTTGAGAAATTCCCTTGGATCAAGATTGTATTTCGGAAAGAAATTTGAATGTTCCTTTTATAACATGAAACTCCCACAAAATAAATAAGGATTATTTTTTTTACACATAAATAGAAAATTAACACAGAATTTATGAGGGGTTCATGTGAATAAATAAGAATTTTATTGAGTTATGTAGAGAATCATTGTAACCTGAAAGAAAATGGAGATTTAGGTTGAAAACCCTTACCTTATGTCTGAATGTGTTACGCCCTTGAACATATGGTCCTGGAATATAAAATTGGACTTATTAATAACTTAATTAATAACCTATTAGAAATGTATTTAGTTTATCATAATTTTTTTAGTTCATTTATTTCTTTATTGATAAGTTATAATATTGAATTTTATCATTATGGAGTGTTCGTTTTCTTGATTTTCATAATCAGTTCACTTGTTTTTAAGTAAATAAGTTCATGTGGAATGGATGTAAATCTTCAGAATTGAATTTAAATATTATTTATGAACATCTATACGTTTTAATGGTTTTTTATATCATTTTGTTAGATGACATGAGGATGAATCATCAGATGAAATATTAAGGACAATTACTTATATTATTTTTGCGGTATTTTGATTATTAAGAACTAGTTTGGACATATGATTTAATATTATGTACATATAAAGGTTCCTAATTATTAAATAGGTTATAATAAATATTTTATATCCCGTTTCAACCATAAAATTTTTCTATGACCATTATTTAAGGGGAAATTGAAGAATGAAACTTCATCATCCACCAAGGTTGTAAATTGGCACCTCAAAGACGATGATTTCATTTATAAAATAAAAGAGAGAGAGTAGGGATATTTATGTTGGTTATTACATTAAAATGATATAATCCTATTATATATATGATATTGGAGTTATCATGGTCCTTTGGGCAGAGGATGTGATTATAGAATAACAATAGAAAGGAACTTGAAATGAAATTGAAAGAAATAGAATGTGAATTTTCCTCTTGAAATAACCTCACTGAGAACCTCCTTAAGGGAAGGAGTTGTGGTATTTTGGAAAGGCTAAGAGCTCTTGGAAGTGGGGAGTGACTAGTGAAGGTTATTTGGGCATAAAATTGTGTAGTTTCAAGTCTTAGAGGAATGAAGAGAAGTGTGAGCGAGGGGGGAGGGGTTATAGTGGAGGAGAGGGGTAATTTTTGAATATCGTATTCCTTATTTTATTATTTCCCTCAAGAAAACGAATAATGTTGATTAATATGACCCATAATACTAATAATTTCATGTGAGTTCGAACCAAGTGTGCTTACATCATCCATGAAGTTTGGAATAGTGAATTTAACTGATAATGTATATATACAGTAAATTTCTATAATTTACTATTCATAAAAAATTCATGTTTCTCTAAGAAATCCCAAAAATTCACCCTAACTATTTTTCAATGTGTAGAATTAAAAAATGAACTCCCATTTTTGAAACTAATTTCCAAAATATTATAAATTTAATTTTAAATAAAATCATATATTATTCAAAAAATAACAATTTTAAAACTATAATTCATTTTATATCACATTGAAAAATTAATCAAGATCTCATTGTCATACAACCTTAAGAAAATAAAATAATAATATTCTTTACTATTCATAAGTTTCATATTACTATTTATATTAATATTCATAATGGTATGTTAATATTCACCAAAAATTATGTTTGTCTTATCAGACTCTATATATCATACTAAACGCAACTGGGTATGGTAGTTTTTCAAAATTCAAACCACATACGTGGTAAAATTATGTTTATTGGAAATGTTATAAAGTGGTGTTTTGTTAATACTCAGTGTTTAATGTATTCAATATTAAATTTATTTAAAAAATGTTGGGGTGTTACATTATCCCCTCCTTAAAAAAATTTCATCCTCAATATTACCATAATGTTATAAAATAAAAAAATAGGGTAGTTCTTCATCATAAGCTGCTCTTTATCCCCATGTCGCCTCTTTGATTTTATCATTTTTTTCAAAGTATATTTACCAGTCAAGTTGTATGATTCCTCAAAACCTTTTCTTTAGTGTCTAGAATCCTAATAGGATCTTCACAGTATGATAAGCTAGGTTCCAATTCTATACCTTCTGAAGTGAGGACATGCATTGTGTCTGGCCGGTAATTCCTTAGCAGTGAGACATGACACACATTGTGTACATTGTATAGGATAGGTGGAATATCCAAATGATATGAAATAGCTCCAATTATCTCTATAATTTCAAAAGGCCTAATGTACCAAGGGCTCATTTTCCGTTTTTTCGCAAATCTTATAATGGCCTTCCATGGAGATACTTTTAGGAAAACATGATCTCCCACTAAAAATTCCAAATCCATCCTTCAATTATCATCATTGATTTTTTGTATGCTATGAGTTTTTCTAATATGGACTTTAATAGTATTTTCCTTCACTATTGTTTCCTCCTCAAGCTCTGGGCCTACAAGCCTCCTTCCACCAACCTCATCCCAACATGTTGTTGTACGACATCTATTTCAATACAATGCTTCATATGGTGCTAGTTGAATACTTGAATGGAAAATAATATTTTAGGAAAACTCCACTAAATGTAAAAATTAACCCCACATACCTTGAAAATCAAGTGAACATGATCTCAACATGTATCCTATGATTTGGATCATGTCCTCTCTGATTACCCGTTAGTTTGAGGGTGATAAGATGTACTCAATCAAAGTTTGGTATTTTTGAAGAATTTTCCAGAATTTTAATTTAAATCATGGGTCACTATCAGAAAAAATTGAGAGAGGTTCCCCAAGAAGTCTCACAACATCATTGATATAGAGTTGTGCTAGGAACTCTAGTGGAAAATCCTCCTTTATAAAAAGGAAATGTGTAGATTTCATAAGTATATCCACATTTACCCATATTTCATCATTCATTCATGTATTTTTAGGTAATCTAGTGAAACAATTCAGGGTGATGTTATCCTATTTCCATGTAGGAATAGGTAGAGGTTAAAAGACTCCTTTTGGATGTTTCTTTTTGACCATAACCTGTTGAGAGACTAAACATCTTAATACATAATCTGCAATTTCTCTTTTCATGTTATCCAACCCGAAACGTTCCTTCAAATATATATACATCTTAGTGATAATAGGATTTATTAAAAAATTATAAGTATTGGAATCATCCAATAACTCCCTTTCTATCTCGGGTATAGCTGTAACACAAATCCTCTTCCTAAATTCTATAACACCATCTTCACACACAAAGTCATCCATCTTCCAATCTTTCACACTATTAATTTTCTTTTGAAGGTTCATGTCATCAATTTGTGAAATTTTAATCCTTTCTAATAAATATTTTTGGGAAACCAATTGAAACTGTAATGATGGTTCACCTTCTTTGATAATTCACATATCCATCCTCACTAGATCAGTGTACAAAGGATCCCTATCAATCCTCATTTTGTTGAGAACTCCATGATCCTTCCTTCTCAATGCATCAGTAACCTAGATTAACTTTATTGGGTGGTAGTGTATGGAACAATCATAATACTTGATTATTTTGAGCCATTTACTTTTCCTCATGTTGAGTTCTTTCTGTGACAAGATATATTTTAGACTCTTATGATATGTATAAGTTTCACATTTTTCACCATAGAGATAATGTCTACATATCTTCATAGAAAATATTACAACTTCTAAGTTAAGATCATGAGTAGGATAGTTTTGTTCATGAATTTTTAACTACCTTGACGCATAATCAATAAATCTATCATTCTACATATGGACACAACAAAGTCATTTCTTTTATGCATCACTATAGATCACAAACCATCATTCCCCAATGATATACTTTGGATCGGTGAATTCACTAATCACTTATTCAATTCTCTAAAATAGCCCTCACATTATTTTTTCCATATGAACTTAACCCCTTTACATGTATTCTTGGCCACTAGGTTGGCTAAAATGGAGATGTTCTGAACAAATGCCGATAATAACTAGCTAAACCAATAAAACTACGTACCTCATTTATGTTCATTGGAGTAGGAAATTCCTGCACAACCTTTGTCTTTATAGGATCAAATGGTCTTCCATCCTTATAGACAATGTGGCTATGAAAGGAAACTGATTGAATCCAAAATTTACACTTTCTAAACTTCCCATATAATTCATTTCTTCTAAGAGTCTTCAAAATAGTGCATCAGTGATTTTCATGATCTTAATAGCTTTTGGAGTATACCAAGATATCATCAAAAAATAAAAACATAAAGTCATGAAGATATTACATGAAAACTCTATTAATTAGATCCTTGAAAATAGAGGGTTCAATAGTTAGTACAAAAGGAATTAATTTAAACTCGTAATGCCCATACCTAGTTCGAAATGCTGTGTTTGTAATTTCTTCCTTCATCACAAGCAACTGATGATATCAAGATCAAAGGTCAATCTTTGAAAAATATTGATCTCTATTAATTTGATCAAATATATCATCAATGAGAGGTAGGGGATACTTGTTATTTATTTTTACAGCGTTAATCTCTTGATAGTCTATCCACAACCTCATAGATCCATCTTTCTTCATAATGAAAAGAACAGAGGATCCCCATGGAGAAACACTAGGGAGAATAAATCCTTTATCACTGAATTACTCTAGTTGTTTATTAAATTCCACAAATTCCATAGTTTCCATTCTATAAGGGGTCTTTAATATAGGTCTTGAATTATGCATTAAGTCAATGAAAAACTCAATTTCTTGCTCTGGAGGATGTCTAGATAAATCCTCTGGAAATACATCAACATATTCTTGCACAATAGGTACATATTCTATTTGAAAATTCCATTCATCACCCATAGTTATGGAATTACCTTACTCACCAATAATTGAATTCAGTAGGGCTACTGGGGGTGGATCTAAATGAGAATCATATGGTGATGTTTCTACCCTAAAGATAAGGGATTACACATCATCTTAAAAAATTGTAACCTCCTACTTCTAGCAATAAATTTTTACTTCATGGTTTAAAAGATAATTCATACTGAGGATTATATCAAAGTAAATCATGGGTATGATTATAAAATCAGTAGATAATGCATGATTATATGCCATAATAGAGACTTCTTGACACAAATTTTTTCCAATGATACTTCCCTTTGGAGTTTTGACTAAAAACTACCTTATTAAATCAAACTGGAAATATCTAATTTTATTAGAAATAGGGAAGATATGAATGAATGTGATGATCCAGAATTAAATAAAGCATTTTCTAAGATTGAGTAAATGATTAAAGAACCTTCCACCATGTCATTAGGAACTTGAATATCAATATTTTTGATCTCATAATCTTGTCCCTGCTACCTTGTCCTTTTCTGTGGCGTGTTTCATTGACGCTTTGGAAATTAATAAGCATAGTTTCTCATCTCTATACAATTATAACATTGAACATTAATATCTTCTTTCTTCCCCTTGAAATCACCAGAAAGATGGCCTTTTGTCCAGATTTATAGAATACTCCTTTCCTTTTAAGCAGGAACCAGGGTGTTTCCATCCACAATTATCACAAGGTGGAAATTCATCTCTTCCCTTCTCCCCCATTTTCATATTTCCTTTTCCAGAGTTTCTAGAATCCCTCTTATCCTCTTTCTTTCCCATAATGTCGTAAGACTTATATAATTACTTTCCCATCTTGATAGATCATGAAACTATATCTTCATATTATTAGAAACTTTGGGAGACCAATGCCCATGGAAGGAATGGATTTAGGCCATCCAAGAATCGATAAATATTTCTCCTTGGATTACATATGTAGTCCAAAGAATGCCTTGCTATACTTGTGAAGTTAGCTTCATACATTTAAACATTCTCTTCTACCTTTTGCCTCAAATTCAGAATCTTCCTTTCCATATCTACTTGTTTTTCAGGAAGGAAGTATTTCTCTAAGAATATTTAATTATAATACCTCCATTCAATTTATTATATTTCTTCCTCCTCCATTGTGTTTTGAATTAATGAGCACCACTGATCCACATATCTAGATAGATGATAAACTATCATGACAACCTTATCTCATTTGTTACATCCCAAATTTACAAATATCTTCTCTAATGATCTTATCCACTACTCTGCTACATATGGGATTGTAGTCCCATCAAATAATGGAGACTATTGTCACACAAAGTGGTATAGCATACCTCCTCCACGTTGTGGATATAAATGGTCCATATGAGTAAGGTTATTGTTCATAGCTTGATTCAACTATCCCAGTATATTTATAAGCTACTTAGCATCAGTCATAGAACCAGAGCCAACATCATTATCTTTCATCGGTGGGAAATCCCTACATAGAATACACATATTCATGTGGTTTCCATTTCTTCCACTAGGTTCCATTTATAAATAATGGAACACACTATATTAGGTTATTAATGACAATGTATGATCTCAACGTAGAAAAATACATATCACAACTAATATAATAATCATATACATGGTTTCTTTGAGGAAAAATTTAACTTTAATTCCTTAATATTGTATAGTAAATAAAATATGAATTATCCTAAGTATATACCATGTTAGTTTCAAACTAGGTGCATAGTAAGGTCTTTTTCATGTACCAGGATACCCCAGGTCAAGCCTAAAACTCCTTGATGGACTTTTCAATTCTAGGTATATCTATACTAGAACCACGTCTACTTATAGTATCCATACAGAGATGTATTTTAAAAAAATCACATAATATATTCCCTACCAAAATACCAAGATATTCTTGAATGTTTATTCTCAAATACTATCTTAGGGGTTTGTTCCTTGTTCAATGTTTCCATGCTTTCTACAAAACTTCCACTGATACCAACTGTAAGGAACCGACCCCAGTTTCCTAGATTCGGTGCCTTATTTTATTACATTGGCATATAAACAAGGAATATTAATCCTGAAGGACAAAGTCGTTTAGTAGATTTTCTAAACAATATACATATATAAGTTCAACATTACATCATGAAGAGAAAAAAAATATAAAAGTTCCACTAGGAACATCCTCCACTATAAGATCATCCCAGCAAGTCAATCATAATATACCTCTTCATGACGTGGAAAAATGATACATATAAAAGGTTGAGCTCAGATTCTTAGTAAGGGTAAGTGTTACAATGGAAGATGACATAAACATTAGATATTAAGAATTATTGAAAACACATGCCTCTAAAAATAAACTTAATCATAATATGGATGGATTATGGGCTAAGAAAATATTCCTATAATAACACATAATAATGGGTATTATATGAGTCAAATAACCACATGAACTATCAATTTTTTGATTCATAATGTGGGAAATGAATATTCTATACATTATGAAACATATTTTCAAGGCCTTGACAATTAATTCTAAAAATTATTAAGGCCTCTTCCAAAACCATATCTCAAAATGGGCAAGGCCTTGGCCATGTCCATATCTATTTGTCTCATGAGAACTACCGATGCATCGAGGGGCTATAGCATGCACCACCCATCATATAATAAGTCCAATGGATTCCTTATATGAATGGGGATACACATAAATAACATATGCATTCATATTCGAACTAACATATGACATGTAATTAACATTCCCCAATTATTAAACATAAAAACTAACCATTAGAAGTAATATTGTGAATAGTTTATTGATAGAACATCCATAGTCAATCAAATCATAAAACATTCAATATGGTAGATGATATAATAAAATATTATTCCCAATAATACATAATAATCAACAAGAGTGTTGAAATAAATGAATATACTCTTCTAAAGTCATCAAGCAATTCTTCAGATAAATACTCTTTTACTTTGAAAAGAAGAGTTGTTTTTGGAAAATACATTATATAAAACTAGAAGTGAAGTAAGGAAGTATTTTCATAATAAAATTAGTTATTTTAGAATAATAATGTTCACTAAAAACAAATTATAGAGTGCCCTTGAATATATATAAGAATTTGATAAATTCCCTTGGATCGTGCTTATATTTGAGAAAGAATTTTGAAAGTTCATTTTAAAATATGTAACTACCACAAAATAAAGAAGTATTATGGTTTTTAAAATTATATAGAACATTTAAAAATAAGTTATTAGGGGTACATGAGAATAAATAAGAATTTTATTGAGATAATTAGAGAATAATAGTAACCGGAATGAAAATGAAGATTCGGGTAGAAAACCCTTACCTTAAGTACGAATGTGTTCTTCTCTTGAACTTAAGGTCTTGGAATATGAAATTAGGCTTATTAATAAATTAATTCAGGAAATATTATACATTTAATTATTTAATAAATAAAAAAATAGTTCATTTATGTCCTTATTGATAAGTTATAATATTGAATTCCGTCATTTCAGAGTATTCATTTTCTTGATTTTTATAATCGGTTCACTTGTTTTTAAGTAATAGAGTTCATGTGGAATGAATGTAAATCTACAGAATTTAATTTAAATATTATTTATGAACATACATATTTTTTAATGGTCATTTATATCATTTGGTTACATGTCATGAGGATGAATCATTAGATGAAATATGAACAAAAATTACTTCGATTATTTTAGCGGTATTTTGATTATTAAAAACTAGCATGGTTATATGTTTTAATATTATATACAAATGATAGTTACTAAAAATTAAATAGGTTATAATAAATATATTATAGCCTATTTCAACCATAAAAAGGGTTTCATGACCATTATTGAAGAGGGAATTTATGAACAAAACGTCAGCATCCATGAAGGTTGTAAATTGGAACCTCACAGATGATGATTTCATTTATACAATAAGTGAGAGAGAGTAAAGATATTGATGATTTTTATTCCATTAAAATTATATAATTATATTATATAGATTTTACTAGAGTTATGATGATCATTTGGATAGAGGAGGCGAGGATAGGATAACAATAGAAAGGAACTTGAAATGAAATTGAAAGAAATAGAATGTGAATTTACCTCTAGAAATAACCTATTTTAGAACCTCCTTGAGGGAAGAGGTTTTGATATTTTGGAAAGAAGAAGAGCTATTTGAAATAGGGAGTGACTAGGGAAGTGTATTTGGGAAGAAAATTTATGAGATTCAAGGCCTTGCGGAATGAAGAGAAGAGGGAGTGAGGGGGGGGGGGGTTAGTGGAGGAGAGGGGTAATTTTTTAATATCTTATTCATTATTTTATTGTTTTCTCAAGACAACCAATAGAATTAATTTATGTGACCCATAATAGTAAAAAATTCATTTATGTTATAAATAATTGTTATTACATCATCCATGATTCTTGGAATAGTTAATTTAATTGATAATGTATATATAAGGTAAATTACCATATTTTACTATTCATCAAAGATTCATGTTTCTCTAAAAGATTCCAAAAATTCACCCTAACCATTTTTCATTGTGTAGAATTAAAAAATTAACTCTATTTTTGGGAATTAAATTTTTAATGTTTTTTAATTTAATTTTAAATAAAATCATAATTTATTAGAAAAATAACAATTTTAAAACTATAATTCATTTTATATCGCATTGAAAAATTAATAAAGATATAATTATTTTATAACCTTAAGAAAATAAAATAATAACATTATTTAATATTCATTTGGGTCATATTACTATTCATATTACTGTTTATAAGGTTATGTTACTATTCAGCAAAAAATATTTTTCCCTTATCATACTCTAAATATCCTACTGAACACAACCATGTATGTTAGTTTTTCAAAATTCAAATCACATAGGTGGTAAAATTATGTTTACTGGATAGGTTTTAACAAAGTGGTGTTTTGTAGATACTCAATGTTTCATTCATTCAATATTAAATTTATTTACAGAATATTGGGGTGATACATCTTCTGATCATAGACGAATGTGCGGAGTACCAACAAGTGAATCTCAATGGGCTGGACTACCTCTGTTCCATACACCAGGGCATATGAGGTAACCTGGGTGGAATTATGAGTCATCATCTGGAAATCCTAGAGAGCATTGGGATTCTTTTTAGACCAAATCTTCTTTTTTTTTTCTGACCAACCATATTTAGCAAGATGTTATAATGGGTTTTGTTGAATACCTCAATCTTTCCATTTTCTTGTTCTTCATAGTGAGAGGTATGATTAGAATGGATATTGTACATGGTTTAAAATTTCATCAGCTTGGATTCTAAGTAGTTGGTGTCGTTATCGGTGAGAACAATGTTAGGGACTTCAAATCCGTGGATGATATTGGAGCTCAAGAAATCAATGATAGAATGGGACTTGACTTCCTTAAGCATAATTACCAATTCTAACTTGGAAAAGAAACCTGTAGCGGTCAGGATGAACCTGCACTAGTGACCCATTACATGTGGATATGGTCCCATGACATTGATTCCCTAAACCATAAATGGCCAAGAGTACTTGGTAGTATGAAGAGGCATTGGCGACTGATGTATGAAATTGGCATGAATCAGGAACGTGTGGCACCTCTTGAAAAACTCAATACAATCATAGATCATGGTGGGCCAAAAATAGCCTGACCTTTGTATTTGATGAGATAGTTTTGGCCCTTCCCACTGAGCTCCAAAAGAACTTTCATGAACTTCCTGCACAACCTGGGTAATATCATCTCTTTGAATGCAACAGAAGAGAACCCCATCAAACCCGCATCTATATAAGATCTTCTAAAGACTGGGACCACTCTAAAGGGTGAATGACACTATGTGATGTTAGATTTTCTCACATTCAGCTCTATCTATCTATAGAATTTTGTATTAGAGGTACTCAATTAAAGGAGTTGTCCAATCATGGATCTCTTCCAATACTCTGGAAGGGGGTCCTGGAGGCCCTGATGTGGATTCACTGGTGGTGAGATGACTTATCTACTGACTATCTTCATCGTTTGAAGTGATGGGAGTTATGAATCCTTGATGCACTACATGGATGATCAAATCATCTGGGCCAGACTCTGTAAGAGATGCAACAAGACTAGCCAACGCATCGAATCAACTGTTCTGAGATCGAGGAACATGAATGTCCACATATTGGGAAGGGAGTTGGGCTATTAACTAGAGAGTTTTCTCTAACAGGCATACAAGATCCATCATCCTAATTATTTTGTTTCCATTGATCCTCTTGATGACTAGATCAGAGTCCCCTTTCACTTGTAGGTGGAGAAAATCAATCTTGAGGTCCAATTTCAGACTAGTGATGAGGGCCTGATACTTCACCTTATTGTTGGTGCAGCCTTATAACAACATGAATGAATAGGGCATGACAACCCATGCATGTGTGGTGAAGACGATACATAGTCACACTCTATTAAGCCTAGTTCATTGAGTCTCCCACCGATAGGGCTTCATGAGGTGCTGTCAAAGTGCATCTGTTAACATGGCATAACATGATGCACTAAGAGGATTTCCTCATCTGTGAAATAATGATCTAGAGACTTCACTACGAGGGATAGATGGGTGGTAAGAAATTATGCCAACAACTAACCCTTAATAGGTTTAAATGGAATGGACATAATGTCAAACTGTTGAAGGATCACTACACATCGAGCTAGTCGGCCTATCAACATGGGGAGGCTTGGAATATACTTTAGCAGGTCTATGTGATACATCGACTATATCTCATCATGCTGTAGGTAATGTCTCAATTTCTAGACCACAAATATTAGCATGAGGTAGTTCTTCTCGATAGTGGAATATCTAGTCTCTATATAAAGGTGCATGCAACTGCGATAGTATAAACTATTCTCTATCCCCTCGTTTCTCTTATGAGTGATAAGGGTACTGATGGACCATTCTAGGGTGGTCACATAAAGGACTAGTGGCATTTAAAAGATGGGTGTCATCAGAACCAGAGGTTGTAGAAAGTACTATTAGATCTCCTCGAAATCAGCCTGACACTTTTAATCCCATGAGTAGTTGTCACCTTTTCTCATGAGTCAGGAAAAGGGATTAAAATTTCCATCCAGATTCTCAATGAATCGGTGTATGTATGCTATGTGTACCTGAAAGCCTCAGAGTTCCCAAATGTTTCTCAGAGGAGGTATCAGACTGATGTCTTTTATCATCTCTGGATTGATCTCAATTCCTCCATATCTGACAATAAAGTTGAGAGAATTTCTATAGGTAACCCCAAGGCACACTTCATGTGGTTAATCTTCAGATGGTGGGAGTGGAGGAAGCCAAACACTTTCTCAAGATCAATGATATGTTCCTGAAATTGGTTGGATTTCACCACAAAATTTTCCACATAGCATTCCACCAATGTCCCAAGTATCGGATTGAATATGCATTCCATGGAACGCTGATAGGTAACACTTTCATTATTCAGAATGAAAGGAATTACTTGGTAACATAAAGTAACATGTTGTTCATTAAAGGGAGTATACACTTCATCCTCAGGGTCCATATTCATTTTATTATATCTAGAGTACCCATCAATGAAGGAGAGATCTTGGAATCTAGTGGTAGCGTCGATCAATAACACTGTCGTAGGAAGGGAAAAATCATCCTTCAGACAATGATGGTTGAGATCTTGAAATTTGATGATGAATCAAATCTATCCATTCTTATTTTGGATGAAAATGATATTGGATGGCCATTTTGGGTACTGGAAGTCCTTGATGATGTTGGCTTTAATGATCTTATCAACTTTGGCCTCGACCATGGAACTGTGAGAAGGGTGCATCTTTCTGGGAGGCTGTTTGAACCTGTGATGGTTTATCAGGAGACCAAGGTGGTGGATGGTGACCTAAGGATCTAGTCCATGCATCTTGATATAGTTCCAGGAGAATACATCTCAATACTTCTTTAGGAAACCCACATAATACTTCTTCTCTTCTGCTGGCACAGAAGCCCTGGCTGGTGTTGGTTTCAGATCTATCTCAGTTCTGATGTTTACCTATACCAACTCATCAATGGTGGTGGAGAAACATTCCTCAGACATAGGAGGATCATTATTAAAAATCTCTACATAATATATAGTGAGAGTTTCATTGGTAGGGTTATTTCATCTGAGTTGACCGACCTTAACAGAATAATGGTGCCGACCTGAGAAGTGGTGGAACCTTCATTAGGGGATTCTCGTACTGCTAAAATCATGGTTACCAAAGATATCAATCTGATTCCATCATGACATCGACCCAATGTTCCACAGTTGATGATATCGAAGCAGTAGTGGTGCGTCAAATTGAATTGGTTCAACCCAGTCTGATGAAACAAGTAAGTATGATGTATTGCTATTTCCATGGGGAAAAAACTTGATACCTTACAGGGGTAAGGGGTTATGGGATCACTCAATCCTGATTCATGTAAGAGTATGAAGTGATATTCTTGTGTTCCTTGTGTTGAGGAATGAGCTTTTTCTTTTTCCTAGAGATGACAAATCCATGTCTCATTTTGGGGGTTGTAGCCTCCAATCAGTGAATATGGAGGATATAAGCATCATCCATCCATGGTTCTCCCATAGTGGTATTATGCTCAACCTCATTGTCCTAAAAATATTTGTCCTTGCTCCTGTAGTAGTATAAATCTAGGTATCAGGCTTCACAAGAAGAAATGGGAGACACATCACCTGGGAGAACACCCACTCGACCATTAAGGGAGTACTTGAGGCATTGGTGATACAAGGAGGGGACTACTACTTGTATTTGGAGCAAGGGTTTACTCATTAGCTCATTTTAGGCGGTGTCCTATGAGACAACCATGAAATCCATGCTTACAATAAGGAAACTAAATTCATCCTTCAAGTAGATTTTACATATAGACATATGCTCTGTCCTTTCATAACCTTGAATCTTAGGTCAGAGGGATTCAAATCTGTTTCAGACATCCCCAGCTTGCACAACATCCGAGTCGGGATGAGATCCATCCTGGAACCCATATCGATGAGACAATGGTGGACTTCCACACCATTGAACTGACCAGTAATGTATACTAGGTGGATGTTCCCCTCTATAGAAGAACCTTCATCTTTTCTTGATAATGAGATGATGGCCCAACATTTTTTAAGTTCATCCTCCTCAGTAAAGAAGGCCTCTACAGCCGCTACCACTGTTTCAAACTGGAGGGGGCTCTCCAATGCCTCTGTGAGGGATTCATGCATATCATTAGATAAGTGGAGAGACCCAAGAATCTAGAGTTTGTCATGAATGCTGGAAAGGTTCTTAAGCACATCATACTTCCATGTCAGGTGCACATTTCTACCAATAGGTGGTTGATATGTGGTAGGCGGTATGGAAAAAACTGTAGGTCATACTAGAAAATTTTGGCTAGTGTTGGAGGTATCCCACTATTCACTAGATGAATCTCATAGGATGATTACAAACTGATTTCTAGATGACTATAGCCTAGTCTCAACTGTACGTGGCTGATCGTAGTATGGTCGCAAAAACTCTGCCTATTCGAGTAGCACAAATAGCGGGGTAAGTGGATTTGATGAAACATGGTGAGAGTAATACCCATGTTGAGTCCAAAACTAATCCTATTGTCTAGTCTTAGTGTCTTTCATGGCTCGGTTGGATGCGTTTCCCAATACACTTTGAAGGTTCACATATCCATGGTATTGTGGATGCTGGCCTCGACTAGGGACATTAAGAGGGTTTTCCTAGCATTCCTCGTCTTTAGGGACTATGTATGGGTCCACTAGTTCGACGGTGTTCACCAAGGCATACTCATGATCATCACTTGAAGAATCCTCTATTGCTGGGTTAATTATGAGGAAATCCCCATCCCCAAGGGCATGAAATCTCTAAGAGTTTGGGATGGATTTGGTATGGGGGGAGGACTTTGTTTCTCCTTACACCTTCAATGCCTGCTCTCTCAAGATGGTGAAAGCTAATATGTTAATGTAGAAGTAATAGCCAAGGATAGAACATCAACTTTAAAAGGATTGGTTTGATTTAAATAGGTCCAAATAATATCATGGGTATGGGAAAATTCCTTGAGTGCTATTTGATGGTCTTACTTCTGAGACCCGTGATCAGAGACATGCTGCCATTTACCCTCACTATCTCTAACAAGATTTGCAAACACACATTCCTCCTATTCTAGGCCCAGAACCAATATGACTATATTGTTATTGACCTGGTCATAGAGGTAGTATTTGAACAAATAACACTTCTTGAGATAGTGTCTATAGAACCAGTGATTGGGGCAGTAATTAGGGCGATCGGTGTCATCTTCCTCTTCAGGCCTCCTGTATTCAACAAACTGTAGGATTCCTTGGCCTGAGGCACTCTAGAAATAGCTTGGGAACTAAGCTTCATTGAATGAGTATATCTAGTTTCTTCAATATGGGAAATAGACTCTGGGTTCCTAGTTCAGAATTGGGATAGATCATGGTGAGGAGGTGGATCTTGATTGTCTTTCCTAGGTAGTGTTGGTGTGTTATGCAGTGGCACATTCCTGTTCTAAGCCAGATAATTATAAGCCAGAGGCTGATCTTGAAGAAGTGTCCCTCATAGAGGCTATTGAAGTGGCTCTTCTGATTATAATTATTTTTTTCTAGGGGCTTCTATCTGTGCAACAATAGCGGTGTCAACCTTGGTGGCTCTTCTTATGGGAGCTGCAGGAGGCAACGGGCGTGCCTGCTTGGCTTGCTGCAAGGATACATCTAGATGTTGAGCGTTGTTATATAAATCCTAGAATCCACCTAGGATGTTCTGAGTAATAAGATAAGAAACCATTTCAATATTCACATTCCGTACACACATTGTTAGTAATTTTTCCTGAGTTAGAGGTTTATCGAGTGAGTATGTGAGGCCCTTCCAGATGGTAAAAAAGTCTGTTACTCACTCATACGACCTTTTATTTATCTTGAAGAGGTTGACAATACTAGTCTTGCAGGTGGTGGAACTGAACTGATAAAGAAACTATATATGGAGACCCTCCCAACCAGCTATGGACCCTGATGGGAAACTAGTTGTACTAGACGTATGCGGTCCCTTCAAGTGTCTGTATGAAAAAATGGAGCTTAGAAGCTTCCTAATGCGTTGGAGTTCCTTTCATGGGTATATACCTAGAAATAAAATGGGCTAGATGCTATTTCAGATCACATGTCCTATTAAAATGATAGAAGGTAGGATTCTTAAAACCCAGGGGTGCAGGTATATCATCCACCCATGTCAGATATGGCTTTCCATCAGGTGAGATCACTACCTGTTTGGTTTCAAAAGCCCTGAGGTGAGCGATGAGAGCAGACATAGAATCATCTTGATGAGGATTCTTATCATGTAGAGGATTACTAACTAACATAGAGTTGGAAGGTTCTTCAACACGGCAATTTGGATGAGTGGATTGTGGAGCGGTTGGTGGAATAACCTGAGGGGCCGCTGAAGGAACCTGTAGAGTGACCATTGGAACCTGTGGAGCATCCTGTAGGACCTGAGCTAGGTGTTGAAGAATGTTTCCACATAGCTTGGGTGGATTTATTGATGCATATCAGGCTCTCATTCCATAAACTCTATCTTCTACTCATTCTAGATGGACAAGGTAGTTTAGATCACTAGGAAGCACCTCGCCAGGGGGAGTTGTGTCAGCCCCTATTTCCCTAATCGAGGATTACAGTAATCTGTTTGTCATTCCACAACACATTCAGTAAGGAGATCATAAAAAAACCTTTTCTATTTGGAGAGCTGATGACAAAACACATCCTTTTCAGGACCGTATTCTATCTTTTTTCATTGAACTATATGGATTGGAGTGCTCAATAGTTCCAGTGTACATTTTACCCATACTGGGGTCTCAGCCCAATGGAAATGACTCATTGGGTTCTCTGAGGCCTAGTGACTACCTTAGGTTGCGAGTGTGGACACCTAAAGGGGTTTTTAGGTATTTTTCCACCCCATTGGGTTTTTCATCTTCTCCAGACAATGTGCTGATTCCCCATTCCATGTATATCTCAATAACAACCATGTTTATTGTGACGACACCCAAAGGGGTATCCTCATTATCACAATGTGAACTATGTTGGCATAGGATGGGACTGAAATGCAGGTCATCATACTACCCCCATCCAAAAATATGGACATGTCAGGAAGCCTCCATAATAACTTATGGAGCACAGTAAAGCTATAGACACATCTATTCTAGAGAGTCTAATGATAACAGGTGATGTAGGATGTTGAACAACAAGGAGTGCAACAAACTAAAATAGGTAGCACAACCAGCCAATTTCATCGAACTATTCTTGGATCTTGGGGTAACCTATCTGTAGATGGTAGAGAGGAAATGCGCTATCCCTAAGGTTTGGTGGAAGCACACAACCCCATCCTGGGAGCGGGATTATAGAATATTGAAGTTTTCAGTTTCGACTAGACAAAACATCTTGGGGAGATAGTTCACTATGAGAATGTCCAACAATATTCTTGACATAGACTCAGGATCCGACCCATGGTGTACCCATTCATCGACTGGGGGAGGTTGAGGGAATGGTACCCGAACTGATGTAGACCATTCCATAAGTAGACTAGTCGGTGGAGAGTATAGTGTATGATTTTACAAACTACTGAATCTTGGGATATCACTTAAGGAATTCACTAACTGTATCACCACATCCATATAGGATGGGGTACTGACCACTGCTTCCTATATAGGATTGGCAGTCATTAGTGGTGGATCGAGCTGGTTCTCTTCATCGTCCGGTCCCAAAAAAATTCTTCGTGATCTCTTGTCAAAGTAGAGAATGATCCTGGTGATGACATAGAGGATTGTATAACAAGATCTTGGAAAGGATCCAAACTATCCTCCTCCTGTATGATTTTTCAGAGTGATTTAGCAATTCAATGAATATAACTTTCTGATAGGACAATGCAGATACACCAAGTACCTGCCACAAGCCTCGATATAGAGGATCAGGGTGAGGGGATCCATCATAGAGTAACACTCATCCTTAGGGTCTAAAAAGATGACAGGATTGACCATGATCTAGAACTTCCTAATATCCTTCCTTTGGTGGTGATGATTCCCCCTCCTTCACTGGGGCAGTTCTTTAGGGAATTTTAGATTTTTGATACGGGATCGACCTCTATGTGAGTTGATGTTGGATTGATGAGGATATCCTCTTGGATGAACTGTGGTGTGGCGATCACCTGGGAAAATATCTAATGGAACACAGGTAGGACCTCCATAGTGATGGGTGACTAGGCAAGGATGACCTTCACTCTGATTAATGTCACCACGGGGAGGGCCCCTATTGAGCTAATGATGATGTGGGCACCATCATATTAGTGACCTAAAATATGGGAAAACCTCTATACCTGGGATCATGAGAACGAGTAGGGCATTCGTGCTGGGCATTAGCTAGAAGGGGTGGATCTACACTTTGGGTGGAAATTAAAGCTTGAGGAGGACCACTATGATTAATGCATGAGTGGGGAGGACCTCCACTATAGACAACGATGGCACGGGGAGGTCCTCCGTACTAAATATCATAATCACGGGACGACACATGATGACTGCTGCTTGTGACGACAATCGGGGGAGTCATCCCAGCCTACCTGTGGGGTGGCTGATGCCTCAACCATGATTAGACATAGAGATCCCCCTATTCTATAGGAAAAAGGAGGTGATAACACATGTCGGTGGAAGCTCAGGCAACTAAAGGCATAGAATACTATTCCCCCTAGATGGAATCCTACTGAGCTTGAGCCCGATATTGGCACCAGGTTAGCCGATCTTGGGCTGGCTGTGTAGGGGTATGGGTCTCCTACTTCTCAGTCTGTGGGTCTGGATAGCAGTGTTTCATTAGAATGGGGGGATACCTCTTCAGGGGTTCCATGGCTGAAGTCATAGTTGGGAGGACTTGGACACTCCTCACATTGTCAACATAATGGAGTGAGTTATAAGATAGTTATGGGGAGAGGCTCCCGAAACAATTGAAAATAAGAGTGGGGCGAAGCAGATCCCGACATTGGCCATGGGGGTGGGGATGATGGTAGGGAACTAAGGCCTACATATCTTGATGGGCTATATCCCTCATTAGGATGACCCCATATTGTTCATATAGATGAAAAAGAATGTCCATTACCCTCCTTTCGGCAATTTCAAAAGGTGAGACAGGACGTGGGAGCTCAGTAGTTGTGGTAGTGGATGATGTCGCGGTAGAGGTGGAGCCGTGCGGGATTACCGCATCAGTATTTCCCATGACCCTACCCCTACATCTGTGGGAAGGAGGTGATTGGTTTCCAACAGTTTTATCTTGGGTCTTGCAATGTAAAAAGATTCCACAGTCAGTACAAACAGAAGGAAATAAATTCCTAGTGCCCCATCTCCATTTAGTCTTCCATGGATGGATAAAAATATCCCTCCTAACAACATCATAGACGGGGATTCCCAATGATTAATTACCCTAAATCATAGTGAGATTCACAATAGGCCCACTACGTTCTTGACAGGACCTGGTGCCAGATAGCTGGATCCAGTGACTTTCTTATTTGTTTATGCCCCATACACTACTAATCCCTATATTGAGGAAAATAATTTCATGTCGGGTTTACTATTTTTTTCAGATTCTTTTCCAATGGTTCACACCTTGTTACACTGCATATGTGGGACGCTTAGTTTGGAAGGGTCTCATTGTTTCCCCACATTCCCTCTTTCTAAAGGTAGGTGACATCTGACATCTGTTTAGGGACATTTTCTCCTTGATCTAAACGTGATGATGGGATTTCGATCTCAACCTCCATGTATTCATCCTCACAATTTTTCACCTAGTTCGGGTCTCCCTTAATGATTAAGACATTTTTCATGAATCTCTTCCTAGTGTCATATATTTGTGGACACTGGTTAATTATGCTACTTCAATCAAGGCATTCGAAAGGCATCAAGTCAGGGTGATGACCTTTGATTAAGAGAGTAGTCACATTGGGCATCGATGGCATGTCTGGACGCCGAAACACTGGTACACCTAGTTTTTTCTATTATAAGATGAATTCTCGATGGAAAATATGACAATGGAATACCACATAAAATGTGGTGAACTGTATGCTATAGGTATGTCTCTATGGTTTTCCTTGGATTCTCATTTTTAACATGTAGTGTGCCGCGAGTTTAGCATTTAGATGAGACGAATAGGACTGATTAGAACACTGATGTGAATGGATTAGATGTGTACATTGCTAAGAGGGATCACCTATAAATTTTATTGGATGGGTGGATCAAAACGCCCAATAAGGATGACCCCAAGATGTTGTCTCCCACAAAAGGGTAGGTTTCATGCCGTGAGGGATTATTTGGACACCAAAAAGGTTGGATCAGAGGATGGTGGGTCCCAGCAAAGAAAACACCATGGCTTACCATTGTCTTGGATTGAAGCTCAGGGAGGCTTCCTACGTACCCTATTTTGGAGATAGGGATAAAAAACCACATAGATGGAGAAGAAGAGTTATGGGATCAGGGATTAAACAATGGAAAAAAACTCAAAATCATGTTGTGGCTTAAGCGTGGTTAACATCCCAGGTGATACAAAGATAAATGAGATGAATGGGGCTTACACATTGGTAGATTCCTGAATGGATGGCATGATTTCACTGGGATGTGGTGACTTGGTTAAAAATCATGATGGATATAGATGAAGTGCCTAAGGGTGGAATGAATGGGGATAAAATTGAGAACTAGTGTGAAGGTGATGATATTGGGGTTGAACCTGAGGGAGGTTTCTTACATATCCCAGTGGCAGGGAATCAAAGTCCATGTAGTTCTGGAGTGTGTCCATGAGTCACCTGAGGAGGTGGCTTGTGAGAATGGATGCATGGATGGGGACCCGAAGGAAATGAAACCAATGTGTTAAGGAATAATCTTCTTGAGACACAAATGATCAAGGGAGAGACCAAGATGAGGAGTGGGTGATGGGCTTGCACCTCGAGGAGGCTTCCTACATACCTTTCTAAAAAAGGTATAAAGATCAAAGTCCATGTAGTTAAGGAATGGAGAAAATAATCGGTGTTTACAGAGAGGAAAAAAACCTAAATACATGTTGGATCTTATGCGCGGTTTGTAGCCCATCACAAGAGGGAAAACCTTGGTTTTAGGATTATGGATTTTGTGTTGGAATTATGAACTGAGACAACCCAAGAACTGGCCATACACCACTAAGGGGAAAATTGAGAATGTGTACCCCAAAAAAGGGACACCGATGTTTACCAGTGTTTGGGGTTGAACCTCAATGAGGATTCCTATATACCCTATCTAGGATACAAGGATCAAAACCCATGTAGTTCTAAAAGGATATAGTTTAACATCATGTGGGAGAAAGGGGGAATACAGTTTAATGTCATGTGGGTTAAGGATAAAATGAAATAAACTAGTCGAGATCAATGGATGATGGGTGAAGGGTTTGAACATTATAGGGGGGGGGGGGGCGTTCCTCTGTACCATTCTTGAGAAGGTCATGGATCAAAGTCCATGTAGTTTGGTACAGAGGGGAGTGGGTCTTAAATGCTAATGTGTCCCATAGAGGAGGTCATGGTCGATGCTTAATCTAATCCCATGTGAGTCATGATCAGCATGAGAAACAAGAGGTATCAATAGAATTTCCAATCGAGTCAAGAAAGGTTCCACAACGAGGAGTAGAGCTGGGCTTATGCATGGCTAGCAGCCAAAAAAGGAAACAAGGGATTTTTCTGGGTCAGTCACCCAGGAAGATAGATATTGGGACTAACTCCAAGAAGGAATCCCAAAGAGGATGTCAAGATATATGAGGAGTATATGTCTATATTTATAGAGGATACCCTATCAAGGTTGGTTGGGGATTACGTGAAGACTTCCCGAGACGTACATGGAGACAAAGCATAAAGGGAGAGAGAAGGCGGATTGGAAAGGGGGGAAGTAGAAGGATCCCAATCCCATCCTATATCTAATATTTTCAGGCCCTCCACACATGCATATATCACAGATTAATGTATTGTGTTGGGGATGAGGGTTTGTTGGAAGTTTTACATCCTAAAACTAGGATGAGGAGGACTGACTCCTCACCCCTATAACTTTTGTAACTTGTACCGACCCGCACTTAGAGAATTAAATGCACAAGCAAGGATATGTGTTAATGGGGCTGTGAAGTGATCCATTAGGGGTTCCACATTAGTGTTTATATGAGAAGAAGAAATATCTTTTAGCATTAACATTTTAAGAATCTTGAGGAAGGGAAATACAACACATAACACCACTCTATGGACTAATAAATCACTACGTGCAAGCCTAAAGAGCCTCATGAAGGATGTGCGTACATGATAGGGGTGTTGCGCTCAAGAGGGGATCAAAAATGGTTCTTTCGGGTAAGTAAAATACATGAATAATATAGGAAGGGGTGAGTTAATTATTGGAGGCTTTCACGCACAATGAGGTCTTATATGAAAGATTGGAGTCTGCACGCAAAATGTGGGGTTAGGGGTGAAAGAGGAACTACAGAATGGAAAATCATGCACACAAGAAGGATACTTTGCACAAAATTTAATTGGATTAAAAAGATATGGTAAAGGACAATTCGCTCGTGGGACCACCAGAATAGGACCCCTGGGAGACCTTTCACGCAAGATCTAGTACCTTGAGGCCATGCCTTTTGCACGGTCACAAAAGGGGTGGTCTTTCACGAATGAGAGTGGTGGTTCCTCTTCCTGAATGACCCCCCTAAGTGCAGGGTACAATTATATTTATAGGTAAAAAATTCAGTGGCGGTGCGCAAGGTGGCCTGCCTGGAAGCAGTTCTTGACGTCACATTGGGCACACAAGATCTTACGTACAATCCATTTTCTTGCGCACCATCCTAATTTCTTTAGAAACTCTAACTTGTCCAATTTTTTTAAGTCAGGAATGGAATAATCCATTTGATGTCGCATTGGGCATGAAAATTGTGGCATCTATATTTCCATCTTGTACGAAGATCAAAAATATTTTGTGCGCCTCCCTTGGGAACCTCATAATCATCTCTTAATTCAAAATATGCATTCGGTTTGCTTATATTGGCTGTTTCATGACCTCAATCCGAATTCGGCACCAAAACATACCTTCTAATCTCTATTAGTTCCATCATTCAGATATTTTTTTACTCTATATACCTATTAAAATCTAGTTCCTCTCCCTTCATAACCTAGTAGTATTTTTTTTGCAATTGAACAAGTAGGTGAAAATTATTTCTTTACACTATTATATAAGAGACAATACCTAATGAGGTATTGTAAATAGTCTTTTATTCCCATAATGCATCATCCATATTCTAACTATATTCCTTCCAAGTGGGTTTCACAATCTTTTATAAAATTATTTTTATCTCTCATCAGAGACCTATACATGCCATTTTTTTGTGGGTGGTAAGAAGATAAGGTAATTTGGTGTACATAATATCTTTTCAATCAAGGCCTCTATATTCTTGTTATAGATGTTGGTTCTTGACTCACTGATTATGTCTCGAAGCACTCCAAAACTATAAAAACTCTTTGATATAAGATACTAAATTATAAATTTTTCATCATTAGTATTAGTTGTTTTATATTCAATCCATTTGGATATATATTCTTTTCATATAAGGATTAATAAAAACCACAAGTGTTAGGAAATAGGCCCATAAAATAAAATCCCTAGAGGTTAAATAATTTATAAAAAATTAATGTCTATTAGTAAATTTCATGCATTTTAGAAACTCTACCAATAAAATGAAAATTTTTACATTGTTTATAAAATTCATTTGGGTATTTAAAAATTGATTTCTGGAACCAACCTACCTCTAACACCATCCTAGTTATTATTTGTGGTCCAAAAAGGTATTCACATGAAAGTGTATAGAAAAATTGTAAGCACATGATTAATCTCTTCCTTAGGGATACATCCCTTAATCAATTGGTAACTGAATATCTTCCATAAATAAGGATCCCCCTTGATAAAAAATTTTGACTCAGATTTTAGCTTAAGAGTTTGATGCTTAGTAAAAGAGGGTTCCATTGATGTGACTAGAAAATTCAACATGTTATCATACCAAAACACATGGGTAACTCTATATAGATACACACCAGGTTATAAATAATTCACAGTTGTATCAATGGGTATTTTTACCACTGTAGTGCAGGGAAGCTTGATCATGTGGTCAACAACTAAATTCCAATATCCCTTATTATCCTTAATCTCTATTTTTTCATATTTCTTAACCAAATATATGGGTGTTTTATGATAAAAAATGTCCACTTTACTTCATATAAAATATTATTTAAGTTTATATAGAGAAATAAAAATATAAAAAACCCCATATCTATTTTTTTGTAATTATTCTGGGTTGGGTCTAGGGTCTGTAAAGTTTACACTATCACATGTGACTACCCATCAAACCTTTCAGATAGAATAACTCATATGGGTTTGTTAGAGGAATAAAATAACACTTAAAAAGGTATTCTATTCTAAGTGGATATATTAAAAATTATTATTCAAACTATATTTATGTTTTTAAATAGTTATCCTCTATGAATCTTTAAATAGAAAATCTGTTTCATTATTGAGTAGGTTAACTTGAGGTAAATAATTTTTTTTGAAATTCCCTAATAAACCTTCTATATATTCTATCATGACCTATAAATGAAATAATATGTATCAAAATGGTGTGATAAGGTAATGGGTAATTTATTTCATCTTTATCACTATCTACTTCAATTCCATCCATAGAAATTATATGGCCTAGAAAATTTATCTTCTCCACCATGAAATGATTTTTTTGGAAATTTTAATCCAATTTTTTATGAATTTATTTATTTAAAAAAATCTATATTTTCAAGATATATTTCAAAGAGGTCTCCATAAATAATAAAATCATTAATAAATACAACTAGGAAACTCTCAATCAGGTAAAACAACATACTTACCATGCAACCTTGAAAATTAATTGGCATAATGTGTAACTCAAAGGAAATCCTTTAATAAGAAAACATACTAAAGGGATTTTTAAATGTGGTTTTATACCAATCCATTGAAGCTATAATGTCTTAAAAATACCTATATAGTCCATAAAAAAATAACGACCTTTAACATGTAGTCACTCAAACATTTAGTCTACAAAAGGGATAGGGAAATGATCTTTTTAGGTCATATAACTTAATAACATGTATTAAATACAAACCATCAAGTTTTTTTGAATCCTATTCGACACTGAATCATAGTTATTATTTTTCACAATAGTGAAGCCCATATTTTGGGGAAAATTTGAATAGGACTCACCCATTGGGATTCCAAAATGGGGTAAATAATTACATTTCCTAAAAGTCTCTTAAATTCATTTTTATAACTTTTATGAGGTTTGGTTTTATCCTCCTTTGGGTTATGTAATAGTTTTTGACCCACATTATTAGAGTATCTAGGGAACATAGGTTATATGGATAATCTAGGGAATGTACCCTAATTACATCCTATGGATGTATAATTTTGTTTTAGAATGTACAATAATTTATTCCCTTGATTAGTTCTCGAGTTCTCTAAAATTATGATAAATATTTTTTCATTTTCTTTAGGAAAATAATATTTCATATTAGAGGTGTTAGGTTGGAATAATATGAAGGTACATAATAAGAGGGTGGGGGTGAATTGTTTCATCTTAATAATCTTAAAAAATTAAATTTTTATCTATCTCTGTATATTATGAAGATATAAATCATAATATTTATTAAAGAAGGTTATGAAGTGGAAAATTATAGAAGAATAGAACACTAATTTTTATAGTGCTTCATGGAATAATGATCCTCTAGTCCACTCGACCAACAATATCTTAGAATGTTTTGTGATTTTCACTAAATATGTCTTCTTATCATAATGCCACCACAACTGAGTGAAGGTAGTTGGCACCTTTAAAATAAGGAATTTACAAGATCTTATGATTATTTTATTGGGAACTAAAATATCTACATCTTAGAATGAGAAGTTGATGCTCCACCAATGACTGAGTACAATCATTCAATGTTCTATGAAAAAAAGAACAATTGATTTAACTAAGAAACAAATTTATCTCACAGTTTCAGTAGAAACTAACTTATAGTGGATATTCTTATTCATAGATAGAATATTCATGAAATGATAGATTCGAATAGATCTTGGTTGCAAATGATATTCAAGAAGTACAAAAACAAAATAATAACAATAAAAAAAATAGAACAATAGTAAAACATCACATGATCAAAACATGTATGTCTCCAAAATTAAGCTCTTATGAATTGTAGAGATGTTCATTCATATTCAAAAAGTTACTTTTTCTTTAAATGATATAAATCTTGGTATTTAACAAGAAAAACATATTTTAGTATCGATTAAATAGATCAAAAAATAATCCCTGATAAATCATTAATATTTTAACTTTAAAACATTCAACAAAATTAATATATCCCTTTAAAAATAGTAATGATTTAATATATTGAATGTGATCCTTTGAATTATTCTTTAATAATATTTAAAAGATATTAAATAATCCCAAAAATACCATTGTAGAAATCTTAAAAAATATATTTAATTTAAAATTTTTTGTTGACCAAGTAAAACATAGGGTTATCTTTGAAAGTATGATTAATGATGTATGATTGACTTCAAAATATTGGGTTGATGAATGACATTTTATTTTCACAAACATAGGGTTGCTTCACAGAATTAGGATTCTTGATCTATACATTTATAATAGTATAGGGTATTTAATACATACTTTTACTCAAAATGTAGCATTTCAAAACTATACATACCTTTTACAAATTTACGATATGAATAGTGTTTCAAGATTACTTAAAAACATATCTAGAACAATTCAGAAAAAATTATCCCATAAATAAGATAAATATATTAAGAGATGTAATCCTAAAAACACTTAAATTAATTTCCTTAATAAAATAAGTATAGGAATCTGTGAGCATAAAAATCCACAAAAGTCATAGATTATTGTTGAGAAAATACATTTCGAACAATTCCCCCATTTCTTATGATCACAAAACCCATTTGTAAAAAACTTATAAACACAGAAAAAATAGTCTTAGAGATATATAATCAGAAATTATAATTCTCATTCTAAGGTTTGTTAACTATTAATCAAAAAGGAATATTATAAAAAGTAATAAAGATTAAAATTACTTAATTTATTCCATTCTCTATTTTTAAAATATGATATATAAAATAATGTTTTGTTTACCCAATTTTATCTCCTTTTTGTGACATAAAAAAGAAAGTATTAAATAATGGTATATAAAATAGTTAATATAGCAAAAAATAGCAGTAAATCTTTGTTTATTTAAGAAAACATTGACTCATGTATAGTCAATAGAGGTGGTCACATTATAATAAATAAAAAACACAACTAAAATGAAGAAAATAATTTCATTAAAGTGTTATTTATGATTACAAGAAATATTTAGACGGAAAAAAAGTTTAATAAGTAGTATTGGATAAGGGAGAAGGTTATGATTCAGATGAGGTGTCATAGGTATATGAATATCAAATAGCCTAATAAACTTCCTTAATCTATTTCATTATTCCTTTTAAATTTTAATTAAATATATCAACCCACCATTTCATCAAAATATTTCATTGATGTCCCATTTTTTAGATTTTTAACTAAATTGATCTTTATAAACTCATTGAAATTTTATGCAGACTGTATAAATTTTTTTTATCATCTCATTTAACTAATTGATAAGATTTATAATACAAGGATCATTAGATGTTAACATATCAATAAGATCCTTATAATTTTCCAAAATTTTTATAAGGGAATACTATCACATTAATGACTCTGAATTTGAAAACTTATTATAGATAGATTCATAATAATAGATTCAAACTTTCTTAGAAGATATGGAGAAGTTGGATGAATATATGTAGAATCCCATGCTTGACATGAGTTACTTCTTATTGATTAAAATTTACTCCCTATATATTTATCTAATTCATGAAAATATATTTTTGAAATATATTTTTCCATGATCTTCCCAAGACGGTCTGATATTTATCTTCGAAATGAATCAAAATATCTTCTTGAAATAGAATTTTCTCAAAGGTTATGCAGTTGAGATTGAACTAATTCCAACTCCACTTCTAGAACAACTGAACTTTAAAAATATTCCAAATATGTTCTAGTAATATTCAGATTATTTTTAATGTTTTTTATTCACTTCTTTCGTATGATTAAATTTTCATACCAAATATTTAATTTGTGCCCTATGAGAATCAGAAGATTATACTTATTGAATTTCGGACAGTTGTCCTAATTAAACCATAGGAAAATACTAACCTTCATCCTTCGCTTTTTATGATGATGAAAATATACCAATAACCACTCTTTTCTCACCTAATTCACTAGAAACCATTTCCAATGATTTTGTAATAATATAAACTATTTTATTTTTAATTATTTCAGTAGTTTCAACCAATGACGCATTCAATTGATAATAAACATGAGAATTTATTTCAACCTGGTCATTTTCATGATTCCCATGCTCATTTCAATTCTCTGTTTTTTTTCTACAGGAGTAGTCAATAAACCTAAAAACACTAGTTGTTAATCTTCTAGAACTTCAACTTCTTTTTTTGAAGCATAGGATGTTCTATTTACCTAGGACATGTGGTAAGATCATTATTTTTTATTTCTTCTCCAGATTCATAAAAATAATGATTGATATATCTTGTCATAGTGGGTTACTAACATCAACCATATTTATCTTGTTACTTCAACAACATCCTCTATTCTTGATTCTACAACTTCTACACTATGAAGCCACATTGATCTTACTGATTTTTAAGTATCTTTGTAACAACGCAAACTTTTGTCAATGAAATTTCTCCTTTATTGTAGTAATGTAATAATCACACAAAACCACATTAAAAAACACAATGCTACATCAGGTTTAAATAAACTACTTTGTGACCTATAAACACAAATTTTTAACTTCTCTGATTTGAATTTTCAAAATCTGACATACACAGTAGCGATCAGTAGAATGTTTGGAGTCTGATAGTACAAAATTAATTTTTGGTGAATATTAACATACCCTTATGAATAGTAATTTTACCCATATAGATATTAATATGACCCTTATGAATAGTAAATCAGCCAATTGAATAGGAACCCTACCACTGATAGTATGAATAAAATTTAACCATACTATAAGTGGAAATATGGTATAATTATGTTATAGTGTAAGTATTTTTGTAAGTAATGAATATTTAATTATTAATTTAATAATTTAAAATAAAATTTATTCATAAACTATTATATTGATGTCTTATGATTATATTATAATTTTATGAGGCCTTTATTAATTTTCAATGTGTTAGAAAAACAGTTTTTATTTTAAAATTTGTATTTTTGATATAAATTATGAATTAAATTAAAATTTTAATTAATCATATTTAGAAAATTATTTTCATAAAAATGAGTTCATATTTGTATTATACATGTTAAAAAATAGTTAAGATGAATTGTTGATATCTTTTCTGAAATACTTGAATTTTTAGTGAATAATAAAATACATTAATTTACCGTATAAATACATTATAATTTAAATCCACTATTCCTAATATCATGAGTGATGTAAGAAACCAAATCTAGAACTCACATGTAATTATAAATATTCTTGGTTATGGAATCATCAATATTTCTTATTTTATGAAAAATAATAAACTAATGATTAAAATATTAAGAAAACCCTCCTCTCCTCCACTATAAATAGCACCCCTCACAACCTCATTTCATCACACCTCTAAAGCTTCAAGACTTGTCCAAATTCTTCCAAAAGATCTTTATTAGCCCATCCCCCATGTCCAATATCCTGTGGTCTAATAAAAAGACAAAAATCACTTCCATAAAGAGGCTCTCAAAGAAGATATATTCAAGAGGTAATTTCTATCACTTTTCTTTCAATTTCCTTTCAAATTACATTTCCTTTTTTCTCTAATCTTAAACTTATCTTATCCAAATGTCATGATAAATTTATTATTATTTATATAATGATATAATATATTGATTAATGGAATATTATTCATTATACTACTCCCTCCCTCTCTTTGTTTATAAAAATGAAATCATTTCCCCTGATGTGTTAATTTACCAACATCATGGGCGATACACTTCCATTTTCCTTAAAATCATTCAAGGATATCAATGAGAACTTTAAATGGATGAAAAAAAAATTTATATGTATTTTGAAACTCCATTTATGTTCTAGAAACAACTTTTATTCATAATTCTAAATGATAAAAAAACATGTACATTGTGATATAAAAACTGCCCAAATTATCCTAAAATGATCATCATTAAATTTTAACTAATGATTAATCCACATGATATATAACATAAGTCATTAAAAGATCATTTAAATTCCTTTAATATCATTATTATCATTTTATATCAGTTCTATAGTTTTATCCATTTTCTACAAGAACTTCCATTCACGTGTACAAGTGAACCATTCATGAAAACTAAGAAAAAGAAAACTCCCTAACAATAAATTTAAACTCTATAACTCATCCAAAGGCCCATAAAAGAACTTAATGAAACCATAATGAACCATATTTATGTATAAAATTTTATTTAATTTCTAATTAATTAATATACTGTCATTATATAGGACATTAAAGTGAAGAAAGCATTCAGATACAAGGCAAGAGGATTTCTCAAACCCAACTCTCTTTCTTTGGGTTCTCCCTATTTCACTCCATTTTCAGTATGGTTACTCCTTAAAAATATTTTTTTATTAATATATTACATTTTCTAGGATATACATGTCTTCCACTAGATTTTACTTCAAACATAATGTTTTTCAAAATAACTCTTCTTTTTAGAAACACACCTTTTACTTCTCATGGTGGATGGTTCTTATATCAAGTTTTTTATTCCATCTTTTTTTGGGAACCCAAAGTTCCTGAATATATTATTAATATATGAAACCCATTACTTTACATGGTTTATTCAAGTTGATGATTGATACATGTTCTATGTGGCATGCAAGATAATGTAAATGCAATGATGTGACGAGTGTGCCTAGAATTATATAGCGAAATATGAATATTTTGATGTGATATGTTCACCCAGAATAATAAAGTACTCCAATTCATTGGGTAATGTGATAAATCTCATGATTTAAACTGAAATGATACATGAACATGATGTTAGCTTTGTTCACAACTATGTGTTGTAGTTTACCACTATGTCATGATGTTTTATTTTTTTTCATTTCCACAATCCATGCATTTATCTAATGATTCCCCTCATGATTTTGATGATGGTGTTATGATTATTCTCACCCCATGTTATATTGTTCTTATATTTTATCTTACAAGGATTTATATCACCCCTTTTGATGTATATCCTCGGGTGAGTATGTATACTATGTATATTTTAATGGATAATAAGAATATGGAGAAGAATGAATTGAATAAATATTTATGTTTTATGTTGTAAATTTTATATACGGTCCTAGTTTCCCAAGAAACTAAACCTTTGTATACTCTTTGTGTAATTTATTTATGTTGTATATCATTAAAATGATGTAAATGCAATGTAAGAAAAGGAGGGTCTCTATAGTTGGTATCATAGGCACAAATCAATTAATTTGGGAATTATGATTAGAGAAGCTTAGTGAAAAACCCTATTATGAGACTACATATATATAAGCACACAAGAATATTTTCTAAACATAAATATCCCATAAGATATTATTTTAGTGTTAATTACACAAAGGAATATGTGATTTATTCATGACTTGTTGACCTATGTTTTTTTCTTACCTTTTCTATTATAGAAAATGGTGGGAACCAGGAGAAACTAGGACAACAACCCATGCTAGGGAAAATGTAGTGATAGACCAAACAACAACCCCAATTATTTGAGAGGTGGAGTTCGAAACTTCATGGGGATTCTTACCTAGCTATCACGGGTTATGAATAATAACATGAATAATGAGGAACATCCTCCTTTACCTGAGAGGGATCAAATGGCTATTGATTGTTTTATTCAGCAATGAAAACTAATGTTTAGTGGATCTTATCATACACTAGTTTCAGAATAGTGGACCAACTCAATAGATATATCATTCAACCTTTTTATTACATAACTTTTCATTACATTTTACAAATCGAGGATCTTTAATGTATGGTGTCTTGGAAATCAGTAACAAAATACATAAACCATTAAAAAATTCCTGTAATCCACTTGTAAGGATTAACAATATGTTCAACCTATGTAAAATTACTACCACCCATAACCCGATGACATACATCAAAGGAATGGGTGAGACGAAGGCCCACTGAGGAAAACATGTGAAACAATTTACATGTGAACTAGAGCGATATGAATAAAAACATGAGGGATATCATAAAGGAATAATAAAGAGTATTATCCTAGAATTAATAACTTGCAACATAAGTTGAAAATTTTTCTAAAACATTTAATTTAGACATTCATGAACATATCACCAAGGTCCATCCCGAAGGTGTCATAAAAATTACCAAGGTTATTCACCAAGGTATCGTAAAACTTGTCATCTCTAGAGATTAAATTATTTACCCAATGCATTGGAGTGATATCAGAGATCAACCTTAATATGTATTTATTTTAATGTGATCCACATAGATCATAATCATACATTTCATAAATAACCCATAGAGATAAAAAGTAATGGATTTCACTTCAAAATTGTGACATTTTAAAACTGCTTAAAACATTATCGTTATGTCTTTTATAACCCGTGTAAAATGATTGAGGGTTTAATGTATGTCAATTACAGAATCCAATAGATAAATTTTATTTCTTTATGTATACCCACTGAAATGAAAATATATTAGGTTATTCACATAAATAAAACAAGAGAATTTCTTGAGAATAAGAGATAGATTTGGAGACTAAAATTTTACCGCATAACGACTACATAACATGTTTTTAGAAAACATAAAAAAAGAGAGGGGGAAGGGAAAAAAATATTGAAATAACTTATAATATAGTATAGGGACAGAATAACATATAAATAATATCATGGTATGTATATTTGAATGAAAAACCAAATGAAAAAAGAAATTTGAAAGAAAAGAGAAGATGCGACTTCTTTTACGAAAATTCAGCAGCCTAACGGCGTCACTTAAAGATTCAGAAAATCGGTTGATGAGAGAAAAAAGAGTATATCATAACTTGGAAATAAAATGGAAAGTAATAAAGATATATAATAACATACCCCCACATAATGAAATGGAAACTATAAGACATAACATAAAGGAAGTCATGAATTAAAAGAGGAGGGTGAAATGTTCCCTTACCTTGAACAGTAACATAGAAATCTCAAATGTTGTGACCTTGGAGGGATTTAGGGCTCCTTGGGAGGACTCCTTGGGTTGTAAAAAGACTAGATCTTCATTTATTAGGATTTTGGAATGAATGTAATGAGGGAATGAATTGGTATTTATAGAAAAAGTGAGGGAATATTTAATTAATTTCCAAGGGACACCTCATCAATGGTATTTGAAAAACCATGTGCTAACCCATGGAATTTTCCCATGGTATTGGCCACTTGGGACACCTCATAAAATATATTACTATTAAAAATTTGACCAGAATTATTGCATCATGATTACATCATTAATGATGTCATCAATCATACCGAAACTCAAAACTACATTTTTACTATTTACCAAAAAACAAAACATTTTATAAAAATCTCATAAATTAACCCTAACAAAATATTCATGCTATGAATTAAAAAATGAATTCTATTTTATGAAAATAATTTTCTAATTTTGAGATATTTAATTATTAAGAAAAAACACTTTTTACCTAAAAAATATGAATATTTAACTAATAATTTCTGAAAAAGTTATTTACTTATGCTATTATATCACATAACCATTCAAGATGCCTAAATTATAATTATAATTTCTTAAGTGAGGTTACTATTCCATTAGTCACATTACTATTCATAAGGGTAATATTACTATTCATACTTTACTATTTACTAAAAATTATGTTGATCTTATTAGACTCTAAATTTCATACAGATCAAAAATGTTGGAGACCATTTTTTTGAAAATCATTTTACATTATTAATTATTTAATGTATAAAAAATATTTTAAAGTACCCATTTTCTAAAATCCACCAATAATATTGAACTTCTATAAATACATTCTATTTTAACATTTGAAATTCACAAATTTTACCAAGATAATAAATACAAATTTTATTTATTAAAAAAGAGTACAAAAAGTTACTATGGCCTTGTTACATAGCCCTTTATAACAGCTACATAGGACCTAAGTGTAAGATGTGCTATGGTGATAGAATCTTGGGGTGTCTTATACAACATTTCTCGAGTGGTGATTTCTATCTTCTTGAACTTTTCCCGAAGATGATTTCGTTCAAGCCTCAGATATTGAAGTTCAGCTTGGGATTGGTCTAGAGAAAAGCCTAAAGATGCTACCTCCTTCCCAAGCTCTGACAGATGGTCTTCGTACCACCCGAGTTTATTGGATAAGGCCATCAACTCCTCTTTCTATGTTAATTAACCAAGATCACTTGTATTAATATAAAATAATCATAACATTAAGAGTTTAGTTTATAATTTTCATATTGGCCAACAATCAAATAAAAATTGAAACCCAACAGTATAATTATAATTATACTCACTTCATTATTTAAAGGATACAGTTTTATTGAGTATAAAATAAAATAACACACAAATTTAGGAGACAGATATTATTTAAAGGTTTGGGTCGTTACATTCTCCCCCCTTAAGAAATTTATCCCTCAAAATTTCAACTCATACCCTCAGGAGAAAAAAGGTTTGGGTACTTCTTCCTCATAGACTCTTCTTTTTCCCATGCGGTTTCTTCACATTTTTGGTTCCATCACAAAACCTTAAGAAGCTGTGTAGTCTTGTTGCATATAAACTTGTCTCTATGATCCAAGATATCCACTGGATGCTCCTCATAAGAGAGGTCATTTTCTAGTTGTACCACCTCTGGATTTAGTACATGTGAAGGTTCAGGTATGTACTTCCTAAAGAGGGATAAGAGGAAGACATCATGAACTTGTGATAGATTTGGAGGAAGTGAAAGATGATAGGCCACTGCTCCCACGCGATCAAGGATTTTATTGGGTCCAATGTACCTAGGGATGATATTCCCTTTCTTCCCAAAACTCACGACTCTCTTCCAAGGTGAAATTTGAAGAAATAACTTGTCACCAACATCAAACTCCAAGTCCAGTTGATGGTTTTCAGTATAGATCTTTTTACATCTCTTAGCATGATTAATGTGTTATTGTATTGAATGGGCCTTTTCTATCATCAATTGCACAAGATTAGGCCCAATAACTTTCCCTCACCAACTTCATCCCAACAAGAAGGAATTCTACATCACTTCCCATATAGAGCTTCATAAGGATCCATTTGAATGCTTGAGTGGAAGATGTTGTTGCAAGAGAACTCAACTAAAGGGAGAAGTTGATACCATCCACCATTAAATTCCATTGATCATGTTCTTATCATGTCCTCGAGTGTTTGAATAGTCTTTTCAGATTGGCCATCAGTTTGGGGGTGATAGGCCATACTAAAATTCAATTTTGTGCTTAGAGAATTTTGAATACTTCTCCAGAATTTTGATGTGAACCTTGGATCATGATCAGATACGATAGAAAGTGAAACTCCATTCAACCTTATCACTCCCTTTACATAAACCTTTTCTAGTTGATCAGGATAGAGATCTTCCCAAATGGAGATAAAATGGGAAGTCTTGGTGAGACAGTTCGCAATAACCCATATCTCACTGTTACCTTTGGATGTTCTCGGGAGAATAATGACCAAGTCCATTGTTATATTGTCCCACTTCCATGCTGGTATGAGTAGTGGTTGCAATACCCCTTTATAAAGTCATTTCTATTCCTTCACTTGCTGACATACTAGGAACCTTGAAGTGTAGTTAGCAATCTACCTTTTCATATTATCCCACTAATAATGATCACAAAGGTTCCTATACATTTTTTTCTTACAAGATGTATACAGAAAGTAGAGCTATCCATCAACTCCTTTATTTATAGAAGAGATTGAACACATAGTCTTTTATGAAATTTCAGTACACCTTCTTGATCAATATTAAACTCAGGAAACTTTCCATCCTTTACATCCTCAATCTTCTTCAGTTACAAAGGATATTCTTTCTGAGCTTTCATGTTATTCTCTAGTAATGAAGGTTGAGAAATCATTTGGGTTAAGGTTGATGATGTCCCTTCCCTTATAATTCTCATTTCCAGCTTCACTAGGTCATTGATAAAAGGATATCTTTAAATTTTTATCATGTAAAGAACAACTTGGTCTTTTCTGCTTAATGCATCGGTGACTTTTTTGGCTCTTTTGAGATGATAATTAATTGAACAATCATAGTATTTAAAAAGTTCCAACCATCTCCTTTGTCTAATGTTGAATTCCTTTTGTTTGAAAATATACTTCAAACATTGATGGTTTGTGTATATATCACATTTCTCCCCATTAATATAGTGCCTCCATATCTTTAGTGAAAAAATGACTGCATCCAGCTCCAGATCATTCATAGGATAGTTATGTTCACGAGTCTTCAACTATCGAGATACATAAGCAATGACTTTGTCATTTTTCTGGAAGATTCACCCAAGACCTTTCATATATGCATCACTAAAAATAAAAACCCCTTCTCAACTTGAAGGAAGAGTTAACATGGGTGCAGTAAAAAATCACTTCTTTAGCTCTTGGAATCATTCCTCACTCTCCATTGTCCAGATGAAATTGAACACTTTTCTTGTTAACTTGGTTAATGGATTAGAAATTCATGAAAAGTTTTTCAAAAACCTCATATATATCCTGATAATCCAAGGAAACTACGAATATCAGTTATTTTTGTAGGCTGAGGCCACTCCTCTATAACTTTTTCCTTTGTAGGGTCAACTATGATTCCTTCATTGGTTACAATGCGTCCCAAGAAAGAAACTTTTTGCAACCAGAATTCACATTTTCTAAACTTTCCAAAAAGTCTCTCCTTCGGTAGAGTTTGAAAAATTACCCTTAAATGATCCTCATACTCCTTGTGAATTTTTTAATATATCAGAATATCATCAATAAAAACTACCACAAAGTTATCAAGGAAGTACTTAAAAACTATATTCATAAAATCCATAAAAATAGAAGGTGCATTAGTCAGTCCAAAAATAATAACAAAAAACTCATAATGACCATATATTGATTAGAATGTATTTTTTGGAATATCTTTTTTATTCACCCTCAATTAATGATAAATAGACCGAATATCAATCTTAGAGAAGAATTGTGACCCATGAAGTTGGTCAAATAAGTAATCAATTCTTGGAAGAGGGTATTTTTTCTTCACTGTGATCCCATTCAGTTCTCCATAATCAATTCATAGCTGCATTGAGCCATCCTTATTCTTTACAAAAAGAATAGGTTCTCCCCATGGAGACACACTTAGTTGGATAAACCCCTTCTCCAAAAGGTCTTGTAGTTGGTTATTTAATTCCTATATCTCCACATTTTCCTTCCTATAGGGGTCTTTTTTATCTGATGAGATCCAATTATGAGTTCAATGGAGAACTCTACCTCTCTTTCTGAGGGTGGTCTAGGTAACTCCTTAGGAAATAAGTCAATGTATTCCTGGACGATAGGGACATTTCCCATCCTTATACTCTCATTTACTTATTCTTATTCACTGATCAACTACATAAATAAGGATATAGGAGGTTATTCGAGACAAATATCAGGTTGAGATATCTCTCCTTGGAATATATATAGATTTTCCATTCAATACTACTGATATTTCCTTACTTCTGCATTTGATCTTAGCATTATACTTTGAGAGCCAGTCCATCCCTAGTATAATGTCGAATTCAATCATGGGAATGACTACTAGATTTGTGATAAAATTATGATCACTAAAGTAAATACTAGAGTCTCTAATCACAGTCGATGATTGGATAATCCCACTAGGATTCTTGACTGATAACTCAGATTTTAGCAATTAAGGGTTTGATTCTAAATTCTTTTCCAACATATAAGATATAAAGGATTACGTTGAACTAGAATGAAACAATGTACTTTCTAGATTTGACAGAACAACCAGAGTAACTACCACCACATCATTTGGTGCTTCAACTTCAGTCGTAGTGATGCAAAAGTATGACCTTGTTCCCTTGGTCTTTGATGAGGCTGATGGTGATTCCCCTCCACTGCCCTCAGATATGGAGAATGATAGGAAAAGTTCCTAAGTTGTCCACACTTATATAATTGGAAATCAGGCAGGGCCTGCACCATCTTCCCTTTGTATTTAGTGTTGGGAAGTTGTGGCTTCACCTCACTACAACAATTCTATGCAATATTTCAATCTCTTCCACACCTGTATCACTTCCCACTCTTGAGTAGGCAGTTCCCAGAATGCTTCTTCGCACATTTATTACACGTGGGAAGTTGCACTTGCTTTCATCCTCTTCTTTGACCGAAATTCCACGCTAATATTTTCTCCATCAATATTTTCTTGTCATTGGATTTATGATACCATTTCATCTCACCAAACTCTAGTTTTAATTTCAATGCACTCCGCACAATATCCTCATAGCTATCGTAGTCTCAGTTGGCTAGATTCGTCCGCAGATGAGGACTCAGTCCACTGAAGAATCTATCAACCTTACCATTTAGATCCATGACAAAGCTAGAGGTGTAACAAGAAAGCCTTGGTATGTTCATCTCATAGCTTCCAACAGATTCATTATCCTTCTACTTCAGCTTGAGAAACTTCTTCTCCATTCTTGTTCTCATGGAACGATGTAAATACTTACTGAAGAAGTTCCCTCTGATCTCTTCCCACACCATATCTTCAAACTCCACTCCTGGACTCATGTTTTTAAATAGTTCCCACCACTAATCAGATTCTCCCTCTTAGAAATAGACAATCATGGTGACCATCTCTTGCTCTAAATAGTGGATCACAAAAAAGGTCTTCTCTATAGAGCTGATTCACTATTCAGCAATCACTGAGTCGGTAGATACACTTAAGTTTGGTGGTCGTTGATGCATAAATGACTCAAAAAAATGTTGTTCCTTTCATGGTGAGATCAGTCACTCATCTTGATCCAAGTTATTTCCCATAACTTGAGTCTGTTGGTTTATTATTCACATGAATGTTTCCATTCTGGCTTCCATCAGAGGGTCGTCAGCACATGGTCCATTGCGGTCACCATTTTCACAGTTCCTCCTATTTCCCTCCATTTTCTAAAATAATAAAATATTATCAAGAATATTATTAAATTTACTAATTATTTAACAATAAAAGATTTTATTTCTTAAAACTTCATGCTTAAAAAACTACATTTCTCTATAAATTCTTCATAATCATTCATATAAAGCTTGTGATTAACCAAAAATATCCCCTGGTAGTGTCAAACCATAAGTGAAGCAAGGACTGTTGTCATGTACTAGGATACCCCAGTTCATGCCCAAAACTCCTTATCATAGTTTTCACTACTAGTTACATCTATGCTAGATCCACATCCACTTTTTCGTATCCATATAGGGATTTATTTGTTTGAAAACCACTTACTTAATATTTCACAAAAATACCAGGAAGTTCTTATATATTTGAAATTTTCTATAGGGTTATTCATATAGTTTTCATAGAATAATTTCCATAAATAACTAAACTATCATTTGATAGAAACTATAGCATCTGGCCTTTTTATTACATAACTTTTCATTACATTTTACAAACATAGGATCTTTAAAGTCTAGTGTCTTAGAAATCAGAAACAAAATACATAAAACGTCAATTCATTTTTCTAATCCACTTGTAAGGATTCAAAATAGGTTCATCCTAAGTAAAATTATGGAAAATCATAACCTGGTGACATACATCAATGGAAAGGGTGAGCATAAGGACGAGTAAGGAAAACAAATGAAACAGTTTACATGTGAACTTGAGCGATATCAATAAAAACACGAGGGAAGTCATAAAGGAATGATAGAGAGGCATATCATAGAAATAATAACTTGAATAATAACATAAAAAATGTGGTTACAAAATTTAATTTATACATTCATGAACATATCCCCATGGTCCATCCCCAAGGTGTCATACAAATTACCCAGGTTTTTCACCAAGGTATCGTAAAACTTGTCATCTCTGGATATTAAATTCTCTACTCAATGAATTGGAGTTCTATTAGGGTGAACCCTTAATATGTATTTATTTTTATGTTATCTACATATATCATAATCATACATTTCATAAATAACCAATAGAGTGTAAAATTAATGGGTTTCACTTCAAAACCGTGACGTTTTAAAAGTGCTTAAAAACATGATCGTTTTGTCTTTTATAACCCTTGGAAAAGGAATATGGGTTTCATGTATTTCAGTTTCAGAATAAAATAGATCAATTTTATTTCTTTATGAATACCTATTGAAATGAAAATATATTTGGGTATTCACATAAATAAAACAAGATAATTTCTTGAGAAAAAGAGAGATATTTTGAGACTAAAATTCTGCAGCATAACAGCTACATATCATGTTTTTAGAAAACATAAAAAAGATAGGGGAAAGAAAAAACCATCTATAAATAACTCATAATAAATTATAGAGACTTAATAACATATAAATATAACCATGGTATGGATATTTGAATGAAATATCACATGAAGATAAAACTTGAAAGAAAAGAGAAGATGGAATTTATTTTACGAAAATATGGTAGCCTAACGACATCACATAAAAATTCATAAAATAAGTTGATGAGAGAGGAAATGGCCAATAATAATTTTTAAATGAAATGAAATGTAATAAATATATATAATAACATACCCTCACATAATGAAATGGAAACTAGATGGAATAACATAAAAGAAATCATGACTTAAAAGAGGAGGGTGAAAGGTTTCCTTACCTTGAAGAGTAACTTTGAAAGATCGAAGTTTGGGAATTTGGGGGGATTGAGGGAACCTTGGGAGGACTCATTGGGAGGTAAAAAGACCATATATTTGTTCAGGAGGATTTTGGAATGAATTTAATGAGGTAATGTCTTGGTATTTATAGCAAAAGTGAGGGAATATTTTATTAATTTACAAGGGACACCTCATTCATGGTATTTGAAAAACCATGGGCTCGACCATAGTATTTTCCCATGGTATTGGATACTTGAGACACCTCATAACATATATTACTATGCAAAAGTCTACCATAATTATTACATCATTATTACATCTATAATGATGTCATTAATCATACCGAAACTCAAAACAGCATTTTTACTATTAACTAGAAACAAAACATTTTATAAAAATATCCAAAATTCACCCTAACATAATATTGATGCTCTAAATTCAAAAATGAACTCTATTTTATGAAAATAATTTTCTAATTAGGAGATATTTAATTTTTATGTAAATACAATATTTACCTGAAAAAATACTAATACATAACTAATAATTTTCTAAAATCGTTATTTACTTATGCTATTACATCACATTACCATTAAAGATGGCTGAATTATAATTATAATTTTTAAGTGAGGTTACTATTCCATTGTTCACATTACTATTCATAGGGGTAATATTATTATTCATACTTTAATATTCACAAAAAATTATGTTGATCTTATTAGACTCTAAATTTATTACTGGTCAAAACTGTAGAAGATCATTTTTTGGAAAATCATTTAACGTTATTAATTATTTAATGTATACAAAAAATATTTTAGAATACCATTTCTCCAAAATGCACCAATAATATGGAACTTCTATAAATTCATCTTTTTTTAACATTGGAAATTCACTAATTTTACCTTGATAAGAAATAGCAATTTTATTTATACAAAACAATTACACAAAGTAACTAAGGCCTCATTACATAGCCCCTTATAACTCATGCATAGGACCTAAGTGTAAGATTTTCTATACTGATTGAACCTTGGGGTGGCTCAGAAAACATTTCCCGAGTGGTGATTTCTATCAGCTTGAACTTCATTCAAAGGCGATTTTATTCAAGCCTCACATATTGAAGCTCATCTTGGGATTGGTCAAGAGAAAAACCTAGAGATTCTACCTCCTTACCAAGCACTGACTGATGGGATTTGTATGACACGAGTCTATAGGATGAGGCCATCAACTCCTATTTCTATATTAATTAACCAAGATCACTTGTATTAATAAAAAATAATCAAAATGGTAAGAGCTTAGTTTCTAACGGTCATATTGACCAACAGTTATATAAAAATCAAAACCCAACGATATAATTTTAATTATACTCACTTCATTAATTAAAGGATATAGTTTTTTTGAGTATAAAATAAAATAACACACAAATTTAAACGACAAATATTATTCAAAAGTGCACTTCATTTCAATAGAGAAGATATTTTAAATGCTTAACTATTCTGAGACTAATAAGGTGACTCTATCTATTTATCATCTCAATGGGGAGGTCGAACAATGGTGGGATTTAATTAATAACACCAAGTTGAGAGGTAAAATTGATGATATGAAGTGGGAATACATTTAGATAATGTTTCTTAACAAGTATTTCCCTTGAAATCTTCATACGAAGTTGGAGAGGTAATTTATAGATCTAAATAAAATGCATAGAGAATCCGTCATGGACTACGAAGAGAATTTCACAAGGATTTCAAGTAATGATTTGGGTTTTCTTATCAATAATGATAGAAAAATTAACAAATTATTTGGTGGGTTTAAACCACACCATCGAAAGGCTCTTACAATTCGAGACTTTGGGATTTATGAAGATGTTGTTCGATGTGATCTCAAAATGGATATGGGGTTTAGAGAATAGTTCCATGGATATAGGGAAAAGAAATGAAAGGTGGAGTTTTAAGCTGGAGGATCTAATGATAAAGAATGGAAGAAAACTCAACCTCCCACATGCTGAAAATGTGGGAAGAAGCATCATGGGAATTGCCTAAAAGGTATAGGGAAATGATTAAAGTGTGTTAGAGAAGTCCACCAAGATCTGTAATGTTGAAAATACACGATAAGGTAGGAGAAAGTGGTAGAAGAAAGGAAGGAACCACCCATGGTCCAATTCTACAACTGTAGGGAGCAAGGGAACTTTGTAAGGTAGTGCACTAAACCTCGATCCCTTGAGGGTAATCAGCGTCAGTAGCCCCCAAATCCAAATACACAAGGGAAGGCTTATTCCATCACTACTATGGAAGTTGAGAAAGAAAATGAAGTCATATAAGGTACACTTACTATTCACTGAGGAATGAAAAAAGTCTTAATTGATTATGGTTCTACACATTTCTTTAAATCTTTCATTTTTTCTAGAACTATAGAATTGTATCCCCAAAACCTTGAAGTGGAGATACCTATAAGAACACCAAGTAGTGAAATCATTGAATCCCAAGTATTCAACTCTTCTCTTGTTGGTGTATGTGGGAATATTCTTTCAAAGAATATCATAATACATCCCTTAGTATAATTCGAATATATAATGGGAATGGATTGTATCTCACTATCTAGAGCACATATAATCATTCGGAAGAGGAAATATCTTTTCATATTCTGAACCATCCCATGCTCTTATAAAAATTCAAGGAAGATCATGAGTCTCTTTAAAAAATACTTCAATGGTGTGGGTGTTGATTTCTTATGAAGAGTCATAACTCACTCAAATGGTTGAGTCAATGTAAAGTGTCAACATAGAGGAAATGCCCATCGTGAGGGAATACAGTGATGTATTTCACAAAGAGTTACCCATAATTCCCCTAGTTCGTGAGGTAGATTTATCCATAGAACTCTTCATGAAATACATCACTTTATTCCCTCATGTTGGGAATTTCCTATAGGTTGACAATTTTATTTGAATCAACCATTTTAGTGAGTTATGACTCTTCATTGGGAATCAACACCCACACAATTGCAGGATTTTTTAAAGGAGACTCGTGATCTTCATAGAACACAACCATTTTTAAAGGATTTTTTTACAGGAAATGCCCATTGTGAGGGAATATGGTGATGCATTTCATGAAGAGTTACCCAGAATTCCCCTAGTTCATGAGGTATATTTCTCCATAGAATTGATACACGGAGCTACTCCTATCTCAAAATATCCCTATAGGATGGCTCCTTTCAAACTAGAGGAGTTAAAGAAGAAACTGAAAGAGATTTTGGACAAGGGGATCATACACCCTAGTGTATCACCTTGGGGTGTGCCAATGCTCTTTTTGAATAAGAATGGTGGATCAATGTGGCTGTGTATCGATTATTGGGAACTCAACAAGATCACCATAAAGAAAAAGTATCCTATCCCAAGGATTGACGACTTGTTCGATGAGATACAAGGAGATCAGTACTTCTCAAAGGTGGATCTTTGTTATGTAAATCATCAACTAAAGGTGAAGAAGTAAGATATTTAGAATACTACCTTCTAAACAAGGTTTGGGCACTATGAGTTTCTAGTGATTCCCTTAAAACTTACCAACACCCCTTAAATATTTATATATTTGATGAATAGATTCTTTAGACATGACCTTGAAAACTTTTTGGTAGTTTTTATCAATTATATTCTCATCTACTCTAAAATAAATGTGGGACATGATGAAAATATAAGACTTGTATTAGCAATAATGATAAAGGAGAAGATGTAGGAAAAGTTCAACAAGTGTGACTTTTGGATGAAGAAAGTAACGTTCTTGGGACATATGATAACAAGTGAGAGAATTTATGTGAAACCTTCAAAAAAAAGGGAAATTGAGGAATGGAACAAACCCTATAGTGTCAAAGAAATATATAGTTTTCATGAATTAGAAGTGTACTACCAATGTTTTGTGAAAAAATTTCTCATGCTTGTCAAGCCCACTAATACTGTTAACATGGAAAGGGGTAAAGTATGTTAGGACAGAATAATTTGAGGGAAGCTTCAAGGAGATAAAGATAAGGATGATCAATGAACCTATACTAACATTACCAAAGAGTAAATAATGTTTTGTGATATACTGTGATTCTTAAAATAATGGATTGGGTTGTGTATTCATGAAAAATGATAATGTGATAGCCTATGCCTCACGAAAGTTGAAGATCCATGAACAAAACTACCTGAAGCATGATCTGGAGATAGCAGCTATTATTTTTTCCTTGAATATCTGGAGGCCCTACCTATATGGTGAGAAGTGTGACTTATATACCGATCACAAGAGTCTAAAGTGTATATTCAAAAAAAAGGATCTAAACATCCATAAAAGGATATGGTTATAGATAATCAAATACTATGAATGATCTATTCACTATCATCATGGAAAGGCGAACAAGGTAGCTCATGCTGTAAGTAGAAAGGAACCTACTACCCTATCCATGTTGTGGATTGAGAACGACTCTATATTCATGGATATGAAAAGGATGGATTTGGAAATCATAATGGTACTGAATAAATCATACCTTTTCTAAATGATTTCCCATCCATCTATCCAAGAGAATATTAAGGAAGCACCAAGGGATGATATGGGGATACAAAAGTGGGTGAGTGCAGTAAAGGAAGGGAAGCTAATAGAGTTACATATCAATGATGATTTTGTGATTTAGTTTAGAATGCATCCTTTTTTTACTTCATCATATAGGATAAATATGGATATATTTGATAATGTGCATAGCTCACCTTTATCTAACCATTATTGTATCACCAAGATGTATCGTGATCTCTGAGAACACTTCTGGGGGGAATAAGAAGTAGAAGACTACTGAATATATCACAAGGTTCTTGATATGTCAGCAAGTTAAAGAATAATAATAAAAGTCCAAAGGGATAATGAAACCATTGCCAATACCCATGTGGAAATGGGAGAATGTCACTGTGGACATTGTCACAGGTCTCTTAAAGATGTCCAAGTAGAATAATGTGATATGGGTCGTGGTTGACCAACTCACAAAGACTACCCACTTTAACCATATTCAGGAAGATATCCCTCTTAAATAACATGCAATGATATATGTGAAGTTAGTGGAGAGACTTCCTGGGGTTCCACTCTCAATTGTCTCTAATCACGATCCATGTTTCACATATGAACTATATAGGAGTCTCTAATATGATTTGAGTAATAAATTAAATTTTAGCATGACCTATCACCCCAAACTGATGGACAATATAAAAGGACTATTCAAACGCTCGAAGATATGTTAAGAGCATGATATTTACAATTCAAAGGTGGATGGGACAAACATATCTCATTGATTGAGTTCTCAAACAACAATTTCTTCCAGTCAGGTATTCAGATGGCTCCTTATAATTCTCTATATGGAAAGTGATGTAGAACTCCAATCTATTGAGATGAAGTTGGAGATAAAAATCTACTATGACCTGATATTGTGAACGATATGAGATAGAAGTTTCAAGTAATCCAACAACATATCAAATATTCTAAGAGTTAACAAAAGAGATATGTTGACAACCATCGAAGGGACTTATATTTTTATTTTGGAGATGAAGTCTTCCTTCAAATATCTTTATGGAAGAGAGTCATGTGGTTTGGAAAGAAAGGGAAGTTATTCCCATGGTACATTAAAACCTTTGAGATCCTTGACTGCATAGGATATGTGGCCTATCGTCTTGAACATCTACAAAATTGGGCTCAAGTTCATGATGTGTTTCACGTATCACTCCTGAGGAAGTACATACTAGATCCCTCACTTGTACATAACTCATAGGTGGTACAATTGGAAGATGTTCTCTCTTATGAGGAGTCGTCGATAAAGATTCTGGATTGGAGAGATACGGTTCTATACAAAAAGACAAACCAACTTGATAAAGTGTTGTGGAGGAACCATAAGTATGGAGAGTAACTTGGGAACTATAGGACGGGATAAAGGAGAAGTACCCTCACCTATTTATGTAAAACAAAATTTGGAGGGTAATATTTCAAAAGGGGAGAAGAATGTAATGACCCAAACTTTTATCAATGAAATTTATCCCTTTTTTTTAGTAATGTAATAATCACATAAAATCACATTAGGAACAAAAAATCCACATCATGCTTAAATGAACTACTATGTCACCTTGAAATATAATTTTTCCACTTCTGTGATTTGAATTTTGAAGATCCGACATACAAGGTTGCAATCAGTAAGATGTTTGGAGTCTGATACGACAAACATAATTTTTGGTGATTAGTAACATAACCTTATTAATAGTAATATTACCCTTGTGAATAGTAATATGAACCTTATGAATATTAAATTAGCTAAGTGAATAGGATCCATACTACTGGTAGTATAAATAAAATTTATCTATCCTATAAGTGGAAATATGGTATAATTATATTATAGTGTTGTTATTATTATAAGTCATGAATATTATATGAATAATTTAATAATTTGAAATAAAATTTATTTTCATAAAACTTATTTATAAACTATTATATTTATGTTTGATGATTATATGATAATCTTATGAGACCATAATTAATTTTTCAAAGTGTTAGAAAATCAGTTTTCAATTTAAAATTTTTATTTTTCAAGTAAATTATAATTTTAATTAAAAATTAAATTAATCATATTTAGAAATTTATTTTCATAAAATGGAGTTCATTTTTAGATTGTTGAAGTGAAAAAATAGTTAGGGTAATTTTTTTATATATTTTTGAAATACTTGAATTTTTTATGAATGGTAAAATATATTAATTTACTGTATAAATACATTATAATTTAAATCCACTATTCCTGAAATCTTGGGGGATGTAAGAACCCAAATATATAAATAAAATGAACTTATTACTATTCTTGGTCATGGAATCATCGTTATTTCTTGTCTTATGGAAAAATAATAAACCAATGATTAAAATATTAAGAAAATCCTCATCCCCTCCACTACAAATACAACCCCTCACACCCTCATTTATTCACACCTCTCAAGCTTCACGACTTGTCCAAATTGTACCAAAATATCTTCCATATACCCCCCCACATCCATCAACCCTTGGTCTGATATAAAGACCAAAACCTCTTCCCAAAAGAGGCTCTCAGGGAAGATATATTCAAGAGTTAATTTCTATCTCTTTTTTTTCAATTTCGTTTCAAATTTCATTTATTTTCCTCTCTTACCCTAAACTTCTCTTATCCAAATTTCATGATAACTATATTATGATTTATATACTGGTAATTTATCATGATTAATGGAATATTATTCATTACACTCCTCCCTATCTCTCTTTTTTAATAAAAATGAAATCATTTCCCGTGATGTGTTAATTTACCAACATCATGGGTGATGCACTTCCATTTTCCATCACCTCCTTCTAGAATATCAATGAGACCATTAAATGGTTGAAAATTTATTGTAATATTTATGTTGTAATCCCTTTTAGGTTCTGGAAACAACTTTTATTAAAAATACTAAATGATGAAACCAAACATGTTAATTGTGATCCAAAAACCACCCAAATTAACCTAAAACGACCATCATTAAATTTTAACTAAGGATTCATCCACATTATAAGATCTCATTTCTTAGATATTTCCTAGTTTATGTTTTGGTTTTAATCCCTTTTTTGGTTAAAATAATGTTTTTTGGATGTTTAAGGAGCCTCAAAGGTGTTCTGGTGGCTCAGGACATGAAAGAAAGGGAAATCGGGCCAAGCAGTGCTGGGCGCATGGTTTGTGTGTGGCCTGGAAAGCTTTACAGCCTGCCCATGGAAACTGTGTAGCCTAGAAACATTAAAAAAATTACAATATCACCACTTCGGGAGTTTAAACCCCAACTCGAGATTTCATCCCCATTCTCCCTTCATCACCCTAAGAACAAACCAAATCTTCCATGAAATCCAATATATCGATCTCCCTCATTTCTGAGACATTTTTGGTACTGTTGGTTGTGGATTAAAAATCCGAGTAAGGCTAATCCCATCCTTGATTATATTTTGATTTTAGGGTTTGTATCTTCTTCTCCTCTCCTTCTAAAACTCTAAAACCCTACTATTTGGGTGAGATCTAGGTTAAAGCTTCAAGGGTTGGTGGAATTAGAATCCAAGGGATTGATTAAGAGTGCATTCACCCACAGAATCAAGGTAGGTGGTCTATAAGTTATACCCCATGGTTTATTTATTGATTTTTGCATGTGTGGTTTTGTTCTTGGGTGTCTCTTGGTATGTTTGGATCACCCCTGGCATGTTTTGGTAAAATGGTTATTAATAAGGTAAATGGAAACCCTCATGATCCCAATTTGATGCATCAAGGGTGATGAGACTGATCTAGGGCCACCCATGGGGTGTGCCGACTTCCCAGACCTAGGGATTGGTGAAGAAAAAGTGAGATCATTGTGTATTTATAGAGAACCCTTGATAACCATGTCGATGTGATTGATTCTGTTGGAGTAGAATCTAGGTGATGATCCTAGTCTTAATAATTACCTAAGGTATTTTGGGTAAACATGGAAGTGGTTTATATAGGTTGAACATGGTTATACTAGATGAATTGTGAATAGTGTTGGAATGTATAAATGGGTTGACACATGAGAATGATGAATGGGTAAATGGGTTAATCTGTAGAAATGATTAAAGGCCATAATGTAATGGATTGTGAGACTAGTAATGAAGCCTAGTGATATATTCATAATGAACGATGCCTAGTGAAATAGGCACAATGAATGAATTTTTAGTGAGATAAGCATAATAAAAGGTAATTGGGCTAAATGGCTAAATGATGTGAAATGTGGTAAATGTGTTAATGGGTTAAGGCATGGTTTTAACTCTCATGTTATTGTTATGATTTATGTTTACCTTCCGAAATGGTTGTGATTTTGTGTGAATGGTTAATGGATATATATATATATATATATATATATATATAGCATGTGGACATCGATTGGTAGAGTGGGGAATTGACTAGAGGTTCTACTCCCACAGGTCGAGTTGGACTGAGGCTCTAAACTCCACCCCTAATGCAGATGTTAGGGAAGAGGTCTAAGGATTTATTCCCCTAACATTGCATCAACCCAAACTGAGGCTTCTAGGTGAGGATATGGTTGACATGAGGAATTTATTCCTATTGAGATATGATAACAGTGTGTTTTTCCTCATGCATGTGATTGTGTACTTTAAGTTGTGTAATTGTTTGTGTTTGACGAACCCATAATAAATGCATCAGAAATGGTAAGTAATGGGAAATGTGATGAAATGCTAAGATAAGTAAATGTTAATAAATGTTGGTAATTGACCTAAATTGGTTAAGGGAACTTAATCTTTTATTTTTCATTTATTATTCACTTCCCCTTTTCATGCACAATTGTTTATACTAGATAATATTTAGACACTATTGGTGGTGGCATACTGAGTTTTACTCACACCGTGCTCGGGCCACTGATGGGTACCTACGAAGACTTCATGTTTGCAGGTCAGGGAAAGGGAAAATGATCTTTCTAGAAGGTTGGGTTGGCATGGGTGTATGTGGAGGAGTACCCAAACATGGTGTCCAGACCATTTTTTAAATTTTACAGTTTATCATCATTTTGGGTTTTATTCACTTTTTAACTTGTAACATGACATGGTATATTCACTATTGGACATGGTTGTACCCCATTTTGTGGAATGGTTGTCTATGAATTCTCTTGTATTATTGGTTATTATTCTACTATTTTGTTTATATTCTATTGTTTCTTACTCTGATAAAATGTGGGTATAGTCTCCCCAAATGACTCTTTGGACCCCCACTACTAGTTGGAAACCTTTGGCATATGGGGAGGTGTACAAAAGGTCATGTAACCACCTGGCTCAGAGAACTAGTTTAGTTGCTTCTCGGTTAGGGATGTTACAATGTGATATCAAAGGAGGTCTTACTTCTCATTCTCTAGAATCTTGTTATTTGGGATGGTAGAAAGTAGTTAGTATGTGTCAGTCCTTGGTAATGAGCTCATTCTTGGGAGTAGCTAACCCATGTATGAGGGAAAACCCAAGTCACCCATGGTGGGAATTGTTTTTCTTGATTGTGTGATGTTATAGTGGATGATATTTCACCATTGGGTGATCCACATGTTGTCTGATGTGATAGTTTTATGATATTTGGCTCGTGGCCTCAATGGAACGAGGTTGTGCATTCATGAATCATTTTAAGAACCTAGAGAGATAGGTGACATGAATCATGGTAGGCACACAAATTTTGGGTGTGTGAGGCATCAAAGATAAAATGAACCTTTCATCTTGATAATTGAAAAGAGAAAATGTCGTAAATGAAACAATGAAAGTGTGTGAAGAAAAAATAATGATAAGTGATGATTAATGAAATATGTGAAATTAAGTGTTTATAATGAATTGAAAATGTTTTTTGTTAAATGTTATGTGAGCCTTGTGGTGGTGTATGATTTTTTACCCCTTGTTGACCATGGCTTGCAGTAGGGATAGTCGAGGTGATGTTTTCATAATGTCAAGGTTTGTTGGGATGGTGTATATATGGTGGGTTGTGGTGGCTAGTAATGATACTTCTTGTTATGAAGTTTTAAATGTTTAATGGTATGTGTTCTAAACCTCATGTTTGGAAATGTTGAGAAATGCCACCATGATGTCGAGCGCTGGTCGGGAAACAAGTGGATGTTTCTAAGAACACTCCTCCAATAGAGGAGTAATAGAATGTGGTGATCTAAGAATGTAGAGAATAGTAGTTTCAAGAGAACATGGATTGTTTTATGCAACTGATGGATTGGAAACCCAGGGCGGGTTGCACTGAGTGTTTTTGAGCTGACCAAAGTGTTTCAACTACAGCACCCTCCGACATTTACTGGAGAGGGTGGGAGAGAGGTAGTGGATTTATAGAAAGAGTCTATCCAGATGATACTTGATCGTCTAGAGACTCCTGCTGGGAAGCGATTCAAGTTGGAAGCTCATATGTTGTGGGGCTAGGAAAAGCATTGGTGGGACATCCTGGACCAGACTGAGCAGGTTGAGGGGATGTTGTGGAAAGATTTCTAGGAAAATATTCCGGAGCATTTTTACCCAGAAAATTTGAGGCAAGAGTGTGTTGCAGAGTTCATGAGCCCGAATTAGGGATCTATATCGGAAATGGAGTATGTTGGCCACTTCAATGACCTGCGATGATATGTTCTGGCATTGGCGAGGGATGAGGCATCAGTTACGAGGTGTTTCCAGGATGGGTTGAGACAAGAGATTATGTATCAGGTGAATATATTTTTCTTGAAGAGGTTTACAGAGGTAGTGGAGCAATAACTATTCTCATATGGGAACCTGAAGTGAGATTCAAGTAGTGGGCTTGTCGTGACAGCTAGGAAGACAAGTGGTGAACCTTCTGAGGGCAGGAAGCATCGTTTTGGATGTTTCAGTAGGGAGGATGTTTGTAAGGTGGTTGAAAGATAGGTTTGTCCTCTCAGGGTGGTGATCAGGTGTTCTTCTATCAGTGTGATAGGCTGTGGCACATGTGTGGCCACTATCATCAACTTCTAGTTGAGTTCCGGTCATCTGGTAGATTGGGATAGGTGCAGATGTTCTACAGGAACCCTCAGTAGGTGAGAATGGATGTTGGTGACACGTAGATGCCAAATGGAGGCAATGGATCAGTTGCTTCATATAAGCCAGGTAGTTGGAGCTCCATGGGCCATACTGGTAGGGGCGGTGGACGTGGAACTCTTGGGTAGGATCACCCATGTCGGCAAGGTAGTGCAGTGTAGGGCACACAGGTTGGAGATCAGGGTAGAGGGGAAGGTCATCTTTAGGCAGTTTAGTTGGCACTCAGTGATGGTGAGGTTAGGCCATCAACTATTTGAGGTATGATCCTTGTAGCTTCTACGCTCTCTAGTGCATTTTTTGAAAATAGTTCCACACACTCTTTTATTTCTTCTTAGATTCCGGTAGCATTGGGTTTTCCTATGGAGAGTGTGTGCAGGGTTATGTATATTGACACTCCATTGGGGGTGGGAAATGAAGATATCAAGAATTATAAGGGATGCGATATGGAGGTTTTTAGGTATCATTTTCTGTGGGAATTGTTCATTCTCGATATGTCAGGATTTGAAATAATCATGTGTATGGACTGGTTAGAATTTTTTCAGGCGCACATAGACTTTTAGAATAGCAACGTATCATTCATGTCACTTGAGGGTGAAACTTATGTCCCTCTGGGAGAGTGGGATTTTCTAGAAGGTCATGCAAGACCATTTTTTCAGTAGTTGGGTTGGATCACATCTCAAGTATCTTGTCTTGTTCTTGATGATGAGAGAGGGGAATAGTCCATCCTCCCTCCAATAGTGGATCAATTTTAGTATTTGTTTCTTATGGATTTCTCGGGGCTTCCACCCAAGAGGGATGTCGAGTTCATGAATGAGTTGCTGCCAGGAGCGGAGCCAGTTTCTATTATTCCATATTGAATGGAACCGACCGAAGTCTAGGAGTAAAAGGTTCAGCTTGAGGAGTTGGATTGTAAGGGGTTTATACATCCTAGTACGTCTCCTTGGGGATCTTCTGTGCTTTTTACAAAGAAGGATGATGGTTCGTTAAGTCTGTGTGTTGATTATCGAAAGTTAAATCAGATGATAGAGAAAAATAGGTACCCTCTTCCTAGAATTGATTACTTGTTTGACCATGTGGGGGTGCATCGGTTTTTTATAAGAATTATCTGAGATCGGGTTATCACTAGTTGTGGGTGAGGCCTTATGACGTACTGCTGATAGCTTTCATGAGTCAATATGGGTTTTTTGAGTTTGTGGTGATGCCTTTTGGATTGACCAATGCACCAAAATTGTTCATGGATTTTATGAAACGAATCATTCATCCTTAACTGGATTAGTTTGTAGTTGTCTTTGTTGATGACATCTTGGTGTACTCGAAAACTCATGACGATCATGACCAACATCTTGACATCGTTCTGAGTACACTAAGACAGAATCAGCTATATGCCAAGCTGTCAATGTGTTAGTTCTAGATTAGAGAAGTTCATTTTTAGGGTCACATCATCTCTGAGGAAAGTGTGTTCGTGGATCTAGAGAAAGTGCAGGATGTTGTTTTTTGGGAGCAGCCCAATAGTTTTTTATATGTTCAGAGTTTTCATGGTTTGGACAGGTATTACTAGAGGTTCATCCAGGATTTCTCTCACTTTGATGAACCACTTTTGGGATTGACCAAGAAGGGAATCACCTTTGAGTGGTCTGAGGGTTTTGATAATGCCTTTTAAGAGTTAAAAAAGAGATTGAAAACCGCACCAATCTTGATCTTACCTAAACCAGGTAAGAAGTATGTCTTATTTTGTGATGCATCCGGTATCGAGATTGGGGCTGTATTGATGAATGTTGAGTGGGTTGTAGCTTATGGGTTGAGGCAATTGATACCCCATGAGTATAATTATCCCACTCATGATCTTGAGTTGGCTACAGTAGTGTTTTTTTAAAGTACTGGAGGCACTACTTGTTGGGGGAATGGTTTATGGTGCATGCTGATCACAAGAGTCTAAAGTATATCTTTTTCAAGTTGGATTTGAATCTTCATTAGCGAATATGGGTTGGGTAAATCTAGTATTTTTAATTTTTATATGGTATATACATTGGGGAAAGGGAATAATTTTGTGGATTCCTTGATCGAGAAGGATCAGAACCAGGTGGTTCAGGAATCCAGCCCCGAGTGGAAGGTGCTGGGTTTGTTCGTAAAGATGCACCTAGAGGTGCATGATTAAAATGCTTAGGTGACTCTTTCTTCCATAGTGGTTGAGTATATGATTTTGAGTCAAGTTAGGTAAAGTTAGATCAATTATAATGAATGTTTGTCCATAAAGGAAAGACTTAAAGGTGTGGATCAACCTTCTTGTTGGGTCGTCGGTGCGGACAGAGTTGTTTGTGTGGTTGTGCTAGTATGCATGCGGGAAGATTTGATGCGTGAGTTCCATGAATCAAAATGGGTATTGGATCCTTTTATGATCAAGATGTATCATGATACCCACATTCAATTTTTATGGTCGAGAATGAAAAAGGATGTTGTGGGCTTTGTGGCACAATGCCTTACCTGTCATTCAGTGAAGGCCCAGCATCAATGCCCTGGTGGTTTATTACATAAATTTCCCATTCTAGAATGGGATTGGGATGATGTGAGTATTGGGTTATGGGGCCTGCAACAGATTCTAGTGGGCCGGGGATTTTAAAATTTTTCATTGGCGGGACAACAGAACTTGTCGTCGCTGATGAACCGAGCCCCGGAGTGGTCCGAGGATCTGACATAAATTATTAAGAGCACAAAAATTAAATTAAAACATAATCATTTATAATATGATGTCACGGTCGACTGCAACTAGTCGATGGTGATTGTCACTTGAAGGATCCAAATAAGGATCCCTCTAGATCGTCCACACGCACTCTAAAAATCTGATGGAACATCAATCTTCAAATTCTAGGTGCTAGCGCGGTGATCCGACAGAGCTTTTGACATCCTGAAGAGAACCACATCAAGATCTCTTCAATGCTTGAGGAAGAACGTGATATGAACTCTTGGATCATTAGTTTCTCTCTCTAGGAAGTGGGAGGAGAGAGAGGCTCTCAATTTTCATTCCATAAATGAATGAATAGTGATATTTCACAATATAAAATAGAGTCTCCTCTTATATTTATAGATATGTTGATAAATACCTGGTAGGGTTCCCCGGCCCCTGTTTATTTCAATGTTCACTATATAAATAATTTTGACAAACTTAACTATGCCAATATTATTTATTATCTTTATCACATACTTGTAATATATATATAATATATTACCTGATAAAACTGAGTCATTTAACTCAACTTGCTATCCCTCTTAATATTAAACGAAATTTGAATATTAAAATAATATTCGTTCGATTAATATTTTTTTTCATATTTACTAAACTTGTAAATACATTAAATAAATTCAATATCAAATATTCATAACTTTAATATTAATGAATTTATTTAATTCATCGGTGATTGATAACTTGGACAACGATCAGACCCCATGGCGGGTCCCACTATGTCCATATACATATTCAATTTAATATGGAAGATTATTGAATACTCTATTGTGTGTGACCCTCTAGGCCCTTACCTCGATAACAGTGAATAATATCCACAGAACAAGAGTGGAGTCTAGCAACCCATCATGGAACATAAAGAGATAAGGATAGTCATAGCAATGACTACCATTCTAGGAAAACTGACTATGTATTATAATCTGTTTTCCATTAAATATCTTATAAACTAGGATGCACTCTTATGTCATCGTTCTTATCTTGATTTATTATTTGTTGATCTATCCAGATAGATTTTCCTTTCTACTGATTTGGACAAAGACTTATGAAGGTGGAACCATCCTGATCAACCAGGCCTGAGATATACAACTTCCTGAACATGGAAACGACAAATCCTTTCTTGACCATTAATCTAATGTCATACCACCAACGACGCACCCAACAAAAACTACCTCTCCATTACATCACTACCATGGTTTTAATCTTGCATTAATGTATGCAATCAAATGATATACATTGGAAATGTTCTCAAGTCAGGAAACCATTACACATGTCTGTAGATAGGAATAACCAACGACACCCAAAACATGTGGTGTTCCTATTAACAGGTCTATCCTCATGATCTCAATACTAGAGATCACTAAGTGTGAACTTCATGAGAAGAAGTATCAATGCTTATGAGCCCCCAACACCTGATAGTCAAACATCAACTATGTCCATTCAATAAGATATATCTAGACTATAGAATATATATTTAAGATCAATGTCATTGTATCTCGAGGTTCTCATTATAGCCTATGATCTGATATAACCTCTCGACACGACAATTAACCTTTAGACATTACCATTATTATAGTAGACGCAGAAAAGTCTTCACTATAATGGAAAGATAACATCATGCATAGCTAACTTCACACATGATATGGTAATAAAAAAGTACAGCATAGTTGGGTCTAGGGAACCCACTATTTCAACACTCCCACTTGAACTAGAGCCAAATTACTAACTAAACTTGTTAGCTACTCACATGATAAAATATCATGCTTCTGATGAGTAATGGCTTTAATTGCTGGGCCTGCCATGTTTTCACCGTGTGGAATATCTGTTATATGTTTCCTCATCTTCTTGAGTAAAACTTCTCAAGATAGGGTATCCCTGAGTATATCACTTTGTCCATTGTCATAACTTGAGAACATGGCTAGTAAGAATTTCATAATTTTCATTATGATAATGTTTTTCTCACTAGGTGTGAATCCAAGAACTGGAACAAATTGTTGCGATTTAAAACTACTTCTTAGCTGCCTTAGAAGCTGCAACGTACTCAGTATTTGTAGGTATGTATACCACAAGCTTTTATGAGCTTGACTCACTCATATCATTTTCCTAACTACGATAGTAGATCAAATTGATCTAAGGATCACTAGTTTTTATCCCACAAAAACAAGTATACCTTCCTCTCCATATTCCAGGTATATATCATTTGTACTTGCTAAAGTACAAGATGATAGTTCTGACTACATCACTTGTAGTGCCCATGGAAATAATTGATATCTACCTATAATAAATTATATCCTGGAAGTATCAATTATTGTACATATTATGTCATATGTGATTGATCCATCTCTAAAGCCTATGGTATCAATTGACAACATTAATCTTTAACCATGCTCCAAACATGTAAACCGGGAGAGATTAAGCCATGTGACATTGGAAACAATTCTAAACTTGAATTGTTCCAACTTGTATTCTTCAATACAATGTCACTATATGTGTGATATTGACTAGGACCAAGCAACCTATGGACCTAACTCAGTAGATCCTATTCCCTAGAACTTAGGTTTCTAATTTAAGTCAATCATTGGAGAATTTCTTTTAACCTAGTCTTATCTAACTATAAGATCAAAATCTATTTTCCATATGTTGTCGAACATATTTCATTTGAAAAACATTGGCGCTCCCACTAACCTTTGGTATACACAAGGAAAAGATTCCTTTATAATGAATGTTCTAAGATATTTTCACTTACTTTAATCAAAAATTGGATTTTAGTAACTTGAAACCCTTATTGGTGTCATTTGATTTCATCATCTCTTTCTGGTTGCGTCGTATAAACACCTTCCATGAAAGATGATCTTGACATCCAATGGCCAATAAAAAGATCTTAAAAGTTTATCCATGACAAGTAAAATTATAATACATTTAGGCATACCAACTTGGTATACCTAATCTTGCCTTATTGGTACCAATATTGTACCATCCATGTATCTTATCATTTAAATAACCACCACAATATTCAATTTATAAGATCTTTTTCAATTTGATACATGGAATCCATTATTGAGTTTTAATTTATCTTGTCAATCTTAGCTTATTACCATATACTTCTTACTTATAGGAATTATTATTCTTAATGAATAATATATCACCAGCTATGGTGAGTATAAAAACCATCACCATGGTTTCATTCTTCCTACATAGTATGTGTCTGTGGAACATACCTATTTCACATGTACTTGTGGAACTTGTTCTTATGCCAACCATCCATGATTCTCAAGCATTGAATAAGTCCAAGTACTACCAAAATCTCTAATAGACATATGCACCCTTGTATACAAATTTAGTATAATACTTGACTAAAAATTTTCTATCTCAGGGATTTAGGTAATATCTTAAGTAACTATTAGGATAATTACTTTATATGAACAACGTGTTTAACTTTATGCATGATTATTTAAATCCTAAAAAACACTTTTCATCTAAACACGTCCTATGACATAATGGATTTTCCATATTACTATGACTCCCGTGATATCCATTTGTCATTTTAGTTAGCATATTGGTTATGGGATTAAGCCATTATTTGCATAGCACATCATGAAATATAACGGAAGTTACTGCAGATTGTAACATTGATACAACTTAAATCATAACTTTGATGTATAAAATGTGTGTTTAGGAATTTCTCCTCGCTGCATTTTGTTGATCAATGTTAATATGTAAGACTCTTCATCGATCCTCCTTATGAACATCAATACTATGATATAGATAAGGTAACATGCATTTAGGAATTACTCCACGCTACATTATTATGACTGATGGTAGTTTGGTCAAGATATTCTTCGCCATGCTGATCCAAAGCAACTCATATCTTCTTTCCAAACTTATACTTCACTGGTACATTCCTTAATGACTTAAAGGAAACTTATGAAGTATCCTTACCTCTTCCTTTCTTTGTAATAGTTCATATTGTCTTGTGGAACTATCCTCGGAAAGCTTTGTGACATACCTTTATTTTTAATGGTTTCTTTGTCCAAACTAAGGATGTCAATAATACCAAAGGTGTTTAGCTATGCTGAGCCTAAATACCATACTGGGTATATATTTGACATCAACTTCTAGTTTTACCTGACAAATAATCATATTGACACAACTGGGTAAGTCTTATATTTTATATTCATCAAGTATTGCCATTGATTCAGGTAGTAGTGAACTATTTGTTGAGTATGTTACTAGAAACAACATTCATTAAAAACATGGAATAATGTCTCATTATGTCCAAATTGGAACATGAGATAAATGTTTTTGGTTATACTCAACAACTTGTTCAGTTTGAGTCAATCACTTGGAAATTAGAAGTTATGTGTTTCTCACCGATGACTTAGGAATCACCCTTTCTCAGCTTCTTGGAGAAGACACTTTACTTCTAGTAATGTTTCTCTAATTAGTTGGCTATTTTATTTCAATACATGTATGTGAAAAGCATATTGTATTTTAATACCCAAGATGTATGTGAGATAACAATACTTTTATTTGATGAATATTAACTAAATGAGAAGCGGGTACTTGCTTCTTGTATTTTAGTTTTTAAACTTCCAAGAATTTATTTCAATATTTGATTCAAATAAACTCATGTTAAGTAACCATTAACTTTTATTTGAAGGGAATGATGAAGGTTCCTTTTTCTTAACATTCCATTGGCATTTTTTCCTTATCATTCAATTTATTCTCCATAAGAATAAAATATGGTTTTATCTCGAATATTCTTTTATACTTGGTGATTGTTACCTTAACGGTAATGAAGCGCTTACTCTATACTGTTCATTTGTATCCTTAAATGAAACTATATTAATTGGGTGTATAAGTTATAATAATGGGATGACATGAAATATTGCGAACTATCTTTCACTTTACACAAACTGAGTGCAACCATCACATTCAAATCTTGCTTCGCTGTCTCCTAGTAAACTTATTAGAGACGAGACTACATGAAACATCATTTATATCATGATTTAGCATCCACAAATAACATCAAAAATTGATGATATATTTATGATAGAACCATCATATTCTTGATTCATAAGTATCCTATAAGCAGTTTTACACTCTCGCTTCCTGAGGCGGCTAAACAGGTTGGGGCACAAGTACCCTAAATATCTGATATACACAACTGGAAAATAGGTCTATGCCCACGGTATTGCAAAAAACCATGGGTATAGGGTACCCCTATACCCACTTTTTTCCAAAACCCTGGGTATAGGTATAGTACATGAACCTATACTCACGATTCTCCAAAACCGTGGGTATAGGACACCTATACCCACGGTTTTGGAGAACTGTGGGTATAGGGTATTTTCTGAATGCCTATACCCATGGTTTTGGAGAACCGTGGGTATTGGGGTTTTTTTTGAAGAACTATACCCACATTTCTGGAGAACTGTGGGTATAGCATATGAAGGGGTATGAAAATTAGGTGGGAAACGAAAAAAATTTGGCGGGAAGATATTTTTTTACGGTTTAGTTTAATATATTTATATAAATATAAATTTATATATTTAGAATTTGTCTAGATCGGTTGGTTACAAGTGCAGGCGCGGCTATGAGACTCGTGTTCAAATCCCGCAGTCCGCGTTTTTAAAATTTAAATACCCGATGTAGATTATATATATATATATATATATGTATTGTTAAATATCAATTAAAAATTCTAGGTCGGTTGGTCTGCTGGTTGTACGCGGCCGAGAGGCCTGAGACGCGAGTTCGATTCCCCTTGGCTACATTTTTAAATGTACACCACGTGAATTAAATTAATATATATAAGCTGATGTATTAATATATAACATAATTAATCCGCATCTTGGTTGGTTGCGCAACCACGAGGTGCAGGCAGAGTGTGGGTTCAAATTCCACCTCCTGTAAGTTTTTTTGAAATTAAATACCCCACGATTTTCAAACCGTTGGGTTTGTTGTGTGCCACACTGTACAGTTGTGGTGCACACTTTGACCCCCCCTATACCCACGGTTCTCCAAAACCATGGGTATAGGTTGAGACCCCTATACCGACGCCGTTCTAGCCCACAATTCCCAAAACCGTGGGTATAGCCTATACCCACGGTTTTGAACCATGGGTATATGTCATTTTTCCCGTAGTGATAGCAGTAATGTGCGCAAGTGCCTATACTACACTTGGAATTTTTTGCTTGTTTAGACATTTACTTTGCCTAATAATTATTGAAGTTTATTGTGGTATTGATTGCCAATATCTATAAATATAATTTAGTAGATTGTACTTTTATGTGATTACCTAAAGTGACATTACTGATTATTTAATCATTAAATGTATTCCAATAATTTTTTCGAATTCTAGGAACCCTCTATACTAAAATCGGAATACTTTTGAGTACTCTAGTGGCAAGGCTCCCTGAACCTCCCTCATAGTCAACAAGCTATGGCTATGCCCCTACTCGGAGGGTCCAAGGTAGGATTTTGGCTGGACAACCGCAATAACTCGTGGTTCCTTGATATGTTGAGTGAAGTCCTAGCTTCAAAAATCATTTACTGATCTACTCAACTCTTGCCTATGAAATTACAACAAACTAGCTAAGGCTATTTCTTTTCTGCAATTTTAGTTAAGTCAACCCACCACACAAATAATAACTCCCTGGTAGTAAGAGGCACCCTCAACTGAGGCATGACCGACACCTCAAACACCCAGTTTTGTTTAAACTTGAATGATGGAAGGCTGTTTGTGACTTAATATTTATCTTTTAGGGTTTTATTGGTTTTCTCTCAACAAATGTAATCCATTTCTATTAAAGTTTTTCATCTATGTAGTCGTGCTCACAACTGAACAATAATAGAAAAACACACGCCGCTACTTTATAGATTTTATTATCTATTATTTTATGTATTTTTCCTGCTATTAAAATTCATAAAATAATAAATAAATGCATAAATTAAAATTACTACCTGACTAATCTTGAGCATCTAAACGACCTAAGAGCATCGTACCTAAGTCGTATGCTTGACTCTTGGTGTAACTTTCCCTTTTTCTTGTATGTTTGCTTGTCTTCTAGAGTATCAACATATCTTGGCGAGGTCGACGTAAAATCTTGGAGTACCGCCTCGTCTTGGTGGAATCCACATGTCATCTTGCACCGTCGTGCACCGCTTCATCTTGGCGGGGTCCACATCACTCGCCGTCTTTGTCTGAAGTACAAAGATACTCGCGCGTAGGTGAGAGGGACTAAGGTATAAATGTGCATCATATAAATATTGGGCACACACGCCCTTATACATTTTAACCGAAAAATAAAGATGCGCATACCATCCATTTAATTAATTACAATCATCACACACATTTAAATAATTAATTAAATAAATAATTATATGCAAACATACAAAGGTCGATGATCGAGACCAGACGATGGGTAAAATAAAGCACGATAAAATCAAAATGCATTAAATAATTACGAGGGTTTATTTAATTAAATTAAATGAATTAATAAATTCAAATAATTTAATTAATTATCAGTCCTTTAATTAATTTAAATTTAATGTGAAAATGAAATTAATTTAACTTAATTAAATTTAATAATTAATTGAATTAATTTTATCTAGGTATTAAAATAATTAACCAAAATTAATTTTAATTAATTTAATTTATAAACTAAAATTAAATTAATTAATTTAATTAATCTTGATTAATTTAAACTGGTCGATCCCCTGAAACTCAACTACAAGGCCTGTGTAGGTCGGGCCAAAACTCGCGCAAGGCCTTACGAGACCATCTAAGGCCAAGTTGGGCCTGGACGATTCGGTCGGACCATTTCATAGCCTATTATTCCCTGCGGGAAAAATAACTTGCAAGAAAAAATTTAAAAGGACCTCGTGGGTGGTCATGGAAGCGACGACCTGGTTGTGGCATGGTGCGCCGGTGACCCGTAGCTCCTCTAGTGGCTTCCTGCTGTGCGCCGCACGGGGAACCTGCTAAGGAGGCGGGGTGCGGCCGCGGAATGCTGGAGGACAGCGGGCTGCTTGGCCAAAGAAGAAGGAGGCCGACCGGGGCGGCGGTTGCAGCACCTCGCCGTGCATCTGTGCAGGGCAGGTCGAGGAGTGTTGGGTAGCTGGGGTGCAGCGCTACGAGCCGGATTCAGAGGGAGGCAACCAGGATGGGGACGCCACTTAGGCAGGAGGTTGCGGCTTGGGGCGGTGGCCTTATGGTCGCGTCATGTGGGGGGAGGGGTCCAAGCGGACCCCTTTCAATTGTTTTTGACTTTTCCTTTTCCACGGGCCAACCTCTCTTCCATTTTTTTATTTTTTTGATGTATTCTTCCACCCCTTTTGAGTCAAGTCACCAAAAAAATTCTAAATGCTAACTAATATCCTTTCATTTTAATAATAATAAATTTATTATAAAATTTATTTTATTATAATAATAATAATAATTATATTAAATATTATTATAATAATAAAATTAATATGCAAATTACTAAATTATAAAAGTTATAATTTTCACAATTAAATTTATTTTGGATGAACCTATTGAAACTTAATCGGTTCACCAAGAAGAAATAATAATAGAACCCAAGATCAAATAGCACCTTCGATCCAATCTGAAAAATTAAACTGGCCATAACATGGTCGTTCGAGATCGGATCGGTATGTGGTTTGAACCAATGTGACCAGTTTTGAACCCTCTAATTAATGTTAATGCAATTTTAATTTTCTAGGCTCAGAAAATCTATGCGATCCCTATGATAACAGAATTGGGTTCTGGGGCCCGCAATGAAAGCCGATGGGCCAGGGATTTTAAAATTTTCCATTGACGGGATGATGGAACATGTCATCGCCGCCGAACCGTGCCCCGAAGAGGTCCGAGAATCTCAAGTAAATTATTAAGATCAAAAAACTAAAATGAAAATTTACTCATTTATAATCTGATGTCGCGGTCAACTGCAACTAGTCGATGGCGATCATTGCTTGAAGGGTCCAAATCAGGATCCCTCTAGATCATCCACACATGCTCCAAAAATCTGCTGGAACGTCAATTGTCGAATTTTGGGTGCTAGCACAACGATTCGATGAAGCTTTAGACGTCTCGATGATCACCACATCGAGATCTATTTAATGCTTGAGGAAGAACTTAATCCGAACTCTTGGATCATCAGCTTCTCTCTCTAGGAAGCGGGAGGAGAGAGAGACTCTCAATTTTCTTTCCTTAAATGAATAAATAGTGATTTTTCACAACATAAGAAAGATCCTCCTTTTATATTTATAGAGATGTTGATAAATACCTGGTAGGGTTCCTTGGCCCCCGTTTATTTCAACGTTAACTAAATAAATTATTTTGAGGAACTTAACTACACCAATATTATTTATTATTTTTATCACATAATTATAATATATATATATATATATATATATAATATATTACATGATAACACTGAGTCATTTTACTCGACTCTCTATCCCTCTTAATATTAAACAAACCTTGAATATTGAAATAATATTCGTTCGATTAATATTTTTCTCGTATTTACTAAACATATAAATATATTAAATAAATTCAATCCCAAATATTCATAACATGAATATTAATGAATTTATTTAATTAATTCGTGATCGATAACTTGGAAAATGCTCAGACCCCATGGTGGGGACCACTATGTCCATTTACCTATTCAACTGAATAGGGATGATTCTTGAATATGCTATTGTGTGTGATCCTCTAGGCCCTTACCTAGATTGTAGTGAATAAATTCCACAGACCAAGAGCGGAGTCTAGCAAACCATCATGACCACTAAAGAGATAAGGATAGTCATAGCAATGACTACCATCCTACAAACACTAACTATGTACTGTAATCTCTTTGAAATTAAATATCTCATATAGCAGGACACACTATTGTGTCATCGTTCTTATCTAGACTTATTATTTGTTGATCTATCTGGATAGATTTTACTTTTTACTGCTTTGGACAAAGACTTATGAAGGCGGTGCCATCCTGATCAACCAGGCCTGAGATATTCAACTTCTTGAACTTGGAAGTGGCAAATCCTTTCTTGACCATTCATCCAATGTCATACCACCAATGACGCACCCAACACAAACTAACTCCCTACGACATCACTGCCATGGTTTTCGTCTTGCGTCAAAGTACATAATCAAATGATATTCATTAGTAATGGTCTAAAGTCAGGATACCAATACACATGTCCATAGACAGGAACAACCAATGACACCCAAAACATGTGGTGTTCATATTGATGGGTCTGTCCTTATGATCTCACTATTAGAGATCATTATGTGAGAACTTCATGAAAAGAAGTCTCAATGCTTCCAAGCCCCCAGCACCTGATAGTCATACATCTACTGTGTCTAGTAAGTAATATGTATCTAGACTATAGAACATATATTTAAGATCAATGTAATTATATCTCGAGGTTCTCATTATAACCTGGGATCTTCTATAACCTCTCGACACGACAATTAACCTTTGGACATTACCATTATTATAGTGGACGCAGAACATTATGCACTATAATGGCAAGATAACATCATGCATAACTAAATTTACACATTACATGGTAATAAAAAATTACTACATAGTTGGGTATAGGGAACCCACTATTTCAATAGTGAGGATGGATTTTTTAGTGGTTCTTCCGAGGATGCCTAAGAATAATGATGTAATATGTGTGGTTATGGATCGGCTAAAGAAAGTGGCTCATTTATTACCAATTCAGAAGACTAACATATTTGATCAGTTGGGTGAGTTTTATGTTCGGGAAAAAGTACAATTACATGGTGTACTGCACAATATAGTTTTAGATCAGGATCCTTATTTCACATTGTGCTTTGAGAAAGGGTTTTAGAAAGCGCTTGGTACATAGGTGCTTTTTAGTATGGATTTCCACCCATAGACGTATGGGTAGTCATAGCATACAATCCAAGTGTTGGAAGAAATGTTGAGGTATTGTGTCTTGGATATTGGTGGTTCCTGGGAGAAGCACCGGTCGATTGTTGAATTTTCCTACAATAGTAGTTTTCAGGCTATGGTTCAAATGGAACCATTTCAGGTTCTCTATGTGAGGCCATTTAGATTTTCATTATGTTTGTTAGAGGTTGGTGGATCTAAGCTATTGGGACCGAGTCTTGTGCCAGAGACTTCAGAGAAATTAGAGTTGATTCATAAATGAATGTAAATGGATTAGAGTAGGTAGAAGTCGTATGCGACTCAAAGGATTAGACCTCTTAAGTTCAAGGTCGGTGATAGTGTGTTTATTTAGGTGTCGCCAAGGTTGGGTCACCGAAGGATTCAGAAGCAGGGCAAGTTGGCACCCAGGTATGTGGGACCATTTGAGATTGGGGAAATGATCAAGCTGGTGGCATACCGATTGTCTCTTCCACACTGGTATAGCGGGATGCATGATGTTTTTCATGTGTTAAAGCTTTGACAGTATCACCCTGACCCAACCCTCGTGGTGGATGTTGAGGATGCTGAGCTTGAGGATGATGCATCCTTCAAGGAGAACCTGGTTTGTGTGGTGGATCATAGTGAGAATGTATTGTAGGGAATGGTTGTGGCATTAGTGTGCGTACTATGGAAGTATGTTAATGTTCAGGAAGATACATGGGGGGCATGAATAAGATATGTGGGCTCAGTTTCCCAATCTATTTTCCTTGGATGTGCAATGAAACTTGGGAGCACAGCTCGAGGATGAGATGTTATAAGGTGGGAATTTTATAAGAACCCAGATCTTAGAAAGGTTTTTTCTTGTTTATGATTTGGTTTTAATCCCTTGTTTTGGTTAAAATAATGTTTTCTGGAAATTTACGGAGCCTCAAAGGTGTTCTGGTTGCTCGGGAAATGAAATAAAGGGAAACTGGGCCAGGCACTACTTGGCACATGATTTGCGCACAACCTGGAAAACTAGGTGGCCTACCCAGGGAAACCGTGTAGCCTATTTTACCTTGAAAAGTATCATGCGAACGTTTTGGAAAATAATTTGGACAAACTGTGCATCCAAGATACATTTAAAAAATTACTAATTTTCCACTCCAGGATTTAAAACCCCGACTCAGGATTTCCTCACCATTATCCCCTCTTCACCCTAGGAATGAACCTAATCTCCCAAGATCTCCGAGAGATTGACCTCCCTCATTTTTATGGAATTTTTGGTCTCGTTGGTTGTGGATAGAAGCTTCACGTAAGGATAATCCCATCCTTTATTCTCTTTTGAGTTTATGGTTTGCATCTTCTTCTCCTCTCCTTCTGATGCTTTAAAAACAAACTCTTTGGGTGATATATAGGTTGAAGCATCATGGGTTGGTTGAAAAAGAATATAAGGGCTCGATTAAGAGTGTATTCCCCCATGGAACTGAGGTAGGTGGTCTATAGGTTTTAACCCATGGTTTATATGTGGCTTTGTGCATGTGTGGTTTTGTTATTAGGTGTCTATTAGATTGTTTTGATCACCCTTAGAATGTTTAGGTAAAATGGTTAGTAAAAAGATAAATGTAAACCCTCATTATCCCTATGGGATGCGTCGAGCATGTTTAGACTAATCTAGGGCCACCCATGGGGTGTGCCGACTTCCCCGAACCTAGGGATTTGTGAAGAACAAGTGAGATTGTTGTGTATTTATGTAGATCCCTTAATAACCATGTTTTTGCGATTGATTGTGTTGGAGTAGAATCTAGGTGATGCACCTAGGATTAATAATAACCTAAGAAATTTTGGGATAACATGGAAGTGGTTTATTTGGGTTGAACATGGTTATACTAGATGAATTGTGAATAGTGTTGGAATGTGTAAATGGGTTGAAACATGAGAATGATAAATGGATAAATGGGTTAATATGTTGAAATGATTAAAGACCGTAATGGAAGGGATTTTATGCCTGGTAAATAATCCTAGTGAGTTTTTCGTAATGAATGAAGCATAGTGAGATAGGCAAAATGAATTAATTCTTAGTGAGATAATCATAATAAATGGGAATTGGGACAAATGGATAAATGATGTTAAATGTGGTAAATGTGTTAATGGGTTAGGGAATGGTATTAAATCTCATGTTATTGCTATGATTTATTTTTTCCTTGGGATATGGTTGTGATGTTGTGTGAATGGTTAATGGATATGAATATATATATATAGGATGTTCACATTGCTTGGTAGAGTGGGGTATTGACTTGAAGTTCTACAAACATAGGTCGAGTTGGACTGAGGCTCCAAAATCCACCCATAATCCATGTGTTAGGGAATATTACTGATGCTCTATTCCCATAACAGTTGCATCCACCCGGACCGAGCCTTCGAGGTGAGGATATGGTTGACATGAGGAAGTTATTCCTAGTGATATAGGATAACATTGTGTTTTTCATCATGCATGTGATTGTGTTCTTTAATCCATGTAACTTGTTGTGTTTGAAGAACCCATGATAAAATCGATGGAAATGGTAAGTAGTGGGAAATGGGATTAATTGGTAAGATAAGGAAATGGTAATAAATGTTGGAAATGGACCTAAAATGGTTAAGGTCACTTAAACTTTTCTTTTTCATTTATTTTCTACATCCCTTTTTCATGGTCATTTGTTTATACTAGATATTTTGTAGGCACCATTGGTGGTGGCCTATTGAGTTTAATTCACACCCTGCTTGGGCCGCCGATGGGTACCCAAGAAGACTTTATGTATGCAGTCCAGGGAAAGAGAAAAGGATCTTACTGGGGAGTTGGGTTGGCATGGGTGTATGTAGAGGAGGACCTGGACTTGGTGTTGGGACCATTTTGGGGATTTTTTAGTTTGTCATAATTTTGGAATTTATTCACTTTTTCAATTGTATCATGACATGACATATTCACTGTTGGACATGGTTGTACCCCATTTTGGGGACTGGTTGTTTATGCATGCTATTGTATTATTGGTTATTATTCCTCTTTGTATTTTATCTTATGTTGTGGATTAATATGATAATAGTGGGATATTTTATCCCCAATTGACCTTTTGGACCCCTACTACTAGTCAGCAACCTTTGGCATACATGGAGGCGCGCTTAATGTCATATAACCACCAGGCTCAGAGCATATGTTTAGTAGCTTCTGGTCCAGGGACGTTACACACATGGTATCTAAAAATAATTCCTTATAAAATCATTTAATCTCATGTACTATCATTAATAACATATAATATTGGTTATATATGTTTTTCTATGTTCTACATGAACTTCCATTCCTATGTAAAAGTGAACTGTTCATGAAAACTCTGAAAGAGAACACTCTCTAACAACGAATTTAAACTCTATAACTCATCCAAAGGCCCATAAAAGAACTTAATGAAACCAAAATGAAACAAATTCATGTAATAAATTTTCTCAAATTCCTAATTAATTAATATAATGTCATTATACAAGAAATTAATGTGAAGAAAGTGTTCAGATACAAGGTAAGGGAATTTCTAAAACCCAACTGTCTTTCTTTAGTTTCTCCCTCTATTACTCCATTTTAGGTACGGTTACCCATTAAAGATAATTTTTTATCATTTTATTACATTTTTTGGGATATACATATTTTCCCGTAGAGTTTATGTCAAACAAAATGTTTTCCAAAAGAACTCTTCTTCCAAAAACACACCTTTTACTTCTCACTCAAGGTTGATGGTTCTTGTATCAAGTATGTTATTACATATTTATTTTGAGAACCCAATGTTTATGAACATGTTCTAATGATATGGAACCCATTCCTTTCCATGGGTTATTAATTTTCATGATTTATACATGTTCTATGTGGCATGCATGATAATATAAATGTTATGATGTGATGGGTGCACCCGAAATTATATAGCACAATATAAATGTTTTGATGTGATAGGTGCACCCAGAATTATACAACCCTTCAATACATTGGGTAAAGTGACGAATCTCACGAGTTAAACTGAAATGATTCATTAAAATGATGCTAGATTTGGTCAAAACTATATGTGGCAGTTGAACATTAAGAGATTATTTTTCAATTTTATGCATTGCCACAATCCTTGACTTTATCTAATTATTTATCACTTCATTTTGATGATGATGTTATGATTATGCTCACCCCATGTTATATTGTTATTATATGTGCTCTTATTAGTCTTGTAGCTCACCCTTTTTTATGTATATCCTTAGGTGACTATTTTTACTAATGAGATTTCAAGGGATAATAAGAAGCTGAAGAAGAATGAATTAAATAAATGTTTATGTTTTATATTGTAAATGTTATGTATGGTACTAGTTTTCCCAAGAAACTAAACCTTTGGATCCTATTTGTGTAATATATTTATATTTTTTATTATTAAAATGATTTACAATTAATGTAAGAAAAGAATGGTTGCTATAATCTTTATCCCCTAGATCATGAGCACCAGATACTTGTTGGACATTAGAAAGAACAAGAATCTAATTTACTTTCAAGGTGATCTAAAAGAAACAAATCTTTTGTTAATTTTCCATCAGAAGTAGCATTAATATGATAAAATATAATTCCTCTATGAATATCTCCAATATTATAATTTTTTGTAAAAAACATAAAAATAAGCATTCTATATGGATAAAAATACATTCAAGAAACATTATGAAATCAATGATGCATCAACCTCTATATATATCTACTGAAATTAAAATTCATATCACTTATCATCAAAAAATTATCTACATATCTGGAAAGAAAATTTTATCTAACTCATAATTCCTTGGTAAAATTGTAGATTGAATAAATTTGACCAGTATCTACTATCCATCTTCAAGATCTTTGATAGTCATTTTCCATTCTAAGGTGGATAAAAAACGACATAATATCGTTAGATTTATCCTTCTAATCTCCAATAGATTAAATACTAATGTAAAAAATCCCCACATGGGGGAACTAAAAATCATTTATATTTTTACTAAATAGATGAAAACCCCTTTATGATTTACCTTTGAAATGAAAACATCTTCTATGTTGGCAAAAAAAACCAGGTGCATTCATAAAACTATGTTTCTTCCATGTAGAACACAAACTCACAATTTTTTCCATTGAAAATATATTCTATCCCCAAAAAAGATAAATATTATTGTAAAAAATAGATTCGTCTTAAATAATTAGTCAAAGTCGACGAACATCCCTTGAAGGACTCGTTTGTGATCTCTTGAAGTGTGTTGGCCCACCTTATTTTATTATATTTTTCATTTCCATTATATAAAATATAAAAGTTTGAGGTTATAATTTTAGGGTTTTCAAGAGAAATCGAGAGATCTAAAATATTTAAAGGGTTTGAGATTGAGGGTGACTGATAGAGAGAGATATAGAGAGGTTTGATTGTTTTTGGGATGTGGGTTTGGTTTTTTGAGCCAATATATTTAGAGTAATCATTGTAGGATTTGATTTTTAAAATATGTGTATTCAAAAATAGTAATAAATCTATAATTTATTAAATTAAAAATAAAAACTATCTTAACATAATGTATTAATAAGTAATTAAAATTAATTAATAGTCAATTTTTTTAAATTAAATATTTCTAACCCCCCTAAATAATTTCAAAACTAGAAGTGGGAAGTGGATCAGTGAAACTATTAGCAAGTGGATATTCATTATTAACATATTCTAAAGATATATCCTTTTATAAATAATTTCTCTTGGAAAATTATTCCTAATAATAATATTATTAGTTTTTCAATGACTAACATGATTTTTTGAAATATTTATTGTACTTATATTGTCATATAAAATTGAAATATTATTGAAATCGAGTCCAAAGATCAGTAGTACGTGTTTCATCCACAACAGTAGTGCACATAAACTACCAGCAGATATATATTATGCCTCATCAATTAAACAAATAATTGAATATTGTTTCTTACTTGACCATGAAACTAAGGAAATCCCTAAAAAGTGTCTGGCTCCTGAATTACTCTTTGTATCTATCATATACCCTCCAAAATATATATATTAATATGTGATTAAATTAAAATCATATTTTTTTGGTAAAGTAAAGATTAAAATTTTTTTCCTTTCAAATATCTATAAATTATTAAAATATTAGTATGATGAGATTATTTTGATTTTGATTTAAATCTAGAAAAAATAGATATAAAACATAATTTTTGATAAACTAATAGTTAGATATATTAAAAAACCAATTATACCTTTATATAATTTTTGTTAACTAGTTTTCTAGCCTCATCCAAATCAGGTTTTGTATTGGTACATGTGGGAGTTATATTAGTTTTACTTTTTTCTATTCTAAACTTTTTCAATAAATCAATAATATATTTACATTGATTTAAAACATTCCCATAATATTTTTGATAGATTGGAAAACCAAGAAAGAGATTTAATTCTCCTATCATACTCAATTCAATTTCCATTTTCATTAGTTTTAAAAAATAATTAAAAATATATTTATTTGTTGATCCAAAAATTAACATCATCTATATAAATTTTTACAAATAAAATATTTGAGAAAACAGTTTTCTTAAAGGTAATAGGATCATCCCATCTTATAGAAAATCTATTTTTCAATAAAATTGATCTTAATCTTTCATAGCATGCTCTTGGTGCCTGTTTAAGTCTATAAATATTTTTAGTAAGTTTGAAAACTAAATTTGATAGATAAGGATTTTCAAAACCTATTGGTTGTTCAATATAAACTTCCTCTATTAAATATCCATTTATAAAAACTGATTTTACATCCATCTGATATAATTTAAAATTCATATATGATGCATAATCTAAAAGGATTCTAATAGCTTCTAATCAGGACATATGATAAAAGGTTTCAATATAATACATTCATTCTTCTGGATTATATCCTTTAACTACTAATACAGATTTATTTTAAGTAATTATACCAAGGGAATCTTATTTATTTCTAATTACCCATTTGGTTCCTATTATTAGATGATTTTATGGCCTTTTAACTAATTTCCAAACATTATTTCTACTAAACAGGAAAAGCACTTCTTGCATATCTATTATCCAAATTTTATCTTCTAATGCTTCCTCTAGAGTTTTAGGTCTTAATTGAGATTAGAAAGTAGATAATTCAAATATATTTCTTAATTCCTTCTTGTCCTACCTCCTATATCACGACTTCCTATTATAGTTTCTAGAGGATTATCCTTTAAGGTTCTAGGTTGTCTAGGTATGAATCATCCAATTTCCTAAGTTTCATGTTCTTCTAGACTAAATTGAATTTCATTATATTCTAATCTATTTTCAATATTATATTTATGTGATTTAATTATCAATTTTTCTAAATAATTTTTAATTTCATTTGTTTTATTTTTTTCGTGGTCAATAGGATCACATTCATAATACATTACATTAACAAATTCATCAACTATAATTAAAATTTTATTATACACTCTATATTATTTAGAAGTGGAAATATCCTAGAAAGATTCCTTCATCATACTTTGGATCAAATTTCCAAAAAATTTCCTTAGTATTCAAGATATACACCTTGATTCCAAACACTTTAACGTATCTAAACATAACATTTCAGTTAATCTATAATTCATAGGGTGTCATTTTAAGAAAGAGTTTTATTAAAACTCTATTAATTATATGTAAATAAATGATGATATATTCTTCCCAAAAATAGGTAGGAATACTATATTCACTTAACACAGTTCCTACCATTTCGTGAATAATCATATTTTTTCTTTCTACAATTCCATTCTATTGAGGTGTTCTTGGAGAAGAGAATGTATGTTAAATACCTAGGTATAAGAAAAAAGAATTTAATTCTTTATTCTCCAACTCTCCACCATAATCAATTATCAATTAAATAATTTTAAAATATTTTTCAATTTAAAAAATTACACAGAATCTTAAAAAAATAGATAAAATATCACTTTCAAGATTTAGGAAATAAACCCAAGAAAATTTTGAAAAAACATAATATCATCTTTCCAGGCTTTATAGTCTTTATGGTCTAAGTAAATAAACATGGATAAGTTCCAGTGGTTTGGATGTGGCAACCTTGTTAATAGATTTGGAGGAATACTTGTGTTTATTTCTTGTTTAGAATGCATTAAAAAATCCATATTTTTAAAATTTAGGACTTTTTAGATCTAAAACTAATTATTTATTAGAAAATTTATAAAAATTAATTCATTACAGTGTCTATGTATCCATTGAAAAATCCAAGATTCATATTTCTTGACAGTAAAACAATTCACTTTTTCTCACACATGGAATTTAAACCAAAGTATACATATTTTTAGTTCTAGTTGCTCTAAACATAAGAAGTTTATCTTTAAAGATAGAGCATGGATTTTTAGAGAAATCAATATAAATACCATAATAATGTATTTGATAGATACTTATTAGATTATTCCTCAACCCCCAAACATATATTATGTTATTGATTGAAATTGATTTTGGACCTCCAACTAATCTAACTCCAATTATTTTTTATTTTTCACTATCACTGAAGTTAACTAGGACTCTATCCAGTTTTTTTAATGTATAAAAAAGGAAGACTCCCCAATCATGTTTCTTTAATATCCATTATCCATATACCATACTTAAATTTTTTTCCTATAAACTTTTTTCTACAAAACTATTCAAATAAAAGATTTTTTTGGTAGCCGAATATTCTTGGATCCGTTAGTGTCAGCAATTGAAGATCTTGGTAACCCGATTTGGCTAATCTTTCAACAATTTATAGAACTTTCTTTAGTCATATTTCTATAAAAAAATACTTTTTTTATTCCACTAATTTTTTGATTTCTCAATCAATAGTTATAAGAATAATAACCTTTAATTCAATAAGAAAAATAGGCGACTGTTGATATGAGGTTATTCTTAGAACTAGGTAAAAACATAATTTCTATATAATTTTAATTTTTATCTATTTATACATATTCCATATTTCACCTTTTTATGATATTTTTTACAAATAATTTAATTTCTATATTCTTCCCCCTTAGTTAATATATTGGAATCAATTTTTAATGACTCTACTTCAACATGTAATTCTCTAATTATATTTTCATGAAGAATATAGTTTGAGGTAGATTTTCTAAATTTTTATATTAATTATAAGTATTGTTTTAAGATGGAATATATTTCATTTAAAATAGAATTATGGACATTTTTTTAATGATTTATGATTTTTTACTAAAGAATCATACTTTTATTTAAGAATTAAACAATATGAATCTATCTTATTATTATAACAACATTCAGAATTAGAAGCATAAGAATAGGAAAATTCTACCTATTCTTCTTCTTTAGCCATAAAGAACATATTTACTTTCAGGTTGGTTGGTTATTTTTCTTAATATTATTTATAATTATTTTTGTAGTTGTTAGAGACACTCAAAGTATCCTTCATATCATTTTTATCTTTGTGTTCATAATTAATTCTCATCTGATATTTCTTTTCATTCTTTTTTATTTTCTCTTTCTCTAATTTTATTTGTGGTAAGTTTGTTTTGATATGTATCATTTTCTTACATTCAAAAAATCATACTTCCTTAAGTCATCAACCATATTTCTTGATACTATTGAAAGAGTTTTTGAATCCTTTCTTCTTTATATAAAAGTTAATAAATTTTCTAGCATGATGAGATAATTTCATTCCATAATCTAAATGCTTTGAATCATTTGAGAATACAACATCCTTTTTTGTATTCTTTTCATACTTTTGAGAAGTAACATTAATGTAGGTATTCTACCTTTTATCATCTTATGATCTTCATCTTAAACATTCATTTCAGCTTCATACATCATTAGTGTGCAAATCAACTCTTTCATTTTCATTTTTAAGACTGGTGTGGATTGTCTAATTGTAGAAAATATCCCATTCCATTTAGAGGATAAGACTATTAGAACATTTAAAGATTAATCTTTTGGATCATAATATAGATATAAATGTATATGATATAGAACAATTCAAGATGGGGTGGGGATGAATTTTAATCTTTAAATCTTTGTATTTTAAATTTTAAGAATGAACTCAGTTTAAGAGGTATTAAACTAAAAAAATTCACAACCAATAAAAATGACCATATGGGTCTTGGATCTGATGGATATGATATGATATGATACAATAAGTTTTTAAAACAATTGTATTTGAATTGAATACAATGATCAGAGTAAAAAAATGTAAATGATTCTACCATACAACATATAGAATCTTTTTATACAATATGTAATGAATGTATCAAAATTAAATTAATTAAAATAAAAAAGAACATGAATAGAAAAAGGAGACAAAACAATTTCCTTTCCATTACAAAGGAAGATAAAAATAAAATGTATTACAATTATTTTATCCCAAAGAGTAGGGTATCCTTTCACCTAGGATAAAAGGTCTGTCTTACTACAAACCAAGTATGATTTCAATACAATGATTGACAGGTATTTCTTCCTATCCCCTAAAGTCCTTGATTAAGAATGTAATCAACACACAAGTCTTTAAAATATTTGAAATCCCACAATAAAATGACTGTTTGCACCGTATTTCTATCCCCGTAAGCCCTCGATCATTATCACAATGATCAGTATCACAAAGAAAAAAATCACTAATTGAAATACAAAAACTAAGAATGATTCATTAATGTTTTTTAATTTCAAGTAATTCACATAAATCAAGGGAGATTCCACATAGTCTTTCTCTAGAACTTGTAAGTTTCAAAAGTTTTATTCTCAATTACAAATGACCTTCTATCTATAGGCCTCAGGTTCCAACAGTCATATTTCCTCCAATGGTCATATTTATCTGGAAAATTCAGAGGGAATTAGACACCTGGAATTATAACGAAAAAAAAACAAAATACATGACATCATATTGGTTAGTATATAATTAACTCAATGAAACCATTTTACTTAGAAAGAAATAAGTATAGAAGAATGAAAGAATGAGTAAGATGAAATATAATAAAAAACATGTATGCAGTATTAGAGTAAGATATGAGTAAAATACATTACACTAGTACGATATATAACTTGGTTATGATGCATACATTTATTACAATGCATATTGTGGTTATGATACACAACACAGTTACGATACAGAACAAGGATAATATGCATATTGTGGTTATGATTCATATCATGGTTATAATACAAAACATGGTTACAATTCATGGTTATAATGAATAATATGATTACGATGTATAACCAGGTTACAATTCATGATTACGATGCATATTATGAATACAATACATAACATAGTTACGATGCATAGTTATAATGAGAAACAATATGTGTGGTTACGATTAGAAAACAATTTTTGTGGTTACAATAAAAAACAATATATGTGGATACAATGAGAAGAAATATATGTGGTTATGATGAGAAACAACAGTATATCATTATGGTAAGAAAAATATATATATGATTACGATATATGTGATTACTATGAGAATAAAAAATATATGAAAAAAACATATGTGATTATGATGGAAAACAACAACATATGATTACGATCTAAAACAATATCATATGATTATGATGTAAAACAATATAAAGTTTGTGATTTCTAAGACAAAATTATGAATGGGAAAGTCAAAACACATTTAGAATCAACATAATCCCCCTTTTTCGAAAGCACAAAACAAAACAAACAATAAAGTCTTATCTCCCCTAAGTTTAATAACTCTTCTGAATGTAATAGTGAATACGACTATTCCACCCTAGGATACAAATATCACTAAGGTTCATATTCTATTTATTTTACTTGTGAGTTCTCTAACTTAATAAGGTATTCACCATTTTTCCTTTTTATGAAATCAATTTCTTATTTTCAAAATTATTCTCTCCCATTGTGATTTTTAAAAATAATATTGAAAAACATTCATTTCTTGCAAAGAGTTAGAGAAAACAAATTATGAAACAATAGACATTACTTTGAATTAAATAAAGTTTTATTACGACAATAGTTCAAAAATTCATTCTTTCCCCTTTTGTTTTTCCAAGTGGTTGAACATCAAAAGCATCATATTCTTGAATTATTTTATATCCTCCATCAATTTTCAAGAGATTCTCACTGAGCCTTCTACTTCACATCATATTCTGAAATAATCATTTCTTTCTTTCAGAGCCTATCTTCATGAATCCTATTGATTGTTCTTGTGCTTTTATCTTATCTTCTTGGTCATTAAAATCATGAAATATGTGTTTTCAGGCCTTCTCTAGGATTACAACTCTGTTTGATAACAAAACAACCTCATTATATTCATTCTCCAATTTCTCTTTCAGATGATCAATCTATTTAGAGGATATTCCTTTTGAGGTACCCAATCTTTGAAAGACTTGAAGTATTTCATTCAAATCAGCAACCAGATTTTGGTTTACAAAATTGGGTTCATTTAACCACTTAACTAATTCATCAAGTTTATCCACATGATACTTGAGATTGTCATAAATGTTGTATGACCACTTAAAATCTTTGTCAGAATCCGTCCTATACTCAGCAACGCGTTCTTTGAAAATTTTGAAATCATCTTAAAGATTCAAAAGCTTATCCATCAAATTCATTAAAGAATCTATTCTTTCATTACGAATTTCTGAAAATATATCAATCTTAGAATCAATTTTTTTAAATAATGGTATACTCATTTTCAATCTATTCAAATCTTGTTCGATTTACTGAATTCCATTCATTGCGATTGTTATTTCTGAATTTGTATCTTCATTGAATTTAGGATGATCTCCAAAATGAGTCTCAGTGCCAATAAATTGAGTTGGATGATTATGATTCTTATCAGATTCTTCTTCTTCTTATTTATCAGTTATTTGAATGAATTTAATAGATTAAGTCATTTGAGAAACATCTTTGGAAGGATAAAGACCAGGATATATAAATTTAAAAGCTGAAACTTTGACGATTCTGTTAAATGATTTCAATTATTTGAATCTTCATTCTCTTCCACTTATTCTTATTTGACTTGTTCTTCACCCCCTCTTCTTCTTCTTCATCTTGTTCTTTGGATTATTGAATAATATATTGTGTAGCTTATTGTTCAGATGTATGTTTCTCTTTCCCTTTCTCTATTGGATCAGATTGATTATGAATAGGTGGTTCCCTTATGAAAATTCTGGTTCTAGATTACTCATTTATCTTAATAATACAATCAATATCAATATCTTGTGCCTTACTGTTATTCATTCTCTTCTTCCTTTCTTCTTCTTTTAATGTTTCCTCAGTTATTATTTTCACTTCCAGAGCTTCAACTGGATCCAAACCAAATTAGGGATCTCCTTTTTCTCTTTCATTATTATTCTTCCCACACTCTACCGCAACCTCATCCGTTATTTCTTTTTGAGTTTTTCATTTCTTGTTAGTTGTATTCTTAACTACATTTATTTTTCATGAAGATTAATTGGATGGCTAAATTTTTTTTACTCCATTCAGCTACTTCTTTTCCTTTCTCAACTTCTAGATATTTCTCACTATTTGTGGATTTAGGATTGAGTTTTAACTTGAGTGTACTTATCATATCCTTACTGATGAGAGGCTCCTTGAATAATATAATATCTGACTTAAATTGAATCATTACACAATATTAGGCACTCTTTCAGAAAATTGTGGAGGATGGTGGGAAACATGATGAGTTGAAACATTACGGAACCAGATTTAAGTTTCTTAATTATTAAGAAAATGAAACCCATACGATTGAAATTCTTTATATCCACTAAAGAATAATGCACATAAACATCATGAACTTTAAAATTTTCCTTATCACCCTTTTCGGGTACTATAAATCCTTTCATGTAGAGGGGAATTGAACAATTTTCTGCTAAAAATGATTAACCTTCCTTTTATCATCACAAATTTCAAAAATTGACTCCTCTTGTTTCCTTTTATCAAAAGTCCCATCAAGTTATAGTAGTTTGGGGCAAGTAAATAGGGAATCACCCTTAGACTATACTCATAGGCAAGTAGCTATTTGTTTTATAGAGGTTGTGTATTTATTATCATACATCATAAAAGAAATCATGAGCTCAAAGTCTGTCTCCATTGTTTTGTAGAATTTTAACACTTCCTCATAAAACAAAATCATGATATGAATCTAGTATTTCAACACAAAAGGATTCCCACCCTTGTAAACTTATTATCTTTTTCAACGAGGAATAAAAAGTCTTACAAAAGTGTCAAGAGACTAACCGTTCACCTCGAAAAGTCATAAAAGATTAATATTTTGTAGAAATTTTCATTGGAGAAGAAGAATTTGACTTAGACATGAAATACTATCTTGAATCCTGAAGATTTCCCTGGTTACGAATGGTGAGGACTTCTCTAATTATAAAAAATGAGATAAAAATCTGATTGGAAACTATGTTGGGTATTTATAGAGCATCATAAATTTAGAGAAATTTAGAGGAACCTGATGTGGGATGGGTACGGGGGGTTCTTTATAAATCTGGATTTGACAGTCAGGATTAGATCTAAAAGAGCCAAAGGTTGATAATGACTTTGAATTCTTGAGGTTTTCTTTAAAATAAAATTGTATTCAGAATTAATTCAATTAGGACTTAAAAGAAAGAATTGAAAAAATTATTATATTAATGAACAAAATAATGTTTTAGAAATTGTACATGTCAGAGTATCAGGATAGATATATTGGTTTCAGTATATTGTTCTTATGATAATAATATAAACAATACAAAAAAACATATGAGACTGATAATAATTCAAAATTTGATAAAATAAAAATCTAATACAATATATTCTAATACAGATAAATCATGAAACCTATAACCATTAAACCAATAAACATGAAACCGATAAAATGTGAAACCAATAAAATGTGAAACTGATAAAATGTAAAACTGATAAAAACATGAAACCGATAAAAACATGAAACTGATAAAAACATGAAACTAATAAAATGTAAAACCGATAAAAAATGAAATTGATAAAATGAAAAACCAATAAAAACATGAAACTGATAAAATTTAAAACCAATAAAAAAATGAATCTGATAAAAACACATATACACACCCTTTGAAAAAAAGTAACATAATTTAAGGAGATGGTTTTAAACAAGAAATATATGTGAATGATTACTTATAGTGATCATTCTTTGTTTTTTTAATGTATTCAAATCTATCAGAAGACAAGGGTTTTGTGAAAATATAAGAAAGTTTTTCTTGCGTTCTAATGAATTGTAAAATAATATCTATTTTTTGGGCATGATCTCTAAGAAAGTGATTCCCATTATCTATGTGTTTTTCATGTGAGAGATGTGCCAAGTTTTTAACAAGGGAAACTGAACTAGTATTATCACATAGTATTTATGTTTTGAAAAAACTCATGCCATAGTTAGTGAGCGTGTGTTGCATCCACAACACTTGAGCACAACAACATCCAAATCCTATATACACCACTACAAATACGGCTTTTATGAGCACTAAAAATGGCCTTTAACAGCGCTAGAAAAGTTCTGTTAATGCCGGCGAAGATAAAGGGGGGGATCAGTGCTCAAAAAAGCACTGATAAAGACCCCTTTTATCAGCTCTAAAAAAAGCGCTGTTAAAAGGGGTCTTTTATCAGTGCTAAAATGAAGTGCTGATCAAAGGGTCTTTTATCAGTGCTTTCTTTTTAGCACTGATAAAAGACCCCTTTTATCAGGGCTTTTTTTAGCACTGATAAAACTAAAAAAAATTAAAAAAATACTTCCAATCTCGGGGGGGGGGGGGGGGATTTTTACAGCGCTTGAGCCCCCCCTTTATCAGCGCTTTCCCATACCTCCAGCGCCCTTACGCACCACATACACCCTTTATTAGCGCTAGCCCCTCAAAATCAACCTTGCGCGTCCACCCCTACCTCCACTCGGATTTGATCTCGAGACCTCCCCCCTATGCGCCTAAAGCTTTTCCCACTCCCCTATATTGATTTGTTCTTTTGGTTATGATATATCTATTAATTTATATATATATATATTTAGTTATATTTATTAGTATTGAGATATATATTTATATTAATATATATTAATATATTAATATATATATAGTTATATTAAAATATATATATATATAGTTATATTAATATATATATAGTTATATTAATATATATATTTATAGTTATACTTATATATATATATTTATAGTTATATTAATATATATATAGTTATATTAATATATATATATATATTTATATTAATATATAGTTATATAAATATTAATATATTGGTATTTTAAATGAAATGGATATTAGTTATTATTTAGATAAAGCTAATATATTTTATATGTAAATATGTTTAATTATTTATTTAAAAAATTCAATTTTTAGGTGTGAATATATAAAAAATATATACATATAGTTATATATTTGATTATAAATAGCAGTGAATTATAAAAAAGATAAAATTTCAAAGAAATAATATCAATATGAATGTAATAACTTGAAATAAATTCAGTCCCCACTATAAAAATCCAATTATACCCCCTTAAACGAGGTTGAAAATCCACAAAATGTTAAACAATTGGGGTACCCCGACTAAAAACACAGTTTTTGAGGCCCTTTGGGCCTTTTTTGGCCTCAAAAAATCCTTGAATGGGGTCAGCCCTGGTTTTAGTGACGTAGAACTCATCGTAGGCTTTGATTTGATATGTGGTAGAGCTCAAACGGACACCTGGATCAAAAGTTATGGCCGTTTGATGTTCGAGTTGCGTTTTCAACATATTTTGGATCTTTTTTTCATTTTTTTTTCATTTTTTTAGTATTCAAATTGTTATTAAATGACTATTACTCCATAATAATTAGAAAATTATCAATTAAAAATATTTTTTTTAATTTTTTTATAGGCCATTTTCACCATATATCTTATATATTAAGTATATTAAGTGTAAATGTATATTTATACTTATCTAAAATATATTTAAACATTATATATTATATTTATATCAATATAAATATATTGATATGTTTATATATTAATATATTATTTTTAATTATTTTTTTGATGTCCAACCCTTTATTAGCACTTTTAAAAAAAGCGCTGATAAAGCCCCCCCCCCTTTATCAGCACTACTAAAAAAACACAGATAAATGCACCCCCCTTTATCAGCGATTTTTCGTTAGTGCTAATAAAGGGGTGGTGCTGGCCTTGCCCAATATTTTGGTAGTGATATTCTGCTTCACCAGTGGAAAGTGCTACTGAATGTCGTTTTTCGCACGAACAAGAAAATAATGAATCTCCTAATAAATGACATGTTCCAGATGAACATTTTATATCCATTTTATAACCACCAAAGTTAGCAGCTTATTTTTAAAAAAAAAAATAATTTTCAGAAGAATAAAATAGTCATAAATCCATGGTTCCCTTTATGTTGTGAGAAATTATTTTAACTACCTTTAAATGAGATTCATTTGGACTAGATTGATATCTTTCACATAAGAATATTGAAAACATTATGTCTAGATGAATAGTTATTACATATAACAAACATCCTATCATACCTCTAAAATATGTTTGATCTATTGGTTTCCTAGCATCATCAAGATAAAGTGTATTTGAGGTACCGATTGGAGTGCTTATACTTTTAGTGTTGTAATATACATACTTTTTAAGTAAATATTAGATATACATATGTTGGTATATATAGGTTCCTTTTGGTTTTTGAGAGATTTGAAAACCTAAAAATAATATAAACTCACCCATCATACTCATTTAAAACATAGATTTCATGAGATTATAAAAATAACAAGTTAGGGATTATTAAGTTGACTTGAATATAATGTCATCAACATAGATTTGAACAATAAAAATGTTTTTGTTTTCTATTTTTATAAAAAGAGTTGGATCTGTAGTACCATTACAATAATTTTTTTATAAAATAAATCTCGCGAGTCATTCATATCATGCTCTATGGTCTTTTTTAAGTCCATATAAAACTTTGGTAAGTTTAAAAACATGATCAGGATGTTTTGAGTCAAAAAACCAAGAGGTTGTTCTACAAAAACTCTTTCTTGTACATATCCATTTAGAAAAGAAAACATTTCACCCATTTTAAAAATTTTGAAGTTAAAGAATACTAAACAGGCTAATAAAATATGAATAGATGCAATTATAGCTACCAGAGCATCAGTTTCTTCATAGTCTATTCACTCCTGTTGATTATATCCTTTAACAACAAGTCCTTCTTTATTTCTTATATTGACTCCATTTTCATCACATTTGTTTCTAAAAACCCATTTTAATCCAATCACTGTTTTTTCCTTAGGTATTTCGACTAAACTTTAGACTTTATTCCTTTCAAATTCTTTTAATTCATCTTCCATTTCAATAATACAATCTTCATCACCTAAGGCCTCATTAAAAGTTTTAGGTTGAAATTGGGATAAAAAAAATAAGATGTTCTATATCATTTCTTAAGGAATTTCAAGTTTTTATGAGTTGATTTACATAAATAATGATATTATTACTTGGATTATTCCTAATAAACAATTGATATGGGTTTTTTAAAACCTTTTCATCAACATAATGTAGAAATTATTCTAGGGTAAATATTTTAGAAACATTTTCTTGAGTATTTGCCTTTTAAAAATATTTTTTAATCAAAGGATGATAATCATTTTGTGAAAAAAAAATGTAAATGTGGGTAGGTGTTGTTTAAAAACAAAAGGATTAGCTTCATTAAATTTAACATTCACTGTTTCCTCAAAAGTACAATAGTTTTTGTTAAAAACTGTATAATCCTTAGATATAGTCGAATAACCTAGAAATATTCCTTCATCGGATTTGGGTGAAAATTTATGTACGTTCTCTTTAGTATTAAATATGAATACTTTTCATCCAAATACTATGATGTAAGAAACTTTAGGTTTTCATCCATTCCAAAATTCATAAGTTGTTTTGTTAATAAAAGGTCTAGTTAAAACATGATTTATAGTATAACATGAAGTACTTATAGCTTTAGGCAAGAAATTATAAATAATTAAGTATTCACTCAGTATTGTTCTTGTCATTTCTTGAAGAATACGATTTCTTCTTTCAACAACACCATTTTTCTGAGGGGTTCTTGGAGTTAAAAAGCTGTGATTAATAGATTTCATACTACACAAAGTTACAAAATCCGAATTTTGAAATCCTCCACAATAATCACTTCAAATAGTTATCAATGGTATATTTTTATCATATTTAACTTGGGATATAAAATTTTTGAAAAATAAAAAGACATTAGATTTCTTTTCTAGAAAATAGGCTGATGTAAATATGGTGTAGTCATCAATTAAAACAAATTCATAATATTTTACTCCAATACTTCCAGTTTGTGTAGGACCGAAAATATTAGTGTTCACTAACTATAATGTATTCATAGTTAAAATATCAATAATTTATTTAATTCTTGTTTTATGATGATTTCTATATTGAAAAGGGTCACAAAATTTTTAAGAATCAATTCTATGTTCTAGTCAATCATTAACATGTCTGTTGTTTGAGAGTTTGCAAAGGTTCCTATGGTTACATTGTCCTAACCTTCTTGGCCATAACTGAGATTGGCCTTCCATAACCGATAATGAATTCATACTTGGAATTTTGATCTAAAAATTTATCATTCCTAATACCCACAAGGTAACCTTTATAACATAATTTAATTATTCTTATAAATTTGTGCTTAAGACCTTTAAAGAACAAAAAAATTGAAATTAAAACCTTTCTGAAAAGAATAATATTACCAATATCAATTATCATTCTTTGAGAATTATATTTAAAGGTCACTCTTCCACCTTTCATTTCAATAATATTTTCAAGGAAATATGTATTTCTATTCATATGTTGATAACAACCACTATCTATGTATCATATATTCTTGTTGTTGGTACATTTTTTGTTTTCCTAAAAAAGAAAGAACTATTTTTTCAGAACCTAATCTTGTTTGGATCTAGACATGTTAGAGAAAATAACATTAGTAATTCAATTTTTTTTTGGCAAAGTGATCCTTATGAATTCCTAAATATCGAGTTTTATTAAGGGAATCATTTCTTTCCCAATGTCCACCACTCTGATATTTAGTGAAAATGAGTCACTTTTAGGAATAAAATTGTTATGTCTAAAAATTTATTTTGAGTAGGAATAACCTATTCTCGAATTATTACTAAGAGAAATAATTTGAGAATACAACTTTTCAAAGTTTTATTTACCGTAAGTAATGTTTGATAAAAGTTTCTTAAGAGAATAGATTTGAAATTTTAGTCTAATGAAGACATTTTCTTTCTCACAATAAATTGTTTTAGAATTGTTTTTTGTTTTAAATTTTTTTTTCTCTAAAACAAGTGTTCAATGTCCTTATAGAGTTTATCCTTCACAGAATTACTTCCATAATTGTTTTTGAAATATTTTCTAAATAAATAGGTTTTTGATCAAGATCTTTTGAAATATCTAATACTTCAATTATAAGGATAGTTATTCTAGGATTTTTATTATCATTATTTTTCTTGAGTTTGGAATTCTCTTTCCCAAGTAGTTTGGAAAATATGGATACATCTTTGAAAGGAGGTAAATTATTCTCTACTAAGGAAAATTCTTCATTAGAAGAGTAAGAATATTTATCATTAGGGTAATTTGCATTTAAAGTTATATTAGTAAGATATTTTTCATTGTGTTCCTTAGCTATGAGACAATGACTTTCAAAAGTAGTCTAACTATAATTCTAATATTCTTCTAACCAGAAGATTCGTATTTAAAAGATTATTTTGATGAATCACCACCAATTTAACCCCAAGTATCATTTTATTTCAAGACTTTCTTAGTTTTAAACATGTAATACTTTTTATTGTTTCTTTAAGAATGTTTCTATTTCATGTATTTTCTTTTAAGAAAAGGACAATCTGGTGTAATATGAACTTCTCTTTTACATTCATAACAATTTACTCTTGAGTATTTATTGTCTTTTCTATATTAAGGTTTTGAATCTATGTAGAAAATCGTTCTTTCCCACAATATTGTTCATTCTTTGAGCAATATTGGATAATTCATTCTCATATTTTTCACTATCACTTAATTAAGATATAACAACAACTTTTTTTTGTTTTTGATCTTGTTACACTTTTTGATGTCTTGGCTTTAGATGTAGTAGTAAAAGAAACAATTCAATTACCATTATTCTTCTTATTAAAACTTCATCTCTCTTCATTCTTGTCTCGTGTTATAAGAGAGTACTAAATAATTCATCAAGATTAATTTGAGTAACATTCCTGTTCTCATCAATAGCTTTTCGTTTTGATTACCACTCATTTGGAATTATATCAATTATCTTATCCACCAACATTTCATCATAAGGATATTTTTCTCCCATTGATTTAAGACTGTTGACAATTTTTATAAATCTCTGTTGAATTTTTCATACTGGTTACCCATAGGAAAAAACAAAACCTTGATATTCAGCATGATGCATGGCTCTTCTAGTTTCTATAAATTTAGATTTCCCAAAATGTCTGTAGCGCCCCGACCCCAGCTACCCAGAGTCGGTGCATTACTTCGTAACATTAGCATGATCACAAAAGATCAAGTCTCAAAAGACCGATTAGTTTAGTAGCCTTGGAAACAACAAATACATTCATAAGTCTTACATTACATCATAAAGTGAAAAACTAATAACAAAGTCTCCATAGACCACACTCATATCCTCTTCTGACAATCCCTGCAGGTCATTCATAAAATACTTCTTCACATCCTAGAAAATATTAAAACATTGAAAGGGGTGAGCTCAGATGCTCAGTAAGGATAACAATATTGCGGAAGCTTTCATAAATAAGCATCAACATTTAAGGAAATGTATAACTAAAACAAAAGCCTTTTGAACATGAACTTCAACATAATATGGAAAAAGTAAAATGAGATAATACCATTTACTTATTCACATGGATATTCTACTGGTCAAATAATCACATGCAATATCAATAACCACATTCATAATTATGGAATGCATAATGCCAAATATTCTGAAACATTTTGTCAAGGCCTCGGCCAAGATGTCTAAAATGATTAAGGCCTCGGCAAAAATCACAAATCAAATTGGGAAAGGGCCTCGGCCAATTCCACATCTAGTTGTCTCATGAGACCTACCGACGCATCGAGGAGCTATAGCGGGCTCCACCCGTCACTTACTAAGTCCAATGCATTCATCATATGAATGGGTTTAAACATATCATAAACCATAACATAATCGTATCACATAAAACATGCATAAAGGAAACATAACATTTCCACATTTCAATCACAATATTTCAATACAACACATTGATATAATAAAAATGCTTTCAAAACCATTTTCAATACCAAAATAAAAGAAAGTTAAAACTTTGTATTTATTTTTCATAAAAAAAAGTGATGGCTTGTAGAGGAAGCCGAAACTCAAATAATGGTCACAGCGGCGGAGAAGTCATTGTCACCGCATATGTACGGAAAGAAAAACATTCCCTTTTTTTCGTTTAGTAAAACACTTCGTATAAAAAATATTCCTTTTGAATAAATGTAAAAGTCAAAGGGGTTTATACACCGTATAAAAGAAAATTGTGTATAAAACCAAATATGCCTCAATGAAAGGAGATTGAGACGAAGTCCTTAAAAAGATCATTTTTAAAATAAAATAGATCTATTATTTGTATTCACTATAGGTACACATAAATAATGTAAAAATAAAAAATAGGACATAATAATATCAGGACATAATTTGAAAGTAGGAGATTAACCCAATGAATGGAAATTGGGTTAAGAAATTCCCTTACCTCGTGGCCGACTTGACTCAACCGTTCTTTAACCTCCTGAATAATAAACTAGAGTTAATATCTACCTTTTTAAGAACCATTTTCAATTTCATTATCCTTTTTACATCACTTATTACAATGTTATGAACATTATGTAATTATTTAAGTTAATAACGGTCGTTTTGTCGATCTTTGGTACTTGAGTCAATAATAAACTTCTTATAATTACAAGTTGTTCATGTGGTGAAATATCCATTATATCCAGAATTATATTCATGATTTAGTTATCATATATATCATATATATCCAGTATATACATTCATTCATAATATTACATAACATTTAGAGGTAAGAAATGAAATGCACCGTTGATGGAGACGGTAAGCCGTACGTACGCATGAACGCTACATTCATTTATATTTCGTATTTAATGGAATGAAATCATAATGATATAAATTTATAATATTATTAAAGTATAATATAGCATATAATAACATTTACTCCATCCTTTATACATCCCACATATGGCATTAACGATTCACATCACTTTGAGGGGGCGGTAGTCCGCACTTCCAAAAATGAAATTATCGCGTTTACCCATAATGGAAATCATAAAGTATTCCATAAATGAGAAATACAAAAGCATAAGGAAAACGTAAACATATTATATATCATATATAAATATAGTGACATCTTAATGGCCACCTTTGAAGGTGTTTTATGATTGTTGAACAATCATCGTTTCGTGAGGCAGAAATTCGCCATCCACAGAAATCGTATGTTCTTTAACCATTAGATGTAGGTGTGTGTAATTGTAGCTCGAATACTTCTTTTAAAAACATCCTAGTATATTGAGGATACTGGTTTTGTTACAAAAGAAATGAATAAAAAGAGTTTATGGGATTGGAGAAGCAAAATAAAACAAAATAACATTAGAGAAGACATTACCTCAAAATCAGGTAACTCTTTTTGATTTGAGCCAAAGGCTTCCTTGGGAAGTGTTATGCCCAAAGTGAGGATTCTAGGAGTAAGGGGGGAATGTTGGGAGAGTATTTGGGCAGAGTTTGGCCGAGCCAAATGGCTTGAAAGTGTGAATGAGGTGGTAGAGGTGGGGGCCTTTTATAAGTGGAGAGGAGGGGCACTCTTGGAAAGTAAGGAAACATTACATTATTATACAATGATTTTCGGATTCTAAAGGTCCCACACTTATATAATTTGAGGCTAAGGTGATACGGGTTAGAAATATACCCATACAACAGTCTTTGGACAAGTGTAAGCCTTGGATTTTACATTATATTTTCATTTTATTAAAATCGTTAAATAATGAGGTCATCACTGCATCATAATGATGTCATATTTATTTAATTTATTTAATGTCTAAAAATTATAAAAAAAACTATGATGTAGGAATTCTCTTTATCTTTCCAATTACTATTTATAGTCAAAAATAAGACTTGCATAACCCCATGTAAAAATTGTTTTAGTAAATCATTTCATGTTTGGGTCATTTTTTACTTTAACATTAAATAAAAGGTATTTATGTCATTTTCCAACTAAAGTGGCTCCATGGGGTCCCCAAGTTGACCCATGGATTTTAGTGGTCGGCCATGGAACATCAAATGAGGGTAGAACATGTGTCAAGCTCATATCACATTATTAAAACATTATTTTTACCTTAAACTACACTAATTACCTCTAATCGCGATTAAGAACTTAAAAGTTACTATTCACCAAAAATTATTTTAATCTCATTGAACCACATTTTACTTCTTAATGAAAACTATGTATGTAGGATTTTTTAAAATCAAAACACAGAAGTGGTAATATTTCATTTAAACGAAAAATCAGTTATTTAACTACCACTTAGTGGTTTCACTATTCATCAAAAATTGAAGTTTTTCAGAACAATGCCAAAATTCCACCCTAAGATATAATTGATATTACGAATTCAAAAATTATGTCTATTTTACAAAATTCCAAACATATAAGTTGCATTAATTAACTTTATAATTAATTCCTTCTGTCACGACAGATAGCGTGTTTTTAAGAAACAATTTATATCAAAAGATTGGCAATTGTTTATGTCCAATTTCAATATTAAATTAATTCAAATGACCACCATTGGATAAAATGGTAAAAATATATTCTAATTATACTTTAAACGTACTAAATAGTATAATTTATCACTATAAATTATTTTTATTAAAAAAGTTGTTTTTAAGTATTTTTCACTATTCATAAAAAATTAGAAGTTTTCAGAAAAATACCCAAAACTCAACATAGGCTAATTTCGATATTCCGAATCCAAAAATGAAGTCCATTTTGAAATATAAAATTTCTATAATTTTAAAAGGTGGTTATTACTATTCATAACGGCTACTTTGATTAGTCGCGGTGTTTTAGAACTCGAAGTTGCGTACAATGCAAGCTATTGCATTATTGAATGAGAAGCGTATCATGGAAGCTTGGGGTGTTACATTCTACCATCCTTAAATAAATTATGTCCTCGCAATTTGATATTTTTCTTTGAAAATAAAAGGTTGAAAATAGAAAATAACTTTGTGGAAAACCCACATCGGAAATAAGGTTAATAAAATTTAGCCTTAATAAGAGGGAAATGGAAATAAGAAAGTCACCACCAAATTATGATCTCGATAAGGAGAAAATTGGTGGCAATTAGAGACATATAATTAGGGGAAAACGTAAATATATGTAGGGAGTGATTGTGGTCATCAATCACAATCAACTGTCAAATTGAGGGTCTCAAAGCCTTCAATCTATGTTGATTTAAAATATCATCAGTTCAACAAGACATAAGGTATTAGGATAACACATTTTTTTGTTTTAATATCCCTTTACTAAAGTTTAAGAATTAATTTATTCATTGAATAAGAGATAGGTATATATATATTTATGCTTGACAATTAGAGTTTCATCCTTCAACTCATCTTTCACTCAAAAAGATAATAGAACTCAAAAATATTATACTTATCCTAATTGTATAAGGTTCCAAATGTTAACACATACCATTTAGATTAATAAAATTATATTGTAATAACCAGGGACTTCCTGTAGGCTAGTGGTAGGAAATAAAGGCCTGTCGTACTATGGTTGTGGGTTCGATTCCTGCAGCTTTGTCTGACGCGACGGGTTATGCCCCATCCTGTAGGTTGTCCTTTTCCTAAAACTATAGTATTATAATATTCCAAAAATAATCTTCATAAATTTTTTTAACCTTAAACAATACTATCCAAAGATCAACTTAATCCACTCCAACCTTTATAGTTATCCAAAATACCTCTATCTAGACTTTCTCTAAAAGGTCTCTTAATTCCAAAATCAATTTATCAGAGTCTCCAAACAAAGTAAAGTTTCTTTTATTGTCACATAATAATAATATAATTACCTTCATCATATTAAAACCTTACTGAAATCAACAATTACTGCAGTACAATCCTTATATATATATCATGATATTCTAATAACCAGAATATAATCCATGAGTCCAAAAGCACCAATACATTAATTATTCCGCTTCAAATGTAGTCACAGCATAAGATTGGCCTTGATCCCTTGGCCTTTTCTGAGGTAATTTTCCCTGACGCTTAGGACATTCATTTTCATAATGACCAATTTCTCTACAATTGTAGCATTCAACGTTGATAGCCTCTTTCTTTCCCTTACAATCACGAGCCTCGTTACCTTTTTCTCCACATTTGTAACAAACTCCCATTCCTTTTAGGCAAGTACCAGGGTGATTCTTCCCACAATTATCACATAATGGAAAATCCTTCTTTCCCTTTTTCCCTTTATCTGTCTCTTGTTCCATTGTTCTCTTCTTCTCTTGATTTACTTTGTTGTCATAAGACTTAGATAATTCCTTTTCTGTCTTGATAGCACATGAGACAATATCTTCGTATGGCGAGAAGGTTTGTGAGACTAATGCTCGACGAAGAAATGGTTTTAACCCATCAAAGAAATGATAAATCTTACTTCTTGGGTTACGTATATAATCTGCAGCATGCCTCGCTAACCTTGTAAAGTTGGCCTCATACTTTGCGACATTCTCATCCTCCTTTTGTCTCAGACTCACAAATTGTCTTTCTATATCGGCTCGATGGTCACGAGGATAGTATTTTTCTAGGAAAAGCTCTTTTAACTCCCTCCATTCCATATTCTATACATCATCATCTTCCTTTGTATTTTGAATCAATTACCACCATTGATCGGCATCTCCAGTGAGGCGGTAAACTGCCATGATAACCTTCTCCCTTTCGCTACTCCCCAAGGCATGGAATATTTTCTCTAAGGAGTTTATCCATTGCTCAGCTACTAACGGATTTGTACCCCCATTAAATGTTGGTGGTTTTTCCTCATGAAGTGGTCTAACATTGATCCTCCACGTTGCGGATCAGGGTGCTCGATACGAGTAAGGTTATTATTCATAACTTGAGTGAGTTGTCCCAGTATGGTAATAAGTTGATCAGCACCAGTTGTCTCTCCAGATCCACAATAATTATCTTGAGCAGGAGGGCAATCCCTACATGGAGTGCGTGCATTGATACGGTTTCCATTCCTTCCACTAGGTGCCATTTCTAAACAATGGCATAAACTAGATTAGTTTATGAAATAAAATAAATAATTCCATATTTTTAAAACACTTTACATAAATTGAACTATTTATGGATATAATCCATAATCATAAAAAGAAATGTTTTCTTTGAGGAAGTATATACTCATAACCCTTCATAGTGGTTTGTAAAGAAAATGAGAATTATCCTAAGCATATCCCCCATGAGTGTCGTAACCAAGAGTGCAACAAGGCCCGTTGTCGTGCACCAGTTCCCGTTCGAGTCTAGCTCAAAGCGGTGTTTTTGGGTTTTACCCCTAGGTACATCTGTGCCAGAGCCGCCTCTACCTGCTCGTATCCAGATAGGGATGTATTTCTCGGAAAACCCATAACATTCTATAATACCAAAATTCTAGGAAGTTCTTCTATACTAATCCTCAAAGTCTATCTTTGGGATGTGTGCTTTAATCAGAGTTTATCTAAATCTAGCTTCCAAGGTTAGTACTAAACTGCCTCTGATACCAACTGTAGAACCCCGACCCCAGCTACCCAGAGTCAGTGCATTACTTCGTAACATTGGCATGATCACAAAAGATCAAGTCTCGAAAGAACGATTAGTTTAGTAGCCTTGGAAACACTAGATACATTCATAAGTCTTACATTACATCATAAAGTGAAAAACTAATAACAAAGTCTCCATATACCACACTCATATCCTCTTCTGAAAATCCCTGCAGGACATTCATAAAATACTTCTTCACATCCTAGAAAATATTAAAGCATTTAAAGGGGTGAGCTCAGATGCTCAGTAAGGATAACAATATTGCGGAAGCTTTCATAAATAAGCATCAACATTTAAGGCAATGTATAACTAAAACAAAATCCTTTTAAACATGAACTTCAACATAATATGGAAAAAGTAAAATGAGATAATTCCATTTACTTATTCACATGGATATTCTACTTGTCAAATAATCACATGAAATATCAATAACCACTTTCATAATGATGGAATGCATAATGCCAGACATTATGAAATTTTTTTTCAAGGCCTCGTCCAAGGCGTCTAAAATTATTAAGGCCTCGGCCAAAATCACAAATCAAATTGGGAAAGGGACTCGGCCAATTCCACGTCTAGTTGTCTCATGAGACCTACCGATGCATCGAGGAGCTATAGCGGGCTCCACCCGTCACTTACTAAGTCCAATGCATTCCTCATATGAATGGGTTTAAACATATCATAAACCATAACATAATCGTATCACATAAAACATGCATAAAGGAAACATAACATTTCCACATTTCAATCACAATATTTCAATACAACACATTGATATAATAAAAACGCTTTCAAAACCACTTTCAATACCAAAATAAAAGAAAGTTAAAACTTTGTATTTATTTTTCATAAAAAAAGTGATGGCTTGTAGAGGAAGCCGAAACTCAAATAATGGTCATGGCGGCGGAGAAGTCATTGTCGCCGCATATGTACAGAAAGAAAAACATTCCCTTTTTGTCATTTAGTAAAACACTTCGTATAAAAAATATTCCTTTTGAATAAACGTAAAAGTCAAAGGGGTTTATACACCATATAAAAGAAAATTATGTATAAAACCAAATATGCCTCAATGAAAGGAGATTGAGACGAAGTCCTTAAAAAGATAATTTTTAAAATAAAATAGATCTGTTATGTGTATTCACTATAGGTACACATAAAGAACGTAAAAATACAAAATAGAACATAATAATATCATGACATAATTTGAAAGTAGGAGATTAACCCAAAGAATGGAAATTGGGTAAAGAAATTCCCTTACCTCGTGTCCGACTTGACTCAACCGTTCTTTAACCTCCTGAATAATAAACTAGAGTTAATATCTACCTTATTAAGAACCGTTTTCAATTTCATTATCCTTTTTATATCACTTATTACAATGTTATGAACATTATGTAATTATTTAAGTTAATAACGGTCGTTTTATCGATCTTTGGTACTTGAGTCAATAATAAACTTCTTATAATTACAAGTTATTCATGTGGTGAAATATCCATTATATCCAAAATTATATTCATGATGTAGTTATCATATATATCATATATTTCTAGTATATACATTCATTCATAATATTACGTAACATTTAGAGGTAAGAAATGAAATGCACCGTTCATGGAGACGGTAAGCCGTACGTACGCATGAACGCTACTTTCATTTCTATTTCATATTTAATGGAATGAAATCATAATGATATAAATGTATAATATAATTCCAGTATAATATAGAATATAATAACATTTACTCCATCCTTTATACATCCCACATATGGCATTAACGATTCACATCACTTTGAGGGGGCGGTAGTCCACACTTCCTAAAATGAAATTATCGCGTTTACCCATAATGGAAATCATAAAGTATGCCATAAATGAAAAATACAGAAGAATAAGGAAAACATAAACATATTATATATCATATATAAATATAGTGACATATTAATGGCCACCTTTGAAGGTGTTTTATGAGTGTTGAACAATCATCGTTTCGTGAGGCAGAAATTCGCCATCCACAGAAACCGTATGTTCTTTAACCATTATATGTAGGTGTGTGTAAGTGTAGCTCGAATACATCTTATAAAAACATCCTAGTATATTGAGGATACTTTTGTTGTTACAAAATAAATGAATAAAAAGAGTTTATGGGGTTGGAGAAGCAAAATAAAACAAAATAACATTAGAGAAGACATTACCTAAAAATCGGGTAACTCATTTTGATTTGAGCCAAAGGCTTCCTTGGGAAGTGTTCTGCCCAAAGTGAGGCTTCTAGGAGTAAGGGGGGAAAGTTGGGAGAGTATTTGGGCAGAGTTTGGCCGAGCCAAATGGCTTGAAAGTGTGAATGAGGTGGTAGAGGTGGGGGCCTTTTATAAGTGGAGAGGAGGGGCACTCTTGGAAAGTAAGGAAAGTTTACATTATTATACAATTCTTTTCGGATTCTAAAGGTCCCACACTTATATAATTCGAGGCTAAGGTGATAAGGGTTCTATATATACCCATCCAATAGTCTTTGGACAAGTATAAGCCTTGGATTCTACATTATATTTTCATTTTATTAAAATCGTTAAATAATGAGGTCATCACTGCATCATAATGATGTCATATTTATTTAATTTATTTAATGTCTAAAAATTATAAAAAAAACTATGATGTAGGAATTCTATTTAGATTTCCAATTAATATTTATAGTCAAAAATATGACTTGTATAACCCCATGTAAAAATTGTTTTAGTAAAACATTTCATGTTTGTGTCATTTTTTACTTTAACATTAAATAAAAGGTATTTATGTCATTTTCCAACTAAAGTGGCTCCATGGGGTCCCCAAGTTGACCCATGGATTTTCTTGGTCGGCCATGGAACATCCAATGAGGGTAGAACATGTGTCAAGCTCATCTCATGTTATTAAAACATTATTTTTACCTTAAACTACACTAATTACATCTAATCGCGATTAAGAACTTAAAAGTTACTATTCACCAATTTTTTTTTAATCTCATTGAACCACATTTTACTTCTTAATGACAACCATGTATGTTGGATTTTTGAAAATCAAAACACAGAAGTGGTAATATTTCATTTAAACGAAAAATCAGTTATTTAACTACCACTTAGTGGTTTCACTATTCATCAATAATTGAAGTTTTTCAGAACAATGCCAAAATTTCACCCTAAGCTATAATTGATATTCTGAATTCAAAAATGATGTCTATTTTAAAAAATTCCAAATATATAAGTTGCATTAATTAATTTTATAATTAATTCCCGCTGTCATGACAGATAGCGTGTTTTTAAGAAACAGTTTATACCAAAAGATTGGCAATTGTTTATGTCCAATTTCAATATTAAATTAATTCTAATGACCACCATTGGATAAAATGGTAAAAATATATTCAAATTATACTTTAAAACCACTAAATATTATAATTTATCACTATAAATTATTTTTATTAAAAAAGTTGTTTTTAAGTATTTTTCACTATTCATAAGAAATTAGAAGTTCTCAGAAAAATACCCAAAATTCAACATAGGCTAATTTCGATATTCCGAATCAAAAAATGAAGTCCATTTTGAAATATAAAATTTTTATAATTTTAAAAAGTGGTTATTACTATTCATAACATCTACTTTGATTAGTCGCGGTGTTTTAGAACTTGAAGTTGCGTACAATGCAAGCTATTGCATTATTGAATGAGAAGCGTATCATGGAAGCTCGGGGTGTTACAATGTCTGACTTCAAATTTCATCCAAATACAGTTGGATTATTAATAAGATGAAATCTAACTATATATATTCCTAGTCATAGAACATAACAATGTATTTCATACCTTGTAATTTAGTAGATATTCTAGTTTCCATTTGTTGGTGAAGGTTCTTACTACATTTCTGGAATTTTGTAATCTCCAGTGAGCATTAAAAAATTATATACTCCAATATTTATAACTAAAGTTTTAATTTGATCTATCCAGCACTCATAATCATTCCCATAAAAAATAGGTGGTATGGTTGGGTTCAGATTGTCAATTGATTCAATATTCATTACTACCATCTTATAAAACAATACTTTTCCACTCCACACATTAGTGTAGTAAGTAATTATAAACAAAGGGTAGAAAAAAATTTCTTACAGAAAGAAATAATGAAATTAAAAAAATCAATAGAAACCTTTTTCTGATACTAATTTTTGGGTCTTAATATAGATATAAATGAATATGAGATGACATAATACAAGGGGGGGGGGTGAATAGTAGATTTAAATGTTTTTTATTTAAAATCTTAAGAATGAACTTAGTTTAAGAGGTCTTAAAATAATACAATTTATATCCAATACAATTGACCATACGGGTCCTGGATCCGATGGATATAACATGATATGATATGATACAATAAGTTATTAAAAAAATTGTATTTGAAATGAATACAATGATCAGAGTAAAACAAATAAAAATTATTCTACCATATAGTGTATAGAATCTTTTAATACAATATGTAATGAATGTATTAAAATAATTATAATAGAAAATAACATGAATAGAAATAGGAAACAAAGAAATTCTCTTTCTATTACAAAGGCAACATAAAATAAAATGTATTACACATCTTTTACCCCAAAGTGTTGGGTATCCTTTCACCTAGGATAAAAGGTCTGTCTTACCACCACCAGGGTAAGCCTTCGATATGACTATCGACACATCTATATTTCTATCCTTAGAAGCCCTTCATTTATAAGGTAAACAACACCTCTGTCTTTAAAATACTTGAAATACCTCAATACAACTATCGGTTGCACCATCTTCCTATCCTAGGAATTCCACGATCATTATCATAATGATCGGTCGCACAAAGAAAAACAAATCCCTTATGGAAATACAAAAACCAAGAATGATCCATTCATGTTTTGTAATTTCAAGGCTATTGCACGAAGAAAGAAAGATTTCACATTATCTCTCTCTAGAGAATGGATGTTACAAAAGTTTTATTCTCTAGTTCGAATGACTTTCTATATATAGGCCTCAGGTTCCAACAGTCATATTTCCTCCAACGATCATATTTCTCTAGAAAATTCAGATGGACTTGGAGACCTGGAATTATAATGGTCAAAACCAATTGAATAAAGGAAATTGTTTTTATTTGTATATAATTAACACAATGAAATTTTTTTAGTTAGAAATCAATAAGTACATAAGTATAAAAGAAAGGGTAATATGAAATATCATGAAAAACATGTATGCTTTACTAGAGTAAGATATGAGTATAATGCATTACATGAGTACGATACATAACTTGGTTAAAATGCATATTGTGATTATGATGAATATCATGTTTATGATACATAACACAGTTATGATGCTTAACATGTAGAATATGAATATTTTGGTTACGATTCATATCTTGGAAATGATACATAACATGGTTATGATGCATGGTTACGATGCATGATTATGAAGATAAAAAATTAATGTGATTATGATTTTAAAACAATTTATAAGGTTACTATGGGAAACAATATAAGTGGTTACAATGAGAAACACTATATGTCATTACAATGAGATACAATAGTATACGATTAAGACAAGAAAACAACATGTATGATTATGGTATATTTGACTATGATGAGAATAAAACATATATGAAAAACAAAATATGTTATTATGAGGGAAAACAACAACTTATGATTACGATGCAATAAAACAACATATGATTACGATGTAAAACAACATGATGTTTGTGATTTCCAAAAAAAGATTAATGGGAATGTTGAAACACATTTAGACTTAATAAAATCTACTTGTTTAATTGGATCTCCTAAGGTAGTGACACCATTGATTATTTCAGTCAATCTTCCATTCATATTTGTGATACATTCACCATCATACAGTTTGGAGGTGTTAAATTTCATATTTTCATTGTTTTATATTAGTTTCCTAACATTATTAGTCCCTTCATAATAAATAGAAATATTTTTTACTATCTTATAGGTAGTAGTACATTGAGATAAGTGATTAAAATAACTTTGAAAAAGTCCCCATATAAAAGCATTCATGGATTTTTACTTGAAACTATACTTAACTTCTTTAACAACATCCCATGTTTTTGGTTCTTCAAGGATTTCATAATATTTGAAAATCTTCATATATAATTTTAATCCACAATTATTTAAATAAATAATCATTCATGCTTTCTCGCATCCATAATTTTTTCCCTTAAAATAAGGATCACAGACCATGGACATTCCTTCTTTTAATTCGATCATCAAAATCTATCTTTATATAGACCTTTTACACAATATTATAAGATATTATCAAAATTCTTCAAAATTAACTCCTTTGATACTAATTGTTAGTTCATAATAATATAAAGATACACAGGGGGGATGAATTGTGTAATTTTAAAAAACTTGAAAAATTCAATTTTTATCCCTGTTTGTATGTTATGGATATATGTACCATTATCTTATCTAAAATATTTATGTAGTGGGAAAAGAGATAATAAGACCAAAAAATTTTTATAGTGGTTCAGGTCACAAAGATCCCATAGTGCACCCCACCAATTCTATCTTAGAGTGTTGGATGACTTTCACTAATTAGGCCCTCTTATATTAGATCTTTGTAACAGAGTAAAGGTAGTTAACACCATTAAAACAATTATTCTTTAGGGACTTCTAGTTCATTTAAATGGAACCAAAATATCTCCATCATAAAATGATAAGTGGAAACCCCACCAAAGAGTAAGTACGAGCAATTGATACTCTATGAAAACAAGATTAATTGATTTGATTGAGAAATATATTTAGCTCATAGTTATAGAAAGAACTAACAGATAATGGATATTATTATTCATAGATAATAATATAGAAGAAATAATTACATTAAATAGATCTTGTTTGCAAATGATGTTCAATAAATACAACAACAAAATGGTAGAAGTAGTAACAGTAGAACAATAGTCAAACAACACAAGATAAAAACATGTATGTATCCAAAGTGTCTATCATCATAATATTATATATGTTCATTCTTATTCAAAAATTTACTTTTTCTTTGAATGATATAACCCCTTAAATTTTACAATATAAAATAAATTTTCTATTGGTTAAATAGATAAAAAAATATGACGTGATAAATCTTGAATATTTTAATTTTAAAACGTTAAATGTAAGTCGTAACTTCCCTAAAAAAGGGATTATTTAATATATTTAACATTAACCTTTGAATAAGTCTTTAAAAATATTTAAAATATAATAAATAATCTAATCAAGACCATTTTTGATATCTCAAAAAATATCTTGAATTTAAACATCATAGTTGACCAAGTAAAACAAAGGGTTACCATGTAATGTATGGATAACAATGTATGGTTAACTTCAAAAAATTGGGTTGATGAATTGTAAGTTAGTTTAAAAAACATAGGTTTTCTTAAATAATTTATGGTTCTTGATCCATACTTTTACAATATCACATGGTATATGATCCTTATGTTTAATCTAAACATAGGGTTTGAAAACCATACGTTCATCTTACAAGCGTTAGGTCTGAAATTTTTTTATAGATTACTTAAAAACTAATCCAAAGAAAATTAAAATAGAACATTAAACCACAAATAAGATAAATATCTAAAGATTTTTAATCCTGAAAAACATTATAATTAATTCATTTAGTAAAACAAAAAAGGGTATTTTTGAGCATCAAAATCCACAAAATTCATAGAGCATTATTGAGACAATACATTCCCTATAAGAGGGAAGAAACATTAGTTACAATTATATTAGTTTCTCTAGTGTTGGATTTAAATTAGTATTTTTCTTGTCATCAACCTAAATATGTAATTTAGAAGTGTGATTGGTATATTTGATTAAATCTTCAAAATAAATTTAATTGGAACATATAACTATTTCCAAATTTAAACTATTTTCAAAAAACTATTCATTTGAAAAATAATGTGTTTTCAGGGATTATCATAATATAATTATTTCATCAAACATTTCAATTTATTTCTCACAATGACAATGAATTTTAAAAAAAATAGTGTAATAATTGATTTCTCTTCATGTGGTTATCTCATTTAATATAAAATTACAAGGTTCGTTATTTATTTATGAAAATCCATTAAAATTATTCTTTTATTAATATATATTATGGTTTTGGTACCCTTAATAAATATTCTACCAATAATTAAATCTGAATGGGATTGAAAAATTTCTCTTCCAGGATCATAAGGTAAAAATAATAATTTCACTCTTACTAGAGCATCATCCAGTACTCCAATTGGGTATATAGTGGTTCAATGATCATATTGTATGACCACTTTAGTTATATTTATTTCTTCTATCTGCAGAGAAGAATAACATGACTAAGGAACTAAATTAATTGATCCTCATAATCACATAAAACATTTGTAAATGTGAGTACTGTTATGGTGTAAGGGAATAGTGAATATACACAGGTCTTGAAATTTCCTAGGTAATTGTGGGGTTACAAGGGTAGAGACAAATAAACCTAAACATACATTTTAATATCATTGTAATTTATTCTTCTTAGTTTACATATCCTTGATAAATCTTACATACCTTGAGATTTGGTGGATGGAATTGACTAAAGGTAAGTTAACCTCCACTCTCTTGAATGTTTTTGAAACATCTTATTTCAGTGATTCTTTAATGGTTTGTTTGGGTCATTTTATCCTTATAGGTAAGGGAGATTGGCGTTTATATAGGCCTTCAATTTTAGTGTTTCCTTTATCCTAATTCTCTAGTGGTGATTATATAATGAGTTCCTCTTTATGTTCCTTCTTAGGGTATGATTATCCGTTCCCTTTGGCCTATACACATCAATTTCTAGCTTCCAGTTGTGATTATTAATTGGTCCTAACCTATTTACCACTCCTTAAAGAAAAGGAATAAACATTTACATTGATGTTAGGAATTTATTAATCTAGGAGTTCACCTGATCATTAATTTAATGAATCATTGATGGTAAATATGATCAAGACATACTAACCTTTCATCTACACCAATTATAATCTTTGAGTGGTGAGGGCCATTTTTTAGTTGGATTGATACTCCAGAAGTTGTATTGGAAGGTTATTTATTGAGGTTTATTGATTCTTTACTTATCGACAACTTATATATGGCTGAGAAATATATCTCTGAAATGGTGATGGATAGAGATATGGTTAAAATCTAATTATAAATTCTTCCTTTGATGATAATAGTTTCCAGTTTCATATTGAATGTTTTAATACTATTTGATCATTAGTTTATATTTTTTTCCACTGGTACTACCACTGGTGCATAACTTTACATTTTTTAGTTCCTTAAACTTGAGGGAATCCATCTATGTAATGTTCTATGAAATAGAAAAGTTGTAATACTAGAGGGGGTGTGGAAGGTGTGGTTTCCTAAACCTAATTTAATTCTAACTACATTACAAGTGAGGTTAGTTCGTCAATTTTATTGTCAAGAAAAGAATATCTAGAAGTATTTACCTTACATACTCCTCTTGTTGTGGATATTTCAATAAAATGTTGTGAGTTTTGTGAGTTACACTCTATTAATTCTCTATCTACAAGAGGTGACTTATTTATTAATTATATACTAAACAAGTATCTAATAGATTTATATCATCATCCATCAATCCTTGGTAAATGAATCCTAGGAAATGATGATATTCAATGGGATGATGTGGTTGGGATGGAAAAGACCACTTGAATCTCCCCCAAAATTCATATATAGTTTCCCTAATTTCTTTTTTTTATCACATAAATATCCTTTATTATTTGGTTACACATTGATGTATGAAATGATTTATATATAAAGTCCTTTTAATGTTTTTATGAAGTGGTTAATTCTCCAAGTAGCAAGTTTTATAGCCACTATTTTGATAACCCTTTAAGGGATAATGGAAAGGCCTTTTATATTATTTGAGCCTCAAGTAATCTTATAGGATTTATGTTGGTGCATACATCCTTAAATTCATTCAAATTCATTTGTAGATCCTCTTTTGAAAAACCATTAAATTTGGAAAATAATTGGATCATTCCAATTCTAAGATCACAATATTGTTGGTTATTCAATGGAAATAGTTAGTAATTATTATTACTTTTGGATGAATAAAAAATTATAAGGGTTCTATTTAGTTGAACCAAAATATCCTTCATCATTTCAATTACCAAGGCATATATAGTATAAAAATAAGAAGATGGTGGATAGTTAGTCAATGGAATCATGATAAAATCTCTCTCTCTATTTACTTATTGGTCCTTAGATTCTTAATTCATTCAAAATATTTTTTTTGAAAATATAGATCAAATACATAAAGGTGATCCAAACTATATATGGTCCTTTATCAAAACCATTTCAAATAAAACAAAACAATGGATGCAACACTAGCCTGATTTCTCTAAAATGTTGTTTGGTTGATAGGGAGTATATCACAGGGATCCTCTAAAACAATATTTTGAACCCAAATTAATTTATAAGTAGTGGGAATTAGGTTTTATCTAGATATTGGAGTGTTATGAGTGTGTTTTACCAATTAATATGGTTTTGATGTGTATTAAAAAAATTTATGAATAAATCTATCATGGAAGGAAATTGGGTTGGTTTTAAAATCAATTTTAATGATAGTGATATGACCTTATATTATCCTATAATTATCGTTTTAAATCATTACAGTATTTTTATCATGATATATATGAAATATAATAAGATATCACTGATTACCCAGACCTAGTTTTTTCATCCAGAATAAAGATATACAATAATCATTTTATATGCTTATCCTTCCCTTCAAAGCGATTAGATATCCCTAATCACTCTCAAATTAACCCAATTATCACTATCTTAGGAAGTGATGTAAATCAATGTGTCTTGTGTGTAAAAATCCTATAAATAGAGAAGAAGAATTTAAAATCAATGATTAGTAGAAACCTCTAACTGGTTAACTAATTATACACTTACATAGATAATAATGAATAAGATATTTAACATTAATAATAAGAATTCACAAAAAGCAGATACACAGATTATATTAGGGTTAACAAATAATTCTCTAGTGTGTTATATGTAGAGACCCTGAAGCCTGAAGTACATGGACATTACATTACTTTGGAGGAATACTTAATACATAACAAAAAACAGACACACAAGGACCGTAATAGTTTAGTGTCTTTGGAAACTTGGAATATAATCTTCTAATCATGGTGAAAGATCTTCAACATCTCCCATAATGATCTTCCCTTTTTTTCTTACCTAAAACCTTTCTTTATATCCTGGGGAAAAGAAAACATAAAGGGGTGAGCTTAAATTCCCAGTAAGGGTAAACATAGAGAACATAAAACAATCCATAAACATTTGAATGCAAAAACTTGAACATAAAATCTAAACCTCAAAATCTTGAGCAAAGACATGAATCTTGGAAGTACGTAAGGAATATATCATAAAGTAACATCAATCAAGATAAAATAGAATGGGAATAAAACATGTAATTGTGGAAACCATTCATCACTTGTTATGATTTCCATAGTAGCCAAGACATTGCTGCCAAGACCATCTTAGTGGACAAAGTCCCTTTTGGAAACGAGTTCACTCATCGTTTCAGTCCTGTAACACTGAACCAGATTAACTTACCATTCCATCCATGTCTATCTCATGAGATATAAATCTTTACCCAATTTATTGGGGAGATATATAGGTCCCACCCATCTCATAATGAAATCATTTTTACTTGTGCCATAATATAATCTTAAAACATTCACCATAACCCAAAGAATAAAATGGGTTTCATAAACATTATCCCATCATATCATAATCCATATAAAACAAATAGAAATTTTATAATAAGAAAAGTGAAACCATGTAAATCATAGAGACAATAAACTTGAAACATACACATATGAAATAATTTCATCTTAGATGGAAAATGGTTTTGATAAAACATTTGAAATGAATTCTTGAGGAAAATATTCTTTCTTCTTCAAAATCATTTTCTTTTCAAAAAATTCCATGGACTTTCAAAATAAGAGTATTTTGTTGAAAATATTAATAAAATATTTTGGAGTAAGCTTCATGAAAATAAGGATTTATAAAACCTTAAAAATCCTTCCATTCCATATAAGTTAAAAAAACATTCTTCTCGTACCTTTGTCAGAAAAGTCAAAAATTACCTCGTAAAAGAAAGATTCCATACATACCAAGTATTAAAAGACAAAAATGGGTAAAAAGGACTTTAAACATACATTATTTATTTTATAAAACTTATACATGGATGATAAATATAACCTCAGTAAATACTTACGTATAAGCAATCTCGGATAGAAAACAATTGAGATTGCAACATTATCCCTTACCTTATGTCTGATATGCTTCGTATGTATTTGAACCACCTTTATAATGATTTAAATAATGTCATTTAATTATTATATAATCATATTCATTGTTATGATATCATATATGGTTCACTTATGACTTTATATTACCCGTTCTTTTGTAAATTCCTTGTTAAAGAGCGTTTTGGGTAAAATCGTTTCATTTATCGTATGTGTTTTGACTTTTCATTCTTGATATTATTAATTATATACTGATTTACATAATTCCAGAATGTAAAACATGATTTATATATAATATATATTCATCATATACATATATATTATAGATCGATAAAAGGAATGAAATACACCGTTCATGGAGACGGTAGGCCGTACATACGCATGAACGCTGCTTTCGTTTCCTTATTGAATTGAATGAAATTAAGTATATGACATAAATATATATACACATAAATCCAGTATCATTATTATTTAATATATTTCATGATTACTTATTTTATATACTTTATAATCATTCATGAATGGGTAACATGGAGAATGAATCTCATCGCGTCGTGGAGACGGTAGTCCGTACGTACGCACGAGCGATGATATCATTCCCATGATCGTGGAATTTTATTGAAGTGTATGTATAATATTTCAGAATCAATATCACTTTGAAATAATCATATATAGTAATTATTTACACCATTATACCCATCCAAGTAAGATGGTCGTGGAAAATAGATTACACCACTGTGTGGATACAGTATTCCATACGTACGCACGCACGGTGATTTTATTTTCCGTAGGATGGATATATGGTGAAATAGGGTTGTTTCATACTTATAATAACATAACAGTATATGAGTGATAATGATGTTATTACTTCATAATGAAAAAACTAAATAAGAATAAGTGGAAGAAGAAATAAAGTTGAAAGAATCGGTAACGGACATTACCTCTTCTTTGAAGTGCCTCTTTGAGACCTCCTCTTAGGGCACTAAAATTGTTCTTTGAAAAATACCCGGACCTCTAGGATGTCTCTAGGGAAGTGGAGGAGAGAATTTTTCAGGGGTTGACCGAGCTTGAAGGCTCAAAGTGGTGTGAGGAAGAGAGGGAGGAGGTTCCCTTTTATAAGGGAGGAGAGGGGCACCTTTGGAAAAACTAAAAATATTATTTTATTATAAAGACATATTCGGTTTTTAATAGCTAAAAATTGAGTTATGTCGAAGCTAAGGTGAGGAGGGTTCGAAATCCCCTCATCCAATATAATTTAGACAAGTTTAGGGTTCTATTTTAACCTTATCATTTAGATTTAACTTTAAGTTAAATAATTTTTCTTTTACCATGTCTTCTTGTTTTCTTACACTATAAGGTTAATAAACTTACTATAACAAGCCAAACGAACCCCAAGTTTTTTATTATTAATAAATATAACCTTATCTAAGTCATTTTGCAGAACCTTAGATTTTTAAGAATTAATAATATAATATTAGTTTTAAAAACTATTTTATTTCAATTTTGACACTATTAGGTAATTTATTTTTGTGAAAAACATAACAGAATTATTGGTTCGAAAAGGTTTAACTAAATCAATACTAACATGTCATATTAACCTATAAAATTAGTTTAATTCATAAAATGTCTCAAATTACATTTATTTGGGTATTTATAACATCAATTATGTCAATATTTCATTAATAAGATAATTATTGTATCATCATTGTGTCATAAATGAATTAAATTATTTAAGGTTTAAAAATTACAAATAAAATACCATTATGTAGGAAATATTTTTATCTTTCTAATTAATATTTATAGTCGAATTTATCTTATGTATAACTCTATATTAAAAATGTTTTACTTATTAAACTTTGATTTTAACAATTTTAACCCTTCTTTAAATAAATTAATATTAAATGTCCTAATCTAATCCAAGTGGTCCTAAATGGTCATATTTTATTCCTAAGGTTGTTTTTGGTCGAATTACACTTATCCAATAGAATTATGACATGTTTTAGGGTAATAATAATATCATTTTTACCCTTAATTACCCTATTTACTTTTAACCGTGGTAAATAAAAGTAAAAAGTTACTATTCACCAAAAATTATTTTCATCTCATTGAAACACATTTTACTTACTGACATCAACTTTTTCTCTCGGATTTTTGAAATTCCATTCACAAAAGCGGTAAAATTATGTTTTATGTAAATTTGAAAATTCTCCTAGGAGGGGTAAAAGACGGTGAAAAGTTCAATAAAATTTTTATATATCTAAAATTATTATAAAATGACTCCAATGAATTGCATTGAACTTATATAGGTATTATGCATAAATTTTGACCTAAAATAAATTTAAATAAAATAAATAATTATTTAAATAGAAAAGTTGGTTTTTAAATAGTAACCTAGTGTTTTCACTATTCATCAAAAATTGAAAGTTTTCAAAAAAATACAAAAATTTCACCCTAGGATAATTTCGATATTCCGAATCCAAAAATGAAGTCCATTTTGAAAAATAAAATTTACAAAATTTCAAAAATTGGGTATTACTATTCATAACGGCTAGTTTATATAACATATCATTGTTTAGAGAAACTCGGTATTGCGTACAACACACGCTATCGTGGAAGGTCGCGATTGCATGTAATGCATGCCAAGTCAGGGATGTGTGTTGTGCAAGCTCCTTTTGGTGTAGTGTACAGAACAAGACATTAATGAAATTAAAAAGAATATTTTTCATAAAGTCTCAGGGTGTTACATTATACCCCCCTTAAAATGAATTTTTCCCTCAAAATTCATCGGGGTTATAAATGGTTTACTACTCGAAAGTTTCTTTAATAGAAACCCACATCGTAAAAAAGGAATACCAAAACATGGATTTAAAAAGAAAAGTATGAAACGTAACAGTTACCCAAATTAACTAATCACTGGGTTTCCACATAGGATAACATAGGTGAAAATATGGATATGGAAGAGAAATCTAACTGTCATGTTCTGATGGAGAGTGGTAGAGAACATGGATATGAAAAAGCCAACAATCACAAAGCCATAAATTTGTGATGATCTAGGGTACCATCTGATTCATCGGATATAAGGGCACTAGGACAACATTTTTAGTTTTCAAGATCATTTCCTTAAAGTTGAATAATTTGAATTAGAATAAATACTTTATTTTGGTACAATCTCACTGTTGCTCGTTCCTTGAACAATTTCCACTTCATCTCTTAATGAAATGAAGTTGAATTTGTTATTTGTGAAGTGTTAGCAGATCATGTGATAGAATGACACTTCATTCCATTTGTCTCAAACAAAAGGTTAGCAAAAGTTATTAAATATACATAAATCAATCTATAGTGAGATTAATCATATATAGTTCCTAAAATGGACGTATAATTCATATATCATACCACTTAATAAATAAAAACACATTTATACTAACTGGGGACTTACTGTAGGCCAGTGGTAGGCGATAAAGGCCTATCACACTTCGGTCATGGGTTCGATTCCCGCAACCATGTCCGACGCGACGGGTTGTCGCCCATCCTGCAGGTTGTCCTTTTTCTAAAAATACAATATTATAACTTTCCATCAATAATATCGAAAAAGTTCTAGCCTTAAACAATACTAACTTATGTCCAACATAATCCATTCTAATCTTTAGGCTTATCCAAAATACTGTTGTCCAATCTCATATTATAGTGAAAACGATTACCAGAGAGTTCATATAACAAGCATGTTAATACCATAATTGATCCCCATATATCATAAGATATGTCTTGTTGGTCACATTACAAACATTCTAAGGCCTTAATCATGTATTCTCTTCAAAAATGAATACCCATTGAACCTTAGTGAAAACATGAGTGCTGTCAAAAGTTAACTCTTTCCACATACCAAAATCCCAAAATTCTGTATACTCAAACCATGATATCACTTAGTCCTTATAAAAATCATGAGATCATGAATACAATCAAACATCTCATTATATTCTTATACCTTCATTATGCACATATCATCTGCTTTCCAAAATATTTGAATCACTTTTCATGGTTATCAGTACCACAAAATTATTGAAAACCAAAATAGACTAATACAAAAATATTCTAATACACCATAAAAGTACCTCAACAACATTATTCTTGAATACCAATACATAAAAACTTCAATCCATCCTCTTCAATGATTGTCCTAGAATATGTCCTTCCTTGATATAGAAGTAACTTTTTAGGTCAGGGCATTGAGTTGGGTAATGCCCATGTTCTCCACAAATAAGACATTGAACCCCATAACAGTCTGTCACTCTATGACCCTTTTCTACACACAGATAACATCTTTCCCTCCATTTGAGGTATTCCTCAAGTTTCTTCTTCCCTTCTTTAGAAATCTCAATCTTCCTTTCTTTATGCTCCTCAACATGCGAACATGCATAAAAGTCTATCTTTATCTTATTTGATGAATTAGGCATACCACTAAATTCCACCTTGTTAATCATATATCGCAATGACTGATTCGGCATAATCACAATATCTTCCTCTCTAGGCATTACACAATTTTGTTTCTCATAGTCACTAATTTTTACATTGGATTCAATGTTAACCGAATTCCTTCTGGTTCCCTCCATTGACTAAAACAAAAAAAAATTATGTGAGAGGCAAAAATCATGCTATGGAAAACAACATAATAAAGGGGGACTACCCTCAATATCTAGCATCTTAGGTTAAATTCTAATATCGTTACCGTAGTTCTAGGACTATATCCTACACGTATACTTATCCTTAGGGACATCCCTAGACAAACCATAAAAATATGTCTAGGGATCTCACTAACGTTTTCACATCCTAGTTTCCAAAGGTTGACTAAACCTTTCCTCTGATACCAACTATAGAGACTCGAAGCCTGACATACATGGAAATTACATTACTTTGGCGGAATACTTAATACATAATAAAAACAGACACACAAGGACCGTAATAGTTTAATGTCTTTGGAAACTTGGAATATAATCTTCTAATCATGGTGAAATATCATCAACATCTCCCATAAAGATCTTCCCTTTTTTTTCTTACCTAAAACCTTTATTTATATCCTGGGGAAAAGAAAACGTAAAAGGGGTGAGCTCAAATTCCCAGTATGGGTAAACATAGATAACATAAAACAATCCATAAACATTTGAATGCAAAAACATGAACATAAAATCTAAACATCAATATCTTGAGCAAAGACATGAATCATGGAATTACATGAGGAATAAATCATAAAGGAACATCAATCATGATAAAATAGCATGGGAATAAAACATGTAATTATGGAACCCATTCATCACTTGTTATGATTTCCATAGTAGCCAAGGCATTGCTGCCAAGACCATCTTAGTTGACAAAGTCCCTTTCTGAATCAAGTTCACTCATCATTTCTGTCCTATAACACTAAACCAGATTAACATACCATTCTATCCATGTCTATCTCATGAGATATAAATCATTACCCAATGCATTGGAGTGATATATAGGCCCCACCCATCTCATAATGAAATCATTTTTTACTTGTGCCACAATGTAATCTTAAAACCTTCATCATAACCCAAAGAATAAAATGGGTTTCATAAACATTATCCCATCATCTCATAATCCATATAAAACAAATAGACATTTCATCATAATAATAGTGAAACCATGTAAATCATAGAGACATTAAACTTGAAACATACACATATGAAATAATGTCATCTTAGACGGAAAATGGTTTTGATAAAACATTTGAAATGAATTATTGAGGAAAATATCCTTTCTTCTTCAAAATCATTTTATTTTCCCAAAATGCCATGCACTTTACAAATAAAAGTATTTTGTTGAAAATAGTCATAAAATCTTTTGGAGTAAGCATCATTAAAATAAGGCTTTATAAAACCGTAAAAATCTTTTCATGCCGTATAAGTTAAAAAAAATTCTTCTCGTACTTTTGTCGGAAAAGTCAAAAAGTACCTCGTAAAAGAAATATTCCATACATACCATGTAGTAAAAGTAAAAAATGGGTAAAAAGGACTTTAAACATACATGAAAACATATTTATAAAACATATACATGGATGATAAATATAACCCCAGTAAAGAGTTAGGTATAAGCAATCTCGGATAGAAAACAATTGAGATTGCAACATTATCCCTTACCTTATGTCCGATATGCTTCATATGTATCCGAACCTCCTGTATAATGATTTAAATATCGTCATTGACTTATTATAGAATCATATTCATTGTTATGATAACATATATGGTTCACTTATGACTTTATATTACCGGTTCTTTTGTAAATTCCATGTTAAAGAGCGTTTTGGGTAAAATCGTTTCATTTATCGTATGTGTTTCGACTTGTCATTCTTGATATTATTACTTATAAAATGATTTACATAATTCCATAATGTAAAATATGATTTATATATAATATATATTCATCATATTCATATATATTATAGTTCGATAAAAGGAATGAAATACACCGTTCATGGAGACGGTAGGCCATACATACGCATGAACGCTGTTTTCGTTTCCTTATTGAATTGAATGAAAATAAGTAGATGACATAAATATATATACACATAAATCCAGTATCATTATTATGTCATATATTTCATTATTACTTATTGTATATACTTTATAATCATTCATTAATGGTTAACATGGAGAATGAATCTCATCGCGTCGTGGAGACAGTAGTCCGTACGTACGTACGAGCGATGATATCATTCCCATGATCGTGGAATTGTATTGATATGTATGTATAATATTTCATAATCAATATCACTTTGAAATAATCATATATTGTTTTTATTTACACCATTATACCCATCCAAGTAAGGTGTTGGTGGAAAATAGATTACACCACGGTGTGGAGACGGTATTCTGTACGTACGCACGCGCGATGATTTCGTTTTCTGTAGGATGGATAGATGGTGAAATACGGTTGTTTAATACTTATAATAAAATACCATTATATGAGTGATACTTATGTTATTACTTCATAATGAAACAACTAAAGAAGAAGAAGTGGAAGAAGAAATAAAGTTGAAAGAATCGGTAACGGCCATTACCTCTTCTTTGAAGGGCCTCTTTGAGACCTCCTCTTAGGGAACTAAAATTGGTCTTTAAAGAATACCAGGACCGCAAGGATGTCTCTAGGGAAGTGGAGAAGAGAATTTGGAAGGGGTTGGACGAGCTTGAAGGCTCAAAGTGGTGTGAGGAAGAGAGGGAGGAGGTGCCGTTTTATAAGGGAGGAGAGGGGCACCTTTGGAAAAACTAAAACTATTATTTTATTATAAAGTAATATTCGGTTTTTAATAGCTCCAAATTGAGTTATTTCTAATATAAGGTGGGTATGGGTCGCAATTCTCTCATCCAATATAATTTAGACAAATTTAGGGTTCTATTTTAACCTTATCATTTAGATTTAACTTTCAGTTAAATAATTTTTCTTTTACCGTGTCTTCTTGTTTTCTTACACTATAAAGTTAATAAAATTACTATAACAAGCCAAATGAACCCCAGGTTGTTTATTATTAATATATATAACCTTATATAAGTAATTTGGCCAAAACTTAGATTTTTAGGAATTAATAATATAATATTTTTTTTAAAAACTATTTTATGTTAATTTTGACACTATTTGGTAATTGATTTTTCTGAAAATCATAACAGAATGATTAGTTCTAACAAAGTTAACTAAATCAATACTAACATGTCATATTAACCTATAAAATTATGTTAATTCATAAAAAGTCTGAAATTACATTTATTTGGGTATTTATATCATCAATTATGTCAATATTTCATTAATAAGATAATTACTGCATCATCATTGTGTCATAAATAAATTAAATTATTTAATTTATAAAAATTAAAAATAAAATACAATTATGTAGGAAATCTTTTTATCTTTATAATTAATATTTATAGTCGAATTTATCTTAGGTATAACTCTATATTAAATATGATTTACTTATTAAACTTTAATTTTAACTATTTTAACCCTTATTTAAATAAATTAATATTAAATGTCCTAATCTAATCCAAGTGGGACTAAATGGTCATATTTTATTCTTAGGTTGTTTTTGGTCGAATTACACTTATCCAATAGAATTAGGACATGTGTTAGGGTAATAATAATATCATTTTTACCCTTAATTACCCTATTTACTTTTAACCGTGGTAAATAAAAGTAAAAAGTTACTATTCACCAAAAATTATTTTCATCTCATTGAACCAAATTTTACTTACTGACATCAACCATGTCTCTCGCATTTTTGAAATTCCATTCACAAAAGCGGTAAAATTATGTTTTATGTAAATTTGCAAATTCTCCTAGGAGGTGGGTAAAAGACGGCGAAATGTTCAATTAAATTATTATATATCTAAAATTATTATAAAATGACTCCAATGAATTGAATTGAACTTATATATGTATTATACATCAATTTTGACCTAAAATAAATTTAAATAAAATAAATAATTATTAAAATAAAAATTTGGTTTTTAAATAGTAACCCATTGTTTTCACTATTCATCAAAAATTGAATGTTTTCAGAAAAATACCAAAATTTCACCCTAAGATAATTTCGATATTCCGAATCCAAAAATGAAGTCCATTTTGAAAAATAAAATTTAAAAAATTTCAAAAATTGGGTATTACTATTCATAACGGCTAGTTTATATAACATATCGTTGTTTAGCGAAACTCGGTATTGCGTACAACACACACTATCGTGGAAGGTCGCGATTGCATGTACTGCAAGCCAAGTCAGGGATGTGTATTGTGCAAGCTCCTTTTTGTGTAGTGTACAACAAAAGGCATTAATGAAATTAAAAAGAATATTTTTCATAAAATATCAGGGTGTTACATTATCACTAGATAAATTAAAGAAATTGAAAAAAGAAGAAAATAAATCCCATCAATAGTAGTTCACTTCAATCGATCACCGGTGCCCCCTTTCTTTGATTGATTTTTGTCCTCTTATAGCATGATAAGGATCTTTATGTACACTGTAATAGATCTGCACCCTACATTAATATAATGGTATTATTATTCTCCCTTGATCAAATTTCTATCTTCCTTAATCTTCTTAGTTCTCTATTCCAAGATCATATTCCTTTAATGATTACAACATACATAAATCAAGGGTCTAAATTATTTAGTTGAGAACACTCTCATAGATTCCCATTGGATTAGTACATTTCCAATGATATTCACATTTATTATAAATTGGATAAATTTCATATTTTACTTGAGATTCCACTTTTATGATTTGGGAATATAGAAGAATTAGAATTGATTTATAGTCAAACCTTATTTGTTTTGGGAATTTCCGAGGTACTCTTACATAGACTCTTAATGGAGTACCTTAATGCAACTACACTGGTTATGGAAATGAACAACCATTATGTAGTGAATTTTATATTAGTTTTATCTTTATCTACATCTACTTAATAACTTTATATATCATGTGGATCTTACTCTTTACATTTAAATATCCTAATTTCTTACCATTACATGAGTATTGCAAGGGGTGACCATTTTGTAGCATGTAGGGTTCCCCAATGACCTTCATAAAACATAGTGGGTGAGGATTTTTCTACCTTCATATAGTAATTGATTTTGGTTGTTGGCATTTATAAAACAACACTTTTACATTGACATAACCTTTTTCTTATTCCTTATACCTTTACAAAGCATATTGGGGAATCCTGGTACCTTTATAAAACACATTTTACATTCACAAAACATTGATTGTTTACCTTTACATAAGTTTCTATGGATAAGTATTTCCTAAATGCAGTGATATATACACAAATGAACCTTATATATCCTTCCATTATTCTTGAGATAACCCTTACTTGAGTAAAATCAAGCTATAGTGATGAACTTTATGCAATGTAATAAGTTTCACAATCAGTAGGAAGCTCACATCTTATAACATTGAAGTCATAAATTTCTATGACAATTTTTAATATGGGTATTTCTTATGATCCTAATGTCATACATTTTAGTCAAACAATTTTTAGTGAAATATTATGATCAAGGCAAAAATAATTATGATCACACCCACTATAGTATTATCCTTGGGATTTTTTACAATGGATTTTTATGATGAAATCATATTCTTACTATAAAAATTCATATGATCTTTATTTTTTCACATTAGATGATTGGTCAGGGGAATTCATACTATTGATCCATAAAGGTCTTATGATTATATCATGCCTTTTTCAATTTTTATCCATAGACTGGAAATAAAGAAAGATAAAAATTCTCAGTATATGCCATTTTTAGATTAAATTTCAAAATAATAAAAACAATTACAAATAAAGAAAATTTTTAGGTTAACACATTATGCTCATTTTTCAAATTAGTGTTTTATTTTTCAATTAATTCCAAAAAAATTAAAAAAAACATTTATAAATCATGATTTAATCCATTTGTAATTTTAATTCAAGATTCACTAAAGTGAAAAAATTGGGTAATTTCTAAGGATTTAAACAAATTGTGTGGTTAATTTATAATGGAAAATAGTTCAAAATTTGAAAATATTGTCTCTCATCATCTAAAAAAACATACCATATAAGTTTGGCTGTTAAAAGAATCATGTAAAAATACAACACAACACAAACTCAAAAAAACTACAGGGTAACAAAGATTCATTTTAAGTGTATTTTAATTTTAAAAATAAAGGATATAAAGGTGGCCTTTTAACCAAAACATCCCTCACCCCTACCCAAGGGAACTGAGGGAACCTATTTCAGGGAAACTATGTTCATTCACTAAAACTCTACCCATCTCGAGTTGACATACCACATGACACATATTTATAATCAAGCCTTCAGTCATTAGATGTTGGGGAATCAAACTAGTGTTCAAGGGTCCATTGTGGACCTTTACACTTCTATTCTATCTGGTGGTGTTTAATTTAAGAAAATAATTATATAATTAAAGGATGATCGCCCATAGTAGTGAAACCACATATCACATGCCACATAAACATTACAAGTAAACCTTAGGAAGATATTAAGGGACTACCTACCTCATATGGAATTTTTCCCTATAACAAACTTATACATCATCATCCAAGATCATGCAAGCCTCCTCCAAGATTGTATCAATTCTTCAGATCCAATCTAAATACACAAAATACAAACAATTAATTATAAAAATTTATAAATAAATTTTCAATTGGATCCAAATAAAAATAATTTCTTAAAAACATATTGGTACATCTCATCGCAAAGAAATCCTAACCAATTGCGCTCTAAAGGCCCATGGAATATACCCAAAACTATCATTGGAAAAACACTACAACTAACACATAATAATCCTCCACTTTCATCAAATTTAATAAAAAATACTAAATAAATTAGAACAAAATATTAACTTTTTTTGAAATGTGTGAAATGGTTTCTGATCATCATTTTGAGACATCCTCTATACAATCCATGAAAAATCCCCTATACATCTGTATAATTCCTCTAGGATTGAGCATAATATGTACTAAATCCTCGTCAAAAATCACACCAAATCAGAGGCAATAAAAGGGAAATAATGAATGATGGGAATATAGGAATAACTTACTTAGATCACCATGAAAAAATTCAGAAAAAGGTCTATTTCAATGGGGTTGATCGAAGGGATAAAGAGGGGGAGATCTAGAAAAAATATCTTTCCTAGAGTAATTGTTTTAATAAAAACCAATGGTTCTAACCCTAAAATTATTGGACTTTACCAATTAAAAAATTAATATGTAGCTTAGTCATGGTTCGACTATGGGGGTCATAGTGTGATGCTCCATCGCTCAACCAGGTTGTGGTGTATCCCACCCAGTTCATGATGTGGACTCCCCAAGAAGAGGGGTTAAACCTTAGAAAAAAACCATAATGGTATGAACAGTGTAGGTTGTAGTGATACCACTATAGGAAGAGGTATCAACCCTCATATATTGCATACCAATTACATATGCATCAAAACTACACCTTATCCCTCCTCATCCCTCGTAATAAAGCCTCATCCTCTCTCATATTTCGATTCCCCACACTCCTTGCATCATAGGGCTCTAACCATGACACCCCTCATGACTAGCTACCACTAAAGAAAATAGAAAATGGGAGGAGGTTACCCTGAACCCACTCAAATGCTCTCCTAGGAATGTGATAGACCTCCCCTGACCTAATACATGTCAAAAAACATCTTCTTTAGATGTCCCAACCCTTGGGATTCCATTATTAAACCTGACTATTATAACTTCCCCTACACTGGGAGAACAATTCAAATTCCCAATAAAATTCACAAATTGTAATGAAAGTTCATTTTATAATATCCCCAACATAAAATTTATCATCCCTAAGAAGTCATGGTGGTCTTAATTCATCCACCATGACATGTCTCAATCATCAATTCATGATCAAATCATTATATTCTATCATATAATATTGAATGATATTCTTCAACACAACTAAAAACACCATGGGGAATTATTCATTAAAATCCAAGGCATCCACTTGGTACCCTCACAAAAACCAAGATAATGATTAATTTCACTCATGTATCCTATGTCACCATGATGTCATCAACCAATTAATCCCTGTGAACATAGTGCTCACCTCCATAAGACTTTGACCGTAAAGTTCAATTATGATCCATGGTGCTTCCTACCATCAAAATATCTTGTTGAGAACCCATTATTTGTAGTTTACCAGCACACTAGATATGGTTTCCAAATCACCGATCTTAATCCCACACAAAAAACCATTTGGTCCTCCCATGGACAACCTTTCCAAAAAATGCTTGACTTCAACCACCGATGCAATATCTCATCACCTAATCATTAATACTTAATCACAATTGGAATCATGAGTTTATCCAAACACCCACTCTAAAGTATGATTCTAAAACATAGTGTAATTATAATGTTGGGTCTTTAAATGACCAAATTCATCATCATACTTCACTGATAAGAACTGATAGACTTATGATCTGACACACCCTTATATCACACCCAATCAATCTTGAACCGAATGAAAACATCTGGACACAACCCAACACCACATATGACTCCCAAATTTAGTTTTTACCACTAAATTCGGAAAACTAAGATCCACCTACACACCAACTTCTAAACTCCATCTTGATATCAACAAATAAGTCTCACCACATCCACGAGCCTTCCAAAATAAATACTATACATCTGAGACCGATTTGATTCTCCCCACTATAATAATATCCTCACCATCACATTAATAAACAAAAACTTCAATCTATGTGGAACACACTCCATCCATTACCACATGTAATGACTATATGTGGTCATAAAAATCATAATTTAATTTCAATGAAAAACATTAATCAATTTTTATTCCCTAATCACCAGGAACATCATTCTGGACATGGAGAAAAAGTACACCTATAATGAGGGTCACACCCTCCAATTTCCAATGGAGTACTCCTCACCATATGTATTTTCCTTTGAAAAACCTTGAGAAAAATTCTTTATTGGTTTTAAACATAAAAATGATGTGAATCCACCCAAGACATGCTAATCCCATCGTTGACAATACATACATGGACCAAGATCAGATAAACCATGTCATCACACTCTGTTCTACATCCTAGAGGGAGATATACCATTCTCATAAAAACCATGAGTTATTATGTTCGTAAGAATTTCAAAAAATCCATTGATCCTTATTCCACACATATCCACTCCCCAAAAAATATACTAAATGACTCCATGCATACCGAGCATACCCTTGACAACATGCATCAGCGATTTTCCAAAAAATCCATGATAGCTCTCACTCTCCTTTCACAAGGTAGAGTAAATATCTAAAGAAACCTCTATTTGGTTCATAACTATTATCCATCATGATCTAATTTAAAAAAATATTTGTAAAATACAATACCACCTTCTCACAAAACCGAACTAACACTGACCTACGTTTCACATCACCAAACCTATTGTCACACACTTAATCAACTGACCATGCTCCACTGCATGTTAATCTCTTCTAGAAATAATCATATCATTTATTTCTTTCCAATATACCTTACATATAACACATTTTAAGGAAATCCTCATTATTTCCCACCAACAAGGATTAATTCCAAAAACCGCAATCATCTAACCACGATCTACCCATCCATGATCTGAATATTTAGAACAATAATCCATGATATCATCAGGAAACGTGCTGGAAATCAATATGGTTAGGCATCCAAGTGATATTTCCCTTCAAAACCATACACCAATAAAAAAATTAATCTATTTTATTGAAATCATAAAATAACAATTCATCACACATGACTTTCCTCTACCCTCATAAGGGTATCCACATACTCCAGGAAACTCATGCACCACCACACTCACTCTAGGACTCTAATATACACATACCAAGAATCACATGACTAATTAGACCATACAATATCGGTAATCTATACTCTTTGGGAATTATCTTATCATACTACCCCTAATGGACTAGGTTATACTATATTCATATAATAATATCATCTTATGATGATTCATATCGAGTGAAACCATAGTCATATTGTTTAGTTAAGTAGAATTCCACCAAGAATCTATATAGTAAAAACAATATATGTTGTTGTTGAAACTTTATGTGTAAAGACCCAAACTTATCATAAATAGATACTATATCCTAATATATTAATATTTATTACATAAAATAATGATCCAATACAAAATCATATAGGTGTATTTCCTTTGAAAACATAGAAACATATATAACTAGTTCATAAGTGAACCATATAATCTCCTAGTAAGTTCTTCATAACTATCACCATTATTAGATATATCATAAATAATAACGTTTATTTTAACCTAGGTAAATGAAAATTAAGAATGGGTGATCTTATATACTCAGTAAGGGATAGTAAGGGAGATACTAGTATAACATGAGCATAAGGGTATGTGAACAAGAGAATGACATTTCAAAAACATACCCTACATATCATAGATCATAAACATGAGTCATGGAATAAATATTTGAAATTAATAGGACATGAATAATAAATAAATAACAGATAATAATCTATATATGAATAAAATTGGAATAATATACAAAATTGTTGAAGACACATAAGTAAAGAAAATAATTTCCTTAGTAGTGAAGGTTTCACCACTAGAACCATAATAATGGATTGGGGTCACCCCCAAAATCATTGTAGTAGTCAAGGGTTTCTCCCAAGATTATCATAATGGATTAGGTTAACTTACCAAACCCTTGTAGTAGACATGGTCCTCTACCATTGATTTCATAGTGGATATAGTCCCCTATTGAACAAGGTTCACTCCCCAGTTTAGTTCATTTTATCTCATGAGGTATCAATTTTTACCCAATGCATTACCAAGAGATATAGGTCCCACCCATAATATAATGAAAATAATATGTAAGTGTTCCAAAATATCAAAAAAACATTCATAATATCAAAACCCACGAAATGAAATGAAATTCAGAAACATTTCATCATAGCATAACCTGTGGAAAAGAAATGAGTTTTATAATCATTTCATCAATTAATCATAGAATAACCCATGTAAAAGGAATAGATTTCATAAACATATTTTCATAATAATAATAATAATCCATATATATAAATAATAAGGATGGAATCATTGTATCAAATCCCCAATAAATTTTAACTAACATCGAAGAATGTCATCTTAGATGGAAAATTATTTTGAAAGATCATCTGGATCATTTATTGAGGAAAATATATTTTCCACTTTTAAATCACTTATATAACAACTAAAAAAATCCCAAACATTAAATAACACATTTTCATTTAAAATAACCTATGAAGATTTTAACGTAATATTTAAATCATTGAGTGTTACTAATTCTAGGAAATACCTTTCATGTTGTACACATTAAAAATAAGATTCCATTCATATTTTCAGTAAAATAAAAAAGGGTGCTGTCTAGAAAACAACAAGAAGATACTTTTTAAAAAAAAGTCAAATATGGGAAAAAATTAATTTAAAAATCATATTTTGACTGTAAAAACATTACTCAAGACATTTTTATAAAACAAGAACATCGAAGAATATTGTTTTTGACTAAATACAAATAAATTAAGATTTTCCTTAAAAACATTCTTTTGGACTCCTGAGTACATAATGGGAAGAAAATGAGAGGAAAACATGTAATTTAAATAAATAACCATATTAGAAGAAAATTAATGAGTTTATTGAGAGATATATCATAATATTTCATTATCATAAACTTAATCATAAATAACCGTGATGAATAATGAGATTATAACATTAAACATTTACCCACTTTGGTATTTTTCAATAGTAAGAACCATGAAAGAAATAAAATCACATGAATATAGACACCCAATAATTATAATTATAATAATCATACAATAAATTCATATTTATTATATATATACCACAAAAAAAGAAACAATTGGTGCCTAAGGCATGTGTCCCACAAAAATAATAGTGAGATGGAATTCCCTTACCTCAAATATCGACTTTCTTAAAACATGTTAGAAAATATTATAAAAAAAATATATGTTTATTATAAATATGTCATGGAACCATAATAAGGTATATCATACCATAAATGATTTATTTATAACCTTTTATTACCCGTTTATTAATATTTTTTTTTCAAAATCATGTTTCAAGTAATAACTACTTCATTTTGATGCATGTTTTGGTTTCGTATTTTTAAACCTTTCAATTTGATCATGGTTACATCATATCCAATATTTTAAACATGTTATAAATATAATATATATTCAGGAAATATTTTTTTATAGTAATCCATTAAATTTAGAGATAGAAAATCAATTATATCGATCATGGAGACGGTAGGTCGTATATACACATAAACGATGTTTCCATTTTCTCGATGAATGGAAAGAAAGAAAGGTAAATATAAATTCACCTTTAAATAATAATTTTTATGTAATAGATACCATATATATTAATTAAATCTATCATTGTTACCATCCATGTAAAAAGTAAAATGAAAAACGCATCATATCACTGCGTGGAGGCGTTAATCCACACATACACAAGAGCGACGTTATCATCTTCCAACAGATTGGAAGGTAAGATAGTAGATATTATATTATAAATATATAATTATAATTAAGTCATAAATATCATATAAATATGTTTAAGACATATTTTATAGTTGGTTATGGAAAATCAATTACATTGGTTTGTGAGGAGGTAGTTCACCGTACACACAATTGACAGTTTCATTTCCAATTTGATGAAAGAGGAGATGGATATAGATTATTAAATTAATGTAATAAAATATAATTATGTTTTATATATTTAGTTTTTATATGATAATATTTTAAGTATATTTTTAGGAGTTGGAATAATAAATAAAACAAAAACACTTAGTTATAAACATTACCTCTTCTTTGGAAAACCTCCATAGGTTTGCACCAAAATCCTTATTTGGAGGGTTTCCTATAAAAATAATCCATATATTATGTGGGGATAGAATTAATGAATTTATTATTCTAGGTATTGGCTAAAAAAAGGTTTTAGAAGTGTAAACATGAGAGGATAGGGGGTTCTCTTTTATAAGTGGGGGAGAAGACATATTTTAAATATTAAAAAAAAAGGTGTACCCACGTTTTAAATAGAAAAAAAGGCTCCAAAATGGATCATTATAGAGACTTAAGAGATATAATATCGAAATATTTACATAAAATGGTATTTTTACATGTTTTTATATAATTTTAATCCTTATCATTTTAGTTTAACCCCATGGTAAACTCGTTTTAACCTTATATATGGTAATAAATTTTTATGGTTTTTCCAATTCATTTTTACCAAAAATTATGTGGAAGTTATAAATAATATTAATAATTAATATTCAAAATATAAAATCCATTTTTCTAAATTCTAGTAACATAATTGGAATTTTTAAATTTAAAATTAAACCCACAGACATGATGAAAAAGAGTTTTTCCAAAGATAAAATATTCCTAAGTATAGAAAGTTGTAATATCAAAAGACAAAATTAATTTGATTCTAATAACCAAAATTGGTTTAATAATAACATAATTGAACTAATTTTACTTTTTAAACTTTTTTATCCAGATTTAAATATTGAAATTATTTAAATAAAAATGCATTTTTAATAAAAATAAATATTTCCACTATTCATCAGAAAATTTATCTTTTTATAAAATTAAAAAAACACATTATGAAAATTTCAAAATTTTTATTAAAAAATTGAAGTTAATTTTTTAAAATAAATTTCCATATTTTTTCAAAAGATTATTTTATTATTTGTTCAGAAAAGGTAATAAATATCATTTTTGTGAAAATAATAATTTCAAAGCATACAAAGACTACTAAAAATTAAGTATGTATTTTCTAATATGTTTTATTTATCTAAATCATTTATTATTATTCTTAAAATTTTGTTTATTCATATTCATACCTCCATATTTAATATCAAGGTTATAACAGTAATATTTAAAAAATAATATTAATAATTTATCATGGTTTCCTTCAAACTCGGTGTTGTGTGTAACACAAGCTATCAAGGATATTAAATCTCATTGAAAAAAAATGTTTCATAAAATATCTGGGTGTTAAATTCTACACTCGTAAAATGAATTTTTCCCTTGAAATTCCATCACATTGAAACAAATAAATGAGGATACTTATAGGTCTTCAAATACTCATGTTCCCTTGTAGATTCCTCCTATTTGTGGTTTCACCATAAAACTTTTACTCAGTGAGTGGTATTTGTTTGTATAAATTTCTATCTATGATCCATAATAACCTTTTTTTGATTATAGGAAATATCATGATCCATCGATATGACCTATGATTTTAATACATGGGAAGGATCAAGTATGTACTTCCTCAAGAGATATATCTGGAACACAAGATAGAATTGAGAGAGGTTTTGTGGAAGTGTCAAATGATAATAAACTATATTTACTTGATAAATAATATAAAAGGGGCCAACATACCATGGTATTAGATTTAATTTATTCAATAATATCGTAACTTTATTTCATGAGGAAATTCATAAAAAAACATTATCATAAACTTCTTACTCTAGATCATGATAATAATTATAATCATAAATTCTATATTAACACTGAACTACCTCAATGTGTTGTTCATTCGATCTGAAATTATCTATCATTTCATAAGATATCTTAGGTACTAATAAATTTATTTCACCAACTTCATTCCATCATATTTGAGTTTTACACAATATTTCATAGAGGTATTTATAAGTATCCATCTGAATTATTGAATGAAAGTTATTTTTGTATTAAAACATGACTAAGTCAAGGTGTTGATCCCAACCACCTTTGAAATCCATAGAAAACGATCTCAATATATCCCATAGGTTTTTAATTTTTATTTTAGAAGAACCATCTATCTGAGGATGATACCCAATATGGAAACTCACTTTTTTTTATCAAGGAATTCCTAAAAAATTCACCTAAACTTCGAGGTATGCCTCAGATCCCGATAATATACAATAGAATTTGGTACTTCACACAACCATACAACCTCATGAATGTACATATTGGAAAGGTGATGAAAATAGAAATATTCTCTTATAGAGATGAATTGTTCTAAATTTTTAAGGAGATAAACCACAACCCATATAGCATTATTCCCTATAGATGTTTTGGGGAGTCCAATGACAGAATCAATGGTGATTTTTTCCCATTTCCATTATATTATTGGCAATGGTTGTAAAATACCCTTAAAAGTTTTTATTTTATACTTAACTTTATAACATACCATGAAAAAAGATTCAAACTCTATAATATCTATCTCATGTCATACCACCATAAATAGTCTTTCAAATCACAACACATATTTATACTTCTCGGATGAATAGAGAATGAAGAACTATAAGATTCCTCTAATAGATCCTTTAAATTTTGTATGGATAGAACGCAGACACAGTTCTTGAACCATATCATTTCATCACAATCAAGGTAAATCTCAAGAAAAAATTTCACCTTGTTCTGCAACTCTACATATTCCTTATGAGCCTCTTTAATCCTCACTTAGATGGTTGAACACTTATTTGAGAAAGATAATATTTTTTCACTTCCTTATTGATTTCTAAATCCATAATTCTCAAATCTATAAATATTAGATCTTTTTTTATCCTCATAATAAATAAGATTGCATGATCCTTTTGACTCAAAGAATCACCGAACTTGTTCTCTTTCCTACTCTGGTAATGTATTGAGAAGTCATAATCTTTAATATGATCCAACCATCTTCTCAGGTTCATATTCAACTATTTATGTGTAAATATATAATTTAAACTATTATGTAAAGTATATATATCTCACCATTTTTTGTAAATATAATATCTTCATATCTTTAATGAAAAAATTACAGGAAGTGACTTCAAATCATGAGTTGGGTAATTTTACTCCTGAACATTCAATTCTCATGAGGCATAAGCTATAGAAATTTAATTCTTCATGATAATTAATCCTAATACATTATTTTATGTATCATTGTATATTAAAATCCCTTGTCTACTATAGGGTAATGTAAGCATAGGTGAGTGGAAAAATCTTCCCTTCAATTCCTTTAAATTCTCCCCACATTCATCCGTCCATGGGAACTTGGCTCCCTTCCAAGTTAATTTGGTGATTAAATGATATAATCTTGATAGATTATCCAAATAGAATTGATAATATCCATAAAATAAAAGATAACTTGGGATCACAATCATAGTGGTTTGTCTGGGCCAACATTTAATAACTCTTATCTTTGATGGATCCAGAAATATACTATATCTTGAGATTATATGAACTAAAAATTAAACCTTTTGTATCCAATATTCTCACTTAGTAAAACTGATCAAGGTAATCTATAAAGACTCTATTCAACAAATCCATGATCACAGAATAAGAATTAGTAAGACTAAATGGTATCATTATATTCTCACAATTTCCATACCTTTTGTGAAAGGATATCATGGGTATATATTCCTTCTTGACCTTCAATTGATCATATCCAAAATGAAATTCAATCTTAGAAAATTATTTTTCTTCATATATTTGATCAAACAATTAATCAATATGAGGTAGAGGATACTTTTTATTGATTTTTATCTTGTTCAACTCCCAATAATCATAAAGTGTCATATCGATCCATATTTATTCATAACAAAAAAAGTGCAATCCAAGGTGACACACTTGTCTAAATAAATCCCTTTTCTAGGTTATCTTAGAGATTCTTCTTCAATTCATGAAAATAAATTAGGGCCATTCTATAGGTATTATTTGAAATAGCTGTGGAACTATATTTGAGTTCTATTGAGAAAAAAACTTCACATTTTGGTAGAAGACTAGAAAACTCTTCTATAAAGACATAAAGAAACTGTCATACAATTAGAATATCATCAATGTTGAGTTTCTCCCAAAAAATATGAGATAAACAACCTATTTTAATTGGGATCAAGATCTATACAATAGATTTTATTTCCATTGAAATTTAAAATTTATAATCATCCTGATATATTATCATAGGTTGGTTTGGAATGCCAAATGTCACTTCCCTTCCTCAAAATGTGACTTCCCTTCCTTAGTAATTAATGTGGTTTTTACGTGTCGAAAGCCAATAAATTCCTAATATAACATAAAATTCAATGGGGGAAGATAATAAAAATATTTAAGGAGGAAAATAACCAAAAAATAAATTAAATAAGAAACATATACTTGAGATGTAATCATTTTACCATTAGGGTTATTCCCTAATAATTCACCATTTAGCCACTGGGGATCGGAATTCTCATCATAAGAGAATTTTCATGATATAATAGAAATTATATAACTATGGTCAAATAAGATACTTGAATATTTGATCATGCTTTTCACCACCACATCTTTATTGTTATATCTTGAATCCCATAATAAAACTAAAATGGTCAGCATGGCCATCAAGAATATTTGATTAGAGTGATCAATCATTCATAGGATATAAGAATCAAGACAATTTATTTTCAATCTATGAAGCCTTGGGTTTTACCTAGGTCATTCATGATCATTATATATTGAAATAATTCAGGATGGTTTGAAAATAGTTTGTGAATTTCCAAATCATATCCCATAGCTATGTCAAACCAAGTGTACAAAAAGGCCCATTTTCATACACCAGGTGATGAACGAGTCTAGCTTAATACACCCTTTTCATATTTATTACCCATAGGTACAATAGTGGAAGATCCACATCCAATTTTAATATCCAGAAAATATGTAGTTTCTTGGTAACCACTAGCTTTATCCTTCACCAATTTTCTAGAATATTTTCCTATACATAAACTTATCATTATTAATCTCACTAAAGATTTCTCATCCTAGTTTCCAAAGGCCAACTAAAACTTTCATTGATACCAACTATAAAGACCCAAAATTATCATACATAAATATAAAACCTTATTATATGAATATTAATTACATTACATAATGATCTATTCTAGAATGATATAGGTTTAGTGCCTTTGAAGACTTGGAAACATAAACAATTAGTTAATAAGTGAACTATATCATCTCACACTATGTTATTCATCACTAGAACCCTTCTTAGACATATCATACATAATACATTTCTTTATAACATGGGGAAAGGAAACATTATAAAGGGTGATCTCAGATCCTCAATAAGGGTTAAAAATAGAGATATCAATAGAATAAGAGCATAAGGATATGATAACATGAGAATAATATTTGAAAACCCTAACCTTCATAACATATATAATAGACTTGATTCATATCATAAATAATGGTAGTTCATAATTAATTAATCATAAAAGAATAAAATAACATAAACCATGGAAGTATAACATTATCATAAGTTATGGAATTTTGGAATACGCATTTGTAAATAAATTCAACTATTTAGTAGTCAGGGATTCCCTTCTAGAAATATAATAATAGACTGGTTTCACTCCCCAAATCATTTTAGTAGTCAAGGTTAACTTCCCAGACGATCATAGTGGATTGGGTACACTCACCAAATCATTTTAGTAGTCATGCTTCACTCCCATGACTATTATAAAGGACAATGTCCCTTACTGAACTAGGTTCACTCCCAATTCCAATCTTGTTTATTTCATGAGATTTCAATATTTACCGAATTAATTAGAGGGATATATATATAGTAACCCATACTTTTCATACGTATATATTACATCTAAATATAACAATATTCTTTACAAAACATAACAATTTAAAACATAAATTTTTAGGCCTAGTAGCTTTGGAAACTTAGAATCGTAAGCAACTAGTTCATAATAGTTTAACATTGTCTCCCAAATATATCATCATAACTATCCCCCTTACTAGACATATCATACATAAAATATTTATTCATAACTGAGGAAAAACATAACAAAGTGTTAGCTCTGATGCTTAGTAGGGGAAACCAAGGGAGATATTAATGATCATATATCCATAAAATAAGAAAATGGGTATAAGAACATGAATTTAATATTTTAAAACCACAATCTATATATAAAATGTTATAATATTTAGGTATTGAAAAAATATTGGTAGTTTACAAGATGTGAATCATAAATGATTCAAAAAACATGAACCATGAAAGCTTAACATTTTCCTTAGATGTTGATTTGTGGCATAAACATAAGAATAGAAAATTATTTCCTAAGTAGTCAAGGTTCATTTATAAGGCTATCATGGTTGAATGGGTTCAGTCTTCAAACCATCATAGTATTCTGGGTTCAATCATAATAAAATCATAATAGACACATTCCCTTTCAAAACTAGGTTCACTCCCAATTCTGGTTATGTTTATCTCATGATATATCAATCTTTTCCCAATGCATTGGAAGGAGATATAGGTCCCACCTATCAAACAATTAAAATAAATAATATGTTTACCAAAATATCATAATGAATTCATCATACCAGAACCGGAAAAGAAATTGGTTTCATAAATGTTTTATCATAACATAACCCATTGAAAAAATGGGTTTCAAGAACATTTCATCTATTCATCACATCATAACCCAAGAAAAAGAAATGGGTTTCATAAACATTGTGCCAACATCTTCATAAACTTTCCACATAACGAATAACTACGGAATCATTGTATCATATCCCTATTAAAGGATAATTGAAATCAAGGTTTATTATTTTTTATGAATAAAAATACAATTAAAATAACCTTAAAACATTTTTGAGGAAAACAACCTTTCCATTTTGAAATCATTTATTTTAAAAAATGTGAAATTGTAAATGGAAAATTTTTAATAGAAAAATAAATTATAAACATTTAAATGAATATTTAAATAATATAATATTCATGGTGGAAGGAAAATAAGTTTATTTTTATAAGTTAAAAAAAATTCCTTCCATACTTCTTTTGTAAAGGTCACAAAATACCTTATTTGAAAAATCACTAAAAGATTCCTTTCACACCATTTTGTAAAAATTTAATCATGGGTAAAAATAAATTTAAAAACCATTATAAATTAATAAATAAATTCTTTAAAACGTTTTTAGAAAACATATATATGTAATAAAATAGTATTCTTACTAAAGATATAAATGAAGTGCATTTCCCTTAAAAATTTATTTTGGATCTCTAGAGCACTTGAGGTGATAGAAATGAAAAGAAAACATGTATTTTAAAGAAATAACTAGAGTATAATTAAAATAATTGAGTTTATTTAGAGGTATATCATAATATTTCTTTATCATAAATTAATCATAAAAAATATTGATAAATAATGAGATTTTAACATAAATCCATTAACAAAAGATTCTTTACTTAGAAATAACTCTAACATCCACTTCTTTGAAATGATTCCTTTGGATTTCCTCTAAAGGGATATATGGTTGATATTTTTTTAAGAATAGAAAATATAGAACATGGATAGAAAATATTTCTGATATTTTTTGACATAGAAGTCTCAATGTGGTCAAAATAAGTGAGAGAGGATGTTCCATTTTATAATTTAGGTGAAAATATTTTTTTTTAATTTTTCAAAAGATTAAATTATAATAAATTAAATCTCAACAAAAAGCCTCCAAATGATTATGTGTTCAAATATAAGGCTGTAAAATTTTGTAATCACATCAAACAATATAATTCAGACAAGTTTCTACGTAATTCTAAACCTTATCATTTTGATTGACCCTTAGTTAGATACATTTAATTTCAACAACTATGAAAAAAAATTCAATATTAAAGTGTTTTCATTTTTACTTATAAGGTGATAATTGGCCCAAAATGGAAAATTTATGACATTATAGACCATATAATTTACATATTTTCTTATTTAAATATTTTTCTGATTTCTAAATAATTTAGTAGTATAGTATTTTCATAAAATATCATTGTTATCATTGCTGACAATAGTAATTTTATAGTACAATAAATATATCAAAAAATGAGTAATTAGAATATAATTATTTAAAACCTCCCTAATTTGTCCTATAAGTCTAGAAAAGTCATTTTTCACATCAAATCATTCGATATATATCACTTTTAAAAATTTTAAAACCATTTATTATATTAATTTATTAAATAGAGAAATATTTCATTAGTGTTTCATAAGAAATTAAGGTCATTATATAATTAAAAAAAAATAAAAAAAATCAATCATTAAAATAATTTTAATAATATTAATATATAATCTTATATTCATCCATAATTTTTTATCCCTATGTGGAAACATAAGAGATATTAAAAACAAAGATAGTGACACATTGTAACTTTTATTGATTTAAATATCTTGTATTTAATTTTCATGGACGAGTTTTGGTTAAAATATTCAATTTCAAGCCCAATAAGGTAAGGTTTAAATTAAATTCATCCAATAATAATTTAGATGAAAAATTATTTCCTTATGCCTTATTTATAAGCTTGATCAACCTGATTTACCATTTATCAAGGTAATAAATTTTACCCCAGTAACTATTCATATTGACCCAATATAAAAGGGGCCTATTTTCAAAATCTAAACGTCATGATTATAAATATTTAATTAATTTTTTTTCTAATTAAATACCTATAAATAGAATAAATTAATTATCAAGTAAGTTCCCAAAATGCGACAAAACTTATTTTTAGAAACAAATATATTTTTAATCATTAAACTAGATTTATTCTTATATAATGCGTAGAAAAATATTTTTTAAATATTTATAAAATCATAAAAAGTGAATAATATATAAATTTTATTAAAATAATTTTATAATAGGGATTAATTTAATTTATTTATATAAAATACATTGCACGCATAAAAAAAATTATATAGAAATACATCACTTTTATTTTCAAATTATTCTTTTTTAATTATAATCATTTCATAACTAATGAATTAACATTATTAATTTCAAGAAAATATATTTTTCATAATTGAGTTCTTAATATTAATACTCTTAAATAGAATATCAAGGAGATAAAAGACACATTATCTTTTAATAATGTCACATATTTCATCTAAACTCTTTGTTACATATAATGCAAGATGTCAGGGAAATAAATTTTTTTAAAGATAAATATTTCATAAAAATATTAAGGTTTTCTGCTCACATCATCAGGATACAACCTAGCATCCTCAAATTTTTGGTTTCTCTTCAAAACTCTGACCAGGTGAGTGTTCTTGTTTCATAGCACTTTATCTCAACGATCTTTAATATCTATTGATTGTTCTTCATACGAAAGATATTTATCTAGTGGTATGACCTCTAACTTATGTAAATTTGACGGATCAGGTATTTACTTCCTTAAGAGAGATACATGAAAGTCATCATGATGTTAAGATAGATTGGGTGGAATATCCAATCAATAATCTATCATCCCAATATGATCAATAATTTCTAAAGGTCCAATATACCTAGGGATTATCTTTCCCTTCCTTCTGCATCTCATCACCCTCATCCAAGGATATTTTCATAGGAATAACTTATAACAAAATTCAAAAACTATATCTCTTCTAGGATTTTCAATGTATTTTTTTTCAACTCTAGGATGATCTTATGTGTTTTTGAATGATTCTAACCTTCTATACCATATAATCACCAAGATCAGGTCACAATAACAATTTTCTCTAACTTTATTCTAGTATGTTGGAGTAATACACATACTATAATATATGGATTCATAAAGATCTATCTAAATTCTTGAGTGAAAGCTATTATTGTATAAAAATCCCACCAACAGAAGGTGTCGATTCCAACAACCTTTGAAATATATTGGGAATTTTATCATCATATCTTCTGGAGTTTTAATGGTCTTATAAGATAGAACATATATATAAGAATTATAAGAAATTATGAAACTTAACAATGTATTCATATCATGCTAAATACTTCTCCAAAAAATTGAGGTAAACATTGGATCCCAATCAAATAATATTCATAGTGGTACACCATAAAATCTTACCACTTATTGTTTTAGCTCTATATCTTCCTTCTACACATCTTTAACCTTCACTTAAATAGATAGTTGAATAATCATTGTAGATAACTAATATTTCTCCCATTATATTAATATTTATAACTCTATACTTTTAAAATATATAAATATTGAATCTTTTGTGACCCTCATCATAGATAATCTAGAACGATCCTTTTAACATAGAGCATCTAATACCTTATTTTCTTTCCTATGGTAGAAATGTATTGAGAATTCATAATCATTAATCATATGAAACCAACTTATTTGGATCACATTCTTCTCTTTTTGAGTGAAAATATAATTTAAAATTTTGTGATCAGTATATATGTCACACCTTTCTCTATAGAGATAATTCCGGGATATCTTTAGTGAAAAAATTACCACAGTTAAATCCAAATTATGAGTTGGGTATTTTTTTACATAGACCTATAATTTTCATGATTAATAAGATATAACCATACCATTTTTAATGAGGTAACATCCTTGTCCATTCATTTATGCATCACTATAGATTAAAATACCACATCGACAACTAAACAAGCTGCAGTGCGATGGAACTCTCGATGCTCCATTACTTCAGGTGATGACGGTGGACTCCACGCCGGCTCCTCCCTCCTTGGTGGGGGAAGGGGAATTGTCATTTCATGAGAGATGAAGGGTCATACAGCCTTTCTCCAACCTGATATTTCATCCTCCCTTTCTGAAAGTAGTTATGAACCCTATGGTTCCTGATTTAGTGGACGAGGTGCCAAATCTTCATCTCTCCAATTCTGATTTTTCTTAAGCTTCAAGATTGCTGAATCTTACATTGGTGGCTCAATTACAACAAAGGAGGCCCTCTGTTTATTCCTTCGATCGATTTGTCTTCGGGTCTTTGGATCTGCAAGAATGAGCTGTGGTCGGCTTGTTCGATAGAAAACAAATCATGATTCGGTTTGAAACGGAAGCTGATCTTATTCAAGCGTGGTCATGGGAGCCGCGCGTCTTTAATGGATCTCGTTTCCGGCTTCTTCGATGGTCCTTATACCTTCATATGAATCACGACCCACCATCCATGGAGGTTTGGGTAAGTTTTACTAAGCTTCTGTTGCCTTTTCAAAATCCCTCGATCATCTGAATGTTAGGGAATATGGTGGGTCGATTTTTGTGTTCTGATAACCGCACTACAACTATTTGTCACCTGGTGAATCCGCGAGTATGTGCGGAAGTGGATGCATCTCGCATCCCATTTTATTTCGTTTTGATCACAATTAGAGAAGATTACCAGTGTAAGAAGAGGGTTATCTACGAGAATTGGACCGAGTTTTGTGGGTCGTGCAGCAGATTGGGTCACTCAGTTGTGATGTGCAGAAGTGGACAGACAACATGGTTGAGGGAGGATCGTAGGAAGGGGAAAGTTATTCCTATGACCACTAGTGAGGAGGTTAGAAGTAAGGCCTTGGGGCAGGTATGGAGATGGGCAAGGACCCGATTGTGGCAGGACCTGTTGATGGAGGGAGGGGTAAGGTTTCCTTGCAGTAGGATGGAGCTTCTTCTAGTTCAATGGTTGGGATGAGTTATGAACAGGCTGGGACCAGAAGGGTTGTGAATTTAGAAGAGGTGGTGGCCAAGAATGGTGTTAGGAACTCTAAAGACATGGATCCATTGGCAGTGCCTTTTTTTGCTAGGAGTAACAGGTTTAATGAACTGTCGGAGGACATGTTTGCTGAAGAAATGGAGGTGGAGGATGCAGGGAGGGAGGGTGAGGTGGTGCCCCTGGAAAATCAGTAGGCTAAAGATAGAGGGATCGAACAACCTATTAATGGAAGGGAGATGGTGGTAGTTCAACCTGCTGAAGGAATGGGGAAGGATCTAGCTGTTCTGAATATGGAAGGCAACTGTAATATGGTCAGGAGCTCTGCTTTGGTGGAAGGTTCGGATCCGGTTGCTTTGAATATTGAATGCACTAATTTTGAAGGCTTGGGGAAGGTTCCAGTTACCCATACAGGAGTCTTAGGGATGGAGGCACATTCCAAGGTTGTGGAGAGTATGTATATAGGCCGAGCATCTTCCTCTGAGGGAGAATTTCTTGCCAGACCAAAGGTGGGGAAGCAATGTTGATCAGCCTAGGGAGGGAAAGGAGAATTCTAGGGGAGGAAAGGAGTTATTGTGCACCCCGGTTGGCTGTTCTTTCAGTGACATTGTTCAAACTGGGACTCAGAACGAGGATGTGGGTGGAGGACCATCAGTTGCATCTTCAACAAGAAGAGCACGGAAGGATTATTCATATCTCCTGCATCAAATGCGGACCGGGTCTGCTTCAAATAAGAATAAACAAGTGGTTCTTACTATCAATAAGGGCAGCAGGATTACGAAGTCTCCTCCAGATATGGCTTCTTTGGACCAGCTTAGGAATTGCATTGAAAGTGTGGGCTTTTGGAGAAACCCGGAGTGGGAATCAGCTACTGGAGAAGAGGGGTCCAGTATGGGGTATGGTGATGACTACAGTTATTATGATGTATGTGTAACAGCCCGAGATTTTATGAAAAATATTCTTTTTTATTTTACTAATGTCTTGTGTTATACGCTACACCAAAAGGAGCTTGCACAACACGCATCCTTGACTTGCCTTGCATTACACGCAATCGCAACCTTCCTCGATAGCGTGTGTGGTACGTAATCCTGAGTTTCACGAAACAATGATATGCTATTAAAATATTATTAAAACTAGCCGTTATGAATAGTAATAACCACTTTTTAAATTTTAGAAATTTTAACTCTCAAAGTGGACTTCATTTTTGGATTCGGAGTATCGAATTTAGCCTAAGGTGAAATTTTGGTACTTTTCGGATAACTTTCATATTCTGATGAATAGTGAAAATTACTAAATTATAATTAAAAACAACTTTTTTAATCGAAATAATTAATAGTGATAAATCATTAATTTGAGTGGTTTTAAAGTATATTTAGAATATATTTTTACAATTTAATACAATGTTGGTCATTGGATGTAATTTCACATTTAAACTAGACATAAACAAGTGTCAATCTTTTGATAGATATTGTTTCTTAAAAACACGCTATTTGTTTTAACAGCGGGATTTAATTATAAAATTAATTAATGCAACTTTTATGTTATGAATTTGGTAAAATAGACTTCATTTTTGAATTCGGAATATGAAATATAGCTTGGGATGAAATTTTGGCATTGTTCTGAAAAACATCAATTTTTGATGAATAGTGAAACTACTAAGTGGTAGGTTAAAAACTGAATTTTCCATAAAACTTAATTTTACCGCTTCTGTGAATGGAATTTCGAAAATCCGAGAGACACGGTTAATATCAAGGACTAAAATGTGGTTCAATGAGATGAAAATAATTTTTTGGTGAATAGTAACTTTTTACTTTTTTTACCACGGTTAATAGTAAATAGGGTAACTAAGGGTAAATATGAAATTAATATTACCCTAACACATGTCCTAATTCTATTGGACAAGTGTAATTCGACCAAAAACAAACTTAGGAATAAAATATGACCATTTAGGCCCACTTGGATTAGATTAGGACATTTATTATTAATTTATTTAAAGAAGGGTTAAAATAGTTAAAATCAAAGTTTAATAAGTAAATCATTTTTAATATGGGGTTATACATAAGCTAAATTCGACTATAAATATTCATTAAAAAGCTAAAACGATTTCCTACATGATGGTATTTTATTTGTAATTTTTAGACATCAAATAATATAATTTATTTATGAGACAAAGATGATGCAGTAATTATCTTATTAATGAAATATTGACATAATTGATAATATAAATACCAAAATAAATGTAATTTAAGACTTTTTATGAATTCCACTAATTTTATAGGTTACTATGATATATTAGTGTTGATTTAATTAACTTTGTTCGAACATATAATTCTGTTATGACTTTCACAAAAATCATATATCAAATAGTGTCAAAATTGACACAAAATAGTTTTTAAATCAAATATTATATTATTAATTGTTATTTTATTCCTAAAAATATAAGGTTCGGCCAAATGACTTAGATAAGGATATATATATTAATAATAAACAATTTGGGGTTCGTTTGGCATGTTATAGTAAGTGTATTAACCATATAGTGAAAGAAAACAAAAAGACACGGTAAAAGTTAAATTATTTAACTTAGAGTTAAATCTAATTGATAAGGTTTAAAATAAGATCCAAACATGTCTAAATTTGATTGGTTGATGAGATTACAACCCTATCTCATCTATGCTTCGAATATGAGTCATTTTTGGAGGTTTTTAAGTGGGGTTAGATTTATTATTTAATATTTTTAAGAATTCCTAAGGTGCCCCTCTCCTCCCCTATAAAAGGACACCTCCTCCCCCTCCTCCTCACACCAATTTGAGCTCTCAAGCTCGGCCAACCCCTGCCAAAATCTCTTCTCCACTTCGCTAGAAACATCCTAGAGGTTCTGGTCTTCCTCAAAGACCAATTTTAGTACCCTAAGAGGAGGTCTCAAAGAGGCACTTCAAAGAAGAGGTAATTACTGTTACCAATTCTTTCATCTTTATTTCTTCTTACACTTCTTCTTCTTAGGTTGTTTCATTATGAAGTAATAACATCAGTATCACTCATATACTGATATGTTATTATAAGTATGAAACAAACCTATTTCACCATCTATCCATCCTACGGAAAAAGAAATCACCGCGCGTGCGTACGTACAGAATACCGTCTCCACGCCGTGGTGTAATCTATTTTCCACCACCACCTTACATGGATGGGTATAATGGTGTAAAGAATAACTATACATAGTTATTACACCATCATATTGATTCTGATATATTGTATAATCCACTCCAATTCAATTCAATATTTATAGAAATGATATCATCGCTCGTGCGTACGTACGGAATACCGTCTCCACGACGCGATGAGATTCATTCTACATGTTAACCATTTAAGAATGATTATAATGTATATATAAGAAATAATAATGAAATATATGACATTATAAAGCTACTGGATTTATGTATATATATACATATGTATGTCATCTACTTACTTCCATTTCAAGACAATAAGGAAAGGAAAATAGCGTTCATGCGTACGTACGGACTACCGTCTCCATGAACGGTGTTTTTCATTTTATTTATCTACCTATTATATATATATATATACTGAATATATATGATATATAAATCATATTTTATATTCTGGAAGTAAGTAAATCATGATATAAGTAATAATGATGTCAAGAAAGACAAGTCAAAACACCTACGATAAATGAAACGATTTTACCCAAAACGCTTCTTTAACATGGAATTTACAAAAGAACGGGTAATATAATGTCATAAGTGAACCATATATGATATCATAACAATGAATATGATTCTGTAATAAGTCAATAACATGATTTAAATCATTATACAGGAGGTTCGGACACTTACAAAGCAAGTCGGGCCTAAGGTAAGGGAAATATCACAATCTCATTTTTATCCGAGATTGTTTATTCATAAGTATTTACTGGGGTGTATTTTATCATCCACATCCATGTTTCATCAATATGTATTATTATTTCCATCCACCTACAATTGTTTAAATCCATTTTTACCCTTCGGTGAGTTTTTAGTAATATCTATGAAAGGAATCGTTTGGCATATGAGGTACTTTTTGACTTTTCCGACAAAAGTACGAAGAATGTTTTTTTTAACTTATACGGCACGAACAGATTTTTACGGTTTTATAAAGCCTTATTTTCATGAAGCTTCCTCTAAAAGATTTCATGACTATTTTCAATAAAATCTCTTTCTTTTAAAATTGCATGATGTTTTGTGAAAAGAAATTGATTTTGAAGAAGAAAGGATATTTTCCTCAAGAATTCAATTCAAGTGTTTTATCAAAATTATTTTCCATATAAGACAATAAAGGGTTCTGTTTCTATCCATATTTTTACATTGATTTGACTATGTTGTGATGGAATTATGTTTATGAATTCCTTTATCTTATATGAATGGTTTTATGATGTCATGTTGTTTAAGAATCCCATTTTTATTACATGGGTTATGCAATGATGTATGATTTATGATTTTGTGGCACACATAAGAAAGGATTCATTAAGAGATGGGTGGGACCTATATCTCCCTCCAATGCATTGGGTAAAGATTTTATATCTCATGAGATAGACATGGCTGGAATGGTAGGTTATACCGGTTCAGTGAAACAGGACTGAAACGAGGATTACTCGATTCAGAAAGGGACTTTGTCCACTAAGATAGTCTTGGAAATGAGTCTTGACTAACAAGAAATGATTCTCTATGATTATGTGTGTATGCCACAATGAGTAATGTTTTAAGTTATGATTTCATTTCACTACTATGATTTATCCCATGTTATGAAATTATGCTCTCTTTTGCAGGTTAAGATTTCAAAAAAAAAGTTATGTTCTTATGAAAATTATGTGATTGATATTTCCTTTGTTTACCCTTACTGAGCATTTGAGCTCACCCTTTTATGTTTTATTTTCCCCAGGATATAAAGAAAGGTTTTAGGTAAAATAAAAAGGAAGATCTTTATGGGAGATGTTGAAGATCTTTCCCCACGATTAGAAGATTATACTCCGAGTTTCCAAAGACACTAAACTATTACGGTCCTTGTGTGTGTGTTTTTGTTATGTACTAAGTATTCCGCAAAAGTAATGTAAAGTCCATGTACGATAAGCTTCGGGTCTCTACAGTTGGTATCAGAGGAAAGGTTTAGTCAACCTTTGGAAACTAGGATGCGAAAACGTTAGTGAGATCCCTAGAGATATTTCTAAGGTATGTCTAGGGATGTCTCTAAGGTTAAGTATACGTATAGGTTATAGTACTAGAACTACGCTAACGATCATAGAATTAAACCTAAGATGTTAGATGTTCAAGGTACTCCCCCTTTATTATGTTGTTTTCCCTAGCATGATTTTTGCCTCTCACACTATTCTTTTTGGGTTTTAGAGAATGGCTGGAAACAAGATGATTCACGATAATGGAGGATATGATGGACAATGGAATGATATTCTTCATGAGCAACCAAATGAAATGGGATTTGGATGTCCAAACATCATTATTATGCCGAATCAGCAATCTCACAACATGATCAATAAAGTAAAATTTGGTAAGTTTCCTGACTCGACTAATAAGAGAAAGATGGAGTTTCATGATGATCATAGAGGAAAGAAATTTCAATTTCCCCTATGTAAATCATGTGGGAAGAGGCATCAAGGAGAATGTTTCAAGGGAACTGGAAGATGCTTTGGGTGTGGAAAAGAAGGACACAAAGCAAGTAAGTGCAAAGGAAAAGGGTCGGTTAACACCATGGATGAGGATAATGGTATTGCTACGACATCAAAAATGGTTAAGTGTTTTAAATGTGGAATGTATGGGCATTATGCAAACAAATGCCCTAAGGGAAAGACTCATGAAGAGAATCAGTATGGTCATATGGGTAGTATTTATGTGGATGATGATGAAGAGACTACAAATGATATGTGAGATGAAAGAATTTTTGAAGCTCGGTCAATGGTTTGAGAATGTAGTGGAATGATTACATGTTTATCATGTGTAATTTTGGAATAAAGAGACATCTATGGATTGTTACACTGTTGTCTTTCCTTGTTTTTTGAAAGTGTATGATTAATGTTACCAGTATCCATGAAAGGCTATTCAGATATTTTTGGAATGTAGATGATATGCGCATAATGAAGGGATAAGGAGAAAATTAAATGTTTGATAGTATTCATGAGCTCATGATTGATATAAGGACTAAGTGATATCATGGTTTGAGTATATAGAATTTTGAGGATTTTGGTATGTGGAAAGTGTTAACTTTTAACTGCACTCATGTTTTCACTAAGGTATTCAAGAGAATACACGATTAAGGACTTTGAATGTTTGGAATGTGACCAACAAGACATATCTTATGATATGTGGGGATCAACGACAGTATTAAATCTCTGGTAATCGATGTCACTATATTATGAGAGTGGACTGCAGTATTATGTATAAGCCTAAAGATTAGACTGGATTATGATGGACATAAGTTAGTATTGTTTAAGGATAGAATATTTTCGATATTATTGATGGGATGTTATAGTAACGTAGTTTTAGAAAAAGGGACAACCTGCAGGACGGGCGACAACCCATCGCTTCGGACAAGGCTGTAGGAATCGAACCCACAACCGAAGTGCGACTGGCCTTTATCGCCTACCACTAGCCTACAAGAAGTCCCTGTTTAGTAGAAACTAGTTTTATTATATTAATCAGTATGATATATGAAGTATAAGTCCATTTTAGGAACCATATATGATTAATCCCACTATAGATCGACTTATGTATATAAATTTTGCTAACCTTTTGAGACAGATGGAATGACCCGTCATTCTATCACATGATCTGCTAACACTTCACGAATAACAAATTCAACTTCATTTATTTAAGAGATGAAGTGGAAATTGTTAAAGGCACGAACAACAGTGAGATTGTACCAAAATAAAGTAAGTATTTATTCTAATTCAAATTCTTTAACTTTAGGGAAATAATCTTGAAAACCAAAAATGTTGTCCTAGTTCTCTTATACCTGATAAATCAGATGGTACCTTAGATCGTCACAAATCTATGGATTTGTGATTACTGGCTTTTCCATAGCCATGTTCTCTACCACTCTCCATCAGAACATGATGGTTAGATTTGTCTTCCATATCCATATTTTCACCTATGTGGAAACCCAGTGATTAGTTTATTTGGGTAATCGTTACATTTCATACTTTAGTTTTTAAAGCCATGTTTTGGTATTCCCTTTTACGATGTGGGTTTCTATTAAAGAAACTTTCGAATAGTAAACCATTTATAACCCCGACGAATTTCGAGGGCGAAATTCATTTTAAGGGGGGTAGAATGTAACAGCCCGAGATTTTATGAAAAATATTCTTTTTTATTTTACTAATGTCTTGTGTTATACGCTACACCAAAAGGAGCTTGCACAACACGCATCCTTGACTTGCCTTGCATTACACGCAATCGCAACCTTCCTCGATAGCGTGTGTGGTACGTAATCCTGAGTTTCACGAAACAATGATATGCTATTAAAATATTATTAAAACTAGCCGTTATGAATAGTAATAACCACTTTTTAAATTTTAGAAATTTTAACTCTCAAAGTGGACTTCATTTTTGGATTCGGAGTATCGAATTTAGCCTAAGGGGAAATTTTGGTACTTTTCGGATAACTTTCATATTCTGATGAATAGTGAAAATTACTAAATTATAATTAAAAACAACTTTTTTAATCGAAATAATTAATAGTGATAAATCATTAATTTGAGTGGTTTTAAAGTATATTTAGAATATATTTTTACAATTTAATACAATGTTGGTCATTGGATGTAATTTCACATTTAAACTAGACATAACCAAGTGTCAATCTTTTGATAGATATTGTTTCTTAAAAACACGCTATTTGTTTTAACAGCGGGATTTAATTATAAAATTAATTAATGCAACTTTTATGTTATGAATTTGGTAAAATAGACTTCATTTTTGAATTCGGAATATGAAATATAGCTTGGGATGAAATTTTGGCATTGTTCTGAAAAACATCAATTTTTGATGAATAGTGAAACTACTAAGTGGTAGGTTAAAAACTGAATTTTCCATAAAACTTAATTTTACCGCTTCTGTGAATGGAATTTCGAAAATCCGAGAGACACGGTTAATATCAAGGACTAAAATGTGGTTCAATGAGATGAAAATAATTTTTTGGTGAATAGTAACTTTTTACTTTTTTTACCACGGTTAATAGTAAATAGGGTAACTAAGGGTAAATATGATATTAATATTACCCTAACACATGTCCTAATTCTATTGGACAAGTGTAATTCGACCAAAAACAAACTTAGGAATAAAATATGACCATTTAGGCCCACTTGGATTAGATTAGGACATTTATTATTAATTTATTTAAAGAAGGGTTAAAATAGTTAAAATCAAAGTTTAATAAGTAAATCATTTTTAATATGGGGTTATACATAAGATAAATTCGACTATAAATATTCATTAGAAAGATAAAACGATTTCCTACATGATGGTATTTTATTTGTAATTTTTAGACATTAAATAATATAATTTATTTATGAGACAAAGATGATGCAGTAATTATCTTATTAATGAAATATTGACATAATTGATAATATAAATACCAAAATAAATGTAATTTAAGACTTTTTATGAATTCCACTAACTTTATAGGTTACTATTATATATTAGTGTTGATTTAATTAACTTGGTTCGAACATATAATTCTGTTATGACTTTCACAAAAATCATATATCAAATAGTGTCAAAATTGACACAAAATAGTTTTTAAATCAAATATTATATTATTAATTGTTATTTTATTCATAAAAATCTAAGGTTCGGCCAAATGACTTAGATAAGGATATATATATTAATAATAAACAATTTGGGGTTCGTTTGGCATGTTATAGTAAGTGTATTAACCATATAGTGAAAGAAAACAAAAAGACACGGTAAAAGTTAAATTATTTAACTTAGAGTTAAATCTAATTGATAAGGTTTAAAATAAGATCCAAACATGTCTAAATTTGATTGGTTGATGAGATTACAACCCTATCTCATCTAAGCTTCGAATATGAGTCATTTTTGGAGGTTTTTAAGTGGGGTTAGATTTATTATTTAATATTTTTAAGAATTCCTAAGGTGCCCCTCTCCTCCCCTATAAAAGGACACCTCCTCCCCCTCCTCCTCACACCAATTTGAGCTCTCAAGCTCGGCCAACCCCTGCCAAAATCTCTTCTCCACTTCCCTAGCAACATCCTAGAGGTTCTGGTCTTCCTCAAAGACCAATTTTAGTACCCTAAGAGGAGGTCTCAAAGAGGCACTTCAAAGAAGAGGTAATTACCGTTACCAAATCTTTCATCTTTATTTCTTCTTCCACTTCTTCTTATTAGGTTGTTTCATTATGAAGTAATAACATCAGTATCACTCATATACTGATATGTTATTATAAGTATGAAACAAACCTATTTCACCATCTATCCATCCTACGGAAAAAGAAATCACCGCGCGTGCGTACGTACGGAATACCGTCTCCACGCCGTGGTGTAATCTATTTTCCACCACCACCTTACATGGATGGGTATAATGGTGTAAAGAATAACTATACATAGTTATTACAACATCATATTGATTCTGATATATTGTATAATCCACTCCAATTCAATTCAATATTTATAGAAATGATATCATCGCTCGTGCGTACGTACGGAATACCGTCTCCACGACGCGATGAGATTCATTCTACATGTTAACCATTTAAGAATGATTATAATGTATATATAAGAAATAATAATGAAATATATGACATTATAAAGCTACTGGATTTATGTATATATATACATATGTATGTCATCTACTTACTTCCATTTCAAGACAATAAGGAAAGGAAAACAGCGTTCATGCGTACGTACGGACTACCGTCTCCATGAACGGTGTTTTTCATTTTATTTATCTACCTATTATATATATATATACTGAATATATATGATATATAAATCATATTTTATATTCTGGAAGTAAGTAAATCATGATATAAGTAATAATGATGTCAAGAACAACAAGTCAAAACACCTACGATAAATGAAACGATTTTACCCAAAACGCTTCTTTAACATGGAATTTACAAAAGAACGGGTAATATAATGTCATAAGTGAACCATATATGATATCATAACAATGAATATGATTCTGTAATAAGTCAATAACATGATTTAAATCATTATACAGGAGGTTCGGACACTTACAAAGCAATTCGGACCTAAGGTAAGGGAAATATCACAATCTCATTTTTATCCGAGATTGTTTATTCATAAGTATTTACTGGGGTGTATTTTATCATCCACATCCATGTTTCATCAATATGTATTATTATTTCCATCCACCTACAATTGTTTAAATCCATTTTTACCCTTCGGTGAGTTTTTAGTAATATCTATGAAAGGAATCGTTTGGCATATGAGGTACTTTTTGACTTTTCCGACAAAAGTACGAAGAATGTTTTTTTTAACTTATACGGCACGAACGGATTTTTACGGTTTTATAAAACCTTATTTTCATGAAGCTTCCTCTAAAAGATTTCATGACTATTTTCAATAAAATCTCTTTCTTTTAAAATTGCATGATGTTTTGTGAAAAGAAATTGATTTTGAAGAAGAAAGGATATTTTCCTCAAGAATTCAATTCAAGTGTTTTATCAAAATTATTTTCCATATAAGACAATAAAGGGTTCTGTTTCTATCCATATTTTTACATTGATTTGACTATGTTGTGATGGAATTATGTTTATGAATTCCTTTATCTTATATGAATGGTTTTATGATGTCATGTTGTTTAAGAATCCCATTTTTATTACATGGGTTATGCAATGATGTATGATTTATGATTTTGTGGCACACATAAGAAAGGATTCATTAAGAGATGGGTGGGACCTATATCTCCCTCCAATGCATTGGGTAAAGATTTTATATCTCATGAGATAGACATGGCTGGAATGGTAGGTTATACCGGTTCAGTGAAACAGGACTGAAACGAGGATTACTCGATTCAGAAAGGGACTTTGTCCACTAAGATAGTCTTGGAAATGAGTCTTGACTAACAAGAAATGATTCTCTATGATTATGTGTGTATGCCACAATGAGTAATGTTTTAAGTTATGATTTCATTTCACTACTATGATTTATCCCATGTTATGAAATTTTGCTCTCTTTTCCAGGTTAAGATTTCAAAAAAAATGTTATGTTCTTATGAAAATTATGTGATTGATATTTCCTTTGTTTACCCTTACTGAGCATTTGAGCTCACCCTTTTATGTTTTCTTTTCCCCAGGATATAAAGAAAGGTTTTAGGTAAAATAAAAAGGAAGATCTTTATGGGAGATGTTGAAGATCTTTCCCCACGATTAGAAGATTATACTCCGAGTTTCCAAAGACACTAAACTATTACGGTCCTTGTGTGTGTGTTTTTGTTATGTACTAAGTATTCCGCAAAAGTAATGTAAAGTCCATGTACGATAAGCTTCGGGTCTCTACAGTATGACTCTGTGTTGATCAATGTTTCTTCCTGTTTTGTTTTTTTTCTTTGGCATTGTATCTTGGGCACTGGGAACCCATAATCCGACTATTATAAAATGAAAAAAAATATTGGCAGGCTGGTAGTATAAATAAAACTGTATTAACTAGACTTATCTTCAGTTCCTCAAGAAATTACTCACATTAATCCATCCAAAAGAACTTGGATCCCTTTTAATTTAAATTGGTGAGTAGATTCTATAGCCTAGAAAAAATATCTAAAATCCATTCATAATATCCAAAAAAACTAAGAAAAATACATATCTCATTCATGGTAGTTAGTCTGGGATAATGTTCAATAACTTCTATCTTTTAATGGTCTACTAATATATGCTCAATTAATATTATATGACCAAATAATGAAACATTCCAAATCCAAAATTCATAATTGGAAATTTTTTCAAAAATATTCTTCTTCCTTAGGGTCTTCAACAAAATCATCAATTAATCTTCACCCTATTCCTTGATCTTTTAATAAATAATATGATCATATATAAATACCACCAAAACATAACAAGGTAATCTCTAAAGAATGTATTCATTAAATACATGAATATAGTGGTGACATTAGTAAGACTAAATGGAATCACTATAAATTCATAGTGTTCATAAATTATATAGAATGTTGTCTGAGGTATATCCTCTTTCCTTATATTCAATTAATGATATCTAGAATTAAGATAAATCTTGTAATATTATTGATCGCTATATAGTTGTTCAAACAAGTCATCAATATGGGGTATATGAAACTTTTTATTGATAGTGATCCTGTAAAGTTCCCAATAATCCATGAAGATTCTCATTAATTCATCTCTCTTCTTAACGAACATAAAAGGTACACCTTAAGGTGATGCATTTGGATAAACGAATCCCTTGTTAAGATTATCCAAGATTTTCTTCTTAAATTTTTACAAATCAATTCGGTACATTCTATATAGAGTCATGGAAATAGGTGTAGTGCCATGTATGAGTTCTATTGAAAACTAAACATCATTATTTTATGGAAGACCAAACAAATCTTTTGGAAAGATGTCAATAAACTATTATATAATATGAATATCATAAAATATGATTTTCTACCCAAACATCTAAGATAAACACCCATTTTGAAAAGGAATGATGACCCATATGATAGATGTAATTTCCATATAAATTTCATTATTTTTATTACCCTAATATGAATTATATGTTGGTTCATATTATCACATATAACTTCACTTACATGAAAATTGAGATTTATTTTATGTAGAGAAACCCAATAGAATACTAAAATAACATCAAATTCAAATGGGGGAAGAATGATAAGATTTATCGGAAACATAATCCCATAAAATTCAAATGGGGAAGAATCATAGACTTGGGATGCCATCATCGTACCATTAGGGGTTTTTAATTCTAAATCAACACCTAATTTTTGTGGTAGTACTGTGACACCCTTAGATAATTCTTTAGATATAAAAGAGTGTCTAGATCCAAAATCCAAAAAGAAATTTCAAATTTTATATTGTATGGTAAGTGTACCTTCAAACATGTCATTATTGTACCCCTCATCATAAATAGTAATCACATGAGATGTCCCTTCATCTCTTGGATTAAGAGATTATGAATTTAAATCTTCATTATTGACCTTTATATTTGGGCCCCAGTTAGCATAATTTATTACTACTTTTATTTAAAACACTCGAGTGTTGGTGGTGAATTCTATTAAGCTTTCCCTCTATTCAAATCATTAGACAACTTCATCTAAGCACTTCAGAATTTTATTTCCTAATAAACATTCATTCCAAAATTTAAACATTTACCAGTTCCCTTAAAATATTTTACCTTATGTTTATTTACTCACTTCGAACATAAATGAAGTCCCATCTTATTCACTCTATGGTTTTTAGAGTTCCCTTTGAATTTAATTTACATTTTCTTATAAAAAAAATGAGATTAATGGGTAACTCTAATATCTATATCCACCTTAATATCACATTGAATGATTTCTTGATATCTACTAAAGTCATTTCTTGATAAAATCCTTCATAGACAATCTTTTAATACACTAAAAAAATATCAAACTTAATTTCAAGTTGAATGATAATAAAAAAAATCATACCTCACTAGTCCTGTAAAAATTTCCTCATTGGTTCCAATGGATTTATCATCCTTATATTGCAACACAATGGATTCCTTATCCATTTTAACAATAAAAATATGATGAAAACACTTGTTGAAAAATATGCTTTAAAATTTAACAAACTCTATAGAATAAATTTCTTCTTGTTATCTTATGTTCTTGATAAGATCCCACCACTAATATGCTTCCCCTTTGAAACAATAAACATCCAAAATAACTTTATCATGCCATAAACACTAAATAATATTAAATATATTTTCAATGTTAGCAATCCATTTCTTATTGAAAAGTCGATTAGTGGACCCACTAAAATAGTATGGGGATTTCCTCATGAAAGACTTAATAGAACGTTGGTCCATCCTTTTCTCATTTGTAAGATAAATGTGATTCATATCATGAGACAATTATATGATCATAAGAGCAAGATTTTTCATTCCAACTTAGATAAAATTTCATTTCTCATGAGGATAATCATTTCATTTTCCATTAAATTAATCATAAACATGATTCCTTCATGTTTTAACCATTTACTAAAACCAAAACTGTATCTTTAAAAATAATAATCATACTCGAAAACCACATAATCATGAAAAATCATTTATAGGATGACTAAATATGGAAACCTTCTTATATGAAAGCTTATGTTTAAAAATGGTCATTTCAGATCATTACGAAAACATTATGATTTTATACTATACATAGACTTGTCCCTAGGGTTCTTAATAAATTTTTCAAATCCAAGTTTCAAAGGCTAACTAAACATTGATATGATACCAACTATAATGACCCAAACTTTTCATACATAGATATTACATCTAAATAGATGAAGATTCTTTACAGAACATAACAATCATTGATTGAATTATATAGGTTTAGTATCATTGGAAACTTGTAAATATAAACAAGTAGTTTATAATAGTTATACACCATATCCTACATAGATCTTAATAACTAGAACCCATTTTAGATATATCATCCATAAAAAATTTATTCATAACATAGGAAAGGAAACATAATAAAGGGTGAGATCTGATGCTTAGAAAGGGTGACCAAGGGAGATATCAATGATCGTATAAAAATAACATGATAAAAAGGGTATCAGAACACAAGATTAACATTTTAAAACAATTCCCTATATATCAAAAATCATAATATTGAGTTATGTAATAAATATTTATAGTTAAAAAGGTTTGAATCATAAATGAATCAAATAACATGAGAAAATAAATCAGAGTATATGTATTATAAATTGATTTTTGGTAGAAAAATAAGAATATGAAATCATTTCCTTAGTAGCCATGATTAATTTCCAAGGCTATTATAGTTTAATGGGTTCACTCACCAAACCACAATTGCAGTAATGGTTCACGACCCAGACTATACAAGTGGACATAGTCCCTTATTGAATAGGATTTATAACCCATTATAGTCATGTTCATCTGATGCGATGTCAATCTTTACCCAATTCATTAGAGGGAGATATAGGTCATATCTATCAGATAATTAAAATCATACATATATGCTCTATAAGGTCATGAAAATTTCACCATATCAGAAGCAATGAAATAAAATTGGTTTCATAAACATTTCATTAAATTTTAAACCATGGAAAAGAAATGGGTTTAAATTTTTTTATCATTTCATCATAGCATAACTCATGGAAAAGAAACAGGATTAAAAAAATTATGTTATTATATTTATAAACTAACTAGATAAAGAATAAGGATGTTATCCTTGGATCATATACCTAGTAAAAAATAATTGAAATCGATTTTTTTGGTATTTTGTTAATATAAATACCATTAAAGGATCACTAAAACATTCTAAAGAAAAATAACGTTTCCATATTGAAATCATTTATTAAAAAAATTCCCAATTATAAATAAAAACATTTTATTTGAAAAGAAACTTATAAAATTACAATGGAATATTCAAAGAAAATATTAGTCATGAACTTAGGAAAATCCATTTATTTTTTATAAGTTTGAAAAGATTTCTTCTATATTTTTTCCATAAAATCACAAAGTACCTGGTTTGGAAAATGACAAGAAGATTCATTCCAAACTATTTTATAAAAATTAAAAAAAATATGTAAAAATGATTTTATAAAATCATAGATGATTAGTAAAATCATTATTTTTATTTTTTTAGAAAACATGGCTATAAAAAATAAATTTTTTGGCTGAAGAACTCAATTATTGTTCTTTTGAGAATAGAAGAACCAATAAAATGTGACTATATAAGTTTAGAAGATAAATTGGAATATTTTTGTTAATATAAAATGCTTAATGAGTTGTAAATAAGTCATAGAGGGGGTTCCCTTTTACAATCTAGATGAGTAACACATTCATAATTTCTCAAATGATTAAATTATATTAAATTAACTATTAAGAAAAATTACTCAAATTTTTTAGGTATTATAATCTAAGGTAGGATAGGGTTTTAATCCCATTATGAAAATATAATTTATAAATGTTTTTTTGCAGTTTTAAACCTTAAAATCTTGATTAACCCTTAGTTGACTAATGTTAATTTTAAATGCAACGACAATTTTTTAAATACTAAAGGGTTTAAATTTTTACTTATATGGTTGAAATTGGATCATAAATGAAAAATTTATTAAATTATAGACTATATAATACCCACCTTTTTGTATTTCATTATTTTAATGTTTTTTAATTAACTTAATGAAATATTATTTTGATAATATGCCATTATTATCAATTTTGATACTATTCATTTAATTTATCTATAGATACATCAATATAAAGGGGTAATTTAAATATAATGACTTGAAACCATCCTACTATATCTTAAATAACTATAAAATTCTTATTTATCATTAAATAATTAAATTTATATCACTTTTATTATTTTTAAAATCATTTATTAAATTTTTTATTAAATGGAGAAATAATTCATTGCAGTTTCATAATAAATTAAGGTCATTATATAATTACTAAAAACAAAAAATAATTTATATCATGAAAATATTTTTATTAATACAAAATTAGGCACCTATATTCATTAATAACTTACTTTGTTCCCTCTATGGACATATAATAGATATTAAAAATAAATAAGGTGATATTTTTGTAACTTTCATTAATTAAAATTTTATATAAGTCATTTTTTGGGAAAAAGTGTCCATTAACCTAATAAATTTCAATAATAAGTTTATAATGGTCTTATTACATTCATCCAATATTAATTAGGTTGAAAAAGTATGGCCTTATCGCTTATTTTTAGTATAGATATTGTAACATCCCAAGTAAGTAATGAATAATAGATATTATTATCTATGTCTATTTATGAATTAGATAGTGTTTTAGAGGCTTAAAATGAGAATAAATCCAATCTTAATCATGGAATACACTAATATTCTTAAAAGATTGTTTTACTTCCTTTTGATGGAAAACCATTTTTAAATAAAACTTTTGACAATTTTATAAGATATATTTTTCAAAATAAACTTATTATTTATGATTGGGACATTGAAATTTACAATAGATAACTGTTTGGTATTTTTCTTACAATGTTCATTTTTTAATGAATCGTGAAAAATTCTGCATTTTACAACAAAACTGCTTTTTCAACTAATTTAATTATATGGTTATATTATCTTTTTAATTTTTTTAAAGTGTAAATAGAATATATTTTTACCATGTAATCCAATGTGTCCATTGGGATTAATTTAACTTTGGAATTGGGAATAAACAAGTACCAAACATTTCATAGATATTGTTTCAAAAAAACCTGCTATTTGTTTTGACAACAGGAATTATTTTTAAATTAATTATTACAATTTATATGTTTGGAATTTGGTAAAATGGATTCCATATTTGGAATCATAAGGTCCAAATTATTTAATTAAGACTCTTTTTGTTTTTGGACATTATGAATAGTAACGACGGTAATTATCTTTAATTATCTTGATTAATGAGTAATCAGGTAGTTAAGGAAAATAAAATAATATCATAATAATAAAAAATGACACCAACATGTGTCCTAATTATACTGGATGTCTCATGGCTGACCATGGGATGCCTTGTGCCAAACTTGGGGACCCCATGGAATCACTATTGTGTGAAAGTGACTTTTTATCTTTTTATTTTTAAAGAAAGTTAAATATAACAAAGAATGTATCACCTGAGTAAAAAAAATTAATTTTGTCTACATAAATTATCTGTTGGAATATAAATAGTCATTATAAATATGAAAATATTTACTACATCATGATATTTTTTTTATAATTTTTAGACCTCAAATAAATTAAATTATTTATGACATCATGATGATGCAGCGATTACCTCATTAATAAACGATTTAAATAAAATGAAAAGATAATGTAAAATATAAGACTTACACTTGTCAAATACCTATTGGATGAGTGTATTTCGAGCCCTTATCACCTTATCCTAGAAATATATAATTTGGGGACCTTTTAAATTTGAAAATCATTTTATAAAAAAGTAACCTTCTATAACATTCCAAGAGTGCCCCTCCTCTCCTCCTATAAAGGTCCCCCACCTCTACCACCTTACCCACACTTCCAAAGCCTTTGGCTCGGACAAACCCTGCCCATTTTGTCTCTCCACATCCCTCTCTTACTCCTTGAAGCCTCACTTTGGGCAGAAGTCTTCCCAAGGAAGCCTTTGAGCTCAAATCAAAAAGAGTTACCCGTTTTAAAGGTAGTGTTTTCTCTTGTGTTCTTATGTTTTATTTTGCTTCTCCAACCCCCTAAACTCTTTTTATTCTTTTCTATTGTAACAACACCAGTATCGTCAATATACTATGATGTTGTTATAAGAAGTATTCTATCTACAATTACACACACCTACATCTAATGGTTAAAAAACATACTATTTCTGTGGATGGCGAAGTTCTCCCTCACGAAACGATGATTGTTCAACACTCATATAACACATTTAAAGGTGGCCATTAAGATGTCACTATATTTATATATGATATATAATATGTTTATGTTTTACTTAAGCTTCTGTATTTTTCATTTATGGCGTACCTTTATGGTTTCCATTATGGGTAAACGCGATATCTTCATTTTAGGAAGTGCAGACTACCGCCCCCTCAAAGTGATTTGATTCATTAATGTCATATGTGGGACCTATAAAGGATGGAGTTAAAGTTATTATATATGATGTTATAATGTAATTATAATATACCTGTATATCATTATTATTTCTTTTCATTAAAGTATGAGATATAAATGAAAGTAGCGTTCATGCGTACGTACGACTTACCGTCTCCATGAACGGTGCATTTCATTTCTTATCCCCAAATGTAATGTACTATTATAAGTACATATATATAATGGATATATATGATGTATGTTACATCTAAATGATGAATATAATTCTGTAATTAAAATATACATATCTCTCATTTAGTTTTAATTCCATTAATATGACATAGAAATGAAAGTAGCATTCATGCGTATGTACGGCTTACCGTCTCCATGAACGGTGCATTTCATTTATTACCTCTAATTGATTATGTAATATTATAAATGCATGTATATACTGGATATATATGATATATATGATATCTACATCATAAATATAATTCTTGATACAATGGATATTTTACCACATGAACAACTTGTAATTATGAAGAGTTTATTTTTTACTCAAGTACCAATGATCGACAAAATGACCATTATTAACATAAATAATTACATAGTTTTCATAACATGGTAATAAGTGATACAAAAGGAATAATTAACTTGAAAAAAAGGTTCTTAAGAAATTATAAATTAACTCAAGTTTATTATTCAGGACGTTAAAGAACGATCAAGTCAAGCCGGACCCAAGGTATGGGACTTCATCTCAATCTCCTTCAATTGAGGCATATTTTTGTTTTATACACAACCTTCTTCTATACGGTGTATAAACTCCTTAGAATTTTATGTTTATCCAAAAGGAATCTTTTTTATACGAAGCGTTTTACTAAACGACAAAAGGGAATGTTTTTGTCATACGTATGCGGCGACAACAACTTCTCCGCCACCGTGATCATTATTTGAGTTTCGGCTTCCTCTACAAGCCATACCATTTTTTTAAATGAAAAATAAATACCATGTTTTACTTTTCTTTTATTTTGGTATTGAAAATGGTTTTGATAACATCTTTATTATATCAATGTGTTATTTATATCTTGTGATTGAAATGTGGAAATGTTATGTTTCCTTTATGCATGTTTTATGTGATACGATTATGTTATGGTTCTTGGGATTTTGTTTATGAAGACTTCTGGTTCCATGATAAACTAAGGGAAGGTGAGCCCGATATAGGTCTCCAATGCATTGGGTAACGCGAAGGGGTTAAATGTTGAGGTTTCTCCGAAGAGATTTAGGGAATATACTGTGATGGGTATTCCAAACGTAACCAAGAGGGTTAATCCCTACGTAAGAATGTTATGAATGCCTCAAGTTACCTTTATGACTTATGATTTCTATGATTTATTCACGATTTGATGAGGTATGTTAAAGTGCTTATGTTCTATGGGTGAAGTATGATTTCATTCTTATGTATATATGTACTCATGTTTCCTTTCCATATTTTTATATCCCTTACTGAGCTTTTTATGCTCATCCCAAGTTTTTGAAATGTTTTTCACAGGTCAAGGGAAAGGTACATGATATGATGATAGTGTCAAGGAAGTGTCAATAAATAATCCATGTTTTATTTTAAATATGTTTCTATTGATGGGAAAAATGAATACTATCTTTTATGTATCCACTTTGTTTAAATGTGGAATGTAATGCATGTTTTATGATCGAATTCTCTAAAACTCTAAACCTGAAAATATCCTCAATGTGTAATCTTGTAATAACTCAAGATTAAGTAATGTTTAAGGATAGGGCCTTATAGTTGGTATTAGAGGCTGATTTAGATAACTTTAGGAGTTAGAAATCTATTAAATGATTATCCAAAAAATTTTATGGTCAAATTGAAATGATATAGAATTTGAAGATTACAATGTTGCTTCATCTAAGACATGTTTGTTCAGAATGGTTTTCCGTAGAGGAAACAGAGAAGCAGTGCTAGGAAGGAATACATAAGGAAATAACTTTCCGAATCAGCATCCTGAGATGGTCGGAATTGTAACTGAACAGTTTTTTGCAGTAATGGTGCAGTTGACTCAAGCGATAAATTGTGGTGGTATCCATGCACGAGATCAGCCAGATCAACCGCAGAGGAACAAGTCAGTGGTGGAACATTTCATGAGGCAACATCCCCCATCATTAAGAGGATCATCTGACCATGTGCTAGATGAAGGCTATATTAAAGAACTGGAGAAGATTTTCGATGTCATGGGGTGTTCAGACAATCAAAAGGTTAGTCTTCCCATTAAACGTTTGGAGGGTGAGGCAGATCAGTGGTAGTCGGTGGTTAAAATTATCAGGGATGCTGATGAGATTGATGCTCTCAACTGAGATGAATTCAAAGGTATGTTTCTTGAGATTTATTTTCCTAAGGTTGTTCGACTTAGGATGGAAAAAAAATTCTTGGAATTGAGGCAAGAGGAATACTCAGTGTCTTCCTATGAAGAAAGGTTCATTCTATTGGAAAGGTATGCTATAAATTTTATCCGAGACCTTGATATTAAATTAAATCATTTTTACTCAGTATTAAAGCCAAAATATTGAAGGGCTTTAGCATCTTGTGAGTTCAAAAGTTATGAAAAGCTTGTTCGATGTGCTGAGAAGGTGGAAATGGAGTTTGTCGATGATCAATTGTTCTATAACAACCAACCGAAGAAGAGACCGAGGTGGCAGGAGAAAGGAAACAATTATTCAAAAAGGTATGACGGTAAGAAAACTAAGTTTCTAGTTCGTGATAAATGTGGAAAAAGGCATGCTGGGGAATGTCTTCTGAATTCTGGAAAGTGCTACTGATGTGGTAAGATGGGATATAAGGCTCGTTATTACACTGAAAAAGATCAAGGTGATGGTAAGACCAAATTTGATTTACAGTTAGTGAAATGTTTTAAGTGCAATGAGATGGGTCACTATGCAAATGAGTGTCCGACAAAGAGCTCGAGTGATGGGAAGCAGTTAGACTACAATTAGAAAGGGGTGGTGAAATCCTTTGCAACTACTTTAGCAGATTTCGGGCCATCAAATAAAGTTGTATAAGGCCCTTTGTTTGTTTTTCGGATTATGCTAGTGTATTGTTTGATTCGGGGTCTACACATTCTTTCATCTCTAAAAACGTTTCTAGTAAAATGGGAATACCATCTCAAGAAATGACTCCTGAACTTGTGGTAAAAACACCTGGAAGAAATGTTGAGGAAAAAAGAATTTATAAGAATCTTAATATCCTTATCCGTAGAAAGAACCTACTTGCGAACCTTATTGTTTTACCTCTAGTAGAGTTTGATGTTATCCTGGGTATGGATTGGCTCTCTATTTACCATGCTAAGATTGACTGTGGAGCTAAAGAAGTTTCTTTTCAGAAAGACATTCAGTTTGTGTTCAAGAATGAACCCTTACTGTTGATAACTTATCAAGAGGCCGAGAAACTTTTAAAATATGGAAATGAATGTTACCTTGAACACATCTTTGAAAACAAAGGAACTATTCAGATTAATGATGTGCCAGTGGTAAATGAGTATCCTGATGTTTTTCCTGATGAGTTTCCTGGAATAATACCAGATCGGGAAGTTGAGTTTACTATTGACTTAGTTCTTGATGCTAATCCAATTTCAAAACCCCCTTATCGAATGGATCAAATTGAACTTTTAGAGTTGAAGGATAAATTGAAAGATTTATTAGAGAAAGGTTTCATTCAACCTAGCACACCACCGTGGGGTGCTCCTGTTTTATTTGTTAAAAAGAAAGATGGTTCTATGAGACTTTGCATTTATTATAGAGCCTTGAATAACATCACTGTTAAGAACAAATATCCTTTTCCTCATATCGATGATTTGTTTGATCAGGTCCAGAGAGCTCAGTATTTTTCAAAGATTGACCTGAGATCGGGGTACCATCAGCTGAAGGTAAAGGAAGCAGATGTTCCAAAGACTGCGTTTCGTACAAGATATGGCCATTATGAATTTGTAGTAATGCCTTTTGGGCTAACAAATGCACCTGTTGTATTCATGGACTTAATGAATATACTTTTCCATGAGTTCTTGGATAAGTTTGTGGTGGTTTTCATTGACGATATTTTGGTGTTTTCTAAAAGTAAAGAGGAGCATGAAAGACATTTAAGGGTTATTTTTCAATGCTTAAAAGAAACGAAATTGTATGGGAAATTCAGCAAGTGTGAGTTTTGGTTGCAACAAATTTCTTTCCTTGGTCACATTGTTTCTAAAGATGGGATAACTTTTGATCCTGCAAAAACAAAGGTTGTTGAAGAATGGAAAAGACCCACAAATGTAACTGAGATTCGTAGATTCCTTGGTTTGGCAGGCTATTACCGAAGGTTTGTTAGAAATTTTTCCTGGTTATCTAGTCCTATGACTAAGCTAACTCGGAAGGGTGTTAAGTTTATCTGGACAAAAGAATGTGATGATTTTTTTCAGGAATTGAAAAGAAGATTGGTGAATGCTCCAGTTTTGGCACTACCTTCCAGGAATGGTGAGTTTGTTATCTACATTGATGCTTCATTGAAAGGACTTGGTTGCGTCCTAATGTATAATTATTACACTAGTGCAAAAACACTTTTTAGCGTCGGTTTTTTTTTAATTTTTAACGTCGGTTATAAACCGACGTCTTTATAGGCGACGTTAAAAATACAGTTTTCGCATCGGTTCATAGAAACCGACGCAAAAAATAATTCGCTTATGAGCTTCGGCGTCGGTTTTTTATAAAACCGACACCGAAGCTACATTTAGACATTATTTTCCACATCGGTTCATTAAAAAACCGACGTGGAAAATATAGTCGACTAGGTTTTTAGCGTCGGTTTTATATAATACCGACGCCGAAATATCGGTTTTCTGCGTCGGTTTTTCTAAAAACCGATGCGGAAAACCAATTTACACAGGATTTTCGGCGTCGGTTTTTTAAAAAACCGACGACATATCAAACTTTCAGCGTCGGTTTTTAAAAAAACCGACGCCGTAAATAATTTTTTTTTAAAAATATTCGGCGTCGGTTTTTAAAATAACCGACGCCGTAAATTTTTTTTTTAAATAAAATACATATATTTTCTCCTCCAAAAAAATAGGAACCCTGAAAAAAAATAACGAAGTATACAAAAACAATTAAACAGCTTTAACAGAAGTACTTGAGAAAACTCAATGTAAAGAAGAATTAAAATACAGATACCTACATGGTGGATTTTCTTAATCTAACCATACTTAGTATCAATTATTGTAAGTTTCCTCCCATAGATAGAACCAATCCTGTCAAAACAGTAATGAAACTAAGGAGATGTGCGTGAAAAAATCATTCCAAGATATTAGTGCAATGAATAAACATTAAATGAAAATGTGTAATTTATTTGAATCATTCATTTTTTCACAAAGTAAATTACGAAAATCAAATGTTATGACTCCTGATCAAAATTCCAGGAACACTCAGCCGATGAAACCTCTTCCTCACCTCCCCCACTGAAGATGTTGGGGGTGTCTTTTCACCATAGGATCCCCACCACCCCCAACCTCAGGTTTTTATATTTGCTCTGTATAGACGTGCATTACCCATTCACTATTGTTATTTGTTTAAGTTATGGAATAACAGAGAAATAAGTTTGAGTGCAAAAAATAGGTTAGAAAATTGAAATCAAATTCAGATTGAAGAGACATAAAGAAACATACCTTAAAAATTGACGCCTTCTATTTTATCTTTGTGCAAACCCACTAAGCGCTGTTTCAGGTATTATGTGATATGATTCTTGGAAATCATTTTCCGATATTTATTTGCATAAAAAATAAAAAGGCTTAGAAGATATTGATGTGCATTCAAGGGAGACAATTTTTAGTGTTTGTGAATGTTATTTCTCTATACGAATCTCTATGTTCATGATCCAAGTACCACCCTACAGATCTGTCACTGTACAGACAAATGATTTTAAGAAATAACAATGAAAAGAAATATAATAACTAATTCTGAATTAAAATACACGTACCTGAAATATACGACATGCTTATTGTTGGTTATTGTTGAAGGATTCATTTGATTATTAGTAGATTCAATAAAACAGTTTTTGCAGAGGCACGTGAGAAAACTCAGTAAAGCAGAATTAAAATACACGTACCTGAAATATATGACATGCTCATTGTTTGTTATTTTTGAAGCATTCATTTGATTATTAGTAGGTTCAAACACCTAATATATCATAAGAGTTAGTTTTTTAAACCCATATATATTATTATTTATAAATATTAGTATACATACCTCAAATCTTAATCAGACTTAACAAATAGTCCGCAAAAGTAGATTGAATATGGATCATATCAGATTGAGAATATGACTGTGAATCATTGAATACCTACAATAATATTGAATGATATGAAATTAATAAATAGAAGAAAGTGGATGAAAATATATAAAAAAATTAATACAACCAACCTTATGAAAATCAGTAGTTTCCCCAGTTGTGATTATCTCGTACATAAATCGTAGAATATAATAACCACATTCAACATGTCCATTTTGACGATGACACTGCAGTTATAAAACATTTAACTAATAATGAAACCCAATATATAACAAAAATATAAAAACTAATTACCTGTACTTCCACATATTTGATTTTCGTTGGTTTCTTTTCATTTGTAAAATGTTTCCATGAACTGCATTTTTTTATATAAGAACTAATAAAACTTGTGTAAACAATTAAAATTAAACATAACAAACTTCTAAAAATAAAAAAACAACTTACCTGTTTAATAAGTTGGAAAACGGTTTACGCACTTTTCATAATAAAGAGCAAAACCAATATAAGGTGCATTCATTTGGGAAAAATACACCTAACATCCAATGCCCCCTATAATACAAAAAGTTCATAATTAATGACATTATAATGATCATGAGTTCAAAATTATGTTGATATTCTTACTTATCAAGAAATGGCAAAAACCAGCACTGAATCTCTGTTTGTTATAATCTCTCGGATATATATTGAACTCTTTCATCATTTTTCACATGTTTGACTTCCAAGGAAATGTGCTCTGGATCTATAAAGCTATAAATGCTTGTAGTTTCATTTTGTAAAAGAATCTTGTATATATACCTAATTTAAAAAGAAAATATAGTTAGTCAATGACATAACAATATTTTATTAAAGAAATAGCAATTCAAACGTCAATTTACTTACATGGAAAACAACTGCACCACATTCAGCCCGATCTATTCAAAATTAACTAAATTCATGATATCTTCTTTCAATATTCTCAATTTATAATTTCTTCCACATATATCGGACGTCATCCGAAACTCATAGATAAAATTCAAGGAAGAAGAGCACTGAGATAATCTTTTCAACCCAGAAGAAATATCAGAAGTATCTACAGCCGACTGTTTCTGAACATTTTGCTGCATTTGTACAGTTTCATTTGCTTTCAGATATTCCTATATAAGTTAAATGTCAGAAAACATTATAAGTAATTTGGAATCATTTCTAATTACTAGTTAAAAAAACTCATACCTCATGTGAAATATAACGAAGAAGTGCAGTTGGCCAAAGTAAAAAATGGCCCATACATTCCCCAACACTGGTGATCTCCGCAGTAGGAAATGGTAGTAGAGTAGTAGGATCTATAATAACAAGTAATGATACTCTAACCTGACCCATCTGCATAGGCTGATGATGTACCGAGTCCCCCAAAAAATACACTTGTCCTAACGCAACAATATGTACATGAGGATCTCCCGCAAACAACTCACAATATAAGGTTCGATCCGATGGAGGAGGTGGAGGCTCAAAGTTAGCAGGTGGGGCAGGGTAGTCAGGGTGAGCAGGCTGAGAAGTCAGAAAAATGAAAAGGGTATATTAGTGTTTAAAATTTATAACATAGAAAAATTTATTAAAAATTAAATAAAATAATATACCTCAAATGGTTGTGCAGACGGGGCAGGGTAAGCAGATGAGGCAGGGTAGTCCGGGTGAGTTGGCTGAGAATGTTGAAAAATGAAAAAGTTATATCAGTGTTTATAATTTATAAAATAGAGAAATTGATGACATTAAATAATATACCTCGAAAGGCTACCCAGACGGTGTTGGGTAAGCATATGAGGCAGGATAGTCTGAGTGAGTAGGCTGAGAATGTTGAAAAATGAAAAAGTTATATCAGTGTTTATAATTTATAGAAAAGAAAAATTGTTAACAGTAAATAATATACCTCGGAAGGATGAGCAGACTGTGACTGTCTTTCCAAGTGTTCTAATAAAGCCTTCTGTACTGCTGCTTGAATTTGATCACCCATAGACCGTTTCATATCCTGCAGCTCTTCTTTTAAGGATTCGATTTCCGGGTCTCTTGGTTGCTTACTCTTACCAAAAACCTTCCGAATACTAACACCCGCCTAATATACTCTAACACGGCCGGGGTGTTCAGTCTTTCCCAAAGAAGTGGCTAGGATATCCATCCTACCCTCGGGGATAAAAGAGCCCTGTGTCTCTTTCTCCTGAAGTTCATCCTGAAATGAAAAATAAAAAATTTATATTAGTGTTTATAAATTATAAAAAAGGAAAATTGTTAACAAAGAATTAATATTTACTTACAATTCTATCAGCCACTTGATGAGTTTCGTCTGTAAGATATTATTCATTTTTTCTTCTTCTTGCTCGTTTCCATTTCTCATGGCGAGTGGGAGGAGATGGAGGACCATACTGGACCTCTTCTGAACCACTACTTGATCGAGCTCTGAATGCTTCAAATTTTTCTTCAATAATTTTCTGCTCCAAAAACGAGTATCCTCCACGTGATAAAGTATGAGGGTATACGTTTTTCAACTGGATCTCCTGATGAGATCTTCTGGAGGCCTGTTACATAAAAATAAACACATAAGTAATAAGGAAAATATAGCATAAATTTTAAAATATAAAACAATTACAATACCTGAAATTTCTCTTCCTGACGACTGTCAACAAATCGCTTCCATGTTTATTCATCTATATATGGATACTTATGACATGGGCTTTCAAACCTTCTCTTTCCAAAAACATAATCTTTTGTCAGTTTGTTTTTAAAATCTCTCCATCGAACCGCCGCTAAAGAGAGATGTCTTTTCCTAATTTCTTTGGTTTCCTCAAAATTGAATGTCATCTGTAATTGAAAAAATTAAATATGTCATTTAAACTATATAATATTAAAAAAATGAGATAAAAAAAATAAATAAAGATATTTTACCGTCACGGCCTCCCAAAGCTGTTGCTTCGCCGTCCTGTCCACTGACTTCCAATCAGGATATAAAATACTAATCCTGCAACGGCTCTGCATCGATATATAACTGACAAACTGAACTGCATTTGGGCCAACTGCATTATTATTATCATCAAAATGGATGTGTAATTTTTTATCATCACGAGCGAGTGATAGTTTTGGTAAATGTGTAATACCACGTTTACCAACTAGAGAACTTGATTTTTGAGTAGTAACTGGAGAAGTCTCCTCCGCCGAGGACGCATCAGTAGTCCTGAAATTTTTTTTAATAAATTAACAGTTTTATTTCATTAAATATGTATATTACTGAATATTTAATAATATGTCAAAATAGATATACCTCGGTAACTGCTCCTCTCTATCTGTATTTGACATTGCTACTAGAAAGTGTAATGAAATTTTGGGTACCTGCATATCATTAGAAAACTGAATAATTAGAAACAAGGAAATGAAAAATAAATATGTAAAAATAGAGGCATGCATTTGTAAGTTTTAAAAATAGACACAAAATATAAATATTTACCAGAAAAATTAGGAGACTAATTTAGTGTTTTCCCACGTCCCTTCATCATGATCGGTACGTACTGCATGCACTATGTCTGTCTTATATTCATTGTAATCATCTGAAAATTGCATAATAGATGAATAAGGCTCATGTAAATCACTAGCATCATCAGAATCATCATCATCACCCAAATGATATCTTTTCCCTTTCAAAACAACTGACCACTGATCATTCGACGGATCAATGACATAAAATACTTGTTTTGCATGTGTCGCCAAGATAAATGGTTCCTCATTGTGATTAAATCTTTTCAAATAAACCAGTTTAAACCCATATTCATCATGTTTCACGCCACTATTACTATCAACCCAATTGCACTTAAAAATAGTGACTCGAAATTTAATATAATCAATTTCCCATATGTCTCCAATAACTCCAAAATATGATGTTGATGTAGAAATTGGGTTTTTATCTTTGGCACTCAAAAAATGCACTGCTTCAGCGAATACCATCACACCACTATTCTGAACGGTACTCTTGTCATCCAGGTTTTTTGTGTAAAATGTGTAGCCATTGATATCAAAACCAGACCAAGTGATCACATTAAAAGATGGTCCCCCTGATAACCACTTCAATGTTTCTGATACAGATATATCTGAGGTGACTTTCTCTTTAAACCATGAAACAAATGTCTTCTTATGCTCAATCATCAACAACTTTTCATTTCTTTTCTGATATCGTAACGTTAATTCAGCAATATGTGAGGATATATATGGTTGAACCTCATCTGTGTTGTTCAAAATGTATAAATGTGCTTGCATCACTTCATCATGTGGAATGAACTTTACCTTTAAGCCTCGAACCCCTCTACCTTCTCTGTCAACTGTCATATGTCGAGATAGAGGGAGACCAATATGCTCCACCTCATTCAAATAATCAGTACAGAACTCAATCACCTCTTCTGATACATATTTTTGAACAATAGAGGCCTCTGGTCGATAAGGATTTTTAACATATCCTTTTAAAATTTTCATATATCTTTCAAAAGGATACATCCATCTTAAATAAACAGGCCCACACATTCTTATCTCATGCACCAAATGAACCAATAGATGAACCATTATATCAAAAAATGTGGGTGGGAAATACATTTCTAGTTGACAAAGAATATGAGTTGCTTCATTCTCCAACAAATCTAACAAATTTGGATCAACGACTTTGCTACAAATGGATTTAAAGAAATTACATAACCTGATGATTGTCTTCCTGATAGCTTTCGGTAATATACCACGCACTGATACTGGTAGAATTTGTTGCATTAACACATGGAAATCATGTGATTTCATACCTATTAATTTACAATCCTTCAATGACACAAAATTATTCACATTTGAAGAAAAACCGCTGGGTACTTTAATACCATGAAGACACTGACAAAAATTCATCTTTTCAATCTTGCTTAATGTGTGACAAGCCGGAGGTAAATATGTTCTTTTTCCTTTCACAGCGGGAGCTAACTCCAAACGTATTCGAATTAATATCAAGTCCAATCTAGCATGTAATCCATCTTTTGTCTTTCCTTTTATGTCTAACAAAGTTCCAATCAAACAATCACATATTTTTTTCTCAACATGCATAACATCAATGTTATGTTTTATCTCTAAAAATCTCCAATAAGGTAGTTCGAAAAAAATAGAATGCTTCTTCCAGATATGTTTTTGTAAACCAGAACTTTTTCTCTTTCCAAATGTTGAATCAATATCTTTCACTCTGTCATAATATTCGTCAGCTGACAATGGTTGAGCGGGGAGGTTGTATTCTTGTAAACCGTTAAATGCTTTTCTCAATCTACGATAAGGATGATCAATTCGCAAAAATCTTCGATGTCCCATGTACACTATCTTTCTTCCATTCTGCAATTGATAATATGAAGTTTGTTCTTCACAAATTGGACATGCTTTATGTCCCTTAACACTATATCCAGATGAGTTTCCATACGCAGGAAAGTCGTTTATAGTGAACATTATCATAGCACGCAAAAGAAAATACTCTTTCTTGTATGCATCGAAAACTGTAACCCCTTTCTCCCATAGCAGTTTTAAATCCTCAATCAATGGTGTAAGATACACATCAATATCATTTCCCGGTTGTTTTGGTCCAGAAATCATCAAGATCATCATAACATATTTTTTCTTCATACATAGATGTGGGGACAAGTTGCAAAGTACCAGCAAAACAGGACATGAACTATGTTGGCTACTGAGGCTCCAATATGGATTCATTCCATCAGTACACAATCCCATTCTGAGATTTCTAACTTCACTTCCAAAATCATGAAATTTTTTATCAAAACTCTTCCACTGTGGTAAATCGGCAGGGTGACGTAAGTTACCATCAGAAATGCGCTCATCTGAATGCCATCTTAACCTTTTTGCATCATTTGAATTTGCAAATAGACGCTTCAAACAAGGAATAATTGGAAGGTACCAAAATGCTTTAGATGGAGTTTTGATTTTGGTACCTAAAAATAAATAATAATTGAATTATCATAATTGTTTGAAAAAAATATTGGATGATATCATTGGAAAGTAAAAAAATTGATTTTTCATAACGTTACATGACATCACCTGAAAATGAATCTGAGTTGACTTTCTCATCCATCTTATAGCGCGATGTTCCACATGTAGGACAACTTGATAAATGTTCATTTTCTTTCCTATACAGTACACAATCATTGGGGCAAGCATGTATCTTTTTATACCCCAATCCCATTGGGCATAATATTTTCTTCGCCTCATAATTGGAATCTGGAAGCCCATTGCCTTCTAGAAGAAGCTCTTTTAAAATCTCAAGTAAAGTGGAGAAACTTTTATCACTCCACCCATTTTTTTTCTTTTAAGTTAACTAATCTCAAAACTGCTGATAACACTGTATATTTACTGCAACCTGGGAATAATGGTTTCTCATAATCTCCATACAATCGTTCAACAGTTGGTGTTTTTTCGATGGTTTCCACACCTAAATCATGAATTAATTCTTCAATACGATCCTCTGCCTCATTATGAATATCATCATCAACATTGGATGTTGAATTTTCAGTTCTTTCACCATGCAAGATCCAATGTGTATAATTAAGGCTAAAACCATAACAAATGAGATGATCCTTGATTTCTATGAAGTTTAACTTTCTCATATTTACACACTTCACACATGGACAGAAAATCAAATCAATATTTTGATTATGCCGTTTAGCAAATTCCAAAAAATTGTCAACTCCTCTTTCATATTCACTAGTAGTTCTTTGTAGATAAATCCAATTATGATCCATTAATACCTGATATCACAATATAATTGATGAATATATTAAAAAATAGAAACATTTAAATATCTATCAGATAAATTGTAAACAAAAACATATTCCATAAAAACTATTGATAATCAGATAAAAGACATTAGATATGAAACACGTTTACAAATAGAGTAAACAGTTTATTTTCATATTATATACATGTGTGTTATATTGAAATACAAGGACAAAATGGTTAAATCAAAGGTTTCATTTTTTGAAAATAAAGTTTCATGATATAAATATTATATGAATGACATACAAGATAATATGATTTCTCACTATGACTACTATTGATCACACTATATTTATTTTTTTATTCATTTGATGTAACATGAATGAATCATGGAAAAATTAATGTGAAAAATAGTGCAATAACTATCCTTATTTAAGACAATGTGTATTAAGAGACATGATACAATTTTTGGTGACTATGATAACTCAACTCCCTCAATCCATGAGTTTTATAATAGGGAACTATGAACATATAAATTCATTATGGAGGGATAAAAATTCCATTGCATATTGTAGGTGACAACTTACACCCCCATCCATGGGTCTATTGCAGCAAAACATGTCAAGGAATGGATCAACATGAAGAGAAATATATTATCCATCCATGAAAGATTAGATCATGAGAATGTTTTATTTGCAGCCTATGACCTAGAGGGGGAAGTAAATCATTTCATGACTATTATTTAGAGGGAGAGAAAGATGAATAAATATAATCAATGGAATGAGATTAGTTTAAGAGGACATTTATTAAAAATGCATGAATCTAACCCCACATATAAAAATGGAAAGGTATTTTTGAAGATTAATAGAGGGATAATGATTATATTATTATCTACGATGAAATAATTACAATACATTATGATTCTAGCCGTATTATGGACATTGCAAGAAAAATTATTTATTATATAATGGCATGAAAATAATTATTCAAATTTTTTTAACATAATAGATAGTGGTAATTATTCATGTCTTAGTTAAATGATGAGAACCAAAGAGAATTGGGGAATTTGGCATGGTAAATCTCAAGAAGGAATGAAATAACAACAAACTACATGCAAAAATGTGAGTGAATTCATTTAACACAATAAAATTATTTTTTTGAAGAAGAATTTATTAAAATGGAAATGGAATTAAAAATATAGTACTTCATAATGTAATGAAAGATCATTTTAAACAGGAATAATGATAATACAAACAAAAAATTTGAAGTTCAACCCGAATGGAGATGTTAAATCCAAACTACGACCGGTATAATTACTTCCAAAAACAAACAATATCAAATCTACACCAACAATGATAATACAAACAAAAAATAATGATAAATTACAACTAAAATCTAACCAATAATCAAAATCACACAAAATAGGGTTATTGATAAAGAAATAAACAATGGGATATGAAACAAGAGATAAATAGGAAGAACACATACCCAAAATCGTGCAGACGACAAAAAACCTTCAACAATGGCCGTCCAAGATCGCAAATCAGGTTCGAAGGTCGTCGGAAGTCCGAAGCGCCACAGCGGAACTCGATTTCGACGATCGAACAAAATGAGGGTTTCTAACCGTGAATATTTTTAAAAGACTTTTCACGTCGGTTTTAAGAAAAACTGACGCCAAAATGTTGTTTTAAAATTTTCGGCGTCGGTTTTTAAAATAACCGACGCGGAATATATGTTCGCTTATGAGTTTCGGCGTCGGTTTTCATAAAAACCGACGCCGAAACATTTTTAAAAATGTATTTTCTGCGTCGTTTCTCAGGAAAACTGACGCGGAATATATTTTTTTATTAGTTTCGGCGTCGGTTTTAAAAAAACCGACGCCGAAAACTTTTTTTAATTATTTTCTGCGTCAGTTTTTAAAATAACCGACGTGGAATTATGAGTTTCGGCGTCGGTTTTCATGAAAACCGACGCCGAAACATTTTTAAAATTTATTTTCTACGTCGGTTCTCAGGAAAACCGACGTGGAAAATATGTATACCAATATTATTGGCGTCGGGTTTCTTCAAAACCGACGCGAAATATCAACGCATAATTATTTTTGGCGTCTGTTTTTTGTAAAACCGACGCCAAAAATTGCCCGCCCATACTATTCGCGTCGGTTTTTAAAAAACCGATGTTATTACGATGATGTTAAATCCTGTATTTCCACTAGTTTTAGGTAATTTCTTATGCTTCACGTCAATTGAAAACTCATGAGGTAAATTATCCTACAGATGATTTGGAATTAACTACTGTTGCTTTCGCTTTAAAAATTTAGAGGCATCATTTGTATGGAGTAAAGTGTGAAATATATACCGATCACAAAAGTTTAAAGTATATATTCACTCAGAAAGAATTGAACATGAGACAGAGGATATGGCTAGAATTAATCAAGGATTATGATTGTACAATTAATTACCATTCGAGAAAAGCAAATAAAGTGGTTGATGCTTTGAGTAAAAAAAGTAATGCTTTATTAACAATGTTGCGTTTGGAACGTGATCCTTTAGTTTAGTATTTGATGAACTTTGGCATAGAAGTTGTTGGTGCAGGATGTCCTTCTGTTTTGTCTCTGGTATCAGTGAAATATTCTCTATCAGATAGAATCAAGCAAGCATAGAAGCAAGACAGCGAGTTTCAGAAAAAGGTAGAGCTGATTCAGAAGGGTAAGTTTCCTAAATTCAACATTGATAATGATTGTGTTTTGAGATTTGGGAAGAGATTGTGTGTGAATTGTGATTCACAGTTGAAGAGAGAGTTATTATCTGAAGCTCATAGTTCTCCGTTTTCAGTTCATCCTGGCAGTACGAAGATGTATAGAGATCTTCGGGAGTATTACTGGTGGGACCGAATGAAAAGATAAATTGTTGATTTTACTATGAAGTGTTTGACATGTCAACAGGTTAAAGCTGAGTGACAGTTACCGAAAGGGATGCTTCAGCCTTTACCAGTGCCAAAGTGGAAATGGGAAAATATATCCATGGACTTCGTTGTGGTATTTCCGAAGACATCTCGAGGTAATAATTCAATCTGGGTTATTGTTGATCGCTTGACGAAATCTGCTCATTTCCTTGCTATACAGGATACTTTTTCCCAAGATCAACTTTCCCATTTGTATCTTAAAGAGATAGTCAGGTTACATGGAGTTCCTCTCTCCATTGTATCTGATCGTTATCCCAGGTTCACTTCTAACTTTTGGAAAGGCCTTCAGAAGTCGTTGGGTACTGAATTAAATTTTAATACAGCTTTTCATCCTCAATTAGATGGGCAATCAGAATGAACAATTCAGACTTTTGAAGATATTATACGTGCTTGTTCGATGGATTATCAGGGAATTTGGGACCAACATCTTTCTTTGGTTGAGTTTTCATATAATAACAGTTTTCATTACAGTACACAGATGGCACCATTTGAGGCGTTATATGGGAAGCGGTGTCAAACTCCAGCTTTCTGGGATGAAGTGGGTAAAAGGAAGATGATGGGACCAGAATTGGTAGAAGAGTTGGTAGAAAAAGTTCAGTTGATTCAGAAACATATGAGAATAGCTCAAAGCAGGTAGAAGAGTTATGCGGATAACCAGAGGAAGGATCTATCTTTCGAGGTAGGTGATCATGTTTTTCTCAAAGTTTCACCGTGGAAAAGTGTTATGCGATTTGGTAAAAAAGGAAAGCTGAGTCCAAGGTTCATTGGACCATATGAAATTATGGAGAGAGTTGGATCAGTTGCTTATCGAGTGTCTTTACCTCCGATTTTATCTCAGGTACACAATGTTTTTCATGTTTTGATGTTGAGAAAGTATATGCCAGATCCATCTCATGTTTTGAGTCTAGAGGTAGTTCAGCTGGAAGAGAACCTATCTTATGAGGAATAACCGGTCCAAATTCTTGACCACATGGAGAAAGTGTTACAGAATAAGGTGATTCATCAGGTAAAGGTTTTGTGGAAAAACCACATGATTGAAGAGGCAACATTGGAATATGAAAATGCAATAAGGGCTAAATATCCCCACTTATTCGATAAGTAAATAAATTGCGGGACAAAATTTTCTAAAGGGGGGAATGATGTAACATCCCATGTAATTAATGAATTACAAATATTCTTATCTATGTATATTTATTAATTAGATAGTGTTTTAGAGACTTAAAATGAGAATAAATCCAATCTTAAGAATGAAATACACTAATATTCTTAAAAGATTGTTTTACTATCTTTTGATGGAAAACCATATTCAAATCAAACTTTTGAAAATTTTATAAGCTCTATTTGTCAAAATAAACTTATTATTTATGATTAGGACATTTAAATTTACAATGGATAATTTTTTTGTTATTTTTCTGACAATGTTCATTTTTTAATGAACCGTGAAAAATCCTGCATTTTACATCAAAACTGATTTTTAATCTAACTTAATTATATGGTTAGATTATATTTTTAATTGGTTTTAAAGTTTAAATAGAATATATTTTTACCATGTAATCCAATGGTGGTCATTGGGATTAATTTCACTTTGGAATTGGGCATAAAAAAGTGCCAAACTTTTCATAGATATTGTATCAAAAAAACCAGCTATTTGTTTTGACAACGAGAATTATTTTTAAATTAATTATTCAAATTTATATGTCTGGAATTCAGTAAAATGGATTCAATATTTGGAATCAGAAGGTCCAAATTATTTAATTAAGACTCTTTTATTTTTGGACATTATGTATAGTAACGATGGTAATTATCTTTAATTATCTTGATTAATGAGTAATCGGGTAGTTAAGGAAAATAAAATAATATCATAATAATAAAAAATGACACCAACATCTATCCTAATGATACTTTTTGTCTCATGTCCGACCATGGGATGCCTTGTGCCAAACTTGGGGACCCCATGGAATCACTTTTGTGGGAACGTGACTTTTTATCTTTTTGTTTTTAAAGAAAGTTTAATATAACAAAGAATGTATCACCTGAGTAAAACATTTTTACTTTTGTATACATAAATGATCTGTTGGAATATAAATATTAATTAGAAAGCTAAAAATATTTCCTATATTATGATATATTTTTTTATAATTTTTAAACATTAAATAAATTAAATTTTTTATGACATCATGATGATGAAGCGATTACCTCATTAATAAACGATTTAAATAAAATGAATAGATAATGTAAAATCTAAGACTTAAACTTTTCAAATACCTTTTGGATGAGTTTATTTATGAAACTTATCACCTTATCCTCTAAATATATAATTTTGGGACCTTTTAAATCTGAAAAGAATTTTATAATAAAGTAATCTTTTATAACATTCCAAGAGTGCCCCTCCTCCCCTCTTATAAAAGGACCCCACCTCTACCACCTTACCCACACTTCCAAAGCCTTTGGCTCATCCAAACCCTACCCATTTTTTCTCTCCACATCCCTCTATTACTCCTTGAAGCCTCACTTTAGGCAGAAGTCTTCCCAAGGAAAGCCTTTGAGCTCAAATCAAAAAGGGTTACCCGTTTTAAAGGTAGTGTTTTCTCTTGTGTTCTTATGTCTTATTTTGCTTCTCCAACCCCATAAACTCTTTTTATTTCTTTCTATTGTAACAAAAAAAGTATCTTAAATCTACTAGGATGTTGTTATAATAATTATTCGAGCTACACTTACACACGCCTACATCTAATGGTTAAAGAACATACTGTTTCTGTGGATGGAGAAATTCCGCCTCACGAAATGATGGTTGTTCAACACTCATATAACACCTTCAAAGGTGGCCATTAAGATGTAAATATATTTATATATGATATATAATATGTTTATGTTTTACTTAATCTTATTTATTTTTCATTTATGGCATACCTTTATGGTTTCCATTATGGGTAAACACGATATCTTCATTTTAGGAAGTGCGGACTACCGCCCCCTCAAAGTGATTTGATTCGTTAATGCCATATGTGGGATGTATACAGGATGGAGTTAAAGTTATTATATATGATTCTATACTGGAATTATAATATACCTTTATATAATTATTATTTCTTTTCATTAATGTATGAGATAGAAATGAAAGTAGCATTCATGCGTACGTACGGCTTACCGTCTAAATGAACGGTGCATTTCATTTATTATCCCCAAATGTAATGTACTATTATAAGTACATATATATAATGGATATATATGATGTATGTTACATCTAAATGATGAATATAATTCTGGAATTAAAATATACATATCTCTTATTTAGTTTTAATTCAATTAATATGACATAGAAATGAAAGTAGCGTTAATGCGTATGTACGGCTTACCGTCTCCATGAACAGTGCATTCCATTTATAACCTCTAAATGATTATTTATTATTATAAATGCATGTATATATTGGATATATATGATATATATGATATCTACATCATAAATATAATTCTTTATACAATGTATATTTTACCACATGAACAACTTGTAATTATAAAGAGTTTATTTTTGACTCAAGTACCAATGATCGACAAAACGACCATTATTAAAATAAATAATTACATAGTGTTCATAACATGGTAATAAGTGATACAAAAGGAATAATTAACTTGAAAAAAAGTTTCTTATGAAAGTAGAAATTAACTCAAGTTTATTATTCAGGACGTTAAAGAACGATCGAGTCAAGTCAGACCCAAGGTATGGGACTTCGTCTCAATATCCTTTCATTGAGGCATATTTTTGTTTTATACACAACCTTCTTTTATATGGTGTATAAACTCCTTTGAATTTTATGTTTATCCAAAAGGAATCTTTTTTATACGAAACGTTTTACTAAACAACAAAAGGGAATGTTTTTGTCGTACGTATGCGGCGACAACGACTTCTCCACCGCCGTGACCATTATTTGAGTTTCGGATTCATCTACAAGCCATACCTTTTTTTAAATGAAAAATAAATACCATGTTTTACTTTTCTTTTATTTTGGTATTGAAAATGGTTTTGATAACTTTTTTATTATCTCAATGTGTTATTTATATCTTGTGATTGAAATGTGGAAATGTTATGTTTCATTTATGCATGTTTTATGTGAAATGATTATGGTATGGTTCTTTGGAATTGTTTATGAAGACGGGTGGTTCCATGATAAAATAAGGGAAGGTGAGACCGATATAGCTCTCCAATGCATTGGGTAATGCGAAGGGGTTAAACTTTGAGGTTTCTCTGAAGAGATTTAGGGAATATACTGTGATGGGTATTCCAAACGTAACCAAGAGGGTTACTCCCTACGTAAGAATGTTATGAATGACTCAAGTTACCTTTATGTCTTATGACTTCTATGATTTATTCATTATTTTATGAGGTATATTAAAGTGCTTATGTTTTTTGGGTAAAGTATGATTTCATTCTTATGTATATTTGTACTCATGTTTCCTTTCCATATTTTTATATCCCTTATCGATCTTTTTATGCTCATCCCATGTTTTTGAAATGTTTTTCACAGGTTAAGGGAAAGGTACATGATATGATGATAGTGTCAAGGAAGTGTCAAGAAATAATCCATGTTGTATTTTAAATATGTTTCCGTTGATAGGAAAAATGAATACTATCTTTTATGTGTCCACTTCGTTTAAATGTGGAATGTAATGCATGTCTTATGATCTAATTCTATAAAACTCGAAACCTGAAAAGATCATCAATGTGTAATCTTCTAATAACTCAAGATTAAGTAATGTTTAAGGCTGGGGCCTTATAGATATACCTGATTTACCCTTTACTAAGGTGATAGATTTTTCCACGGTTACTATTCATATTAAAAAAATAAAAGGGTCCTATTTAAAAAAAATTATAAATATAATTATAAATATATAATAAATTTTATTTAATTCAATAACTATAAATAAAATATATTAATTTTAAAGTAAGTGCGAAAAATGTGACAAAACTGGTTTTTGAAAAAAAATCATTTTTATGTATAATTTTGGTTTATTCTTATCACATACCAAAAAATATATTTTTTGATTGATTAAAAAATTTTATCAAGTAAATATTATATAAATTGAATTTAAACTATATATAAGTATGGATTATTTTAATTTATTGATATAAAATAATGTGTGTTCATAAAAAACAATTTTTCTAAAAAAACATCACTTTAATATTTATATAATTTTTTATTTTTAATTATAGACATAAATAATGAATTAATTTTATAAATTTTTAGACTATATATTCCCTATAATTTATTTATTACCATTCATACATTCTAGTTGATTGGATAACATATAAAAGAAACATACTATTTTAATAATGTTACATGGTTTTTCTGAATGTGTTGTTGCGTGTAACACAAGCTATTTTAAAAATAAATTTATTTAAAGAGAATCATTTCATATAAATCTTGGGGGGATACAATATATTACTCAACCATCATGTAATAAAAATCATACATAGGTGCACCACAGTATCAAAAATCATTCATTATATCAGAATCCATGGAAAAAAATGGGTTTCATAATTATTTCATTACAAAATAACATGTGGAAAATAAATGAGTTTCATAATCATTTCATCAATTTATTATAGAATAAAATATGAAAAAGGAATTAGTTTCATAAAAATATTTTAATAATAATCATAAAACATCCATAAAAAAATAATTATGGTATCAATCAATTATATCCCCAGTAAAGCTTAAAAGACATCAATGGATATCATCATAGAAGGAAAATGATTTTGAAAGATCACTTGGATCATTTCTTTAGGAAAATACACAATCCATTTTGAAATTACCTTTTTAAAATCTAAAATCTTCCCAAATATTAAAAATAATATTTTCTTTTGAATTAACACCTGAAACTTTTATATGAAGATTTAAATCATTGATTGGTCATGATGACAGGAAATATCGGTGATGTTGTACATGTTAAAACAATTATTGCTTTCAAATATTCAATAAAATCCGGAAGGGTATTTTAGGAAAGTGAAAATAATATTTATTTAAAAAACTCAAAAATTAAAAGAAGGGTTAAATTTAATTAAGCAGTCATTGTATAATATTAAAACATTCATTAAAAAATTTTAAAAAAATAAAGACATGGAAGAAAAAGGGTTTCTCATTGACGAGAGAAATAAATGCCATTTTTCATTAAAGGAACTATTTTGGAATCTTGAGTACATAAAGATACTAAAATGAGTGTTAAACATGTTATTTATAGAACTTAAAATATGATATGAAAACTCATGAGTTTATTGAGATAATTATCATATATATTTCATCATTGGAAAATTAATCATAAACAATCCCACTAAATAATGCGATTGTAACATAAAACTTTAATCACTTTGGTATCTATTGAATTTTAAGACCAATGAAAGATATAACATTAGATGGATATGTATATAGAATAATTTTCATTATAATAATTATAAAATAAATTCACATGTATTATATATAAACCACATAAAAGAAACAAGTGGTGTATAAGACCTGTGTCCCATAAAAAATAAAAGTGAGATGAAATTCCCTTACCTAAATTCTTGACATTATTTTTTCACATTTGAAACTAATATATAATAAATATAGGTTTATTACTAATATTTTATAGAACCATAATCATATATATCATACTGTTAATTATTTACTTATGACCTTTTATTACCCATTTATTAACAATTCCTTTTTTAAAATCATGTTTCTGGTAATAATTGCTTTGTTTTTCATACCTGTTTTGTTTTGGTATCTTTGGTCCTTTTACTTTTATCATTGTTACAAAAATCTAAATAATGTTAAAATTTATATAAATATCACATATATTCATTATATATATTTTTATAGTAATCCATTAAAGTTAGAGATAGAAAATGAATTACCCCATTTATGGAGATGGTGGGCCATATGTTTGTAAGAACGTTTTTTCGATTTTATCAACGAATGAAAATAAATAAAGATAAATATTAATTAACCTTTAAATTATAATCTTAATATCATATATATTAATTAATCCATGTATTATTACCATCCATGTCAAAATAAAATGAAAAATGTATCACATCACTTCGTGGCAGCGGTAGTCCACACGTTTGCACAAGCGACATTATCATTTTCCAATAGATTAGAAGGTAAGAAGGTATATGAGATATTGCAATTAAAGAAGTATAATTATTACAAAAATATCATATAAATATTTCAAATTCATTATTATATCCATATGTAAGAGGTTGTGGTGGAAAATAATTTACATTGGTTCATGAGGTGGTAGTCCACCCTACACATGATCGACAGTTCTATTTCACATTTGATGGAAGAGGATATGAATATAGGTTATTACATAAAAATAATAAAATATAATTATATTCGAGATAATTATTTTATAATATCATCATATTTTATGAATATGTGGAGGATGTGCAAGAATAAATAAAACAAAAACACTTAGTTAAGAATGTTACCTGTTCTTCAGACACCCCCCTTATTTTCAAAAAAGTTTCATTATAATGGTTTACTAATAAAAATATGCCATATAGGAAATGGGTATTGAATTATGTAATGTATTATTTCTAGATTGGATAAACTAAAGATATTTTTAATTTTTTAAGAGGAGAGGAGAGGGGGGTCATTTTTATTAGTGGGGGAGAGGGCACACATAGAATCTTTGAAAAGAAAAAGGTGTACCCATGTTTTTAAAAATCCAAAAAGATAAAAAACTGGATCATTAAATAACATTATATGATATAAGTTTTAGGTCCAATAGGGGCCTATATATCCTGAGAGGGGGGGTGAATCAGGGTATGGATATTCTTTTTCAAAGTTCTTCCTACCCAACTGGATCTTGACCTCTTTATTACAAGGGTCACTTTGTTTGCTCTTGTGTGTAAACTATGATCACTTCTTTACTTATTTATCTAATGATTATTCTTTTAATGCAATGTAGGGAAGGAAACAGGAAAACACAAAGATTTTTACTTGGTTCACCCTCACTGGGCTACGTCCAAGGAGCATATGCAGACAAGTTGTTGGTCGTACCAAATTCCACTATTCTTTACTAGATGTGGATACAAAGTTCGGGCTAGATCACTTGTATGCCCAGGATCACTGCCTTTACAATGTTTAGGGTCAGCTCACTACTTTCCCAAGGGTCACTCCCTGTTTCTCTCTCTCTGGCTTACTGCCAGTGGACATGAGCACCTTCTTCCACTTCCTTCGCTCACTGCTCTGGAAAGGATCCACTCACAGTTTATAGACCTGTAGGTCTCTTCATTTGCATGAAGGAATGCATCTTCCTCTGTATTTAGATTCTCTGTTGAAGTAAAACTTTCACCCGTAGATGAATATCTCTTTGCACCGAAGGTATCGGGCAAACTTCGAGCTTCCACACAGCCCGAAAATCACTGCTGGAAATAAACCATACTTGGCGCGCAAGTCAATATCGGCGTGCAAGTATCGGTGCGCAAGTCACAACTGGCACACAAGTCTACCTCAGACACTTGCGCGACACAACCTTCTTCAACCCAAAACCTGTGCGACTCACTTCCTTTTACGCCCAAACTAATATTGGCGCGCAACTAACACCTGACACGCAACTTCCTACACTGGCGCGTAAGTCCCACTTGCGCGACACACCACCAATTGCGCGACCACCACACCTGCGTGACGGGAGCTCTGATTTCTCAAATTGTTGAACTCTAGTGAAGAATGAAGAGAGGTGGTCAATTATTTATAGGAAAATTGACCACCCTGCGTGACGGCACACAAGTCACCTGCGCGACCCAGTCTCAGTGCGCAAGTCTTCTGTCCTCCTAGACACTTGTGAAACCAACTCCCAAACATGCGCGAACCTATCTCCTTTACCATGTTTTGATCTTCTTATATTGAATAAAATATGGCGCGAATGTTTCCTATACTCAAAGTCCTCGGCACGCAAGTCCCTTTGCCAAAAACACTTTTCTTCATTTGTCGATTTTCAGGCCAAAAAATTTGGCAAACACTGGAAAATGACGCCACCTTGTATCTTTTCTTTTGTACCACCTCCAGATCATCCATTCCTTTTTTTGACGTTCTTGAATCAAACATGGATCATTGACCTCAGATCCTGAACTCGACATTCCATCATGAAATCCTTTTTTCAACAAATTGGTATGTCATTGTTTTGAATTGTCAACAACCACAACACAGATGTTCACTTTGTCAACAAACACAATCAAATCAAAAATACTTCAATGATACCTTGAGGTATTTTTCCCAACAATAAGGTCTAAATATGTCCATAAAATGGGATTTGGACAGGTTTTTTAAAAACAATTACCATTTATCTTTTTAGTTTAACACCTGGTAACTCGTTTTAACTTTAACCGCGGTAATTAATTTTTACATATTTTTCTATTCATTGGGACAATAAATTAATTTTACCTTATTATATAATATTAATAATAATTATTTTAAATACTGAATCCATTTTTCCAAATTCCATTCAAATAAGTATAAAATTTTAATTTAAAATTAAACTCTCAAAAGCAACAGAAATGGGAATTTCTAAACAAACATTTTTCATAAGTATATAATGATTTAATATCAAAAGTAAAAATTAATTTGATTACAACTACCCAAATTATTTTAATAATAAAATAATTGAAATAATTTTACTTTTATGTTGTTTTAAATAATATTGATCTTTGTAAATGCTTTAAATAAAAATGGGGATTTTAATAACGACTGTATTTTTTTAGCTATTCAAACAAAAACAATATTTTTTAAAAAAATTATAAAAAATAACATTAGTCTAATTTTTACTAAGTGATTCAAAAAATGAAGTAATTTTTTTTCAAATATAATTTCTAAAAGTTTCAAAAAATAATTTTATTAGTTCAAAAAAATCAATAAAAATAATGTTTTGAGAAAAAAGTACTTTTGAAGAATATAAATACTTTAGTAAAAATTAATTACTTATATAATAATTAATTTTATTAATCTAAATAATTTATAATTAATTTCAAATTTTTATTATTATTATTCATACCTCCAAATTTAACTTCTAGGTTATAAAGGTTATGTTTAAATAATATTATTAATAATATAATATAGTTTTTTTAAAACTCAGTGTTATGTGTAATACAAGCTATTAATGAAATGAAATTTATTTGAAAAAAATATTTCATAATATCTTTGGGTTTTACATTAAGTAACCAAATTTGATTCATAATCACCCAAAAGGGGTTCATTACCGAGACATCCAATGCTTGTACTAACCCACCAAGGGTTACTATAAATCCCTTACACCAAGGGACCACATACCCATCCTGAATGAACATACCACATGGTATCCACACGATCTTTCATTTGAAGAAAACATTTTGTTTTGAATGTGTATAATTCCACCAATAAGTTATATATTAAACTACCATATAAAGTTTTTTTCACACATTAAATAATTGAACTCTCTATCATCAATGATATCAATAACATGTAAGCACAAGAATGTCATGTGAATCATATGTCCGAAAAATGATGCATGTAAGTAGGCCTCTTATAAATGAGACAAGATACAAAACCCTTATATTACAATATCAAATACACACATCATCCTTGAATAAATACCTCAACTGAAATAGGGATAACCGAGAATATAAATCTTATATCCTCAGTAACCTAGAATTACTACGAAAAAAGGTGTTTACAATGCACTGGTATGAGGTCCATCAGAAGTGTCAACATGAATCTATTCCTGGTATATAATATCTAAAATATTAAGGCAAATAAAGGATTATCTAATTCCACTTTGTATTTTCCCTTCCCCGATTCACTCTATAGTAACTGATCCAGGTCGTGACATGGCCTTAGAAGCACCTACCCTCACCACCTGAGGCTAACAACTAGCATAAAGGGTATAATCTGCTTCAATGGAGAGGCAATACCCTAATACCAGAGAAAAAAATAAAAAATATCATAAAAGATCCATGATAATAATCAGAGTACGTTGAATAAATAAAATATATTTTTACCACAGAAAATGAAATTTGGAAGCATATAGTCATACATCACTACTGAACACCCACCTGGATGATCAAATATAAAAAATAAATAAATGAGTAAAGGTAAACAAGTGGATCCACTTTCATCATTTATCCTCCAAACATCTACAAATATAGACCCCATCCAAGATATATCAGCTGATCTTACAACATTGGGCCTCAAAACAACCTAAATATATATAAATGAGGCCTTCTTGAGTACCAAAGTGATAGGGCCACCAAATAAGGGTATGAATAAAATATAATAGGGAATGAAAAAATGAATCCATGATAAAACCAAAAAATATAGTGTGTACACATGTTATATACTCGAAATAAAATATATAGTGTTGAAGTATAATAAAACAATCGCAATTGATCATCAATCTCTAAGGTCACACACAAAGTCAAGTATAACTACTTCATCTGGCTTAATAAATCTTTGATCATATCACATAACCACCCAAGAGGAATCACGTCCTACTATAAAACTTATTAACGTTGCACCAAAATATGATTATACTTAATTCGATAGGTTATAGATGTCTCTAATCATGTCACATAGCTGCACACGGGGAATCACATCCTACCCAAGAACAAGTTTAGATTATATCCTAGGGGACCATGTCCTATACAAAAATTTGTACTGAATAACATACATGTTTTATCCCATTATGTATCACTCTAAGAATAAATAATATCATTTGGGGGGAATATTTATAGCCCAAAAACCATACAAGTAACACTGAGGGGTACAAAATCCTTCCTTGGAACCACGATAATATCAGACACCCATGGGGACTCATGCCTTCCTCAGAACCTTTTCTTATATCATCCACCTAGGGTGATAACATCCCATTCCTATAACCATAATATACATAAACACGTGGAGTCGCATCCCTTACCGAGGGAAAGAATTTCATACACAACAAAGTGTTTCCCACCCTGGAACTGGAAGATACTACCTAGGGGACCCATGTTTATCCATATAACCATGAAAATTTCACCCATGAGGATCTATTCCCTTCCTCAAAAACATAAAATCATACACCCATGGGGGTCACATACTCAACCCATATTAAGTACCAAGCCTCCATTACCCGAGGAACATATCCCACCCTAGTTCTTGAACACTCATTCACATACACCTAGGGTCATAAATCACATGTAACCTCATATAGTATGCACCTAGGGAATTCCACCGCAAAACATCAGATATATCACAAAAATATATAAAAATATCAAATACACCTAGGGAATAATACTTACTAGAACCTCATATCATACCACATGGGTTAGTCACTCACCCAAACCAGGCATAAATCTCATAGGATAGCCTCTTGAGCACAAAACTGAGACATATCATATAATCTATTCTAGAATATCACTTTCAATCTGTTGGTTTTAAGGGGACCCCTAAAATCGACATCACTTGCCTCCCTATACTATCCCTTTATAGGGTTACCAGAAATCTGGGACACTCACTAAGTCCCCCAGGTCATATCATTATTTAGAAATCCTACATGGGATTATCTATCTCATTCTCAACTCTCGGGTCAACACCCATCACCCATAGGGAATATCATCCCTCCACACTAACATGATCACACCATGGGGTAATGGGTCTCGTCGACAAAACCATATCGTCGTCACACTAAAGGGATGATGTAAATTCCATATCACTTTTCTAAACTAGGATTGGTTGGTCTTCTCGCACCTAACCTTAACATAGTCCTACCAAAGTCTTAGCCACCTAAATAATCACAAACCAATGTAGGAACACTCACCCCACTATCTAGTAAATTATACCAATGGAAATTAGGTATCTCAATGTCCTTATAAGGCCAAACCCTAGACCAATAATTCCAATCCACCAGTCATACATACTCAATGGGACAAAGAGAACTTATTTCAATCATGTTGTGTTCATTAACTAAAACTCTACCCCTATTGGGTCCACATACCCCATGTTATATATTTATAATCAACCCCTCATCCATTTATAGTTGAGTAACAACACTATTGTTCAAGGGTCCATCATGACCCAAGATGCATCCAATCTATTTGAAGGAATATCCATTTAAAAAACAATTTATTTAATTAAAGGTTGGTCACCCATGGTGGTGAGACCACATATCACATGCCTCATAAATAAAATTAAATAACCTCATAGATATATTTAGAAACCACCTACCTTATACAAAGATATTCCCTTTAATTAGATTAGTCTCCTCCACCCATGATTGTATAATTCTCATCAAAACTCATATCAATTATCTAATAAAAAAAATCAAAACAATTAATTATAACAATTTGTAACTATTTTTTCAATGTATTCCAATTAGTCATAATTTTCTAAAAGTTTTCTAGGCCATATTACCGTAATGAAACCACAACCAACCACACCCAAAATGTCTATAGGATACCCTCAAAACTACAATGGTAAAATTCCCAAATAATCAATACTCTATTATCTTAAAATTTCAATCAATATAAATAAAACCCTTAAATAAATTAAGGAAGTGTCTTACCTCGATCGTGATGGCATGAAGTGATGTGTGATCATCCTGTTAATTCATTATCTATAAAATCCAAATAAAATCCCATTTGTATCATCCTAATTAAACCATGATCCAGTGGAATCAATGCAAAAACCAAAACTAAAATCACACCAAATGAGAAGAAATTAATTGTAAAAAAAGAACAAGATAAATTTTGGGAAAATGTACATTGATCACCATAGAAAATTCAAAAAACATCCGATTTTAAGGTAGATCAATGGAAGGGAGAACCATATAAGAAATTATAACTATACAAATGGTTCAGAACTGTTTGTATACCCCTCATAACCATTGGTATAATCTATAAACATTGTTCCACTGATCATTGGGTGTTTCTCCCTTAGTATTGGCCTATACTGATGATTCCTAGGGACTATTTTTATAGCCCTATTTGGATACTATTATTCCAATAGTTTGGTAGACCCTTTGGTATAGGCCCCCTTCACCAAGAAGCGCACCCCACATAGTATACACCCCCATAAAGAAACTATTGGTAATAAAACAATCTACAAACAAAAATATTATTTATTTAGACACAATATTCTCTTTATAATATCTTGATAATATACACAAACTCAATTGTGTATTAGAAAATAAATCTTATTTACTTTTAAGAGGAATATTTAACAAGTAAACCTTTTTTCCATATAATTTGTGGTACTCCTTATGTTCTAATAATTTTATTAAAAATAATATTATTCATTAAATATTATATTGATTTTGGTGGAATCTCAATTCCTCATATTTTAACCCACAACTAGATAAACACTTCTATATTTGATAAATCATTTTTATTCTTATCTTTTTTTAAACATGTTATAGAGTTCAATTAATCATAACCATGTGTATTAAATCCATCACCTCATATTGTTTATAATGAATCCTAGTTAACACTTCTATTACATCATTATATAAATGATACATTTATACACATACTTTAATTTGACATGTATAAGATTGGTATAATCCTTTACATTCCAATATTTAATGTAAAAACTATTTAATTAATCTATTAAATTGAAAATATAATATCAATCCATTATTCCCATTATTTTTAAATATAATATACTCACAATATTTTTAAAGTATACATTGGGTATTACATACCATTCAGAAGTGGATATTAATTTTTATAATAGTAATATATGACATAGTAATTACATGGAGTTTATAAAGATAATATGCATATTCTAGAAAACTCTATATAATGGAATCATCACTCCCCATAACACATTTAGGTTTTAATGACCCTGACTCGAAACTGGAATGAACATTGTTGAAATTTATAACAAACTTTTCTTCTTCTAAATAAAACTTTTTTAAACTTTTATTATAGAAAAAACACCAGAAAATAGTAATTAAATGTAATAGTTAATTTATCCTGAATACTTCGATAAGATAGGATAAATATTTCTTAAACTCATTGAAATTGTTGGAAAAGTTCCACTAATGATAATAGAATGAATTTCATTAATAGAACATTCCTTAAATAAACCTCTAGTATCACCAAGACATTAACATACCCAATCGTATTGATTGTATGATCTAAGAAAATAATTCCTTTTGTAATATTGAATTTAATTACTTTAAAACATTAAGTGAATCATCATACACTTCTTATAATCATCTATATGAATCACCTATTGAACTAATTCAATATTAGGTTATTCAAAAGGGTATTGTTCTAAAAGATAGAATTTATTTTACATAAGAACATTTTTAAGTTAAAAGTATTATGAGTTTATTATAGTAACATTATTCTTATCAAGGATTAAAATAAAAATGAATTTTGATTTTGATGATTTTATTCATCTATTACAAAACCGTTTATTAGATGAGTATCATGTTTTATATTCATTTAATAAGGACTTTTACTAAATATAATCCCACTAAAATGATGTTCCCATTTAAACTCATCATATCCATCAGTGGACCAAGACCAATATTTTATCACAACTTACACCATTTATCCCAAAAATAATCCATGATTAAATCTATTAGAAAAACTTTCCAATCATATCATATATAACTCTTTAATGGTTTTGTGGATAACTCTTTGTCCAATACATCATATGTATTATCTCAACTGAATTCCACTAGTATCATAATGGTTAGGGTATCCAGCTAACTGTGACCCAAATAATAATCTATGAAAAAGTCACCTAATGGTTAAGGACACCTCATTACTTTCTTTCCTTACACAAGATAATCCAGGGGCACCCTACATTGACAAAACCTACATAGTTGAATGGTCGAGCTCTGGACATGTGTTTTCATTAAAAATTAGTTTTTAAAGGAGATTTAATCTCTAACCATATTATTTTATTTCTTTACTTTAAATTTATGCATGATTATAATGATTTAGTTTTTGAATCATTTTTTATTTCCACCAAATCAACATGATTAAATCATATTGATGGGTAACTTTGTACACAAATCCAAGCTTGTGATACTAACCCAAATTAAAAAACCAACTATATTTATACACATCTAAATGCATCCCCTGAATAAGGTGAATAAAACCCTTTCATGTTATATAAAAACCATAATTAACTTCCTAATTCAAGTTCATAACGTAGTACATGTAAAATTAAAGGTTGAAGGAAACTAAATCAATTATTATACCTAGTATGTAACTCTTTAGATGAATGTATGATAACCTAGAATCAATTCAATAACATGATCTAAAGAATACATCTATTCATTATATAACATTTATATCGATGAATTAAAAAGTAATTAAAATAAATAAATAAACAATTCCTAATTTAAACATGAGATAAATATATGTAATTATAAACACTTATAATGTATCATTTTATCATGGAAAATATATAATTTAATACATATAAAATAATTATAGTTATTAAATATATGAATGCCTTCATATTGTTTATTATATATAATTTACATCAAATATATGGAATTATAAAAAATATATTTCTTTTTATTTATACTCTATTATGTAAAAAATTTATATAATCTAAATGCCACAAATTTATATTATTTATACATTGACCAATACAATCATTAAAAATCCTTTTGATTTGGTTTAATTAATTTCCCAAATTAGTTATTTGGTTTTAATAATTTAAATTCTATATTATGAAAAATTAATAATAGCAATATATAAACTCTTTAACATAATCTTGTCTTATTTTTTAATTTATAAACAATTTATAAATTAAACTTATAATTTATATAAAAATAATTATATCTAAATTTTATGTCCTAACATATAATTGAAAATATATTATAATACATACAATTAAAAATTTAGATATTTATTAATTAAATGTTTCATAAACATTTAAAAAATTAATTATAAATAATTTATAAATAATTATTTAATAACCCGCTTTATAACTTAGTAAATATCCCAAAATACATTTTAGGATTTAACGACACGTGTTAAACATAATATAAGACAAAAGATGTTATTAAACCTAGACCACCATGTGTCAATAACCCAAAACCGTGTTGTAAATATAAATTAAAAAATGTTACTACATACTTTACAATGATGAGCCACCGCAACCGTATTTATTATATGCCTGATAAAGACCACTAAGAAGCATCCAAAATACATTCCGAATTTGTGGTGTATCCATGGATGGTACTAAATCATCCATCAAATTGAAAATACCAAGGTTAAAGGATCAATAATTATATCATTGAGAAGAATCATAGGAGGTCCCAATAGGTTCCAATAAACAAAATCTCATGGTGAATAGATTCCTATAAAGGTCATCGATACACTCTTGTATGACCATGAACTAACTCATACATAAATATTAATACATGTAGTTTTTAACCACCAAAAACTCTTGGGAAACATTTCATATTATAAAACATTTAGTATATTCAATGATAGCTTGTGTGGGTAATATTAAATTTTTAACACCTTAAGGTTTGATTTAAAAGTTAATTAAAGTCATGGACATTATGTCATATACCATTCCCTTATGATACTCCCAACAATAAGGCATGCGATATGTCTTGAATTAAAGAATGTTGTATGATATAACACACTATATATCATACACTTTGATATGGATTTAGGGAATATATTCATCAATATCTCACTTAAACTAAATACTCATAGGCTTCATTCCATTTCACCTTCTACTATATAGTATGCAATAACTTGTGAAACAATTTAAGTTCCTAGAGGTTCAAGTAGTCACGATAAGAGGGGGGAATCAATGTTGACAAGTTTTACTAGTTTCTTCTATCATTACTTTGTAACCCCATTTATATATCCAAATCTCTATAACAGTTTGGATGAATAGATCAAACATGTTCACCAATACATTCACACCACATTTAATACATAAAGTAAATAAAGCACATTACTTGGTATTTTTATAGTGTTATCCCCCAATTTTGGAGACTATATCCTTTCTGTGTTCATGTTTAGACCAAGACACAGATTTTACACTATTAACAATAATGATTACAAGTGTCTTAGGAAGGTATCATCCTTAAACCACATTTCAAGGTATCATACATAATGTAAAAGTGTTTCCCAACACTTTGTGACTAGATAATTGATAATAATAATTCACACTAGTTTATAAATTTCTTCCTAGATAGATCTTAAGTATGATCCTAGATGTCTTTACAATACAATGAAATATCATCTTCCTCAAATTATGTATTTGACATTCAATAAATAAAAAAAATCAATGATATATTTGTCATCCATGTATTATTAATCTTTTAAACGATAAAATAATGATTATAAAAGTTTCATAAATATGTCTTATTCCTCAACTTTATAAATATTTGGATGATGTAACTTCCAGATCAGCTAAACTTATTTCAGGTTTCCAAATTTTTTAACCTTATATAGGATGTAGATAGTTTTATTTTCCTAGTATGTTTTTATTTCTTATCATATAGAGTCCCAAATTCTTTAAGCACTTCAAAGTTCAAAACTTATGTAGACTAACATGGTACATTGGTATTGATTACTAACTTTTAGTTTCATAAATTCTAGAATATTCTCAATTTTATACTTTGAAATATCATATTTAAATTAATCAAAATATTTAAACCAAAAAATATATATTTAATTTACAAGGAAAATATCAACTTTTGTGTAGTTATATGATCATATAAGGCATCCTTTTTCAATTTATTTTCATGTAATATTAATCTCGTAATTGATTATTGTGTAAACGTATTCACACAACTAATTTCCATGAAAATTTATTCATGCAAGGAATACTTTCATACAATTATTACTTGAGAATTAATCTTCTAGATCTCCTAAAAATTTGAAACACCTTTTAGTGATAAGGCTAGTATCTATTTATAGAAAAAATTGATTATTTATACAACCCTTCAAACTTCCAAAAAATACTCTTCCATTATTCATGAACATCATCAAGTTTGCCTAGATTAACCTCTACAAGTGATAATGATACATGTGACTCTTCCTAAATTTTGTCCAATTGATTCCACCTGCATGAAATAACTCCTTCTACTTATTTGGGATTTAGTTCCTAAATATCACTTTCAAAACATGAAATTATTATGTGTCGACTTCAGAACTTCTGATCTTTTCATTTTATCATCCTCAAATGGATTCTTGAAAAAATCATGAATATTTTTCCAAAACTCTGGATTTTATAGAGTTGGAATTTTTTATTAATAATTTATTTGGAATTTAATTCTACTCATGAAATCATTTAGAATCTATAACAATCAGTTATGATTGAAACACTATATCCCTTTTGAGTTTACATCTATCGAAGTTATATATATCACCAACTTCTCCTATTTACAAACTTCTTCTAAAACTATATCATCACCCTCCACAATTTCCACTTCAATTCTAGAATTTCAATCAGTGAACGATGCTCCAAGATCATCCTTACCATCCATTTATTAATATTTTATTCTTCCCATATTCTAGATACCTTATCTTCAATATCAGTAGAAATCAATATTTTAGACACGCTATGAATCATAATATTCAACTACCATTATATTATCACATTGAAATATATTTAATGAATAATCTAATGTACTTATGCATTCACCACATATAACATATCTCAAAATTATTCAAATAGAAAACCCTTACATAAATGTTAGGTAACACATATATAGCCTTTGATCTCTTCTTTTAACTCAATATTCTATCAGAAAATTGTATTAATTTTTGATAACATTAAGATACAATAAAATATTCCTATTCAACTCATCTTCTGATAGTATATGTCTTCCCAATACTTCATTCTTCCAAATTCAAATCCTTTTTCATATATCATCTTCTAGATATACATTAGTTCAGAACCTGCAAATCATTAGATAACATCTAGATACTAACTTCTAAAATTAAATCTAGTTTATCTTTAATTTGTACCTCTTCTAAAAATAGTTCTTTCAAGATTAAACTTCAAAAGTTCTTACATCATTAGTAATCCTTTTATAAATTCATCTTTTATAAGTGTAACATTCATATGTTTAAATTCTATAAGTTTGACTTCTAAATGATTCACAATTATAACCATTACTTCATTAACATATTTAACCCAATTTAAAACTATGATAATCTTACATATGAGTTAGATAACTCTTATTCACCCTTCATAATTCAAGAGTAACTCTTATATATTGAATCCTTTATCAAAACTGGACTTATCTATAACCTATGAATGCTTGACAAGGACCACTTCACTTACTTCTAAGTAACTCATATATAAATCTTGGGAATCCATATAGTTATTTCATGCATTTCAAAACTTAAATTCAAACTCTTTCTGAAATAAATGTTCTAAAATTGTATTAGTGAATGCTATTGGTACATACTTCTTTCTCATTCATCACTATACATTATTAAACTATTTTTAGTTCAACATTCAACATATATAATTTTTCTATCAATATCACCATATTCGAATGATATCAACATTAAAACTATTACATATGAAAAAAACTCTCTTCCTACAGTTTTACCTTTTAAAATTAGATCTGAAGATTACTTATATACATATAGTGAAACTCCTATCATAATTTATATTCATATTTCATTTAGAGAGTAAAATTTAAAAAAGATATCTTCTAAACCACTTATCTTATGAATCACTAGTTTTATGTTCGTCTCAATATATTTTCTTTATCCTTGTGAGATTTATATTCATTACATATTTCTTTATACCAATAATGACTAGAACAAACCACTTCTAGAATTCAAATGTACCTTCAGAACATATTGAATTTATTTCTAATTTACTTTAATTTACATTAACAAAATATATAAAAAATCTTCATCACAATCCATTTGGGTTCTTCAATATCCCATTTTTATTATTTATCAATACCCATTTCAATTATAAATTCAATATAATTATCTTTCACTCTCTAATATATTCTCATTTTCCTCCCCCTTATTGATAATAAATACACCAGTATATGGGTAATATAAATACCAACTTATCTCATAATAAAATATGAATAATACTTTACCTTGTTTCACTTATTGAAAGTCTAATGTGTAATCTATTTAAGGAGAATATGGAGCTACATTTCATTAAAAAATATGCCATAAAATAATCATTACTAAGTCTATGTGAGTAATACTCGGTGAAGAAAACAACAAGGATTAATATAGGCATAAATGTTTTCTATAAAAAATTGATCATGTGATACCAAATCAAAAATCTTCTTTGAGGGTCAGTTTAATATATTTCCAAGTAATATCCTACACACATCTCAAAAAATAGATTATAATCATTCAAAACCAAATAATTTTAACCCCATTAACATTTCTGTTTCTTTTCGATCAAATAATTAATATATCTCTTATAGTTTTATAATTTATTTTCCTTGTACGGATGTGATAATAAAATAAGTATAATTCATCAATGAAAAAATTTGATTTATAATGTTTCAACATTCAGAATCTACTCATCCTCTAAAAATCTAATGTCTATGATCTTAAACTATTTTTTTTTCTATAATTTCACAACTTTCAACGAGACTTAATAAATTTATGGAATCACTAGTTTTAGTTCTTAACATAATTACATATTTTTATGAGATATAAATATTTGGAAATTGTTCAAATATACTCCCCCTAAAAAAATTTAATCAATTCATATTCTTCATCATGTTTAATACCATAAGAAATATTTTATTTTTTATTTATTGAAATAAATTTCTTCATGATGAATATATTCTTTGTTTTTGCATACCTTTCACAACATTCATTACTTAAAGTCTTCCCCTAAACACATGTATCACCTTCAATTCCTTCATAGAGAAATAAAAATAATAGATATGAGAATAAGGTGGGTTTATCATTTTCTTTTTAATATGATCAATAAGGATACTATTTTTTTCTCAACCAAGATTCCTATTTCTATATAACTCCAATTTTCCTCATGCTTTCACCCTTGATGTTACAAATTCTAATATCCTATGAAAATATTGTTTTCTTGTTTTTTTTCAAAATTTCTCATCTTATAGAGTAGGAATTTTTAAATAAACTGCCAAATAAAATTAATTATTTTTTATTTTCACTATATTATTTTCAATATAAAATAGTATTATCTATATGGTTATATATTCTATAGGGACATGCCCATATTTCTTATTATGCGGGGATTACTTCTTCATAGTAGAATTCTTGGAACATGATGTCACAAGTGCTTTACCTTTATTTTTTAACATATCCTTATATCTCATAAGTCATGTCCTATTTTTTCACCTTTTATAACACTTCTTAGTAATATTTGAGTTACCCTTTTTGGAAACATCTCAAATTCTTATTTTGGGATGTCTTAAACCAAACCAATCTTTTTGTTTCTCTGTTAGATTAATTATCATTGTTGTTTTATGTTGATTCTATTAAAATTAATGTTCATATATTATTTTCAATGGTACATGATGCGTAATTTTCTTCTAAAATATAAGAATAATCTATTTTTTCTTGCATCTATATCATCATTCGTTTAGTGTGTGTTCTATATCACACATTTCTTCACTTTCTTATGCCCTATGTAAAACTCATCACTATTTCTCAATTCATTGTATTTTGTTGTCATATTTTCTCATAAAAATATGAATTATACTTTTTAGGATTATACCATAACTCTTAATCACAACAACCATCGTTGACACAAATTCCATAAATTGTTTCCAAGCTTTTGAATCTATTTTTAATGGATAGATTCACCTTATTATGTATACTTTGATTCTTCTCAGAAAGATTTTGATTCACTGTAGATATTATCCACACTTTTATATCCATTATCTTACTTAAGTTGATCAATAATTTATTCAAACAATAAATCTCCTAATGTAAAAATATTCTACAACACATATGGAATCCCACCTTTTTATTATATAACTTTTCATTATTTTTTACAAACAGAGGATCTTTAAAGTCTAGTGTCTTGGAAATCAGGAATATAATACATGAAAAAAACATAAAACATTCTTCTAAACAACTTGTATGGATTCATCATATTTTAAACCTATATACAATTACTGCATCACATATCCTGTAGACATACATCAAAAAAATGGTGAGCAAAAAGCTCTGTAAGGAAAACAAGTTAAACAATTGACATGTGATCTTGAGGAATATTAATAAGAACATGATAAAAGTAATAAAGGCATGAGAAATGGATGAATAGTAATATAATAATAAAAAGATCTTGAATCATAACTTGAATATGTGGCTAAAACATTTCATTTAGACATTCATGAACATTTCACCATACATTATCCTGAGGTTTCATAAAAATTACCTAGGTTATTCCCCAAGGTATCATGAAACATTTCATCTCTAGAGATTAATTTGTTACCCAATGCATTGGAGAGATATCAGGGTGCACCCTTAATATGTATTTATTTTCATGTGAGCAACATAGATAATAATAAAAAAATTTATAAATAACCCAAGGAGAGTAAAAGAAATGGATTTCACTTCAAAATCGTGACATTTTAAGAGTGCTTAAAAATAAGATCGTTATGTCATTTATATTCCGCGGAAAGGGAGTGAAGGTTATATGTATGTCAATTCTAGAATAAAATATATCATTTTTTTGTATCTATTAACACACATAGAAATGAAATAGGTCTGGGTATTCACATAAATAAAACAAGGTAAATCCTTGAGAAAAAGGGAGAAATTTTGAGAAGAAATTTCTATAGCATAACGGCTATATAACATGGGTTTAGAAAATAATATAAAGATAGAGGAAAAGGGTCTACCATCAATAAATGAATCATTTTATAGTATAGTTACAGAATAAAAAATAAATAAGATCATGCTATGGACAATTTAATGACACACCACATGAAAAGGAAACATGCAAGGAAAGAGAAAGCGCGATTTGTTTTATGAAAATTCGGAAGCCTAACGACATCACATAAAAATTCAGAAAATCAATTGATGAGAGAATAAAGGGTATCTAATCATTTGGAAATGAAATGGAAAGTATTAAATATATATAATAACAATCCACCTCATAATAAAATGGAACTATAAGACATAACATAAAGGAAGTCATGACTTAAAAGGGGAGGGTGAAAGGTTCGCTTACCATGAAGAGTAACTTTGAAAGCATGAAGGTCGGGACCTTGGGATGCTTGAGGGAACCTTGGGAGGTCTCTTTGGGAGGTACAAAAACTAGAACTTAATTGGGGAGCATTTTGGAATGAAATTAATGAGGTAAATGGCTTGGAATTTATAGGAAATGTGAGGGAATAAATTATTAATTTCCAAGGGACACCACATCGATGGTATTTGCAAAACCATGGGCTTTCCCATGGCATTTTCCCATGGTATTGGACACTTGGGAAACCATATAGAATATATCACTATTCATAAGTCGACCAGAAAACTTACATCATTATTACATCATTAATGAAGTCATTAAACACCCGAAACTCAAAACTGTATTTTTACTATTCACTGAAAATTCAACTATTTTAGAAAAAACCCAAAAATTCACCCTAAACTAATATCAATGCTCTGAATTAAAAAATTAACTCCATTTTATGAAAATAATATTCTAAATATTTTTAATTTAATTTTTAAATAAAATCATTCCTTTTTCCAAAAATACAACTTTAAAACTATAACTCATTTTGTAACACCTTAAGAAAGTAATAAAGGTCCCATAAAATTATCGTATAACCATAATACAATATAGTAACAATTTATGATTACATTTTATTAATATATAATTCCAATTTAAATTATTAAATTAATTAAATAATTATAAATAAAATATTTATGGCATAAAAAAATACCAAAACTTAGAGTATGATCATTTTTTTCACCTTTTAGATGTTTAAATTGTATTCATAAATTCATGGGTGAAGTTTCTATTTTTTTGGATATTTTACTATTCATTACTATTCATACAGGTATGTTACTATTCATACATTACCATTCACTAAAAATCAATTTGATCTTATTAGACTAAAAAATTATCAGTAATCACAACTGTAGAAGACCATTTTTTGAAAATCATTTCACATCATTAATTATTCAAAGAATACAAAAAAATTTAAAATACCCCTTTTTTTTTTAAATTCATCAATAATACACATCCTATATTTATTCAGATATTTGAAACTCAAAAGGTTTTACATAATAAGAAATAAAGTTTTTATTTATATAAAAGTATTACACAAAGAAGCTAAGGTCTCATTATGTAAACCCTCATAACACCAGCAAGTGACCTTAGTGTAAGATGAGGTATGGTGATAGAATCTTGGGGTGGCTTGGAAAACATTTCTCAATTGGTGATTCCTATCAACTTGAACTTCTCCCTTTGGAGATTCCGTTCAAGCTTCATATGATGAAGTTCATCTTGGGCGTGGTCCAGAGCAAAGCCCAGTGATTCTACCTCCTTCCCATGCTCGGACAGATGGGCTTCATAAGTCCGGAGTCTACTGGATCAGGCCATTAAATCTTCTTTCTGTATTAATTAACTAAGATAACTATATTTATAAAAATACGACGTTAAGATTATATTTTTCAACAGTCATATTCACCAACGATCACATAACAGTCGAAACCCAACAGTCTCATTTTAATTATACCCACTTAATTAATTAAAGGATATAGTTTTGTTGAGTGTAATATAAAATAACACACAAAATTAAGAAACAAATATAATTAATAAGTTCGAGTTGTTACAGAACCAAAAGTGACTAATAGACCTTGATATTTTTCTCTTTTACTTAATCAATTCTGATTTATGACTTTTCTATTTTTTAATAAAAAATACATATTTTGTGATTCTTTTATTAATACACATTTATTATTCTTACTCACATCCACATTTTATTAAGTGATGGATATCTTATAGTAGTTTCTCGACCCCAGTATTCTCGAAGCTACTATCTACTACCATTACATAGACATGATTACAAGGAATGGAATCCCAAAGGAATGGAGAGTTTAGTATTATTGGTAAACTAGATATATATGTGATTATTTTATTACAAATGAATATATTAATTATAATATATTTTTTATTTTTTCAAGGATATCTTTATTCCCACTTAGCATATCCTTTTATATTTTTCTTAGTACACTTCTTGGATTCATGGGGAAAGGAAATAAAATAAGGGTGAGTTAAAATGCATAGTAAGGATTAAGTATAACAGAAACAATAACGAATTAATGAGAAAAATAAATATGGAATGGTAAATATCCATGTAATCAATAAACTGAGAGGGCGTGCGTAAAAATTATTGAAATATAAATAAATGAACACACATGCTATTTAAAATAACTAGATAAGGTATAATTGATATGAAAAGGTAAATAACTATAAACCATTCCATTTAATAAACAAAATGAGAATAAAATGAATCCATTGATTTTATCATAGTAAAAATCTCTTGGATAGTAATAACTGAATCAAACTGAATGAAATACATAATTATTGAATGTCAGGTTCCCTAGGAACATGGTACCTTTACTATCAGGAACTTTCACAAGAGAGTTTAAAAAATTCTATGTGAAAACCACACTAGGGCCATCCAACTGACTTTTATAATGGGACTACTGATACATTGAGGGGAAAGATATAATATAGACTCACCCATGTCTTACCATTCCAAATCATTACTCAAATATCAAATAATAGATTTAATTTATGAATAGTGTGCCCTATCAACTATTTGTATTGGGTAAAAGATACAGATTTATCAATATTTTCTAAGATATCAAATAACATTCTAAGTAAGCATAGTATGTAAAAATGGTATATAGTTTAGAAAGTAATCATATCCATGATTAAGGATATGTATATTTAGGGGAAATTCCATGTTCAATGATTATAGGAAATTGTATATTTCAAGGGGATAATAAAAATGAACCTATGAAGTGAATGTCAATACTATAGATGGACATATTAATCATAAACCATCTCGATTAAGAATAAGTGTAGTATTAATACAATACATACCAAGTGGATTAATTTGAAGAATTTTTTAGTTGATGAATGGAAATACTTTAAAAATATCTTTTAAAAACATTATTAGGGAAAATAACATTTTCATTTTGAAAAAAAATTGAAAAAAAATTATATTTCAAAATAAGTTTTAAAAAAATTATTTAAAAATTACCCTTTCAATCATGTGAAGGAAGATTCAATGAAATAATGGTAGCTAATTCTGTACATGTCCTACAAGATAAAAAGAACATTCATTTTGTATGTTAAAAAGGTTAAGAAAGTGCCTTATTTGGAAAGAGAAAATAATATTACATAGAAAACATTTCCAAATGAAGAAAGGGTAAAATTTTATTTAATAAATTATTAATTAATGGTAATTTTTTTTGAAAAGATTTTTAGAAAATATATTTTTCACATGAAAACCTTTTCTCTAACTAAAGAGTGAAATGAAGACAGGTTTTATTAAAAACATTTTCTGAACAATTTTGAGCACCAAAGAGTGAAAATGGTACTTTTACATGAAACGGTTCATGAATAACTTGATTATAATAAATTTAAATGGTTTATTAACAAATATTATAAAGTCATTTAATGGAATTTCAAGAATAAAAATCTTTATTAGAATGATATTGTAAAATAAACCCTTAAAATGATCATAATGTTGAAGTGAGAATTAATTAATGAATTGATTATATGTATCCAATGTAAACTAAAACATAAAAATTTTAGATAAATAATAAGATATTAGAATTAATTATACACATAATCATATAACAGTAAGTACAATGAGGAAGTAATATAACCAAATGAAATAAACTGTGTTGTGAAATTTATTTACCACTTGGTAACCTTAAGTTCAAATCTGCTTAGGGGAAATAATTAAAATTGAAACTAAAACTACCATGAATAACAATGTTTTAATTATTTTTAATGTATAAAGTGTAGTATATACACTATATGAAATAAACTAGGTGAATAATAATAAAATATTCCTCAATAAAATGAAATTGAGTTAAAATCCCTTACCTTGCATTTCCTTTTGAATGAACTCCATTTAACCCACAATATAATGTTTTCAATAATGTTAATAAATTATTACAGAACCATATTGATATTTATTATATCATATATCATCTTCTTACAATATATTATTACCTATTTGTTAGTAATCTTTCATTGTTTTCCCTATTTTGGGTGTAATTGCATAGTTTCTCGAGTATGTTTTGACTTGTTATTTGTTGTTACCATAACATAGATTATTATTTGATCATATAAATAATGTAAAAAATTATTTAGTTATCAAATATATTAATTATATATTTATTTACAATAATCCATAATATTTTGATATTGGAAATGAAATGTATCATTCATTGAGATGGTTGGTCGTACGTACGCATGAACAGTACATCCATTTCTTTTCATATTTAAAAGAATGAAAGGTAATATATATATGTATATTATTATTAAAGAATCATATTTATCTCATATATTTCACATATGTTTATTAAAACCATTCTTAATATAATCCATGTAAAGTGTGAACGAATCACATCGCTTTGAAGAGGCCGTAATCCACAAGTCGACAAACAATGTTATCGTATTCCCATGAAATGAAAGGAATGAAGGCATGGTTATATAATGGTTAATGAATAATAATTAAATTATAAATATCATATATATATATATATATTATAAATTCTATAGATCCATCATTATTCCAACCTTGAAAGGTTATAAATGGAAGAATGAATGACATCAGTTCGTGAGGTAGTAGTCCATCGTACAAATGAACGATGATTATGTATCCCATTTGATGGATGTTTGTGAAAGTGTAAGAAAAAATATTATCATAAAAAAATATAATTATATTTAATATAATTATGTTATTAAATAATCATTATATAAAAAATATTTAAGGGGTGTTGATGTAAATGAAGCAAAAGTGATTGTTGAAGAGAGTTACATCTTATTTGGGTAACTCCTTTTGGTTTATACCAAAAGGCATGATTGGATTTTTTTAATTCCTAATTGATGATTATAGGATGATGTTGGGGAAATTTTTACCTTATTAGGGAGTATTTGTAATGATAAAAATGGATTTAGAGGTGTAAATAAGTGGGAGGGGTGAGTGCCTTTTTATAGTAGAGGAGGAGTGACATTCTTGTAAATTTTTTAAAAAGGGAATTCCACCAACATTCTTAGAATTCAAGTGGATCCAATAATGAACCCGATTTTATAAATAGTAGTATATGGTCTATTTTTTTCCATAAAATGTATTTTGGAAAAGTTTCTGGGTCATTTTGGCCCTTAAGTTTATAGTTTAGTCTCTTGGTAAGCTAAATTTTCTCTTAATCACTATAATTAATTTTAATTACATTCACTAAAATATTTTTTCAAAAAATAATTAGAAATAATTAAGAATTAAAAATTATTTTGATTCAATATATGGAATCAATTTTTCCAAATTCCAAATATTTAAGTTTAAAAAATTAATTTATCTTTAATCAAGAAGATAGGATGACAAAACATGTTTTTAAAGTAAAATTTTTAAAGGATTGAAATGATTTTATATCCAATTTCAATGTTAAATTGATTAAAATAACCTAAATTGGATTAATATATGTATATTTGAACTAAATATACTTTAAAATTTTAAAATTTAATTTAACTATATAAATAAATTATATGAAAATGCAGTTTTCAATTAAAATTCAGTATTTTCCATATTCATTAAAAAAATAAAACTGCTCAGAAAAATAACAAAAAATCACCATAATAAAATTATTATGTTATTATTTAAAAAATAAATTATTTTTTTAATTATAAATTTTTCAAAAAATTAATTTAAAATAGGTTCTCCATTAAAAGGCAGTAAAATCACCTTTAGAAAAATATAGGGTTTTATGTATAAAATAGGATTTGTTCCTATCTTATGCCTCTCTAATTTTTTTATGAATATCATAAATTTTTTATTTAATATATAATATATATATATCATTAATATCATTCACTAATATTAATTAATTTAATTTATTATATTAAAAAAATTGGCGTATAATAATAGCTTTTTAAAAAAACCTCCCCTTTTTATTCAATTGGTTCTTATATTCATTTATAATTAATTGGACACCAATGAATTCACTAATATATATTCATATTTTATTTAATCCTATTCATAATTTATAATTTAACAGCTAGGTTATATATTATTATATAAGATAGTAATATTTTAATAATATAATGTTTTTCGGTAAAACTCGATATTGCATGTAACAAAAGCCATTGAATAAACTCATTGTTGTGTGCGATGTAAGATGAATCAGTGTTGAATTAATTTTAAGATATATAATATAATAAATTTATTTAAAATATTAAATATACCATAAAGTCTCAATATGTTATATTCCTTTCTACATTTCGTGTTGTGTCTCATAGACGCTATCAAATAAAATTTACCCTTTTTGAGTTTTTGGGGTGTTGCATTCTCCGCACCTTAAATAATTTATATCCTTTCAATTTAAACTCAATATTAGAAATATAGGGTATGATATTCAAAAATTCATTTCTTGAAATCCCACATTTTGAGAAGGGTTAATAAAATATCCTCTTAATAAGAGATAAAGAGAAGTAAAAAAGGTCAAATGGAATAACATATAACTAGATATCTATGTAGGAATATATTAGTGGAATGTGAAAATATGGACATGAAGAAAAAAAATATTTATAGGGAGTGATTGAGGTTTTCGATCAAAAACTAGTGAATGATCAATGGAAATTAGAGGTCCTTAAAGCCATAGATCTATGATGATTTAAAAGGCCATCGGTTCATAAAAACTAAGGTATTAGGATAACATTTTTTTAAGATACTTTTCATAATGTTGATAAATTATTTTATTTACTAAGAATTTAAGAAAATATACTAACATAATGTGGTTTAATTTCAGGTGAATAATTCCATCTTTTGGTTGTGCTTTGATTAAATTCTAATTCATCCCTTGCTCTATTAAATGGATATCCTAGAATGAAGCGCTTTTTTCTTAGTGCACTAAAATTTACCTTTTTCAGATCCAAATATCCATAAAACAAGTTTTTATGTTTGTATATAACAATTTTCAGGAACTAATATGGTTAATATAGTAATCTATAAACCTCAAAAGCGAGACTATTGTTTTATCATTAGAATTTATATGTCCAATTGTTTAACTAAAAGCAATGATATATTAACTACTACATCACATAGTCCAATGGTCAGCGTGAATCCCTTACCATCCTTTGGTCATGGGTTCAGTACCTATGGCCTTTCAAGATACGACCAGTGGTCACCAAACATATAGTTTTCTCTTTTTTTAATATACATTAATATAACTCCTATATTATTTCCAAAAAAGAAACATGGACATCCTTGAAATGAAATTAATCATTATATAAACTTTTTTATAGGATTTTCAACACAACATATTTCTATATAATGTCTAGTAATCTTATTTTTATATAAAACCTAATGTTTATCAATTATTTTAAACTTATTTAACATCATTGTTATTAAAATTACATTTCTACTAAAACATTTACTAAAGTAATAAATTGTATTTCCACAAAATTCATCTAAAATATCCATAATCTTGCTAGAAACCAATCACCTAAAACCAAAAAAGATGTTTTTAAGACATAGAACTTATGATCAACCATAATCTCATAAACTTTTTATGGTATCCGTAACTATTGATTTAATGAAAAAATATATGATTATACATAAATCTTCAAAGTATATCTTTTGGTTATGTACCATAAACTATGTTTTACTAAATCTAGTTACCAAGATCTCTACTAATATTCTATCAATACCAACTATAGCACCACAACCCTAGTAATCCCAGTGTCAGTGTCTACATCCATTGAATTGTCATGAATACAATAAATAAAACCCCAAAGGACTGAAGAGCTTAGTAGTCTTGGTAAATCAGATACATACATGAGTCTTGTACTACAAATAAATACACTAATTAAATCATTTTTTTCATTCAAGGATAACAATATTACCACTTATCAGATTCCTTCATATCTTTCTTAGAATAATTCTTAGATTGTTGATAAAGGAAATAAAATTAGGGTTACCTCAATTTCTTTATAAGTGTTAAGTAAAATGGAAATAATAATGAATTAATGAGAATAATCAAAATGGAAACGTAAATATCTGATCACACATCCATGTAATTAATAAATTGAGAGAGAGTGCATAAAAAATATCAAAAGGTAAATAACTAAACACACATTCCATTTAAAATAACTAGATAAAAATAATCAATATAGAAAATTAAATAACTTAAAAACATGAAATTTAAACAATAAACTATGAATTAAATGCATCCATATATTTATTCATAGTGGAAATCTCATAGATAATAACGACTAAATCAAAATAATGGAAATTCTGATTTATTATACTCCACTTTTCCTTGGTACATGATACTATTACTGTCAATACCTTTCATAAGAAAGCTTAAAAAATACTAGTTGAAAACCCCACTAAGGCTAGCCAACTGACTCATCCCATGAGACTACTTATGCATCAAGGGGAAATATATAACAAAAAATAACGCATGTCATACCTGTCCAAAGAATTCCTCATACATTGAATACAAAATTTAATTCATGAACAATATTCCATATCAAAAATATGTATTGAGTTAAAAATAGTTATTTATCAATATTTCCCAAAAAAATAAATAACTATCAAAGTATACACCATATGTAAAAATGGTATACGTTTTAGGAAACAACAATATCCATGAAAAATTATATGGATATTTAAGAGAAAAATAATGTTCAATGATCACTTGAAATTGAATATTTCAAGGGGATTATACAAATAAATCAAGGAAGTGAATGTGAATACTATCTTTATAATAATGAATCATAAACCATCCAAAGGAAAAATCCAGAAAACATCAATATAATATATCCCAAGTAGAGTAAAATTAAGTGTTGTAGGTTTTTACGAATTGAAATATTATAAAAAATGTTTTAAAAATATTCTTAAGAAAATAACCTATTAAATTTTATTTTTTAAAACATACTTTTCTTAGAATATTTTTTTAAAAAAATTGTTAAAAAATAACCTTTGAAACATGAAAAGGAAGCTTGAATTAAATAGTAGAGGGTATTTTCGTAAATTCCAAAGAAGGTAAAAATAACATTCATTTTGTAAATTAATTTTTTAAAAAAATTTCCTTGATCATAAACTGAAAATAATATTCCCTTGAAAACATTTTAAAAGAAAAAAATGGTAAAAATTTCCTTAAAAATATATTTGGAAAGGTTAAAAACATTTATGAAAATATTTTTAGAAAACAGGGGTTTTAAAAGAAAATAAGTTCTCTGATTAAAGAGAGAAATGAAGTCAGGTTTTCTTAAAAACATTTTCTAAAACATTTTGAGTACCAAAGAGTGGAAAATGCTACTATTATTTGAAAGAGTTAATGAATAAACATAGGATAACAAAATTAAAGGGTTTATTTAAAAAAATCTTTAATATAATTTCAAGAATAAGGAATCTTGATTAGAATGAGATTGTGAAATAAACCTTTAAAACGATCATAACATTGAAGTGAGAATTAATAAATTAATTTTTAATGCTTATAAACTATAAATACACATATAATAAGTAGAGATACATAAATATATGTTCAAAATTAATTATACACATATTAATATAATATTAACTACAACATGTAATATAATGAATATATATGATAATTAAATCATGGTTTACATTCATGGAGACAGTAGACCGTACGTACCGCTGAACACTACTTATATTTATTTTTTGTATTTAAAAGAATAAAAATTAAATTATATATATGTATATTATAATTAATGTATCATATTTATACCATAAATGTCATATATTTTTATTAAAATCATTCATAATACATTCCATGTAAAGTGTGAACGAATCACATCGCTTTGACGAGGTGATAGTCCACACATCACAAACGATGTAATAGTATTCCCAATAAATGTAAGGCATGAGGGTATGATTATATCAAAGTTATAAATACATATATAATGAATATATATGTCAATTAAATCATGGATTATATTCATGGAGACAGTAGGCTATACGTACGTATGAACACTACTTCCATTTCATTGTCATATTTAAAAGAATGACAAGTAAATGACATATATGAATATTATAAATAAATTATTATATTTATATAATATATGTAACATATTTTTATTAATACCATTCTTAATACATTCTATTTAATTTGTGAATGAATCACATTTCTTTGATGAGGCGGTAGTCCACAGGTACACAAGATATTTTATCATATTCTCATGAAATATAAGGCAAGAAGTTATGGTTATATAAAAGTTATAGAATCATAAAGACATTATAAATTTTATATATGTCATATTTAAACTATAAATTCATAATTATTACAACCTTTAAAGGTGGTAAATGGATGAATGAACGATATCAGTTTGTGAGGCGGTAGTCCACCGTACACACAGTCGATGATTGTGTATACCATTTGATGGATGTTTGTGAAAGTGTAGGTCTAACTATTAGGATAAAAAATAGTATTATATTTCAAATACTATTTTATTATGTATATGTGATATAAAAATAATTGAATTTTTGGATAAGTAAACGAAAAAAAGTAATCATTGAAGAGAGTTAACTTTTATTTGTGTAACTCCTATTGATTTTCACTAAAAGACATTCTTTGTTTGCTTTCTGACCAAAGTGATGCTTATAGGATTAGGGGTGGTAATATGGGAGAATATTTGGGATGATTTTGTATGATACAATGGGCTTTATAAGTTTGAATAAGTGTGTGGGGGGTGTTCTTATAGTAGAGGAGTGGCATTCGTGTAAATATTTGAAAGATAGAATTCCACTAACATTATTTCGAGGTCAAGTGGATAAAATAATGAAAAACTTTAGATAAAATGGGTTATAAGGTATAAATATAACCATAAAATTTATTTTATACAAGTTTATATGTCATTTTGGCCTTTAAGTTTAAGGTTTATCCCCTTCTTAACTATTTTTTCTCTTAATCACTTTAATTAATTTTTAGTACTTCCACTAATATTTTTGGTCAAAAAATAATTTGAACTTACTATATATTTTAAATTATGAGTATTAATAATATGGAATCAATTTTTTTAAATTACAAAAATAATAGTATTAGAAATTAATTTAAATTTAATCCTAAAGACAGGACGACAAGGCGGATTTTTAAAGTAAAATTTTCAAAAGTTAGAAATGTTTTTATATCCTGTTTAAATGTGAAATTGAATCAAATTAAATGAATTGGATTAATTTATTTATTATTTAACTAAATATACTTTAAAAAAATTAAAATATAATTTCACACTATAAATAAATTAGATAAAAATTAAGCTTTCAATTAAAATTCAGCATTTTCACCATTCAGTTGAAAATGAAACTTCTCAAAAAATAAAAAAATTCACCCTATGATAATTTTATGTGAATATATAAAAAATGATGTTTATTTTTACATATGAATTTATAATAGTTTCAAAAATGGGATTTAGAATATTTTATCCACTAAACGACAGGAAAAATTCCTTTAGAAAAATATAGGGTTCTATGTATATAATTGGGTTTGTTCTTATTTTATGCCAAGAAAATATATTGGATGAATATATAAAATATTTTAATGATTATATAAAATATATATATATATATATTCTATTAATATAATTCATTAATATTAATTAATTTAATTTACTATTATAAATCACCTTTGGCATATAATAATAGTTTTTATAAGAACATCACATTTATATTAAATTGGTTCTAATATTCATTTATAATTAATTGGTAACCAATTAATTCAATCATATATATTAATTTTTTAGTTAATCTTATTCATAAAAACTAATATAACATCTAGGTTATATATTATTATATTAAATAATAATACCTTAATAAAACATTGTTGTTCGGTAAAACCTAATCTTGTGTGAAATGAAAGCCATTAAAGAAACTTGTTGTTGTGTACGATGCAAGGTGACTTAATATTGTATGAATTGAAAGATATATAATTTATTAAATTTATTTAAAATATTAAATATACCATAAATAATTGATATGTTATATTCCATTCTATGTTTTTTGTTGCGTGTCATACACCCTATTGAATAAAATTTACTCTTTTAAAATTTTCAAGGTGTTAAACAAAGAATTTACTTAACCCATTTATTCATGATTATTATATTTATCCTAAAATTATAGATAAAATAACATGAGTAATAATAAGTTTTTCTAAAATAGGGCATGCTCTTCTCCATGATATTATAGTTGATTTATCATTAGATAATTTCAATATTTTCTTCACTACGGGAAATCTAGTCTATACTAAAAAAAATTATACAAATAGTATACTATTAGTATAAGGTGTATATACCAATGGTTTGAGCAATCCATTAGTACAAATTTCACATGCACCAATGGTTTTGATGAAGGATTTGTATTGGTCTTAATAATTTATAGTACCTATACCAATGATTTTTGAAAACAAATGGTATATGGTAGACTATTTTTTTATTTTTATGCATAATAAAAATAAATAATTCAAAAATTATAATTTATTTTATTTATTTAGTTGTATAAACATAATTATTCATAGAATATTAGTAATTTTTTTAAATAATAAAACAAAGGACCTTATTTCAATACTTTATACATATTTTTATAGTAATTATACCAATAGTTTTCCAAAGTCATTAATATAATAATATACCACTAGTTCTCCACCCAATGGCTCGTCAAACCATAGGTATAGGCTATAAAAATACTTTGGGAACTCATAAAAATGGTTTTAAACCATTGTTATAAGAAAAATTTAAAATATTTCCTTCCAATAGAATGAGTCTTTTCAGACATAATAATCATTTGAGAAACAATCATGGAAACCTTTCATTTTATATCTTCTTGGTAAGCCTCAACTTCTGTATCCTTACAATGTTTCATTTGATGTTCCAATTCAAGAAACATAAAATTGTGGTAAGTATTCATATACTCAAATAAATTGAATAATTTTTCCATTTTTTTATCTTCTTAATCTAATACCCATACATCTTAAAAATTTCTTACGTAGAATTATCAAGATCCTTTACTCTTTAAGCATTAATGTTCATCTAAGAATTATTGACACCAATGGTTTCTTTATGAGTTTATTCTAGTAAACAGATATCCTCTTTACTAATTTTTCTATCCAAATATTTCTATTAAATTAATTTTTTCAATCTTCTTTAACCAAGGTGTGTTTTTATTTATAGAACCATAATTTCTATTCCATGTCTTCTAAATAATTTTTGAGAGTGTTTAAATTCTTCACCATCTCATATGATGCATTTTCCATGGAATATACCTCTATATCATGGTGCATTTTTTATTCTTAAAAAAACATGATAAATTCTTGTATGTATATGAAAAATTCAACAAGGAAATTTTTCATATGTCCTTTTACTTTAGAGTAAAAATTTCTAAGTGATACAATTTGCACGTACTCTTCACAACCTAATCTTGATTCTTTAAGAGGATAATTTTCAACTATTATGATAGTTGTATCACTACATTTTTTACCTTAAACTAGTGTTGAATCTTATTTATAATTTATTATAGGAGTTAACTAACTTAATTTCATTCTATCCAAATTTATTTTCTTTAAAATTTTAGTGAAACCAATCTCATTGTTAGTGTTGATAGGAATATATTCCATATAATTTTATAGAGGTGTCTCAATAACATACTCAAATTTTAACTTCATGTAAATTAGTTGAAGAAAAATTGGAAAATAGATCGAAATAAAGGTGTAAACTTGTAATATAATACCAAATAATGTATTTTGTGGATCATGTAGTCACAAAAGGAGGGGTGAATCAATGTATACAAGTTTTAACACTTTCTCCTATCTTTATGTTTTAAGCCCCTTTCTATATTTGAACCTATAAAACTATTATTATTAATAAAACACATAATTTCACTAAAAAAATCAAACTACATGTATGAGGGAAAGTAAATAAATCTATGAAAACATTAATTTAAAAAAAACTCCCTATGTGGATGACTACGTCATTGTAGTGTTCATGTTCTTTGCATGAAATATATTTTCCACTAATATTAAGAATGATTATAATTAGTGTGGTATGGTATCATCTTTAAATAACTTATATGGTATTTTCCTTAAAATAAAAATGTTTCCCAACACTTATGTCTTTTGATAATTGATTACACTTTTTTACAGTAGTATAACAAGTCACTATATTAGAAAAATAACTTCAGTGAGCTTGCAAATATATTTTCTTCATAATATCATATATTCTTCTTCAAAAGATATATTTTACTTCCATGGAATGGAAAAAAATAAATTTTATTTGTGGAAATCATATACTCTATGATTAATTCAAGATTATGTATATTCATTAAACTTTTATTATTCCTCAACATTATGAATATTTTGAATCTGTGATGTTGCTTCTTTGGCCTGTGGAGCGGGTGATGATTTTTGTGGATGGGTCTTTGTTCTGCTAGTCTGCTCTGGGTGGTTCTTCAGAGAGGAAGTGTCTTCTTCTAGGACATCTTTGGCAAGGCGGTGACCATGAAAATGACGATGACGGTGGGTTTTTGTGTGTCGATGATGATAATGATGGATTTCCTCAATCACGACGATGGATTCCGATTGGCTGAAGATGAAGAGTTGTTGATATTGATGATGTCAGTGATGTGATGATGGTTTGATGGTCACAGTGATGGAATTATTTTTCCGGTGATGTGATGATGGCGGCCTGGTGATGTGGCTTACCTAGATGTACGGTTTCTCAGGTGGCACACTTTAACCATGTTCTGAGGTTTTCAATTTGAAAATTTTAATTTGAAAACATTAATGTGGCTTTTGGTTAAAATAGTGCAAGCAGGTGATGTTCATGTCTTTGGGAGGTTCCCACTCACCCAAAAGTGGTATTTTGAAAATGGAAAAAAAGGATTGAGGTCATTCAACACTTTCTATTTTTGGAAAATACTCTACCTTCAATCATGAATGTCACTAAGTTCACACATCTTTACTCTTGTGAGTTCCTAACATGCACGTAATGCTTCATAACTTGTGAATAATTATTCATAACTCTATTAAATCCTTACTTTATTGCAAATTTTAATCAGAACATCTTCTATCCCACTTCGATAATTTTCATGTTCTATATTTTAAATTTTGATCTTATGGACTTTGGCATTTTATCTTTTTGAAATTCTTTCTATTCTAACTCAATATTATTCTTCCATAACTCTCGATTTCAACAGTTAAAAATTTTAAAACAGAAAATCCTCTAGAATTTACTCTTATTCATGAAATCATTCAATATATAGATCAGTTGATCATGCTTTCATCAATCTAACACTTTCAAATTTATATCAATCAAATTCATCAACATTACCAAATTCTCTTAATTCTGGACATCTTCTTCCAAAACATCGTCATTATCCAATGATAATAAAATATTTTCAAATATTTTATATTTAATTGAAATTTTTTCAATCCCACCAATTTTTTATTTTAAGTACAGTTCCACATTTTATTTTTTTAGTAGCATTTTGAGTTTAATTGAAAAATTGGCCTAATGTTTTATTTTGAAAAATTTATTTCTATTCTATATTTCGGCCATAAATTTTTATAAAATGATCAAGATTGAACATTTTTTATTTTTAGGTTTCTATGTTTATTGGAATTTATTTCATGTTTATATACCCAAATCTTAATCCATCATTTTAAGGCCCAAAACCTGCTCACAAACTAGACTTTGAAATATGTGCATAGATTTGGAATGTTTTTATGATGGGCCCATATATCATAAATGGCCAAAAAATGATGTTTAAATTAGAAAAATATCTATAGTATATATAAATGAACAACTTTTTTAAATGTGTAAATGTTTTATTCTATATATTTCAAGGACATAAATTCATTGGAAACATAAGATGTGAAATACAAAGAGTCTGTCTAGGAAGATTAAATATCCATTGTAAATCAACACCAACTCATTCATTACTTGTCTAATTATTCCGAAATTTTTTAATCCAATAGAGGATAGATATATGGACAAATTTAGTGAAGAAAACTCTTCCAAATTATTTTATTTAGTGGGGATACTGTGCATAAAATTTTGGTGGAAAATTTTGGATCCAAACCATCTCACCCCTCTCCCTATAAATTTGTATTTCATCTTCATTTTAAATTTTTATCTACTAAAATGAATCTTTAGATGACTTTTTTCTATATTTTATTCTTATATTTTATTTTATTTTCATTGTTTAATTGTATTTCATGTTTCTTTGGTACTCAATTCACAACCTCTCAATATACTCACCCTTACCAACATTTGGTATCAATGATTTTAAAAATATTCAACTTTGATTTTAGTTTTACTTTAAATATTTTAAATTTATACATTTATAAATTTAAATAATAAAATTGATAATATACCTGAGGGTTCTACTAATAGAAAAACCACATTTATTCAATGTTATAATTATGATCAGTGGGAAATCAAGATGAAAATTCATATAGAAAGTATGTGTTTTTAAATTTGGACTTCTAAAGAGGATACATATGAATTACTTAAAACTAATAAATATACATAAGATAATACTAATAAACATGATTATAATAATATTTGAAAATACATTAATTATCTTTATTATTTTTTAGGAGATAAATATTTCAATAGAATATCTTCTTGTAAAACTGATTTTTAGATTTGGTATATTTTAGTTATTTAACAAAAAGAAACAACCGATGTTAAAGAGATGATATTGAATACATATACAATTAAATATGATTATTTTAATATGAAACCAGATGAATTAATTTATAATATTTTTATCAGGTTCAATGAGACTATCAATACCATGATATCCTTGGGAAATCTAGTATCTGACAAGGATCAGATTATGAGATTACTTAGATTACTTCCAGAGATATGGAGAGGAACATCTATGTCAATAAGAGGATATTTTTACATTAAAAAATTAATTTTCAAAGACCTGACTGGGATGTTGATGATGTATGAGGAAGAACTCAATTTCATTCAAGATGAATAGTATTAACCTAAGATAAAATAAATAACTTTCTAGTATGCAGCATCCAAAAAAAAGAGAAAGAAAAATACAAGTTGAATGTTCCACTAATGATGAATCACTATCAAACAGTGATGTGGAGATATCCTATTTGGTGATAATCTTTAAGAAGTTATATAGGAAGAATAAAGCCTTCATAAGTCCTAGTTACAATGGAAAATATGATAATAGGAGAACTTGGTAAAATATTGTAAGAGAGATGAAAACTCAAATGAGATTACCTGCTATGAGTGTATGAAAAAAGTACATGTTAAGGCAGACTGTCCCTGGATGAAATAAAAAAATAAATATGAGGACAATTATAGAAAATTTAAAAAATCCATTAAATCCACATGGATTTCTTCTGAGGACAACTCCAGTGACTCTAACTTTCCTCAAGAATAGAATTCTGACAGAGCCAACATGTGATTCATGAAAAAACTTTTCTAAGGCACCTACTATATCATCTATACTTAATATTGATCAATATGATAAATAAAATCGTGATGATGATACATATAAATAAGATATGTTTGAATACTTTAACATTATTTAAAAAACATTCAATGAACTTATATAAAAATATAATCTTATAATGAAACAATATCTTCTATCTTCTAATAATAAGTTTGATCTCGCTATAGAGAAAGAGTAGAATGATCAATTGTTAAAGGAGAATACTAAACTGAAAATGTAAAATGAGAAACTGAAGAATGACTTGGAACTATTTATAAATGGTAGCTAAAAACTTACATAAATTCTAGTTAAAAAATTATTCCTAAATACATTATTGTTATAAGTTATCAACTTGGATAGAGAAAAATTGATAAAAGAACATTTTTTCCTAAATCCACTTCTATAAAATCTACTACAAGTTATTTTTCAAATGGACCAAATAAAGTTTTTATTTCAATGTGTATTCAATCATATTATATGAAACCTATAAATTAAATATGTGTTCATAAATCCATAATCACTAAAATTTATACACCTAAGAAAATCTTGGTACCAAAATCATTTCTTGTATTAATTTTGTTTTATAGGAATGTTTCTTGAAGAATTCCTATAGAAATTTATGGTACTTAGATAACATATGTTCAAGAAATATGATTGGAGGCCACATAAGATTCAAGAGCCTTATAATGTTTGATGGTGTCATGTCACCTTTGGTGATAATTAAAGAGGAATGATCATAATCCTTGTCCAAATTTGTAATAGTAATTCAGTTTTAATTTCTAAGGTACTATTTTTTTATGGTTTAGAATTTAAATTTCTTATCATATCAAAGTTATGTAATGATGGTTTTCATTTTAGGTTTAAAAACAAAGATTAAAATGTTTTTAATTCCAAAAATTATTTAGTATTTAATGGTTTACGAAATGAGAATATTTTTGTTGTTAATATTGATTATTTTATTTCTTGAAATGTTCCTTTCTTGATTTCCTTTTATGAATAATCTTGGATTTGGCATAATAGACTATGAAACTGTAATTTTCACTCTCTTAGAAAGATTAATAAAAATGTTTTATTCAAGGATATACCAAAAAACGAGTTCACAATTGATAAAGTCTGTAACCCTTCTCAAAAATTGAAACATCAAAAGATTTCATTTAAATCAATGAAATAATTTTCAACTTCTCAACCTCTTGAGTAGGTTCACTTTGATTTATTTAGAACATCCATAGTTTCTTGTTTAAATGGAAGTAACTATGTTTATATACTAATAGATGGATTTCCAAGGTATACTAGGGTTTTATTTTTAGCTAACTAGAGTAAATAATGTTTTTATTTTACCATGTATCATAGGTCTATATAAAAATTAAGTGGACTTAGAATTAAGACCTTCAAAAGTGACCAAAGTAGTGAGTTTTAGAATCAATACTTTGAATCATTTTTCACACACAATTTTTATAGTCATAACTTCTATGCTCCTCAGACCCCTCAGCGGAATGAATTTATAGAAATAATAAATAGAACACATCAAGAGATAGCCCAGACTATGATTAATGAGTGTGACTTACCTATATACTTTTGGGAAGAGGTTGTAAATATATCCTGTTATATAATAAATATATTTTAGATTAGAAATAATTTTAAAATTACCCCTTATGAGATTTGAAATAATATAAATCCTATGTTTAATTGATTTAGAGTTTTGGGTTATGTATTAATTACTAACACTAAGGATAATCATGACAAGTTTTCCTCCAAAAGTGAAGAATTAATTTTCCTTGGTTATTCTATTTCAATCAAGTCTTACAGTGTTTTTAGTAAAAGGACTAAGAATATGGAAGAGTCTATTCACATCAAATTTTATGAGACATATCCAAATGAACCTAATACTTCTTTATAAAACCATGAGGATGATTTATACACTCTGAACTGAAATTACAAACCTTCAAATTCTATTATAAAGCATGCAGAAAAAATAATCCAGTTCTAATGAACTTCCAATACATAATCCTAAACTGTAGAAGACCCTCAGGTGATAATCCCATATTTTTCTAGAGATTTTAGAACTATTATATTCTATCTTTTATATTCATATGTTGGATACCTAGATATAGGTACCCGGACTAGATTTTCTCTTAAAAATTAGGTTTAACATCAAGCATTCTTATCACATCTTGAACCAAAGAACATCAGTGATTCTATTGATGATAAATTCTATGTGATTTATATTGAAGAAGAAAAAAATCAATTTGAAATAAATAATGTATGGGAAAATGTTGATAGAACTAAATACACCTTTAATATAGGCACTAAAAGGGTGATTAGAAACAAGGTGGATGAATATGGTAATATAGTGAGAAATAAGGCTAGACAAGTTGCACAAGGGTATAGTTAAGAAGAGGGTATAGACTATGAAGAGGCCTTTTCACCAGTATCCTAACTTGAAGCCATTATAATATTTCATAAATATGAAGCTCAACTAGATTTCAAAATATATAAAATGGATGTCAAAATTGCATTCTTAAATAGGTATATAGTTGAGGATATTTTTCTTGAATAACCCCTCTGTATTTGAAAATCCCCATTTTCCAAATAGTGTTTCAAAATTATCAAAAGCTTTATATTGTTTAAAAAAATTTTAGAGGTTGGTGTGATAGGCTCATATCCTTTCTTATTTCAAAAGTTTTATCAAAAGGTATGTGTGATCCTACCATATTTATAAAAATAATTTTCAAATATGTTTTAGTTTTTCAAATTTATGTTGAAGATATTATTTTAAGATATTCTAAAAACTATTTATGTATTTATTTTTGAAAATATGGTGAAAAATGAATTTTAAATGAGTTTAATGGGTGAAATAAAATTGATTTTTGGTTTTCATATTTTTAAAAATATTGTAGTAATTATTTTATATAAAAGGAAATATACTAAATATGTTCTAAAATGTTTTAATTTAGAGAGAACTAAGAGTAGAGACTCCCTTATGAGTACCACCACTAAATTAGATATTAATGAATATCAGAAACTAGTGGCTCAATCATGTGATAGTGGTATGATTAGAAGTATTCTATACATAACTTCTAGATGTCCCTATATACTTTTTAGTGTGATAATGTGTGCTAATTTTCAAGAAAACACATAACAATCAAACTTGGTTTTTGTAAAAAGGATTTTTTAAATGCCTCAAATATACTACCAATTTAGAAAGATTTTATTCAAGAGGAAAATCATTTTATCTAGTTAGTTATTCAAATTCTGTTTTTTGTTGTTGTAAGTTTTATAAAAAAAATAAACTTTGGAACTTGCCGCTTTTTAGAAAAGCCTAAAGTATCTTGTTGTAGTAAGAAACAAAATTTCATTACATTTTCTACTGTTGAAGTTGAATAAATATCTGTAGCTAGCTATTGTTCTCAAATGTTGTGGATGAAACACAAATTACTAGTATATGGATATCAATTATGAAATTCCCCAATAAATTGTGACAAAAGTTCTATAAAAATTTCTAAAACACATATATCTCACTCTATAACAAAGCATATTGATATAATACATCAATTTTCGAGAGATCATTTTCAAAAGGGAGATATAACTCTTGAATACATTGGAGAAAAACATCATCTATCTAATATTCTCATTAAGCCTTTGAATTATGAGAGAATGAACTATACCAAACATGAGTTATGCGTTATTAATTTAAGTTAAGTTTAATTTTATGGGACTCGACATTGAGTTTTACCCAATGTTGAGTTTTACCCACTATTAAATTTTACCCATCATTGATTTTTCACTCATCATTGGAAGCACTCACCCTTGGAGTCAATCACCATTGTGTTTTTATCACCGTTGTGTTTTTTCACTGTTCTTTCCCACAGTTGTGTTTTTCTCACTGTTAGTTTTACCGACTGTTGAAAAGATCATGCCTTTGTCAATTTTTTCACTATTAATTTTTAATCCATCATTTCAGATTTCATTAGTGGATAAATATTTTATTTTTAATTCTATTTAATTTATCTTTTCTATTTTTTATTTTTGAATACCTAAATTTCAAAACTAATATAAACTAGATGATGGTCTAAATTCCAATGCTCAATTCCCTTGTACCATTTCTCTCAATAAATATTGTGACCTTTTCTCTCCTGATTGTTGACCTTCCCTCACCTTGTACTGGACCAACCGAGTTGATCTTCATGTTTAGAATAAAGAAAGATTCAAAGTCTTCACTGGATAAGTCACTTCCAAAAAAATATGAAAGGGGAGTTCATTCATTCTTCTGTTGAGCCTGTAAATCTCAAGCGTGTGAAAAGGGTTTTTCTTCCTAGTAAATAAGTTCAATAAGAATGGTTTCTATAGAGAATGTCATTATTGATCAAAGTTACATAGGATAAAGGATTCATGAAGTGGATCTCTTATAATAAGAGACCCTTTCATCCTAGATTGGTATATCAGTTTTAGTTTATAGAGTTTTGTTTTGAAGAAAATGTAGAGTTCATGTGAACTAGTATAAATGAATAAAAGGTTGTACTTTCTTCAAGTCAGTGGGATGAATATTTAGGGGTTCCACATGAATGAGTTTCTAAACATTATGAAGGGACTCTTACAGAGTCTAAAGATAATTTTTTATGAAGAATATTTGGATGAGTTAAGAGGAGATGGATTTTTGAGAAGACTAGTTACCTTCAAACATGTTGGATAATGAAGGATGCTTTCCAATTTCATTAAACACATTATTCTTCCCAATAAAATGATATTTTTCTATTATGAGATATCATGATGTTTATTTATTATGTCTAATGAATATAAGAGAGAATATAAAATTATATAGATGTCTATTTCTTTATATGTTAGAAATAACTAAGTTGTCTTCAAGGTCAAATTCCCTAATCTACCCAAAATATATCTCGACAATGTTGGAGGAAAAGGGTTTTATTAAAAATGGATAAGAATAAATAGTGAGTTGTGGAGGTTTCCGCAGTACTAGGGTGTTTTTTTAAGTATGAAAATCAGTTAGAGTCAATGGAAGAAGTAGTGGATCAATGATTTTGAAAGAGTGTATGATGAGTTTCATAGAATTGACTATCCTTTGATACTGAAAGGTCCTTTAGATCCTTGTTTGGAAGAAGACAAAGTGGTGTAATATTTTGATGATGAGGAAGTGAAATTTACTACCTATGGTCATAATGAGAGAGAGATTCATGTGGATTAAGGAAGTGATCTATACATATCCCAAGGTCTTCCTGATATAACGTGAATTGATCCTAGACCTCTAAGGTCTCTCTCTATCAGAGAGATGTTTTCGAAAGAATATATTGATATATAAGAGACTAAAGTTTCATGTGAAGAACAATTTAAGAGTACATAAAAATCCTCTAAATAGAATGAAAAATATGAAAATGGTTTTGAGGAAGAAGACGTAGGTGAAGAAGGAGGAGGAGATGATGAAGATGGTATTGTTAATGGAGATATAGATGAAAATGGTAGTGAAAGTGGTGGATATTTTTATGGTCATGGAGGGTGAATTAGATATGAGGATGTTGAGACGCCTCAGTCACTTGTCCCTTATCCAAGATGATCTATTTCTAGATCTGAGGAGAGGTCCAACATTGTTGAAAGAGTGGATTTGGATACCAGAGAAGAGAGAGATGCATCAATTGAGGGGGAGGAAACTCCAAGTCTTGAATGTCATCCAGATTATCTTATTGTTGGTAGAGATCTTATTTTTCTTTTAGATGGTGTTCATATGGATTGTTAAACATTTATTGGATGGGAATAGTAATGTTTCTACTATTATTGAGATGTTAGTTGTAGAGGACATAGGAGTTGACCCTACTCTTGATGATATAACTAGCGATGTTTAGAGATATGTTAATTCTCTTATTATTGTAATAGATGTGGTTGTATCAATACTTGTAGAGCCTATAATTTTTTGGACTCGAATTATGTGTTATGAAGGTTGGATAGACCTGATGTTTGAATAATGGCATAAGTTTTCTGGTAGTCCGCCAGAGAATGGTGGACCTAATATTGGAGAAGTATGGGATCTTGTGGGATTATTGGTGAATCTAATTGATGTTGTAGGTCAATTGGAATGGTTTGATTCTGAGATTTTGGTTACACCAACAATTTTACTTACACCCTTATATTCCCCTACTGTTCATGTTGTTCCATTGGATGTTGTCACTAGAGGTGAGATGGAATCTTTTAGAGAAAATTTGATTCTTAATTTTGGTGAGATTTTGAAGAATCAGACACCAATTTTCAATAAGTGAAAAAGACACAAGGTATTTGTTTGAGTTGTTGATTCCAAATATTCAAAAAAAATGATGAATCACATTTAGGAAGTATAGATTGAAAATAGGACACTTTCTAGTGAGACAAAGTCTATGAAATCTGTGTTAGAAGGGATGAAATTTTTTTTTTTGCATCTCTGGTTTCCTTACTTGAGATGGTGGAGAATCTCACTTCAATAGATTCTAGTTCGAGGGATCCACCTTTTTTTTATTTTGAGATGCTCACGTTGGTTGCTAGGGAATATCATAGAGTTTTTTCAGGTGGTGAACTATCCATTCCTCAGGAAATTTAAAGAAAATTTGAGCATAATATTGATCAGGTACGGATGATAGTCAGGGAATATATGAATGGAATGATAGCTGATAGAGAAACCATAACCAAAGATATAAAGTATTATATTTCAAGGATTTATACCAATCATTAGTTGAATTATCATCTTAATTATATGGTAGATAATCTTTGAATTCCTCTAACCATCCAAGCCTTTAACAAGAAAGTAAACCAATTAAAGGTTATGAATCCATTGCTTAAGTGTTTCATGGAATATAATGAATATTTATTCAATGCAATAGAGAGAGGTGAAATCATTATTAGGGATTTCATAAATCTCATGAATCCATTTCAACATGTTCAGGGAACTGTTGTTTTGGCTCTCAAGGCCATTCTAGTTATAGATCAATTGACTCCTCTAGCTACAGATCTTTAGTTATTCAAAGTTAACGTGTCCAGAGATCCACATGAACCTCTTCTAGATAGTTTACAACTATTGATATTTCTCTTAGAGAAACTGTACAATACCTTAGACCTATCATCATCAGAGAGCCCCGTTCTCAAACTAATGTTCCTTCTACAATTTCAACTATTACTGCATCCCCAGATTTATTTACTTATGCTATCCCTTTCACACCTTCAGGATCTAATGTGGAGCCTTTTGCTTTTAAAGAAGGTAAGTGTAAATTATATCCTAATCCTTGTACACAGTCTGAGAAGTGTTTATGTTTTGACTACATGATTTAATGGGGATGATTTTGTGTAAATCTTTTGTGAAAATTTCTTGTTATACATTTTTACATATTCTAAATAGAAACACTTTCATTATTCTTATTCTATCTCAATACATTTCCCATTTTATTTTTTACTATTTTATAATCCCAAAAGGGGGATAATTATATGGATTATTTATTTATTATTTTTCATTTTATATCATTTTTATATTTCCATAAATGTGAAAATACCTTCCTTTAACACCATTTGTCATTTTGTTACCTTGGATACCCTATATATATCCATTATTTCTATTCTTATCATTAATACCATGCTTATTCAATTCTATGATTTTTGATCTTCAAAACTGGGGAGATTGTTGGAACCCTTATTTTAATGATCCCCAAAACATTTATATTATGATATTATTAAGTTTTATCTGTTATGACAACATTTTATAAAATAAGTTAGGTCAGAATTAAATTTGGATAAGTATAAGAAAGACTCATAGTTTAGGTTAACTCACCATCAAGGTTAACTCATAGTTAAGGGTGAATTACTGTTAGGAATGAATCACTGTTGTGGTTGAGTCACTACCAGAAATGTCTCATCTCTAGGACTAAAATTTGACTAAGTACTGGAATCTCTTACCACTAGTACTTTCTAACTGTTGGAATATAATTTTGGTAATGTATGGAAATTTCCTACCATTAGAGGATGAATTGTAATTGAAACTGAAATTTTTCTATGTTTCAGAATTACCTACCACCGGACTTGAGCAACCATTGAACCTGACTCACCACCATCTTGAGTCTCCACCATAGATTTTCCCACCTTAAAAAAAGACAAAACACTACTATTTTAATTATTTTTAATTAAATATATCTAATAGATATATTATCAAATTAAATTAAATTTATTTTTTAACGAATTTAATTAATCTATTATAGTGATTAATTAAATAATGTGACATCCCTGAGTATGAGGATGCAGGATATCAATATGATTGTTCTCTACATGTAAACTTCTACTTGCTACTGATAAAAGTAGGATAATACTCCCTCATGTGGGAATTCAGATAATATTGAAGAAATATATAGAGATACACATACACAAGTAGAGATCCATGAGTCGGGAGCTTATATGATACATATTTCTTACAAAATTTAAAGGAAGAGAGGAGTTTACAGAACATTCAATTCCATCCCATATCATAAATCAAAAGAAGTTCATGACACTTTATTTCATTTTAACTTTTAGAAACTCAACTCAAGATACAACTCAAGATACTTTCAAAGAGTCATGAGCTTCATAAATTATCATATAGAGCATCAGATTATTTCAATTTCTTTACATTTTCTAATTCTATTTATTTTATTTATAATATGAGTAGTGTGCTTATTACTCTGTTTTAATAACATACACTATCTCTTGCAATTGAATTGGAAGATTCTAGGTATCTTCTTAAATACTCCTTACATATGTTTTCCTATGGTGTTATAGAAGTGGACCCTACATGGCCTTTATCTGTTTATTCTCATGGGTTTGTGGAATAGGTATATGTGTTCCCTAGAAAAAATTTTTATTGTACACCTGATACAGGTTGTGGATCATAGATTATTTTAAATAATTTTCATCTAAGTGGGTGATTTATAAGTGGATAGTATTAGGTCATAGCTTCATATTGAACCTCTTATTTTTATTCTACTGGGTGTTTTTTATGTTTTATTTTATTTGGTTTCATTAAAATAAATCTATTTTATTCTATAAACAAAATAAATAATTTGATAGTTATTATTTATTATTGTTCATATAATTTATTGGTCATGTAAATTGATTTCAAAAGTTAAGGTAATATTGTATATTGTTTTAACTGAGACTCAATCAATCTTTAAGAAATATTTTAAAATAATTGAAATTATATCCATCAGATTTTTAGAATAACTAGTCTATTTTATTTAAACAATATGATCTTATTTAAACCTATTTTTATCTGAATTTTTTATTGGTTACTAAATTCACCCCCTCTTTAGATACTCACACTGACAAAAATTCACAGCTGGAAAGATTTAAATAAATTTGATACCAAATTTTAGTCATAGAGAGTATCTCAAAAGGGGGTGAATTCAGTACCCAATAAAAATTTCTAATAAAAATATGTTTAAATAAAATCCCCCAAATTAAATAAAATAGCCCAATTCTTCTAAATAATTGATCGATACTTGTTCAGTGCTTTTGAAATATTTCTCTACGATTGATTATGTATTAGTTAAAAAATTATACATCATCACATTAATTTTTGAAATATTTTTATGTGATCAAAACATTATATAAACACTATTAAAGAATAACTATCAATGTTTTGGGTTTTTTATAGAATAAAATAGATTCAGTTTAATGGAAACAAATAAAACCAAACAAAACAAACCCACATTATAATAGTTTTAGTATCAATCTGAGACTTAACACAATCTACATAGAAATCAACCACTACCAAGATTATTAAATAAAATAATATATGATCCACAACCTAGATTGGGTGTACAACAACATTGTTATCTAGGCCACATATAGACCTCTTCCACAAACCAATGGGAATAAATAAATACATCCAACACAAGTACCTGTTCCACAACACCATGTGAAAATAGATGTAAATAGTTTTTACCAATATATATATTATCTTAAATATCATGAATATAAGATATTGTGTGTGAATATAATAGAGCAATCACACATTGATCATAATGTAAATGAAATAAATTTACTGAGAAAATGAAAATAAGTAGAAATAATGTGTTGCTCTATCTGATAAGATCTGAAGCTCATGAATCTTTGAATGTTTATTGAGTGGTAGCCTAATATGAGTTTTCTAAAAATCATAACAAAATAGAGTGTCATGAACTATTTTTTATTTTCGATTGTGGGAATGAATTTAATGTTTTTTAAGTTCCACTCTTCCTCTGTCATGTGTAATAAAGATGTATCATATAATCTCTCAACTCTTGGGTATATTCTTGAGTACATGTATCTCTCTATATTGCTTCAGTATTATATGTATTCCCACATGAGGGAGTCTTCTCTTTATTTTATTCGTCAAAAGTAGGAGTTTACATGTGGAGAACAATCATTTGGATATCCTGTATCCACATAATCTAGGATAACACATTCTTTAATTAATATCTATAATAGATTAATAAAAAACATTTAAAAAATCAATCACATTAAATTTGAAAATATATCTATTATATATATTTAATTCAAAGTGAAAAGAATAGTAGTAGTGACTCTTTTTGAATGGTGGGAAAATATCTAGCGGTGACTTAGGATGGTGGTGAGTTAGTCTTGTAGGGATTCAAGTATAATAGTGACTCGTGATTAGTGGTAGGTAATTCTGACACTTAGCCAAATTTTGATTTCAATGGAAATTCATCCACTAATGGTAGGTAATTCCAATACTTTAACAAAATTTCATTCTAACGGTGATACATTGCTGATGGTTGGTGGTTGCGATGCTTAGCCAAATTTTTGTTCTAGGAGTGAGACATTGTTGGTGGTGACTAAACCTCAACTGTGAGTCATTCCTTAAGGTGACTCATCATTGATAGTGATTCAACCTTGGTGGTAACTCAGCCTTAATAGTGAGTGTTTATTATACTTATCTAAATTTATTAATGACCTAACATATATTATAAAATTATTTTGTAACCCATAAAACGCATTAATAGAATAATAAAGTTGATTTGGTGATCATTAAAACAAGGGTGCCAAAAATGTTTTAATTTAAGTGTTCTCTTTCCTTTCTTATTATTTCTCTTGTTTTCCCTCTCCCCCTTTTCTTCTTCACTAGGAACTATTATGCTCATGTTCATGAGTATCTATCCCAAGTTAGTTCTAATGGGAGTAATCTAGTTATTAACCCAATTCATTTAACATTTATTCTTAATGCTTCTTATTTTCTGAGTTTTAGGATGATGGTAATCATACTGGGAAAGAAACCTTTATGTCTTTAATTTCCACCATAATATTATCTTTCACTTCTTTAATATTTTACCTCAATTGAGGATGTGGATGTGTGGTCTCTCAACTATTATTTAGTGCACTTTATATTCACAACATTAGGTAGAATATTATTTTCACACTTACTATAGAGTGTGTTCATTGAGTAAATTTGAAATTAATAATAATACAATGTACGTTTAACCTGGGTGATTCTATTTGGAATGTCTCTTTTCATCTAAAATTCATTATATTTTTATTCATTATGTTTTTTTTCATTTTCTTGATTAATTTTAGTATTGAATTATCAATTATCAACTCATATTACTTTTTGTGTTATTTCATAAAAAAATAATAATAATAATAAGTGATTTAGAATTAGTATGTGATTGACCACAATAACACCTCAAGAAAATGACCTAGGCCAGCCCCTTTTCTACACTAATACAAAATATTTTCAGAGCATGCACGATAACACCTCAAAAAATTGGAATTGCTTATAGGGATCTTTGTTGTATTCAATCACTATTATTATTCAAATTTTGTAAATAATTTCCATTTTTCATAAAAAACAAAAAAATCCTAAATTTCAAATATATATATATTTTGTTCATGGTGAAATTAAATTAAAATTATTAATCATGTACTGACAAATATCATGTGTAAAAAGAATTTCATAGGGATCTTGATGCTCGGTTGCAAATGATTAGTGATGAAATTCATAACATGGATATCCAAATAGAGTGGATTGCTGAAAATACACATTCATGTTAAGAGCATCAGCTAGAGTTGGAACCATAACCAAAATTAGTAGTGGAATAGATTTCACCAATCATTTTTATGTTAAAGAACATGAGGAAGTTGTGAAGGGATACTGTTGGAATTAATAACATCATCATTCACTCAACCACTTATTTTGGAGTTCCATAAAGAAAAAATTCAAGCATATTCATTTATGGGAGATCAAATTTTTTTAAAATATTATTAGAATAACTTTATTGAATATAGCCTTAAACTTGATCTTCCCATTCCAAATAATGAAAAAGCATCACCTCTCTAACCCTTTATTTCATAGAAAGATGATAATTAATATGCACCTTTTTATACTGACTTACCAATGGTCCTTTCATAAGAGATAAATTCCCAAGATAACTTACATGAAAGGGAATAATTATTTATTGATTCTTTAGGTTTTAATCTTATCCAAGATAAATTATTTTCTAACTTCTCCTTTTTTGAAAATTTTAATATAATGCAATTGGATCAGGCCTTGGATTTTACTGAATTAGTCACCCAAGTGGGGGTGATAAAATAAGAAGAATATCTAGGGAATAATTTGATGGTGTGACTATCTCATCTAAAACTACATGTATACCATATGGAGGATGAAACCCCATAATTTGACAGGAAGAACCCCTATCTTATTTTCCACCCAACTATGGATCTTAGATTCTCAATTTATTATTTCATGGGGTTTGGGAAATTTATTATCATATTTTGGGTTCTCCACATGGACACAGGGAAAAGTCACATGTGATTGTTCAACTAAATGAAACCACACCCACCTTATGATTAGGGATAATCTACTATAACTGTCTGACTAGGGGATGTAAAAACCTAGCACCCACTTGGAGGTTTAAACCATGAATTATTCCTTTTATTTCCCCTTTATCTTTAATTTTATTTGTTTTCTTATTTTATGTTTTTCTCTTCTTTTTTATAGTTTTAAAGTGGCTGTAGTTATGATATTAACTCAATGTTTCCACTAAAAAATAAATCAGGTTGTGTCTTTCATTTTCATTATTTTATTTGGTTCTTAATTAAAATTCTATATAAAAATATTTTCTCATCTAATTTGAGATAAAAAGAAGGTAGTAAATGGAATAAGTTTGTAGAAAGGGTTTTACTCAACTTTTAAGAATTTAGTGAGTGCTTCAATTTTATTTTCTTCCATATATTTTTCTTAATTTTTTCATGTTCTCCATTTTATTTTTGGTATTCTTTTAGGAGTCTTGGATAAATCAAATACTTTGGAAAGTAAAAATAATCTTAGTGTTTTTGAAACATTTAATGATTTATTTTTTTTGGATAAAATTATTTTTAATGGATTTTGTTTCTTTGTTTTTAATCTTATAATTTCATGAAGTTTGATTGATTGGGAAACTCATGTGCACTAGTACTATTCAAATTCTAAAATTTTTCCAACACCAGAGGTTTCTTAAAACATTGACATATTATTTACATTTATATTCCTTTTTTAGTATTTATACATGTTGTGTGATCTATAAATTTCTATTTTTATCTTTTTTTATGCTATTAGTGTTCATGGAATGTGTCAAGTATGATTGATGAACAACTTTGAAATATATATTTCTATTCAACTCTAATTTGTTCCTAACTTTTCATATGAACATTATTAAGACCTTAGTATCCATTAAATACCCTGTTCGGAAGCCAAACTACAATCCATTTTACTATTTACAACCATATCTAAAGGATAAATACATTATTATTATTGAACTCCAGTGTGAAGGATGGAGAAGATGATTTATATTTCGGTTTCTTGGAGAATCTACTTGCGATGAAATAAAAGAAAACGAGAATTTCCAAATTATTTTATTATTTGGTGGATGAAATTTCATGGTGGATATATGGATGAGTGGCCTTCATATCATTATAAATATATGTTGATTGTTCACCAATAGTTTAAGATCAAACAGATCCACTTTTTTCTTCAAAACAAGATTTTTAAGAGAAATACAAATATGAATTCAAGATAAAACAATTCTTAAAATTGGGGTAAAGAGGGAATAAATTCATCATTGATGCTAAAAATTACAAGTGTGAATTTACCAAATAAAAAATGATGCATTTTGAGGTTATTAATTTTCGATATGATTTAGGAGAATACCATTTTTAAGAGAAACTATTTTCATGAATTTACTTCACTTTAGATCTTAACCCTCCTCATTCTATCTCAAGTTATTTTACATTTAAAATCTATCATCCTTCATCATTAGAACATACCATGAATAAGAACAAATTATTGAAATTTTTTTTGACTCTATGAAGTGGAGATACTAAGAGGATAGAAATCATATGGAGATCATATATGTTCTTGAGAATGTGAAAAACTCCACACACACAAAATCCTTGAGTGAAGAGAGAAATATTATTTCTGGGGAGGTAGGTATGACATTATTGTGAGTATTAACATGATATTAAATAGATTTTTATGATTTTTGAGGATTTAGGGATTTTATATCCATGTAGGAAGCATGATATTTTCTTTGATATGATAGTTGAGTTTTTTTCTCATTAATGTTTTGTAAGTTTGTTTTGACCCTAGTATATGATGATTGCTCATGAGTGTAAAGTTTAAGTTTGTGGGAATTTACAGTGAAAATATTTTCAATTATTTTACATTTAATTTCAATATTATAGTCCCACTAAAGTGTTATTTTAATGACAGTTGTCACATTATATTGTTTTAGTAGCATTTTGAGATTAATTAAAAGAATGTCCTAATTTTAGATTTTAACTATTATATTTTTATTCTTTATTTCAGCCTTAAATTGTTTTTCACTGGTCCAAATTGAAAAATATTCTTTTTTAGGATTCTATGTTGTTTGTGTTTAATTTAATTCTTATGGACCCATAACTCAATTCACCATTCAAAATCCCAAAACCAACTCACAAGTTAGGCCTCAAACCTATACAGAGATCTGGAATGTTTTTATGATGAGACCATATCTCATAAATGGAAGAACTAATGATGTTGAAATAATAAAATGATTTATATAATATATAAATGAAAAACTTTTTTAAATGTTAAAACCCACAATTATGCATATTTCAAGTTTATAAATTCAATGGAAACTAGATATTTGGAATATAAAGAGTCTATCTTAGTATATTAAATATCCAAAGTAAATTGACGATAACTCATTAATTACTTAACAAATCAAGATAAAAGTTCATTATTTAATATAGTATAGATATAGGAACTAATTTTAAAAATATGAATCTTACCAATTATTACATTTAATGTAGATACCACATGTAAACTTTTGAATGAAAATTTTGAAGCCAAAAATTCTCTCCCCTCTCCCTGTAAATTTGTATTTCCTCTTCATTTAAAAGGATCAGTCGGTACCCTGGATATTTAGACAAAGTTATGCTATATTTTAGTCTAATATTTTCTTTTATTTTCATTATATAATTTTATTTATTGTTTTTATTTAATTTCTCTCCTTTATTTATTATTTTTCTCTTTTTGGTTTTCTCTCCCTGTATTCTTATTCACTATGAACTCTTTTTCTCTTGATCACGTGTAGATAACATGAGTATGTTATAGGGGGATTAATACAATTATGAACCAAATTCTTTGAAAATTAATTCTCAAAGTTTCTTATTTGAAAACAATTTGTCTGAGGGGGATATTAAGGGTAAGGTGCCATTGTGTCTCTACCTGCCACCTAAGGTTTAGCTTTCGCTTCTCCAATATTTTTGCTCAATCAATAAGGTGGAGGTGTTGTCTCTCAACGATCGTTGAGTGCAATAAATATTCAAAACTATAAGAATAATATGACATTAACACATATTATGGAGTTTTTTATTAATAAAATATGAAATTAATAATAAGAAAATGAAGGTTTAATCTAGGTTATTCTTTTAGAAATTTATCTTTTATTTATAACTTCGTTATTTTATAATTCATTATGTTTCCAATGAATTTACATGTTTAATTTTAGTATTTAATTATCAATTCAAAAACATAATTTAGTTTATATTTATTTCATAAATAAAACAGATATTAACATAATAATAAGTGAATTAGAAGTAGTGTGTGATTGACTGCAACAGTGACTCAAGAGAACAACCTAAGTAATCTCATGCTATGTAGTTATTTAAAATATTTTAATAGCACGCATAAAGAAAATCCATCCACCTACATAATTTCCACTTACATTTTAAAACATTACTTTAACTCTTGATTCATTAAAAACATCCTTAACATATGTATATTTATCTTCCATTCCTACCAACTTCTTGATAATTCATCCTCTGTCTCAAATAAAAATATATCTTCTAGAATCAGTATGAATCATAGTATTCAAAAACATAAAACTAAAATATTAGTATAAAATCATTTTATTTTAATTCTATAATAACCTTCCAAAACATATCTCAAACTTAATTAAAAAACCCTAACTTAAGTGTTAGGTTACACTTATAAAGCCTTTAGGGTCATTTATTAACTCAAACTTCTATAAGAAAACTGTTTTAAGCCGTGATAACTTCCATATATACAACAAATTTTGTATTAAACTAATTTTGATTTACATATTTTACCTTCTCCGTACATCATTATTCTAAATTCACATCTTCCTACATCTTTCATATTCTGGGTGTACATTAGTTCAACCTCCACAATTCAAAAGAAAAATTCCGGATAGTGACTTAAGAAATTACTTCTAGTTTTTATTCTATGTGTACCTATTACAAAATAGTTCTTATATAATTCATCTTTAGAAGTGTAAGCATCATTAATAATTTCATAAATCTCTCTTTCATAAGTGTAATGTCCATAAGTTTAACTTTTATATGATTTGATTTTAGAAGCATTGTAATTGAAGACATTATGTAATTCACAGATCAAATCGATTTTAAAATTAGAGACTCTTTTGTATGACATATATGACTCTTACACACCCTTTATCATTCCAGAGTAAATCTTACATACCATGTCATTTGTCAAAACATATATTCTCTATAATTTCAAAATGATTCATAAGTAAATCCAAACTTCCTTCTGAATAACTTATATGTAACTCTCAAGATTACTTATAGTTATCTCATGTTTCTCATAATATACATTCAATATTCTTTGGAAATACATGTCATAAAACAGTAGTTATTAGTGATTCTGAAACATCCTTTATTCACCTTCAGCAATTGACAATCTTTAACTAATTTTAGCATAATAATAATAAGATATACAATTTAATCTCAATATCACCATCTTCAAATGATAAAAAAATTAACACCATTAATTCACGAAAAATTCCCTCTTACTATGTGTTACCTTTTGAAAGTAGATTTTAATATTAATTATATCCCAATATTTAACATTTGAAACACCAAATATTATTTTAGTTCATCTTTCTTCTGAATTTTTAGCTTATTGAATGAAAAATTTCATGGACCTTATCTTCCAAATCACGAGTTGTGTAGTCATCTCAACATATTTTCTTTATCCAAGTAATACCTCCATTCCTTTTATATTTCTTCATAGCAATAATTACAAGTTTTAACTTCTTTTGGAATTCCTCATTACCTTTAGAACATATTGAATTTACTTCTCATTAAATTTGTTTTACATTAATGATAAATATAACACTCTTCTTCCCAATCTATTCTGGTTTATCAACCATATCCAAAACACATTTTGGAGATTTATAATTTTTTTTGGGAAATTTATCATTAGATTCACATTGTATAAAATTATATGAAATATCATGTGAATATCCAACCAAAACTAATTTTAGATAAAATGTAAAAAAAATAGAGAAACTCTCTAAATCAAACTCAACACCCATTCATTTAACCAAAAAGTGTAACACCATGGTCCTTTGTTGCATTGAAAGAAAATATTAATAACAAATTCCATAAATTGAAGCAACGAGTGGATTCTAGAAAAGCATCAGTTCAACTCGAGTAACAAATGGAACCTATGTGATCTCTATAAAACACATGTGTCTTTATACTACTGTCTACCATTGGTATAATATGCAAGAATTCATTCTCATATGATCCTTTTTTTTCAAGACATCGAGTTACCATGGGACACGAATCATGTCATACCCATATATATAACTCATACATTATCAATTAGATATGTATAGACTGACCAGGCCGATGAATATATCACATGTCATTCAGCTTTATGGAATGATCACATCACATAATTCTCACATAAATAGGTAGGAAAATCAAATATACTATCTAGGTATAACCATATAATTCCTCAATCTATCTTAATTGAGGTCCCATATCTTATAATCATCATAAAAGAGTAAAAATACCATCTTTTCTAATCACTAATTAAGGAAAATATTGACAACATACCCAACCACTCCCTTATTAGTAAGCCTCATGTCTTGTGTAAGAAAGAAATCAAAGTATAATGGTTCTCAAACTAGGTATCTCACTATCCTTTGGCATTGGGGACTCTATATATGGACAATAAACCCATAATATACCAAATTAATAGTATATGAAACTCTATATGGTATACTTTGTGGTTCATCTAGTGTAAAAAACCTATTTTATGCCTCGTTAAAAATTCTATATCCCAATATAAGAATTTTTTTCACTCTGAACATAACTATTCATGATAAACTATAGTAATAAATGATGAACATTGATTCAATATAAATTAAATTCATACTTTTAGAGTCCAATTATCATTTAACTCCATGAAATATATATCAATATATACATATATTCTGCCAACTTGAAGGAATGATAAAGTGGATATTTCTTTTTGTATAACATGATACATATTATATTATTAAAAAAATTTATGTTTTTTTAAACATAGATGATAATCCATCTAAAAAATCACATATAAATGACCTATACAATAGCCATATTTTTGCTATACATTCATAATTTTTATTAAACACATTACATCTCAATATAATTCGTACCACATAACTGTGTGACCATATGATAAAATACATGGTATTATATATTTATTGATGATTTTATTTTACTCACATCATTCATTTTTCATTGAAAAATACAAAATTTTGAATCATTTCTCATGTTTTAATCATAAAATATATACTTAAGCATTGTTCAAATTCATCCAATTTCAATAATGTTTAACATATTGATTATACCTTTCAATATACTTATCTAAATATTGTGATTCTTATTTTTTAGGATTCTTGACTCATATTTCTACAAACAATGAAGCCAAAACTTTGGATAATTTTTATACTTTGAGGGGTATATATATCACACAAGAGGAATAATCGAATATGTCAATACAACTTGACCAAAGATAGTGTATAATTGAATCCAAAATTTATTAAAACTTCACCAAATGCCTAAAAATATTACTTTACATATTTGATAAAACATTAAAGTCCTAAATCAATATCTAAGGTTCCTAATCCATGTACAAATTCTTTTCCCAATATTTTGAATGAAATTTTATGACAACCCACCATATTTTAAATAGATCCAGCTACACATGTCTCAAAAAGCTATAAATTCGTGGGAAGAATGTTAATATATCAGGGAATAAATTCTTAGAAGATTTTTTATTCAATATGAATCCATTTTATATGCCTTAAATTAATTCACATTTAAGACTTGGATAAATAATTGATAATATAAGGAAAAAAATACATGGTTTAGTAAAACAATAATAAATTAGTCCCTAATAGTCCAAAGACATAGATATTGGGTGGGTGGATAATCAAAATATTGATAAAAATTATTATAGATGATAAAGTTGTATAATTTTTCAAATGGGGTTGATGACATACATTAAAAAATTGAAGTGAAACCGGACCTCCCCTTAGGTTATAAATACCCCCCCCCCTTCTCCTTGTAAAGGCTTGGAACTTAATCCCTCAAGGAAGAGATATTAGGTTAACCAATCCTTAAAAATGGAATTCTAGGACCTTATCCACTCCGTTTTATTACTAGATAAAAATACCTTCCTTGTTTATTTACCATTTTCTTATTCATCTTTTCTTTCTTGTATTTATATTATTTCAAATGTTTTTTAGTATTAATGAATGTTTCATTTTATTCTCCCATATTTATCTTACTTTTATAGTCTTAATTTATACTCATAAAATATTCTCAATTTTTTTGTATCCATTTACCTAACCTCTTTTTTTATCCCATAATATATTTATTATTTCAACTTAACATAATAAATTTCATAAATCTGAATACTATACACCAAAATAGTTGAGCAAACCTCCTATTAAGGAGAGTCTTAATTCGGGGTGTTAAGTGATTGAGACTATTTACTTGTTTATAATTCATTAAATTAATATTGTGTATGATAAATAAAATATGTCATTTGTTAATGAAATATTTAGTTTAAAATTTTTATTCTATGGATTATTGGAACCAAAAATATACAAGTGTTCATGAATTATTAAACCATCCATAAATAAGAATTTATTAAGATCGAAATCTTATTCAAAGCTTGAAAAAATTCATAAGACTTGCGAACATTGAAATAAATAGTCCTGTGATGTTGATGTTAATTTAATGAATTGTTTTGAAACTCTCAATGAAAACATAATGTTAAGTACCTAATAGTGAACTCAGCCCCACCCATATCAAGTAAGTGTAATTCTTTAGTCCCCAAATGATTCACTCCAGGAATATTGAGAGAAGATCAAAAATCTTGTATCAGATTTCCCAAACCATCAAATTCATGACAAACTCCATATCCAATAATTATATGAGGGGTTATTATATATAGGGATATTGATAATTGATACTGAAAATAGGGGTGATATATTATAAAAAAACCATACATATTGATGGAATCTAATAAGAACCATGGTTGTAAACACACAATAATTCTATACATGAGAACCTGTTCACGTGAAACAATCCTAAGAGAGTCAGTCCATTGATCCAAACAAGATGATTGAATGAATGAGTGAAATCACTATTCTTATGTGAAAACTAGCTGTAAGGTTAATTTTTTTTGGATCAGGTTAAAATTATAATGGAATTTGAGTCCATGAAGTCTGTTTGGGTTCCCCTTCTTCCCTTAAAAGGGTGTTTATTATAATAAAAAAATCTAAGGTCTTCGTACCGTTGGATGGATGGATGGGATGAATTCTAAAATTAACTTTGGAATATAAATGTGAGTATTAGAGCAATTTCAAGTGATGTTTTTTTGATGGGGTTTAAGGCCTAAGAGGTGTATCAAGAGTTATGATGTGTTTTGGATGTTTTGGGATTAGAAAATTCCTTTATAAGAGAAATAATAATAGGTGTAATGTTTGTTTAAACCATTCACCCCTCTAGGAGAAACCATGTAGCATATTTTTCTAAGGGCACATGGTTTGTTGAAATCATATGGCTCCTAGGTAAAACCATGTGGCTTGGTCTAATGGAGATGGGGATCTCACATGTTTTTTTCTAACCATTCAAGAGTAGGTGAATGATCATACATGTATGTTTATAGAAAATTGAATAGCTAGACCATGGGCTATACATAGTTTGGAAAAATGTGCACATGGCCTTCACCCTTAGTGCTGCTTAGGAACAATCACCACACAGTTGGAAAATGGTTATACAAACCATGTGTCCAAACTACGTGGCTCATTAATGAGATAAAAATTATCATTTTACCCTCTAACCTATTTATTTTTTTCTCCATTCTTTCTCCTCACATCCACATGCAACAACCCTCCCATGGGTTCCCTCTTCCTCTCCTCTAGTCATGGATACATATTTTCATCTAAATTCCAAATTGATTGTCATCGATTTCACTGGATAATCATCAATTATTATGTTATTTTGTTTCCTTACTTTATTCATTTATATCACCATATCCTATACTATCTTTGTGAAATATAATTCACCATATTTTTAGGTTGTTTTAAATTTATTCATTTCCTCTTGAACTAGATCGAATCAAATCTCTATTTTATATGAGTAAAACATTATTGGTATTCGGTAGGTGGTCTATGATTTCCCCCTAATGTATATCATTTTTATAAACTACAAAATTTTGTCACATGATTGAATTACATTTTTTCACAATTAAATGTGAAATTAGTAATTTAGAATCTAATGTCTTAAATTAGATAACCAATTTTATTTTAATTGAACTGTTGGAGGGTTTTCACCTCAACTGAACCCCCTGGAGTATTTTTTTGTTAATGTTATTTATTATCTTTATAGAAGATTGAATCACCCATTTTGGGTGATGCTTTAAATACTTATAATTAAAATTACGTAAACACTTGTGATCACCATTTGAGGTGTGATGATTAATACATCATATAAGGGATGATAAAATTTAATTAATCGATTTGGGAATGATAACTAACATGGACCATTTTATAATAAAACCACATGTTATGTGTGGTGTCTTCAGGGTGCCAAAATGAAAATATTTGAATGATGAGTGGAATGGATCATCCCACGTCCCTCTTTGTTTTATTATAAATGAACCAGCCTAAACGACATTATTAAATGGAGTTATATCATTCTTATGTTCATGGATAGTTTGAGTTTAATGAATTGAAGTGTAGTAGGGTATGTTTTCTCGCACCAACCTCATAGCTATTATTAAATTGAATTGACTAAATATAACTATCATTGTGAATTGATTCAATATGAATACTTTCATGGATTATGATATAAATTTTCATGTATGGTGACATCTACTTATGAACAGTTCACCTATCCCATGTTATACATTACGATACTCGGGAATGGTGTCCCTAATTCATTTTGAAACTTGGTTATGGTGTCCCTCCAGCATGGAATCCCTTATATATTGTGATGCTCGAGCATGGTGTCCCTTATGTATTGTGATACTTGGTCATGGAGTCCCTTAGGCATAAAATACCTTATATGTTGTGATACTTAGGCATGCAATTCTTTATATATTATGACACTCGAGCATGGAATCCATCATACATGGAGTCCCTTAGAAATTTGGATACCCTTGGAATAATATCCCTTGTTTGATATGTGATTCTATTATGTGGATTCCTTTGTACTAATCCTCAGTTCCACACTAGTGCATGTATATTTTTGCAAAAAATTATCTGACATATGAATATATATACATAGTGGAAGTCATTTATATATATTCCATATTAAGTTAAATAATATAGAGTTGGAAAGGTGTCCTTGATGAACCTGAGCCTTACCAGTTTACCTTTATTCTTTTATAGTTTTACTGATATGTATATACATTTATTTATTTTATATTCATGGAATGGAGAGCCTTATACACCATTGGAGGTGCCCTACTGAATATATCTCACACCCTATTCGGGTATCTATTAAACTAGGGTACCCAAACTGACCTCATGATTGTAGGTCCAGGTTCATATATCAGGATTTGTTGTTTTTTTCTTCTGATTTAGGATGTAGTATGAGGGTAGAGGATTGATCTAGTGATCATGATTCTATTAGAGATGGACTCTAGGTCATTTATTTGTTTATTTTTTTATGTATGTACATATTACAAACTTTATGTCTTTGTCTTGCATTTTATAGCTTCACATGTACATTTGTAGTTATATATTTGGTGTGGGTCATTTTATCAGTTTATTATTATTCTTCTGCAGCATTTTATTTATATTTCTTCCACTATTTCTTTGTTAATTACTATTTTTTGTTACTCTGATCATGAGGGTATAGTCTCCACATTGTACCATCATTAGACCCTCATTTATAGTTATAATCCTCTAGAGTATGAGTTTGTATTCTTGAGGCCATGCGACCAACCAGTTTGGGGCACCGTTATAGTGGCTCCCAAGTCAGTGTGTTACAAAGTGGTATCAAAGGATTCCATTTCCTTAATTTTACTATTTTGAGTTGGTAGATAGGAGAATAGGAATGTGTCCATTCTTGGTAAATAGCCATGTCTGGGAGTGATCAACCCACACATGAAGAAATAACCAAGTGGTAATGGATTGGACCATTGTTCATGTTTTTTATTATTACAATTGATTATGATTTCACCTTGGATGGTTGGTATAATTTCAATTTAAAACTGATTTATGAGATTATTCCACTTTACCCTTGGACCAGTATGGAAGGGAAGGGTTGATTCATTCATCGTTATTGGCACATAGAGATTCACATGCCATGCATATTTCCTACCATATAGGCTGCATTGTTTTACTTCCAAATAACAAGTCATAATTTCATTACATGTTTTAGTATCATGTTAATTTTTATACCATGTTTAATTTATTATTTATCATTATTTTCTTATATACCATTATTATGGTATTTATTTCTTAGGAAGAGACTTACCATTATTATTCGCATGGTTGCCTATATAAATTTTTTTCCCTTTCTACCATTTAATACTATTCATTATTATATTATGATATATGATTGATTATTAAAGTGTCAGCATCAAACTTAATGGTGTTTTCCTATATAGATTTATTGTTTCACCTTATGTAACGAGTAAAAATATGTTGAATCAATAACCATTGGTTTCATGGGAAAAAAATTTATTCTTATGATTAAATGGGGGTCAATAATAATTAATAAAGATTACAGGCCTTTATAAATTGGAAAGTTTAACCCATATAATCAAATCAATATAGATGAAATTTTTATATTCAAAAATCAAATGTATAACCTAGTTATATCCACATGAATTCCAATTTTAATTTAAAAAGGATAGTAATGGCATAATTTAGTCATGATGACCTATATGATTAAATTCCTCGATGCAAAACTAGACCCAAGTAGGTTAGTTGGGGCATGATGAATATGAGATAAACCCATTAGTGGTGTTTTAAAATTTTAATAATTGAATCAACTTCTATTGGGTTTCATTTTAGATAGACCCAAGTCAGAATGATAGTACCAGGATAGGTCATAGTTATCTTGAATTTTAATTAGTGCTTAACCCCATGAGGGTATGCTCATTCTACATAGGGATGGTTATTTAACATGCCAGTATCCACTTATATGGTGTTACATATAATTGTATGGTGGAATTTTACTGAATTATTACCTTAAAATGATAAAATACCATGTAGTCTATTTTCAACCCTTATTATAAAGAGGTTTAGATTAATTAAAATTACACTTACAACTAAAAGGGTTTTTTCCCTCTATATCTTGAAATTGAAAAATTATTTAACTAATCCAGATATAAAAATCTTTATAGATAATTAAAATGGATAAAAGGAATTTATAATTTAAATTTCCTAAAATTGTGATAGAATGTGAGCTAAATAAGTAATGCTTGAAAGGAAGTTTTAGATAGCATTCCATTGTTTCCTTGGGGCACTAACTAAATAAAGTACCATGTATAGTTTTTTCCCATGACCAATAACAAATGTTCTTTAAAACTAATCCTTGATATGTTTAAATATATAATGTGAAGTAATTTTGTTCCTTAAATGAAACCTTAATGTGGAGATTTTAGTTTCGACCCTCGTGTAAGTGAATTTTAAATGATTACTTGGTAGTTTACTTAGAGTGAACATTTGATCATTTCCCCTAGGCTTCTTCTTCTATTTCATAAATATAAATTATAGGCGATAAATCCAAGTTACCTCTTAAACATGACCTAGCTATAGTTTGGATACTTTCTTCTTTTATAAGGGGAATCTTGAGGTAGGTATCACCCTTATAAGTTTAAAACCTTGTTAAATTATTGTGAACTATTTTAGATGTGTGTTTTCATTTGAGTGTTATCTTTCTTGAGTACGAATATTAGTTTCTAAGATGACACCAAGGTTGGATGGGTGGTCATGCAATAATTTTATTCTTGCTATGAATTTGTGAATGATTTAATTGTTATTTTAAGATGGTTCGGAATATCTAGGGAATGGTCATCTACTTGGTAGTCATGTAAAAATTATTCTTTATCTAATTGATGAATCATATGTTTGTCAGCATATATTAGTTGTGTGTGTTAATACAACTACAGAATGTTTGGTATGGTTTCAACAGTAAATTAAAGGATATAAACATTCTAGGTTCATTAGTTTGAATCTATGGGTAATATATTTCGATTCACCACTACAACAAAATAGGCCTTTTACAACTATAAAAATGGTCTTTATTAACACTAGAGAAGAACTAACTACTAGGGAGATATTAAAATCCTAATTATTTTATCGTCACTAATAGAAGAGTTGATAAAATTATCCTTTATCAACGCTTCTATAAGCTCTCAGAAAGAGGCATACTATTGTATGATGCTATATCAGACTGCGTTACCAGTAAAGTGTACTGTAATAGCACACCACAGAACCAAATAATCCACAAAATCAGAAAAATAATGTATGAATACAAAATTTAATGAAGAGAAAACAATCTAGGCTTGTTTTCTCCGTTTTTGTGATGTGCATTTTAAACTAAAATGATACTTATATATTGAAAAAACACACATGGAGTCATAACAGTCACACCATGCATCAAATTGAGGTTTGGATGATTCTTACACATCTAAAATGACTTATATATCATTTTCCTAAAGTATCAAAACAATTAGAATGTGTTTACTTAGTTTTGAGTATGAAGCATGTCTTTTTTACTAAAATGTCAATTTAAACTCGAAACACAAACATCGACCAATACCAGTCATATTGTGTGTCAGTTTGATGTGATATAGATTCATATATGTCATAGATGACTTATGAATCTTTTTCTTAAATTATAAATACAATCCAATCAAATTTTCTCAATTTTCAGTGAGTGACACTTTTTGAACAAAAATATTGATTTTAAATAGATAACATACACATTGAGTCATATTAGACACATCATGTATCAGATTGAGGTTTGTATGATTCATACAAATCACAAATGAATTATGGATTGTTTTCATAAAGTATCAAAATAATTCGAATGTCTTTGCTCAGTTTTGAGTAGGTCAGTTGACCTTTTTACTAAAATTGATGTCAATTTTAAATAAAAAGATTCACTTTGAGTCATATCGGTCACACAATTTTTCAAGTTGAGGTGTGGATAATTCTTACACTTCCCAAATGGCTTATCAATAATTTTCATAAATTATCAAAATAATATGAATGTGTTTTTTTTGAGTATGTCACTTATCTTATTTAATTTAATGACATTTTAAATAGGAAACACACACTCTAACTCATTCTGATCGCATCATGTATCATTTTGATGTGAGTCCACTTCCTACACATAAAAATGAATTATGAATAAATTTCTGAAATTATCAATAAAATATGAGAGTGTTTGCTCAGTTTTTTGGGTGTGATAATTTTGGAACTAAACTATTGATTTTAAACAGATAACAGACACATTGAGTTATAATGGGAACACCGTACATTAGATCAAGATAAAGATAATTTCTACACGTAAAAAATGACTTATGCATCATTTCCCTAATGTATTAAAACAATATGAATTCATTTTATCAGTTTTGATTATGCCAATTCTCCTTTTTATTAAAATTGATATCATTTTTAAATAAAGACATACTTGGAGTCATACCAGTCACAATGTGTGTCAGATTGAGGTATTATAGATTCCAACATGTCTCAAATTACGTATGGATCATTTTCCTAAAGTATCAAAAGAACAAAAATTAATTTTCTTATATTTGAGTACATCACTCATTTTTTACCAAAATTTAATTTCAATCTCGAAACATGCATGTGGACCTATACTGATTACATCATGTATCAGATTGATGCCTGAATAATTCTTACACACTAAAAAGGACATATAAATCATTATCTAAAATTATCATGAAAACCCATCCATGGTTATTTTTTTAGTGAGTGACATTTTTTGAACTAAACTATCAATGTTAAACTGATAACTGACACATTGAGTCATAGCGGTTACACCGTGAATTGAATAGAGGATCGACTGATTCCTACATGCCTCAAATAAAAAATGGATAATTTATCTAAAGTACCAAAAAATCATGAAATATTTTATCAGTTTTGAGTATGTTAATAGTACTTTTTACTAAAATTAATGTAAATTTAAAATAAAACTAACCATTTAGAGTTATAAAGGTCACATCATTTTTCAGATATAGGTGTGGTTGATTCTTACACATCCCAAATTCTAAAGACAATCATAACTACAAATGTTACCATGCTTCAATTATATTTCTATGTTGAACTTCAAACACTGCATATTGAATCGATGTTACTAGCAGAAAAACGATTCTCGTTTTTGTAAATCAGAAGAGTAGAGGCTTTAAAAAATAATATTTTTTTTCAGGTAAGAACATAAACTCAATATACTTTGTGGGTAAGTTAACAAAAAAACTCAATGAAAATATAAACGGTGGAAACATTGGTATGAAGAATCATTTTATATCTTTTGTGTCTTATTGTAGATGGTGGAAAAAAATATGAATTCCAAAAATATCAGTAAAATAAATAAATAAGTATTTTATAAAAAATTGAAGGAAATAACATACAAATATTAGATAAAATGTTGTCATAGTTAATTAAATAAGTAATTAGAATTAAACTTTTCATGATTTTTGTATGCATTCTTGATGAATTTCCTTGTTGTCATTATCTCAGTTGCGGGATTGAAGAAAAAAAATACTATTGTACTAGAAAACATTTATCATATGATTAATACTGTAAAGAAATAAATTAAACATGAATATGAAACAATACATTAATTCTATGGATAATTATTTTCCTATGAAAAAATTATTGACCATTAGGATATGCTATCATTAAAGTAAGAATGATGATAAAAAATGAAAGTAGATCTCACCAAACAATCAATGAATGAGTGAGGAGGATGAGGAGAATTTCTCTGCTATGGTCACTATTATCCTTTGAATTCATTCAAAGGTGAATGCTATAGACAACTTTCATCTTAATCAACTCATCTCATGAACATTTATCATTGTATTTTGTTTTCTAACACACATCCTTAATCTCTTATGGACATACACCTATATTTCTTGAAATACTCTAAGAATTAGTCATCTAGGGGATAAATAATTCTCATATTGGTATGATAAACATAAAAGAGATGGGGGTCAGTGTCAAGGAAAAAAGTACACATTAATAACTATTTTGTAGATGAAGCTTAAGGGTATAGAAATTGTAATTCATTATGTTCTCTAAAAGGTGAAATGCCTCCAATTTGTGATAATTATACTATTTTAACAATTTATTAACACGATTCCCCTATTTCCACTAACTCCTTCCAAAAACAATATCTACACAAATAGGGAAGGGCGAGAATTAATTGGAGAGGGTGGAAATGGATGAATCAAAATAAACAAATGTAGTGCTGCATAACCCAATGGTCTAGGGTTTCTACAGAGTAATTTCACCTGATGAGTATATGTTACTAAAATTATTTTTTTTTGATTTGATGTTGTGACATATTTAATGATCAATTAATTTAATTTTTTTCTCAAATTTATCCACAAAGATATGAATTAAAATTTAATAAAATAATTAGTTGAGTATTTTTTAAAATTTTTTTTGATAAAACTTGGTTTCTAAATAGGTTTTATTTTATTAAAAAACAATAGGGTTATATAGGATTGAAAAAAAGAGAGCTATGAAGGCGTGTACTTCATTCACACTTACCTCGATAGGCAATAAACCTGAATGGGGTTCATGCCTTCCACCGTCAAAAACTATAAAATGGAGGACACTCCTAATTCTTTACATAGTTTTGACCCTCATGTAAGGGAATTTTAAAAATTTCCTTGATAGTTTCTTTGTATGTGTGTTATATATATATGTTTTATATATTTATTATCATATTAACATTATTAGAATATAATTATATATATGTATATTATTTATCATAATAAAATTTATTTAAATATACAAAATATTATTTGATATATATATGATACTATTTTTTCTAATGAAACTAAAAAATACAATTAATTTTAGTTTTTAAATTATATTAATTATAAATAATCCTTATTCTATGTAATATTGATAAATCATAATTATTTAAATTTTGGAAAGTTCAAATATTTCAAAAAAATGCATATATAGTTACCTAATTATATTATTTTGAAAGTAACATGAGTTTAAAATATTTTATTGGTTAGTTAAGTAAAATTTTATAACTGTTAATTAAATGTATATATAGACCTAAAATGTAAATATATACCTAAAATAAAGAATACCTAAAAATAATTTCTAATATATAGAATTTGATAACTTCTATTATTTTTTTTGAAAAAATGATGTAGCAATATAAGGATTTTAGGGAGGATATCTAATACGCACTAACCTTTGTTTTAAAATTTAGGGAGGTCCATAAAAAAATTGGTATAAATAAATAAATAAACAATTATATTAAATTTATGTAACCTTTATTGTAGAATATCACAACATAGTAAAATAAATACAACCACATACTAATTTTAAAAAAAGAGAGTCATTTAATATAAATAAATATAGTATCACCCTTAATAAGATTTCCCTTAAAACTACCCAATTCGGAGAAAATAAATTTTTATGAAAAAAACCTTACATAAGAATATTAAAACATAATTTAAATAAATAAATTACCTTACATGAATGGTATAAAATTTGAATTTGTTGCGGCTTCGCTCAATCATCAGTCTAATAATTGGTTTGATAAATCAATTTACTTATTCATTTTAGGTTTTTAAATCCAAAAAATCCATTTTTTATATAGTGTAATAAATATTTATTATTTGGTTTATCTATGGGCCAAAACGGATTCACTAAGATTTCAAAACAGTTAAACAATTAAGCTTATAGGGAAAGCTGGGGTGTAGATGTAGACAGTGAAGAAAATTGATTCAAAAAAATAATTTAAAAAGGCCAACACATGATATTCAGAGTAGTAGTCAAGAAAAAAATATATCATAAACAAAATAAAAATGTTATACAATAACCAGAGCAAAAAAAAGAATAACAGAATATACCAAGGAAATTTAGAAACCATTGGTTCCATATCTCGAAACAAAAAAAAATACAAAAACGAAATAAGAACCTACAAAGGAAAACACATGCCTACATTTCTAGGTTAAAAAAATTGAGACCCTTGGTTCTAGATCACAATGTTTTCTTTGGAAACCCTAACTGGAACCAAACACCAGATGTCAGATGATGTTCGAGAAACTAGAGGTAGTGGGTTTTTGTGATTTGAGCTTCAATTCACTGAGGAGTAACACCATCTATTGGTGGATTCCATGGAATGTTTATGATATCATGAAGAGTTTACAACAATTAAGGTTTTTTTAGTTATACTGGGACACTTTTATCAGCACTTTAAAAAATGATGATAAATATTCCTTTTCTCAGTGCTAAAAAAGTGCTAATAAATTAATAATTTATGAATGTAAAAACAATATTTATAAAGGGATAAATTTATTGGAACATTCTTTAGTGATGATAAACATGCCATTTATTAGCTCTTTTTCTAGAATTGATAAATACCATCACTATTGAACACCGGTTTTATAGTAGTGCATTCGATTCCCATCATGTTGATTAAAGGGTACAACGAACTGTATGAGTTAAGAGAAAATCGTTTGAGACTTGAGCTAACACACTTGATTATCGGTAATCTCTGAGGTAGAGTGACCTGGGTGTTAAGTGAAATCTAACGCGTCCCAATTCCCCGTGATGATGTTATAGAGAACTTCAGGTGTTTTGAAACACTTTTCAGTCTTGTTTTGGCATTTATTCCAAATGCTAATGATGTAGATGATCATGGATCAGATGAGTTTCATGAGCACATCTAAAGTGAATCTAAGACTAGTTTTCTTTTAATCAGATAAACATTCCCTATTTTAGTTTATAAACTTTGTAAAATTGCACTAGCCATGTCTAGGACCCACATTGAGTGGTCAATAGAGTTTTTTTTGTGCGATGATTTCCCATTATTATAAAACGATGAGTAGGAAAATCTAAGTTAGAGTTCATCATGTTGAATGTGTAGTAGCATATTATCCCAGTAGAGGGAGTTCACCTATGAAAGTAAATTGTATTCTTTTCTTTAAATTCCCTTGAGGATAGTAGTTTGGGAAACATGATGATGCTTAAAAGGCCATACTCTAATGAAATAGTTTGTTGTATGTGCAACCATTGAATACACCATTAATTGGGGAGGGAATTCAGCAGTTATGCTTGAGTAATCATAGGATACCTCAGGTGGTAATGTCATCATGGTTAGTGAAAAATGTCTTGTCAGTAAGATCATTCTTTCTATTTTAAAAGTAATTGGCCAGAGATGGTTTGACTAATCATTCTATGTGTAGTTGGATAATTGTTGGTTGAAAACCATGTTCATTACATTATATTGAATAAGAAGGGAGTTTCTCAGGGCTTCTTAGTAATATTTGATATCCTCTAAAGGGTACACTTGTCAAAGTAATGATCATACTCCTCATCTTGACATCATCCAGGGTGAACTAAGTGAGCATTGATTATATAATGAGCTAAATTAAAATTCTTTTTTATTTCAATAAATAAAATCCATGGGAATAACACTCCAAAAGAGTTGTTATTAACAGAGTTATAGTTAGTCTTATGTGATACATGGGTTTCTGAATAGGAACACCTTGGATTGACTCATGAACACTGACTGAATATTTAAATTGATTGTCATTGGACATAGTCAGTGTTTTGATGCATGGAAATTTCAGCAATTTAAAGGATCCATACCTATATATTCTGGGGTATGGACTACCTTGGATGATATCCTTAGAGTATAGGGAATGATTCAGAGGTTTCCCCACACATTTAGCTACGATCAAAATATTTAAATAATGAATAATGATGAAATGGTTCTAGATTTGGTTTTCACTAATGTTCATATTGTGGAACGATAACATAAATGAACATTTTCAACTAGAGACAACACTAGAATCCAATTTTGGACTGTAGTGAGAATTATCAGAGGAAACTTGAGGATCCACAATTTAAATTACTCTTGATCTAGTTTATGAAATTCATCATCCATTTAAGCATATCATTTTTAATGTTTTAAACCTATGGAAGTTTGAATTGAGATATCTCTCTTTTATTACATGTAGTCAAGGAAAAATTACTTCAAGAACATCATCAGGATGGAGTGAGTGTAGTGAATAGTTATCTGAGGATTTTCATGAATTTATAGATCGACTGGGATAACATATTTTAATAGGGATTTGACTATTTTATCAGGTTTGGGATCATTTCAAGAGAACTGTTAGAACTCTAAGGGAATGTTAAAAAAAATCCGATGGTGGATATACAATGACTCAGAATTGGCCTTTAAATTCTAGAACCTATGGTAGGGAGTGTCATAGGCTATTTCATGTAAGAGGAATCAACATAATCAAGTATCTAATAAGATGATCTTGGTAAAAATCTATATCAATGTTCCAGTTTCAAAATTCATTCATTGACTTGAGTTTTCTACAGATTATGTAGCTTACGTTTATTTAAATTCTTAGATGTGCATTGGGCACTGGAATTGAAAAATGGGCATTTAGAAAAAATTCCAAACCAATGTTGGTCATGTGATTTTTTCATTATTTCTCCAATATTTCTTGAATGTGGGAAGTCTTAAGGTAGAGAGACTGTAAGGTCCAGTTTTTTATGACCAGGTTGAAATGCTATGGAAATTTGAGTTTTCTTATTTATTGAATGGGCCAAATTCTAAAATCTTATTAAGAATGTAATAAATTGTATCATAAAACATTAAATTGATTATATTGGATATAATTTAAGTCCTAAGAGGTGTCTCATATGTTTGGATGAGTTTTGAAAGAATCGGTCTTTGAAAGCTCTATTTTTAGAGAAATAGGCAGAGTAACATGGTTTTTTAAACCATTAGACCCTTTAGAAGAAACTTTGAAACCTATTTTTCTAAGGGGACATGGTTTTCTTAAATGGTGTATCCCTTAAGTAAAAATATATATCCTCGTCTAGTGGAGTGAAGGTTATATTATATTTTTTTTCTAAATACAAAAGAGGAGGAACACAACCATGTGGGGATGTCTAAAGAAAACTGAAAAGGGGCACACATGTTGTGCATGGTTTAGAAAACCATATGCCTAATCCACACCCTTAGTTCCACTTAGGTATTGGTTACATATTATTAGTGCACTATTATCCAAATCATGCATCAAAACTGTCTATTTCATTAATGGGATGGGAATTATAGTTTTTCCCCTCTAGATTATTTATTATTTTCTCCCCTCTTTCTCCTCCCATTCATGTGTAGCATCCCTCCTATGGGTACCCTCTTCCTCTCCTCCAGGAATGAAGAGATATTCTTCATCCAGAGTCTGAATCAAATATTTTTAGTTGTTTTGGGTATCCATAAATTATTATGTTATTCTACTTCCATACATTCTTTAGTTATCTCCCTATTTCATGTGTTATCTTCTTATAAGAAAATTCACCATATTTGTAGGATATTTTTCTATTTATTTTTTTCCTCTAGAACTGTCTTGAAAAAAATATTGATATTTTATAAGTAAATAAACCTTAGTGTATTGTAAAAGTTCTATTTATTTTCCCCCAAAGTCTAGTATGTGTATAAACTACACCACTGTGCTACTGCCAGAATTCTCATACACCAACCTTAAAATGTGAATTTAATAATATAGAATCCAATGCCATAAATAAAATAATCATTGTTCTTTTAATTGAGTAGTTTTAGGTTTTTCACCACAACCCAAATCCCACCATTAGTTTTGTTTATTCTATTATCGTAACCTATTATTCATCTAAAATATTAAAACAACCTTTTCGGAAACGCTTTAAATGCTTAGAATTATAATACATTGCAAAGTTTTGATTACCAATTGATGTGTGATGATTAATACCTCTTGTAATGGATGATTAAATTAAATTAATTGACTTGGTCATGATAACGAAGATTTCCTATTTTATAATAAACCCACTAATGAGGTGTGATATCTTCATAAATAAAAAAGGGGAATACAAATGGAAATAATTGAATGATAAGTGGCATGGACTATCCCATGATATTCTCGATATTATTATAAATGAAATTACTCAAATGAAATGATGGAATTGAGTTATGGAATGCTTATGGACATGGGAAGTTTGAGTTTAATTAACTGAAGTTTGGTAGGTCGTTTTTACTCATATAAACCTCTTAGTTATTAGAAAATTGAATTTACTAAAAATAAATATCACAGAGAATCAGTTTGGTATGGATATTTTCAGGGGCTATGATATAACTTTAGACTAAGCCTTGGATTTCCTTAAGAATGGCATCCATTAAGAATTATGATACCTTGGGAATAGCATCCCTTATCCAATATTTCATACTATTTTATGGATACCATCATACTAAACATATAATGGATATGATAACCAAGTTACCCCAGTCCTATGTATCTAAATGAATAAGGGACAGGCTAGTTCACCATCAGGAACCTGAGCTTGACCTATTTTCAATTATTTATTTGTTTACAGTTTTACACATATGATTATAAACTGTTTTATTTCATATTTATGGACTGGATTGATTTAGACACCATTAGTGGAGGAATACTCTATATATCTCACATCTTTTTCAGGCCACCACTACACTAGGTTACCCAAATAGACCTTAGGATTATTGGTTTTGTTTCATGGATCAAGCTTTATTAGTGTTAACCTTCTGATTTATGATTTGGTACAATATCCTAAGACTGAGCTACATCTTGTGATGCAATTAGAAATAGATTCACATAAATTCATTTGTTTATTTACTTAATCTGTTTATGTATTAACTATTGTATGTCTGTGGCTTGTATATTTTATCTTGACATAGACTTTCATAGATATATATTTGGTGCTGGCCATTTTATCAGTTTATTATTATTATTTTGCGGCCTTCCATTTATAATGCTTTTACTATTGATTTTTTTATTACTATTATGCTATGATACTCTGATCTTGATGTTATAGTCTCCCCACTCTACCATTATTAGAACCATGTTTTTAGTCAGAAGCCTCTATCTTATGGGGAGACGTGCTTGAGAACATTGGACCAATGGTCTTAGGGAACCATTTAAGTGGCTCCTAAATTATGATGTTACACTAGTAGTGGATACCAAATCCAAAACCTTATATTTTCCACAATCTTAGTTCCCTAGAATTATAAAAATATATGGTATCTCTAACTCACCTTCTCATCCAATAAATAAATTTCTATAATTACAAGATGTTCAATAAGATTCATCTAAAATAATGGAGATAAATGTTTAATTTTCTTGTTGGAACAACAACCACCCTACTCTAGGTCAGTGTTTTATAAATTATAGCCATCCCACTCTGATCTATTCCCTCATACCTATAATTTTGGATGGAAGGTCCATCTAGGCCAGAGGTATTGTAATTTATTCCCTCAACTCCAATATCAAAATCCAAAAAAAAATCTAGTAAATTCAAAGTGAGGGTAGATTCAAACAACCATATCAATTTTTTTCCTCAACATAAAATTAGAAATCCTCCCCATAGTTCCCACCAAAATGGTGACTATTATCAATTCCAAATCAAGTATAACCAATTTACAAATTTCAATAATCAAGGTAACCCAAACTTTGGACATGACTCAAATTTTAAACAACCATGGGAAAGTGTTATGGAAGAACATATATAATTCACCTATTCAAGCCTGAAAAACATTGAAAAACTAATTGGTCAATTTGCTTCCCATTTGAGACAACAACAGTGGAATAATCGTTCCCAAATTTTTACTCAAAAATTACCCAACCCCAAAGGTAATGTAAGTGAAATTCCAAACATATCAAGAAATAACATATTCATTAATCATGTTTATCCTTCTAAATTAATTCCATTAATTGAACATGAATATGAAAAAAAATAATAAAAATAGAATATTTTAAAACCAAAAAATTACTACCTTCTATTTTCTCAACCAAGAGAATTTATTTTCACAAATACATATCCAAGATTAATAAATCCCTTGAACATAATCTTGTAATGTTGGGAAAGTTCAAATGAGTCAAAGACATCATCCCTATTTTATAAATCAACAAAAAAGTTCCTATGTATGAAAATATCCTAAAGTAATTATGCACACATAAAAGGAAACTCAAAACAATTGAAACGTTTTCCTCTAAAAAATCCATTCCCATTATGTTAAAATACCCCAAGAGCTTCATAGTTTCATGCTAAATAGGAACAACAAACTTTGATGATGAAATCAATATCCTAGGAGCCTCAATAAATGTCATTCTAATGTCTATATTCTCTATTCTCGGTTTAGGTCTCTTCCAGCCTACAAGTGTAGTCCTCTAATTGGATAATCAAAGAACGATTTGAATTGGAGGAATAATAGAGGAAGTTATTGTTAAAGTTAATGAGATAACCTTACCTAATAATTTATATTTCCTTGATATGGAAGGTGAGAAAACCTATAACTAATATCCTCTAATTATAGGAATACCTTTACTTATTATTATCATAACCCAAATAAATATCCATTTTTTCATTTTATCCATATAATTTGGCGACCAACTATCATGTTCAATATTTTCTAAGAAATGTGGTCCCCTTCAAAGAATCACTCTTCTATCTATATCTATAATTAATACAAATCTATTGATATTGAATTGATCCTTGTGAATTCTTCCTTGTTTTGTGCAAAAGGGAGTGGAGACTATGAAAATTTCCCCTCATTTACAAGGTGATCAACAATGAGGATAAAATTTAACTTTCATATCTAAACTCTATTTAGGTATGGGATCTTAAACACTCTATCAATTAAATGTTACTATTGATATTTACTACTCCACCTTGGATGATAATGAAAAAAAGAAATTCAAACGAACTGAAATCTCATCTTTTATTCCCAAGATTATTTTCCTACAAATAAATAATGGAACCAATCTCAATCTTATTTCTAAACACTTAAAGTATATCTTAGTCCTCTATAATCAATCATACTTTTTCATCATCTATATTTCTATAACTAAAAGTGAGGAATCAAAGTTTCTTCATGTCTTAGAGTGAAACAATGCCTTAGTAATGAACTTAATGGGAATACATGTAATCAATCTTGATCTATGCATAAACTATAAAAATATTAATAAATGATCCAAACCTATTAAACTATCCCAAATTGGACTAAAACCACTATTAATTAAAGTTTTAAGTGAATATATTACAATTTCTCTAAAACTTGGTGTTATCTAGGATTTTTCTAATTTTGAGTAGGTCAGTATAATTTAATTGGTTCGTAAAAATAGTTTGATTACTATTATCACTAATGGAAAGAGAAATGGTCCCAACTCATGTAAAAAACAAGTAGTGTGTGTGAATTTATTTTCAAAAATTTAATTTGGAAATAATCAAATACCACTACACACTTCCATTCTCATACCAAATTCAAGAAATATTTTCTATAAAGTCCCACTATTTGTTTCTTAATGGATACACCAGTTATTTGCAAATCCCAATTACACCTAAAGACTAAGAAACAATAACATTAAATTTCCCTGATGGAATTCTCTAATATAGGATAATTCTTTTTGAACAATTCAATGATTCTGTGAAATTTCAAAATTGATAGTTTCATAGTGGTTTTCAAGGATTATTTTTCCATTTATGGTGATTTATTTGAATTTGGCTTCTGTTCACTCTCTTTATTCGTCAAAAAATGTTTCCATTATAACCTTGTTTTGAACATTGAAGAATGTCACTTAATGGTTTCTAATGATATTTTTATTGTAAAAATTATCTCTCATGAGGGTATTCAAGTTGATCCTACCAAAATTTAGGTAATATTATAAAAAAACATCATCCTGAGACATCTGATCCTTTATTAGAAATGTTGAATTCTATTAAAGATTCATCAATAACTTCATCTAGATTTCCTTCCCTCTCAATAATTTATTTCAAAATGGTGTTCCATTTTATTTTTATGAGGCTCTTCATCAAACAAAAAATTTCCCTTACATCTACGCCAATCATTCAATCTCCTAATTGGTCTTTCGCCTTTGAACTGATGTGTGATGTGTTTAATATATAAATATTGGTTATCCTTCATAAAAAAGATGATATTAAATATTTAATCTATTATGACTCAAAAGAATTGGATGAAACTCAATACCTTTCCACAATCATTGAAAAATAAATTTTTTCTAGATTTTTTTATTTAGAGAAATTTGGGCCATATATCTTAGGTGATAAAATCATCATCTTTATAACCACTCCTTTTTAAATTCTTTATTTAGAAATTTTATTCCAAACTATGGATAAGAATATGGATTCTATTACTTTATGAATTTGACCTTGATATTAAGGATAAACCTTGAAAAAACTCTTATTATTAATTACTTGAGTAAAATATCAAATTATTTTTACTTAAATTTTTTTTATCCTATATTACCCATGAAAGAACTCCTATTTCCCACACCAATGTAATTATGGAATTCCCCAATTGTAAATTAAATGGTTGTTGGTGTTCTTCAGGAAAACATTTCTATATAAAAAAAATAATATTGTATAAGAAAACCCAAATAATATTTTTGGGAAGGTAATAAACATTTGAAAATAGGATAAATTATTGTAATTAAGAGGTTGGTTAATGAAGAGTGATATTACTAAATATTGGAATTTTATCTCTCATTTCCGAGATGTGGTGAATTTGGACCACAAAGGACATCTCAAAAGATCTTAGACTATAGATTCATTTATCATTCAATCATCAAAGACTCACATGAGTTGTTCCAATCAAACCTTACATGCCTAAAATCTCGCATAATTTATAAGATAAATAAAATTATCTATAAAGGAAATATTAAGTGAAATATTTGATACATGGGGAATCAATTTCTTGAGTCCCTTATCTCCATATAATAGCTTTAAATACATCCTTATTTTTGTTAACTATGTATCTAGGAAGGTCAAGGCTAAACCCTACTAGGAAAGATAATCCTCATATTGTGATTGGGTTCCTCAAAAAATAAATCTTTCATACATTTAAAACTCCACGTGCCTTGGTGAGTGACATTAGAATATATTTTTAGAATCAGAATGTGGAATATATTTTCAAAAATAATGGGTTTGTTTATAAATCAAAAACTATTTTTTAGCCCCCAAAAAATAGATTGGCCAAAATTTCAAACAGGGAAGTTAAAAGAGACCTTGAGAGAATTGTTAAAAACCTAAGAAAATATTGGTCAAAAAACATGGTGAAGAAATTTGGGTATATCAAACAAATTATAATACACCCATTGAGATGTCTATATTTAGGATAGTTTTTTATAAGGAAAGTAATTTATTGGTTAAACTTCAATATAAATCATTTTGGGATGTAAAAGCATACAATTTTAATTCTGAAAAGGAATGTAAATAGTGGTTACTATAATTTAATGAGTGTGAGGATATTTTACTTGATTCTTATGAGAATTAAAATTCCTATAAGGAAAAATTATAAGGTACTACATGAAATAAACATCCTATAGAAGGTATTTCATTATTTTACAAAGATAATTCTCTTCAATTCTTGATTTTGACTTTTCTTTGGTAAGCTAAATTCTCATTGAGATGGTTATTTTATTATTACTAATGATTCCTTATTTTGTTTTGTCTCTGTACATGATCCTTCTTGCAAAGGATATTCACTTTTAATATATATTCACTTAAACATCAACATGAGTGGAAAAATACCTCTAGAATCACATCAAATTTTAAAAGATCCAAAACTACATGAATATACCAACCACTAGATGGATAAGGTGACCCACCTAATTCAAACCAGGGTGAACCACTTTATTTTAAATATACCCCTATCACCCACCCTTCCTCTCTCTCTCTCTCACTCTTCCTTGTTTCTATCTCCCTCTATTTATTCTTTATCTTAATCTTTATTTCTAACTTTCTATCCATTTTTTTACTTTTTCCCACTTTCATAATCTATCATTTCATTTTCTACACTTTTATGTGTGGGTTATTTTCAAAATAAAAAAGAGTCATAATTACTCACCATACAATTTAGAAAAAAAATTCAGACTATTTTTGGAGAGTCAAGAGAATTGTTTTTAATCTCAAAATTTTATTTTTTTTACAAAGAACTTGTAAAAATGATTTTTTTTAGGATCAAAAAGTTTTGAATGACTAATTTTGGATTGGAAAATATTTTTCCCCCTATCATGAAAAAAAAATTAGATTTCATTCCATGTTTATAGACAACCATATTTTCACCATTTTTTTCACCCTCATTTGTGAGACTTGAGTTTGTTTTCCTTTAAGATAAAGTTATTATTTTAGTGTGTATTAATATGATAAAGGAATTTTATGAACCACATGAGAATCATAATAAGTGAATAGCCTCCCTATACAAACATTTTGATCTTTCTTTTGGAATCCCCATTGATCCTATGAAAACCAATTTTTTTCATGTTACAAGAAAAATACCTTATCCCACTCAATATTTACATGGATTTTCATTAAATAGTTTTTTAAAATTTAAGTGTAGGGAATGGATTTCATCATAGTATTCCATTTAGGGATTTTTCACTAGACTTAATGTAGTCAAGGAAAGGAATCCATTTAAGTGTGGAGGAGAGGATTTAATTTAGTGAGGATTGGAAAGGAAATCTATTTATTATCATTTAAAAAAAAATTATTGAAAACTATCCAAAAAATATAAAATGTAAAAAATTCAAAAAATTGAAAAAATTGAATAAAAGGTTACATAGAAAAACATTTAAATAAAGTAACACTTTCATTATGTTTTCATGAGCCATTTAGTTTTTTACATATATTCTATTTTTGTCCTATACAAATTATTTGTTTATTATGTCATTTATTACATATTTATACTCTCATATAAAGGTGTTTCCATTCTTTTGTATGTCCCATTTCAAAAAAATCATTTCTTTACCCATATTTATTTTTTACCCCTATTTTTTATAAATTTTCCATTATTTCCATACCATCCCATAGCTATAGAAAAACCCATAAAAATACCTATTGATTATTATACACATTATGATATTAGTAGAAGCTGAGAGATCTTAAAAACTTTGTGAGTTTCACCCTTGGTTAGTGAACGAGTGAACCTCATTGATAAATTTGCATCATTTTGAGAATAGTGAACTTTGTGTTACCATATTTTCCTAATCCAATTTTGAGCATGAAAGATGATTTTTTTACATTTTATTATAGGGAAAATTTGTGTTAGAATACATCATGAATGATTGAACAAGTCTGGACCCCTCATATTGGAGATAACAAAATTTAAATTATTTTTGGTGAGTTAAAAAAATTATTATGTTTGTCTGCTTTTTATGACTGAGGACATGTACTAGAATAAGTAGGGGTTAATATTATGAATTTATTCACAATTTTATATTATCAAAATTAATATTTTATATAATGAAAAATACATAATTATGAATCAATTTTCATGTTTTTGATCATAAATATATATACATAATTGTTCAAATTTATCCAATTTCCCTACAATTTACCATGTTGTTCATAAAATTAACTCTACTTATAAAAATCATGTGATTACTATTTTTTAGTTTCCGTGATTCTAATTCATATAAATAATAAAATATTTCACTTATAGTTTATGCATTTTATGGTCTATATGGGTAACATAAGAGTGCCCACTAAATTTATCAAGAAAATTGGACCAATAGTAGAGTTTTATTTTTTGGGAAAAATATTGAATCCAAAATTTTGTAAAACATTAGAAGAGATCTAAAAAATCCATAACATGTTTTTTAAATCTCATGGACTAAATAAGTACTTAACGTTCCCATTCCATTAAAAAAAATTCATTCATTAATTATGATTTGAAATTTATTGAAATGCATTATATTTGACATATCTCATGTAACACACATCAAAATAATTTATAAATTTATGGAATTAAATTAAATATTTATAAGAATAAATGTATATAATATTTTTATTTGATATGGAATAATTTTTTATTCTATAAATTAATTCACATTTATTCCTTGGAAAACATCTAGTTAATCAAGGATGACAACACATGGTTTAGAAAAACAGACATATATTTCGTTCCATATTTCAAAAGGCTAAGATATTTGGCAGATGGGTAGTAAAAATAGATATAAACTTATTTATATAATATAATTTCTCAAGATAAGGCTTTATAATTGGTCAAATGTTTTGGAAAACATTCATTACATAATTGAAGTGAAACCAACCCTCCCCCCTGGGATATAAAAACACTCCCCACTTATCATTGAAATGGTTTGGAAATTAATAACTAAAGTATTAGATATTTTCATGGATAACCATTCAAAAGGTTTGAGAGGACCTTAAATAACCATGTTTTTTCTATAGAAACCTCTCTTCAATATTTATTTACTATTTTATTCTTTATATTTCCTATTAATTGTATTGTTGTGATTGTTGTTTAATATCAATGAATGTTACATTTTGTTCCCCCATCTTTATCTAAATTTTATAGTTCCAATTTTTACTCATAGAATAGTCTCAATTATATTGTATCCATTTCCCTAATCTATTTTTTATTCATCCATAAGTGTTTGTTTTCTATTCTTCATTTGTGCAAGTAAGTATGGCACAAAAATCTTTTCTTATCTCATTATTTTTATTTTTATTTTACTTAATCCTAATAATTTCCATTAATCAAATTTATAACCATTTTTTTTATTAAGCCTCTCATTAGGCCATGTCATAATTTGAGAATGTTAATTTATTGATAATTTTTTCTCATTTAAAATTATTTAAATTAAAATCATATATATTAAACTAATGATGACATGAGTTGATGATATTTTTAGTTTAACATATGGATTTCATGGATTATTGGAAACAAAAATACAATAGGGTTCATGAATTATTAGACCATCTATTTACATGAATTGATTAATATTTATACCTTATTCAAGGATAGTAATAATTTCATAATAATGGGGAACTCTAATAAAAAACACCTTGTGTTGTGGATGTAAATTTAATTAATTGTTTTGCAAAGCTTAATGAAATAATAATATTATATCCCCAATAATTAACTCACCAAAATCCATATAAAAAAATTTGAATTAATGAAAACATATCAATAAAGTCTCATTATATTTTCAAATGAGAAACCCCCTAATTAGAAAGGAGAATGAAAACAAATGATTCCAAATATATAGCATCTCCAAGGATTCCACCTGAGTGTCACTATTCACATTATAGCATATCACTCGACCTTTAATGGTAGATAGGTGACAATTTGGCACACTTCAATACCCCTACTAAACTCTTTAGTTAGTAACATATATGAAGTATTTTAATTTTAATAATGGTGATACATTGTTATTAAAATCCTAATGTTCAACCCCTACAACATATTCAAACTCTATAGCTCCCAAACATCAAATATTATGATCTTTGTAAAAAGTATACTTAAAACTCTTTCTAAGTACATCATATATTTACACTATTACTTCACTATGACATCCTAAAATCATTTAGCATAATTTGGTAACTTTTAACTTATCAAAGTCCATATATACTATCACTAACCACTTATAAATTATATTATATTCAGAATATAATGCTAATATACAAGAATTACTTTGTGTAAAATGAAAAATCTCTTATTTCCATTCGTTGCGAATATTTAACAAATAAACCACTATTTCCATATCATATAATTTATTCTATGTGTTTAGAAATATTTATTAAAAAGAATATTATTATTTAAAATATTTCTTTGATCGTGTTGGAATCTCAAATCCGTATATATTTTTTAAAAGAATTGGAAAAACACTTTTATCCTATATAAAACATTTTTATCTATATATCATCTTTAAACACGTTATGGAATTTGATAAACCATAAACCATGTTTATTAAATATATCACCCATATTTTTTATAATAACTTCTTATTAACGAAAAAAGTATCTTATCACTCAATATAAATGAGACAACTATAAACATCCTTTACTTGAAATCAATTAAGAATGGTATATTCAATCACATTAAAATATTTGATATTGCAACATTTTTCTGCATCCCTTGATTTTAAACTACTAACTCTAAATTATTAACTATTTTTAGAACTCTTTTATACTCATAATATTTGTAACGTATAAATTTGACATCATATGACCCAAAAAAATAATGAATTTATTTATACAACACTAATATCAGACATAAACATTTCATGGAGTTTCTAAAACTTCTTTAGGTATTTTAGATAATTTATTCTTATGGAATTATCACTCCATATTACACCTTTTGTTTTAAATGGACTTGAATGGATACTAGAAGATACATTGTTTGGATTATCATCCTACTTTTCCATTATCAATTTGAACTTTTACCCACTTGTAATTTTAAAATAGTGCTAAAAATTAGATATCACATTTCCTAGTTCATTTATCTTAAACACTTTTAAAGGATAGGTAAAATATTTATTTGACTCATTCACATTGTTGGATCATTTACACCAATTTCAGTAGTATGAATTACATTACTAGAAAAAAGCTTAAGTAAACATCTAGTCTCACGAAGTCATTAACATACCCAATAATATTGAGTATATGAGTGAATAATGGTATTATTTTAACTATATATCTTCTAATTCATTAAAACCTTAAGTAAATCATTTCATACTTCTCATAATTTTCTAGATTAATAACATATTTAAACACTTCAACATTGTTTAAGTGGTTATTGTTCTAACCCATGGGATTTATTTTACTTGAGAACATTTCTTAAGATACCAATATTATGAGTTTATAACATTAAAATTATTATTTTTCAATGATTAATTAAAAATTTATGTTTAATGATGATAATGTTATTCATTTTGAACAAAATATTTTATTATACGATTATCATATTTTATATTTATTTAAAAATAAATCTTATTATTTGTGATCTCACTAAAATGATGACCAATTTTAAACTCATCATATCCATTAGTGGGAAAAGACACATATTTTATCATTAATTACACTAGTTATCATGTAAATAATCTATAACTATATCTAGTAGATAACCATGCCAATCATATCTTATATGACTTTTGGATAGTTGAGTTGACACCGATTTTTCTATTCCATCATATGGATTATCTCAAATCATTTCATTTAGTATCTGGGTTTACTAGGTAAGTGTAACACAAAACATAAACCAAGAAAAAGTCACATAATTGTTAGGTTCACCTCATTATTTTCATTCCATATACAAGATAATCATGGGGCACCCTGTTTTTGTAGAACCTACCTAGCTGAATAACTGAGTTCATGATATGTTTTTTATTTGGAATGAATCAAACTCTTGTTATTTTTAAAAATGGGTTTAATATCTCTGCATGTTATATTATGTATTCTTTTTATATTTATGAAATATCTTAATGATTTTTTTGGAATCCTTTTCCCCTTCCACCAAATCAACATGATCAAATCATATTGATGTGAAACACTTTACACAACTCATTACTTATGTTACTAACCAAAATTAAAATTCAACTATATTTATACACATCCTAATGCATCCCATGAATAAGCTCTCTGAACCCTTCCCTGTTATGTATAAATCATAATTAACTTTCTAATTCATGTTTATAACCTAATATAAGTCCAAATTAGGGTATATGTAAACTAAATCAATTATCATACCTAGCATGTAACTCCTTAGTTTCATGTATGACAACCTAGAAGTGGTTTAACAACTTAAACTAAAATATATATCTATTAATAATATAAAATTTATATCTATGAATTAAAAAAAAGGATTAAATTAAATATAGGAATAATTCATCAATATAAAAATCATATAAAAATTTATAAACAATTCATAAATATAGTTAATTATAAAAACATTATAATTTAACATTTTATCATAAAAAATACATAATTTAAATAAATATTAACATTTTATATTTATTTCATATATGATCTCTTTTGTATAGTTTATTAAATGAAATTTAATTTAATATATGATATTATATGAAATATAAACATTTTATATTTCTATTATGTTATGTAAATGATTTATGTTACTAAATATCACTTAATTGTATTATTTAAACCTTGATCAAATTAATTATAAAAATTATTTTTGATGTGGTTTAAATAATTTCACAAATAAATAATTTATTTTTAACAATTAAAATTTGATATTATGAACAATTCATAATATTTATATACCAAATACTTTATATTATTTAACCTTATTTTTTAATTTATAAAAAATTTAAAAACTATTCTTATAAATTGCATGCAAATAATTTATATTTATATTAAATGTAATTCAATATAATTGAAAATGGTATTTAAATATTATCAATTAATATTTTGGATAATTATTTATTAAATGAATCATATATATTTAAATAATTAATGGTAAAAATATATAATTAATTAATTTATAAAAACATTAATAAATTAATAAGTATACCAAAATACATTTTATGATCTGTTGGAACTTGTTAAACACTATGAATGATATAATATTCTATAAACACAAGATCTCCATGAATAAATAACTTGAAACCGTGTTCTAAATATTAAATGAAGAACCATAGTATATATCTTACATTGGTGAGACACTATAACCAAAATTTTCATTTTCATGATAAATATAACCAAGAGTTATCCCCTCCTTCATGGTGCATCCATAGGTTTTACTAAATCATACATCAATTGGACAAGATGATCCCCTATACTCCTAATGTGGTAGTTCCCCATAATGTATAAAGAGGTTGGGGGAGAGAATTAGGGAGAATCATAGGAGGCACTAGCATGTTCCAGAAAACAGCCTCTCATTGTGAATATCTCTATGAAAAGATCATTAGGGAACTATCATATCACCATGAACTAACCCGTGAATTTTGATTTGTGCATGTAGTTCGGAACCAATTGTGACTATCGAGCACAATTTTACCTCCTAATCATGTAGTTTATTAAATAATATCTTTTTTGGCTATGATTCAAATGTTAATTCCTTAACGTTTAAATACCAATATAATTAAAGGTAGTGGTATGATATTATAGACAAATCCCTTATGATATTTCAAATATCAATGCATACAAAATGTTATTTATATATGCATGATGTATGATCCGTAACATCATATATTATACACGATGATATGGATTTAGTAAATATATCTAAAAATAATTACAATAACATCTATGAGTATATTATGAACATAGAAATGTAATATTATATAATTTATTTGACAATATTATGTTATGTTCCTAATTTCCTAAACACTGGACCTCTAGATTTCCTATTTTTTATGGAAATTTTTTTAATATATAAAATTATGTGTATGAGATAAAGGTCATTATAAGACGAATATAATCCCCATGACTTAAATTGGCTCAAATACCATTTTGAAAAAATCTCACTCAGGTTCTCAAATTTTGAAACCAGAATCTGTCTATCATAAGACCTTAAGTAAACCACCTAATCTCTAATGTCTATAAACTGTAATGGAGGGATAAAAAAAGTTTTTGGAGAATGTCATTTCCTTGAAAAAAAAATCAATAATAAATGAATGATAGTATAAAAATATTTTAAAAAAATTGATAAAACACCATCTTATTATAGAATGATTTATGTTTTACAAGACAAAATAAAAGGGATGAAAACATACTTACATGAAAACAATAACATGACTCAAATCCCCAATACACTACGATCCTTTTAGTATATCTCCATCGTGGACCTTAAACTCACAATATATGAAGAAAAAATTATTCCTTATATATATCACATCAAAGAATATCTATATGTCTATTGAAATGTTATGGGTTTAGTATAAACATATTAGGATTTCCACCGGACTAAAAATTAATATCATTCAAGTGTAATCCAAATAAGAAAAGACAATGGGATGTTTATAAATCATTAATATAAATAATTCATTAAAATATATATAAGTAAACATCTCCTTATTCTAATATCAAACCAGTTAATAATAATTTTATAGGAAAACCAATAATCCCTTTATTAAGCAAAAAATTATAATAACATAACAATGAGTAATAATCAAAAATAATACCCTTAAGTCATAAGTATAAACCCCTTGTATAAAATCATAAAGTTTACAAAAATCACTTTCTAATGTATATATATTATAATCTTACCAAATATTTTCATGAGAAAGGATACCCATGAACTAGATGAGAATATTCTGCTAGTGATTTAATCCCTAACATGATTTATTGTCACATTATCAGACAATTAGAAAAGATAAATCTATCACATGAGAATACAATCACCCCTAGATTCTTCTTTAATAAACCAAATGTGGGAAGAATGTTGATCCAGAGGACATGACCTTGTTCATTAACTAATTTCTCAGCTATAATAACATGAACACTAAGATTAAAAATAATAATCAAACCTAAAAATGGAAATATAAATAATTTTTTTTATAAATAGATAATGTACCATTTTCTTTGATAATCTTAAAATCCACATGTTTTATAATATAATCCAATAAAAACATCATCATGAAAAAAAAATTTAATGAATTTCAAAGTGCAACCCATCATTAGGATCTCACTTAACTAATCCATTATTTTAAACCACTTAACTACTAGTTATTAATTTTAAGCTAATAATAATTTAAAACTAGTATTTAAATATTTATCATAAATAATTTTTAAATAATAAATATTAAAAAACCCATTAACAATTCAAATAAATAGTATTATAACATATGAATAATTCAAATAAACTTACTTTGAAACAATTTTATTGAAATTTCATTAAACCCTTGATATAATGACTATCATGGGATGAAGCACTGAGATGCATCTCTAGTATTTCTCTAAAATTCATCATTTAGAACATAAATTGAATAATTATCCTTTGAATGGACATTAGGATATCATATGTATATTCCCCATAGTCATTCATGCCATTATGGAAAGTCTCATGTTATTTGGAATAGTGCATATGGAACTCTCTGTACAAGATTACATGACCTTCTAGGAGTGGAATAACCCTAGTGAAACCTAACATATCCCCATTTTACTCTCTACAATTGTATAATAAAATAAAAATAGGTTGGTGAAGAATCATCTAGAGGGTATCAATAAATTTGTACCTATTTTGAAGACTCATTCCAAATGTCGTAAAACCCTATTTTAATGGCTAAAGTATGAAAACATTAAAATTAGTTGTTTCATGGAATTAAAATGAAGGATCCTCATTTTATGTGATTAGTGTTTATTTTTTGTATCAAAATTTTCAATTTTTTTAATGAAAACTTGAAATTTATGATAGAATTTTTTTTATTTGATAATTCAATATTAAAATGAGAAAATTGTTGTTAAATGATATGAGATTTATTTTTTGGAGATTTTTATTGAATTTTCTTAAAATAAATATCAAATATATTGTGTTGTAAATTTTTTCCAATTTATTTTTCATCAAAATTTGAATTTGAAATTTGTTTTTGTGAGTTTAAAATTACAATTATTCTATGTTTTCATGTGTTATTACTTTGGGGAAAATTTTAAACATTTTTGATTTAAAAGTGAGTGATAATTTTAATTGAAAATATATTTTGAATATAATGTTAATGTAAAATTGATTCTGATAAATTAATTGTGTTTATTGGAAATATATTTTTGAATTGAGTTTTAATTATTTTATTAAAATTAATTATTATTAAATGAATTTTGAGTTATTTGTTTGGGTGAGTTAGAAAGTGGTTTGGTCTAGCTATTGATTTTTTATTTTGTTTTTATTTAACTCAATAATCCTTCCTTGATTTTGATATACTTAATTTACCTATTTAGAGTTGGCATAAAATCATCATTTATGCAATGATGATCATATAATCATAGTAAAATAAGAGGGGACTGAATTTTTCATTCTCTTGTTTTAGAAGTTCATGACACTCTCAGATTCCAGAGGGTTCTTCATCATCTCTAAATTTTATATAGTATAGCAGACTGAGTGCCCCTATATATTGATCACTTAGTATTTTCTAAGTCGAATTGATCTGCTGGCTGGACTGAAGCTTGTTCATTAAATCATTAATTTGGTAGATTAGTTTGGAAACTATTTTGAATATTTTAGTTTGATACTTTGGATTGTTCACATAAAACTTGAAGCATATCAATCCTAATAACAAATATATAAATTCATCAATTAATTATTGTAACTATTCATTAGTCATTAGAAAAAAATGGATTCAAAATCAATGGTTTTTGGTCCTTTATGATTTTAAATTATCACTACAAAGATGAAGTAGGGAAGAATATTTTTCTTCAAGTTATTATAATTTTTATAGAGAGGTATCTAGTGAAACACACAACTCTAAGTTTGGAGGAAATATAGCACAAACCAACCATGCAATAGAAAAAAAAACAAAAGATCAATCCTATAAAATTATTTGAAAAATTAACTGAAAATAAAACAGTAATAGAAGAAAAATCAATGGTCCCAATAGCATAAAAAGAAATAATGAGAACAATAAATTAGAAAAAGATAATTAAAAAATGAAAATTTATGTGGTTCAGAACACCTTGGTCCTACTCTGTAGAAACAACCCCAAACAACACCATTTATTTAGAAAATAATAATGTTAGCTTACAATAAAATACATTCGGGAAAAAATTCCAACAAGAAATAGAAAATCCGAGGAATAACATGAAAGTATTTTTAAAAACGCAAGAAAATAACCAACAATAAATTAAGCAAGAAAAATTCCATAGGAATAAGAATAAACTTGGATAAAACCCCCTTACCTGGGTTTTACCTCACCTTTTTAAGATCCATCCTAGATTTTTTGGAACCATGATCGTCCTTCTTGGGGATATTAATCCTCAAGATCTCTACTAGAATAGTACTCCTAGAATCAACTGTGAATGATGTCACAAAGAAAGCCACAAATAGGCCCACTAACGTTAATATTTTCTCATTCACCCTTATTCTCTCTCAACTTCACCCACTTTGAGTTATTATTTTTCTCTATATATATATACAATTAAGGACCTTGGGAACTTAAAACTAAAGAAAAACAACCACTTGGACAACCCAAGGACACATATTCGGCCAAGATCCTTTTAGAAGAAGCTATTATAACAAACCTGGATAGATAATTCTATGTAAAGGTTTACTTGGCTCAACATAAGGGCTGCACCCCAATTGGATAAGGGTATCACACCTACTATGTAAGGGTCACTCGTCTACTATGTAATGGTTTCTCACCCACTACATAAGGTTATCATGAACTGTGACCCATAATGAAAATGTAATTCCACCCACTATGTATGATAATTTCATCCAAAGGATCAGTTGTTTAAGGGTAAGTGGCCCTCCCATGCATTCGTCATGTCAATATATCACAACCACAACATTAAGGGAAACCACCCAATCGACTAGAAACATAAAGGTATCATAATTTCTAAATAAATTTAAGCTAATCCCCAAGTAGGTGTAACACATCCAACTCCCTATATCACAAAAGGGTACAACAACCCATAGTTGATGGTGAAACCTACATCTCAAAACTCATGTAAGGGTAATATATGACTTATAAAAGGGTAAAATCAATTCACATAAGGGTAAAAAACACATCATGTAAAGGTAAACTTCCCTCACATAACGGTAAAGAAAAACCATGCCAAAAAGGCTTCCAAACACTTTTTCAGAAAAATAAGACTAACAGCCATGAATTAACATGTATCATGAGATTAAAAAACATGGAAAAAAATAAAAAAAATATTTTAATATGTAATAATAAAAACATTCTAAAAAAATACCCACCTTTAAAAATAAAATGTAAATAATATATTGCTAATTTTTTTACAGACCTACAATAGCCTAACCTATCAAATGTTTTGGAAAGTTTTAACTTACAAAAGACTATAATCTCAAACCTTATCAGTGTATCTTAACTGACTACCATGTATATACCACAACAACACATGTCTTCTCGTACCAAAACAACTATTTAAATCAACTACTAAAACATGCTTATAAAACAAAATAATCTAAGAATCTAATTTAACTTGGACACATACCTTCACTTACCCAAGATTCCATAATCACATAGCTATAACTAGCCAGACATATACCGTTAGAGGTATCAATCACCACTCACATTCCTAATAGACACCCAAATAAAATAGAGCAGTACCTAGTAACTCAAATAGGAAAAAACTTGTAAAAAAGAAATATAGAGCATAAACAAGCTAAAAAGTGAATAAATTATAAATTAAAGAAGTAAAAGTAGAATAAAAAAATTGAAAAATAAGATATTTAATTATGATAGTAAGATAAAGACTATAATTTAGACTAAATAAATAAAAAATATCCCTACTCTCACCCTCTCTTCCAATCGAACCCCCTAAAATCACATGCAAAGCCTAACCTAGGAACACAGAAAAAATAAAACATAGATCTACACCAACTATATAATAAGAAAATCTATAAAAATTTATATAACCATAATAATATCATAATAGGGGTATAAAAATTTATTATAGGGAATATGATCCCTAATAATATTCTTAGGGAGGTATCTCTTAATGTGGTAAGTCTTTCCACCCTAAAAGAAACTAAAATTTTTAAACAGGCCACCATCCCTGTTTTCTTTACATTTTTAGTTAACATTTTACATTAAGAATATTAGGTCAATACTTCACACCAATACCCTCCATCTTCAATCCATTGATTTGAATATCTTAATACAAGAATTTTGGCTTTACTTCCTAAAAATTAATGGAATCCCTTCCATATATCATTGAATCTACAACATGATTAAATGTATCATCCAAGGAATTCAACAACAAACAGGACTAGTCCTCATCCATTATTTCAACATTCACATTATTTAAGTCAATTAATATCTTATTAAATCTATATAAATGAGTATGCATAGATTTTTCAAGAACAATTTTCAAATTATAAAGTAACATCTTATTTTTTAAACTTCATAAAAGGGACCTAGTCATGTAAATATACTCTAACATCATATATATTTAATTTTAAAAAAATTCGTGGACTATTTCTCACAATAAATTTCAAAATAGGTTCAAAAAAAATTAATAAACCTTTTTCAAAATAGTAGGGTCAATATCCTAAAAATAGGTTGAGGTCTCCCTTTTATTAGAGAAAATGCTGATTTTACTCTTAGATCCAACCATATATTCTTCAAGTTTGTTGTGGAAAATAATATAAAACATTTAAACCCTATAAAAATTGAAATATTTCACTCTTTTAAACTTCATAATCTGTAATCTAGTCAAAGAAATATTTATAATCGACCAATATGCCTTTGATATTTGTTGTTATGGGGCGGTATCTAATGAAAACCCAATTACAAGGTAGGTGGTAGTGTCTCAAAAACTAAACACACAATAGAAAACAAAAAAAAATATTGTATTTATTAAATACTTCAAAAAATGAATATAAAAATCTCTAATAAAAGAAAAAATGATGGGAATAACAGTATGAAAAAACCACAATGAGAATAATGAATTGGAGAAAGATAATGAACATTGAGAAATTTACATGTTTTAAACCACCTTGGTCTTACTCCATGGTAAGAACAATGCGCAAAACCTTTTATTAAGAAAATAATAATGATATATTATAAACATATATCCAAGGAAGATAATTCCAGTAAGAAATAAATAACTAGAGTAACGATGCAATAGTATTCACACAACAAGAATAAAATAAGAAACAAAAAATTAACCAAGGAAGCATTATGTGGGAATAAAAAAGTCTATAATCCCCTTATAGGGGTTTCTACATTCCTTTTGAAGATCCATCTAATATTTTTTAGTCGCACACATCCTTATCATGTCTCATAATCCTAGATCACTCAACTAGAAATGTACTCCTATAATCAGTTTTGAATGGTGTCACTAACAAATCCATGAACAGGCTCAACCACCTTTAGATCATATCTTTCTCACTCATTATCTCTTGAATTCATTCTATATATTCTATTATCTGTCTCACTCCACAAAATTAAGGTCATTGATCACTTAAAACAAAAGAAAAAAAATCATCTTGAACAACCCACAGATATGTGTTTATCTAAGTTGCTTTCAAAAGAAATTGTTGTAACAAACCAGAATGGATAGAGATATGTAAATTTTAACCATGAACTATGTAAGGGTTTATCCCTAGTTGTGCAAGGGTCTCACGCCCACATTGTTAGGGTCAGCTAATTGATGCATAAACCGTTAGGTAAGGGTATCACAGACTATACCCACTATGTAAAGGTACTTCCACCCACTGCATATGGTTCTTCTAGCTAACTCCTTATCTAAAAAAGGGTAAGTTCCATGAATACATTCCTCATTTCAAGGTAGTGTATCCCTCATGTTAGGTTCAGTCACTCAATTGAAAATCTATATAATGGTAGTAGAATCACTATGTAAGGGTAAGTTAATCCACACATGAGGGTAACAAATCCAACTCCCCAGCTCACATAAGGGTACAACGACCCCCGTGTAAAGGTAAAACCATTATCTTAGACCGCACCTAATCATAGAATATGAATTATGTAGGGATAATACCACCTCATTTAAAGATAAATAACACCTCACATAATGGTTAGTTTCCCTCACATCAGGGTAAAACATCCCAAACAAAAGCTTTCAAACACTTTAAAAGCAAAATGTAACTAACTACCATGAATTAATATGTAAAAATTATTAAAAAATATGGAAAAAAAATAAAAAACAAATAAACACATTTTAATGTATATAAATAGAAACATTCCAGAATAAAATAATAAAATTGTTCAAGATTTAATGATGTTAGTCAGATTTAAGAAAGTTTGGTTAGTGTAGTACAATGGGATAAAGTTTGTACATGAACATGATTGAAGTTTAGTGACATAGATTATGTGAGTTGCTTCTGGTTGAGATTATTTTTTAAAATATGATACTTGAACTATGATAGAGGGGAATATTGAATAATAAGATGCTTTAAGAGAGTGGATTAATAACTTCCCTAACGGTGTCCCTTCCACCTTATGTATTATATTCCCTTTCATTTTTTCTTTTTTTTTGTTTATGAACTATTTAAGTTATATGTCTATGAACACATTACTATTTGACTAAACATTTTATATAGATATTGTTCTAATGTAATTTGAGTAATTTTATTATTATTATTTACATTCTCTCATGAGTGAATTTTGATCCTTCATATCCATTCTTACATGTAAGTTTGTTTTCTATATTTTTTATCAATGAACAGAATAAAGAAGATGATTAATTGATTTATTATCATATAAGGATTCTCTTAAATCATGGACTATGATTGACAGATCTAAAAATTTAATATTATATGATCATAAAAATATTCTTTTTTTATTTTCTGTTCCATTATCAATTTTTAATTTTCCTTGAGTTTTAAATTTTTTTGGCCTATGAAATAAGGAGTGATGAATAGTAAAATCATTTTTCTTTTAAAGTAATAGCTGATAAAATGAGATTATACTACCATTTAATACATTTTCTCTAGGTAATAACAAATTTTATCTCTAAATGGTAATCATGATATAATTATTTGGTGAAAAATATTGCATTAGTTGATTATCCAAGTCAGAGTGGGTGATATCAACAAATTTTCTACACACACTTTCCTAATTATGATAAACATTTATTAATGGTAAAATAAACTTTTATCAATAAGTTCCAATATGATACCCCTTTCTCACCATTTTTCACTATTTCACATAGTTTTTGTTTTATTATTTCTCTAAATTTTCTCCAATATACTATTTTTTCACTGTTTTTACACATTTTTATCACCATAAAAACATTAGATGCATTGTTTTTCCCTTTGTTATGGTTTAGTATTTATGGAAATATATTTAACACACCTCCTTTTTTATGGTACTTGACTCTAATTTATCTATAATAGTTTAGAAAATAAAAAGTATTTTTATTGTTCAATGAAAAACATAAAAAATTATCATCATTGTCAAAGAGGACATTAACATGTTTAATAGAGCCTTAGATGGACCTAGGGCTTGGAATCCATATTATAGAAGGGGTAAAAGTGTCCCAATAGAGGATGTTGGGGGTATAAATAGATAGGATATTCTATTCCACATTGGGGGAGGTATTTATAAGTGGTATGGGGGGAACGCAGGGGAATATTGTTTGCTATAGTTTTGGATAGCCTGTCTTGGGGGGGAAGTGAGATGACTCTCATGTAGCATCTTATTTTATAATTCTTATTCATCATATTATAATTTTGTTTCTTTATATATTTTATAAATACAAATTAGTATACTCATATTGTCTTTTTTTTGAGAAGCCTGTCATTTGGTCCAACTTATAAGAAATAATAATTAAAGGAGGATTAATATGATGACAAATATGATGTACCATGATTTACTTTATGGGATGAAACAACACATGTGGTATATTAAAGATTATATTTATAAAATAGTGTAAATGGTATATAATATCATGTTGGTATAATAGAGTAGGGATCATGAAATGAAATAATAAGAAGAATTTCTGAAATACACTTCTTCCATTCTATGTTGCATGAAGATAACATCATTATTGGACAATGTGTGTCTATTAGTAAACATAGAGGAGTATAGAATGATTTTGTTTTTAATTAGTGAAAACAATAAGTATGATAGAGGTCCAATCAGGATAGATAATGTGATCAATATCCCCTATGAATATATGTTATTTTCTAAAAGAGTCGAAATACTTGTTGAAATGAAAAATTAGGATATTTGTGATCATTGGGAATCGAGGGGTGAATCAATTATCTTCATTTTTTTGTTTTCTTACTAATTAAAAAAAATTCAGTTAGAGAGAAAATACTCTTTCGGAAAACCACAAAAAACAAAACCCATTGAAACATCGGTATTTTAATGGCTCAATACTCAATAAGAGTATCTAGTCCCTGACATGGTTTGGAAGTAATACAAGACCACAGAACCACTAGAAATCAATTATTTATGTGGTTAAAATAGGTAGATAATATCCATCAATTTCATAACTCTATAATCATTCAATAGAGCATATATTCTTTATATAGAAAATGTGATAAAATAGGTTTTCCAATGACAAAAAGAAATTCACCAATAGGTGTTAATGTCTTATCATTATGTTACTTGAAATCTATTCACACTTTCCTTCCTGCAATTTCTTCTTCCTCTAAACTTTCTTACACAAAAATAAGAAATAAATTTGGTATCAATTTTTCATAATAACATATCTATATGATACTCTCTCCCTGAAACCCTTTTTCTGGTAATTAGTTCATCTGATGTGGTTTAATGATCTATTAATATAATTACTTCTATTATTTAGATATATGATACTAAATAATGGGAAGCCTAAGTTCAATATCACTCTATCTGGTTCTACTACATCCTATCCATATAATTTTTTTATTCTCTCCTTTAATAACAAAAACTTGATGTACTCTTGACCTTTGAATCTTCTAATATTATCATATCATCATCTGGTTTGTTTGGTTTGAACATCTATGTCTAATGGAACTTTTTCCATTCAACTCGGTCTGATTGATCCAACGTCTTTTTACAAAAACCTATTTATATAATCCTTAGAATTTAAAATATATTTATGTTTGACAACAAAAGAAAACACTTATTAAAACCTTATTTCTTCAAAATCATCGTTATTATAACAACTCAAAGAATCTTTCTCTTAGAAATATTCCCCTTTTTATTTTATTTTCAACAAAGGAACATAAATCAATGAAGCATTGAAACTCAAATAGTGGATCACTATTTAATACTTATATGCCTATGTGAGTGAAATCAGTGTAGGAAACAAGAATCATTGAACAACTATGCCCTGTTTACAAACAGTAGTGATCAAGAAAATTCTTTTAATATCCTTTAGGAACTTCCTCCTAAACTTTAATAATCTTTAACCTATATAGAATAGCTTCCTACATCCACATCAATAAACTATTAAAATGGTTCAAACATGATAACATCATATTATACCCCTTTTAAAAAACCATCATAAATATATTAACTTCCTTTTTAGGTAAATCACAAACCAATGGATAGATTTTTGCTATATATTTTCTTCCCCTTTGATAGAAATATCCAAATAAAAGATAAGATAGGGGACGGAGGTCACATACACTAAACCTAAAGATAGTGTGGTTGAACTCCCATAGTCAAACTCATATTTTTAAAAGTTTCATTTAGCAATGGATTAGTGAAGATATCATCAACTATCATCTTTATAGGAACAAATTCTAGCTTTAGTTTATTTATTTCAACATGTTACTTGATAATGTGATATTAATATCAATGTTCCTAGATATGGAATACCATACTTTATTTTTAGTGATATTGATATTAATTTGATTATCACACCCCAATAGAAGTGGTATCTTCACATCAACCAAAAAAATCATACAGTTGTGTCTTCATCCACATTAACTATATTGTACATTGAGTGGTAGAAATATTTTTTGATTATTTATTTCTGAGGGTCACTAAACTATGTTTCTTCGTATGTCAATGCACACATATTTCTCCCAAAAATAAAACTCTAACATATTTGGATGTTTTCTCATTGGATCAACCATTCCAATCTGCATATATATAGCCAAATAGATTCCATATTACCTTGTTATCATACTTGATCCCATAATCTTTAGAGCCCTTAATGTATGTGAGAATTTTTTTTCCAACAACCATTGTGTTATATTTGGAGAACAATAAAATCTATCAAATAGGGTAACAATATAATCTATGTCTAGTCTTTATTTAATTAGATACAACATTCAACTAATTTGTTTCTAAAATAATTTAGGTTCAATATTCTTTCAAGCCTCAGACTTAAGTAGTTTGTTTCTACTAGGATGGGTGTTGAAACAAGCTGTTAAACTTCAATGTTAAATATTTTAAATATTTTCATGATATATTTTTATTGTGATATGAATATTTGAATCTCATATTGATATATTTTCAATCCTAGAATGTGAGTCATTTCTCCTAGCATGGATATTTCAAATAATATATTCATTTGTTTAGAAAATCCTTCACAATATTCTATATTATTCCCTACGAATGTCAAATCATCAATATAAATAATAGAAATGAGAGAAACCTCTTGATATTGTTTTATGTATATATTTATATCAACTCTTCCATTAATGAATTTCATCTTTTTCATGAAAGTATATAACTTATAATACCATTCTCTCAGAAAATTATTCAACCCATAAAAAGTATTTTTTAACATGAAATTATAACTTTTTTCCAAGTAGAAACCCACATGAATTTTAAATATAATATTTTTCTTACAGTTCTCCTTTAAGAAAATAAGAAATGAAATCTACATGAAATTTTTTATATCTTTGTTGATCAGTAGTAGAAAGAATGATTTGGAAGTTGTTAATCCTCATAACTATAGTAAATGTCTCATAAAAATCAATTCCTTCAACTTGAGAGTATCATTTACAAATAGATTTTCTTTTTTTCATATCACATTACCTTCTTCATTGAATTTGTTTTGAAAAACACACATTACTCCAATCATATTATTATCTTTTAGTTTGATTATAATTCCCCATGTTTCAATATTCTCAATATAATAAATATCTTCATTCATATCATCAATCAACTCTTAATAATTCATAGCTTCTTCAACATATCTAAGATCAACTTATCATAATAAGGAATCATGTGAAACTAACTTGAATGTTATGATGAATCAAATTATCCCTCATTACTTGTAATCGATGATTCATATTATTTATTGGGTATAGATTCTAAATCATCCCTTTTGTCCAAATTTCTTTTCATGCTGTGTAGTTATAATAGTTTCACATTAACTTCCTCTCATACCTATAACTAATTTTGAATATTTTCTATTAGAATATATCATTACTTTTACATATGTAGAATCAACAATATTTTATATTTTTTATAATATTATTTGAGTCTTATTACATTATGAGGGTGCCATGAAAGATATCATCAACTTATCTTTGATTAAACTTCCAAATATTTTCACCCATGACTTTGATAATTCATGGACTACAAAAAACCCTTAGGTATTTCAAACATGGGGTCTCTTTTAATACATCTCATACATATTCATATCAGAGTTTTTCTTATCGAATTAGTGATTCTGAATATGAGATTCTATTGTAATAGCATATCTTAAAAATAATAGAGAAGTATCATTCTAGATTTTGATGGTTATAGAGATTTTAAATTAACTTATATTACCTATTTTAGAAACACAATTCTGTTATAGTGTGTATGGTGCAATGAATTCATGAAGGATTCCTTTTTTTAAAAAATAATATTTAAACTTAAAATATGTGTATTCAGAACCATTATCTATTTGAATAATCTTTATAGAATATCCACATTCTTTCTTAGAACTTCTCTTGTAACATTTAAACATTTTGTGATCCTCTAATTTATGCTTAAAAAATATGATACTTGTATTACGAGTAAATTAATCAATAAATTAAATACAATATTTATCTCCATTTGTTTATTTCATTCTCATAATAACACATATTTCATAAGGGATAAGTTCCAATATAATATCAGAATGTATGTCAACCCATTTATGTATTATGTTTTTATTATTCCCTTTTTGTAATATATCACAACATCATTCACCAATTATTATTATGTTAGAAACATCACATATATTTTCTCTCTTTATCATATTGTTCATATTTCTATAGAACACGTGTCTAAGACTTTTATTCCATTAATGATTTTTTTCCATCATGCATAGATAACATGAACACTATGTATCTCTAACCTAAAAATAGTTTCTTATTTTTCATTGTTCTGTTATTACAACTTTCCCATATTCAAGTCTCTCAATATAAAAGCCTTATATTCTGAAAACAACATCATTTTATTCATTATAAATCTGTGAAACACTTAGAAAGTTATGATTTAGTCCATTAAAAAAAATGAAAATTTTCCAAATAGTGGCATACATACATATATATATATATATTCAATAAACTTCACAAATACACACGTAAGGGTCATAATGGTTTAGTGTCATTGGAGACTAAATACTCTATATTCTTAGTAAAGGTATTAAATATCTCCCATAAGGATATTCCATGTATTTTTATCCATAATCATACCCTAATTAAGAACTTACTTCATAACTTGGAGAAAGAAATCCTAATAAAGGGTGTACATAGATGATCAGTATGGGTAAACATAGGAGATGTAAATTGATGATCATATCAAAGAATAATAAAATCATCAGGGTGTGATATCATAAACCTAACTTCCAAATTTTATACCCAAAATGTGAAATATCATAAATATGATTCATCTAATAATGATTTTCCATTTCAAAATAATTAATTCTTAAGATAAATAAATTAGAATTAATCAATAATTAACCATAATTTCATATCATAAAAGTGTGTCACCGTCATAGTTAAAGAAACTATTTCATATGTCCAGGTTAACTACCAAGATCATAAAATCATAAAGTATAATTCCTTAACACCTTGTTTCCCACAGTGGATCATGCACATTGACTTATTTCCCATAATTATATAATGAGATACAAAACTTTAACCAATTTATTGGAGGGATATATAATTCTGGTCCCACTAATAACATAATGAAAAGAATACATGTGTGTGCAACAAGATCATAAAACATTCATTATTTCATCATATCATAACTCATGTAAATAAAATGGGTTTCATAAATATTTCATCAATTCATCATTAAATGACCGATGAAAAAAATTGGCTTAACAAACATTTTATCATCATAAACATAAATCATAAAGCGAATGAATAATTATGTTATCATTTGATCAAATCCCTAATAAATCATAATTAACATCAGAGTATATTATCTTATATGATAATTCATTTACAATAATTATTGTAATATTTCCTAAGGAAAATACTATTTTTATTTTAAAATCACTAATTAAAATTATAAAAATTTCCCAAATATTCAGGAAAAATTTTCATTTGAAAATAACCTTGGAATATTGTAAAGTAATCTTCAAATCATTGATCGGTCATGATTGCTGGAAATATGTTTCATTCCTTATAAGATAAAATAAAATATTCATTTTCCATTTATATAAAAAGATAAAAGGTAACTCATTCAGAAAATAAATAAAAAATATTCTATTTAAACCATTTTTTTAAATTAAATAATTAATAAAATTGATTTTATAAATTAAAGGATAATATTAAAAACATTATTTAAAACATTTTTACAAAATATGGAATGAAATAAAATTGTTCTTCAATAGGATTGTAAGACATAGTCTGTTTTCCACAAAACAGTTTCTCTCAATATCTTTAGTATATAATGTGAGGAAAATGAATGGAAAAAATGATTTATCCAAGAAATATATCCAACGTATAATAACATTAAAATTATTTATTAGAAAATGGTAAGATAAGTTTCTCATAAAAAAATCATGCATAAATAATCTCGAATAAAATATGATTTAAATATAAATCCATTACCTCAAGTCTTTTCGTTTCTCATTCTCATTAAAATCGCCTTTATAATAAATATATATTTATTATAAATTTATTATAGAACCATATTCATATCTATAAAAATATTCATTATTTACCTATGACATATTATAACATGCTTAATTATAATTTGTTATTATAATCACTATTATGGGTGATAACCGCATTATTTTTCATGCATGTTTTGGTTCAGTAGTCTTGCTCCCCGTAATTTAATAATGGTTCCATATTATTGACAATTTTAAGCCTGATATAAATATAATATATATTCACTATATATATATATATATCATTACAGTTATCTATAAGATTTATAGAAAGAAAAATTAATGACACCGTTCATGGAGACTGTAGGTCATATGTATGCATGTAAGTTGTTTCCATTTTTCTATTGACATAACCAAAGAAAGTTAAAAAATAATTCACATTTTAATAATAATAATAATAATTTAATATATATACTCTATATTCATTAAATCTATCCTTTTACTATTCATGTACTTTGGTGAGGAAAAACGAATCACATCACTTCGTGGAGGTGGTAGTCCACACACACGCACAAGCGATGCTATCAATTTACAATGGGTTGGTAGGTAAGAAAGTTGATATGATATTATAATTTAATAAACAAAATTATGTCCCAAATATCATATATAAACATTAAACCCATTATATTAACAATCCATGGAAGATGGTGATGGAAAATGAATTGTATCACTACGTAGACGTGGTAATTCATACATATGCATGAGAGATACTTTCACTTCCCATTTAATGGAGAGAGGGTTAAGGTGGTTTCCAAATAATAATACCATTTATGAATATTGAGGATAATGAATTTTTTATTTTATCAATAATATAACATATTTTTGGTTGGTAAAAGAAGATCGAAATAAATTGATTTGTTAAGGTTATTCGACTTCTTAGAAACAAATCATTAAAATATTTTTTTAATGACCCTAGGTTTAGTATTTTTTGAAGACCATAACCTATAAAATATGTCTATGGAATTTTATAAGATAATTTTGTAGGTTTTTTTTAGTTTGGATGGCTCAAAGTAGTGTGAATAAGTGAAAGGATGGGTTTTCTTTTATATTTGGATGAAGGGGCACTCTTGGGATTTCTTAAAAGATTAAAATGTAATAATTTTTTTCTTTAGAAAAATGATTCCAAATACATATGGATTGAAATATATGTAATTAATTGATTGAAACCCTATCAACCAATAAATGTTTTACTGGTTTAACTGGGGTTTTAAAACTTATCTTTTAGTTTAACCCCTTACATATAATATTTTAACCTTAACTATAAAAACATATTTTTCACTTCTAAAGGGTTATAGTTTTAGTTATAAAGTGATAATTAGGTAATAAATGGACATGGGTTGAATTTTTAGAACATATAATATCCACATTTTCCTACTTTAGATTTTTTTTATTTCTACATAATTTAATAAAATATAATTTTGATAATATACAATTAATGTCAATTTTGAAACCATTCATTTAATTTTACTTACAAGATATAAAGAAAATTTTGGAATTCAAATATAATCATTTAACACAAAACTAATATGTCATATTCATCTATAAAATTAATGTAATGCTATAAATGATCCAAATTATTTCACTTTTAATATTTTTAAATTTATTATTTAATTTTTCTATAAATTGAAGAATTAGTGTGTCAGTGTTTAATAAGAATTTAAGGTTATAATATAACTACTAAAAATTATAAATAAAATTTCAAAATTAAAATAATTCCATTTTTTTCAATATAGATATTTATATTCACTAATAACTCACTTTGGTGTATATTCGTACACAGAAAAAGATATTTAGAAGTAAGAGAATGACATTTTGAATTATTATTTAATTTAAATATTATATCAATTATTTTCATAGAAAAGTGTCCATTAAAAAATTAAATTTAGAGACTAAGGTGATAAGGGTTGAATTAAGATCACCCCATAATAATTAATATGAAAAATTATGACTTTAACATTTAGTTTTAACATAGTTTAACCAAATTTACCCTTTACTGAGGTGATATATTTTACCGTAGTTAGTATTCATTATGCCTAAAATTAAAAAGGGTATATTTTCCAAAATTTAAAATAATGATTAAAAATAGGGAATCCATTTTATCAAATTCATTCTATATTTGAAATAAATTAATTTTAATATATGTTCACTAAACACAACAACACCATATTTTTAGAAAAATACATTTTTAATCATAAAACTAGATTTATTCTTATGCCATTCATAGAAAAAATAATAGATGATAGTTAAAATATTTTATTGAATATATAAAATAAAAATTTTATTAAAAAAATTCTCCAATAGTGGTCAATTTAATTTCTTAATATGAAAAAATATTGTGACCATAAAGAAATTTTTTATAAAAACATCTCTTATATTTTCAAATGTTTTTTATTTTCATTTACAATTAATTGATATTAAATGAATTAATTTTACTCATATGTAAACCATAAGTTTTTCATAATTTTTTAATTACTATTCATACCCACATTTCCAATTTCTTGGTGATAAATGTCACAATAAATAATAATATATTAACATTATATCACGACTCATTTAAACTCTATGTTTTGTATAAAGAAAGGTATAAAATAAATAAAATTTATTTATATAAAACTACTGAATAAAATTTTTGTGTGTTACAAAATCAATTTTGGATTTCAATTTATCTTTCCTAGTGGTAGATTATCCAAGGACTTTGATTCTGAGTGTATTGTTATTTGAAAAATCTATTTTCCCTTCATTGTAATATTTCACATTTTTCAAAAACATTAAAACTCCTATTATATGTGATGAAAATACAGTAACCAATATCCACGGTTTTTCTTATTTTGAATATTTGGGAGTAGTTTCAAAAATAAATTCCTCTTTATCTTATTCTTCTATCTACCAAAGGTTCTTAGATTTTTCATGTAAACATTGTTAAACTGGTAGTATAATAAGAAATCCATTTGAAACATGTCCAAGATGATTATATCTTTTACAAATAGTTTCCAAAGGTTAAAACCTATTCAATATTTGAAAAATGGATACTTCAGGTTTTATTCGTTGATTGGATTTACGCCCTATAAAACTTTTCCAATAGTAACTCCTAGATTCATTAAAGTATTGATGATTGAACCAATACATTTTTATCATATTCCCAAATAATCTATAGTACGATCAGTGTCTGTAGAATAAATATTTTACTATTTAATATGCATGATGATAATAGATGTAAACTAGTATGCTATCATCTTTCTTTATCTTAGAATTATTACTAACCTTAATATAGTTTATAGCTATATCATTCTTTACTAGAGACTTCGATTCTTATAATGTTTTAGAATTGTCTACTCTAATAACTTTTGTAATATACATGGTATTTTTAACTGACTCCTAAATTTTTTTGACATTATAATTATCCTATGAGGATAAATTTTACTGATATTTATTATTCTTTTAATTATTAAAACATTTACCAATTTCAATAACTTGGTTCAAATATATTTTTAATCCCAACCTAGCTTTAACATGTTATTTTTGAACAAGATCAATTTATAATCTTTCACCATTATCTTTTCTTCAAGATAGATGTTGTGATTTTTCTCTTCATAAAGTAACTTATTTAGATCATCAATATCTTTTAACAACTTGGATTTTTCTTCAAGATGTTATTTTTGATTATTTTATAATATATCTTACCATTTAAAAATTATTTTTTCTCCTTTTCTAGTCTAGAAATCATTGAAAGATACTATTTATATTAAATTTTAAGAATAAAATATAACAGAGTTTCATCTTTTTCTTCTTCTTTAGAGTCATGAATTTTTTCATCAATAAAACTCCCATCATTCATTTTACAAATAAGTAGATTCTTAGCATCATCGTCACTAAGATTTTCAGAAAACACCTCACATTCATTATCTTTATCATACATGGAAAAAATGTTTCCCCTTTTATATTTAGAGAAATTATTATCCTTTTATTTTTATAAATATTTGGATTTATCAACCATATTTATCAAAGATCTTCTTTACTTCCCATATTCCTCATCACAATATTTGTCTTCTCTAAGCATGGGACAATTTATAGTGAAATTTCTAATAACTCTACAATTAGATCACTTCAATAGTAACTTTCCTTTAATCATACTGATGTCTCTCTTCATCCTTATAGAAAAAAAATTCATGAATTCATCAAAAAAATTATTTAATTAATTTTTAGTGTTAGAGTCACTGAATTATTCCTCAATAAATTTGTTTTACCTTCCTTTATTTGTAGATTTGAAATAGATTTCCTGATCAACCTTTTCTTTGTTTATGATAGTATTTCATATTCTCATTTCAAATATGTTAAGAATAATATGTTTATCATCTAAAGAGAAAGTTTTAAAGTTTCTATCTTCTATGGACAAAACCTTAATATAAAATTTATTATGAATATTTCTCTAAATATTTTCAACAATATTTGAATCTTCTAATTTATCACCAAGACTTTTTATGATGCTTATAATATCATTAACTCTTATAAATAACTCACCAATAAGTTTATCATATCTAAGTTTCATACATTCATAGATTATTCTCTAAATGTATAACATTGATTTATTTACTTTTTTATTTCCTTTCTAAATTTTATTCAACTTTTACCCGATTACTTTAGTTTTTCCAATACCTTTAACCCTCATAAAATCACATTTCAAGAGTGAGAATAGTAGAGCATTTCTTGATCACCTATCATTCATTAAATTCTTCTTATCAAAGACTGTTAATGGATTACCCTTAGAAGGAGGAGGGAAACCATCTATAATGGATATAATAACTTCATATCCAAGAGATAAATTATTGGGTAACATTTCATCCTTCCAAATATAAATTTTATTTCTTTCAATGATAAGAATCTCATTACTATTCACTATGTTTTGGACATCCATGATAGATTTCCTTTTCTTCAAACATGACACAACAAAGATTCAATTAAGAAAACTTCCCTATGATGCCAATTGAAATTTCCAATTAGGATCTGTGTGATCACTGAGTGGCGGAGGCTGTGAATTAGTGGTATTCCATTTTTAACATTATCTTACAGATAGTTAGACAAAGACCCTACTGGAAATCAACAAACAAGCACATCGATAAGAACACATGTATTTACAAGGTTCACAACTCAATAAGAGAAGATAGTCCTTTTCATGGTTTGGAAGTTATTAAAGAACAAAAAACCACTAGAAATCCATTTTTGGGTTACAATAAGTATATAATATCCATAACATTCATTTCACTACATTACATCGATAGTGCTTGTTCTCTTTTTACAGATAATATGATATAACTATTTTTTGTAACTATAATAGAACTTTCGCAAAAAAAATTTAACGTGTTTTCATTTTGGTCCTTAAACATTCTCACAATTACATTCCTAAATGTTATTTTTTATTTCTCTTCACATTCTTAAAAAATAAAAATAAATAACATCTATATAAAATTTATGTTTAACCTTTCAATCTAATACTCTATATCCAATATGATATGTCTGGTAATTTTTTTTGTCTGATATTTTCTCATTATATTCTCATTCTATTACTTATTTTATCTGTCTATATGATACCAATTGATAAGAATAATCTATCTAGTATTTCCTTGATTATTGCTACTATATAAGATGATTTGAAAAATAAACTTTCATAATCTCTTAGGTTAAAACCTCAAATCATCAACACTTCTCCAAATAACAATAATTCTAACAACAGTCACACACAAAATGCATCATCACCCCTTTATATTGGTATTTATTTATTTATTTTTTTGAAATAAAATAGGGATATTCAAACATAAAATTAAATCTTCTTGCTCAAATTTTTAGAAAACCACTCAAAAAATTCAATGATTAACAAAATTCGAACATCCTAAATATTGGGATATTTCTATAAAACCCTATGTCGATGAAATATTTAAACCTTAATAAAATCTTTGTTTGAATACATATATTCCTTTCATATTATCAACACATTGAAAATCTAACTTAAATTTTTAAAATTATCGTATTTAATAAAATATTCCACAAATTTCATCATCCAGTATAAATTCATAACAAAAACTCTCGCTTGAGAAACTATGTCTGATAACTTCAGTTTGTTATTATTTATGTAGTTATTCTCTACCTAGTATTCATTTACCCAAAGATTATTTTATTTTTACCATATGATGGTTTTATCATATGTATTATCTTAGCCATATTTTTCAAGTATACTTCATTCATAATATTTTATTCAATGAACTCAATCAAAAACATCTATCCAATAAACTTCTTCCCCATTTTTAATATTTTGGTCACTATCTGAAAGTCTCATAAACATTATCTTTTAGGTGTAATAACTTTACATTATCTGATAAGATTGTTTCCAAATACTTATCCTAGTATCTTAGCTCAACCATATTCCACATGCCACTTCATTTGAATACCTTTGGCCAGATTCATGAAAACCTTTAATTAATAATCCCATTTGATACTTTTAAGTAGAGTAATTTATCATCTGATTTTATGGTTCAAACATATCGGTCTAATGGAACTCCATCCATTCAAATCGGACTGATTGACCCAACATCTTTTTACAAAACCTCCTTAAGGAAATCTTAGTATTGACATGGGATTTATTCTTTAAAACAAAGTACAACACTTAATAAAAACTTATTTTATCACAATCATTTTCCTCCTATTAGATCCAAACCTATTCATCTCAACACTATGTTTGATGTGTATGATACAAGGGTCATTATTACTTTAACATAATTTTATTTCTAAATTAATCAAAAGAATAGAGGAGCCAAAGGAATCACTAGATCTGGGTTTTATAGAGGGAATCACTATTCATTGGTTTTCTATTATAGTAGAAGTAGATTTGTAATTAACATGGAAGGTTTCTATGGTCATTTTGATATATCAATTTATTGTTTTAGAAATTCAAAAACCTTATGAGGAGTTAAGAATTCATTAACAATGGTGGTCAATCCAAGATTACATCAATCATTTTGAATACCCAATATCTCTGATACCACACTAACTCGAACAACACCATATAGGGTATTTCCTACATTTTTGTGGGAATAAATTCATTGTATGGTGTGAATTCATAACCTAGAGACTTATTTGTATGTGATTCACCTAGATTGACATGTTGATTTAACTATTATAAATGGTTTTGTTCCTCAGTTTTGTTGGAGAGGGTTGCACCTCTGTGATGGGGTCATGAAGTTGAAACATGGAGGCCAACAGTATAATTGGGATCAAAATAGAAGATTGGGTCTTCCACACATCTCAATAAATGAGTGGGGAGTGTGATGGGTGTTGTTCGTTAATAGAAAACCCAACAAGTTGAAATTGGAGGAAAAGGATTTTGACACCTTATGATGTAGGAATGGGAGGAAAAGTGGAAAACGAATCATAGTTCAGGTGTATAATTCCTTACAATACCATTCATAAATGCACTAAATCAATGATGAGGGTGATGATATTAAGATAGAATTATGTTATTACTAAAAATAGGGATCTAGTATTGGAAGAGGAAATAGAGTGAGAAACGGTGGTATAACGGTATGAAGTTGAGTGTAATGTAGTGGAGTATCAGGGAGTATTAACTATTTATAAAGTTCAAGGATAGAAAAATGGCATGAAAACATCCATAATAGTGGAAGGTAAAGTGAGAGAAATTTCTATTCTATTTATGTTCGATTGTGGAGACACCCACAACTTCATATCTCCCAATTTGGTCAAGTTTATTAGATTAGAAATTCAAGATTTTAAAAGGTTGGATGTAAAATTAGTTTATTGTCTCAAGAGGTCAGAAAAAATATATAGTTATCCATGTGATAATATTCTAGCTCAATTGATTCTCACATATTAGTAATCAATGGTTTAGACCTTATTCTATAGATTTCATGGTTTTACACACTTAGGTAGGTTAAAACCAATTATAAAATGATTAATATGAGGTTTTTGGTTTGTAAAAAAGAATATGTTCCCCGTAGAGTACTTCAAATTAGTCAAGCTTCTTTATCCTTGAGTGTTTTGGAAAAAAATTATTTTCATAACAGGTAATAAACACTTATTTATAAGATGGACACTAAGAAGGTCGGTGTTCCCCATAGCTTAATAGAAATGAAGATATCTGAAAAAGGTGCTTTGGGGCTTCAAAATTATGTTTGAAGAACCCAAGTTACTACCTCTAAAACAAAAAGGAGACCATGTGATCTGTATGATTCAAGGATGAGGTCCAATAATAGTCAGACCATAAAAATATCCACACATTCAAAATATTGAAATTTAATGGAAATTGAAAGAAATATTGGGGATGGGGATAATCCTAACCAACTCTGATGGGATAATATGTTCATGAAGGTAGAATTTTTATGGGTTACTATTAACAGTGTTGGATTACAACATAAGAAACAAAATAATAATAATAATAGGTACTCCCCAAGGTAATCACTCCTCGACGGCCATGACTATGACCTCCAAATTCTAATGAGCGAGATAAAAAATATCAAGGTCCTCCTACATGTAACACCCATAGATTTTATGAAAAATATTATTTTAATTTCATTTATGTCTTGTGTTGTACACTACACCAAGATTACCTTGCGCTATAAGCCACACCGGATTAGCTTGCAGTATAGGAAACACTATTCTTGGATCATGTTACACACAATTTCAATTTCGTTTGATAGTAGTTATTCTATGAAACATTGAGTGTATATATATATATAATAAATGTGTAAATGAAATATGGTTGGATTCTATTAGATAAAACAACGAAGGAGTATTTCACAACATGAAACCCTGACTTGGCTTGCATTACACGCAATCACGACCTTCCTCGATAAAGTGTGTTGTACGCAATACCAGGTTTCACTAAACAACGATATATGGTTATAATATTATTATAAACAAGCTGTTATGAATATTATAAACTAAATTTTGAATTTTATAACATTATTATTCATCTTACACATTTTCTAGAACATGGAATGAGAAAAAAATAAATTTTTCGGGTAAAATAAGTATTTTTCAATAAATGAAGTTTTGCCACCTTTTAATGGAGCACCCACTTTAAATCTAGTTTTTGACTTGTTTATAAGTTCAATTTGACAAAATAAAATTCTTCCTTGGAATCAGGATATAAAAATTTAATTTGGATAAAATTTTCATATTATTCTAATAACTTTAATATTTTAATGAATAGTAAAAACACGCTATATTTTAATTAAAAACAACTTTTTTCATCGCAATACTTTATATGGATAGATTATATTTTTAATTAGTTTTAAAGTGTAATTAGAATATATTTTTACCATTTAATCCAATTTTGGACATTGGAATTAATTTCACTTTGAAATTAGACATAAACAAGTGTTGATCTTTTGATAGTTATTGTTTTTTAAAAACACACTATTTATTTTGGTAACGGGAATTAATTTTAAAATTAATTAATGCCAATTCTTTGTTTTTAATTTCTAAAAATAGAAATAATTTTTAATTCGTAATATCAAATATAACTTAGGCGGAATTTTTGGTATTTTTCTGAAAAACATCAATTTTCGATGAATAGTGAAACCACTTAGTGGTAGTTAAAAAACTAACCCTTTCATTTAAATGAAATTTTACAACTTCTATGAATTGACATTCAAAAATACAACATACATGGTTGTTATCAAGAAGTAAAATGTGGTTCAATAAGATGAAATTAATTTTTTGTGAATAGTAACTTTTGACTTATTTACCGCGGTTAAAGCTAAATAGGGTAATTCAAGGTTAAAATAAAATTATAATAATTCAAAATTACCTTAACACTTGTATTAACCTTATTGGATTAGTAGTGTCCGACCATGGGCATCCTTGGGTCAATTTTGGGACCCCATTGAGCCACTTTCTAGTGATAATGACAATTTGGATTAATTAATTTAATGTAAAGACAAAATTGAAATTTACAAAAATATTTTAGTAATTAATTTTTATAAGGGTTTATATAAATTCTAATTTCGACTATAAATATTACTTGTAAATATAAAATTATTTCCTACATGATGGTATTTGTTTTATTATTTTTAGACATCAAATAAATTAAATTATATATGACATAATAATGATGCAGTATATACCTCATTAATAAATGATTTAAATAAATAAGATTATAATGATTAAAATATTATCCAAACCATGTCGAATTATTATTGGATGATTTTATTTAGTCCATTAGTCATCTTATCTTTATCTTTAATAATTTTTGGACCTTTTTAAATCCAAGATAAGTTTATAATAAAATAATATTTTCACACTTTCCAAAAGTGCCCGTCCTCCCTCTTATAAAAGGAGAACATTTCTATCCAATTACTCATACCTCTCAAGCCATTTAACTCATCCTAACTCTACCCAAATAAGCTCCCTACAACCCTCTCCTCCCACTAGAAGCCTTACCTTCGGTAGAAGGCACTTCAAGAAGTCCTTTTGGTTCAAACCAAAGGAAGTTACCCAAATTAAAGGTAACAGTTTCTCTTAAATTGTTTTCTTTTATTCTACTTCTCCAACCCATAAAATCTTTTCAATCGTTTCTTTTGTAACAATAACAATATCTTAAATATACTAGGATGTTGTTATGAGATGGATGCGAACTACACTTACACACACTTACATCTAATTGATGAAGAACATAATGTTTCTGTGGATGGAAAAGTAACGCCTCACAAAACGATGATTGTTCGATTTTCTTCTACCGCCTCTCATGGTGGCCATTATGATGGAACTGTATTTATATATGATATATATTATGTTTATTATTTATTTATGATTCTTTAATTCCCAATTATATCAACCGTTTATGGTTTCCATAGTGGGTAAATACGATAATCTCATTTGAGGAAGTGCGGACTACCGCCCCCTCAAAATGATGTGATTCGTTAATGCCTTATGTAGAATGTATAAAGGACGGAGTTAATGATATTATATATGATATTATACTGTAATTATTATATAACTATGTATACTTTTGTTATAATTCCATTAAAATAATAAATATAAATGAAAGTAGCGTTCATGTGTATGTACGGCTTACCGTCTCCATGAACGGTGCATTTCATTTCTTACCTCCATATGTTATGTACTATTATAAATAGATGTATATGCTGGATATATATTATATATATGATATATAAATCATGACTATCATTTTGGATATAATGAACCTTTGACAACATGAAAAACATGTAATTTTAAGAAGTCCATTTTTGACTCAAGTACCAAATATCGACAAAATGAACGTTATTAACTTAAATGGTTACATAATGTTTATAGCATGGTAATAAGTGATATAAAAGGAATAATAAACTTGAAAAAGTTTCTTAAGCAAGTAGAAATTAACTTTGGTTTATTATTCAGGAGATTAAAGAACGACGGAGTCAAGTCGGACACAAGGTAAGGGAACTTCTTAACCCAATTTCCATTATTTGGGTTGATCTTCTCTTTCTTGTTTATGTAATTCTTTGATTATGGGAGAAATGTATTTTTATATCTCATCATTTATTTATACATTATTTATGTGACATTATAGTGAATACACATAAGTGATCCATTTTATTTACAAAAAGATCTTTTTAAGGGATAACTACTCCAATCTCATTCTTATCCGAGATTGTTATTTGTAAGTATTTATTGGGGTTATTGTTATCATCCATTCCCATGTTTTCTAAAAATGTTTTCATGTATTTTTAACGTACTTTTTACCCATTTTTATAATTTATGGCATGTTATTAAAGGAATCTTACTTTTTTTTACCACATGAGGAACTTTTTGACTTTTCCAAAAAAGTACGAGGAGAATGTTTTTTTAACTTATATAGCATGAAAGGATTTTTAAGGTTTCATAAATCCTTATTTTCATGAAACTTACTCTACAATATTTTAAAACTATTTTCAAAAAAATTATTTTCTTTTAAAATTTCATGGCATTTTGTGAAAATAAAATTATTTTGAAGAAGAAAGGATATTTTTCTCAAGAATTCATTTCAAGTATTTTATCAAAACCATATTCCATCTAAGATGAAAATATTTCATATGTGTATGTTTAAATTATAATGTCTCTATGACTTACATGGTTTCAATTTTCTTATGATGAAATATCCATTTGTTTTATATGGATTATGTGATGATGGGATGATGTTTATGAAACCCATTTTATTCTTTGGGTTATAATGAATGTTTTATGTTTATTTTGTGGCACAAGTAAGAATGATTTCATTATGAGATGGCTGGGACCTATATCTCCCTCAAATGCATTGGGTAAAGATTTATATCTCATGAGATAGACATGGGTGGAATGGTATGTTAATCTGGTTCAGTGATACAGGACTGGAACGAGGAGTGAACTAGATTCATAAAGGGACTTTGTCCACTAAGATGGTCTTGGCAGCAATGCCTTGGATACTATGGAAATCATAACATGTGCTTAATGGTTTCCACAATTACATGTTTTATTCTCATTCTATTTTATCAGGATTAATGTTTCTTTATGATCTATGCCTTACGTACTACCATATTTTATGTCATTGCTCAAGATCTTTATGTTTAACATTATGTTCATGTATTTAAGTTCAAATGTATATGATTTGTTTTATTTTATCCATGCTTACCCTTACTGAGAATTTGAGCTCACACTTTTATATGTTTTCTTTTCCCCAGGATTTAAAGAATGGTTTTAGGTAAGAAAACAAAAAGGGGAAGATCTTTATGGGAGATTTTGAAGATCTTTCACCACGATTAGAAGATGGTGTTCTGAGTTTCCAAAGACACTAAACTATTACGGTCATTGAATATTGGTTCTTATTATGTATTAAGTATTCCACAAAAGTAATTTAATGTCCATGTACGTCAGGATTTGGGTCTCTATAGTTGGTATCAAAGGAAATGTTTTGTTACCCTTTGGAAACTAGGATGCGAACACTTTAGTGATATCCCTAGAGATATTTCTAAGGTATGTCTAGGGATGTACCTAAGGTTAAGTATAAGTATAGGTTATAGTCCAAGAATTACGGTAACGTTATTAGAATTAATCTTAATATGTTGGATATTGAAGGTAATCCTCCTTTATTATGTTGTTTTCCCTAGGATTATTTTTTCCTCTCACACTGTTCTTTTTGGGTTTTAGATGATGGCTGGAACCTGAAGGAACCATGTTGATCAATGTAATGGACAATGCAATGATTGTCCTCCTAAACAAACCAATGTCATGGGATATGGAGTGAAAAATCTTTTTTCTATACTTACACAAGCTATGAATGATTCTAGACTTCCAAATGAGAAGAGAGGGGAATAATATTCTATTGAGTCCTTCATGAGGAAATGACCACCTTCTTTCAGTGGGTCTTCTGATCCACTTGTTGCTGAACAATGGATCAGTACTATTGAAAAGATATTCTCCATACATCGCTGTTAAGAACATGAAAAAGTAATTCTAGTTATTTACCATTTAGAAGGTGAAGTAGATCAATGGTGGACTCTAATTAATAATACAAGGCCCCAAGATGAAATTGAATCCATGGAATGGGTCGAGTTCAAGAACTTGTTTTTCAGTAAGTACTTGCACCGTATTCTTCGAAAAAAGATAGAAAAGGAGTTCCTTGAGCTTAATCAGAAGGATGATGAATATGTTGGTATATACGAAGAGAATTTTAAAGGACTTTCAAGGTATGAATCTGGCTTTATTATCCAACCTGAAAGTAAAGTTGATCGATTCTTCAGTGGCTTAAAACCAAGTCTTCAAATGGCATTAGCTATAAGAGACTTCAGTAGCTATGAAGAAATTGTGCGTTGTACTATCAAGGTAGAACTGGAAGTTGGTGTAACATATCCATATCATGGTTTTGAAAAGAAACAAAATATGAAGTTCAAGGAGAAATCTCAGAATAATAGTGAAAAGAATATGAATGTTTCTTTATGCTCAAAGTGTGGAAAGAAGCATGGTGGAAATTGTCTTAAAGGGACTAGAAAATGTTTTAAGTGTGGAAAAGAAGTTCGACCAGCAGTTGAGTGTCAAAGTAATGGAAAAAGGGTTTCTAATGATGTGAATAAAGAAAAGACTATAGAGAACGCACCACCAACACTTCAATTCTTCATGTGCAAGGAAATGGGGCATTATGCTAATCAATTCCCTAATACAAGGGTTAATGATGATCAAAGTGAGAAACCTCTAAAGGAAAAGGATAAAGGGAAGTCACATGCGATCACTAGTTGTGATGTTGAGTATGACAATGATGTTGTGTAATGATTAAGTTTTTATGTAATGGGATTTCAAAATAGTGTCATCGAATATCATTTATGGTATCATTGAATTTTGGAATATATATGTATTGGTTTTCAATAATTATGTTGTACCGGTAACCATGAAAAGTGAGTGAAATATTTTTGGAAAGAAGATGGTATGCGCATAATTAATGGATAAAGTGAAAATGAAATGAGCTCATGACTGATATCATGGTTTGAGTATATAGAAATTTTGTGCTTTTGGTATGTGGAATGAGTTAACTTTTGACAACATTCATGTTTTCACTAAGGTTCTATGTTAACTCATATTTCAAGAGAATACATGATTAATAAATTCACATGTTTGGAATGTGACCAAAAAGATATATATATCTTATGAGATACGGGCGATAAATGATTTTATTAAATGCTAAGTAGATGACCTTTATAGTAATCATTTTATTTATACTATGAGATTGGACATAAGTATTTTGGATAAACCTACATATTTGAATAGATTAAGTTAGACATTAGATAGTATTGTTTATGTATAGAACTTTTTTATGTTATAATAGTCTATTTTTAGAAAAATGACAACCTGTAGGATGGGTGACAACCCATCGCATTGGAAAAGGATACTGGAATCAAACCCACAACTGAAGTGCGACTGGCCTTTATCGCCTACCTCTGGCTTACAGGAAGTCCCTGGTTAGTTTAATCTAGTTTTATTTTATTAAGCGGTATGATAGATGATGTATAAGTCCATTTTTTGAACCATATATTTTTAATCTCACCATATATGGACTTAGGTATATAAATTTTGCTAACCTTATGTAGGAGATAGATGGAATGAACTATCATTCTATCGCATGATCTGCTAACACTTTGCAAAAGACAAATTAAACTTCATTTCTTTAAGAGGTGAAGTGGAAATTGTTCAAAGAACGAGCGACGGTGATATTGTTCCAAAATCAAGTAAATATTTCTTTTAATTAAATTTTTTTCAACATTAGGGAAACTATCTTGAAAACCCAAATTTTTTTCCCAGTGCCCTTATATCTGATGAATAAAATGGTACCTTAGATCATCACAAATTTATGGCTTTGTGATTGTTGCCTTTTTTATAGCCATGTTCGCGACCACTCTCCATTAGAACTTTATGGTTAGATTTCTCTTCTATATCTATATTTTCACCTATGTTCTCATATGTGGAAACCCAGAGATGAGTTAATTTGGGTAACCGTTATGTTTCATACTTAACTTATTAAAATTAAGTTTTAGTATTCCTTTTTATGATGTGGGTTTCTATTAAAGAAACATTCAAGTAGAAAACCATTTATAACCCTGAAGAATTTCGAGGGATAAATTCATTTTAAGGGGGGTAGAATGTAACACCCTGAGATTTTATGAAAAATATTATTTTAATTTCATTGATGTCTTGTGTTGTACGCTACACCAAGATTACCTTGCGTTATATGTCACACCGTAATAGCTTGCAGTATACGCAACACTATTCTTGGATCATGTTACACACAATTTCAAGTTCGTTTGATTGTAGTTATTCTATGCAACATTGACTGTATATATATATACATATTCAAGGTATAAATTAAATATGGTTGGATTCTATTGTATGAAACAATGAAAGAGTCTTGCACAACACGCAACCCTGACTTGGCTTGGATTATACGCAATCACGACCTTCCTCGATAGCGTATGTTGTACGCAATACCAGGTTTCACTAAACAACGATATATGGTTATAATGTTATTATGAGCTAGCTGTTATGAAAATTATTAACTATATTTTTGATTTTATAAAATTATTATTCATCTTACACATTTTCTAGAACAAGGTATGAGAACAAAATAAATTTTTCGGGTAAAATTTGTATTTTTCAAAAAATGTTGTTTTGTCGTCTTTTAATGGCGCACCCACTTTAAATATTGTTTTTTTGACATATTTATAAGTTCAATTTGACAAAATAAAATTCTTCCTTGTAATCAGGATATAAAAATGTAATTTGGATAAAATTTTCATATTATTCTAATAACTTTCATATTTTAATGAATAGTAAAACACGCTATATTTTAATTAAAAACAACTTTTTTCATCGCAATAATTTATATGGTTAGATTATCTTTTTAATTGGTTTTAAAAGTTAATTAGAATATATTGTTATCATTTAATCTATTTTTGGTCATTGGAGTTAATTTCACTTTGAAATTGGACATAAACATGTGTCGATCTTTTGATAGTTATTGTTTCTTAAAAACACCCTATTTGTTTTGATAACAGGAATTAATTTTAAAATTAATTAATGCCACTTATATGTTTTGAATTTGAAAAAATAGACATTATTTTTTAATTCAGAATATCAAATATAACTTAGGATGAATTTTTGGTATTTTTCTGAAAAACTTCAATTTTTGATGAATAGTGAAACCACATAGTGGTAGTTAAAAAACAGACTCTTTCATTTCAATGAAATTTTACCACTTCTGTATATTGAATTTCAAAAATCCGACATACATGGTTGTTATCAAGAAGTAAAATTTGGTTCAATAAAATGAAAATAATTTTTGGTGAATAGTAACTTTTGACTTATATTTACCACGGTTAAAGGTAAATAGGGTAATTCGAGGTTAAAATAATATTATAATAATTCAAAATTACATTAACACTTGTCGTAACCTTATTGGATGAGTATTGGCCAACCATGGGCATCCTTGGGTCTATTTTGGGATCCCATTGAGCCACTTGGTAGTGATAATGACAATTTGGATTAATTAATTTAATATAAAGACAAAATTGACATTTAAAAAAATCTTATAGTAATTAATTTTTATAAGGGGTTATAGAAATTATTTTTTCGACTAGAAATATTTATTGGAAATATAAAAAAATATACTACATGATGGAATTTTGTTTATAATTTTTAGACATCAAATAAATTAAATTATTTATGATACAATAATGATGTAGTATTTACCTCATTAATAAATGATTTAAATAAATAAGATTATAATGATTAAAATATTATCCAAAACATTTCCAATTCTGATTTGATGATTTTATTTCCACCATTAGTCATCTTATATTCATCTTTAATTATTTTTTGACATTTTTAAAGCGAATATAGGTTTATAATAAAATAATATTTTCACACCTTCCAAAAGAGCCCCTCCTCCCCCTTACAAAAGGAGACCATTTCTATCCAATTACTGATACCTCTCAAGCCATTTTACTTATCCAAACTCGGACCAATTAATATCCCTACATCCCTATCCTCCCACTAGAAGCCTTACCTTAGGCAGAAGGCACTTCAAGAAGTCTTTTTGGGTCAAACCAAAGGAAGTTACCCAAATTAAAGGTAACAATTTCTCTTAAGTTGTTTTCTTTTATTCTACTTCTCTAACACCTAAACTCCTTTTAATCCTTTATTTTGTAACAAAACCAATATCCTCAATATACTAGTATTTGTTTATGAGAAGGATTCCAACTACACTTACACACACCTCCATCTAATGGATGAAGAACATAATGTTTCTGTGGATGGAAAACTAACGCCTCACGAAATGATGATTGTTCGATTTTCTCCTACCACCTCTCATGGTGGCCACTATGATGTAACTGTATTTATATATGATATATATTATGTTTATGATTTCTTTATTCTTATTTAATTCCCAATTATATCAAGCCTTTATGGTTTCCATAGTGGGTAAATACGATAATCTCATTTGAGGAAGTGCGGACTACCGCCCCCTCAAAGTGATGTGATTCGTTAATGCCTTATGTGGGATGTATAAAAGATGAATTTAATGATATTATATATGATATTATACTGGAATTATAATATAACTATGTATAATTATGTTATAATTACATTAAAATAATAAATATAAATGAAAGTATCCTTCATGCGTACGTACGGATTGCCATCTCCATGAACGATGCATTTCATTTCTTACCTCCATATGTTATGTACTGTTATAAATACATGTATATGCTGAATATATATGATATATATGATATATAAATCATGAATATCATTTTGGGTATAATGAACGTTTGACCACATGAACTACATATAATTATAAGAAGTCCATTTTTGACTCAAGTACCAAATATCGACAAAACGAACGTTATTAACTTAAATGGTTACATAATGTTTATAACATGGTAATTAATGATATAAAAGGAACAATAAACTTGAAAAAAGTACTTAAACAAGTATAAATTAACTTTGTTTTATTATTTATGAGATTAAAGAACGATCGAGTCAAGTCAGACATGAGGTAAGGGAACTTCTTAACCCAATTTATGTTCTTTGGGTTGATCTTCGCTTTCTTGTTTATGTCATTATTTGATTATGCGAGAAATTAATTTTTATATCTTATCATGTATTTATAATTTATTTATGTGAACTTATAGTGAATACACATAAGTGATCTATTTTATTTACAAAAAGATATTTGTAAGGGATAACTATTCCAATCTCATTCTTATCCGAGATTGTTATTCGTAAGTATTTACTGGGGTTATTGTTATCCTCCTTGCCCATGTTTTCTAAAAAAAAATCATGTATTTTTAAAGTACTTTTTACCCATTTTTGAAATTTACAACATGTTATTAAAGGAATCATTCTTTTTTTTTACCACACGAGGAACTTTTTGACTTTTTTGAAAAAAGTACGACGAGAATGTTTTTTAACTTATACGACATGAACAGATTTTTACGGTTTCATAAATCCTTATTTTCATTAATCTTACTCTACAATATTTCATGAATATTTTAAACAAAATCATTTTATTTTAAAATTTCATGGCATTTTTTAAAAATAAAATGATTTTAAAGAAGAAAGGATATTTTCCTCAAGAATTCATTTCAACTGTTTTATCAAAACCATTTCCCATCTAAGATGAAATTATTTAATATGTGTATGTTTCAAGTATAATGTATATATGATTTACATGGTTTCACTTTTCTTATGATGAAATATCCATCTGTTTTATATGTATTATGTGATGATTGGATGATGGTTATGAAACCCATTTAATTCTTTGGGTTATGATGAATGTTTTAAGTTTATTTTGTGTCACAAGTACAAATGATTTCAATATGAGATGGGTGGGACCTATATCTCCCTCAAATTCATTGGGTAAAGATTTATATCTCATGAGATAGACATGGCTGGAATGGTAAGTTATTCTGGTTCAGTGATACAGGACTAGAATGAAGAGTGAACTCGATTCAGAAAGGAACTTTATCCACTAATATGGTCTTGGAAGCAATTCCTTGGCTACTATGGAAATCATAACATGTGCTTAATGGTTTCCACAATTACATGTTTTATTCTCATGCTATTTTATCCGGATTAATGTTTATTTATGATCTATTCCTTATGTACTTCCATATTTTATGTCATTTCTCAAGATCTTGATGTTTAACATTATGTTCATGTATTTAAGTTCAAATGTATATGATTTGTTTTATTTTATCAATGCTTACCCTTAGTGAGAATTTTAGCTCACCCTTTTATATGTTTTCTTTTCCCCAGGATTTAAAGAAAGGTTTTAGGTAAGAAAACAAAAAGGGGAAGATCTTTATGGGATATTTTGAAGATCTTTCACCATGATTAGAATATTGTGTTCTGAATTTCCAAAGACACTAAACTATTACGGTCCTTGAGTGTTGGTTCTTGTTATGTATTAATTATTTTTCAAAAGTAATGTAATGTCCATGTACGTCAAGCATTGGGTCTCTACACTAATAAGTACAACTTTTATTTTATTATTAGTCTTATATACTACTAAATTCCCCAAACTACTACTAATTCTAATTACAATACTTTCCATGGAAGTAACAACCCCCCCCCCCCACCCAACCAATTCAGATAGTCCCACTTAGACAAAGCTAACACTCATGTCACTTCTTCCCACTTGACAAACCACCTCCACCTATTAGTGAGGCTGAGTTTTAGGAAATGGTTAGGTCAATCCTTCTACTGGTATCTAGTGTTAGTTTTCTTCTCTAATGGATAAAGTAATCTTATGTTTTCATAAATTTTATATGACATTATATATGTTCCCAATCCTTTCATTAGTCTTCAATTAAAATTCCTTGATAGTAATCTGACATGATTCAAACCCAAGGGTCATGATGTCTAATATCCACAAGAAGAGTTCTAAAACATAACTATATACTTATAATTACATATAAGTCCCCAACAAAAAAAACATCACTGATTTTATCTCATCAAAATAATGGATTCAATTTCCACTTTTATATTCCTTTAGTATTATAAGTAACATATTTTCCAAAAAAGAAAGAATGTTTTTTCATGTATGATTCTTTCATGAGAACTTCTTATTCAACTATCCAATAATTCATTTTATTTTTAATGGTAGGTTTCATAAAATAAGTAGAAATTTTGGGTTATGATGACTTCCTTATATTCATCCATTATTTTTCCATAATTCAGTTTATTAACATAATAGCCTCATGGGAGTGAAACATTCTTCAATGATTAAAAATTTATAGATTATCACCCTATAATATAACCGTAAGAACTATTTTCCCCAATAAAAAATCCATAATACAATCCCACACTGAAGAGTGAATAAAAACTAGTAATATATTTCATATTTATACAAAAAAAATCAAAAATTTCCATTAACAATGGAGGCCATAAAACAGCAAGTGATTGCTCGAAAAAATTAAAAACTCTCAGTGAATCCAACATACATATACAAAATAACATCTTTAAGGTTCTTAGATGTGAAATATATCTTGAGAAAATATTTAATATCAGGTATAATATGGTTATTTTTATGAAGACCAAATGTAGGCTCATATAGGACTATATATTTCATTCATTCTCCTGAGCATTCCAAAAATTGAGCCTGTTGAGATGACTTATATACCATTTTAAAATATTTTACATTCTCTATAGATTTAGTAATTAGAATATGATAATAATCCATTTGGTTTGGAAGATAATGATTATGTTCCCCAATATATATACCATTTTAGTTACCTTTACCTCCTCTATAGCTTTAGTTACTGGAATACGATGATACTCTAAACCATCAGATTGAAACTCCCTCTTACATCCTCTTAAGCCAATCTTTTCACTTTACGTTATTAATTAGAACCTATAGGTCTCAATTTGTGTTGTTCACTAATCTTAGAAACTCCTCCATTAACTATAATAATTTCCTCCATAATAAAATCCATGAATAAGAGGTCAGTATTGTATCCCATCATCTATCTAGAAGAATATCTTGATCAGGTTCATCTCACACCTCACAATGTATCCATGAATTAATCATGGATAAAAAAAATTATTTTCATGTTGAGTAGTCCAAGATTAAATCATTATTTTCCGTCACCAATACTATATATGTGAATCCACATACTCCATTTTATTCCACTCTCTAAGCCATATGAGATAGAGACCATGCTTCTTAGTTTCAATCTCTTGTTATTGTGTCAGATTTTTCACCTCATACTTAGGATTTGGATTTTAAAAATTAGGTTGATGAATAAAAAATTCATTGAATTTTTTTACGGTTTTATGAAATCTCAGTGATGAAATTTCAACACGATCCACATCTACCACTTTAATCTAATCGATCTCTCAATGAAAGAACAAATTGATGGGATCATAATTTCATGAAGTTATAATTAATATGGATTACTATTAGTAACATAGGATTATAGTAGAAATAGTAGTAGTAGAAGAATAATAAGAAGAATAAGAAGAAGAATAAGAAGAAGAAAAGAAGAAACTCTCTGAGGTAGTAACTCCTGAAAAAACATGGTTGAGACCTCCCTATTCCTCTGAGCAGAATACAAAATATCCACGTCCCCCAAAAAACTAAAAATTCCCCTTTAATAATACCCTTATCCACTACTAGATATCCCAAAATTTTACCAAAAGTAATTATAATACCTCCCTGAGAAGTACCAACACATTTCCCCAGTCAGAAAACCCCACTTGTATAGCCTCCAGCCCATAATCATATGAAGCTATGTTTCATATTCCGTCCCATTGTTGTTGGAAAATATAGAAGATGGTTTGTGTAATTTGTTTGTCAGTTATCAGTATCATAATAAAGAAACAATTCTTGATAAATTACTCATACCATTGAAGGAAGATTTATTGGATGAATAAAATGGTGAATATTTATTTTCTGAGTAAAACATGAAATATTTTTATCATTAGATTATGATTCAAGAAGAAGATATCAAGAAAACTACATCTTGGACTCACATTCACTAAGAATACTTAGTAATGTTATCCAGACACACCAATTCTCCTTCCACCTTCCAGGAAACCGTGAATCACTTCTTTTGAACCCTAATATATAAAATCACACAACCAATAATAACCTTAACTCAAAAAAGATGAGTTTAGGATTACATTGGAAGCATAAAAGGCCATTCACAACACAAAACAACTCATTATATAAGCCTCAATCCTAGATCTAATAGATTTTTAATGTAATTTCAAGTGGATTATAACACATTGCGGTGAGGGATGGGAGTTGTTCTCAAGTATATTCGATGACCTATTTCCTTATCAATCAAATTTATGGAATATAAGAACTTATCCAAGTCTGCATATAAAAAGAGGCCATGAAATTTTATTGGTGATACAACATTGGAAACCATATTTTTTAGGTAAATCATTTGTTATTTTTTTAGACTATAAAAGCATTAATTTTTTGTTACGGTAGTTCATAATTATCGCATACCAAGAATTTTGGATTATAATTTTATTGGGCTATTGGTTTGATGTGAAATTCAAATGGTTGCATGAAAATAGAGCCACTGATGCTCTATCTTGGACAGAGGAAAAACTTATGTTGCAGTTTCTCTAGTCATGTACAGTTTGGGAGGAGGGAAGAAACATTACCAAATGAGTTCAATAAGATCCTTACCTTAGTAAAGTAATACAAGTTGTGTATACAGGAATAAATCCCGACATTAAACCCCCTTACTCATAGGGGAAACTCTAATATAAGGGTTGATTGGTAATTCTTGATTCTTCATAATGAGTGCCAAAACTACTAGATGAATTCCATAAAACACCATAAAGGGGTTATTTAAGGTTCTAAATACCATATTGAAAATTGGCATCCAATTTTTATTCGTTTTTCATGAAGAGACATGTGAAAACAATTATACAAAAATATGTGGTTTTTAAATGCTATATGTATTCTAATTAATATCCATTAGGTCAATTATAACCTTTAGAAATTCCAAAAGTTATGTGGTTTGATCTTTCCAAGGATGCAATTATGGGGTTTTTGAAGTCAATAGGGTGTGAAGTTGTCTAGTAGTAGTCGATAGGCTCTCTATATATTCCCACATCATCTTATTAAAGTCATCCTTATAGTAAAATTAATGTCTTAGGTGTTCATGTGAGCGGTATTCTGCTTGCATAAAGTTCTAGACTCTATCATCCGTGATTAAGATCCCATTTTTATCAACCATTTTTATATAGGTTTATTCCAAATTCATGGAATAAAATTGAAGACAAGTCCTGTATAAGATCAACATACCCACTACCAAATGAATGTGTTCAATCGCTTACTCAAAACATACTTATGATCTATTGTAATAGAACAACCTAAAGGATGGTCTTATTGGTTATAATAGGTTGATTTGAGTTATAGAACTAAATAGAATGAATATATTAACACCACTCCATTGGAAGTGGTGTCTAAGAGGAAACCATGCACTATTTTTAGTTTTATACCATATGAATTATGGGTTACTGTTATGGATTCAAATGTGACAGAGCGAGATAAGAATTAAAAAAACTCAAACACCACTTTTCATGGTCACAATACTATATGAAGAAACCAGCTAACTACCATATGTGTAATGTTTCATTTCAATTAGGGGATCAGTTTCATTTGAAGATTCTTCTCTATAATCAATAGTCACTCACCAAATAGATTAACCATAAATTTTCTGTGCATTTTTATGGACCATTAATCATCCTTAAATTTATTGGATATATGTAATATTATATTGATTATCCACTTTGAACTAGAATAAATATCCTCTTCCATATTTCCCAACTCAAAAAATTTATAGAACTGATGACATTACACCCTACACAATCCACTAATTTATATGGGATTTTATTGATTGGATAGAATTAGATGAATTTCAATATTGGTGACTTCTGAGGAAAAAATGGAATAAAAAATATGTAGTGTATTATAAAATTATAGGGTTCCCTAATATAGCAATCTATGTGGAAATATTAATTAATCATATCAAACTAATTTTTTTTATTCGATATTGGGGACAATAATATTCTCTAAGGAGTGGTGAGTAATAGATTCTTAGATAGGCAAGGAGATTGGAAGGTATATTATATAATGGGTAAAAGAGTCCCAATAGTGGAAGATATAGGGGATAGTTAAAGTATTCTAGCACACATGATGGGGTGGGGGGTTATAAGTGTTCTTTAGGAGCAAGAATGTGTTGGTAATATTGTTTGTTATAATTTAAAAAGTCTTTATTGGATGAGAGAGTTGGAGGCCTCTTGTGTATCTTCTTATTTTCAAAATTTTCCTCCTCCACCTATAATTATAGTTCTTCATAGATTATATACATAAAAATTATTCCACTCAACATGGACTTTTTATAAGAGGATTCCAAAAATGAAAGAATAAAAAATATTTTAAAATAATATTAGTAGCTAATAGAATTAAAAACCAAAATTTTTTAAAAAAATTACTCTTTATTGTGATTTATTTAAAAATTTTGTCACTTTTGTTATGAAAAAACTTTAATATATTAGATTACTTTTTATTAGTGATAAAAAACACATGAAAATATTCTTTTGAAACTAAAATAACAATTATTTTTAGTCAATGTTTTTATATTTGAAACTAAAAATATTATTTATGTTTTGTCTATTGGGGATTAAAAACTATTTTTATCTACTATGACAGCACTATAAAAAAAATTATTCCCTTCATAAGTGCTGGAATTCATTATAATTGTTTCTATTTGGGCTATTTTTTGTGTTGGATTGGGTTCTATTTTCTAAATAAATTGATTATTAGTTTTATTGAACTTAAAAAAAATCAGTGAACTTTTATTCACACTATGGAAACTAATTTTTCTTTTTAAAAATAATTTTTACTAGAAAAAAACATTGCAGCACCCTTAAGAGAGAGAATAGAGTGAAAATGGAAAACTTAGGGGAAATAAAGGATGAAAATAAAAATGAACAAAACATTCAACATTATTTTTGGAATGAAATTATTGGGAGCCCTAAACATAGAGAGTATTAAATCCAAGTCATTTTGAGAAAACCATAACGTGTTAGAATTTTTCAATGGTTTAGGAACTACGATATTCAGAAACCATATCTTTTATAACTACCCTCTTTTAATTTTTTTCACTTTCCTTCATTGGGGACATTATGGAGTTGTAGTTACCTCTTCTAGGATTGAGTGAGAATTAGTCGTGGATGGGGTTTTTCTATTTTCCATGAAAAAAACTACTAGTAATTAGATCCTTAAACTTTATGAAATCAATTTGGACACTTAATATAAACAATAAAATTCATTACTTGTGAAATTATATCCCAAATGGATGAAACATGAACCTAGGATTAAGATATAGGGGTCCATGTAAGATGAGGGTGTATTATTTCATGAAGCTTGGGATATGTTTATAAATCTTCAAAGGTAGTTTCTACACCAATAACTTCTATTACACTTTCTCATGGATTCATTTTTGGATTGACTCATACCATCATGTCAAAAGATAGTTAACCAAGTTGTAAATGGAAACTTTTCTAATAAGATGAATGAGAAACTCAAGTGAATATATAATATACTATCATAATATTCTCAAAAAAACATTCTAGGATAATAAAGGTCAATAGGGTTGAGTTTATCTCTTATTCATAGATTTTTATAAATGTTATTCACAATGAAATTTAAAAAAAATATTTAATCATTAGCATCTCAAAGCACCAAATAAGTCAGTTTTCAAAATCGAGAGAGATATATTAGGGAGAAATGAGTTTTTTGGAATTTTTGGATATTATAATCATTTTTTTAAACTATGAAATACCAATATATCCCATTGAGAGTTTTAGTTTTACCTGTTAAGGGGTAAAACAATAAGGAAATTTTGATCATTTTTCAAACCATTATAATTATTGTTACAAAACCACACAAATATTTAATGGAGGTACCAAGGGGTGATGACAAACCTGATTTATCTTGGTATTCAAATCAAAATAAACTTCAATTTAAAAGTGGTGTTAATTTTTCTAATTCTTAGGTGAATTTAGAGGGTCTAGTGAAATAAGTTTTTTCCAAAATGGTGTATCAAAAGGATGAATTTGATACTAAGATAAATTAAATGAATCAAATTAATTAATATATAATTAATAGATTATAAATGTAGATATTTAAAATCACTATGATCTTGAGTGACATATATGAATTTAGGCCACCAATTAAAACTTAGGTTAATCTACGGGAGAATATCATGTCTATCATAGTATCGGGAGGCTATGATACTTTTGAAAATTCTAAGAAACTACTTGGATACTAAGAAGTCTATAAACTCTTTAGAACATGATAAAGTGATAAAATCCAATCCCAAGATCACCCATTTATACAAAATATAAAATATAAATATTGGAAATGGGTAACAGTATAAATTGGGTACCTTACACAAAAAACATTATGCAATTTTCCTCCATTCTTTATGACAACCACCAAGGAATGATCAAAGGACCCTTACCTTCATAGTGTATCCATAGGTTGTTCCTGAATCATCTATCATATGGATGAAACTCAACCTTTTATCATAGTGTTATAAAACCTCATACTTGAGAAAGTATTAGGTTAGAGTATTGGGAATATAGGATTCTCGATCGTGGGTAGTCTAACATGCATCATTCATCCAATATAAAAAATTATAAATAGTGATGTTTGTTTTTGCATTACTAACATTTTAAAACAACTATAATTCATTTATTGACATTTTTAAGCATCCATAATTAACGATATTTATAATCATTTCTAAATTAGTGACACCTCATTTAGAAATGTTTTCTAGAAACATTAGCAAATGAACATTGATAAATTTTTTATGTTTTAATGTGATGCTTATTTGAGATACATCATTTGCCTACATTTTCTATAAACGTTAGAAAATAAACATCACTAAATTACACGCTATTTACCAAGATTTTTTTGAAACATCTGTACTTTTTTGAACTATGAAAATGTATTTTTTTTATATGTGCCCCACCCTCCCATCCAGTTATAGCCCTCTATCATCTAATTCCCACCATAAAATCCCACCCCCTTCTATATTGTACTTTCCCCTTTCCCTATATCCCATATAGATCCCACCGTCCCACCATCTCATATAGCCCCACCCATCCAGTACCCGCCTCTCTCCCATCTAGTTCTCACCTCACCGACCCCTCTTCTATCCTGCTACACATCACACCCCCACCCCAACACATATGTCCCATGTTTTCCACATCACACCTGTCCCAGTGCATCCCTCCCTTTCCATACCATAATGCTCCCTACCCAAAAAAAAATGGATTCTCGTCGGAATCGAATCGGGTATCAACCAACTATCAGGAAATAACCCTACCAACTCACCAATTTAAATTATTGTTATATAACCATATTTTGTTCTATATATATATATATATATATATATTTCAGTATTTCAAAAACTAATATATATATATTGTGTCTGTTTTTATATTATATATATATTTTATATATTAATACATATATGTATATATAAATATATATCTAGGTATGTGTGTGTACACACACACACATAATTAGGTACTTTTAAAACACTAGTACAAATGATACCAAAATAGTCACGCTTTATTAAAAACATGACTAATTTTATAATATTTAATTGTATTATGTTATATATATATACACACACACACATTTTAATATTTAATATTATATATATATATACATTTTATATTTTATGTATATATTTGTGTATATATATATTATGTTAAATTTATATATGTGTTTATATTTTATGTTATATATATATGTGTGTGTGTGTGTTTTTTTTATTTTATGCTTATATGTATATATGTTTATATTTTATATTAGAGTTATATATATATGTTTATATTTTAGGTTAATTTATATATTTATATTATATATATATATATATGTCTGCTCGTGTGTTTATATTATATATATATATATCTGTGTTTGTGTGTGTGTTTATATATACATGTATATTTTTTATATGATTATATTAACATATATAGTTTATATGTATACATGTATATATGTTTATATATATTTGTGTGTGTAAAAATATATTTGTATGTATGCATATATATAATTATAATTATATACATACATACAAGAAAATATATATATATTTATATATATATAATTATCCATGTTTTAAAATATCGGTAAAAATGTCCCAAAAATAGTAACATTTTTTAAAAAGATGACTAAATTTAAAATATATATGTTTTTTATATACAAATATATGAATATATACATATTTATATTTATATACCTGTGTGATTATATATATATATATATATATATATATGTTTATATACATGTGTCGGTGTTTATATATATTAATATATATATAGTCTCTAATTTAACGACGTTTTTTAGAAATTGTCGTTAATTTAGTGACAATTTTCAAAAAAGTGTCCCTAATTTAGTGATTTCTTTTCATGAAGCGTCGCTAATTTAGAAATGATTTTCCATAAGCATTGATAATTTAGGGACATTTTTTCAGGAAGCGTTACAAATTTAGCGTTGCTTTTCATGAAGCGTCACTAATTTAGGTATGTTTTTTGGGAAGCGTTGATAATGTAATGAATCTTTTCACTAAGCGTCGATAATTAAGAGACACATTTCACAATGTGTTTCTAATTTAGTGATTCTTTTCATGGAGCATCGCTAATTTAATAACTCTTTTCATGGATCATCTCTAATTTATCAATGATATTCATGGAGCATCGCCAATTTAGTAGCGCTTTTCACGGAGTGTTTCCAAATTAGTGACACTTTTCACAGAGCGTCACTAATTTTGCAACAATTTTCATGAACTGTTGATAATTTATCAATTATTTTCATCAACAATCACTAATTTAGTGATGCTTTTCAAGAAGCATCTCTAATTTAGAGACGATTTTCAGGATGACTTTCTAATGTTGGGATGTTTTTAGGAAACATAACTAATTTAGGTACATTTTTCAGAAGCATCACAAATTTATTGACTTTTACTGAAAGGCATCGTTAAATTTAAAAAAATTATTGATCCCTATCATTGTATGGTAGTGGAGTTAGGTATACTTTTGGATGATCTCTATTTAATGCATGCATTTACTCATGCATACAACACGTGAGTCAATGTAATTTCTTCTTCTTTCACTACAAGTATGAATACAATAGTCTACCCATGTCACATATCATGTAATGATTCCTTTAATGGTAGCTAATGTATAGGAGTAATTAGTGTTATGATTTTAATGCCTCATTTCTTAAAATATATCATCGTAGTTCCAAATAAAATAAACCTCACCATTAATGCAACTAAATTCCTTCCTTGATGTCTAATACTCTAGAAAAATAAATGATTATGATACATTATATCATGTGATACAAATCTGGCATGATTATCTTTCTTGAAACAAGTCACCTTTAGTTCTATGATTACTTGCAATCATATAAAACGAACTAGAAGTCTGGCCATATGATGTGACCAATCGTATCCTATAATTGAATGAGTTGTTTTTACTAAAATCATATTTCAAGCATATATTATGACATCCCAATCATAATATATGATATAACCTATATGAATCTCATGCATATGCCTTTAGGGAATATATCTCCTTTAGAAACATCATAGTAAAGTCCACAATGATAATTTTGATGTGTTTGGTAAAAAAATATGAAAAAAAACAATATAGAAAGGTGGATAGAAAGGTCTAAAAAAAGCTAGAATTTTCTCCTTCAACTAAAAGTAAAAGAAAATTGAGTTCAAATGTATTTAAAACCAAGATTTAAAGAAGGATGAGGAGGAGAGTGTATGTGGCATGATTAATTGTTTTCCAACCATTCCATTTCTTCAAGGATTTTATAAAATTAATAATATACTAAACTCTATCAAGTTTACTTATATGTTTAAATATCATAATATAAATTTTCTATTCATTACCTTTTTGGTTCATATTCCATCAATTCTTACATTTTTTAGGATCATAATCACTGATGAGAAAGCCTTGGAAGTTATTTCTACATTTTTTTTTAGAGGAGTTCACTATTTCCATTAAAAATAAATTCACCTCCTAAAATTATATACTTTGTAATATGAATCATTCTTTTTAGAATAGATAGTAATAGAGAGAAAATATATTTCTTATGGCCTTAGTGATGGTTCTAGACTCATTCAATTATCTCTGACTAAGCAATTGAAACCTAGAGAAATTAATGTAATACCGGTTAATATTCCATTATCTAATAGGTCTATTACTTACACTATTGAAATGGTACATTATATCGGGGTCAAGTTTGGTGATCGATTCATCTAACCGACTTTTTGATTTTTGAAATTGAGTGTGATAAGGTTGTTCTTATTATTTTAGGTAGGCTATGTATGGTCCTAGAATTCCAAATCCACTGTTTTGTTTGCCTAAGGATCAAAGGTATTGAGATGGATTTTGGAGGTGATCCAGATGTGAGAGTTGAATTTTAACCATCATGTGGGTCACCACTCCATGGAAGTAGGCATGGTGTTATCCATGGTGGTTGTCATTCAGAGGTCTAGATGTTGTTATGCCATTTTGGTTTGTCATTTTGGATATTTTCCATTTTTAGCTAGTCCTACGGTGTTTGGTGTTCCATTAAGAGTGAAATGTATAAGTTTTCTATTTTGGAGGTAATATTCTTTGGAATGATTCCCTCTAAAATTTTTGGTAGGGCTTGATGTCGTAGTAGAGAGAATGGTGTCACAAAGTTCTTCAGATGTTTCCCTATTGTAAAACAGCACTACTAAAACACCTAGGTGGGTTGGGTGTGGTGGCATGTAGTTGAGGAGATGTTTATTTTCATTAGGAGGAGGTAACTGAAGATCTGGGTTTCACCACATTGAATTATTAGATATGGATTTCTAAAACAATGTGGTAATTTTCCCAATGTCATATAGGGTGGTCTTGGTGGGCACCTGGGTGTTGGGAAACTCAATATGCCATGTCATGGTGCATGGTGTGGTGGAATTCAAATAATATTTAATATATTTTTAAAGGTTCATGATGCTTAGAGGGTAAAACATGAAAATAATATCTCACTTTGACCAAAGGAACCATAATCATGGTATAAGTCACCATGACGTAGTAGAGGACATTCAAGATTAATCTATAAATAGAGGTTCTATAATGTCTTAGTTGAATTTTTTTCTCTTCCATTAAACCCTAGCTTAATCATAGGCCCTATTTTTCCGCTCTAACCATTTCTCTTGAGATTTTAAACCTCTCGGTTCATTGGGATCAAACTCTCTTGATTTAAGGTTTTATCTTCACATATTCTCATTTTCTTACTTATTTCCTTTCATCCCTAAGGTTTCTATGATAAGTATTCTTTTGTTTTTAGTTGACATTAATGGATGGTATAATGGTGGTTTTTTATGGTTATGTTCTATGGTGTTTTCTTTTGAGTTGGGTGGTGATTTATTCCTCAATTATTTCATTCAAGAGTGGTTACTTCCTTGAAACTCTGAATTGGGGTAGATGAATCATTACATCTACTTTTTTATATCCAAGTGTGAGATTATCATATAATAGTTTCTATGATTAGTGGCAGAATTAAACTAATTGAATATAATAAAATGAAATAAGAATGAATCATAAGGGTATTATGTTCACATGTTGTGATACTATATTGATGATGCCTCCTAATATTTGTTAGGTAGCATGATGCCTAATTTTTGTGTTATTTATTTTTTAGAAAGATTGATATTCTTAAAATTGGTTAAACCAATGTAAGGTTGGGAAATATGAAGTAATTTATGAACTAAGAATTTGAATGTAATTTTTGTTCATCCTTGAAAGTTGTTTAATATGAAATTATTCATGAAGTAAGTTTATAGTTGATTCTTTGATATTTTTGGTTAAGGATTATCAGTTTCTTGTTTTTGAAAATTATGCATAATGAATGATTAAATTCATGATTACAATGAAAAACGTTTTTTAATAGAGATAAATGTTTGGGGTATGATATCCCATTATTGTTTTTTAAAATATTTTATGATTTGGATTAATTTCCTTAGTTTTCCCTTAAACTTATGTGATAAAAATATATTTTCTTGTTATGTATTCATTATCTAGGATGATATATCCCTAACTGTGATGTGTTGTGAACCTAGTATGGTTGGGATATTTGGTGACAAATCGATGGGAATGGGTGAAATTTTTTTATGATAGGGCTTCATGATTTTTAGATTACTGTGTTGGATTATCTATCAGTTGATTGGTATGGGTTGAGAGATGGGATTTCCCATATTGATTGTTGTTTTCTTTTGTTGTATGGTATTTTAGATGATAATTTTTATAGTTTTAAACTACCTTTTATAGTTGGCCTATTAACCGTGAGTGCATTACTATAGTAGTAATTTAGGCCAATCCATATAATACTCGAATTATGGAATTATCAATGAGTAATAAATGAAATCATGGGATGGGTGTTAATGTTGTTTATATGGAATAACAGAAACCATGGGGTCATTGTAATGAATACTCTAAGAGAACAAAATGGAAATTGCGAAATTATAATGTGAATTATAAAGAATTATGGATTTTAATGAAATTAAATAATTAAAATATAATTCCTAATGGGTTTAACAAATGAATTAATATTACTAGCTAAACTACTAAATGAAGATGGGTAATAATGTGGAATCATAATGTTTATGTGTTTGTATAATATCCAGTTCCATAGACCATAGGAGTGGTAGCTGAGTGTCATTTGGGATGATAGTTATAGTTGAGTATAAGTCTAGGTATTTTTCCTTAATTGATCATGTGAAATATATTCATTATATTCTCTAAATTTATATACTCCCCACTTGATTTAGATAAACTTATCGATGCCCAAATGTTTTGGGTTTTAGGTGTTTTCCCTAACATCCATGTTAGTTAGGGTAAATGTTCAAGTTCTCCCCCCACTCTCCCTTAAATCATAGAACAATGTGTAGGCATGTATTTTTGGACATTCCCCACTGGACTAACTCTCTCGCATCATCGAGTTGTGCCTCATATTATCATGATTTTGTGGTTCCGTGTTCCCACTTTCTAAAGGTGGGCAACCGATCACCACCAAGTATGGAGGTGTTGGATATTTTGATCAAAATTAGATGATAGTATCAATAATAAAAAACTAGGTTTATCCAATGCTAAGGATTTAATATCACTTTCTATAAACATTGTTAAGGACCCCATTTTCCAGTGTTAAAAAAAGTGTTGTTAAAGGGGGTCTTAACAATACTTTTTTAGCGCTGTTAAATGGGGTCTTTAACAGTGTTAAAAAAATATCTATTAAAAGGGGACCTTTATGAGTTATTTTTTACAATCATTGATAAATTTCCACCCTTTATTAGTGCTTTTAAAACAGCACAGATAAATGGAGTCATTTATCAACACATGTAAAAAAACATTTATAAAGGGGTGGTTTATCAGTGACTTTTTTAGTATACGTGATAGGGGTGTACTTGAAAAAAATATTTCATGAAAAATAATAAATTCATATATAAATATAAATATAAAATATATTTCTTAAAATTTGTTTTAGATAAGGTAAATAGGCATTTCCACTTAATATAAAAGATATTTAGTGAAAATAGCTTATAAAAAAAAATTAAAACTAAATTTTTAATTAATAATTTCCTTATTAGTACTGAGTAAGAGTCATTTAATATAAATTTGAAGATTAAAAAAATCAAAAAAAATATTAAATTATCTAAAATAAGTTGAAAACATAACTCAAACTTTTGACGGTCATAATTTTTGATCTCGGTGTTCGTTTAGGCTCTACCACATATCAAATCGAATCTTGTGACGAGATCTATGCCATAAATTGTTTGTTCTGAGCACAATAGACGCATTGTAGTAGAGGGTGATATATTAAAATTTCATTCACTAATCATTTCCCAAAACCAAGAAGAATGTTCTTACACATCAAATTTATAATTAATTTATTTAATATCTGAAAAAATAAAAATCTAGGATTAGAAACATTCTTAATCGATGATTTTTGATTTTCCAAAAAGGCCCTTTCAAAATTCATTTGTTGAAATTTTGAGGATCTAGGGGTTTAATCAATATATAGTTTATCCGTACATGCTCCAATTATTTCTGATAAATTCCACTCATTCTCTGGGTGCTAGTGAGGTGAATTGAATGTCTTGTGTTGTTTGCTCTTGATTGATCATTCTTTAGTCTGCAAGAAATTATCTCTTGGGTTACTCATTATTGAGAGGGAGAGTGGAGGAGAAGTTTAGAGAGAATAAATTGTTTAAAAAAATTATCTATTCACAAACTAGTAATTGGTTTGGAATTAATTACACGACAGAGATACACTACAAAAAAATATAATTTAGTGACGTGTTTAGGGATGTTTTTTAAAAACGTCTCTACTTTTTTAATTTATAAATTCTTTTCAGGAAACATTGTAAAATTAGCGATCTTTCCTAAAAATGTCTCTTAATTAACTACTCTTCCTGAAAACGTCATTAAATTAGCAACGCTTTCTCAAAAGAATCGCTAAATAAGAGACACTTCCTAAAAAACATAACTAAATTAGCAATGATTTGTGAAAATAGATGCCAAATTAGAAATGGTTCCTGAAAAGAGTCACTAAATTAGCAATGCATCATGAAAAGTGTTGCTAAATTATCTACGCCTTCTTAAAAGTGTCCCAAAATTAGGGATTCTTTTTGAAAAGAGACGCAAAATTCTTGATGCTTCATGGAAATCCTTGCGAAATTATCGACTCTTCCTGAAAAGAATCACTAAATTAGCGATGATTCCTGAACAAACTTGTTAAATTAAAGACATTATATATATATATATATTAATATATATAAACACTAGCGCATTTATATAACCATACATATATATATATATTCACACACACACACACACATATATAAATATATATGCATATATTTATATTTAAAAAACATATATATTTTAAATTTAGTCAAATTTTTGGAAAATGTGGCTATTTTAGGCAAATTTTTACTCATGTTCTAAAACATGGAAAGTTAGATATATATATATATATATGAATTTATGTATGTATGTATGTATGTATGTATATAATTATATATATTCATGAAAACACATACATTTTTCAACACACGTATATATAAACATATATATATATATATTAATATAAACATATATAATATAGACATATATATATATTTAAACACACACACACAGAGATATATATAATATAAACACACACACAGATATATATATATATATAATATAATATAAATATATAAATTAACATAAAATATAAACACATATATATACATATAATATAAAACATAAGCATATATATGTATATAGATATAAAATAAATATATAAATATATATATAATATAATAAAAAATATAAAATATAAAATATAAAATATAAAATGTATATATATATATGCAATATTAAATTTTAAATATTGAAATTTGTGTGTGCGTGTGTGTGTAACATAATACAATTAAATATTATAATTTTAGTCATGTTTTTAAGAAAAGATGAGTATTTTAGTAACATTTGTACCATCATTTCAAAAGTTTCTGATTATGTTTTTGTACACACACACACATATATATATTAATATAAACATATACATACATTAATATAAACAAAAAATATATAAAAAATTTAAATATAGATATATATATATATAATATAAACAAATATATATCTATATATTAAATATATATATATATATATTTATTATTTTTTATGATACTAATATATATATATATATGAATGAAATACAATTATATAACAATAATTCAAATAGGTGAGTTGGGAGGTTTATTTCATGATAACTGCTAGATACCCAATTCGATTCCTATGGGAATCCATTTTTCTTGGGTTGGGAGCGATGTGGTATGGGAAGGGAGGGATGTAGTGGGGTGGGGTGATATTGAAAACATGGGACGGACATGTTGGAGAAGGGGTGTGATGTGGAATGGGATGGGAGAGGGGCAGGTGAGGTGGGATTTGTATGTGAGAGGGGCGGGTACTGAATGAGTGAGGGGGACATGATGATGAGATGGTGGGAAATGGATGGGATAAAGGGAGAGTGGTGGATACAAGATGGCAGTGGGGAGAGGACGGGATGGTGGGAACTGGATTAGAGAGGGGCGGAGAACTGTATGGGTGGGTGAGGCACAATTCAAAAAATATATATTTTCATAGTTCAAAAAAAACCGATGTTTCCAATAAATGTTGGTAAATAACATTTAATTTTGTGACCTTTATTTAATAAATTTTTTAGAAAACTTCAGAAAATGATTTATAGCTATTTACCGACAACATAAAACATCACTAATATAGATATTTTTATTCACCGACATTTCCATAAAACGTCACTCAATAAGGTGTCTCTAATTTAGGGATGATTTAAAGAGTCTCTAATTTAGTGATGCTTATAAACATCATTAATGAGAGACACTTTCAAACATCTCTAAATTAGTGATGTTTCAAAATGTTTCTAAATTACTGACACCTCATTTACCAACATTTTTTTTCACACATTGGTAAATGAATAAACAAGGTTTTAAAACATTTCTAATGTTAAAAAATGTTACTAATTATCATTTTTTATAGTGATAGTCATCTATTTATAGAGATATAATTTTTGTTATAAAAATTAATTTTGTAACAACTATTAAATATAATTATAATGATTAATGAAATATCATTCCACATAATAATAATAATACTATTATTTTTTTTTGTGCCAACTTGTACAAAATGGATAAATAATATTTACCAGCTCGTAAATAATTATATTATCACCAGACACGGTCTTTGTCCATTCGAACTCCTCTTTAATTTATTAAACACCCAAATAAATATTTTATTCTCTTAAATAAATATTTTATTCACAAACTAGTAAATAAATATTTTTTAAATATTCAATTAAATAAATATATATTTTATTCATAATTTAGTGAATAAATATTTATTCAATTTATGCAATCAATATAACATGAATAATATTATTCCTCAGTCTTGAGAATAAAATTTATTCCCCTAATTAAATTAAAATATAATTTAATAAAGTACAATAAAAACACTTATTGTGTGACCATTTTGGATTCTTCTGCATTCTCATTTGGAGGGATTACCTAATGTCCAAGATTACTATGTAGAAAAAAGTCAAGACACCCAAGAGAAAGAACATAAAATCATAGTGATGAAAACCACATATGAATGATCACTATGTAATATAATCTCATCATCACAAAAACTCATCAATTAGGTTGCAAGATAGTGTCATCAACCTATATGATTGATACATCATTCATTGATTGTCTGAATTAAAATCATTGTTAAACCATGAACATGGAATTTAGGGAGACAGTTCGATTTCAATAAATGGAATGAGATATCAACTTCCATAAAGTTGGAAGGGACAAATCCTTCCTTGACTTAACCATCAATAACATTTCATTATTGATTCACCCATTATACCCTACTTCCCACCAACATATGGCGTGACTGTTTTCATCGGAAAATATAAGTGCACGACTCATGAAATTCATTAATTATAATCTTAAATTATAAAGACCATTACTCATGCTCACAGATATGAATATCTGATGAAACAAAAACATGCAGAATTTCTACTGGAAGGTCTGTTCTCATAATTTTCCATCTTTGAGATTACCTAGTGAAAACTTTATGAGAAGAATTATCATCTACTTATGAGTACTCGCACGTGATGGTCTATATAATATGTGTCCCAAGATAGTATATTATAAACTAGAGAACTATATTATGAATATAGTCATATCACTTAAAGGTTCTCATCATAGTGGGTAACTACTATGACCTTATCAATATGACACATACTCTGATAAATTATTACATTAAAGACATGGAAAACAATGAACAATATGTAATAAGTTATTTAATTTAATATTTAATAAATAAAATGTTCAAATAATCATAGCACAAACATTTGGTTCTAGAACAACAACTCTGACATCAATGACATAGTTAAAACTTTTTCAAATTTTTCGAGGCCAAAAAAGGCCCATAAGGCCTCCAAAATTGAGTTTTTAGTTGGGGTTCCCCAATTTTTTTAACATTTGGTGGATTTTCAGCCTCATTTATCTTAGGTATTGTTTCCTTTTTTATAGATATTGAATTTATCCCTAGGGATTACATTCATAATGATATTATGAATTTTAGATTTTATCATCTTTTACAGCAAGATTTTATTTATAATTAAATATATGCATGTTTTTTATTTAATTATAATAAATTACACATATAAATACATATATAATTATATTTACATAAATATTTATATTATAATATATGAAAATCATTTCATATTCTATAAATGTATTTGAAATAATATTTAAACATTTTTTACATTATACATATATATTTATAATATTTATATATACATGTATGTGTATTAACAAATAGATATATATTTATATTATTTTCTAGTATATATATATCATGCACACACACATATTGTATACATGTATTTAAAAATAATTATATAAATATATAAATAAAAATATATATGTGTATATATATGTGAATATATATTTATAAATAAATAGAAATATCATTGAACAGACAAAAAAAATAACACGGTCTTGTGGTAATGGCATTCCATCTTCGAAGGAGAGGTGCATAGTTTGAATCCTGGCAAGTGCGCATGAGGTTGGAAATTCGTAAAGCACTGATAAAAGGGCTGGTGTGGTGAAAAGAGTTGATAAAAGGTAAGAGAGCACTATTAAAGGTGTTGTGGAAGCAATAATAGAGGGGTCAGGCTTATGGACATCCAAAAAACAAAATTTTACCCCATTTAATAGCACTACCTTTATCATAATTAAAAAATCATTGTTAAAGGCCCACTTTAACAACTCTAAAAAACCACTGTTAAAAGGGCCCTTTAACATCACTTGTTTAGTGTTAGAAAAAGATGCAGACTTTTAACGACGCCCAAATTATTATTGATTTTTGTGTTGATAAATGCCTACTCAAGCACTATTAAGGGCCTCTTTTGTTGTAGTGGATGTTTTCCATTCCCTCTATAGATTACTACATGGAGTTCATTTATTATTCTAGATCTCCCTCATATATTTGAGTTAATTTATTGAATCTCATTCCCAATTCCATCTACAAGTGTACAACAATTAATTACATCACTAGTATCCTTATCAGGGTGAACACATTCTACTAGAGAAAATTATTCTTTATGAACCATTAGACATTATTGTGTATGTTGGGCATCTGAAAATATCTTCTTCAAGATAGTTCGTGAGGTAATCCTATTTTTTATGTAGGTCATATCAGGTTAGGGACCTAAGATATCTTGTACTCGTCATATAAGGATACTTATTCTCATTGTATAAGGCATACTAGGGTCATTTCTTAAAGAAACCCTCGATGATCACTAGAGGAAACAAATGATCCTCATATCAGGAATCATGTTATCATCAAAAAAGAAAACTTGGGCATGTCACCAAAGTCATCCATGGATCATCCCCATTGGCATCCTGTTCTCATCACATATGATAAGAATATTAGGCTTGTTACATGAGGGGATAATTAAGAGTCCCATCCTCATAAGATAGACCTATTATGCTCATAACATAAGTAATATCATGCTCTTCACGTTATTCCTCAATTTCTCATCACACTATTTAAAGAACTTAGGCTCGTCTCTTAAATAATGGGCATTGAGCTCCCATGATTTCCATATATTCTTCTTTTTTCTCGTCACATAAGACATATCATGCTCATCCCATGAGGCATGCAGTGATTCCCACACAAGGTAAATAACTTTGTCTCATCACCTATGTAAAGGGATTAATGATATCATGCTCATCGTAATGTAATATTATACACATCACATAAGGCTTCCCTTACTCATTAAATTGGGTTGGGTTTTTGTTGCATCAAGTGGGTTCCATACGCTCATCACATATGACCTCTTAAACTCTTCACACAATATAATGGTATTAATATGATTTTCATGTAAGGAAGGTTCATAAGTTTGATGTTTAGTGGAGATGCTTCCACATACACTAATCATGTAGGGTTCTATCGAAGGTTATCATCCAGTAACAATTACATATAAACACACATCATGTAGTGGAGGTAATAGTTGATCATCCTATGGGGATTGTCCATATACATTCATTATGTAATGGAGAGCATAGGTTAACATGTAGTGGGGATGACCCAATAATTTGTAGTCGTATAGAGTCTTTGGGGAAAATTTATTGAGTTGTTTAGTATGATCCATAAATATGATCAGTATTTAAAGAAGTTGGGCATGGATTGATTCAACAATAATCTATAAATCTTATTGATTTTGATGCTCACAAATAGCTTTCTTTTTTTTCTAATAAAGTTAATTTATGCATTTTTTAGGAATATATATATCATGAATATATGTATCTTTTTGATAGAATACAATGTTATGGGATATGCTCAAGAAGTTTTGTTCAAACCCTACGTTCGGTGAGTAAATGTATAGATCATCATCCATATGATGAATAGTAAGCGTATGGATTATAAATTTTATACTTGAATAGAAATATGGAATATATATCTAATGTTGAATATCTATATAATGTTGATGTTTAGAATCCCTATTCATACCCTACATTCAGAGAATGTACATATGGTTAATCAAAACTACGTTTGGAATAAACCTTATAATGGAAGGATGAACGTATGGATTCTTATCCAAATAGTAATTGTGATCCCAATATTCTGTTGAGATGAAAGTATGGTTCATGAACTATACATTTAAAGGAACCCTACACTATGAAAAAGAACCCTAATCTACCTAAAGGAACCATATGATACGCAAAGGAACCCAAAAATATACTGTTCAACCCTAAGGTTTTCTATTCAATAATTGAGATTTAAATCAGTGATTTTACATGTATTTTGAAATGTTATTGCTAGAAAATTCAATACTATATTATGACTAATTCAAAATCTCATTATGATTGATTCAAAGAACTACATGCAATGGAGAAAAACACTCTTATTCTTAAGGGAAGTTATGAATCCACTGGTCGATTCAATTATGAATATCACTTTCTATCAGATGACATTTGTGGATTTAAAAGACTAGAAGAAAAGATAATTATTACTCTATAAATATCAGATCATCTCTTTATGAACTAATTTTTTTTGAAAAGAACTTTATGAATGATAGAAATTATACACTAATAAGATCAATTTTTTTGTCTGTTCTAAAGAACTACACTTTGGAGACCTGCATGTTTCATATACTACTATTTCATACTATTATTTCTTACAGATCATTTTTAACAAATAATTCTTATAAAATATTTATACTTGATGACACTTATTAGATAATAAAATCTATCTATTGTTAGTTTCTACTGCTACAACTTTGTGTTTAAACTTCCATTAAACAAACCAATATCTTGTGATTTATTGTAGTTAAAACTACTCGAACCTAGTCGTAGATTAAGTACTATATTCTTGCACTAAGATGTGGAAAAATAGTTCCCTATTATAGAACTAGAATTCCTTGTTATCCTTATTATAAAGGTTTCTACTTCCTTCACTCCATTTTGTATTTGAAGGAATTTCTATAAGAGGACCTTTCTAGTGAAAATCACTAAGGTCACAATGAGACCACTCTTTGAGAATATTAGGGGATATTTGTGCCCCAAACCATGATAAAATACTGTGTATCATCATTTACTATTTATCTACTACACATATATATTACATAAAAGAACATTTCATATCTGCATAAATCTCAAATAGATTTCAAATCTAGAATCTATCAAGTTAATATAAAAGACACAATTCACACCTCTCTTGTGTATCTTTGTATTATTATAACCCAACAATTGGTATAAAAGGTGAGGTTTTTTGAAAAATAAAATTAGGCTATACTAAGATTAAAAGAATAAGGTTTATATAAAGTAGATATCAATGGATAATCCAAAAGATGGTATGTCTATGATGAGAGAACCATATTTTAATGGTGAAAAATGTGGATGCCGGAAATCACTCATGGCCATCTACCTAAAGAATTAGGGATTCAAAGTCTATTAAAATATCATCACTCCTTATGTAATTCCTGTTAAACCAGATACTTGGGATGTTATAAAAGAAGATCAATATTATATCAACTCAAAATAAACGAATGATATCATATGTGGACTTAAACCTGATGAATTCACTCGATTATCACAATTCCTTATTGCCTATGAAATGTGGCAGACAATAGATGTATCATATGAAGAAATAGATAACATCAGACTATTGAGGTATTTTATTGAAAAAATAAATTTTGACACCTTTATAATTTTCTATGGTGAAAGAATAACAAAAATGAAAATATGTTTAAGAGATATTTCAACAACATTTTTTCCTTGGTAGATCCCATCATTCAATCAGTTCAAGAGATAAAAGTTCTTGGAGTACTTCCCTATAAATGGATTGGAAAATCTGAAGCTATTCTACAATCATAACCTATCAAGAATTTAACAATGAAGGAATTAATTGGAAAATTGATGATTTAAGAAGTATAAATAAAAGATGAAGTTACATATCATAATATTTCAAAAGGGTAAATACTTCCTTTAAGGTGACATCACAAAAACTTGAAGGAAAATCAAAACAAGATGCTAAAACCAAAAAAATTCAGATTCCTGAGACTTTGAAATTGAAATGGATCATCTAGTTAGATAGTTTAGAAAAGTATACAACAATAAAAGAGGCTTTAGAAAAATATTTTAGAATGATGAAACATAACATAGAGAATAAGATTATATGAATGAAAAAATTTGGGTCACATCAGACATGATTTCCCCTAACTGAAATATGAATAAATAAGAACAGAAATAATATCAGAATAAAACTAATTATAAACATAAAGAGAAAAGAGCTATGAAAGCTACATGTAGTGTGTATAAAGACTCCAATATCTCTTCCAATTCTGATTCATAAAAATAGCCACCAAATATCATGGACAACATGTGCATTATGGCTAAGGAATAAGAAGAGGTACAAACCTATTACTCTTCTACTTATGACTCTGATAGTTGTTCAAATAGTAATATGAATACCTATTATTCAATTTTAAAAGATAAATATTATTCTATAATATATAATCACAATTCATTAAAAATATTCATAGTGTTTTTTATATGAAAGAGGAACAATGCTAAAATAACATCAAGAACTAATTGAAAATTTTAATTCATCTACCACAAACTCTATTGTTCATGTAAAAAGATAAAATAAGTACAGGATAAAGTAGAATATTATAACAATATTGTAAGTATTATAAATAAAATATAGAAAACATTGAATGAGATTCTTAGAAATAATATTATTAAAATAGAAAAATATATAATATGAACCAACGGTCAAAAATAAAAAATAAAAAAATTACTTTGTGCCCAGTTCTAAAAAAACTACCTACTTTTATTAGGGAATAAGAAGATATTAAACTAATAACTATTATTTAATAAATAATTAAATAAGTTTTATTAAAAAAAATTAATTTCTAGAGACATTTTTAAGCATGTAATATTAAGTCTAGGAAAATAAGGCCAATCTAGATTCCTTGATCTTTTCTTTCTCACACAATTGGACATAAGAAAATGTGGGTACTAAAACAAACCTATGTTTAAATGATTTTTAAGAAAAAGTACCTAGGAATAGAAATTCTATATCGTATATGGATAGTCATTTTTCTAGACACATGACTGGAGACTCATCAAATTTTTATACAGTAACTCAAATGGATGGAGGTCTAATAACTTTTAGTGACAATGAAAAAGGAAATATTGTTGGAGTTGGAACTGTTAGAGATCCAAATTCAAATCAAATCAATAATGTATTGTATATAGAAGGGATAAATAGAAAATTGATAAGTATTTCTCAACTTTTTGATGATGGATTTTAGGTTTATTTATATAATAATCCATCTTCAGTTTTCAAAGATAGACTTCTGAAATTTATAGCACCAAGAACAAAAAATATTTATACTTTGGATCTAAATTCCATGTGTAAATAGAAAGGGAGTTGTTTAAATACTTAAAAAAATAAGTCACATATCTGGCATAGGAGACTTGGACATTGATATATATATTCTTTACACAATTTATCTTATAAACAATTAATTTTGGATTTACCCAGTCTTAAATTTGACAATGACAGATTCGGTGACGCATGCAAAATCGTCAATCAAAATAAATCATATTTCAAATATATTAACAAAATTTCTAAATCTAAACCATGAGAACTTATCCATATATATTTTATTAGACCATATAGGGTAGAAAGTTTTGTTGGTAAATTATAGGTTTATGTTTTTTTAATGATTTTTCAATATTTACCTGAGTTTATTTTCTAAAACTCAAATTGAGTTATTCAATATTTCTGAAATATTTTACAAAATTGTTCAAAAAATGAATTTTAAAAAAATTTCCTTGAGAATTGATCATGATGGAGAATTTAAGAATCAAAAATTTAATTATTTATACTCAAACCTAGGTATTAAACACACTTTTTCTACACCAATAACACCTTAACAAAATGGGATTGCAGAAATAATAAATAGAATTATTCAATAAATAGCAATGACTATACTGAATTAATGTAGTATTCCAATCTATTTATTGGTGGAAGTTATAAGAACAACATTCAATTTCATTAATAGTGTTTTAATAACACCACTTATTAAAAATACACCCAAAGAAATCTAGAAGAATTTAAAACCAAAAGTAAAGTTTTTCAAAGTCAATGGATGCAAGGTGTATATCATAAATACTAAGGAAAACATGGAAAATTTGATCCATAAACTAATAAAGAAATATTTCTAGAATATTCTTCTTCTAATAAAGCCTATTGAGTTTTTAATAAAAATTAAAGGACTTTTTATGAATTAGTTAATGTGAAGTTTGATGAAACTGGCCATTTTATTAAAAAGACATATCAAATAGATGAAACTACCAACTCATTTGACAACATGAGACTTGATTCACCTAATACTAATTTTGAAAATAAAATTAATGAAATTTAGTATATATCAAAACAAAATGAAACTAAAGAACCTGAATGTGTCTTACCTAGATATTATAGAACCTTAAAGGACTACCCTGTAGAAATTGTTATAGGAAACCTCGATATATGATTTAAAACTAGATGAAATATAGGAAAATTATTTGAATTCTCTGCATTTCTATCTCAATGAGAACCTAAGTCTATTGAAGACTCGTTATAAGATGATATTGGTTATTATCCATGTAAAGTGGAGCTAAACCAATTCTATATAAATAAATTTTGGGATTTAATAGATAGACCGTCATATTATCTAGTAATTGGAACAAAATGGATATTTAGAAATAAACAGGATTATGAAAGGATCATAACTAGAAACAATGCTAGATTAGTAGAAAAAAGATAAAATCATGAATAATGAATACATTATGATAAAACCTTTGCACCTGTAGCTTTATTAGAAGACATTATAATCCTTTTATCTTATTCATCTTATATTAATTTTAAATTATATCATATTGATGTTAAATGCACTTTTTTAAAAGGAAATTTAATAGAGGAAGTTTATATTTAACAACCACTATGTTTTGAAAACCCTCACAAACCAAATTCTATTTTAAACATACCAAATCTCTTCATGGACTTAAACAATCACCTAGAGCATGGTATAAAAGATACAACACTTTTTTTGTTGGAAAATAAATTTTCTGTGCGATTAGTAGATCCTACTATTTTAAAGAAAATTATTTGTTCTATTAGTTTATTAATACAAATTTATGTTAATGATGTTATTTTTTGTCATAAAAATAAAAAAAACTTGTAATTATTTTTCAAATCTAATGGAAAAATAATTTGAAATGATTATGATGGGAGAATTGAATTTCTTTTTATTATTTCAAATCTATAAAAAATATTATGTAACTTTTTAAAATAAAATTAAATATATTATTGATTTATTGAAATATTTGGGACTTTAAAATAGTAAGAATTATATAACTCACATGTTTACCAATATAAAACTTGATTTGGATGAAGTTGGAAAACTAATTGACAATAAGTTATATAGAGGTATGATTGGTAGTTTACTATATCTTAATATTGGTACACTGGACATAATTTTTTATATGTTTATTTACTAGATATCAGTCAAACCCAAAAGAATCATATTTTACTACTATTAAAATGATTTTTAGATATTTAATAGGAGATACTTTTCATTCTCTTATATATAAAAAAACCTATGGTTTTTATTTGATATCATATCTCGATGCTAAATTTGGAGGGTGTAGATGAGATTGGAAATTTACCTCAAGAACCTGTCACTTTTTAGGGAAATATTTAGTATCACGGTTGCGTAAGAAAAAACCACTCAGTTTCTATGTCAACAACTGAGATCGAATATATATCTGCTAGTAGTTTTTGTGCATAAGTGATGTTGATAAAACACACCTTATTGGAGTTTGGACTAAATTTTATTAATATTCATATTTTATGTGATAATAGTAATGAAATAAATATTTCCAAAAAACCAATAATTTATTCTAGGAAAATGAGTATTAATATATGGAATAAATTTCTAAGAGATAATGTTGTTAAAAAAGATATTTATTTTGAATTTTTAAATATCTAATATCAATTAGTTGATATATTTACTAAATGAATTCCCACTACATGTTTGGATTTTATTTAGGGGGTCCATAATATTTAATTTTAAATAAATTTTTATCAATTTATTTCAATTAATTTATTTATTTATCATTTTTATTTATTTTTTGATTTGTCATTTACTTATTGTCAAAATTTAAATAAAGATTTATTTCAACTTCTCTATATATTTATTTTCAAATTAAAGATAATGATTACATTCTCAATCACCTTGAAATTAGAACACATCACTAAAACATCATAATTCACCCACTCCCCTTAGTAATCCTTCACGACCCTTCATATTACAGAGTGTCTCTCATTTCTATATTCTAAAATCATATCCCTCCAACCATATATCCTCAAATCTTTGTAAATGGAACCGTTAGGAAGAGTTGACAAAGTTGATTTGAGTGATCATGTTTACTAGTATATGAAGTATTGAAAAATTCTTCAGGGTTAGGTAATTTATTTCTATTGGTTAAATCAAAAAAATCTATTGTCAAACAATGCTATTATATTTAAAGGTTTTGAATTTATTTTTGGTTATGGTAATACACCTATTTTGTTTAAAGTTCAAGTAAAATAATTTTGTTGAAATTCTTCATTCAGTTTTGGAGATGATGAAGATGTTTTTATCTCAAATATTTACCATGATGAATTCTTTATTTATTTATTTCAAATACCTAGGCTGTTTGTTTTTTCCCATAAGGGGGGATCTTATTTTTATTTAATAAATATTGGAGATGGGAATTTTAATTGAAAGGATATAATGTTTTCACTCTTTGGAACTCGGAATTTCAAGAATATGATGGCTAAAGACCTTAATATTGATCAAGAGGTCTTGATGAAGTTTATTCAATCAACAATTCTGTCAAGAATAGATGAGTTAGACAAAGTTTTGTATCAAGATATGTATGTTTTTGTTTCTGAATAATATTAAATTGAAATTATGCTAATTTATGATGAATTATTTGAATAACTATTTTCATAAAGAATAAAATAATGGGTTTATTTTCTTATGGATGGATTGTTTCTCTCTTGTTATTCAATGTTGATAAAATAAGGGACTTCTCATTTGGATCATGATGTTATCATAGAAATATTTTTTATTTTGGAATAGTAATGAAGTTGGGATACTTCTAAAGTGAGTCCAGTGGTAGTCTATTGTTGGTTACAGTAGAAGAACAACAAAGAATGATGGTTACTACTCAGGGGGAGAAGATAATGATATATATTTTGGGTTCTGTTAGAACCATGCCTGAAGAAGAAGTTGAATCGAGAGTAAATGAGGTTAGTCATCATCAAAGAAGAAGAAAATAAATAAATAAATCTAATTTTAAATTAGATAATGAAGAAATATTTGAGCATGTGGCTCAATTATATGATGATGTTGAGTAAGTGAATAAAGTGGAAAATCAACTTAGGGATGTGTTGGCGCCAAAATATTGGATGAAAAGAATGAAGAAAAGAAGGCCTCATGGCCTGCCTCATAAATCCCCCCAAGCAATGTGGCCGCAACGAAGCAACAGAGGCGGGAAGCCCCATGAACTCCCTTGACGTTCGTGAACCCTCCGTGAAGCAACAGAGGCAGGAAGCCCCATGAATGCCCCTGACATTCCCGAACCCACCATGAAGAAAAGGAGGTGGTACCCCTCCGCAATCCCGGTTGATGTTCACGGCCCTCCACGAAGCAACTGAAGCCCCCTTCGCGCCGCGTAAGCTCTGATTTAAGGAATTTCTTACCTATAAATATCAATCTCCCCCTAAACCCATAGGATGGAAAATCTGACCTTTCGGCTTCTTAGCTCCCAAATCATGAAGCACCCTTTGCTCTGCGAACCATGAGCTCTGCAATGTATTTTTTTCTTCACGAGGAGCCTCCGCATTTTCTCGTTTTGATCCCCTCTTTCGAGAGGGATGCATTTCGCAAAGCCTAAGGGCTTTCGTGAAATAAGGGGATCCCTAAGGGGACCCAGGTTGTCGTGGAGCATTTATGCTTCGAGAAACACCCCTCCTGTACACATGATCCACATGACAAGGCAGGGTCACTATACTTCACAAAGCACACTTCTTTGCGGCACGCCACTTCGCGAGGCACATCTGCTCCGCGAGCCAGTGCTCCGCAAACACCCTTCCACTTCGCGAAGCACCTCCCAATTTCACCTCTGCCCCATGCTAAGGCTAAGGCACCCCACTTCATAAAGCACACCCCTTCGCAAGTTCCCTTCACAACACAGAGCATCCGAGCTCTGCAAGGCCTCTGTCTATGGACCCCTATGCTTGGAAATTCCTTCTCCTGTGAGACCCTCCAGGTTTTCAGAATGTGATTTCAAAGTCCCCTGGACGATACTGCCCATAGAACTGCTTAACCTAATGCTTCTTCTCAAAGGCACACTCATGGCTATTGCTTCTTCGCATAGCCTCACTAACGTAGACCCCTCGATGGTTCGCTTTGCGACCCCCCTTCACTACGGCATTGCTGGTACCTTCCCTCCCATAAGGAGTAGAGGGTACCAATTATGTAAGTACTAGGGGTGTGGAGTAAACCCACATCGTCTGAGCTACAGGACGTTAAACTGCCAAGAAACCTCGTCCTCAACACACGATGTTAAACTGTAACATGGTCCCCATGCATCCTATGCGGGGTTCCTCAACTCGGGCATTCTTTACGCCCACTGGTCTCCATAGGGATGGGATCACCCCTCACAGTGGATGATATCCTCCTTATTGGGGCGGCATTTTCCCATGGGGGTAGGGAATCCATCTTGTCATAAGCCCCTAGCCTTTCTTGCAAGAGGTAGCACCCATCCACCTCTATACTTCCTCTCTCCCTCTGTGCTTTGTCGACCTCGGGCCTCCATCCTAGAGTAAGTCCCAGCACCATGGGCCGCCTAATGCGTAATCCCTTATTCGCTTCCCACGGATGCATCATTCGCGACGTGATAGTCAGGTCCTTGCAACCACTTGTTTCTCACATTGAGCACGACTCACGTGGGCTTAGAGTGAGCACCGACCATGACACACCTGGGGTAGCCTAGAGTGTAAGCCCCACACCCACCATTTTTCTTCTGAACTCTGTGGTCTTTGATCCATGTCAAGACATGGTACGTAGGAATCCCCCCTGAGGTTCAAGACCACCACCAGTGGACCCTCGGGTTCACCTTCACATCGGTTCGCTGAAGATACCCTTCCCGAACTATGAGTACTTGTATCAATGTCAAGGCATGGTATGTAGGAAGCCTCCCTGAGGTTCAAGCCCAACACCCATCTGACCAAGGTCCATCTTCACGTCGTTTATCCAGCATCAGCATCCATTTTGAACTACAAGATCTTTGATCCATGTCAAGGCATGGTACGTAGGAAGCCTCCACGAGGTTCAAGCCCACAGCCCAACCGTTTATTCATGTCAGGTTCTACCCCTGTCCCGCATGACGTTAAACTGCACACCCAAACTACGAGGAATTTGATCCATGTCAAGGCATAGTACGTAGGAAGCCTCCACGAGGTTCAATCCCAACAACCACTTGCCACGACCATCTCCGTGTCGGTGCACCAAGCCCCCCACCATCCACCTGGACCAAGGTCCTTATTCACGTCGGTTATCCGACACGCCCGCGTCTCGCATGACGTTAAACTGCATCCCAATCCAGCGGTAAGCCATTGTTACCCCGCCATCCTGTTTCTTCGACACCCCTTCATGTCAATTCAACAGCCCCCTTTCAACCCGAACTACGAGGAATTTGATCCATGTTAAGGCATGGTATGTAAGAAACCTCATGGGGTTCAAGCCCAACACTCATTGGACCAATTTCATTATTAATTTCGGTTCTCCGACATGCCTGTTATGAACTATGGGGTCTTTGATCCATGTCATGGCATGGTACATAGGAAGCCTCCCTGAGGTTCAACCCCCACCATCATTCATCGGACCAAGGTCCTTCTTCACGTCAGTTCACTGGTGCCCCATCCCAAACTACGTGGACATTGATCCATGTCAATACATGGTACGTAGGAAGTGTCCCTGAGGTTCAAACCCATAATATGTTGGTCGTTCCAACCCCTTTCACGTCGGTTCTCACCCACCAATCTATGCTGACTTTAATTCCCTTCCATGGGGATACGTAGGAAGTCTCTTCGAGACTTAAGCCCATCACTACTGTCATCTCTAAGATGGTCCCATTTCTTTCCTCCTATACCCCATTCAATTTTCTATCACCCATCCTAATTCTTACCCAGGCCACCACATCCCGGTGAGATAATGCCACCTCATTCCCCCCTCCATAGCATTCTGGAAGCCACCCATGTGCTGGCCCCAATATCTGTGATCCCTCAAAGGGTTCCTCAATCTGATCCACTCTAGCTAGTGTTCCGATCATCTTGGTCCATCTCCGTTGGACGCTAAACTTGTGGCATACCCTGCGTTAAGCACAGGAAGCTGAAGAAAACCTTAGATACATGCCTATGGCATATTATTCCCCACGCTCAATGTGGGATGCCTCGAGTTTCCGCGCCCTCAAGAAGTCCTATAATAAGGGACAAAAGACACAAACACCAATTCCCAAGCATCCAGACATGTCAGTGATATCTCAATGTGACTACTCCCCCAACTGAAGGATGCTTCCCTGACTGGACTCCTTGGAATGTCCTGACAGAAGTAGTGTAATTAACTTGCGACCATGGAAACATGGAACTGGGAAGAGTTTCACAAACAACGTATTAAATCTATAAGGGCGACCCAGACTAAGTGACGAGTTCCGAGGAGTAATCCATGAAAGGAAGAACTGAAATCCCATCATCCCAGCTTTGATCAAAGAGAAGACATCCCTAAAATAGGAGTGAATGCCTCCCGCCTTTGGAAAGCGGGAATGCGAGGAAACAAAGAGTCGCGCCTGTCGCACCCATGAGGACGGATGCACGCGCCACGGTGAAAGCATCGGAAACATAAATGGTGAACCCGACGTGAAATTATTCTCCTTAATACGGAGACTAGTAGCGTTCGAGACATCAGTAGATTGAAATGTCACCAGATCTAGCTATCTGACGCCGGGTCCCTCCATGAAAATAGAGGGTCTGGCATGAAACTCACCAGAAGTTGGTGCAGTAGAACATTGGGAATTACGTTCTACAACATTGTTGACATGGATCCCTCTTACCGTCCATGGAAGACGGGATGGCGCTGGGGCACTGGTTGTCGATTTCTTTTCCTCGCAGTGTTGATGAGTTAATCTTCATGCTTCCCAGGAATTAGGTTGTTGCTACAGGAACATGATCATTGCCCACCCACCTACGCAGGGGAAGGGCAACACCAGCACAACCTCTCCACATGGCTCCAATTCTACCACAACGACGTCTGCATCCACAAACGTGGGGCGCCCATGCCCTATCTCCCCCTCAGATGTCATCCAACAAAGGGTGGTTAACGACCTTGTACACCATTATGAGGAGGAGGGCATAATCCCAACCCAGGATATGGCCCACCTTGACCTGGAGGCATACAGGCCTCTCCGTCAACACCTCCCTTAAGGGCTGTGCAGGGAGCCCCTGCTCCCCATCCCAACATTCAATCATTTCAGGATCCTGCCCCTGGAACACCTTGACGACTCCCTGCCTTACGATGATGAGGTGGGTGACATCTAGCTCATCCCGGTCAGAGTCCCGATTCTAGCGCTCCAAGAAAGGTCTCCCACTGAGCCGCACCAACGCCACCCCCTGGCCTTTCCAGAGGATTAGGTAGGCTATGCGCCAGCACCACCCGCATCGGCTCGCCTGACCCAGCGCCATCGTAGGGCCTGAGTTGAGGACGCCCACTAAGGGGAATTAACGTCAATAGATACTGTGGCTCGAGCCACCGTCAATGCATATCATAAAGTCCCATGCCACACTGATCAGGGGAGGTCATACGCCCAACCGGGATTTAGGCCCCAACCGCCCCACGGGAATGCTGGGTCGACTCTCCGGGTCGCAAGCGTGAATGGTGATTTCCACGAACCAACCCGCGGTGATGTCACCCCCTAAGGAGGTCCTCTCTGTACCACTATTCCATAGAGTGTGGTCCTTACCTGCTCCAATGCTCGTCATGGAGGTATGCCCCGTGCTACACCCAACCTGAATGAAAGCCTACCCCGCAATAGTGACACTCAGCGTGGAAGCATCTCCCGTGCCCATCACACTGGGTATGGAATTCTCCCTCATGCCCCTGACTGTCGAGGTGAAGGAATCTCCCATCTAGTCCCTCTCCAACATGGGGATCCTCCCTAAATTCTCTCCACAGCTGGCGAAGGACCTCCCCACCCTGACAACCAAAGGGGTGAAAGTCAACCTCGCTCTACCTGCACCGAGCATGGAGGTCCTCTCCATGCTCCCGCTGGCTTCGACGGAGGTTTCGCCCACTCAGGTGATGTTCATGGAGTTCCTCCCAATGTCCCCTTTGACATTTTTCCTGGTGCTCCTCACACCCCGGATATCCCAAGTGGAAGTCCTCTCCACCCTGACACCAGCACGAACCCAAGACTACATGTTGGGGATCAATCTTGCCCCAAGGAGCCGCCTAGGGGCAGGAAGGCGGGTCATCGCCACCACAAGAAGAATCCTGGGAAGGCCCGAACGTAGATCAAACCGGACCGCTTCTTGGATTCTGATGCAGAATATGACTCGGCAGTGGAACCCTCCCCTTGGTCCGCCGTGTCAAGGACTGGGGCAGGAACGAGGCATGTGAGCCTCATCCTTCCATAATGTGATTTCCACCAGATTCCCTCCTCTCTTCATAGGTACATCCAGGAGGAGGAAATTTTGGGAGTCCTATAGGTTCCGACCGTGCAGTCACCACCGTCATCACCAGAAGTGCCCTCTACCTCGACCAGAGATCACAGAGAGTTATTTTGGGGACCAAAGGCGGTTGAGCAATTGTGCGACCCATAACTGGTAACTGTGATCCCTGTACCAGAAGCTATGGCTATCATCCCATCATATCATGACATTATGGTCAGGTCACCGCACTCTTCAGAGGATGGCCTGGAATTCGATGGCCAGTCGGCTCATTCGTTGTACTCTCCGCCACCCAATTTACTATCCCAGTGGTCCACCTTAATACCTATACCAATTCTTCATCCACCTCCAGTTTAAGAGTGGGGAAAAATGGGGCCAGACCTTGAATCCAAGCCCAGGAGCTTTTGGAACATTCTTGCGGCAGACCACTTCCCGAAGAAGTTCTGTCTGGAGGCAGCATCAAACATTTGTGCGTCGGAATCCCTCACACTAGAGGAAGTTGACTACTTCCATAAAACCTTATAGGTGACACACTTCAATCTTCGCTATCATTGGGTGGTGTACCCTAGGATCTAGGTGCACTTTGTGGAAATCGGTGAGCAATGTCGTCTGGTCGATTTGGCCTCACTCTCATTGGCCTAGTGCCCTGAGTCTCCAGGTCTCCAGAACACCCTCCAACAAAAATGTGTTCAGAGTTTCAAGGTACTCTGCAAAATCATTAGGGAAGCTACCCCCCACGTGCATGTTCGTGGCTGGGGACAGTATGTCACCCTCCTCTTCAGTCATATCTGACAGCAGCCTAACTCATTATGCGACATTTAGGACATTCCCCCAAAAAGGGTTGCGGTCTACATGGATGACATAGTGGAAAATGAGGACGAGCTGGAGATTCTTGATGGATACTTCCCCCCTGAGGGTGTACCACTAATGTTGGACCCATCAGGGAGGATTACTCGTTAGCAGAGGAACCTCCTAGGTCTCCCTACACCCACCAAGTCACTAGAACTTGGTTGGAATGCCGGTAAGGGTAAAGAGCATGTCGGAGCTCTCAAGCACTCCGACCCGTCCGCCTCAATGTAGAAGGTGGAGGAAGACCCCGAGAAGGTTTCATTGCACCAGCAAATTGCTGAGCAGAAGAGGCTCGTCGACGAACTCCTAGCCGAGCGTGCTATAGAGCGGCGACCTGACTATGGTGATCCTAGGACAGGTCAGCAAGGGCAGGAACAATTTCCCCTGGGCGAGGTGCATCCAGGAAACCCTGGTCATGATAATCTCACGAAAGGGGATGAATCTGGAACTCATGGAAAGAGGGCGCAATATGTATCACCAAACCCTCCTAAATGGCGAGGAAATCCCAAGAATCCATCTCGGGTTCCCCTAGCTGCCCCACAAGCCGCTCCGCCAGTCTCTCCATGAGCCGTTGAAGTCGTCTACCATGTCGAAGAGCCCAAAAACACACTCATGGTTAGGGATCCCCGACATGAGAGGGATCCCTACCCGGATGATCCTATAGCAGCACTCATCGCCCGCCTCGAGGTATTAGAAATGAGGTAGGTGGCATTCACACTAGATGTAAATCCATATCCTGCATGGGTGGATGATATTATTACACCCTCGGGTTTTGGAAATCCCACTTTCTCACACTTTAACGAGACAGGGGACCCACCACATCACCTGCCCAAATTTCCCTCTAGGTGTGGGCCCATGTTGGGTACTCCAACACAGTAGGAATCCACTAAGATTTGATGTTTTGTGCAGATGTTGGAGGGCCCTGCGTTCGTCTGGTACAACCAAGTCCCTATCAGATCGGTAACCGGCCGGGAGGATCTTCGCCGGTAATTCCTATACCAGTTCAGCTCCACCACGCGAAAGACAAACATCGCAGACCTCTTCAAGTGAAAACAAAGGCCTCATGAGAGAGTCGAATACTTCATCGCTCGGTGGAAGGGGCTCACATACTCCCTTGATATGCCACTAACTCAGAAGAAATTACTGACGATGTGTGTAGGGAATGTCAAAGCAGAACTGGTTCCTTCCATTATCACTTAGAACTATCTTGGAGGGTTCCAAGATTTCTCAAATAAGGCTCAGCGCCTCATGGAAGCTCTGAAATAGGATAGTTAGGTGCGTCCATTGCCCCGCGTGATCCCAGCAAGGAGGGTTTCTAGAGCCGAGCCCACAACGGTGGCCAAAATAGAGGCCCCCAGACAGATAGAATTGTTGCCAATGGAACCGGCTCCGCAACCTCGTAGAGTCCCTCCACCCCAGACACAGCCTCCTGCCCAATAGTGACCGCCTCAAAATCGACATATTCCCCTGTGCAACTCGCCACCACTGCCTAGGTGGGACAATCAGGCTCTTCCTCCTCGGAAGGCCCCTCCGACCCCTCATCAGGTCCAGGCTCCCAAAGCCCCATATCCAGAAAGAAGGCACCATACTTACTCGTTCAATGAGAATTAGGTCCCCGGTTACTTCTGTAGTGCCGTAGAGTAGTGGATTGTGCACTTACCCGAGTGCAGAAGGCTAACATAGGCGAATCTCACCGATCTCCCCAACTACTGCCCCTATCATCAGATCCTGGGGCACAATATCAAGCAGTGTTATGTGTTCAAAGACTAGCTCCAAGACCAGGTTGATAACAACTTAGTCAGGCTAGGCTCGGCCTCAGAACAAGTGGCGGGTGCCTTTATGAAGTCAGAAAGCAGTAGCGACAATGAAGGCAAGTGGCAGCAAGTTCCCAGTCGCGGATCCCCAAAGTATGATGACTAGATGGCTCGTAAAACAGTCACCCACACCCATGGTATTATTCAGGAATTCTTGAATCATCCAGACCCTTTAGAAGATGCGACCAGTACCTCTACATCATCATCTCAGCCGACCCCTTCCCAGAAGGGAAAGCAGCGGTAACTCAAGAAGAAGCAATGTGCTCCAGGATTTCCACTGTCATCCCGCACTCTCGGTGAATTCATACATCTTGAGATTGGGATCCCTCCCAGAATCCACCCAGTGGTGGATGATTCATCAAGCGACAGTTAGGGGTATGATTCTGTTAATACCGTGGAGTTGGTAAATCCCTATATGACTCCGGACAAGGGGGAACGCCAGGAGAACCTCCCCAATATCCTCGATCGAAGTCAACGTCGGCAGAGCTGTAACTACATGGGTCATCAGGGTGCATAAATTGAAACCTCCATCCAATCCATGCATGCTACTAAAACCAGACATCAGGCCCAATGTAGAGCTCAGCACGTGCGACCTCCTCATCTGGTGCCTTCAGATCTACCTACACCACAGTTTGTGCTACTAGATCAGGCAGGGCCGCTTCAGCCACACCACGTCCAGTCTCACCCTATTACAGGCTGATCTCAGTTGTCCAACCCACATCTGGAAGCCATTCTTCAGGCATCTACCAGTGAGCAACGGAGCATACCTAACACTAGCCAACCGCCGGTCCATTAGGTAGGGGCCTCCATGACTCCAATTGCAGAGTGACCTCCTGTAAGCAGAGGCTCACGTTTGGCCCAGAAGTATGATGTTCTGAAGAACCTTTCCAGCATTCTAGTGAAGCTTTCCATCCTTGAGGCTCTCCTCCTATCGTCTGAAATGTGTGAGGTGCTTACCGAGGCCCTAAGGAGCCCCCTTCAGTTCAAGACGAAGGTAGAAGATACATAAGCCTTCCACGCTGAGGCAATTGAGAGTGCCGAATGCCAGCAAGTTATCTCATTTTCTGGTGAAGATGAAGACCATCCCATACAGGGGCACATTCATCCACTGTACATCACCAGCCAGTTCAATGGCGTGGAAGTACATTGTTGTCTTGTTGACACGGCTTCCAGGATTAGCCTAATCCCTACTTAGACACTCTGGAAGCTTGGTTTGTCTGAGAATTATCTAATACCCTCCAACCTCAGAATCCAGAGATATGATAGAACCAAGAAAACCCCAGTCGGAAAGATCTGTTTGAAGACCCAGTTTGGTGGCCTTAGTGCCAGTACCAAATTAATGGTCATCTCCAAGGACACCATATATAACGCATTGATGGGAAGACCATGGCTCCACCTGAATGTAGCGGTCCCTTCGTCGTATCACCGATGCCTCAAATACTCCCTCAATGGTCGAGTAGGTGTGCTCCAAGGAGACACCTCTCCTTTTTCCTCTTGTGAAGCCCGTTATCTGGACGCTGACTACTAAAAGAGAAAGGATAAGCATATTTTGGCATGTGAGGTTAAACCCGCTCCGATCACAAGTGATCCCTGGGCAGGTCTGGACGACGCATACACCTTCCCAATCCATTGGTTGGGAACCTGAGGGTAAGCCATCTTACCGTCAAGTCCTCCATTATAGGAGCCCCAGGTTCATCAGATTCCACGGTTGCTGCCACTCCCGACTGGAGGGTTCCTTTTGTCGAGTATCTCCAAAATGGTTGCCTCCTAGAAGATCGGGCCGAGCACGAGTGAATCCGACACTGCACACTACAGTTTACCCTCCACAGTGGTCCCAGTCTTGAGAGGATCCTTTATAAGCGGGGTTTCGATGGTGTTATTCTCTGTTGCATTCAAGGAGTTGAGATTTCTCAGGTCATGCAAGAGGTTCATGTCGGTTCATGTAGTTCCCACCTGGTTGGGCCAAAGCTGTCCCATCATATCCGGAGACTGGGGTACTTCTGGCCCTCTATGATCTATGATTGTATTGAGTTCTCCAAGAGATGCCACACATTCCAAGTTCATGAAAACTTCCTGAATTGGCCTCCAGAGCCTCTCCACTCCACCAGGTACTCTTAGCCATTTGCGGTGTGGGGACTCGATGTTGTGGGGCCATATCCACCAGCAACAGCTCTCCAGTGTAGGTTCATCCTAACCGGTACAAATTTCTTGTCAAAGTGGGCAGAGGCAGTTCCACTCAAAGAGGTCAGGGCCCGTTCTATTGTTGATTTTGTGAGCTCCAATATCATCCACCAGTTTGGAGTCCCTCACGCTGTCCTCACCGATAAAGACACCAACTTCCTAGCAGTCGAGCTGAGGAAATTTTACGCCAAGTACAATATCCGTTCGAACCATACCTCTCACTATCACATGCAGGTGAATGGATAGATCGAGGAGTTCAAAAATACCCTTTCATACATTTTGCAGAAAATGGTTGGTCAAAACAAGAAATTTTTTTTGGGCAAGCTCCCTAACGCCCTTTGGGTGTATCGGACGACGACTCGCAATTCCACACAAATGACTCCATATTCCCTGGTATATGGGGTTGAGGCTGTCCTGCCCATCCAGATCCAGTTTCCATTATTACACACTACATTCTATGACCAGCAGGCACCAGATAAGGTGGACGAAGTCTATCTAGATGAATTGGAAGCATTGGACGAGAACAGGCTTCATGCGCTACACAATCTTAAAAGGCATCAGAATAAGGTAGCCAGAGCCTTCAACAGGAAGGTTCACCTTCCCTATTTTCTGCAAGGCGATATGGTATTGGACCTCTGAGTGCCAATGATACATGGTATGAAACCACACAAGATATAACCCAAATGGTAAGGACCTTACATCATTCATAAGGTCTACCCCAATGGAGCATACTCCTTGGTAACCATGGATGGTGAGCGCATAACTCCTCCCACCAACGCCAAGTTCCTCAAGCATTACTTTGCCTGAGCCTCTGGGTCCCACATGACCCTAAACTGCACCTCAGTCCTACATGACCTTAAATTTTATGGTCCTACATGAACTTAAAATGGACGGTCCTTCATGACTTTAAACTACACAATCATCCTTCACGATGTTAAACTACATCATCATTTGTCATGACGTTATACTGGTCATTATCGTCCCACATGACAATAAAATGAAAAATGGTATGAGCTCTGTGACCCTAAACTAATATCTCAATTGTCCTCACTATAAAACGTTAAACTACAAGCTGGTCAGGCCTTCCTGACCAACGCCCAACCTCAGGCCCCATGGCCTTCCTCAATCTAGACTCTCTTGTGGGATTGTATGGTGCTGTATGAGATTATGTCCTCATTCACATCAGGTTACTCACCATACTGTACAAATCCCCATATGAGATGTGTCTCCCCGTCCTACATGATGTTAAATTTTTCTTCTAGAACTACATATGGATTGACTCCCATCCTCATGGGATACGTAGGAATGCTCAGACGCTTCGTTTTGAGCCTAGCCTCAAATTCTTCTCTTTGACTATCCCCCCTTGGTATAGCTTCCTCAGAGGTTCCTTTTATTTTGTATAGTAGGCTTCCTTATCCCCAATCATATGAGGATTATAATGGTCTGTTTCCTTTGGAATTGTTGATGATATCATTGATTTAAGGTTCAAACATTCCAAGCGGTTCCTAATGGGTTTGTTCGTAGAACCAGAAACATCCTATGATTCTATATCCATTTGGAACTACTTTCCAAAGGTAGGTGCTCACTAGTTCTGGACTAATGAGGATGAAGAATTTGCATTGGTCGAGAGGATGGGAGGTCAGACTCATCACACCTTTTTGGGGGAAATTATTGTCTACTCTGAGACTCTTTTTATAGATTTATTTAATGTTCGTGAATCCTTATTACACTACCAAGTATGAAAATGATATTTCCTTTAGATATGACAATAAATGATTAATATATATGAGATTTTATAGAATCTTTTATATGTATTTGAGGTTCTTCATCGATAGAGAATCATCTGTATTTTTTAGAGATTGTTATCCAATGCTATCCTTTGACACATTATATAGAAATCTCTTGGTCATTATGATAACCATACTGGTTTTGAAGCCACTCAGCAGGGCACTTGAATTTTATTTTCATTCATAAGGACATAGATTATTTCAGAGTTGGGATCATACCTTCATAGGGGATACCTACATATCCTTTATTTTAGAAAAGGAATCAGTACCCACATAGTTCGAGTAAAGAAGTATGAGGTTTATGCATGATTGAGGGATCAAATAAAGATTTCATAATTAATTTTACACTCTAAGACCACATGAGTCATACTCAGTGTGAGAAACAAAATGCATTGGTAAAACCAGACAATTGTTCCATGATAGATGCAATTATAAGAAATGATGTGGGGCTTATGTATGTATGACTGTCCAGATAGATAAAGATTATGATTTACTTCAGGGAAGAAACCTGAGAACAAGGTCCATAAAGGTATATGTGCTTTATGGAGATTTGGATATTCTAACTTGGGGCTTATTCCTGAGGAGGATGCCCAAATTAGGAGGGGACTTATGATTGGGTTTTACTCCTGACACGGAAGCCCAAGACGAAAGTAAATTAAGACTGGTTAAGAGAAAATATGACTGGGGCTTACTCCTGAAAAGGAAGCCCAGGTTAAGGGAATATGGATTTTGGGAACTTGGGGCTTAATCTTAAGGATGATACCCATATTAAAATAATTGTGGTTGGGTCTTACTCCTAAGGAGGATTCCCAAAATTAAGGGAACTTAAAGACTGGGGATTACTCCTGAAAAGGAGGCCCATGTTAGGGGACTTGGGGCTTACTCTTAAGGAGGATTCCCATATTTGGGGATTTGATATTGGGACTTACTCTTATGGAGTATGCCCAATTGTTAAAGAGACTTGAGACATATGACTTATTCCTTAGATGGAGGCCTAAGTTAATGGAATTTATGACTGGGGATTACTCTTGAAAAGGAGGCCCATGTTAGATAACCTATCATCTTTAAAGGATGAGGTTGAATGAATGAATTCTCTCACCTTAGTGATATGATGATATGTAAATCACTAGGTTTTGAGAGATGTTCCACTGAATTCCTTTTAGATAAAGATGACAACAAAAGAACCATTCCATAAATAGTTTTGAAGATGGATCTGAAGGCTGAATCTTGAATAGGAGAGGTGGATAGGAATAAGAGAGGTGAAATTGGCAGGAGAGGTGAAATAGGTTGGATAGGTGAAATAGGTAGGAGAGGAACACAAAAAGAAGTGGGAACGCAGGTCCTGCATGGGAGTGCAGGTCTTGGTCGCACAAGTATACTAGCGCAACACAGGGGTACTTGCGTGATGGTCAACCCTTAGGGTAATACTTGGGAGAGACTTGTCTCAAGCCCTTAGTACTATCCCTAGAGGCTTCTAGAAGAGTGGCGCACAAGTTCTGTTGAAGGTGTAAGGCAGCGCACAAGTGTGGCCATTTCCCTTAAGGGCTGACCACTTAGGCGCGCATGTGTTGATGAGTTTCAACACTTAGTCCTTACTCCCCATCTTTAGATCTTTCGTTCTAGGTAAGAAATTACCTTAGAAGTGTTCGGAAGGTTCAAGAAGAGACTAGGGCGCCGAGAGCTCAAATTTTAGTTTATGGAATTTTTCGTCCCGAAATGGGGGACCCACCAGGGTTATTTATAGGCTAGGGAAGACCCTGGGAGAAATATAAAAGAGGGAGCACAAGTCACCTACGTGACCATTGGGCAGCGCACAAGTATACTTGCGCGATCTTGGTGGATCTTGCGCGACCCAAGTTCAAATTAATCTTTGTTCATGCCTTTGTCAATTTTTGATGTTTCTTCAAAGGATGAATCATTTTGGGTTCAAGTTATTTCCCTTTTCATTCATTTAGACTCTGTGATGGAAAGGAGTGCCAACAAAAGTCCCCCCTCAGAGTTGGATCTGAAAGAAATAAGGATGTGAATCTGAGGTAAAGAAGAAAACCAAGGAACATGCGGCGCACAAATGTTGAATGCACAGATGGCGGTGTGCAAGTGAGAGGCGTTCAAGTGAGAGTAACGCAGGCATCATCGTGCAGGGTTATGGCCTGGCCTATTATATGTGGCCATTCTCACACAAAGCATCTGGATTTTAAACATTCGAGCTCTCACTATGAAAGTTTCCCTCGCCGCATAAGTTTCTCTGTTTTCCTCTGTTTTCCTCTTTTTATTTTCTATCGTGCTGTTGTAGAGGTATTTGGACATGCGTGGTGATACCTACGGGCCAAAACATGCGCGACACACTGATACTTATGTGCCGACTTTGGGACTTGCGCGCCTTAATGAATTAGCCATTTTTTCTCTTTTCATAACAAATTTTATGAAAAATCAACTTACCTAAGAGTTAATTATTCAACATTTATGCAGATTCAATGTCTCTTAGAAGAATTGGAATTGCTGATGAACTGGAAAGCAAGAGGATTGATGACATGATGAACATTGTTGGCCATGATTACTATACTTCCTGCAACAACACTCTCCAAGATTTGGCTATGTACATGAAGGATTATCATCTTAACTTTCCAGAGAGAATCTACCTGCCTCTGTATGGCCATGGTCATCTGCAAGGAGTCAACGTTACAGATGCAAATAATTATCTTCTTGAGATGAAACTACACTTCTATTACTCTATTTAGGTTATGTTGTGCATTAAGAGTAGCAAAAATGGTGTGAACTTTCAAATTTTTCCTCCATTCTAATCCCTTGAAGATATAAAAATGGGAAACCATGATATGATATGTTTTTTGCTGCCGGTTGATGGAGAGAAGACCATCATGACATTAGAAAACATATCTGAAAAGAGTACTGTCTCTAAATGGCTCTTTACTTCCAATGCTTCATTCTCAAATCCATGTATCCGTCTTCCAAGTCTCTTGGACAGAAACAGAGTCACTGTTTGATCAGTAGAAAATTTTCTCAAACCGCGCTCAAGAACATTCTTTTACAATTGATCCATGAAAATATGGTATCATTGAATCTCTTATTGTGTCCATTTGAATGAATGAATTCCAGGTGGTTGTTGATGAAGCTCGGGATGTCGTAAATCAAATGAAGAGTTATGTTGAAAGCCTCTTGTACTTCCTGGAAAAGAGAAGAGACTCCAGTCTGTGGATGTCCTTTTAACTCTTATGCATCAATGAAAAATGCTTTCATCTTCAATCATTTGTGCATGCCTTCTTTTTATACCTTCTTTAAATTTTTACCTAAGCCCATGGGCCTAGTAAGAATAGTTTAAGTTTTAATAGGATTATTATAAACAACCCTACAAGCATTGAATCTTTTTATTTGCTCAATATTACCTAAATCATACCAAGTATATGTTTAGTGAGCGGGGACTTGAATTTTGTTCCGAGTTCCCTTGTCTTTTGTAGGTAGTTTAAATTCATGCACGTCGGACATAAAAAGGCTAATGTTTAAGGTCGAAATATCTTTGACCAAATTGATTAACATTGACTCAATTCCTTGATAATTTATCTGAAAAAAATATTACCATGTTCAAGTATGAAGGAAAATATGTAAACAATGACTTAAGAAATTTTGAATCTAAGGAATGATATAAAAAATGGCTAAAAGGAATTAGAAGAAGTAGTTCCCATGAATAAAGTTACCACTATTTAACAAACCCGTTAGGGGGTTGAATTATGTAGGGCCACCTAAGGGCATTGGATGCATAGTTAAATAATAGCATCTTTTGGCTGACAGGTCCATTATGTAGACTACTTATTCAAGGCCACCTAAGGGAACGTGTTTCATAGTCAGGAAAAGAACTCTCAGAAATTTACTTTTCTATTACTAAAAATCCTGTGGAGGTTTATGGGGATTCAAAATTTCCAAATCATAGAGTTTGCTATATGGAGAGAGGTACTTTAATATGGAGAAGAATTTTCCAAACAAGATTGTCTAAGAAATGGATGAATGCCACTCCTACGAAGGTCTAACCCCAACATAGGGAAGGGAAATATAAACCATAGACTTGAATACTTTCAAATCATGAAAAAGAGTATGGGACAAATATGTTATGGATGGCTAGTTTTTGCGGATCCTTACATATTGTTGATAAGACCCATAAAGACAAAAGAGGTTTTTTTTTCAAGAATGAATTTACCATTATTTGACAAACCCGTTAGGGGGTTGAATTATGCAGGGCCACCTAAGGGCATTGGTTGTATAGTCAAATGATAATATCTTTTGGCTGACAAGTCTGTTATGTAGACTGTTTATGCAAGGCCACCCAAGGGAACGTGCTACATAGTCTGGAAAAAGAACTCTCAGAAATTGGACATTTTGTGACCCGAAGTCAAGAAAATGGTTATGAAGATCTGGAAGTATTTAAGGTTAGCAGTATGACACATAAAAATGGACATTTGTTCAATTCATGTAGAGATACACAGACCAATGATAACCATAATCATGTTGTGGCTGGGTCCTGAATTGAGATGTTGTACTTCACTTCGTATCCCATAAGGATGGGAATCAAGCCCTACGTAGTTCTTGAAATATATTTTTACATCATGAGGGATGAGTGTATAGGAAATATTAGTTTAGGGTCATAGAACTCGGACCATTATAATGAATACATTGTGTGTGTTTTCATAGGGACATTTCAGCCAGGGGATTAAAAGTGGAATTTGGGGTTAAGCCCAAAGACTTGGGGCTGGATTCGACGGATGCTCAAATGTTCCTACATATCCTATAAATATGGGAATCAAGCCGCACATCTTTCTTGAAATACACTCTTTACATATTTGGTTTGTAAAAGTGAAGGGCGAAAGGGGACTTTAGTGTAATGATGGTTTGACCCAAGATAAAAGGTTCGGGAATTGCCATGTATGCACATAGTCTTTAGAATATAACATGATTGGAGATCACTGTAAATAATGATTCCCTCTTAGGTGATGGTATCAAATAATTTTGTAGTTTATTGTCGTACAAGACAAAAGGTGATGTATGGTTTAACGTCATGTAGCAAGGAAAAAGGTGAACCAATGTGAAGAGATTGGTTTTGGGCTTTAACCTTAGGAGGTTGCCTACACAGCCAGCCTAGAAGGCAAGGATCAAAGTATGCATAGTTCGATTAAAGAATTAATTGGAGATCAAGTTTTTTTTAGGATAATGACCTAAAAATGGTGTTGGGACTTACGCATGGTTAGCATCCCAGAGGGAGTGTTATGGTTGAAGTTTACTCTAAGCTCACGTGAGTCATACTCAGTGTGAGAAACAAGAGGTAGAAACAACCTTAACGATGCAAAGTTTAATGTCATGTAGGACATATGAATGGACTATGCAGTTTAAAGTCTTGAAGTGAGTACTATTGGTGCTGCACAGTTTAGTGTCATGTAGTAGAGGTAAAATATAGTTTAACGTCATGTAGGACGTATTAATGGACCTTTGTACAATTTAACGTCATGTAGCTAGGACGATGGAGACAATACAGTTTAACGTCATGTTGGACAAAAGGGGGACTGTGTAGTTTAATGTCATGCAGTAAGGACAAAAGAGGACTTAGTTTAACGTCGTGTTGGACGTATTAGGGACTTTTTCAGTTTTACGTCATGTTGGGAGAATTAGCAGTATAGTTTAACGTCATGCAAGACAAATATAGGGACACAGTTTAACGTCATGTTGGACAATAAGGGTGTTGTACAGTTTAGTATCAAGTAGCTAAGACGATGGGAAAAATACAGTTTAACGTCATGTTGGATGATATGGATGTAAATAGTTTAAGTTCACATGCATGGACTGATGATGGTGCAGTTTAACGTCTTTTTGGATGAAAGGGATAAAAATAGTTTAAGGTCATATGCATGGACTATGTATGATGATGCAGTTTAAAGTCTTGTTGGACGATAAAGTATTTGTGTTACACAAAATACTTCCTCAGAAATCTTGCATTGGTTAGAGTAGTGATGAGTTCTCCATCCATTGAGATTAAAGAATAAGCTCCATTGGAGTAGAATTTATGTATTGAATAAGGTCCTTCCCATTTTGGATACAGTTTGGGAGGTTTCTTTCCAGGTATTATTATAGTTTTGAGAACTAATTCCAATTCTCCCTAAACAAATGAACGAAGATGAACTTTTTTGTTGGAAGCTCGTGCTATTCGATTCTGATAGATTTCTAAGTGGTGAAAGGTGCACAATCTTTTCTCATATAACCATTCCAATTCATCCAATCGCTTTTGAGATTGTTCATCTGTAGATGACTGATCACAAATGGCTACTCTAAGAGAGGGTAATTGAACCTCAATGGGAAAGACTACTTTTGGTCCATATACCAATTAATATGGAGTTGACTGTGTTGCAGTGCGGATGGTTGTTCGATAAGCCCATAAAGTAAGAAAACTTTTATCAGGCCATGATTTATTATCTTTATCCACAATATTTTTCAATATGTTTGAAAGAATCATGTTGAATGCTTCAATCTTGCCATTAGATGTCACATGAAACCGAGATTAATGATTGTATTTGATGTTGTATTCTTCATACAACTTCCTCACCTTGGATGAACATAAGTTGGTGCCATTGTCGGTCAATATGGTATGAGGGACACCAAATATGGTAATGATATTAGACTTGATGAAGCTAAAAATTCTTTTAGAACTGACATCATTGAAGGGTATTTCCTCTTCCCATTTGGAAAAGAAGTTAGTATCAGTAAGAATGTACTTAAACTACTTGGATGTAGCCAAAGGATAAGGTCCCACTACATCCATTCCCCATGTGGAAAATGGCCACGAGTATTTGGCTGTATGAAGTAACTCTGGGGGTAGATGAATGAAGTTGGCATGTACATGGAAAGAATGACACTTCTTTGTGAAATCAACACAATCTTTTATCATTGAAGGCCAAAAGTATCCAAGCCTTCAAATTTGATCAGATAGTCTATGTACAGACTCGTGTTCACCACGGACTCATGTATGTACTTCTTTCATGACATCCATTGTTTCTTCACCATCAATGCATCTGAAGAGAACTCCATAAAAACCATGCCTATAGAGAATATTATCAAGGTGAAATGGGCTATCATAAAGAGTGAAATTGACCACACATTGTCGGATTTGTTCTTTCCTGGCTCTATCAGGTGGGAGTGTTCCATTTTGAAGGTATTCCCTGATAGGTGTCATCCATCCTGTAGTATGACCATATGGTTCAGGAATGGGACTAATTTCATCGATTTCATCTGTTCTAGTTTGAACATAAGGTGAAATTGTACGATGGAGGGAAATACTGATGGTTCTCTCGTCCCAATTTGGATCTCCTATAGTTGTGGCTATATTAGCCAGTGCATCGGCTTGGGAATTTTATGATCTCAATACATAAGAAAATTTTGGTTCTAAAGGAAGTTCCTCCATTAACTCTCAGACATAATCATACATAGGGATTAGTTATTCTTTTTTGATTGCATAATATCCATTGACTTGTTTGATTACCAGGTCTGAATCACTTTTCACCTTTAAGTGACTCACTTGTACTTGAAGTGCCAATTCCAATCCTGTGATAAGAGCTTGGTATTCTGCTTCATTATTTGTACTGCCTCCCAATAATGAGAAGGAATAAGGTAGCACTGCCTTTTCTGGGGAAATGAGTACAATTCCTATCCCAACTTTTTTGAATTTAGGATTTTCCATTTTCCTCCATGTTGGGATTCTGGAATCAACATCAAAGTACATTTCCCATGTTTGAAGACTATCGTGAATAAATAATACTTCCTCATCAAGAAGTTCAATATCTGAAGATGTATCTTCCACTGAAGGATGTTCAGTAAGGAAATCAGCCAGAGCTTGGCCCTTTATTGCCTTTTGAGACACATACTGAATATCAAATTACTGCAAAATAACTGCCCACCTCGCCAGACGTCCCATAAGAAATGGACGACTAAGGATGAATTTGATCAGGTTATTGTGAGAAACCAATTAGACCTCGTGATGTTGTAGGTAGTGTCTCAACTTCTGAACTGCAAATATTAATTCTAGGTAGCACTTCTCAATATTTGAATATCAGGTTTGTGCTTTATGCATAGTCTGACTGAGATAGTAAAGGATGTTTTCATTCCCAGCATCATTCTTCTGAGCAAGAAAGGCACCCAATGATCGCTCTAAAGATGTTACGTAGAAGATAAGTGGTCTTACTTCAAATGGTGGAATTTACAACGGTGGACTCCAGATATAATTCTTTATAATATTGAATGCTTCTTGACATTCTTCAGTCCACTTGTAAGTGACTCCCTTCTTCATCAATTTGGTGAAGGGTAAACTTTTCCTGCCAAATTGGCGATGAAATGCCAAATATAGGCTAAGTGTCCTTGAGGTCCTCCCAATTATTTTAAATTTCGAGGAGGTGACATACCAAGGACTGAAGTTGTCTTATCAGGATCGAATTTTATACCATGATGGCGTACAAAAAAGCCAAGAAATTTTCCTGAGGTTACCCCAAAAGCACATTTTAAGGGGTTCATCTTCAAATTATGTTGCTGAAGTTTGTGGAATATGATTTCCAAATCATCCAAGTGATTAGAAATTTGTTTGGATTTAACCACCAAATCTTCCACATAACATTCAAAAAACTTCCCTAAAAGGGTTTGAAAATATGATGCATGGAACGCTGATATGTTGTTCCTGCATTCTTCAGGCCAAAGGGCATTACCCAATATCAAAACACACCATGAGGGGCTCTAAAGGATGTAGATTCTTCATCTTATAGATCCATTTGGATTTTATTATATCCAAAACATCCATCCACGAAGGAAATTGATTCATAGCCAGTTGTTGCATCAATTAAGAGTTCTATAATTGGTACTGGAAAATCGTCCTTAGGACAATGCCGATTAAGATCTCTAAAATTAATGCAAACTCTAATTTGTCCATTATTTTTTTTCACTGGGACAATATTCGCAAACCATTTGGGATATTGAACTTCTCGGACAAAGTTAGCTTTGATAAGCTTATCCACTTCAGCCTCAATTTTGGAAGCATAGGTTGGGTGTGTTATTCTAGCAGCTTGTTTGAATCCTCGATGTTCTTTTGGAAAACCCGAATGATGAGTGGAAGCATCAGGATCAATCCCTGGAATTTCTGTATAGTTCCAAGCAAATATGTCTCGATTTTTCTTTAAAAAAGAAATATACATCTCTTTCTCTTCAAGAGTCATGGCCACAATAATTAAAGTGGGGTGTGGATCTTATTTTGTACCCAGATTTATTTCTCTGAGTTCATCCACGGTGGTAGAGATACCTTCTTCAAATGATAGAGGAGCACCCCTAAGATCTTCCTATTCTTCTTCAACATGTGTTATTTCTTCTATTTTTACTTGCATAGTGGTTGAAGAATCATAATTTCTATGATCAGAAGAGATGTTAAAATTTGAACATCTTGAAGAAGAAGCTTCCATTTCTGACCCTATTGATGATGAAAGGTCTTCCTTGGGTAATATAGAGGAGATAATGGACTGAGAATTGACATCATTGTTCACCTCTGACATTGCTGTAACTTCTTCTGGCCTAATTAGAAAAGTATAGAATTGTTGGATTTCAGTGGATGAAATGAAGACAGCTCTATTTGAGCTTTCATCATTTCTTGGTGGATCACCACTTTCTCCCATGTTTTCTGGCTTTATTTCCATAATTGACATTATGGAAGTTTCCATAAGATTATTTTGATTTGGGTCTATCCTGCCAATTTGACTGATAGGCAATACATAATCTGTACTCACATGTGTAAATGGGTTTACTGGAATCTTTTCCAAACCATATGGAGCATTAACTTTGGTAACCTCCCTTGTTGTGGATTTCTCCTTTCCCTTCATGTGGTAGAATTATGCCTCAATATATTGAGATTCACATGTCTTGAATGGGGAATTATCACCATAAAATGTCCCAATTCGACCATTGAAACAATATTTGATACATTGATGGTATGATAAAGGGATAAGAGCATGTTGATGTAGCTAGGGTCTACCAAGAAAGATGTTGAAGGATGATTCTTGATCAAAAACCATAAAATCTTAATTGGATACAAGATCTCCAAACTGAGTTCTGAGTGTAATCTCACCCAGTGGTTCTTGTTCATTTTTATCATATCCTTATAGCATCAAAGTAGAAGGAGATAAATTAGATTCTATGAGGACCAATCGATGAACTATACGAATGGGGATGAGTTTGACTCTTGAACCATTATCAATGAAGAATCGTCGGGCGTCTACACCATTGACCTTTCCAGATAAGTACAATGGTCTAATATGTCCATGGACTACATCATCTTCATCTTCATTAGTAAAATATATCACTACATGGCATTCTGTAGGATTATTCTCTACATGGTAGACTTCAGCTGCAGCAATTTCAGTTTCAAACTCCCAAGGACTCGACAAATCCTCAATGAGTGCCTCCCGAAGATCCTTTGATAAATTAAAAGCATCCAGAATTGATAACTTGGATGGTATGTGGGCGAAGTGTTTTAATACATCATACTTTTGATCCAATGGTCTGTGTTTCTCAATAGGAACATGTGGTTTTGCAGGTGCCTTAGAAGTTGATTCTTTGGAAGTTGATGCATCTTGTACTGGGATAAGAGTTGTTAATACTCCTGGATTTGGAATATTAGACCGATTAGGTCTATTTACTTGATGATAGGAAGAAGGTATAACCTCCAACCGATCTTCCAGAATAACTGTTCCAGGACTAAATCTGCCTTGTGTAGAAGAACTTGCTTGTTCTTGTTTAGCTCGTTGAAGGGCTCTTCCACAAGTTTCTCCTACATACACAGTTCTTGCAGGGGTAGAATTATAATAGTGTCCCTTGAAAGATCCATATCTTCCCCTATAACCTAAGCCTTCAGAACTTCCTCTGATTCCTCTGTTTGATACGGGGAACGTTGGTTCATCGAGTTCGAAACTGTGATTGGAATAAGGATCTGTTAAGTGAATCATATTAACAGAACCGAATATTAACTCTTCATCCGATGAAGACCTTGCCAGACTATCCAATTTAGTCTGTGCCATTTGATAGGGCAGTGCCCATGGCTTCGAAGTAGATGGAATAAAATCTTCCAGAGTCAAAGACAACTTAGGCTTTGACACGATTTCATCTTCTTCTGATTGTTCCTCTATCTTTGAATTATTATGCCCCTTTGAGAATTTTCCCTCTGATGAAGAGGGTTTTGATGTGGCATTCATGGCAGAAGACATAATTGGTTTCATAAATTTCTTTTGCAAAATGGCATGAGTTCGGTTGATTGTTTTTCTGACCATCCAATCATCATATTTATGCACATTTTTGTTCTTGACTTCTTCCCACTCACCTTCTTCCTCTGTATCTGTAGTAGTAACACATGCTACCTGAGCTGAAGAATATTTTAGTTTGACTTGTTCCTAGTTGACCAATTTTTGCAGGAGGTCCTTGAAGACAAAACACTCCTGAATGGGATGCCCCAACATTTGATGAAATGGGAAATAATTGGGACGATCTTCATCTCCTTCCTTGTTCGGCCTCTTGGGCCTTGGAAATTGAACCAAATTATTTTCCAGGGATGAAATTAAATAACCAAGAACTTGTTCGTTTTGGAAAGAGTAAACATTTCTCTTAAAATCCTCAAATTGTTTTTTCTTTGATCTCTTTGATCATCTTGACAAAACAGCCTCTGTTTTTGGCTCTCAGGAGGTGGAGCCCTTCGAGAAGATGAAGGTTTTGAAGTAGAAGCAGGTACATGTGCATGTTTAAGCATAACTATAACAGTCTCTACTTTACCCATTCTTTTTAATAGTGCTGATGGAATTAAATGAGCATTATCCTTAGTCTTCATTAGAGAATCTTCAATCTGTTGATAGATTTAAGTAAGGTATCGAAACCCTCTTATGTATTTCACAAGGATCAACGATGTGTGCAAATCATCATGTAAATTTTTCACACAGATTGGCAACAATTCATCTTGAGGGAGTGCTATGATCAGGGAGTATGTTAATCCCTTCCAGCGAGCAATGAAATCCAAAACCCTTTCATTCTCCATTTGATTACAGTTTGTAAGATCTAAAACTGTTGTCTTTGGATTTGTTGAGTTGAATTGAAGAAGGAATCTTTGGCGGAGATCCTCCCATCCGGTAATTGACCGGGATTGCAAGCTTCTGTACCAGACAAAGGAAGGCCCTTGTAATGATTGTACAAAACACCTAAGCATAACTGCTTCTTGTTGCTGAGGGGTTACCATCATAGGATCGCAATGAGAAACAAAATGTATTAAGTGTTGCTCTGTGTCTCCCAAACCATTAAAGATTGGGAATGTGGTAATTGCAAAATTTGATGGGGGAGGAATTGCATCAACCCATTCAGGGTGAGCTCTCTTTTCTAGTTGAATTTGAGCATGATTTCCCTCCATAGCTTCCAAACAAGATTTTAATGACTCAATAGTAGTTATTAACTTTTGAGAAACATCTAGTTGAGCTTGGACTAGAACAGGCGCAATGACTAGAGCTTGTATAGATGTGGTGGCTGGTACTACAACTGACGGTAGCACTGTGGATTGTTTTTTCACTTGACCCATAGGATTAGACCTGTTAGGATGTACTAGTAGAAGAGGATATTATTGATCCATCTCAGTAGCCACAACAAATTCCCTTGGATGACTGACTTCATCATGCTTAGGAGGAAGACTACCTTGAAGTAGTTCTGCATTCAATCTCCTCAATTCCTTCATTTCTTCCTCTTTTTGAGCAAATATTTTCTCTATTGAGAGCGATTGACCTTCTCGAGAGGAAGGGAATGTAACCTGATTCTTTATTTTCCCCTTATTGGACACCTTTCGGAGAGGGGGAAGTGGGTTACATGAAAGATTACCTAGATTCTGGGTAATCCTTTGATTTTGTTTACGAACACCTTCTTCATTTGTGTATGTGCGTACAACTTCTTGATCAGGAACCTCTTCATCTGATCCCTCTGAGTGAGCCTCATCTGGTGGATCAGAAACAACAGCATCGATGACATTAATTGATGCATAATTCATTGCATCCCTTCTTTTGTAATTTATACGATACTTTCTTCTTCCATGTCCCTGATGAGACATTGACTTTTGTTGATTTTATCCCTCAGGAACTTCTTGAAGAACTGTAATTTGGAGGGAATATCCTGATAATTTGGCTCTTCATTCCTCTTAAGGCTTCTTCCCTAATAGAGAGAAAACTGACTTTCATTGGGGAAGAGATTGATGATTTGAAAAATTCCCTAGTCCGGTGGACTGGGGCTATTCCTGCTCAACTCATCGAATCCTATTTTTTGATTTTGAGGGATGGGTTAAAAGAGACCCCAGTATGGCAAGCTGTGGTGGCTCTTGAGATGCTACATCTGAGACTTTCTTGAAAGCTCTTATGATCTTGTGGACTTTAGTCTGGAAATTAGCTGGATGCATCAACCTGCACCCACTTTTATCACCCAGCTCAAAAGAACGCTGGATGATTTCTGACACTTATGGAACTTGATGATGTGCTTTCTCAAAACAAGAGGCCTGTTCAATATTATCATTTATTGATGTAGGAGTAATTCAACAACTTGTTCTCTTTATCCTTTATTTTGAGTGGAACTAGTTGAGGCATGTTCTTGAGCTAGCCTTTGATTACAAACAAAGCCAATTGGCTATGGCCGGCCATGGGCAATAACATTTCATGAGACCATTTTCGGCGGTCTTTACTGACTGGAGAGCAAAGTGAAATGTAGTGCTCCATGAACACCCCATCCCATAATATGAATACCAGATGGGGAATTGGAAATTAACTGGAACAATCTTTTTAGTGTGCCAAAGCATGAACGTTGAAGGGCTCTCTGCTGTTTTTCAGCCTTCAGATATCGAGAAACTGAGAGAGATTCCATGTCAATTTGGAATTGTAGACTTTCCATTATCTTGACATGATTTTCATATTTATCATAAGATAATATTTTATTTTTCAACTGACAAAGAGTTTTCTATATGTCGAGACGAATATCATGAATTCCATCTTCCGTCAACATATCTGGAATGTCATACTGAGAATCAGCCAAAGGCCAAAACATAACTGGCACTTCAACTTTTTCTAGTGGTTTTCTCGTATTCAGTACTTCCTCTTTATCATTCAATGGAGATTCTTCTACCTAATTAGACCAGAGTTGGTGATTCCTTGTTGCTTCTTCGGATTCAACAATATTTGTAGAGAATTCACTGATCAAACTAGAAGATGAATGATCTAGGGGTGGTTCGTAGAACGACCTACACCCCAGGTTATCTTAGGATTGAGAAAGTGTTTCACCTGATAGTGGTAAAGCATCAGACATGACTGGATTCACATTTGCATGTCCCTCAAGATAAGAGGGATTTCTCGTCACAACATTGTCCGTTGGATAATTTTCCAGGAAATGTGCATTACTACTATAGAGAGGACTTTTGCAGCTAAATTCATCATCATGGGGAGGACCACCATGGTGAGTTATAGGAAAAGATGAAACCTTTTGATCCTTGATCTTCTGGCCACACATAGGGTTCTTGTGGCCCTCATCTGAAGATGAAACTTCGAGATCGACCGAATTGTCAGGAAGCAAACCTTCATGAGGATGTTCCTGATGCAGACCTTTGGAATTAATGTTCCCACTATTGGGAACTGAGAGAGTAGAATCTTGAGTTGCAACAGAAAATTGTCTAAGTGCATCAAGAACTCCAGCATCGAGTAAAGCCTTATTACAGATTGGACCTTGATTTATTGACTGTGATGGGCAAGTATTCTTCTTAGATTCCTTCTTACCCACTTTAGGAACCACTTGTTGATTAAAGTGGTTATTATTGGCAAGTGTATGTGCCTGATCAGGAGAAATGATCAGGTTAGGCTGATTATATCTACTCAAATCAGGTGTATGTGCCTGACTTGGTTGTCCGTATTATATGGGGGAGTATAAACCAAAATCCTCTTGGACTGGAACAGAGGTGTGTGTCTGTTCTGGAGTGAACTGTTGATTTGTCACTCCACTGGTAGGGATAGATTTTCATATCTTTCCCTGCGATACTGCTGAAGCTGTTATAATATTCTGGAAGGGATTCAGAATATGAGCAGGGATTTACTTCTGCTCTTTCACCATTGATAGAATATGCTTGGTGACTTCAGCTTCCAGAACGAGAATATATGTCCATTCTGTGATTGGAGTAGGTGTGTGTTCCTGCTCCTGTACTCCTTTTCCTGTCAGTGAATTCTAACAGTACTCATGTGTGGGGGTAGAGAGTTGATTCTGCCTCCTCTTTGTCGTCAGAGCTTTCCAACTGACTTCTCTGAATGCTACCAAACGAGGCTGTTGGTAGGCTTGATCAATACTATAAGGTGTATGTGGCTTCTGATTCCACTCTGCTGAACATAGTTGACGAACTTCTTTCAATACTGACAGACGAGGCTGTTGGCAGGACTGATGAATGTAAGCAGGTGTATGTGCCTGTTTACCAGTTCTCAACTCATGGGGTTGGCGGGCTCCATCATATGTAGTCAGACGAGCCTGCTGATCAGCTGATGATTTATAAACAGGTGTATGTTCCTATATGTAGTACTCTGCTGGAATTGCCTGGCGGGATTGGCGTGCTGCTTCCAGACGAGTCTGCTGGAGAGCAGAATTAAAACAGACAGGTGTGTGTGCCCACTCATTTCTTGCCACCAACTTAGGTTGGTGGTATAACATCCCACCTTTAAATAACATAAACTTTCATTACATTACACAAAACTGAGGATCTTTAAGGTTTAGTGTCTTGGAAACCAGGAACTTAAAACATGAAAACATAAATAATTCTTCTTAAATACTTGAATGACTTCTCCTCATGTTCATCCTAGGTTCATTACTGCATCTCATAACCTGGGGACATACATCAAAAGAAAGGGTGAGCAGAAGGCCCAGTAAGGGAAACAAGAGAAACATTTTACATGTGAACTTGTGATACTTCAATAAGGTCATGAAAAGAACTTTAAGGCATGAGAAAGAAATCATGAGATATATCATAATAAAAATAACATTTTTCATAACTTGAATATGTGTCTACAACACTTAATATTGACAATCATTTTGTTTCACCAAGGTCCATCCCCAAGGTGTCATTAAGAATTACCAAGGTTATTCACCAAGGTATCAGTCTAAAAGGTCATCTCTAGAGATTAAGTCTTTACCCAATTCATTGGAGCGCTATCTGGGAGAACCCTTGACATGTCTTTATTATCATGTGAGCCACATATATCATCATCAATCATTTCATAAACAACCCATATAGCATAAAAGAAATGGGTTTCATTTCATAATCATAACGTTTTAAAAACTGCTTTAAAGACATGATCTTTATGTCACTTTAAACCCATGGAAAGGGAAAGTGGGTTTCATGTATGTAAATCACATAATTTAAAATAGAAAATTTTGATATATATGTGAATACCCCTATAGAAATAAGAGCTTTGAGTATTCACTTAATAACATAGAATAATTTTGAGAAAAAGAGAGAGACATTTTGAGACGAAAATTCTGCAGCATAACGGCTACATTACAGGGTTTTAGAAAATGTTGAAAAGAGAGGGGACATGGGTAACCCACTCATAAATGATCTATAAAAATATTACAGAGACATAATATAATGTATATGAATCATGGTAATGAAATTTTAAGGACATACCATTTGAAATGAAAAACATGGAAGTAAGACAAAAATAAGATTTCTCTTATAAAAATTCGGCAGCCTAACGACGTCACTTAAACTTCAATAAAAATGATTTGACACGATCAAATAGGGTCTCTCATCATATGATCATAAGAGATCACTATGATAGATATACAGATCATACCCCAACATAATAAAAAGGAACTTGAAAGACTTGACATGAAAATAGAACTTGAAAAATGAGAAGGGTGAAATAATCCCTTAAAAATCCGGCAGCCTAACGGCGTCACTTAAACTTTCATAAAAAAACGATGAGAGTAAGAGGGGATATATAATAGTATAAAAATGAAAAGTGCAGTAAGAGGAATATAAAATAACATCCTCCCACATAAGAACATGTAGCATAAAAGGAATGTCATAAAAGAGATTACTTGAAAAAAAAAGAGAGAGGTCGGATCCCTTACCTTAAAACATAACTCTTAAAACTCAAAGGTTGGAACCTTGAGGGCTTGGAGGCACCTTGGGAGGACTCCTTGGGAGGTAATGAGACTCGAACGTCATTGATAATGATTTTGGAGTCCAAAGGAGGAGAGAATGGCTTGGTATTTATAGGGAAAGTGAGGGGACAAGGCATTAATGGCCAAGGGACACCTCAAAAGTGGTTTTCACAAAACTGTGTGCTCTCCCATGATATTTCCCATGATGTTAGGCCACATGGGGCCCCCAATACAATAATTCATCACCTTTGGTCGGCCAACCCTTAAAATATCTCATGACATCATCATGACACAGTTATGATGTCATTAAACATACTGAAACCCTAAAACGGTATTTTTACTATTCACTGAAAATTCAAGTTTCTCAGAAAAATCCCAAAATTTCACCTTCACAAAATATCAATGCTTTAATTTAAACAATGAAATATATTTTATAAAAATAATTTTATAAATATTTTTAATTTATTTTTTAAATAAATAAACTATTCACCGAAAATTCATTTTTTTCAGAAAAAAGCCCAAAAATTACCTTAACATAATATCGATGCTCTGAGTTAAAAAATGAAATCCATTTTATAAAAATAATTTTCTAAATATTTTTAAATTAATTTTTAATTTAAAAACACTATTCACCTGAAAAAAACTAATACTTGAATAATAATTTATGAAACCATTATTTAACCATTTTATTGAATCACGTTACTTAATCAAGGTGCCTAGATTATATTAATACTTTCTTTAAGTGAGATTACTAATCCATTTGGTCACATTACTAATCCTAAGCATAAAATTACTATTCATAATTTACTATTCATCAAAAATCAAGTTGATCTTATTAGACTATAAATTTCGTACTGAACATAATTGTAGAAGAACATTTTTTGAATATCATTACACATTTTTAATTATTTAAAGTTTACATAAACAATTTTAAAATATCCTTTTTTTTAATTCAAAAAAATATGCATACTATATTTATCCGGTCATTTGAAAATTCATAAACTTCATCATAAGAAGAAATCTCAATTTTAATTTAAAACAAAGGATTACACAAGGCAGTTATGGTCTCCTTACATAGCCTTTTATCACACCAGCATAGGACCTAAGTGTAAGTTGTTCTAAGGTGAGAGAATCTGAGGGGGGGCTCCGCCAACATCGCACGAGTAGTAATTTCTATCAGTTTGAAATTCTCGCAAAGGTGATTCCATTCTAGCTTCACACGATGAAGTTCGGCTTGGGTTGTTCCAGAGAAAAGCTCAGTGGTGCTACCTCCTTCCCAAGTTCTGTTAGATGGGCTTCGATCCGTCCAATACTACTTGGTGAGGCCATCAAATCTTCTTTCTATAATAATTAACCAAAATTACTTGTATTTAGAGACAATAATCGAAACATTTAGTTTACAGCGGTCATATTGACCAATGGTCATATAACAGTCAAAACCCAACGGTCTCATTTTAATTATACTCATGTTATCAAATGAAACAGTTTTGTTGAGTATAAAAATAACACACAAAATTATGAAACATGATTTATTCAAAATTTCAGGTCATTACAATCTTCCCCCCTTAAGAAATTGCGTCCTCACAATTTTTTAAAATTGGGGTTTGAAATTTCATTGAAAGTCCGACATCGGAAAAAGAGTCAGTAACACTATTACTTTAAAAGTAAGAAAAGGAAGTACAAAGGCCACCCGAGTTTACCCATACTAGGATTCCATGTAGGAAAACATGGACCTGGAGGAGAAAACAAAGGGTCACGTTCTAAAGGAGAGTGATAGAAAACATGATTAGGAGAAATTTAACCACAAGAAAATCCCAAACATATGATGTGTGTAAATGGTATTTGATTACCTAGTAGGAAACGTAAACCAACAATGTTTTTGTTTTACGTTCCTTTTCATAATTTTGAGGAATTCATTTACAACATAGAACAAAAACATAAGAAAATATACCTACCTTTATGTAGAGTTTCATCCTTTAATAAGTTTCTACCAAAAATAATCTTTTCTCCAAATGATGAGCATTCAAAACTACTTGGTCTCATCAAAACACAAGAATCATCTTATAGAGAATCACATAATCCACGAAAGATTAACTATATATTTCTTCTATCTTTAATCATTATCCCAAAAACAGAAAGGGTAAGTTAAAACAACTCTTCAAAAAGAAAGAATCCCATAAGAATGGAAACTAATTTTAAATCATCAAATATCCATGGTACTACCCAAAGTTCATCATAGACCATTCCATAAATAACGGTCCGTAAGATTCCTCAAAATAAACCAAACTAAGATTGAAACCCAAATACAATAAGGATTTTATAACATAGTCTTCCAAAATAAACTTCATTGTTCATCTCCAAACAACATCAACCACTCCTAAAATCTTATAAAAAAAGTAGCTAACCTAAAAATATTTTACCCAAGATAGGTTAATCATTCCCATAAGTAACCTAAATTACTATAAGTTCACCTTAAATTCATTGATTCTTCAAAATATAAGTCAACCTTACTCCTCAATGAAAATACCATAGTAATCTATTTACCTCGATCATATAGGGTCCCCAAAATAGTGAACGCCTTCCAAAATAATAATCATATTTTTAATCCCCTAATCATCTCTGTCATATTAATACGGAAATCGTCTCATTTCCTATCACATTGGTCGTTGGGACATGTTCTTCCATTTCCCACCATTAACTAAGAAAAGAAACTATAATTAGGGGCTTAAATACTTAGACAATAATCATCAAAAGGAAACTTTAAGCATAAAGGGATAAACTTGTAGAATAAAAGTATATCCTAACTAGTGATCCCCTAGGTTCCAATCTAGGTTATCCATATTCATATATTCTTATGTGAATCTTTATTTTATTTTATCTTTGTTCCTTTAATAATGGTTCATACTAAGATTATGAATTTACCAAAGCATGTCCCCTGGGAGTGTCGTAACCAAGAGTGCAGCAAGGCTCGTTGTCGTGTACCAGTTCCCGTTTGAGTCTAGCTCAAAGCGGTGTTTTCAGGTTTTACCCCTATGTACATCTGTGCCAGAGCCACCTCTACCTACTCGTATCCTGATAGGGATGTATTAGTTTGGCAACCCATTACTCAATACTCCCAAAATACCAGGAAGATTTCCTATATATAAACATTTCTATAGGCTTCTCTCTAAAGTTTTCATATCCTAATTTCCACAAATAACTAAACCATCCTTTGATACCAACTATAACATCCCGCCTTTTTATCACATAAACTTTCATTATATTACACAATACTGAGGATCTTTAAGGTTTAGTGTCTTGGAAACCAGGAACTTAAAACATGAAAACATAAAACATTCTTCTTAAATACTTGAAAGGATTCTCCTCATGTTCATCCTAAGTTCATTACTGCATCTCATAACCTGGGGACATACATCAAAAGAAAGGGTGAGCATAAGGACTAGTAAGGGAAACAAGAGAAACATTTTACATGTGAACTTGAGATACATCAATATGGTCATGAAAAGAACTTTAAGGCATGAGAAAGAAATCATGAGATATATCATAATAAAAATAAAATTTTTCATAACATGAAGATGTGGCTACAAAATATAATATTGACAATCATTTCGTTTCACCAAGGTTCATCCCCAAGGTGTCATTAAAAATTACCAAGGTTATTCACCAAGGTATCAGTCTAAAAGGTCATCTCTAGAGATTAAGTCTTTACCGAATGCATTGGAGCGCTATCTGGGTGAACCCTTGGCATGTCTTTATTATCATGTGAGACACATATATCATTATCAATAATTTAATAAACAACCCATATATCATTAATGAAATGGGTTTCATTTCATAATCAAAACGTTTTAAAAACTTCTTTAAAGACATGATCTTTATGTCACTTTAAACCCACAGAAAGGGAAAGCGGGTTTCATGTATGTAAATATCAGAATTTAAAATAGAAAATTTTGATATATATGTTAATACACCTATAGAAATAGGAGTTTTGAGTATTCACTTAATGACATAAAATAATTTTGAGAAAAAGAGAGAGACATTTTGAGACGAAAATTCTGCAGCATAACGGCTACGTTACAGGGTTTTAGAAAACATTGAAAGGAGAGGGAACATGGGTCACCCACTCATATATGATCCATAAAAATAGTATAGGGACATAATATAAAGTATATGAATCATGGTAATGAAATTTGAAGGACATACCATTTGAAATTAAAAACATGGAAGTAAGACAAAAATAAGATTTCTCTTATAAAAATTCGGCAGCCTAACGACGTCACTTAAACTTCAATAAAAATGATTTGACAAGATCAAATAGGGTCTCTCATAATATTATCATAAGAGATAAGCATGACAGATATAGAGATCATACCCCAACATAATAAAAAGAAACTTGAGAGACTTGACATGAAAATAGAACTTGAAAAATGAGAAGGGTGAAAGAATCCCTTAAATATTCGGCAGCCTAATGGCGTTACTTAAACTTTCATAAAACGAAATGATGAGAGTAAGAGAGGATATCTCATCATATAAAAATGAAAAGGGCAGTAAGAGGAATATAAAAGAACATCCTCCCACATAATAACATGGAGCATAAAAGGGATGACATAAAAGAGATTACTTGAAAAGAAAGACAGAGGTCGGATCCCTTACCTTAAAACGTAACTCTTAAAACTCAAAGGTTGGAACCTTGAGGGCTTGGGGGCACCATGGGATGAATCCTTGGGAGGTAATGAGACCAGAACTTCATTGAGAATGATTTTGGATTCCAAAGAATGAGAAAATGGCTTGATATTTATTGGGAAAGTGAGGGGACAAGGCATTAATGGCCAAGGGACACCTCAAAAGTGGTTTTCTCAAAACCATGTGCTCTCCCATGATATTTCCCATGAAGTTAGGACAAATGGGGCCCCCAATACAATAATACATCACCTTTGTTCGGCCAGACCTTAAAATATCTCATGACATCATCATTACACAGTTATGATGTCATTAAACACAGCGAAACCTAAAACGGTATCTTTACTATTCACTGAAAATTCACCTTTCTCAGAAAAATCCCAAAATTTCACCTTAACCAAATATCAATGCTCTGATTTCAAAAATGAACTCCATTTTTTAAAAATAATTTTCTAAATATTTTAAATTTATTTTTTAAATATATACACTATTCACCGAAAATTCATTTTTTTCAGAAAAAAGCCCAAAAATTACCTTAACATAATATCGATGCTCTGAGTTAAAAAATGAAATCCATTTTATAAAAATAATTTTCTAAATATTTTTAATTTAATTTTTAATTAAAAAACACTATTCACCTGAAAAAAACTAATACTTGAATAGTAATTTATGAAACCATTATTTAACCATTTTATTGAATCACATTACTTAATCAAGGTTCCGAGATTGTATTAATACTTTCATTAAGTGAGATTACTAATCCATTTGGTCACATTACTAATCCTAAGCATAAAATCACTATTCATAATTTACTATTCATCAAAAATCAAGTTGATCTTATTAGACTCTAAATTTCATATTGAACATAATTGTAGAAGACCATTTTTTGAATATCATTACACATTTTTAATTATTTAAAGTTTACATAAACAATTTTAAAATATCCTTTTTCTAAAATTCATCAAAAATATGCATACTATATTTATCCGGTCATTTGAAAATTCATAAACTTCATCATAAGAAGAAATCTCAATTTTTATTTAAAAAAAAGGATTACACAAGGCTGTTACGGTCTCCTTACATAGCCCCTTATCACACCAGCATATGACCTAAGTGTAAGGTGTGCTAAGGTGAGAGAATCTGAGGGAGGCTCAGCCAATATCGCACGAGTAGTAATTTCTATCAGTTTGAACTTCTTGCAAAGGCGATTCAATTCTAGATTCACACGATGAAGTTCAGCTTGGGTTTGGTCCAGAGAAAATCCCAGTGGTGCTACCTCCTTCTCAAGTTCTGTTATATGGGCTTCGATCGGTCCAAGACTACTGGGTGAGGCTATAGAATCTTCTTTCTATAATAATTAACCAATATCACTTGTATTTAGATACAATAATCAAAACGTTTAGTTTACAGCGGTCATATTGAACAATGGTCATATAACAGTCGAAACCCAACAGTATCATTTTAATTATACTCATGTTATCAAATGAAACACTTTTTTTGAGTATAAAAATAACACATCAAATTATGAAACAAGATTTATTCAAAATTTCGGTTCGTTATTGGTGGACTTCTCCGGAGATGGCAGATATGAGAACCTGTTCACTATTAACTGTTTTTCACCTCTGATGGTTCATCTTGCCTTCTCGGGTTCAAGGAACCTAAGCCGAATTCCTGGAGACGACACCCTCATCATGATGAGGGCACACTGCCGCACAAGTCTGGTGGTGATTGTTGGTGGGAGCCCACGGGAAGGACTCATGTTTCCTTGAATTAAGGCCATGAGTGGCCTTCTCATTTACCTCCTCAGAATATGGGAGGGAATGGTTGTTGCCTTCCGGGGATAATGACCTAAAACGGTTGGAGGCGGTGGTTAGCACCGCCCACTTCTTGATCACTGGTCATCGCTATCCAGATGACCAAAGTGAGTTGTTCACTTGGAGGGATTTTCGAGCAGCCTTCAGAGTTGGAATGGTACCGTGTTGAAGGTACTGCTTAACCAGTGCATTCGATACCCAACGTTGAAGACACTTTGTAGGTGATGTCGCCCTCAGAGCAGATGACGATCCAGTAGAATTAGCAGCAGATGCATCCACAACAGAGGTTTTCACAGCAAAGGTATTCACATACATGAACTTAAGAAAAGACATTCTTGTAATGCATAAGATCTTGGAAAAGAGTGCATGATTGACATAACAGACATAATCAGGATATGTTTGGCTACTACATCTTTTTGGATGAGCACATATGTTATTGATTGTTCTGTTGGCCCTCTCATTGAGTTTAAATAGGGCCCTAAAAAAATAAGTATAACATCATTTTATCTTGGTTTAAGGATTCACGTCGGGTTCACCATTTTTTGTTTCCTCTGGAATTGGGGATAAACTCATTGATTTAAGGTCCAAACATTCCAAGCGGTTTCTAACGGGTTTGTTTGTAGAACTGGAAACATCCAATGATTCTATATCCATTTGGATCTACTTTCCAAAGGTAGGTGCTCACTAGTTCTGAACTAATGAGGCTTAAGAATTTTCATTGGTCGAGAGGATGGGAGGTCAGACTCATCACACCTTTTTGGGGTGAATTACTGTCTACTCTGGGACTCTTTTTATTGATTTAAGTTATGTTCATGAATCCTTATTACAATACCAAGTATGAAAATGATCTTTCCTTTAGATATGACAATCAATGATTAATATGTATGAGATTTTAGAGAATCTATTATATGTATTTGAGGTTCTTCATCGATAGAGAATCATCTTCATTTGTTATATATTCTTAGACAATGGTATCCTTCGACACATTATATAGAAATATCTTGGTCATTATGATAACCATACTGGTTTTAAAACCACTCAGCGGGGTACTTGAAGTTAGTTATCATTCAGAAGGGAATAGGTTATTTCAGAGTTGGGATCATACCCATTGATGGGATACCTATGTATCCTTTGTTTTGGAAAAGGAATCAGAACCCACGTAGTTTGAGTAAACAAGTATGAGGTTTATGCATGATTGATGGATCAATGAAAGATGTCATAATTACTTTTACACTCTAAGGTCACATGAGTCATACTCGGTGTGAGAAACAAGAGGCATTGGTAAAACCAGACAATTGTGCCATGATAGATGCAATTATAAGAAATGATGCAGGGCTTATGTATGTATGACTTCCCAGATAGATAAATATTAGTACTTACTTCAGGGAAGAAACCTGGGAACAAGGTCCATAAAGGTATATGTGCTTTATGGATATTTGGATATTCTAACTTGGGGCTTATTCCTGAGGAGGATTCCAAATTAGTAGGGGACTTATGATTGGGTTTTACTCTTGAGAAGTAATCCCAAGTAAAATGTAAATTAAGACTGGTTAAAAGAAAATATGACTGGGGATTACTCATGAAAAGGAAGACCAGGTTAAGGGAATTTGGATTTTGGGAACTTGGGGATTACTCCTAAGGAGGATACCCATATTAAAAGAATTATTGTTGGGGTTTACTCCTGATGAGGATACCCAAAATTAAGGGAACTTAAAGACTGGGGATTACTCCTCAAAAAGAGTCCCATGCTAGGGGACTTGGGGCTTACTCCAAATGAGGATGCCCATATTTGTGGATTTGAGATTGGGGCTTACTCGTAAGGAGGATGACCAATTGTTATGGAGACTTGAGACATAAGACTTATTCCAGATAAGGAGGCCTAAGTTAGTGGAATTTATGACTGGGGCTTACTCCTGAAAAGGAGGCCCGGGTTAGGGAACCTCTCATCTTTAAAGTATGAGGTTGAATGAATGAAGTCTCTCACATTAGTGATATAAAGATATGTAAATCACTAGGTTTTGAGTTATTTTCAACTGAATTCCTTTTCGATAAAGATGAAAACAAAAGAACTATGCCATAAATGGTTCTGAAGATGGTTCTGAAGGCTAAATCTTGAATAGGAGAGGTGGATAGGCATAAGAGAGGTGAAATAGGCAGGAGAGGTGAAATAGGTCGGAGAGGTGAAATAGGCAGGAGAGGCACCCAAAAAGAAGTGGGTGCGCAGGTCCTGGTCGTGCAAGTATACTTGCGCGACACATGGGTACTTGCACGACGGTCAACCCTTAGGGTAATACTTGGGTAAGACATGGCTCAAGCCATTAGTACTATCCCTAGAGGCTTCCAGAAGAGTGGTGCTCAAGTTCTGTTGAAGTCGTAAGGTGGCGCGCAAGTGTGGACATTTCCCTCAAGGGCTGGACACTTAGGTGTGCAAGTGTTGACGAGTTTCAACACTTAGGCCTTACTCCCCCTATTTAGATCTTCCGTTCTAGGTAAGAAATTACCTCAGAAGTGTTCGGAAGCTTTGAAAAGAGACTATGGTGCAGGACCTCAAATATGAGTTTCTGGAATTTTTCGTCCCGAAATGGGGGACCCACCAGGGGTATTTATAGGCCATGGAAGACCATGGGTGAAAAATTAAAGAGGGCGCGCAAGTCACCTGTGTGACCATTGGGCGGTGCGCAAGTATACTTGCGCGATCTTGGTGGAAGTTGCGCAACCTAAGTGCAAATTAATCTTTGTTCATGCCTTTGTCAATTTTTGATGTTTCTTTAAAGGATGAATCATTTTGGGTTCAATGTATTTCTCTTTTCATTTGTTTAGACTCTGTCACTGAAAGGAGTGTCAACTTGGTCACACCATGTGCCCACTCCTGTTCTTCTATCCTCCCCCGTCTTCACCGCATGACATTAAACTGCATGGCCTTCAAGAACTACATATGGCTTGATTCCCATCTTCATGGGATACGTAGGAATGCATGGACAATTTTTTCTATTGGCCCAGCCCAAAATCCATAATTTTCCCCTCTGGTCAAGACATATGGAAGGGTGCATACTTTTTCACCCAATTCACGTCGAGCTAGCCTCGATCCAGCTATACATCCTCCCTCCCTGGAGATGTTCGCCTATTTCGTAGATGGGTAAAACTATTCTTCACTCACTCCTTCAATGTTATGGATACCTAGAAGAGGAACCTTATCCAACCCCCCATCCTCACTGCATGATGATAAACTGCATGTTGTTCAGGACTTCCGGACTGAGGCCCAGCCCCAGGCCCCTTGGCCTTTCCGGGACCCCAGCCCCCATCCTCAAAACATGACAATAAACTGCAAGTCAGTCAGGACTTCCTGACCGAGGCCTATCCTCAGGCCCCTTGGCCTTTCCGGGACCCCGTTCCCCATCCTCACTGCATGACGATAAACTGCAAGTTGGTCAGGTCTTCCTGACCGAGGCCCAACCTCAGGCCCCTTGGCCTTTCTGGGGCCCCATCCTCACTGCATGATGATAAACTGCATGTTGGTTAGGCCTTCCTGGCCGAGGCCCAGCCTCATGCCCCTTGTCCTTTCCAGGGCCCGACCCCCATCCTCACTTCATGACGATAAACTGCAAGCTGGTCAGGCCTTCCTAACCAAGGCCCAGCCTTAGGTCCCTTGGCCTTTCTGGGCCCCCAACCCCCATCCTCACTGCATGACGATAAACTGTAAGCTGGTCAAGACTTCCTGACCAAGGCCCAACCTCTGGCTCCATGTCCTTTCTGGGACCTTGGCCCCCATCCTTACTGCAAGGCATTAACCCGCAAGCTGGTTAGGCCTTTCTGAATGAGGCCCAACCTCAGGCCCCTTAGCCTTCTCGGGCCCCTTATCCCAAGTTCAGACCCAGAGTATACAATGTGGTGTGAGATTATGCCCTCATTTATGTCGGGTTACCCGCCATGTCGTACACCTCCCCTATCCAGGGAATCCTATTACCCAACCCTTGTCCTCACTACTAGATGTTAAACTACGAGTAGGCCAAGCCTTCCTGACCAGAGCCCAACTATCAGGCCCTTTGGCCTTTTAGGTCCCCTGGCCCAGGTTCTCTCTTATGGGACTATGTGGCGTGGTATGGGATTATGTCCTCATTCACGGAGGGTTACTCACCACGCCATTCATGACCTCATTAATATATGCTACCCCCTAGGTGTCTTCGATAACTACGTGTGGCTTGATTCCTATATTTATGGATACGTAGGACCACCCAAACGTTTAGGCTTCGAGTCCCTCCCCACCTCCTGGAAATCTCCATCCCACCTTTTCCATTTGGCCTACCTCTCCTGAGCCACTTCGTCAACCCTTTTTGGCGGTCGACCAATGTGACTAAGGGTACTCTGGTTTAGTGCTTTGAATGTCAGACTCTGCTCGAACATGTTCTCACCTGCTTTTCCGGATTTGTGTTCCCCTTCATCAAGGATTTCATCACCTTTCACACCTGGAGGGACCCCCAAGAACGGCCTAGATACCATTCCTAAGGGCTCTCCTACCATTATGGGCCAACACCCCTGAGGGTTTCAGACAACAAATTGATACAAATCCCACATTACGAACATGGCCAGTGGTCGATGCTCGTTTTTTGTTCCCACTTCAGGCTAACACGATATAGATACTGTTTTTCCACCACAGTTAACAGTTATCCTCCATCGCCATGCCAACCCCATTAACCCCAAAATGTCAGTTACATAATTCACATCCTTCTCCACCTTCTCATGTGCAAGTAGATCTCCAACACTCTTGATGTTATTCCTCAGTGTGCATCTGCATGTCAGGGGAACAAATCTGCAGTAAGGGCATTCGTCAGGGCTCTGCACTGATTTTCCTTTGATGTAAATTCCAAGTATTGTAATGAGGAATCTTCCTCCCTTGTTTCCCACACCGAGTTTGACTCACGTGGGCTTAGGGATCAGGTCGAGGTTTGGGCTTACTTAGATGGATTCCATCCATTCATGGTTCGAGCTCTAAGACCCTAAACTAAGATCTTCTCAGAACTACATTCGGCTTTATTACCATCCTCATGGGATACATAGGAATGACCATACCTTCTATCTATGGGTCCAGCTTGAGTTCTGCTAATTCAACTTATCCGTCCCGCCAATGGGACCTTGACTACAAGACTACGTGGTGTGGTGTGGTGTGGGATTATTTCCTCATTCACATCGTGTTTGCGATAACCACACCATGTGAACCTCGTCCTAAAATTAGCCCTCCTTCCTATCTCGCACGATATTAAAATGCACCTTTCTATAACTATGTGTGGCTTGACTCCCACCCTTATGGGATACGTAGGACCACCCGAATGTCTAGACATCGGGTCCTGCCCCACCTCTTAGAGATATCCTGATCTTCGGGTCACCTAGGCCCCTTGGCATGTCCCTATCCACGAGGGGGATATATAGGTGTGGTACAGGGTTCTTGGCACCATGCCCCTGCTTCTCCCTGGAAACCTACCATCTCTTGTCCGCCCTTATGTTAAGTACCTCGACCCCTTGCAGTGGTTCACCCATGTGTTAAGAGTACTCTGGTCTAGGACCAAGAGTGTCCGATTAAACTTAGGTAAGTTCCTTACACTTTTCAAGATTTTTGTTCCCCTTCATCAGGTCATTCATCACCTTTCACACCTCGAGGGACCCCCAAGAACGGCCTGGATACCACACCTAATGACTCTCCTACCATTACGGTCCAATGCCCTCAAGGGTTTTAGACAAAAAATTGATACGAATCCCACGTTTCGATCATGGTCAGCAGTTGATGCTCATTTGTTTGTCCCCATTTCAGGCTAACGTGACAAGATGTTGTGTTGCGAACATGGTCAACAGTAATCCCCCATCGTCACACCAGCCCCTTCAGTCCTTGAATGTTGGTTGCATGATTCACATTATGTTCCACCCCATCGTGTCTTGGTGGAATCTCAACACTCATGGCACTATCCCTCAGTGCACCTCTGCACGTCAGGGGGAAAAAGTTGCAATATGTCATCTTTCGGGGCTCCCACGGTCCGAGATCTACGACCATAAACTAAGATCATCATTAAGGGTTATGTGCGGCTCGAACCTCATCCCCATGTGATGAGGTGGGTCACCCAGATGTCTTGTTTCTGAGTCCATCTCATCTTGGAGCTAGTTCCTCATGCCCCTGTCACTCTCACCCCTATTTGGGCCCCTTGGCCCGAGGTTCCTATCTCGGAATTTCATGTGGTGTGATGTGGGATCATGTCTGCATCCACGTCAGTTATGTTTCATGGAACCATACACATTCCCCGCCTAGAATCATATATGTTATTTCTGCACTGGATGAGGTTAAAATGCATGATTGGTCCTATCACATGACCCTAAACTGTGACATTATCGTCCTAGCCGCATGACAAAAAAACATCACTGCATTGTGATGAACTCATCATAGGGGAAGTCATGTTGGGTATTGGTTATACGCCATGCCATTTTCCATGCGTACTAACACTTGATTATTGTGGTGACACTAGGGCTTGCTATCCTAGACCTGTTGCTTCACAAAAAAACCACTCACCTTAAAGGAAAAACAAGATTCATCAAATACTGCTTCTCTTGGCGTGAGGGCTAGACCCACACACCCCTTTCATCCTTTACACTGGAACCTTACCGGGCTATGACACCCTATAGAACTACGTATGTATTGATTCTCATCCTTATGAGATAAATAGGAACACCTTCTCACTTTGCCTCAGGCCCAACTCAACTCTCATTTTCGGTCCCTCGACCTAAAACTTTCCGAGAAGCACGTGGTGGTCGGAACCCCCGGTTCCCATTCACGTCAGGTATTTGAGTTACCCCACCACATGCCTCCTAAGTCTCCTCCCACCCATGGTCCGAAGTCTATGACTCTAAACTAAGATCTTCTTATGGGATGGGACTCAACTACCTCTAACTAATACATCTCATTAACGTGTTTAGATGTGTTTTGACAAAAAAGCATGAAGTTTGGGATTTTCATTGAGACATTCCTCTCGTTCCATGACCAAGCTTCATGAGTTTTACATTTGGATCCTCATCCTATTCCACATACAAAATGACCCTCAGACGACATGGATGTTAGGCTTAAGGTCTCTCCATGGATGCTGGGCCCAAGGGCTCTCCAATCGTTTCAGGCCAACGTCCCTACAGATCTCTGACAATGTTTGTCACATGGTCCCGTGTTTCAAACATGGTCAACGATCGACCCTCATTTGTCTATCCCCATTCCAGGGTAACGCGATATGGATGCTGCATTTTCACCACGGTCAACAGTTATCCTCCATCGTCACGCCTCCATCATTGTGATCCATATATCGAGCATCATGATTCACACATTTCCACTCCCTCATGTTCAAGTGTAATTCCGACATACTCGACTCAATCTCTTTGTGCATCTAGGATCACTACATGGACGTGTTATAATCATTGGGTCAGTATTTACCAAGAATCCCTCCACCCTAAAATGCACCTTCTTGTGTCAGGAAATTCCCACCATTACTTCTTGTTCCCCACACTGAGCATGACTCGCGTTGGCTTAGTAGTTTTGGTAGGATGCATACCGGCACAACCAGGATTCTCCCCACCCCACATGATATTAAAATGTGCTTCAAGAAAAACTTACAACTTCATTCCCATCCTCATGGGATATATAGAGACACCCCGATATATCACCTAGGGTCTAGTCACAAGAATCATAAGTCATGTTCCTCTCCACTTCTGGCCCCTGGCCTGACCCCTCAGGGGGAACTATGTAACTAAAATTTTTCCTTGAACAAGTTCGGGATTCCGAAAGATGAATTTGGGATGCAACAAACCCCTCGACAGAGAGGCCCTGTCTGATAGAAGGAATGATCCATGATCAAACTGATGCATCCATCTAGTGTGCTTCTGCCATGGTGGCGTAATTTTCAGAGTATTGGATTCTGGTCGGAAAAACCCTCACTCCACTTTCCACACTTTGTGTGCCCCCTTATTCGGACTCTCATCCACATTCATGTCTGGAGGAACCCCCTAACGGTATGGATGCTCGACCTATGGTCTGCCTGCTGTCCTGGGCCAACATTCCAGAAGACTGGTCATGTTTGGAAGGACCCCCTAACAGTATGGATGATCTACCTATGGTCCACCTACTATCCTGGGCCAACGTCCCGAAAGACTGATTGGTGATACTTGAGTTAGCCCCCGTGTTGAGAACATGGTTAGTGGTGGGCCGCCATTTGTTGTCCCCATTTCAGGCTAATGCAATACGGATGCTGCCTTTCTGCCATGGCCAACAGCTATCCTCTATTGTCACGCCACCCCCATAGTGTTCTGAATTTTGGGTATAGCAATTCACACCTCCCACTTCCCTATGTTTGGACTAATCCCAACGCCCCTGGCATTACCCCACTCGTGCACCAGAGCACATCGGAATAATGTCTTGTTGATTGTTCTGAGGACCTAATCCTCTGATCGGGAATCTCCCATGTTTTCCCAGAAGATTCAGATTGGTTACTTAAACCCCAGATACCCGGAACTTGGTCGTCACGTTATGTTCGGATGGAATATCATGGTGACCGCCCCTTGTTTCTCACATTGGGTTTGGCCTGTGTGAGCTTAGGGACCGACCGTTGGACGTTTCACGAATACAACAGACACATGTGGATCCAACCTCGATAATGAAACTCATGTATTCAAGTGTAAAAACATGAAAGTACGTCTGAGAGTTTTTGATCCTTACAGCACTTGGGAGGTTAATTTCTCCATTGGACGGGTTAACCCCGTCAAAAGAGCGTTTCAGCTCCGCCACCCTCCGACTTGTGGCATCCAGGAGTTGCTGCCGCCAGCTCAGCTCCAGATCCTCCTCAAAAGTTATGGGGCGCAATTCATTAGCCTCAGTTTGGGCCCACTTTATGTCAGCCTGAATAGTGGCCATTTCTTTGTAAGCTTTCCTCAGACACTCTTCCACCTCTTCCAGTTGGGCCTTAAATTGCAAGATCAGCTCTAATTGTGCATTGAGAGAGGCTGAGTGCTCATCTTCCTGGACCCATAGCTGTTGGATATCATCTTCAGTCTCCCGGATTTTCTTGATGTTCATCTCCTTCCTCCACTTCCAACCCACACTAAGGCCATGATCATTCTCCCGATTCTTCTCCACCATGAGATCACGGATGAGCAGATGAGGGCACTAGGCATCCACTCCCCCATCACACAGATCACGCAGCCGTGATGGAAGTCTGTCCATCTCATCTAGACATAGTGTCTGAGGGGTCTTTTCGATAAAGTGCACGATCAGCTTCCATGATCGGTGGTGGACTATGTCGCTATCCTCTTTATCAAAGGCCGTATCGTCCCAATCTGCACGGTTGGTAGACTCATAATAGGGGTACACCCTCAGGAAATCTTCTGCGGGGTCTACATCTAGCATAGGATCAGGTGCGACATCTGGCATTGGATCAAATGTGGTGGGACTTGGGATGACCGAAAAATCCTCATCGTCGGACCCCACCTCAATAAACTCGATCATGGCCCCACTGGTGGTCCCGCTAATGATGGGAGAAGTTGCAGCTCAGGTGAGCAGGGTAACTATCTCCATGATTACTGGTATGCCTCTGGGAGGGGTGCCGCCAGAAATCCCAACTAGCCTCGCTACAGCGGCCCATGCCAGTCGAAGAACTATACGTAACAGAGAAGGGTAGGGGCGTTAGTTGGCATGATCAATGTATGACAGCGATGAACTCAGTGGATATGAAGTACAGAGATTGAACTCCTGGTACTTCTCCTGAGTTGATACTGATGGGACCCTAGAGCATGAACCGTGATATATTGTCAGATGTTCTGGGGATTCTGGAGGAGCCACCTTGGGTTCCCTAGCCCCACCAGACATAGAACTGGACGTGGCCATAGGTGCAGGTTCCGAGGGTCCGACATCACCACCCACTGAGGGGCGGGAGCGAGGTCTATGTACCATGTCCTCCTGCATGGTTCAGATGTTGGTAAGAAGTCCATAATGGCCTAAGAGCAGACCCCAAGGAAAGAAACATGGAATGTTACCTCGAGAGCCTCGGTGAAATCATCGATATTTGAGTCTTGATTTCCGGCTTTTCCTTCCTCCAATGGGATCTCTTCATCAGCCTCATCACCCCGATAGGAGTCATCTGAATCTTCCAATAGGGGGATGCGCTCCCTCAACTCGGTAGCCTACAGTTGTGGGGGGAACCATCCGATCCATTAGTACCCTCACCCAGTCTGTCATTGGATGTGAGGCACCCCTGGAATGTACGTAGTGTTCCAGTTCATCCAAATATTGCTCCGCCTCCGCCAGAGACATTGACAAACTAGCCCGGACAGGGCCTATACCTGGTAAATCCATCCCGAGGGAGTTCTGGTGTTTCCACATCTCAATTGGGATGAGGAATTTCTGGTTGACATCCCAAATGTCCCCGGACTCTGGGAAAACCACATTCTATGGCATGTCGATATGACTCATCCTCTTCCCCGGAGCCTGAGTGGATATCCTGTGGAATCCCCTCGGTGGACGCCCCTCCGGATGGCTTTTCTCTTCTGGGACCACTGGGTCCACTGCCACTGTTGGACCCGCCACCACTACCTCACCCTCAGCTAGTGCAGGTCTCGCCGCCATGGCAGCCCCGCCACCACGAGAGGACCTTTCCACCCTCCGACCCCGACCTTGGGATAGTGGAGTCCCACCATTGACAACTCAAATGGTGGGATGCTTCAGCATTTCCCTCATATAATCTCCCTCCCAGCTTATGGCATAGTCTTTCACTAGTCCAAAGGTGGCAGTGGGAGGAGGTAACACATTTCGCATTTTCCTGTCTTCTCATGTGAACATGAGCCACAATTGCCTCATCACACATGGGTAATCCTCATGGAGCACGTCCTAGTAGAACTGTGGGGTCAGCCGCTACAGGCACCATAATTTCCTCATGAGCCAGTGCGGGGTGTACGGCTCACAGAGCGGCTCACGGTCCACCCTCGCCACCAAGACCCCACCTCGAAAGGCCAGGAGATAGGCCTGATTCACTTCCATCCCATGACCTTCTTCAGTGAGTACCCCCGTTGGCAATGGAAACATGAGGAAATTAAACTCGTCTGCCTTCCACACCTAGTTTAGTACCAAAGACAAAATTAATTTGACTGGAAAGAATCCAACAAAATTCAGAATGGACGGATGGATGTTTGACACCAGAGGTGAGATGGGGTTCTGATATTCATATACCCCCCTAATGTGCACCGCAATCCACCCATATAGGAGATGGAAGGGCCTGCATATCCTTGGTGGCTTCCTGCCCTCGCAAACATGCTTTAGCATCTTGTAAAATCAGGCGAGCATCGGAATCCCCAGATTGACCCGTCACCCTGTGGCCAGCATGGATTCCATGATGAATGAGCTAGGACGTGCCCCCATGTTGGTATCCCTCACTGGTAGGATCAAACTGTAGATAAGGGTTGCGATGAATGCCACCAATCTGACTATCGGCCGTTGTTCAGTGCTGACACTGAAACCCATGGTCTTCCATTGGCTGTCCTCCAAGAGCCTCCAATACGAGTGCTCCTTGCACCGTTGATCCCCATTCAGAAAAGTTATAGGCCTTGGGGGAAGCTCGCGGTCCACCAGGATGTTCAGGAACTACTTGAACCACTTCTTAAAGTGGACTTCTCTCACCGCTTCTTTATCCTCTCCGGGGAACAGTCCCATAAATTCCAACACCAGCCGTGGAATCTTCTCCAGATCCTCCCACACACTCATGATGGGGAGGAACTCATTATACATATCCCACAAGATCAGGACCCCCTAATTCTGATGGACATCCCACAGACTAATGCCAACCTCTCCATGGTGCAGGTGAAAAGTGTTGGTCCTAGATGACCATATACTCAACAGCTCCGACATCAGCTGTTTCGGTTGATAAATGTGGAATTGGGAAGCCCATTCCACCTCACACAAGCCCAATCTCCTCATCTCAGCTCCAAACTCCTCGCATGAAGTACCTTCCCAGTAGGCCCATGCCCAATCATTGGTGAAGTTGCTGCCCTATCACAGGTCCCACTCATCAGACCACCCTTTCTTTTAATCCCATAAGTCTGCCTTCAGTATTGTGCGGTACATGAGAGGGAATGTCTCTGGTTGCAATGGCTTCCCATCAATGTTTTTTAGATGATTGTACATGCAGTCGGTGGTGACAGGTGTGAAGTCCTCCTGCACATGACCATCGGCCGCCCTGAACCATTGGCGCTGGCATGGCGTGCTCCTGAACCAGCATGCTGGTTCGTCCCTACTCGCCTCAGGAATAAAGACATCATACCTTAGTCTGAAGCCATACAAAGTCATCTTCTTGAAAAATGGATAGTTCTTTTGGCTCTCTGATAACAGTTCTGTCAAAGAATTATGGCCCGAGTGGCTTCGGACTAGCTCCCCCAGACCGAGGCAGTTTTCCATCTCATCCCTTCGGGCAGCATCCGCAAGAACCCCCTAGGAAGCTTCTTGAGGGGCCATTTGTTTTTAAAGGATTTGAAAATTTTATACCTCGGGTCATGAAGCCTATTCACGGAGATCCTTCGCGAAGAAGAATCATGGAGCCTGGCCTCGGCCTACAAGCACACACTCGCTTGGCGCTGTTGCAGAGTCAGAGACTCGTGGCTCGCCGCGAAGCTGATTCATGGTGAGCAGTTTCAGAGGACGTGGAGATTCAAGAATCGAGTTATCAAGAGTACAAATTTTTAGAGGAAGGAAAGGGAAAAAAATCCGGTTGGTCTTCCTATTTTTAGGCGGTGACCCTCAGAGCTTCGCGACGCGTCCAGACCGCGTGGAGCTTCGTGGCGCGTCCGGCCTGCATGGCCCCTATCTGCCTCGCGCACCCTCTTTGCAAGTCAGCACTGCAAAATGCTGAGGATTTTGGCGATTTAACTCAGACTTAGACCCTTGATCCCTCCACGGATCAAAGTATAAGGAGGGTCATTTTTTGGCGCAAAGTATTGGACGAAAATAATGAAGAAAAGAAGGCCTCACGGCCTGCCTTGAGAAGCCCCCCAAAAAACACGGCCTCCGTGAAGCAACAGAGGTGGGAAGCCCCGCGAACGCCCCAGAAATTCGTAAACCCTCTGCGAAGCAACATAGGTGGGAATCCTCGCAAACTCCCCTGACGTTTGCGAACCCGCCATGAAGCAAAGGAGGCGGTACACCTCAGTAATCCCAGTTGACGTTCGTGACCCGCCACGAAGAAACCGATGCCCCCTTCGCACCGCGTAAGCTCTGCTTCACGGTGTTTCTTGCCTATAAATACTGAGCTCCCCCTAAACCCACGAGATGTACAATCTGACCTTTCAGCTTCTCAGCTTCCGAATCACGAAGCACCCTTTTTTCTGCGAACCATGAGCTCTGAAAGGTATTTTTGTTTCATGAGGAGCCTCTGCATTGTCTCGTTTTGATCCCCTCTTCCGAGAGGGATGACTTTCGCAATGAATAAGGGATTTCGTGAAGGAAGGGCATCCATAAGGGGACCTGGGTTGTCGTGGATCATTTATGCTTCATGAAACACCCCTCCTGTACACGTGATCCACATGACAAGGCAGGGTCACTGTACTTTGCAAAGCACACTGCTTCGCGACACGCTGCTTCTCGAGGAACCTCTTCTCCACAAGGCAGTGCTCTGTGAACACCCTTCCACTTCGCTATGCACCTCCATCTTGCACCTCTGCCCCATGCTAAGGCTAAGTCACCCCACTTCGCTAAGTACACCCCTTATCAAGTTCCCTTCACCACACAGAGCATCTGAGCTCCACAAGGCCCCTTTATATGGACCCCTCTGCTTGGAAATTCCTTTTCCTGTGCGACCCTCCAGGTTTGCATGATGTGATTTCAATGTCCCATGGTCGATACTGCCCACAACACTGCTTCACCTAATGCTTCATCACATAGGCACGCTAATGGCTATTGCTTCTTCGCATATCCACACTAACGTGGACCCCTCGATGGTTCGCTCTGCGACCCCCCATTCACTATGGAATTGCTGGTACCTTCCCTCCCACAAGGAGTAGAGGGTACCAGTTATGTAAGTCATAGGGGTGTGTAGTAAACCCACATCATCTGAGTTGAAGGCCGTTAAACTTCCAAGAACCCTCATCCTCAACACATGAATTTAAACTGTGACATGGTCCCCACGCATCCTACACGGGGTTCCTCAGCTCGAACATTTTTTACACCCACTGGTCTCCACGGGGATGGGATCACCCCTCACAGGGGATGGTATCCTCATTGTTGGGGCGACGTTTTCCCATGGGGGAAGGGCATCCATCTTGGAATAAGCCCCAATCATTTCTTGCAGGAGGTAGCACCCATGAACCTCTGTACTTCCCCTCTCCCTCTATGGGTTTTCACCCTCAGGCCTCTATCCTGGAGTATGTCCCGGCACCATGGGCCACCTAACGCATAAGCCCCTATTCACTTCCCACAGACGCATCCTTCACAACATGATTATCAGGTCCCTGCAACCACTTGTTTCTCACATTGAGCATGGCTCCTGTGGGCTTAGAGTGATCACTGACCATGACACACCCAGGAAGCCTAGAGTGTAAGCCCCAAACCCACCATTTTTCTTCTAAACTACGTGGTGTTTGATCCATGTCAAGGCATGGTACATAGGAATCCTCCCTAAGGTTAAAGCCCACCACCAGTGGACCCCCGGGTTCACCTTCACGTTGGTTTGATGATGAAACCCTTCCTGAAATACGAGGACATTAATCCATGTCAATGCATGGTACGTAGGAAGCCTCCCTATGGTTCAATCCCAACACCCATCGGACCAAGGCCCGTCTTCACGTCGTTTCCCAACACCGAAATCCATTTTGAACTATGGGTTCTTTGATCCATGTCAAGGCATGGTATGTAGGAAGCCTCCATGAGGTTCAAGCCCATGGCCCGACCGTTTATTCACGTCAGGTTCTACCCCCGTCCCACACGACGTTATGTTTTACACCCGAACTATGAGGACTTTGATCCATGTCAAGGCATGGTATGTAGGAAGCCTCCACGTGGTTCAATCCCAACAAACATTGGCCTCGACCATCTCCGTGTTGGTGTGCCAAGCCCCCTGCCATCCACATGTACCATGGTCCTTATTCACATCGGTTTTCTAACACACCCACATCTCGCATGACGTTAAAATGCATCCCAATCCAGTGGTAAGCCATTGTTACCCCACCATCTAGTTTCTATGACACCCATTCATGTCAGTTCAATATCCCCCTTTTAACCAAAACTACAAGGACTTTGATCCATGTCAAGGCATGGTACATAGGAAACCTCCCGGGGTTCAAGACCAACACTCACTGGACCAAGGTCCTTATTCACATCGGTTCTCCAACACGCCCGTTATAAACTATGGGGTATTTGATCCATGTCTAGGAACGGTACGTAGGAAGCCTCCCGGAGGTTCAAGCCCCACCATCATTCATCATACTAAGGTCCTTCTTTACGTCGGTTCACCGACGCCCCATCCCGAACTACGTGGACTTTGATCCATGTCAAGGCATGGTATGTAGGAAACCTACCAGAGGTTCAAGCCCATCATCCATTGGTCATTCTGACCCCCTTCACGTCGGTTCTCACCAACCGAACTACGAAGACTTTGATTCCCTGCCATGGGGATACATAGGAAGTATTTTTGAGACTCAAGCCTATCACTATCATCATCTCCACGACGGTCCCATTTCATTCCTCCTCTACCCCATTCAATCTTCCATCACCCATACTGATTCTTACCCGGTCGACCACATCCCGGTGAGATTGTGCCACCTCATTCCCCCCACCATAGCATTCGGGAAGCCACCCACGTGCTGGCCCCAATATCGGTGATCCCTCAAAGGGTTCCTCAATCTGATCCACTCCAGCTAGTGTTCTGATCAGTCTGATCTGTCTCCGTTGGACGCTAAACTTATGGCGTACCCTGCGTTAAGCATCAGAAGCTGAGGAAAAACTCAGATACATGCCTATGGAATATGATTCCCCGTGCTCGATATGGGATTCCTTAGGTTTTTGTGCCCTCGAGAAGCCCTATAATAAGGGAAAAAAAGATAGAAATTACAATTCCCCAGCATCCAGACACGTCAGTGATGTCTCAAAGTGACTACTCCCCCAACTAAAGGTTACTGCCCTGACCGGACCCCTTGGAATGTCCTGACAGAAGTAGTGTAATTAACCGGCGACCATTGAAACATGGCACTGGGATGAGTTTCACGAACAACGTATTAAATCTATGAGGGAGACCCGGAATAAGTGAAGAGTTCTGAGGAGGAATCCACGGAAGGAAGAACAGTCATCCCACCATCCTTGTTTTGATCGAGGAGCAGATGTCCCTAAAAAAGGAGTGAATGCCGCCCACCTTTGGAAAGCGGGAATGTGGGGCAACAAAGAGTTGTTCTTGTCGCACCCAAGCGGGTGGACGTGCGCACCCCGACAAAAGCATCAGAAACAAGATGTTATCCCTATTTCTAGTGGAGCTTCCCCTACTAATATATATCTTGTTTTTGTTGATTCTGTATTTGAAGAGGTGTCTATATTGAAAGAAAGGATATATTTTTTTAGAAGAAGAGCCAAGGAAGGCTATAATAGAAGTTGTACATCAATACAAAGAACTTTTTGTTGAGACTACTGACTCCTTGGACAAAAATACTAAAGGTCTGACTCATAAATACAATCAATTATATGAAAAAAACTAGTCTCTAAGACAAGAGTTAAATGATATAAATAATAAAGTTAAATATTTAATAAGTTCTATTATGCCTATATATGTGTTTTAAGCTCTTCAAACTAAATTTAGGGATATTCATCAACCATTTGTTTCAATGGGAGATATTTAATATTTTATTAGAACATTTGCTGGAGAAATAAAAAATTTAAAGGAAGAACCTTTGAAGAAATTAGATTTATATGTTTTAAAGAAAATATTTGGAAATGTGTTTCAATCTATTTGAATAAGTCATCAGTAATCATCCTCTACAAAACAAATCTTACCATGTTTGATTAGAATATTTGAGGGGAAAACTACTATTTTATATTATTTGAATGAAAGAATGCACACTCTTTAGTATAATGATAATCCCTTGAATATTTTGTTGGATATTTAGAGAAGCTTGATCATTCAACTGACCTAAAGTGAATCCTAGTTATGGTTAGTTATTCATCATGTGAAATATTAGTTATCTACTTTCATTTAGACTAAATAATCAGTTAATAAATTCATTAAAGTAAATTTTTTTGGTTGTTTGAGAATAGTACAAGATTCAATAAAGATGCAGCAAAAATGGGTAATGATTTTCAACAATCACTTTCAGAGATAGTTAGTAAAGATACATGGTATTAATGTGGTTTTTTAGTCAATTCCTTATTCTATTACATCCTCTCTAAGTGGTTATTCAGATCAAGCCAACCAATCTAACCCAATATTATATTTCTGAAACATTTCTTCATTTGATTATGGAATGTACACATAAATTTAGAAAACATTTGATATTAAATTTAATTTACTTTATATTTATATCTATGAGTTTTATATAGTTTTATAATTTTATAATTTAACAATTTATGTCCAATTTCACACTTCCATAACACTTGTTTTATTTTTCTAACCAGCACACTATAACATTATTTTATTGTTCTGTGAAAAATTAATTGTTTTTTAATATTTTTTCTTATACATTATTTTTTATATAAAAAGGGGGGATAAAATTTGGTAAACACAAACATTATCAATTTATAGGTATCTATTTTTATTTCATCAAAATAATACTATGAAAATGTAGTCATACTGTGAATTTTTTTTCAAAACAACAATTTTTTCCTTTAAAAATATTATTTTATTAGTGTTTACAATTACAAAAGTTTCTATAAAATATGTTATGGGTTTTGTGATCAAAACAAATAGAGAGATTGTTAGGAATGTATTGTGTCAACAATACTCTATAAATCATACTAATTTTGATGATCACAAATAAACTTATTTTTTCTAAAAAAATTAATTTAAGTATTTTTCAGGAATATATATATCATGAATATATGTATCGTTTTGATGGAATACAATGTTATGAGATGTGTTTTGGAAATTATATTTGAACCCTATGTTTGGTGAGTAAATGTATGGATCATTATCCCTACACACAATAATAAATGTTTGGATTGAAAACAATACATTTGAATAAACATATGAAATATCTATCTAACATTGAAGTCTATAATCATTATTCATACCCTACATTTGGGTAGGGAACATATGGTTAATAAACCCTATATTTGGAATAAACCTTACACTGGAAGGATGGATGTATGGATTTTCATCCCAATGTTACTTTTAATCCCTAAATTCTACTTAGATGAAAGTATAGTTTGAGAACTAAACATTAAAAGGAACCCTACACTGTACAGTTCAACCCTACCTTTTTCTATTCAACAATAGAGATTTAAATCACTGATTTTACGTGTATTTTACAATGGTCTTTCCGAAATATTCAATACTATCATATTACTAATTCAAAATCTCATTACGATCGATTCAAAGAACCATATTAAATAGAGAAAATCACTCCTATTCATAAGAGAAGTTAGACTCCCCTGGGTGATTCAATGTTGAATATCACATTCTATCAGTGGTTTGTTTTGGATCTGAACGACAAGAAGAAAAGTGAATGCTCACTCTATAAATATTAGATAATATCTTTTTCAAATAACAAATTATGACATGAACTTGATGAATGATAATAATTATAAACTAAGAATATCAATTGTTTCATTTGTTCTAAAGAACTACACTTTATAGACCTACAGGTTTTATCTACTTATGTTTTTTTTCTATTCGTTCCTAAAGATCATTCGCAAAAAATAATTCTTTGAATATATTTCTACTTGAAGATTATTATCGATGAAGAAGATCTATCCACTATGAGTTTCTACTATTATAGCTTTGTTTTACAACTTCCATTCAACAAGTTAAACACTTTTTATTTATTGGAGTTCAGACTGCTCAAACACAATTGGGGACTAAGTGTCACCTTATTACACTATTCTATGGATAAATGGTTCCCTGTTAAATAACCAAAAGGCCCTGTTATTCTAATTATAAAATTTTTAACTACCTACGCTCAGTTGTGGATCTGGAGGTCTTTTTATAAGAGGACATTTCTAGTGAATTTCACTATGCTCACAGAGGGGGTGTTGGTGGAGTGGACAATGGGATCTTTGTTCCCCAAACCACTACAAAACATTTTGTGTTCATCTTTACTATTTATACAATGCCTATATTTATTATAGAAAAGAACACTTCATATCTGTATAAATTGAAAAGTGATTTTAAATCCATAATCTGTTGAGTTAATAAAAAATGTATAACTCACCCCCTCTTGTGAATATTTTTATTATTTTAACCTATCAAAAGATACCACCTTATAAGGTGGAGATAAAATAGTGATGATGTTTGGATTAAACATCAAGGAGAAATCCTATGTATTCTTCTTAAAAATATGAATCAAAACCCATGTAATTTACGTTCACAGTCTACAGTCTTGTGTTAGGACCGTACTATGCAATTTAACATCATGTGATAAGGAAACTCACTTAATGAAATCAATGAAAATCATGGATAGTGTGGGTATTATGAATTGGGATTCCTAGAAGATGGGTTTTATCACATGACTGTCACATAAGTTATATCATTCTAGTCACAAGGGACATCCTTGTCTTCTCAAATAAGAAATCATGTTCTCATCACATAGGGTATGTTTTTTAACGTATTATGCTGAGGACACCCATGTTTCATAAGGGGAAAAAATGTTTGGTAGAGTGTAGATTACATATTAATCTTCTTAGTAAAAGAATGAATATTTATGTAGAATATAGTGGTTTCCCATGATGAGAACATGGATGGGGCTTACACCTAGTTGGATTCCCAGAGTGATGCTTGGGAGCTCGGATAACATTAGTGGGGCTACTGCACATGTTTTCATGGATGAAAAGTGCTTGTGAGAAACTAGAATGGATATTTATCATCACATACTCAGTGAAAAGGGTTTTAAAGTGGGAGAATGTCTTCATAGGAGTGAAAGGTAATGGGATTTTCAGTCATATTCTAGACGCAAATGTCTTGGTCACAAAATTCCTTGAATCCAGTCACACGTATGTGATTTTCATGAGAAAAATCAGATTGGGAAGTCATAGGTCTCATGTGCAAGAATCTTTTTCACAATTATGTTTTGTGGAGGGAAGTATCAAGTGGTGATCTTAGATAATTATTTGGGTGTTGTGTGAAACTCATAGTTTCATGAGACTTGGGTCTATAGCATATGTAATTTTCATGGATATAGAATGTATTGATCTCATTCATGATTGTCATTATTGTAAACATGGATTTGTGTGAAGATTTTGCCTCTAGAACAAATATATTTTTTGATGGAGGGTTTGTGGCTCCCGAGAGATTTGGGAATTGTCACATATGAAACCCTACCTTGTTGAATCTCAGTGATGAAAGAAATCATGACTAATAGATATGGATATTCATGGAATCCTTTGATCCTGAGTGGGAGAGATCCTTCGAATTGATTTCTCCTAATGCATAGTCGGACTAAGCTCTCCCAAACGATGGATATCGACTTCCTAGAGGGATATATTTCATTGAATCACATAATGTTTTGGAACATCAAAAAATCACCTCATCAATGAATCCTATATTTATAAAGCTAGATGATGGTGGATTTTTAGTTTATGTGGATCATGAAGCTCTTCAATAAAGGGATAATATGTATATGTACTCAATTATTTGTATAATTTCTTATCTAAAAGGAGACAAACCATGGATGATACTAGACCTCAAACCTAGAATTTCCCACTATTGGGGAACACCTAATTGAAAATTAGTTTCTATGGGAAATGGATATTTTTATATTATTCTGAACTCCTTGGAAGACTTACATCGTTTATGGAATTTAGGTAGCATCCAATTGAAACATGGATTAGTTTGATTATCAGAATGGGATTTTTCTTTCAACCCATTCAACCATAGAATCTCAATGGCACAAATTTGGGTTAGATGACAAGGAATTAGCTAGTATTTTTGACACCTGAAAATCTTGAATGATGTCACCACTTTCATTGGGGTCCCCTTAAAGATAAATTGGAAAACATTGAATGGTGATTTGGGTCTATATTCATGTGATATGGTAGAATAAATTTTTTAATTGAAACATCCTCATGTCATCACGTTTAAATCTAAATATTACATAACTTAGTTAAAGATATAATAATAACATATTACACCTTTTTGTGAATATTTAAAGCTTATTGGACACTCTATAATGAATTGTAGAGTGGTAAAAAGGTAGGTCAATTATCCCACTAATAAAGAATGGACTGAAATCAAGATATAGAATATGGATAAAAGTCTTATCATGTATAATCCATCCTCCCCCCCCCCCCCCCCGTCAAAAGAAATGAAGGATGGGTGAAGAATACTGGCGACCCATCCATCTCAATGGATCTTCCTAGAAAAACATGGCATGCACTGGTTGAAGAGGAGGAGATTGAAATAGAGGGACATGGTATTGATGATGAAATTACAAATCTAGTTATAGATATTGTAAAGAAACCTTAACAAGAATAAATAAATGAATATCAAAATCCCTGCAAAGAGGCAATAGTTAATGACTTGAATGTTGAGAAAGAAATGACTATGGGAAAGACTTCTCAATGCACTGTGTTTAATACTACTTCTTAAGTAACGGATAATAAGTTCTCTCTAAGTGATGATTTAATTACATTACCTAACATTGAAGGGAACTTTGAGGATTCAAATAAATATGCAATACTAAATGTCAAATACTCACACTTCAAAGTTGCAGAAGAAGTCACTCTCATTGCTTCTAGGGGTGCATAGAACTCATCTTTATAAGGATATGTCTCTGCTCAAACTAGATCAAAAAATACCCTTACAGTGGAAATCCAAGAGAACAAAAAATTGGATTATAACAACACTTATATTCCCCCAAAGACTGTATTGGGGCATAGCATTAGGGAGAATGTGGATGTCCCCTTAACTTAAGGCACAAATTGTAGGGTAGAGGCCCCAAACTAGGTTCACAAAATATCACCTTTAAACATTATTTCAAAAAAAATTGTCACAACACCTACTAGGGAGAGTCTGGTGTATATAAACTTTTCTAGAGGAAATTATAAGCCCATGAATACTACATATTGACATCACATTAATGTGATTAATGACTTCTTTGTGGTTGAATAATCTTTTTATCGAGTTGATGAAACATGCCTCAATGAAGATAACCATAAGCATACATTACTTGAACATACTCGTTTTTATGTTGAAAAAAATATCCTGAAAGGAAGATTAAAAATATAGATTATACATATTATGATTATTTTCTCAAAGGGGATTTCCACAATCATCAAGTTAGTGGTGTGCAATTAAAAAATTAAGAATAGATAAGTAAGTTAAACATGATAAAATTGTTTCTCCTAACATTCAAATAATCAAATAGGATTGTGACTCAAAAAAGAGAAAGGATAAATCTATGAAACCTCCTAGGAAATCCACAAGGAAGAATAACTCCCAAGGTTAAAAAGGGGGAATCCCTAAATATAGGTATAAATGAATATCCTCTATTGGAACTTTCAGGGTATCTCTAACGCTAACACCACTAAAACATTAAAAAGACATTTATTTACACCTAAACCAATTATTTTTTCTATCTATGAGCCTAAGATTAATTTTTCTTCAAGTTTTACTAGAATAGATAAACTTAGTTACTTATTTATTGGTCCCACTTCTAACAATAGCACTATGGATTCTCTTTGGATCCTTTATCACTCTTTTTAAGCAATGTGCATGTTTTCAATATTGACACTCAATCATTCACTTCTGATATGACTTGGAAAAAAATTCATATCTCTTTCACCTTTATTTATTAAAATAATAGGTACCAAGAGAGGATATCTCTATGGAACAACCTATCTCTTTTCAACAAAAATATCCAAGCTCCTTAGATCATCTCTTAAGACTTCAATATGTTTATTGGACCTAGTGAAAAAATGGGTCCTTCTCACTCAAACATTTCTTATAAGGAATTTAATTCTTTTTTTCAGGACAACAATATCTTGGAGATTAATCTTGTATGATCGAAATATAATTTTTGTAGAAGATAGAAAAAAAGTGTTCTGGCAAGTAATCTTGATAGAAATTTCACAAACTACCATGCCCTTGATAACCGAGATACTATTTCTAGCATCACCCTACCTCGTCTAAACTCGTATCATCACCCTATTATTTTTCATCTCAATACTAGAGTTTCCAAGTCTATCCTTGCCTTCCATTTTAACTATTCCTTGACTTCTGTGATAGATTGTAACAAGATTTTTTAGGACACCTAGATTTCTATGAATAATAAAAATGATTATTTTTCTTGTATTATGTAATTGAATATTTTAGAGAAAAATCTAAAGACCAATTTCCTGGAAAGATTCAACCAAATTGATAATGTAATTTCTTCTACAGAGAACACTCTCAAGAAATCCAAATTGACTCTATGAACAGTTACTTTTCTGTTGATCCAAATCATAAAATTTATCTTTTCACAATGTTAAACTCTCTTCTCACCTTGATATAGAATATGTGAAAAGCGACATTTAAAATTAACTGACTCAGTGATATAAGAAATTATTAAATAGGATTTCTCCTATGGCTAAAAATTTTATCACTTAGAACTATTCTAGCTTCCATAAGGTAAGAAACATCTAGGACTGTATCTTTCTTGCCACTAAATGTACTAATTTATTAAAAAAGACTAATACTGGATGAAGCATTTCTATTAAACTTGATAAAAGAAAAGATTTTGACACCATGGGTTGGAGTTTTATTTTCATGGTCCTTACTAAGTTTGGTTTTAGTAATATTATTTTCAACAAAATATAAAATCTTTTTGGATCTATTCACATTTCGATTTTGATTAAGGGTTCTCAAAAGGGATATTTCAATTATACAAAAGGGACCAGACAAGGTGACCCTATCTCTTCCACACTTTTTGTTATTTTCAAGGACAACCTCAGTTAAATTATCAGCAATTTGGTTAAGCAAGGTAAAATTAATCCCATCATTCCCTCTTGTTCCCTCTCATATCATATATGTATATAACATTATTTTATACCTTCAAAGGGACAAAAAAACATCCAAATTCTCAAATATTCCTTGTATCACTATAAAGAAGTTTTGAGGTGATCCATAATCTAGAATAAATCCTTCATTTTATTTAGTAAAATATTTCAACTAATGAGAAAGGATTGCATTATAAATGACCTTGGTATAAAATAAGGATATCTCCCCTTCATGTTCCATGGAGTTTCTATATTTTGGGGAAATCCTAGAAGCACTTATCAAATATTTTCAACCAGATAAATAATCAACTCACTGCTTCAAAAGGAAAATCATTATCGATGGTAGGGCATATTATCCTTGTCAAATACACCATTGTTTCTATAATGGTTTACTCCATGACGGTTTATAAATGTCCCATTTAATTAGTTAAAAATCATAACAATAGAATTAAAAACATTATCTATAATGGAAACACTATTGAGATGAAACTTTCCACTGTCCTTGGGAAAACAAATTTAAACCCTTTTAAAATGGTGGCCTCAGTATTAAAAAACCTTCTCTTATTTAGTAAATCCCTTCAAGATAAACTCATGTTGAACCATATTAACAATAAGTACTTACCCATGGATTTCCTTCAAGGAAGATTTTATAATAATCTAAGAAAATGTAGGAATTTTCATGTGGACTCTTATATATGGCCTTCCATCGAGAAAACATTTTCCAAAACCATGTCTCACTCTAGATGGATTTTTAACAAAGAATCTTATATAAAATTTTGGTTAGATAATTTGAATGGGTGCCCACATTCCTATATGAATAATTCCATGAACTTAACTAATGATATTGATATCCCATAAATTACATCATATTCTCTTAGGAAATAGATTTACCTAATGATATTAACACTGCTATTACCAATTAACCATTAGTCAACCCTAAGGATTTTTTGGTTTGGGAACCGACTCATCATAATGTTCTAAACTCTATAATTTACTAAAGTAATAATGTCAGAAAGTATATACAATATTTATTTTGGTTCAAAAACATTAACAAGCAATGGGTTAGACCCTCTAGATTCAAATTGGTTTGGAGAATAGCCCACCATAGAGTCTCCTCTAATTGTTGTCTTAATTTATTTGGTTTTCAACTTTGTTTTAAATCCATATATATAATGAAAATAGAGAGGATGTTGACCACCGATTATTACATTGTGTGAATACTTCTATGATATGGAAATACATATTTGAAATTTTTGATCACATATGGACAGGTTTGGACTCCATTTAGTCTCATCTTCAATGTTTCACTACTATAGATACCTCCCCTCAAGTTTAATAGCTTTTTGTTGTTGTGGTTTCCAAACTGATACATGTCTTCCAGTTTGAGATAAATTCTTTCATTCATAACAATAATAATTTAAATCTTTGTGCATCTTAAGTGAATATACTCATTGTTATCAATGAAGATGGAATGGTGAAAATAGGTACCTACCAAAACTTGATCAATGATCTTATTGTTCTTTGTTAGATCATAATCAAGGTAATATTCATCCAAATGAAAAGTATGTTGGATGTATTATGAAAAACCCTCCCCCTAGACGAATCAAGATAAATGTGAATGGTGCCTCAAAAGGAAAACTAGGCTCTACAGGCTATGTAGTAGTGTGAAAGAACCACAATGGGCATTTTCTGGGTTGCTACTACGGAACGTGTGTTTTTTCCTCTGCCTTAGAAGCATAGACGTACAAATACATTCTCATAGTCAGTTTCATTAGGAAAAAATGATGGAATGAAATATAGATTGAAATTGACTCCACTACCATCATTCATCCCCTTCGATATGGGGTAGTTCACATATTATGCCCCTCACAGTAATATAGATGTCGTGCCTCTAACATATGACAAAGCTCAATCATATTATCACCCATGCTTACCATGAGACGAACAGGGTGGTGGATGGCCTTTCCCAAAAAGGAGTTAGCAACAAAATTACATGGTTGGATAACCTTCATGCATATATCATCCCTCATCATGAAACATATTGTAATAAATTTCCCTCTTTCAGACATTTGTAATCTTATTTTTTATTTTTATATATTTTCATGATTTGGACTTTTTACCAAGGAATCATACTTTAAAAAACGATATTCTTAATGGAAGTAATTTACATTAAAGAATACAAACATAATTCAATGAATTAAAGGACTTATGAATTGTAATTCACACATGTTTTTACTTGTTTAAATTCATGGGGCTCTATGGATGCATAAATTCATGAATGTAGGAGTTATTTGATTTGAGATCATTTCCCTTTTACTTCTAGAAGCCTATGATAAAAAATTGGGGGTAAGTATTTATAGGAATCAATCACATTTGGAATGATTGTTTGTGCAAGTTTGGCATGTTTATGAAATTCAAGAGTTTTTTGCTTCCCAGAGTTATAGATTAATGAAAACATTACTTTTTTGAAGTTATACACATTTCTATTTTGAGTATGTATTGGGTGTATGTGGAAATATATTCTTACATAGTTCATCTTTTTATGGGTTTATGAAACTACAAGTTTCTTGAAATTATTACCTTTTCTCTAGAATTTATTCTCATAACAATCATACCTCCCTATTTATTCTTAAGCATATTTCCTAATTCCACAAGAGTATATTTTGGGTGTTAATAAATACATCCCCCATATTAATGGTATCTATTAAAGAAGGGGAGGAGTAAATTTGGATGAAAATACCAAATTATGGAAATTTGTTCTTCTGCTTTTCAAAACTCACTCAAAAAATTTCTTATAAATAGGGGATCCCCAAGGGGACCATGAGATATTCACATAAGATTGATTGTTTCTCTACATTTTAAGAACTTAGAATTGTGTGAATGTTTTTTAATTAAAATATTTATCTTTTATAGTACTCTATATTAGGTGAATTTGTTTTTGTGATCAAAATTTATGTGAAGTACATTTTCCTGGAACAAGAATTTTCCAAATCATCATCTCAGGCCTGCATGAGAAAATTTTCATGAAGGTAATAAATTTTCAAAAATGTAGAAATTTCTATGAAGAAAGATTATCCAACTTCTAAACAACTCACTTAGTGGCTAATGTGAAATTTATGCCTACTTCTCTGCAAGGTAAGAAGATACTTGTGAACCCAAAGATAACATCATCCAAGAAAATTATGTTTGTGAAGTATATGTAGTTGGATATAATAATGAAGGATCATGTTTAGAGACACACATATGTGAGTGTGGATATAAAATTTCATCATTTCATTAACCTTAGAAACTATCATCTAGATAAACCTTTTTGTTTTAGGGATGGCAAGGCTCTATAACCTATTGGGGCATGTCATTCGGGGGTATATAAATATGTACCTATGCAACCCCTTTGAAATTTTATAAGGATGTGTTTTTACAAACCTTGTGGGTGGGGGGATGGGGGATGAGTTCCCAATCTTGATTCACCTTGCAGGCGGTGTCCTTCAGGTCATCCCACCTCAACGTTATTATAGTCTGGTCAAGGTCAACAGATGAGACAGGACTAGTTTCCATGGTCTTCCTAGGTGTAATTTAAACTTTTACCCATTCCCCATTCTGGATATGTATGGAATGTTGGTTATTATTGATTATTAATCTTACTTGATGTCCTTCTTGGCCAGTGTGATGGGTAAATGTATCAGTAACTAAACTTAAAACAGTTCATATGCCTCACATAGGTTTGCTCGATGATTTCACTAACTCAAGAGGATCATTCCATAAGTATACACCAAATTCTAATCATAAAGTTGTATAATCGTCATTCTACGAATCTAGTGTATGATTTCCTATGAGCGGTCCCAAGAGATGACTGAAATGTGGAAAAGAGGAAACACCACTCATGCGTACATATAGATTATCATCTCCATGAAGTGATTTAACTAATTTTTCTTCACATGTTTATTAGAATAATTATAACAGTGTATATGATCAATAAATATGATAATTTATTCATTATTAATATTCTATAGATGATTAAACCATAACTAAGATGAAATTATTGAAACCATAAAATTGAAACATGCATGGAAAAGAGTCTTGTTTTCACCCAAATGTCAATTTTAAGAAAGAATTGTTAATAAAATGATATTTAAAAATTATAAAGAAACAGTACATAGAAATTTAAGCAAGAATATGTTTCTAAAATATATTTATAATAAATATATTTCAAATATATAGGATATTTGAACACATATCAAGCAATATGATACTTGAGTTAAGGGTTTCTCATCACTCTTTTATTTCTGTGATACATAAGTCATATTCACCACTTGTTTACGTTTTGTGGTGTATATAATACCCATGAATTTATTTTATGAAAATTTCGGGAAAATTATTAGGATTTTAAAAATTCATATAAGTTTCTAACTTTTATGAGGTTTAGATTTAGATATTACCAATGTAATAAGGGTTAATCATCTCAAATTATCTTCTTTGGGACATATGTTATGTTATGCACTTAACTTATTTTATGAGGTATATATATAGGATCTATGAAATTTTATATCATGAATTTACTTATTTTAATGATATTTAATGTTTTATTTGAATTTATTCTTTCATGGGTCTTATGATTGAAACTCTACTAAAGTGTAAAGGGTTTAATTTTACAATCTCATTTTTTCGGAATTATTTTTTCTTAATTACATTAAGTGAAATTATATATATATTATCATTTAAAACCAAAATATTTTTTCATAATTTGGTTATTTATATATTTTTTATTTATTGGTACCATTTTTCATACTTTATACATAAATTGGTCAAGAAAATGTTTTTAAAGAAAATTATACCTTATTTCCTTTTTTGGTTAAAAAACATTATCTTCCATGTCCATACTCTTCAAAATTGTTATATGGAAGTTTTTTACCTATACTTGAAATATTTAAAAAATATATTTTTCATTAACTTTTACTATATTTACAAATGTTTAAAGGAACATTTTCAAAGAAAATTTCCTTAAGCAAGTTATATTTTCTTTTAATTTTTTTGGAAGGAATGTTTTATTTTAACATAGAGAGAATGAACGTATTTTAATATTATCATGAATATTATTTTCATTTAAGATTAAATTACAATATTCATTATTTATCATCAAATAAAATGATTTTCTCAATATTCTAAGAATTTTTAGTAATATTTCATTCAAAATAAAATGTTATTTTCTCATGTTTCAAAGAATGATAGAAATGATATTTTCAAGGTATTTTCCATCTATTTCGAAATCCTTTAAGGATTTTTATGCTTCAAAAAGGTTATGATATATTGATTTTGTACACTTTATTTCATGGTATGTCTTATCATAATGAAAATTTAAGGATTATTCTATGAAACTAATTTCTTTACCATGGGTTAATTAAGTTATGATGATACATTTATAAAACCCATTTCTTTTCAATGAGTTATTCTATGTTGAAAAGATGGAAAATTTATGAAACTCATTTTTTCCCAAGGTTATGATATGATGACTTTATTAATGTTCTATGATCTTGTGGAAAACATACATGTGGTATTCATTACGTTATGGGAAAGTATGTTATATACCTCTAATGAATTGGGTAAAACTTTATATATCATGATATAATTATGGGAAATGAGTTGATGTGATTGATCCACTATGGGAAACATGTGGGGATTCATGGTCCACTATTATATGGAAACATTTAGAGATTCTTGATCCAATATGAGAAATAGGTGGTGATACCTGATTTTTTGTTATATGGGAAACATGTATTGATACCTAATTCATTGGTTTATGATGGCCTCAGAAGTTATCCTTGAAATATGATATGGTGTCAATCTCTATTATGGTGCTATAATGTTTTCACATGTTTTTATTCTTATGATATTTACTCATGGATCATGTTTAATTTATGATGATTCCTCACTCATATGATTTTTGTATTTTTAAATAATAATGTTTTAGTTCATGACACATGTTTGTGATCTATGAACAATTAGTTATGATCATTGATCACAAACTTATACCCTTATGCTTATATTAATCTTGCATATGATCATCGATTGATATCTCTAATTCTTACCCCTTTTAATCATCTAAGCTCACCTTTTTTTATGTTTCCTTTCCTCATTATATGAATAAGGGTTTTAATTAGGGTATTTCAAAGAAGGGTATAATGGGAGAAGAACATTATGGGAGATGACGTAAATTATTTATGTACTAGTTTTTTATGTATCCTATTTTCCAATAACCCTAAACCTTTATGTATATTTTATGGATCATAAAATTATTTATTTAATATTAATTGAATAAGACATAATAGTTATGTATGAAAAGAGTGGGTCTCTATAGTTGGTATCAAATTATAGTGTGGTTAATCATTAATGATTAGGGTTAAAAATCTTTAGTGAAACCCCTATAGATAATATTATGTATATGATGAAATTATAATTTTTTGGTAAATTAGATATTATGTGGTTTTCCGAGAAAATACATCCATGTCATGATACTGGAAAGTGGATGTAGTTGTCGAATAGATTTAACTTGGGGTAAAAACTCTAAAAGATCCATATTGAGTATTATTTTGATCATCACCAAAGCATGATGATTGGACCTATGACAACACACATATATGGACAATCCCATTGGATATGCATGGATTAATTCCACTTTCTTTATGAACCATTATAAAGTATTTTTATAGATAATAACCATGGATGGCCTAGGTTAAAACTAATGTGTCAGATACAGAAAAGACTGTGTTAGAATTTATCCATTATATTAATGATTTTACATTATTTATCACTATGATTATTATTTACCACACTATTATTTTTGGTTTTATTCAATGGTTGTTACCATTAAGAAGATTGTTAATACTCAATATGATGGAAAATGGAATGATTTTTCTCATTAGAGACAAAGTGACATGGGATAGGGAATGTATAAACTTGTGATTATTCCTAATCAGATAACTAATTATATGATTGATAGCCTCAACATGGTTGACATTACTGACACACTTAATAAGAGAAAAATAGAGTCTCATGAAGACTAATAAGGAAATAAGATTTATCTTTTGAAATGTTGATAATGTGGGAAGAATCACTCTAGGGAATTTCTCAACAGAATGAGAATATGATTCTTTGTATAAATGAAGGGCATAGGGAATGTAATTTACAAGTAATTTGATGTATTATATGTGGGAAACTAATGAACTATCAGATTCCATTCCCTATTTCGATGGCTAAATCCAATACCAAGGAAGGACCATTGTTATGACAATTGATGAAGTAGAATGATTAGAGTGGTCATGTATTTGTATTCAAGAATTATGTTATGGAATCATTTTATCTATGATATTTGTTTATAATAATCATGAATCGTATTAGGATTTTTATGTAGATGTTTTCATTAAGGATTTTCAAGCATATGTTGAATGGTACCAATAACCTAGAAAATGGATTTAGGGGTAAGGTGATATTTTATAGAAAACACGTGATATATGGAATGATACCTATTAATATGTTCCTAATGTTAAGATAATAAAGTTTAGTAAATAAAAATAGATGATTAACATTGATAAAGTAAATGGGATAGTATTGGTGACCATGAAATTTTTTATTAAATTGATGAAAATGTTATTTAGGTCATCTATGATGAAGTTTAATTCATTTTTGGATTTAGGGGACATATTAAATAGTTTGTCATTTTATTTTAGGAATAAGGATAGCATAAATTTTTTGGAAGCATATATGTTTTCATTAAGGTTTTATAGTGCTTTGGGTTTTTAGTATGTCTTAATAAAATCAAGGTATTCTCTGTTGGGTATGTGACATTATTAGTTAGTTTATGTTTTTAGGTCATAAATGTTACATTTGATATTGGAAAAAATATGTGATGAAATATTTTATATATTTTTTGTTTTAAATTTGTCCAAAAATATTTTAGAGGAGTCTTAAGGTTAACTATTTATGGAATTTATTAAGATGAACATTGAGTGTTATTGATGAGGTTTTAGATATTGATGTATTATATCTATCGATATTAGATAAATTGTGTTAAACTATTTCTGTTTTTGATTTTTTTGAAAATGTTGAGGGTCAAGCCCTATGAATTGGATGAAACATAAAGAAATCCATTATAAAAGAGATGGCTGAAGAGGGGGCCCATTATAAAAAACTAGATAAGTATCCTAAAAATAAATAAGACCAAAATAATCACATGGGCCCGAAATATCAAAGGGAAGAAAACATAAGTGCAAGCATTAGAATATGTATCATCACTCCCCACCAGACAATACAAAAGAGTAGTCGGCCAATAAAAAAGGTTTCCCCCAACAAATAATATGCCTCATGAAAATCATGTCGGAGTAGCCAAAGCGCATCATGAATCCATTCATACCAGAGAATCCTAAAAAGTGCATCCCAGTGTCATTCATACTGGAGAAGCCGAGAGGTTCATCACAAATTCAAATCACACTAGAGTAGCCAAAAAACCCATCACGATGTTAATTCATGCTAGAGCATTCATGAAATGCATTATGATGCCAATTCACACTGAATCAGCTGAAAAGTGCATCACAATGCCAATTCACGTCGGAGTAGTAGAGAAGCACATCAAGAATCCATAAGTCAATACACTATGTGGAAGAGCACCCATACCAACCACAGTGTAATGTGGAGGGACTGAATTATGATAGGTGATAGCACATCTATCTATCTGTTGATCCTCCCACGCAACAAAGTAGCAGAAAACATCACATTTCCAACCCAATGCAACCCCAAATCAGACCAAAAAATCTATATAGGACATCGAATATAGGGTTCCAATATATCCATCTAAGGATAGAGAGAAGAATGATGGGTATCAGCACACCCATCCCCCATTTAGGGTCACCCAAAAAGTGACACCTACAATGAGCATCATTGCATGAAAAGGGACAAACACCAATGTCAATTGAGACATTCCACTACCCATTGAAAATAATAAATAGAGAGATTTATAGAAATCACTATAGAATATAGGAGCACAGGAAAGAATATCAGAAAATTGAGAACCATCCATGAAGAGGATAAGTGTAGAGACCCGAATCTTATCGTACATTGACATTACATTACTTTTGCGGAATACTTAGTACATAACAAAAACACACACACAAGGATCGTAATAGTTTAGTGTCTTTGGAAACTCGGAATAAAATCTTCTAATCGTGGGGAAAGATCTTCAACATCTCCCAAAAATATCTTCCCTTTTTTTTACCGAAAAACCTTTCTTTATATCCTGGGGAAAAGAAAACATAAAAGGGTGAGCTCAAATGCTCAGTAAGGGTATACAAAAGAAAAATCAATCACATCATATTCATAAGACCATAACTTTTGGAAATCTTAACCTGCAAAAGAGAGCATAATTTCATAACATAGGATAAATCATAGTAGTGAAATGAAATCCCAATAATCATAACTTAAAACATGAAACTTTGTGGCATACACACATAATCATAGAGAATCATTTCTTGTTAGTCAATACTCATTGCCAAGACTATCTTAGTGGACAAAGTCCCTTTCTGAACCGAGTTCACTCATCGTTTCAGTCCTGTATCACTGAACCGAAATAACCTTCCGTTCCAGCCATGTCTATCTCATGAGATATAAAATCATTACCCAATGCATTGGAGGGAGATATAGGTCCCACCCATCTTATAATTAATCCTTTCTTATGTGTGCCACATAATCATAAAACATACATCATCGCGTAACACATGTAACAAAAATGGGATTCTTGAAACATCATGACATCATAAATCAATTCATATAAGATAAAGGAATTCATAAACATAATTCCATCACAACATAGTAAAATAAATGTAAAAATATGGATAGAAACAGAACCCTTTATTATCTTAGATGAAAAATAATTTTGATAAAACACTTGAATTGAATTCTTGAGGAAAATATCCTTTCTTCTTCAAAATCAAATTTCTTTTCACAAAACATCATGAAATTTTAAAAGAAAGAGATTTTATTGAAAATAGTCATGAAATCTTTTAGAGGAAGCTTCATGAAAATAAGGCTTTATAAAACAGTAGAAATCCGTTCGTGCCGTATAAGTTAAAAAAAACATTCTTCGTACTTTTGTCGGAAAAGTCAAAAAGTACCTCGTAAGAAAAACGACAAAAGATTCCTTTCATACGTATTACTAAAAACTCACCGAAGGGTAAAAATGGATTTAAACAATTTTAGGTGGATTGAAATAATATTACATATTGAGTAAACATGTATGGGGATGATAAAATACACCCCAGTAAATACTTACGAATAAACAATCTCGGATAAAAACGAGATTGTGATATTTCCTTTACCTTAGGTCCGACTTGCTTGTACGTGTCCGAACCTCCTGTATAATGATTTAAATCATGTTATTGACTTATTACAGAATCATATTCATTGTTATGATATCATATATGGTTCACTTATGACATTATATTACCCATTCTTTTGTAAATTCCATGTTAAAGAAGCGTTTTGGGTAAAATCGTTCCATTTATCGTAGGTGTTTTGACTTGTTGTTCTTGACATCATTATTACTTATATCATGATTTACTCACTTACAGAATATAAAATATGATTTATATATCATATATATTCAGTATATATATATATATATAATAGGTAGATAAATAAAATGAAAAACACCGTTCATGGAGACGGTAGTCCGTACGTACGCATGAACGCTGTTTTCCTTTCCTTATTGTCTTGAAATGGAAGTAAGTAGATGACATACATATGTATATATATACATAAATCCAGTAGCTTTATAATGTCATATATTTCATTATTATTTATTATATATACATTATAATCATTCTTAAATGGTTAACATGGAGAATGAATCTCATCGCGTCGTGGAGACGGTAGTCCGTACGTACGCACGAGCGATGATATCATTTCTATAAATATTGAATTGAATTGAAGTGGATTATAAAATATATCATAATGAATATGATGTTGTAATAACTATGTATAGTTATTCTTTACACCATTATACCCATCCATGTAAGGTGGTGGTGGAAAATAGATTACACCACGGCGTGGAGACGGTATTCTGTACGTACGCATGCGCAGTGATTTCTTTTTCCGTAGGATGGATAGATGGTGAAATAGGGTTGTTTCATACTTATAATAACATATCAGTATATGAGTGATACTGATGTTATTACTTCATAATGAAACAACCTAAGAAGAAGAAGTGTAAGAAGAAATAAAGATGAAAGAATTGGTAACGGTAATTACCTCTTCTTTGAAGCGCCTTTTGGAGACCTCCTCTTAGGGAACTAAAATTGGTCTTTGAGTGAGACCAGAACCTCTAGGATGTTGCTAGGGAAGTGGAGAAGAGATTTTGGCAGGGGTTGGCCGAGCTTGAGTGCTCAAATTGGTGTGAGGAGGAGGGGGAGGAGGTGTCCTTTTATAAGGGAGGAGAGGGGCACCTTAGGAATACCTCAAAGTATTATTTTATATTAAAGTCAAAATCGGTTTATAATGGTTCCAAAGGGTCTTATTTCGAAGCTAAAGTGGGGATGGGTCGAAATCCTATCAACCAATAAGATTTACACAAGTTTAGGGTATTATTTTAACCTTATCAATTGGATTTAACTCTAAGTTAAATAATTTAACTTTTACCGTGTCTTTTTGTTTTCTTTCACTATATGGTAAATACACTTACTATAACATGCCAAAAGAACCCCAAATTGTATATTATTAATACATATATCCTTATCTAAGTCATTTGGCCGAACCTTAGATTTTTAGGAATAAAATAACAATTAATAATATAATATTTGATTTAAAAACTATTTTGTGTCAATTATGACATGATTTTTGTGAAAGTCATAACAAAATTATATGTTCGAACCAAGTTGGTTAAATCAACACTAATATATCATAGTAACCTAGAAAATTAGTTTAATTCATAAAAAGTCTCAAATTACATTTATTTTGGTGTTTATAACATCAATTATGTCAATATTTCATTAACAAGATAATTACTGCATCATCTTTGTGTCATAAATAAATTAATTTATTTGATGTCTAAAAATTACAAATAAAATACCATCATGTAGTAAATCTTTTTAGCTTTCTAATGAATATTTACAATCGAATTTATCTTATGTATAACCCCATATTAAAAATGATTTACTTATTAAACTTTGATTTTAACTATTTTAACCCTTCTTTAAATAAATTAATAATAAATGTCCTAATCTAATCCAAGTGGGCCTAAATGGTCATATTTTATTCCTAAGTTTGTTTTTGGTCGAATTTCACTTGTCCAATAGAATTAGGACATGTGTTAGGGTAATATTAATATCATATTTACCCTTAGTTACCCTATTTACTATTAACCGCGGTAAAAATAGTAAAAAGTTACTATTCACCAAAAAATTATTTTCATCTCATTGAACCACATTTTAGTCCTTGATATTAACCGTGTCTCTCAGATTTTTGAAATTCCATTCACAGAAGCGGTAAAATTAAGTTTTATGCAAAATTCAGTTTTTAACCTACCACTTAGTGGTTTCACTATTCATCAAAAATTGAAAGTTTTCACAAAAATACCAAAATTTCACCCTAGGATAATTTTGATATTCCGAATCCAAAAATGAAGTCCATTTTGAAAAATAAAATTTATAAAATTTCAAAAAGTGGTTATTACTATTCATAACGGCTAGTTTTAATAATATTTTAATAGCATATCGTTGTTTAGTGAAACTCGGTATTGCGTACTACACACGCTATCGAGGAAGGTTGCGATTGCATGTAATGCAAGGCAAGTCAAGGATACGTGTTGTGAAAGCTCCTTTTGGTGTAGCGTACAACACAAGAAATTAATAAAATTAAAAAGAATAGTTTTTATAAATTCTCGGGCTGTTACAATCTACCCCCCTTAAAATGAATTTCGCCCTCGAAATTCATCGGGGTTATAAATGGTTTACTATTTGAAAGTTTCTTTAACAGAAACCCACATTGTAAAAAGGAATACCAAAACTTGTCTTTAAAAACTAAAGTATGAAATGTAACGATTACCCAAATAAACTAATCATTGGGTTTCCACATAGGTGAAAATATGGATATGGAAGAAAAATCTAACCATCATGTTCTGATGGAGAGTGGTAGAGAACATGGCTATGGAAAAGTCAATAATCACAAATCCATATATTTGTGACGATCTAAGGTACCATCTGATTCATCAGGTATAAGATCACTAGGACAACATTTTTGGTTTTCAAGATCATTTCCCTAAAGTTGAAAATTTGAATTGGAATAAATACTTTCTTTATTTTGGTACAATCTCACTATTGTTCGTGCCTAGAACAATTTCCACTTCATCTCTTAAATAAATGAAGTTGAATTTGTTATTCGTGAAGTGTTAGCAGATCATGTGATAGAATGACGGGTCATTCCATCTATCTCAAACAAAAGGTTAGCAAAAATTATATACATAAGTCGATCTATAGTGAGATTAATCATATATGGTTCCTAAAATGGACTTATACTTCATATATCATACTTCTTAATATAATAAAACTAGTTTCTACTAAACAGGGACTTCCTGTAGGCCAGTGGTAGGCGATAAAGGCCAGTCGCACTTCGGTTGTGGGTTCGATTCCCACAGCCTTGTCCGAAGCGATGGGCTGTCGCCCGTCCTGCAGGTTGTCCTTTTTCTAAAACTATATTACCATAACATCCCATAAATAATATCGAAAAAACTTCTATCCTTAAACAATACTAACTTATGTCCAACATAATCCATTCCAATCTTTAGTCCTATCCATAATACTGCAGTCCATTCTCATAACATAGTGAAAACGATTACCAGAGATTTAATACCATCGTTGATCCCCATATATCATAAGATATATCTTGTTGGACACATTCCAAACATTCAAAGTCCTTAATCGTGTATTCTCTTGAATACCTGCAGTTAAAAGTTAACACTTTTCACATACCGAAATCCTCAAAATTCTATATACTCAAACCATGATATCACTTAGTCCTTATATTAATCATGAGCTCATGAATACTATTAAACATTTCATTTTCTCGCATATCGTCTTATTTCCAAAAAATATCTCAATCACTTTGAATACCACATCAATAAATATTGCAATACTCAATGATACAACATTATTTTGGAATCCCATTACATAAACACTTAATCATTCCACCACATCGTTGTCATATTCAACATTGCCAATAGTGATCGCATGTGATTTCCCTTTGTCCTTTGCCTTCAGTGGTTGCTCATGTTGATCATCACTAACCCTTGGATTAGGGCAATTATTAGCATAATGCCCCATTTCCTTGCACTTGAAGCATTGAAGTGTTGGCGGTGCGTTCTCTGCAGTGTTTGCTTTATTCACATCATTAGAAACCCTTTTTCCATTACTTCGACACTCAGCTGCTCGATGACCTTCTTTTCCACACTTAAAACATTTCTAGTCCCTTTAAGACAATCTCCACCATGCTTCTTCCCACACTTTGTGCATAAGGAAACATTCATCTTCTTTTCATCATTATTCTGAGATTTCTCCTTGAACTCTATCTTTCGTTTCTTGTCAAAACCATGAGATGGATATGTAACACCAACTTCCATTTCTACCTTGATAGCACAACGCACAATTTCTTCATAGCTACTGAAGTCTCTTATAGCTAATGCCCTTCGAAGACTTGGTTTTAAGCCACTGAAAAATCGATCAACTTTACTTTCAGGTTGAATGATAATTCCAGAAGCATACCTTGCAAGTCTTGTAAAATTTGCTTCATAGGTACCAACAGATTCATCGTCCCTTTGCTTCAGTTCAAGAAACTCTTTCTCCATCTTTGTTCGAAGAATACGAGGGAAGTACTTACTGAAAAACAGGTTCTTGAACTCGTCCCATTCCATGGACTCAATTTCATCTCTTGGCCTCGTATTCTTGATAAGATTCCACCATTGATCAGCTTCACCTTCCAAACGATATACTGCTAAGATGACTTTATCATGTTCAGAACATTGAAGAACTAAAAATATCTTTTCAGTAGTACTAATCCATTGTTCAGCAACTAATGGATCAGTAGACCCACTGAAAGAAGGTGGACGTTGCCTCATGAAGGACTCAATAGAATATTGTTCCCTTCTCTGCTCATTTGGAAGTCCAGAATGATTCATAGCTTGTGTAAGTATAGCAATAAGATTTTTCACTCCATCTCCCATAACATTTGTTTGTTCAGGAGGGCAATCATTGCATTGTCCATTGCATTGATCAACACGGTTCCTTCGGGTTCCAGCCATCGTCTAAAACCCAAAAAGAATAGTGTGAGAGGAAAAAATCATGCTAGGGAAAACAACATAATAAAGGGGGAGTACCTTCAATATCCAACATCTTAGGTTTAATTCTATGATCGTTAGCGTAATTCTATTACTATAACCTATACGTATACTTATCCCTAGGGACATCCCTAGACATACCTTAGAAATATCTCTAGGGATCTCACTAACGTTTTCGCATCCTAGTTTCCAAAGGTTGACTAAACCTTTCCTCTTATACCAACTGTAGAGACCCGAAGCTTATCGTACATTGACATTACATTACTTTTGCGGAATACTTAGTACATAACAAAAACACACACACAAGGATCGTAATAGTTTAGTGTCTTTGGAAACTCGGAATAAAATCTTCTAATCGTGGGGAAAGATCTTCAACATCTCCCATAAATATCTTCCCTTTTTTTTACCTAAAAACCGTTCTTTATATCCTGGGGAAAAGAAAACATAAAAGGGTGAGCTCAAATGCTCAGTAAGGGTATACAAAAGAAAAATCAATCACATCATATTCATAAGACCATAACTTTTGGAAATCTTAACCTGCAAAAGAGAGCATAATTTCATAACATAGGATAAATCATAGTAGTGAAATGAAATCCCAATAATCATAACTTAAAACATGAAACTTTGTGGCATACACACATAATCATAGAGAATCATTTCTTGTTAGTCAAGACTCATTGCCAAGACTATCTTAGTGGACAAAGTCCCTTTCTGAACCGAGTTCACTCCTCGTTTCAGTCCTGTATCACTGAACCGAAATAACCTTCCGTTCCAGCCATGTCTATCTCATGAGATATAAAATCATTACCCAATGCATTGGAGGGAGATATAGGTCCCACCCATCTTATAATGAATCCTTTCTTATGTGTGCCACATAATCATAAAACATACATCATCGCATAACACATGTAACAAAAATGGGATTCTTGAAACATCATGACATCATAAATCAATTCATATTAGATAAAGGAATTCATAAACATAATTCCATCACAACATAGTAAAATCAATGTAAAAATATGGATAGAAACAGAACCCTTTATTATCTTAGATGAAAAATAATTTTAATAAAACACTTGAATTGAATTCTTGAGGAAAATATCCTTTCTTCTTCAAAATCAAATTTCTTTTCACAAAACATCATGCAATTTTAAAAGAAAGAGATTTTATTGAAAATAGTCATGAAATCTTTTAGAGGAAGCTTCATGAAAATAAGGCTTTATAAAACAGTAGAAATCCGTTCGTGCCGTATAAGATAAAAAAAACATTCTTCGTACTTTTGTCGGAAAAGTCAAAAAGTACCTCGTAAGAAAAACGAAAAAAGATTCCTTTCATACGTATTACTAAAAACTCACCTAAGGGTAAAAATGGATTTAAACAATTTTAGGTGGATTGAAATAATATTACATATTGAGTAAACATGGATGTGGATGATAAAATACACCCCAGTAAATACTTACGAATAAACAATCTCGGATAAAAATGAGATTGTGATATTTCCCTTACCTTAGGTCCGACTTGCTTGTACGTGTCCGAACCTCCTGTATAATGATTTAAATCATGTTATTGACTTATTAAAGAATCATATTCATTGTTATGATATCATATATGGTTCACTTATGACATTATATTACCCGTTCTTTTGTAAATTCCATGTTAAAGAAGCGTTTTGGGTAAAATCATTCCATTTATCGTAGGTGTTTTGACTTGTTGTTCTTGACATCATTATTACTTATATCATGATTTACTCACTTCCAGAATATAAAATATGATTTATATATCATATATATTCAGTATATATATATATATATAATAGGTAGATAAATAAAATGAAAAACACCGTTCATGGAGACGGTAGTCCGTACGTACGCATGAACGCTGTTTTCCTTTCCTTATTGTCTTGAAATGGAAGTAAGTAGATGACATACATATGTATATATATACATAAATCCAGTAGCTTTATAATGTCATATATTTCATTATTATTTCTTATATATACATTATAATCATTCTTAAATGGTTAACATGGAGAATGAATCTCATCGCGTCGTGGAGACGGTAGTCCGTACGTACGCACGAGCGATGATATAATTTCTATAAATATTGAATTGAATTGAAGTGGATTATAAAATATATCAGAATCAATATGATGTTGTAATAACTATGTATAGTTATTCTTTACACCATTATACCCATCCATGTAAGGTGGTGGTGGAAAATAGATTACACCACGGCGTGGAGACGGTATTCCGTACGTACGCACGCGCAGTGATTTCTTTTTCCGTAGGATGGATAGATGGTGAAATAGGGTTGTTTCATACTTATAATAACATATCAGTATATGAGTGATACTTATGTTATTACTTCATAATGAAACAACCTAAGAAGAAGAAGTGTAAGAAGAAATAAAGATGAAAGAATTGGTAACGGTAATTACCTCTTCTTTGAAGCGCCTTTTGGAGACCTCCTCTTAGGGAACTAAAATTGGTCTTTGAGTGAGACCAGAACCTCTAGGATGTTTCTAGGGAAGTGGAGAAGAGATTTTGGCAGGGATTGGCCGAGCTTGAGTGCTCAAATTGGTGTGAGGAGGAGGGGGAGGAGGTGTCCTTTTATAAGGGAGGAGAGGGGCACCTTAGGAATACCTCAAAATATTATTTTATATTAAAGTCAAAATCGGTTTATAATGGTTCCAAAGGGTCTTATTTCGAAGCTAAAGTGGGGATGGGTCGAAATCCTATCAACCAATAATATTTAGACAAGTTTAGGGTATTATTTTAACCTTATCAATTATATTTAACTCTAAGTTAAATAATTTAACTTTTACCGTGTCTTTTTGTTTTCTTTCACTATATGGTAAATACACTTACTATAACATGCCAAAAGAACCCCAAATTGTATATTATTAATACATATATCCTTATCTAAGTCATTTGGCCGAACCTTATATTTTTAGGAATAAAATAACAATTAATAATATAATATTTGATTTAAAAACTATTTTGTGTCAATTTTGACATGATTTTTGTGAAAGTCATAACAAAATTATATGTTCTAACCAAGTTGGTTAAATCAACACTAATATATCATAGTAACCTAGAAAATTAGTTTAATTCATAAAAAGTCTCAAATTACATTTATTTTGGTGTTTATAACATCAATTATGTCAATATTTCATTAACAAGATAATTACTGCATCATCTTTGTGTCATAAATAAATTAATTTATTTGATGTCTAAAAATTACAAATAAAATACCATCATGTAGTAAATCTTTTTAGCTTTCTAATGAATATTTACAATCGAATTTATCTTATGTATAACCCCATATTAAAAATGATTTACTTATTAAACTTTGATTTTAACTATTTTAACCCTTCTTTAAATAAATTAATAATAAATGTCCTAATCTAATCCAAGTGGGCCTAAATGGTCATATTTTATTCCTAAGTTTGTTTTTGGTCGAATTTCACTTGTCCAATAGAATTAGGACATGTGTTAGGGTAATATTAATATCATATTTACCCTTAGTTACCCTATTTACTATTAACCGCGGTAAAAATAGTAAAAAGTTACTATTCACCAAAAAATTATTTTCATCTCATTGAACCACATTTTAGTCCTTGATATTAACCGTGTCTCTCGGATTTTTGAAATTCCATTCACAGAAGCGGTAAAATTAAGTTTTATGCAAAATTCAGTTTTTAACCTACCACTTAGTGGTTTCACTATTCATCAAAAATTGAAAGTTTTCAGAAAAATACCAAAATTTCACCCTAGGATAATTTTGATATTCCGAATCCAAAAATGAAGTCCATTTTGAAAAATAAAATTTATAAAATTTCAAAAATTGGTTATTACTATTCATAACGGCTAGTTTTAATAATATTTTAATAGCATATCGTTGTTTAGTGAAACTCGGTATTGCGTACTACACACGCTATCGAGGAAGGTTGCGATTGCGTGTAATGCAAGGCAAGTCAAGGATACGTGTTGTGAAAGCTCCTTTTGGTGTAGCGTACAACACAAGAAATTAATAAAATTAAAAAGAATAGTTTTTATAAATTCTCGGGCTGTTACAATAAGTATAGACAAGAGGTTGGAAATACCATTGGTAATAGGAAACCCAACCATCATTAGGAAAACAACAGTTCCTCTGTACCACATATCAATAGTCACACATAATGCCTATGTATCACCTTTGATCTCTCTGCAACATCATAATCCACCACATGAGTCCACCCAAAATGCAAAAAAAAATGTATGTTGTGGTCAGATCACTACAAATCCATGCACATGGTAGACCCAATGACTGACGCCACCACCCAACGAGCATCCCACACCTGAAAACTGAACCATCATTAATTGATAAAAAGGGTTATTAATGTTGAGGGAGATCTGATCTAGAACAGATATGTGTATTTGGATGACCTAGAGGGTTTCACAACAAGGAGGGAGATGACAAAAATGACACGATTGATAAAAGATGATGATTAAAAAAACCACCACTACAATCCAGGATAATGATGAAGATCTAGATAACTGAGATCCCATCAATATCTCTTATGTAATAGGGTTACATAAAAAACACCGAGAAGAGGCTCAAAACCCCTATGAGAGGGAAGCATGTCTTAGAATGATCGTGGAACCATTTTGATTGACACCAGATCGAAATTTTGGTTTTGGTACATATTTAGAGGCAGAAGGAATAACTTATAGATCTTATGATTTGTTAAAAGTTAATATTTGTGCTCCATGCATGAAAATTCATGTTGAATATCCATTTCATGGAGTGAGAGATGAGATAATAGTATAATTGATTGAAGTGTGACCAAAGGATGGAGTTGTAACTATGAAATGGAAGGAAATCAAATGAGTATATTTTATCATTAAATCTCTCTTGATAGTAAAAGAATCCATCAACTTTAGAGAATGTTTCTTGAAATAAAAAAATTATCCATTTACATTTATTTATGATGAATTGATGGTCTTTTCACTCATCATTGATTTATGGTTTTGTGTTCATTAATATTATCATGACTATTTCATATATCACATTTATTAGTATTTGGATGTTATTTTTCTCCTCTATGTCCATATTTTAACATACAACTAATTATTTCCTTATATGGGAACCCAATTATGTATTATATTGACTAACCTTTCTGTTTCCCACTTCTTCTTTTCAAATTAATCTTTATTATCCATTTGAATGATGTGGGATTTCAAAAAATGTATTTTCACATTTTGAACCTTTTTTTACCAAAATAAAATTTGTGAGGGTGAAATTTTACTAATGGGGGTAGAATTTGACATCCGAATGTTATATATATATATATATATATATATATATATCTAAATAAATTGTAATTGTTTGATAGCTTTCTAAACATGCAACACAAAGCATAAAACAAAATGTGACATATTATAACATAACTATTAAATTGAAAGGTATGAATAGGATTAACCACATTATAACAAATATATATATATATATCAATATTTTAATTATTTAAAATGTATTTTTTAATTCATAATATATAAGTACTTAATTTTTAGTTAAGTCATTTTATGTTTCAAAAATATGTTTTCTTTAAAACGTGTTTTATTACATTTTTTATGAAAATAATATAACTAATTTATACTTATTTTAAAAAATGGATATAATTTTTGGATTCAGAAAATAAAATTTAACTTGGAGTATATTTTTTGTATCTTTATGAAATAATTTTTTTGGGGGGAATAATGAAAATTTTCAATTTCTGTAAACGTATCATTTAATTTCATTAAATCAAGTAATTTAAAAATAAAAATATTTTTATAATTTCATTTCAAAGTTAAATATGTGTCGTTTAATTATATATAATCTAATTAATTAAATATAAATCATCATTATACTTGATTTTATAATAAGATCAATTTTGGGATCAATTTTTTTTTCAAAACTATTTTTTTGTGATCAATGTGTTTTTATATCAATTAATTAAATTAGTCATTATTTATGAATGATTTTAATGAAATTTATAAAATATATATTTTCTAAAAAAAATTAACTTTCATCAAATGTTTTTTCTAGTCCAGAGTTAGGAATAAATCCAATTTTATGCTCAAACACATTTTTTCAAAAAATGGTTTTTCTTGTGTTTTGCACGCTTATTTTAAAATACATTTATTCCACTTTTAAATATTCAATATTGAATATTTATTTCATATTTTGAATTAGGATGATTAAATTTGGTAAATATTTCCTTTTTTGGTCATTATTAATAAAAACCTTGGTAAATATTTGTCAGTTCGGTAAGTGTAAAATGCTGAAAATAAGGATAAAACATTTGGATAAGGATTTAAAATTTTTATAACAATTGAATTTATCTTATTTTATGAGTTTATTTCATCCATTATAATCCATGTTTCAAAAATTTGGAAACTTCATTCCATTTTCATGGATTATGTCCTTTATATTATTTTAAGAAAAGGATAAATACAAAATGTCACCCTCTAAACATTAAGATATCTAATATTTTTTCATAAGGATAAAAAGAGGTTATTTTTAGTTATAGATTTTATTTAGAATATGAATTAGTTTTTATTCATCATGGTAATTTATTTTTAATTTTTATTTATGAAATAATTACCCTAAATGTGTATGAAATACTGAGACAATACTGGTTCATGTAATTGAAAAATAAAATAAATGAATTTAAAAATATTAAAAGTAACACAATTTTTATGAATTATTGTGTCCCAAAAATTTTTTAGATAAATATAATATAATATTGATGTTCTAAAATTTGATCTTTAAATTCCATTTTAGTCATGTCTTCATTAAATTTAAATTCTATGATTCGTATCAAAAATGGCTTTAATGGAATCTTACGTTAAGTATTGTTTTATTAAATGAATTAGATTTAATAAAAAATTTATAATTTTACAATTAAATAGGATAATTTCAATCATATTAACCATTTCCTCTTATGATTAACTTTTTTATAGTACCTTTTTTGATCTTTAAAGTGTAAAAAACAATGATATCACTGTAATCGTCAAAAGGGTTGACGAGGGTTAAAACTATGATTTAAGGGTTAAAATAGAACTTAAACTTGTATAAAAATAATATTATGATAGGATTCTGACATAAACGTTTCATATGTTCTAAATATATCAATTTTAAGCTACATTAACCAACAAAATAATTTATATCAATTTAATACATTATGTAATTCCACCTGTCCCTCTCCCTAAATTATAAAATAGAACCTTCCCTCCTTCATTATTAACAAACTTTTAGCCTTAACCGAGTGTTTTCACTTTTATTTCTTCATCTACCTCATATAAATCTATGGTATCCATTATAGAATAATTAATTTATTATAATAATTATACTAAATTTTTATTATAACAATGTAACAACCATTATCCACTGTCTTTTTATCCAATAGAAATCAAAAAAATCGCTCATTTGTACATATGGCTTGTCATCTCCACATAGCGGTGTAATTATTTTTTATCAAAACATTACTTGGATGGTTATAATGATGGATTTATTAAATATATTTTATTTATGATATTATTTTTCTTTTTTAAAGGAGAATTATTATTTATCTTTCTTTTATTTCAACCATTAAAAATAAGAAACATCACTTGTGTGTGTATATATAGATTACCGTCTCAACAAAGTTATGTAATTCATTTTTAATATCCTATTTATATAAATAACTATAAAATAATTTAGGATGAATAAATATTATTATTATATCATGATTAATATTCTAGAGATGAATAAAAAATGACCAAGTTCCACGTATTAGAACCATCGAACTGAAACATGCATAGAAATGGATCAGTTCTCACAAGAATCTCCATTTTAAGGAATAATTGCTAATAAAATGATATTTGGGAATTATAATCGTTTGGTAAATATTATTTTTTACTTGAATATGGTTCTTAAATATTATACAAAAAATATATATTGATTAAACATGATATTTTAACATATATGAAACAATAAAGGTATTAAGGTAAGGGTTTCTCATCTCAATTTTTTTTCTGTAAGTCATATGTTTTATTCTTCACTTGTTTCTGTTTAGTGGTTTATATACATCCCATTAATGTATTTTATTGAAATTTTAATGACAATTATGGTTATTTTGAAAATCAATATACCATTTTATCTTTCAGGAGTTTTTTATTCATAGATTACTAAAGTTGTATGGCTTTATCGATGATTAATCTGAGATGGGGTATGCCCCACTTGACGGTTTTGGTTGCAGCAGAAGTGTCAGATAGGGTATGACCAACTTAGTTTTTCGTTTTAATCAATGATTAATATAATATTTTTATCTAAGATAAACTCCAGGACCAATTTAATTAAATTAATTTTTAATTGATGATATAATGTTAGTACAAAAATGTAGGATCATCACATGATGATTTATAATTAGTTAAAATAATTAAATAATTACATTGTGGTGAATTCTTGATTTTTTTATAAATCAAAAAATTTCTCAATGTTATATCTTTATTTTATCACAGTACTCATGTGTAGGTTCACTCCATTAATTAACTACATGTTTCTAGGAACCTCCATACATCGTCATAGGAATCTTCGAGTGTGATCTTGGAAGATCCTAACACTTGCATTTTTCATCTTTGATAACCCTTATAATTGATTCCAGAAGGATTTTATTTGATGTATATAGAATTTAGAGTGGTGTTGTAGGATGATTTACCTCCTTTATTGAGATTTTTCTTAGAGAGGGGGCTCTTTTCTGCTTTAAGAGAATTCCCTGGATGTTGTTGTGCATAACAAAACAAAGGAAACACCCTCAGTTAGAAATAATATAATTGGGTTTAAAGAGTTTTAGGGTTAGAAAATACTAATTGGACAAGTGATATTATTATTTAATTAATACCTATGTAACCCCATGTCTATATTATTATTATTGTTGTTGTTTTTGTTGTTGTTGTTGTTACTGCTTTTATTGTTTATGTGATTATTATTATTATTACATATTAACATGCAAAAAACTAATGAATTAATTAAATATTATTTACTCAAATAATATATAATATATTCAATTTCATACCATACTAATTAATTTTTTCTTCCATTCCATAAAAAATTTATTAGGCCTTCAATAATGACTATTTATTTAATAAATTCATATCACGGTATTATTTTTCCACAAATAAATTAATATTATATTCCCCAAAAAGAAAAAAAATATTTAATAAATAAATTTCCCCCAAAATATTCTCTAAAATAATTAGTGATAGAATATATATTATTATGAAAACATAAATAATTATTAAACCATTATAGGAATAGTATTTACTCAACATGTTAAATAATAAATAATATAATTATTTAATTAGGATTCTGGATACATTTAATGTGTGACCCTCTAGGCCTCTTTCTTAGTGACATTTGTAAATGTATCCCTGATCCAAAAGTTAGCATTTAGAAACACACCAAGGCCCTCATAGATAAAAAATTTAATAGTGAAATAACATAAAAACTAATATGGATTCTTACTATGTAATTGTTTTGACCCGAGGTTCCGTGTTTGGAGAAAAAAATGGTCTAATGGGGGACAATAACTTTTCTATTATTATAGAGAATTCCACATAACCATTTTTCTTATGTCCTAATCCACATCGTGATATTTTAGGGGGAATTGGAGTGGCCCCTCATAGACTAGGCAGTTTATCTCATTTTACATTATGAAGGAGGTGCCACAGTAAAATGGTCCCAGTGGGTGATTGCAGGGGTTAAGGGTTTGTGAAATTAGTCCTACAAGGATAATATTTCCTTAGATGATCTCCAAAAGGTTTATTCATGGAGACAAAATCACCCAATGGCTCAGGTATCCATGATTCATGGATCTTCTTTCCAAAGTTAGGGGCTCGTTGGATGATGATTCAAATAATGACACTTAAGGACTCCATTGGTCGAGAGGGTGGGAGGTCGGGCTCATCACAAAGGTTTTGGGGGAATTATTGCCTACCTCAAGACTCTCTTCTATATTTAATCCTTGTTAATATGTTTTTGAATCCTTGGATCGTTCTTAAAGAGTGTATTTGCGGTTTACCCCTGGGTTGCAGAATCAATCATGGATATGCATGGATTTGATGCTAACAAGACAATGCTAAATTAAGCCATGTAATGAGGCACTATTAAGTTTATCATCATCCAGGAGGGATGAAATATGGTTTCATTTTGGGGTCATACCCTTAATATGGGCTTCATACATATCCTCGATAGAGGAATCGGAGCCCACATAGTTTAGTAATTGGGACTTACTCCTAGGAGGAAGCCCTTTTCAATTTGGGGAATCATTTTTTTAGAATTGACTTCTGAGGAGAACGTCCCTTGAGCTCAAACTTGGAAATTCATTCTATGTATCCCACTTATGGTGGGAATCATAGTTCTCATAGTTCATTTTTCATGGGTATTACACCTAGGAGGAGACCCATTTGATGGTGGTATAATTGGGTTATCCTTTGGGAAGGGAAACCCTTTGAGCTCAAGACTTCATGTTGGAATCCAAGGTATCCTGGTTAGAACAAGAATTAGAGTTCTCGTAGTTCATGCGGGGTGGGGATTACACATGAATGATTCCCATTTTTCTATAATCGTGAGGAGGATCTCAACTCATTGTGATTTGAATTTATGGTTAGGGCTTACACCTAGGAGGATGCCTATGTTTTTGGACTATGTAGATATCATAATCACCACAACCTATAATCCCACGTGAGTTATGCTAGGTGTGAGAAACAATAGGAGGTAGCGGATCTCAAGATCACATGTCCAATATCATCTGTTGGTTGATGGTACTGGATCCTAGAGAGAGAGATATGGGCCTTTGAACATGCCACCCTTATCTGTATTGATATCCAGGACAGTCAAATCTTTGTGATCTGTCTGGAAATATCCCGAGATGAGGTGAAGAGGGTTAAGAGTGACACATTTTTTAGAAGTATTTGGGATTAACTTAGGAGTGCCCCTTTCGGGTTCTAGGAAAGGGGAGGAGCATCATACCTAGTGAAGGGAGTAAAGAGTGACCATTTTTACTTGTCACTTGTACTCAATGAAGGGAAAGGACAGTGGTTACCCCTAAACCCGAGAATAGGGAGGTTCATGTTGGCATCCTAAAGTTAGTCCTCAGGCCACCTTGGGAATGTAGACTTAGAGACATTATAGGGTTCCAAATATATGTGGGGATAACCTTAGTCACTCTTCTCACCTTGGGTATGTAGATTCCGAAAGGTGCACTAATGCGCCCGATGAGCTAATCATATGGGTATGATGGATTTAGAGGAGTCTTTGGCCTAATCTTAGTGGACCGGTTTGCAGAGGATCTATGGGGGAATATATGGTAATGGAGGGGCATTATCAGAGATATAGGGAAGGAAACCAAAAGACAACCAATTCCATGTACTATATTCTCTTGTGGTATGGGGGAAACCCCACGTAGCGTAATCCTATACAGGTGGATAGGTCATCCGCTTAATGAAGTGGAACAAGGACGTGAGTATGAACCACCACGTACCAAAGTGGTATGTGATCTTGGATGTGGTTTTCTATTCCACTCTAGGTTTCATCGGCATATTAATGCAATATGCAGCACATGGTTAGATCTGAATAATGATGCACTATGTGGATCACTGAATTGAAGAAGGATCATGGAGCCTGTGGTTCTAGGGGAATTCATCCTAGAGGGATTTAGGGTTTATGATTTAACTAATTCGGTTCAAATTTCATCAATTATTATTATATTAATATTTTATTTGTTCACATCGGGTTTTACCTACAGAAAAGTGGTTCATGATTCGCATTTCATCAATGATTTGAAACCAAAGTCCGAAACTTATTCGTATCCAAACTATCTCTTCCACCCTCTAAGGTCTCCTTCATGATCTCTTCCACACATCCCCCCAACTTTTCCTCCTGTTCTACTTTTATAGTGCACTGAGTAAATCATATATATAAGCATGTGGAACTTTTTGTGAATGCCAATTAATATATATATATCTCAACCTGTGGAAGAATCAGTCAACCGGGGTATGCAGAGACGGTGGTTTGGGAGATTCGGTTCATGGAACCCTATCAACTTGCTTAATTTGTGAATATAATTAGTTTTTTGGGTGGCATGCAGATGGAATTTATGTGTTCAATTTCACCAACAACATGGTTCGTGACATCCCGGGTTTTCTAGCCATCACCCCATGGGATAGCACCTTGTAGGTCCTTCCGTGTTCCAATGGTTCGTGTTTCATGCACCCCACGAACCTTTCTCGGTGATATCTCACAGTACACTAAAAACTCATGAAAAATTCGATTTCTTCAAGTTTCTTCTCAAATGTTCAATCTAATTTTCATCCATTTGTTTTGCTAGACCTGTAATAACATTTTATTCCTTCTATAAAGTTATTGTGGGAGTATTTACTTCCCTTTTCAAATTTTACAAGACCCTAAAAATGCCCCCACTATAATGGGATATGGTCAGAATGAATAAAGGTCATTCTGATATAGAAGAGGTCCTGAACTGAAGTGGTTTGTGGGGGAACAAGCAGGTCTGGTAGAGGTGACCATTCCTATTTATAGGGGCCCATGTCATTTGTCTTTTACTATTTCTGATGGTCAAAAGTACCCTCATCCCCTACTCAGCTTCCTTTGTGTCTACACACCAACTGCATTGTGAAGTCCTTCTTTGTGAACCACTCTATACCAGGAAAGTGTAGCCAGAGGGGAAACCCCTGACCATTTATTAAAATAAAATAAAAGACAGTAAACATGTATTACAAACCCATCAGAGTCACATACAGCCCTCAAAATCTTACCCATGAGCACCACCATGGTACACAGACTCATCCTCCGTCGCCGTTTCCCACACCGAACTCTCATCTTGCTTCAGTACTTTGGCATACTTCCTCCTCAGATTCAACTTCTCCAACTCAAGAAACTCGTTCGGAGATTGCATGCTTCTGGCAGCAGATCTGGTCAGCATCGGTTTTGACAGATGAGTGATGTCCTTTTTCATCCTTCCACGAGAAGAGGCAGTCCCCTTGTCTGAGACCATCGGCCTTAACTTATTCCCAACTTGAGCAATCTCACTGTATGAAGGCCGCGTCATATCCCCACGATTCTCCTTGTCGCTATCAGTGAGGTCCCCCCATTTCCCATGATACTCTTGGATTTGCTTAAACTGATTGTTCGTATCAATTAATGCCAAGCATTGAGGCTGCTCCACCCTTGTGTTTTCAATAGCCTCCCTTGCCACAACTTACAGACTGCCACTACCACCTTCCTGCATACCCTGTCCCTCGATAGAAGGTTCATCAGAGTCCAAAACAACCATATCAACATTATTCTGTGACGCAGGCCTCAGGACAACATTCCCTCTGCCCGATGACTTGCTCATCACTTGCGGAAGCACCACAACATCCTGCACAACACCCCCTTCCTGCTCACCTGCAATTGTCTCCTCCTGCGCCCCATCCAAATTCATATTTCCTAAAACATCAAACCGATTACCCAAGGAAACAGATACCAAAACTCCATTACTAGCCTCACCCTGACCACTGCCATTATCATCAATGGCCTTCGGCTCTACCACTGCAGCAGAAGCAGCCCCCTTCCCTGCCATAGATCTCCTATGCACCTTGCCTGCATCCACCGCATCACCCATCCCTCCTGCATTCATGCGGCCACTGCCAGTCTCTTTGTTCTGACCAGCAGCTCCATCACCATCCCAAGAACCTCCACCAGAGGAAAAGCCAGCCCTCACCTGCACAGCAGGGACCTCCGGCTCCAGCAGGTGATCCGAGTTTATTATCCCCACAAGGGGGAGTGCCACACCAACACCAGCAGCACCCTCGGAGGACCTCCCTTTTGAGAAGCTTCCAAAATTCAGATCCTTTCTCAGCCTATCAAACACCCCAGACACCGAAGGGTTAGAAGCAGAATTCACAGAATGCAATTGTTCCCGCTGCCCCACATTGGCACTTCTGTTTATGACATCCACGGCTTGCCTCTCCTGCATCATCTCATCAGTCGAGCCTGAGGATTTCCCGCGCCTAGTTCCACTGTGACATCTCGAAGATGAGTGACCCAGTCGCTTGCATGTGGAACAATATCCCAACCAGGATTCATAGACGACTTCTTGCTTCCATCTAAACTCATCTCCGACAGAAATCCATACCCAGTCAAGCGGAGGCCGAGAGATATCCACCTCAATACAGCACCGTGGGTTGATCGGATGACAGAGCGCAGACGTGCGCGCATCAGGACACAAAAAACGACCGACCAAATTACCAATCATCCTAAGAATCGACGGATTTTGAAAGGGAAGGGGGAGATGAGGAAAGCTTACCCATACAGGAAGAGATGTGGGGTCGCGATTCATACACAATTCAAACGTCCATCGGAACAAGAAGAAGCTACACCCATTGCAGCGCCGGGGAGCACTGGACCAAGCGCAAATCAGATCTTCTTCAGAGGCAAACCGGATCATGAACTGTCGATTGTCAAGAAGTCCTACCACTGCGCGGTCCCTCAGATCCCATTTAGCGAAGACGAAATGGTAAAACTCATCCACGGACGGCCTTCGGGAGTTGAATCGATCCACCAAGGTCAGACCCAGATGCCTCGATGCTTCAGAGAATTCCGACACTGAGATTTGGAGGTGAGGGTTTCCAAGATGAAGATTAGGTACCTTGGGGGTGAGTGCAATCGCCGGGAACTCCGGAAGAAAATTAGGGTTCGTGAAGGGAGAAAAAGCGGCCCGTGGCTTCAAAGTCGGGTGCTCCACAGCATCCTCCCCCCTCCCGCCGCCGCAAGGAAGGGGGGCAAAGTCATCACCCCGCATTCGCTAGGGTTCCGCCATCGCGAGGAAGGAGAAGTGGTCCGATCGTATCTTATGGCGTCCTTGTGAACCACTCTATAGGTTCAACAAACTAAACTCTTCACAAGTGATTCTACCCACAAACCGAATTTTGAGTTTGCGAATTGCACCATGGAATTTAGAACTTGTGTTTGGAACTCCGCGTAGGAGAAAGCTACATTATTTGCATGTTTTGCACACCAAACTTTAAACCAGAAAACTGAACATTAAACATTACTAAACCGAAATTAAAATTTTAATTAGGATACTTTGAACATATACATAGTAAGGCCTTGGTTCATGGTTTCTTCATTCTGTGAACCACATATTTTTCTAGACAATTCTCTGCCAGACAGTGTCTTGTGTGCCTTCTGTATACCAAGGCCATACACGGGATATAGCTTCCACATACCAGAACAGTACCTGGGAAATAGCTTCCGCGTACTGTTTGCGGAAGTAGTACGTCAATCCCCCTGTATACCCTCTTTTTTAAGTCCATTGGCCATTCTTTTTTTGCCTTTTTCCACCAATATTTCTCATGGGAATGAATTTTTTTGGCCTTTTGGATCTTTTTTTTGTAGACTACAATAGCTCTTCCACAAACTACTTTTGATTCTTAGATGATATTACATATGATTGGGGACACTGAGGACCATCTGTGATCTTACATTGTTCCTTGGGATAGTACCTTAAATGTACTCCTTATGCAATAGATTCCAGATTACCCATTATATGTGCAGTTACCATTATATGGATTTGGTCATTCTAATGATGTTCCCCTATCATTGGTTGACCATAATACTCCCTTCATTCTCCTAAAAGCACCATAGGGGCGTAACTCATGAAATATTTCATTGACATTATAAATCATAACTACTCCCATTCAAGAGAATGTGTTCACACTAAGAGGCTTGGTGTTAACTCAGAGTAATTGCAGTTGTCTCAACACTTCCTTAACACTAGTCTCCAAAGAGTATCCATCTATTATCAACCATTCCTAAGAAAACCATAATGGTGGGTGGAGCACCAAATGGGACCTAAGATCCATAGGATGCTTTTCCTACAAATGGGAAAAGTAATTTGAGGCACATAAAATCTATTTGGATTACCCCAATCAGCTGGAAGTGGTGAATTTGTACCAGGGTGCTTGGGTCTCCCAATTTGCAGTTTTTTATCCTAGTAAAATCCTACCAAAACTGCTGAGTCGTCAGTGCTCAAGTACCCATACCTTACATTTATCACATGGATAAATGGAGATCATATTATGGGACATCTATCACCTCATATGGATCCCCATTCTCGTAAATATGTATGATGAGTTCCTTCTAGAAGACACTACATGGGACAATTCTAGTCAATTGTCCCCCCTGGCCATGAGGCTACTAGTCGTAGCACAGGGACAGCCTGGTCAACCACTTTAATCTCTCTCCCTTATCCCGTTTGAGGATCAGATAAAATAATTTCTAGAGTTGAATGAACAAATTTAGAGGGTCTTCTATAGACATACTCGTACAACTTGTCTATCTTGAAACATTCTAGGGTCATATTGCGTCACCCTTGAAGTAGGATGATACACTACTTGGGGATACAAGATTCGATTGGACGTGTCACCTGAGCTTAGTATAGAAGGTTTATTCACAATGTTTTTGAGATATGGCACTTTCACTCCTGGGATGTATACACTAGGGTTAGATATTGTACTTTGATGATGGAAACTATGTTGGTAGAGGGTCAACAAATTAATCTAGACATTCCTAATCTTTCGGAACTTTATGAATTGTTTGGGAAGTTATAGGAAGGTAAACCTATGCACCGTCTCAGATGAACATTTCAATTTTTATATGGGAGGATAACTGAACATTTACCCTACTATGAATATTGACATACTGTGAGGGTTCATCATTCTCACATTCACCCCTCCCTTCTTAACATTACTGATATTTGACTTATAACCACAATACTTAGAAATGTTGTTGGGCTGTTGAATGATGCTTCTATCTTTTCTTTTTCACCGTACCCTACCCCTCATGGGTCCATAAGTGGTGATGAAGGGGGTTCTTCATATGAGATCTCATTTATAGTCATTCATTGAGACATGGTTCTAACTACTCGCATAGATCGAGTGGTTATTTGTGAGCCATAAATCCCCTATCAGTTTTCAAGGAAATTATGATGCCTTCAACAGACTGTGCTTCTTCAAGCCATTCAGTTGAGGGGATCATCTCATCATGCAATTCTTTTCAAATTATTGATTATAATGATTCGGGAAGGTGCTACCATAGATGTTATCATCCCTATCATAATGGGATCCACCTTTCTATCATTGGATTATGTCCAACTTGGGGTGTAATGTTACCATGATAGGGTTCTAGGAAGACTAATTTAAAGGGTCTAAAATCCATTAACCTTCCTTTACCCAATCTTGATCATGATGGCCTCGCCATCTATTACTCTCAATAGGGTGAGAAGATGATTGATCCACCATCAGATGCATATGAAAGGGTATTTATCTTCATATTCCATCTTGATATGGAGTGATTTAGACTACTCCCCTCTCATGGGTACTATTTACTACCTGAATGAGGTTGGCCCCAGCAGAGTGTCACTAGATATCCTGAAATTCATGGCTTGTCCCCCATGTCCGGCTCTTGTGGTCGAACCATCTGGGGGGAGGGAGATCCCCCCTTCTTGGGTAAACGAAATTATATCCCTACCAACTACCTTAATGACTCTTCCCATCTATAAACCTATTGTAGCAGGGGAAAGGCCTTGGTGCCATGAGGAGGCATCAAGTGGTGCGAAAACTAGAATGGCGCCAATTATAAACCCTTTCTACTGAAACTCCTCGGAATATCTTCACCGACGAAAAAGAAAATGTCCAATGATTATTTGCTAAATTGGGTTTAGGTGGATTTTATTATGAGCATCTATACATTCTTATTTACCATATTTTTATAGCTCAAGAGGACCATGCTTCTTATGAGGATAACCTGTCAGAAAATGACCTTCTGATATTTTTTTGAGGGACTTGATCATCTGACGGTTGAGGTGGAGAAGGCTCATGACTTGGTGGTCACCCAAATAGATGAGCTATGAGAATGAGAGGCTTTCACAGAAAGGTTGAAGGCTCAACTAGACTCCTCAGGTGCCGACTATGAAGACATCAAGAAGAATGGGAGGGACCTCAATGCCATTAAGAAATGTGTACACCTGATGGTCAAAGTTGATAAGGAAAGGAGATCTAATCTAGAGTAATCCCTTAATGTCCCATGATATTCACTCATCATTTTTCTAAAAAGGGTGAGCTGAGCCTCCCTGTAATTTTTCCAAATTTTGATGTACTCACTTTATTTTGTTACCATGGAGAGACTCCAAACTGGGTATGTTCCTCCATTTTTTATGGAACTAATGGAACTATTTTTTCCTTCATGATGGTTGCCCATCCTCTATTTCTGGGAATCACTATGTATCCCACTAATCTCCCATGATATTCACTCATCATGCCCCAATGGCTCTATGTATGTTGCCTACAAAATTACCATCAATCAAAGGAAAATTCATCCTCAAGAAAATATTCTCCTACCTAGATATGCCTAATGGCTCCCAATCCCCTTTAAATCCCTCCTATTGAGGTCCCCAAGATCACATGAGCTATGATTGGTGTGAGAAACAAGGGATTACAATGATTTTGTGTCACCGCTTTAGGATGACATAATCAATGGTGGGGATCATTTTATTCTTTTACCAACATTATGTAGTTGAACATCATGAAACAAGGAAAAATTCCACATAATTTTGTCATCATGTGGGGTTGACGTAGGGTAATATCATCATGAAATAAGGTAAATATGATTACCCTTAACCAGCCAAGTAAATATAACTTTTCTAGTGATTTTTTCTTTGATTCAATTCATGCATAGATAAGGGAACATTTCAATACTTTCAATTACGGAGTCTGGATCATAAGATTTGAGTCTACCACACATTTATCATGGGGAAACTATGTTACATGGGATTCCCAATGAACATTATTTGTGGAGGTATAACCCATATGCAGAAAGGAAAAGGATTTTTTTGAAGAGGGTAAGCCAAGATAAAAATCTATATATTTTAATTGTGTTGTGTAGTTTAAAATCATACAGCTAGGACACTTTTGTCCTTGCAGTTTAGCATTGTATGATAAGGAAATTGGCATCATTGTTTAATTCCATGTTGTGGAGAAAATTTCTAAAAAAGACAATAAATAACTATGAGTTAATCATTGTTTGGATATTCTGGTATTCCATAGACACGAGTGATGATATAAGGTGTAAACCATAGTCCAGTGGGGGCCTTGGATTAGGGGGAATGACATGCGGATTTGAAACCATTGGGTGTACAAAAATAGGAAAATAATCTCCTAAGGATGAAATTGCAATTGGGTGATGGACATTCTATAGGAAACATATGTTGAGCCACCAGGGCATGATGTTCATGGTCAAACAAAGGTGTCTATAGGACATTGGAATTCCATTTCCAATGGTTGTGAATGTTTACGGAGACCTAATATTTCTCAGTGTATGGAGTTTGAAAAACAAGAAATATGTGGCAGGGAATATAAGAAATATCTAGACCGAGATTAACCATGAACTACTGAAGCTTCTACATAAATCTGACTCATATGTAGGGGGAAGCATGATCTTTTGACTCCTTCTGGGATTTGGAATTAAGATTTGGAATTTGCATCCTATCTTTGGATTTTATTGTGCAAGAACTTGGGGGTATGTTTGGGATCTTGTAATGCTATGAATTGGGTTGCACATGATTCTTAGGGAACCTTACAATTTAATTTAATGAGATTAGGACATTTAATGGATTCCCTGGTGCAAAACTAACATATACATAGAATAAGGGGCATTTTCTTTTCTTAAAATGGTTGTTAGACTAGGATGGAGGATTCAGGAATCACTATGTATCCTACAAGGGTAGAAATCAGGCCACATATAGTTCTGGAAAGGAATTACCTACATAGGTTTGATCTATACATAGAAAAAGGTACATTTCTATTTCTTGGTGGCTGGACCAAGATTTGGTGTCAAGGTTTCATTATATATCTTATAAGGGAAGGAATCAAGAAACATGTTGTACTAAAAATATCCTCCCAATAAAGGAATGGTCCATGCATAGGGAGGGGAAATTTTTTTGAATGATGGATGAACTAGAATATAAGATCTGGGAATCACTATGTATCTCACTAAGATAGGAATCCCAACATGTGTAGTTATATTAGATTTCATGCAATTTAATGTATTGTGGTAAGGATAAAGGTAAACAAATATGAATTATAACCATATTGTGGTTGGTCCCAAAACTTGGGATTAGATCATCACTACATATCCCACGAGGACAGGGATCAATTCATACATAGTTCTATAAATTCCCTCCAGGTATTGTTCTAGTCCATACACAGGGAGGGGTGGGAATTTTTATCTGGTGCTGATGGCTGGGCAATGATAGATGATCCCAGTGTCACTATGTATCTTTCAAGGACATGAATCAAGCCATACGTAGTTCTAAATGTTCCTTAGATAGGTGTTGTCCATGTATTGGGAAATGAGAGGGAATTTTTTCATTGATTGGTGTCTGATTTGGGATGTTAAATCTGAGCATCACTATGTATCCTACAAGAGAAGGAATCAATCCATACATAGTTTTATAAATAATATGTTCCCTATACCATTCTGACTTGGGCATAAGAGTAGGGGAATTTTGGTTTCATCCTTTACGGGTGTCGGGATTATCATATTCTTCTCTGGTTTGTATATGTAAGGTAATCCTTACAACTTATACTAATCTCACATGAGTTATTCTCAATATGAGAAACAAGGAGTGAAAAGGAATTCCCTTATACTATGTGGTGATAGAGGATATAATAGGGGAATTCTGTTTCGTGTGATGGGTGGGCCAATATCAAGGGTCGAGGAATCACTACATATCCCACTGATGAACGGAATAAATCCACATGTAGTTCTATAAGTTTCCATGTAGATTAACATCATATGATAAGGAATATAATGCTATGTAGTTTAGTATCATACAACAAGGATGAATCTATGATGTAGTTTATCATCGTGCAATTAGGATGAAGATGATTTTTATTTTATCATCATGTAGTAAGGATGAATCTATCATGTAGTTTGTCGTTGTGAGATTATGAATATGCTCTGTAGTGTAGCATCATGTAGAAAGCATGAATCTATCATGAAGTAAGGATGAATCTATCATGCAGTTTATCATCGTGAAATTATAACGATTTAATTTTCTATACAGTTTAATGTCTTATAGCCATGATGTATGTGTCAGTATTATTTGAAGTATTTATTCAAAAACCTTTCATTGGTGGGATCTATGATGACCTATACATCTATTGTTATCTAGAATTATTCTGCATTAGAGTAGACTTTATGTATTACATATAGTCCCTCCCATTTTGGCTCAAGCTTTGGGGGTTTCTTCCTAAGTATCATTGGGGTACTGAGGAGCCACACCATATATCCTTTGAGGAAAGACCGAAGGCGAACCATTTTGTTGAAATATTGTGTGATCCAATTTTGGTATATTTCCAAATGGTGAAAATTGTGAAATCGTTTCCTATCCAGTTTCTCCAAATCATCAAACAATTTCTCAGATTTCTCATCCACAGATAGTTGATGACAAATGGAAATGAGAAGTGATTGACCTTGAACTTTGATGGGAAAACATACCTCTATCTCGTATACTAGTGAGTACAGGGAGGCCTAGCCGGCAGTGCGGGCTATGGTATGGTATTCCCATAAAGCATGGATGAGCTTTTTCGGCCATGATTTCTTGTCCTTGTCTACCATCTTCTAGAGTATGTTGGACATAGTCTTGTTGAAATCCCTTATATACCCATTTCCTATTGCATGGTAGTGGGATGAACGGTTGGATTTGATTCCATATTCTTGGTATAACTTCACCAACTTAGCATAGAAAAAGTAGGTTCCATTGTTTCTATATATTTTATGAGGAACATAAAATATGGTAATGATATTGGCATTTACAAATCTAATAATGCTTCTTGCCCCAACCTCTTTAAGGGGAATGACATCAGCTCATTTGGAAACTAAGTATGTTTTTGTGAGAATGAACATGAATTTTATAGCTATGGTTGGAGGATACAGTCCAATGAAATCTATTCCCCGTACAGAAAATTACCAGGAGTACTTAGTTGTGTGAAGAACCTCCGAGTGTTGGTGAATGAAATTAGAATAAACATAGAAGGGATGGAACTTCCTAGAAAATGTGTCACAATCCTGTATCATGTGGCCCAATAGTATCCAAGACTTTGTATTTGATTGGAGATCATGGATGCCGATTGGTTTCCTCTAAAAGTTTTGGCATGCACTTCTTTCATGATGGTAGTAGTCTCTTCTCCATCGATGCACCTGAAAAGGACTCTGTCAAAGCCTCGTTTATAGAGTTCCTTTTCTAGGTTTATGCCATAATAAAATGAAAAATTGATTTCCCACCTCCAAATTTGTTCTCTTTCAAACCTATCTAGTGGGAGTTCCCCCCACCAAAGGTAATTTGAAATAGGAGTCATCTAGCCGGTGGCATGACTGTTTGGCTCATGAATGGGGCCAATCTCGTCGATCTTTTCCATGTGGTTCTGAATGAACAGTAAGAACATCTGATGGTGGGAAATACTGGTGAGTGTTTTATCCCATTCTGGATCACCTAGGGTTTTGGATTCATTTTCCAATGCATCAGCTTGATCATTTTATGACTAGGGGACATATGACAGTGATGGTTCTAATAGGAATTCTACGATCAGTTCTTGTACATGGTTTATTAAAGTAACCAATACCTCTCTGTTGATTTCATAATCACCATTAAACTTCTTGATGATTAACTCTAAATAACCTTTTATCATTAGGCACTAGACTTGTGCATGATGTTCCATCCCTAGTCCTGCAATGAAGTCCTGGTATTCTACTTCATTTTGGGTGCACCCCTCTGAAATCATAAAGGAGTGAGGTAAGGCGACCTTTTATTGAGATATGATTACAACTCCTATCCCTAATTTGTTGAGCATGGGGTACTCCAAAATTTTCCCAATCAGGATTCTAGAGTCACCATCAAAGTACATTTCCCATGCTTGGTGGCCTTATTTCATGGAGAATACATCATTATCAGGAAGTTTAGTATCCAATGGGGTTATTTCTATCGATGGTTACTCTACTAGGAAATATACTAAATCTTGGACTTTGATAGATTTCTAATCCACAAAACATATTTCAAACTATTATAGGATGACTACCCGCTGTGATAGGCATCTAATCAACATTAGATGGTTGAGGATATACTTGACCAGGTTGCAGCAGGAGACTATATGGACCTCATGTTTCTACAGGTAATGCATGAGTTTCTGAACTGCAAAGAATAGGCCAAGGTGTTTAATTTCTATTCTTGAATATCGAGTCTCTGGATCGATCATAGTATGGATGAGGTGATAGATACTATTCATGCAGCCGAAATCCTTCTTCTATGTGAGGAAAGCACATAGCGACGGTTTCCAGGAAGTCATGTACAAAATGAGTGGTGCTCCCTCAATGGGCGTCATTATCATTGGTGGTATTAAGAGATATATTTTAATATTGTTTAATGATTCTTAACAATCATTATCCCACTAGTATACAACCCCTTTCTTTATCACCTTGGTGATATGAAAACCTTTTTACCTCCAAGGTTGGCTACGAAGCACCGATTATAGGCTAGGTTCCCCTAGAGACCCCTCAACTCAGTGAGGTTGCTAGGTGGTGAAAATCCATGGATGGATTTTATCTTCTCAAGGTTGACTTTGATTCCATGATGGAATATGAAAAAGATGAGTAATTTCCCAGAGGTAATGTAGAAAGAAAACTTTTATGGATTCATCATTAGACTATACTATCACATTTTATTGAATACATTTTAAAGATCTGTCAGCTGTTTTGAGAACTATTGTGATTTAACCACCAAGTCATTGATGTTTCACTCAATTAATTATCCCAATAATGGCTTGAAAATTTGATACATGGAACTCTAATATATAGCACTGACATTTTTCAAACCAGAGGACCTAACATTATAATAGAATACTCCATTGGGGGACCTGAAAGCAGTGGATACTTCATCATCTTAAGCCATTCAGATATTTTTTTATCAAGAATATCCATAAAATAATGATAGATACACATATATGGATGTCGCATCATTCAGATATTCCATGATCCAAACTGGGAAATCATATTTCGGGCAGTGTTGAATGAGGTCCCTAAAGTCAATACAGACACTAATCTATCCATTATTCTTTTTTATAGTGATAATTTTTTTCTATCTAGATCAGATATTGGACTTCCAAAATGATGTTAGCTTTGATTATTTTTTCTACTTCAGACTCTATTTTGGTAGCTTGTGACGGGTGGTACTGCCTTGCAGTCTGCTTGTAAACACGAAGGTCTTCCAGTAGACCTAGGTGATGAGTGACGACCTCAAGATTGAGGACTGACATTTTGTGTAGTTATAATAAAAAAACATCTCAATTCTTATTTATGAAGGAGGCATATGCATCCTAATCCTTGAAAGGCATATCCTCACTAATTAGAGTGGGTCGTGGGTCGTCTTCAGTTCCCATTTTTATCTCCCCATGTTCATCTATCTTGGTAGAGATTCCCACTTCGAATGTAGAAGGGGAATATTTAATATCCTTTTCTTCTTCTTCATCATTATACTCTTCATCATATTCTTCCTCTTTTGATGGGTAGAGGATTCACAGGATTAACTATCCAATGTTGGGAGAGGAATCACAAATATGTTTTATGGAAACTAAAATATCTTTTTTTTTTCTCGGATGACTACTGGGAATTTTCTGAAGAGGATGAAATGGGGGTGGAGGACTTCCCTATCTTTCTTTTAGTTACATGCCATTATCTTATTCCTTAGTGAGTAAGGCATAAATAGTCTGGGGTCCTAAGGATGGGTTGGGAGAATTTTTGTTTAATACCTCTCCATCATCATGGGGGTTAGAACACTTTTCAGCATCACAAGAATTGGTGGTTATAATGGAAATCATGCAGACTGTTGAGCCCGCTTCTGAGTGTGAACTTATGCACTCAACCATATTGTTGGTAATATGGACTCTTTCCAATGTTGTTTGAGGGTATCGGTGGGAGCCATTTTTAATCCATTTGGTGTGGTGAGCCAATCAATGTCGTTTTCCAAATACATCTTCTATTTCATCTCATAGAATCTTATATCAATGTAATGTGACTCACAAGATTAGAATGGGGATTTATTGGTGTGCAATGTACCATTTTTTCCATTAGAAAAATATTTGATGCACTGATGGTATGATGAAAGAATTGCATCATACTGATGCATTTAGGGCCTCCCCAATAGGACATTGAAGATCTTACATTACTGCACTACCATAAACTCAAAATCAGACCTGAGGTCACCAAGATATTTTTTAAGCTCAATTTTTTCAAACTAATTCTGGTCACTTTTGTCATATCCTAATAGAGTTGGGGGGCAGGGTGTTAGACTTCCTTCATCATAGCCCAACCGGCGATTTTTTTCAGTAGCAGGAGATTAACTCCAAAGCCATTATCAATGAAAATTTTTTAGGAATCAATACCATTTATCTTTCTTGACACATATAAGTTTTTTATGTGTCCCTATATGATGGATTCTTCATCCAGATCTATGAAGGAGATGATATCATGACATTTTTAGGGATTGTTCCTTGTCCGATAGACTTCGGCAGCTGCTACTGCAACCTCAAATTCATGGGGACTTAGTAAAGATTTGTATAGTACCTCTCTAAGGTATGTTGATATATTCAAGGAATATAGGATTTATAGCATTATAGGTAATGAGACTAACTGCTTTAGAATATTATATTTCTACATTAAAGTATATTTCTTCACGGATTGAGGATTCTCTTTGATGGGAATTTTAGGGGAGTGATCATTAGATGTAGATGATCTGGCCTCTGGGATAGGAGTCAAAGGTGCTACTATGATTTCCAAGTTCGGTTGAACTAATATTCCTGAATGCCTTGGGCAATTAGACATCGTCTCTTCCACCGATGGATTCTCTATGATGGTTGGTCTCAGATGTTTTCTAGAAGGGGAAGAGAAACACTCTTGTTCCTAGAGTGTATGTTAGAGGGTCCTTCTATGAGTATCCAAAACATTAATGGTTTGAGATAAGTTGAGGTTGGGAATTTTACACCTCCCACAATCACACCTTCCTAGAAACCCTCGACCTTTGTGGCCTCTACCAATAGCTCTCTAGTTGGATGTAGAGAATTTGGGTTCGTGACCATAGTCTATATCAGATAATGGGTCTATTAATTTAATGACATTAAGGGATCTGAAGATCAGTTCTTTATCCGGTAATGATGTTGTTTGACTGCCTTCTTCTAATGGTGTTGTTTGGGAGCGCGGTTCCCATTGTACCATTTTTTAGGATGGTGCCCATGCTTTCAAATCTTCTGGAATAAAGTCTGAAGGTTTCATGACCAATTTTGGATTTGGTTCAGGCTCATCTTTTTGTTCCATCTTTTTTCCTTTTTAGCCACCAGAGGACTATGGGTCTAAGGATGATGGTTGTGTTGAATCAATAGATTTTGGGGAAATGGTTGGTTGATTCAACTATTCCAAAATATTCAATAAGCTTAGTTGACTATTTTTCGAGTCATAAAATTGTAAAAATATTTCTCTTTTTGTTGGTTACTGTTTGCTACCCCTCTTCCTCTCTTGGTTCTAAGGTGGAGACCTATGCCACTTATGTTGGTGGCATACCTAACATGACTTGTTCAGAATCCGCCATCTTTTGTAGAATATTCATGGAGATTAATCACTTTAGGATGGTTTTCCTAGTATTTGGTGGAAGGGACAATAATTTTTACGGTCATCGAGACCCATTTCATCGGCTCACTTTGGATCTAGTAGCCAGAGTATGTTTCAATTCATAGGGGCTACAAAGTAGCCACAAACTTGGTCATATTAGAATGAGTAGACATTATTTATTCAATCATCAAACTGAGTACTTTTGGAACCCCTTCACTCATCTTATTGAGGTCTAGGGGGTCCCACATGGTTTAGTGGAGTCCCCTCAACTAGAGCGGTTGTCAAGGGTGGATTAAGCATGACAGAAGATGCTTTAGATTTTATTATTCTTTTTCCTGGGGTTGATGGGGCCACTCAAGACATGAGATTGGTATGATTCATGTAATATTCTATCCTTTAGAAAATAAAGGAGAAATATCAGAACCCACTTGTGTACTTCACTGGGATGAGCATTGTCCATAATTAATTATGGAGATTATCAATGCACATATGGAGAATTTAATCATGGGGGATTTGCCAGTTCTAGGAGTAAGTTGGGCCTTTCCATCTGCCAATGAATTCTAAAACTCTTTCATTATCTTGATAATTAAGCTTCATGAGATCAATGATTGTTGTCTTAGGCAATGTTGAACTAAACTAGAAGAGAAACTATCACTAGAAGTCCTCCCAACCTGTGATTAAGTTAGTAGGAAAACTAGTATACCACATGAAGGCTAAACCCTACAGAGTTCACATGAAGTACCCGAGTTTCACTGCTTCTTGTTGCTCTGGGGTGCCCATCATGGGGTCGCAGTAAGAAGCATAGTGCATTAGATGTCATTTCAGGTCTCTAGAATCATTGAACACTGGGAATACGTGGTTCCTAAAGTTTGGAGGTGGAAGAATATTTCTCACAAAATCATGTTAAAGTTTTTATTTTAGTTGTATCAAAGTGTTCTATAATTCCATGGCCTCCAGTCAGGATATAAATAGCTTGATGGTATTCTTGATCCCTTGATGCACATCTTGTTGGACTTGACCTTGGGAAGTTGTAACAGGGGTAAAAATAGGATGTGTCAGAACTATTGTAATTTGGGGTTGATACCCAGCCAATGGTATCCTTTGTGGGCTCACCATAATGTATTTTGGCTACCTTCCCAGTGGAAGGAAGTCTTGTTTTCCTTATAGGGATGTATTTACGTAGACTGACGGTCCCATTGCTGGATTGTATAGGAATCTGATCTTAGTTTCATTTACTGGATGATTGTCTGTGGAAGAGGCACCTATTTTGGAAACACCTGTTGATGTCCCACTTGAGGAATACACCCAATAAGATAGCTTCCTCAATGCATATTGACATTGATTCACCTAATATATTTCATTTATTTCTCCTTCTTGGTGAATCTTTCCTCAAGTGTGAGGGAAACATTATCAAGTGGAGTAGGAGGTGGGTCATAGATGAACTAGGATTTATTATTATCCTTGTTGGGGATTAATTAGGGAGTTTGTGATGAGTTTACTAAGTGTACGCCCAAATTTAGGGTAGCTATCTGGTTCCAGGTAAAACACCATCAGGCTCAATGTGGGATACCTCTGGGAGGGAACCATATTCTCTTTCATCCTATCCATTTGTATAATATCCTTTGAGGTCTTGGGATTTATTTATACCATGTTCATTGATGCATACCGTATTGGGGTTGTGTACCTGGTGCAGAATGGTAGGAGATCTTTTTTCATCATTCATTGGACTTTATCTTTCCATTTTGTGGTATTTTTCATATTTCTTAGTGAAGAGAGACCCGAAGGGAGGCCTGATATGATATTGAAATACGCCTTCATCCTGAGGGGTATGGATCATGAGGTGGGACTGAACAGGTGACCTCTCTACTCATTGTTATTCCTAGAAATGAAGTGACAGACGACTATTGTTCTATAATTTGATATAAAAATGCCCCATCCTTGTGGGTTGGGGGTTTTTATCATTCTTCCATTGATTTGATATAGCCCAATGTTTTTTATCTTACAAGGGAATTTTGAGTTAAAAATTTCTCCTAGCCTATGGGCTGGGGTTTTCCCCGTATTTCAGTGGTAGCTACCACTATTTCCACATTCTAATATTTACACAATCCTATGTGGTTGCGAGTTGGGTATGGTGTTGGGTTTGCAAAAGATTTATTTTCTTTAGAGGATATGATCATTTCTTATTGGTTGGCTCCCCTTATGTGGTAATACTACTAGATGTTATCAATTGAGTGGATCAGAAGTTTCTCGATGGCTCGATCTCATCAGGTCTGATGCTTTTGAGGCTTACTCAAGTCTAGTTCTTATTGAGTGCTCCACCATTCTTGAGTAGGGATTTAATTTTATTGCTTCCTTTGGGTAATGAAATTGTAAGATTTTATTTATTTTGAGGTCTTTTGGATGGGACATGTGGGAATGTGTAGAGCTCTATGTTATCCCCACCCTTGGATATGAACTCTATATAGGGAATCACCAATGAGGTAATGAAACTTCTAAACCATGTGAAGGAAGGTCAGATCCAGATCATTATTTCACCTTTCAGATTGTAGATATCATGCAGATGGGAGGTCTTCTAGTTTGATTATATCAAAAATCTCTCCTAATATGTTGACATTGTCTGCATACCCTTCATAGGGAATGAAATTTTCTTTTTGTTGGAAAATAGTTGTCTAGATATTGAGGTGAATGTTATGAATACATTCTTCAGACAACTCCCATGGTATGTTGAAGTGAAAAGTGGTTGTGGGCATATACATCATTGGTATATTATCCATAGATAGTTGTATTCTCACATGCATCATATCCTGTTTTTGTTTTTCTATAGACTCCCCTACTTGATATGCCCATCTTGACTCCTTCATAACAATTTTATTATAAGTAGAAGAGATGGTCTGAGCCTCATTGATATGTGAGTAGTGTAGGGGTGGCTAAGAAGATGAGCATGGCCCTGGGCCATCCTCAAGTTGAGAAAGAATATCACTCATCATATATAGAGTGGATGACATATCTAACTCCATCATTATGAGCACCTCTTCATAGGAAGTATTTCTGAAATTTTATTTGGAAAGGGGAGGACCTTCTTACCAGTATAAATTTTTAATGTGGGGAGGACCTTTGCAATAAGTGCTATAATGGTGAGGGATAAAATTTCAACTTGATTCCCAACTAAAGGGAGTTTCCCTATAATTTATACCCTGGGTATGACCTTCAAGGTGGGCTATAGTTAGGGGAGGACCTTCTTGCTGCTTGATGTCATTAAAGGAAGAACCTTCTCGATGATTTCTATGATGGAGATAACTACTATCACAACGTGAAATCTTGTTTTTGGGAGAATTTTTGCCGTAAACATCATGGGGAGGGACTTTAGAATGTACTATAATGATGTTAAGACCTTATCATTGCTCGATGTTTCCATGGGGAGGGCGTCAACAGCAACTGCCATAACAGGGAGGGCCTTCATAATGGTTATCATCATGGTGAGGACTACCATCATGACTTCATGTCCAACTACAGGGGGAAGCATATCTATAGCATATACCCTGGGGAGGACCATCAGGGTTGATGACAGTAAGCGGATGACCTTAATTCTATCTATTCTTCTGGTCAAGGGGAGGGCTACCCTGATACACATCAGGAGATAGGATTTGGTGATCGATCATTCCAGGCCCACGGAGTAATACACCGTGGGTGCTTTGGGGAGGACCTTAGAAGCTACTGGTAGCAACATTATGGGGAGGACCTTTTATACTACTAATGCCACTTCCATAAATTTGGAAATGGACTGATAGGGTCTTTAGTCATTGTTGATATTTGCTCAAGGGAATCTAATACTCCAGCTTCCAATAGAGAATAATCATGTAGATGCTCTTCATTTTCTAGTTGCCTTTGGTGTGTTTCATTTTTAGGTTCTCTCTTGTGGGTAAATGTGGCCGCCTAGCTTTGGTAATGACAATCATGTACGAGTCCCTATTTTTGTGGTTCCTATGATGCCACTGGGATATTCCGATGAACATCTTGAGTTTTTTCGGGGATACGTGCTTTCCCTTGAGTGGCCACCATGTTGGACCGACATCCCCCATTTGGAATGATTATTTGTTCCTATTCTGGTTGTCTATGTATATCAGGATATTTTCTTCGACCCTCAGGGACTGGGGTAGAGATGCATAAATACAATTTAGTGACCAAACCATTTTGCAGGAAAGTCATTTTGTTCGAGGATACTGGGTCATGGGCCTAGTTCCTCACCTTTTCCACCGATGAAATGATATCTTGACATGTCTCGAGGGTATTTCGTAGAATCAACGCCTGATCTTACATCATTTACATGATTTTATGAGGTACATTTTTGGATGAAACTAGTATGAAGTCCCATTATGATGTCGGATCAAGAGTTTGTTCCTGATTTAGTTCTCTATAGGTTTCCAATGGATACTGGAAATTCTCCTGTTTCGAGATGGAGGTACAAGTCTTCTATTGGGTGTCTTCTCTGGTTGTCAGCATATTTTACTAGTGGGATTCATATTTACAAGAAATAATTTTCATCTAATGACTTTCCGTTGTATTTTTCTCATGGGATTTTTATGAATCTTCAAGAGTTTTTCTCTGCTCATATTCATTTTCCACCCTATTTGGATGGATGGATGGAAGCACATTTCTAGTTATTTCTTCCTTCCTGTAGTTGTTTTTCATCCTATTTGGATGATAGTATTCTCACAAATCAGAATATATTTTCATTTTCCAGTAATTTTCCACTCTGTCTACACAGAGGGACTAGTGAGAACTAGAAGTGATGTTCACATGCTCATATTGCACCACCCTCTTTCGGTGGTGGGATTTAATATAGGAGGAATATTTGTATGTATTCTTATTGAATTCATCCATGTTTGTATGGCACAACTCCTCCTCAGTAATGAGGGTGATTAAAGCTCCTTGTAATATTTTTTCCACCCTCAGTGGGAATCTCAATAGGCCCATGTACTTTAGACCTAAATAGGTTCCCTCAAAATAAAATCCTCTTCATAGTGAGGATACTTGGTTGCCCGATGATAGTAGTGATGCTCTCTAGCATGGACCAATTTGTAAGACCCATGTACAGGTGTGATGAAGTCATCCGCATCAAATTCATCTGTCTACCTAAGACGAGGGAGGTACTTGTTTTCACACTCTCGGAATTGGATTTCAAAATGGTTCAAGATTACCACCAGGGATTCCTTGTGCTGGGTACCATCCATGGCTGAGGAGGCAGCTGGCGAGATTTTAAAAATTAGAGGGCTTGTCTTGAAGACAACATTATAGGGAGAGTACCATTTTGGTGGTACTTCTAATCAGTGTGTTGGTTACCCAACGTGGAAGAATCAGGGTTGAAGAGGGGGTCCTGGTCTTCCTTGGGGCCCTGGCCACCTGTGGGATCGCTATGGTGTGTGCCTGCATTGGTTGTCGGGATGCCATTTGGATCTAAAGTTGCTCTGTGGAAACCTATAATATATATGACATATACAGACAACAAAACCTCATCAAAGTATAATATATAGATCATATGCATATTTGACAATTCTGATTAGCCCCTACCTTTTTATTAGGCAAAGGGGATTGAGTGGGGTAAAAACTACCACCTTTGTTAAGGATTCATGTCAGGTTCACCATTTATGTTTCGACTCTAGGTGGCGTGTTTGGAGAAAAAAAGGTCTGACATGTGACAAAAAATTCTCTCTTATTGTAGAGAATTAAAAATCATCATTTTTTGCCTGGAAAAATCCATGTCATGATCATTTAGGGGGGATTAGAGTGGCCTCATGTGGACATGGCAGTTTAACCCCTATTTCATTATGAAGGAGGTGCCACAGTCAAATGGTCCCAACAGGTGATTGTAGGGGGTTATGTGTTTGTGCAATCGGTCCTCCTAGGATATTATTTCCACATATGGTCTCCAACATGTTTATTTGTGGATCCAAAAATACCCAAAAACCTTAGTATCCATGATTCATGGACCTGCTTTCCAAATCCAAGCGGTCGTTGGATGGCGATTTGGCCAACAACACTTAAGGACTCCATTGGTTGAGAGGATGGGAGGTCAGGCACATCACACCCTTTTGGGGTGAATTATTGCCTACTTTATGACTCTATTATAGATTTAAGTCATGTTCATATGTTCATGAATCCTCAGTTCATTTCTGAAGAGTGTATCTGTGGGTTACCCCTAGATTGAAGAATCAATCATGGATATACATGGATTTGATTCTAAAGATAAAATGTGTACTTTACCCATTTAATGGGGCTCTATGGAGTTTATTGTCATCGATGAGGGATAGAAGATTGTTTGATGTTGGGTTCGGACCCATAATATGGGCTTCCTATATATCCTTAGCAGAGGAATCAGAACCAACATAGTTCGGTAATTGGGACTTACGCCTTGAAAGGATCCCTTAAGAATTTGTGGGAGCCTTTTTTGGGACTAAATTCTAAGGAGAACATCCCTTGATCTCAAGAATTGGATCAAAGTCCTACGTATCCCACTTATGGTGGTAATTAGAGTTCTCATTGTTCATTTTCCTTGGGGGTTACACCTAGTTAGAGGCCCATTTTTTGGGGGCATAACTGGGTTAACCTTTGGGAAGGGAACCCCTTTTTTATCAGGCCTTCATGTAGGCGTCCTATGTATCTTGGTTGGAATAAGAATAAAAGTTATCATAATTCATGTGGGGTGGGGATTACACATGAAATATGCCCATTTTTTCTGCAACCATCAGGAGGATCTAAACTCATTCCAATTCAAAGGTTTTCTTGTGTCTTGCACATAAGAGGAGGCCCATGTATTGGTACTATGAGGATATCTTTATAACCACCAACCTCTAAGACCATGGGAGTCATGCTCAGTGTGAGAAAAAAGAAGAGGTAGAAGATATGAGGATCACATGTCCTACATCATCTGCTGGTATATGGTACTAGTGCTAAGAGAAGAGAGAGAGGGAGAGAGAGAGACTTTGAACATGAATCCCTCACTTGTGTTGATATCTAGGATAGTCAAAACATAGTGATCTATCTAGACTTATCCCAAGATGAGGATATGAGGGTGAACTGTGAAACCTTTCACAAAAGGCTAGGGGGTTACCTCAGGAGGAGTTCCCTTTTTATGGGTTCTGGGAAAGGGGAGGATCATTAACCATGCTCAAAGGGAAAGGAAAGGGTGAACTGTTTACATTTCATTGGCACTCATTGATGGAAAAGTCTAGTGGATACTCCTAAACCAGAAAACATGGAGGTCCATGTTGGCGTCCTGAAGTCAGTCCTTGATTCAACTTGGCAATGTAGACTCAAAGACATTCTAGGGTTCCAAACTGTTGTGGGGAAACCATTTTTACTCCACTCACCTTAGGTATGTAGATTCTGAAAGACATTCTGATGTGCCTGATGATCTGATCATACGACACCGGTAGGTTTCTAGGAGGCATTGGTGTAATGTCAATGGATTGGTTTTTGGAGGAGCTTTAGGGGCTAGATAGTAATGGAGGGGCATAATCAGAGCCGGAGGGAAGGAAACCCAAAGAAACCCCATTCTGTGTATTGTCATCTCATGTGGGATTGGGGAATCCCCACATAGTGTAATTGTATGCAGGTGGAGGGGTCATCTCTCACCAAAGTGGTATGTGGATGTGGGTACAAACCACCACGTACCATAGTGGTATGCGGTCCTGGATGTGGTTCACTATGACTTTCCAGGTTCCATCAGTGTACTGATGTAGTACATGAAAAAAGGTTTGTTTTGCATAGTGATGCGCTATGTGGAGTGCCAAATTGAAGAAGGTTCCTAGATCCTGTGGTTGGTAGGGAATTCATCCATGGGGGATTTATGGTTCACTGTTTCATCGATTAGGTTCACAGTTCATCAGTTATTATTAAGTTACTTCTTTTCATAGTTCATGGTGGGTTATACCTATAGAAAAGTGGTTCCCAGTTTTAAATTTGTTGATGATTCTAAATGGAAGTCAGAATATTCTTCATACCCAAACTCTCTCATATATCCACTAAATTCTCATTCATGCTCTCTTCCACCCATACCCCCATCTATTCCTCTTGTGATCTTTTTATAAAGCACTAGGGAAATAATATTTTTAGGCATGTGGAATCATTTACAGAAGACTATGAAAGTATATCACAACCGGTGTAATACTCGGTCAACCGGGGTTTGTAGAGACTATGGTTCAAAAGACATGGTTTGCAGAACCCTGTCAAATTTCTTTATCTATGAATCTGCTTAGTTCATGGGGTAGTATGCAGATAACATTTCTGTGTTTTATTTTTTCAACGACACATTCTGTGGCATCCTGGGTTTTCTGGCCATCACCCCATGGGAATGTGCCTCATGAGTCCTTCCAAATACCAATGGGTTTTAGTTCATATGCCCTGTGAACCTTTTCTGGTGACGATACACGTTACAATAAAAACTCTTGAAAAAATTATTTATTCAAGTTTCTTCTCAAATCATCAATATAATTTGAATCCATTTTCTTTTCTTGAGCTGTATGAATATATTATTCCTTTTGAAAAGTTCTTTTGGGAGTGTTTACTTCTCTTTTTAAAATTTTTATGAACCTACAACAAGATAATCTTTTTATCATGATATCTCTTCTTAAGAAGTTGCATACTGGTTCCATCATCCTATGTGATTGATGTCAATTTATTTCCTTTTATGGAATTTAACTTTACCATAAGAAATTCATGGACATTAATTTATTTAGGCTATAATTTTCATAAAAGGGTCTAAGATATCAACTTCTAATAAATAATAGAAGGTAGAAACCCTTTTTCACATTATTAATTAATGAAATATTACTCATGAATCACCCAACATGTCCTACTACACCGCAACCATATTTTATCATAGTTTTCATAAATACATAAAATTATATGGATCATGATATCCATTAATAATAATATTAATTTCGATGGATAAATACACACATCAATATATAGGAACATCCAATGACACATCACTACTACAAAACTTGCAGTTAACAGTGCTAGAAATAGCCTTTATCCAAGAAAGAAAATCACTGACTACTTGAGAGAAATTAAAATTCCAAGAATCTTATCAGTTCTAAAATAGCACAGATAAAGGGTATTTTTATCATCACTAAAAAATCAATAAAAAATGGGACCTTTATCAATGCTTTTAAAAATCTGATAAAGGTCTCCTTTAGCTGGTCTTTTTTTAGTGCCACTAAAGGAATCCTTTATCAGTGCTTTTATAAGCGCTGATAAATGAATTTTATTACTGGTTTTTAAAGATATGATAAAAGGAGATACTGTAGTGTATCGTAATAGCACCAATACAATATGCTGTTATAACACTCCACAATAATAGAATCAAACCAAAATCACACCAAGACCACATTAGATATGAATAAAAACAAGTCCCAATATAGAAATTAAGTAAAATGAAATTTACAATAGAAATATTAGAAAAAAACACTATATTATTGTTAAAATAAAACCTTTTAAAAAACTATATCCCATTTTTGTTATAAAATAAAACCTATAAAAAAATTCCCCAAAAAAACATCATAAAAAATGAATCAACCAATTATTTTCATAAGGGTTTTTTAAATCCTAATGAATAAATTTGAGGATAAATATTAATGTAATTAATCCTTACCTCTACATCAACATCAATTAAAATAAATTAATTTTAATTACATAAACTCTTCAACTAAAATTACCCCTGATAAATATAACGCCTCAGGTTTCACTATAGTTGCATATTTTGAATCATTTTTTCCATTCACTATCTCATTCTTTCAAGCCTTTGTCTGATTGTGTAGAGTATTACTATGGATGGAATTAGAGGACACAAAAGCATCGAGAATGTATGGCATTCATAAATAAGTCTTATCGAGAGACTATATTCATAAGATAAGGAAACACAAGTTTTCTATTGGGAAAAAGTCATTGAATCCATTGAGGAATGATCTTCAATAGTCAGTTAGGATATTTCAATATAACTATATTCAAAAGATCTTAACTTCCTCATTTTCAGGGTTTACGTGTTATTGATAGAACATATAAGATAATGAGTACCCAGAATGGGTTTCCCCGTTTCTTGAGTTTGTGGTGATGTATTGAGACATAACATGTAAAGGAGTTTACTACACTCTTACCGTTTTCTACAACAATAAGGGTTTTTCACAAAAAAAACATCTATTTAATCTGAAACATTGGCAGTTATACTAAGAAAGGCAACAAAAAACATTGTAACATTATCAATAAAGGTATGAATGTCTATTCTATTTGTTCTTTATGTAGTTTCTTATTTATATCAAAGATAATTTGGTCTCAAGGTTATTTTTATTCATTTTTTATTGTTTCCATCTTTAGGAATTGGTTTCAAAATTCTATTACTCATCTCCTCAATACCTTATATTTTTGGTAATGGATATCAAATATGATTCATTGAGGAGACAATCTGTCAATACAATATTGGATGTATTGTTCTATAATGGTTTTAAGATGATTTCATTTCATCAAACTTGAATTCTGTTTGTGGCTTTTCAACTACCCTTCCAAAAAAATCATTGGTTCTCCTTTTGAAACATAAGATAGTTGACACTATGAAGAACCAACTATCAAATATTCATTTGAAGGTCCTTCTCTTTCTCTCAAAGATAAACCTATTATTATTTATGGAGGATAAGGATGACCCAAGGGCCAACAATACTTTGACTGTTATTTCTATTTCAAGTGAAACCAACTTTGTTTTGAGAAAAAAAATATTGATTCTGAATATATTAAATTTGGTTCTTCCCTGGTTTGACTAAATCTACACTATAGGATGAGGATTTTATTCCATGTCAACTGTATAGGGATCAAAGATTTTTCTATTAACCTTTTAAACTGGCTATATTTATGCCTGTTTTGTGTAATATTCTAATAAAATACCAAAGGCATGGAATATATATTCCCATTCTTTCATCAGATGTAATTATAATTTTAGAATACAATTTTGATAAAAAGGAATTTCATAGTGTGATTAATTTTTTTTACATTCAATTTTTTAGTGATGATTTGTATGATAAATGAATCATAAACTAAAACCTTTTTCATGGTTTGTCTAAAAGTTCCTATTCGGATCTTCTAGCCTTTCTTAAGGTAAATTGTGGTTTTAAATTTTATAATATCGGCATGGGGAACATATAGTTGATGAACTGTGTAGATATTAATTTTAATTTTTTTACTTTTCACAATAAATAAATACGCTCAGGTAAGGGGGTGAAATATGTTTATGTATGGCTAAATTCCCATATTATATTTCATTGCTCTTCGATTGGAATCAATAATTCTATTATGTATCAAAATAGTTGTCTTTACCCTAGGAAACAAAAGAGGCTATTTATTGTTATTATCAAAAGAATCTACTCTTGAGTTGGAACTCATCCATAGTGAGGGTTTGTAATCATAAAGGCTTTATGTATACTGATATTGTAGGTAGCCTCCTCAAAAATGATATGAAACTTTTTATTACATACACTCACTTTTTGTATCATTCTTACATGAAGAGATTTGTTACTGAACATGGGGTTAGCATTTTTTGTTGAAAAATTCCTATTGTATATGTTCATATCAATGCTGATATCAAATTAAATTGGGTTATTCTACATGTTAATGGAGGAAAATGGGTAGAATTGTTGGATTTTCATCCCTGAAAACATGTAGGATACATGGAACATAGAGAGGATTTCTAAAAAGATGGTAATTTTGAGGCATCAACTCTTTTTGGGAAGATATGATAGATTATATTAAAAGTTATCTTTAAGAATTTGATATTCATATAGAGGGTTCATGCCAACAGTGATGAGGATATTATATGTATGGTTTGGAATAGTGAAAAAATGGAAAATACAGAACCCAAAAGTTCAAACAATGATATAAGAAAATTAGAAAATAACATACCTTGGATTATATTCTTGATTAGTCTAATTAATTGTAGTGGAGTCATGTAGACAATAGAGGATCTTTGTGGGAGCTTCAAAATAGCGATGATTGAATACAGGTTAAGGTTTTTATTAAATAAATTGTACACACTTTTAATAGCGCTTCCATAAAAGTTCATATAAATATCCCTTTTATCAACATTAAATTGTTAAGAATTGATAAAAGTGATCTTTATTAGTGCTAAAAAATAGATAAAAAATCTCAATATTTATCAAAACTGCAAAAGTACTGATAAAAAATATCTTTATCAGCACTAAAATTAAAGTGCTGATAAAGGGTAACCTTTATCAGCACTAAAATAATGTATTGATATATTTTACCTTTTATAAATGCTAAAAAGGTGCTGATAAATGGTATCATTTATCAGTGCTTTCATTTAGAACTGATAAAGGCCCCCTTTACCAACACTTATTTTTTTCCTAATAAAGATGGAATTCCTCAGCGCATTTTCCAAGCGATGCGAAATTCCAGCACTGTTAAAGGAAAGTTTGGTAGTAGTGCATGAATATAGATTTCCTACTATCTAGTATCATTCTCATAATCACCTATACTAAAAAATAACAATGGAATACACCATGAAAAGGTGCCTTAGAGTCCTATTAATTTTCACCCCCAATACCCTATATCAATAGTGTCTCTCAAATGATCTCATCCGGATATAGAACATATATTTAATAATACTTTCGTGTCACTTATGGGTTCTCATCATTGTGGGGAACTACTATTCCCTTTCAATGTGATAGATACCCTAACATTATCCCATACTATGTCTCACAGAAGAATAATCATGATTTTATAAATATATTATTAATATTCAGACTGTGAATATATGTAATCACAAATTACAAACACGTTGTTTCTTAAGTACCAAATTCAAAAGACACTTACTTGTACCAAAGACAACTACTAACAATCTTCAGTCTTCTAGCTCTCACATAATACTCATTCTTATGTAGATATAAATCTTTATTTACATGTTCTAGTTTGTTTTCTTCTATAGAAACTATTCTTACAATAACTCCACCCCTCTGAGAAAAAATCCCTCAAGAGTTGATACTTATGAGGTATGTGTTTTGTGCATTGATGTAAGATTTCCACCTTTTTAAGAGCCACCGTTGTAGTATTATCACAATAAAATGTGATAGGATCCATATAGTTAAGAACCACATCAAGATCCTATAAAAAGTATTGCATCTAAACATCCTCATTGGATGCATCAGAGGTATTTATATACTCTAACTCCACTGTAAAATTAGTGAAAATTATCTACTTCTAACTCTTCTAGTATATAAATCCTCCATTGAGATAGAAGACATATCCTGACTTCAAATCTAGATCAATTGGGTGTATTTTAAATCTAACATCAGTATAACCCCAGATGAATAGCTCCTTGTCTCTTCCATACACCAAGAACATATCATTAGTACTTCTCAGATACATAGATAAAACATTAATAACCTACCATTTTTGGTCACTTGAATAATATTTATATCTTGGTACCATTCTCAATGCATAGAAAACATGAAGTCTAGCATATAACATATAATAAATGATTAATCAGATCACCAAATCATATGAAATCTTAATAATTTTATCTTTCTCTTATTATGCCCAAGGACACATTTTCTTAGAATGATGTATACCAAATGAAATTGGAACCAATACCATTTTGGATTATTCTATATTAAATTATTAAATATCTTTTATATCTATTCAATGTATTTACCTTAGCATAGTCCAATATTCCTCTTGGATGTATCAGGAATAATCATAATCTATAGAATTTGGGTTGTTTCACCATAGTCCTTCATAGAGATCAATTTGTTTAACTATTCCATAACAAATTTTAATATTGGTATTCCATTTACAATAAGTAATATGTCATTAACATATACTACTAAGATAATGATTTCATTCCCACTAAACTACTTGTAAACACATGGACCAAGTTCCATATCAATGAAACCAATCTATTTTATATCTTTATCTAATTTAATGTTACATTTCATGGATACTTGATTCAATCCATAAATGGATATCTATAACTTTCATAACATTTTGGAATCACATGAAGTCACAAACCCTTCTGGTTGTTTATATAGACATCTTCATGAAGATTACCATTAACAAAATTTGTTTGAATTTCCATCTCCTAAATTTCATATCCATAATAATCTATTTTATAATGTTTAATTATGATGTATTTAAACTTGATAATTAGGTAAAGGGGTTCATCATAGTAAATTACTTGAATATTTTCAAACTCTTTATACACCATATGTTCTTTATAGGTACCTACTTTACCTTCCATGTCTAGTTTTCTCTTAAATTCCCATTTTTATCCAATGGGGTTTACATCAACTAGTGGACTGAACATAACCCAAACATGGTTCTGATCCATGGATTTTTTTTATAATTCATGGATTCTTAACATATTTCATAATTCGAGCTCTCTAATTCCTCTTCATATGATAGTGGTTCATTATTTAAAAAAAATGAGTCACTATATTTTGTGACTCGAAAAATATATCTCCCTATTTATGTTACCTCTTTGGTGCTTCTATGTGGTACATTTGTTTCAGGAGAAAATTCTTCCATAGAGACCAATATAATATGTTCCTCTACCAATTAATGTGTATCTTGAACATCAACTTTATCAAATTCAATCATTCAAACACTATCTTTCATAATGATGTGATCCAACTCAAGAATGATGGCCTTTATAAAAAAAGTATGTTTCATATTTGTGGGGTTTTATTGGTAGTATCCCCTTGTTTCCTTTTGAAACACTATAAAGATACACTTTGTACCCCAGTGTGCTAGTTTGTTTCCTGAGATATTCTTAAAAAATCCCCAAAACCCCATACATGTGTATGTGACAAATCAGTTTCCTTCTACTCCATAACTCATTGTGGATTCTATTTTTCACTTTATTAGTTACTCTGTTTAATGTGTATACTACAATTTGTAATGAATACCCCAAAAAAGATAATGGAAGATTTGAATGACTTTTCATCAAAGAACCCATTTCTAGCATGGTATTATTCCTCCTTTAATTAACACCATTCCACTAGGATGTGTATGTTATAGTGAGTTGAGAAAGAATCCAAAAATCCCATATAAAGATGATAAACTCTTAGTTAAGAAATTCACAACCTCAATCTAGTCTATGCTTCAATATCATTTTTCTAATTTGATTCTCTATTTCATTCTTGAATTATTTGAATCTCTCAAAGGACACTAACATACACCTCATTAAGTAGACATATCCATATCTACTCAAGTAATCTGTAGAATTTGTAATGTAATAATAACCACCTCTATCATATATGTTAAATGGACAATACACATCCCTAGTCACCAATCCTAAAATATTTGTGGCCCTTTCACCATGTCCATGGAATGGTGGTTTATTCATTTTTTAATATAGATAATAAAAAAATATTTAAAGTGATTTTAAATCAAAATATTCTAAATAACCATCTTAATATATTTTTTTCAAATAGTTATTTTTTTACATGACCAATATGGGGATTCTGTAGCTAGGTCTTATATGAGTTGTGAGAATATGATTCATTATCTATTATCGACACTTGGTTTTCAAAATTTAATACATAAATACCATTATTTAAACATTCCTTATGTGTTCCTACCATGGGGTTCTCAACAAATTTTTTTGAAAACCAATAAAAAATGAAATTAAGTGGGACTCAGATTGTCTCTCAAGAAGATATTGTTGTAGATGTGTCAAAATATTTTTTAGTGGGTTTGAAATATTGAAAGAGTTGATGGAATTGATTGGTTTAAAATTAAATGTTTCAAACCATAGTGGTATCACCTCATATTAATCTCCTTACTTATCCATGATTAACTATTCAATTTAGCTTCTTCATCATTCTCTAATAAAATATCATATCTATGATTATCATTTTCTAGAAATTTTGGTTTGGAACATAAAAAAATCATTGTATTCTATTTCATTGCAAGGACTAGTGATTGGATACCACCAATCATCCCATTGATTACTATTGAATGCAGTGAAGGACTTCCAAAACATCTTATGTGTGAAACTACTTGATGAAGTAAATTAATATTCAAATGAAAATTCAAATAAATATATACTAAAATCTACACATCCAAACACATACAGATAATTAAATAGAGAATAATATTTTATTGAAGATATGAATTCATCATAAGGGTGAGATAGATATCCTTGGATTAGACACTATCAGCCTAGTGTGCCATCACTAGATAATAAACAATATTAAGAAAATAAAATGAAACATCATCAAATAGAAACAACTATAGTTGATCTAGTGAATTGTTTCATAGCCTTCCACCCCCATTCTAGTGAATAGTTCATCTTTTATAGAGATGATCTTAGTCCTTTTATATTTTATCCCCCCCCCCGTGATAAGCATGAGTTTATTTTTCAATGATCCCTACATTCTCGATTCATTATTTAAATTATGAGCCCAATTTTGTTTCCTTGATTTCCACCATGTGCACAACTCGATGGTCTATATTTCTTTGAATAAATATAATCATATATTTTTTGGAAAGGCATTATCCTCCCATGATTGATCTTCACACTTTTTTGTGAAGGATTGGAGAAATATTATTCATCGCACCACAGCTTCAATAGAAGAAAAATATTTCTCGAGAATCACATGTGGGATTAGAACACATGTTAGTTCCATGGTATTAAAATTTTTTATAAGATTTAATAGAATATAATTATGCATTAGTTTTTGTCACTCAACGCTAGACATTGTTCTGGATGGTGCTGGTTGTGTCCTGGAATAAGGCTTGATTTTACCACCTTCATCTTGGATTTCATCATTATTTTCTTTTCTATATTTTTTATTTTTTGCATCGAAGGCATCTGTAACTAAAATTATTTCCTGATTTATCATCAGGTTCTAAACTATTTTATCCACTCGGTGTGTTTGGTTATTCTTAATTAAATATAACATTCATTAATGGAGCTTTAATCTTCAATAGGTTGGATTTTCTAGAAATATTTTTTAGTTTATCGCCTATATCCCTTGCTATGACATGACTATTTATTTAGTAATAAGTCAGGATTATCTAGTGGTGTAACACCGTGGGTGGGAGACATCTGATAATGATCATAAGTGTGAATGGTATGCACAAATTTAGTTTTTAATATATTATTTTTTTGGAAATGTTCGACCAAGGATCTTCAATAGTTTCAGCTTCATAAGTCTTCAATTACCCTCCCCGGGAAAATCTCTACATCTATAGTGGCACAAAATGGTGCGGAGAGATTTAGTGTGCCTATTTTTTAGATTTAGTTTTGGTTGGTGGTCATGTCTAACATTGATGGTGTTGAGTAGTGTGGAACTGATCAGCGGCGTGACATCTAGTTATCACCTCTATAACATCTTTGATCGGTGTTAGGTTCAATTTTTTATTCCAGATAGTGGCACGGGGGTTTAGCGTTCATCAGTAGAGAAAAAGTCAATATCATCCAGTGGTTCAGTATCATCCTCTTCACAAGCTTCAATTTTAGATCTCAAATTTCATAAGAGGGTGGTATGGTCAGTTGGTATAATCAATAGTTATAATGGGTGTGGTCACTAATTTTTTATGTGTGGATGATGTATGAATTTTCCATTTTTTGTAGTCTTTTGATGGTAAAAGAAAATTTCAAGGAAAATTCACTTCCACTTTTTTTGTACGTAAGGTTCATCATTTTTTAATTTTTTGTGGTCAGGGTTGATCAATTGTTTCCATATATTTGATGAATTCCTTTTCCGAATTTTTAGTTATATTCTCTTGGACACTTATGGTTTCTCTCTTTTTTTCTTTGTGTAGTAGGTTCATCCCATTTTAATTTTTTGTCTATGGTTGGATTTATTGTAAAATGAGGGAATTTATGGTTGATCCATTCCATTTTTTAAAATTTTATTGATATGCACATCAAACATTTTTTCATAGGACACCGTTTTCTTAATTAAATTCAAAAATGATAAAAACAAATTAAAATCTCAACTTCTCCCTTTAATGAAATTATTTCAAATTTATTCAATCAATCAACTAAATAATAAAATATTCATTATTAAATTTTCAAACCCTAATTCAATATTACATTTTTTGAATAAATTAATTCAATTAAAATTTACAAACCAATATTTGGAATTCAATTAATTTATTTTTTTAATGCGTTAAAGCTAAAAAAATTAACCATTTTATGAATGTTAGTTAAAAAACAAATCAATAAATTAAAATTGAAAATTATTGTATGAATTATCAATTTAATTCCAAAGATGAAGAAAACATTAAAAATCATTAATTGATCCATTAATCAATTAATCCCAAAATTCACAATGTATACAAAAATAAAAATTTTACCTGAGTAGTGGGTTAAATAAGGCAGTATTTTCAATCAATATCAATTTTTTTTGAAATTTTGTTCTTACATCACACCACCACAATTGATCTACCACACTCTTAGGAAAATATATCATTCAATTTTGAAAAAAAAAATTATTCTTCCTAACATTAAATCCATAGAAACAATTGAATGATATCAGATAACTCCCCCACTAAATGTTTATGTCTCATATATAACTTTCACAAAATATTATACTTCATCCATATTTGAATTCCAGTTCCATCTGTGAATTTGATAGATTTAAGTTGAATTAATATTTTATCAAGCAACACCTTCATGTTTCCCTCATTCATAAACATCCGAAACCAAGTTTTATTTCCATGCCTCTTTTATTATCCCTAAAATATATTTTTTATAATCCAATTTATCCCTTTATGGGTTGAAATTTCCCAACACCTAAAAGAATTCATTTTTTAAAAATGTTCACAATATTAATTTTTCATTTTTTGAGAATTTTTCTAAACCATGTATGTGGTAAGTACTATGATAATTACTTATTGAAATTTTTATAGAGGGATATTATCACACCAAGTGACATTTTATTATAAATAATTGTTGGGATCCCACTTGACCATTTTATTCCAATAATAAAGGAATTATATTAATTTATTTTAGAGAGGATCTCTGTGGTATTAATTCATTACTAAGTCCCAATCAATCTAGATTGAGTTTGAAATTGTAGTCTCCACATGTTATAATTCTTATTCCCTAATGATCTTTTAAATCTTCACGCTATCTCCCTAGTATTCAAACAAAATTTACATTTAATGGGGGTTATGTCCACTCAATAATCATTTACATTCAGTAATTTTAGAATCAAAGAGTATATAAAATATATCATGGTATTTTAATTATGTAGTAAACATTAAAATATAATTTTCCAGTATGTTTGTTTTCTTTCCCATTTTTATTTATTTATTTATTTACACTCCAAAAATACAAAAAAAACCTTTAGAAACATTGTATAGATTACTAAATAAAATTTGGGATTTTTTTTTGTTTTATTATTATTAATTAAATGTAAAATGGAAATAGTGGTATTTATATCCTAATCATACTTCATCAACATCCCCCCCCCCACACATGGTTCAAACATACATCAAATTTAATTTTAGAAAGAATTTTTTTAATGAAACTTTTCAAAATATAGTAATAAATCAGACCAAAATAAGGTAAAGATACAACTTAATAGTGCTCTAATTATCTACAGTTGAGATGAGTCTCAACTCCTCTATAGGTTCCTTCTAGAAATATTCTTGATACTTCATCAAATATTGGCCATTCAACTTGATTGGATACTTTGAACTTTCTTATTCAATCTCAAATGAACCAAAATTAAATATATTAGTTATTTTTTATGGCACAATCCACATGGAATTAAGCTTACTAGGAAAGAGTTTCATTATTAAAGAAAATAACAAAACATTTTATCTAATTTTGAATTCTCTTATTTGGATCAATTTTTAATGAGAATGTTTATTTTTCTCCTTGTACAATAGAGATTTCTCTTATGATTCCCATCTCAAATTCTCTATCTCTATCATATTTAACTTCCTCTAATCTCTTGCGTTTTAAAAATCTAGGTACACTCTTTTGACATCCCAATAGGCTTTGTGATGCATTTCAATGAGCATGTTATAAGTTTTACAGTATAAAAATTTGTAGGGAGAGATACGTGAGAGGGTTTTACTGGTGGTTCTATATGATCAAAATGTATCCTCTAATTTATTACTCCATTCATTATGGTTGGGTTGAACTGTTTTTTTCAAAATTACTTTTACATCTCTATTAGACACCTCACTAGTTCATTTGTTTGTGGGTGGTAGGAAATGAAACTTTTATGGTGCACTCCTAATCTCATCATGTGTAACTCTATATTATTATAGTAGAAGTGGGATCCATAGTAATTATTTAAAGCTTGTGGTATTCCAAACCAATAAAAAAATGATTGATTTTATGAACTAAATCGTGGTTTTTGAATCAACAGTTTGAGTAGATTTTTCTTTAATTCACTTAGAAACATTGTATACCAGTAACCGGATATAGGAAAATCCAAATAAAATAATAAATGGGTTCTTGAAGTCAATTACACATGCATAAAATATTTCACAGAAAATAAAAAAATTGGTGTATCTCAGGTATTTTGGGAATTACACTAGTAAATTGAAATTTGGGGCATTTTTTACAAATAAAATATGAATTTTTAAAAAATGAGGGCAAAAAACCCAACTTATAAAATTTTTCTAGTGGTTCCTTGAGGTTAAATATGTCCTCAATGTTCAAGTGTATGGAAAAAAAATCATAGTGGTCAGTTCCTCTTCAAGGATTGAACCTCTAATTATTTTGTTATTGAAACTTTTACATAAATATGGGTCCTCCATGACACACTATTTTAATTTATATTTCAATGTAGTAGTTTTATATTTATAAAAGAATGTTTCTTTTCTAAGACTATGAAATTAATTATTTGAATATACCAGGTTCCTCAAATGAGTTTTTATATTTTATCATAATGGAATGAATCATCTAGATTATTCTTAGGGATTGGTTCTACTTTAGCAGAGTGAGCCAGTTGGCTCAGGTGTCATGTCTCCATGTTTTCATAACCCTTCTTGTCCTTAATCTCTAGGTTAAACAATTTTAGTATCAACATACATATCAAAAGTCTAGTATTTGTATCATTATTATTGATGAAATATCTCAATATTTTATAATCAGAAAAAACAACTACTTTACTACCAAAAATATAATAATTTTTTTCTAAGGTAATAAATATATAAAAAACTCATTTTATATAATTTTGTAGTTAATTTGGGTTGTTTCTAGGGTTTGTGAAATTCTGGAATGATTGTGTATAAAACCGTCAATATATTGGGAAATCATGACCCCTACATCTCTATTAGAAGAATAAAAAATAATCGAAGGGGTAACTCCATTTTGGTGGACAGATAATAGGGGAAGTGGCCAACAATTCTTTCAATCTATAAAATTTATTTCAACATGAATCATAAAAACAAAATTAGATTCCTTATTGAGTAGGTTAGTTAGGGGAAAATTAATTTTTCTAAAGTCCCTAATAAAGATTCTATAAAATCCAACATGACCTATAAATGATCTAATGTGTCTCACAGTGGTGGGGTAAGGTAATGTGGAAATTACATCAACTTTGGCTATGTCTGCTTTAATTCCACTTTTATTAAACAAATAAGCCTAAAAATTCCTTTTTATACAATAAAATGGTTCTTTTAAAAATTTAAACTAAATTTTTAATTAATGAATATTTTTAAAACTTTCTCTAAACTTTCTTAACATCCTTGAAAACAAGTTCCATAAATTGTAAAATTATTCAAAAATACCTCCTAGAAGTTCTCAGTCAGGTATGAGAAAATAATGACCATGAAGAATTGAAATGTATCATAGGCAATAGGAATAACTAAAGGAATCCTTTAGTTGGAAAAATTACCAAAGGTACTTGTAAATTTGGTCTTCTCTTGGTCCTCAAGACCTATTGAAATGTAAAAATAACCCAAAAAATTCATCAAGGGAGAAATAATGACACATCCAAGCTAGTATCTCTAATATTTGGTCCACAAAGGGTATTGAGATTTGGTATTTTATGGCCACAAGGTTAAATATCTTATAATATATAAAAAATATCTAGTTATTTTTAATTATTATGGTCACTAATTCATTGTTCTTATTTTGCACAACTGTGTCACCAATTTTCTTTGGGATAATTTGAATGGGACTCACCCATTAGGAGTCTGAGATGGGGTAGATTATTTCATCTCATAAATGTATTTATATCTATTTTATACTAATTTATAAGGGTCATGTTAAGAATTATTTTTGGATTTCTCACTATTTTGGATTCATCTTCAAGTAAATTCATATGTGGGAAAGCGGTAGAGATAATATCTAGGATATCTTCTAATAATGTCTAGCCTATTTATCTAGCATTATGTTTTTGAATTTTTAGTATTTTTAATTCTTATATAGGATATAAATTATTTTAAATTATTATTGGTAGTTTCCCATTTTCTATTAATAATTTTTATTTCATGTGTGATAAAAATAACTTATTTTTTGGTTTTGGGGGGTTTTGAAAAAATGATTTTAGTTCAGAGATCATTATGTTTGAAACCTACACATTTAATGAAGAATAATTAGTAGAATATTTGAGTAAATCATCAAAATAATTTTCATTAATTTCTTCAAAATATTCAACACTAGAAACTATATTTAAATTGAGTTCATTTTCAAAAACTGATTCTTCATGTAGGATGGTAATCATGTAGCGATTCACTATTCATTTCAACTCTTATACTACTATGTTAAACATATTTTCAGTTTTCAATTTCACATTTTATATCAAATTTAACATCACATTTGGATCAATTATATTATTTTTATGTCTTTTAAAATGGTCTATTTTACTTGTTTAGACAATTTTGTTGTAGGAGGAGTTGATTTGGAGGATCAATAATTAAGTTAAAGGAAAATGGGATAAACTGCATGGAATCCCCTGAGCACTTGTCCACTATTTTGCACATTAAGATTAATTATTGAATAAAATTAGGATTATATTTTTATATATGATCCAAAACTAAATGGTATGAAACTCATATCAAGACACCCCATCCCAATTTTTTCATTTGGTGGACCAACCGAATTGATCTCTCTATTTAACCAAAGTAGCTCGATGTCAAAAGTTAGGTTTAGTATTTTGAATATATCTACCATAAAATACATTAAATGGTTTCCAAATTTTTTAAATTGATATTAAATATGTTTTAAAACAACTCTTCTCTTTCTTCAAATTCTATATAATTCCATTTAATAACCCAAAATTGAGACACAAGTGGTATCTCAACATCTCGGTTCCAAAAACCACAACCCATTTTGTCTATAAAATGGCACCATGAGAACCTCATTTTAATGTTCTAATAAAGAGTGGATTGAAACCAATCTGGAGTCTCAAAGTATTACTATCATCCCATTAGAGTTTCTATAGAAACCTATCCTCGTAGAGAGAACTGAAATAAAGAAGGAGGTCCACCCAAGCTTCTACCTCCTCTCGATGGTGGTCTAAATGGTGGGTGTTCATTGTGATGGAGTTACGCACATGTTGAGGGTGTTCAAATGCATATAATAGCTACTATTTTTGAGTAATTTTTCTTTAAAAACAGTTCATTACATGTATATTTCATCATTTCATATTTGAATGATTATTTTGATGCATGTGATTGGTACGCTCTTAATTTTTAACCGACTGGTGTAAGGTTTTTAGTGTGTGACTTGTGTTGTTCTGATTGGAAAACATAAGAATACTTTTCATACCAACATTAATTATATTTAAATCTATTTTGGAAGCTCTTATATAATTTTTATGTGTTGGACCTTTTCAATATGATTGTTGTGTCAAGGCTTGGTTATACAAGCATTAATATAAAATCTTAGAAATTAACTGGGATTCTAATTAATTCCAATAAAATATTCAATCCAAAACTATATGAATATATAAGAAAAATTAACTTGAAATGTGTTTATTAAACTCAAAATGACCCACTTATCTCATATTATTCAAAATACACTTTCATTCATACCTATTATACTCTTTAAATTAGGTTATTTTATTTGGAATCACCAATTAAATCCCCTATGTTTTCTATTTTGTTTTTTAAAAATTTATTATAAATAAAAACTCTAAAAATATAAACACCATTTGGGATACGAAAATGGATATTCCATATTCTATAAAATAATATTTAAAAACCTAATCAATTTGATATTTCATGATAACATGGTCAAATTTTAGCATGGTTTATGGGTATCTCTTTGGTTTTTGGTGTGTGTTCTTTATCAAAATGTTATTTATTTTGTGAATATTTGTGTGCTTATTTTGTACCATATTTTTTCTAAAATATTCCTTTTTTATTCCTTGTTCTTGATGTAATATTAATTTTAATAACTACTTACTTCTGAACATGAACCGGAGAGGAACTTACGTCATCATCACTATAAAGCACAAATCAATCCATTAAAGGAGGATACACAGAACATAGACACTCTTCTGGATCCTTCTTCTTATTATAAAACTACGATCAAGAATTAAATAAACATGAATTATTTTATTGATAATAAAAAAATTAATTAACCCTGCATGATGTTGATATCTAGCACGCTTATATTCAAATGCAAGGTGAGGCCCCAAACATTGAACTAAAATACAGTATAATTCCCTTATTTCCAATATTTAAAGGAATATTTGTTGAAGACCCACATAAGCATGTAAAATAATTTCATACTTTGTGTTTGAAATTATAACTTATGAATTTGGAAGAATAAAAAGTAAAAAATAGATCACTAATATTATATTTAGAAAAAACCCCAAAAATATTGGTTATATTATGTTAATTCCCCAATAAGATGATCGGAAAAAATGAAACAAATTTTCATTGAAAAAACTTCTGAGAATATCAATATATAACTAGTATGAAATAAATTTTTGGAATAAGGAAATCACAATGGGAAATAATTCATGAATATTGGGAGAGATTTAAAAGGCATTATTTGAGTTTCCCACACCACCAAGTAAATGATCAAATTTTAATACAAATCTTTTATAAATGTTTACTTACAATATATTGTAACACAATTGCTGATGTTTTAAGTGGTGAAATAATTGAAAAAATCCCAATTTTTTAATTGAACCTCATCGAGAACATGGAACAAACCAATCAAAAATTTGGGTCAAGGTATAATGTACCCATTCGAGATGTCCACAAGGTGAAAAGATCGGAATTATAGAAGAAGGTGGACACAAATTTTGAAGAGGTAAGTACACTACTCCAACAAATTTCTCTTTACCAAGGGAAATCCCATCATAGTCCTCTAGTTCATTGCGGTATCTATGTTTTGACACCCACTATTCTAACTGATTCACTCAACTAAGAGAAACTTCTGAGAGTTTTGAATAAATATTTCGAGGCCTCCCCTATAAACAACCCATTAGGAAAGAGAAATAATATATATCAAACTAATTATAGAAATAAAAATAATCCTATAGGGAAGGGGGTATTCAAAATAACCTCAACAATCATGGAAGTTATCAGGGTTTAGAAGTCATCCACCACCACCACCCAGATTTCCTCAACAACCATAAAGTGCTTTCCAGAAACCCCCTAAAAACATGATCTAGACTATAGGACATGATGAAACAAACGGATAAAAATAATCTTTGATTCCAAAAAACCACACAAGAATCCATACAGTACCTAAAAACTCAATTGGGCCAAATCGCTAACTCAGTGGGTGAAATCCAAAGTCAAGGATATAGTAAAATGCCTTCTCAACCACTTGTCTACCATAAGGACAATGAAAATTCCATTTATATAACCCTTAAGAGTGTAAATAATCATAAAACAAAAATTAACCCTCAAATAGAGTCATCCCCTACTAAGGAAACTTCCATTCCAACCATCTTAAATGATCTAAATAAGAAAAATTCTTATCCTGAGAAAAATACCACCAATAGAAAGAGTGTTTATGTTGATGAGTCTCCTAGCCCAAACATTCCTCTTCCATTTCCCTAAATTTCCACTAATACAGTAAATAAAAATTAACTTAACATGATAAATAATTATTGGAAACATTCAAAATGGTGCATCTTAACATTCCCATAATTGACGTCATAATAAAAAATTCACGATATGTAATGTTTATGAAGAATATGTGTACACACCCAAGTCATCAATGAGGATTTGAAAAGGTGATCTTGGGGAGAAATTCCTTATAATTTATAGATCCATCACGAACTGAAAAATTAAATGATAATAGAACATTCTTGATTCCATGCATCATAGGTGGTATTACTGTTCTAATTCTATGATTGATTTTCATTCTTCACCAAAAGTGATTCCTCAATCCATTTCACTTCTTTACAGGTCATGGAATTTAATCCCACCGGAACATTCATTCAAGAAGAAAACTATAGTACCATACTCCCAATTGGTGTGTTATAGGTTGTTCTTGTGAGGGTGAAAATTTTAATTTTTCATATTGATTTTTATGTGATTAAAATGGATGATGATATGATGAATGGAGACATCCCAATTATATTGGGGCTTCTCTTCTTGAAAACATGAAAAGACATAATTAATTTCTATAATGGTAAATTATCTAGTGAGTTCAGTGGTGACATTTTCCACTTCAACATCCTTGACTCCATGAACCACCCCTCCGAAGAAAATTCATCACATTCAGTTAATTCTATTGATATACTCTCTTGTCCTGGAAAAACTAATATTATTTCCCCTAATACCATTTCTAAGTTTTAATCATTTATAGAAACTCTATTTAATTAATCATGCATTGAATTTTGTAGTGGTCTGTAAAAATGTCATACATGTTCATTAATTGATGATTTCTTGAGAACTAATGATCTTATGACCATTGATGATACTTATAAAAGAGTAAAATAATATTACTTATCTAGGGATGTTACCATTAAGTAGATAAATGATATCAATAAACTCTCACATTCACATTCACTCTCATAAATCCAAAATACCCCTCAACTAGAACTTAAACCTCTTCCTAAAAACCTGTAATATTCATATCTTGAGATTTGAAACAAGTTTCTTATCATTATTGTTAGTTCACTCCCTCTAAAACATGAATTATGATTGAATAATCTTTTTAGGGAGTATAAAAAATAATTGGGATGGACACTTTCTAACATTATTGGTATTAGTCAATCAATTTTCATGCATCATATATTATTAAATGATGAGGCTAAACCAACGAGGTAGACACAACATTGATTGAAACCAAACCTCCTAAGTGTTTTTAAAAAGGACACAACCTAATTATTGGCTACTAGAATAATTATCCCCATCTTTGAGAGCCAATGGGTCAGTCCAGTGTAATTAGTTCCTAAGAAAATTGTTTCAATTGCAATTTAAAAATAAAACAACTAATTGGTTACCAATCATGTGCAGAAAATTTAGTAAGTCTATATAGATTATCACCAACTAAACCTAAACACTAGGAAGGAACATTTTACATTATCATTCATTGACCATATTCAAGAGAGGCTAGTGGGGAAGTATCCATACTATTTTCTCTAGGTGAATTCTAATGATGCATGGTTAATATTTTTTTTGAATTACCCGGGGAAGTGTATGGAATTATTCATAGATGATTCAACTATTTATGGATCCTATTTTGATGAATGTTTTAGTTTTCTTAGTTCTATACTATATAAATTTATTGAAAAGGGTATTGTAATAAGTTATGATAAATCACATTTCATTTTTTTGAAAAGGTATAGTAATTGGATATGTCATTTTTTGGGGATTTTATCCATGTAGGTAAATCAAAATTGGATGTCATTTCTTCCCTACCATTCCCCCAAAAATTGGTGGGATGTGCATTCTTTCATACATAATGTGGTATTTTATCATCATTGAATTCCAGACTTTCGTAGTATTTCACACCCACTGTACTGATTACTCCAAAAAGAAAATGAATTTGTGTTTAATAAATGTTGTGAAGGGGATTTTAAAGAAAATTAAAATGTATTATCACATAACCATTGGTAATCCAACAACCTTAGTGGGATTTACCATTTGAGATCATGTGTGATACCACTAATTATAAAGTTGGGGTAGTCTTTTCACAATGGGTTGATCAAGTTATACATGTCATATCATATTCCTCGCACACACTAGACCATGCCCAATAAAACTACACCAAAATTGAAAAATAATTCTTGGACATTGTGTTTTCCTTGGATAAATTCAGGTCATACCTTTTAGGGTCCAAAGTAAGTGTGTTCTCTGACCATGCATCCTTATTGTATCTTTAATTCCAATTTATTTTAAAAAAATATGATCATATAAAACATGATTTATTTTGGTATATTTTTGATGACCCATACATTTGGTGTACATGTAGTGATAAATACCTTAACAATTTTGTTACAGGTTGCAATTTTTATTCTACCCTTAAGTTCTTCTAAACTCCCACTTGTGGGGGCCACTTTGGTCCCGAAAGGACTGCTTGTAAGGACCTTGATTCTAGCTTATTTTGGACAACATTATTTCAAGATGAGAATATTTTTTGAAAAGTGCGTACAAATTATCAAAGGATATGGAATGTATCTAAATGAAATGAAATTCCACACCAAACATTCTTCTTTCATTACATTTTTTGTGCTTGGGTCATTGAATTTATGGGTGAACATACAAATTCCTTTGGAAACATGTAAATTATTTTGGTAGTTTATTATGTGTCAAAATGGGTAGAGGAATGATCCAAAAGGATTGATGATTCAAAGAAAGTTATAGAATTGTTTCAAACCCAAATTTTCTATCAGTTTGTATTACCTAGGTTCATTATCAGTGACCCAGATTCTCATTTATGCAACCAAATAATTCAATTACTTTAGCATCAGAATGTTTTCACGCATTGATTTTTTACAAACATATCACCCACAAAATAATTTTCAATATGAGGTATCAAATATAGTGGTAAAAATATTATTGAAAAAATGTTTCAACCCAATATAAAAGATCGTATTTTTATACTCAGTGATTCATTATGGGATTACAATACAACCTTCAAAATAGCTATTGGAATTTCACCTTATCATTTAGTTTCATAAATATTTTTCAACTACATGTTGATTTAGACCACCATTCCTATTGAGACATTAAATATTGAAAATATAATCTTTATGGTGCATGTTATCAAATGAATTTATAGATTCAATAACTGGGGAAATTTATAGAGATTCATATGAGAACAATTAGATCCATTATAAGTGAACCAAGGATACCCACGACAGTCTCCTCATTCATCATCAATTCCAAATTTGGTAGAATGTACTTCATTTAAACACAAGGGTAAAGATGAATCCCGCTAAGATTCATTCCCATTGGTTTTTTCCAAACACTATTACTAATTTTTATCCATTTTTTGTTGTTTAGGTTCAAAATGAAGAATCAAATCAAACCTTCACTATCAATGGGAAGTGGTTGCATCACTTTCACAAATCCATTTTTGAGTCCCTAATGGAGGAACTCCAAGTTAAAAAAGTATCTTACCAATGAATCCCACCATGTTTTATCCTACATTCTAACATTGCCTTTTTTTATAGTGAGGAAACTACACAATATAAGTATGTGGGGTATATTTCTAGGTTATTTGGTAATTACCTTCATATTTATTCTTTTTATCTTTTTCTCTTGATTCATAGTATTGTTACCCCAAACCCTTTTCCCCTCACTTTTGTGCTATAATATTCATTTTATCCCCAATTAATAATATAAATTAATGAAAAGTCGTGAGGAATTTTCCAATTTCAAGTTGTTTTAACATTTAATTTTTTTTTGTTTCTTTGATTTAATGTGTGTTTCAGAATGAATTAAACATTGAGGTGTTTATTTTTCTAATAAATACTAATATTTTCAATGATATTAATGGTTGTATATCTATGAAACATTTGAGAAGATTAGAACCCTTTGTGTGAATTTTTATGGGAAAATTATGTCACTTAATATCTCTACACATCTTTTCACCCAACCATGAAGTGTGAATATATATTACTTCATATGAGGTAAATAAAAGTTAGGTTAATGTTTCTATTCTTTCCAAAATTGAAAATTCCATATGTTTTTTCCTTTTCCGATCTATTTCATTATTGTACCATGTTGAACTATGTGTGTGTACCTATTATCTAACTATTTTAAACCCTCAAAAAAATTTTAAATATAAAAAATAGAAAATAAAAAATAAAATAAAATAGAAATAAATATTGAGGGGTGTGATTAAATTAAAAAAAATATGTGAAAATATAGGCTATTATATTATTTTTTGACTTCATGAAATGATTAAGTGATTGGGTATTGAAATTTGATTACAAAGGATGTAGGGAAGGATTATTGGAAATAATCATGTAAGCATATTTTTTTTAAAATAACCTATATTGCTGGATAGAAAGTGGAAATAATAGCATGAAACGGTTGTCACTCCCACATGTTTATACTTAATAAAATGGTTTAATTATGAATTATTTTCTCATAATTGTATCATGTATCTCTTGTAATTTCATTCTAATACAATTCATGAGACATATTTTTTCATGATCACTGAGAATAAATCTTTGGTGTAGTTTTTTCTTTGATCACATTACTATCATGAATTAAATTTTATTTTAATTTTAAATATTTATAATGTTTGAAATATATCGATACATAATTTTATGGAATTTTTATTTTCATGTGAGAGTAAATTTTTAGGTGTGGAGGTGTGATCATGTCGTGATTCACTATTCATTTCAACCCATATACAACTATATTAGACTAATTTTTAATTTTTAATTACACATTTTATATCAAATTTCACATCAAATTTGGTTTATTTGGAAAAATTTTGTCACTATTAAAATGTTCAATTTTATTTTTTTTGAAAATTTTGGTTTAGGAGGTAGTGATTTGGATAATTCATAGTGAAGTTGAAAGGAAATAGGCCAAACTATAGAGAATCCCATGAACACTTTTCAACCTTTACAAATTTTGAGAAATATGTGAATCCCACTGGGATAGAATTTTTTGATATACTCTAGAAAATAGTGAGATACAATTGATATCAAGACACCCAATCCCAATTTGTTCATTTGGAGGCCCAACCGAACTGTTCTATCCAGAGAAAAAAAATTGATCGAAGTGAAAAATTTGGTTAGGTATTTTGACTATATCTCCCATTCAGTATGTCCAATAACCGAAAAATCTTATATAGTGATATTAAAGATGTCTATAAACAACTCAAACATTTTTTTTAATATCTATATAAGTCCATTTACTAACCCAAAACTAAGACAAAAGTGGTATCTCAAAATCTGGGTGCCCAAAACAACTACCCATTTTGGCAATGAAAGGGCACCATGGCTATCTCATTTTCAAGTTCGACCAAGGAGTGAATTTTTTTAAATTTGGATTCCCAAATAATTAATATCACCCACTTGGAGGTTTTTTATATCTCAATCCTCATAGGTAGATCTATAATGAAGAAGGAGATCCACATGAGCTTCATCCTTCTCTTAAGGGTGGGCTAAATGGTGGGTGTTCTTTGTGAGGGAGTTATACACATGTCAAGAGAGTTTTGATGCTTACAATAGCTATTTATTTAGAATAATTTGGTTTTAAAAACATTTCATTCCATTCTTCTTACATCATTTCATATTTTAATGATTGTTCTGATGCATGTGATTGGTATGATATTAATTTATAACTGATCGCTATGAGGTTTTGAGTGTGTGACGTGTGTTGTTCTAATTAGAAAACATAATAATAATTTTATTTCCCACATTATTTATATTTAAATATTCTTTGGAAGCTCTAATACCATTATTAAGGTATGTAACTTAGAAATATGATTGTTATGTCATGGATTAGTTCTACATTCATTAATATCAAATATTATAATTTAATTTTGATTCCAATTAATTTTAACAAAAGTTTTACTCTTGAAATTTATGAATCTATAATAAAAATTAACTTTAAATGTGTCTATTGAACTCATAATGACCCCTTTAGCACATATTTTTCAAAATCCAAAAGCATTTTTACCTTTTAATCTCCTTAAATTAAGTTATTTTATTTTGAAATACAAATTGAAACTCTCCCATTTTTTATTTTGTTTTCGAAACATTTATTAGAAATACACCCTCTAAACCTATCAATTCTCCTTGGGAGAAGGCCTAGGGTCTTACATATTCTATAAAGTAACCTTTCAAAAATAATTAAGGAGACATTTCATGAAAACAAAGTTAATTGGATTTTTACAATGCTCGTCCTAGTTTGATTATATCATCTAATATTTCAATCTCCTCCCTATAAGAACAAGGTATTACCAAAAAATTATTGTAAAAACAAAATGATATTCATGTGGGTATTTAATTGAGTATAGGATGGTGAAATCCAATTTTACCTCACTAAAATCCAAGAAATGGGTTTCTTCATTGGAATTAATTATGGTTTTAGTGTCCTTGAGGAATGGTCTACCAAGAATTATTGGATAGTGATCATTACATTTTCATTCCTCTATATTGAGAATGTAGAAGTCGATAGGGAATGGACAACCTTGTACACTTACCAAGATATATTCAAGAACACCTACTGGGTAAGTAGTGTCTCCATTGGCTAGTTTCACAACCACATGGGTAGGCTTATTTTCTCCCATCTACAAAGAATCATAAAATGGAACAAGGCATTTAATTAATTGAGTCTCCTAAACCACACAATGCATTGGAAAAATTAATCTTTCCAAAAGTGAAAGAGATAGAAAAGATACATAGATCATAGAATTTATAGGGGATTTTAAGGGTAACATAATCAAAAAAATGTTCTCACCTAATATTATTTCATTATTTACTTGAAATATCTTTCTCCCTATGCATATGTATTTAATGAAATTTTCATACCTCAACATTTGGTAGATGGCCTCTAGTAAATCCAAAATATCCTATTACAGTATGTCCTCACTGAAATTCTTGGGTGTTTTAATCCATGTATGGAAGGGAGGTTGGGTTTTATGTGGATATTAAAAATCATTTTTCCCTTTATCAATATTTAATGGGACCTTCAAAATTTCCTCCTAAAGTTATTTCTCTTGGGGAGATTCACCAGCTATATGCTGCTGTTTACTTCAATATTTGGCCTCCAGTGGTGGTTCTTCACTACATTCTAGCTAATTTACACTCATTAATGTAATATCACTAAATTTTCCTTTAGTTATAAGAATTTTTTGAGAAGGAATATTTTTTGATCCTTGATTTAGAAATTTTTTTGGGTGTTCATGAGCTAGCCGAACTATCCATTTAATTCATTCAACTTTTATCCATGAGTAGTGACAGTGGGTTATTGAATATTTTGATATTATATTACCTGTATCGACATTTCCTTCATTGATGTTTATTTATCTTGTCCTTTTTGGTTACTTGTATATGGTTTGAAACTTTTTCTCTAAAATTGAGGGGGTTGGAAAGGCTATATATAAGATTACTGGAACGCTTGCTTAAAAGGTTTTAATTGAGTATATTGGCTCCATACACCAAATTGGTTGGTATGAAAATATATAAATACTTTTTTTCCAATTGGTTTATTCTATTAATTCCTATGAAACATGTAATTTTACTTTCAATCCCTAAAATATGAGGGCATCCATCGGTGAAATTCTCCTATGAATAAAAAAGAAGGAAGGCCTGAAGAGGGTTTGGTGGTTGATCACTCATGCACCTTGTTCATAGATATTTGTCTCACAAGTGATGTTTTTTATTAAATTTTATTTTCCAATAATGGTGATTTGGATCTTTTTACTTCATGTACACCTCTAGATTTAGGTATCATACCAAATTGTTGTGAATTTTTTTAGATTCTATCAATCAGTTCTCTAACTTCAAATTGTTAATTATCAATCATCTCTCATCCCAAAAAATCTTCTAGTAGGTTATGATCATAATAAATAAGTCATATTTAATAGAATACTAAGAAGTTAAGTTCATCATATGGCTGGTGTGGGTAGGATTCATCTAGTTTCATAAACCATTCCCAAAATTAAAGACTGTTTCTCCAGTGGTTAGTTTGATTCTATATATCTTTTTCCTACTTGACCACTATTTGAAGTATAGAAGAATTTATAAAGGAAGTACCACTATAACTCATCCTACGAGGTGACTTCTCCATGTTTCAAGATATAGAAACACTCCCTGATTGAACCCATCAATATAGAAGGTAAAATCCTTCTAACAGATATGAGCCTCATTGACTCATCCTATTCTGAACACATTGAATAATTCATTAAACACTCTCAAATGTCTATGTGGGTGTTCACCTTATAAAATAAGAAATTTGGATAAAATAACTACTATTAAAGTTTTCAATTCACATTCATATTGATCATTCAATTGTAATTGATTATTATTTATGTTCAAATTTAATGCATACATTTCCCTCAATGTTCTGTTCACTTGATCTAGATTATCATTCAATTTTCTACAACCTAATACAACTCTTGAGGAAGAATATGATGAGTAATAAGAGTTAGAAAATGTAATAGTGACAAAATCCCTTTCCTCTTATTCTATTATTTTATGAATTCAAAATTCTAGCTAGTAATATTCTATCAACCTTGGGATAAAAACCAATGAGTATAGAAGAACTGGATATAGTTATTGGAAATAATTTTAAAAATTATTTAAATACTAACACTAACCTCCTCGGTAATATTTACAGTTTATATGTGCATCTATTTTAGGGTTTTCAAAAAAAAATTAAAACCTGAGAAAAATTGATGTATAGTACATAGGTTTTCATCAGAGAATAAAGTGTTTTGGAAGTGTTAAAATATTGTTTGGTGTATTTAAAATATAGAAATAGTGGATGGAATTGATTGGTGTAAAATTAAATATTTAAAAAAAGTGGTCTCACATGAAATTACTCTCCTCACTTAACCATTAATCACTATTCAATTTGTCTTATTGTCATTCTTTAATCAAATGAAATATCCATGATTAACCTTTACGTGCAATTTTTTTTTGAAATAAAAAAATACATTAATCACTCTTTTCACTATCCTAGCCTAGACTTGTGATTGGATACCACCAATCACTCTTGAATCATCCCAGTATTAACTATCATAGGATGTGAAAGAGTTTAGAAGTGTCCTATGTGTGAAAAAAATTAATGAAGGAAAGAAATATTTAAATGTGAATTCAAATAAGAATCTACAAAGAATCTGTACATCTAGACACATATAGATAATTAAATGGAGAAAAACTATTTTATTGAAAACAATAATTCATTTAAAGAGTGGGAGATATCTCCTAATCCTAGACACTATCATCCTAGTGTGTCATCCTTAGAGAATAAAAAATAGAAAGAAAAAAATACAGAATTATATGGAAAAATCCCTATTTGATCCAATTAATTTTTTCATAGATCAGAAACCTATCATGTTTTAGTGAATAGTTACTCTGTTTATATAGGTGATCCTAGACTGTTGATCATTCACCCCTCTCTCATGATATGCAACAGTTTCTTTTAAAACAATCCTAACATGTGCAATTAATTACTCAAATTTTGAGGCCACTACTATTTATTTTATTTTCTCCGTGTGAAAAAACTGATGGTCTGGATTTCTCTGAATCAGCAAACTTGTATTATTTTTGGTAAAGAATTCTCCTCCCAGGATTGATCTCTATACTACTTCCTGAAGGACTAGAGAGAAATTATTTGTTCATCCACAACTATAGGTGAATTCAAATGTTTCTCTATTTTAACATGAGTATTTGGAACACATGATAGGTTCATGGTCATAAATTATTTGTTAAGACACAATGTAACAAAATATTTCCTTGGTTTTGGGACCTTAGTACTGTACTTGGGTCAACACTATGTTGGGTATGTCTTGGAACGAGGGTGGAGACCACTTTTTCGTATAGGATTTCATCACACTCAATGTTTCTTTATTTTTTGACTTTCTCCATCAATGGTGTCAATAAATGAAATTATATCCCAATTTCTCATTGGGTTCCTAGATATTTTATCCTTCCAATGAGATTGGTTATTCTTAACTTGGCCCATCATTACTTAGTGGCACCACAAGCTTCAAGAGTATGGATTCTCTAGAAATCATGTTTAGTTTATTCTAGACATCCTCTCCTATGGCACAACTGTTAATTTAATAAAAATACAATATTATCCAATGGTGTGTCTTCATAGGTGTGTGACATATGATAGAGAGATTAAGAAAGCATTGGAGAGACAACTTTTTTTCATAGATACATTGGGAAGCGGTGTTCGGTCATAGTTCTTCAACAACTTCAGCTATGTAAGTCTTAAAATACCCTAACCATGTGTATCTCTTCATCCCCAGTTGAGCGTGATAGTGAATAGATATTCAGAATGGATATTTATATAGATATAGTATAGGTTACTGACCATGACTACCTTTAGTGGTTTCAATAAGTGTGGCGGTGCTCGGCAAAACAACATCAAGTTATCACCTCTATAACATCTTTAAGTGACATCATTCTCGACTTTTTCTTCCAAATCCTGGTACTAGGGTTTAGAGTTTATTAGTAAAGAAAATTCCGGTGTCGTCTAGTGGTTCTATCCCATCCCCTTTTCAAAAAAAATTTCTAATATCAATTGGATAAAGAGGTTGGTGTGGTCAATTGAGATGATCAACAATGAAAATGGGTGTGGTCTATTGTTTTAGATAAACAAAAGATACATTCCCATTTAATTTTTAGTAGCCACAGGATGTTCAATGCCTAATATAAGGCATGGTTTCTTCCTTTTTTATTCTACAGTGGGTCCATACCTTTTAAATTTTATGGTGCTTACGGTTGATCTGTTTTTTATGTTGTCAATGAATTCCTTTTCCAAATGTTCAGTTGTGGTTTCTTGTACACTTACAGTTGCTTGATTTTTCTTTTTGTGGAAAATCTATCCCTTTTTTTCTATGATTGGACTGACTATAAGAAGAGATAAGTCATGGTTGATTCATGACTTATCCAAAATTTGAGTTACCTACATATCACACATTTTATTCTTAGTAGAAGATTTTTTTCAAATTAAATTCCAAACTGATAAAAAAAATTAAAATAAATATTTCACCCTTTTAAAAAATAATTTTAAATTCATTAAATCATATAATTAAATAATAAAATCTTCATCAATAATTTTTCACACCCTAATTCAAATTTTAATATCATGAATAAATAATTTCAATTAAAATTTCTAAATAAATTGTTGTTTTTAATTTAATTTCAAAAATATTTGAAAACGATAAAGAAAAATATTTAGTCCATTGAATAGTTATATTTCTAGAATAAATCAGTCAATTCAAATTTCAAAATTATTATATGGCTTTTCAGTTTAATTCTAAAGTTAAGGAAAACATCAAAAATATTTAATTGATCCATTAAACAATTAAGTCCAAAATCCAAAAAGTAAATAAACATCACAATTTTAACTTGGAATTGCAAAAAATAAGGGGGTATTTTCAATAAATATTAGTAAAAAAATTATAAACTTTGGGCTAGCATTAGTTTCATAATATAACATATAATATTCTCTCTTTAGAGATTTGATATAAATCTCTGAATGTTGTAGTGCACAACAAAACAATGGCAACACCCTCTATTAGAAATAATATAATTGGGTGTAAATATTTATTAGGTTAGAAAATAATAATAGAACATGCGCCTTTATTATTTCCTTAATCACTATAAAACCCCACCTCTATAATAATAATATTATTATTATGATTTATTGAAATGAACAAAAATAGATAATTAATTTAATATTATTTATTCAAATAATATTTAATATATATTATTTCTTACCGGTCCAATAAACATGGTCTTCCATTCCTCCACAATGTTTATATGTCCTTGAATAATGACTATTTATTTAATAAATAAATATGACTGAATTGTTCACCAATAAATAAAAAAATATTATATTAACTAATCACAAAATAAATATTTATCAAATATTATACTCACAAAATATTATCTCAAATGACTAGGGATGGAATATATGATATCAATAAAACATTAATAATTATTAAACCCCATGTAGAAATATTAATTACTCAACATGTTAAATAATAAATATTATTATTATTTAATTGAGGTTCTCAATACACTTAGTGTGTGATCCTCTAGGGATCTTTCTTAGTGTCATTAGGAGATGAAGATCAAAGTCCAAGGTTAGCATCTAAAAGTATAATAAAGAAACCATACATAAAGTATTTAATGTCTCGAAGACATAAAATATCATATGAATGATTGCTACATAATATAACCCATTTAATATCTCTAATCAAGTGAGTTTAATACTTGTTTCATCAACGTATGTGTTTGATATCTCTTTCTTTGACTTTTCCTAAAATGAACATACATATAAAACATTGTGGACCTAGATTTATTTAGTGTATACCACTTCAAAAAATGGTATTTAGATATCATCTTCCATTAAAGAATAGAATTGAAAAATTATTTCTCACATTATTCATTAATGAAATATTACTAATGATGAAACCAATGTATCCTACATCGCTATGAAAATATGTCATCATGGTTTTTATAAATAAATCAAAGAATATGAATCATAATATTCATTACTAATAATAATAAATTATAAGTATCAATAAAAATGTACATAAATAGAAACATCTAATGACACATATAAATGTGGATATCATACTGGAAGTTCCCATTCTCATAATCTCCTACGCTGGAAATTAACAATGGAATACACCATGAAGAAGGTGCCTAAAATTCCTATGAGTATCCACCCATGGTATCCTATATCATTTGTGTTACTAAAATTATTTCATCTATCAATGAAAAATATATTTAAGAATACTATTGTGACGCTTTAGGGTTCTTATCATAGTAGGGACCTATTATGACCTTTTAGTATGATAGCTACTCCTAGGACATTATCACATATAATTTCATGAATACAAATAATCATGATGTGATAAGTAGTATATTAATATTCAAAAATATGAATACAGTTAATCATAAAATACATATAAGTTGGTTTTAGGGAAATAAATCCAATATACTCATACTTACACTGGAGCTAAATTCTAACAACCATCAGTCTTCTAGCTCTCACATGATACTCATAATTCTATTGAAGTAATTCTTTAGTCAATGGGTCTTCTATATTTTAATTCATGGAAACTCTATGTACTGTAACTTCACCCCCTATGTGAAAAATCTCTCAAGATTTGATACTTGCAGAGTATTATTTTCTCTATTGGTGTAACCTTGTCTCTTTTTCAAGAGCCACCACTGCAATATTACCATAATATAATGTGATAATTTATTTACTACTCAATGCCACATCAATATCATAGATAAAGTTTTATATCCAAATGGTTTATTTGGCTACATTATTGGCCTCTATCTACTAAAAACTCCATTGTATAGTTGGTGAAAATTGGATGATTAGAAATCTTCCAGATCACAACTCCTCTGTTGATTCTAAATAAAGATCTTTACTCTGAATTATGATTATTTTTATCTATTTAAAATAAAGCATAAATATAGAATCTAATTAATATCTTCTCATCTCTTACAAACACCAAGAACGTATCTTTAGTTCTTCTCATATACTTATGAATCACATTAACTGTAGACCAATGATGTTCATCTGGATTATCTTGATATCTACCTACCCTTATCAATACATCAAAAACATCAAGACTATCGCATAACATGGAATACATTATTAACCATATTTCAAAATAATATAGTATATTTATCATCTTCTCTTTCTATTATTTTGTTTGAGGATACATTTTATTAGAAAGATGTATACCATGGGATACTAGAACCAATCCTCTACTAGGTTAATATATACTAAATCTCTTTAGTATATTGTCAATGTATATACCTCCACATAGTCCATATAACCTCTAGGATCTTTCATGATTGATATTAATCCCTAGAATTTATGTTTTTTCATAGAAGTTCTTCATGGAGAATAATTTTTCTAACTAGTAATTAATAGACTATAAGACTAGTATTCCATTTCCAATACGTAACATGGTATCAAAATATAAAACTAGGATAATGATTATATTCTCATTAAACAACTTGTAAACACAAGGATCTCATTGATTATTAATGAAAAAAATTCTTTTATATCTTCATCAAACCATATTTTTCGTGACTTCAATTATTGATTAAATATATAAACGGATCTCTATAACTTCCATATCCTTTTGGTATCACATGTAGCCACAAACCCTTCTCGTTGTTCCATATAGATATCTTCCTTCATTTTTTCATTAAGGAAATTATTTTTACATCCATATTTTGAATTTTTTAGTAATGGTAAGAACTTATTGTAAGTAACATTGTGAAGGATTTAAAAATTGAAATTGGAGAAGAGTTTTCATCATAGTCAATTCCTTGAAACTGTTTACACCCTTTATCCAATATCCTTACTTTATAGGTACTTATTTTACCTTCCATGTCCAATTTTCTCTTGAATACCCTTTTTCACTTAACAGGATTTACTTCAACTAGAAGATCGACCCAAATCCAAACATCTTTTTGATACATGGAAACCATTTTTTGAATTAATTGATTCATTCAATTTTCAATCTTCTAAGTTCTCTACTACCACTTTTTATTAGATAGGTTCATTATTGACAACCTATAATGAGTCACCATCTTTAGTGACTATAAAACCATATATCTATAATTCTCGTACAAATTTGGTGCTCCTACATAGTACTTGTGTTTTGGGAACAAATCATTCCATGGAGACCTGTGATATATATTCTTGTACTAACTATTATGTATCTTGAGCATCAACTTCATCAAAGTAAATCATTCTCACACTATCATTCTTGACGATGTTAACCCTCTCAATAAAGACGGATTTTCTAAAAACATTTACTTTCTTGGCTGAGGTATTTTACAGTTATTATCATCTTTCTTCCCTTCTATACACTATAAAGATACACTTTATGACCCGTTGTGATAGTTTTTTGTTGGAGATAGAGTTAAAAATCCTTATAACCCATACAAATTTATGTAACAAAATAGGTTTCTTTCCACTCCCTAACTCAAAGGGAATTCCATTTTCCACTTCATTTGGAACTCAATTTAATGTGTGTGCCACAGTTAGTAAGGACTATCCCCAAAAGAATAACAGAATATATCCCTGACTCACATCGAACTAACATGTTTATCAAGGTACATTTCATCCATTCACTAATCCCATTCCACTATGGTTTATAAGGCGGAGTGAGTTGAGAAATAATCTCAAACTCCCATAAAATGTTGATAAACTATTGTTTATGATATTCACCACCTCAATCAGATCAAAGCTTCTTTATATTCATTCCATGTTGATTTTCTATATCATTTTTGAATTCTTTTAATTTTTCAAAGATCTCAGACTTATACCTCAATAAGTAGACATATCCATATCTATTCAAATAATCGGTTAAAATTATGAAGTAAAAATACCCACCAATGGATTAAATTTGAAATGGTCTACAAAAATCATTTGTAGAAATCCTATAATCTCCATGGAAATTTCATCCTATCCACTAAATAGTGGTATGGTCATTTTTTTTATAAACAAACATGGAATCTTTCATGTTTTTTTATAACAAAAGAGTCTAAATAACCATATTGATAGATATTTATTAAATTATTCTTGTTTACATGACCAATATGGTGATTCAATAGATAGGTGTTCTATGAATCATGTGAACATGATTTAATATCAATTTCCATGACCTGGTTATTTTTTAATTTAATACATAAAGAGAAATATATAAATGTTCCATACGACAACATATATTGTCTTTATTAAAGAATCAATTTTTATTTACAAACATGAAAATAAAATTTATATAGGAAGAATATAGAAATTATGTTTTTTTAATAGTTTGTAAATAATAAAAATCTTTAGAAACCAAGATCATTCAAATTGGTAACTGAAATTGGTAGTCTCTAATGTCTGGAGTAGATAGCCTCACACCATTGGTATACTACAAATCCACCTATCCTATAAAAATATTTTAAAATAAACTTGGTTCCTATATTTGGTAACATATGCAATAACAAAAATTTGTATCTAATAGCCAATTTGCATATATATACATATTACACTTGATAACGTATGCACCATTATCTTCCCCTTGCTTCTGGGTGTGGTTCCTCTTCCAGTGAAATTTCTTCGCACAAGAAAAATATATGGCTACCTTTTATTTTTCCTAAATTCAGATATTCCTATTCTTGTAAGGATGGTGCTTATGATATTTATATTTTCAATGAGTCTTGGGCCGCATTTCCTTGTTCTTATTTTTCTTTTTCACCATAAGGATTGTGGGTTTGTCATGACCCATGTCCTTTTCAACTTGGTGAATGAGAGTAATAGGTCTAAAATAGTCTTCTTGTAATTTATCATGTTTTAATTAAAAGTAAAATTGATGAATGAATTGGATAGTTAGAAAAATATGATATAAATGTTAAAATCATCTTGGAATTTAATTCCCAGGAATTATAAGCAATTTATATAGCCAATAAGATGTAAAACATGTGGTCTAGTTTGCACTTAATCTCCATGTATTAATATAAAAAATGAATTGGAGATATCGTATCTCCCTTGTATCACCTTATCTTGATAGATAATTAAAAGGTGGTACATCATTCTATTTGCATCCATATCCTCATGTTTCTTTATAATCTCATTGGTCATGGATGGTAACATGAAACATTGGATATTTGTGACATCATCCAAATGTTTCTCATATAGGGACAACTCTTCCTCACTAGTATATTTTACAAGCGCTTCAAGAATAGGGCTATAAAACACATATAATTTCCTTTCACGGTGTATTATAATGCATAATTTCCTTTCCCATTCTTAGAAATTAATTCCAGTGAGAATGTTATCCTTCTCAAGTTTAGATCACAGTGATATTTTAGAAGTCAAATTTATTTTTATTTCTACAAAAAAGAGAAAAATATTATTACTTTATCTGATAAAAGTATATAAGAAATATTATATTTACTAATCTCTTACAATTTTACTCAAACATAATTTCCCTCATCATTGGATTTGAAACTCCCATTTCATTGGAATTCTAGTGGAAAGTACCCATATTCCCCTTCTTATAAACCATTCTTGGGCCAACAAAGTTATTTTAAGGGTCTTATGTTGGAATTAAAATTTCTGGATGTATTGAATCATAGTTCCTTAATCTGTTAAGTGGAATCTCCGATCCTGAAATCCTAAAATTGGACTTCCAAAAAAATTTCCTCTTATCTGCATAAACTTTTACTTGGGATATCAATCCTTGAGGTGAAGTAAGGTAAGTCGACTCAAAACTTCATGTTAGAACTCCTCGATAATTGAAATCACCCCAAATTGGGTTGATCGAAATCTTTACACTATGGTTTGACTTTAACTTAAGGAGTGTAAGGATACAAAAACATAAAATATATATAATTGTGTGATTTTTTATCTTTATGGTAAAATTTACAATTTTAACCTTATTACAAGATATTTAATATTGGGTGTTTTATTTAATTGATTACCCATTTCTAAGATAAATTTTACCCATGTTCCAATTTATTTTAGTTCTATTTTTCATTCTTCTTAATTCATTAACTCATGTGATAATGAAAAAACATCCATAAGGAAATTAATCATGAAACATTACATAAATAAAATAATAAATTGGTATTCTCTTGATCGTTAACTAATTGTTAGTTTACCTAGAGGATGATAAATAATCATCTACCTAGTAGAAAAACACCTTAAGTCATGTCTTAGTTCTTATTAAAACTTTCCACATATCCACCCATGTATCTATTGGATTAGTTTCATCACAACACCAAAATCGAACCACCTCCACTAGATTTTGAGATCCATCTTGTGCATAATCATTTACTCAAACATAGGTGAGGGGAACTAAAATATTGGTTATGGTGTTTACATAAAAAGAAAATGTGGGTTTACATGCCCTTACATAATGAGAGGAGGGGTGACACTTAGGCCATCAATTTAATTTAATAATAAATAAAAATGAAACCAATCTCACACAAATGTATGGTCTATTCTCATGATCATCCACATGCATACAATGAATTACACATTTAATAAAATACATCATTCAATTCTAAATATTATTATTTAAGTTAAATCGTGTTAGAATTAATTAATTATCTTCTTTTATTAATTGATTATTTTATCGTATTTCTCATCCTAACTTTATTATGAATCTAATCCATCATAATTTTGAATATATTAAATATATTTACTTAAAATTAACTTTATAAAAACATTTACCTTGTAGGAACATGGAGAGTACCCATCTGAACTACCCATTGTGTATTATATTCATATACTATTTACTCATGTGACATGTGGTATACACGAATTATCATATAATTTCATGGTATGTATGAGTCAACTAATTGAAACACAAAAAAACATGTTGTTTTTGTAGAAAGTTATGTTTCAATTCACATCATGTAATGATTATATTACAACTTATACATGATATACAGTTCTGAACGCTACACATAAATTAATTAAAATTTTATATATATATATATATAACCCATCACATAGTGTGTACACAGTCAAATAAAAGACACATTAAACAAATTTTGATAATTTTTAAGTATTATAATAAATTAATTTTGAATTATTCATAACCTGGTAATATATATGGCGTGTATAATCTATCTACATGTCATGTAAAGTTCTATCCATCTATATCTGATACACACCATGGGTTTGGGTGTGTAATTTTTCCATGGAAATTAATGGACAACATAGTGTGTACATGTACTACCTAGCATGTGGTCTTTGATTTACATGGTTACCAATCATGTGGTAATGTAAGAAAATACATGGTCAACCTTTGATTAATGGGCTACGCATCGTGTATTAATGCTACACATCTTATAATCCAGCGAACCATGCACCAGGTTGGCCCAGTCAACATATGGTGAATTTAAATACACACTGAATGTAATTAATGAACAAAGATTGAATAGTTTGTAAATTAATTCATCAATAATTTTGGAACATTGAATATGTCTTTATAGTGTAAACCAATAGGCTACAAGGAATATAATCTTCTGTTACCCCATCATAATCCTCTAAACCTTTAGATGTGTTCTTTAAATTTTCTTCATTTATAAAATTTTTCAATTTTGATTTTTTTTTAAAATAATGATGAAGAAGATAATATATCTTGATTAAGATTAAATAATAATTAAACATTAGTTGAAAACTAATGATAAATTTGTAAATTAATCAATGTTATTTAAATAACTATAAATAATTATGTTTCCCCTCTTATACAACTTGAAGGTTATAGGTGCCTAAAAAAGCATTTATGGGGTATTCCCAACGTAATTTTTTTGTAATCAATTATGAATATGATACATCCATCTATTATAAAAACCATAAACAACTTAATTAAATCAAAGATTAATTTTTTAGAAAATTATAGAACCAAAATGCAGAATCATCACATAATGTTTTATAATTGATTTACGCAATTAAAAAAATTAAATTGTGATGAATTAATTATTCATTGATGAATCTAACAACATATCTATATCTAACTATCATTTAATAATAGAAATAAAATATATATTCCCTCTATTATTGATCCACAAATTCTCTATAAACCTCTAAATTTCATCGTAGGAATCTTTGAGTGTTGGAGTAGTAGATCGTAATGCTTATGTCTTTCATCTTTGATCTCCCCAAGAATAACTTCAAAAAATGATTATCATTGATATATCTAGAATATAGGGTGGAGGGGTAGGTGTATCACTCTACTTTATTGAGATTTTTTCTTGGAGAGGGACCTCTCTAGGTATTTGAGAGAATTCTCCAGATGTTGTTGTGCAAAACAATATAAAGGAAACACCATCAGTTAGAAATAATATAATTGGGTTTAAATAGTGGTAGGGTTAGAAAATAATAATTATACATATTCCCTTATTATTTCATTAATCCCCATGATAACCCAAGTCTATAATAATAATAATATTATTATTTCTTAACATGCACAAAACTAGTGAATTAATTAAATATTATTAATTCAAACAATACTTAGTATATATTTTTTTATCAGAAAAATAAACTGAATCTGTCATTCCTTTATAATATTTATCAGGACTTGATTAATGACTATTTATATTATGAATAAACTTCACTTTATTATTCACTAATAAATGAATATTATATTCAATGGACACCAGATAATATTTATTAAATATTATACTCAAAAAATATTATCTCAAATAAATATTAATGAAATATATGTGATCATGAAAATTTGAATAATTATTAAAACATGTGTGGGAGTGATATTTACACAATATATTAAAAAATAAATATTGTTTTTATTTAACAATGGTTCTAGATACACTAAATGTGTGACCCTCTAGGCCTCTTTCTCAGTGGAATTAGGTGAAGTAGCCCAATATACAACGTTAATATATAGAAAAATGACAAGGAACCCATAGATAAATAATTTAATTTAATAATGACATAAAAATCATATGAATTATTATTATGTAACATAATCCCTTTATCACTATATCTATAATTGATATGGTCATAAGTTGGTGTCATCAACCTATGTGCTCAATATATTTTTCTTTGAATTTTTAGAAATTGAACTTTCTCACATAACACCATGGACATGGATTTATTTAGGATATATTATTTTCCTCAAAGGGAAGAAGATATCAACTTCTATTACATAAAAAAGGTTAAAATCATTTCTAGTATTATTCATTAATGAAATATTACTTATGGCGCACCCAATGTATCCTACTTTTCCACAAACATATGTCATCATGGTTTTCATCAATATGTAATAGTACTTGACTCAAAATATCCATTAATAATAATCTTATTGTATATAGATAAATACACATGTCTCTAGATAGGAACATCCAATGACACATATAAATCCCGATTTCCTACTAGCGGGTCTTGTTCTCATAATCTCCTATGCTGGAACTAGCAAGGGCATACACTATGGAAAGGTGCTTCAAAGTCCTAGGAGTTTCTAACTCTAATATAATATATCATCTATGTCCCTAATTTTTTTTCAACTGGATGTAGAATATGTATTCAATAATATTTTTGTGGTCATTTTAGGATCTCATCATAGTGGAGAAATTTTAAGAAATATCAATGTGACAATGACTATTAGGACATTATCACATACCATGTCACATTGAAGAAAAATAAAGATGTGATAATTAGTTTATTAATTTTATAAACTATGAATATAGGTAATCAAAAACTCCCTAAATGTTTTTTGTATGGAACCGACTCTATCAAGTAAAGAGGTTTTCATCTCACTTTTATTTATGTGATACATACACCATATTGACAAATTTTTTCCTATTTGTGGTGTATATACTACCCATGAATGTCTTTTTTATGATTTTAATAAAAATTATGGGGAATTTTAAAATCCATGTAAGGTTTTATCATTCGTTATTTTTTGATATAAATATTACAAATTTTGTATGGGTTTATCATCTCAAATTGTATTCATTGTAATATATGTCATGTTATACACCTATATTCTCTTATGATATGTATATATTGTCCAATTAACAGTTTATATCATGGATTTTTACATTTTTATTATGTTTAAATTTTAATTTTATTTTATTCTTTTATGGGTCATGTGATTCTATAGTTACTATTTGGGTAAGGGGTTTATGTTACAGTCTCATTTCATTTCTCAATTGTTTATGATTAATTTAAAATGATAATAATTATATAGATATTATCCTTTAAACCCCATATATTTTCTTCAAAAAAGTTATTTTTTGATTTTTTATGTATTAGTATCAATTTTCACACTTTTTTCTTTAAAATGATGTAGAATGTATTTTAAGAAAAGTTTAACTTATTTCTATTTTGGTTGATGAAATTTTTATTCCATGTCCATGATTTTTAAAAACAATTATTGAGGTTTTTTACATACACTTGAAATTATATAAAAAATTCGTTTTCATTACCTTTTACGTTATTTACAAAGTTTTAAAAGGCATATTTTCAAATAAATGTTTTTGAAACATGTCTTTTTCAAATTTTTACAAAGATGTGAAAGAAATGTTTTCTTTTAATGTGTATATCATGAATGGATTTTCCTGTCAAAATGATCATTATTTAATTATAATATTTTATTATAATTTTCCTTATTTATTTTCAAATAATTTTATTTTCTCAATTTCTAGAAAATTATTTAAAAAAATATGAATAAACTGATATTTTCTAATTTTTTCAAATAAAGGTTAAAATGATCTTTAATGGTATTTTTCATCTATAATGGCATCCTTTAAATATTTTTATGGTTCATTAGGGTTATGATCTATTGATTCTATATAATTTATTTCTCTAGATGGTTTTTTATGATGGATATTTAAGGTTTATTACATAAACCCCATTTTTTTTACCATGGGTTAATAATGTTATGATGAAATATTTGTGAAACTCACTTCATTTCCATAGGTTATGATATAATGAATGGATTTAATATTTATGAAGCCTTTTTTATTTCCATGGGTTATGGTATTATGAATTTTGGAATTTTTTATGGTCTTATGACACACATTTGTATGGTTTTCATTATGTGATGGGTAGGTCAATAATATCCCTCCAAATAATTGGGTAAATATTTATATATCGTGAGATAATTTTGGGAAATGAGTTAATATTATCAATCCACTATAAGAAATAGGTATGGATTTATGTCTTATGTGATATGGGTAACTTGTAGGGATTATTAATCCTCTATAAAAAAAGTGGTGGTCATGCTTGATTTATTATGATATTTGAAATAGTCTTTGATGTATGGTCCACTGTGATATGATGGTATTAATAGTTATCCTTGACATATGATATAGTTTTTATCCCTATAATGGTGTTTCACTCTTTTGAGATGTCTTCATTCTTATGATTTGAAATCATGGATCATGGTTTATTTAAGATGATTTATCTATCATATGATTATTTTATTTGGAAATGACAAATTTGTATGCCATGACCCTTTTTTGTAATCTATAGAAGATTGGGTATGATCTTTGATCACGATCTCATACTCTTATTTTTATCATATACTTGCATATTGTCATTAATTGATACTGTTATGTTTAGCCTCACTAATCATCTAAGCACACCCTTTCTTAGTTTTCCTTTCATTAGTTTATGAAAATGTTTTTTAAGTAGGCTATGTTAAATAAGGGTATAATGTGATAAAAACATTATAAACTATGACATAAATATTTTTTATACCATTTTTTTATATATCCTTGTTTATAAATACAATAAAACATTATGGTTATGGCATGAATAATAATGTTGTTTATTAAATATTAATATAATAAGATGTAATATTTATTTATAAAATGAGTGGGTTATTATACTGGTTCACCCTACTAACATACCAAATGGTTTGATAGGGTAACACCATGGATGTTAAGACTCTGCTCAATCAAGGGGAGTGGAAGAGGGTAGATCATAACCTCTAGAATTGGAATTGTAGATGAGGTGATAGATAGGATTAGGATGACCATTGACCAAATTTGAAACTCAAATTCTACTACCACATCATCAATAATGGATGTGAATAAATTTGGGTTGATGGGTGATCATGTATTCGAAAGACGAGACTCATCTTGTTGTAGTTAAGAATCTTATGGGGTGTGTATGCTGGAAAGGATACATGACTTTATAGGGATATTCCATCTCCAAAGGGGGTAATGTTTGGATATAAATGGTTTAAGGGGAAATTAAAACTATATGGGTATAAAGTGTGGAGGTGAAGGAAGATACCTAATAGGATTTCTAAGCACCCTAAAATGCACCATTTAAAGGGTTTTAAATGAGTCTAGAAATGATTTTTAGAACACACAAAAGTGATTTAAACCCTTTTATAAGGATCTCCCATGCAAGATAAATGAAAACAAACATAAAACTAAAATAAATAAACACTTTGAATATTTTACTTACTCAAAATATCATTTTTAACATTTTCATACATCATTTCATAGGATTGATAAACAATAAAAAAGGACAACTAAATGATATCTTTTATTCACAATGTATCCATGGGTTGGGAAAATAATATGATGTTTATAATAGATATATCATTCATACATGGATTTCATGAGCCTCTAATGTAAAGGGGAAGGATATAGAGATTATTCGGGTACCGGAGAGTTTTATCTAAGAAACCTGGAAGCACCACACAATAATGTTATTGGATGACATTGATATTTAAATCCTTAAGAACACATCTTTTTATACTATATTTACTCATGAATTTATAATGCATGAGTAAATACAAATTTTGAAACTCATACATGCATTTTATGTAATAAACTTCTTCATATGTTTCATCTTATGAAATAATCTTTAATGAAATCCTATATGGGAATACATAATGGAAGCATCTCATGAAAACCATCGAACCCAAGTGATACAAACCATGAACGAAAATAACCTATATATATCAAATATATAAAAGTATTTAAGGAATATATCCATCAATACCCCACATGAACTATATCCTTACAGAATTTTTTCCATTCCATTATATATTAAATCATATGCAATATCTTGTGAAATAACATTGAAAACTCCATTTGGATATTTTCTGAAACTCTTTTGGAATGTCATAATAAAATTCACCTTGTATAACATTATAAGTAATTCCATGTGAATATATATCAAAAAACTTTTTGGATTAACTACAAAAATATTTTATAGTATCTCTCTTAGTCAAAATCATTCCCCATTTAGTCAAACATAAAGTTGTTCCCATAAGAATATATATATCATTGATAAAAAAATATGTATATGTAGATCCAAAATATGTAATAAAATAGTGAAATCTAGAAAATTTTAAATTCTAGTCAAGCCATATATGGAATTGGAATAATCTCTATCAAACACATGTCTCTCTATACCTATGTCCACCAGTCCTCATCATATAAAAATATGAATTCTTGTATCCAAGACATTCAATTACCATGCGACATGTAGCATGTCAATCCCATATATAAAAATCATTTATTCTCAATTCTCAAAGTATAGGCTGATCTAATCGATGAATACATCACATGTCATTTATAATTACGGATAAGAACATCACATATAACTTATTCAGATAGATATACTATATCTATGTGTGGGTACACACTCCCATGGTCTATCTCTATTTAGGGCCTAGATTTCATACTCAGCATATGAGAGGAAAAAATCATTCCTAGTTAAGATCCAACCAACGATATGATAAGAAGCATACCTAACCATATCCATATTATCTAGGTCAATATGCATACTTTTGTAAGTAGAGTATCAAATTTTAAAGGTTTTAATTATAGGTATCTCAACAACATCAAGTAATACAGTCTCAAATATGATTCATTCACCCCTAGTATACAAAATATGTCAGTATAACACTCCACGTGGTATACTTAGTAGGTCATGCAATGCAACCAAAGAATATCATTCTTTTTTTGACTAATGAACATATTTTATATATGTATACAATAATACCATTGATTCTAACCTTAAAATTTCTTTATAACCTATAATACTCCATGATGAACGCTGATTAGGGGTAAAATCAATGTTATGCTTTGAGAGGTCAATTATCATTGCACTTAAAAAAATGTATATTTATACATACATTTATGTATAAAACCTGAATGAATTCTAAAATATAGATTTCCTTTAATATGATACATTTTAATATTCTTAAACTCTTTAAAAATATTTAACAAAACAAACATAAGAATTAGTTTACCATATCATATATGATAAATATCCAGATCATCCTTATGATGGATAAACTTTCATGGTTTTGTTAACAAATTATATCATATGTTATTCATGTAACATCTATATGTGATCTTCTAACAAAAAATATCTAGTGAGAAATATATATAAATTAACGAAGTTTTGATAATAGTAATATTTTTTAATCACATTCCTAACTATTCAATTTCTTGAACATATTCAAACTTATTAACTTCACAAGATCAAATGTTATTATTTCAACTTTTGTTTTCCACTTAGAACTCATTATAACTTCATCATAATCATCTATGGAACCCTATTCCATCAAAATATTTCATTTAAATAATGAAACTACTTAAATTATTACTTATCTACCCTCGTAAAATATATTTGGTAAAAGTGAAAGATAACTATAGTTTTAGACAAGTATAATATGTTAGGAAATAGTGATATTCACTTTATATATGGTAAATAAATGTAGAAATCTACATTTTTTACCATAACACATCCTAAAACATTTAGTATATTATGTGGAAAATACCTTAACTTAATATTTTTGTTATCCATTATTTTTTAATTTTGAACTTCTATAAGTTCAAATGTACCCCTACTAGCTCTTAAATTCAATATTATTTTCAGAATATCTTTCTAATAAACAACACATACCTTTTATAATTGTAAATAACATTTATTTATTTTAAATAATAATATTAAACAAATAAATTTTTGTTTAAATATCACATATGGTATTATATATGTTTGAAACAATTAATTTTTAATAGAATAGTTTATCATAATATACCTTAGTTTGAAAAGAGGAACATATTACCTTGTATTTTAACAAACATCTAGATAAATAATTTATCCTGGATAAACACTTTTATGGACATATTCCTCTAAAAACATGTTATAGTAATTTATGAATCATAAACCATGGTTATAACATTAATCATATCATGGTGCTTATGACAACTCTTTTTTATTGAACATCTTCTATAATCACATAAGAGAAATGATAAGAGGTTATTTTTTTTACATAGATTCCATTGAGATTGATAAAATAATTTACATTAAAATCCTTGATAAAGTAACTATTTATTCCATCTCATTAATATAAACAATAATATCAATAAATTATTCCTCTTATTTTTAACTCTTGTTAATTTACTACACTTGTAAAATATACATTTGGTTCTACATACCATTAAAATTTGGAGAATTGATCTCTATGTAACCCATACCTGACATGGAAATTCCATGGAGTTTTCTAAACTTTATAAAGTATATAGATTAATCCTATTTTATAGAGTTATTTTCTATATTCTTAACAAACAAAGGTTTCAATGACCTTGATTGGCTTCTTAAAGAAACATTACGGAATTTTTCCAACCAAATTTTCATATTCTAGTTCAAACGTTTACATAATTGTACTATCTGTAAATTAATTTATAACACAGAAATCATATTCCGAGTTAATATATATTCCCAACACTATGAGAATATCAATTCATAATTCTTTAAATTAAACCTTATAGTTATAGCATTTTTGTAAAAGAAAATTAAATAAATTCCCTACCCAAAACAAGCCATTTTGGAGTCTCCCTTTAAAGCATGTTACAGAATTAAAAAAAATCATAAAAATTTTATAAACATTTTATGAACCACTTAAATCATTTTATATTTTATAAAAAATAAACAATTTTTAATACAATTGTATTTACCCTTATTTATAATTCCTATTTTTTGTAGGGTAGCCTCTGTATGCCCTTATATAGACACTTTTCATAAGGGTAATCAAATTCTAGATCCATCAAGTTAGGGTAAAATAAGACTTATTAATGATACATAAGGGTAGACCTCCAACTTGATCAATTTAATGCATTAGTTTCATTTACACAAGCCTTAAAAGATAGGTAATTACTTTATGAAAATTTTCCAAAACTCATTGCATAAAGTTAAAGCAGGTTACGCTTATGTAAAACTCTTCCATGTAAGGGTGAAATTAAAATTTCTTATTCTGCATAAAGGTAATTCATGTGAAGACATTTATATAGCCATATGAAATTATTGAACACCTTTATGTTCCCACATTTCGTGTACGGGTAAGTTATATGTTACCTTTATATAACACATTAAAAAAACAACTACCTTTACAGGTAAGGGTAAACACTGTTATACCATTACACAATACCTTTAGACATAGCATTTACATAGGGTTACAATACAAAATACCTTTATGTGAGCACATCACATAAAGGTATGTAGTGTAGTGTGTAAAGGTAATTTTTTTAAAAAAAATCTAGAAGGAAAAAAACTAAACTATTTTTTTATTTTATTCTTTATTTTAATGAACTTTTTCATGGATCTAAATCATGGTATCAATATGATACCATTGAAGGGTTTTTAACAAGTCTAAAAATGATTACCAGAACATGAATAATGGGTTTGAATCCTTGTTCGAGGTTCTCCCATGTAAAATAAATGAAATTTCATATTAAAATAAAATGAACACACAATTTAAACAATGTACCTTACACCGAATATTATATGAAACATCTTTAACACCATCACATGGTTTTGATAAAGATCACATAATCCCATCCAAAAAATATCCCATCTATTTATTGCATCCATTATTCCAATGATTCATCTAATGTTTTGATGGGATCTATCCTTCCTCTATGACCTCCTAGAACTTTTAATTCAAAATAGAAGTATGTAGAGAGTATTTGAGTATCATGGAGTTTCATCCAAGAAACATTGAAGCACCACTTCTGACTTTCATCAAATGGAAATGATATTTAAATCCATGATGATGCTTCCCATGCTACTACATTTACTCATTCATTTATAACACATGAGTAAATGCTGATTTTGAAACTCATGCATCCATTGTATGGATGAATATTCTCTTGTATGTTCTATCAAAGGGAAAAATCATTTAATTAAATATTATATGGGAATATAAAATGGTATAATCTTATGAAAAACATCAAACCAAAGAGTTACAACCCATGTGCACAAATATTTAATATATATATATATATATCAAATATATATAAGTATCTAGGGTTTATATCCATCACATCATGTGTTAGGCATATCTATGGGTTGCACCAGGTTTGATGGTGTGTTGAAACTAGAAGAGAAACGAGAAAAGATCAATTATTCCCCAAGGAAACCAAATTGGTCCTGAATTTTCTAGAGTTTATGTTCATTTTTCTTGGACCAAATGGGGATACAATTTACCTAGCTTGGGCGAAACAAACCCCACATGAATTAGATTTCCCAATGCTAGAACAAATAGCTTATAGGGTGAGAGAAATTATTAATTAAAGACCATATCTTGGGTGGATGCACACATTTGTTTTCATGGTATTTAGACCAAATGATAGGATTTATATACAATATAGGAGTGTAAATATGATTTGAATTAGAGACCCAACACCATTATAGACAAATATAGAACGACATGTACACTATTTATCAACATTGTGATTGGACTCAAGGAAATTCCTTTTAGGGTCATGTAACCAGAACAAGGATTTTACAATTTAACCTTATTTGGAAAGAATGAGAGACTATGCAGTTTAAATTCATAAAGATTAGAATATAAGGGAGAAAGGGGTGAAGTGTTTTATATAACTTATTATCTAACCATATGGTCTAGGAAGTATAGCCATGATTTTAGTAGGGATCGGTGGTAAGCCTCACAAGATTTTTTCTTTTTCTATTCATAATCTATCTTTTTCCCAAGTCATTAATAGGGTATAATTTGTGAGCATAGACTTGAATCTTTCTCATGATACCATTTTTAGGTTTTCAACTTAACAAGCCTTTTTGCCTCTAGCTTAAGGTGAGTTAGAGTTATTCCCATTAGAATATTGTGTCCTAGATTTTATGGTCATATATATTTGTCAAGAAAGTGATTTTTGTTTAAGGCCACACTATTTCTACTAGATTTATTCCTAATTTAATTTCATGGAATGTGGATCAAAGGTGAAACAGTACATATATAAAGTATAAAGACCCAAACCCAACATGATTTAAAGAACCCAAGTGTTATTATTAATCAACTTCTAGTGAAATGACATATAGTTTAATGTCATGATGCATGGTCCATGGTTTCTAGTTCAAGGTCATGGAACATGGACCAGTGGTGACTACTAGTTAGGGATTATCAATATTATACTAATAAGTGTATTTTTAGGTTGTGCATATAGGACCAGGGGTGAGGTGGAAATGATTAATGATGCTACAAAGAACCCAAACTACTCTGTAGTCAAAATCCAAACAAAAAACCCTCACAAGGGTAAATTCATTCAATGTAAGGTCATGATATTCAGACTGAATATGAGGTTCCCCACATAGAGAGTAGGAAGGGACAAACCCAACTTGAATTAAGAAGCCCTCATTTTAATATATGTTGACCTTAGGGGGGGGGTTAACATATTTTATGGTCTTGATGCATGGACCAAGGTGAGATACTCTACATGTAAGAGGAGGGGGTAAATCTGACTTGAATTAGAGAACCCACTTCGATTATATACTAATTCTAAATCACAATCAAATAGTCTAAGGTAATGATTCTTAGACTATGGAAAATATTGAGTTTTATGTTTATGAAAATTATAACATTTCTATCTAGGTGTCTCACCAACATGATGTGTAAAGGGTAAGTGAATCCTGATAAATGAGTTTCAGGAGATAATATAAGGTGAATTCAATGGGAGGCCTATAATGTTTCCTAATATTAGAGATTTAGTTATTACTACATGTATCATTTGTAATAGAAATTATGCCATGTTTAGTTATAGAGGGTAGTGTGATAGATGTCGAACACCAAAGGGTGACATCTTCTCAGATAAGGGTCCATAGTGTCATGATGTTTCAATTCATGGTATAAGGACTATATTGTGTTGTTTTACTTTATGTGGTAAGGACAATGTACATGTTGTTTAACATCATACAGTGATAATTAAAAGGAGTTTTCTAAATTTTATGGTTGTATATATTTGACCAAATGGGAGAGGTAGTTCATTCAATATGATGATCCAAGAAAATTCTAACATCGATTTAGAGTCTGGTGCTACACAGAAAAATTAAAATTGGTATGAACATAACATAAGGTCCCAATTCATAGACCTTGGGGTGTTGTAGTTTAATTTTATGTTTCATGCACTAAAAGGGGATCCCTTCTTGTAAAAATGAAATGAGTTGGTCATGTTGGGAAAAAATATACAAAAACCCCTAAAACCATGTGATTCATTCTTGGGGTGGGAAAGAAGGAGTATAAAAAGTCTAACCATGTCACATGAGAGTGCACAAATGGGTTGATTTGTAAGATGACTGGGGGAGTACCCCACGAGACTAATTTTATCTGCCAATATGTGTGAATGTATGGAGGGGTAATACCTAGGTCACACGATTCCTCCAGAACAAAGGATGGGGGAAGGGTGGTAAATCATTCCTTCCATAATTTGGACTATAAAAAAGAAGGGAAAATGTATAGAGTATGACTATTGAATGTATATTCAAAATTCAATTTACACTACCACATTGTTAGGAATAGTGTAGAAATATTTAGTTTAATCAATAAATTTGTCTTAAAAACATGGTAACTTTCATTCTCGTGCTAATAATCCATTTTTTTGTGTACCCTAGACAGGATTTCGGCCTTTAGAGCATCATGTTGTCATCGTTAGGGATTCTATTTGGAAAAGAAAGGTTTATCAAGATTTAGATTGAAGAATAATAATGTGAGGATAGACTGAAAGAATGTTTGAGTTGAGTACAACACTCTAGGTGATACACCTTCATGTTTTGATCAGATCACAGGGGTGTGAGAATACAAAAGAGAGTCACCCCCATCTCCTGAGAGTAGTACCATCTTGATGACATGCGAGAACAAGGAACAAAATGTGTGGTTATTGATTGTCATGATTAAAAAATGGAAACTTTATTTGTAAATGAAATAAGTCATCCAAGAATTCCTATGGGTCCCATAAGATGGGAATCGATCCATACATAGTTATTTGTATAAATGGTCAATAGGAGAATGGAACCAAAGGAATTATTTTCCAATTAGGTGAGGATAATGAGTAATTTTATAGTTTAAGTATCATAAAAAATGCATTAACTATGACGTTTATGTTCATGATGTTGGGACCATATTCCATGATGTTTAGAGTTGTTCAACGAAGCCCAATTTCTATTAATTTAAATCCATATAGAATTAACTTGAATATTTAGTTTAAGATTGTATGGTACATTGATCCCTCTATTTAATGTCATATGGTGAGGCTTAAATTCTATTTAGTTTAACATTATTCAATGAGGAAAAAATGATACATGATTTATCTTCATGAAGCTAGAACATGCGTCAAGTAGTTTAAAGTTATACATAATAGTCTTCTAATGTTCTGCTTAAATTCTTACATATAATACTTATTTCATGTGGTTTAAACATATGGAATTTACTTATATAATATATTTTAGCGTATTATTTCATAGACTCATTCCATGTAGTTTAAATTCACATGGAATGGTATTCTGGTATGTAGTTAATGTATTGAAACATATACTAGTTAACACCACATGATGGATATGAAATGTACTTACTTAGAAACCATTAATTGATGGGAGGTGTGATGTGGTCCAATCCATTGTGATCAATGAGTATCAACCATTAGATAAAACCTTATGAATGGTGAAGGGGACTTCCCCTTTGGGATTTATCATTGATGGATTTTTTTTGGTATCACTGGTGTTCTCAATGCCTAAAAAATCCACCCTAGAGGAATGAGTGAAAGGGAAACATCCTGTTGAAATCTTGGTCCACTCAATTTTATTGGACCTAGAGTCTATGCAACAAATGGATCATGTTTTAATTTTGATCTTCCTATTTGGATAAATAGGTTCATGATATTTTTCTGAGGTAAAACGATCATATAAATTAGTTTGAAGTGACAATAATTGAACCTCAATAGGAAACATGACTTATCTTCCACAAACATGAGAATAAAGAGTCTCTTGGTTGAAAGTCTAGTTCATCATAGGAAATGTTTATAGAGAATTTTAGATCTTTTCATTCCAACTCTTATTATTTTTATCCTCTATCTTCTATATAATTTTCGAGATGGTTTTATTGAACTCCTTGATCTGTACATTCTCCATTACATGATAGTGGGAATTTTGGTTGAAATGAATAATGTATTTGACATAGAACTTATTCATCGTTGTTGATCAGAAGTTTGTATCGATGTCTATGAGAATGGTGTGAGGGATCCCAAACTGATAAATGATGTGAGATTTAAAAAACATGACCACAAACCTGGTCTTAACTTCCTTGAGGGGAATGAAATAAGCTATGTTTGAGAATAATTCAATGAAACTTAGGTTGAATATTGATTTTTGAGTTATGGATGGAGGTTAGGGACCCACAAAATCATGTCCTGAAATATTGATACTCCATGAACACTTGGTGGCATAGATAATCACTAGAGGTTGATTGAAGAAGTTGGCATGAATCTGAATTGCATAACACTTATTCGTTAATTCTATGTAGTCATGGAACATGAAAATGGAATGAATATAAAACGAATGATACATTTTAGTGAATTACATTCCATTATAAGCCATGGTGGCCAAAAATTCTCCAAACCTTTGGATCTGATGAGTGATCTTTAACATAGATTGATGATCCCTATATGCACTAATATGAACCTCTTGCAAGAGTTAAGGAATATTATTTACTTGAATACAATGAGGAAGTATTCCATAAATTTTTTTCCTATATATTACCTAATATAATTTGGGACCAACATAAAGGATGAAATTTACTATGCACTGACAAATCTGATCTCGTTCAGCATGGTCTAACAATAGTGTTCTGTGCTAGACACATTCGATGAGGGGAGTCATCTAACCAGATTCTTCTTTTCCATGAGGTAATTTTAGGGGCCTTCCTAAGAAACACTAGTGGTGAGATGATTTACCTTATGTTCTTATTCATCAAAAGTGAGAGGGGTAATAACTTTTTGATGTTCCATTTTGATGGCCACGTATTCCAGATCTGACTTAGTAAGGAATGTAACCAAAATTTATTGAGTATAATCTCAATATTTCTAGGACCGTGGTATAATAATCCATTAAAATGGATGGAAACTGATCCATAAACTTTTGGGTGTGCTCAAGTAAAGGAACACTCTCTTAGTTCATGACTGTGTATTAACCATTGATTTTTTTCTAACAAGTTCAAAGTCACATTCCACATGAAACCATGGAACTCTAAATTCAATGGAAAAAACAAAATTGGTTATGAGAGCTTAGTATTCATCCTCACTATATGTTAAACCTTTTAAGAGGAGGATTGTGTATGGAATGTGGTCCTTTTAATGAGTGATAAAAACAACTCCAAGTCAAAACCAATTAATATTATAGTTATTGATCCTTCTTCCAATCAGGATTCGGAAGGAACTTCAGAAGTGCATTATCTAGTATACCACTACATGGTTGATATAAAAAATGTTCGTGTATGGTAATTCCACATTTAGGTGAAACCCCTTTGAGGTTGGGTGCATTCCCATGAAATCAGCCATATTTTTTCCCTTCATACCCTTAACATGGATGAACATGATGTTGAACTATTGAATTATCACTACTCACAACACCAATCATTTAGTCAACATGGGATGGTTGAGGATGCACTTCTGTGTGTCAATGAATTATATTTTTTGGACATCATAATTTTGTATATAATGACACAAATTCTAGACCATGAAGACCAAGGCAAGATAGACTTTCTCAAGGAGATATTACCTGATCTCAGTGTCAAGAAACATGAAGCTAAGATAGTATTGAATTTTCTCCTCATTCTCATTATTCATATGGACAATAGGGAAACTAAAGAACCATTTTAGGGTTTTCATATAGAAGACCATAGGTTTACCCTGGTCATGAAGCCTTAAAACAATTTAATGTATCAGATGCTTCTTTATTTCATCAAACAAAATCTAGAATTATTCTTCCCACTAACAAGTGATGCCTTTATTCATAATCTTAGTAGAGGGGTTCAATTTTCCTATCATATCGGAAACAAAAGTCCATATTTAATTAAAATACCCTTGAAGACCTAGCAGCTCACATAAAATACACAGATGGTGTATTTCACTGAGGTCTTTGATCTTAATCAGGTTGATCTTGATGACACTATATTAGAAAATAATGCTAAGAAATTTCCTTCGGTTAACCACAAACACACACTTCAATGGGTTCATCTTCATGCAGTAGACATAGAGAATATAGATAAATATATGAAGATCATTGACATGTTCCTGAATTTGATGAAATTTTACCACTAGATCATCCACATAGCACTCCACAATTTTTTTAATTATTGTCTTGAAAATGTGGTGCATGGTCCACATGTATTTTGCTCTATCATTCTTTAAGCTGAAAGGAATCACATGGTACTAGTAGGTACGTTAAAATTCCATAAACACCATGGTATCTTCATATTTGGGATCCATTAATATTTGATTGTACTCGAAGTATTTTTAAATGAGTGAAATGACTTATAAATTTATGTTTGTGTTAATCAGATATTTTGTGACTAGGATGGTGAATTTTTATTTTGGAAGATGGCATTTTTGTGCCATAATTGAATGAAAAATATGATTTTTGCATTATTCTTTCTGACTTGGATAATTTTGGTCTACCATTTGGGGTACTAAACCTATTTTATAGAGTTAACTTTGATCAGCTTACCACTTTATCCTCAACGATGACACCGTGGTAGGGACACATTTTTCTAAGCATCTGTTTGAATTGAATGTGGATAATGGGAGGGTCTAGCCAGGGGACAATAACAGATCATGCCCTGAAATCTCTTTGTAGTTCCACAAAAAAACATTATTATTATTCTTCAGGAATAAAAAGTACTGATCTTTTTTGTCGAGATTCATGATGGTGAAGATCAATTTTGGCCTTGGATCTTCCTCAGTATTGAGGTTCGCCTTTGTCCTCTCATTGATGGCAGTGAAGAATCCTTCAAAAGAAATAGGGGATTTATCAAAATCCACTTCATCACCATGACTATGAGAACTATAATGGGGATATTACTTCTTATTCACAAGTGACTGTAAAATTTAATTTCCCTTCTATGTGGGGCCGAAGTCCTTAGAATCATATTCTTATTTTTATAGTTTTGAAGAAACCATGTTGATGGAGGATAAGGCTCTTATCTTATGTGGTGTTCACTGATGCTCTTTATTTATGATTTAAAATTAATTATATTGGTTAACCTCTAGTGGGCCAATCCTACTCTGTAGTAGACATAGTGGAGATGCAAAATTTCAACCAAGGTTCATACTTTTGAATATACAATGGGAGTGGTATTTCTAATCTTTATAGGAACATTTAATTTGTTTGTTTTCTATAAGGAATCGGTCTTAACATTACATAATCTAGATTATTTACTATATAATTAAATTTCTTAAATTCCTAAAGAATTTTTATGTTTATAGTTTTTTAGAATTAGGCCTTAACTCTTACATGGAAAACCCAAATATTATAAAGTGGACACTTGTAATCAGAAACCATTTTTTCAAAAATATAAATCATTTAAAATTATACAGGTTTTAATTTTATGAAAAATCTTCTTGAATTTCAACTTGACTTATTCTTTGTTCTTACTCATCCTTAAAACTTATGTATAACATTTAAAAACATTGGATGAGCACAAAAAATCTTAGAAATGGACATAAAATTAAGAAATCCAATTGTCGAATAAGAAACATGAAAACCCATAAAATTTTTACCTTTATCAAAATATTATTTGATAATATAAAATTAATCATAACCACGTGAAAAAATAGACTTTTTTCCCAAATAAAATCATTAAAATCCATATCAATCAAATAGAAACCCTTTTAGGAATGTAAGAGAAATATATTCAAAACCTGTGTCAGAAATAATTAGAGCCCAGTTAAATCTATAGGAGAAACCTCCACAGTTAACCCACTCATTATTTCTTTCAATCCAAGGAACACAACCCAATGAATTAGAGATATATATCCGGATCACCCATCATATAAGCTATATCAAGATTGGCCATCATATAAGCTATATCAGGATCACCTATTGTATAATATTTAATGGGTTCACCCATTTTATAAGGTATATCGGGCTCAAACATCATAGTATATAATTATGAAGTACCATATCATCATTAAAATATTTTAATCTTGTACATTTTCATCTTAAAACCCTATAAAAACTCCTTTTAACTCATATGCAAAGCATTTTTAGATATTTAAATAAACATTCCTTTTTAAAAAACCATTTTCAAAACTACAATACAAAAAACAAAGGGAAGAAGGGTTTTTCTATGAAGAAAATATGGAATATTTTAAAGGAAAAAACATTAAATAATAGTTATAGAAGTAGGAAAATCCTTTGATAATAGATACATCAAAATAGAATATTATATTTTCCTTTTGTATAGAAATTCAAAATGCTCCGTATAAAATATGAAAAAAGAATCATACAGAAAACATTTGGAATAAATTAAAAGAAAGAGGCAAAATTTAGTTTGTAAATAATTTATTTCAATATTAATAAATAGATAAAGTAATTTAAATAATATGTTCTAGGAATAAAAAATATTTATAAAGTAAATCTTTAAAACAATTAAAATGGGGTTTAAGTTAGAGTGTCCCTTACCTCTAGTCTAAATTATCACATACACTCTTTATCATCCAAAATAATAAACTTATGTTAATTATGTATTTTATTAAGAACCATTTTAATGTTTATTATTCCTTTTATTTTATTTATTTCCATGTTATATTCAATTACATAATTCTTTAAGTTCATGATAGATGTTTTGACGATATTTAACTCAAATAGCCAAAATGAATTCGATAGGTTGAATAAAGTAAAAGAATTAATTATTCTGTCATATGTGGAATAATATTCATGAAATAATTATAATTTTATAAATTAATTATAATTTTAAAACCTACCATGAAATATGGTTATTAAAAATGAATCATGATACAATCCTAGAGATTGTAGGTCGAATGTACGCATGAGAAACATTTCCATTTTACAATGAAAATGATGGAAGGAAATTATATGTTATTTTATCTTTATATTATTATTTTTATATCATAAATATAACATTAGTAATTTAAATATACTTATATATAGAAATAATTTGATGTGGTCATGAAAAATGCATCACATCACTTCGTGGAAGTCGTAATCCACACGTGCGCACTAACGACGTTATCATTTTTCAATTTATGGGAAGGTATGAAATTAGATAATATATTATCATTAAATAAAGATTAATATTTAATTAATATTATATTTAAACATTAAATAAATCATTATAACCATCCTTGATAGGTGGTGATGGTAAATGAATTACATTTGTTCAAGAGTCATTATTCCACCATACACATGAACGATTGTTTCATTTCCCATTTGATGGAAGATAGGTTGTCCAATTTCCATAAAAAATATTAGAATACGGAAGATAATTTTTTGATTATTTCATCATTTTTTAATAGTATTTTAAAGAGTTATAATATAAAATTAAATAAAATTTCACAATTAAGATTTATACACCTTCTTTGAACTACCTTTTATGGTTTATAACAAAATCCTTCCAAGGATGGTATTATACAAAATCCAAGGACAATAGGAAATGGGTAAGAATGTTAGGATAGTATCTGGGAAGGTATTTTATGAACTAAATGGCTCTTGAAGTTTGGATAGGAGATAAGAGGGTGGGTCCTTTTATAAGTAGGGGATATGACACACTTGTAATTTTTTAAAATATTAAAATATATTTCCTTACTTAATAAAAATGGATCCAAAATGGACCATCTATGAATATTAGATGATATAGGAAGAAATGTTTTCATAAAATATAATTTAGACTCGTTTTTATGCCACTTTAACCCTTATCTCTTTAGTTTAACCCTTATAAACCTCTTTTAACCTTTATCATGCTAACAAATTTTTGTTGTTTTTAATATTTATTATGACTAAAAATTAAGTTAAAATTATTACCTAATTTTAATTGTGATTACTAAAAATATGTAATTCATTTTATTAAATTCAAATAATTTAAGTGGAATAATTTAATTTAAAATTAGACATGAAAAATTCAACAAAAATCACTTTTTTCAACAAAATGCCTTTTAAGTAAAAAAAGTTATACCAAAATTAAAGCATAAAATTCATTAAAAAGATCACAATTGAATTTTTTTAATAAAAAAAAATAATTAAAATTTAAAACTATCTCCAAATAGAATTTTAATTTTTAAATACTTGAAAATAAAATAAAATTTCCAATAAAAATAAGTATTTTTTACTATTCATTGAAAAATCAATATTTTTTTAAAAAACAAAAAAATAATACTAGGATAATTTTGAAATTATGGTTTTAAAATTTGATTTCATTTTTAAAAACAAAAAAAATATATAATTTGGAATTAAATATTTTAAATAAAACACTACAATTCATGAAATCCCAATTTAGTTAGAAATAAATCTTCTTCCTTTCGATTAAAAAATTACCTAATATTTATTTAAACTATATAACTATATAAAATATAATTAATTGATTTTAATAATATATTAAAATGATTTATCATATAATTACATGGGTTGTTACATTCTTCTCCCCTTTTGAAAATTATGTCCTGACAATTTTATTCCATACATAAAAAACAAGGGATATTTTTCCTTTATTACATTTTTTGATTCCCATGTTCCCTCATCAAATATTTAGATTTTCCAAAAAACCAGAAATTATGAGTTAAATTACTCCAAAAAACTTACTCTTTGTGATCAATAGTCTTTATTGGTTATTCCTCATAAAAATGTTTTCTTGCAACTGAACTACTTTAGGGCTCAAAAAAATATGTATTTGGAATGTATTTTCTTAAAAATGAAATATGAAATATGTCATATACCTGATATAAACTTATTGTAAAGTACAATTTATAGGAAAATAATCCAGATTTCTCTAGGATTTAATATAGTCCAATGAAATTTGGACTCATATTCCTTTTTTACCAAATAGCATAATACTTTTTCAGGGAGATACATTCAGGAAAATATGATCACCTACCTCAAAATAAGTATCTTTCCTCTTGTTATCCACATGGATTTTATACCTTCTGTGAGTAATCTTCATATATTGTTGAACAATATTCAAAATATCAACCATTTAATTTACCAACTCTGGTCCCAATAACTTCATATTTCCTTTGTCATCCCAACAAGCTATAGTATGACAACGCTTTAAAAATAATATCTAAAATGGTGTTATATGTATAATGGAATGAAAAATGGTATTATTAAAAAAACTTAACTAATGAAATATTATAATAAAAAATTCCCTAGTAATCCATTGAACTAGAAAAAACCATGTCTTCCAATGTTAGAATCATTTTCTAAAACTATCTATCCAGTTGAAAATGAAAATCTATACTAAAATTTAAAATCAACACCCAACAACTTCTGAATGCCTTTTCAAAAATTAGAAGAAAATCAAGGATCACAGTCTACTATAATAAATATACGAACTCCATGTAAATTGATTATATCCATGATATATAGTTTATAAAGATGATCTATAGATATAGTGTATTTAATGGGAAGGAAATTTCTAGATTTAGTTATTTGATCAATAATAACAAAAATCACATTATTACCTTGAGATGTATTTGAAAATCCCACCACAAAATCCTTTGATATAATTTCCCATTTCCACATTGGGGATGAAAAATTATAAAGATTTCCCTTCAAAAATTTTATTTCTACTTTAATATATTTAAATGATAAAAGCTTTATGGTAAATTCAACAATATCTCTTTTCATACCATCACATTAATAATATTCCTGAAGGTATCTGTACATCTTAGTGCTTCTATGATGAATGGTAAATTAGTAACTGTGAGATTCAATCAACAATTTCCTCTTCAAATAGTAATCACAAGGAAGGCTTATTAGAATGTGTTAACACCTTCTTCCTCAACATTAAACTCTATAAAATTACTATTCCTAACATATTCTACATTTTATTATAATAAATGACACTCCTTTTGATATTCCATAATTATATCTAATAGATATGATTGTACTAACACTTGAATAAAAATAGAGGAAGTACCTAAATGAACAATTTCTAGGATAAAAATCATCAAATCAATAACCAAATGGTTATATTCCAAAAATAAATGTAACAATATATTTTCAACTCAAAGCATCAACTACTTTGTTTTTCTAGTATGTTAATGAATCATGCAATCACAATCCTTAATAAATTCCAACGATCTTATCTACTACATGACAAAATATTTCTAAGAGAATATATACTTAAAACTTTTATGATATGTATATATTTCACACTTTACTCCATATAAATGGTGCTTCCAAATTTAAAAATCAAAAAACAAAGAAACTAATCCTATAACTTTTATAGGATAATTTAACACATGAGGTTTTAATTGACACAGATCATAAGAAATTAGCATATAATTATTCATCAAAACATAACCAAGTACCCTCAATTATACATCTCTGTAAATGAAAAATTCTCCATTTCTAGAGGGAATAACAAAAACTAAATCATTCACCAATTTTTTTTTGATTCCTAGAAACTATCATCACAATCTGTTGTCTAGATGAATTTAACTCTATTTCAAGTTAACTTGGTTAGTGGGGGTAGTTAACAAAGATTTTTTTTTCAAAAAACTGATTGTATTATCCCATCAATCCAATAAAACAATGAATATATGTGAATTCTTTAGGTCTTATCCATTATTCAACAAATTAAGTTCTAGTAGGGTCAACAGTTATTCCATCTTTATAAACAATATTCCCAAGGAAAGAAATTTTTTACCCCAAAATCCACACTTAATGAATTTTCCATGTAGTTTATTACCTTTTAAGGTTTGGAAAACAATCCTTAAGTGCATTTCTTGATCATCAAGACTCTTAGAATATACCAATATATCATTAATAAACATAACTGTAAACTTATCTAAATAGTTATGGAAAAATCTATTCATAAGATCCATAAATACAAATGGTGAATTAGACAACCCAAAGGGCATAACCACAAACTCATAATTTACATATATAGTATTAAACACCATATTTTGAATATCTTTCTCCTTTACCTTAAACTAATGGTATCATAAACTGAGATAAATCTTTAAATAATAATTTCCTCCATAAATATGATCAAACAGATCATTGATATATAGAAAATGATACTTGTTCTTAACAATAATTTTATTCAAGTCTCTATAATCAATGAAAAGTATGATTAGACCATCTTACTTTTTAACAAATAAAATAAGAGAAATCTATAGTGATATTTTGGGATGAATGACTCATTTATCAAGAAAATCTTATAACTAATTTCTCAATTCAAGAAGTTCTACTTGATCTATTAGATAAAGGGATTTTGAAATTGGTTTAGAATCAGGAAGTAAGTCAATAGAAAAATCAACCTCCCTATTGGGAATAATACCTTGAAATCATCAAGAAATATATACATATATACATTAAAAACCTAAAATCATTGATCTAAACAATATATCTCTTTTTAATGATGTGATCTAGGTAACTTCCACTACAATATAGAATTAATTTCCCAGCTTCTCAATATATTATCAAAGGTATGAAATTATTAAATATAACTTTCCTAGATCTAAAATCTATTTTAGAATGATAAATTGAAAAAAAAATCCATACCCAAAATAACATCAAACACTACTATGGGAATATTAATAATATTTGTAAGAAATACCATCCCACTAATAAAAATATGAGGATTCTTATAAATTTTGGTTGTTGTAATAATTCTATCCAGAGTTTTCACCAAAAGATTTATCCTTTTTTATGATATTATAATCCAATTTTACTAGAAAATTTATTACAAATAATGTAATTTGAAGATCCAGAGTGAAAACAAACTTTGGAATAATTTTAATAAACAAGTAACATACCTTTCACAACTTCATTAGACAGCCCAAAATTAACCATTGTAGTCGCAAATGATTTTTACACAACTTTTTTTCTTTCAATCATTATGCTTTCTAAATTGATTGAAAATTTTTAGACACACCTTAGCATAATGTCCCAAATCATTGAAATTAAAACATCCCAGAATTCTATAGATATTTGTTACCTCATTCTTTGTTTTTTTGGGACTCCTTTATTTAAATTCATGAGCCATATGACCAACCTTTCCACACTGATAACACTTTAAAGATCCTATCAAACATTCCCTAAAAACATTTAACGCACTGGGAACATGTTTGGGGATTATCTAAATATTTCTTTCATTATTGACTTGTTATTTCTTTCCACCATGACCACTTCTAACTCTTCTCATCTCAAGGAACAAAAGTGTCAGTAAACTCCATCTCAAATTTTCTAACCCAATGATAAAATTTATCATAACTTTAAAATTATCATGAGGCTAATTCTATTTGTAAACCTAGTTTCAATCCTAAGTAAAATATACTATTTTCTCTATCAGGGTCTCAAATATCATTTGGTGTGAACCTGACCAATCTTGTAAAAGTTTCTTCATATAATGGTAATGAATCTTCCTCTTATATCAATTATGTGAATTATTTGTCCATCTTGAGTCAAAAATCTTGGGGTAAATATTTCTCTAGGAAAATATTATAAAATTTATTCTATTCCATGGCATCAAGACCTTCACTTTCTCTGTTATTATTAACCAATTACCACCATTAATCAACTTCACCTTCAAAAAGATATTTTGAAAGAGATACCTTTTAATTTTTTGAACATCCCATAACTTCAAATATATTTTCCAAATCATTGATCCTTATTTTAGCTACCACTAGATCTAAAGTTACACCAAAATCTAGATGGTACTATTTTATTAAATGATCAATAATCAACATTTTCCTCTATGGTAATTCTTGTTTCTCTCTAACACTGATTCCACTACTATTTATAGTCTGCATGAACTAATCCTTCACTGTAATTAATTTCTCAGTTCTAATTCAAACCATTCCAAAATTCTTATTTGGATGGGAATTATCTTCTTAACACCTTCCTATTTTATCTTACTTATTTCCTCTATATAAAACAACTCTAAACAAATATATATTAGATGAAGCATCATGATAATATTTATATTATATATCATGATAACCATAAAATATAATCTTCTAAGGGTATTATTTTAACATTATTTAAACCTTTAAAGTTGTCTAAACCATTGATCTAACACTAACTACAAGTACCTAGCCTTAACATTACATAATCTAGTGTCTTTAGATGAGAATTAAATTTTTTTGATTCCTTAAGATCTTTTATATTTAGATTTTTATATATTTAGGTCATAACTATTATATAAAAAACCAAAAAATGATAAAGTGGACACTTTTAATCAGTATATATTTTTCCCACAATATAAAACATTTAAAATGAAACATTTTCTTATTTCCTAAAAAATATTCATAACTTTAAACTTTACTAATTTTTTGTTCTTAATCCTCACTAAACCCTTTGTCAAACATTTAAAAACATGGGATGAGCCCAATAAATATCATTAAGGGATATAAAAGTAATAATATTACTCCAATGAAAAACATGAAAACACAAAAATTCTTTACTTTTATCATAATATTATTTTAGAGAATGAAATAAATCACAACCACATAAAAAACTCAATGAAAACCATTAAACCCCATTTTATAAAAATTGAAACTCTTTTAGGAAACTTAAGATAGTATATTTATAACCCGTATCAGAGATAATTTGAGCCCAATGAAATCCATAGGAGAAACCTCCCTATCCAACTCCATATTTATTTCTTTTGATGACATGGAACATTACCCAATGCATTCGAAAGATATATAAAGCTCACCTAACATATAATCTATATAAATTCCCCAACCCTAGTATCCTGGAGCTGGTGGTTACTTTATTATATTTTAATAAGATACAAGAGATCACAACCAAAAGGGCCAAATAGTTTAGTAGTCTTGGTAGAATAGATACATACTTGAATTTCAATTTCATTATAAAACATAAAATACGACATATTAATTTCATTGAGAAAACCATTATTTCTTTTAGAGTGTGCATGTATATAAATCCTAACACATTTCATTGAATCCCTTGGAATGAAAACAAAAGAAAGGGGTGGGTTAAAATGCCCAGTACGGGTAAGAGTAAAACGAAATCTATCATGAATAAATAATTCATAATAAGTATGAGAAGGTAAATATCTAAAAACACATTTAATTTAATCAATATATTTTTCATGTATAATAATATGATTAGAATAAATTATTTTAAAAATAATGTTATATAACTAATAATATGAGTTAGAAATATAAAAATTAATGTCATAACTATTCAAATAATCACATGGAAATTAATAACTTATATTATAATAAGGTAATGAATAATTTTTGACAACATAGACATATCTTCAAGACCTTCTACCAAGAAATCCTACATAAATGGGAAAGGCCTTGTCCAAATACCCAAGCTAGTTTGTCTCAGGAGACCTACTGATGCATTGAGGGGCTATAGCAAGCCGTGTTAATCACTTACTAAGTACAATACATTACTAAAATGAAAAGGGAGAAATAGTATCAATATAAACATTCATATTGAAAAAAATATAATATAAAAATTTCAATAATTTCCCCAATCAATAAGCATAAACATAAACCATCTAAAGTAATATAGTGAATGGTATCAAAATAGTAAATCCCCACTAAAATTGATTTTAAACCATCTAGAGAAATAATAATGATGGTATCATTAAAATATATACCCATTATAACAAAATTAATGTAATTTCCATTGTCATTGATGAATATAAATACCATAAAATTTCATTAAAAACATTTTTGAGGAAAATTACCTTTTAACTTTGAAAATCACTATTAAAAACTTTCAATTTTCATAATTTATGAAAAAATTGTTTCGATTAAAAGATTCATGTAAAGTTGTAAATTAATATTAAAATAACTAAGTAGTTATGAAATGGGGAATATTTTTTACATGTTGAGTATGTTAAAACAATGATTCCCTTCAAATTTTTAGTAAAAATTCAAAAGGTACCTTGTTTGGAAAACAAAAAATAAGATTATTTTTAAAACATTTTTTAAATTAAAAAATGGTAAAAAATACCTTTAATAAATTATTTTATTATATTAAAAATATTATTTAAAACATTTTAAAGAAAATATGGATATTTAATAAAAAAATTGACTAAAGAAAGAAATAAAGTTGAATTTTCTTAAAATATTTTTTTCAATAATATTTAGTAAAAGTTAAATTAAATTTGTGATATTACATAAAATTTTAATTAATATCCATAGAAAAGTAAAATATATTGTTTTTGATATGAAAATATTCAAATATTTCCCCTATTGTATATTTTAATATAAAAAATCCAAAATAATGATGATATTGTGAAACAAACCCTTTCCACTTTGGTTTATTTTGAATTTTATGCCCCATGAAAGAAATAAATTTAAATGGATATGTATATCTAATATTTTTATTGATAAAAATAATAAAATAAATTTTTGATCAATATATACACAATATAAAAGAAATAACTAGTGAATATGGCTTGTGTCCCACAAAAATAAGAGTGATATGAAAATCCATTACCACTGGTATGATTTTCTTCATACATGTTTGAAACTCCTATATAATATATATATTTATTATAAATATATTAAATAACAATACTCATATATATATATATATCTTACCCCATGTGATTTAATTAAAAAAATTATCATCCTTTTATTAACAATTCTTTAATAAAAACACTATATTGGGGGATAATTGCTTCATATATCATGTATGTTTTGATTTGGTAGTTTTAGTCTTTGTAATTTGATCCCAGTTCCATAATATTATGAATTATATCCATAAAATAAATATAAAATATTTTAATCATATAATAATTTATATATTTTTGAAAATCTATAGATATAAAATTTTGTTACATTGTTCATGTAGACGGTAGGTTGTACGTGCGCATGAAAGCCGTTTACATTTTTTATGGATGGATTGAAATAAAGGAAGATAATAATTCAAAATTATAGAATCATTATTATATCATATATATCATATATTTTTAATAAATTCGCTTTACTAACATCAATGTCAAAATGAAAAAAATTGCATTGCTTTATTGAGGTGGTAGTCATCACATACACATGACCAATATTGTCATTTTCTAACAGATTGGAAGGTAAGAAGGTAACTATTATATTATAATTGCAGAAGTATAATTTTTTTATAAATATAATATATATAAATTAAATACATCATTTTATCTAGTCATGAGAGTCGGTGATGGAAATTAAATTAAATTAGTTCGCACGACGATAGTCCATTGTACACACAATCGACGATTTTTGTTTCCCATTTGATGGAAGAGGATATTGATATAGGCTATTTAATAAATATAATAGCATATCATTATATGTTATAATTTTTTAATTATATTTTAATTATTAATTTATTAATGAGTGTGGTAAGAGTAAGTAAAAAAGTAATAGTTTACTGAAGACAATTACCAACTCTTAGAAAAACCTCATTTGGATCTTTTATTAAGGACCCAAGGGTTTGTATTTTGGGAGGACCAGAAGCTCTAGAACATGGATAAGGATATTTAGGAGATATTTTTCCAAGTTTTGGTCGAGATAAAAATCTTAATAGGTATAAATAAGTGAGGGTAGGAGTTTTCCTTTTATAATTGGGGGGGGGACCTTCTTGAAAACCGTTTGGAAATTTCCCAAAAAATACAAAAAGATAAAGTCATTCCAAAGGAAAATGATTCAAAATCACCTTATATTTTAGTTTTGGATGGTATATGGTCTAAATATAACCATATAATAGGATTCTGACAACTTTTATTGGAAAAAATACACTATTATTTTGGTTAACCCCTAGTAAATCTATTTTAACCTTAATCAGAGTAATTAATTTTTATTGTTTTTACTATTCATTATTTACGAAAATTATGTTGAATTAATTATTATTATTAAAAATATGGAACCATTTTATAAAATTAAAATAAAAGATGTATCAAAATTTAATTTAAAATTAATCCCACAAATGCATCGAAAGAATGGTTTTCCAAAGGAAAGGTTTTCTCGGGTAATAAAATTTTTTATATTAAATATAAAAAATAAAATTTATTCCAATGAAAAAAATTAGATTAATTATAATTTAATTGATAAAATTTTACTTTAAAAGTAATATATAAAATGAAAATTTTTATAATAATTAACAAATAAGGCAGTTTTCAATAAATACCTGTATTTTTTAATACTTCTTGAAAGATTAATTTTTTCACAAAATTCTAAAAAATCACTATAAGATATTTTTGAAATTCGGATTTCAAAAATAATTTTCAATTTTTCAAATAAAATTTCCAAAAATTGGTAAAAAAATAATTTTAAATTAAGTGTAAAAAACATGACGAAACCACTTTTATAAAAAAAACACATTTTTTAAGCATAAAAAATTATTTATTCTTATCTCATTATTTGAAAAAATATTGGATGACTGATAAAATATTTTATTGAATATGTAATATATAAATTTTTTTAAAATAATTCAAAATTTATTATTAATTTAATTTATTAAGATAGAAACACATTTAATGCATAAGAACAATCTTTTATAAAAACATTTAATTTAATTTAAATTGATTTTTATTTTAATTTATAATCAATTGATAACCAATGAATTTATTTCATACTTGTGTATAACATAGAATTTTCATAATTTTTTTACTATTCATACACTACAATCCAAAAGATATGTGATAAATATCACATCAAATAATAATATTTTAATACTATATTGTCGATATTTTAAAGTAGGGGTTGCATGTAACACAAGATATAGAATAAATAAAATTTATTTAAAGAGGATTGTATTCTAAAATATCAAGGTGTTACAAGGTGTATTGGGATCACCCATAATATAAGTTATATCAAGCTCACTCGTCACCATATATAATTCTCAATTACAATATAATAAACAAAACATTTTAATTTTGATCCTTTTAAACTTAAAACCCTTAAAAATCAATTTTGAAGATATATGAAAAACATTTTCAGATATCAAAAAACCCTTTACATTTAAAAATCCATTTACAAAACTAAAATACTCTAAATAATGGGAAGAAAGTTATTTATTTGAAGAAAAAATATATTTTTTTAGAGGAATAAAAACATCAAATAAAAGTTTCAGTGGAAGGAAAAGTCATTAATTCCACATATATTAAATTGAACTTTCCTTCATTCCTTTTATATATACGGTCAAAATATTCCACATAAAATACATAAAAATGTTCCTTTTAAATACTTGAAAATAAATTTTTGTCAGACATAAAAATTTCATTATAATTATTTTATGTCTATATAAACACATCCATAAATTAATTTTAATAATATGGGCATGTAAGAAAATATTTAGAAAATAAATATTTAAAACATTGAAAATTAGGTTTATGTAAAAGTGTACCTTACTAGGAGTCTGACTCATATTGTATAATATTTATATTCATGAATAATAAAATTATGTTTATTATTTACTTGATTCAGAAAATTTTTCATGTTTCTTATTCCTTTTATTTTATTTATTTCTTTGTTATATTCAATTACTTAATCATTTAAGTTCATGTCAGATGTTTTGAAGATATTCAAATCATATATTCCAAATGACTTTGGTAAGATGACTATGGACAAATAGGTAATTATTACATTATCTCCTTTATAATAATAATGAAATAATTTTTAATTTTATATATCATTTATTATTTTATAATCAACCATGATATATTTTTATGAAAAATGAATTATGTTACAATTATGGAGATAGTAGGTCATACATATGTATAAGTAACATTTCCATTTGTTAAAGAACATATATTTAAGAAAGTAAGTATTATATTATATTAATATAATTATTATTATATCCTAAATATAATATTATTTATTTGAATATACTTATATATATTTTTCATAAAATGTATTCATGAAAAATGAATCACAACATTTCGTGGATGTGATAATCCACACATACGTACGAACAACGTTATCATTTTTCAATGGAAAAAAGTTAAGAATGTATATGATTTATTACAATTCCAAAAATGATCAATATTTAATGAATAACATATATATATATATATTAAATGAATCATTATTTCCATCTTTGATTGGAGGTTATGGAAAAAGAATTACAACGGTTCGAGAGGCCGTATTCTTCCATACACACGAATGATAGTTTTGTTTCGCATTTGATGGAAGATGAGATGAATATAGGTTATGAAATTATCATAAAAATGTATTAATATATTTAATATAATTATTTTATTATTTCATGAAGTTTGAATAATATTTTAATTAGGTATAAGAAGAAATAAAATGAAATTTATTTATTAAGAACTGTACCTCTTATCCGAAAAACCACTTTAGGTTTATTACTAAATCCTTCCTAGGGTTGTTTTATAATAAAAATAGGGACTTTGGGAAATGGGTATGGAATTTAATATGTGATTTGGGTAGGTATTGGTCAAACAAAATGGATCTTTAAGTGTGGAGATGAGAGGAAAGGGTGCGTCCTTTTATAAGTGGGAGAGAGAAAACACTTAGAATTTTTAAAAATATTAAAATATATTATGGTTTTACTCAAGAAAATGGAACCAAAAAAGACTATTTCCAAATATAAGATGACATAGAGTCTAAATATGGGTATAAAAAAGAATTTATACATATTTTATTTTATTTTAACCATTATCTCTTTATTTTGACTCCCAGTAAACCTATTTTAACATTAATAGTAGTAACAAATTTTTACTATTTTAAGTAATATTTATGATAAAAAATTAAGTTGAACTCTTTAAATAAAACTAATTATTCTAATTAAAAATTAAATTTTTTTAAAAAACAAATCAAATAATATAATTTGTATAATTTAATTGAAATTAAACACGCAAATCATGATGAAAATGATTATTCCACAAAAATCCTTTTTAAGTATAAAAATGTATTTATACCAAATTCAACAATAAAATTCATTTCAAAGAACATAATTGGATTTCTATTAATCAAAAGGAGATGAATAATTTATAAAATTATCCCAAAATATAATTTGACTTTGTAAAAACTCAAAATGAAAAACAATTTCCAATTAAAAGCAATATTTTTCATTATTCATTGAAAGATAAAACTTTTCCGATTATTCCCAAAATTTTATCCTAAGCTAATTTTGAAATGACTAATTAAAAAATTAAGTTAATTTTTTAAATTAGAATTATATAATTGGTAACTAAATATTTTAAATAAATATATATAATGCATAAAAACATAATTTGGTTAGAAATAAAGGTTTTTTCCTTTTGACTAGAAAATTACCTGATTTTATTATAATGTATATAAATATATAAAATCTAATTAATATATGTTAATAATTTAATCTATATTTTTTACTCATCATAAAATTATGATTATTATAATAATTATTGAGTTTCATAATTTCAATTATCATTTTAACAAATGAGAGATTTCCAAATTTTCCTAAGTGTGCATTACTATCAGACAGTGAATTACCACCAAGCATGTCTCACTACCAAAAAAGTCTCACCCTAAGCTTGTGAAACCATCAAGAAGCCTCACCACTGGGATGTAAAATTGTCTATGTACTAGGATGACTCACTGTCAGCATGAGTCGCCACCTGAACGTAATTTTGATAATGTATAGAAAAGTGTAATCCTCAGACAAAGACTCACTAATATAATGGAGTCACTGCTGAACCAAGGATTCGGAAGAGTATCAGAATGACCTACTAATAGAAGAGTCACTACTAGAATATCTCATCCCCAAACTCAGACACTACTAGACTCTAATTTAACACCAGCTTGACACACTACCAATGTCTCAATTTCAGATCAAGACACTGTTTTAAGGAGTCACCACTAATGAATTTTCACCATTCTAAAGACTCACCAATACAATTTTAATTTATTTTGAATTAAATATATGTAATATCCAATTTATTTAATTTTATGCTCAATATTACATTAATGATGGTTCTTCAATTTCTCAATAGAGATGCATTAAAAAATATGTCACTTCTAAGTATGAGGAAGAAGACTATCTGAATGATAATGTGGATTCTCATGTTGTTTTTGTTAAAAGTCAAAGTACAATCCATCATTAAAAATAGAGAGAAGTGGATATATATGTGTAGACCCCGAACACAAAATAATATATTCAAATTAACATAAATTGGGACATAGTGAAATAATTCGAAGAAAGATTACACTACTACACTCAACTAAGGAATCTGAAGCACAATATACATCTATGTCCATCCTATAGTCAAGAAAAAAGAGTTTATGACACTATATTTTTCTGAAACTTATGAAACATGACTTGAAACTCTATTTAAATAAGATTAAAGGAGTCATGATTTTCACTGCTTATCATATGAAGAAACACTATTAATTATTATAATATTACTTTCTCTATTTATTATTTATCTTCACTTTAAGAGTAGTGTGTGTATACTTTGTTTATTACATGAACATTATCTCTTTATTTAAACTAGAATATAATTGATATCTTCTTATACTATATTTGCGTCTATTTCCCATGTGTTGTGGTAGAGGTCTGGTTGTGACCTATTTTATATGTACTCCCACGAATACTATGGAAGAGGTCCCCATGTGGCCTGAACAGTTGTCAAACTGTTGTAATACTGAGTCCATGTTGTCAGTCAACGTTTATTCTTATAAAATACTTGGAATATGGTGATTTACAAGTGGAGGGGCCTAAGTATCGACTTGAGACTGAACCTATAGTATTCATTTCTACAATGTGATTTATTTTACTTTATTTATTTTCTTTAAAATTGTATCTATTTTAAACTGGAAAAAACTACTACTTTGATAGTTAGTTTTAATTATTTTTTATATAAGGATTTTATTGAGTAAGTAGATTTCAAAAGTTAAAATAGTTTTCATAATTTTCTTAACTGAGACTTCATCAATATTGGAGAATTATTTTAAATTATTTAAAACTTATATCAAATCTACTATTTTAATAAAATGGTCTATTTTATTTTAATTGTGGGATTTTATTTAAATCTATTTTAATATAAATTTTTATTGGGTATTCAATTAACCACCCTATTGAGATACTCACTATGGCCTACATTTTGTATCAAAGAGTTGTCTTTGGTATCAATGTTTTTCAAAAAAAGTCAATTGTGATTTTAGTCATTATTTAAAGAACATAAATTAATGTTAGTTTTAAATTAAATTATTCTAAATGGATAATAGACATGAAGGTTCTTCTTCTAAAATAACTCCTTTTTTCAATGGAAATAATTATGCTCAGTAGAAGATCAAAATGAAAATGCATATAGAGAGTATGGGTTTTGAGATTTGGATTGCTATAGAAGATAGATATCAATTACCATATATTGATAGAGTTATATAGGATAAACCTACAATTATTGCTTGTAAAATTATTGCTTGTAAAACTACCTTTGAAATATATGATACACTAGCTATTTTACATGAAGGAACAAAAATGTTAAAGAGATGAGATTGAATATATATACTATTTAGTATGATACCTTTAAGATGAAACCTGGTGAATTAATTTCTCACTTGTATCTCAGGTGTAATTGAATTGTGAACACCATGAGCTCACTGGGAAATCCAGTGTCTGACAATGACCATATCATGAGACTACTCAAATGCCTTCCTGAATGATGGAGAGGGACAAGTGTTTCAATTACAAAATCAGGTGACATCAGAAAACTACCAGTCAAGGAGCTGATTGAGAAACCGATGATGTATGAATAATAACTAAAATTTCACCAAGAAGAGGATGATAATAAGGAAATAAATTCATTAGCTTTCAAGTCTACTACATCCAAGCAGATAGAAAAAGAATAGGAAAAGATATAAATTGAAAATTCTAGTGATAGTGAGTTTCCATATGATAGTGATGAAGAGATGGATCATCTAGCTAGAATATTTAAAAAGTTCTATAAGAAGAATAATTTTTTTAGAAAGCCTAGTTATAAAGAAAACTATGAAAGCCATGGTAACTAGAAAATATATTTGGAAAAGGAAGATAATACAAATGAGGTAACCTACTATGAATGCAAGCACAAAGGACAAGTTATAGTAGACAGTCCAAAATTAAAATACAAAAATAAATATGAGGGAAAAACAAAAAGTTTAAGAAATCAATTAAATCAACATGGATTTCCTCTAAGGATAGATCCAGTGACAAAAACTCTACTCTTGAATAGAATTCTAATAGATCAAACATGTGCTTAATGAAAAATTTCCCTTAGTTGCCTGCTATATCTTTGGTATTAACTATGCTTAATGATTATAATTATGAAAATGTACATAATGATTATGACATGTCTCAAGAAGAAATGTGTGGGTATTGAATAATGTTGTAAAACACTTTTAATAAACATAAGCATAAATATAAATTTCATAAAAGATAGCTTACATTAAATGTCAATACTAAATTTGATTTATTTTTTGAGAAAGAAGAGAATGAAATGTTATTAGAGGACAATACTGAACTTAAATTTTCAAATGAACAACTGAATAAATATTTAGAAAATTTTTCTAATGGTACAGAAAAAATTACAAGGAATTATAGGTTAACAAGTTTCTACAAAATATGTTACTGGTATAGGATAACAACCTGAACAAATAAGAATATTTTAGAGCATATTTTTTCATATATTTAAATCTTAAAGTTCTACAACCATTTTTTTAAATGACATAAAAATGGGTTTATTTCAAAAATATTTTTTTTTGGAGACCTATTAAAAAAATGTTGGTTCATAAATCCCTGATTACTAACACATTTGGACCCAAAAAAATTTGGGTACCAAAATCATTTCTTGTATAAATTTTGCATTTCTAGGGGAAGTGTATGAAGACCTATAGTAAAAGTATATGGTACTTAGATAATAGATGTTTAAGGAATATTATAGGGGACTATTCTAGCATTAAGAGCCTAAAATTTTTTGATAGTGGTCATGTCACATTTGGGGATAATGCTAAGGGGAAAATAATCATCCTAAACCAAATTAGTAACATTAATTCTTTTTTAATTTCCAAAGAACTATTTCTTGATGGTTTTAAAAATAATTTTCTTAGAGTCTAACAATTATGGGATTATGGTTTTAATATTAAATTTCATTCTAATTCATGTGATTTTTTGATCCAAAGATGCTTTAATTGTTATTTCTTTAAGGAATTAAAATGTTTATGTTGTTGATCTTAATTCATAGATTTGTCAAAACGTTTCCTTCTTGAGTGCATTTCATAAAGAATATTTCATTTTTAATAGGAGACTATAATACTATAATATTCACTCACATATGAATCCTACAATAAATTTTTTAGTAAGGGATCTACCAGAACTTGAGTTCTGAAATGAAAATTTTTTAACCCCTATCAGAAAGAGAAACGACGTGATATTTATTTTAAATCAATGAATTAAGTTTCAACTTCTCATCCTTTTGATTTTATTGATAATAATTTATTTATACCATATAGAGTTTCATGTATATATGAAAATCACTAATTTTATGTACTAGTATATGAATTTCCTTGGTATACATGGGTTTTCTTTTTATCTCACAAAAGTGAATCTTATTCTTACATTACCAAGTATTCTAGATATGTGGAAAAATTAAATGGACTTAAGATTAAGTCCTTAAGAAGTAACCATGGTTTTGAATTTGAAAAAAAAATCATTAAATATTTTTTCTCACAAAATGGATGTAGTCTTAACTTCTCTACTCCTAGTACCACTCAACTAAATAGAGCTATAGAATGAAAGAATATAACACGATAAGAGATATTCCAAACCATGATTAATTAATATGACTTACCATTCTACCTATGGGAATAGGATTTAAATATATACTATTACATAATAAATAGAGTTCTAATTAAACATATCTTGAAAACCCCCTTATTAGCTTTGGAATAGTAGAAATACTAAGGTTAATTACTTTATACTATTTGGTTGCAAAGTCTTTATTCATAATAATAAGGATAATCTTGAAAAAATTTCCTCTAAAAGTGATGAAGTTGTTTTTCTAGGTTATTCAACCTCCAGTAAAGCCTATAGAGTTTTCAATAAGATGACCAAGCTTGTGTAAGAGTCTATTCCCATCAAATTTAATGAGACAGATCCACATGAGCCTGAGACCTCTTTAGAAAATCCTAAGAATGATTTATCATATTTGAACGTAAATTCCAAATCAACTGATTCTACAAAGAAATAGTTATAAAAATCATATAGTCTTGAGGAATTTCCTGAACTTCTAAAACCTGAACATATACAAGATCCAGAAGTGCCCATCCCTACTTTTTCTAGAGCTATTAGGAACCTTAATTACTATACTTTATATTCTTTAGTTGGAGACCAAGATATAGGTACATTGAATATAGATCCTCTAATAAATCAGGTATAACATCAATAACTCTTTTCTCATACTGAACCAAAGAACGTAAATGATGAATTATGGGTAATGGAAGTGAAAGAATAATTAAATAAATTTGAGTGAAAATAAGTAGGGGAACTTGTGGATAGACCCAAAGATACCTTAACTATAGGCACTAAATGGGTGTTTAGAAACTTGGTAGATGAATCAGGAACTATAGTAAGGAATAAGGATAGACTAGTTGCACAATGGTATAGTCAAGAAAAAGTAATAGACTATGAAGAGACCTTTGCACCATTAGTCAGACATGAATCCACTATAATACTGATTTCATATGTTGCTCATCTAGATTTCAAACTTTATCAAATGGATGTTAAGAGGGAATTTTTAAATTTGAATATAGTTGAGGATGTTTTTTTTCAATAACCCCGAGTTTTTCCCAATCTCCATTTTCCAAATAGATATTTCAAATTGAAAAAAGGTTTACATGGTATCAACCAAGCTCTTAGATCATAGTATGATAGGCTCACCACTTTTCTTATTTCAAACTAATTTTTAAAAGGTATAGTTGATCCTATTATTTTTATAAAATAAATTTCCAAATATGTTTTATTAGTAAAAATTTATGTAGATGATATTATTTTCGGATCTTCAAAAAATTATTTATGTTCTAATTTTTGAAGAATGGTGAACAATTAGTTTGAAATGAGTCTAATCGGTGAACTAAAATTCGTTCTTGGTTTTTAGATTTTTCAAAATAAAAAATTTATTATTTTAATTCAATGTAAATATATAAAGGATATTTTAAAACCTTTTATGTTGATATCACTAAGAGTGGTGATACTCCTATGAGTACTACCTGTAATTTGGATCTTGATGAAGCTGGGAAACGAGTGGATCAAACAAGTTATAGATATATGATTGGAAGTATTAACTAATTGAATTCTAGACAGCTAGATATTATGTTTATTAGGTGTATGTTTTCTAAATTTCCAGAAAATCCTAAAGATTCACTCTTAAATACTTTAAAAATAATTTTTAAATGCCTCAAATATACTACCAGTTTCGAAATGTTCTATCCAAGTGGAAAATCATTCAATTTTGTTAGCTATTCAAATACTGATTTATTGGATGTAAGTTAGTAAAAAACACCTCTAGACCATGTCACATTTTAGGAAAGACTCTAGTTTCTTTGTGTAGTAAGAAAAAAATCATGTTACAATGTTTACTGATAAATCTGAATACACAACAGTAGGTAGCTAATGTGCAGAATTTTTTTTGATGAAACAGACATTACTGGACTATAGATATCAATTCTAACATGTTCTTATAAATTGTGACAACACAAGTGTTTTAAATATTTCTATGAATCATATATCACATTCTAGAACAAAACATATTAACAAAATATATCAATTTTTGAGAGATCAATTCCAAAAGGTAGATATCACTCTTTAATACATTGGTATAGAACATCATCATGATGATATTTTTACTAAACCTCTAAATTATTAAAGAATGAATTACATAAAACATTAGTTAGGTATGATTAGTTTTGATTTTAATTTAATTTTTTGGGACTCACCATTGGGTATGTCTCACTATTGGGTATGTCTCACCATTGGGTGTGTATCACCATTGATACATCTCACCATTTAAATTCTCACTGTTGAACTTCTCACCATTGATACTTCTCACCATTTAACTTCCCACTGTTGGTTTTATCTTGCCTTTGTTTATTTTTCATGTTAAGTTTTAAACTACAAGTTTTATTTTATTTATGTATTATATAATTTGATTCAAATTTTATTCAATGTTTCAATTTTCAATAATTATTATGATTCTATTTTTTTTAATCCCCAAATCCCAAGTGATATAAATTTGGAACTATTTATAGTTTCAATGCACTCTTTCCTCATCCCTTTTCTCTCTAACCCAATTACAAACTTTCCTTTCCCAACCATTTACTAACCTTTTCCTTTTCCTGAACTAGCAATGATGATCACCAAGGCCAAAGTGAAGTTTCCTTTATTGCCTTCTTCGGATGAGTTGTATCCCATAATAAAATAGAAAGGGGAGATTAGTCATCCTACTAAAGTGGAACAAAAAAATACTATGATTTAAAAGAGGTTGATTATTCCTAAAAATTAGGTTTTAGCTGAGGGGTTGTTATCTATTTAGTCTTTAGTTTTTTAAGTTATACACAAACAAGGATGGATGGAATAATTTTCTTTAAATGAGAGACATTTTTATCCAAGGTTGGTATACAAGTTTTTCCAGTATGTGGAATTATATTTTGATGACGATAGTGAAGATTGGGTATGAATCCAAGTAAATGATCAGAGAATCAACTTTTTTGAAAATCAGTGGGATGAATGTATGAAATTTCTATATGAGGGTTTCTTTAATGATTATCAAGGGACTATACCAAAATATAGTGATGGATTCATATATAAATATTCCATTACTATGTTTATTGGCATTGGAATACTAAAAAATACTCGTAGCTTCTGAGTTAGATGGTGAATTTCAGTTAGTTTTCAAATTCATACAGTATATGTTGTGTACAATGAAGGGTTATTTTTCAAATTTAAGGTATCAATATTTCAATTTGTAATTTCTTATGAAAATATGATATAATATAAATCTTTGTTGATACATTATGATTCATATATTGGAAATGACTAATCCAACATCGAGATCCAAATCCCTAATCTACCAGAAGACCATTTCTGCTATGTTAAATGAAAATGGTCTTATTACTAAATATAAAGAGTTTTTTGTGAATTTTGGTGGATTCTATATTACATAAATAATCATTAGAATAATTAAAATCATTAATAACCCATGGAAGAAACAATGAGTAAATGATGATGATAATTTTTTATGATTTTAATCTAGTTGAACAAACATCGAAACCAAGAGATATTGTTAACCCAAGACTGGAGCCTGATGAGGTTGTGGAATGTTATGAAGAGGAAGAAAAGGCCATTTCCTCTAGATAAAAAGAGGAGAAGGAATTTTCTATTGATGAGGTATATGACCCTAAGATTCCTCCTAGATCTCATGCTATTTCATATGGATCACCTAGCCTACCTATGTCTCTACCTAAAGAGGGAAAATCTTAACGGAAGTAAGTGATAAAGATTAAACTGAAGTGTCTAGTGAAGAATAGTCCAAGAGAAGTTAAAAATATAATAATGATAATTATAATGATAATGAAGAAGAAGATGAAGAACATGGATATAATGATGATGATGGAGGATAAAATCTTTATGGTTCCAATGGAAAAGTTAGAAGAGGGGTGTTGAGATTCTTCAAGATCATATTACTTATCCTTGAGGTTCTATTTCCAAATTAGAGGAGAGGCTTACTTTTGTTGGTGAAGTAGATGTTACTGCCATAGAAGAAGAAGATACTTTAGTTGTGGGGGGGGGGGAATCTCCATGTCTTTAAATTCATAAAACTTTTGTTATTGTTGATAGATATGATGTATCTCTTACTAATAATAAGACAGTTTTATATTCAGTTGTTATTGAGTAGATGAAAGTCATTCCAACTGTTGAGCAGATAGTGGCCAATAAGAGAGTTGATGAATAGGTATAAGATGATCCTATTGTTGATAAAAATGTTTATATTTAGTTGATTGGTGTGGCTGCTACCATTGATCCATTAGTTGGATGAGCGCATGGAGAATTATCCTACTTTTTTTGATAAAAGATTTGTTGAATCTACTATTATAGTGATATATGTAGTTATATCCATAGTTTCTGAGTCTTCTTTTGTTAATACTTATGATAGAAAGATAGACCTAATGTATGAGAAGTGAGGTTTGTTTCTTGGAAATCCACAAAATAATGATGGACCTCCCATTTGAGGTGAAAAATATCCTTAAGGATCATTAGTTGATCAAATTTATATTGTGGGGTAGCTAGAAATATTTCATGATGGGTTTATCGGACATAATATTTCTAATCCTAACATCCCACTTGTTCCAGTCCATATGGTCACCGAGGGTGACTTCAATTATTTTGGAGTAAAGATGATTTCATGTTTTTATAATATTTTGTATAGTTAAACACCACTTCATATAAAGTTAAGTGAAAATGTTGCTAGAAATTTGTTTCATTTGGTGGTTAAAAAAATTTATCCTAAGATGATGCATGATATCCAAGAAGTTGAGATATAAAATACAAGGATGTTGAATGAGTTGGATGCCATAAAATCTATTGTGGATGAGATACAGTTTTATTTTTCTGATTCCATGGAAATCTTGATGGAAATAGTTGAAAATATTACATATGTTGCTTCTAGTTCCAATTCTTCACCTCCACATATTTTTGATATTGATATACTCATATATGCTTTCAGAGAAGAAATTTTTTCTACTAGTGGTTCTAGTGATATACCAAATAATCCCTAGGAAACATTAACAAAGATATAGTTTAACAGTTATCATGTACTCATGTTAGTTAAAGAGTATGTGAAGGATATGAAGTCTATCTAAGAGACAATAAAAAATCTATAATGTAATATATGTGAAGAATATTTACCAAGCATGAGATGGATGTTAATTTAATGTTCTTGGTAGAAAATATAAGGATGCCTCAAGTTTACCAATCCATCAATGAATAAGTCAACTTGTTAAAAAGTGATGCCTCTCATTATTTATCATTTTATGGAATAGAATACATTCTTTTTCAGTGCTATGGAGTGAGGAGGAAAAATTATCATGCATTTAATAAATCTTATGAAACCGTTCTTTCATGTGAATGGAACTGCTATAGTGGCTTGTGAAGTATTTACTATTACAGAACATCTTACTCCTCTTACTAAAGATCTAGAGCAATTCATACCATGAGTGACCAGATATCTTAATGATCCTCTATCATCAAGATTCCCACCTTTTTCTTTATCTCCTATAGAGGTAGTTTGGCGTCAACAACCAATCCCAATCAGAGAGCCTCATTCTCTAACTAGTGTTCCTACATCCCTTCCTCGAACCCTTTCTGTATCTAATATTGATCCTTCTACCTCAGATAACGACAAAGGAAAATAACCTCTTTACCCTTCATCTAATACTTGCAAACATTTATTATTGGACTTGTCGTATTTGATGGTTTTTTTTTTGTTTTTTTGTTTTTGAAAAAAGGTTTTCGATGTAACTTTATTCCCAAACTAGAGTCGGTTTCTAATGAACATTTTATTATTATTATTATGTTTTTTATATTATTTTCCTACTCTATTATCTAGTTTGTTATAGTCCCAAAAAGGGAGAATGTTTTTCAAATTTATTTATTCCTTTTATAGTGATATTTCATTAATGCCATATATGTCTTATTTTCATTTCATTATCCTTATATACCTTATTTTTTTGTGTAATGTTTTTCCTTTGATACTATGTGTTTCAATTTATTCATTTGTTCATTTCCTTATCCTTGGTACTGTATGTATAAACAATCATGATTTACATATGCTTCCATTAATATAAAATTCCATGATTTGTGATCATCGAAAAGAGGATATTGTCGACCTCCTTGTTTTAATGATCAAAAAATCATGATTATTATGATAATTAATGAGTTTCTTGCTTTCCATTATCATTTTATCATATGTGACAGATTGTATAAATTTTCCAATGTATGGGTCACTATCAGACAATGACTCACCTATAATCATGTCTCACCACCAACAAAGTCTCACTGTCACCTTGAGACACCATCATGAATTATCATCACTGGTATTTAAAATCGGTTAAGTTATAGGATGTCTCGCTATCAGAATGATTCACTGCTATAAAATAATTTTTAAAAAGTATGAAAAAGTTTCACTATCAGAAAACGACTCACCAACAGAGTGGACTCAATAATAAACCAATGATTTTGAAAATTACCCAAAATACCTACCATCAGAAGATTCACTGCCAGCCTGTCTCACTGCTAGAATAAGAAACCTCCAAAATCTAAGTCACCCCTATCCTGATACGCCACTAGTGTCTCACCACCAAATTAATAAACCATTCTAAGGATTCATCACAAGTGACTTGTTACTATTCAAAATAATCTCCACTACTATTTCAATTTATTTTCAATTAAATATATCTATTGGCTAGTTTATCATATACAATGCTCAATATTATTTTAATGATTGTTCCCTAATTTCTCAATATATATAAATTTAAGAATATGTCAGTTCTCGGTATGAGGAAGAAAAATAATCATATGCTCATATAGATTCTCATGATGTTTCTATTAAAAGTAGAATCAGACACCCTCATGAAAGATAAAGAGAAGTGGATACATATGTGGAGATCCTGAACACACAATAAGTTATTCATGTGCATTAGAACTGGGCCCTAGTGCCAGAAGTTAAAAAAAATATTACACTACTACACTCTACTGAGGAATCTGTAGTGCAATATATATCTAGGACCTCTCTACAATGAATAAAAAAGAGTGTATGAAATTCTATTTTGTTGAAACTTCTAAAAAAATACTCAAGCGTCGGTTCAAATCACATTTAAGGAGTAATGAGCTAAATTTCTTATCATACTGAGAACACAGTTTTTTCTTATACCATTACTTGCTATGTTTTTTATCTATCTTTACTTTATGAGAAGTGTGTGTATACTTTGTTTATTACATGCACACTTTCTCCTTCTATAAACTTCAAGATAATTGATATCATCTTATACTCTCTTTACTTCTATTTCCTAAGTATTTTGGTATAGGTATGGCTATAACATGATTTATCTATACTTCCAAGAATTCTGTGGAAGAGGTCCCTCTATAGCCTATATAGTTTTCATACTCTTTTCATACATGATCTAGGTTGTGGATCAAATTTTATTTATATAAACTACTTGGAAGCATGTGATTTCTTAGTGTAGAGGACTAAGTCTCGTCTTGAGACTTAACCTCTTGCACTCATTTCCATTGTGTGTTTTTTTAATTTATTTCTATTCTTTAAAATTTTATATGTTTTAAAATGGATGAAAAACTGCTACTTTTTTAGTTTTTTTAATTAGTTTTTATATATGGTTTTTGTAGAGTAAGTTGGTTTCAAGAGTTAAAATATTTTTCATATTTGTTTTCACTGAGACCAAATCAATATTTTATAAAATTTAAACTTATATAAAATATATTATTTTTACTAAATAGGTTGTTTTATATAAATTTGGTTATTTTTCTAAATCAATTTTAAAGAAATATTTATTAGGTACTCATTTCACCCCCTCTTAAGATACTCACATTACCAACAAAATAACATATGAAAATAATTTATTCTAACATTACGTAGGTTGTTACAAGTAGGATGTGTTTTTAGTATAACCCTTGAGGATAATAAATTTTTTCCTAAGGTTCAAATTTTTTTCTTCTAGATACTGGATTAACAGTTCAAAACTACTCTTAATGTATTCCTAGGGATCTTTTGAGGTGGTTGTCATCTCATTGGGATTATTGACACATTTCGATCCTTCGTAATGGGGCATATTTCCTTCCCTTTTTTAATACTCAGAATCTAGGTAGTGGGCGTCACATAAATCGGAAGGAGATTCATTTCTATGGATCACTCTCACTCAACCATTGATGAAATACTTGATGCACTGGTGATATGATTAATGGATGATTGCATGAAAGTGGAGCCAAGGACTTCTCGGTAAGGCATTAAAGGTGGTGTTTTATGAGACCACTATTAATTTGATATTGGATACCAAATAATCAAAGTAGTTTTTTAGCATGATCTTACCCCAAATATTTTTCTTCATCTTACTATATTCCAAGAGAATTAGGTCAGAAATGGTTGTATTAGTCTATAACTTTGATTATAGATCATTTGATCTAACATGATATTGATCATAGATATGGTTTCCACTTAAAATTAGTGTATTTCAATGTTTTTAGGATTTAAAAAATGTTATAAATCGATTATATACACCTAAATAATGAAACCTTCATCTACCATGAAGAAGGATATTATGACGTAACACTGCTTGTTCTCTACTTCCTCTTGTCATTGGGCTTCTACAGTAGCCACCTCAGTATCAAAATGGAGAGGGATCTTCTGAACCTTGATAAGGGATTCACAAAACACCTTTTATAAGTGGACCTCATCTAGGATTGAGATTCAGGTTCAAATACAAGTGAGGTTCTTGAGAACATCATACTTTTGATCTAGTGGCATGACTTTGATCCTAGGGGTTGATCCTCGATAGGAATTGTTGAGGGCCCGACTAGATGAGGTGATGGTTCTTGACTGGTACCAACCACATTTTTTATCAGTCAAATGACTATTTTTGAACCTTGGATAGGAATGGATGAGTATTAGGTGGTCGTGGCTAAGCCAAATAGTCATCCAATCAGATAGGTTACAGAGGCCCACAAGAAGATTTGTCCATGGAGTGCTTCTTCTACTAGTCCTGAGGAAACACTTCTTCTATGGTATCACTGTGATTGATAAAATATTTAAGTATATCTCCCAATGTATTATGATTATTAGAGAGAAATTTTCCTTTTCTTTGAGAGCATCATCTATAAGTGCTCGGAGGATCAAACTGACATGCTTCATCACTAGGATAAACATATTGATTCAATAACCTAATAGAATTAAAAACGGTATAATAAACTCTTCATCAAAGGAGTACTATATAATTAGATATGTGCATGAAGTCTATAAGGGAACACAACTTATTTGGCACTACCAAAGACTGATGATTTTCCTTTCATTTTCGATGCTGACTCTTCTAAGACAAAGAAGGATGTGGTGCTGATAATTCCACTAAAGGATAGGAGTTGACCATGAATGGTGTTGGATGATTTATCTTGGCATGAATGAACCCATTGGCCTCAATGACCTGCTTTTAAGCTATCCAATCATTAAAATTCTAATCTATTCTATCGAATACTTGTAGTTATTCCTCTTAATATTCATCATCATAAGAGGTGATAGAGATGAATATAACATGCAGTATAGGATCTATAAATTCTAATATTCCATGATCTACTAATTCTTGGTTAAATTTATTGAAGAAAAAACACTTTTTAATGGTGTATCCATGGAATTTTTTTAGTGTAAATAATTAGGATGGTTATTCAAGTCATCATCATGCATCTTATTGGTTTCTAGAAGCATGATCAAGTTTCTTTCCATGTCACAGATGAATAAACCAGTGACTTGTTCATCACAAAAGGAGTGAACCCTATTATTTAACAATGTGAAGTAGATTTTGGGTGATTTTACATGGAGGGGGCCCTAAAGAACATTCCCAGAGAGGGTTTGTGCTTTACATGGCTTATTTTATTAGGCCACCTGAAGTCAAATCGGTTTAGGATCAAGATTCTGTCAGAAAAAATCCATTTACTCTCTTATATGATTTCATACTAGATATGGAGGTGGTAATGAGTGATACTATTACTTTTTTGCTACATGGATTCCTCAATACACTGATCTGTCTTCAAAAATTCCCAAAATCAAATTGGATTCTTTAGGGAGATGAGGGTTGGGAAAAACTCATCCCAAAATTCTCCATTAAAATCACCAAAAACTATTGTTGGGAAAGTTAGATGTTTTGGGAGTATTCCATGAATTTACACTAAGTGATAATTTTTGGGACATTCTTATCATCTCGCTACTTTCACTGGGATATTTCATTAAAACTCATCCTTCAGGGGGTTAGGCTGAACTAGTAGAGGAATATTGATGATGATCCTCCAAGATGGTGATAGATCTTAGTTCCAGGTGGCTATACCAGAAAAAATAAATAACCCATAAAGATTTAAGCAAATTATAAGATCTTGTAAACCTATTAATACTCTATAATTCCAAACATAATACCACATTAAGAGGTAAAATGAGCAAGATGTTTCATCAGGACACTTGTACAATTGAAGGTGGTAAAGCTAAAACTACAAAAAACTAGTGTCAAAAAACATGGACCACCCATGATGGGTGAGAATTTCTTTGAGGATGTACCTATGATTGTTAAGTCTCTACTGATTTTTGCTGAGTGGTGAGAGAATTGATCACATCATCATGGGGTGTTGACATGTGTCTTCCCCATGACTGGTCGGATGGATCATGATACATAGAGGGTACACTCCAGGGGTGGGAATTTAGGTCCTTCCACCAAAGAGGGAGCTATGGGGAATAATATACTATGTATTGGGTGAGAGGATCCACTGGTTTTTGTCTTTTTCATATGGGTACAAAGACCTACTTCGGTGATGGTGGATTGACCGAGTACTATTGGACATCGAGATTCTATAGAGAGAATTATGGTGACATCTTGTTCATCCCCATGGTTAGGGAGGTATCCTATGAAGAGATTAGAACTAATATACTTTTATCCCTCAAGGTCATAGAGAAAATTGGTGACCTTGTCATCTAATTTGGTTGCCTCAGTAGTTTCAAAATCATAGGAATATTTGACCACTCCACTTCCTTTATTAAGGTATTTATTAATAGATCATGGAAGTGGTACCTTGGTATGAATTATGAGGCCCATTTCCTATATATCTTGATGGGTTTGGAAACCAATAATTGGGTTCAAAATCACTAGCAATACTATCAGGATGGATCATCCTCATGGACCACATTACCAGGGTAATGATCCTACTCAATAGGTGTATTAACCATGATAATATTCACCATAGGGGTAGTTAGTGGTGAAGAGTAGATTCCATAATCAAGGTGACCATCTTGAGGACTCTATCATTGTTGTGGGATAGGGTTTACCTAAAGGTCACCATACTTCCCCAACCTATAATTTTCACATGGGGAGATTCCTCTTCCATGATCTAAAGTGTAACTCAGAGACTTTTAGTAAAATCCCATTGGAAACTCTAGTGATACCCATAATAGTCAAGATGTGGGGCCATTGGGAGCGTTGTGATTTCAATGTTTTTAAAATACTGATATAGGGGCTAAAGGTGATCATAAATTCTTGGGTTTATCACCTAACATCCTTGAAGTCAGTCGAACATCACCCACAAATTCTTCTGGAGACATATTTCATTATTTTCAGTAAGAAGATCTTGATCAGAGAAGTGTGGGGGTGGAAAGTTCCTAGAACATGTCCGGTAATATTCCAGTGGTTAATATTTCACATATTCATTAATTTTCATTCTCTTTATTAGGAGGGTAGTCATGTTATTTGTCACCACAAGATACCATATGAGACTCTAGGTAAGCTCATGGAGAAAGTTATGTCGACCCATTTTATTATTATTTTTTATATGGGAGATACATCATCTGAGACATCCTTCCTTGGAATAAGAAGGTTTCTTTTGGAGGTGATTCCAAATTCATCACCATATCCATGTAAGATATAGGGTATACAACTTATTGTTTGTGATGGAGTTAATTTATTTCTCATAGATCAATTTAATGTTGTTCCACATCAGAGAGTAGCAAACCAGACACTGACATCTCTCCCACTTCAAGGTAATGGAATGCTTTAACATAGGGAGGATCTCCTTGATGATATCCTATTATGATAGTGTTCATGAGATTCAAACCAACATTTTACAAAAATTGATTGTGTATTGATCCCAACCTATCAAATATGACTCCCTGTGTGGTGGTGACGATGAAAGGGGATGCATTGAAAGTGGTAGGGGTAACTTAAGCTATTGGAGTAGCTTCTTTTGGAGAAGTATTGGTGACCTTCCCTCAATGATGTTATCATACATCCTAGACTAAATATTCAAGTTTAGGGATGTGATCAACATGCATGGACATGTGTTTAGTTCCCTTCAACATTATGTGATGCCAAATAGTGACTTCCCTCCTTGAAAACTCTATGGTGGCTACTAGTGTTTCCATAGCTTGAACATCCCATACCTCCTCAACATATGGGAAGGTGTTTTCAGTGTGCTTCATGGAAAAAAACTGTAATATGTAGTAGTGTAATGGGCGGTGGGGTCATAAGGTTATCCCTATTAATGGTGGTGTTGGTGTGGATACATAGCTTCTAGGTATTTACGAGCCACCTCCCAAGTGAGGATGACTCCATCCTACTCATATCAATGGATGATTACATTTATATCCCTCTCTTGTGTGAGTTCTTATGAGGATATGGGGTGTGGGAACCCATAATCCATTAGATAGGTGGTCATTACAGCTTGATAATAAACATTTAGTACCATTGTGTGACTAGTTCTTGCACACCTATGTTGGGTTTTGGTGGTTAGAGTGGTTCACTGAGAACGTAGTTTTAAATCTCAGATTATGGAATGACAGAGAGGGGTCCTACAGAAAGATCATTGGGATGAATAACATGATTTGGAACATTTTTATCCAATCATGTAAAATTAATATAATTTAACATACATATAATATGACAAAAAAAACACATTATATATTATTACATAATTAAATAGTTGTCCTTAGTTAATTTTTTATTGCATACTAAATTAAGGATATGAGATGTTAAAAAATTTGGATAAAAATGGGTTATAAAACTACAGGAAAAAATAATAACTAAAAAAATAAAATGAAACCAAAAAACAAACTAAAAAAAACAAAGTGAAAAAATAAGATTAGAATAACTGGGAGAAAACAAAGATGCTACAAAATAGTTCCCATAAACCAAACAAGTGGGGAATCTAGTGACCATTACATAGGATTCTTATGATCATAACATAAGGAATCACATTCTTATCACATGAGGCATATAGTTCACATTACACTAGGTAAATAGCATAGAATTTTCACCTAATGAAAGGGTAGAGACATGACATGATCATCACCAAGGCTTTGTATTCTCATCACATAAAGTTCCCTAGGATCATCACCTAGGGTAAGGTTTTCGATGCATCATGTGGGGGTGCCCTAGTCTAATTACATAGGACCTATTGACCTCATCACACAAGATAGGGGTATAAATACACTCATCATGTAATGTAGGATCAAATGTCTAAAGTCTAGTGGGATCACTTCCACATACACTCATCATGTATAGATTGGTCATAGGTTATCATCCAGTGGTGACAATCCATATATGTTCATCATGTAATGGAGGGAACAAGTTATCATATTTTGGAGATGGTACATATATATTAATCATGTAATAAAGGGAAAATGATAACATCTAGTGGGGATGATCCTATAGTTTTAAGTCCTATGTAGACTTTGGGTGTGATTTTTTGTGAGATTTTTTTATATTATAGATTCACAATCAGGATTTCAAGATACCAGCTCTTGAGGGGGAGATAAAATGGTGATTATGTTGGACATAAACTCAAGGATACATCCTATATATCATACTATAAAATTGAAATCAAGACCTATATAGTTTGATTGGACAATTTAAGTTCATGTTGAATGACGATAACATATATTTTATCTTCATGCAGCATGGTTGCTCGCATCTCAAAATGAATGAAAGTGAGGGATGGTGTAGGGATTACACTTTGTGATACCCAAAATATAGGGTTCATGTCATTCTCATCACATGATGAATATAATTCACATCACTTGAGTCATCATAGGCTCTCCACATCTTGTATCCTATGATAAGATAATAGGGTAAGGTACAGTTTAACATCTTCCACTAAGGACACCTATGTTGTGAACGGGAAAAAATGAGAGGTTGAGGGGGGGCTACGTATTAAGTTGACCAGTAAGAGAATGGATCATTTGGTAAACAATAGAAGTTTCCCATGATGAGAAAATTATTAGGGATTACACATAATATGATTCCTAGGGTGCTACTCAAGAGTTGAGAGAACATGAGTGGTTGACAAGTGTTTTGCTGCTCAACCAATACTAATGAGAAACTGGCATGGATTTATCCCAAACCCCAGTTTATGAAAAGGGATTTAGAGTGGGATTGTATATTCATAATAGAATAGTGTAAGGGTATTAAACATCCTATGCTTGATGAAAAGGTATTGTTCATCAAAGGCTATGAATTTGGTCATGTATATTGCATGTACATGAGAAATGTCAGATTAAGAAGCCGCAAGTCCCATGTGTACTCAACTTTCATGAAACTATATTTAAAGAAATGAGGTATTAATTGGGGGACCTTATCTTTGAGTTCGTGAATGTTGAGTATCGTGTGAAACTCATAGATGCATGATACTTTGTTCCCCAGAATAGGTGGTCTGCAAAGATGACCAAGGTGGGGAAATAGTCAACGAGCTCATACCTAAGTGGTAAGGGCTCCTACATGGTATCCAAGAGACCCAGGTTCAAAACCTTGTGGAGGTGAATTTCCAGGTACTGTAGAAGTTATGGTTTTGTACTATAGCAGCTGGAACTATTCAATAGATTTGGTCCTTTACGAAACCGGTTTGGGCTTATGGGTCTGAAGGGCCTTCGGGTCATCAAAGGCCTTTGGGCCATAGGGCCTTCAGGCCACAAAGACCATAGAGAAGCCCAGTTCACACAGAACAGACCCCATAAGAGGATCAGAGCAACATGAGTAGCAGCCACCAGAAGTAGAGCTTCCCGGATTGGAAGAATGAGAGGGAATGGTAGCCACCATTGGGACTAGGCACAATGTATCTTTGTATAGGAAAATTCTAGCCAATCAGAAATTCAAGGTGGGGATCTAGGTGATCAATGATGCAGAAGATGGGGAGAGGCAGTTCTAGTGGGTTGGGCCTACGGGTCATGTAATGGGAATGGTATGCCTCTGGGCCTTTAGGTCATGTATTTCGGGTCGGTCGGGCCTTGTTCTTTGGGCCTATAGGTCCTGTACGGGTTCTCCTTCAACCCTTAAAAGGGGGAATATCCATAATAAAAAAAGAAGGCCTTTGGGCCATTCGAACCAAGGTGGGGGAATCAAGCATGTTGGGAGTTTTGAAAAAGACGGAGTTGAATAGGTATTTTCCCTCTACTAAGATCTATATTTTTCATGGAAAGGGGTTGTGTAAAATAATATAAAACAAAATATAATACATTTAAAGACTTATATAAAGCTATTTCTACAAGTTTCTTTCTCTTTTTAATCCATGGGGATCTCAGGTTGTGTGAATTTTTGGAGGATTTATGTGAGAAGAGAGACTTACCCTTCGACATCCAATATTCCATCATTAAAAATTGTGTTTAACTGATATTTATATGCCTTAGTCTCAAGTGTAATGACCTTTCTCACATTTTTGTACGTTTATAAAATTGGGGAGTTTTCCAACACCTAAAGTTATTGATTTTCACAACTATGAGTTCGGGGATATTTCTTTATTTGTTATTTTGTGGAGGGATCGAGTGTGTGAATAACTCTATCCTTAAATAGTAACTCTAGTTATGGGTTCCTACTAATTTTAGTTGCATTAAATTATTCCATTTTATCTATAATTTCATTTTATGACCATATTTCCTCTTGATTCCTTCTCAAGATTGTTTCTCAATGTAATTTATGTATGTTTTCAATGACAACATCATATATGGTATGTGATGGATTAATGTATAGGGTATGTGTCTACATGATTTGTGATGGCTCTTGGTTTTACAATTCATGTGTGTGTGATATATAGTGAGTTATGTTTAAAGAACATAATTATATTTCGGTTTTAGTGACTATGGTTTCCTATCGGTGTACTTGCATGGGCTATGATGGATTGAGGTATATTTCCAGATACATGGGTTTTATTGGATTTCATGTTTACTAATTGGTAATGGATGTGATGATATGTGGTTTAAAATGTGTGTATGAAGTGTAGGACGATGTTATGACCTTGATATATAAACCAATTCCAGTATGAAATGATGGGACCAGCATAGTAATGGGGTCGGTAGGGATGAGGCTTGACCCATATCAAAGGTGACTTGATAAACAGAAGGTATTTCAATATAGGGTGTTTGGTGTTGGTAAGATATAGTGACAAACTAATGGAAATGTCCATGCATGCTACCTTTTGATGGAACCAAGAATTTAGTAGCGGCATGAAAGCCTCTGAAATTTAAATTTTTTTCCAAAAATCTAACATAAATAACTTTATTCGAAATAATGATTCCCTATTCATGTTAAGGATATCATTTGAATTAATTTATGTATGGAAACAAAGTCAATACAATACCTCATTTAACTGCATGATCTTTGTGACATATTCTTTTATCTAGATATACATAGCTCAAAGACACCAAAGTTGATACACTCTAGATCATACACATATTTAATATAGCTCCGTGAATTTCATAATTCAATTTCTGGGTTCAAGATTAGATGATAAAAGGCCTTATGTCACTTCTCTGATTACCAAGAGATCATGGAATTGATCCCCAAACATGGATCAATATGATTTCAATATATCTCTCTCTAGAACATTGAGATAATGGAGGGTATCAGATAAACTATCTAAAATTCATTAAAATATAGATCCATACAATTCATGGCTCAAAATAATATTAAATAGTTAGGTTTAACTTACTGAAATTTCCCTTAAACCCTACATAATTTAAACCTATAAAATGATCCCAAAACATCATTAATAACCATGTAAACATGTTATATTGGACATTATTATTTCACCACTTACTAGTGACATTAAAAACATCATGTGAGAATATACAATCCATTAACGTATCTTGTTCCTCTTGTAATTATTTAATAAACCTTGAATGATGTGACATTAATCCAAAAATAATACTTTATTGTATTAACTTTTATAATTAAATAAACTCATGAATACATTGATATAAAAAATCAATTCTCATTATTCACAACCATAATAATATAATTATATTTAATTATATTTTTATCATTCACTTATACTCTCACTGGTCCTCACACATGGGTCCCACTTCATCCTAAAATTCAATTCAACTAAACTGGGGGTGCCTATGAATAAACTATGTGTGTGACCTCTAGGCCCTCATATCAATAGTGGTGAGTCTAAGCCATATAAAAATATTGGTATCTAGAAGTATATAATGACACATGAAGTGATAAGAAGAATTCAAATCTATGACTGGAAACTGTGAACACGTATAGTTTAATATAATCCCTTTCTCTCAACATCTAATTCAAGATGTTTTCTTCACTTATGTCATCATACTATATGCTCAATATATCTTTATTTTACTTTTTAGAAATGAACACTTCAATAAAAAAGCATTTCCATTGAATTAATAACGTAGGTTCATTTCGATCAAAGGGATTGTGACATAATCTTCAATTAAACTTAGAAGGGAAAATAATTTCATGAATTTTTCATTAATGTCAGACCAATCTTGACACATCCAACTTATCCTACTTCCCAATGAATATATAGAGTCACAATTTTCATCAATACATCAAAGCATGAAACTCATTATATGAATTAATAATAATATCATGGCTAATTACCAATACACATGTTTGAAGATAGGGACATCCAATGACGCATAGAACATGTGGATTTTCTGCTAGAAAGTCAGTTCAAGTAACCAACTCTCTTGAAGATTACTAAGGGAGAACTCCATGAGAGGAAATATCAATATTTTAGGAGCCCACACCTCTAATAGATTGTATAATATGTTTCTAGTTACATGATTTCATTCAAACAAATAACATGTATTTAAGAATACTGTCATAGTCCTTCAGGGTTCTCATCATATCGGGGAACTGCTATGACCATTTAGTGCAACAAGTATTATAAGAGAATTTTCACATTTAATGTCACACATAAGAATGATCATGATGTTATAGGAACATTATTAATATTCAACACTATTAATATATAGTTAATCACAATTATAAAGCCATTGGTTTTAAGAACCCAACTCCAATAGATTCCCACTTTCACTAGAGCCAGCTACTGATGACTCAATCTTCATGCACTCATAAGATATTCAGGCTTCGGTTTGATAATAATTTTCTCAATAGGTTCACTATGTTTTATTATATGTAATATCTTCTTATTATTACCTCACACAACTAAGAAAAACCCTTCAATATGTGATACTTCCAATGTATATGCTTCATCTATTGATGTGATCTAATATCCTTAGCTAGAAAATGGTTTTAGTATTATCCCAATATAGTGTGATAACATCATTACTATATGGTATCGCATCAAGTTACTAGACAACGTTTCATATCCAAATTTATTCTTTAGCTATATTTGAAGTTACAATACACTTATACTCTGATAATAAATCAATGATCACAAACTACTTTTTTCTTCTCTAGATCACAACTCCTCAATTAAGGTAGAAGACATGACATGATAGTGATTTCAAATAATATTAATATTTCTAGAAAATAGATTTTGTATATAATATGAGGGCTAGATACTTATCTCCTCCATAAACTAGGAAAATATCCTTGTTATTCCTAGTGTACTTTAGGATAGTCTAAACAATAGTATAATTTTGTTCTACAAGATATTCTTGATATATTCCTATCAGGATCATGGTGTAGGTAACCTCAAACATGTTGCATAACATGATATCCATTGGTGGAACAAATCACAAAACTTTTATAAATTATACTCATCCTATCTCTCTCCACATGTTACTGGGGGCATATCTTATTGGAGAGATGTATACCATGTCACATGGGAAGAAATCCCCTCTTGGATTTTTCCATACCAAATATCTTTAATATCCAGTCAATGTTTATACCTTAACTTAGTGAAAATTTACTCTTATATCTGTCAAAATTTATCTTGATCGCTAGAATGTAGGATACTTCACCTACTCTCTTCATGGATAAACATGTGTTCAACCATGTCTTAGATGACTATAGGAATGGTGTCTCATTCCCAATTAGTAATATGACATCAGCATATTCTACTAGGAAAACAACTATGTTCCCACTAATCCTCTTGAAGACACACAACTCACATTTATTCATTATTAAATAAAATTCCATTATGAATTTAAATAAGGTAATTTACCTAGAAATGAAGTCTTTTTTCAACTCATAAATGGATATTCAAATCTTGTAAACCTTATGAGAATTTTTGAAGCCATGAACCCCTTTTTTTGTGTCATACAAACATCCTCTTCTAGATTCTTAATATGGAAGGATATATTTAAATATATCTTCCAAATATCAAAGTATGAAAATATACTTTATAAAATAGAGTTCTAATGGATTTAAATATAGAAATTATAGAAAAGGTTTCGTCGTATTTTATGCATTGATGTTTTTAAACCCTTTAGCCACTAGTTGGGATTTATAAATACTAACTTTAACATACATGTAAAATTATTCATAAATATCCATTTATGCCCAATTGGATCTACATCTATTATAGGACCAACTAGGACCTAGACATGGTTTTTATATATGTAATCTATCTCATAATTCTTGTATTCATTCCATATTAAAAATTTTAAGCACTCTATTACTTCCTTTTGGGACATAGGTTCATCATTGACAACGAATAATTAGTCACCATCCTTGGTAACAAGAAAACCATATATCTCGGTTTCTATAACTACTCTCATAATTCTTTGTAATAATTTTTTTTAGGAACATCCTCTTTTATTGGGACTGGTTGAACTTGTTCCTGTGCCAACTCATGTGCATCTTAGGCATCTACTTCATTGAATTCAATCATTTTCTCACTATACATTTTTAGGATGTACTCCCACTAATTTAATAGAGAATTTATATCCACAATTACCTTGTTTTCTTAGGGTTTGTATAAATAATATCCACTTTTTCCCTTGAGATATCCTATAAAGATACACTTGGTTCCTTGGGTTAATAGTTTATTGTCAGCCCTGGCCTTAAAAACTATCTTTCCACCCTAAACATGAATATTTTACAACACATATTTCCATCCATGCATAAGCTCATATTTTATTAGGTTTTCCACTTTATTTATAACTTATTTCCATGTGTATGTCGTAGTTTGTAAAACGTATCCCCAAAAGGATAACAGAAGACCGACATGACATATCACCAGACATACCATGTCCAATGAGGTGTTGCTCCTTCGTTCACTAAAATAATTACACTTTGGTTTATGAGGAGTGAGTTTAGATCGAATCCCAAACTTCTTGAGATAGTATATGAAATCTTGGTTTAGATATTCTCTACCTCAATCAGATTGAAGATTTTGTGTCTTCTAAAAAAGATGATTCTATAATTTATTCTTGAAATTGTTAAATTTATAAAAGGATTCAAACTTATTTCTCATCAAGTGGACATAAACATATCTACATAAGTCACTAGTAAAATAAATTAATTATGATTATCCACCTGTAGCTTCTATTGAAAAAGGTCTGCACACATCGGTGTACAATAATTCTATAACATTCTTTTCCTTTTCACCCTTTCCTCCAAATAGAGGTCTGATAATTTTAGCTTATAAACAAGCATGACATTTTCCATGTGGTTTTAGTTAAAAAGAATATAAATACCTATCATGGTAGATATTTTTCATGTGCTTCTTGTTTATATGACCAAGTTATTGATTCCATAATTGGGTTTGACATGATTCTTGTGAGCTAGATTCATTATCGATTTCTAATAATTGGTTTTCATATTCTAATACATAAATAACGTTATCCAGATGTTCAGTATCATAAGATACGTTATCTTTGTAAAGTTATATTCTATTATTTCCAAACATGAAAATAAAACCATCCATATCTAACTTGGATATATATATATATATAATGTTTTTGGTAACACTAGACACATAATAACAATTCTTTAAAACTAGAACGATTCTCAATGGAAATGTGTGGTGGTAGTATCATATAACCAAGATAGCTAGTCTGAAATCACTGGATAATCAAAGATCCACTTCTATTATGACAACCTTCATGAATCTACCTAGTTAATATGTTTGGATATAGATGTGAACACCACAATCGGTATCTAATACACAATGGGTAGATACAAAAAGATTGCACTTGCTAATGAATTCACATAAATATTCTCTATGCTTCCAAAATTGGGTACATTCCTTCTTCCAATGGCCTAACTTTAAACATTAAAAACACACTAAAAAATGTTCCTTACCTTTCCTTTGGATATTTTTCTTCTTGGAAGGTTGGTTCTTAGGAACCTTAGACATGGATTGATCCTTCGATCCATTCGCATTGTTCTTCCTCTTATTCACTAGAATGAATCCATGTTTTTCACACTTCATGTCCCAATCCACTTGATGAATCTAGGTAATAATTTTTTGGAGATACATCCCACTATTTATCATATTATAATTCATAATGAAACTAGAGATACTCTAAGGTTGTGAGGATATAATGATATTTTTGTAAAGCTCATTTATCAGCATAAATACCAAGATTTAAAAACTCTCTATGTATCTAATCATCATGACTACATGAGGGCCATCTAATACCAACTATCAAAGCTTTCAACTAAACAGTGACCTATATATGTCACATCAATCATATCTAAACTTATCCTGATAGAGATCATGGAGATGATACAACATGGTGTACGCTCTCATATTCTCATGTATCTTCTGAAGGTCACTTGACATAGAAGATAACATGAGCCATTGAACATCCAGTGCCTCATTTAAATATTTCTAGTAGACATAAATCTTTTCCTAACTCTCCTCCTTTGAAGAATTTGTCTTAGGAATAGGGGTCTTCAGCATGTTGTATTTCTACTCATTTAAAAGTTTGATTCACATACCCCAATTCCTAGAAATTTATGCTAGTGAGGAGATTATTTTTCTATAATATCAATCGATGTGATAATGGTAATGTAGTATTACATGCCATTTTTTATAAAAAAATAAAATTCAATTTTAGTACATTATCTTCATTACCAAAGTGTGACATTAATTTTTTTTATTAGTCCCCACTATTTTATTAAATCCCAATAGCCCTCACTATTGGATTCATAATATCCTATCAAATAGAGAATCTAGTGTAAATGATGCATATTTATCTTCTCATATCCCAAGAGAGGGCTTGATCAATTATTTTAAGGCTTTTAAGCGGGCATAAGTTATCAACTGCATTAACTTGTGGTTTCTTGTTCAGTTGAGTAGTGTCCCCCCCTCCTAAAATCCTAGACCTATATTTCCTCAAAACATGCCTCTATGAAATAAAAGGTCTAGAAAAATATACTCCTCTTGATGTATACTTTGTTAAATCATCCCAAAATTTTCATAATCACTCCCTGATAAAAGTAAGTGTCTTGAAGAGGGTGAGACTAACACTTAGCTCTATGGTGACACCCTTATTCATATAATGAAATTCGATGTCTAAATTGATATTTTCCTTTGAGGGATTTTTATACCTTATTCATAATATAATTCATTGTATCATTTTACATGATTTTTAATATTAAATGGATTTTATATAATCGATTATCTATGTACTAATAAAATAATCTATGCACAATCAATTTATTTCTCTTAGAGACTAAAATCATGTTCTATTTATCATGTGTGTTACTACATGATCACACTCACATATTTGAACATGCATAAATAGAAACATTCATCATGCATTTATTAATGTTTATATTTCTATACTTGTTAAGTATTCCATGTGACCAAATAGCATCCATGCATTCACATAGTTAACCTTACGAGAAAAAAATAAATAAATAATGATATAATAATGAGTTTTTATCTATTGGTTGATCCATAAAGTATAAAATGGATCAACCTAGACCATAGGGGTGTACCATGAGTCATAACATGACTAGTATTACAACACTCATCAAACTCCCATGCATTTAACTTGTTTTGTTCCACGTGCTGCCCTCAAATTGAACTGCATCATTGTGAATGCCTTCAATATTTAACATATATACTCACATGTTGGTGAGGGTTAATCTAGATGAATATTTATATTTTAATTCTTAAATTTGAAAACTAAAGCCCTTATATATTTAAATATGAAGGAAAAATATGCAGATCATCAATATGAAAAAAAATTATTACATTTTAAAACTCAAATTAAATAAATAAATTAGATAAATAAATATGTAACATTAGAAAGTATGTATCATCTCATGACCAATCAACATGAAATTATATTTCGTAATAAAAATTAAAATTTCTAAAATTCAATTTGAGGTTTATTTAAATCCATTAACTCACATCAAAATAATTTTAATAAATTAGTGATACATACCTTAACACCTCAAATATTTTTGTCAAATTATAAACAATTAAATTAAATTTTTTGTTTTTATTACAATTTTACAAGTCTATTTGGACCCTAAAAAGATACCCATATATTGAATAGGGCCCAGGGCGGGCCTTCTTGTCCAGGAAGTTTGGATCTGAACCAACCCAGCCTGTCCAGACTTTGGGTGATCTAGTTGTGAGCTAGGTTGGGTGTGGATTATACACCCAAAAAGAGGCATTTGTGGTAAGTTCTGAGAACCCCAAATTGGGAACCAAATGATATTTTAAATCAATTATAAGTATTATAACCCCCACATAGTTTTTTCATGATTTTATTTCCCCCCAATCAATGGGTTGTTTATTTTCAAAGAAGGGTGATGACTATTTACATTGGATATTTTTAAAAGATTCCCTTCATAGATTACATCAGGTGCACTTTATTGGTCCCTCCTGGAGTGGTTCACATACTTGGATTGATATATTCCCCTCTAGTGTGGTTTCCCCACATTCTTGATATCCAATGTTAGGTGACCTCTACCACTAAGGTTGATGATGTTTGATCCTTGGTCAAAATAGGATGATGGGATGTCAGTTCCTACTTTTATGGATTACTCTTTGGATATTGTTTCCTAGTCCACATCTCCCTAATAGATTTCTATCATGTTGATGAGTCTCTTTTCTATTCCCATCTTGAAGTATACACTTATTAATTAAACTACTTACTATTGTGATATGGTATCTCCCTGTAATTGGAGTTGATGGTGATGTTGGAAATATCTATAAATATATGGACATTGGGTGTGTTAGGCATATATAAATATCTTCTTATTTCTGATTTGGGAGCATCTCATGTATGAGTAATCTTGGTTGTGGAACCCAAGGCATCCCATATCCATCATGGGTAAACTTGCACTAGGGGTGTAAGGAATATAAGGCACATTTATTAAGTAATATCATGTTTATCATTAGAGTTAGGGATTCTAATATATCAAGTGGGGTCACTTGTTCAAGGTCTTGTGGGGACACAATCAAATATTTAAATTCTTGTGGGGATGTCATAATAGTTTAAGGTTATTTTTTGGATGTATTCATAGGTTCACGGTCTTTTAGGGACACTTATCATGTACAGTTTTTAGGTACTAGGCTGGATATGGGATAGTATGACGTGGAAATTCCGAGGTCTGGTGGGGGCCTTAAGTTTGGGTGGTGATAGGTTAAGTGTTCTCCTAGTGTAATGATCAAGTTTGTGGACCATCAACTCCCAAGGGGAGGACATAAGGATTTATGATGATGTTGTTATATAATGATTAAACCTTATAGAGTAATCTAAGATGCCCTATTAAAAACAATAAACAAAACCCAAGTGGTTTGAGTGCACATTTTAGGGTTATGTAGTACGAACAGTCCATGTGGTTTAATGTCATATGGTAAGGATGTTTGTGTCTAAAAAGAATTGTCATGAAGTGATGGTGTACAGATTATGCGTGGATGTTTCCTAAAATATGGGGGATCATCACTTTCTTTTCACATAGTCAATCCTATGTTTTTTCACATAGGGTATGGTTACAGTTTAACATCATGTTTTGAGGATGTCGTCATATAGTTTAATATTGTTTGACTAGAACATTTTAATGTACTTTAACATTATACAACTTATATAAGGGTTCTATGATATTTAAATTCATATAGCTAGGACGTGATGAGGTTTACACTATGGTATTACCATTACAGTTAGGGTGGGAGGAGATAATGATATAGAATTATCCCTTATTGAATGTAAAATGAAGATGTTTCCCTTGCTAATTCCTATGAGGTAGCATGTGGGGGACCCTAGATTGGGGTTCTTGTGGTTGGGATAAAGAGGAACCAGGATTGTATGGGTCATTCATGGAGCCAAGGTCATGTAAATAAGAATTTAATATACCATTTTTAAGGGTATGGTCCACACGAATGAACCCAATTATAGAGGGTATAGGGAACCTGAGCACTCAACTTATGCTCAACTATATTTCATGGAAGAATGAATTTGTTTAGGGACCCAAAGGATGTGTTACAAAACATTGGAGTTATTTTCACCTTGAAATTTTCTTGGGAAATGTACTCTAGAAAAAGGATGGGGTATGGATTAATGGTCCATAATTATTTTCAATTTTTGGGTTTGTGTGAAGATTGTGGTTGTGTAAAAGAAGTTCATCTTGAGGGAACCAGATTTTCTTTCATGGGAAGTCATGTGAGGACATCTCTAACACATGATGAAGTGTTTTAAGGCCTATGTAGTTCTACTATGCAATTTTTCTCCCTTAAGAAATCCATGGTATGGCTAGAGTTTCTTGAGTTCATGAAATACTAGGTTATGTGAAAAAGATATTGATGATTCACCTTCTAGAGGTCCATCCATGAAAATAAGGGGTGATTCTCTAATTATAGGTGAATTGAGATCTCAGGCATTAGTTCATGAAACTTCATCCATGTCATGCAACATGTGGCTAGTTCATGAAACTATGGGTTTCCTACCTCTCATGTGTTTACCTATATGAAAAAATCATGTAATGTGATGATTTGATGTCACCTATCATGATCAATAGATTTTTGAACTAAATTTGAGAGTTTTTTCACAAAGATTGAAACATGAGTACACTCACTCCCTTATCCTTGGAATTGGTTTTCAGGCTGAGAAGTGTCCTTATTTTGGGTAAAACATGTTTCCAAAAGATTTAGATTCATTTTAGCATCAAAAAACCCCCTCCCCCTATAGTTGGAGTTTACGGGAAAGATGAGGGTCTAAGTATAAGGAAAACACTGAACTTTGGGTGATTTTTTCACTATTTCATGAATCTATAAGTCTAATTCATGAAAAAAATATTGTGAAATCATGAAACCCATGTGGTCACATTCTTATAAATAGTGTGAGGGGGCCCCAGTATGGTCACTTGACCTTCACACACAAAAATCCTTCTCTAATGTACAGAACTCAAAACACTTGTGAAAACTCCCAAAATATAGTATCATCATGTTTCAGAAGAAAAACCTATGTGATAAAATTTGGGTGAAATAATGTTTCCAATAATATTTATGAACTGGTCTCTAGTTTCACAACACAGGGTGATTTTCATGAGACTACTTCATGTTTCATTATCCAGACATGGTTAATTCTTAGAACCTGTCAAAAATGGCCAAACTAGCTGCTTAGATTACCTCTACTGTTTTTGCTACTTCTAGATGGGTTGAAATGGTTGAGAACCCAGAAATATTTCACGATAGGATGGATTTTTCAGTGAACATGAAAATTTTGGATCTACTAAAAAAGTACAAACGGGATATCTGCTGAGTAGTTAGATACCCCTCCCTAATTTCTGAATGCTCAATAATTTAGATATCTCGTCCAAAAAGACCAATATGATGAGGATTTTGTTCTCCTAACATGATGAAATTCTATGTTGGAATTTCATTGCTACGAGTCACTCTCGTGAGGATGCTTTTGTCTACACCCAAAATGTAATGAAAAGAACAATAACGTGAGAACATCTGGTAGATGAGTAGTTCCCTTCCCATTATGCAAGAAATATCTAGGTCGGTATCCTGACCAACCGGATGAGTTGGTATGTGGATTGAAACTTTTGGTCCTGGTGAAATTTTATGGATGAGTCAGTGTGGTTGTATTGTGTATACTACATGTGTGAAGATTATAGGTCCAAGAAACATACCATTGTATTATTTGAGGTAGTAAGGACATCCTAGATTCACATCTACCATCATCCAGAGTTTTTACCAGTGCTCCTCAGTCAATGGTCCCTAGATACAAACACTCTCTAGCTTCACTATTGGGAATTGGGGATTAGTCTATGGGAACTAAACTATATTTTTTGGATTCACCTAATGGTATTACAGTATGACGAGCTCCTCTCAACATCTAATTCATGGGGGATGATGTTCAGATGTTGGTAGTGGTGATTATTCTACTGGATCAGAAAATTATGATCTAAGGTACCACCCACCCTTCCACTAGGACATCCCTTTCATAATATTTATTGGATTGTTCCGGAATGTGTAAGTGGACATGATGTCCAAGTGGAAAAATAATTACCCTAGGTCCTGAAAAAAGAGTAAGATAGGTTCATATGGGTTGATGCTAGAATAGGGTTGATATCAAGACTAGGGATACAACATGGTATATTAGATCCCATAGATTTGGTTTGTAGTGTTCAAGGAAACTGTTCTAAGTGGGTGGTTATTGAAGGTCAAAGAATCTCACATGGGTTTATAGTTGGGGACCCTTGTGATGGTATTCAACATGCCATCTATAAATGGATTGAATTTGTTTGTCTCGATGCTTTCTCCCCTATACAACCATCTGATGCATATCATGAGGAGGGACATGCCTAGTAACATCTACAATCCATTTTAGTTCCAGCATGGATGGATCCTGGTACACTTCAGGGGGTGTGAATTTCAAAACTCCATTACCCTCCCCCCTTGAATGTTTTTCTTTTTCCTTACCTCATCAACATAATTTATGTTTTACTAGCGACCCTTAGTGGCGTAGGGGTGACACACAACAACATAAATGAAATTAATTTCAACCTTCTCCTCTTCCCCACCCTGATTGGTGAAATTGTTGAAAACCTAGAGGGGGTGATAGAGTAGAGGTAGTTTCTATAGACCTTTTGATGTGGGATTTTGGTTATGAGGATAAAAAAATACTTATTTTGATCCATATACCCTATATTGATTTTCCGTGTTGTTTGGGTCCATCTGGCAGTCGATGAGTTAGGTGAACACATGGGTTCAATCATATGGACACCCCTACATCCTCTTCCAAATATGGTGGATGTTTTTTGTTTAAGGTTTCAGGGAGGTGATAATGATTCCACTGACTATCCCCAATACTCACCTCGCCCAAAATTTTGTAAACAACTATGTGTTAGTGTACCCAGTTGTGGTGTTGTGACAATGAGTGAGGAGGGTGGAACCCTTGAACAATACCTAAGAGCTGCAAGATGGAAGGCATGTAGCTCTATTAGGTGAACATCAATTTTCAAGGGGATAACTAGATAGAATAGTATTTAGGGTGCTTAGTATCCTGATACACCTCCAAACTCTAGTGCATAACCTAGAGATAAAACTTATGGTGGTGCCAAGCTCAGTCAAAAATTGTCTCAGGGGTAGGCTGAAAGTTCCCAAGAAGAAGAAAACTGGTCCTGTGAATATTTATGGAAGAAATCGTTCCACCTTATGCAAGCGGCTGAGAATGTCATCTATCCTAAACACTTGGTGTAATGGTTTAGGTTGGGATTTCCCAATACATTAGAGTAGTTGTGAAGGAGGCTCACTACTGAATCTCATATTTTAATATTATTTTTACTTTAATTCAATGTTTATGAACCCACCATTGTGTTATTTAATGGGTATTTATCACATATTAAGGTTTTATAAGTATTTTTATCTTAAATGAAAAAATGTCCTAATTAAGGATTTTTAAAATAATTTTATGTCTTTGTAATTTCAATCATATATTTTAAATTATTTATCCAAATCATGTGAATCTTTTTTTGGAATACTTAATTTGTGGAATAATTATATGTCAAATGGACTATATCAAAATTCAAACATCTAAGGCCCCAAATAAATCTCTCTTTATGGAATGTTTTTCTAGATAGCATGATGGATCCCACATCACTAATTGTGGTATAAATCTGGATAAAGCTATTACAATTTATTGATTCTAATTGGAGATGCAATAAAACTAAGAGATCCACATTCCTAATAAATTTCAAGGAACAATTCTCCAATTAATGAATTTTTTAAGGAGTCAATCATGGAAAAAAGTTAGGAAACAAATAAATAGAAAAAGTGGTGTTCTATAATTAAATCATAACATTATAACCACATTTTCAAATGACTTAAAATATTCAGGGTTAATAAGGAATTTAATTTTGAACAAGTCTCTAGAATATTCTAGAGGATGATTCTTCCATGAAAGGGGTGTACACAATGTGAACTTCCAGTACACAACATGAACATAGTCAAAAAGTCAAAGTAGTGTCTGCAGATTCAACACGATGCAGAGGAGAAAACTGATCTGAATTACATGTCGTGTACCCACTATACGTGTCAGGATAATGTTGGGACACTGAAAAATTAATGTCATGCTGCAAGTGTGATGTGGTATTTTGGATATAAATTGATCCCTTAACATCCCTTCCAAACCATTCTGGGCACTCCAATGGAGCCTGGACCAGAGGGAGCCATACTGGTGGAGATCTACTGAAGGGGAGGAGAATTAAAAAATGTAATCAAGACATGATGGGATAAAACTCCTCATGGTGGTGGGCGATAAAGATCTGATGATTTACCCCTTTTGAGTTTGTGTTTTCATTGTAAAATATTTTCCTTTAAAATATCCTGGAACTTGTTTTCATGAAAGAAGAAGGTATATTCCTCTCTTGTTTTTAAATTCTCTTAAATTATTCTAGATTTATTATCATATAATGAATTTAATTTTTTTTCCTCATGGTTTAATTTTCTTTGGAAAATGTCTCACCTTTGAGAACGATGAGTTCAACAAGTTTTGGTTAATCAGAGGACTTTCGTTATTCGGAACACTTTCATAAAAAGATCGACACACATGTATAAGGTTTCAATATGGTATCTAAATAATTTAGGTGTATATTTTTGAGTTATTAAGGTATACATTGGATGATATAATTGAAGTACATTCATAAACAAATTATAAATGGAGTGTCCAACGATCAATGTTTTTCCGCCGTTGTTACCTTTATCTTGTTCCTTCTAGATAAATTTGCTTTGTAAATATAATTAATAACATAGATTTATTATTTCATTTTGATTTTTAAAACCATGTTCTCATAATTTAAAAATTTCCCCAATCTATATTAGTAATTTAGTTTTATATTAGTGATAATAGGAAACTAGTATGTGTTGGCGGCCTCCTAGAGATTGACCCTAGGGTGTGCCACTATGGTGCATTCTTAGGAAAAAAATAAGAATATAATTGAATAGAAGTTCATGAAAAAACATTATCATCAACTTTTTTATTTTAAGGGTTTCTAGTCACATTAACCTCAATCAATATTTTCCCCTTTTGAATAAAATTTAGTGGTTACTACAAGGTTGTCTCTTGAGGAGGTTGCAGTGTGAGTTGCAATATTATCACTATTTCTGGGGTTATTTTTGCAAGAAATTAAAATGGGGTATTTGATTACCAGTTTTCAAAATATAATGTAACTATATTTAATGAAATTTAAATTTAAATATTGAAAAATTAATGAAAAAAGTGGTTTTAAAATCATTTTTAAAACAGTAGCCCCAAAAAAGCTTCAACCTCCCGAACACTTTCCTCTTCCTTATTTCAAAAGATTTCATAGTTGACTTTCTAAATTCACCCCAATGATCCCCAAGTGAACACTAAAATTTGTATAGATATCATATTAATATATTAATATGATTGTTTTCCCACCTATTTAAGTGAATCCATTACTGGAAGATCTCTGAGAAATAAAACTTAATCGAAACCACTATGCTCAACAGAAATATCTTTCCAATGAAGTTTAAATAGAGAATTTGATTAATTTAATTAATAGATAGAATAACCATCCAAAAAAATTTGTTGAAATTGTTCATGAAATAAAAAATCATATTCATTCATTGATATAAGTTCAAAAGAAATTTAGAAATTGATTACACATTAATTCTGTAACTCAGAAGAGAGTGTATGTCAAGTGTCATCATCCGCAACCAATAAGGGATTAGCCATGAATCACATTGACAGCCTCCTGTATCTCTATTGTAGCCTCGATGATATTCATCTTGATCAATATCTCAATATCTGCCATGATAAAGAATATGGCATTGGATCGTCGGGTGGTCAGGCGCTGCATTGGCAGGTTCAAAATCCTCTAAAATAGCAGCCAAGGGGTTCCTTTTAAAGGCAGCACCATCAAAATAGCAGGCCAGGTTAATTTCATTTTTTTCAATGTGTCTACCTAATCATGATGTTTACTTGGGGTTGATGATGTGTAACCTACTATGTGTCTTGTGGATTGGTGACAATTTCTTGCATGAATCTTGTACGCTTGTTAGACTAGTTGACTCACTACACAATGTGTACTTGATCTTCACGGTGTGTTTAAAAGTCATGACATATCTGGAACGGAAAATTATTTTTGAAAATGTCACAAATTTTATTTGGGTTACACTATGTGTAGGAGTTATGGTTCATCTTTCCATCTTCACTTCTATTCTCCAAAACATGTTTTTACGTTTATTTGCTTGCTCGAAGTTTGAAGATTCTTTTACCTGCTATCCTGGAATACATCAGATAATTAAAAATACATAATAGTCCAAAATTTCAGAATTTTCACCATTAAAATCAAAACATTTAATTATTATAATAATGATGAAATTAACATAAAATTTCAAATTGGTGGGGTTTAAATCCTAAAATTAGATATGAAAAACATTAGAAATATTATCTCTATCAATCCCCCCACACTTAGTATTTTCACTCCTGGATAAATGAAATGTAAATAGTCAAATTAAAAACACATACAAATGGAGTTTTCCAATTTATCATAAATAATAAAAAGATATCATGCCTCATTAAAAACAAAAATTTCAAATTCTCAATTCAGATCATTCAATCCATTTCCACAACTTTTCTCCTCTCATAAACACAACACACTTACCTCTCATTTATTTTCAACCAACACACAAAAATATAATTTTGAAAATTCTTTTCATAGAACAACACTTGCAAGAATAACCATAGTCTTAATAAATTTCTACATCTATACCTGATGTGAACCATGAACATGTGATTATCATGGGGAATTTTACTATGTTGTTCGGTGGCTTGGGGTTGGTAGGTTTCAAATGTGGAAAATTATGAGGCTAAGAAAGGAGGGTTTGGATCTTTTTTAAAGAAACAAATGAATGATTCTAATTTTCACTCATGTATAGTCTCCTCACTACTCTTATATGAATAAGATAAACTTTGATCATCTTTCTTCCATAATATTATATCAACATTTTACTAGATGATATGACATTTCACTCTCTCTCTCTCTTTTCAGAAAGCTCCAGATAAGGTACAACTTCTTCCCATTGTGAGCTCTAAATAGGAACATCTCCCTTTCATTTGAGATCTCCAGATAGGCACAACTCTCAAAAAAATATGTTCCAACATCACAAATATGTCTTCAATGTTTTAATTTTCTCCCAAAGAAACACCAAATGAGGTAGCACATCACGAGTTACCCCCCCCCCACACACAATTAAGTTCCACTAGATCCTGAATTTATACTTTGAGAGTGGGTTGGATATAGAAACTGACTTATAATGTGGTTATCCTAATAGGCTATACATGGCTAATAAGGTCTCAAAAATGATTAATTGTTCAAGGATGGAAAAAATAAAATGGTTGAATGTGAAAAAGGGGGCTTCAAAATCAAATCAAATCCTCAATAATTTTAATCACAAGTATCACATACCTCAAATTTTGATAGAAATAGATCATGTTATGGTTCAAAAAATCCTGAATTGGTTCTCTCAAGAAAGATGTGAATGTGAAGAAGAGGTAAAAAAGGGTTTAGAGGACTCATAGTAATAAGAATTTCAATAATTAAGATAGTAATATGTGGAATGATATTCAAAAATATTAGGTCATTTAAAGAATTTTCAAAAAATTGAGCTTAAAAAAATGTCAATTTCAGTATTCATTTATGTTCATTTCAATGGGTCAACTGGTCCACTACTTATTATGAGATTTAAAATTTGATCATGTAATTTCAAAAACAAAATTTGAAAGAAAAATGCATAGAATTGGAAAAAGATGAAAAGAAACACACCAAAAATGGAATGAAAATTTGAAAACAAAAATATCAAAGGCGCACAAAATCCAAACCTACCCAGCATTGTGCCTCCACCATACTTATTTTTTGCAATGTTTTCATTGTGCAGAAGTTTATTTTAGAATTTAAATTCAAGAAATTATTGACATAACAAAAATAAGTGAGAAGGAAAGACACAACCTGGAATCAATTGTATTTTGAGTTTTGATGTTGGATCTCCTCCCATATAGTATCTTTAACATTATCTCAAAATATATTCATCTTGTGCCCATTTACTATGAATGGTGTCCCTTTGTCTGGTTCTTTTATCTATATATCACCAAAAGTAAAAAACATGAGTAATAATGAACGGACCATACCATTTGGAATGAAATTTACCTGGTAAAAACCTCAATCTGGCATTGAACAACAAAAGGTTTTCTCCATACTTGATGTTTTTGTTGAGAATCATCCCATCATGAAATGCTTTGGTTTGTTCTTTGTACAACTGGACTCTTCATATTCATTTATTCTTATCTCCTCCAACTCCTGCAAACAAAATTTTTATTCTCTTCCAGTAGAAAAAAGATTCATATTAAATATTTTGACTTCCAAAAAATTTATGTTTTCTAACTCAAATAGTAGGTGACAAGCTATTCTATAGACCAATATAAATGGAAACATACCAATCGGTGTTTTGAGGACATCCCTATAGGCCCAGAGGGCACCATCAAGTCTCAAACTCCAGTCCTCTCTATTTGGGTTCATAGTTTTTTGTTGATTTTTTTATCTTCCTATTGGATAACTCGACCATTATATTTTTTGTGGATGATAGGGCATAGAGACCCTATGAAAAACTCCATATTCCATCAAAAGAGTTTCCAATGTCCTATTTAAAAAATATTTACCATGATATTTAATCAAAAAATTTGTGAATCTAAACCTTGAAAAAAATACTCTAACAAATTTAGACACAATATTAGCATCATCAGTTGTTATTGGAAAAGCCTCTACCCACTTGGACACATAATCAACAGCCAACAAGAAATTAATATATCCAAAAGAATTTGGAAAATTGAATATAAAATCCATTTCCCAGACATCAATGAAATCCCAAAACAAAAGAGGTTTTGTGGTATCTCATTCTATTTAGAAATGTTTCCTTGGAATTTAAATTTTTTACAAGTTTGAAAAAATTCATCTAAAGATGGTGGGATAATACAAACCAGAATCATGCACTTTTCTTGCAGTTATTTTTGGTCCAAATTTCCTCTATAGTTCAAAATGTGACAAAAATGTAGGATGTATTGAAATTAATAATTTGGAATGCATCTCTAAATCATTTGATCAATACCAATGTGCCACACATAGGGATCATCCTAGATGTAGTTCCTTGAATCATTCACGATTTTATCACTTTGTATCTTCAAAAACCAATGGGGAAGTACATAAAAATAAAAATACTTCACAATATTATCAAACAATGGTCTTTCACTTTGGTTGGTGATAAAATCCTCATCTGGAATGGTTTCTTTGATTGGTGGACAAATCTTATGTCTTCTATTCTCAAAAATTTCTATCCTACTCAAATAATTATCAATAAGGTTCTCAAATCCTTTCTCATCCTTTATTTCAACATCAAACAGCTGTAATAGCAATATCCATCTAAAAAGTAATGGTTCTTCATCATGCTTCTTCATCAAAAATTTTATTACATAATGTTCTGTGAAAATAATCACCTTAATGACCAGCATGTAGCATCAAAACTTTTCCAAAGCAAATAAAACCACTAGAATATAGTTCTCTATTATTGTGTAGTTTGATTGGTCTTGTTCTAAAGTTCTTGATTTATAGGAAATAACATGATATTTTTTTCCAACCTTTGACTTAACACTGCCCCCAGAGAATAGTCAGAAGCATCTATCATGATTTTTAAGGGAATTTCCTATTTGAGTGGTTGAACAATGGGAGGGGTTATTAGGTTTTGTTTCAGCTCATGGAAGACCTATTTACAATTTTCATCAAAGGTAAATGGGGAATTTTTTTATCAATAATGAAAATGGAAGTTATACCATTCTAAAATCCTTAATGAATCTCACGTAAAAACTATCATATCCAATGAAGGATCTAACATATCTCACTATTTTTCAGTGTGGTAATAAAAAAATGACCTCGACTTTGGATTGATCAACTTGAATTTCATCGAGGGACACAACAAGTCTATGTACAATTCCCTTACCGACCATGAAATGTAATTTTTCATAATTGAGAAAAAGGTTCTTTTAAATGTTTGTTTTCATAACATGAGCCAAAATTTTCAAAAAACTTTCAAATGATGAGCCACAGATAGTGAATTCATCAATAAAAACATCCCTGAAAGTTTCATGATATTCAGAGAAAATTCTCATCATACACCTATGAAAAGTTCCTAGATAATTAAACAGACTGAAAGAAAGCCTTCTATATGAAAAGGTTTTTAAGGGGAATGTGAAAGTGTTTTTCTATTGAATATCTAGTAGAATGTGAATTTGGAAATACCCAAAGAATCCATCAAGAAAAAATTAGGGGGTTTTCCCATCTATCCTTTTAAGTACTTGATCAAGGAATGGAAATGAGAAGTAGTCTTTTCATATAACCATATTTAGTTTCTTATAATAAATGAACATTATCATTTTATTTGTAATCCTTATAGGTTCAAGCTCACAGAATTCATTTCTTGAGAATGTAAATCCACTTTTTTTAGGAAAAAAATGGAATAGACTTACCCTTTGACTATCAGATATGGGAAAAATAATTCCCATATCTAGTAGGTTGGTGACTTCTTTCTTGAAAACCTTTAAAAGTGTTGGGTTCAATCTTATTTGAAATTGTATCACCAGTTTAGCATTTCCATCAGAAAAATTTGATTTATGAACACTAAAGTAATGATTCATGTTAGATCCAAGAGTTTCCATCCTATGGTATTCTTGTGGGACATAATGACTTCCAACAATTGGTGCTCCTAGTTTCCTGACAACTCTTTCGAGATGATGACTTGTAATTATTTATTCTCCCCTAGGAAAGAATAAATGTGGTTATCCATAGTGGATTTCAATTATATCTTAGGTGGGGTGGTTTCGTTGATCACAAGGAACTACTCAGAAGATAGATTGTTCAATGAAGGTCCATGTTCATCATGGAAATATCCTTCCTTGATCTAAAGACTTGTTTCATGTGAAATTTTTTAAACTTCTCTAGGGATACCACTAATAGGTTCAGTGGTTTCCATCAATTCATCTTTATCAATGCTCATGTATTCAGTCTCAAAATACTAAGACCCATCACAATCATCCTCTTCATGAGTATATTAAATATCAAGAAAATTTCCATCATTTGAATCAACAGTTGATATTTCATGACAATAAAAAACAAGGAACATCTTAGAGGAAAACTAGTCAATCATGTTTACTAGGGGGAATGAATGATCATTAGCTATATGTTTTATGGACTAAAAAATATTGAAATGGACAACATCTCCTCCAAATTACAGTGAATTTGTTCCTTTGTGCATATTGATTATTCCCTTGGCTATTTTCAAAAATGGACTCCAAATAATGAGAGGTGCATGTGTACTAAACTGATCATCTTCCATATCCAATATATATAAATTCATAGAGAAAATAATGTCACTTATTTTATTGAGAACATCCTCTAACACTCCAGAAGGCTTAGTGGTACTTCGGTTAGCAGGTTGAATGATGATTCCAGAGGGTTTCAATTATACAACTTGACGAGATGAGTAAACAGAATGTGGCCTAACATTGATGGAGGCCCATAAATAAAGTGTCACATCATTGAATTCACATTTCCCAATGGAGTAGAAAATGGTAAAGGTTCTTGGGTTATTACACTTAATAGTCAATGTATGTTGAATCGTGGATGCAACATTCCTCTCTAAGTTGACTTTTTCTCCACCTTTGAATTTACTTTTGTGGGTATACATGTCTTTAAAAAACTTATCATAACTTGTAATTTGTTTCACAGCATCGAGAAAAGGAATGTTGACTTGGAATTTCTTAATAGTTTCCAAAACATCCTTATCTAGTTCTTTTTCTACACTTGACGTCACTGGTGGTTCACACCTTGGACAAGGCAGTGGTGGTTTGTATGTTATTTCGGGTATTCTGAGTATGGTTTAGAGACATATAAGGACCAAACATCCTCCTCAAATAATTCTTTGTTCATTCAAAAAATATTTTCTCACTTGACTTTGTGTTTCTATCCACTTAATATTTTTTAGTATTTTCATTAGGGATGGGATTCTCATCAAAAGTATCGGTAACTGTCTTGATGTTCTCAGTTTGAGGGTTATTCAGTTTTGTTCCACACTTAAGTTCAATTGCACTCACATTTTTCTTTCCATTATCACTCATATTTACCTAAGTGTATGGGGGGAAACTACAAATCTTTTGATTTTTCAATTAACTTATGTTAGAGGAAAGTTGTCCCATTTTAGTCATCAAGGTATTCAAGATGTTTTTTGGTTTTTTTTATTCGTCTTCAAGGTTGTTATCTGATTTTTGAGTGGAAGGAGTAGGCTGAATATTGGTTCCATAATGATCATTGTATTTCTAATTGAAATATATTGGTTGATAATTACTTAACTTTCCTTTCAAGAAGCCTCTTGGTTGTTTAGGATGATATAATCTTTCATTCTAGTTGTTGTTCCATACCTAATTTAAATTTGGATTGATTTGAAATGGAATTTTTTTGTTTTATTGAAATTTTCTTCCTGAAAAAACTACATTGTAGTTCTCAGGAGGTACTTGAATTTTCCGGAATTGAACACTAAAATTGTCATTTTAAGATAAAATTCCACAATGTACCTGTACATAGAAAGTTTCTTCTGGTTTGGTTGGTGTTGGAGGGTTGTTTGATATCATCATTGACCTTACCATGGTGGTGATATTAAGTAGTTGACTTGAAATGGTGTTGTTTTCCAGACTAGTAGTGGGGAATTATTGTGTATCTCTGACATGAATAAGGCATCTTGTACCAAAGTTTCTGAGAATTTTGGGCCATGTTCGCAATTAAGATCCCAGAATCAGCTGGTGTCTTATTGACTAAAACTCCTCCCAAATCAGCATCGATCATACTTCTATCAGTTAGAACCAATACTTCACAAAAGTATTGAATGATAAGTTTGTTTCTAATTTTATGATGAGTGTAGCTAAATTATAGACTTTTGAATCACTCCCAATATTCATGTAATGTATCCTGGAGTTTGTCTAATTCCACAAAATTCCTTCCCAATGGAAGTAGTTCTTGAGGCAAGGAAGAGTTTTTCAAGGAAAATTATGTCCAATTCATTCCAATATTTAATCAGGGTTAAATGGGAATAGAGGAACCATTCCTTAGAAACTTCTTCTAGAGAAGAGGGAAACAAAATCAATTTCATCTTATTGGCATCAACTCTATTAGGTTTCATGTTTTCACAAAGGTAAATAAACTCTTGAGGGTGTTTTTGTGGGTCTTCTCCTAGAAACCCATTGAACTTTGGAAGTTGGTGGATAAAAATGGATTTAATTTGAAATATCATAGGTTCTTTGGAATATTCCATAGGATTCTATTAGTTTTCATCATATGATGAAGATAATTTCTTTAGTGTTCAGGTTTCATCCATCGATATTTCATTTTTGACCGAGTTCCTACTAGGTGTACAAGTGGATGATTAGAAACTTGGGATAGGGGGATTATTGGAAGATCTAACCCTAGAGTGAAATGTTTGATCTATTTTAGGGTCTAAAGGCAGCAAGTTGGGGTCAAAGTATTGTGTCATACAAAAGAAAGTTAATCAACTAATAAAACCTCATCGAAAATAATATTAGTTTATTTGAACGGTTTTAAGTCGTGTTCACCTCAATCAATATTTTCCCTTTATGAATACAGCATAGTAGTGACTGTAAGGTTGTCTCTTGAGTAGGTTGCAGTATGAGTTACAAGAATGTCACTATTTATTGGGTTACTTTTTCAATAAATAAAAACAGGGTATTCGATTAATAGTTTGAAAATTGAATGTAACTAATTTGAAAGAAATTTAAAGTGAAAGATATAAAAATTGATGAAAAATAAAGTCATTTGAAAATCATATTTAAAATAGCAGTCGCAGACAAGCTTCAAACTCTTGGACACTCCCCTCTTCCTCATTTAAAATGATTTAACAATTGAATTTATAAATTCACCCCAAGGATCCCCATGTGAACACTCAAATTTATTTAAAAATTATATTAAGATATTAATATGATTTTTGTCCCACCTATTAATGTGATTCCATTACTTGAAGATCACGAAGAAATAAAACCTAATAGAAACCACTAAGATCAATAGAAATATCTTTCCAAAGAAGTTTTAATTGAAAATTTGACTAATTTAATTCATAGAAAAAATAACCATCAAAAAAAATTGGTTGAAATAATTCAAGAATTAAAACAATCAGATTCGTTAAATGATATAAGTTCAAAATAAATAAATAAAGAGAATACACATTAAGTCTGTGACTTAGAAGAGAGTTTTCGTTAGGTGTCGTCATCCACAACCACTTGGGGATTATTTGTGCATCACTCAGACAACCTCCAACATCTCTATTACAGCATCGATGGTCTATATCTTGATAAAGATATCAATCTTCACTATGGAAAAGAATATGGTGGTGGGTCCTCTGGTGGATGGGCATTACACTGGCTGATCTGGATTGCTCCCAAACATTAGCCAAGGGGTGATTTTTAAAGGTATCCCCATAAAAACATTGGGCCACATTAATTTTATTTTTTATATGTGTTAACCAGGCCATGATGTGTACTTGGGGTTCATGACTTGTTCCCTCCTTCGTGTCTTCTGGATCTGTGAAAATTTCTCGTGTGAATATCATACTTTGGTTTGGCTGGTTGACTCACTACATGACATGTACTAAGAGTACACAACATTTACTTTTTCTTCATGGTGTGTTCTGATGTCATGACATGTATATCACAACAAATTATTTTTGAAAATTTCAAGATGTGTGCTTTGGGTATACGAAGTGTAGGCATTCTACATCAGTTTTCCAGCTTCACTTCTCTTCTCCAAAATACTTTGTCACGCCACTTATCTTTTCTCGTAGTATATATATTACTTAACCTGTAATCCTAGAATACATCAACCAATTAAAAATACTTTAAAGTCTAAAATTATGGAATTTCCACCATTAAGATCAAAACATTTCATTATTTCAATAACGATGAAATTCACATAAAATGTAAAATTGTTGAACTTTAAATCCTTAAATTAGAAATGAAAAAACATTATAAATATTAGCTCTATCACTCACTAGGGTCAACATCTAGATGACAGGGATCAGGCTCACCGGTATAATAACTTAGGATGATTTCTAGGAAAGGTCTACGTATCTAGAAGAAGTGAACACTTTCACATACTGGCATAGGGAGGAATATTTCATTACAAACCAAGTTTGTGTAATGATTGGTGATAAACTCCTGGATGTGGTTGTGGCTATATCTCTAACCTAGGAAGCATTTAATCATGACACCTACTCCCAAGGATCCAGTTACGTAGAGTCCCAAGCCTCTAATGTCGAGAAGTAAATTCCTCTAGATATTAGAGAGATAACCCTAGAGGATGATGACCTGAATGAGATCCTCTTTTATAAGGTATTATTCTAGTTAATGATCTTTATATCTCTATTAGATATTATTTTCCCTTTCATCATTTACAACCCATGATTTTAAATTCATGTAGGGTTCACCATGAGAGGGTCAGGAAACCACCATCAAAGGTGAGGAGAGTGCTTCCATGGGATTTGGGGATCTTACTTTAGAGTTATCACCTGAATCATTGGAAGGATAGGTGAACATAGATGAAGCCATATAAGAGTCTCTTGGTTTTCCAACACTCCTAAACATCTATGTGGGACCCCACCCTAGAATTCCAATGGAAGCTCTTATTTATGGGGAAGGGAACCCAGGATGGCTAATCATTCATATCCCTAGGAATCATTAAAGTAAATGATTAATTATACTCATCACAATTCTTTTAAATTAATTATAAATTTATTAAGCTTTCTGTACTAAAATATTTGTTTAAATTTTATAGATCTTATTCATGTGACCCCATAGGACTCTGTGGCAGCATTGGGGGTGCATTCCGATGCGGAGGGGTCTTCAGTGGCGTATCTCCATTCCAAGACCACATACCTCAAAAAATTTCTAGGTGGAATCCACTCACAATATGGTTGTCGAGGGGATGAAAGATATGGACATTTTTGTATCCCTCACATAACATAATATCCTTCCTACATAGAATACAATTCTTCTACCATTTTTTAGATTAAACTGAATAATTTCCCTCTCTATGTGGGATTTCTTATGGAGGTATCATAGAAACCAAACATGAATGAGGGTCCTATGGCTCTAACACTTATCCCAATGGGTGGGCTGAGATCATAAGATTCATCCATTCATGGATAACTAGTCCAATATAAATGGAGTATCCCACTCTACTAGCATATGTTGATGGGTATCTTGTGGCGCATGAGGCCGGTGGGAAGTCATTACTGGTGACGGGTCAAGAAAGGATGATTTACCTCTCAAAACAGAACTTATCCCACATGATAGGATACTCAAGGTGGATCCCATCACTTATGTTCTTACTTCTATACTTTAAAAAAAGATCACACCACCTAATGACTTAGAAAATTATAGGTTTGATATATATGAGAAGAATAGGGTCATTCAGTTCACTTTTCCAAGGGGTGTTCCAAACTTCATCACTCACACCTTTTAGTAAGACCTAGTAGGATAGATGGGATACCTACACCATTATTTAATGAACGAAATGACTGGATAGGTGGACTACCATACCCTCCATGTTCTGGTCTAGGAATACCTCCTTTAGTGGGTGTATGTGGAATGGTAGGAGTTTAATGTCACCTAGTATGAGAGAAACTTTTAAAATCGTTAAATAACTGCAGGTGGATGAACAATATTTTAATTAGATAAAGAATCAGAACCAACAATATTAGGTCATATTCATCATTAAAAGAGATATCATCAACTATTGAGGGTATAGTTCATGACGACTAAGTCTAAAGTAGTGGGAGTGGCATCCTTGGAAGCGAAGTGCAGGGCCAAACAAGGTTGGGTGAAAATCCATACTAATTATGTTTTACCTATGAATGAGGAGGATATGGAGGAGATGGATAGGTGGAAAACGACTCTCAAGGTCAATATAAAGAGTTCAAATGAGCTAGATCAATCACTAACTCATGCCACACCATAGGAGGGATTTCCTTTTTATTTGTTTTTTTCAATGAAGGAGAGGCTCTAATCTATGGATGACCTCCTCAATCATGGAAATAAAAATTACCTATTTTAATTACCTATGTATATATTTTCTTTTCTTTATCTCAATCATATTACCAATATGAATAAATATTAATCTAAAATCCCACATGAGTTAGGATCAGTGTTAGAAATACAAGATAAATAGAAGATCACTCACTTTTATGATAATATCATACAGAGAATGAAATACTGGGGTCAAAATGATCCATAGACCACTAAGAGTGTCCTAGAAAGGGAAGCCGAAGTTGGAATGGGGGACTCTATACAAATGACTTTCTTTCACTGTGTATGTGAGGTAATGAAGGATGTTAATCAAGGATATATGATGTGGAACACAAAGAGGGGTGATATAGTGATAGAGGATGACTGATGGAAATGTTTTAAGCATAGGATCCACTATCTTACTACCAAGAATAGATACAAACAAATGATATTAAACTATTTACTTAGTTCAAAAAATGGGACCTATCAAATAGTCATTAAAATTCCTTTGATTTGTGTGCCCAGGACAAGAGGTGAGCCAATCTTTCTAGGAACTGTCTTCATTAGGGGGCCTATTCGGACTTGAAATATGGTGGGGATAAAATTCATGGAATGCGTGAAGTGTGAGGGAAAACTAAGGGAATATTTCAAGGAGTTAAACACAATAGTTGTTACACCACCATGGATCTGAGCACATTGAGTGTGTGTAGAAATCAATGCAATGGTCGTAATCACCTCTTAAGGGGAGTGTCGTCTTGGTTACCTAGTGATAGTCAATGAACTTGAGTCGTGTGGTGGATGGCCAACATCGAAGGGGGAAAAGGACCTTCTAAGTGTAGTCCTAAAACATTTTTTAGTTTTATGTGATACATTGTGGGTAGGAGGTAGGTAGATTAACATATTTTTGATAAGATGTTGAACACACATTTTTAAATTTGTACAGTGAGGATGATATGTCATACAGTATAACATCATGTGACTAGTACGTGTGTCATACAGTTTGGTATCTTATTATAAGGATATATGAGTCTATACGAATAACATCTACCATATTGATGTACTTGGATATACGATAGGGAAGCACCATAGATGGTACGTCATGGAGTACCTATTAAATGGATAGAAAAAATAAGATGGAAAGAGAAGATCTTACCTTTACCTAAACCAATGGGTTTAGTGAGTGCAGCCAGGTTTTTCTAGGGCCCAGTGTTATATATTGTTAGTTTTCTCCATTTTTAAATTATTTCAATTATTTTTCCAAATTCATAGGGGTGAAATGGAAGATGGAGGCCTAATTTTTTGCTCATATTTCAATTCATGAGTTTTCAATCGCACAGGAATTTTTGCCTATTTCCTTGGATAGTTTTGAGTCATGTCAGTCAGAAAAGATCGGAACACATTTAGGGTTGTGTGTGAGGATTATTTTATACTATTTAAGGTCATGATTCTTGGAATAAGAATGTGAATTTAAGTTTATATATCCAAGACTGCTTGGGGAAACATGTGTGGCAGAGAAGGTGTTATGGACCTAATTTGAAGGGTGGGGAAAGGAGGCCTAGCACCATTCAATTTTTTATATAGTTTATCATCATAATTCTTGGACCAACATTGTTTGAATATCACACCACCTTGGTATGCATGAAGGAACTAAGATCCGAAGTATGGTAAAAGGTGCCAAAACAAGGAGTGATAAATGAGTTGATTTGTGTTTGTTCCTAGGATAGGATATCTAGAATCACTATATACCCCATAGACCTAGGAATAAAGCCACACATAGTTCCAAATTGGGTCATAGTAGAGGACTGGCACCAAGATTTGAATTACTCTTGAGTGAGGATGCAAATAAAAGGGGGAAGTAGTTTGTTGAAACACTAGAGGTGACACAAACCAAATGTGGATTGAGGGATATAGGGGGTCATATTCACATAGTTTAAGGTTGTAGTAATTAGACAAAATGAATAATTATATATAAATTCATGTGAAATGGGAGAGAGTACCAACCTGACATGAAGGGAGTGCCAAGGAGGCCTTGTGCCACACTGACATGTCCAAGATAAGTTGTATACAGTTTATGGTCATAATGCTTCGAATGGTTAGAGAATGAGGGGGATTTCAGAAGGGTTTTTGTGGTACTAAAGAGTTTGAAAACCAAATTTAAGGGAGTACTGAGGATTACTTATGCAAACAGACACCTGTGAGGTATGTTGTGCATAGTTTAATGTCATGATGCGTGGACTATTGGTGGGGGTGAGACTGTTTTTCTACCAATATTAAAAAACCTGTCATGAACAAAGGAATAGGGGTCTAATTCAAGTAAAGAGATTATTTAATAATGTAGTAATTTGTTTTGGGTCCTAATATAGGGGATATGAATAACTATGTATCCCTTAGAGCAATAAATCAATCCATACAATGTTTTAGTACATGATATGGTAAGAGACCAATGACAGAAGTTGAAGGGGGTTATCCTCACATGTGAGGATGAGAGGATGATTACATAGTATAGAAATACATATAGAACTTTGATATCTAAATGGTTTAAGTTCATGTGGTTAGGAATATGGTTATTAAATAGCTTAACATCTTGTGACAGGGACATTTTCCCATAGTTAAATTTCATGTGATCGCGACAATGTCATGTAGTCTTTTTCATGTTTCTAGGATATTGGGTGATATAGTTTAAATTGGTGTATCTTTGACAAAAGTTTTTCTCATGGTTTATGTTCATGGTGCTCAAAATAAAACTCGATACTACCAGTTTAAGGTTAGGGAGCTTAGACCAAGGGGATGTGGTGTTTTGACGATGTTTGGGTAGTGTAAAAGAGTATAAACCCAAAGTAAAGAGTGGTTTAAAGAGAGATATCACCACAAAAAAACATATTTAAGAAATGTTTCACATAGTTTATGGTCATGATTCCTGGACTAAAGAGGGTTTATTCTAATTTAAAATCATAGATATTGGAATAAGGTAGGGGTGACATTCTATTTTGGAAATTTTATGCATCTCAACCATACTGGGGATGATTCATCCATGACCCATAATCCTACATGATCTATGATCAGTGTGAGAAACAAGGAGTGGGAAGGAGATCCCCTTACCATAACAGAAATCATGATAACGAAAAAAAAAAGCTGACTTTAGTGAGTCCCAATGATTCCAACTTTCTTGGTCATTCTGTATTAATGCATGGGGGGGATAACACCAAGGGTGATAAAACTCCACTAGAAACAAGGGAGGTGGAAAGGGGTTGAATCATGGTTTTCAAGATTTGGATTGCAAAAGGGTAAGTTGATTGGGAATGAAAAATTGATGACCATATTCATAACATAGGTACCACAACCACACAAATCAAGTATGGGGATAGAAAATTCATAGTCAACCATTGAATATGGTTGAAAATCTAGAACCATCATCTATTGTTAGAGATCCTTCAAGGCATGTGCATAGGATAGGAGGTGAGTTAGTTTGTCCAGGCACTATTATCATTAGGGGGCTATTCAAATTTTGATCATGGTGAGGATCTAAACCAAGGAGTTCATTATTTTTGGAAGTGAACATGTTGGGATGTTTATGGGGATTTAAATACTCTGAGTGTTATTCATGTATACACTCGAATGCACTAGATAGCTGTATCGGTAGGCGAGAATTTGATATGTTCCTAAGGGGAATGGCCTTGAAGTAGGTTAGTGTTGGGGATGGGCCCAGTATGTGAGTTCCAATTATCACTATATATCCTATAAGGATTTGGAATCAAACCATAAGTAGTACTAGAGTGTAGATGACTGACATTGGAATGAGGGTATCCTCGATATTGAAGACTCGAGGTATCATGCAGTTTTACATCATGTGATGGGGATGTGTACCATGAAATTTAATTTCATTCAAAAGGTCGTTAAACATACATTTTTACATCATACAGAAAGGAATGTTGGTCACTTTATTTTAAGGTCGTATAGATTTGCCCGTAGTTTCGTATAATTTAACATCTTGCCACCAAGATGCGTCCTACAATTTAACATCATTCAACTAACATGATGTCATACTATTTTATGTCATATGAATTGGATTTTTCTTATATTTTTACATCATGAAAATAGGATATTGTTGAAATTTATGTGAACTATCACTTTAGGGACCTAACATTAGTGGGAGGTGTAATACGCTTCCCATCCACAGCGACCAGTTAGTATGCACCATTAGAGTATACCTTATGATAGACAAATGTTCCTTTCCATTTAGGTTCCATATTTTATAGGTTCTTCCTAAGTATCATTATAGTCCTTCAATCCAATACCATATCACCATCAAGTAAGGAGTATAGGTGATCCTTTTTGTTGAGTACTCATTCCTCATAATTATGGTGTCTCTCGATGTTTTGCAATGCATGGAGGCTTCTTTCTTTGAGGGCCTAAAACTCATCCAAATTAACATAAAATATACTTTTTGATGTATAATAGTCATAAATGGACATCCAAAGTGATGTTAGTTGATCATCTATAGGTAAAACCTATTTTTTCCCATACACGTAGGCGTATGGGGTCACCTAGGTAGAATTGTGAGTCATCATTTGATATTCCTAGAGGGTATTAGGGAGCTTATCAGGGAAAATATTCTTGTTATATTCCAACATATTCTCTAGGATTTTGGAGAGTTTTTTTTTGAAATCCTTGATCTTCCCATTCAATTTCATGTGAAATGAGGAGGTTTAGTTTGACAGGATGTTGTACATATCATACAACTTTTTTCAAGTAATGTTAAAAGTGGGTTCATTATGAAAAACTCATCTTTGTACTTTTATTACCATTTCATGTATAGAGTTTGATATATACATGTGTCCATATTACTATAGCAGTGTTGATAAATCTCAGGACACTATATTTATGGTAATTTCCTTAGATTACATACCATATCAAAAGGTTATTGTAGTTACTGGTCTATAATGAGAACCTAGAGATACCATAAAATGATCTTATAATAATGTCTTATGGTCTAGATAAATCATGGTGAAAATACAAAAATTATGTGCAACTATCAGGTGTTAGGGTCTTATAATAATTAAGAGTTATTTTCCTGAAATTTACACTTTTTGATCACCAGTATATGTGATAATGGGGACTATATCACCAATATGAACACCACATGTTATAGGTGTCATTAGTTGTTTCTATTGGTGAACAAGTGTAACGGTCTCCAGACTTGAGATTATTATATGTTTATACTATTTGATCACATACTTCAATGAAAGGAAAAAATATGGAATTTATGTTCAAGAAAGGTAGCTTACCCTGGGTGTTCCCTTGGTAGTATGACATTGATTGAATAAACAAGATAGAATTTATAACTTTCCAAAAAAAAGATATCTCAATATTAGTTGATCATGATGGTAGTAAATTTACTAAATCCATGGTCATGGTAAAATAATTTAAGTCCATCTAGTTAGGTCAAAAAAAATTTAAGTAAGTATGACATAAGGTGTGCATCCTGATTTATGATATATCATATGAAAAAGAGATTATATTACACAATGTGTGCTCATAGGAGAGGTTATCATTTCTATGACATTTATTTATCTCGTTAAGGACCTTGATAGGTTTCTAAACACTATTTGAGATCTATGAATAATATTAACTTTTATCGAGATAAGGGCCTATAGGATCACACGTAGTATAATATTCAAATTTCATCCCTATTCTAATGAATTATAGTAGGAAAATGGGGGACCCTGCCACGGGGTTCAAGGGATGTCCAAGAATAATCGATCGTCGGTAAATAAATAAATTTATTATTATCCAAGTTTAAAATAATTAGAGGTAAATTTATTTATTGAAAGTATTCACAAGGTTTAAAGTGAATACATGGAAAAATATTATATGAACAAATATCATTTTAATATTCATTGTTCATTTGATATTTGTGGGAATTATGAGTCGAGTTAATGAATCACTTTTATCCTGTAATATATTAATTATATATCACAAGTAGGTAATAAAATATAACTAACATTATGATATAGTTAGTTACATATAACAAGTCATTTAATTTTTATTTAGTAGGTGTTATTTATTCAGGGGTCAGGGAACCCTTTCTAGGTGTTTAACAATCAATATATAAGCAAGAGGGACCTCTTTTCTAAGGTATTATTCATACATTCAAATTTGAGATCTCCTCTATCCTCCTTACCACATTCTATAGAGAGGTGATCCGTCGAAGAAAACATTTTTATATGGATGGAGAAGAGTAGTGATGATGATAAAGATTCTAAAGACATCATCGGACCTCCGTACTAGCACTCAATTTCTAATTATCACCATTCCCACAAAATCATGAATCAATTGTTGATGATTTATAGGGGTTTATCGTTAGATACTTTGATCAATAATCACCAAAAATGAGCTACTGTCGTATACACATTAGATTTTTAATGAGGAAGTTATTTATTTAATTGTTATGCTAAAATAAACTCACTTGAGATCCTTGAACCTTTACCAAGGATCATATCAACAGAGATGATGAAGTTACATCACTCTGGTGATGAAAATTTTGAAATCATTGGCCCACCGACTTCCTCTATATTTCTTAGTACCAAAAATTGGTATTAGTATGATATCATGAATTTTATGAGCCAAGAAAAAATAATTTTACTTAAAATTAAGTAGAGGGAATTATTTCGGTCCCAAATTAATAGACCTCAGATCAATCTAATTTCATATGTTCAGGTTAAGAAAATTTGAAAAATTAATTCAGATCGAAATTAGTTTTAATAGGTATTTTTATTTTATGAAAAAATATTTAGTATATGTTAATTTTTTCATGAAATTATGGCTACAAGAAATTCTAGGAACCTAAATTCATTCATCCAATTTCCTATTGAAATACGGTGGTTGAAACAGTGCCTTCTGGTGGGATATTATTCCATAGAATGTGCAATTAAAAAATAAAAAATAAAATCAAAATCCTACATTGATTAGGATTTTGAAATATGTGGAAAATAAAAATTTTGGTGTAGGTGTGTCAATAAACAATCAAAATACATAAAAAGGCGGAGGGATATAATCTATATTGAAACTAGAAGACTAAAAAAACAAAATAAAGAAAAAATAATAAAAGGGGGTTTTTGCGATGGTCGGTTTAGTATTTTTGGGAAAAAAATAAAAACTTTTTTTAATATGGGTAGGATTCCAGTGACATCTAGGGTTTTACTTTTAATTAAACAAGGGAGGGGTCCCATACCTCCCGCATGTTACCAAGCGGTTGTCGACCTCCTCCTTCTTATCTCCACTGCCTCCTCTTGGATACCATATTTCCAGGCACCATGCCTCCCGCATTGGGCAGACCACCACTCCCCAGGTGTCGTGCCACCCTACCATCACCTCCTTCGGTGACCCTACCTAGCCAGCCCGCCACTATACTATACACCTATGAAACCAACCCCCAACACCCTTGGTGTAACACCCCATTCCCAGTTACGTAGAGTCTGTGCATTATTACATAACATTGGCATGATCACATGGGATCAAATCTCGAAAGACAGATCATTTTAGTATCCTTGGAAGTATTAGATACATTCATAAGTTTTACATTACATCGTGAAATAAAAACATCAACAAACTTTTGTCCAATTTTGAACACACTTATATCCATAGCCTATCCCTACTGTTCATCCATAAAATACTTCTTCACATCCTAGGAAAAATAAAACATAGAAAGGGGTGAGATCATATGCTCAGTAAAGATAACAATATAGCAGAAACTTTCATAAATAAGTATAAACATTTAAGGAAATGTATAAGACTAAAAAATCCTTTTTAAACATAATATTCAGCATAATATAGAAAATAGACATCAAAATAATTCTATTTACGTATTCACATGGATATTATACTAGTCAAATAATCACATGTAATATTAATATCCAATTTCATAATGATGGAATGCACATTTCCGGACATCATAACCACATAGTCGAGGCCTTGTTCCAAGACTACAAATAATATTATTTCCATGCCTTGTGTCAAGACACTAGTTTGTCTCATGAGACCTACCGATGCATTGAGGATCTATAGAAGGCTCCACCCGTCACTTCCTAAGTCCAATGCATTCCTAATATGAAAAGGTTGAAACATAACATAAACATTCATTTTAAAACTAGCATACGAAATGTTAATAGTTTAACCATAAACCATGAATGGTATAAAAATAACACATCCATAGTCAAAAATATCTCAAAACCTTTAATAAAATATGGAAGATTTTTATAATAACAAATTAACTTCAAACAAGTGAAAAGTCCATCAAAGGATGTTGACATAGATAAAATAAAAACTATTTAAGAGAAACATATCTTTCTATTTTTAAGTCATTTAAAAGTCAAATAATTATAAAAGAAAACATTTATTTTGAAAATATTATTATAAGCTTTTAAGGTAAGCTTCTAAGGTGTTATAATAGCGGAAAATAGACGCACTCTCCATATAGGTTAAAAACATTCATTCCTTAAATTTTTTGAAAAGGTCGTAAGGGACCTTATTTAGAAAATGACCGAAATATTCCTTTATAAACATTCTATAAAAAGTCAAAAAAGGGTATAAATTAATTTAACGCATAGTCTAGGAAATAGGAAATCTGTTTTTAAATACATTTTTAAGAAACATGAATGTGGATGATAAAGAGGTTCTAGTAGATACTCACGTATAAACAACCTCGGATAATGAAGAGATTGTAGAATTAACCCTTACCTTGTACTGTTCCATGGTCGAGGTTACGTTATCCTCTTGTATAATAGTTAAATAATTTTTATTAAATTATACGAGAACCACATACATAAATATGATATCATATATGATCTTCTAATATTACTTTATTAATAATAGTTCAGTAGAATCATCGTTTCAGGTGTTAACTAATTCATTTTCCTTTAGATGTTTTGTTTAGTAAGCCATGTTTTTTATGGATATGATGTATATGATTCATATACAGAATTATATTATGTTCTTAAGCATTATTTTTTAATCATAAAATGAAATTTATTCTTTAATTACTATTATGGGGAATGAATTTCATCACATTCGTGGAGATGGTAATCCGTACATACTCACGAGCGACAATATCATTATATTGATGGTGAAATCATATTTAATTGGATGGTATATAATATATAAAGAATCATTAACTTGTTATATTTTTTATTTGCATCAGTTATACTCATTAGTATACCCATCCAAATAATGAAGTGTTTGAATAACAAACTACACCATGACGTGGAGACGGTAAGTCGTACGTACCCACATATGGTGACATGTCATTCATTGGATGGATAGAATAATTAATATGGTTAAAATATATTTATAATAACATCATGGTATTTATAAAGTACTGGATTTATTATTTTGGTATGGAAACAACAAATAAAGAGGAAGAGGAAGAAGAAAGGAATTTTGAAAGAGGTGGTGAAATTATTACCTCTTCTTCGAGTGTTTACTTTTGAGTTGATCAAAATGGATCCTTAGGATGCATTTCTGATAAAATTAAGGCCTCTATGTATAAATGAGGGTATTTGGGAGGATATTTGATCATGTTTTGGCTGAGACAAATGTATTTGGAGTTTTGATTTTTAGGGAAGGGGAAGTGCCCATTTATAATAGAGGTGGGGGTCACTTTAGGAAAAGCTTGAAATATTATTTTATTATACAATCATATTCGGTTTATAATGGCACAAAAATGATTTATTTCTAGGATAAGGTGGGTATGGGTCTAAAAACTCTCAACCAATAGGTCTTAGACTGGTTTAGGTCACCATATTAACCTTATCATTTAGATTTAACTCTTAGTAAAATAGTTTAACTTTTACCATGAATTCTTGTATTATTACAATAAGTAGTTAATAAAATTACTATAAAAAGACAAGAGAACCCCAAGTTGTTCATTATTAATATATATAACCTTATATAAGTCCTTTTGATGATCCTTTTATTTTTAGGAACATTATATCAATTAATAATATAGTATTTTTTTAAAACTCATTTTTATCAATTTTTACACTATTTGGTATTTTGTTTTTGTGAAATTCATAAAAACATTATCACTTAGAAAAAAATATATTTAATAAACCCTAAAAAGTAATATTAACCTATAAAATTAGTTTAATTCATCATAAGTCTCAATTTACATTTATTTGGATATTTAAAATATCAATTATTTTAATTATTCATTAATAAGGTAATTACTTCATCATCATTGTATCATAAATAAATTTAATTATTTGATGTCTAAAAATTATAAACAAAATACCATTATTTGGTAAATAATTTTATATTTATAATGAATATTTATAGTCGAATTTATCTTCTATATAACCCTATATTAAAAATGGTTTAGTTATTAAACATTGAATTTATCACTTTTAACTCTTCTTTAAATAAAATAATAATAAATGTCCTAATCTATTCCAAGTGCACCAAAAGGATCATATTTTATACCTAAGGTTTATTTTGGTCGAAATACACTTATCCAATAGAATTAGGACATGTTTTAGGGTAATTATAATATCATTTTTTACCTTTAATTACCATATTTACTTTTAACTGTTGTAAATGAATGTCAAATGTTACTATTCACCAAAATTATTTTCATCTTAATGAACCACATTTTACATAATTATATCAACCTTGTTTCTTGGAGTTTTGAAATTCAATTCACTGAAGTGCTAAAATTACATTTTATGCAAATTTGCAAATGCGTCTAGAAGGTGGGTAAAAGACGGTAAAAAGTTCGATAAAATTTTATATATCTAATTTTATTATGAAATGACTCCAATGAATTTAATTGAACTAATATAGGTATTTTGTATCTATTTGGACTTAAAATAAACTTAAATAAAATAGATAATTATTTAAATAAAAATTCGATTTTGAACAATAACGGAGTGTTTTTCACTATTCATCAAAAATTGAATGTTTTCAGAAAATACAAAAAATTCACCCTAAGCTAATTTTGATATTCCAAATCTAAAAATGAAGTCCATTTTTTAAAATAAAATTTATAAAATTTAAAAAAGTGGGTACTACTATTCATAACAGCTAGTTTGATTGGTCGTGGTGTGTTAAAACTCCAAGTTGCGTAGAACGCAAGCTATTACATTATTAAAAGGGAAACATATCATGGAAGCTTAGGGTGTCACACTTGGGTTTCTTCCCACCTATCACATTGTTGATGCCTCGTTCCGTCGGCCACCTATGACATATGACCACCTCAGCTACCTCAATTGTGTCACCCTATATCAGACGTCAACCCACTATGCTTGGCCCGCTACACTACTGGTTAACCTAAAAAACCATCATTCTCGATAATGAGTTGGTGCACATGAATCCCCAATGTCTAGTGCGACCCCTACCCCAATTGGGCTCTCCACTGGCCTCTCATGGGTTCTCAACCCAAAACTGCCATGCACAAGTTTTCCCAATCCAGAACCAACCTTCATGTGTTAATCTTGACCTAGAACTATTCTAATCATGTTTTGGGGCATTTGAATTTTTTTTAAATATTCAAAAAAAAAATATTTTTTTAAATTTATAAAATTGATATTAAATTTGATATTTGATATTAAATTTCATTTTTGGGTAAGATATAATTAATTTTGGGAATGAAGGGAATAAATTATTAAATTAAAATAATTTATTTAACTCCATTAAATTCCCTAAACATGAATTTATTTCATTTTAATTTTTATTGTGTATTTACTTCACATATCGACTGGCCTTTAGTTGTGAACATATTTTATTTGTCTAGGTTAATATTTAATTAATTAATTATTACAGCTATATATGATAATTGTAATAATTATCTATTTTCGATGGTATAAGCATCGTCTTTCTTCATTTAATATGTATAAGTTTCTACGCATCCATAACATGGTTCTGTATATATTTGGCACATCCTGTGACCCCCTCACCTACATGTGAGTATTCACATACTATTGACGATGATGCTATAAGAAACGAACCATGCCAATATGAAGCAGTATCATAGATGATATATGGAAACATTAAAACATGGTACAAGCTACCATACAATTAAGGATCCAACTCAGGTATTATACCCCTAGTTCATGACTAGTCCATTAAGTCTAAATGGATCAACCAATACCATATTCTCAAGATCAATCAGGTAATTTTTTTATTTTAGGAATTTTTTATTATATTATGAATATGCATGTCTGTGGTAACACATAAAATAATAAACAAATAATACATAAACACACAATGAATGTTTTTTATTAACGTATTGTTTAGTTGTGAGTGTGATCACATAGTATGAAAATATTTAATAGAAATTTAGTACATTCATAAATACTTAATAAAATACCTCAGTTTAATACTAAGTCATAGTACCTTCCATCACATAAATTTGAAAAAGAACAGGGGTAGGGGGTTCTCGTCAACCTTAGTCGAGGGTGCCTTATACTATTGGAAAGTTCTTATGAAAGTGATGGGTCAACTAAATTAAATCAAGTAGTGAATAAGTATTCATACCTATATTTCAACCACTTTAGAGGCATATCATTTATAGTATTAAGGTTATGAATCATATAAGCTAGGAATTTACTCATGAGTTCAAGGAGTCATGAGTCAATGTGGTTGGTCAAACTAGTTCCTACCATGAAACTCTTTGAGTAGCATCATAGCAATAGATTTGACAATAAGGATAGGTTTCAAGGATCATTTCTACTTGAATACATAAGTGATAGATTATTCCAAATCTATTAGTAAGGGATATTAGGGATCAAAAAAATATTGGGTGAAATTTAATGATTTTAGTAATAGATATTGTCTAAAAAGTAATTAAGATAAAGTAATAACTGAAAATTTTATTTTTTGTAGATAAAATGGAAATCACCACTACCAATACATAATCACTATAATCAATTATGGATAACGAAAATATCATGAACGAACATAACGTCCCGGAGTGCTACAAGTAATTGTGCATAGTACTATGCAAATAAAGGAAGCTTTATGTGTTGGATTCCTCACTTCCTGTTGAGCACCCTTAGGTAGTAAGAAATAAAGATAAAGAAAAATCGAAAAAAACATATAGATGATGTAATAGATGTACAATGTATCATGTTTCCATCGATGTCTAGTCAAATTAAAAAAATGTATGAGGATGAAGAAGCATGTATGATGTTAACTAATCTCCAAGAGTTATATTAGGAGAGAGAATGTTAATAAAGATATGAAATATCAAGTGTACTTTATAGGTGAAAGCTAGAAGAATATAATCAAGAAGAAACTCAAGTACTAAAGATAACTAGGTACATTAAGTGACTTGAATCTCTTGAGTTTAAACTGAACCAATAAATAGAAACTAATCTCATTTGTACCTATTTACCCCCCCTAATGATTCTCAAATTTTATTTTTAATTACAATATGAATAACATGAAAAATTATATCCTAAATATCTTGGCTTTATTTCTCCATGATTATAAAGATATGAAGAATACCAATTCTTCAATACTTTTGGTGATCAATATAATGAAGGGAAAGGATAAGGGGAATAAGGATAAGCCTAAGATAAAGACATTTATTCATCATCATTTTGAAAATACAAAGATTTAGAGGGAGGGAAATGAAAAGTAGGTTGTCTAATTTTCATGTGGCAAGAAAGGCCACTGGAAGAATATTAGAAAATCTTCGAAAATGAAGCAAGGTGGCACTTTTATTACATGTATTATTTTAATTGAATGGAATATGTCGTTATCTACATGTTGGGTTTTGGATACAGCATGTGGCTCATGTATTTGTATTCATATACAGGAACCAAGTAGATTTTATATGATTGTAAAGGGTGTGATGGATCTCCAAGCTGTATATGGTACAAGACTAGATAGCATTAAAATGGGATTTTATCAAATTACTTTTAATAGTGGTTTGGTTCTAATGTTGAATAATTTTTATTATGTTCTTTCAGTAAATAGAAACATTATCTCAGTGTCGAGTTAGGAAACCATGGTATTTTTTTCATTTTTTGGAAATAAATGTTGTCTCTTTTATATGGATGACAAATGTTTTACTATGGTGCATGTTAAAAATGCCTTTTATATACTATAACCCAAAAACCCTATAATTGAAATAAATGAAAAAATAGGAAAAATGACTCATATAATACCTTCCTATGAAAATTCATGCTTATACATGTAAATGAGTAGTTTTTATAGAAATTACATCAAGCAGGGTTTTTAGACTCAACTGAGCTAACACCCATGGATGTATGTCACCCTTCTTTGCAATAGAAAATGACCGAATCACACATCACTAAGAAATGATAAAGAACCATAGAAAAATTGGATTTGATTCATTCTGATGTATGTGGTCCATTTCTAGAAGATGTAATGGGTGGTTTTTTGTACTTTATTTCCTTTACTAATGACTATAGTGGGTATGTATATATCTACTTAATGAGTTCTAAGTTATATTTCTATCATATTTTTAAGTAATTCCACCATAAAGTAGAAAATTGTGTTGGTAAGAAGATTAAGGAACTTCACTTAGATCGAGGCAGAGAGTATCTCAACCAAGCATTCATTCATCGCTTAATGGAGTGTGGGATTTTATCCCAACTCAATCATCCATATAAGGCATAGTGGAAATATTTTATTGAAAGGATTAATTAGTCCTTGATTGATATGTTCATATCAATGAAGAGTCACAAAACTCTTTCATTTTTTTGGGGTACGCATTGTAGACATGACCATATACCCTTAACCGAGTGCCAACTAAAGCAATAAATTGGATTCCAAATAAGTTTTTGTATAGAAATAAACTCAATCAATCACATATATGTGTATAGGGATTTGAGGTTTTTCAAGACTATACGAAGTAAAAAAAATTAGCATCCCATGTAATTAAGTTCATATTTATCGTTTATCCAACATAAAATAATCGATATTACCTATATAACACATCTGATAGAAAAGTGATTGTGGAAATACATTCCATATTTATAGAATGGGAAACATTTACAATAGAAATGGTGGGATCAAGATTGAATTTTATGAATTTGATGCTCCAAATGCACAAGATTTGGTATAAGAATAATCAACACAATAGATAGTGGGAGATGAAGTTGTTTCCGAGATAGAACTGCTACATTGGTCTACTCGAGAGGTCAGAGAACCAGAACGATATTGTTTTATTATCACTGATTTGGGTTAGACATTACTCATAGAGAATGATAAAACTATAACCTATAAAGTAGTATAAGGCAAGTATACAACTAAATGGAAATATTCCAGGCATTCTGAGATAGATTCCATCCACCAAAATTAATCTTGGATTTTGGTAGACCCACTAACTGATGTAAAACCTATTAGGTGAAAATGGGTATTCAAGAAAAACATGGATATGGATTGTAAATTCAATACCTATAAGGATTTACAAGTATAAAATTATTTTAGGAAAAGTAAAGTCATTACTATGAAAAAACCTTCTCACCCGTAACAATGTTGAAATCCATCAAAATATTACTTGTAATAGCCACCTTCCATGATTAAGAGATTTTGAAAACGAATTTAAAATCTGATATTCTAAATGTGAAATTGGTTGAAGACATCTATATGACTCAAACCAAAGGTTTAATTAATTCAAATATTTTCAATAAATTATTCAATCTACAAATAACCTTTTTATGGGTTTAAATAAGAATTATAATCATGGAATATTCATTTTGATGAGGCTATAGGAGAGTTTGGTTTTTTCAAGAATGAAAGCAAGTTGTGTGTATTTAATATGTTTTTTTGGAATGCAATCATTTTCCTTATATTATATATGGAAGAAATGTTAGTTATCGGAAAAAAGTATAAGTCTTACAATTAGTTAGGACTAGGTTAAACGAATAATTCTCCATGAAAGACTTAGGTGAAAAAACCTACATTCTACAGATCAAGATCGATCGAGATAGATCTTAGATGTTACTTGGGCTACGTCAATGTACATATATCGACAAGTTACTCCAAAGGTACAATAGGGAACAATATAAGAGTTGATTTTTTCCAATGTCACATGGTATAAATCTCTCTATGAAAATGTGTCACAAATACATGAAGAGTTTTAAAGAAGTATTATAATATCTTATTCTTCAGTACTAAAATATATTATTTATTCCATGATATATAAAAGGTTTAATGTTTCATTTTCTTTAATAATGGTGGGAGGATATCAAGATAATTCAAAATATATGCATTGGGATCTGTAAAAATTATCCTAAATTACCAGATACAAATAAAGGATAGGATCCTAATGTATGGAGGACATGAGGAACTAGTAGTGAGGGGATACAAAGATTCAAGATTCCAAACAGATCATGATGATTTGAAATCATATTCATAAAATGCATTTTTCATGAATTGGGGTGTAGTGAGCTGGATAAGCTCAAACCAACATATGGTGGTTTACTATATAGTAAAATCTGATTATATCATGGCATCCGATGCAGCTAAGGAAGCGGTCTAGATAGGAAACTTTTTCATGAACATTAGTGTTTCACCTATCAGTTTAGAACCTATTTTAGGTAATTTTGATAATACTATGACAATAGTGCTTACAAAGGAGATTGGGTTACACCATAAGACAAATAATATACTTAAAAAGTTTCATATCATGCAAGATTTTACTCAGATAGGTGAAGTCATAGTTAGCAGAGTAACCATAGAGGATAACATGATAAACCCTTGATTAATCTATATAGAAGCATGATTATCATGTGAAATATAGTAGGCTTATACTTATAGTAGTTGTCTCTAGTGAATGTGGGAGTGTTTAAAGTGGGTGGGTAAGTCCCAAATCATGTATATACTTTTATTACCATTATATATATACATTTATATATATATATGTATATCTTACCATAATAGTATTGATACTTCTAAAGCCACTATATTTAAGTTAATTTCCTTGGATGCCATGTAGTATCAAAATGTTATAGTATTCCTTAGGTTATAATGAGAACCTAGAGATTCCATGATAGTAATATGAAATTAATTTCCTATTGTCTAGATATATCATGCTGAAAGGATATAGATGTCGTGAAACCATCAGGTGCTAGGATATCATAAGCATTGAGACCTCTTCTCATGAAATTCATACTTGGTAATCTAAAGTAGATGAGATCATGAAGACTAAACCACTAATAGAAACAACACATGTTTTAGGTGTTATTGGTTGTTCCTATCTATGAACATATGTAATGGTCTTTTGACTTAAGATTATTATTAGTGTATACTATTTGATCATGTAATTTGATGCCACGAAAATACCATGGAATTTATATTGTGGAAAGGTAGCTTGTATTGAGTTTTCCATTGGTAATATGAAATTGATTGAATAATTAAGATAAAATTTGTTTCCTCAAAATGTAATTGATATCATGGTCCTAGTTAAAGAGGAGGGTAATACCTTTACTAAATTCATTTTCATGGTAGAACAAGGTTAAGTCCATCAAGTTAGGTCAAAAAAATTTAATTTAAACATGGATAATGACATAAGATGTGCATCTTACATTATGTGATACCATATAAAAAAGTGATTATATTATATGATGTGTGTTCATAAGAAAGGTTGTTATTGTTGTGACTTTTCCTCATCACCTTAAGAGCCCTGAAGGGTTGATATTCTCATCTCCTAGTTTTTGAATAGTACTCACAACTATCAAGATAAGGGTCTAAATGGTCAAACACAATGTTGTTTTAAAAGGTCTACCCAATTATGATGCATAGGAGTATAAGATATACTAGGACCCCCCCCCCCCACAGGGTTCGAGAGATGTCCAAAAATAATCTATCATTAAAGAATAAATTAAATCATTATTATTAAAATATATATTAGTTGGAGTTGAGTATATTTATTAAAATTATTCACAAGGTATTAAGTGAATATGTGGAAAATATAATATGAACAAATATCATTTTACTCCGAATGGACCGAAGGCCTTCTTTTTTTATTTTTATTACAGATAATCCCCCTTTTAAGGGTTGAAGGGGAACCCGTACATGACCTGTAGGACCAAGGCACAAGGCCCGACATGACCCGTGATATATGACCCGAAGGCCCAGAGGCATACCATCCCCATAACATGACCCATAGGCCCAACCCACCAAAACTGGCCCTCCCCATCTTCTTCATCATTGATCTCCTTTATCTCCCCACCTGCATTGTTGATCAGCAAGAATTTCCCCATACAAAGTTGCATGGTGCCTGGTCCTGATGGCGGTTGTCATACCCTCTCATTCTTCCAATCTGGTTAGCTTTGCTTCAGGTGACCACTATTGGTTCTATGATCCTCTTCTGGGGCTTTCTCTGTGAGAACTAGGCTACTTCATGGTCTTAAATGGCCTGAAGTCCCTGTGGAACGAAGGCCTTTGATGGACCAAAGTCCCTTGAGACCCATAAGCCCAAACCGGTGGCCCAAAAACCCAAATCCGGTGAATAGTTCCAGTTACTATAGTACCGAATAGTAACTGCTATTGTGCCTGCTATAGTAACTACTACAGTGACTGCTACAGTGACTTATATGGTAACTGCTATAGTTCCTACTACAATTTCTTCTACAGTACTGCTTACAGTACCTAGAAATTCACCTCCACCCGGTTTTGAACCAGGGTATCTTAGATGCCAAGCAGGAGCATTTACTACTCGGGTACGAGCTCATTGGCGAACAAATATCATTTTAATATTCACAGTTTGTTTAATATTTACGGTAATTACAAGTCAATCTAATGATCTAATTTTATCATTTAATATATTTATTTTATATTACAAGTAGTTTATAAGATATAATGATGTTATGACATATTTATTTTTTTATAACAAGTCATTTATTTATTATTTAGTGGGTGTTATTTATACAGGGGAAGAGGAACAATTTTCATGTGTTTATTCTCTGCTATATAAGAAATTAGGAGCTCTTTTCTAAAGGACTATTCATCTACTCGAATTTGAGAGCTCCTCTCTCCTCCTTCCTTCATCCTTTATAGGGAAAGGATCCTTCCATGTAAATAATCTAAGAAAACCTTATTTTATTGAAGGAATGGAGTTATTATGATCCTCAACACACTAGAGGAATCATTAGACCTCCATTCTAGCACCCAAATTCTGATGATTTTTATTCTTGTAGACTCTTAAAGCATGTGTGGAGGATCTAGAGGGATTTAACCTCAGATCCTTTGAGCAATTGTCACTGGCGATAAGGTTCTATCATACCTGATTTCAATTTCGAATGAGGTAACTATTTGATTTTTTTTCTTAAATTAATCATTATGGGATCCTCATACCTTTACTAGGTATTTGATCATCAAATATGAAAAAGTTACATCACTTCGGTGATGAATTGTTTTAAATCCCCAACCCACTAGCTTTCACTGTAAGCCTTAGTACCAAAAAATCAACAGATCAAAAGTTGGCTTTGGTATCTTTAAGAATAGTGCGAGGAATACAAAATCATTGAATGATGTGGGAATTCATAAACCCAATCACAGATCAGGTCTTGAATTTTTTAAGGGGGCTGGATTCTGCTCACATTGAGATAAATTATGTCATAGTCAAAATGAACCGACATTATTGATCTATTTTTAGAGGGTAGGGGCTTATAATATCGAGTCCCCATACATCAAGGGTCCAAGAGTACTTGGTGGCATGGAGAAGTAATGGTGGATGATGCATGAAGTAAGCATGGATATGGAATGTATGGAACTTCATAGAAAGTTGGATGTAGTAATAAACCATAGTGGGATAGAAATACCCCAATCTCTATATCTAGTGATAAATAATTAATCCTACTTGATGGGACCCACATGACATGGCATGGAATTCTTTCATAACCAAAGGAACCTCATCCCCCTAGATTCAAAGGAGAGGGATTCCATAAAATATATTCCTATAGATGATCTTCTCTAAGTTGGAGCTATACCTAGGGTAAAATTCACAATACGACGATGGATTAACTCATGTTCGACTTATTCTAATGGGAGAGTCTCGTGTTAGAGATAATAAATAAAGGGAGTCATCTAATTAGATGATTCTTTGATTATCGGGATGTTTGAGAGCCTTTCTACAGAAGTGTTGATGACCATCTGATTTACATGTTAGTCTTCATCATCAGATGTGACAGGGGGAGATGACCTTATAATGCACCACATGAATGACCATGTCATCTTGGTCAGGATTTAAAAGGGATGTGTCTAGGCCTCCCAATTCATAGTCTCATTCATTCTATAATTGAGTTACATGAGTCACCAATGATTGGGAATGGAACTCGGCTGTCAACTCATGAGTCTGCTCCAACAAGGGGATGAGATCTTATTTATGGATGATATAGTCACTATTGATATTCTTGATGAACAACTCAAAATCTCCTTTCAAATTCAATCAGGGTACATCAATCACATATTCCAACTCAATACCAGTGATAAGATCATGATACTTAGACTTTTTGTGGGTGTATACTTCCAACAACAAGAATGAGTATGGAAATATGGCCTATATAGGAGTGGTGAAGACAATACCTTGTCAAAACCTATTGATCTTAGGGTTTTGATCCTTCTTGTAGTTAGGATCTCAACAGAATCATCAAAGTGAAATTAACATCATGTTGCAGCCTAATCCATGAAAAGGATGACATCATCTGGGAAGTTAATATCTAGGGGAAGCTCCTTGGGGTCGGATGAGTGTCCAAAATATATTCCAATGCGTAGCCCCGAATATCATTCTAGGGGACAAAAATGATGTTGAAATACTGTATAATTACTTCCCAATGCACCAATCACCCTATAAGTATGGGTAAATTGAAGATGTACTTTATAAGATCGATAAAAGACACCAATTATATATTTTATTTCTTCAAGTAGTGTCTTAACTTTTATAATATTAATACTAATGAAAGTAAACTCTTCTTGATGGGATAATAAATGGTCTCCATTTTGAGTATCATGTAGCTGAGGTAGTACATGATGTTCTCCTTACCCTAATCCTTATAGGAAAAAAGGTCATCAATGGACTATTCTAGGGTCATCACCTAATGGAGTAGAGGATTTCCTAGTATGAGTGACATCACGACCAAAGGATATATCAAGTACTACTTAATGTCCTTAAATAATGTCTAGCAGTCTTCATCCCACTATAAGAAGAACCATTCTTTATAACCCTCAAAAAGAGATTACACATACTTTCCAGATTCACAATGAATTTATGTATATAGGTTAAGTGGCCTTGTAAACTATTCAATTCTCCAATGTTGCACAGAGGAGGCATCTATTTGATAGCCTTAATCTTTTTTGGATCAATCTTGATGCCTATATATCTGATGATAAAGTCAAGGAACTTTCTATAGGTGACCTTGAATGCACACTTTAGGAGGTTAATCATTAGATGATGGGTTTAGATGAAATCAAACACTTTCTCAAGATCCTTGATATGGTGCTTTCTTTATTGAGATTTTATGAAAAAATCATCCACATAGAACACCACCAATGTTCTGAGGGGTGTCTTGAATTTGTGGTGAATGTTAAACCAGTTGTTATCACCAACATTCATTAAATAAAATGATATCACTTCATAGGAAAACATAATTAACCCTAATGGTAGTGGATTATTCATCCTCGATATCCATACATATCTAATTATTTTTGGAGTATCCATTAAAGAAGGATAGGGCCTGAAAACTGGGTATTTTGTAATTAAAAACATAATCACTTGAAGGGGAAAATCATCCTTAATTTAGTGGTTGTTGAGGTATTATATGTCAATGGAGACTCTGATATGCATGTTATTTTTCCTGAATGGGAAAATAATATCCTACCGATTGGGGTATAGGACTACCCTAATGAACTTTCCCTTGATGATTTTTTCATCTTCGACTTCAACCATGGAACCATGGTAAGGGTGCATCTTCTACGGAGACTATTTGACCCTAAGGTGGCCCACTAGGAGACAAAGTAGATAAAAAACAACCTGGTGATCAAGCCTTAGAATTTTCTTGAATTTCAAGGTGAACATGTCATGGTGCTGCTTTTGGAAGGTTACATATTGTCTCTTCTCTTTTGGAGACAAGACTTTTCTGATCAATTTTAGCGTCAAGACTTATTTAGGGTTGAGATTCACTTGGGTTAACTCCTAAAAAGTGGAAGGTACACCCTCTTAAAAGGAAAGAGGGGAATCATCCAAATCCTCTTAGTAATCTGAAATGTGAGGATCAAAAAAAGGAGGTGACTCCCCCAAAGCTAGATACCATGGATTGGTACTACCATCTACTTCGGTGGGGTTGGAATCTTTGATGAGCGACTCCTGATCTATAGAAATCATAGATATAAAGGGTTATGATCCAATCACATATGGTTTTTAGATGTGATATTTTCATTTGATATCAAAGAAATTATGTAATTTTTGCATCTAATGAGTCATCAATACTCTCTGAAATATATGGCGATGCCTCAAATTGGTGTCAAAGGGGTGAATATATCCATGTGTAATGAGAGTATGTATTTCTATCAATAACCATGTCTATATTGTGTAGGTATATGAGGTGATCTATGAGAATTTATTATTTTTGTGAACTATGGAGGAAATCCCATGATCTGGGGTGTTTTTGATCTAATTAATGGATTAGAATGACGAATGTATCTTTCATATCTATCCAAGGATTTGTTGAGGTGACTCTCATATCATTGGTGGTATTGATATGATCAACTCCATCTATCTTGAGTAGATTTCCCTCCCATTTGTAGTACCCAATATCTAGGTAGTGGGCTTCACAGGTGTTGCAGGGAGAAACATCGCCCCGGAGTACCCCTACTCAACCATTAAGGGAGAATTTATGGAACTAATGGTATGAAGAGGGGGACACTATGTGTTGATATATCTAGGGCCTTCCCAATAGTGAATTGTAGGTAGTACCCTATAAAAACCCATGAACATTGTGTTTAATACCAATTCAATGAATTGATCCTTTAACCAAATCTTACTACATGGATTTCTCTTGTTCATTTCATACACCTAGATCATAAATTTATAGGGTCTGGAATATGATTCCAAGAGTCACATCTTCTAGAGAATTTTCATTAGTATTAGAATGATCATAGAACCAGTATACACTAGTAAATAGTGAATTCCCAGACCATTAAACTAGATTGTGACAAAAAGTGGGTGTATGTTCCTCTAAATAGAGGAATACACCTCTTATTTAGAGAATGAAATTATGTCTTGACATTACTCTCTTCTAGATTCCTTTTTATAATGGGCCTAAGCAGTAGTTACTTCAATCTCAAACTAAAAATGGATATTCATAGACCTTATGGGAAACTCATGTATCACCCTTCATAGTTGGAGTGAATCAAGGATTGAGAAACTTCCTGGTATACTGTAAAGATTCCATATCACATCATACTTCTAGGAAAGGGGTATATTTATGCCTACCAAGGGTCTCAATTTAAAAAGGAAGTGTGGTGGGTGTTTTTAGATGAGGTACTAGGGTTTTTTGGCTGCTCTTAGTGTTCTAATATTGACTATATGGATTAGGCTAGGCATTATATAGTTGATTTCAGGCCCTAGATATTTGTGGTTGAGTTTCAGTATGGTGTGATTGGGTTACATGATAAACTAATATGATCGGTTGTGGAAGAGAACCTAATGGGGTGGCTGGAGAGGATTGTGTCTACTAAGTCTTACATGAGGCCTTCTATACAGTCTTAGTGACATGAACAGTCCTTTCTGCAATACTAGTCTGGACATCCTTCCCACCAATACAGTGTCTTCCCTTCCTTTAATGGTGTCCACTAGAGATTCCTACAGGGGAAACATGACATTCCCTATCACTATTTATTTCATAAGAATCCACCACCCTGATAGTATTCACAAAAGCATACTTATATTTATCATTTTTAGATTATTCTTTGATGGGATAGATTTTAGGGATTTCTCCTAATCTCGGAGGAATGAAGTCACCAAGAGTGTTGGACAATTTTGGCATTGACGGGGGGCTCTAATTTCCTTGGTATCACCGAGACCTATTATTACGGGATTTTGAAGGAAATAATGAAAATGTTAAGGTAGGAGGAGGCATGGTAACTATATGAGGTTCTAGTATATTCAAATATTAAGGGATAATATCATGGGTTCAAGTTACTTCCTTTCGATCTATACCCCCATTATACTTCTTCATGCCTCATCCAGGGAACTACTATCATTCATAAGAGTCTTCATCATCATTATCAGTGGTGACATAGACATACACCACCTATATTGAGATATCACCCAACTTAACTAGGAAATGGTCCACCCGGTCTTGAATCCAATCTATGAAGATGAAGCACTGTTTGATGTTGTATCTATGGAATATGTGGTATAGAAAATAGTTGACATTATTATTGAGGTTATCCTTCTAAGTACTCCTAGACATAAGAAACATCAACATGTTATTCTCTAGGGAATATATGAAGTACCTAGGAACTTTTTCATCATTGAAGGAGTAAACCATGTTCTTCTACTCTATGAAGGGAATTTTAGACACCTGGCCCTAATGAGGGACTTAGGAGGCATTTTCCTGGTGAGGTTGTTCTTGGTGAGTCTTTTCATATTGATTTTTATGAAGGTAGACTGGATATTGGGCCTAATTATTCATAGAATTGGATATGAATTAGAATAGGAACTTCCTACAGATATATTCCTTGTTGAAAATAGATCTCGAATCTAGTTTGATGTACCATAAAAGGGTAGGTATTCCCAATATCGGGATGAAACACTAAATTTTTTATGATTCCTACTGTTCTAGTGTTCCCATCATTGGGCCACATCATGATATGAACTGGGCTAGATGTTGTAGTACATCACCCATCCCATTAAATGGGGTGAAACTCAAATTACTAAACACTAGGGGTTGATTTATGTGATCTAACTACGATAGATATAAATTCCCTTTAGGTGGGATTGAAACTTGATATATTTAAAAATCCTTAATATGGGTGATGAGAGCATCTATCACATCATCATGGGGAGGTTTGGTAGTCACCAATACTTTTACCATTTTACTAGCTTAGGGAGAAAAGTGATTGTAACCCAAGGTGGGAAGTCATGCTACTCAGGTGGAGTAGGCATGTTATATATTGTTTTTTTTTCAAATCCACAAACCTTTACCCTAATTGGGTGTGTATATTTGCCTACCTCAACCTTGGTTTATTGATTGAGAATGTATGGATGTTCGACTAGATGATGGGGAAGGTCCCCCTAGACATTATCTCACTTTGGGAGCTACTCGATGATGTGCTAGGCCGTGAGCCTCTAATATCCTTCAAGATATTATGAAAATGCATACAACCCAACATATTACTATATCTAGAACATTATCATATGGTTCTATGGTTTCATAAATCCCCTTTTCCTTGTCAATATATCAATGATGGGTGGTAGTGCCTCATTTGGGGACCTCTGAGAACCATCTTTTATCTCTGATGAAATGTTTTGGAGCCTTTCAGAAGATCTACCTGATATTATGTATCTCATTATGGTAGGTTTTCTCTATCATATCCCATGTCATTGGTCGGGGTTCTATGACCATCAAGGGGATTGATCGTGACAATATTCATGGTGGAAGTGGTAGGAGGGGATCATATAATGTTAGTGGAAAAACCATCATAAAAATACTATTATTGTTGTGGTAGGGAAATTAAGTGGAGGGAAAAATGATTCCCCAACTTATAATTTATACATGGTGAAATTAATCTTTCAAAACCTATTGAAACATTATGATTCTCCAAAAATAGGTTTGGTAGAAGCTCTAATAGTACCCACACGAGTAGGAGGGTTGATCCATTAAGCATGTTGTAATATCAACCTTCTAACATTATTGATGGATGACCTTAAGATGTTTGGGACTTTCTGGATCTGTCAAATAGTGATCTTAAAGGTGGTTGATTGTCTCCCCAATATGTTAGTGGAGGCAGGTCACATGGTCCATGGTGAGGAACTCTGGGATGGTGAACTAAAGAGTTAAGGGGGGGATAAAACATGATCAATAGATGATTGGTTGCTAGTATTTCCCATAAGTATTACTCTTGATCATTAACCATAGTTTATTCTTATCCTTGATCACCCCAGTATCCAATTGGTTATGTCTAGGAAAATGAGGGTGATATGGACACTAACCTACTCTACTGTTGGTTTTCTGAAAAAGGTGGCATCATATGGGATAACCATCCTTGAAATGAAAGAGTGTATTCTGGTGGTGGGGCCAATATCATTACCATGTCCAAACAAGAGGGGGTATCCACTACCTCTTACTGATTGGGAATATCATCATTATTCTATATCTCAGAAGAATTTTCACCATCATTTAAGGGTTTCAATCCAGACCCTAACATGTCTTATACTTCAAAGATGGAGGTAAATAGGAGGAAAGATTATAGTAGTAGGTCTGGTGTCAAAGAGAGTCCCTGAAAAAGAGGCCATAAAATTCTACATATGTAGGTACCAGTGGTGAAATTCAAGCCCTTGTGGGCCTTATCCTCTAGGATGGTTATCCTCAACTGATGGGATCCTACCCCCATATTTTATGGTTAATGTGAAGGTGTTTCATTCAAGTCATCCATCACCTCTGATTCTAAGAGGTCAATGGTGACATTATGTTTTCCTCATTCTTCCCTCATCTGATATGGGAGTTTCCCAATAATGATCCTCTAGGGTTTTTTGGATTTCTTCCGTGTGCATTTTGGAAAATATCGCCAGAAGGGGCCCATTGCTGTTATTCAATATTCTTTCCTTGGACAGTTCTTCAGATTAAGGGAAGTATTTGACACATGGAGTTTATCTATGTCAGTTGATGATATTTCATGGAAGACCTATATATTGAAATTATTCATCATTGGATGGCCTATAATGGTTTCTAGTGGCACAAATGACGAGGGGAGTTTACCTAGGGTGACTGGTGGGTAGTTGGTTTCAAGATCCCAATCAGGTGAAAATGTGCCACTGTGTTGTGGTCAGAGGAGAATAAAAAGGTGTTTCAATAGTGGTAGGGGCCACTGGATATATTTTAGAGGCCTTCTATTAGTTGGGGTGAACGAAATTCCCCCAAAATTGATGTTTGGGTATTCTAAACAGGAGTCGGCAGAGCATGGATGGGATCAACCTGCTCATCATCCTGTAGAGTCAATCAATTTTGTCAGTGTAGCTGGGTTGGAGTTCTTATGGGTGGATCTCAGGTAGTGGTCATGATAGGTGTAACCTAATAATCCCTTAATTCCTTAGCATAGGATAGAAATTTATCATAATATTCTCATGAGAGTCTCCAAAAATGGTTCTTCTAGGTGAAAAGGGTCTTTCCCCCTATGTGTCCTCAAAGGGTGAAATATCGACATGGAGCCAATGCTTCTAAGTTCTGACAGGCCATATCTCGGGTTAGGATCACACCTTACAATTTATATTGAAAACAATAGGATTTTATGACCCTCCATTGAATAATATGGAAGGGGGTATGGGTAAGGGGTTCTCAGTATTTGTGTGAGTGGTGGCCACCATGCTAGGAGTGTTGTTATTCAAGATTATCACACCATCAGTTCACCTGTCCCCATGCCTATTAGTGGTCGTTCATCAATAATTTCTTGATAATTGAGTCTTGTAGGATACACAAGTTAAACCATTGAAACATATTTGATGAATGTTATTCTCAATGTTCCTAATGTTATTCATCCTCTTCCAGTGGGGAAGGATCTATATTGATGATGTCCCGAACAAGGAATTCCCAATGTTCTTCATTTTCCCTTAGTTGTAGGAGAAAAGAATCATGTTAGGTCCACCATTTTTTTTATTGAATCCCAAATCTTGAAATACATCGATCTAATGATTTACTAATATATTTGTGTCCAATTTTTCTCATCTACTAGTGGTTGAAGGAGAGTATATCCACATCGGGTTCACCATTTTTTCAATGCCTCTCATTGGGTCTCACATTCGGTGAACTTTCATGGTCCCTCGTGGAGTGGTTACCATATTTGGAATAATAAAAACCCCTCCAATGTGGTTTACATGCATTCCTTATTTCAAAAGGTGGGAATCCTATACCACCATGGTTGATAATGTTGTCTCCTTGAACATAATGGGTTGATGAGATGTATGTTCCTCTTATAAATTCTTCCTTGGATCTTGTTTCCTAGTCTGGGTATCCCTCATATATTTGATCCATCTTCAATAATCTCATTATTTATTCCATATTGATGCGTACACTAGCTAATTATGTTGATTTTTATTATGAAAGGGCAGCTACCTATGGTAGGATATGATAGTGATGATGAAAATATTTGTACATTTGAGGAAATTGGGTGTATTTTTCATATATAAAAGTATTCCTCTTTAATTTTAAAGGGAATGTCATGTATAAGTTATATTAGTTGTGGATCCTAAGTGGTCCCACATCAATCATGGAAAAACATACTCTAGGGGTGTAAGGAATCCAAGTCTCATTGTCTAGGGAATTCTGTGTTTGTCATATGAGGTATAGATTCTGATTTATCAGCTAGGGTCATAGGTTTAAGGTCTCATAGGGACACAGTCGCAATTTTAATGTCTATTGGTTATGTTTTCATAGATATAGGGCCATTTGGGGATACGTACCAATTACACTTTTCACATATTAGGTCAAACATGGGTTAGCGTCAAATGGTGATTCCAAGGTCCATTGGGGACCTCAAGTTTTGGTGGTGATAGGTTAAGTATGATCATGGGGATGATCACACTATGGGGTATTATCCTCACTTGGGGGTGATATTACATATTCATTCATGATTTTACATTAATCTCATCACATAATTTTCACTTAAAAATGATTAATTTTCATTCAATGTACAGGTTTTGATTATAATCACATAAGAACAACATTTTTTTAATTCATTTAATTTAACTATAGTTTAATGTTTTGATAATATATTTCAAAATATTTATAAAAATTATTCTATTATTCCTTTTTATCATTATTTATTCTAATTCCAATAGAAAATTAGAATAGATCATTGGCCAATTCATCCATTTGAAGGGTCATATGGACCACATAATATTCCAAAAGAATTTGTCAATGAAACAAGACCAGCTGTGAAGAAATAATTTTTGGGCCTAATAAGAAATTCAAAATTTGTGGAAAGAACGGAATATGTTCATTCATATCCAAAAAAAATTAGATAAAAAATAAAGTCCAAAATCCACCAAAAATGGGCCCAGCTAATTCTTTTATGTCAGGCCCACAATTAGGTATAGGAATTAAAAACATCCCTCCATTCTTGACTTTTCTCCCAATCCAATTGTCTAATTGAGATGATATTTTATGGATAAGAATACAAGATAAATACATAAAACTTTTTAGTTGAAATTTTTTATATTTTAGATCATTTTCCTATCCAAAAATTCGTTCACATTATGTACTTCGAAAAATTATCGATAAAAATAGATGACAACACATTATTTCATAAAACAACAATAACATTGGTTAAAATTTCCAATGGAAGAATAATTTTGATGGTGTACATTCCAAATCAATATATACAACTTTTAATAAGAACAATTATCCATATATGGCTATCTTAATTGTCAAATTTTCAAGGCAAGTATTGGGGAATTTTTGGAATGAAAATAGTCCACCACCTCGGGCTATAAACTCACTCCACTATAATCCTTTTAAGGGTATGGAATTTCATTACTTAAGGATGATATTTTTTATGAATATATCCGTAAAAACATCCTATGTGGAATTTACTTAATCTTGTTTCAATAAGAGATACCTCTCTACTTTACATTTCTTGTTTTTTTTTGTTTCTTATTTTCAATTGTAATCACGTAAGTTTGTTTTTATTTCAATTAAATATTAATTCATATTTATTCGTCTTCATATATAATTATTATCCAAATTATATTGTTAAATATTAATGGTCTAAAAATATTTTAAAACAAGTTAAATTCCCTTTTTTATTTTGGTTTCTCATTCAATATAATGTGTGTTTTTAACTCTCTTCATCGTTCATGTGTGTGTTTGGTGAAAAACTCTTTTCTTGTCCCATTCATTTTATTATCTTTATAATTCATCACCATAAACATATTTACCCGTATTAATAACCTTACCAATGGAAGATTATATATATCGTTGGGTTGAGTTGTAATCTAGGGATGTTAATGGATTGAGATTTTTTTCTTGATTAATAATATTTAGGATAACATCATGTATGTTAAACATAAAATGTAATGGTTTGTTGACATGTTTTTTTAACATATAGATTACATTTATTATTATAATGAAAAAAAAAATATCATGAATAATAATTTATTGAGATTATAACCCTATTTATGTTATGTCTTGGAATAAATCCTAATGACTTGGGAATTACAATAAACATTTCCCTGTTATGAAGGTGTTAATTTAATGAAATATATAGAAAAGTTCAAGGATTTAACCAGATTAACTACATAATAATTAACTCAACCAAATAATTATTAAATTGTTAAATAAATCTTCATGAATTAATCATTTCATATAAGCTTTTAAAATAATCCCTCCCCCATTAAAAACACAATCGGCTATTAAAAATTACCACTACTGATTATTCAACCAGAGTGTCGCTATACACATTAGCATAGTATCGGCCCTTTGAATGGTTGATAAGAGACAATCATCCATGATCCAAATGTCACCAATTTCAAACATGTAGAAAGTGACTTACTCATTCTTTCCAAACTTCTCTAAATTCCCTGTAGCCACCAAAGCAGTCCATCTAATTTGTTTGTCCCAAAAATCAAGTAAACTCTTCGTTGGCTTAGGAGGAACATTATAGATAGGGAAATCACTCGAGACCCAAACATTCCCTATCTGGGGAACACACCCTTAAGGAACTCATTTACCCTGATATGAATTACAAACCCCATCATATTAAAAATCAAAATATTGAGGGTGATTTTGTATTGGTTTTGACTCATTTTTAACTCATTTCCACTGGATAGTTGGTGAGGATCCACATCTTCACCTCAAATAGTTCCAAGTGGTGTACTCTACCATGAAGCTTCAAGGGGTTTATAAAGAAAAATAACTTAGAGAATTCCCTTTCTCCCTAGAATACACCACCATGTCATGGCTCTAATACCTCTCTCTTGGTTCCATAACCGCATGGAATGACATGAAGCGACTCTTCTTATATAAATTATTTATTGCTTCTCATACTACTTCTATCTGAATGAAAATAAGTGGTATCCATTAACTCCCAAATGAATCAGTCCATGAGTATTAAGATAGGTTAAAAAATATTATACAAAATTTTCCAAACACAAAATCCCTAACCAACTCTTAATCCAATACTTCTACGAGGGGTTTTTAGCTATGGAGAGAACACTCATTGATGTTTCAAGTGGTGGTACTATTATTGAAAAAACTCTTGTAGCTACCTGACACCTCATAATAAATATGGATGAAAACACACAATAATTCAATTCTCGATCACATAATCAAGTCAAACAAGTCAAAGAGAATCAATCAATATAATCCAACAAGATGACTGAGTGGATGAATGAACTTAAAGATCGTGTGAGACAACTAGCAGTGGATGTCAAATCCCCCACCTCATCTCCTATAGATAATATATTTAGTAGATCTATCAAAAATTATGTAATCCATAGTTCACCAACTCATCCAACTGATATATGTCCATATCATCAAGACGATCCATATGATTATTCAAGTCCAATGAATCTCAATGAAACATTTGTTCTTAGGAACCCCATCCCTCAACAATCAAGTCATTTTAATAGAAACTCTATCTAACCCCACTCTAACCCCTTCTCATTTACCCATAACCCTGGAATGAGGTATGGTAATCCCATTTTTCTTCCCCCTTAGTTCCCTCCTCAAAATCAAGTCCAATTTAAATACGGTGAAGGTGGTGGTAACTTCCAAGAACCTTATCCTTTTTTTCCTCAACAATCCCCCCCTACTCCTCCTGGATTCCACTATCCTAGTAGTTCTTCTTAATTTCCAACCCAATATAATAATTTTCCCAATAACCAAAATCAAATAAATCCCAATGTTGGACATGACTCTTCTTCCAAGAAACCTTGCGAAAGCACTGTAAAATATCTTGCCTCATTCACCCATTATTTCCTTAAAAACATTAAAAACCAAATTAGTCAACTTTCATCCCACCTCATCTAGAAGACCCAATCCAATTATTCCCAATAGCTATCTCAGCTATTACTCAACCTCAAGGGTAATGTGAGTAAAATTTCACTTAGATAATGAATAAAAATTGTTATTCATTATGATGAATTCACAAAACCGCTTTAAATTTTGAGATGGAGAAGGAAAAGTCCAAAAATAATAAAAAATAGTATGAATACAATCCCTCACCTCCTTCCATCCTTATAAAAAACCCAATTCCTTTTTCCAAAGCCATCTTATATGCCAAAGAATCCCTTTGACCCTGATTCTGAAATTCAGGACATGTTTAGATGTGTTGAGGTCAACATTCCCCTCTTAAATGTCATCAAACAAATCACTATGTATGCTAAGTTTCTTAAGGAACTGTGTGCCCATAAGATGTAATTTTGGACCATTGAAAATTTTTTAACCCAGCATTCCATTTCAATGAAATGAAAATATCTAAGGACCTTTACAATTACATGAAAAATAGGGAATTACAACTATTATGATTCACTCATAATCCTAGGAGCCTCAATAAATTTCATGCCCAAATCCATCCTCTCTAACCTTGGTCTAAGTCCCTTTCACCCAATGAGTGTTCTCATTTAGTTATCCAGTTGAAGCACTATTAGTCCTCTAGGAAGGCATTTCCTCGTGAATTCTAGAACCAAAATTTATATCCATGTTAGCATACTATCTATGGAATTTGGTGACCAACTCGTCAAGTTCAATATTATTCAATCCATGTGATACCCATCAAAGACTAACTCTATATTCTCTATCAATTATTCTAAAATTATCTTTCAGAGTGTGTTGAACCCTGAACCATTATGTTTTTCATGTGCTAATGATAATGGTGTTTATGAATTTTTCATCCTCATTAACCAAGTCATAAATAGATATGTTGATGTTGACATTTCAAATGTAAACCCCATAGATATAAAGGATCTAGAAAACTCTTTGAAATTCCATCTCGGGTCAAATATCCACTATTCCAACATGGATAGTAATGAGGAAAATAAAATATCATGGTTTTTTTATTCAAATCATATTATCCATCATTCATCATTTCCCATCCATGATTCTAAAAATTCAATTATAAGTCATTTTAACCCTAATGAAATATTATTATCTTGTCATAATGGTTGTGAAGGTTGTCATATCTATTCCCTCATTATAAAGTAATCACCGGTGAGGGGGAAATTGACCATTATTTGGAAAGAAACATTAATATTAATGATTTGGAAAAAGCTATTCAATCTTATTTACCCTTTGATACTCAATAATCAACCTTGGAAAGTAACTAAATAAATGAGAAAAAATATGGTATCTCATACACTAATTTTTTATTATCTTAAATTTATATAAATTCACCATCAAAAGTGAAGCATCATCATAAAATTTCAAGTATAGGAAACCAACTCTCGGTAGACTATATCATTCCTTGAGTTGAAGACCAATAGAAGGATATTCATATTCCTTTTACACGCCCATTTAATTACAAGAACATCAACAAGGAAGGGAATAAATTATATAATGAATAATCAAGCCTCACAAAGGTGAAATTTTTTTGGAAGCACATTGGAGTTAGGAAAATACAGTGGCCACCATCAGACTATGGGTAGTCCACTGCCACTATCCATCTATAGAAAAAATAAGTGCACTACTTTTTGGGATGCCACAATAGTTTTCTTTTACTTTTATGAATTTTTAATCTCATTTTAGTTTTTCATTTAATGAATAATTATTTCTTTATTATCTTTTATGTAATGGAAAATTTTCAAAGAATCAATTGAGAGGATACATTCCCTACTAACCACATCTACTTCCACCGACACACCACTAGATGGAGTTCGAAACCCACCAAATCTAAACCAGGGTCATCCCTTTACATTTAATGTCATATCCCTCTATTTATCCTCCTCCTCTCTCTCCCTCTATATCTCCCTTTATCTCTCTCTTCTTCCACTCCCATTCTTAATTTTTTTTCACCACTTTTTTTCATCAGCCATTTTCCCCTCTTTCCCTTTTGTGTTGGTTTGTATTTTAAAATAAAAAAAATTAAAAAAATATATAATTACTCACCATTAAATTTTCAAATTTTTTCTAACAATTTTGTGGAGTCCAATGACTTGTTTTAAACTAAAATATTTTTTACTTTCTTTATAAATTTGGATAAATAATTTTGTTTCAAGGACAATAAAATATGAATGGTCAATTTATTTTTTGGAAATTTTTTTTACCCAACCATTGATTAATAACATCAACATTCATGTCAAGGACACCTATGGTAATATTTTTATATTTTGTGTTTTCACCCCACCCCCAGATTTCAAGTCTTTAGTTTATGGATGTTCGAGCTGAAATTTCTATCCTTGTTGTACATTAATATGATAGAGGCATTTTCGGAACCGCATATGAATCACAATAGCCAAATAGCCTCATATTACCCTAACATTGGCCCCTTTTAAAACACCATTAGAGATTATGAAAACCATTTTTGATATCCACATTTCAATCCCAACACCTAGTATGACTCAACATCTAAATTTATTTACATTTCCTAAATTATTGAGGGGAGGGGAAAAAATTTCCTCTAGGTACCATTTCCATGATTTTAAATGTGCCATTATAGGCTCGAAAGAAAGAATACATTTAAGTGTGTGGGAGATTTTTTAATTCAGTGAGGTTTGTAAATTTATATATTTTTTGGCATCTTGTACAAATGATATTGAAAAATGTTAAAAAATATGATAAAATGAAAAAAATGAAAAAAATGAAAAAAATGAAAAAAAAAATGAAAAGATGAATGGGTTGTATATTGGGAGGGTCAAAAATAACTCTTCATAAACCTTTGATCATTTTTATAACTATTACAAATAGTTTTATGATAATATCAAACATGGGTTGGGAGATGAGTATGAAATCCATTTCACGATCAACTTTCAAAAAAATGTTAAAAAAGGTACACTTGCACCATCTTTTCTTGTGTAGTTATGAGAATATTTTTTTTCTTAAACATAATTATTCATTTCATCCCTTTCCAATTTTATTCCTCTATATTATTCCTTAAAAAATTCAGGCCCTTGTAAATATGTGTTTTCATTTCCTTCCATGTTTCATGTTAATAAAAATTTTGCATTGCTTTTTCCTTGTTGGTTTTTTTCCATTATTTTTAACTCTTTGATATATTTCTACAATAAAATTTCCATTAAGAAACCCATAAAAACCCTCTTTATTATTTTTCACTTTAGAATAGGGAATGGAAGCTGATATCTCTTTAAAACTCTAATATTTTCACTTTTTATTGCTGAATAAGTGAACCTCTGTAAATAATTTTTATCATCTTAAAAGGAGTGATATCTGAGTACCTAATTTTTCCATTTTTAATTTTGATCATGGAAAATAATTTTATTTTTTAACATTATTTATTTAAAAACTTTTGGGGTAATTCATTATGGAGGAATAAACAAGTCTAAACCCCCTGATTAGAGAAAATTAAAATTTAATATTTTTTGGTGAGTAAAAATGATTTAGTCATGTTATTATATTTTATGTACATGAGGAAATGAACAAGAATAATCATGGGGAGTTGATATTACATATTAATTCAGGATTTTAAATTATTCACATCACAAAATTTTCACCTAAAAATGATTAATTTTCATTTAGAGGTCATGTTTTGATCATAAAAACATCACAAGAACATTGTTTGAATTCATTTAATTTAAATACAATTTGATTTTTGATAATATATTTCAAAATACTAATCAAAGTTTTATTATTATTATTTTTTAGCGTTCTTGTTTCATATTACAACATATCATTAGAATGAACCGTTGGCCAGTTCAGTCAATCGAACGGTCATAGAGATCACACATGAAGGCCCAAAGAATCTATCAAAGAAACTAGACCAGCCTTGCAGATAGAACTTATGAGATCAATAAAGAAGCCAAAATATTATTAAAGTCTAAAATATTTTCTTGATTATCCAAAAACATATTGGATAATAAAATTAAGGTCTAAATCGACCAAAAAGGGGCCCAACTGATTCATTGAAGTCCATCCCACAATTCTATCTGGGAATTAAAAACAACCCACCATTTTTGAATTTTCACCCAATCCAATCATTAAATTGATCGGATATTTTGTGGTTTGAAATATAAGATACATAATCCCAAATTTTTATAAGAAATGGTTCATATTTTAAGGCATATTCTTATCAAAAAACCCATTCACATTTTGGCCTCTGAAAAATTACGGATAAAATATATAGTTTAACATTATTCAGAAAAATAGTCATGAATTTCAATAAAAAATTCCAATGGACTCATAATTTTGATTGTGTACTTTATACATTAATATATAAAGATTTTAAGAATACTATTTCTCAATATTCATCTATATTAATTGTAAAATTTTTGATCCAAGTGGAGGAGAAGTTTTTTAATACCAACAGTCCACCACCTTGGGCTATAAATTCAATCTCCTCTTGTCCTTACAAGGGGTTGGAATTTAATCACTTTTGGAGGAGTTTTATCATGAATAGAGCCTTTACATTGGGATATAAAAACTTTGCTTAATATTTTTTCAATAAGAAATACCTCAAATCCACTTTCTGTTTCTGATTATTATAATTATTTGTTTTTTCTTATTTCCAATTGTAATCATGTATGTTCATTTTTAATTCAATTAAATATTAATTAATGTTTATTTATATTAAAATATAAGTATTATACAAGTTATTTTTTTAAATATTAATGGTATTAAAATATTTTAAATCAAGTTAAAATATCTTTCATCTTTTTCTTTCTCATTCAATCTTAAGTTCATTTTTAACTCTCTTCACTATTCATGTGTGTATTCAGCGCATAAATCTTTTCTTATCCCATTGATTACATTCTCTTTATAATTAATCACCATTAACATATGAAACCATATAAATAATAATATCAATGAATGATTAAATATACTATTAGGGTGAGTCATAATATTGGGATGTTAAGTGATAGAGATCTGTTACTTGATTAATATTCTTTAAGTTAACATCATGTATATTAAATTTAAAATGTCATGGTTTATTGACATGTTTTGTTTAAAATATGGATTTAATGTATTATTAGAACAAAAAATACACTACCGGAAAAAATAATTGATTAATATTTTAACCCTAGTTATGTTAAGTCTTGTATTAAAGCCTCAACACTTGGTAATTCTGATCTAAATTGTCTTGTGAAGTGGGTGTTAATTTAATGAAATATATAGAAAATCTCAGGGATTTCACAAGATTAACTCCGTAATAATGAACTAAACATAATAATTATTAAATTTTTAAATCATTACTCATAAATTAATGATTTAATTTAAACTCTTCAAACACCCCCCCCCCATTAAAAAACAATCAACTATTAAAAAGTACTATCACTGGGGATTCGACTCGAGTGCCTCTATACACATTAATAGAGCATCGAACCATTGAATGGTTGATAAGTGATAAAAATATGTGATTTAGGGGGATGTATGGTTAATGATGATTCCTAGGTATCATTATTTAACCTCGTGGAGGTTCCGTACATACCTTGTTGGGAGACAGAGAACAAAACCCACATATTTTGAGTGCACTGTTTACAGACATGTAGCTAGACCGGTCCATGATATTTAACATTATGTGTTAAGGGTTATTATGTCAAAAAAGGATAAAAAATGGATTTTTTGGGGATTATTCATGTAATATGACTTGAATATGGGGGATTATATCGTGCTTATCACATGAGGAATCCTATATATTTCACATAGGGTATGGCTACAGTTTAACATCATGTGCTGAGGATGTTTTCATGTAATTTGACATTGTTTTACTAGGATGTTGTCTTTTATGTTAACTATATATGACTAGGATAGAGGTTCTATGAAGTTTAAAGTATTACATCTTGAACATAATGAGGGTTACACTAGTGACGACCCATTTCTAATTAGTGTGGGAGGGGAAAATGATATAGAACTATACCTCATTAAAGAGAAAGGAACGTTTTTTACCATGATGATTCCCAGTTAGTGTTTGTATATGTGTGTATGTCTATATATATATATCAATTCCCATTTTTCAGATTAAAAAATATCATCGATCTTCGATTGGCCATATCTTGTTCGTACGAACATTGATCAATGCACCATCATTAGAGTTGGGACTATATCAAAACCCACTTATTGATTTTTAGAAAATATTACTCAAATTTCTACTTCAATAATTTCATAATTTATCTGATCCCACTAAAGGAACTATGCTTGTTGCGGAAGAGTGAAATCATGTGTGATTTAAATTTTTTATCACTGAATCTAATATGAATAAATTAATTTGTTATAATGATTCCCAATTAATGAAAAGTATATCAGGCTAATTAATTTACATTTGAAAAGGAAATCAAAATGCTATCTCATTGTGATGGCATGATCCAAGTGATAACCATTCTTATTCAGATCACCATAGCCCAAAGACCCCAAAGTATATTCCCTCTAGATTTTCCAAACATTTACCACAGGTCCATGAACATCATGCTTTAATTTTTGGGTGTTATCCTAGATGATCAAATGCCTTATTTTTTTCTCATATAAGCTCTAAAAGTTCACATGATCATTTTCTATTTCTCATTCCTCCTATAATTATTTAACAAACCTTGAATAGTGTGACTTACATCTATAAAATAGTACTTCCACCTATTAAATTTTATAATTAAATAAACTCATGAATAACTTTCGAAATAAATTAAATTATAATTATTCAAAACTATAATAATATAATTGAATTTAATTATCTTATGATTATTCACTTGGATTCTTATTGATCCCCTCACGTGGGGCCCACTTCATCCTAAACTTCAATTCAATTGAATTGGTGGTGTTTGTGAATACAAAGTGTGTGTGAACCTTTAGACCCTCATCCTAATAATAGTGGGTCCAACCCAAAAAACCAAGAGTAGTATCTAGAAATACATCATAGCCTCTAAAGAGATTTGGAAATTTCAAAGCTACGAATACCCCCTATGAACTCTTACCATATAATATTATCCTTATGTATTGATATCTAATTCAAGGAGGTTGTGTCACTTGTGTCATCTACATGTATTCTCAATATCTCTTTTTTTGAATTTTTTAAAATAAAGTCACTAAAAACTGTCATAGCCATAGAATTAATCAGACATTTTCATTTCCATAAAAGAGCTTAAGAAATAGTCTTCTATTAAACTTGTAAGGGATAAATCATTTCATGAAATATTCATTAATGTCATGCCAATCATGATTTACCCAGTATATCTTACTTCTCAATGAACATATTTTTTAATTGTTTTCATTAATACATCAAAGTACATGACGCATGATATGAATTAATAATAATCTCACATATAAAGAACAATACACATATTAACATATCAATACATTTAATAACGCATAAAACATGTAGATTTCAAACTAGTGGATCAGTTCTCATAACCCCCTCTCTTAGGGATCACCAAGGGAAAAATTCATGACAATGAATATCGATGACTTATGAGCCCCTACCCCTAATATCATATATCATCTATGTCAGGTCAGATAATTTCATTTCACCATGGAACATGTATTTATGAATATTTTCACAACACCTCAAGGTTTTTATTAGAGCAGGAAATTGTTGTGACCTTTTAGTGCAACCTGTAGTTTAATGACATTATCACATTCAATTTCACACAGAATAATGATCATGAAAATGATAATAAAATTATTAATATTAAACATTTTATGGAAGTTGGTTCTAGGGAACCCACTCCAACATTTTCTTATATATATTCCTTTGATTTAGAATGAATTACTTTAAAGTGTTACTTAGTGAGAGAACCATTATGTGGATGAGATATAATTTTATCTATTTAGGAAAGAAGTTAGTTAAAATTAATTATATAATGAACCATAATTTTCATACATAAACTTTACATATTATTAGATGAATATACATTAAATAACATAATGATCCATTCCATAATCATATAGCTCTCGTATCTTTAGAAACTTAGACACATAAACAATATGTTCATAAAACATCTAAAATGTCTACCACTATGTTCTTCAAAACTAGAACAACTATGAGACATAAAATACTTCATATGTTTCTTCATAACCTAGGTAAAATGAAACATAATAAAGGATGATCTCAGATACTCAGTAAGGGTAAAAGGGGAGATATGAATGATCATTTAAAGAAACATGATAATAAGTGTGTATGAACATTATAATAACATCTAAAAACTATAAATTTCATATCATATATCATAATATTGAGTAATTCAATAAATATTTTATATTAATAAGACATTAATAATAAATGAATAAAATAAAATTAGCCATGAGAGCCTAATATAGGAATAATACATGGAATTGTGGAATATATGTAATTATAGAAAATCATTTCCTTATTAATCAAGGATCACTTCTAAGTATATCATAGTGGACTGAGTTCACTCACCAAACCATCATAGTAGTCAAGGTTTACTCCCATGAATGTCGTAGTGTATTGGGTTCACTCTTCAAACTATCATAGTACGCAAGGTCACCCTTAAAGAATATCATTGTGATAGAGTCCCTTACAAAATTGGGTTCACTAACCATTATAGTATTGTTTATCTCATTAGATATCAATATTTACCCAATGCATTGGAGGGAAATTTAATTTCACGCCCAAAAATCATATAATAGAAATCATATACATGTGTGCCACAATATTATAAAATATTCATCATATCAAAACCCATGAAATGAAATGGGGTTCGTAAACATTTCACCATTGCATAACCCATAAAAAATAAAAGGGATTCATAAATATCTTATCATCATAAAAATAAACCATCCATAGAAATAATAAGGATGGTATCATTAAATAATTTTCCCAATAAAACATAAGTTAAATAAAGGTTTTTTGTCTTTGATAAATAGATTTTCCATTACCATAATATTAAAACATTCTTGGGGAAAATACCATTTCCACTTTGAAAACATCTTTTCCAAAAACTAAAAATTCACAAAATATTATGAAAATATTTTTCATTGAAAATGGAATTGGAAACTTATAAAATAATATTTAAAATATCAATTGGTAATGATGTTAAGAAATTCCATTCATGTCATATAAGTTAAAAGAAATCATTCCTTCAACATTTTTATGAATTTTTTTAAAAGGTTGGGGTCGAAGCCCCAATTTATTTTTCAAAGCAAATACCTCTTTAGTGTGGGTAGAGGGGGACACATTACATAGCCTAAAGTCCCAAGGCTAAGTGCCCTGAATACAAGGCTTGAAAGCCTATTTTTTTCCCAAAGGACCCCTTAGTGAACAGTATTTCTACAGTACCTGCGCTACTACAATATCTACTACAGTACATCAGCTGTTACAGCACCTACTACAGTGTCACCGCTGCTACAGTTCCGCCACTGCTATAGTCTTGTTGCAGTGCCCTTCTACAATATTTCTACAGTACCCTTATAATTTTTTCCCTACCCGTATTTGATCCTAGGTCTTTTGGATGCCAAGCAGGATCATGTACCACTTGGGTACATGCTCGTTGGCTTTTTATGAAAATTAAAAAAGTACCTTGTTTAGAAAATGTTAAGAAGATTTCTTTTAAACCATGTCGTAAAAATCCAAAAAGTACCTTATTTGGAAAATGATAAGAAGATTCATTTTTTAAAAAATTACAAATTCAAACATGGGAATAATGTAATTTAAAAAATCATAGTATAATAATAAAACCCTTATTTAAAATTTTTTATGAAAATATGGATATGGAAGGAAAAGGTTTTTTTCGACCGTATGAGTTATACGTTCACTTCCTATTCGATGAAAATAGTTTGAATAATGGTGGTTTCATAATCATTGTAACATTTTAGTATATTTAGGATAATTAATGTATTATTTTATGAATAATATAAAAGATTTAGATGAGGTAAAAGAATAATTAAAAGGAAAGTTATTGGTTAAGGTGATCACCTCTTCTTTGAAACAACTCCTTTTGATCTCTTCTTAAAGACCCTTGGGTTGGGTTTTTTGGATTAAAAGAACATATATAATATGTATAATATTGTTTATAGGGAATTTTTTAGGTTATGGTTAATATATAAAGGAAAAAGTGGTTTGAATAAAATAAAGTATCGGTGCCCTTTTATAATTTTGGTGAGGGGAATGTTTGGAATTCCTTAAAATATTAAAATATAATAAAGTCATTATCCAGAAAAAATTCCTCCAAAAGGTTAGTGAGTCTAATATAATACAGTATTTGGTTGAAATACCATCATAAAATAAAAAATTGACAGTTTTAAGTGGTGTTTTCAACCTTATCTTTTATTTTAACCCCTTAATGAACCCATTTTAACATTGACTGTGGTAACATTGTTTTCAATCTTATAGGGATATAATTTTAAATATAAAGTGAAATTTGGATAATAAAAGGAAAATGTATGAAATTTTAGACCATATATAACCCATATTTTCCTATTTAATTTTTTTTATGATTTTTAAACAATTTAATAAAATATTATTTTTATAAAATATGATTAATGACAATTTTGATACTATTCATTTAATTTGACCTAAAATTCATGATGAAAAAGTTTGAATTCAAATATAATAATATTAAAAATCACTAATATGTTATATTTATCTATAAATTCTTGTAAAACAATAAACAACTTAATACATATTACTTTTGATATTTTTAAAATCATTTATTTTATTTTTCTATAAATGAGTAAATACTGTATTAACATTGGCCCGACATTTAAGGCAATTATTTAACAATAGAAAAATAAAATAAATTAAAATTATTAATATAATTTTATTATTCACAAAATATATAATTATATTTTTTCATAAAATTATTTTTTCTCTATGTGAACACATAATAGATATTTATAACTAAGAGAGTGACATTTTGTAAAAAAAATCGTTAAATATAATATATGTTATTTTCATGGAAAAGTTCCCATTAAAAAACTAAATTTAAAGATTAATGTGATAAGGTTATAATTATGTTAGTTAAATAATAATTAAGATGAAAATTATCTCCTTATCACTTATTTTTAACCTAGATTAACCCGATTTACACTTTAGGGAGGTAATAAATTTTATCACAATTACTATTCATATTGGAAAAATATAAAAGGGGCCTATTAATAAAATTCTAAAATCCTAATTACAAATATGTAATATATTTTATCTAATCCAAGACCTATAATTTTCAAAAATTAATTTTAAAACAAGTGTGTAAAACACAATGAAAACAGTTTTTTTTAAAGGGAATTTTTTAAGTACAATAATGTTTTTATACTAATTTCAAGTATACAATTAATTGAACAGACTATAATAGAATTATATTTAATAAAAATAAACTAATTTTATTTTAAAACTAATTCAAAAAAGAATTTTATTTTATAGATACATTAAAATAAAATATATTTTTCAATAAAAATCAGTACTTTACACTATTCATTGAGAAATCATATTTTTCAGAAAAAAAAACTCAAAATTTTACCATAATATAATTTTATATGATGATTTCAAAAATTAAATAATTTTAATAAAATAAAATTTCTAATTTTTTTGTAAATTAATTAAAATAGTCTCTTGTAAAAAGCATTCAATACAATTTTTGAAGAAAATGAATTTTAGAAGAATAAAAGGGATTTTTTAAAAATTGAGTTCTTAATTCCTAATAATTAATGAATAAATTTCAATTTATTATGAAATAAATATATAATATATTCTGGTTAATCTTATTCATACCCACAAATTCAATGGCTTGGTCATAATAGTCATATTTAAATAATGAGATTGTATGGTTTGTTTAATGTTTAGTGTTGCATGTCATATATGATATCTAACATAATATACTTCTTTAAAATATCAGGGTGTTTCCCCCCACCCAATTAATAAATTTATTCCAAAAAAATTGAACTTTTTTTCCGCAATTGAGGGTTTGATGTGGGAAAATATATTTTTTTGAAAACCCACATCATAAAAATGGTTAATTAAATTTCCTCTTGAAAAGAGGGAAATAAAAATATGAAGATAAAATTAAATAACCCAAATCTATGATTAAATTATTATAACATTAGTGGAAAGTGAAAATATGTACATGTAAGAGAAAACTAATTCCAAAGGATTAATATAGAGTGATATACAACATGTTCAGAAGAATGTTAAGAACTACAAAACCATAAATATATGAAGGGTTGATAGACCATGGATTCATTGGAAATGAAGGTAAAAGTGTAACATTTTAATTAAAGATACATTCCCCAAAGTTGAGAGATTATTTTATTTTCAATATATATAACATGATAAAATATACTTACTACATTTATTTTCATATCGTAAGCACAATTTCATCCTTTGATTATACTTTGATCAATTTCCACTTCATATCTTACTCCAATAAATGAACATTCATAATAAATTTTTTATCCCTAAATAACTAAATTTAATTTATAATGGATCATAAGATCCATACAAGAATGAAAATACATTCCTTATATCTATATACATTAACCAAAACAAAAAATGGTTTTCAAAAGGTACAATAATTCATAAAATTAATAATCCTTGAATAATAATATTCAGTCCAAATTTTCCACAATAAAAAAATGTTCCACTTAGATCATTTCATAAATAATATCAATATTAAAGAATGTTTTAACCGCAAAAATGATCTCATATCTTTTAGTTTACATCCCCAAATTTTAAATGCATTCTTTCCAATTAATACTTCATGTTAAATCACTTTTTTATCCAAATAATTACATACACCTAAACCTAATGAAAAATCTTCCAAAATATTGTTAATCATAATTATATATCCTATAATGTAGTTAACTTCACCAAAATATCATGAATCATATTTAAATTCCATCCTAAAAGTTAATCCTTAGCTTGACAAAAAATATCTCCAAAAATATTTCCTTGTCAATGAATAACTTTTCAACAATCAAAATTATTTATATCCTAGTATCTAATATACTATAATTAACATTATATCAAACTATATACAAATTCAAAGGTTTATTTAAACCCCAATAGATTATTATTTTTGAAACCTAGTAAAATATTCAAATTACCGCAAAATCCCATCACATAAAACCTTAAAAGTGATGTTGATACCATTAAACTTTTAAAACTGTGATGGTATCCATAAATCTTAAGTTGACCTCACATGATAATTTATATTATTCCATAATTATTATTCTTCAAATAAAATCATATTTCAAAAATCACTAAAATTCATCAAAGATGACCAAAATAACTTTTTCATCATATTCCGAACTAATTTTAGGGTCACCAATAGTATCCCATTAACATCAAAAATGTTAATAATTTCTTTATCCTAATTTAAAATTGTCACCATGACATTAAATAAATTTTTCTATTTATTTTAACAATTTAATATTTGTTTTCAAATCATTAATGAAAGACTAATGTGGAAAAATCCATAGATATTTTATGATTCTTATATCCAAAATATCATTGATTCAAAACATCTAAAACATAATTCTCTAATCCTGATAAACACTTAAATCCTTGCACTTCAACGATTAGCATATCATAGGTCCTTCCTTAGTCTAAGTGGTACCCAATGGATTTAAAAATTGGATCAGATAATTCCCATATCCCTCTCACATAATACATTGAACTATAAGTGGTACATTAGGATGATATTCATTTCCCTCCATCAAACTCTTCATTTTGCATTAGAAATTACTTTCTTTATACCCTTTATTTCAATATAGAAAACATCTTATTGTTCTTATAAGACATTAAATTTAGTGTTTATTCTCACATTATAGACATAAATGAAGTTTAATCTTCTTTCCTTCATTGTATCCACCACCTAATCTATCAGGTAAAAATATCATTCTCCTCTTTGGTGGGTCTGAGAGTTGGTTATGGTAAAAAAAATTAATCATATATTGTGATAACTACTTAGGAATAATTACAAGGTTTTTTATTCTTGCTCCAATTTCATTTGGTAGTTCATGAGGAAAATCATTCCATTGTTCATTAGAGTTAACACGAATCCTTTTAGTTTTTTCAATTTAATTAAACCAAAAAACATAGTCGGTAAAATAATAATCATAGTTTAAAACCAAATAATCATGGAAAATCATTCATAGGATGTATAAATCAATATAACTTCTTCTAAATCTATGAAACCTTAGTTTAACCTCGGTCATTCATGGTTATTATAAAAAATTTTGTATATTATATTATACATAGACCTATCCTCATGGTTCTTAAAAAAGTTTTCGCATCCTATTTCCAAAAGGGTAACTAAACCATTATTTAATACCAATTATAGAAACCCAAACTTTTTATACAGAGATATTATTACTTATAAGTTGAATTTTCATTACATAACTTAAATATCTATGCTTCAATCATATAGAACTAGTATCTTTTAAAACATGAACACATAAAAACTGGGTCATAAAATAATTTCATCCTATCCCACTAAGTTCTTTATAACTGTCAAATTTCATAGAAATATCATACTTAATGTATTTCTTTATAACCCATGGAAAAGGAAACATAAAAAAGGGTGATATTAGATGATCATTAAGGGTAGAAAATGGATATATCAATTATCACTTAAACATGACATGAGCATAAGGGCATGAGAACATGATCATAATATATGAAAAATATACCCAGCATATCATAGATCATATTATTGATTCACTGAATAAATCTTGGTAGTTTATATAACATGAATAAAAAATAATCAATGAACAAGATCCATGACAGTATAAAATTGGTATAAGACATGGGATTGTGGTATACACATATAAATATAAAATCATGTAAGTCGGGTATTTGACGTCACCTTTCATGTGCTATTGATTTGTGTGCCAAAATTGAGAATTGTGTGAAATGATTAAAACGTTTGTACACTCAATCCCCTGACAATAAAATGGTATCTTGGGCTGAGTTGTGTGCTTGTTTTTAGGAAAACCATACTTCCTAAAGGTTGAGATTCATTTTTGGTTCTAATACCTACAAAAAACATTTTTTTATTCTTTAATCATTATTTTCTATCCTTTTTACATTCAAGGACACCCAAAAAAATTTATACTTATTCTTGAAATCTTGGGCATCAACCCTTCTCCCCGCCAAGGACCTACACATACCAACCTTTCTTCAGCCTTCCAGATTTGTTGTGCATTTGTGTGTGTGTGTCTATATATATATATATATATATATATATATCAAATCACATTTTTTATATTCAAAAATATGTTTTCTATTTGATTTTCCATATCTTGGTTGTACCATAGGTCTATGAACATCATGATTTAATTTTTGGGTGCTAGTATGGATGATCAAAGGTCGTATGTTTCTCATATAACTGGCAGAATATCAAAGAACCATTTGCAATATCTCTTTCCTACTGTAATTATTTAACAAATCTTCAATGGTGTGACTTTCATCTAAAAAATAATACTTCCTCATATTAACATTTATAATTAAACATTAATATCTTGATAAATAAATTCAATTTTTATTATTCGAAACAAGAATAACAGGATTGAGTTTAATTATCTTATGATTATTCTCTAGGATGCTCATTGGTCCCCAAACATGGGGCCCACTTTATCCTGAACTCTAATTCAACTGAATTGGTGGTGTTCATTAATACAATATGAGTGTAAACCTTTATACCCTTATCTCAACAGAAGTGAGTTCATCCCAAAAACCAAGAGTAGTATCTAGAAATACATTACAACTTCTAAAGAGATAAGGAGAAGTAAAAGCTAAAACTACCCCATATGAATTCTTACCATATAATATGATATCTTTATCTTGATGTATCATTAAAGTATGTTTCATCTCTAGTTTCATCAATATATATGCTCGATATCTCTTTTTTTAACTTTTTGAAAATAAAATCACCAAAAAAAATAACAATAGACATAGACTTAAATAGAAAATTTAATTTCCATCAAAGGTCCTAAGACATCAACTTATATTAAACATGGAAGGGATAAATCATTTCTTGAATTATTCATTAATTCCATACTGATTGTGATGCACTCATAATATCCTACTTCTCAATGAATATATGGTGTAATTTGTTTCCTCGATAAATTGAAGTATGTGACTCATGATATGAATTAATAATAATTTCAAGTCTAAGGACCAATACACATGTTTGAATATAGGAACATTTAATATCATACACAACATTTAGATTTCCTACAAGTATATCAGTTCTCATAATCCCCTCTCTTTGGGATTAGTATAGATTAACTTCATGAGAATGAATATCAATGTCTTATAATCCCATAACCCTAATATCTTGTATCATCTATGTCAAGTCAGATGATTCCATTTGACCATGGAACAAGTATTTAGGAATATTTTCATAGAAGCTTAAATTTTTCATCATAGTGGGGAACTATTGTGTCCTTTTAGTGAAATAAGTACTCTAAGGGAATTATCACAATCAATGTCACATAAAAGAATGACCATGATGTGATAAGAAATTTTTTAATATTAAACACTATAAGGTATTTGTTTATAGTGTAACCATTAAAAAACCATGCTTATATACATGCCTTTGTTATAGAAAGACTTACTTCTATGTGTTCTTTGGTGAGAAAACCTTGATGTGGGAGAGATATAATTTTTTATATTTAGGTAATGTGTTGGTATTATTTATTTATATAGTGACCCATACTTTTCATATATAGATACTAAATCTTATTAGATAAATATTCATTACATAACATAATGATCCATTCCAAATTCATATAGGAATAGTATCTTTGGAAACTTGGACACATAAACAATAGTTTCATAAAATATCTACAACTTATCCCACTAAGTTCTCCATAACTAGAACCCTTCTGAGACATATTATACATAATAACCTTATTAATAAAACAAGGAAAAGGAAACATAATAATGTATGAGTTCATATTCTTAGTGAGGGTATACAAGGGAGATATCAATGATCACTTAAACAAGCATGGGAATACGGGTATAAGAACATGATCATAACATCTAGAAACAATATCCTATATATCGTAGATAACAATCATGAGTCATGGAATAAATATTTTCTAGTAGTGAGAAACTAATAATAAATCAATTAAATAACATGATCCACGATGGCAGAATATTTACATAAGACATGGAATTGTGGAATACACATAAGTATAGAAAATAATTTCCTTGGTAGTAAAGGATCACTTACAAGACTATCATAGTGGATTGATTTTACTCCCAAACTATCATAGTAGTCAAGGTTCAGTCCCATGAATATCATAGGGGATTGGGTTCACTCACCAAACCATCATTGTAGTCAAGGTCCACTCCCAAGACTATTATAGTTGATAAAGTCCCGTACTGAACTAGGTTCACTCCATATTTTAGTCTCGTTTGTTTAATGATATATCAATGTTTACCGAATGCATTGAATGGATATATAATTATGGGTCCACATTTCACAAATATAAAATCATACACATGTATTCCATAAGATCATAAAATATTTATCGCATCTAAACCCATGAAATTAAATGGGTTTCATAATCATTTCATCATGGAATAAACCAAGGAAAATAAATGGGATTGATAAACATATTTTCATCATATAAATAAACCATACATAAGAATACCTAGGATGTAATCCTCAGATAATTTCCCCAATAAATCATAATTCAAATTAGTGGTTGTGGTCTTTTATGAATAGAAATATCATTACCATATTGTTTAAACATTATTGAGGAAAATACACTTTTCAATTTGAAAATCAATTTGAAAAAACAAAATATTCACAAAATATTGTGAAAATACTTTTCTTTTAAAATTTCCTTGGAAACCTATAAAGGACTATTTAAAATATTGATCAATAAAGATGACAGGAAATTCCATTCATGTCATATAAGTTAAAGGAAAACATTTCGTTCACATTTTTATAAAAAATCAAAACTACCCCATGCAGAAAATATCAAGAAGATTCTTTTTAATCCATTTTGTAAAAATTATAAAATGGGTAAAAATGAATTTAGAAAATATTATTAAAATAATAAAACCTCTTTTTAAATTTTTTTTAGAAAACATGGATATGCAAGGAAAGTGTTTTTCGATTGAAGAGAGATATAATGTAAATTTTCCTTCCCAACATTCCTTCAGTCTCTTGAGTACATAAATATAGAAAAATTAAATGGAAAAATAAAATTTCAATGAATAAATATATTAAATAAAAATTCATGAGTTTCTTGAGAGGTATATCATAATAATTCATTATTGGAAACTTAATCATAAATAGTCCCAATAAAGTGTTATATTATAACATAATGCCCTTACCACTTGGTATCATTTGAATTGTAATCCTCATAAAATACAGAACATTTTATGTATATGTAAATACCCATAAATTTCATATTATATATCATAAAATACATTCATGTGGATTATATACACTGTATAAAAGAATCATGTGGTGAATATGGCATCTGTCTCACAGAAATAAAAGTTAAACGAAAATACCTTACCTCAAGAATTACTTCCTTCATAAGAGTTGGAAACTGAAATAAAATAAGAATATATTTTTTATAAATCTATTAAAAAACAATATTAAAATATATAATACCATATATTACTTACTTATAACCATTTATCACTCGTTTATTAACAATTATTTATTAAAATCATTGTTCTGGGGGATATCTGCTTCATTTTCATGTAAGTTTTGGTTGGTGGTTTAGGTCCTTATATTTTGATTATTGTTAAATAATTTCTATATTGTTAATAATGATATATATATAATATATATTCATTATATACATCTTTAAAATCATCTATAAAATTATATATAGAAAAAGTAATTACACCATTCATGGAGATGGTAGGTCATATGTACGCGTGAATGTTGTTTTCATTTTTCAACAGATTGAATGATATAAAGGTATATAATAATTCAATATTAAATAATAATTTTTATATCAAAAATATCAAAAATATTTATTAAATCCATCATTATTATCTTCTGAATAAAACATAAATGAAAAATGAATCACATCGCTTTGTGGAGGTGGTAGTACACACGTACGCACGAGTGACATTATTATTTTAAAACAGGTTGGAAGGTAAGAAGGTAGATATTATATTATAATTATTGATGAATAATTAATTCATAAATATCATATATACAATTTAAACCATTCATAATAACCATCCATAAAATATGGTGATGGAAAATTAATTTTGTAATTACGTGGTGATGGTAAGTCGAACGTATGCATGAGCAGTAATTTCACTTCCCATTTGAAGGAAAGAGGGTGAATAATGGTTGTTTCATAATCATAATAACATTTTAGTATATTCAGGATATTGGATATATTATTTTATTAATAATATAAAAATTCTTTATGAGGTAAAGGAATAATTAAAATTATAGTGATTGGTTAAGGTGATTACAGATTCTTTGAAACAACTCCTTTAGATCTCCTCTTAAAGACCCTAGGGTTTGTATTTTGGGAAGACAAGAACATATATATGGTTTATAAGGCAGTTTATAGGGTATTTTTTAGTGTGTGATTAATATATAAGGAAAAAAGCGGTGTGAATAAAATAAAGTATGGGTTCCCTCTTATAATTTAGGTGAGTGGAAATTTTGGGATTTCTTAAAAGATTAAAATATAATAAAATCATTATCCTAAAAAAATTCCTCCAAAATGTCTGGGAGTATAATATAAGATACTATAGTTTTTAAATAACATAAACAAATAAAATTTAGACAATTTTATGTGATTTTTTCAACCTTATCTTTTGGTTTAACCCCCTAGTGAACTCATTTTAACATTAACTACGGTAATGTCTTTTTTACTCTTAAAGGGTTATGATTTTAAATATTAGGTAAAAATTGGATCATAAGTGGAAATGGTATGGAATTTTAGACCATACATCACAAATATTCTCTTCTTTAAATATTTTTAATATTTTTAAATCATTTAAAAAAATATTATTTTGATAAAATCTAATTAATGCTAATTATGACACTATTCATTTAATTTGACTTAAAAGACATAATGATAAGGTTAGAATTCAAATATATCCTCTTACCCATCACTAATATGTTTTATTTATCTTTTATATTCATTTAACACTATAATTCACTCAAATTATATTGCTTTTAATATTTTTAAAATCATTTATTTTATTTGTCTATAAATTGAGTAAATGTTGTATTAGCATTACGCATACATTTTATGTAATTATTTAATCACTAAAAATTATAAATAATTTACCATTAGGAATATAATTTTCTAATTCTCAAAATTGAAATTTATATATTTGTTCATAAATTAATTTTTTCTCTATGTGAACACATAATTGATATTTAAAACTAAGAGAGACATTTTGTAACTTTCTTTTCATTAAATATTATATATGTTATTTTCACGGAAAAGATCCCATCAAAAAAATAAATTTCAAGATTAAGGTTATAAGTTTAGAATTAAATTATTCCAATAGGAATTAAGTTGAAAATTATGTCATTATCACATAGTTTTAACCTAGATTAACATGATTTACCATGTACTAATGTTGTATTAGCATTACGCATACATTTTATGTAATTATTTAATCACTAAAAATTATAAATAATTTACCATCAGAAATATAATTTTCTTATTCTCAAAATTGAAATTTATATGTTTTTTCATAAATTAATTTTTTCTCTATGTGAACACATAATTGATATTTAAAACTAAGAGAGCGACATTTTGTAACTTTTTTTGCATTTAATATTATATATGTTATTTTCACGGAAAAGAACCCATCAAAAAAATAAATTTCAAGATTAAGGTTATAAGTTTAGAATTAAATTATTCCAATTGGAATTAAGTTGAAAATTATGTCATTATCACATAGTTTTAACCTAGATTAACATGATTTACGATGTACTAATGTGATAAATTTTACTACAGTTAATATTTATATTGACAAAATATAAAAGTGGACTATTTATCAAATATGAAACTTAGGATTAAAATATGTATTATATTTTATCAAATTAAATACCTCTAATTTTGATAAATTAATTTTAAAATATGTTTGGAAAAAAGTGATGAAAATTTTTTTTAGAAAAATTCTTTTTTTAAGTTCAACAGTTCTTTTATATGAAATTCAAGTATAAAATGAATTCCAAAGAATATAAATGTATTATTTTTAATAAAAATTATATAATTATATTTTAAAAATTGTCTAAAATGGAATTTTAATTTATAAATACTTTAAAATAAAATATGGTTTTCAATAAAAATCAGTATTTTCATTATTCATTGAAAAATCAAATTTTTTAGAAGAATATAAAATTTTTCCAACAATCGAATTCTAATATGATGATATCAAAAATAAAAAAAATTATCAAATAATTTTTTTTTATTTTTTCATAAATTAATTACAATATTCTCTCATAAATTTCTACAAATTCAATTTTTGAAGAAAATTTATTTTTGAAGAATAAAATATCATTCCATAAAATTTAATGCTTAATTCCTCGTAATTAATGAATAAATTTTTATTTATTAAGAATTATATATATATATATATATTATTATGTGGATAATCCAATTCATATCCACTAATTCAATGGCTAGGTTATAACAGACATATTTAAATAATAATATTTTGCGGTTCGTTTAATGTTTTGTGTTGGATGTTATATACGCTATCGAACATAATGTACTTTAAAAATATTTTGTTGTTACATACCAACCCATTTAATAAATTTAATCCTAAAAATTTGAACTTGTTTTATAAATAAAGGGTTTGAAATTTGAAAATTTCTTTTATTGAAAACTCACATCATAAAAATGGTTAATAAAATTTTCTCTTGAAGAGAGAGAAATAAAAATATGAAGGTCATATGATATAACCCAAAACTAGGTTTCCAAAAAGGGTAACATTAGTGGAAAGTTAAAATATGGAAATAGTAGATAAAAATAATTCCTACGGATTAATAGAGAGTGATAGAGAACATGTTCAGGAGAAATTTAAGAACCACAAAACCATAAATCTATTATGGGTGAAAAGACCATATATTCATTAAAAATGAAGGTTAAAGTGTAACATTTAATTTCAATATCCTTTTTATAAAGTTGAGATATTATTTAATTTTCATGATAGATAACATGATAAAATATATTTACCATATTTATTTCTTTATCATAAAGGAAATTTCATCCTTTTATTATCCTTTGATCAATTTCAAATTCATCTCTTACTAGAATAAATTAATATTCATGATGAATTTTTTATACCTAAAGAACTAAAATTGACTTTTAATGGATCAAAAGATAAATAAAATATTAAAAATTTGTTCCTAATAACTCTATAAATTAACCAAAACCAAAAATGGTTAGCACAAGGTAAGATAATTCTTGAAATGAATATACTATGAAATAATACATTTCATTCCAAAATTTCCCCAATAACAACAAAGGTTCCACATAGATCATTTCATAAATAACATTAACATTAAAGAATGTTTTAACCTCAAAAGTGATCTCATACCTTTCATCTTACTTCCCCAAAATTTAAATGCATTCATTCCAATTAATCTTTCATTTTAAATCACATGTCAAACCTAGTAATTATGTATACCCAAACCCAATGAATCATCTCAAAAAATATTATTAATCACAATTTTATATCTTATAAGGTAGTGATCTTAACCAAAATATCTTGAATTATGTTTAGATACCAACCAAAAATTTAATCCTTTGATTGGCCATTAATATCTCTAAAACTATTTACTTGTCAATGAATCACTTTTCAACCATAAAAGTTATTTATATACCACTATTCCATAGAATATAATTAACATAAAATTAAATCACATTCTAACACAAATTTTTATTTAAACCCCAATAGATTATTCTTCTTGAAACCTTGTAAAAGTTTCAAATTACCTCAAAATCTCATCACTTAAAACCATAAAAGGGATGTCGATTACTTTAAACATATAAACCTAATATGGTATCCATAATTCTTAAGATAACCTCACATGAGAATATATATTATTCTATAATTATTATTCTTCTAATAAAATAATACTTAAAAATTTCAGTGAACATCATTAAAGATGACCAAAATCACTTTTTCATCATATCTCTAACCAATTTCAGGGTCACCAATACTATCCCATTTACTTCATCAATGTCAGTCATTTCATTATCCTAATTGAGCATTATCACAAGACTAATAAATTACTTATCATGGTTATTAGGGTCATTAAATATATGTTTTCAAAAACATAAATAAAGTATAATGTGCAATAATAATTAGATATTTCAAGATTCCTATATCAAAAATATCATTGATATATCCCTTCTATAACATAATTCCATAATTCTAATAAGCACTTAAATCCTTCCACTTCAACTATTAGTATAGAATAGGTCCATCCTTAGTATAGGATATAACCCATGGATTTGGATATTGGCTCAGATAATGCCCATATTCCCCACACACAAGTCATTAAACTATAAATGGCACATTAGGATGATATTGGTTTAACTCTATAAAACTCTTCATTTTTCCTCGACAATTACATGCTTTATGCCCTTCATTTCCACATAGAAAACATATTATTGTTCCTCTAAGATATTCACCTAAGTGTTTATCCTCACATTATTTTAATATTGGATGTTGAATATCCTTTTCCTTCATACTATACACCACCTAATATCTCAGTGAACATTATCCTTATCTTATTTGGTGCGTCAGAGAGTTGGTTATGGTAAAAACAATTAATCATATACCATGATAAATGATTAGGAATAACTACAAGGTTTTAAATTCTGGATCCCATTGTTTTGGGTTGTTCAGGAGGATGATAATTCTATTATCCATCAGTATTAACATGAATCCTTTTCAGTTCTATCAATTTAATAAAACCAAAAAAACATATTGTGAGAATAAATAATAATTGTCAAATACCACATAATCATGAAATATCATTCATAGTATGTCAAAATAAAGACACTGAATCCTAAATATATAACACCTTAGGTTTAACCTTGGTCATTCATGATTATTATCAAAACTTTAGGATGTTATCCTATATGTAGAACTATCCCCGAGGTTATTAATTTTTTTTCCCATCCTAGTTTATAAAGGTTAACTAAACCTTACTATAATACCAACTATAGTAACCTATAATTTTTATATATAGATATTACATCTTATTAAATGAATATTTATTACATAACATAAACATCCATTCTAGAATCATATATATCTAGTATCTTTGGAAACTTGGACACATAAACAACCGGTTCATAAAAGATCCACATCCTCTCCCACTAAGTTATTCATAACTAGCACACTTCATAGACATATCAAAATTAATACCTTTCCTCATAACCTAGGGAAAATAAAACATAATAAAGGGTGACCTCATGTGCTTAGAAATGGTAAAAAGGGATATATCAATGATCACTTAAACATCACATGAGCATAATGGTATAAGATCATGATAATAATATCTGAAAACTATACCATTCATAACATAGATAAAATTATTGAGTCATGGAAAAAATATTGGTAGTTCATAGGATATTAATCCAAAAAAATCAAATAATATGATCCATGAGAGCATAAAATTGGCATACGACATGGAATATTAGCATACACAAAATCATAGAAAAAATTCCCTTAGTTGTCAAGGATCACTTCCCAGACCATCGTATTGGATTGGGTTCACTCTCTAAATCATAATAGTAGTAAAGGTTCTCTCCCAAGACTATCATAGTGTATTTTTTTCACTCACCAAACCATTTTAGTAGTCATGTTTCACCCCAAGACTATCATGCTGGAAAGAGTCACTTACTATATTGGATTCACTCTCTATTCCAATATTGTCTATCTCATGAGATATCAATATTTACCTAATGTGTTAGAGGGATATATAATTTAGTTCCCAAGAATATCATAATGAAAAAAATACACCTATGTTCCAAAATATCATAAAAAATTCATCAAAACAAAACTCATGAAAATAAATGTGTTTCATAAACATTTCATCGTAGCATAACCCCTGAAAAAGAAACAATATTCATAAACATCTTATCATCATAAAAATAAAACATAAATATAAATAATAATAATGGTGTCCTTGGATAATTTCCCCAATAAATAATAAGTGAAATTAAGGTTTTCTTACTTTGATGAATAGAAATACCATTACTATATTGTTAAAAAATTCTAGAGGAAAATAGTCTTTTCACTATGAAATCACTTTTCAAAAACTAAAAAATAACAAAATAATATGAAAATAATTTTATTTGAAAATATACATAGAAAAATATAAAGGATGATTTATAATATTTATTGATCATGAAGGTGAGAAATTATATTCAATTCATATAAGATAAAATAAAACATTCCTTTCACATTTTTGTAAAAAGTCAAAACGTACCTCCTTCATAAAATGACAAAAAGATTAATTTTAAACCATTTTTGTAAAAAGTAAAACATTGTAAAAAATGACTTTAAAAATAATAATAGAATAATTAAATCCCTTTCTAAAACATTTTTATAAAACATAGATATGGAATAAAAATGTTTTTTGAGCGAATAATAAAATAAAGACGATTTTCCATAAAGACATTCTTTTGGTCTCCTAAGTACATAAAGAGGGGAAACTGAAAGGAAAAAAATATAATTTTAATAAATAACAAGATTATAATAAAATTAATTATTTCATTAAGAGGTATATCATCATAATTTATCATCAGAAACTTAATCATAAACAATCTCAATAGACAGTGAGATTGTAACACTAAACCCATACTGCTTTGGTATCATTTGAATTGTAAGCCCCATAAAATAAATGGCATTAAATGTATATTTAAACCCTGAAAACATTCATAAGATGAGTTTCAAAATAAATTCTTAGTTGGTATATATACCACATAAAAGTAACATGTGGTTAATATGGCATGTTTCTCATAGAAATAAAAGTGAGATGAAAATCCCTTACCTCGGGTTTGACATCCATTGTACATGTTGGAACCTACTATAAAATAAATAAATATTTATTATAAATATATTCCATAATCATAATCATATATATAAAACCATATATAATTTAATTATAACCTCTTATCATCCATTTAATCACAATTATTTATTAAAATCATTGTTTCATACCATATCTATTTTGTTTTACATGAATAGTTTGGTTCGATAGTTTTGGTCCTGGTAATTTGATCATGTTTTAATAATATATATAATGTTAATAATGAAATAAATATCATATATATTCATTAAATATATGTTTATATTAATATATAAAAGTAGATATAGAAATATTAATTACAATATTCATGAAGATGGTGGGTCGTATGTACACATAAATGATGCTTCCATTTTTCAAAAGATTGAATGAAAAAAAAGGCAAATAAATATTCAACATTTTATAAAAATGATTATATCATATATATCATATATATTAATTAAATACTTCTTTATTACCATTAAAGTAAAATAGAAATGAAAAATGAATCACATCGCTTCAAGAAGGTGGTAGTCCATACGTATGCATGAGCAATGTTATCATTTTACAACGAATTTAAAGGTAAGAAAATATATTTGATATTACAATTAAAAATTTATAATTATATCATAAATATTATATGTAATATTTTAACCCATACTAATAACTAGTCTTGAAATATGGTGATGGAAAATGAATTTTATCGCTATATGGAGACGGTAAGTTGTACATACGCACGAGTAACACTTTCACTTCCCATCTTATGGAATGAAGGAGAATAAAGGAGGTTCATAATAATAATACCATTTAAGTAAATTTATTAAAATTTATTAATTATTTTATTAAGAATAAAATAGATTTATTGGATGTAAATTAAGAATTAAAAAGAAAGTGATCGATTGAAGGGATTACTTCTTTTTGGAAACAACTCCTTTAAATCTCTACTTTAAGACCCATGGGTTGGTCTTTTGGGAATACCAAATCCTCTATAATGTTACTAATGAAGATTATAAGGTATTTTTTTATTGTTCATATATAAGGATCAAGGTGGTGTAAATAAAATAAATTATAGGTGCCCTTTTATAATTGAGTTGAGGGGCATTTTTGGAGTTCAATAAAAGCTTAAAATATAATAAAGTCATTATCCATCCCAAGTGCCTCCTAAATTATAGGTACTTGAAGATAATATAGGTTGAGGATTAAATCGCATTAAAAAATAATTAATTTGTAGGTTTATGTGGTTTTTAAAACCTTTTCTTTTTTTTAACCCTATAGTGAACTCATTTTAACATTAACTACAGTAACGTCTTTTTCACTCTTCAAGGGTTATAATTTTACATATAAGGTGAAAATTGGATCATAAATGGACAAGGTATAAAATTTTAGACCATATATTACCCAATTGTCATATTTTATGATTTTCGTGATTTTAAAATATTTTAATAAAATATTATTTTTATGAAATATCATTAATTTAATTTTTGACACTATTCATTTAATTTGACTTAAAATGATAAAAAAAGTTGTAATGAAAATATAATAATATTAAAAATCAACAATATGATATATATATCAAAAAATTCATGTAACTCTATAAATCACTCAAATTACATTACATTTAATATTTTTATAATCATTTCTTTTATTTTTTCTATTAATAGAGCAAATACTGTATTATTGTTATGCATGCATATAAGGTAATTATTTGAAAAAAAAATATAAATAAATTACCATTATAAATATAAAATTATTATTCACAAAATAGACATTTATATTAACTCATAAATTTCTATTGTCTCTATGTAAACTCATGAGATATATTTAAATATAAGAGAATTATATATTGTAACTTTATTTTATTTAAATATTATATAAGATATTTTCATGGAAAAGTGTCCATTAAAAAATTTATAGCATAAGGGGGTAGTTTATTAATTTAATTATTTAAATAATAATTAAGAAGAAAAATTAAGGCCTTATCACATGATTTAAACCTAGATTAACCTGATTTATCCTTTACCGAGGTGATAAATTTTACCACGACTAATATTCATATTAAACAAATATAAAACGGGAATATTTAAAAAAAATTAACCTCCTGATTCCAAAAATGGAATTTATTTTATAAAATTCAAAACCCATAAGTGGTAGAAAATAATTTTAAAATAACATTAAAAAATGCACTGAAAAGAGTTTTTTAGAAAATTTCCTTTTTAAGTACAAAAATGTCTTTATACTAAATTCAAGTATAAAATTCATTCAAAATACTATAATTGAATTATTTTTAATCCAAAGGAACTAATTATATTTAAGAAATAACATAAAATATAATTTTTCTTTATAAATACTTTAAAATAAAATACATTTTTTAATAAAAATTAAGATTTTCAATATTCATTAAAAAGTAAAACTTTTCATAAAAGTAAAAAAATTCACCCTGAGATAATTATGATATTATGATTTTAAAAATGAAATAATTTTTAAAAAATAAAATTTCAAATTTATTTAAAAATTAATTATAACATTCTCTCATAAAAATCAATAAACACCATTTTTTGAAGAAAACACATTTTTGAAGAATAAAATAACTTTTCTAAAAATCAAGTGATTAATTAAGAAGAATTAATAAATAATTTTTTATTGATTATGACCATTATATATATTTCATAATTTATTTAATCCTATTCATACTTATAAATTCAACAACTAAGTTTTAACTATCATATTTAAATAATAATATTTCGTGTTTTGTTTAATGTTCAGTGTTGCATGTCATATACATTATAGAATATAATATCCTTATTTAGAAATCCAATGGTATCAAAATTTATTAACTATTATTTATTATGATTATTTCACATTTTTCATGAGATTTAAATAGAGGATCCTAATAAGTATTCTTTTATTATCATCCCATATATGTAACATCCTGGATTTTAAGGTATGCTCTTTTTGTGTTTTTGGGCTCATTATTCAGGTTATGAGTTAATGAGAGAATTTTTGGGGATTTATAGAGTAACTATTCCTAATAGTACTTACTAGAAGCTTTTACATTGTATCATTTATCTAACTACATAAGCACTTTACTAGACACCAACTGTAAATTGGTTTAGAGAATAAAATATTATTAGGCCATAAATCTATATTTTATTCCATAAATCACTTTTAAATCATAAGAATCCATTTTATTATATAAAATCATTTATTATGATAAATTTAATCCAAGATGATTTATCTTATGGAATATGTAGATCTTGTGGGTTTTACACCATAAACCACTAGTTTACAATGTTAGTCCCTTCAGCCCAGTGGGTTTTATCATGGGACACAACTAACATTTTTCTTATTCATCTCACAACCCTAATCTATTGAAACCTATGTAGTTCTAGTTGATTTTGGGTTTATCTTCTGCTTATAGATTTCTTCATTTGACACTCGATCTCCATGGTGGGTGTGTCTCTTCTCTCTGGGTAAGTGGCATTTCTGCTTCTTCGCTTTCATTGGTCGTAGAAACAATGTTACACTATGTTTGTGAATTAATTGACCTTATAGTGATGATTTTTTACATTTTTAGATACATTGTGTGATCATCTTCTAGGGGTTGGTCCTATGTTGTTTGTGGTGTGACATGTGCATGTTCTTTGGGGTATGTTGTGATCTATCCTCTCAATCATCTGTTTTTGAGAAATGTGATTCTAAGATGTGAAAATAAATTCTAGATCCTTATTTCATTTGTTTTCATTACTTATGGTTTTGGTGGATCCCATTATGAGTGTGTACCACCCATGTTTTAATTAGGTGGTTCTATCTCTAGACTTTTTTCAATGAACTCTAATTTCTCGTCTTTTATAAACCATTTTATAAATTAATTGGCCTAATTAGTTTTTGTGCATAAATGAACTTTCAATAAAATATGGGTTTTACCTGGGTTTTAGTAAAGTAAAATTGGTGTTATAAAAGCATTTATAAATGGGGTTTCAAGGATGTTTTGATAAAAGAAAAACTGTCTTTTGAAATTGATTGTGAATATCACTTTTTAAATAATTTGGTAAATACATCACATGGGAAGCCTTTGGTACTTTAGTAGAAAGTCTAGCTTAGGTAAATCATCCATTTTATAGTTATAGGGTTCATTAATGGGGTTTTCCTCTACTCCCAATGATTTTTGTTCTTGGAACTTGATTTGACATTGTTGGGGGTTCACTCATGGTGTGTTCCTCTACTCCCTAGGCTCGTTGTTCAAGGAGCTTGTGTGCATAGTAATCTTTTATTGTGGTACGAGTAGTCTTATTATAAGGAAATAGCCTTAAGAATTAAATAATTGTGAATTTTAATTCAATTATTCATTCTCTTACATTTGAGTTACTTTTTAGATTTATAGTTTTAGAGAATTAATCCATAACACAAACAAGATAAAACTATATAATACAAAGAAGAAACATTCAATTAGTATCCATTTTTTTATTGTAATATAAAACTTTTAAAATAAATTATGGTTTATTTTCATAGAAAATAGATACAACTTTCATATTGACTTGTTCTTTTACCTTACCAATCCTTAAACCCCATGAAAAATAATTTAAAATATGATTTCAGCACAAAAAACATAGTAAGGGACATAAAAAGAAAGAAAACCATCAGTCTAGTGAAAATAAGAAAAATAATATAATATTTTTCTTTACCTTTAATGTTATTTGAGTGTGTGATATAAAACATTTTCAAATTAAAAAAATACACACGTTTTGCTCAAAAATCCTTTAAAACCAATAAGAAGTAATTAAAAACCCCTTTTGGTGACTTAGAACATCATATTCATAAAACCTTTTCAAACCCCTTTTTAATTAGAATAACCATACGAAAAAATTCTAATATAATCATTATCTAATGAATTGGAGATATGGATGTGGTTGACCCTTGGTATAAGAAATATCAAGATCACATGTGATCTATTATGGGCCTCATCCATTCTTATAAACTATATCAGGCTCACCCATTTTTCATGAGTTATAATGGGGATCAACGCTTTATATAAGATATATTGGGCTCATCCATGAGCTATAATGGGGATAAACCCTTTATACAAGTTGTATCCGTATCACCCTTTTTTCATATAATTCTCAACAACCACATCAAAAATAAAAAAAAATTACTCTTTCCCTCTTTCATTATAAAACCCTTTTGAAAAAAAAATCTTTTAAACCCATATGAAAAAAATAGATATCAAAATACTCTTTTATTTTAAAACCCTATTTTCAATACCAAAATTCCATGAATAAGGAAAATAATATATTTAATTAAAGAAAACATTAATGCTTGGAATGGAAACAAAAAATAAAATAATGGTCATGGGGGTTGAAAAATTCATTGTTTCCATATATATTAAAAATCGAACATTCCTTTTGTCATTTTTCAAAATGTTCTGTAAAAACACATAATTATTTTTTTGAAAACCTTTGAAATAAAATAATAAGATATATAAAATGTACTTTATAAATATTTTATGTTCATATAAAACTTTCCTAAATTCATTTTCAAATCCCAGATATATATGAAAAATAGTTGGTGTAACAGCCCGAGATTTTATGAAAAATATTCTTTTTTATTTTACTAATGTCTTGTGTTGTACGCTACACCAAAAGGAGCTTGCACAACACACATCCTTGACTTGCCTTGCATTACACGCAACCGCGACCTTCCTCGATAGCGTGTGTAGTACGCAATACCGAGTTTCACTAAACAACGATATGCTATAAAAATATTATTAAAACTAGCCGTTATGAATAGTAATAACCACTTTTTGAAATCCAGTAAATCTTATTTTTCAAAATGAACTTTATTTTTGGATTCGGAGTATCGAATTTAGCCTAAGGTGAAATTTTGGTACTTTTCGGATAACTTTCATATTCTGATGAATAATGAAAATTAATAAATTATAATTAAAAAACAACTTTTTTAATCGAAATAATTAATAGTGATAAATCATTAATTTGAGTGGTTTAAAAGTATATTTATAATATATTTTTACAATTTAATACAATGTTGGTCATTGGATGTAATTTCACATTTAAACTAGAAATAAACAAGTATCAATCTTTTGATAGATATTGTTTCTTAAAAACACGCTATTTGTTTTAACAACGGGATTTAATTATAAAATTAATTAATGCAACTTTTATGTTATGAATTTGGTAAAATAGACTTCATTTTTGAATTCGGAATATGAAATATAGATTGGGATGAAATTTTGGCATTGTTCTGAAAAACATCAATTTTTGATGAATAGTGAAACTACTAAGTGGTAGGTTAAAAACTGAATTTTGCATAAAACTTAATTTTACCTCTTTTGTGAATGGAATTTTGAAAATCCGAGAGACACGGTTAATATCAAGGACTAAAATGTGGTTCAATGAGATGAAAATAATTTTTTGGTGAATAGTAACTTTTTACTTTTTTTACCACGGTTAATAGTAAATAGGGTAACTAAGGGTAAATATGATATTAATATTACCCTAACACATGTCCTAATTCTATTGGACAAGTGTAATTCGACCAAAAAAAAAACTTAGGAATAAAATATGACCATTTAGGCCCACTTGGATTAGATTAGGACATTTATTATTAATTTATTTAAAGAAGGGTTAAAATAGTTAAAATCAAAGTTTAATAATTAAATCATTTTTAATATGGGGTTATAAATAAGATAAATTCGACTATAAATATTCATTAGAAAGCTAAAAAGATTTCCTACATGATGGTATTTTATTTGTAATTTTTAGACATCAAATAATATAATTTACTTATGACACAAAGATGATGCAGTAATTATCTTATTAATGAAATATTGACATAATTGATAATATAAATACCAAAATAAATGTAATTTAAGAATTTTTATGAATTCCACTAATTTTCTAGGTTACTATGATATATTAGTGTTTATTTAATCAACTTGGTTTGAACATATAATTCTGTTATGACTTTCAAAAAAATCATATATCAAATAGTGCCAAAATTGACACAAAATAGTTTCTAAATCAAATATTATATTATTAATTGTTATTTTATTCCTAAATATCTAAGATTCGGCCAAATGACTTAGATAAGGATATATGTATTAATAATATACAATTTGGGGTTCGTTTGGCATGTTATAGTAAGTTTATTAACCATATAGTGAAAGAAACAAAAAGACACGGTAAAAGTTAAATTATTTAACTTAGAGTTAAATCTAATTGATAAGGTTAAAATAATACCCTAAACTTGTCTAAATCCTATTGGTTGATAGGATTTCGACCCATCCCCACTTTAGCTTCGAAATAAGACCCTTTGGAACCATTATAAACCGATTTTGACTTTAATATAAAATAATATTTTGAGATATTCCTAAGGTGCCCCTCTCCTCCCCTATAAAAGGACACCTCCTCCCCCTCCTCCTCACACCAATTTGAGCACTCAAGCTCGTCCAACCCCTGCCAATTTCTCCTCTCCACTTCCCTAGAAACATCCTAGAGGTTCTGGTCTTCCTCAAAGACCAATTTTAGTGCCCTAAGAGGAGGTCTCAAAGAGGCACTTCAAAGAAGAGGTAATTACCGTTACCAATTCTTTCATCTTTATTTCTTCTTCCACTTCTTCTTCTTAGGTTGTTTCATTATGAAGTAATAACATCAGTATCACTCATATACTGATATGTTATTATAAGTATGAAACAACCCTATTTCACCATCTATCCATCCTACGGAAAAAGAAATCACCGCGCGTGCGTACGTACGGAATACCGTCTCCACGCCGTGGTGTAATCTATTTTCCACCACCACCTTACATGGATGGGTATAATGGTGTAAAGAATAACTATACATAGTTATTACAACATCATATTGATTCTGATATATTGTATAATCCACTCCAATTCAAATCAATATTTATAGAAATGATATCATCGCTCGTGCGTACGTACGGAATACCGTCTCCACGACGCGATGAGATTCATTCTCCATGTTAACCATTTAAGAATGATTATAATGTATATATAAGAAATAATAATGAAATATATGACATTATAAAGCTACTGGATTTATGTATATATATACATATGTTTGTCATCTACTTACTTCCATTTCAAGACAATAAGGAAAGGAAAACAGCGTTCATGCGTACGTACGGACTACCGTCTCCATGATCGGTGTTTTTCATTTTATTTATCTACCTATTATATATATATATATACTGAATATATATGATATATAAATCATATTTTATATTCTGGAAGTAAGTAAATCATGATATAAGTAATAATGATGTCAAGAACAACAAGTCAAAACACCTACGATAAATGAAACGATTTTACCCAAAACGCTTCTTTAACATGGAATTTACAAAAGAACGGGTAATATAATGTCATAAGTGAACCATATATGATATCATAACAATGAATATGATTCTGTAATAAGTCAATAACATTATTTAAATCATTATACAGGAGGTTCGGACACTTACAAAGCAAGTCGGACCTAAGGTAAGGGAAATATCACAATCTCATTTTTATCCGAGATTGTTTATTCGTAAGTATTTACTGGGGTGTATTTTATCATCCACATCCATGTTCCCTCAATATGTAATATTGTTTCCATCCACTTTCAATAGTTTAAATCCAATTTTACCCTTAGGTGAGTTTTTAGTAAAGAATATGAAAGGAATCTTTTGTCGTTTTTCCGTACGAGGTACTTTTTGACTTTTCCGACAAAAGTACGAAGAATGTTTTTTTTAACTTATACGGCACGAACGGATTTTTACGGTTTTATAAAGACTTATTTTCATGAACCTTCCTCCAAAATATTTCATGACTATTTTTAATAAAATCTATTTCTTTTAAAATTGTATGATGTTGTGTGAAAAGAAATTGATTTTGAAGAAGAAAGGATATTTTCCTCAAGAATTCAATTCAAGTGTTTTATCAAAATTATTTTCCATATAAGATAATAAAGGGTTCTGTTTCTATCCACATTTTTACATTGATTTGACTATGTTGTGATGGAATTATGTTTATGAATTCCTTTATCTTATATGAATGGTTTTATGATGTCATGTTGTTTAAGAATCCCATTTTTATTACATGGGTTATGCAATGATGTATGATTTATGATTTTGTGGCACACATAAGAAAGGATTAATTAAGAGATGGGTGGGACCTATATCTCCTTCCAATGCATTGGGTAAAGATTTCATATCTCATGAGATAGACATGGCTGAAATGGTAGGTTATACCGGTTCAGTGAAACAGGACTGAAACGAGGGTTACTCGATTCAGAAAGGGACTTTGTCCACTAAGATAGTCTTGGCAATGAGTCTTGACTAACAAGAAATGATTCTCTATGATTATGTGTGTATGCCACAAAGTTTCATGTTTTATGTTATGCTTATTGGGATTTCATTATCAATACTATGATTTATCCCATGTTATGAAATTATGCTCTCTTTTGCAGGTTAAGATTTCCAAAAATGTTATGTTCTTATGAAAATTATGTGATTGATATTTCTTTTGTTTACCCTTACTGAGCATTTGAGCTCACCCTTTTATGTTTCCTTTTCCCCAGGATATAAAGAAAGGTTTTAGGTAGAAAAAAAAAAGAAGATCTTTATGGGAGATATTGAAGATCTTTCACCACGATTAGAAGATTATGTTCCGAGTTTCCAAAGACACTAAACTATTACGATCCTTGTGTGTGTGTTTCTGTTATGTACTAAGTATTCCGCAAAAGTAATGTAATGTCCATGTACGATAAGATACGGGTCTCTACAGTTGGTATCAGAGGAAAGGTTTAGTCAACCTTTGGAAACTAGGACGCGAAAACATTAGTGAGATCCCTAGAGATATTTCTAAGGTATGTCTAGGTATGTCCCTAAGGTTAAGTATATGTATAGGTTATAGTAATATAATTACGCTAACGATCATAGAATTAAACCTAAGATGTTGGATATTGAAGGTACTCCCCCTTTATTATGTTGTTTTCCCTAGCATGATTTTTGCATCTAACACTATTCTGTTTGGGTTTTAGAAAATGGCTGGAAACAAGATGATTCACAATAATGGAGGATATGATGGAAAATGGAATGATATTCTTCATGAGCAACCAAATGAAATGGGATTTGGATGTCCAAACATCATTATTATGCCGAATCAGCAATCTCACAACATGATCAATAAAGTAAAATTTGGTAAGTTTCCTGACTCGACTAATAAGAGAAAGATGGAGTTCCATGATGATCATAGAGGAAAGAAAGTTCAATTTCCCCTATGTAAATCATGTGGGAAGAGGAATCAAGGAGAATGTTTCAAGGGAACTGGAAGATGCTTTGGGTGTGGAAAAGAAGGACACAAAGCAAGTAAGTGCAAAGGAAAAGGGTCGGTTAACACCATGGATGAGGATAATGGTATTGCTACGACATCAAAAATGGTTAAGTGTTTTAAATGTGGAATGTATGGGCATTATGCAAACAAATGCCCTAAGGGAAAGACTCATGAAGAGAATCAGTATGGTCATATGGGTAGTATTTATGTGGATGATGATGAAGAGACTACAAATGATATGTGAGATGAAAGAATTTTTGAAGCTCGGTCAATGGTTTGAGAATGTAGTGGCATGATTACATGTTTATCATGTGTAATTTTGGAATAAAGAGACATCTATGGATTGTTACACTGTTGTCTTTCCTTGTGTTTTGAAAGTATATGATTAATGTTACCAGTATCCATGAAAGGTTATTCAGATATTTTTGGAATGTAGATGATATGCGCACAATGAAGGGATAAGGAGAAAATTAAATGTTTGATAGTATTCATGAGCTCATGATTGATATAAGGACTAAGTGATATCATGGTTTGAGTATATATAATTTTGAGGATTTTGGTATATGGAAAGTATTAACTTTTAACTGCACTCATGTTTTCACTAAGGTATTCAAGAGAATACACGATTAAGGACTTTGAATGTTTGGAATGTGACCAACAAGACATATCTTATGATATGTGGGGATCAACGACAGTATTAAATCTCTGGTGATCGTGGTCACTATATTATGAGAGTGGACTGCAGTATTATGTATAAGCCTAAAGATTAGACTGGATTATGTTGGACATAAGTTAGTATTGTTTAAGGATAGAAGATTTTCGATATTATTGATGGGATGTTATAGTAACGTAGTTTTAGAAAAAGGGACAACCTGCAGGACGGGCGACAGCCCATCGCTTCGGACAAGGCTGTAGGAATCGAACCCACAACCGAAGTGCGACTGGCCTTTATCGCCTACCACTAGCCTACAGGAAGTCCCTGTTTAGTATAAACTAGTTTTATTATATTAAGCAGTATGATATATGAAGTATAAGTCCATTTTAGGAACCATATGTGATTAATCTCACTATAGAATGACTTATGTATATTTAATAACTTTTTCTAACCCTTTGTTTGAGACAGATGGAATGACCCATCATTCTATCACATAATCTGCTAACACTTCACAAATAACAAATTCAACTTCATTTATTTAAGAGATGAAGTAGAAATTGTTCAAGGCACGAACAAAAGTGAGATTGTACCAAAATAAAGTAAGTATTTATTTTAAGCAAATTTTCAACTTTAGGGAAATGATCTTGAAAACCAAAAATGTTGTCCTAGTGATCTTATACCTGATGAATAAGATGGTACCTTATATCATCACAAATATATGGATTTGTGATTACTGGCTTTTCCATAGCCATGTTCTCTACCACTCTCCATCAGAACATGATGGTTAGATTTCTCTTCCATATCCATATTTTCACCTATGTGGAAACCCAGTGATTAGTTTATTTGGGTAATCGTTACATTTCATACTTTAGTTTTTAAAGCCAAGTTTTGGTATTCCCTTTTACAATGTGGGTTTATATTAAAGAAACTTTCGAATAGTAAACCATTTATAACCCCGACGAATTTCGAGGGCGAAATTCATTTTAAGGGGGGTAGAATGTAACAGCCCGAGATTTTATGAAAAATATTCTTTTTTATTTTACTAATGTCTTGTGTTGTACGCTACACCAAAAGGAGCTTGCACAACACACATCCTTGACTTGCCTTGCATTACACGCAACCGCGACCTTCCTCGATAGCGTGTGTAGTACGCAATACCGAGTTTCACTAAACAACGATATGCTATAAAAATATTATTAAAACTAGCCGTTATGAATAGTAATAACCACTTTTTGAAATCCAGTAAATCTTATTTTTCAAAATGAACTTTATTTTTGGATTCGGAGTATCGAATTTAGCCTAAGTTGAAATTTTGGTACTTTTCGGATAACTTTCATATTCTGATGAATAATGAAAATTAATAAATTATAATTAAAAAACAACTTTTTTAATCGAAATAATTAATAGTGATAAATCATTAATTTGAGTGGTTTAAAAGTATATTTATAATATATTTTTACAATTTAATACAATGTTGGTCATTGGATGTAATTTCACATTTAAACTAGAAATAAACAAGTATCAATCTTTTGATAGATATTGTTTCTTAAAAACACGCTATTTGTTTTAACAGCGGGATTTAATTATAAAATTAATTAATGCAACTTTTATGTTATGAATTTGGTAAAATAGACTTCATTTTTGAATTCGGAATATGAAATATAGATTGGGATGAAATTTTGGCATTGTTCTGAAAAACATCAATTTTTGATGAATAGTGAAACTACTAAGTGGTAGGTTAAAAACTGAATTTTGCATAAAACTTAATTTTACCTCTTTTGTGAATGGAATTTTGAAAATCCGAGAGACACGGTTAATATCAAGGACTAAAATGTGGTTCAATGAGATGAAAATAATTTTTTGGTGAATAGTAACTTTTTACTTTTTTTACCACGGTTAATAGTAAATAGGGTAACTAAGGGTAAATATGATATTAATATTACCCTAACACATGTCCTAATTCTATTGGACAAGTGTAATTCGACCAAAAAAAAAACTTAGGAATAAAATATGACCATTTAGGCCCACTTGGATTAGATTAGGACATTTATTATTAATTTATTTAAAGAAGGGTTAAAATAGTTAAAATCAAAGTTTAATAATTAAACCATTTTTAATATGGGGTTATAAATAAGCTAAATTCGACTATAAATATTCATTAGAAAGCTAAAAATATTTCCTACATGATGGTATTTTATTTGTAATTTTTAGACATCAAATAATATAATTTACTTATGACACAAAGATGATGCAGTAATTATCTTATTAATGAAATATTGACATAATTGATAATATAAATACCAAAATAAATGTAATTTAAGACTTTTTATGAATTCCACTAATTTTATAGGTTACTATGATATATTAGTGTTTATTTAATCAACTTGGTTTGAACATATAATTCTGTTATGACTTTCAAAAAAATCATATATCAAATAGTGCCAAAATTGACACAAAATAGTTTCTAAATCAAATATTATATTATTAATTGTTATTTTATTCCTAAATATCTAAGATTTGGCCAAATGACTTAGATAAGGATATATGTATTAATAATATACAATTTGGGGTTCGTTTGGCATGTTATAGTAAGTTTATTAACCATATAGTGAAAGAAACAAAAAGACACGGTAAAAGTTAAATTATTTAACTTAGAGTTAAATCTAATTGATAAGGTTAAAATAATACCCTAAACTTGTCTAAATCCTATTGGTTGATAGGATTTCGACCCATCCCCACTTTAGCTTCGAAATAAGACCCTTTGGAACCATTATAAACCGATTTTGACTTTAATATAAAATAATATTTTGAGATATTCCTAAGGTGCCCCTCTCCTCCCCTATAAAAGGACACCTCCTCCCCCTCCTCCTCACACCAATTTGAGCACTCAAGCTCGTCCAACCCCTGCCAATTTCTCCTCTCCACTTCCCTAGAAACATCCTAGAGGTTCTGGTCTTCCTCAAAGACCAATTTTAGTGCCCTAAGAGGAGGTCTCCAAGAGGCACTTCAAAGAAGAGGTAATTACCGTTACCAATTCATTCATCTTTATTTCTTCTTCCACTTCTTCTTCTTAGGTTGTTTCATTATGAAGTAATAACATCAGTATCACTCATATACTGATATGTTATTATAAGTATGAAACAACCCTATTTCACCATCTATCCATCCTACGGAAAAAGAAATCACCGCGCGTGCGTACGTACGGAATACCGTCTCCACGCCGTGGTGTAATCTATTTTCCACCACCACCTTACATGGATGGGTATAATGGTGTAAAGAATAACTATACATAGTTATTACAACATCATATTGATTCTGATATATTGTATAATCCACTCCAATTCAAATCAATATTTATAGAAATGATATCATCGCTCGTGCGTACGTACGGAATACCGTCTCCACGACGCGATGAGATTCATTCTCCATGTTAACCATTTAAGAATGATTATAATGTATATATAAGAAATAATAATGAAATATATGACATTATAAAGCTACTGGATTTATGTATATATATACATATGTTTGTCATCTACTTACTTCCATTTCAAGACAATAAGGAAAGGAAAACAGCGTTCATGCGTACGTACGGAGTACCGTCTCCATGAACGGTGTTTTTCATTTTATTTATCTACCTATTATATATATATATATACTGAATATATATGATATATAAATCATATTTTATATTCTGGAAGTAAGTAAATAATGATATAAGTAATAATGATGTCAAGAACAACAAGTCAAAACACCTACGATAAATGAAACGATTTTACCCAAAACGCTTCTTTAACATGGAATTTACAAAAGAACGGGTAATATAATGTCATAAGTGAACCATATATGATATCATAACAATGAATATGATTCTGTAATAAGTCAATAACATGATTTAAATCATTATACAGGAGGTTCGGACACTTACAAAGCAAGTCGGACCTAAGGTAAGGGAAATATCACAATCTCATTTTTATCCGAGATTGTTTATTCGTAAGTATTTACTGGGGTGTATTTTATCATCCACATCCATGTTCCCTCAATATGTAATATTGTTTCCATCCACTTTCAATAGTTTAAATCCAATTTTACCATTAGGTGAGTTTTTAGTAAAGAATATGAAAGGAATCTTTTGTCGTTTTTCCGTACGAGGTACTTTTTGACTTTTCCGACAAAAGTACGAAGAATGTTTTTTTTTAACTTATACGGCACGAACGGAATTTTACGGTTTTATAAAGACTTATTTTCATGAACCTTCCTCCAAAATATTTCATGACTATTTTTAATAAAATCTATTTCTTTTAAAATTGTATGATGTTGTGTGAAAAGAAATTGATTTTGAAGAAGAAAGGATATTTTCCTCAAGAATTCAATTCAAGTGTTTTATCAAAATTATTTTCCATATAAGATAATAAAGGGTTCTGTTTCTATCCACATTTTTACATTGATTTGACTATGTTGTGATGGAATTATGTTTATGAATTCCTTTATCTTATATGAATGGTTTTATGATGTCATGTTGTTTAAGAATCCCATTTTTATTACATGGGTTATGCAATGATGTATGATTTATGATTTTGTGGCACACATAAGAAAGGATTCATTAAGAGATGGGTGGGACCTATATCTCCTTCCAATGCATTGGGTAAAGATTTCATATCTCATGAGATAGACATGGCTGAAATGGTAGGTTATACCGGTTCAGTGAAACAGGACTGAAACGAGGGTTACTCGATTCAGAAAGGGACTTTGTCCACTAAGATAGTCTTGGCAATGAGTCTTGACTAACAAGAAATGATTCTCTATGATTATGTGTGTATGCCACAAAGTTTCATGTTTTATTTTATGCTTATTGGGATTTCATTTTCAATACTATGATTTATCCCATGTTATGAAATTATGCTCTCTTTTGCAGGTTAAGATTTCCAAAAATGTTATGTTCTTATGAAAATTATGTGATTGATATTTCTTTTGTTTACCCTTACTGAGCATTTGAGCTCACCCTTTTATGTTTCCTTTTCCCCAGGATATAAAGAAAGGTTTTAGGTAGAAAAAAAAAAGAAGATCTTTATGGGAGATATTGAAGATCTTTCACCACGATTAGAAGATTATGTTCCGAGTTTCCAAAGACACTAAACTATTACGATCCTTGTGTGTGTGTTTCTGTTATGTACTAAGTATTCCGCAAAAGTAATGTAATGTCCATGTACGATAAGATACGGGTCTCTACAGTTGGAAGGAAAACATTAAAAGGGAATTTTTTTTAAGAAAAGTCCCTTACTACTTTAGATATATTTGAATCATATTACCCTTGAAAGAATAGCATTAAAAACATTAAATACCATGAAAATAGAGAAATTAATGAAATAACATTTAAAAGGTGATGTATATACATCTTGTAAAATATTATAGGTGTATATCATCAAAATACGACTCAGCGAAAGGAAATTGAGATTAGGCCTCTTACCTTGAGTCACACTTCTTGTGTGTGTCTTTATCTTCCTCTTCTTCAAGTAACTTCTTCTGGTTTACACCAAAGGTCTTCCTTGGTTGGATTTCTGACCAAAATAAGGCATCTACGATGAGAGGATGGAAGTTGGTAATGGATTTGGTAAGGTATTTTCCCAACCAAATGGGTTTGGAGTTCTGAATATGAGAGGAGAGGAGGTGGACTTTTATAAATTTGGAAGGGTGAAATTTTTTAAAATAATCAAATTTATTCAATAACGGGTAGTCACTCTCAGCTCATGCGGATATAAAATTTATTAATATTGGATTTCGGCATTTATTTGGTTGATAAAAACCACCACCACACAAAAAGAAACATAATTTTATCATGTTATTCCTTGGTATTTACTTTTACTCAATTTTACTCTTTTACTTTTTACCCCATTAAATTGTATCTTTTTATTTACCTGTGTAATTTATCCATTAAGACTAAAATTATATTATAATTATTATATAATTTGTACCTAATTATTCTAAATATAAAATCCAATTTATTAAATAAAAAATCCTAAGTGTGTGGAAAACAAATTTTAACAAAAGCGCATGTAACGCACAAAACCCCATTTTAACCTTAATAGAGGTAATTAATTTTTATTTGTTTTCACTAATAAATATGATCAAAAATTAATTTGACATTATTAGATAAAATATATTATTATAATTCCAAATATGGAATCAATTTTTGTGAATTAAATTCATATAACTGTACAATTTTAATTTAAAAAAAATCACACAGACGCGATGAGAAAGCGGGTTTTCTAAGAGAGAATGTTCAAAATTTTACAATATTTTTATATAAAAAATAAATATTAAAAACATTCCAATTAACTTATTTGGATTAATATATATATATATATTTATTTATTTATAATTGAACAGATTTTTAGAAAATATAAAAAAATTAAATTATAAAAAATTTAAATAAAAAGGCAGATTTCAATTAAATTTTAGTATTTTTAACAATCATCAAAAATTGAAAATATTCAGAAAAATCCAAGAAAAAATATCCATAGGATAATTTTGATATTATTATTTCAAAAATGAATTTGGTCTTTTAAAATAAATTTTTTAAAATTGGTAAAAATTTATTTTATATTATGTATGCAAACTACGACTAAAATACCTTTTAAAAAAATACTATTTTTCAAAAGGCATTTATTTTTATTTAAAATGGTTCTAATTTTATCTATAATAAATAAATAAATAATGAATGTTTTTAAACTATATAATTTCATAATTTAGTTAATCCTATTAATACCCTCTATTCTAAGAGTTATGTGATAACTATCACATTAAATAATAATATTTTATTAATCTATAACACTTTGTTTAATCTCAGTATTACATGTAATTAAAGCTAAACTCAGTGGTGTGTGTAATGAAAACTATTTAATATATTGAACTTATTTAAAAATAATTATATCATCAAATCTTGGGGTGTTATATTTTCTTTTAATCTTTGTGTTGTGTGTCACATAGGCCATCGAACATGATTTTCTGCTTTTAAAATCTTGGGGTTTTTCATCCCCACTTTAATAAATTATTTCCTCATAATTTTAAATTTATATAAGTAATCAAAGGATGGAAATTTTAAAATAATTTTTCTTTAAACTCACATAATAAAAAATGTTTAATAAAAAATATTCTTAATAATAGAAAAAGGAAAGTAAAAGGTTTATATGGAATAACACAGAACTAGGTTTCTAAGAAGAAAATTGATGGTAAGTGGAGATATAGACATGGAATAAAAGTGTGAATAAATATAGAGGGTTATTTATGTTAGTGATCACAAGAAATTGAATTATCAATGTAAAATTGAGGGACTCAAAACCATAAATGTATTTTAATTTAAAATACTAATTAATTCATTAGAAATGAACATAATATGATTAAATTTTTATTTTAAAGATCTTTTTCTTAGAGTTGAGGAATTATTTTACTCTATAAGAATATAAGGAAATTTACTTACTTGATATGTTTCTATTTCATAAGCACTATTTCATCCTGTAGTTATGCTTTGATTAGTCTTCAATTCATCCCTTACTCCAAGAAATGAATATCCAAAAATGAATTTTTCTATTCTAGAAGCACTAATATTCACTTTTAATGGATCATAAGATCAATAAAATAGTGAAAATTATTTCTTTGTCTCTCTAACTTTTTTCCAAAACAAATATGGTTCACATAAATTATCTAATATAATAAATTAATCTCTAAAACTCAAAATTAACACCATTGGTTCATCATTAATATTTATTTTTCAAAAAATTTAACTAAAAACAATGTCATATTAACCAGGAAAATGCATAGTCCAGTTGTAGGCACTAAAATCTTCTCACCATTCAATCATGGGTTCAATCCCTATGTCCTTGCCGAATACGATGGGTTGTCACCCAGAATGTAGGATGTACATTTTCTAAACATTGTTAGTATAATTCCTAAAACATTTCCAAAAAAATTATTAATATCATTGAAATATAATTAATCATTTAATAAATATTTTACTAAGGCTTTCAATACAACAATTTTTTATAAAGTCTAATAATATTATTTGACAATTATTAAAAATTCATTAATGATCATATTGACCCTAAAAGTTAACAATACCTTTCTACTTATGTTTATAAAATGTAAATGAATTATTCCTCAAATAAATTTTCCACTAAAACGTATACTTCATATATCTATAAAAACTTAATAAATGTCTCATAGTATATAAATATTACTTGAAATATAAAAATAGTGGTGCCTAATACATTTAGCTTCTGATCAACCTTTGAAAAATATCAAGCTCCTTGAGCAGCCACCACTTCACTAGATGGACCAACATCAATTATAGATGTAGGAAATGAATTATCCACCCCTTTTTCATACGATCATGATGACTTTCACCCTGAGTATGTATATTCGGACACACATTGGCATAATGTTCCAACTCATTGCAGATAAAACATCTCACCATTCACTATTTATATAGTATCTCATTCTTGGAATGTTCAGAACTCTTATTTGTAGTCATGAACCTTGTGACAAAACTTACCACAATGGTAACACTTTCTAGAACCTAACATACATTCCTAATAGTGTATTTCAAAATATTTGGAAATTTTTTTGGGCTTACCTCCAGGATTCTTAGTGGGTTTCTTCTCCATTTCCTACAACTTTGACCATTTCATACTCTTTTCATCTCGTGAAACATAAGTGTTGGAAAAATCCATCTCAACTTTGTCATCACTATGAAAAAAATTCTTATAAATTTTAATGTATCATGTGGACACATATATTTTCAATCATTGTTTTAATATTAACTAGAATCTATTAATTTTACTATCAATCCCCTGAATAAAATCGGGAACGTACCTAGCCAACCTTGTAAAAAAATCTTCATATGAAAACATTGAATATCCATCATTTTTCCTCATTTCCAAGAATTGTTTCTCGATACTAATACAAAAAATATTTGGTAAACATTTATAAACGAAAATATTCTTAAATGTTTCCCATTCCATGGCTTCAAGATCATCTTTCTCCCTGGTATTCTTATCTAAATACCACCATTAATCAGCTTCACCTTCAAAATGATAAATGGAAAGAGTTACCTTTTGATGTTCTGAACACCTAATGACTTAAAATATCATTTATGGAGCATTGATCCAAACTTAAGCCATCATAGGGTCAGATAATTCACTGAGTGATGGGGAATTTTTTTCAGAGAAAATACTAAATTATAGAAATCTTCCTTAATGGTATAGGTTCCTATCTAGCATGGATACCACCACATTTAGATCTTTTTTCAACTGATTCATCACTACAAAAAACTATTCTATTATAATTAAAACCATCTTGGTATGCTTATTTGGATGTATATTTTACTCTTGGAGCCTTCCCACTACAGCTCTCTTTTTTCTCTGTGGAAAAACATTATGAATAGAAATATGTTAGATTAATCAATGTGGTAATCTTAAAATGATTTATCATTTCAACTTATCCATAAGTTAAAATAATTAAAAGGATTTATATTAACATTATCCTAATATCTAATGTTTTCTAAATAGTCATCTAATACCAACCACAAGGACCTTACCTTAAGCATTACATAATCTTGAGTCCAAAGTCAAGAATTAATTCTCTAACATTTGAGTATCTTTTTAGGTTAAGATTTTTATAGAATTACTCCATAACTCAAACATGTAAAAACCATATAATACAAAGTGGAAACTTATTATTAGTATTCATTTTTCCATAATATAAAAACTTATAAAATATATCATGATTTCCTTTCGTGGAAAATATCCACGACATTCAACTTGACTTATTCATTTCCCTTGCCCATCCTTAAACTCAATAGAAAACATTTTAAAACTAGGGATGAGAACAAAAAGCTTAGTAAGGGACATAAACAAGAAATAACAACATTAGTCTAGTGAAAAATTGGAAAAAACATATAACATATAGCTTTACCTTCAATGTTCTTTGAGTGTATGGAGTAAAACATTTTCACATGAAAAACACACACATGTTTGGCTCAAATAAGGCCTTTAAAACCCATAAAAAGTAATTAAAACCAATTTTCATGACTAAGAGAATCATATTCACAAAACCATTTCAAAAACATTAATTGGAATGACCATATGAAATACTTATGATATAATCATTGCCCAATAAATTGGATTGCTATAATATGGATCACCCTTCATATAAGATATATTGGGCTCATTTGTGGGCCATTATGGGGCTCAAACATTCATATAATCTATATCGATCTCACCCATTTTTCATAATCTATAATAGACTTAAACCCTTCATATAATCAATATTGGTCTCACTCGTGAGCTATAATGGGGCTCAAACCTTCGTACAAGCTATATCAGGTTTTATCATTTTTTTCATATAATGCTTAAGTATCGTATCATGAATACAACATTTTATGATGGAACATTTTCATTATAAAACCCCTATGAAAAAAACTCTTTTAAACCCATATGAAAAACCTTTTTAGATTTTAAAATACCTTTTTTAGAACCCCATTTTCAATACCAAAATACATAAACAAAGAGAAATTTAGTTTTTCATTGATGAAAACATGAAATCATTCAATGTAATCTATAAATAAAATAATGGTCATAGTGGTGGAAAAAGACACTTTAGTTGTATGTGTTAAAAATAGAACATTTCTTTTTTCATTTTTCAAAACCTTTAATATAAAACACGTGAAAATATTTGTTTAAAAACGTTTGAGATAAAATAAAAAGAGACATAAAAAGTAATTTATAAATATTTTATGTCTATATAAAGTTTTCAATAAATATTTTTAAAAACGTTGACATATATGAGAAAGAATTGGAAGGAAAAATTTTAAAAAACAAATTAATAAAATTTCCTTATGACTTTGGAAATATTTGAATAATAAACTCCATGAAAGAATTATATTAAAAAAAATTAAATACCGAGAGAATAGGTAAATCCATGATATGAAAAGTCAAAGGCATTGTATATACACATAATAAAAGAGTAAAGATGTATAATATAAAAATATGCCTCAATGAAAGGAAATAGAGATAAAGTCCCTTACCTTAAGTCTGACTTTTCACATGTATCTTTAGCTTTCTCTTCATTGGATAACTTATTTTGGTTTTCACCAAAGGCTATCCTTGGTTTCCTTTCTTCCCAAACTAATGATTCTATTATAAGAGGTGGAAATTTAGTTAGGTATTTGGGTAGGTATTTTCTAAACCAAATGGGTTTTATGGTGTCAAAAATAGAAGATAGGGGTGGCCTTTTATAATTGAGGAGGAGTGGAATTTTTTTAAATACTCAAAAGTATTCAATAATGGGTGGTCACTCTCACCTCATGTATGACAACCCTGCTTTTTTCAAACAAACATAAACATGATTTATTACATAAACCATTCATGTAACACCCCGAGATTTTATGAAATATATTATTTTAATTTCATTAATGTCTTTTGTTGTATTCTACACCAAGATTACCTTGCGCTATACGCAACACCGTATTAGCTTGCAGTATACGCAACACTATTCTTGGACCGTGTTACACACAATTTTGATAATAGTTATTCTACGCAACATTGAGTATATATATATATATATTAAATGTATAAATGAAATATGGTTGGATTCTGTTATATGAAACAACGAATTATTCTTTCACAACACGCAACCCTGACTTGGCTTGCATTACACGCAATCGCGACCTTCCTCGATAGCGTGTGTTGTACGCAATACCGGGTTTTAATAAACAATGTTATATTATTATAATATTGTCATGAACTAGCCGTTATTAATAGTATTAACTAAATTTTGAATTTTATAACATTATTATTCATCTTACACATTTCTAGAACATGGTATAAGAACAAAATAAATTTTTCGGGTAAAATAAGTATTTTTCAAAAAATGCTGTTTCGCCGCCTTTGGATGGCGCACCCACATTAAATATGGTTTTTGACATGTTTATAAGTTCAATTTGACAAAATAAAATTCTTTTTTGGAATCAAGAAATAAAAATTTACTTTGGATAAAATTTTCATATTATTCTGGTAACTTTCACATTTTAATGAATAGTAAAAACACGCTATATTTTAATTAAAAACAACTTTTTTCATCATAATATCTTATGTGGTTAAATTATAATATTGAATGGTTTTAAAGTATAAATAGAATATATTTTTACCATTTAATATAATGTATGTCATTAGCATTGATTTTACCTTGAATTCGTAAGTTAAATCAATTCAATCTTTTGCAATGTTTTAAACAAAAAACCGTTTTTATTCGACAACGGGATTAATTTTAATTTAATTTCTGCAACTTCTGTGTTTTGAATTTTAAAAAATGGATTCCATATTTCTAATCAGTGGGTCCAAATTATGTTAATAGGATACTTTTTATTTTTGGGAATTATGAATAGTAACTACGGTAAATTTTATTTACCATAGTTAAAGGCAAATCGGGTAATTAAGGGTAAATATAATATTTTAAAATTACCCTAACAAATTTAAAAATTATATTGGATGACTAAAAAACGACCCATATCACCTAAGGGTAGGATTAGATTAATTTAATTAAATTTTTTCAATGAAAATAATTTAATTATTATTAAAACCAAAGAATGTGACAACATGTCACTTTCTTAAATCTTATAAGTATAATAATTTTAATCTAGTGATAAACTTCATGAAACTTCGAACATGAATAGTCTCCAGAAAGTTAATACAATTATATACATCATAGTAATTTATTTATAATTTTTAGGTATTAAATAATTATCATTTATTATGACAGAAAGATGATGCAGTAATTGTCTTATTAATGAAATATTGACAGAATTGATGTTATAAATGCCCAAATAAATGTAATTTGAGACTTTTTATGACTTACACTAATTTTCTAGGTTAATATGACATGTTATTGTTGATTTAAGTAACTTGGTTAGAACTTATCATTCTGTTATGAATTTAATAAAAATCATGTACCAAATAGTGTCAAAATTGACATAAAATAGTTTTTAAAACAAATATTATATTATTAATTGTTATTTTATTCCTAAAATTCTAAGGTTCGGCCAAATGACTTAGATAATATTATATATATTAATAATAAACAACTTGGGGTTCTTCTGTCTTGATATAGTAAGTTTATTAACCATATAGTGTATGAAAACAAAAAGACACGGTAAAAGTTAAATTATTTAACTTAGAGTTAAATCTAATTGATAAGGTTAAAATAATAACCTAAACTTGTCTAAATCCTATTGGTTGATAGGATTTCGACCCATACCCACTTTAGCTTCGAAATAAGACCCTTTGGAACCATTATAAACCGATTTTGACTTTAATATAAAATAATATTTTGAGATATTCCTAAAGTACCCCTCTCCTCCCTTATAAAAGTACACCTCCTCCCCCTCCTCCTCACACCAATTTGAGCACTCAAGCTCTGCCAACCCCTTCCAAAATACCTTCTACACTTCCCTAGAATAATCCTAGAGGTCCTGGTCTTCTTCAAAGACCAATCTTAGTTCCCTAAGTGGAGGATTCAAAGAGGCGTTTCGAAGAAGAGGTAATATCCATTACCGATCTTTTCAATTTCTTTCTTATTCAACTTCTTCTTCTTTAGTTGTTTCATGATAAAGTAATAACATCAGTATTACTTACATACTGATTTGTTATTATAAATATGAAACAACCCTAATTCACCTTCTATCCATCCTACGGAAAAATGAAATCACCGCGCGTGCGTACGTACGGAATACCGTCTCCACGCCGTGGTGTAATCTATTTTCCTCCACCACCTTAATTGGATGGGTATAATGGTGTAATGAGTAACTATATATGATTATTATAAAGTGATATTGATACTGAAATAGTCTACATACAGTTCAACACAATTCCACGACCATGGGAACGATATCATCGCTCGTGCGTACGTACGGACTACCGTCTCCACGACGCGATGAGATTCATTCTCAATGATTAACCATTCATGAATGATTATAAAGTATATATAATAAGTAATAATAAAATATATGACATAATAATGATATTGGATTTATGTAAATTTATATTTATGTCATCTACTTAATTCCATTCACTTCAATAAGGAAACGAAAACAGCGTTCATGCGTACGTACGGACTACCGTCTCCATGAACGGTGTATTTCATTCCATTTATTGATATTATATATATATATATATTATGAATATATATTATATATAAATCATGTTTTACATTCTGGATATAAGTAATCATGATCCAAGTAATCATATTAATAATTACAAGTTAAAAACACGAACGACAAATGAGACGATTTTACCCAAAACGTTACTTTTACATGAATTTACAAACGAACGGGTAATATAAAGTCATAAGTGGACCATATATGATATAATAACAATGAATATGATTCTGGAATAAGTCAATAACATGATTTAAATCATTATACAGGAGGTTCGGACACTTACAAAGCAAGTCGGACCTAAGGTAAGGGAAATGTCACAATCTCACTTTTATCTGAGATTGTTTTTACTTTGGTAATTACTGGGGTGTATTTTATCATCCACATCCATGTTTCCTCAATATGTAATATTATTTCCATCCAACTACAATTTTTTAAATCCAATTTTACCCTTCGATGAGTTTTTAGTAAAAAATATGAAAGGAATCTTTTGACGTTTTTCATACGAGGTGCTTTTTGACTTTTCCGACAAAAGTACGAGAAGAATGTTTTTTTTAAAATATACAGCATGAATGGATTCTTAAAACGTTATTTCCAAGAAGATTCATTTACAAGTTTTCAAGTTTATTTTTAATCAACTTCTTTTAGTTTATAATTGTATGACATTTTAAGAAAAGAAAAGTGTTTTTGAAGAAGAAAGAATATTTTCCTCAAGAATGGAGTTCAAGTGTTTTATCAAAATTATTTTCCATCTAAGATAATAAAGGGTTCTGTTTTTATCCCTATTATTAAATTTATTTTGTTGTGATGGAATTATTTTTATGAATTCTTTTATCTTATATGAATTGTTTTATGATGTCATGTTGTTTAAGAATCCCATTTTTATTACATGGGTTACGCTATGATGTATGGTTTATGATTATGTGGTATACATAAGAAAGGATTCATTATAAGATGGGTGGGACCTATATCTCCCTCCAATGCATTGGGTAAAGATTTTATATCTCATGAGATAGACATGGCTGAAATGGTAGGTTATACCGGTTCAGTGAAACAGGACTGAAACGAGGGTTACTCGATTCAGAAAGGGACTTTGTCCACTAAGATAGTCTTGGCAATGAGTCTTGACTAACAAGAAATGATTCTCTATGATTATGTGTGTATGCCACAAAGTTTCATGTTTTAAGTTATGATTATTGGGATTTCATTTCACTACTGTGATTTATCCCATGTTATGAAATTATGCTCTCTTTTGCAGGTTAAGATTTCCAAAAGTTATGTTCTTATGAATATGATGTGATTGATTTTTCTTTTGTATACCCTTACTGAGCATTTGAGCTCACCCTTTTATGTTTTCTTTTCCCCGGGATATAAAGAAAGGTTTTAGGTAGAAAAAAAGGGAAGATCTTTATGGGAGATATTGAATATCTTTTACCACGATTAGAAGATTTCGATCCGAGTTTCCAAAGACACTAAACTATTACGATCCTTGTGTGTGTATTTTTTGTTATGCACTAAGTATTCCGCAAAAGTAATGTAAGGTCTATGTACGTCAAGCTTCGAGTCTCTACAATTCACTTGATACAACATGTAATATCGAGAGGTTTAGTGTCTTTGGGGAGTAGGATCATTACACAAAAACTTAAAACATGAAATACAACATCTTTATTGAAAACATCCTTTACATGACCACTAAATTCCCTCGTACTTAGCATTGCATGGGATAACCTGAGGACATGCATAAGAAAAGGGTGAGCTATAAATCCCAGTAAGGGAATACACATGGAATAAAATGAGAAGTAAAATACATGTCAGACATTAGGCATATCAATAGAGCACAAGAGAAACATGAACATAAAGGCATGATAAAGCATGATAATCATAACATGGAAATGTGGCAATAACACTTAACATGGAATTAGCATGATATAAGAATCATTGCACATGGAGCATGAGTAAATCCTCATTGAACATGAAGCACGAGTAAAACCCTCGTTTCACTTGAATTAGAATGATTCAACACTCATTACACATGATGTATCATGACACTATTCTTTACCCAATGCATTGGAGCGCTATAAGGGCGCACCCTTCTTAAACATTTCATTTCATGCATAAGTGTGCCACATGGATTCATAAAACATAATAATTTATTCCAAAATAAAGTAATGTGGAATTCATACATGAAACATTATAATAAATAGGTAAATGTTAATAAAGGTGAATACCCTTGATGGAGAAATGGTCATGGTATTCACTACAAAATGGCATTGGATTAGAAAATCGGTGCGATTTCGACAGCTTAACGGTGTGACATAAGAATTCATAAAAAATGTTGATGAGAGGGAAAGGGGATCCTAATCATATTTAAATGTAATGGACAGTAATTAGGTCATATAGATACATTTCCCAACAATTGTAATGGAATTTAGATTCATGATACAAAAGTATTGCTTGAATGTAAATGAGGAGAGAGAAGTTCTTTTCGGAATTTCAGCATATTAATGGGTGTATATGGGAGGCATTTAATGAGAGAGAAAGGGGACTCCCATCATTAAAACATAAATAGTGCATTATGAGGGAGGTTTGAAACCATACCCCCAACATTCATAATTGAAATTAAAAGTGCAAAACAACTTAAAGAAAATTGGACAAAATGAGAAAGGGAGAAAAAACCCTTACTTGGAAGTGTGCTTCCAAAGGCTAGAGAGAGTCTTGTGAGAGGCTTCTTGGGAGATTGGGGCACCTTGGGAGGATTCTAGAGAGGGTAGGTCAGAGTTTGGACGAACTCAAAAGGATTTGAGTGAGGAGGAAGTGGGAGCTTGGGTGGGTTTATATGGGAAAGGCAAGGGAATTCTTTATTATTTAGGTTTGGGTTCCCTTATATTAACTTAATCAAAACCAAAAACCATCCCATGTTTTCTGCCCATGGTTTTTGGAAAAGGGAAGAGGAAAATAATATTTTATAAGTCCAAAGTTCTAACTTCCTAAAATAATAGGGTTGCTTATGTGGAGGTGAGTCACACTCCCATGGAAATTAATTTAAAAATACAAGGTGTTTAATAAGTCTTGAGGGGTCCATTAATGCTTTGAAAAGTGAGTCAAACAAACCCAAAATCACATTATTTTAATGGTAAAACATATATTGGCCGAACATAAATATTATAGTATTTTATTACATCACTATTGGGTCATTATGATGTCATAAAACACATTATATATTTAAATGGTAAATAATTTTTACCCGAAAATTTGACTGTCTCAGAAAATTATGAAAAAATCACCGTTGGATAATTTTGACATCCTGATTCCATAAATAACATTTATTTTATCTAAACAATTTTCTAAATATGTTAATTTTCACTTTTAAAATAAACAGCGACATTTATCGAAAATTCACGGGTTTTGACAGAAATGGATTTCAAACCTTAATAAAAATTATAATTGCATTCATAAAATTATAAGATAATTTATATTTAATAAAAATTAATTTAATAATAATAATAATATTTTATTAAAATTTTATTTAATTCAAAAATCCCTTAATTTAATAAAATATAATTCTTAATTAAATAATAACTAAAAACACTATTTGTACATTAAAAACAATGTATGAGAAATGACAAGGAGTTACATTCATTATTATATACAAAAATAATATACATGAACATAGTACTAGAGATTTGTTACATAACCCCTTAAAACAGCCACATAAGACCTAAGGGTAAGGTGTTCGATGGTGACATACTCTTGGGTTGGCTCGGATAACATAGCTCGAGTGGTAATATCTATCAACTTCCACTTTTCCCGTAGACGGTCCCGTTTGAGCTTGACAAGGCGAAGCTCAACTTGGGCTTGGTCAAGAGTGAAGCCCAAGGACGCCACCTCTTTTACGAGCTCTAACAAATGCGCTTCGTACGGAGAAATTTTACTAGATGAGGCCATCGCTTCTTTTTTCTGAGTAAATTGGATTTGTTAAAGCCCTATATTTATACTAATCATGTGATAACTGTTCAACGGCTATATTAGCAATGGTCAGAATTCTTAACATAAAACCAAGGAAGTTGACATTTTATATAAGAACAAAGAGACATTTAATTAGATCAAGAGGGATTTCCATTAATGAAACTTTGGTTCTTTACAATATTCCCCCCTTAAGAAATTTCTCCCTCGAAATTTTCCTTTTCCCACACTAAAATAGATGTGGGTAACTCAGCTTCATCATTTCCTCCGATTCCCAAGTCACTTCTTCAAACTTGTTGTTTCTCCACAACACCTTGATGAGGGGAATTGACTTATTTCATAGAAATTTTTCTCTACGATCTAAGATCTTCGGCAGTTTCTCCTCATAAGAAATATCATCTTCCAATTGTACCACCTCAGAAGAGAGTACATGTGAAGGGTCTGGTATGTACTTCCTTAATAGGGACACATGAAAGACATCATGTACTTTGGCCATGGTAGGTAGATGTGCTAGTTGATAGGCCACAGCCCTGACACGATCAAGAATCTTAAAGGGGTCGATGTACCTTGGACTTAACTTCCCTTTCTTTCCAAACCTCATGACCTTCTTCCACGGAGATATGCGTAGAAACACCATGTATCCAACTTTAAACTCAAGATCTCATCAACGGTTATCTGCATAACTCTTCTGTCGACTATGGGCTGGCTTGATATGCGGCTGAATGATTGTCACCTTATCCACCATTTCTTCGACCATTTCTGGTCCAAGCAGCTTATGTTCACCGACCTCATCCCAACATGCCGGTGTTCTGCACCTTTTCCCAAAAAGGGCTTCATATGGTTCCATTTGGAAGCTTGAGTGGAAACTTTTATTATAAGAGAACTCAACCAGAGGAATATATTGATCTCATCCTCCTTTAAATTCTATTGATCATGCTCTCAACATGTCCTCAAGTGTTTGGATAGTCCGCTCCAATTGGCCATCAATTTGAGGATGATAGGTTGTACTGAAGTTCAGTTCAGTATTCAGATCATGTTGAAGACTCTTCCAAAACATAGAGGTGAATCTTGGATCTCGGTCAGACACAATAGATAGTGGTACTCCATGCAAACTTACCACTTCCCAGATATATATCTATTCCAGTTGATCCAAAGAGAAATCCTCCCGAATAGCAGTGAAGTGTGCAGTCTTTGTAAGACGATCCACAATAACCCAGATTGCATTGTTGCCTTTGGATGTCCTTAGAAGTCTGGTGACAAAGTCCATGGTGATGTTCTCCAATTTTCATTCTGGTATGGGCAGTGGTTGCATCATCCCCTTAGACTTCTGCCACTCTGCCTTCACTTGCTGACACACCATGCATTTTGATGTATATTCAGCGATCTCCTTCTTCATATTATCCCACAAAAAGTTTTCATGGAGATCTTGATACATCTTTGTGCTCCCTGGGTGAATAGAGAAATTTGAACTATGTTCATCATCCAAAAGTTCCTTCTTCAGCTCCGGACTCAATGGAACACATAGTATTTTTCCAAATCACACAATTCCTTCTTGATTAACATTAAACTCTGAGGATTTCCCTTTTTTGATAGCTTACACTTTTTCCTGAATTCCCACATCATCCTTTTGAGCATCCTTTAACCTTTCCAAAAGAGACGGTTGAGCAATAATTTGTGAAAGGATTGATGATGTTCCCTTTTTTATGATTCCCATGTCCAGCTTCATCAAGTCTAAGAAGATTGGATCCTTCTCAATTCTCATCATTGATAGAATCACTGGGTCCTTTCTACTTAGGGCATCTACCACTTTGTTCTCTTTCCTAGGGTGGTAATGTATTGAATAGTCATAATCCTTCATGAGCTCTATCCATCTTCTCTAGTGCATATTAATCTCTTTCTATGTGAATATATATTTGAGACTCTTGTGGTCAGTATATATCTCACATTTCTCCCCATAGAGATAATGCCACTAGATTTTCAAGGAAAAGATCATTGTTGCCAACTCCAAGTCATGCATTGGATAGTTTAATCCATGTATTTCCAACTACCTTGAGGCATAGGATATCAATTTATCATTCTGCATCATCACACAACCTAAGACCTTCTTTGAAGCATCACTGAATACAAAAAAAATTCTCCACTTGTGGGTAAAGTGATCACGGGCGCAATGATAATCTACCTTTTCAACTCCTTGAAGCTTTCTTCGCATTCATCACTCCAAGAAAACTTTACTCCCTTCCGAGTTAGCTTGGTAATAGGGTTGGACAATCATGAGAAATTCCTCAAAAATCGTCGATAATATCCAGCTAACCCCAAGAAGCTACGGATATCCGTTACCGATGTTGGCCTCGACCATCCCTCAATTGCATCTGTTTTGGAGGGATCCACAGATATCCCATTGCTTATGATGATATGGCCCAAGAATGAGACCTCCTTTAACCAGAACTCACACTTTCTGTACTTTTTATAGAACTTCTCCTTGAACAAATTCTCTAGTACATTTCTTAAGTACTCCCCATGATCCTCCTTGGTTTTGGAGTATATTAGAATATCATCTATAAAGACTACCACAAATATTTCGAGGTAATCTCTAAAGACCCTATTCATTAATTCCATGAAGATTTCTAGAGAATTAGTGAGTCTAAAAGGAATTACTATGAATTCATAGTGCCCGTATCTTGTGCGAAAAGTAGTATTGGGGATATCTTCCTTCTTCACCCTTACTTGATAATATCCCGACCGAAAGTCCACCTTGGAGAAGTATTGTGCTCCATGTAGCTGATCGAACAAGTCCTCAATCCATGGAAGATGATACTTTTTCTTTATCGTGGTTTTGTTAAGTTCACGATAATCGATGCAAAGGCACATTGACTCGTCCTTCTTCTTGACGAAGAGGACTGGTGCACCCCATGGTGAAGCACTTGGGCGTATAAACACTTTATCTATATTCTCATGTAGTTGTTTCTTCATCTCTTCAAGATCTACAACAGCCATTCTATATGGAGTCTTGGATATTGGTAATACCCCGGGTATAAGTTCAATTGAGAATTCAACATCTCTTCTAGGAGGAAGACCAGGCAGTTCCTTGGGAAACACTTCCACGAATTCCCTCACAATAGGCATTTCTTCAAGGATGTTTTCTTCCTTGGAATCAATCATCTTATCTAGATATGCATTCTCATAGGGAATTAATATCCATGCTTGAGATGATAGAGCTAAAAGAGATTCATCTTCCTCCTTACCCTTGTAAATAATCAGGGGGTCAATTCTAAATATGGAGTGTGATTTCCCTCTCCCGACAATTTATGTTGGATCTATATAAGAAAAGCTAATCCATGCCAAGAATTGCATCAAATTATACTAGAGGGAGTATGACGAGGTTTTCCAGGAAATTCAATCCACAGATTATAATAGGGGAGGACTTATATTCATGGGATTCAATGATTTCCCCATTTGATGTACTCACTGACATCTCCACATCCATGATTTGTGGTGGTACTGGGATTGTTCTACTAAACTTTTGAGATATAAAAGAGTGTGTAGAACCTGAATCAAAAATTATGTTCTCTATTCTTGAATGAATAACTAGCATACCTATCACCACTTCGTTGTCGTGGTTCACTTCAGTAGAAGTGATGGCAAACTCTCTTCCTTGGTTCCTTGGAGGTTGTTGGTTGCCTCTGAAAACCCTTGGATTAGGGCATGATTTGCCAGATTCCCTGGTTCTTTCCATTTATAGAAATGAACAACGCATTGAGGTTCGAACGATGTGTTCCTATCCTCTATCATAGCCGGGGGTCTTTCTTGCAGATAGTTAACGTCTAGGTTCCCTTCTCTTCCACACTTGAAGCATTTCCTCGTCCCCTTAAGGCAATTTCCAGGGTGCTTCTTTCCGCTCTTTTGGTAAGTGGGGTGCTGGATCTTCTTAGCACCATTTGATTTAACCATCAGACCACCAGCATTGAAGTACAACTTACACTTCTTATCCACATGATACCCCATTGATTCTTCGATCTCTATTTCGACCATGAGGGCACATCTGACAATTTCCTCATAGTTGTCAAAGTCACGGATTGATAATTCTTTCCATGGCTAGGCTTCAACCCACCAAAGAAGTGGTCAAATTTGCATTCTAGGGTAATGAAAAAGTCGGAAGCGTATCGTGAAAGCCTTGTGATGTTTTCCTCGTACGCTCCAATAGATTATTCATCTTTTTGTTTGAGGGAAAGGAAGTCCCTTTCCATCTGAAGCCGGAGGGTGCGCAGAAAATATTTATCGAAAAACATCATCCAAAAATACTTCCATTCCAACACCTAAATCTCCTCCTCAGGCTTTGTATTTTTGATCAATGTCCACCATTGATCAGCTTCACCCTCCACCGATAAGCCTCCAGGAGAACCTTATATTGTTCATAACATTAAAGGATGGAGAAGATCTTTTCAATGGAGTTGATCCACTGTTCAACGATCATGGGATCGGATGATCCACTAAAAGTAGGAGGCATTTGTCTCATGAAGCTCTCGATAGTGACTTGTTCTTTATTAGGGGGGTTGAACATTCCTCTTGACCTGTGTTTCTATTAAAAACATGAGTTAGTTGAGAGAGATGCATGACAAAGTTCATGATTCCTGCTCCCATTGGATTGGGCATCTCATTAATACAGTCATCACACTGATCTTCACAATGTTTGTTAGCCCGAGTCCTCCTATTACCGGCCATTGGATGGAATAAAAGGAAAGTTAGGGGTAACACATAAAGGGTAATCCAAAGACAAAAGTTGATGACTTATAAATAAACTTTTATTTCCTTAACTCATGAGTCTATAGGCTTCAATCTAGGCTTTTCATGATCTACTTTCTAACATATATTCTTAGGGGAATTTTTTTAATTCCCTTAATAAGGGTTCATAATAAGCTTGTGAATTTTTCAAAACATATCCCCCAGGAGTGTCGTAACCAAGAGTGCAGCAAGGCCCGTTGTCATGCACCAGTTCCTGTTCGAGTCTAGCTCAAAGCGGTGTTTTCGGGTTTTACCCCTAGGATACATATGTGCCAGAGCTTCCTCTACCTGCTCGTATCTAGACAGGGATGTATTTTCTTGAAAAACCACTTAATCCATACTTACCAAAAATTATGGATGTTTTTATTATACTTAGTCTTGTATCTAAGGCTTTACTAGGGTTTTCTAATCCTAATCCCAAAAATAACTAAACCTATCCTCTGATACCAACTATGACAACCCTTATTTTTTAAAAAAAACATAAACATGATTTATTACATAATCCAGTCACTTGATACAACATGGTAGATTGATAGGTTTAGTGTCTTTGGGCCGTTGGATCTTTACACAATAACTTAAAACATGAAATACAACATCTTTAATGAAAACTTCTTATACATGACCACTACATTCCCTCGTACTTATCATTGCATAGGATAACCTAAGGACATGCATAAGAAAAAGGTGAGCTATAAAGCCCAGTAAGATAATACACATGGAATAACATGAGGAGTACAATACATGTTATACATTATGCATATCAATAGAGAACAAGAGAAACATGAATATAATGGCATGATAAATCATGATAATCATAACATGGAAATGTGGCAACAACACTTAACATGGAATTAGCACGAGCCAACACTCATTGCACATGGAGCATGAGTAAATACTCATTTCACATGAAGCACGAGTAAAAGCCTCATTTCTTTTGAATTAGAATGAGTCAACACTCATTGAACATGATGTATCATGATACTATACTTTACCCAATGCATTGGAGCTGGTGCACCCTTCTTAAACATTTCATTTCATTCATAAGTGTGCCACATGGATCATAAAACATGGATTCATAAAACCTAATAATTTACTCCATGATAAAGGAATGTGGAATTCATACATGAAAATTTATAACCAATAAGTAAATGTGCATAAAGTTGAATACCCTTGATGGAGAAATGAGCATGTTATTCACTACACAATGGCATTGGCTTAGAAAATCGGTGTGATTTTGACAGCATAACAGCGTGACATAAGAATTCATAAAAAAGGTTGATGAGAGAGAAAGGGGATACTCATCATATTTACATGTAATTTACAGTAAGGAGGTCATATAGATACATGTCCCAACAATTTTAATGGAATTTAGATTCATGATACAAAAGTATTTCTTGAATGTAAATGAGGAGAGAGAAGTTCCTTTCAGAATTTCGGCATAGTAACGGGTGTACATGGGAGGCATTTAATGAGAGATAAATGGGTATCCCATAATTCAAACATAAAGAGGGCAGTATGAAGGAGGTTTGAAACTATACCCCCAACATTCCTAATTGAAATTAAAAGTTCAAAACAACTTAAAGATAATTGGACAAAAAATGACAAAGGAAGAAAAAACCCTTACTTGGAAGTGTGCTTCGAAAGGCTAGAGAGAGGTTTGTGAGAGGCATCTTGGGAGGTTGGGGAACCTTGGGAGGATTCTAGAGATATTAGGGCAGAGTTTGGACGAACTACAAAGGCTTTGAGTGAGGAGGAAGTGGGAGCTTGGGTGGGTTTATATAGGAAAGATGAGGGAATTCTTTATTATTTAGGTTTGGGTCCCCTTATATTAAATTAATCCAAACCACAAAACATCCCATGGTTTTTTCCCATGGTTTTTGGAAAAGGGAAGAGTAAAATAATATTTTATAAGGCCAAAGACCGAAATTTTTAAAATAATAGGGTTTCTTATGTGGAGGTGAGGCACACTCCCATGGAGATTAATTTAAAAAGACAAAGTGTTTAATAAGTCTTGAGGGGTCCATTAATGCTTTGAAAAGTAAGTCAAACAAACCCAAAATCACATTATTTTAATGTTAAAACATATATTGGTCGAAAATAAAGATTACAGTATTTTATTAAATCACTGTTGGGTCATTATGATGTTATAAAACACATTATATATTTAAACGGTATTTAATTTTTACCCAAAATTTTGACTATCTCAGAAAATTTTGAAAATTTCACCGTTGGATAATTTCGACGTCTTGATTCCAGAAATAACATTTATTTTATCTAAATAATTTTCTGAATATGATAATTTTTACTTTTAAAATAAAAACCGACATTTATCAAAAATTCACTGGTTTTGACAGAAATGGCTTTCAAACCTTAAAAAAAATTATAATTGTATTCATAAAATTATAAGATAATTTATATTTAATAAAAATTAATTTAATAATAATAATAATATTTTATTAAAATATTATTTAATTAAAAAATCCCTTAATTTAATAAAATATAAATCTTAATTAAATAATAACTAAAAAACTATTTGTATATTAAAAAAAATGTATCAGAAATGACAACGAGGTATATTGATTATTATATACAAAAATAATATACATGAACATAGAACTAGAAATTTGTTACATAACCCATTAAAACAGCCGCATAAGACCTAAGGGTAAGGTGTGAAATGGTGACAGACTCTTTGGGTGGCTCGGATAACATCGCTCGACTGGTAATCTTTATCAACTTCCACTTTTCCCATAGAGAGTCATATTCAAGGTTAACATAGTGAAGCTCAGCTTGGGCTTGGTCAAGAGTGAAGCCCAAGGATGCCACCTCTTTTCCGATCTCTGACAAATGGGATTCATTTGGAGCAATTATACTAGATGAGGTCATCGCTTCTTTTATCTCAATATATTAGATTTGTTAAAGCCCTATATTTATACTAATCATGTGATCACTGTTCAACAACTATATTAGAAATGGTCGAAATTCTTAACATAAAACCAAGGAAGTTGACATTTTATATAAACATAAAGACACATTTAATTAGATCAAGAGGGATTTCCATTAATGACACTTTGGTTTGTTACATCATGTGCCTCAACAACAAATTAATAATGGATTTTAGGGTTAATTTGTGAAAGAAAAACCTCCAAAACAAAAAAAATAAACATATTTTTATCACTTTATTCTTTATTCTTTATGTTTACTCTTTTTTGTCCTTTTAGTTTTTACCATGGTAACTTGCATCTTTTTATTTACCTAGGTAATTTAACATTTAAGACTAAAATTAAATGAGCCTTATTATATAATTTATACCTAATGATTCTAAATATGAAATCCAATTTATTAGACAAAAAATACTAGGTGTGTGGAAAATTAATTTTAACATGAGCGCATGTAACATGCAAAAACCCATTTTAACCTTAATCACGATAATTAATGTTTAACTATTTCCACTAATAATTATGGTAAATATTAATTTTACCTTATTAGATAATAAATTATTATAATTCCAAATATTTAATACAATTTTATAAATTTAGTTCATATTTTTTTCAGAATTTATTTTAAAATGAATCACAAGGAAGCAATGAGAAAGCTGGTTTTCAAAGAGAAAATGTTTAAAAGTTTATAATGTTTTTATTTCAAATTTAAATATAAAAAATATTCCAATAACCTAAATTATATTAATAGATATATTATTTAACTAATTTTACATTAAAAAATTCAAAATATAATTTAACATCACAAATAATTTAATCAAAAAGACAATTTTCAATTAAAATTCTTTATTTTCACTATTCATCAAAAAATGAAACTTATCAGAAAATATGCCAAGACATCACCCTAGTGAAATTTTGATATTATTACTTCATAAATTAATTTTATTTTTTGAAATAAATTTTATAAAATTAGTAAAATTAATTTGAAAGTATATGTACAAAGTTTGACTAAACTGTCCTTTAGAAAAAATACAGTTTTTCAAAAAAAAATATTTTATTTTAAGTTTTTATAATTTTCTCTATAATAAATAAATATCAAATGAAAATTTATAAAATATATATTTTAATATTTTATTTAAACTTATTCATACCTACCATTATAATGTCTAGTTGGTAACTATCACATTATATAATAATATTTTGATAATATGTCACATTTAATTTAAACACAGTGTTGTGTGTAATGAATGATAAACTCGGTTTTTTGTATAATGAAATATATAAAAAATATTTAATTTGTTTAAAAATAAATATTTAATTTATTTAAAAATAAATATATCATAAAATTTTTGGGTGTTATGTTTCCTTCAAATCTTATTGTTGTGTATCGCATATGTTATCGAATATAATTTTCTTTTATTAAAATCTTGGGGTTATACACTACTAGTATAATCTGTTATGATCCTTATCTTTATTTATCTTATATGGTGTGTAGACTTAGTTTTTTCTTTTGATGAAAGAAAAGGAATGGACTCATAGTAAGGTTACAATGTTTTTTTCAGCAGGTTTTAGGTAAAAAGTGGTGAGGTGATGGGAAATTTCCCACATCATCAAATGGAGTAATTAGAGTCTATTTTAGTTAACCTTTGATGTTGGAATTGTTCGTTGGGTTTTTTCTGACTGCTTTTATTTTTATCCCTTATATTGTTTTCTTTTTTTTATTTAATATATTTTTCTGGTTATTCTTTCATTGTTTCTTTTTGTTGTGTATACATATTTTACGTCATCTACTTCAGGTTAGGTAAAATAATTCCCATGGGTTATTGTTATTGCTCGGGTGCTAGTCTCCTACCTATGGGGATCAAAAATTTCTTTTGGGTATGTGGTATATTGGGTCAGGTGATATTTTGTGATGGTATCTTTGGTTGGTTTTTTACAGTACATATATATATATACTATTTTTTCGTTCTGTAGGAGCTGGTTGGTGATTGAGTTAGGTGTTATTAGCTCATAGTGGTTGTTCAAGATTTATTTCTATTTGTGTTCACTACCTAGGATTTTTTGTGGTATTTAAATTTTTTTCTATTATGTATGACACTGCATTCATGTATTGAGATTATTTACCTATTATTTAGCTGACGGTGGTGATTGGTTGGTTAATCTTATCTCTTATCCTTAAAATTATATAAATATGGAAATGATTCTAATTTTTATGCATTTTATAAACTCGATGTTTGTCACCATCTCATATCCAATTGGAGGTGGGATTCAGTAGTATTCCACATATTTATTGTAATCCGGAGAGGGGTACCCGTGGATGGGGGTCATGATAAAATATTTCTAAATACTATAAGGGAGATGATATATGTTTCTAAGGGTAATCTAGTTTTCAATGTTTTGATAAAAAAGTGGAGTTTTAATTCTCCAAAACTACTGATAAAACCACACTTAATGATGGTTAATCTGGAGTTTATTTAGTTATGAATGTTTTTCTATTTAATTTGAGTAAATTTCTTTTAATCTTAAAAAATGGTGATTTTAAGAGTGGAAATCATCATTTTGGTATTGAAAAATAAGTTTTTGTTACATTGAATAGCTTATATCTTGAAAATAACATAACTACAATGAAAAATGGTGTGCATAATACAATTTGTTTTTGAAATGTTAACATTATTTTATTCAAGATAGAACATGGAATGTTTTTCATAAGTGATAAAATGGACATCTTCAAATATGTGTTTTCCCCTTTACTTGATTTAAATCTATTTTTAAATCAATTTATTAAAAAATGATCTAGACAAAAGAGGTATTACATCTATTCCTGAGAGTTGTGACACCACTAAGGTGGTGGAGGGTAGTATGTGTTGGGTTATTTCCAAATCATGGAAAAAAAAATTCAGGATAATGGAAGGAGGCCAATGAAAGGAGAAAATATGGAGGATGTACTTCCAGAAACAATATGGAGTGGTATTATAGTAGAAACTAAATGTGGATGACTAGAATTAGGGTGGGATAGATGTATTACTATAAGTTATTACCATAATTAAAACCATTTAAATATTCTTAATGGATTTATCATGGGAGAATTTGGGGAATCATGATATCTCTAGAAGATGGTACTATTTATTGAGAGAGAAATTTGGTGAATTAGAGATACTTGACTTAATAGGGGGTCTCTCATAAATATTGGTTGAGGTATACTTCATACAATATAAATTTAACGAAATTTTTGGCCAGAAAAAAACTAGTTGGATACTTCAACTTAAGGAGGTTTTATTACTTATGATTAACAACTTTAGAGGAAATGTTTTTTGAACCAAAAAACGCATCCATAAGATATTCAAAATTCATTCATACATGATCCAAGAGTGTATCCCATTTTTTAATCTTCAATTTGACTAGTCGTAGAGCTGAAATGGAGTTACATATTAGGAGTTATGTACATTCAAAGTTGGGTTGGAAAACTTGTTCATGAAGACCATTTCCAGAGCTCCCTTTTTAATCACAGAGTAGTGAAACCAGACTGGAGCTACCATAAGTGTGGCGAAGTCCATGATTGTATACTTGAAGACCTTTAGAAACATGAGGGAACTACCTCTAGGTACAGAGTGCAATTTCCTTTGTGGCATCATTTTCTCTTCACGACACACATTTTTTATCCACGGTGAGCTCCGCCGACCTCCATCACCTATAAATAGCCGTTTCAACCCCCTTTATAAGGACAGTTATTCCACCCCTTCGGTGGCCGATCTCCCATTTTGTGGTGATCATGAGCCCTATGAAGTGATTCCCTTCGTGAAGGCCTCCATCCTTTGTGAAGTAAGGAGCTTCTTCGGGTTGCTTGAGGCTCTGCGAATCCCCATGCTCAGTGAGACCCTGAGCTCTGTGATGTCCCATTCTCCATGAGAACCTGAGCTCCACGAATCCCCATGCTCTGAGAGACCCTAATCTCCATGAATCCCCAAGCTTCATGAGACCCTGAGCTCCAGGAAGCCCAATGGTCTATGAGACCCTAAACTCTGTGATGCCCCATGCTCTGTGATAACCTGAGCTCTGTGAAGAACCTTGCATTGTGAGACCCTGATCTCTGTGAAGATATGTCCTTCACAAGACCCTAAGCTCTGCGAACCCCATTCCTTTGTGAGACCCTATCCTTCACAAAGCTCCTACCTTTGTGACCACTTGTCTATACTATGGGGCTGTGCCCCCACACCCCCGCTTAAGATCACTAACGGGTTGCGGTTTCATTCCTCTGGGCCACTCCATTCACTACCATCAAATACCCCCATGAAAAAATGGAGACTTTCAGCACAAACATTTTGGGATGGAATGTTGACCCAAAAAGTGTTCATATTCCTCTTGGTCCCTTTTAAAATTCATGAGTTGAGATTCTCATCTTCAATTTTATAAGTACCTTGAGTCGAACCATTCCTCATCCAACTCCTCCAAACCCAATCACTTGACTCTTATGCTAGGTTTAATTAGAAAGGTCTTCTCTTACATAATTCCCAAAACTAGACATTGTTAGGCTCCTTATACCTAATAGTCCTCTCTACAAGACTATAAACTGTAGTTCCCCCTATATGAAAAATATAGGATGCCTCTTGTTCAAAACAAGAGATTCCCTATGTTCCAAGCATAATAATCCAATAGTCCTCTCTACTTGACTATAAACTGTAGTACGCCCTATATGAAAAATATAGGATTACTCTTGTTCCAAACAAGAGATGCCTTATGTGCTAAGCATAAGAAGCCAATATTTCACTCTACATGACTATAAATTGTAGTAAACCCTATATGAAAAATATAGGATATCTCTTATTCCAAAAAAGAGATGCCTTCTGGGATAAGTATAAGATGCCTCATTCCATGATTATAGTGGGGTAACATAAAGAGTGACGGAATTAGTTCCAGCATTCAATCACTCCACCTCATGCTTCACATTTCCTTCATTATAATCTTTATCCTTTTCCACATTTGAAGGGACCCCCTAATGGCCCAGTCTCATGACTCTTGGGCTCACCTAATGTTCTCGTCCAATGCCCCAGAAGACTTTGGATGACACATCGATTTTGGCCCTGTGTTTTGAATGCATTCAGTGGTTGGACCTTAATTGTTTGTTTCCATCTCAGGATAACACAATGTGGATGATGTGATTCAAATATGGTCAGTAGTTATCTCCCTTCGGCATGCCTCCCCCATTGTGTTCTGAATGATGGGCATGTGATTCAGACTTTTCATCTCCCTTTGTTCAAACACATTCCAATGCCCTTTGAATTATACCGCTTGTGAACAAGAGCATAGGTGTAGGCCCTAATTATATTCCTCAACCCAACAATGAGTTGAGATGCCCTTATGTCCAGATATGAGGAAGACACCCGGGAAGCATCCATATGTAATCCCCATCCACAATTTTTACTTTATAGTAGCACCCAAGCTGCTTCTATGCATAAGCCCCATCCCCCATTTTCACTCCTTAGCAGCACCCAAGATGCTTCCATGCATAATCCCCATCTACCATTGTCTCTCCTTAGCGGCACTTAAGATACTTCGATGTGTAATCCCCTTTCACCATTGTCGCTCCTTAGTGGCATTCAGGTTGCTTCCATGCGTAATCCCCATCCACAATTATCACTCATTTGCGGAACCTAGGATTATTCCATGGATAAGCCCCCATCCACCATTTTCACTCCTCAGAAACATCCAGGCTACTTCCATGCTTAATCCCCATCCACCATTGTCCCTCCTTAGCAGCATTTGGGATACTTCCATGCTTAAGGCCCATCCATCGTTGTTTCTCCACAGCAGCATCTAGGTTTCTTCCATCCCTAATCCCCTTTCACCATTTCTACTCCTTATCCACATTCAAGATACATCCATATGTAAGCCCCATCCACCATTGTCACTCCTTAGTGGCACCTGGGATGCTTCCATGTGTATGCTCCCATCCATCATTATCACTCCATAGCAACACCCCAGAAGCTTCCATGAATAATCCTCATCCATAATTTCCACTTCTTTGTGGAACCTAGGATACTTTCATATTTACTCCCCATTAACCAACCTTCGTGACCACACCTTTTCACCATGATCATCAAGTCTATTATTACCTCTTGTTTCTCACACTAAGCATTACTCATTTGGCATTAGAATAAGCATTGACCATGACACCCTTTTTGGGCCACCTTAGTGTGTAAGACCCATAAAATGTAATCTCAACTATGTGGAATTTTATCTTTTCCCTCTCCCAGAAAGGTACGTAAGAAAACCTCCCTAAAGTTCAATCCCATCACCCATCGATCCTGACCACTTCACGTCAATTCACCCACATCTCGCATGATGCTAAACTGTATGTTTTCAAACTACAATGGATTTGATCTCTATCTCCTAAGAAGGGTATGTAGGAACTATCCATGAGGTTCATCCCCAAAAAATTGTAAACTTCGGTGTCCCCTTTTCTAGGACCCACATCCATGGTCTGCCCATTAGTGGCGTCATACCAACTCTCGGGCCACTAACCACACATGATCCCTAGAATGTATCTAGGTCGTTGTCTTTTGCGTACGCACCAATTCCATTTCCCATCCTGAATAATGTATACTCTTATTCCCTTCCATGGGGATACAGAGGAAGCCACCCTAAGGTTCAAGCTTGTCACCCATGTCTTATCTTGGTCTCTCCCTCGAGCCTTTCTGTTTTGAGAAGGTCATACCCCATCTCAAATGTTCTACTTCCTACGGGTTTCATCCATACGTCCATTCTCATGGGCTGCCTCCTTAGGTGTCCCATATCTCTACTGAACTACATGGACTTTGACTCCTTTCCACAGGGATATGTAGGAAGCCTCTCTGAGGTTCAATCCCAACATCACCATCGTCTTCACGTCAGCTCCATCTCATTCCCCCCATGTACTTCATTCAACCATCCATCATACATCATGACTCCTACTTGGGATGCCACGTCTCGGTGAGATCATGCCATTCCCTTGGGAAACTAACCATGAATAATACCCACAAAATCCATAACCATCCAACCAATAGTCTCTTTCTTGTTATGGGTTGATATCCATGCGTAAGCCCCAACATATATCCAGGTTGTTGTCCTTTGTGCACACTTGGATTCATAAACCCTTCACACAATGTGGGTTTTGATCCATGATGTCTACACATGGTACGTAGGAAACCTCCCTGAGGTTCAATCTCATCCAATGGTAATCCTTGGTGTCCCCCTTTCTAGGGTGCACTCATTCTGCTCTGCCATCACTGGTTTCCAGATCAGTCATTATGATGTGATATCATTCCTTTATGGGACACAGCAACCTGGGTCAACTCTCATTGATCATTTTTGATCCATCCATCCAATGTACCTTTTTCTGGGGTGCACTCTCCCTGATCCTCCCTCAGTTGTGTCCTGATCTGACTTCATTGTGTAATATCTTCCCTTTATGGGACACACCACCCTAGGTCCACTCTCATTGAGCATTCTGATCCATCCATCTGGTGTCCCCATTTTTGGGGTGCACTCTCCCTAATCTTCCCATAGTGGTTTACATATCATCCTTCATAGTGTAATATCTTCCCTTTATGGGACACACCACCTTGGGTCTGCTCTCAATGAGTGTTCTAATCCATCCATCTAGTGTACCAAATTATAGGGTTCACACTCTTTGATATTACTTTAGTGGTTTCTAAGTCATACTTCACGATGTGATATCTTCCGTTTATTAGAAACACCACATTGGGTCCGCTCTCGTTAATCATTCTGATCCATTCATCTAGCGTCCCCCTTTCATGGGTGCACTCTCACTGATCTTCCCTCAGTGGTGTCCAGATCAGCCTTCACGGTGTGATATCTTCCCTTTGTGGGACAGAACCCCATGGATCCACTCTCATTGAGTGTTTTGACCCATCCATCTGGTGTCCCCCCATTCTAGGGTGCGCTCTCCCTAATCTTCCCTCAGTCATGTCTAGATAAGACTTCACGGTGTGATATCTTCCCACTATGGGACACACCACCTTGGGTCCACTATCACTGTGCGTTATGATCTAGCCATATGATGTCTCCCTTTCTGGGGTGAACTTTCTCTGATCCGCCCTCAGTGGTGTCCAGATCAGACTTCACGGTGTGACATCTTCCCTTTTTAGGACACACCACCCCGATTCATCTCTCAATGGGTGTTCTGACTTATCCATCTAGTATTCCCCATTCTATGGTGCACTCCCCCAAATCTGTTCTCAGTGGTGTACAGATCAATCCTATCTATCCCCACATAATGTTAAACTTTCACCCTACCTCATGTTAAACATTAGATATCTAAGGAATACCTCAAAAACTACACTTTCGGTGTAACCATATCTGAAGGACGTTAAACTTGAGTCATGCCCTATGTTAAACATTGGAAGACAAGGAAAACCTTAGATAAATTCTTCTGGCATCATATACCATGCAATCTATGTGGGATGCCTCAGGTGTCGGTAACCTTGAGACACCCTCCTATGAGGAAGAATATTGTTGACCAATGTTCACCCATCCAGAGATGCCTCAACATGCCTAATGTTAACATCTACTGTGATAGAAGGTTGTTTCCCTTTCAATGACACTAGGAATATCTTGAAAAAAGCAGTGTAATTAACCAGAAACCATAAATATATGGCATCAGGAATGAGATTCATGAACAATGTCTTAATCATTAAGGAAGACTCGGACTAATTGACAATTTCTGTGGAGGAACCCACATAAGGAGAGGCTAACATCGCATCATTCCATTTTCATCAAGGAGAAAATGTCCTTGAATAAGATATGGATTCTTCCCACCTTTGGAAAGAGGTAATTTAGGGCAACAGCCAGCGTATCCCCATTGATGGATTCATGCCCCGTCGAATGCATCAAAAACAGAAATTATGAACCTGACATGAATTATCTACTCCATCGACTATGAGAAGATGAAAAATGTTAGGAATGACCAAATTGAGGCATCTCCCATGTGAATCCCCAATTCTTTATGTGCGTGAGGATGAGTAATAATCGATACGTGAATAATACAGTCCATCGGCTCTTCGCCGATTCCTCCACCTTCATAGGCCGCACGGGGGGCATCCACCCCCAACTCTATCATCTCTTCGCCAACTATGTTGCCTTCATAGGTCATGTTGGGCGCATGCACACCTGACTCCATCAGATCCTTTCAGACTCTGCTTCCTTCATAGGCCACGCAGGTTGTATCCTCCCACCAACTCCATTGGCTCTTTGGAAACTCTTCCTCCTTCATAGGTTGCCTTGGGGGAATGTGTTTCCTAACTTCTTCGGATCCTTACTGACTATGTCGCCTTTATAGGCAGCACAAGGGGCATCCTCCCCTGACTCAATCAGATCTTCAATGACTCTTCTGCCTTCATGTTTTTTGCAGGGGCATATTCTCCCAACACCATCAGCTCCTTGCCGACTCTACCACCATTATATGCCCTGTTAGGGGAATCTGTTCCCCAACTCCATTAGCTCCTCATTGACTATGCTATCCTTATAGGGAATGAAGGGGGAAACCACCCCCAATCCAATGGAATATCAGCAACAGAACTAGATTCAACTGCTGAGGTCCTTCCCGCACCACTATCATTAGGCACAAGGAGTCTTTGTTGTTGCCACCATCAGCCACTGCAGAGGTCCTCCCCGCACATCTATCGTCAACCACATGATTCCTCCCCATCTCCATCATCATCCACTATACAGGTCCTCCCCACACCTCTATCATATGGAAAATGATTCTTTTTCATCGTTATCATCAACCAGAATAGAGGTCCTCCCCATGAATCTACAAAATCTTCCATGAAGACCCTCCCCATGTCAAATCCATGCCTTACTATGAAGAACCAGCACGAGGAACAGGCTGAACATATCCCTACACCGGTTTCTCTACATTGTGAGATGACTTTCCAAGCTTCCACTCCTTTTGGCCTCCATCGCCCTGTCATACCGATGATCTAGGATTCCATGCCTTCCAGGCTCTATCTCCCCATCATAATGATGTTCCGGGCTTCCATAGCATTTGGGCACTATCACCCCATTGTACTGATGTTCTAGGATTTCATGCCATATAGGCTCCATCGCCCCATCGTACTGACGCTCTAGGCTTACATGCCTTCTGAGATCCATCGTTTCATCGTGCCAACACTCCAGGCTTCCACGCCTTCCATGCTCCATTGTCCTGCCGTACCAACATTCCAGGCTCCCATGCCTTCTGGGCTCCATCACTCCATCATACCAACATTTTAGGATTCCACACATTCCGGGCTCTATAACCCCATCGTACCAACAATATAGGCTTCCACACCTTCTAGGATCCATCACCTCGTCTTATCGATGCTCCAGGCTTCCATGCCATCCAGGATCCATTGCCCTGTCGTACTGATGATCTAGGCTTTCACACCTTCCAGACTCCATCGCCTTGTTATACTAACTCTCTAGGCTTCCATTCCTTCTAGGGTTCATTGCCTCATCGTACCAATGCTCGAGGATTCCAAAACCTTTAATGCTCGATCACCCCGTTGTACTAATGATCTAGGATTCTAGGCCTTCTGGGATCCTTCACCCTGTCGTACCAACATTCTAGGGTTTCATGTCTTTTGGGATCCTTCACCTCATCAAACTAACTATCTTGGCTTCCATGCCTTCCTAGATCTACTCTCCATCATACCAAAGATCCAAGCTTCCACACCTTTCAGGCTTCGTCACCCCGTCATACCTACTTTACATGCATCCACACCTCTCAGGCTCCATAGGCCCTCCAAACTAAGGGAATTCTGACATCCCTACCACCCTTGTGACACTCTGTGTCATCCCAACTACTGCATTATGTCTACCACAGAGGTCCTCTCAGTGGCCCCAACACCAACTTATGGAATGTTCACCATGGGATTTCCCATCTTTGGCATAGAGAACATCAATGCATACATTTGGGTAATCTTAGGGAATTCCCATCATATGGATTCCCCCTCATACCAAAAAACCAAAATGGGGTATAGATGACCATCCCTCTACTGAAATAGATTTTATGGTTTCAGATCCTAGTTGTGTGACATTAAACTATGTAACGATGACATCCTAGTTGCATGAAGTTAAACTACGTTACAACCACATCCTAGTTACACGACATTAAACTGTATAACAACCATAATCTTTATCAAACGATGTTAAATAATGTGACATCTGGTCGAAGCTATGGGACCTAAAACCTCAGCAATTCTGTTCAAAGCTATGTGTCCTTAAACAACAGCCACCACCTATCCTAATCACATGAAATTAAATTATATGATGCAATGTCTGTACTATATGACATTAAAATATGTGTCTATTGTCATCTTCACAAGATGTTAAACTATATCCTTACCCTGTATTGATCAAAGGGTGCCTCATATTCTATACATGAGATTTCTCCACATCCCCACCACATGTGTAAAAACTATCTAGAATCAAGATCTCCTATATAGGATAGTGCTCTCCATTCGGCATCAGTCCACTACCGTTCCACTTTCAAGAACTACCTTAGGACCCTCGTCCTTGAGAATGGGTTCAACTCCCTCCATTGGATATTCCCTTTTGACGTTCTGAAATGCACTATTTCATAGAACCTTTAGTTTTGGACTCCAAATGGACATACATTCAATACATTTCCATGATTTGCATCGTCCCTCTATTTGGATCCTCATCATCTTCATGTATGAAGGGACCCCTCTGACCGAATGGTATCATGACACTTTGGCTCACCTACCATTATGGAAAATACCCCAAAAGACATTGGTTTACCCTCTGAGTTTAGTCCGACATTTTAAACATGGTTAGCAGTCGACCCTCATTTGTTTGTCCCCATCCCTAGTAACATGATATGGATGTTGTGTTTCGAATAAGATCTACAGCTATCCTCCATCATTACACCACCGTCATTGTGATCCAAATATCAGATGTCATGAATCACATCTTTCCACCTCCTTATGTTTAGGTGGAACTCCAACACCCTTGGGGTCACTCTTCCATGCATCTTTTCATGTTGAATGAGTCGGTAGTCTGACATCTCTATTCCCCTTTTCTTGTGCTTCTATAATTCAGGAAAATCACATCATTACTATTTATTTCCCACATTGAGAATTAATCATGTGGGCTTAGTATTTTGGGTAGGATTTGTACTGATATGGCTGAGAAATGCATACATCTTCATCCTGCATGATGTTAAACTTCATTATCATCCTGCATGACATTAAAATTCTCATCTTCATCCTTCATGACATTAAACTACTCATTATATTCCTTCTTGACTTTAATTTTCACATCTTCATCCCACATGATGTTAAAATGCGTTATTTTCCCGCATGACGTTAAACTACACTATCATGTATCTTGATGTTAAACTTCTTTATCATCCTGCACGACTTTAAACTGCTCATCTTCATCCCACATGACGTTAAACTGTATTATCATACTGCGTGAAGATAAACTACAGTATCTTATGTCATGATGTTAAACTTCTTTATCATAATGTATAACTTTAAAATTCTCATCATCATCCATCATGACATTAAACTGCACATTATCATCCTGTATGACTTTAAACAACTCATCTCCCTCCCATATGACGTGAAACTGCATTATCATCCTGTATGAAATTAAACTTCTCATCATAGTCCCACATGACTTTAAACTGATGTGTCTTTACCACACAATGTTAAACTATGTGGTCTGTCCAGGATGAAGGATGTAACAATACCCAGCTCTCATCTCACATGACGTTAAACTATATTACCATCCTGCAAGATGTTAAAATACCTACACTCGACCTGGAAGATGTTAAACCACCACCCTCATCTGGCATGATGATAAAATAGAAAATGGTCTGAGCTCTACGACATTAAACTAAGATATCCTATGTTCTTTTCATATGATTCTAAACAACACGACATTTAATAACTACTTATGGCTTGATTTCAATCATCATGGGAGACTTAGGAATGCCTGGACTACGCATCTATGGCCAAGGGCCCTTGAACTTTATGTCCTCCTGAACCAACTTTTTACTTAGTATTGTGTGGTGTGGTATGGACTCTGTGTCCTTGTTCATGTCGGGCTATTTTTTCCACACCAGACACATCCCCTTGATACACCCCTACATCATCTATCATCTTTACCGCAAGACGTTAAACCGCATGGGTACCACCATGCTTCAAATGTCCTGCTATTTGGGTTTCCATCATCTTTCACATCTGAAAGGACCCCCAAACGGCTTGGTCTCATTCCACCATAGCTCTCTTACCATTTTCAACCAATATCCCGGAGGATCTCAAATAACAATTTGACACATGTCCTGCACTGTGAATATAATTAGTGGTCGACATTAAATTGTTTGTTCCCATTCTAGGTCACACGAGAGGGATACTATTTTATGAACATGGTCATAAATTATCCTCAATCATTATTTCGATTCCATGTTCTTCTAAATGAAAGGCGTGGTGATTCACCTTTTCTACTTTTCTATCCCACACACATGAAATTAAACTGTGCATCTATGGTCCGAGCTATATGACCATAAACTAAGATCTACCACATCCTTGTTGCATGATGTTAAAATGCACAACATTTTATAACTATGTATGGATTGATTACAATCTTCATGGGATATCTAGGAATTCCCAAATATTTCATTTTTGGGTCCTTCTTGGGTTCATCTATTCTTTCTCTCAGCCACACAGCCTGATTTCTCTCTTCGAAATATAAATGGTGTGGAGTATGTGGGATTATGTCCTCATTCACATTTGGTTACTCTCCATTCCATACACATTCCTCTTTGAGATACCCCTTCCCCATGTCCATGTCACATGACATTAAACTACAAGGCACCTTAGAACTATGTATGGCCTAATTTCCATACTCATGGGATGTGTAGGAACACCCAGACATTTTGTCTTCAGGTCCAGAACTATTTCTCAGAAACCTTCTCTTCCTTTCATCCACTTGTCCTATCTCCTCCAAGGTGGAGGTTGTATGTGGTGTGGTGCGAACTCCCTTTTTCTACACTCATGTCGGGTTTGCAATTACCATGCTACGTACCACTCTCTTGAGAGCTCTGCATCCCCCTTTCCTCTACTCATTTTCTCGAGTTGTCTTCTCTAAAATTGGGCCCCTCAGACCTCTTTGGCAGTTCCCTAATGTGCCTAGATGCACAGTGGTTTAGGACCTAGTTTGTTAGGTTCTACATGGACATATTTTCATCCATTTTCATGCTTCACATTTCCCTTTATTTGGGATTTAATTATCTTTAACTTCTGAAAAGACCCTTAAAAGACATGGATTCTAGGCCTCAGTTCTCTCCTATTGTCTTGGGCCAACATCCCAAAGGATATTGGACAACAATTTCACACATGTCCCACATTGCGAATATGGTCAGTGGTCGACGTTCTTTTGTTCTCTCCCATTTTAGGTCACATGATGTGGATTTTTTGTTTCAAATATGGTCAACAATTATCCTCCACTGTTACACCACCTCCATTAATCCTTGAATACTAGTTTCATTATTCACATCCTTTTCCACTCCATCTTGTTCAAGTGGAATTTTAACACTCTTTGTGCTATCCTTCAGAGCTCGTTTGCACGTTAAGAGGGAAAATCAATGACACAGTGTCATTCAAGGCTCTGCGCATTTTCCCATTTCTCTCTGTTCCACATGTTTTGAAAATCTTATCTGCCCTCGTTTACCACATTGAGCATAGATCTCATGTGCTTAGAGACTTGGTCAAGGATTACACAAACTTGGAAGAATCTCACTTCATTCAGTCTGAGATCTACAACCATAAACTAGGACCCCATGTTCGTCCTAATCGCATGACGTTAAACTGCATGAATCTTTCTAGAACTATGTATGGATTTATTCCCATACCCATGGGATACATAATAATGCCTAGACAATTCTTCTCAGGCTCGGACCAAATTCCCCCTTTGGTACCCTGACCAATGGTTTCCCCTGGGATCACATGGTATATTATAGACATATATTATCCGTATTCACATCGGTTTTTGCAACAACTGCAGCATATGTCTCCCTTGTCTCTTATAAACATAGTATGTATTCTATGACTGTAAACTAAGATCCTCCCACGAGAACTACATATATCTTGATTATCATCCGCATTGGATACATAGGAACACCCAGACGTTTAGTCTTCACGTCCAGCCCTAGGTACTACAAATATTTCATTCATCCACATGCATGATGTTAAACTACATTCCGTAGTCCACGCATCATGACTTCAAACTATGTGTTGGTTTTAATAAGGAATGTGTCATAAGATGGAAGGCCTCTTTGGTCCTCATCTATGTCAACTTTTTCTACTTCTCCACACTGCACACATTCTATTAAACCAAGTACCCTATCCATGGTCCACTCTATGAACATAAACTAGTAGTTTTCATCCCCACAACCTTTTTTTTGGAAAGGTATTCAACTCCCTCTCTCAGACACATCTCATTGGCATACTCAAATTCTCCATGGTGTAGAGACCAAGGTGTTGGATTCCACATTTAAATTCCCTCATTTTGTGTTCACTCTTCATGAGATGTTTATTTGGATTTCCATCCTCTTCCATGCTAGAGGGTACCCCCTTTAGGGCCTGGTCTCATGCCACATTGTCTCACCTACCGTCTTGGGCCAATGACTCAGAAGACATTAGAAAACATTTTGGAAAAGGTCTCGTGTTTTGAACATGGGCAGTGGTCGACCCTCATTTGTCTATCCCCACACCAGGCCAACGTAGAATGAATGCTTTGATTTAAACATGGTCAACAAATATCCTCCATAATCACACCACCATCATTGCAATATAGATCTTAGGTGACATGATTCACATCTTCCCACTTCCTTATGTTTAATTGGAATTCCAACACACTCGATTTTACCCCTCCACCCATCTATGTGCGTTAAGTAGGCAGGTCAGTATTATTGGGATGTCATTCACCTAGAGTTTAATTTCCCCTAATGTGTGCCTCCCTATACCAAGAAAATCCAATCACTACTCTTTTTTCTCACATTGAGAATGACTCACGTGGGCTTAGTGTTTTTGGTAGGATATGTACTAGGGTATCTGAACCACACATGCCTTTCATCCCACGTGACATTGAACTGCACTTTGATAACTACATGTGGCTTGATTCCCATCCTAATGGGGTATGTTGAAATGCCAAAAACAAATCTTGGGCCTAACCCAAATTTCTCCATATTTGGTCTCTCAGACTTTGATTTCCCCGAAGCGTGTGATGTGTTGTAGACTTCCTTCTATCCTCATTCATGTCTGGTCTATAACAGTTGCAGCATGTACTCCCACTCGTTAGGATCTACCCTTTCACCCTCCATCCTACCGTATGATGTTAACCTACATGGGTCCTCCAGAACTACGTATGTATTGATTCCCACACTCATGGGATATGTAGGAACACCCGAGATCTTTCCCTCGGGTCAATCCCTAAGTTAGGCCACCTCTGGTCTACAGTCTAAAGAATACCGCTGGGTACATATGGTGTGGTGTGGGCTCTTACAGTCCTCATTCACATCGAGATATACTGTACCATGTATTTATTTTAAGGGTAACCTCATATTCACCGTACTTAATTATACTATGTTTCTATCATCCTCAATGACATGATGTAAAACTACAATCCACTCTAGGTTTTTTCCAGAGGGATCCTTTCAGGAAATGAGTGTGATCCCAGATCAGACAGATGTGCTCACTGAATGTGTTTTCATCACGATGATGTAATTTCAAGAGTGTTGGACTCCATTGGAACAACCCATCACTTCAGCCTCTGTGCTTTGTGTTCCCTTTATTTGGATCCTCGTCTTGTTTCACATCTAAAGGAACCCCCTAACAGTATGGATTCATAGACTATGGATCGCTTACAATCCTGGGACAATGTTTTGGAAGACTATAGATGAAATTTTGAGTCAGACCCTTTGTTTAGAACATGGTCAGTGGTCGACCATCATTTTTTGTCCCCATTTGAGGATAACACAATAGGGATATTTTGTTTCAAACATGGTAAATTGTTATCCTTCATTTTCATGCCATCCCTACAGGGTTTCAAATTTCAGGTATCATAATTCACTTCTCATTCCCCCTTTGTTCATATTGATTCCAATTCCCTTGAAATTATCCCGCTCATGCACCAGAGCATGTTAGGAGAAGCAAGTCGGCTATTTAGAGAGCCTTGTTCTCCAGTTGAAATCCCTCTCATTTAGGATACTCCCAATGGTGATTGATGTCCCATTCTGATCCCCTCACATATTCTGTTATTTAGCACTATCATACAGGTGGATAATCTTTTATTATCTATTGTTTCCCACACCAAGAATGTCTAAAGTGGGCTTATAGATTTAGTTGGTTGTCTCCTCAATACGATTGAGGTATATTGGACCCCAAAAAAGTTGTTTGCTTAAACAGTTTCTTCAGAGCACAGTCTACCTCACCCTCCTCATTCTCGTTGGACCCCATTATTAGGGGTAATTATTTGGAACTAGAAAACATATCCATAAGATATTCCAAATTCTTACATATATGATCCAAGAGCATATTCTGATTTCTAAGCATTGATTTGACTAGTCATAGATCCAGAATAGTGTTACAGATTAATAGTTATGGATATTCTAAGTTGGTTTGGAAAACCGGTTCATGGATCTCATTCACAGAGCTCCCTCCACAATACTGGAGTAGAGAAACTTGACCGGTGACTCTAAGAGTGACACAAAGTCTGTGATGGTATCCTCCGCCAATCCAAAGAAATTTGAGGGAACTTCCTCTGGTTGTGGAGTGTGATTTCCTTTATGGCATCATTTTATCTTTGTGGTGCACATTTTTTTTCCACCGTAAGCTCCACCGATCTCCATCTCCTATAAATAGTCATCTCAACCCCTTCATAAGGATGGTTACCCCCCCCCCTTCGGTGGTCGATCTCCCATTTCACAGAGCTCTCGAGCACCACGAAGTGATGCCCTTCGTGAAGGCATCCACCATTTGTGAATGAGGGAGATCCTTCAGGTTGCTTGAGGCTCCGTGAACCCCAAGCTACACGAGACCCTGAGCTCCATGAATCTACATGCTCTGTGAGACCCTGAGCTCCATGATGCTCTATCCTCTATAAGACCCTGATATTTATATAGCCCCATGCTCTGCAAGACCCTGATCTCCATGAATCTTCATCCTTCGCGATACCCTATGCTCTGTAAACCCCTATCCTTTGAGAAACCCTATCCTTCACAAAGATCCTAACTTCGCACCCACCAGTCCATACCATGGGGGTTGCACCCCTATACTCCCACTCAAGATAACTGAAAGTCCATGGTCCTAGACCTTCGGGCCACTCCCTTCTCTACCATTATCGACCCCATGAAAAATAGAGAGTTGCACCACAAAATATTCAGGCCGTGATGTTGACATTTCCCATTTCACCCTTGTGCACATCCACCTTCCACCTTTGGAATACCATGATTTGAGATAAACCTCCACACTCCATGAAATAACTTGAGTCAATATATTCTTATTGTCCCCTTTCAAATGTCATGAGTTGAGATTCTAATCTTCAATTTGTAGATTACCTTGAGTCGAACCATTCCTCAACCAACTCCTCCAAACCCAATCACTTTACTCTTGTACCAAGTTTAACCAAAAAGGGTTGCTCTTGTGTAAGTCCCAAAACCTACCATTTCTAGGTGCCTTATTCCCAATAGTCATCTCTACATGACTATAAACTATATTACACCCTATATGACAAATATATGATGCCTCTTGTTCCAAACTAGAGATTCCTTATGGGCCAAGCATAAGAAGTCAAGAGTCCTCCCTACATGAATATAAACTATAGTACACCGTATATGAAAAATATAGGATGCCTCTTGTTCTAAACAAGAGATTCATTATGTTCCAAGCATAAGAAGCCAATAATACTATCTACATGACTATAAATTTTAGTGCACCATACATGAAAAATATAGGATTCCTCTTTTTATGAATAAGAGATGCCTTTTGTGAAAAGAATAAGATGCATCATTCTATGATTACAGTGGCGTAATTTCAAGAGTATTGGAATCCATTCTAACATTACATCACTCCACCTCATGATTCATGTGTCCTTAATTCAGATATTTATCCTCTTTTACTTCTGAAGGGACCCCTTAATGGCATGGTCCCATGCTGCTTCAACTCACCTACTGTTTTGGGCCAATGCCCCAGAAGACATTGGACGACACATCGTGTTTGGCCCCGTGTTTTGAATAAAATCAGTGTTTATCCATTGTTTGTTTATTTCCATCTTAGAATAACATGATTTGAATGTTGTGATTCAAATATGGTTGGCAGTTATCTCCCTTCTTCATACCGCCACTATTGTGTTCTAAATGTAGGGCATGTGATTCACACTTTTCGTCTCCCTTTGTTTGGACTGATTCCAATTCCCTTGGCATTATACCGCTTGTGCACTAAAGCATAGGTGAAGGCCCCAATTATGTGCCTCAATCCACTAGTGAGTTGGGATACCCTCATGGATAGACATGGGAAAGAAACCTAGGTAGCTTCAATGTGTAACCCCCATCCACCATTGCTGCTCCATAGCGGCACCCAGGCTACTTCAATGAATAATCCCCATCCACCATTCATGCCCCTTAGTAACGGCTATGATACTTCCATGCATAAGCCCCATCCACTATTGTCGCTCTTTAGAAAAATTGGGGCTACATCCATGCATAATCCCATGTCACCATTTTTTCTCCTTAGCAGCATCTAGGTTGCTTCCATGCGTAAGCCCCATCCCCCATTGTCGCTCCTTAGAGTTACCTTGGTTGTTTCCATGTGTAAGCACCCATCCACCATTGTTTCTCCTTAGAATAATTTGGGATGATTCAGTACTTAAGAACCATCCACCATTGCCTCTCATTAGTGTCATTCAAAGTGATTCCATTCTTAATCCCCATCCATCGTTGTCGCTCAGTAGTGGCATCTGGGCTACTTCCATGCGTAATCCCCTTTCACCATTTCCACTCCTTAGCAGCATCTCGGATGATTCTATATATAATCCCCATATACAATTTTCTATTTTTAGTGGAACCTAGGATGCTTCCATGTGTAATCCCCTATCCATCACTGTCATTCCTTAGAGACACTCAGGCTGCTTCCATGCATAATCACCATCCATCATTTCCACTTCTTTGTGGCACCCGGGTGACTTCCATGTGTAATCCCTATTCACCACACTTTGTGGATGCACCTTTTCACCATGATTTTCAGGCCTGTTGTTTCCTCTTGTTTCTCACACTGAGCACGACTCATGTGGTATTAGATTAATCATCGACCATGACACCCTTTTTGGGCCACCATAGTGTGTAATCCACATCCCATCCAATCCCAAATACATGAACTTTGATCTTTTCCGTCTCCAGGAAAGGTATATAGAAAGAATTCCTATGGTTCTAGACCATCACCCATTAGTATCAACCACTTCACGTCGGTTCACCATCATCTAGCATGATGCTAAATTGTATTCTTTCAAACTACATGGGTTTGGATCCCTATATCCTAGGAAGGTTATGTAGGAAGCCTCCCTGAGGTTCATCCCCAAACACTGGAAAACATCGGTATCCCCTTTGCAGAGAACCACATCCTTGGTCCATCCCATAGTGGCATCACACCAACTCAGGGGCTACTAACCAAATGTAAGACACATCATGTCCTTGGTTTGTTGTCCTTTGCATAAACCCCAATTCCAGGCTCCATCCTGAACTACATGGACTTTTATTCCCTTCTATGGGGATATGTAGAAATCCTTCCTAAGGTTCATGCCTATCACCCATGTCTCATCCTAGTATCTCCCTTGAGTCTTTGTGTTTCATAAAGGTAATGTCCCAACCCAAAGGTTCTTCTGCCTTTAGGTCTCATCCATGCATCCATTCTCATGGCCCACCTCCTCAAGTGTCCCATCACCCCACCAAACTATGTGGATGTTGATTTCATTCCATGAGGATATATAGGAAGCCTTTATGAGGTTCAATCCCAACATCACCATCATCTTCACATCATATTCATCTCATTCCCCCATCCACTTCACTCAACCACCCATCATACATCCTAATTCCTACTCGGGCCACCAAATCCTTGTGATATCATGCCATTCCCTTGGACAGCAAACCATGTAAAATACTCATACAATCAATAACCATCCAACCAAGAGTCCCTCTCCTCAGATGGGCTATTATCCATGTGTAATCCCCAACATGTCTTCTAGTTGTTGTCCTTTGTTCACACCCCAATTCATCACCCCTTCAAACTACTTGGGATTTTATCCCTATCATCTACACAGGGTATGTAGGAAACATCCATGTAGTTCAATTCTAACCAATGGTAAACGTTGGTGTCCCCCTTTATGGGGTGACCTCTTTATGATCCGCCCTCAGTGGTGTCCAGATCAAACTTCACAGTGTGATATCTTCCCTTTATGGGTCACAACAACCTAGTTCCACTCTCATTAAGCATTCTGAACCATCCATCCAATGTTCCCCTATCTTGGGTGCACTCTCTGTGAAGCACCCTTAGTGGTTTCCATATCAGACTTCACAGTGTGATATCTTACATTTATGGGGTACACCACCTTGTTTAAGCTCTCATTGAGTGTTCTGGTCCATTCATCCAGTTTTCCCCTTTATGGGGTGCACTCTTGCTGATCTTCTCTCAATGGTGTCTAGATCATCCTTCATTGTGTGAAATCTTCCCATTAAGGGACACACCACCCTGGGTCCACTCTCATTGAGCGTTATGATCCATCAATCTAGTGTCCACCTTTCTGGGGTGCATTTTCCCTAATCTACCCTTAGTATTGTCCATATAAGACATTACGGTTTGATATCTTCCCTTTATAAGACACACCACATTGGGTTTGATCTCATTTAGAGTTCTAATCCATCCATCTGGTGTCCCCCTTTCTGGGGTACACTACCCCTGATTCGGCCTCAGTGGTGTCCAAATCAACCTTTATGGTGTGATATCTTCCATTTATGGTACACACCACCCTGGTTCTGCTCTCATTGATCATTTTGACCCATCCATTCAGTTTCTCCCCTTTTTGGGGTGCACTCTCCCTGATCCGCCCCCATTGGTTTCCAGACCAGACTTCATGGTGTGATATCTTCCATTTATGGGACACACCACCCTAGGTCTATTCTCATTGAGCATTCTGACCCATCAATCTGGTGTCCCCCTTTCTGGGGTGCACTTTCCCTTATCCGCCCTTAGTGGGGTCCAGATCAGACTTCACAATGTGATATCTCCCCTTTTTGTGACACACCACCCTGGGTCTGATCTCATTGGTTGTTATGACCTATCCATATGGTGTTACCCATTCTTGGGTGTACTCTCCTAGATCCCTCCTCATTGGTGTCCATATCAATCGTATTTTCCCCCGTAAGATGTTAAACTCATGGCCTACCTCATGTTAAATGTGAGATGTTTGAGGAAAACCTATGAAACTATGCCTTTGGTGTAACCATCTCTATAAGATGTTAAACATGTGTCATTCCATATGATAAATATAGTAATATATGGAAAACCTTGGAAAATTACATTATAATCTTTTACCCCGCAATCAACATTGGATGGATCGGCACACCCGTGAGATGCCCTCCTATGAAGAAGAATACAGTTGTCCAATGTTCACTCATCCAAAGATGCCCCCTACCTGCCTGATGTTACCATCTACTTCGACCAATGTTTGCTTCCCTATTAATACACCCGTATAATTTCCTGATAGAAGTAGTGTAATTAACCAACATCCAGAAAGATATGGCACTAGTAATGATATTCACGAACAATGTCTTAATATATAAGGGAGACCCGGACTATGCAACAATTTCTAAGGATGAATCCATGAAAGGAGTGGACGACATCCCATCATCCCATTTTGATCAAGGAGAAAATGTCCCTAAATAAGTGGTGGATTCTGTCTTCATTTGGAAAACAGGAATGTGGGGAAAGGGTTAGTGCATCCCCATAGATAGACACACACCCTAATGAAATCATCAGAAACAATTGTACTCATCCTATGTTTTCTTTGAATCAAAATAAAACATTATTTACTCATGGATTAGGGTGAAATCCAAGACTATGTAATATATTTTGTTTATCTTTTACTTGTGTTTACATTTAAAATTTTTTTATGTTACTCTTATTTTTATTATCTAAATATAGGGTGTAGTAGTGTGTTGATTTGGGAGTGGTATGAATTTCGAGTTTCATATGTTGGTGAGTGAGTTTATTCTAGAACATTATTCCTATTTCATAAGTTTCGGTGGTGCGACATGCAATGGTTTTATTGAAATCAAGCCACATGTGAACCCAAAATTGGTATTATAGTTCAATCTTAGAGTGATTTGGATGGAAAATCCCTAATTGAGGTGTTTCAGATATTGGTTAAGTGGAAACATTTTTTGCTTAGTATTGTAGGAGAACTTTGGTAAATAGTTGATGATATTTTTCTATTATGTTGTTATAAAGTTATTGGAAGTTCAAATATTAAAGATTAATGGCATCAAATGAGAGTAAGGTCAAGTTGGAGAAGCATAAAGGAATAAATTTCATAGACTAGAAAATACAGATATAGGATAATATACTATAGAAGTATATCGATCTTCCATTAACTGGAGATAAACTAAAAGTAGTGGAAAAGGAGGAATGAGATATTCTTGAGATGAAATCACTTAGATTTACGTGAATTTCACTTATCTAGAATATGGTGTGCAATATTAAATATTTGAAAACAATGTCGGAACTTATGAAGACTTTAGCTGAAATTTATGAGAAGCCCATGATGATTAATGATGTGTTCTTTTGAAGGATGGTTTTTTTGCATGAGAATGTCGAAAGGAAGGTCTATAGGCCAACTTTTTATGATAAAGATCGCACCCTATGATCATAGTAAGAGGTGGGGTCATAACTCGTAGGATTGGATTGAGGTAATAAGTGTTTTATTTAGGTTATTACATATATTTTATAACTATATCTATGATTTTAAAAAATGATGGAGGAATAAAAAACCGGTATATTTAAATATTTTTTTAAAAATAAGATGATACTGAATAAAAAAAAAGTCCTTGTAAGACTAACAAAATAAATCTTGGAAAAATATATGCATAATGTATAAAAATAATCCATTCCAAAAAATGAAAAATAAAAAAGAAAAGGAAGTAAAATAATATGCAATGAACATGAAAAAAGTAAATTTCTTCACAGTAGTCATTATCATCATTTATTGGAAGGATAAGTGACAGATGATGATATTCCTCATGATATTTGAATGAAAATTTTTTGATTCCCCATTAGTAAAGGAATTAATAACCAAGATGGTGTTAGGATTTAACACACTGACTAAAACGGTCATCAGGATAGTTTAGATGGAATCCAACAATTGTGATGTCAGTTCATTAATAAAATTTTTTGGAAAACCAAAACTAGGAATAGAGTTACCAGGTCTAAAATGCCTATATTTTCTCTCTTGACTCAATGGTCTCATGATCCTACCAAGTCAACATGTCTGACTCAGTGCTACAAGTAGGAAACAATCCTTCCAATGATGTATCATAGAGGAAAAGGGATGATAATAGGAACATAAAATTCTACGATCCACCTCTTGATTATGAGAATAATATTTTCATATAATCATATAAAAAAAATATGTGATTTAGTGTCTGTTTGAGTCAGTGAAGGTGGCCTTTAAAGATTCTATTTGGGTAATTTTGTAACTTTCCTTGCTTTGACAATCATGCAAAGTGATGGTAATCACTGTGAGAAATTTATATGGAAAAATGATGACTTTCCATTCATGGATTTCCACATACTGATATTGAAAAAACAAAATTATCATAAGGATATCCACATATCATTGGGAAAAATCATATAACTTGGAAGGAATAGGAATGGTTGTAATATGGAAAAGTTTACAAATGAGAAAAGGTGGGAGGAGGCATAATTAGAGTAACTCGATGGATGGTTCTCTCTTGTGTTGGAATTGTTGTAAGAAATACCACCTAAAAATGTATTATAATGAAAGGATGGATAAATACAAAAGATACACATCTAGAAGTAGATATATGAATCCCACAGTGAAGTATAGGATGTGAATTCTCTTGAGTGTCACTGCTTCATTGGGTTCTTGGTCTATAGACTCTAAAGCTTCATTCCACTCAATACATGAGAGGTGGAGTATGAGAATTTATAATTATAAAATACATTACAAGGTTCATATTATGGATTACAAGGCTCTCAAAATTATGGGTAAATGTAATGTTTCAATCCATAAAGGGAACATAATTTCACTAGAGTCGAAGGATGAGTGACACATTCTAGACCTATAGAAGAACCTAACATTTCTGGGAAAATGGATGATCCGAGTTTCTATAAAATGTTCATTGATAGAGTATGAAAAAATTAATATGGATCCATGGTTGTTACAACAGAGTGAAGGATATAAATTTGTACTTTATAGGATGATTTTAAGGTGTAAATAATGATTGAGAAATAACTTCCTCTAAGTTATCGAATGAGCATCCAGGGAATCTCAGTGAGAATGGGATGAAGTTCTTTACAATAAAAGGATTGATGAAGTCTGGATGTGTGAATTTTAGACCATGATAGGATTTCATATTATTTAATCAATGGAAGGTTTCTTTCTAAATGTAAGTAAAAACACTAAATTATTGGAAGTTAGAGTTGGTTCACATGGATTTTTGGGGACCGACTATGGTGAACCCGCACAGAGGTTCACTCTTTTATGTGACCTTTATCAATGATTATATAATGAATGTGTGGGTTTACTTTATATGGTTTAAGTTTGATTTTTTTGAGACTTTCATATGGTTGATGGGAATGGTTGAGAGGAGACCATAAGAAAGTTTAAGTGCTTATGGCTACTCAATTATGGTGAATACATAAGTAGGGATTTCCAAAGGTTTTTGTAGAGAAGGGGGGTTCTGTTCGAGAAGATCATCCTTGGTACTTCATAACATAATATATTTATGGAATGGATGAATCATAATTTTGTGGATAAATAAAAGAGTGTGTAGATTCACACAAGTTTCCCATAGGTATTTTAGGAAAAATCAATGAACTTTGTCGCTTACTCAATCAACTAGAGTACATCTTCACCAATTGGGAAGCCACTACCGAAAGCCTATTGGTATAAAAGTATGATCAATGTTAAACACCTTATATTCTTAATCATGTTATCTTATATCCATATTTTTTATACCGCATAATGACATAGGATGGATGCTAAGTCCTGATCATGCTACTTTATGGGCTATGAAGACAAATAATTCAATTTTCGACTCTATGATTGCTATCTTAGTAAGGTCATAAAAAGTCAAAAGGTTTTCTATAATGGAGATATTCCTTGTAAGTATCAGAACCAATAAAAGAATTATAGTGAGAGTAAAGTATATATTGTACCTCTCTCTCTCTGTCATGGTGTTTTCATGATAAAAAACACTCACCTGTGTTTTTAACAATCTAATTTATGAGAGTTTCAGGGTTTATAATGAATACCAAATGTTGTAATATAATGTAATCATAAATTTATTTTAAATTATTGTTTAAGGATTTTTAAAATATCTTTCTATTTTTAAAGTATATGGAATCAAGTTGGAAGAACCTTATAAGGTCTTGTATGGAAGTTAAGGATACTCTTATTGATGTTCCAAACAAACAAGGAAAAAATGAACAATTATAGGGCATGGTGGACTGGTATTAGTGTGTATTGGAACTGTACTAGGGTGTTATGGACCTTGATAATAGTGGGAAGGTAGGGTTCCAGGCTAAAATTCCCAATATTTTTGCACCAGAGTGTGGTGTAAGTCGTTTCATCCTTTGATAGACTCAAGTAGCATTTAATGATAGTTAAACCTATCTTAAATCTTATCCTCAAAGTCTTAATTTATCTGGGATAATTCTATAAGATTTTTAATGTTTTTAAATTTTATAAATATATTACCTGGGTTCTTGGATCTTAATAATAAACTTGTAAAACAACTCTCTGATCTCCAACACTTAAGAATTCTCTACAATATTAAGTATCATCAAAGTTCCATATTTTTTTTATACTTTCCCAAATAAGATCAAAGTGATTATTCATCTATGGTAATTGTGAACATTTAATGGTTCCATACAAAGGTGTGATATTTCTCAACATTCATCAGACACCATCGATCTTTACCATTCAATTATTTTTTCCCCTTATTTCTCTTTATTCTTGAGTCTATAATCTTTGTTATATAACCCAGTGGATCTATTTTTCTCAATTATAATTTCTTTCACTCTCACCTTCTTTTTTCATCTTATCTTTTAATAGATAGTTGGGATGACATTATATCAGTTTTTCCAAAAATAAAAACCATATCATTCCTCCCTACTTCTCATCATTGGTTTATTACTTCTCCATTCAAAAGATATAGATTCTTTGTATGGTTCTTGGTTCCCATTAAAACATAGGGTTATTGTTTTATTTCTTTCGCTATTAAAAATTAATGGAGTTATTTTTTTCTTAGTACCCATTAATACCAATGGGAAAATATACCCTCTAAATCCTTCATGAGGGGAGGATACAGAAGGGAACCTTTGTGTGTTATTATAGAACACTATTATCGAAGTTTTATTTGTATTTTTCTTTATGTGTTTACTTTTCTTGAATTATTTTTCTTAATTTTCATACTTTAATTTATACTTATATCACAAAATTATATTATATATCTCTATCTTTTATAACAATGCTTTAGTTTTTTTAATTTTTATAATTTAAATTCACCCTCATTCCATTTATTACACCCAAAAATTGGTAACAAAGTTTGTTTTTAAATTTATTTCAAAATCACTTTTTGAAAATATTTTTTCCCTGATACCAATATTTGGTATCCAATGGAATATTTGTTTTTATTTTAAAATCTACTATTTGAAAATGGATTTTTGATTTTTAAATCTTAACCGATTTTCAAAGTTTAATTTTAAAATGGAATCTATTTTTTATATACATTCTTCTTTCTTTAATGGTTCAAATTACCCATATTGGAAAAATTAAAATGTATACTTTCAATGGTAGTATTAGTTATCATGTTTTTGAAATAGTAATGCATGAGTATGTTCCAACTAAATAATCTGAATAAAAATATCCTCCCAATGATATTAATTATTTTGAACTTTATTACAAAGCTATAAATATCTCGCATTACAGTTTAGATCAAAATTAGTTTAATATGATATATATATGTAAAACCACAAATGAAATCTGGAAGTTATTATAAGTTACATATGAAGGAAACAATAAAGTCAAGGATACTAGTTTTTATATGTATCATTGTGATTTAAAAAGTTTATCTACACATGAAAATGAATCTATTACTAGCATGTTTACTAGTTCTACATATATTTGCAATGGGATAAAATCAATTGGTGATGAATTTTCTAAAAAAAGGATCATGATGAAAATCCTATGGGTTTTACCTAATTCAGGGTCTCCTAAAGTGATGGTGATTCAATATTCCAAGGACATTAAAAATATTGAGGATTAATAAATCATTTCATACTTATGGACATTTGAGGTAATGATGAAATGCCATGTGGTTAAATAATCAATGAAGGTCACGGAAACCAAGAATAACATTTCTTTTAAAGAAATCAAAGATGATGATTCTTACAAATGTGACACTAATGATGGAGGTGGACTTGAAAATCATTTCAAATTAGTGAAAAAACTTATTAACAAAAATAAATATTCTCGACATGGAAAAAATAAATATCAAATTGATTCACCCATTTCGATGTGTTATGAACTTAGCCACAAGGGTCAAATAAGATCAGAATGCTCAATATACAAAAGAGGTTGTAATAAAAGAAGAAAGGGGAGAAATCTATTATAGTCACAACATGAAGTGCAAGTGATTTTTCCATGGAATATTAATCCTATTTGAAATTAATTCTAAAATGACTCATGAACATCTTTATGAAGGTAACGTGGTTATTACTCAAATTTCTCACTCTCTTTATCATTACTCTTCTACTATATATTCTTATTTCTCTTCTTCTTCTTCTTCATCACCCCTATCATATGAGGATCTTAAAAATGATGATCAAAAACATGGAAAAGGTTAATTAAAACATGATTCTGATTTAAATAATCTTAATGATAAATACAAAAAAAATTAAAATGAAAAAAATCATCCTTCAATGGAAAAAAATTATTTCATTTGAAAATTTAAAGATCAACATGATATTGATGTTTTCAAAACAAAAATCAAGGATCTCAAAATATATCATTACAAAATCACAAAAGTAGAACAAAATCATAATATGATCCTTGGTTCTAAAATTGTTAAAATAAATAATCAATGTTTTGGTTTATCAAATGATAATTAAAATTATTCAAAAACCACTATGTTTGTGATAGGTGTTTTTAAAAATAAATATGACAAATATTTTTGTAAATACAAGAATAATTTATATGAATGTGATTAAAAAAATTATTGGTATGGAAAAACAAATTCTACCGATATTTCTTCTTATCTACATGAAAAATATAAGTAGGTTTGGATTCTCATATTTTTATTTGCTAATATTTTTTGGCCTAAATTTGTTCTCATGCCCAAATAATCTCATGTTAACATTTTTGAATCCTCAAGGGTGCCAAATGGAAACAATTATTGATATCTTATAGGGATTCTACAGGGATCTTAATAAATATATGATATGGTGGATATATAATAAACTATGATCTAACTCAAATTAGTTTGTTTTAAATGAATAATCCAATGGATTTTGTTGTTTTAAAAAATTCAGAAATATTCTAAATTATATACTTCAAGATGCTAGAGCATGAGTTATCTTCAATATCTATTAATTAAACAATTTTTTTTTAATTTTCAACCTATTGGAATGATCTTGTAATTATTTTAAAATATTTTCATATTTCTTTGAATATATTTATTCATGTTTCAAAAATCCTTGTTTAGAAAAGTTTCCATTTTAAAGGAGTTTTTGTTCATGTCTTGTTCTTGTCTTGTTTTGTCTTATGTATGATCTTAATTATTTATATCTATATTTTTTATTGAGTTTAATTTATTATCTATTTATATGATGAACCATGATTGTTTTAAAATAACGATTCCTTGATTTGTCTTACTTTTTCATAAGGTTGAGTTAGATTTTTTTGTTCATGTTGTCAAAAGGTTTTTTTGAAAATATATTTGATTTTTGTTATCTTATCTTATTTATATAACCCTCTTTCTTTGAAATTTCATTCATGATAATCTCAAAGGGGAAGATTTTTTTGATATATTTAAAAGATAAAAGAATTTATTATGTAAAATGGTATTTTATCAAGGTGGGGGGACTCTTATTTCAAAGTATTAAAAAGGGGGAGACATGGTTTCAAGAAAATTTGGTAATATTTTATTTTTATCTTTTCCCTCTTCCTTATATTGATTTTATATCAATAATTTTAGCATATTAAAGTTGGATATTTGTGTAAATATCTATTTCATTGTGTTTTTATAATCACAAACACTCATCAATGTTTCTAACAATTTTATTTAAGTGAGTTTAAGAGTTTGTAATGAACATCAAGAGTTTGAATTTAATGGAATCTTAAAGATCTTTTAAAGTCTTTTTTATGGCTTATACGTGTCATTTTTTTGTTTCAAGTCCATGGAATCAAGTTGTAAAAACCTTAAAAGTATTTTTATGGAAGTGAATGAGCCTTGTGTCTATGTTTCATAAAAAAATTTGAAAATGGTTAGTGTGAGAGATTGGTGGACCTATACGAGGACATGGTGGATAGGTTGGATGTCAGGACAAAACACCCAATATTTGTGAACTAGGGCATGGTGCAAGACATTTTTTCCAATGATAAACTCAATATGCATGTAATGATATTCAAATAACTCTTAGATCTGGTCCTCAAAATCTTAATTCCTTTTAGAAATTTCTAGAAGTTTTATAAAGGTTTTTAAGGATATAAATAATGTCTTTGGGTGTTGAAATCTCAAAAAATCAACAACTCTCCAGTATCCAATGATCAAGAATTATCTCTAATCTTAAATTACTTAAAAGCTATATCTTTATCATCATTTACTTAATAATTTTAAAGTGAACATTAATCCTTGGGAATTTTGAACATTAATGGTCACCATCCAAAGGTGTGATCTTCATCTACATTCATCAGCACCATCAAGATTCATCGTTCTATTATTTATTTGTTCCATTCTTTATCTTTCTTCTTGAGTCATTGATATTTATTATATAACCCATTTAATCCCTTTCACTTAATTATAATATATCTTTATCGCCTTATTTCTCATTATTATCTTCTATGTGATAGTTGAGATGACATTGTAATAGATTTTCCAAAAATGCAAACCATCCCTTTTATCCCTCATTCTCATCATTGGTTTCATGCTTCTCCATTAAAATGTAATGTATTTTTTTCTTGGTTAATTGCTCCAATTAAAACCAAGGGTTTCTAGTTTCTTTATTTCTTTATTCAAAATAAATGGAATTCTATGGTTCTTGGTTATCATTAAAACCAAGGGGATATACACCCTCTCAAGTCGTCCTGAGGGGAGGAGATGTAAGGGTAACTTTATGTACTATTATAAACTCTGTTATAAAAGTGTTATTTTCTTTTCCTTTCCACATTTAATTTCCCACATTATATTTACTTAATTTCCTTGCTTTAATTTTTTTTATGCTTTACTTTGATTATAACGAATTCTTTTTTTATGTCACTCTATCTTTTATATCATCGATTTTCTTAATTTCATTCATTTTTTAAAATGAAATTCCCCCTCTTCTTTAAATTTTTTCAAATCAACAATATCATCAAGATATAAATTTCACATGGATAGATGTCACGAAGGTACAAATTTTCCATAAAATCCAAAAATCATGATAGTTCTAGAAACACAAAACCAACCGGAAAAGGTTCCATAAGGAGGTCAGATTATGATGGTGTTTCCAAGGCTTAAAGTACCAACGAGATAAATAACTACGAAAGTAGATCAAGAATCCAAATTTTTCACTCGAGATGTAGCAGTACCAGAAGTAACTCATCATCCCATACTATTATGAAGGTCAACTAGGGGATTTCATTGAGTGAAAAGGTATGGAAGTATGTTGAATTATTTTCTTATTATGGATGATAGAGAGCCCATGATCTTGGATGAGTTAAGAAGCTTAGAAGATTGAAATTAGTGGGAGTTAGTTATAAGGGATTAAATCGATTCCCTTTATGTGGTCAAAACATGGGAGTTCGTGGGAATACCAGCTAGGAAGAAATTATTTCAAAACAAGTTGATTTTTTACTGAAGGAGGTGGTAGGTGGTAAGAGGGAGTACAAAGACAAGCTAGTTGTGAATGTATTTAAAAAACTAAAAGAATTTATTTCTCTAAATAATCATAAATTAAGGAAAAAATTATCTAAATGGTGTTAATAATGGTTTTTCTGAAAGGATATATCTAGAGAAGACGGACGTGAAGAAAACATTTCATCAAGGGAACTTATAAGAAGAAATTTTTGTGTAATAACTAGATGTTTTTTAAAAACATTAGAACTAGAATCTTATGTACATGATAAAGCGTAACCTTTATAGCCTAAATTAAGCATTGAGGAATTAAAATCAAAATTTTAATGATTTCATGGAGGAATAGAATTTTATCTAGAGAAATTTTGTTCATTGATTCTACTAGAAAGTGTTTGATTATGGGAGTTTCATCATATTTCTACTTCACATGGATAACATTATTATAGTGGGCCTAGTGAAAGAGAAGATCAATGAGCTAAAACCTGAGTTATTTGAAACCTTTGAGATGAAGTACCTCTGTCTAGAGAAATAGATTTTGGGGATGAGGATTATTATAGACCTAAGTTCTTTTACATTGTACTAAATTCAAGAAGACTACATTCAGTATATGGAGTAACACATATGCATGAGTGATGTGAAACTAGTGGACACACACTTTTCCGTACATTTCAAACTAAGTGACGAGGAGTCACCTTAAAGATAAGTTTAAGTTGATTACATTTCAAACATTCCCTATGCATCAGCTATCAAAAATTTGATTTATTTCATGGTTTTTACTCATTTATACATTGAACAAGTCATGGGAGTCTTCAATAGATACATTCCAAACCCTAAAAGAGAACAAAAATAGTATTTAATATGGATTCTTACTAAAAAAAATAGAATATAAGTAGTTTTTAGAGGTGGTTATGCATAACACCCTCTAAATTCATTTTTTGTATAAATTAGAGGGGTTGTGGACAACCCTTGCTAATCATAGACTCTAGACAGGGTTCACAACCCCATACAAATTTTTTAGCATTATTTTTTTAATATTTGGTTGGATTTTAGAGGGGGTTATGTAAAAACTACCGCTAATTTAATAATTAGTGGTTCTATATGTTTAGTTGGATTTTATAGTCGCTATATATATTTATGGAATTTTATTTAAGGAAATAGTGTTGATTCATAACCCCCTCTAATTTAGGACATTATAGGTGGTTCATGAACAGCTGTTAATCCCTTAAATTAGAGGGGATTCATGAATCTTTGCTAATCAGTTTGATTATAGGGGGTTGAAAACCCCCTCTAATTCAAGAAATTAGAGATTTTCATGAACCACCACTAATATATTTGATTAGAGGGGGGTTTTAACCTCCACTATTTTTTAAAAATAAATCTCATATAAATTCAAATGTTATATTATGTTTGTGTGTGTCTGCATATCTGTGTATATATATATATAATACATAAACACATTATATAAATGTATTTAAATCCACTATAAACACACGCACACACATATATTTATATAAATACATTATATAAATAATTTGAATAAACACTTTTACGTATAAACAAAAATGTATATATATATATATATATTGGTATACATAATATAAATGTAATTATAAATATATTTATTCAAATATATAAAATTTATGTATGGTTTTATAAATACTCTACATTTATATTATTATTTATATTACAAATATATTATATTAAATACATTTGTATTGTATATTTATGTATAAATACATTTATATCATATTATTTATAAAAATATATATAATATAGGCAAAATTATATATATATATATATTATAATTATATTATATATTTTATTATATATAAATATATATATAAATATATATATATATATGTATTATAAATTTATATATACAATATAATTATTTTATATATATTGTTGTATTTCATATTAAGTATATATTAATTCACTAAATACATACATATATATATATATCATTTAATTATATTATATATTTCCAATTATATGAATGTATTTAATTTTTGTGTGTGTGTATATGTGTGTGTGTACAAGATATGAAATAAATGTATATAATTGCATACGTAAATATATAATATAAATGTATTTAATATTATATATGTATAATATAAATCATAAAATATATAAAAGTATAATATTTATAAAACCAACATGTAATTTTTATAGTTTAAAAAATAGGTGTAATAATATTATTATTATTATTGTTATTATTTTTACACACATACACACACATATATATAATTATATAAAAATAATTATATAAATATATATATTATAATTGTATTATATGTATAAATATTATATAGATACATAAATATACACAAACAGATATATAAATGGTTTTATAAATATATGTATAAATATATATTAATATATGTAAATATAATTATTTATATATATTATATATACATCGATAATATATATATATATATTATACATAGATATATATTATATATTAATACAATAAAAATATATATTATATATATACAATAATATAATACTATTTTTATATATATACAAATATATAAATTATCTAATATATATGTATCTAAATAAATTGAATTTATTGTATATAATAAATAAAAAATCATTTATCGTAGTGGTTAAGGTGAACTGTATTTTTTCTCGGAGTGTCAGTTTGAATCCTAGCAAGAGGGTTTTTTTCGTTTGAGTGATGGTGTTGGGGGGGAGTGGTGCTTCGCGCGCGTGATGTGGTAGTTGATGGGGGTGTGTGTTGGGTGGGGGTGTTAGGGTGTCTTGTCTGGGGTGTCGAGAGTGGGTTGTCTAGGGGGTGTCTCAGCGTGTGTCAGGTGGGTTGTTTGGGGGGGTCCCAAAGTGCGGGGGTTTTAATGGGTTGTGTAAAAAATATATCTAAAAAATCATTTTTAGGGATGATTATAACCACCCCTCAACATGGTGTCTGAATGTGTCAATTAGGGATGGTTATAGGATAACCTCCCCTAAATGTGGGGTCTAAATGTCGATTAGGTCTATTTCTAACTACCCCTAAATTGATGTTAAAATTAGGGGAGATTCTAATCCATATATTTTTAGTGAATTTACGGAGAAATTAGAGGGGGTTAAAACAACCTTTAATTTTATCGCCCATAAATTTACAACCATTTTACCAACAATTATCCAAAACATCCCCAAATCAAAGTAGGAAGACAATTTAGTGGTGGTTACTGGTAACTACCACTAAAGTGTTTAGTGGGCTTATAAACACCTCTAAATGGAACAACAACCTCCTGTAACCACCCTGTATTTTTATACTGTCTCTTGTACTTTCAAGGTTCAAGAATCATGGATCTTTTCTTTGTAACTGATGAGTCTTTATATGGATTTTAATATTAAAACTTTGGATATATTTATATTTACATAAGAGAACTTTTAGATACATGTTTACATTCAATGGAACAATGGTGAGTTGAATGTCAAGACTTTAATTGGTGTTCACTCCCTCAATAGTGGAAGTTGAGTATGTTTCATTAACAAAAGAGGGAAAGGATATGATTTAGTTAAAGGATTTTCTGGTGGATATTGGAAGGAGGACAGGTGATGGGATATTCTTTGATGATTAACAAGGTGTGGTCCAATTAACCAATAATCTAATATTTCATTCTCGAATGAATCATATTCAATTGAAGTTCCACTTTATTAGGAAGTTGTTGAAGGATGGGTGACTAGAATAATGGAATATAAAAGGTGCATGAAATTGAAAGGACATGTTGAAGAAAGTGGTTACTGAAGATTTATTGAGGAGATATTGTGCTTTATTTCAATTCGATGAACCATAATATGTGGTGGGAAACCATGTTGTTTCTTAGAGGAATATTAGAGTATGAATAGAGGTTTCCCCGAGGTAAAGGGGGTCATAATTGTGAAGCCCAAAAAGATGATTCCAAAGTGGTATATTGTTGGGTTATTTTCCAAAGTGTTGAAACCATTTTATAGGATAATGGAAGGAGACCAGTGAAAGGAGAAAATTCAGGTGATTTACTTCCAAAAAAACTGATGGTGTGGTGGAATGATGGAAAAAAATACTGATGATTAGAAGCTGGCCAGACAAAATGTAGAACCATAAGGTGTTACCAAAGGTCAAACCATCAAAAAATTCCTTCCAGTGGTAGTGTGGGAAAAGATGAGTAATCATGATATATCCAGAAGTTGGAACTATTCACCGGGATGGAAAGTTGAGGTAGTAGAGATACATTACCAAATAGAGGATTTCCAGTAAATATTGGTTGAGGTGGACTCCATCCCATAGAAATTGAATGGTGCTGATAAAAAATCATCAATTGGATCCTTCAATACAATTATGGTTGACCATTTTTTATTAAAAGCATTTAAATCATTTCAATAATAATATTTTTTTTCTTAAATCAATGAAAACCAACATTTTTATAAGGATTAGGGTGCAATCTTGAACCATGTAATCTCTCGTGTTCTTATTTTCTTTGTGTTTCCTTATATATATTTTTTAGATTGGTATAGTTTTCATTGTTCAGAAGGTGGGTGTAGTGGAATAGTGATTTGGGAGCGATCTATATTTAATTTTTTACATGTTGGTGCACTTGTTCATTCAGAAACTTTGTTCCGCTTTTATATGTTCCAGTGGAGGTAAAATTTGTGGTTTTATCAGAAGAAGGCCTCATAAGGACCCAACAATGAGAATAATTATTCCCCTTTGGGTGGTTTCACTAAGATGTTTTAATAGTTTTTAGGGTCTGAATATTCTATTTTTTCTATGAAAATAGATTTGGACAATGGTTTAATTCCTACTGTCATGGATGAATTTTTGAAATCTTGGATAAACAATAGATTTAAGTTATTCTTGAAAATACTTTGTGAATTTTCTCCACTAAAGGGAATGGAAATTCTTATCATTGAATCATTCTCCCCCAATGATTATGGTTAAATCTTTAAGGTGGGAAGTATTACTAGTGACATTAAATATAGTGCATTATGGGTGTCAACTCATGCCTTCAATAAAATAACTTTTATTATTTTTGTGTCTATTCCTTTCATTTTACTACATTTTAGTTTAAACAATACTCTTATTTAAAACATTAAAGCCACACTACTACAAAACCAGTGTTTAATAGTGCAAGTATTTATTAGTGATAGAAAAAAGAACTGATAAATGGAATCATTGTTCATGCTAAATAAAGTGCTGATAAATTAAACCCCTTATCAATGCTTTATTTTTAGCATTGATAAATAGCCCCTTTATTGGTGCTTTATTTTTAGTGCTTATAAAGGAATCCTTTATCAGCATTTTTTTACCACTCATAAAGTAATCCTTTATCAATGATTTTTAGTGCTGATAAAGGTCTAAATAAATAAAATGAAATAATTAATTAAATAAATCTAAAAAATGATTTTACTAAAAAAATATTACACATTTTATTAATTAAATAATTATTGATAAAAATGAATAAATAAATTATACAATATATAAATTATAAATAATAAAAAATAGTATGTATTAAAAATAAAGATATATGAAAAATAAAAATTAAATAAATTAAAATTAAAATTAATTAAATTGAGATAAATATTAAACATTTTATTAATTAGATGATTTTTGATAATGTTAATAAATAGTATATTATATATATATATATATATTAATGTATATGAATATGATTTATATATTAAAAAATAATTATTTGTATTCCACTAAATAGTCATATATTTAGAGAATAATGGTTTATAATTAAAAATTAATATGAATTAGAAGTAATGACAAGTTGCAAAGAGTAATGAACATATAATTGAATATCGTATAATTTTTCAATTTAACATAGATCAACTGTTTGTTATATTGATTTCACATATATGTAATTAATGAATTTTTATATACAATTCACACACACAAAACCTATCCTTTTTTCAATATTGTTAAAGTGTTATTATTTTTAATATATTCAATTTCACTCATTTTTAACATGTGTGCACATAAAATTAGATATTCATTTATAATGTTAAAAAAATATTAATAAATAAATATATTTATAAATTTACATAAAATATTTATAAAATTATATGTTTATAATTATAAATAAATAAATATTTTTTTAATATTTATATAATGATAAATAAATATTTATATATATTTTAAAAAATATATATTTAAATAATTATTAAATTTATTATAAATTTACTTAAATAATGAATATATTTACTATATTTATATTTATATATATTTATTAAATATGTATGTATATATAATGGTATAAATATTATTTTTTAAAAATATTTGTAAAATTATAAATAAATAATTATATTTTTAAATAATTATAAAATTATAATAAATATATTTAAATAAGAAATATATTTACTATATTCATATTTATATATATTTATTAAGTATATATATATATATTTACAAATTTTTTAATTTATAAATATAATTATAAATCCTTTATCAATGATATTTTAGAATAGATAAGATGAGGCTTTATCAGCACTAAAACTTTAGAGCTCATAAAGATGAATTTTATCATCACTTTTTTAGCGCTGATAAACTCCTAATTTATCAGTGATAAAAAAATAACTGATAAATTTTCCTTTTATCAGCACTTAATACTTAAGTGCTGATAAATGGACTCTTTATTAGCACTTTTTTTAAGGCATCGATCAAAGTATCCTAGTCTATTTAAAAAACCTAACCAGTTGCGAACCTATCGTAATATGAGAAGCCTTTTTTGGAAGACACCAATTATCATTGCCCCTCCTTAGTGAATTGAATCTTGAATCACACAAACCCACTCGATGGCTTCCAATTTCTCAAACATCATCTAGCATCTGGTGTTCTTTACAGTTAGAGTTTCTGAAGAAAACATCTATATCTGAATATACGGGTCACATATTTTCTTCAACCTAGAAAGGTAAGCATGTATGTGCCTTTGTATGTTCTGATTTTCATTCTGTATATTTCATTTTTTTTATTTCTTCTTCAAAAATGTCATAAGTTATTTTTGGTACAGTCATTGTATACTATTTTTCTTTTAGATTATGAATAGAACACTTTATTTATGAGCACTTTCTTCTTGAATACTGATTTTGATATCCTATTTTTGTATTTTTATATTGTTTGATTGAATAATTTTTCTTTTTTGTCCATATATAAACCCCATCTTTCTCTGCAATCTTTATTTTTTTGCTATTTTGAAATCATAGAGAATCATCTATGGTCCACAGATAAACCAATTAAATAAAAATTTATTCCACTTTATTAATAGTGGAGGTTTCTTGATATAAAAACCTTTAATGAATGATCGAATTGATATAGAAAACCAATTTTCATTCTGGTGATGGTGTGAAGCAACAATAGAGGATGATTTTATGGAAATCATGTAAGGGAATTTATTTGTTTAAATTATATATTAATATTTTGGTGTAATATGTTTTCCTTAAAATTTTATTTTCTCGTAATTGTGTTGTTTTATTTTAAGAGAAATATTTGTAAGGGTGATACCATATTTATTTATTTTCAATGGATCTATATTTTTAATATTTTAATGGGGTTGTATTTATTTTACTATGTTGTGATATTCGATTGTAAGGGTAACATATATTTTTATCAATTTGAGTTTATTTTATAAAGATATATATATTTATACATATATATATATATATATATGAAAATATATATCTTTTAATCTATTTATATATGTTTTCAGAACATATAACATAAGGGTGATTTTATAATTATTTATTCACAAATTATGGTTTTGGATTTCCAAATTAACAAGGGATTATAGTTATTTTCATTAAAAATGTATTTAAATGTGCATTTGTTTTTCAATTGTGTGCATTATAAATTCCATGTTATATATATATATGTGTGTGTGTGTTTTTGTTTAAATGTGTATGGGATAGACATTTCAAGGGTTGGTGTGTTTTTATCCCATGTTTGTGATATATCGTATTGATGTGTATTATTTCATTATGTCATATTTTTTATAAACTTACATAGAATCTAAACGATGGGTCAATGTGTATTATATTTCCTCCCTAGAGTCCTTTAGATGGGTAGATATAAAGTGATGACCTCCCTAGAATCCTTGGGATGGGTCAGTGTGGTGATATGACATCGCAAGAGTCCTCATATGTTTTCAAATATTTGATATATGATTAATTTTAAATGTATTAATCCCTTAGGTTGGTACATCACTTGTTCCAAAAAAAAGAATGTATGTTATCAAATTCTATATATTAGAAATTATTTTTAGGTATTCATCATTTTTGGTTTATATGTATTGGTTCTACCTTTAGGAATCTCTAATTTCTATCCATGTATATGAAATAAATCTTTATTTTTTAAAATATTTTATCAATACATTTTTATATATTCTAGTTGATTGAATGAGAGTTTGTTATTCTTATTTATCATATTTGGTTTTCTAATTACTCTTTAATTTCCTATATTATATTTTCATTTGTTTAGGGGCTTTAAGAAAGACTTGATGTGTGTCAAACAATGGTTATTATTTCAATTTGTTTCTTGCAACTAATCCCCCATTTCTTTTATAGAAAAATATCATCCTCATTAACTTCATCTCCCAAATTTTAAATATTACAATTTTTTTATTAAAACTCATCCCCCATAACATTTATGTTTCTTGTACTAATTTTAGCATTATTCATCCCATTGATGAATACTTGTTAGAGTATTTCAAGGAACATAGGTGCATGTCCACATGATATGAAGGATGTGTTATACAACAAAATGTAATGATAAATGTCCAGAAGATGTGTTGATGAGGATGTGTTGTCTATAACATTCATCTTTGAATGAATTCATAGAATAACATCATCCATAGTGGATTAATTCTTTTCTTAAATTCAATTACTCATTTTAACCAAAAAAATGAAATTCTTTGAAATAATCAAATGTTGAGTTTTCCTTATTAGAATTGTTTATAACTTTCACCTTTGATAATGAATATATTTTGTGTATTTATTTATTTATTGTACAAAATTAATCTTTTATGAATCCAATATGATGGATGCGAATATAAAATCTATTCACACTAATCGTTTGAAATAATTGTGTGAATATAGAGTTAAAGAGTTCATCAATTTTGAAAGAGAGCATGGGTACGACCCTTCTCAAATTTTATTCCTATGTTAACATTATTGTTATTGAAGAAAAATTAGTCTATAAGAGTTGGAAGAATATTTTATTTCTCACAGAATAGATCAGAGCTATAAATATTGGACTAAACCCAAGAAAAAATTGAATGTGGACATTGATTGGGATGATACTGTAGTTTATGGATCATTTGATATTAATACAAGTGTAAATGAAGATGGAGATCAAATGGAAGAAATGAAAATGGAAATTTAATATGACCTTTGTGATTTTCCAGTATTGTTTTAGGAGTAAAATAGTTTTTCAAAGAAACCATTATATACCAGTTCTACTAAATAGACAACATTGTCAGTCATATTGAAGTTATATAATTTGAAATCTAGAAGCGGATGGAGTGGCACCATCCTTACACAACATCTTGGTATCTTGAATGATATTCTACAAGGAAAAAATGAACTAAAATGTTGAACATATGATGCTAAAATAATTTTATGTTCAATGGGAATGATGTTTAAAAAAATCGTGCTTATCAAAATGATTGCATATTTTTTCACAAGGACCATGAATCACTCATAAAATTCTCTATGTGTGGAACAGATCGATACAAGAAAAATGAATCAAGTCCTTCAAAATATGTATGGTACGTTCCTATCATTCCATGATTTATAATACAATATGGATCTCAAAAAACTACGAGACAATTAACATGAAATGAAGATAAAAGAATTAAATATGGGAACCAACGTCGTCCATTATATTCTCCTCAATGGAATAAAACTGATTACAAGTATCATGAATTTGGAAATGTGTTGAGAAATTTTCATATTGTGTTATCTACATATGAAATAAATCCTTTTGGTGTACATAGTAGTACTCCCAATACATGGCTCATAATGTTGGTAAATTATAACTTACATACATGGTTATGCATGAATCCTAAAAACATTATGTTGTGTCTGTTTATTTCTAGAACAAATCAACCCAATAATTATATTGATTTCTGTTTTCCTCCATTGATCGAAGATCTAAAATTTTTGTGGGATACAGGTGTTACAATGTATGATGCTCATAGAAGTGAAAATTTCACATTGAGGTCCATATTGTACAAAATGATAAATTACTTCCCTGCTTATGGAAATTTATTAGGATATAAAATTAAAGGAATGTTGGGGTGCCCCATTTTTGAGAAACACGCATACTCAGTTTGGTGAAACATTCCTCAAATACTAGGTTTTCAGGGCATCAGAATTTTTTTACCTCGATGACATAAATACTCATCCAGGATGACAACATTTGATATGAATATTTAACAAGGTAAAACACCATCTATGGTAATGGGTGATCAAATATAAAATAAAGTAAAATATATTGAAAATATTTTCAATAAACTATTTTTGAAAAACTTTTCAAAATCATGTTTGAAGAAGAGATCTATTTTCTTTGAAATACTTTATTGAAATTGTTTGTATGTCAGATATTTTATTGATGTTAGGAATTTCGAAAAAAATGTATTTGACAGTGTTATTGAAAAATTACAAAATGTTCCAAAAAATGAATGATGAAATCAATACTAGGTTGGACTTGATTGAAATGGGAATAAGGGAAGAGTTGGCACTCATAAAGGGTAAAAGGCAGACTTTTCTTCCTTTAGTATCTTACACTCTATCATGAAAGGAAAATTTTAAATTTTTTCTTTTTCCTTAATAGTGTAAATGGTACAAATGGGTATTCATAAAATATCAATAATTTTTTATCAATACATAATTTGAAGTTATAGGGACTAAAATAACATGAATATCATTTTTTTGATGTATGATTTAATGCAGGTTTTTTTTCATTGCATTCTACCTCAAAATTTATGACATACATTAACCAAACTTTACTTCTATTTAAAATCCATATGATGTAAAGTTCTAGACTCAGAAAAGTTTCATATCATGAATAAGGAGGCTAAACTCATATTATTTGAATTAGATATGTTATTCCCACCATCATTCTTTGATATAATGGTCCAACTGATTGTTCACTTGGTTAGAGAGGATCAACTATGTGGTCCTATCCATTATATATGGATGTACCCCATTTAATGGTATATGATGATTTTGAAAGGGTGTGTCAATATTTGAAGTCAGCTGGCTGGTTGTATTACAGAATGATATATTGTTCAAGAAATTATTGAATTCTGTACTGATTACCTATCATATGTTGACAGAATAAGTCTCCCAAAGTCTAGTCATAGTGAATGTATTATGGGTGAATGATCTTCTAGAATATATCTTATTACAATTACAATGAAAGATTAGTGGAAACCACTCCATTACATTTTAAATAATAGTGAAGATATTGATCCATACATTGAATCCCACAAATAAATTCTTAGATATTTAAATTCATCAAGGGATGAAGGATTGATATCAAATACACATAATCAATAGTGTATATGATGGTTCTGAGATCAAATTTATAATTAGTTATCTAAAAATTGGAGTTTAATTGTCGAATGAATTCATTGGTAAGCCATAGGACCTAATGCAACTTTTATATCTTACATTGGTTTTGTAATAAATGGTTATATATACTATAAAAAATAGTATGATGAATGTAGTATGATGAAAAATAGTGGTGTGAACTTGTGGATAAATCAATGAACATATTTGGTTCCATGGATATAAATCCAATTTATGAAAATATTTCATATTTTGGCATTATCGAATAGATATACAAGTTGAATTATAAAACATTTCAAGTGCCAATTTTCCATTGCAGATGGGTTGACAATATCATTGTAGTTAAAGCTAATGAAATGGTCTTCGTTAAGGTTATGTTCAGTATGGAAGGGGAAAAAGATAAACCAATCATAATGGTATCACAAGTAGTGTAATTATTTTTTATTTTTGAAACAACAAACAAGAATTGGTCAATTGTACTGTTGGTGATTAAAAAAAATGTCAGGTCAGATGAAAATTTAATCGAGGATGACCATTTTATTAGGATATCACAGTAACTTAATATCAATACCAATATAGAAAATTTCTTTTATGCTATAGGGGAACACACAGAGTGGATTTGGATTCTCGATAGAAAAACAAAATCCCAAAAACCTTTAAAAATAGAGTTTAATGAGCAGGTAAAAATTGGTTTTAATATACTATGTATTTCCTCATAATATTATATATTCTATACTATATTAACATAATATAAATTAAATATTTTACTACTCAAGAAGACAATTTCTTATGTACATTATGATGTTACCAATCCCTCAGAAGAACAAACTATAATGAATGAAACCATTTGGAAATTTGTAAACAAGATGTTACGATATACTTTTATTATTTTACAAAAAAATATATAATGGAAAATTGATTTAATTTTATTCATTCCTTGCAGATTTAATTTATTTTAGATGATTTATATCCATCCCTCATGCCTTTGTAGGAAGATAAACTCTGTTGTATCTTCTCAATTATAGAGGTAATCTTGTTGTTTTCATAGTAAAATCATTTTCCTTAGAATTAATGTATTGTTTTGTGTTTATGTTTAATTTATTTATTTTTAGAATTATACAAATAATAATTTTTTTCTTATAAAGGTGGATTCTTTTGTTTGATCATGGGTGGTATATCCATCTTTCATACCTTTTTACACCAAAACATCCACATACTTATTCTCCCTCAAAACCTTTCACCCTTGCAGTGTTGAAATTTATCACTTTTCATCAACTCCCCTATGATACTCAATCAAAGAGGTAATATTGATTTTTTTTATAGTAAAATAATTTTCCATATAATTATTTTATTATTTATTTTTTATTTTTTATTTATTTATATTAATTATTACTCATATAATAATTTCTTCTTATATAAATGAATTCTTTTTTCGATGAGCGGTGGTGTGTTCGAAGCTGCTCATGAAGTTTTGAATGCTTTACAATGATAGTTAATGGATATAATTTTAAAATTTATATTTAGGATTTTTTTGAGACTTTGGGGTGTCTAATAATCAACCACACCAAAATCCGACACACGGTGTGACTTTTATGACTCCAAGTACTTCTTTCTATTTAAAATTGACATTAATTTTAGTAAAATAGTAAACTAACATACACAAAACTAAGAAAACATCTTCATACTGTTTTGATAATTTAATATAATAACCCATAAGTCATTCTTGACATGTAGAAATCAGACGCACCACAATTCGATACACGATGTTCCTGTTATAGCTCAATGTGTCCATTATCAGTTTAAAATCGATATTTTCGTTCAAAATGTTTCGCTCACTAAAAACGGAACAAATTCACATGGATTTTCTTAATAATTAAGGAAAACAATTTATAATTTATTTTTAATTTGTAGGAAATTTTTTTCATGTCAAATCAATACATGATGTGATCGTAATGAGTAAAAACTTTTTGTTTCTAGTTTAAAATGACCTTTTTGTAAAAAAAGACAACGGACTTACTCAAAACTAAGAAAACACATTAATATTGTTTTTATAGTTCAGGATAGTGATCCACAAGTAATTTTAGAGGTGTATGAATCATCTTCTTGTCAATATGATGCATGGTGTGATTGGTATGACTCCATGTGTTTCTTTTTTATTTAAAATTGTCATCAATTTTAGTAAAACAGATAACTGACCTGCTCAGAACTAAGAAAATGCATTTGGGTTGTTTTTATACTTTATTAAAATGATCTATAAGTCATTTTTTATGTGTAGGGATCATACAAAACTCAATATGATAAATGATGTTCCCAGTATGACATAATGTCTTCGTTATTAGTTTAAAATTGACATTGTAGTTTAAAAAGTGTCACTCGCTGAAAACTGATCAAACATGCATGATATTCCTCGATAATTTAATAAAATGATTCAAAATCCATTTTTGAAATTTATGAATTGGTATAACATCAAACCAATACACAATGTGTTCAGAATGAGTCAAAGAGAGTGTTTCTAGTTGAAAATAATATTATAATAAAAAAGACAATTGATATACACAAAGCTGAGGAAATGCATTCAGATTGTTTTGATACTTTATTAAAATGATTCAAATGTCATTTAAGACATCTAGGAATAATTCAAACCTCAATATGATCCATAGTGTGGCCGGTATGACTCAAAGTGTGTATTTTTATTTCAAATTGACATCAATTTTAGTAAAATGGACATCTAATCTTCTAAAAACCAATCAAACACATTGAGATTGTTTTGATACTTTAAAAATGATTCATAAGTAATTTTTGACCTGTAGGAACTAGATACACCGAAATATGATACATTATGTGCCCAATATGACTCGAAGTTCCCATTATTAGTTGAAAATTGACAATTTAGTTCAAAAAGTTTCACTCACTAAAAATTGATTTAACAAGATCATATTTTCTTGATAATTTAAGACTATGATTCATAACACATTTTTGATGAGTATGAATTTGTTTCATTTCAAACCGATACATGATGTGACTATAATGAGTCAAATGTGTGTGTTTCCACTTTAAGAAGACATTTTAGTAAAAAATACAACTAATGTACTCAAAACTGAGCAAATGCATTCAGATTTTTTTAATGCTTCGTTACAATGATCCAAAAGTCATTTGAGATTTTTTGGAATTAGATTCATCTCAATATGATGCACGTTTTGACTAATATGACTTCAAGTACATCTTTTTATTCAAAATTGACATTAATTTTATTAAAATTTACACTTTTTGTTAAATTTTTATCTTTATATTATTACTAACATAAGAATTGATTTCTTATATAGGTGATTTATTTTACTCAGTCAAGTTTGGTTTGTTCAGAAATAGTATGAGTTGGGTTCAGGATTATAATACATAGGAACATTTATGTTTTTTAATGTATGTAATAATTTGTATTTATGTAATTCTATAAACTGATGTTTGAAATGTATATAATATAGTGTTTTTTTTTTCTTGTATTTGTGTTGTAAATTTTATTTCATTTAAATTATGTATTGGGACTTGTTTTTGTTGATATCTAGTGTGTTTCTGGTGCTACAGTGTGTTGTTATAGCTCATTACAATGGTGTTACAGTGCGCAATTGTAGGACACTGAAGCATGGAAATTTATTAGCACTTTTAAAATCAATGATAAAGGACACATTTTTGAGATCTTTTAAAAGTGTTACTAAAGGAAAAAAATCAGCACTTTTAAAAGCGCTGATAAAGGACACTTTTTTTAGTGCATTTAATAGCACTGATAAACGTACACTTTATTAGTTCTTCTATAAATGATGATAAATGTCCCTTTATTAGTGATTTTATAAGCACTAATAAATAGGTCCTTTAGCAGTGCTAAAAAATTGATGATAAAAGACGAATGCTTTTAATCACACTCAAGTAGTCAGCAATTTTCTAATGCTAATAATAGCCATTTATAGCATTGTTAAAGGCCTATTTAGTAGTTATGTCAGTGCTTTATGAGTGACTACTCATGTTTTTATTTTTTCTAATACTTATTTATTTCTATCCGGGATGAAAACATGGCAGGTACTTGTGAAATTTGAGGTACCCAAATCTTAAACCATTTATTTTTCCAAAACCCAAACCCCTACCCCAACCCGTTTATTTTTTAATTTCACTACCCAAACCCTACCATATTATATTTTTAACTACCCATTAAACTACCCTAACCCATTTAATTACTTGAATAAAAATTTATATATTTAAATTTTAGTTATAAATTTAGAATAAACATATGAAAAAATAAAGTAAATATATTTTTTAATTGTACTTTATTTAATAACATAGAGTTAATAAATTAGTAACGACAATTGAAATTTAAAATTTAATTTTAAATATTATATGTATTGAAATCAATGTAAATAAATAATTTTTTAATTGTAATGTCATTTAAAAATTCATTATTGATTAATTAATAATAATTGTCCTAATTGGGTTCAGGTTCATGGTAACCTTGAATACTACCATTACCCTAATCTTTTATTAATCGAGTTTTCAATTTGATTTTATAACCATATAAATACCTGTTTAATCACTACCCTGACCCATTAAGTCAGGTATTATCAAGTACCTAGTTAACGGGTACCCATTTCAATCCTGAATTTCAATTTATTTTTTTTATAAAAAAATAACCCTCAAAACTTACTTGAATTCTAGTGAGACCCTCAATGAATTAATGAAACTATTTATTTTTTGAAGTAATCACTTCCAACTAAAATATATCCATGTTAATTAAATAAATTTTAAATTAATTTCACATATTTTAGGATCCTTAAATTTTGTATTTATCACATATATAGATAAATAAAATTCAAGATAAAATAAATTAAGTGATCCAAGGAACCTTTTGGAATTGAGTCTCCTTTGTTTTCTCCCACATACAAGGATTTATATCCTTTTCTTACTCTCCCTATTTGGTCTACTAGGTTAAATTTTCTGAGAGGGCGGTGAATGTAGGTATGATAGATTAAAACATTATCCCATTTGGATACTGTTTTGTTGTTAGACCAAACTCAATTATCTCTTCCTCTTATAGATATATACGAATAGATATGAAATCATGCATAGGATATAATGATTTTTACTTTGTTCACCCTCACTGTGTTATGTCCAAGGAGCATACAATGGAGATGTGCCGATATAACAAATTCACTAAGTCTCGCTACTAAAAATGAGTAAAATTTTTGGGCTAGATCTTCTATACCCAAACTCACTGCCTTTACAATGTTTATGGTCTTCTCACTACATTCCCAAGGGTCACTCCCTATGCCTCTTTCTCTGGCTCACAACTGGTGGAGAGGGTCATTGTCTTATTCTTCATGTGCTCACTGCTCTTAGAAAGGAATCCACACATAGTTTATAGACTTGTAGGTCAGTCACATTTTATAGAAATAAAAGTACCTTCATTTTCATGAAATCTTGCATCCTTAACTATAGATATATTCTCTGTTGAAGTCTATTTTTCACCCAAAGATGAATTCCACATTCCTGTGTACATCTAGGTAGCGGAAAATCTTTTTTAAAACTAATTTGAATCTTTTGAAAGATTCCTTCTGAAAATCATGAACCACCATTCTCCTATGCACACGGTGTACCGGGTTCAGTACGCAGAACACCTCCTTCGCGTACCACTTCCTCTTTCGTGAACCTCCCTTTGTCTGTGGACTTCCTCTACCTTCACTATCGTATACCGCCTCTACTTACTGACTCAGCGAACATATTCTACGAATCACCCTATCCCTGTGAACTGTTCTCTATTCGTGGACTGCCTTCGCAAAACACTGGCATAAAATTCCTTCTTACTCTACGTCCCATGTCTTATATGGGTTATTGTTCTCCACTTAAATCCTTCGGCGGAATTTCTTCCACGCAAACCACTTTTACTTTCGTAGAATTATTCCTCACAAACCTCCTTCGAACAATGTCGAAATCCTGGAATAAAAATATGTTCCCTAATGATATTTGGTCTCAACAGTAATCGGTGGGATTAACGATTCTTATATTGGAAAAGTTACCATCAAAATACACTAATCTAATATTTACTAAATCTTTGAACCACCACATACTGATCCTCCAACCAATGTGAAATAAAAACCTTCATATGAACCATTTTTCATACGTAACCTGCATACTACATTTTCTCCTATGTGGTTGATCTCCTCCACCGAATTGAAGTCATATGAATACCGCATCACCTTCCTCCATGAACCATTTTTGGTTTCTCAAACTGCTCCCACGTATCGTTCTTTCTACCTGGTACACGGTCGTGTACCCTTCCCGAACATGGTACAAGATCCATGTCCCAAGCTCTGTGTTACTCTTCCTTTTCCAATTTCGTTCACCGTTCTTCACACTATCCAGTTCCATGATGAAATCCTCACATTTCCAAACACAAATTCCCGATTTTGAGATCCAAAATTTGGAAAACACTGGGAAATTGCACCACCTTAAAAACCTATCTTCGTAAAACACAAACCATACTCGTTTGTAGTCATATATCTTTGTCAACAATCACAATCATACCCAAAACACACTGAGAGGACACATCGAGGGATTTTTTCCCAACACTCTCCTCTACTGTGATTTTGATGGATCGTACTAGAATTGTAATTGAGTCTTAACTGGAAAGTAAAAGACCCTTTAAATAGAGATAAAATATTTTTCTTTGGTGGTAATTTATTTAATTGTCAATTTCTATGAATTTGATTATTTTATCCATCATTATCCCATTATAATAATATTAAAAAAAATGACGTGAGTTATTCCAACATTCTCCCACTTAACTCATGTGATATAAATTTATGATATTTTATACATTCAATTGGTCATTATGTGAATTTATATTATTCTTTCATGTATACAACCTTCATCATAATTATAGATAATGTCGACATAAGTCATGGTGGTCGTATATTCACTATTAATATACTCCCTAACATATACTATAATGTTGACATTTTCTTTATCATAATTAAAATGGGAGATATATAATTGGCCTAATGATAATATCTTTATTTAAAACAATACATGATTTCATTATTCAATTCTACAATGTATACTTATTGAAAAAATAGGCAACATGATCAAAACATTTATAATTCCATGTGTCAACAGTAATAATCATAACAGTCAACAAATATAATGAAACCTACTCAGTGACAATTCCCATACTTTCAACATATCCAATAAATGACTTGGGAGGAAAACCCTTCGTCAAAGGGCCGAGAGTCATAAGATTTATGTCAATAAGTTCAATTGACACCTTACATTTTTGAACTTTATTCTTAACTAAAAAGTACTTTAATTACATGTATTTAGAAGCTTTATAACATCAATAATTATTGGAAACTAATTCTATTACGGTATTTTCACAATAAATTTTCAAGGTTTTGGTGATACTATCAACAATTCCATGTCATGAAATAAATTTATGCGGCCATGTACCCTAAATTATATCTTCAAAACATGTTATAAATTCAAATTCTATAGTCAAAGAATCTATAAACGATTTCCTTTCACTTTTCCATGATATTAATCCTTTGGATAGAAGATACACATAACCAAAAGTATACTTTATTATATCCACACAACTGGGAAAGTCCAAATCAGAGTATCAAATCACCTCAAGATCACTAGATCTTTTATATGTAATCATGTGATCCTTTGTTCCCTGAAAATATTGAAATAATTTCTTTTTATCTCTCCAATGATCTATTTTAGGATTTCTTTGGTATCTTCCCAACATAATAACTACAAAACTAATGTTTATCACAAAACATGTCTGAGAATACACCAATACTCTAACAACAAATTCATAAATAATTCCTTCAATCCATTTTCATTACAAGTCAATTTTGGTACATTGATTGAGATTAAATTTATCTCCTTTATGAATTGGAATTGGTGTTTCTAAACAATTTTTTCATCTAAAAAATATCAAAAAATTTATTAATGTATGAATTTTGAGATAAGCCTAATGAAAATTGAGTTATATTATAGAATATTTCTATTCCAATCACATACTTGGCTTCTCCCATGCCCATTGTTTCAAAATTATTAGAGAATAATTTCTTGGTCTCACAGAATAGATCAACATCATTTGCATCAAGCAATATTTCTTCAACATATAGAATCAAGAATACAAATTTACTCCCACTGATCTTCTAGTATATACACTAATCAACGATTTTTTCCATTAGTCCAAAAGATACAATGGTTTCATTAAACCTAATATAAAATTTTAGAGAAGCTTGTTTATGTCTATGTATTGACTTATTTAATTTATATACCATGTATTCCTTTCATTTAATGGAAAAACCCAATTGTTGATCCATGTATACATCTTCCACTAATTTTTTATTTAGAAATATTGTTTGAACATCCATTTGATGTAACTCTAAATCATAATGAGCTTCCAATTAAATAATAATTCTAAAAGAATATTTCTTAAAAACTAGGGAGAGGTTTTCCTTATAGTCTATACCATCATTTTTAGTGAATACTTTATCAAAAAATTTGGTCTTGTAATGTTCAAGGTTTCCATGAGAGTAATTTTTAGTTTTGAAGACCTGTTTACATCCAACTATCTTTTATCTTTTGTAAATTTTATATGGTCCAATAAATTATTTTGATCCCTGGATTTCAACTCACATTTCATGGAATCTAACCATTTATCAGAAATTACCCCACTTAATGTCATGAGAATATAAAACTGGAACATTATCAACGCCAAAATCAATTTCTATTTCATGCAGATATACCACATAGTAATCAGAAATAACTGACCTTTTTTCAATTTTGGATCTTCTTAACACTATGTATTTTTATTATTCAACCATTTCTTTATTGTTAATTTGGGAAACATCCTATCATTGTTATACATGATTATTTTGTGGTGCAATAATTTGAGGAACAACAACATGTGAAGTTAGAGTACAAGAAAATGGAACTCGAATTCTAACTTCTTTAATTTCACCTTTTTGTGTAACTTCACTCCCACTAGATTCACCATTCTATTACGCATTTTTGCTACACCATTTTGTTGTGGTGTACCTGGCATAGTGTATTGTGCACATATTCCATGATTTTCTACAGGCTTGGAAAACAAACTAGAGTTTTGTCCTCTTTCAACAAATCTTTGATAATATTAACCACCCCTATTAGAACTTATGACCTTCACCATTCTATATAATTACCTCTTAGCATCATTTACATAAATTTTCAAGGAATTTATTGCTTGATATTTCTCATTCAATAAATATACATATCTATAATGTTTAAAATCATTAATAAAGGTGATAAATTATTTTATTTAGTAAAATAATTAACATCAAAAGGCCCACATATATTTGTATGTATGATCACAAGGATCTGAGCATTTCTAGTGGAACCTTTCTTTGTGTGTGTATTTCTTTGTTTTCCCTAAATACAATCCACGCAAATTTTTAGGTCAGTAAAATCCAAATTTGGAAGGATTTCAATTTTAATCAATCTCTCCAATATTTCTTTGGAAATATGACCTAAAGTTTTATTCCATTTATAAACAGACTTTTCATTTACTAAACCACATTTAGTACAATAATTATGATTCAAGGTTGTAGGGTCCCAAAAATTCAGTAAAGGGAAGGAAAATACTCCTGCAAGTTGGGAAAAGAAAATAAATACATTTTGGATTGAAAATTTGAAAATAAACTTGAAGAAATCAAATTTTTCAAATGGTTTTAGGTTGAACACATACCATTAATGGGAATGGTTCGTGAGTAACATAAACCATGAACCGTCAGTATGTGAAAGAACGCATGAGGTCCTAGCATATAGGGTGATGGCTAGAAAAACTAGAATTCCATGAACTATGTTGTTGGAAGAATTGAACGGAGAAATTCCACTACAAAGAATCTTTGAAAAATAAGCATTTCGCATGTGGAAGCAAGTCAGCAGGTTCCTCAAACCACATCTCGCAAATCATAGCCTCTGCAAACCCTAGTTGACCAATTCTTCTGTGGGTTGAGCTATATCTTCATGGCCTTCCACAAACGATATTGCATGGCCACAGATATGATTTCCCCAATGCCCTATAAATGGACAGGAAGAGGAAATGAAAAAAGAAGAGGAAAGCCAGACAATACTTGACGTGGAATGAGAGAAGAGATGAAGAGAGAAGATAGAACTATGGCTTCTAATATTTTAAATATGTATAGATAAGACTTATGATTCTGTTTTGAATCATTTAAAAAGTAAAAATCATGAACCATCACCTCTGTAGGTATAAATGGTCGCATACTGTAAAAAGAAGGAAACTCATAAAAATTGTAAATTGTGAACCGAAATAGTGAAACTGTGAACTGAAATTGTGAAACCATGAACCATAAATCCCTTGAGGATGAAATTTACACAAAGAAAAGGCTCTTGATCCCATATTCAATTCGGCACCCCGTATAGCTCATTGTTATGAAGACTAGATCTTGTGCCACGTACTGTATCTGCACGCAGATGGAACCTGGGGTTGTGTGGCCTACTGCATTGTGAACCAAATCTGGGGCCTCGTACCATTTCTCTATGTGGAATATATTCTGATCTATGTACCACTTATTTACATGTACAACCCCTCTAACCACATGATAATATTCTATGCAGGGATGACCCCATCTTGTATGGGGAAATAGTATGTCACGACCCGTTCTCGGGGCCCGTGCCATGACTACCCCAAGCCCGCCTTCCATAGGCCAGGGGATGATGACTAGCACCAAGGCATAATTCCCGGTAAAAAGGGAAGGAATTGCCTTTGTAATGTAAACAAACACCACAGAGAAATCAAGAAGAAGTAAACACTAAGTAAAAACTGGGTACAACAGAAAGTGCGGTAAAGTAAGTGGGCCAGAATACAAACCCAAACTGAAAGTAAAGTACAACTGAAAAAGGGAGTACAACAACTGAAAAGAAAGCTGCAAGCTCGATCCGTCCACTGGAAGTCCCACCTGAAGGGTAGGTACATATAGCCTCCACAGCTCCTCGGGTCCAGCCGTCCTCTCTGTGTACGTCCCGCCCAATGGTCCACCTCCAGGTACCGACCTGTATTGCAAGCCTCAACCACGATCAACATTGTCCGTCGTCTGCAACCAACACAATGTAGTGCGGGCATAGCCCGTGCAGGGGTGAGTATAAGATACTCAGTAGGGACCCTGAGACCCTCAAAGGTCTCCCAGAATCCATAAAGGATAATCCACAAAGGAAAGATACAATCACGAAGTAACATCTTACACTGCTTAGGTATATTCCCATACATATACCTAAGACATCAATTTCAGTTCGGCTCTAACATCTGAGCACAAGTTCGATCACGTCCACACGGGATAGCACAACAAAATCCACCTAGGAAAGCAAAACAAGATTTATCTCACACAGGTATACTTCTTCGTAAGACGATAGATATGATTAGTTGTAGCCACTGATTCATCTAAGACGTCAGACCCACACCGGATCGATAGGTACTAACCCCTGAAATGACCCACAAAGGATCGATAGATAACTAACCCCTGCAATGACCCACAAAGGATCGATAGGTAAATAACCCCCGCAATGACCCACACAGGATAGGACCCACACAGGATCTGTAGGCACTGGCCCACACAGGACTGCTGAGCGCTGACCCACACAGGATCAGACCCACACAGGATCAGACCCACAAAGGATCGGTAGCACTGATCCATGTAGGATCGTTGAGTGTTGTAGTCTTCGTCGTCGAATCCATGGAGGATTTCTGCACAATCTTCATTGTCGTCGCAGTCGCAGCCAGCTCTAGGGTTCCCGTACACAGCAAGCTTGTTCAGGAGGGTCCGCTCCATGAGCCAAATGGCTGATACGTGAACTAACACATAGTTCGGAGTTGATGTATCCAAAAGTTCTGTATCATCAACAAGAACTCAACGTCACATACGACACCTCAATCGGACGTCTGGTCTGAGAGTTATTGGCTTTTTCGTCCCAGGGGCCCGGTTTGTTTTTAAGTAAAAACCAACCCGACCGTACTCCAACTACATCCAAATCTAGAGCGTAGTAAGCCAAAAGGTCCGTCTTACTTAGAGGAATCCAACAAAGTTGACGTCACGTCAATCGGACGTCCGGAACACATGTTACAAGTGTTTCCACTCTGAGGGCCCAGTTGGTTTCGTGTACGAACCAAAAAGGATGAACCCAAAGTACTCCGAAACCTTGAGTGCGATATACCAAAACGTCCGACTCGATCCAAGGATCGCATCACAGCTAGCGGTGCGTCGATCGGATGTCTGCAGCCCACGTTATGGGCAAAAGACCATGAGAGGTCCGGTAATAGGCGGTTCGGGCCCGGTCCGACCCGGCCCGATACCCTCTGGGTCAGCATGAACCAGGTCGACCCGGTCTGGGCACGGCGCGGCCCGGCCTGGGCGCGGCACGACCCGGCCTGGGCGTAGCCCGGCCTGGCGGTCCGGCCTGGGCAGCCGGCCCAGCGCACTGGCGCCACCCAGGTGGCTCGGCCGTTTCGGCCGAGCGGACAGGGGTACGGGGGGGGGGGGGGTGCTGCCCCCTGCTCGTTTGTAACCGCGACCCCAAGTGGGGGCCGCTCAAGCTGGCTAGCCAGGGGTCGTAACCCCCGACTCTTCCCCTGACCGGTGGGCCCGGTCCGGCCGACCGGTTGTTGCCGCGACGGGACCGGCATGGGCCGGTCCCCCTGCTCCGACGCCGGTGGCCCGGAACCGGCCGCCGATCCCTGCTCCGCCGCGGCGCGATGGCGTCGCGCCCCTCCGCTGTGGCCCCGCTCCGACCGCGGTTCCTTTGGGATTATCCGGTGCGGCACGACGGCGCCGCGACCTTATTCAACGTCATCAGCATGGCGCGACGGCGCTGCGCATCCTTGTCGCACGATCCCGCGCGGTGTGATGGCACCACATCATTTTCCTTCGAACCACAACAGTACAAGAATAAGGGATGAGGGTCCGTTGTGTTTGTGCGGTCCGGCCCCCTCCCGTTAATCGATAGCGAGCGGCAAAGTTTCACTAAGAAATAAAATTGAAGTAATTAGGAACAAACAATTAAAATAAACCCCTACTTCGTCGAATTCGTTGAGCGAGGGTTCGTCGCAGAAATAACCTTCACGGAAGAAGACGTCGCAGAAGGAGAGAGTCGCGTCGTGGAGAAATGATTCATCGGCGTCACGTCATCGATCTCCGAGGATCCGGCGTTCTTGTCGACCATCGTCGGAGGTCGGCGTTCTTTGCGTTCTTCGTCGAGGAAGAAGAACTTCAAGAGCTTTCCCTTTTCTCCCAAAAACTCACACAACAAGATTCAACCAAATAAAATAAGTACTTCACTTATTTTATTAACATGACTTAAACATTTTAAATTCAAAAGTTGAATTAATCCACTCAATTAATTAACTCAATTTGACTTAACAAATCAAGGGTTATGGAAGGTTAGGGAAGATGAAGGGGTGGGGTTCGTGTGGGCCCCACCGCCCTCATAACCACACTTGGGAAGTTGGGTGGTTTCCCCCAACTTCCACTCAAAGGTTTTAACCAATTAGAGAAAAATAAAAATTGATGATCAATTTTTATTTTACCTTCCACAAATTTTAACAACTTCTATCATGTAAACACAACTCCGAAAGAAGTGTTCTTAAGCAATTACCAGCGCTGCGAATCCATCGGTGCCCTCGGAATTTGATTCCGAGCACTGGTTCAAAAGTTAGAAAATCCCGCTCGTTCGTTCACTGAACGTACCCGAGCTAAAATTCATATAGAAATTCCGGTCACACCGGGCCTCGGAATCAAGTGCCATTAGAAACCGCGTTCTTGTAAAATCCCAAAGAAAATTAAGAAAAAAAATTCCCTTGAATTTTACGGGACTTTACATTACTACCACCTCAGGGCTTTACATCCCCGTAAAGATACATCAAAAACTAGGGGAACAAATGTGGGTACTGTGCACGCATCCGAGGCTACTGTTACCAAGTGCTCTCCTGGAGGTTCTCATGCTGCCATCTGATGCACACTAGAGGAATCGACCGTCCACATAGGACCCGCTCATGTCGATCCTCGATCTCCACTGGAACCTCCGCAAAAGTCGCCCCATCAATTATGTCCAGCTCCCCATGGTCAATGATATGCATTGGGTCGTGCAAGTATCTCGTCAGCTGATATACGTGGAAGACTTCGTGCACTCGGTGCAACTAAGGTGGTAGAGCCAGGCGATAAACCACATCGCCAATCCTGCTGAGGACCTGGAATGGTCCGATGAAGCGTGGAGACAACTTGCTGCCTCAGCCAAATCTTCGTAATCCACGTCGAGGTGAGACCCACAAGAAGACGTGGTCGCCATCCTCGAACTCTAGTGGCCTCATCCTCTTATCAGCATAAGACTTCTGTCGTCTCTGAGCTATCCTCATCCGCTCCTGGATGATCTGGACCTTCTCTTTCGTGGCCTGGACTATCTCCGGTCCCACAAGTTCTGACTCCCCAGGGTATGTCCAGCACAGAGGAGATCTGCAAGGTTGGTCGTACAAAGCCTCGTATGGTTCCATACTGATGGTGGAGTGGTAGCTGTTGTTGAACGCGAACTCCACCAAGGGTAGGTGGTCCTCCCAGCTGCGACCAAAGTCGAGGAAACATGCGCGGAGCATGTCCTTGGGAGTCTGAATAGTCCTCTCCATCCGACCATCTGTCTGAGGGTGAAAGGTGGTGCTCAGACGTAGATGCGTCCTGAATGCCTCCTACAACCCCTTCCAAAGCCGTGAAGTAAAGTGAGCATATCGATCGAAGACGATGGATGATGGAACACCATGAAGCCGTACAATCCCCTGAACGTAAAGACGTCCCAAGCTCTCCACTGAGCCCTGCTCTCTGATGGGTAAGAAGTGATCCGACTTGGTGTGTCGGTCGACAATCACCCAAATGGAGTCATGACCTCTAGAAGTGCATGGAAGTCCAGTCACGAAGTCCATATATAGGCCTTCCCACTTTCACTCCGGGACCTCCAAGGGTTGTACCAAGACTGCAGGTACTTGGTGATCTGCCTTCACCTACTGGCAGGTGAGGCATTAAGAAATGAACTATGCCACAACCTTCATCATGCCCAGCCACCAGTGCTGTCCTGTGAGATTCTGGTACATCTTCGCCACTCCAGGATGTACCACTAAAGGGGAAGTGTGAAACTCTCTCGTCACCTCCTCCCATAAAGCAACTGGTACCAAGGTACGTCCTCTGAAAAGGAAATTGTGCTCTCCTCCCACAGAGAATCCATCAGGTTCCTGTCCTAAGGATATATGTGCACGCCGCGTCTCATAGTTGGTGTCCCCACGCTGTGCCTCTCTGACCCATTGCAATAGTAGAGGAGTGACTGTGAGTGACTGAAGGAAGGATGCTCCATCTCTATCCACGAAGTATATCTGCAAAGCGTCTAGCTGCTCTGTCGCCTCCCCAAGTATCGGAATGCCCGTCCTCCTGTTGAGTGCATCGGCTACTACGTTCCCCTTTCCAGGAGTATAGACTATCTCAAAGTCATATTCCTGGAGGAACTCGATCCATCGCCACTGCCTCATGATTAGGTTCTTCTGCGAGAAGATGTACCTGAGACTCTGGTGGTCAGAATAGACTGTAAAGTGCTCCCCCATCAGATAGTGTTGCCACATATTCAGAGCAAATACCACTACTGCTAACTCCAGGTCCTGGGTAGCGTAGTTCTGGCCATGCTGCCTCAAATGACGTGTTCCATAGTCGATCACAGCCCGCTCCTGCATCAGGACACATCTGAGTCCGGTCCCTGATGCATTGCAGTAAACTACGTATCCAACTCCCTCCTCCAGTATCCTCAAGATTGGAGCGCTGGTCAATCTCTATCTCAGATCCTGGAAGCTCTACTGAAATCTATCTGACCACACAAAGCGTTTCCCCTTCTTCTTCAAGTATGAGTGTAGTGCCGCAACTCTAGAGAAGTCTGGAACAAATCTCCGATAGTACCCAGCTAGTCCCAAGAAACTCCACACCTCTGTCACGCTCCTCGGTGGCTCCCAAGCTAGCACTGCCTCGATCTTCATAGGATCCACTGCAACTCCCACCTCAGAGATGACGTGTCCCAAGAAGTGGACCTCACATATCCAGAAATGACACTTCGAGAGCTTTCCATAAAGCTGGTGCTCTCGGAGTGTGTCTAGTACAACCCTCAAGTGGTAGTTGTGCTCCTCCTCTGTGGTCGAGTATTTCAAAATGTCGTCGATGAATACCACGACAAATCGATCGATTTATGGCTGAAAGATTATTTTCATGAGGGCCATGAACACTGCTGGAGCATTGGTTACGCTGAATGGCATAACCAAGAACTCATAGTGGCCATACCGGCACCTGAAGGTCGTCCTCTACATGTCCTCATCCCGAACTCTGAGCTGGTGATAGCCTGACCTGAGGTCTATCTTCGAAAACAATCATGCTCCCTTGAGATGATCGAAGAGGTCTTCTATCCTTGGTAGCGGATACTTGTTCCTCACGGTCACCTTGTTCAGGTGATGATAGTCGACACAAAGTCGCAAGCTCCCATCCGCCTTCTTGGGGAACAATATCAGGGAAGCCCATGGTGAAACACTGGGTCGGATGAATCCCTTGCCCTGAAAGTCCTCCAACTGTACCCGTAGCTCTCTAAGCTCAGCGGGGGCCATCTGATTTGCTAGAGTGGATATAGGGGCTATCCCGGGGTATAGGTCAATATAAAAGTCTACCTCTCTACGAGGAGGTAGTCCTGGAACTTCATTGGGGAAAACGTCTGCATACTGATCCACCACTGCAGGAAAACCAGGACTCCGCACGTCAACTTCTCCTAGGACGAGGCTAGCCAACTGATGAGTGATGGGCTGTCATCTCCTCTGCGTGAGTCCATCCTGTGCTGAAAAGGATCCCTTCTCACCGGTGAAGGTGAACCTTCTCCCTTCGGTGCGTACACATCGCACCTTGTACCTAATACAGTCAATATGAGCATGGACTATAGATAACCAATCCATGCCCAAGATGACGTCGTAAGGCCTCGATGCCGCTACAAGAAGATCCCAGTCGAAGCTCTCACCTCCTAGAGTAAGCTCACACTACCAGCACCAGTGCGTAATCGTCGAGTCTTCTCCCGTAAAAGTCTCTATCCGTACGGATCGATCCAACGGCTCTGTCGGAATCTCCGAGCTCCGAACAAGGGAAGCGGCTATGAAAGAATGACTCATTCCTATGTCTATAAGAACTGCATCAAGGGTGGAATAGACACAGATAGTTACTCGAATCATCTCGGGCACTCACTGGTCATAGGCCTCCGCTACCTGAAGTTGTGTCTGCCTCTGCCCGCCAGCTCCCTATGGTCGGGGTGGGCCTCCTGGTGGTGGTGGTGGTAGAGCCTCAAAGCATTGCCCACCACCTGCTGCTCGGCCAACTCCTCTGCCTAGTCTGCCTGCTCCCTGCGGACCACCACGGTCGACCCTCTACCTCTTCCTGGGTGGTCCCTCATCCGTATGCTGCTCCTCTTCACGGTGGGTCGGGCAGTCACGATCCATGTGGCCCTGCCCGTAGCATGCGTAGCACTGTCTGCCTCTCGAAAGACTGGCTTCGCGTTGTGTGCCCCACACCACTGAGTCAGTGTCCTGAGGTCATCTTCCTGAGGGTCTGGTCTGCCTGGACCCATGAGTCATTCGTCGACTGCCTGCTGCGGAAGACATTGTTACGTGCCGCCCTGCGGTAGGTCTCGCTGCTGATGTAGGCTCACCAAGGAAGCTCTCGATGAGAAGGGCTCGCTCCAGTACCCCTGCCTGTGTCAGAATGCTGAGAGAGATCAGTGATACCCTGATATCCTGCCTCAATCCCTGCTCGAAGGTCCAGGCCCAAAAGAATGGGTCCCATACCATGTCTGTCGAGTGGCGTGAGAGATCGGTAAATCTCGCTGAGTACTGAGCGACCGTCAAGCTGCCCTTCCGCAGCTGTAGAATCTTCTGGATACGCACCGCACGGAGGGTGGCTGGGAAGAACTCCGAGCGGAAGAGGCTCTCAAAGTCCATCTAGAGGGGAGATGCCTCGTCGTGCACCTGGAGCATCAAGCTCCACCATCTTCCTGCTGCCGCGTGCAGGAGTCTCACTACGAGGATCACCATGAGGTCCACTGGTGTCCTCACTAACCTGAAAACACATACAACTGCCTCCATCCAATCCTCGGCGGCCTGAGGGTCCGTCTCCCCGTGGAACCTGGTCGGTCGCTGACGCTGAAACTCGTGCAGTGCACTAAGGTGACGTGCATCGTCAGCGGCTGGGGCTGGTTGGATCAGTGGCTCGGCGGGTAGAGGTACCACCGGTGCCTCTACTGTCAAAGGGCCCTGTACCGAGGCCTCGTCGCTCGGTGGGCTGTCGTCACGCACAACTCTCGGAACCCTAGCTGGCTTCCGTCGTGGGGCCATCCCAAAAAGAAACAGGTGCACCATAGTCAAACAGTATACCTGGTGAGCTAACATAAAGTAATCAGAAAGAAAACATGAAACAGACATGCAATCAATGTTTTCGTGCATTAAGTCGGAAATCAGAAGTCAGGGTCCTGGTGTACGGATACGTCGGCCACCGCACCAACATTGGACTCCCTGGACTGATAACCACACTCAATACTCTTAACACTATTGCTTTATATAGAAAAAGTTCAGAGTCCTGAGTTCTGCGGTAGAACCGAACTCCTCTGATACCAATTTGTTACGACCCATTCTCAGGGCCCGTCTCGTGACTACCCCAAGCCCGCCTTCCATAGGCCAGGGGCTGGCGACTAGCACCAAGGCGTAATTCCTGGTAAAAATGGAAGGTATTGCCTTTGTAAAGTAAACAAACACCACATATCAAGCAAGAAGAAGTAAACACTAAGTAAAAACTGGGTACAACAGAAAGTGCGGTAAAGTAAGTAGGCCAAAATACAAACCCAAACTAAAAGTAAAGTACAACTGAAAAAGGGAGTACAGTAACAGAAAAGTAAAGTCGCGGTCTCGAGTCGTACACTGGAAGTCCCACCTGAATGGTGGGTACAGATAGCCTCCACAACTACTTGGGTCCAGCCATCTGCTTCGTGTACGTCCCGCCCAATGTTCCACCTCCAGGTACCGACCTGCTCTACAAGCCTCAACCACGATCAGTGTTGTCCATCGTCTACAACCAACACAACGTAGTGCAGTCATAGCCCATGCAGGGGTGAGTATAAGCTACACAATAGGGACCCCGAGACCCCCGAAGGTCTCCCAAAATCCACAAAGGATAATCCACAAAGGAAAGATACAATCATGAAGTAACATCTGACACTGCTTAGGTATATGCCCATACATATACCTAAGTCATCAATACCAGTTCGGCTCCAACATCCGAGCCCAAGTTCGATCACGTCCACATAGGATAACACAACACAATCCACATAGGAAAGAAAAACAAGATTCATCTCACACAGGTATACTTCTTCGTAAGACGATATAGATTATCAGTTGTAGCCACTGATTCATCTAAGCCATTGGAACCACACAGTATCGATAAGTATTAACCCCTGCAATGACCCACAAAGGGTCGATAGGTAACTAACACCCATAATGACCCACATAGGATCAGTAGGTAACTAACCCCCGCAATGACCCACACAGGATCGGACCCACACAGGATCTGTAGGTGCTGGCCCACACAGGACCGCTGAGCGCTGACCCACACAGGATCGGACCCACACAGGATCGGTAGCACTGATCCACGTAGGATCGCTGAGTGCTGTAGTCGTCGCCATCGAATCCACGGAGGAATTCTGCACAATCGTCATCATCATCGCAGTCGCAGCCAGCTCTAGGGTTCCCGCACACAGCAAGCTCGTTCGGGAGGGTCCGCTCCACGAGCCGAAGGGATGATTCATAAATTGACACATATTCCGGAGTTGATGTATCCAAAAGTTCCATATCGTCAACAGGAACTCAACTTCACAGACGGCGCGTCAATCGGATGCCCGGTCTGAGAGTTATTGGCTTTTTCGTCCCAGGGGCCCTGTTGGTTTTTAAGTCAAAACCAACCCGACCATACTCCAACTGCATCCAAATCTCGAGCGGATTAATCCAAAAGTTCTGTCTCACTTAGGGGAATCCAACAAAGTCGATGGCACGTCAATCGGACATTTGGAAATCAAGTTACAATCATTTCTGCTCCGAGGGCCCGGTTGGTTTCGTGTACAAACCAACCCAGCCGAACCCAAAGTCCTCCGAAACCTTGAGTGTGATATACCGAAACGTCCATCTCGATCCAAGGATCGCATCGCAGCTGTTGGTGCGTCGATCGGAAGTCTGCAGCCCAAGTTATTTGAAAAAGACGGTGAGAGGTCCGGTAATAGGGGGTTCGGGCCCGGTTCGACCCGGCTCGATACCCTCTGGGTCAGCACGAACCGGGTCGACCCGTCCCGGGACCCGGTCTGGCCCGCTTGGGTGTCGCCCGGTCCAGCCTGGGCAGCCATCCCGGCGCGCTGGCGTGCTGGCACCAGCCAGGTGGCTCGGCCGTTTCGGCCGAGCAGATAGGGGTGCGGGGGGGGGGGGGGGGGGGGGGGGGCGCTGCCCTCCGCTCTTTTGTAACCACGGCCCCAAGTCGTGGCCGCTCAAGCTGGCCAGCTGGGGGTCGTAAACCTCGGCTCTTACCCTGACCGGCCGGCCTGCTCTGTCCGTCCGGCTGTTGTCGCCACGGGCCCGGCACGGGCCGGTCCCCCTGCTCCGACGCCGGCGGCCCGGAACCGGTCGTCCGTCCCTTCTCTGTCGCGGCTTATGGCCGCGGCCTGGCACCGCGCCCCTCCGCCATGGCCCCGCTCTGGCCGCGGTGCCTTTGGGACTCTCTGGCGTGATGCAACGACGCCGTGACCTTATTCAACCTCATCGACACGTCACGACGGCACCGCGCATCCTTACCGCACGATCCCGCATGGTGTGACGACACCACATAATTTTCCTTCAAACCACAAAAGTACAAGAATAAGGGTGGAGGGTTGGTCGTGTTTGTGCAGTTCGGCCCCCTCCCGTTAATCGATAGCAAGCGGAAAAGTATCATGAAGAACGACAATATAAGTAATCAGGAACAAACAATTAAAATAAACCCCTACTTCGTCGAATTCATTGTGTGAGGGTTCGTCGTGGAAAAAACCATCACGGAAGAAGACGTCGCGGAAGGAGAGAGTTGTTTCATGGAGAAATGATTCGTCGGCGTCGCGTCATCGATCTCCGAGGATCCGGCGTTCTTGTCGACCTTCGTCGGAGTTCGGCGTTCTTCACGTTCTTCGTTGAGGAATAAGAACTTCAAGAGCTTTTCCTTTTCTCCCAAAAACTCACACAAGAAGATTCAACCAAATAAAATAAGTACTTCACTTCTTTTATTAACATGACTTAAGCATTTGAAATTCAAAAGTTGAATTAATCCACTCAATTAATTAAATCAACTTGACTTAATAAATGGAGGGTTATGGAAGGTTAGGGAAGATGAAGGGGTGGGGTTCGTGTGGGCCCCACTTCCCTCATAACCACACTTGGGAAGTTGGGTGGTTTCCCCCAACTTCCACTCAAAGGTTTTAACCACTTAGAGAACAATAAAAAGTGATGCTCAATTTTTATTTTACCTTCCACAAATTTTAACAACTTCTCTCGTGTAAACGCAACTCCGAAAGAAGTGTTCCTAAGAAATTACCGGTGTTGTGAATCCATCAACGCCCTCGGAATTCAATTCCGAGCACTGGTTCAAAAGTTAGAAAAACCCGCTCATTCGTTCATTGAACATACCCGAGCTAAGCTTCGGATAGAAATTCCAGGCACACCAGGCCTCGGAATCAAGTTCCATCAGAAACCACGTTCTTGTAAAATCCCAAAGAAAATTAAGAAAAAAAATTCCCTTAGATATTACGGGTCTTTACATAGTACGCCAAATAGGGTGTCTTTAGGTGTCCTTCCTACTCGCTCCAATCATGACCCTCTATTACCATCTAGTCCTCCATAGATCCTTTAAGAACTAGTCCACAAGCACCAGTCCAGAGCCTCCCCCAAATCTGTCGGACTCGTATAGTCAAATCATCAGGTACACTAGTGTACCTTTTTGAATTTACATACCTAAAGTAAGTGGAGTCACAATGGTCATCCACATAACAGTTTTGACCCACAAAATTTCTCTAAGTCTACATTCCCTAGATAACACAAGATTAGGCCTTGGGATGCCAATATGAGTATCTACATTGTAGGGATTCTGGGAAATAATTTGCCTTTCACTTCGATGAGTTTCAGTGAAAAGCGGGAAGATCACTCTTTCCGTCCCTTTTAGAAAGGAATCACGCTGCTCCTCTTTCCCAAAACCAGCTCTAGGGCACACCCACTGAGGTAAGGCCCTAGCCTTCCAAGAGTCAGACCACATGACTTTCAATTTTATTCCACATTAAAAGGTTCATTTCTTCATTCCCACACCCACCATTTGCTCGACATGGGTCCAAGTGATGGAATTGATACACCTAGTTCCCTTTCCCTCCCCCATTGGTCTATTAGCCACAACCTCTTCCTCCATCATCATCCTCATTTTACATCGAAAAAGAAGAGAATGTGTTCCCTTTTTGTATCATTCATATACTCTAGTTTCTCACATTGACCATGGCTCACGTGGGCTTAGAGGCATGTGATGATATGACATTGGAAAATTTCATTAAATAACTATGAGAACTCTGATTCTCAACATAATTGAGATATGTTGGATGCCTACATAAGGCCTAAGATCAAATAGGTACCCTTTTTTATAATTTTCACCCCAAAAATATCCCCAAAAAAGGGAATCCCCTTTAGGAGTAAGTCTTGATTCAATTCTCTCATATGGACATCTCTCATGCATAAGCCCCAATCAAGTCATAAACTATAAATGAACTATGAGAACTTTGATTCTTGATCTACTAAGGGTGCATTGGATGCTTCTCCAAGGCTCTAGCTCAACGTAATTTATCTTCATAAGTTAGTCTTGATAAAAGTTTCCCCCAAATTCATAAGGTCTCCCTCTTAGGTGTAAGTCATGATAATGGAACTATGCAGACATTTATTGCCCATTTGACTAGGATACGTAGGAAGCCTCCCTTAGGTCCAAATATGACTGTCAAATCAACCCTAATGTTCTGTAGGATATATCCTTGGTAGGATAATGTTCACCCAGAAGATCATATATTTTGTGGGACCCTTAGGATGCTTTTGTGTAAGCCCCACACCAAGTCTTGACCGGGCATACTTCACGTGGATGTCCTTACCGTATGAAGTTAATCTTCATGGATGGGTCCCCATCACATGACATTAAAAGTAGAGGTGTCCAGTTAAGCAACACCAAACAAAGTGGGATCTAATTACTATTAGGATGATATATAGGAATCCCATCTTATAGGTATGACCCCAACATCAAACCACCTTCTATCCCTCCTGCAGGATGATAAACTCTAGAGTGACTCAATGCATGGCTTAAGTCGTCATTTTCTCCATAGAATCAAATCTATGTATATACTTGATGATCTTACGACCCCAGGGAAACCCATGGATACACTCATCAGGAATGAACCAATAATTCATGAATAGATGAATATGGATTAAATCTATCAGGGAGTCCCAGAGTAGGAAATAATTCCCCCAAAAAGGGTGTGATGAGCCCGACCTTCTATCCTCTCAACCAATAGAGTCCTTAAGTGTTATTGGCCAAACCATCCAACACAAACCTGAATTTGAAAATTAGGTCCCTAAATCTTGGATAGAAGGGTCCTTGGGTTTTTCTAGATCCAAAAATAAACCCATTAGAGACCATATGAGGAAATAAAATCTTAAGAGGACCAATTGCACAAATACTTAACCCCCTACAATCACCTGCTGAGACTGTTCGATTATGGAACCTCCATCATAATACAAAATGGATAAAAAACCCAGTACCCATAGGGTAAATCCAATTCCCCCTAAAGAATAATTACATAAATCTAATTGAAATAGAAATAGTGAACCCGAAATGAAATTATCTATAATAATAAATAAATACTTGTCACCCATCAGACCATTTTGTTTTCACCAAATGCTAACCTCGGGTCAAAACAAAAATTGTGATCCCGGCATGAATACTCAACCAAGGTGGTGGTTTTACCCCACTCAAGACCCTTTGCCTCATAGAAAGGAAGGGGCTAATCTGAATCATAAATAAGCATGTTATCAAGAGATGATACTTTGATGGGGGTTGTTTGACTGTATGTGTAATATATATATATATATATATATATATATATATATATATATATCGTGTTTCTAGAGAAACCTTTGATCCAAATGGAATATCATGAACTAATACAGAAATGCACCTAAGTGATCCCATAGGCGGTTGGGGCCCAAATAAGGAGCAAAACCCCATCACTAACCCAACATATTAAATGCTAAGTATCCAACATGCTGATTAGAGAGTACCACTAAAATGGTACTCTCCCTATAGTGGAGGCTGCAAGATAGGCTATCCAATCTGCCAAATTGCACGAGTCACTAACCTAGTTTGGGCTGGCACCATAGAATAGGGTGTCCCCACTGGCCATCTCCAACCAATTTGGGAGCCTCTCCCCAGAGCATGATAACAAGTACATCACTTATCTTAGGGAGGCAGATGAATTAGATGTTGATGACTTTATCCCAACTACACTGTGGTATTACTCATGGGAACTTACCAGAGAGTTTCACCACCAATACTGGGTGAACAAATATCCTTACTCTAAAGAGGATATCATGCTGACGGTACCTACTAAATTTCAAAGGACACAGGAGCCTCGGGCTACCCACAAAGGGTGGAAAACATATAATTAAGAGCATGTAATCACCTTGATTCCTGGGGAGTAAATATGTTGTATAAACGTGGTGGAATTCAATAGGAATACATACAAATCTTCCCCATCCACTCAAGCATACCACGGAAATAGGGTGGAACAATATGATCATGTGCACATTCTTACCAGTGCTCACTAGTCCCGTCATGCAGACAAAGTGGATAATTAAAGGCAGATGCAAGTATCTACCACTGTACAAGAAGCCCATTATCTAAATAGGATGGAAAGCAACTATATACAAGAAAAAAAAAATTGATGTGTATCAATCCTGCTATCAAACTAGGGCGGAAAAATATGACTAGAGTCAAATTAATGTGGTTGATTTGAAGGCATGTGATACAAATATAGTGGAAATATGGAAAATGAAAATTCTTACTTGTAAATATGAAGTGCACCAGTCAAATATGGTGCCTACTAGAACAAGACTCGTTTATATATCCCGTCACATGAGAACTGCCAGTATCCACTAGAAACCTATGGAGGACCGAAGCAGGAACAAACTCATACTCCAACATCGGAATGGGCCTTCATACCTGTTCCATCCAAAAATGTATATCATCACATCCTAGAAATGATGGAAGACCAAATGTCCATTTCAGACCATATCCTCCAAATATGTCAAGGCGTCATTACATCGGCATAAAAGTAGAGGAATCAGGCCCATGACCCGGTTTCCTCGAATGTAATTACTCATCCACAAGATACGTTGGTTTCATTGGGGATTTATGGATCCCTACTCTAGTCTAGGAGGGTCGATGGTAATATACCATGATACAGAGACAACTTAATTAGGAACAAATAACCATTCCAACAGGAAGATTCCAGTCTAACATGGTTTCCACTCTAGGGTAGGTATTTATCCCTTACAAAACTCAATATGTTCGTCGGTGTATCCTGGATGTGTTGTGGGAAACAACAAAATAAGAACTTGTATATGAAGATCGTTACCAACATCAGATGGCCATGGTGTCTCATAAAAGAGTGGCCAAAGAAGAAATGCTTCAAAGGAAACTAGAAAATGAACATAATATTCATGATTCTGTTCTATTAGAATCTATATTTCTTGACATAATCAAGCATATATCAATAGAGTCTCAAGATCATGTCAGTCCATTTCCAAATTATGGAAGTGTCAAAAGTAATTTCGAAGGAACTCCCCGCAATGTTGCTACCAACAGCTTTAAAGTCCCCCCCAGAGAACCCATGAAGGCTTACTCTGTGGACCTATAATGATCAATCATGAAATCATATCCCCTAATATGTGTTAGAGTAGCCCTCCTTTTGACTAGAAGATCCAAAAATAAAAAGTCCCTCCCCTTGTTGTTGTTTTCCCTGATGGTCCTCCCCAAGGTATACGCTATAGATATGTTTGTCCTTGTAGTTGGATGTCAAGCCATGATGGTAGTCCTCATTGTGATGGAAGCCACTGCAAAGGCCCACCCCGCAATGGCAGATGATGTGAAGGCCCTATCCATAGAAACATCAAGCAATGAGAAGGTCCTCCCCTCATTGCAGTACATCCTGAAGGCCCTCCCCGCAATGGCAACTGCTGTGAAGGCCCTCTCCATAGCAAAATCATGAAATGAGAAGGTCCTCCCCTCATTGTAGTACATCCTGAATGCCCTCCCTAGAATGTACAGTGCAGAAAGTCTCCCTGCAGTCAGATATAAAGTTGTGATAGTAGTGCTCATCGTTATAGCATTAATTGAGTATGTCATCCCCTTAAGGACATCAAGCAGCAAAAAGGTTATCCTCATGTTGTAGCTCTCCCTGGAGGTCCTCTGTATAGTATACACCATAGAGACATTCCCCGTAGTCAGAAATCAAGTTACAATGGTATCCATCTCCACTGCAGTATTGATTATGAAGGTCCTCCCCACAATCAAAATTCACACTGGAAAGAAGGTCCTCCCCTTACCAGGGAAAATTTGAGAAAGCCCACCTATGCTGAGGCACTCGGAAAGACGGAGTTAGTCATGTAAGACACTCTGTTAATGACAAATGATATCCTCTCACAACCTAAAGATGGCCTGGGGCCATGATCATCTTCCGAACCACCCCCGTATCACTCGCACATCAATGGGGATCCTGCCAGCCCCAATGCTCAAAAAAACATTAAAGAGAATTCAAGTTGGGTAGACCAAGCGGAGGAGTATCCAAAAGATAAATAGTAGGATATGTTACTCCGGAGAAGAAAACTAGCTAGGGAAGACATACCAGTGATGTATTGGCCCCCATACACTTATTAGTTTTATATACCAAGGGAGTTTTCTTAGGAATGTACACATAACATTCGCCTAAATATACAGACAAATCTCCACCAAATAAATCAAAAATTATTACCATATGAGGGATATGAAGACCATGCCAGCATACTAGGAGAGATTCTCCATCTAATCGATTTGGAATATCTCATGTCTACACAACAACCATAATCAGAGAGGTGAAGGAAAGATGTTGAATTTTCCTACCTCCACGCACTACACAAGTTACGCTGCCTTATCAGTGATTCCCCATATGATGTTCACATTCGGGTATGGGGAGATCATGCAACTCCACACTTCACCCCATGTCTCATCCACCAAAACTCACAGGAAGAGACATCTTTCAATTTAATTCCCCAAAGGAATCAATCAAATGGAATCCCTTCTCAGGAAATGTGGAATGTTCAACAAGAACCGGCCTTGAGTAAGTCACAAAAGTGTCAGGCCTGACAAGAGCAATCTATCAAGAAACTTCTGATCCAGGAAACCAAAAACATCATGTAGGATTTTTGCCTAAGGAATGAAAACCAATGAGAAACACTCATATTCTCAATGAAAAAAACCCTGTGAAAATACAATTCCATACTTGCCTCACACCCATGTGGTAGTGTGTGAAATAAAGAAGGCGACAATAGCAACAACAACTGTCGAAATATAGGATCACCCCATCCTATAGGTATGGGGGAATTTTTAACTCAAAATTACCCTTTAAGACAAATGAATCAAGGCCATAGAAAATCAATAGAAGAACAGGATCAACCCCATCTCACAGGGCTGAGTACATTTTTACCACAAATTCCTGTATAGAGGATGTATGTCTTCTCTCATTTGGGAAGAACGATGAGCAGATAAGTCACCTGTTTAGTCTTTTCTAGTGGTTCATACCCCCTGGGACGAAGGCATATTGCAAGGTTAGATTAGGGATCACGTTGGGTATCTCTTCGCCACGAAACCCTATGAATACCATAGAACGGTAGGAGAAAGTTAAACAAAGAATGAAAAAATATATCCTACCATTCGTCACTAGGTACACCACCCCCAATATGGTATGCATCAGTGAACATGGTGGACGCCAGTCCCTCAAACCTCATAGGAAATTATAAAAATGAAGAGGATGCTAGAGAACATTTTTCCCTCCTAGAGATATTCCGCACCGAGCCTAAGGGTGTGCATACCCAGAACCAGAGAGCTTCCCTAAATTTGGGTGCACCCTCAGAAAACCCATCACTACCTCCCTCACAAATCCCCATTAAGAAGAAGAATAAATCCAAGTTCATATATGACCCTTCTCCTCCCCCTCGAGAAAAGGGGTCTATCATGCTCAGGGAATAATTCTCCAAGTAAGAGGAATAAATGAAAGAGCTCGGAATACTAAATGATGAGCTGAATCAAGGAGGCTATGTTTTTTGTCATGTTCCTTAAGAAGAACATCAATAGGTGCTTCTAGAATTGGTGCCTCTACCACAGACACTCATCCCGGTAAATGAAACCAGGCTCGGATGTGCATCCAATCCAGCACTGATACCATTAGTCTACTTGAATCTGGCCTAAAAAGTATATCAAGGCTTCCCTCTACTAGACAAACAGCTAGATCACATTTATGAGAACCCACAGAGGATTCCCCTAGTTGGGTATCGACCCCAAATTGCAATAATACCAACACGCCTAATTTTTTCCCTACTTCACCCACCCAAGATCAAATTGGGTTGGATATGCATTAAGGGATATTTACTACCATCGAGAAATTGAAACCTTAAATATAATCCATAGAAGGGTGGATCGCTCTGATATAACTAAAATGAAAACCTTACCCTGATTGGGTGAGAAACCTTCCACCACTTCTAAACTTTGGGAACCCCATATTCCCAGTGTTCAATGGTTCAAGAGACTCATAACAATATATAATGCACAATGAATCTTACTGTGACCCCATGATGGGAACCCTAGAGAAACAAGAATTAGTGAAACTCAGGTGCTTCGTGCAAACTCTGTAGGTTTTAGCCTTTGTGTTGTATACTAGTTTTCCAGCTAACTCAATCATGGGCTGGGAGGACCTCCGGTGGTAGTTTCTCTTATAGTTAAGTTATACATTGCCTAAGACAACAGTCAGTGATCTCATTAAATGTAATCAATGATTCAATGAAAGAGATTAAGGCTTCTTCAATAAATATAAATTCTTCACTTAATCTCTAAACCAACCACTCCCCCAGGATGAAATGATCTCTAAGTGCGTCGATAATATCCATGAGGAATTGTGTATGTCACTCATCCAAGAGAATTACATAAGTGGGTTCCTATATTTCTTTGTAATTTTCCAAAGGATATAAGACTTCTTGCAGTGTACCAATATCAAGTCCCGAGTGGTCCCATCTTCCCCATGAAAAATAAGAGGAAAAGATGAAGCAGCCTTTGTCATGCTTCAGTCACCCCCAGCACCACCTCCAATTGCGAGGCCTCCACCAAACAATGCTGGACCCCCCTGGAAGAAAAGATGAACCCACACCTCATCAACGTGAGCGAAGGGGTTCCAAATTAAATCAGTTTGAGGAACTAACAAATAAATTCTAATAATTCCAAGATGACCAAGAAAATGGATACTTCATAGCCGCCATGAATTGCAACATACTCTGGCTACCATAGATAAAGTGAGAAGATGAAGTGGGACTCGATGACCATCCAAATTATTGTCCCTACCACCGGATACTGGGACACACCATCGAGGAGTGATTTTTATGCAAGTTTATAATAAAAAATATGGTGGATTATAGACAAGTCAAGGTAGGTTCACCACCAGCAAAAGTGGTATATATTTCCACCTTAGACCCAAGTGAGGAAGATGAGTGGAAAACTGTCACTATCAAAAAGGAGAACAATTTTGATAGTTGGATGGCTTGAAAAATAGTTAATCGATCTCATGGAATCCTCTAGGCTTATTTGAAGCAACCAACTATGCCCCCAATAGTTCCTGATGCAACACAACCACTGTCATACGCCCCACAACCCTCCAAGGGCCAGCCATACAGAAGATGGTTCTATCAGAATGGCATAAAGCAGGAGTAATAAGATGAACCTATACTAAGACCAAATTCAAAATTGACACTTTAGGAATTCATTCTAGAAGAATTCAAAGCATTTTCATAGCCCCTAAAAATGGTACAATGTGTACCACCCTTCAAAACTAAACCATCAGAAGAAGAAAATCAGATAGAATCATTATCAGAATAAGAACTGATCTTCACCTCCATTAATGTTACTCACTTAATGGACCCCTTCTATAATGGTGATTATTTCTATGAACCCAAATTCCTTGTTTCAAAACAGATATCCAGAGGAAGAGGACGCAGAGGCCAAGGGTTTCCAGGAAGGCATGGTAATGGAAGGAGTAAAATCTTTGGCCACACCTTAACTATAACCATTAATGTTGTGGAAACTCATAGAAAGACCCTCCAACAGATAGAATAAGAACCATAGTGTTTCTCTAACCGTACCATAATAAATTCTTTCCCAATTGTCTTGGAGTATCCATCGAAGGAATAACAGATGTATAATCACCCAAAGTATATAGTCCAACGAGTCCGACCAAATCCAATGTAAAAGGGTGCACTATCAGTTCTCATCATAGAGGTTGGAACGTCCACCTCTAGGGATCATGTCCCTAAAATACCATTGAAAGAGCATCCCCAAGCTGGGAAGAACCAACCTTTAGAGTAGAAATATGATATTATACAACATCTATCCTCAATATCAGCAAATTTATCAATCCTAGATGCATTGAATCTATCATTAGACCTTAAATATGCACTCATCAAACCATTAATAACTCCCCAATAATTTGAGGCTGAAGTAGGAGATGCTGAATTCTATTAGACAGATACAAACCCAGAAGAATTACATGTTGTCATCTCCTTCACATATCTGTATTAAGACTCCATCATGTAGGGACACATCAAACCCTTATATTTGTCTGGCAAGATAAATGGCATTGATGTCTGAAAAAATTTCATTGGAAATGGCTCTGGAGTTAACCTACTCCCACTGTGAACACTTTTCCAGTTGGTCTATGATGAGGACAGTCTGACACCCTATAATAAAAATCTATTAGGATATGAAAAAATTGAGAATAATCTGTTTGTATGAATCCAGAATGAAACATGGCTTGGTGACCTCATGTCTGATTCTATGGCTCTAGTAGTGCGAAAAAATATGGCCTTTAACGTCCTATTGGGGAGGCCCTGACTGCATCAGTATGTTGCATTCACTTCAGCATACTATAAATAAATAAAATATTGTGCTATGGGGGAAAATGGTACATTTCATGCTGATAACTTTCTATTCTAATCCTGCATGTATCATTACATCGATGTGGGGTTCTATGAATCTAAATAGAAGCGATCTTTGGATGATGACATTGATTGGATAACCACCCCAAATGTATTCGAAATGGCTCCCGCTGATCCCCTCAAACAGTTTGGGGAAGAGTATGTATTACCCCTAAATAATTTTGAGTGCATAAGTTCACGATCAGATGCATAATCATCCAGTTTCATGATCTCTATTGTGGCTGTTGAGTCTAAGGACACTAAAAAGCATACAAAACCCCATGATGATGGTGAGTGATCAAGATGAAAATGATCCCATCCCATCCTGGGGGCTCCAGACAGTTCCTTCCTTACTCACTAAGGTATAAGAATATGTCCTATCACTAAAATAAACTGATGTCACTCCACCCCATTCCATCCACTTCAAAAAAATTCCCTTTATTTAGTCAGGGAAATAAGAGCTCTTTCAATTTCTTAAAATCAGAGTTGTGATTCCTCTCCCAATGTTGGAGAATTAATCTTGAGAATAATCTATCCATCAGAAGAGGAAGAATATTATTAAGAGGATGAAGAAGAATAAGAAGAAGAATATCTCAAAGATTCCCCTCCTACATTCAAAGAAGGTGTATCCACCCCAATCGATGAACTTAGGGAGATAAAACTAGTTTCCAAAGATGACCTGTGACCCACTCCGATTATTGTAGCTATGCATTTCAAGGAGAAATAGGAATATACCTCCTTAAATAGTAATCAATATTTTTTCCTTTAACTACACAAAAAGTTTAGACCTTGATTCAGAGGTCTCCAATCATCAACTTGGCCTTCCAGAAGACCATCGTGGTAACAAGCAGGATGCCAGAAGAACCCACCCTACACATGATGGAAAAATAGAGGATTTCTTGGTCCCAATCACAGAATTGATGATCAATGAAACTAACGAATATGAGGCCCTCTCTTTCATGGATGGATACTATGGATAAAACCATATATTAATGTCCTAAGAAGATAAAGAATCCACGGACTTTAGGGACCTCCAAGGATCATTCTACAACAATGTGATTCCCATCGATCTTAAAAATGTTAGTGTCAAATATCAGTGCACCATGCATCACATTTTCAATCTCTTCCAGGGAAAATTCATCGAGTGTTACATCAAAGAGATGGTGGTTAAATAAAGATAGCGCTTGAACCACCTGACAGATCTTTAAACTATCTTTAATAAATTGTGATATAACAGTATAAAGATGAATCCCCTAAAGTATGCTTTAGGAATTACCTTTGGGATATTCCTCGGCTTCATCATATTCTATCGTGGCATCTAAGTCGAGCCTGAGAAGAAAAAAATCCACCCTCATCATGTCACCACCTCACAACCTCACTGAGTTGAGGTGTCTCTAGGGGCACCTGGATACATTTGACACTACATAGCCAATCATGTAGGTAAGTGATTTCATTTTACTAGGTTTCTGAAGAAAGGGGTCACATACCAATTATATAATGATAGTCAACAAGAATTTGAAAATATTAAATGGTATCTCTTTAGACCACCAGTGCTAAAGCCTCCAGTTGAGGGAAAACCACTCATTCTATATGTGACTGACTTGGAATAGTCACTATGTGATTTCCTCACATAGAATAATGATTTCGAAAGTGATAATAGTCTATATAATCTCATCAGAACAATGAATGATGTTGAGACTCGATCGATATTAAAATATCAAAAAGAGATGCCTAGCCCTAATCATTGCAGTTTAGAATCTCATGTATTACCTCAGCACCAAAAGGTATATATAGTCTCCCACATCAACTTTCTCAAGTATATCCTCAGTCATTCTATGTTAACTAGACACCTTTCATAGTTTTCAGTCATCCTATAGTAGTTTGACATATGATACATGACGCAAAATTCGATTAAAGGTTAGGTGTTAGAAGATTTAATGGAAGAGCACCCCTTGGCAGAGATGACCCCATTGGATACTAAACTTTCTAATGAAAAAGTATTCTCCATACAAGAAGGCTCCCGGGCATGGGAAATGTACTTCGATGGTTCCTCCAGAAGCCTGGTAGGGAAAAGGATGCAATACCCCATGTTCATCAAAGTGGGGCTGGCAGTTATACTTGTATCTCTAGAAAAGGATTTCTTACCTTACTCCTTCCTAATTTCAGAGGGGTTCACATATAAAGAAGTAGAATACCAGGCCCTCATTGAAGGCCTGAAGCTGGCACTTCATACACAAGCCATGTGCCTAAATATTAAAGGTGATTCATATATGGTCATCAAGAATTTCAATGGTGACTATGCCATTAAGAAAGAAGTATTGGTTCCTTTGATGAACCATGTGAGAGAGCTTATGGAAGAATTCCCATAAAACCCAACACAAAATTATGTACCCTAGTCACAAAATTCTTAAGTTGATGCCTTATAAAATGCAGCCACAACCCTAGATGATCCAAACTAGGATGAAACAGTCCTCAAATTTGTCCATCATTGGATGATCTTGTCGTTCATTCCGAACAACACATAAGAAATCTATGATATTAGACCCGTTCCTGAGCCTTATGGTCACACCACCATCTGGATGACTCCCACTAAAAATTACATCTGGAGGGGGGAACTCCCATAGGATTGGGAAAAAATATAACTAATCTGGAGGCGGGAAATCAGTTTTGTTTTGTATGATGGCACAAACCAAGAAAAGTTTCTCTAAAAGAGAGGCCTTGATGGAGTCCTTCTCAGGTGCATTGATGGTGAAGAGACTATTGTCATCATGAAAAAAGTGCATGCTAAAACTTATGGAGCACACCAATCAGTAGCTGAGCTCTCTCATCAAACTAAAATCCTCAGATACTATTGGCCCACTATGATATAGTATTGTGACACATTCACTAAGAAATGTCATTCCTGCAAAGTTCATGCCAATTTCATTCACCACCCCTTAGATTTTCTTTACACAACTAAGTACTCTAGGCCATTTTCCATATAGGGGATGGATTTCATGGGACCATATCCTCCCACCACAGCTAGAAAACTCATGTTCATTCTCATAGAAACCGACTTCTTCTCCAAATGGGCTGAAGTTTTACCCCTTAAAGAGGCTGGTGAAATAAGCATTGTTAGATTTTGGAAAGACAACATCATTACTAGATTTTGTTTCCCTCATAAAATACTAATGGAAAATGGTGATAAATTATGCTTTGCTGAGTTGGAAAAGTTATAACAGGAGTACGGAATCAAATCCAACCATTTATCCCACTACCATGCAGTGCCCAATGGACAGATATAGGCTTTCAAAAATACTGTATCCAATATAATCTTGAAGATGGTAGAAAAAATACAAGAAATGGTGGCCAGAAAAGCTCATTCATGCTCTATGGGCTTACCATACCATAGCCCGCACTACCACCCAGGAAACCTCATACTCACTAATATATGGGATAGAGGCAGTTTTTCCCATTGAATTCCAAATTTCATCACTCTATGTTTCCATTTTTGAACAATTTTCTACAAATGAGCAAACCACAAATACAAAAATGGGTTATTTCCATAGTTCCAAAACCATGGAAATAGGGCCCAAAACCATGGTCATAGGCTATAGCCATGGTTTTTCCCAATCATGGGTGTTATCATCATGGTAGTAGGGTCTGACCTATGGCCACAATTTTAACCATGGAAATAGGTGGCCTATTGCCACAGTTTTCAAAACTATGGAAATCGGTGTCTCTATTGTCAATCGTGGAAGTTGAACTATGGACACAGTTTTAACCATGGAAATAGTTGGCCTATTTCCATGGTTTTAACCATGGATATAGCCCTAAAAACCATGGAAATATCCTAAAAATAATGTGTGCCTTGCCGGATTCGATCCCTGCACCTTCACTTCAAGTTTCAACGCCCTAACCACTACACCACCAAGGCCTTCGTGTGTACAGATATATATATATATATATATATATATATATATTATGTTATATATATTATTAAAAACCATGGAAATTGCCTAAAAACTATGGAAATAGTTCTTCCCGCCATTTTTTATAGGAAATTGTTTCTCCCACACAGGGGTAGGAGATCTATAGCCACATTTTTCAAAAACATGGCTATAGTCCATGGAAAAATAACCTAAAGACATGGTTTTAAAACCATGGCTATAGGTCTGTGGCAGTAGCCTGTTTTTTTAGTTGTGATCTCAAAAAAAATTTGATGAGATGGAACGATTTGATGAAATAATATTATAAACTCTACACCATTTAGAAGTCTATAAAAATATAATCTCACAAGCCTTCAACAAAAAGTATCACCTTTGGTCTATCCTCGAAGGATAGATCATATTGGTCTTTAGAACCTTGATGATAGTTTGGAAGAAACCCCTAAATCTTGAGACAAAATGGGAGGGACCATATATCATACATAAGATCTACTCTAATGGAGTATATTCCTTGATATCTGTTGATGGACACCTCATCACAACTCCCACCAATGTATGGTTTTTGATTAAATACTTCACGTAATAGCAACATATACATCTTAGATGCATGACGTTAAACTATACAGAGACATATTCATCCTAATTTCACAATGATGAACTTCATGATAGATTTTTCCCCACTGCATAACGTTAAACTGCATGGTAGTTATTGTGTTATGTCTAGAAAGTCATTTCATATAAGTCAAATTTATACGAGTAAAAGGTAGAAATACCCACTCCCTTTCCAGTGAAAATGTCAGACCAAGACAGGGAGGGGGCAACATAACTATGTGTGGATTGATTTCTTTCCTTGTAGGACATGTAGTGATGCTCAGAACCTACATCCTATATCATCAACCATCAATATAGAAAATTCCCCCTCCTCCCTCAATACTGCAAATCCCCCTTCCCTATGTATAGATCAGACCTATAAGGAGGAGACCTTTAGAACTACGTATGTCTTGATTCCTATTTTGATGAGATAAATAGTGACACTTTGACCCCAGATCTTTGTCTAGTCACCAGTAAAAAGAATGCCCCTTCCCCGTGTGTATGGGCTAGACCTGTGCAGGGAAGTTCTTTTTAGAACTATGTGTGGCTTGATACCTACCATCACAGGATATGTAGTGACACCCAGATTTTACAACATGGTCCAACCAATAGTCAAGAAAATTCCCTATTATTTCCCTCCCTAGGGACCATACCTCTGTAGGGATCTCCTAAAACTATATACGTCTTGATTCATATCTCAATGGGATATATAGGTACACCTCAACTAAATGGTCCTGGCCCAACCACCACACTGTGTGAAATGTCTCTGTTATATCCGTCATTTCTTTTACAACAGTAGGGGGATATTTTTCACTCTTTTTTTATCACACCAAGTATAAATCATGTGAGTTTAGGAATGATGGTAAGGAATTCCCTCCATAGACAATGCATAAAGGGATATAACGAACCTGTCAGTCATAGAGGATGAAACTGACATACCCCCCCCCCCCCTCGTGTATGGATTGAACCTTTATAGGGAAGGTAATTTACAGAACTACATGTGTCTTGATTCTCATTTAGAAATGGGATACGTAGTGACAACATGATTCTATAACCTGGTCCAGCCACCAACATCAGATAAAAATACCCTTCTTCCTTATACACAGGCCTGACTAGTGAAAGGGAATATGTTCTTTCAGACTATGTATGGCTTGATTCATACCCTTGTAGGATATGTAGTGACATTGATATTCTACATCCTAGTCCATCCACTATCCCAAATTTGATATCTCCCTTTTCTCTACATATAGTTCATACCTGCATAGAAGAGTCCCAATAAAGTCCTCACCATACTACGTCAAACTACAAAACATCTCAAGAGCTTCGTGTGACTTGATTTTTGGCATAATGAGATAGTTGGTGACACTCAATCGTAAAGATCTAAGTTGTTTTGCATAGAATAAAATAACATGGCCCCAATTTCCAACGCATGACATACCATCCTATGAAGGAGATAATTTTAACTCATATGTAAAAAAGGTACCAAATGAATATTCCCCCTATAGGTATGAGCCAGATCCGTGTGGGTAATTTTATATTTCATGGCCAATCACAGTCTGAGTATTTCCTACATACCCAGGCACACATTTTCCATTTACTAGACTCCATGACTTAAGAAATCTTGGATCTTCATGATCATCCAATTCCATCAGAGATGGAAGGAAAGTGTCCTACATATATCTTTGTTTAATAATGCACATCATGCCCTGATGGATCTCTATATGTTTCCAACAAAATGGCCACCAACTAAAGGAAAAGTTTTCATTAGGAGAGTCATTTCCTACCCCCATACGCCAAATGGATTCCAAGCCCCATGCCATTCCTCATGGTCTGAGGGCCCCTAGGACTATGGTTTACCCTTTATACCATCATTAATTCAAGTTTATGATAGAATATCCCAACCATGATCAATCCATTGTTATTTATGGTATTTGTGAAAAACTTTACCTACAATACGACAGTAAAATGTGTTTCCAACATCCTTATTGCACGACGTTAAACTGCAAGGCCAGAAGTGTCCCAGCTGCACGACATTAAACTACACCGCACAATGGAAATAAATAGATTCTTACCTTGGCTTGTCCTCACCAAATAAAATTCATTTCCTTATTTCATGTGGGCTAGACCTTTGAAATGAATGTTCATTGGGAATCCTTCATGACTCGATTTCTCCCTAATGAGATGCATGGGGATTCTTGAATCCTATTATCTGGTCTCATCCATAGAAATTATTAGAAATTTCCCATTCTTTGGGAACAAATTGTGTCAAATAATAGAATCCCTAGACAAGTCCAATTTACAGGGATACTCAAGTGAAATCATATTTACCTTCTTTCATGTAGGGATTACTCAACGTTCACCCCACATTATGATAAATTGTGTGAAATTCATCCTTGATGAAAGATTTTAATCTTCACCATGTTGTTCTAAGAATAAAATTCTCCCTTCCAATGATTATTCCATTCTTATTTAGGGAACCAAAATCCTTTTCATCATTTATTTCTGACACCAAACATATCTCACATGGGCTTAGGAACATCAGTAGGGAATCCACCATTGCATTATGGAAAATCAACCCAGGATTTTGGTCCTATCAGCACGGCCCTAAAATTCATTTTATAGTTCCCTTCCCCATAATAAGGAACACCTAGTCTTAACTGTATGAAATTAAACTACAGGGTACTCCAAAGATGGAATAGATGCCTCACCCTATATATGAGCCAGATCTATATAGGGGATTACTTGATCGCATGGGTTAATCACAGCCCAGATGCTTCTAATGTATCTGGATACACTCCTGGTACACATAAAACTCCTTATATTGAGAAATCTTGGATCCCCATAATCTTCCATGGACATTAGAGATGGAAGGCCCTTGTCTTGTGGACACCTTTGTTTGACTATGAACATCATGCCCCAATGGATCTGCATATATTTCCTATAAAACATCCATTAAGAAAAGGTAAATTATTCCTTAGGAGAGTCCATTCCTACCTATGTATGCCTAATGGATCTCGTGCCCCATGACATTCCTCCTGATTCAAGAACCCTCAAAGTCATGGTTTACATTCTCTTTCCTACCCACGTCCTGGATATGTTAGAACATCCGGGATTGATTTACCTCTTGTTACACAAGGATTCTGCAAAATAATTATTCCCCATCCATATGAGTGAACATAATCCGCATATGGGAAAAAAATATTCCCCCACTTTTTTCTGAGTTTCTCAGTGAAGTTCAACCTGAAATTCTACCCTTAAAGTTTAATCCCAGCCTCTTTCATAATCCATACTCAGTGTTCAGAAGGTCCTAAATCCCCATAATCCTCCATGACCATCTGATATATAATAAAAGTTTCTTATGGACACCCTTGTTTGACTATACACATCATTCCCCTATGGCTCTGCATATATTTTCTACAAAAGGGCCATCAACCAAAAGAAAAGTCCATCTTTAGGAGATCCCTTTCCTGTTTTTGTATACCCGTTTGACATTTATGTCCTGTACCGACCTGATATTTTGAATAATATTTTGTTTATAGAAAATATATGTCTTAATATGTCATAATAAATAAAAATATATAAGTATAAATGAAATTTGACCATTGGGTTTTGACCGTTATATAACCATTGGTCAATATGAGTGTTGGAAATAATAATAATTTTTTAATGTGATAATTTTTTATTAAATTATAAATAATAATGGATAATTAATGTATAAAGAAGATTTGATGGCCTCATCCAGTTGACTTGGGACATATGAAGCCCATCTATCAGAGCTTGTGAAGGAGGTAGCATCACTGGGCTTTATTCTAGACCAATCCCAAGTCGAGCATCAACATGTTAAGCTTGAATGTAATCACCTTTAAGAGAAGTTCAAGATGATAGAAATCACCACTTAGGAAATGTTATTCAAGCCTCCCCAAGATTTTATCCCCATTTCACACCTTACTCTTAGGTTATATTAAGGTTTTATAAGGGGATATGTAATGAGGCCTTAGATACATTGTGTAATCCTTTTGTATGAATAAAATTGTTTTTTATTATTATGGTAAAAATTTTGGATTTCAAATGTAAAAATAAAAATAGGATAAATTTTTTGAAGTTTCATATTATTGATCAATATTGAAAAAAATAGAGTATTTTAAAATATTTTTTATACTTCAAATAATTAATAATGTGATATGATTTTCAAAAAATAGACATATATAGTTATGATCAGTAATAAATTTAGAGTATAGTAAGATCATCTTAATTTTTGGTCAATATTAAATTATGAATAGTAATATTACCCTTATAAATAGTAATGTGACCGATGGAATAGTAATGTAACACCCTAATATTTCATAGTATGTTTTTTTCTTTAAAGTAATTCAACAGCTTACGCAACACGCAACACCGAGTTTGAGTGCACCATGATTTACCAAACTAGCTGTTCAGAAAGATTTATGAATAGTATAAAATGAAATTTGAATTTTATATACTCCATATAATTTTAGAATACATATTATGTGTTTCTTAGACAAAATATAAGAACAAATTCATTTTTTCAGATAAAAGAAGTATTTTTCAAAAAATGAAATTTTACCACCTTTTAATGGAAAGCCCTTTTTAAAACCAATATTTGACACTTTTATATATTCATTTTAATGAAATTAAATTTTTCATTAGAATCGGGAAATAAAAAATTATTATTGATAAATTTTTGGTACTTTTCTAATAACTTCCAAATTTTGATGAATACTGAAAAATACAAAATTTTAATTGAATGCAACTTTTTTAATTGAAATAATTTATAATGTTAAATTGTGAAATTGAATTGTTTTTAAGTATAGTTAGATTATATTTTTACCATTTAATACAATGTAGGTCATTATAAGTAATTTCACATTTAAATTTGAGATAAACACATGTCAATCTTTGGATATTTTTTACTTTTTAAAAAACACGCTTTTTGGTTTTGACAATGGGAATTAATTTTAAATTAATTAATGAAATTTATATGTTTTTAATTTGGTAAATTAGAATTAATTTTTGAATTCTTAATATCAAAATTAACTTAGGGTGAATTTTTGGTATTTTTCTTAAAAAATTCAATTTTTTATGAATAATGAAAAGCACTACGTTAGTGTTTAAAATAGATTTTTTATCTAGATAATTATTTTATTTAGTTATTTTAAGTCAAAAATAGATACTTAATACCGATATATGTTCAATTTAATTCGTTGGATTCATTTCATAATAATTTTAGATATATATAATTTTATTGAACTTTTAACCGCCTTTTACCCACCTTCTAGGAGCATTTGAAAATTTTCATAAAACATAATTTTACCGATTCTGTGAGATGAATTTAAAAAATCAGAGAGACACGGTTAACATCAGTAAGTAAAATTCAGTTCTATAATATGAATTTTTTTTTTGGTGAATAGTAACTTTTGACTTTTATTCCCATAGTTAAAAGTAAATAGGGTAATTAAGGGTAAAAATGATATTATAATTACCATAAAACATATCCTAATTCTATTGGATAAGTTTAATTCGACCAAAAACAGCCTTAGAAATAAAATATTATCCTCTTTGGTCCACTTATATTATATTAGGACATTTATTATTATTTTATTTAAAGAATAGTTAAGTGTTAAATTCAATGTTTAAAAACTAAACCATTTTTAATATATGGTTACACATAAGATAAATTAGACTATAAAAATATCTATTAGAAATATAAAAATATTTCCTAAATAATGGTATTTTATTTATAATTTTTATACATTAAATAATTTAATTTATAAATGACACAATGATGGTGCATCAATTACCTTATTAATGAAATATTAAAATTATTGATATTTTAAATATCCAAATAAATATAAAATGAGAATTATGATGAATTAAAATAATTTTCTAGATTCATATGATATGTTAGGGTTTATTAAATAAATTTTATTCAAAGTGACAAAGTTTTTATGGCTTTCAAAAAAATCAAATACTAAATAGTGTCGAAATTGACATAATTGAGTTGTTAAAACAAATACAATAAAATTAATTGATATAATTTTTCTAAAATATATGTTTCGGGAAAAGGACTTATATAAGGTTATATATTTTAATAATGAACCACTTGGGGTTCTCTTGGCTTGTTACAGTATGTTTATTAACCATATAATATAAAAATACAAAGAGACATGGTAAATGTCAAACTATTTAACTAAGAGTTAAATCTAAAAGATAAGGTTAATATGGTGACCTAAACGTATCTAAAACCTATTGGTTGAGATTTTTTCGACCCATACCTACCATATCCTCTACAAAATCATTTTTTATCCATTAGAAATCGAAAATTATTTTATTATAAAATAATATTTCAAGCTTTTCCTAAAGTGACTCTCACCTCCCTTATAAAAGGGAACTTCCCCTTCTCTTAATTTCACACCTCCAAAGACATTTGGATAGGACAACCCCTGCCCAAATATTTTCCCAACTTACCTCCCTTAATCCTAGAGGCCTTACTTTGGTCAGAAAGCCAACCTAAGGAGCCCTTTTAATCAAATCAAAATGAAGAACCCAAAGAAGAGGTAAATATTTCATCACCTCTTTCAAGTTATTTTCTTATTCCACTTCCACTTTATTTGTTTTTCCCATTCTTAAATAATAACTCATGCTTCTTATATATACTTTTATGTTATTATAAAAATGTTACAACCATATTCAGTATTCAATCCATCATATGAAAGAAAAAGTCACCATACGTACGTACGTACGGCTTACCGTCTCCACATCGTGGTGTAGTTTGTTATTCAAACAATTCAGTATTTGTATGGGTATAATAACGAGTATAAATGATATAAATAATAAATATAACATGTTAATTATTATTTATATATGATATACCATCCAATTACATACCATTACACCATCAATATAATGATATTTTCGCTCCTGCGTACGTATGGATTACCGTCTCCACAAACGCTTTGAGATTCATTCCCCATCATAATCATTAAATAATAATTTTAATTTTATGATTAAAAATAATGTTTAAGATATTAATATCATTCTGTATATGAATAAAATACATCCTATACATAAAAAACATGACTTACGTAACAAACCATATAAAGGAAAATGAATCAGTTAACAACCAAAACAATGATACTGCTGAAGTTTCATTAACAAATAAATATTAGAAGATCATATATAATATAATATTTATATATTTGGTTCTTTTATAATTTAATAACAATTATTTCACCATTATAAAGGAGGCTAACCTACCCTATACTAAGGAAAAGTACAAGGTGAGGGGTTTTCATCTCACTTTTATTCCCATGAGATTCATGTAATATTTTCCACTATTACCTTTTGTGTGGTGTATGTACTGCTCATGATTGTATTGTTTGGGTAATATAATTTAATTTATGGCTATATACATTATAATTGGATGATACTTCTTCCATGGGGTGTATGTTTCCTAAGATACCGAATCGGTAAGGGAATTTCAATTTTCGATTTCCACTCATTCGGTTTTATGCAAACTTCATTGATTACTATACTACAAGATTATATGTAAAATCACTATTTATTTACTTATGTAGTAATTTACACTCCCCTTTTCATTGATATACATTTACTACACATAATCAATCCATTTATAAATTATCAATTCATCGATATAAACTTGATAAGAGTAATTTTATCTGAATTTCTATTCATTGAGTTAAACATCCAAGTCATTAGTGTTGTTTTTACAAGAATTTTGGTGAATATCCTCTGATTTATTTACACTGAATATCCAATCATATTGTGTGTATTTATATTTGTCACTAATAATTATTTCATTGATTTATCCTTAACCTAAGGATTCGGTCTTTATAAAGGAATTCATCTCAACTTACATTCCATCGAGACTTCTTTGTTGATATGAGCCAATTTACTTTTATTTGGTGTATATACTGTACTTTGACATAGTATATCATGAATCCCTTTATTCTCAAAATATTATAAAGTTTTGATTTCCCCAATTATTTTTATTCAAGCGTCTCTCATTTGGTTAGGAACTCTAACGAAAATATCATTTTAAATATTTTAAAAATTTATTCTTATAAAACTTTCTTATTAATGTCTATGTTTTCAAAATGGTTTTAAGGATTTATTTATATAGACATGAATGTTTCAAAATTCTAATTCCTTTCAAAAGTTTCAAAGAGTTAAGGGACACTTTGACTCAAAACCATCTGTTAATGGACTTCCTTTATAAATTATGTGACTTTTAAATGATTTCATGAAAAAGAGATATTTCTCTCAAAGATTTTTATAGATCATTTTCATGTATGTCAACATCCTTTACGGGATATTATTCTGGATCGAGTTTGATTTATTATGATACAAATATTCCATATTTTATTGAAGGTTTTGTGATATGTTTGACTGTGGATGTGTTATTTTTATACCATTCATTGTTTATGGATAAAGTATTGACATTTCGTATGCTAGTTTTAATACGAATGTTTATGTTATGTTTAAACCTTTTCATATGAGGAATGAATTGGACTTAGTAAGTGATGGGTGGAGCCTACTATAGGTCATCTATGCAATGGTAGGTCTCATGAGACAAACTAGTGTCTTAGCACAAGGCCTTGACAAAATAATATTTGTAGTCTTGGAACAAGGCCTTGACTATGGGGTTATGTAGTCTGGCATTATGCATTCCATCATTATGAAATTGGCTATTGATATTGAATGTGATTATTAGACAAGTAGAATATCCATGTGAATAAATAAATGGAATTATTTTGATTTATATTTTCCATATTAGGATGAAGTTTAAGTTTAAAAGGCTTTTGTTTTAGTCTTATACATTTCTTTAAATGTTTATTCTTATTTATGAAAGTTTATGCTATATTTGTACCCTTACTGACCTTGTGAGCTCACCCCTTTCTTATGTTTTATTTTTCCCAGAATGAAAATAAGTATATTATGATTAACGTGCGGGAATATGCTAAGGAATATAAGAGTGTTCAAAGGTGACCCAATGCTATTTTTTATGATGTAATGTAAAACTTATGTATGCATCTAGTATTTCCAAGGCTACTTAACTGATCTCTCTTTTGGGACATGATTCCTTGTATCATGCCAATGTTATGTAATAATGCACCAATTATGGGTAACTGGGGTCGGGGCATTACAGTTGGTATCAGAGAAAGTTTAGTACAAACCTTGGAAGCTAGATTTAAAAAAACTCTGATTAGGAAATACCACCCTAAGATAAACTTTGAGGATTAGTATAGAAGAACTTCCATTAATTTTGGTACTGTAGATATTTTGTGAGTTTTCAAATAAATACATACTTGTCTGGATATGAGCAGGTAGAGGCGGCTCTAGCACAAATATACCTAGGGGTAAAACCCAAAAACACCACTTTGATCTAGACTCGAACGAGAACTAGTACAAGACAACGGGACTTGTTGTACTCTTGGTTATGACACTCATGGGGGATATTCTTAGGATAATTCACATTTTCTTTACAAACTGATTTTCAAGATTTTAATATAAGATGAGAATAAATAGCCTTGGTTAATCATAAGGTGTTTTAGATTGAAAATAAAGTGTTATGATATTATCTAAATGATTTTATGACTCACACTTTGCTTTCTTGTGTTAGTCAATGGCTAGATTTCAAGGAAGTCATAGTAACATTGAACATGATGTACAAGGTGGGAGTAATGGTGGAAATGAGAAACTAAATGGAATGTTTATAGGTGTAAAAGATATCGTTTTCATGTCGAATCAGTTTTCCAAAAATATGATCAACAACATATATATTAGCCAACTCCCAGACTCAACAAAGAAGATAAAGGTGGTGAATGATAAGAGCTCCAGCAGTGAAGACCATGGAGAAAAGAAAGATCAATTTCCATCATGCAGGAAATGTGGAAGGAGACACCTAGGGAAGTGTCTCAATGGAACAAAGAAATGCTTTATGTGTTGGAAATATGGACATAAAGTAATGAACTGCCGATGAAAAATGAAGTGTACTATGGAAGAAAATAAAAATGATCCCAAGAATCCATTTACAGTCATTTTCCATAAATTTAGGGGACATGGGCATTACCCGAGTGAATGCCCTATTCTATAGGATATCCTCTTGGTCAAGGAAGAACCTATGTGGAAATAAATGGATGGTGAAATGTTTAAAAGTATTAGTGCTCTTTGTTGATGGAATTACATTGGAAGACCTTTCTCTTGTATTTGTAACCCTATTGTTTGTTATGTGAAAATGCTATTTTTGGAAGAATTATCTTCTCTCTTGTTGATATAGTTATAAATAACCATTTGGGTTTATAAGATCCTTGAATTTGAGGCAATTTCAAGTTATTAAATTTTGGGATGAAAATGTGAGGTATGAGATAACATTTGTGGTGAAATTGTCTTTTAGTTATTTTGAAGAATTTATCTCATTTTTTGGAATGTTATAAAATATAGTTTTTGAAAAAGGACAACACGCAGACCATGTGACAACCCGTCGCGTCGGACAAAGCTGTGGGAATCAAACCCACAACCAGAGTGTGATTGGGATTTATCACCTACCATTAGACTATGTGAAGTCCCTGGTTAGTGTGACTAATTATTTTCAGTTAAATGATTTTATTTATTAATAATAAGTTTATTTGAGATCTTATGTCTTATAAAATGGATATCCTTTGTATAAGAAAATGATTTCGTGATTAAGTGATAAATGTTATTTTTGGAAGATGTTCACTCTATTGGGAACAGTATATGCCTAAGGAAAATAGAATACTATGGGATTTAATTTGAGGAGTAATGGTATATTTTTATCTATGTTTTTATTGTGGATTTATTGAGATTTGGGTTATTTATGGAAATTATTAACCTGTCATAGAGAATATGTGATTTGGTTAATTACTTTTAAGTATGTGACTTTAAGAGTTGTCGATGTTATTTGGAGATACAATTTAACGTGTAAGACTGCGTAATCAAATTCCTCTATGTTTTGGGTTTCAAATTTAGTTTGGATTATATTGAAGCATTTTAAGGACAATTGTTTATTGAATGGTATTTATTGAACTTTGGGTATTGTTGGTTTAATTTTAGAAATTAAGATTATTATTTATTTCTCTAAAGGATTATCCTTTTGTGGATCATATGATCTTGTACAAACCATTTTGGTTTTAGTTAATCTCTAAAGACAAGGTAAATATATTGTTTATCCTTTATAGATTATGTGATTCTCTATAAGTTGATTCTGGCACTTGCAGTGTGACCAAGTCATCTTGAATACTCATAGTTTGAAAAAAAAAAGATAAATTAGTGGTAGAAATTTATTGAAGGAAAAAAGTATACTTAAAAAGTAAGTATATATCTTTATGTTCTTAATGAATCTCATAAATAAATTCCTCAACTTTATGAAATGGAACATAAAACAAAAAATGTTGTCTTCTTACTTTTCCTACTGGGAAACTAATGATTATTTCTCCCATAAAAAGTTTATGGTTTTCTTGTTGTTAACGTTTTCCTGATCATGTTTTATATCACTCTCCATTATAACTTGACACTTATTTTATCTTCCATATCCATTTTCTCCTACATGGAATCCTAGTATGGGTCATCTCAGGTCACCTTTGTACTTCTCTTTCTTTCTTTTAAAGTGATAGTTTTATTGACTCTTTTTCCGATGTGGGACTTTAAATGATGTTCCCAAGCCCAATTTTAAAATTGCAAGGATTAATGTTTGAAAAGGAGGGAATAATTTAGCACCCCAAGATTTCATAGTAAGTTATTTTCTTTAAAGTAATTCAATAGCTTGTGCTACACGCAACACTGAGTTCGAGCGCACCACGACTTACCAAACTAACTATTCAAAAAGTAGTTATGAATAGTATTAACTGAATTTTGAATTTTATATACCCAATATAATTTTTGAATCCATATTATGTGTTTCTTAGACATAATATAAGAACACATTCATTTTTTCAGATAAAAGAAGTATTTTTAAAAAAATACAATTTTACCAAATTAATGGAAAGCCCTTTTCAAAACCAATATTTGACACATTTATATATTCAATTTAATTAAATTAAATTTTTCTTTACAATCAGGACACAAAAATTTATTTTGGATAAATTTTTGGTACTTTTCTGATAACTTTCATATTTCGATGAATTCTGAAAACTACTAAATTTTAATTGAAAACGACTGATTTAATCAAAAAAATTTATAGTTTTAAATTATGAATTTGAATGGTTTGGAAGTATAATTAGATTATATTTTTATTATTCAATACAATTTAGTTCATTATAAGTAATTTCATATTTAAATTTGACATGAACACATATCAATCTTTTGATAGTTTTTACTTTTTAAAAAACCTGCCTTTTGGTTTTGACAATGGAAATTAATTTTAAATTAATTAATGCAACTTCTATGTTTTTAATTAGGTTAAATATAGTTAATTTTTGAATTTGGAATATCAAAACTATCTTAGGGTGAATTTTTGGTATTTTTTTGAAAACATTCAATTTTTTATGAATAGTGAAAAACAATACGTTATTGATTAAAACAAACTTTTTATTTAAATAATTATTTATTTTATTTGTTTTAAGTAAAAATAGATACATAATACCTATATATGTTCAATTTAATTCAATGAATTCATTTTATAATATGTTTATTTATATATATATATATAATTTTATTGAACTTTTTACCGTCTTTTACCCACATTCTACGAGCATTTGAAAATTTTCATAAAACATAATTTTACCGTATCTGTGAGTTCAATTTAAAAAATAAGATAGAAACTGTTAAAATAAGTAATTAAAATTTGGTTCAATAAGATGATTTTTTTTGTGAATAGTAACTTTTGACTTTTATTTACCACAGTTAAAAGTAAATAGGATAATTAAGGGTAAAAATGGTATTATAATTACTCTAACACATGTCCTAATTCTATTGGATAAGTGTAACTCTACAAAAAACAACTTTAGGAATAAAATATGATTCTATTTGGGCCAATTTAATTAGATTAGGACATTTATTATTATTTTATTTAAAGAAGACTTAAAAGTGTAAAATTCAAAGTTTAATAAATAAAACATTTTTAATATAGGGTTACACATAAGATGAATTCGACTAAATATTCATTATAAAGATAAAAATATTTCCTATATAATGGTATTTTATTTATAATTTTTAGACATTAAATAATTTAATTTATATATGACACAATGATGATGCAGTAACTACCTTATTAATTGAATATTAAGATAATTGATATTATAAATATCCAAATAAATATAAATTCAGATTTATGATGCATTACACTATTTTTCTAGGTGAAAATGATATGTTAGGGTTTATTAAAAAAAATTGAAGTTAAAAATTTTTTATGGCTTTCAAAAAAATCAAATACTAAATAGTGTCAAAATTGACATTGTTGAGTTTTTAAAACAAATACTATATTATTGATTGATATAATATTCCTAAAAAACTAAGGCTTATCCAAAAGACTTAGATAAGGTTATATATATTAATAATTAACCCCTTGGAGTTCTCTTGTCTTTTTATAGTATGTTTATTAACCATATGATATAACAATACAAAGAGACATGGTAAATGTCAAACTATTTAACTAAGAGTTAAATCTAAAAGATAAAGTTAATATGGTGAACTAAACCTATCTAAAACCTATTGGTTGAGAGGTTTTCAACCCATCCTCACCTTAGTATCTAAAAAAATCCATTTTTATCCATTAAAACCGAAAAATATTTTATTATAAAATAATATTTCAAGCTTTTCCTAAAGTGACCCTCACCTCTCTTATAAAAGGGTACTTCCCCTTTTCTTAATTTATCACCTCCAAAGCCATTTTTCACATACAAAACCTACCCAAATATCCTCCCAAATTTACTCCCTTAACCCTAGAGGGCTTACATTGTTCATAAATTCAACCTAAGGAGACCTTTTGATTAAATAAAAAGGAAGAACACGAAGAAGAGGTAAATATTTAATCACCTCTTTCAAGTTCTTTTCTTCTTCCACTTCCTCTTTATTTGTTTTTTCCGTTATAAAATAATAAATCCATTATATTATATATACTGTGATTTTATTATAAAAATGTTACAATCATATTAATTATTCTATCCATCATATAAATGAAAAAGTCACCATACGTGCGTACGTACGACTTACCGTCTCCATGTCGTGGTGTAGTTTGTTATTCCAAAACTTCATTATTTGGATGGGTATAATAATGAGTATAGCTGATGTAAATAATAAATATAAAATTTTAATGATTCTTTATATATGATATAACATCCAATTACATACGATTTTACCATCAATATATTGATATTGTCGCTCGTGGGTACGTACGGATTATCATCTCCATGAACGCGATGAGATTCATTCCCCATCGTGATCATTCAAGAATAATTTTCATTTTATTATTAAAAATAATGTTTAAGAACTTAATATAATTATGGATATGAATAAAATGCAACCTATACATGACAAACATGACTTACGTAACAAAACATATAAAGGAAAACGAATCAGTTAACAACAAAAAAATGATACTACTGAAATATCATTAAAAAAGAAATATTAGAAGATAATATATAATATTATATTTATGTATTTGGTTCTTTTATAATTTAATAACAATTATTTCACCATTATGCATGAGTTTAAGCTACCCTATACTAAGTAAAAGTACAGGGTAAGGGGTTTTTATCTCGCTTTTATTCCCATGAGATTCATGCCATATTTTCCATTATTACCTTTTTTGTGGTGTATGTACTGCCCATTATTGTATTGTTTGTGTAATATAATTTAATTTATTGATATTTAAATCATCATTTAATGATTCTTATTCCATGGGGTGTATGTTTCTTAAGTTACCAAATTGGTAAGAGAATTTCAAATTTCAATTTCCACTCATTCAGTTTTTCAAAAACTTCATTGATTACTGTACTCCAAGATTATGTGTGAAATCTCTATTTATTTAATTATGCAGTAATTTCCACTACCCTATGTGTGGATATAATTTTGATACACATAATCACTCCATTGATAAATTCTCAAGTCATTTATATAAACTTGATAAGAGTAATTTTAACTCAATTTCTATTCATTGAGTTAAACATCCAAGTCATTGGTGTTGTTTTTACAAGAATATATGTGAATATCCTATAATTTATTTACACTGAATATACAATCATATTGAGTGTATTTATATTTTTCACACAGAATTATTTCATTGATTTATCCTTAACCTAAGGATATATCCTTTATAAAGTATTTCATCTCAACATACATTCCATTGAGACTTCTTTGTTGTTATGCGCCAATTCACTTTTATTTGGTGTATATACTATACTTTGACATAGTATATCATGAATAACCTTAGTCTAATGATATTCTAAAGTTTTTATTTCCTCAATTATTTTTATTCAAGCGTCTCTCATTTGGATAGGAACTCTAACTAAAATATCATTTTAAATATTTTAAAGATTTATATTTCTAAACCTTTCCCACTAATGTCAATGTTTTAAAAATGTGTTTAAGGGTTTATTTATATAGAAATGAGTGTATTAAAATTTTAATTCCTTTAAAAATTTTCAAAGTGGTATGGGACACTTTGATTCAAAACTATCTTTTAAATGACTTCATTTATAAATTATGTGACTTTTAAATGATTTCACAAAAAGGGATATTTCTCTCAAATATTTTTACTGATCATTTTCAACTATGTCAACATCCTTTATGGGATATTATTATTAATAGAGGTTGATTTATTATGATAAAAATATTCTATATTGTATTGAAGGTTTTGTGATATGTTCGACTATGGATGTGTTATTTTTATACCATTCATGGTTTATAGATAAAGTATTGACATTTAGTATGCTAGTTTTAATATAAATATTTATGTTATGTTTAAAAATTTTCATATGAGGAATTCATTGGACTTAGTAAGTGATGGGTGGAGCCCACTATAGATCCTCAATGCATCGGTAGGTCTCATGATACAAACTAGTGTCTTGGCACATGGCCTTGACAAAATCGGATTTATAGTCTTGGAACAATGCCTTGACTATGTGGTTATAATGTCTGGCATTATGCATTCCATCATTATGAAATTGGCTAATGATATAGCATGTGATTATTTCTACTAGTAGAATATCCATGTGAATAAGTAAATGGAATTATTTTTATTTATATTTTCCATATTATGATGAAGTTTAAGTTTAAATGGATTTTTTTTAGTCTTATACATTGCCTTAAATGTTTATGATAATCTATGAAAGTTTCCACTATATTGTTATCCATATTGAGCATCTGAGTTCACCCCTTTCTTATGTTTTATTTTTCCCAAGATGAAAAGAAGTATATTACAATTAACCTACAGGAATAGGCTAAGGAATATAAGAGTGTTCAAAGGGGACACAAAGTTGTTGTTTTTTATTTCATGATATAATGTAAAACTTATGTGTGAATCTAGTGCTTCCAAGGATACTAAATTGATCAGGCTTTCGGTAAATGATTCCGTGTATCACGATAGTGTTATGTAATAATGTACCAATCTGGGTAACTGGGTTTGGGTCATTACAGGTAACCTCACTTAAGAAATTATAAATATAATTTATGCATCTTGAATGGTAATGTGATATAAGAACATAAGTGTCACGACCCCCTCCCACCAAAGATGCCCCTCCTGAGCTGGCAATGGTGAAAGGGAGATAATGACCCCCGAGTCCCGCCTCCAGTAGGCCCCGGGTTGGCGAATAGCACCAAGGGTATGAGTTTTCACAAATATGGGAGGCATTACCCTTTTTATTATTTTGGATCGGGAAATAGGACAAGTCAACCACCAAAAAGGGAAAAGAACAAGTGTATATAAATAAACCCAAACCAAGCCCACATGCATGTTTAAACAATTTTTATAACAAGGTACAAGTACAAGGAAGCTCAAAAGTACAATGCCAAAGAAAAAAAGAGAACAACAACTGCAACAACTCCAACTTCCCGACTAGTAGGGTCCCGCACGGCCCTGGTAGTCCTCCTGGAAACCTGAAAGTAAACGTAGGGTGAGCATACAAGTATACTCAGTAGGGAAACCTAAACCTCTCGTGCACAAGTGAGGAGACACCCTAAGGTCCCGTGAGAAAACAGAAGAACCAGAAACTAACAAGGAAAAACTATCCACCTAGCCTCACTGGTCACACTCACCAAGTAACACAAAAAAGTTTAGTATATATATATAGAACAAAAGTATTGGGTACCCCGCACCATTTCCCACATAATTAGATGCTGCCCTTCCTAACGGCAAACGTCCTGACGCTACCACACTCTTCCCGCCCGCACACACCTGGGCCAAACCACGCATCCCGCGCGCACACACCTGGGCCTCACAACCACGCATCTCGCCCGCACACACCTGGGCCACAACCACTAACCCGCCCGCAGACACCCGGGCCTCACCCCGAAGGTTCTTGGGAACGGTAAGCCTACCTGAAGAGTCTTGGGCTAAAGGTCGCCTCAAGCCATTACAGCCTCCGAGACCTACCCGAAGAGTCTTGGGTGTAAGGTCACCTCAAGCCATCACAGCCTCCGAGACCTACCCGAAGAGTCTTGGGTGTAAGGTCACCTCAAGCCATCATAGCCTATGGAAGAAGGAGTAGGAAGGAGCTAGTAACTAAGGGGGAACACCCTCTCCCATAAAATGGGAGTGTTCGGCACTAGGTTCTTGACATGGGTGTGGTGCGACAAAACACAAAGATACAATTATATATATACATATACCAAACACACAGCCCAACCTATGGCTTCTTAAAAAGAGAAACTGAGCATGTGCCTCGGCACTGCTACCACGAAGCATGCATCAACAACCAAACAATCATCCCCCAACCCCATTTAGGTTTTCATGTTTCATGCAATGGTTTAACAAATTATTACTACTGGGCAACTATCATCGAGACAAAACCTTTCACAAACATATCCCTACCATCCACAACCAAGGTTAGGTAAAATTCAAGAAACCACATGCCATTTCATTTACAAAAGATTATCACAACCATACAACATTCCATCATTCATTTATTTCAAAGTTCCACACATAAAACCCTTTCCACACACAAAACATTTCCGCATTTGAAAACACATTTTACTTCAAAACACTTTTCATAATCAAAACACTTTTCATAGATAAAGGCATTTTCCACAACCAACCACTTCCCATTTCAACCCCATCGTTTACAAAACATTTCACACCTCCACGTTTCCACCGTCAACCATTCCAATAAGATCACCACCCAAACGTCGCAGCCCCGCTGCCCAGCATCACATCACAACACCATTCCAGAAAAAAAAACATTTCCCACAAAACAACCAAACCACCAACATGTTCATTATTCCAATTTTGTTCAACCGGGGTGTTCACACAAGGTTTTCATTCTCATTTAATCAGCCAGTCTTTACGTGCTTATCCATTTTCCATGTTTTAACAAAACCAACCAAAAACAATTCAGATATCAATTTCGCACGCAAAGGCCACCAACGACCTTGATTTTCAGTAGGCAAAGGCCTTTCAATCCAAAATCACAATCAGAAGATAAAGAAACTGGAAGGCAATAGAAACAACACAAAACCCCAAACCCTTCTTTATCCGGTTATTATATTTATTTAAATTTCAACAGCATCCCATGGAACAAAGGAAAAATATCCCACCCCGCATGTTGCACCAATTAGAGAGACGAAGGTAAACCCCTACCTCAAAAGGTCCCGATCACGTCGCATCCGACGACGTCCTTCGGTGTCCTCCGCCTTCGCCAAACCCGACAAACGCCTCCTAGGATGGAAGTTGGAGAAGGAAGGCCGGAAGGAAGGGTGACAAGTCCAGGCTTAGAAGCTTCGTCTCGTCGCTACGATCCTGTGGCCGCTGACGGATCGTAATTCGGAGCTCGGACAAAGAAGTTAGAGGAGGAATACTTCTCAATCGTCCAAGAGCGTCGTCGTGCGACAAAGAAGCGATCGATATGGAAGATAAAACATGACCTCTTTCTTATATAGGCAAAAAATAGGTAAATCTGTATTCAGCGTGCATTAATGAATACACGATATGACCGTACATACGTTACATGTTTTGATTGGTTAACACACAACACGTCACGCGGTTTCCACGCGTTTTAATAAAAAAAAGCGTTAATTTTATTAATATGTGTGTTTCGTTGACCCGAGACATAACTCATAAAAAGGTATCCATCACTGGTCTTAAAATGACCGTCTTAATTACAGGATTACACTGCCGCTGACGGTTCGTCATTCCGACACCATATGAAGAAGTTACAGTCGAATTAAGATTATAAAACCCAAAAATAATAATAAAATTTTATAATATTATTATTTATTTATTTTCCTTGAATTTTATACGCTTAAAAAATTGGGTCCCCTTTTGCTTTCACGCCCAAATATCTCCACCACCAATCAATCACCTTTATTTTTATTCTATTATGATAATAATATTATTATGAATATTATTCATTTAAGGGGAAGAAAAAAAACCCCTTACGCCTCCTTTAACCTCATCATACACCCCCTTTATTATCCACATTTATTTACTTTAATTTATTATCTCATTTAATCCATATGATTTATTATTATAATATACATGGGGAGGTCCATGTATAGCGCCTCACCCACATTCTCCTCATTAACATAATAAATATATAATACAAATATTTTTATTATTATAATAAAGGAAAACCTCATGTTCAATTAATTCAAAACATAATTCTCATTAAATCATTATTACCAGATCTATCAAAAAAAACCAACATTATTATTATAATTATTTAGTATAACACTTATAACAAAATCCCAAATAAAATTTATTAACACGTCACCATTTATTATTAATAATAATTATTATTTTTGATGTTCGCCGCATTGACCACATCAAAAAAAACGTTTTTACAAAGTAATAGACCGGAGAGATCCGGGCCATTACATTAGATACCTCTCAAAACATTCTCGTCCTCGAGAATTAAAAACTGACCCAGAAGAAGGAAAGGATCTGAAGAACCACTCCACAAGATACCTCTCAGGGCTCTCGTCATGACAAGGAACCAACCAACAACTCTATGAGTTAGGAATTCCCTCTCCTATGTCAAGATACTATCCGCTTTAGGCGGCACTGACTCGCCTGCACGGGTTTAATCGCATCCTCATTAATGCGTCTTGATTAAGGATCAGGTTTTTCCTTTCCCATATATTAGGTTTTTTTTTCACTTACACTGCACCCAACAACGTACAACCCACACATTGCCCGGAAACATGGCTTGAGGAATTCCTTCTCCCATGTTGAGATATTATCCTCTTTAGGCGGCACTGACTCGCCTGAACGGGTCAAATCGTATCCACATTAATGCGTCTCGATTAGGGATTAGGTCTTCCCCTCCCCACATGATAGGGCTCTTCACGTACATTTAAAGAAAAGCGGGAAACAACATAGCATTATAGACTCATGAAAAACAAGGTCCAGACCCAAAGCATGGGCGAGAATGAGTTTCAACAATTGAGTGTGATGCTCCTGGATTTAAACAAAACATAAACGAGAGCATTTAAGTAAAACATGAAACATCTCTCTCGATCTTTCACCTTGCTGGGGTTGCCACTTCTGTTGCGTGAAATTGTCCGTGTCCCACTCCTCTGCATTTATGTTAACGTCCAAGTGCCATAGATATACGGTAAACAAGGATCACCTAAGCCCAAGTAGTAAGGAAAAACTCAAAGTTTTAATTATCATTTTATTTCAATTTCTTTCCCAGAACACCCAAATCAAGTAAAACACAAACATGATGATGCATGTACCTTCCCTAGGGTCTCTACCCTGCAATCAATATAATCTCACTTGGTCGTTCGGTAGGCTCAGAGTCCTTGCATCAGATCACGGGGCCCCTAAAATCCCGTGTCCTAGCCGGTCTTCCCTGGCCTATGTCACGCACCAAGATTAACGAACACTGTTGCCCTACCATCCCATGCAATCCTCACTGTGCCTAACTCCAGACTCCATCCTATCTCTCAACCATCAGCCTCTGATACCATTCTGTCATGACCCCCTCCCACCAAAGATGCCCCTCCTGAGCTGGCAATGGTGAAAGGGAGATAATGACCCCCGAGTCCCGCCTCCAGTAGGCCCTGGGTTGGCGACTAGCACCAAGGGTATGAGTTTTCACAAATATGGGAGGCATTACCCTTTTTATTATTTTGGATCGGGAAATAGGACAAGTCAACCACCAAAAAGGTAAAAGAACAAGTGTATATAAATAAACCCAAACCAAGCCCACATGCATGTTTAAACAATTTTTATAACAAGGTACAAGTACAAGGAAGCTCAAAAGTACAATGCCAAAGAAAACAAGAGAACAAAAACTGAAACAACTCCAACTGCCCGACTAGTAGGGTCCCACACGGCCCTGGTAGTCCTCCTGGAAACCTGAAAGTAAACGTAGAGTGAGAATACAAGTATACTCAGTAGGGAATCCTAAAGCTCTCATGCACAAGTGAGGAGACACCCTAAGGTCCCGTGAGAAAACAAAAGAACCAGAAACTAACAAGGAAAAACTATCCACCCAACCTCACTGGTCACACTCACCAAGTAACACAAACAAGTTTAGTATATATATATAGAAGAAAAGTATTGGGTACCCCGCACCATTTCCCACTTAATTATATGTTTCTCTTCCTAATGGTAAACGTCCTGACGCTACCACACTCTTCCCGCCCGCACACACCTGGGCCAAAACCACGCATCTCGCCCGCACACACCTAGGCCTCACAACCACGCATCTTGCCCGCACACACCTGGGCCACAACCACTAACCTGCCCGCAGACACCTGGGCCTCATCCCGAAGGTTCTTGGGAATGGTAAGCCTGCCCGAAGAGTCTTGGGCTAAAGGTCGCCTCAAGCCATCACAGCCTCCGAGACCTACCCGAAGAGTCTTGGGTGTAAGGTCACCTCAAGCCATCACAGCCTCCGAGACCTACCCGAAGAGTCTTGGGTGTAAGGTCACCTCAAGCCATCATAGCCTATGGAAGAAGGAGAAGGAAAGAGCTAGTAACTAAGGGGGAACAACCTCTACCATAAAATGGGAGTGTTCGGTACTAGGTGCTTGACATGGGTGTGGTGCGACAAAACACAAAGATACAATTATATATATACATATACCAAACACACAGCCCAACCTATGGCTTCTTAAAAAGAGAAACTGAGCATGTGCCTCAGCACTGCTACCACGAAGCATGCATCAACAACCAAACAATCATCCCCCAACCCCATTTAGGTTTTCATGTTTCATGCAATGGTTTAACAAATTATTACTACTGGGCAACTATCATCCAGACAAAACCTTTCACAAACATATCCCTACCATCCACAACCAAGGTTAGGTAAAATGCAAGCAACCACATGCCATTTCATTTACAAAAGATTATCACAACCATACAACATTCCATCATTCATTTATTTTAAAGTTCCACACATAAAACCCTTTCCACACACAAAACATTTCGCATTTGAAAACACCTTTTACTTCAAAACACTTTTCATAATCAAAACACTTTTCATAAATAAAGGCATTTTCCACAACCAACCACTTCCCATTTCAACCCCATCATTTACAAAACATTTCACACCTCCACGTTTCCACCGTCAACCATTCCAATAAGATCACCACCCAAACGTCGTAGCCCCGCTGCCCAGCATCACATCACAACACCATTCCAGAAAAAAAAACATTTCCCACAAAACAACCAAACCACCAACATGTTCATTATTCCAATTTTGTTCAACCGGGGTGATCACACAAGGTTTTCATTCTCATTTAATCAGCCAGTCTTTACGTGCTTATCCATTTTCCATGTTTTAACAAAACCAACCACAAACAATTCATATATCAATTTTGCACGCAAAGACCACCAACGACCTTGATTTTCAGTAGGCAAAGGCCTTTCAGTCCAAAATCACAATTAGAAGATAAAGAAACTGGAAGGCAATAGAAACAGCACAAAACCCCAAACCCTTCTTTATCCGGTTATTATCTTTATTTAAAGTTCAACTGCATCCCATGGAACAAAGGAAAAAATATCCCACCCCGCATGTTGCACCAATTAGAGAGACGAAGGTAAACCCCTACCTCAAAAGGTCCCGATCATGTCGCATCCGAAGACGTCCTTCGGTGTCCTCCGCCTTCGCCAAACCCGACAAACGCCTCCTAGGATGGAATCTGGAGAAGGAAGGCCGGAAGGAAGGGTGACAAGTCCAGGCTTAGAAGCTTCATCTCGTCGCTACGATCCTGTGGCCGCTGATGGATTGTAATTCGGAGCTCGGACAAAGAAGTTAGAGGAGGAATACTTCTCGATCGTCCAAGAGCGTCGTCGTGCGACAAAGAAGCGATCGATATGGAAGATAAAACATGACCTCGTTCTTATATAGGCAACAAATAGGTAAATCCGTATTCAGCGTGCAATAATGAATACACGATGTGACCGTACATACGTTACATGTTTTGATTGGTTAACACACAACACGTCATGCAGTTTCCACGCGTTTTAATAAAAAAACGTTAATTTTATTAATATGTGTGTTTCATTGACCCGAGACATAACTCATAAAAAGGTATCCATCACTGGTCTTAAAATGACCGTCTTAATTACAGGATTACACTGCCGCTGACGGTTCTTCATTCCGACACCATATGAAGAAGTTACGGTCGAATTAAGATTATAAAACCAAAAAATAATAATAAAATTTTATAATATTATTATTTATTTATTTTCCTTGAATTTTATACGCTCAAAAAATTGGGTCCCCTTTTGCTTTCACGCCCAAATATCTCCACCACCAATCAATCACCTTTATTTTTATTCTATTATGATAATAATATTATTATGAATATTATTCATTGAAGGGGAAGAAAAAAACCCCCTTACGCCTCCTTTAACCTCATCATACACCCCCTTTACTCTCCCCATTTATTTACTTTAATTTATTATCTCATTTAATCCATATGATTTATTATTATAATATACATGGGGAGGTCCATGTATAGCGCCTCACCCACATGCTCCTCATTAACATAATAAATATATAATACAAATATTTTTATTATTATAATAAAGGAAAACCTCATGTTCAATTAATTCAAAACATAATTCTCATTAAATCATTATTACCAGATCTATCAAAAAAAACCAACATTATTATTATAATTACTTAGTATAACACTTATAACAAAGCCCCAAATAAAATTTATTAACACGTCACCATTTATTATTAATAATTATTATTATTTTTGATGTTCGCCGCATTGACCACATCAAAAAAAACGTTTTTACAAAGTAATCGACCGGAGAGGTCCGGGCCATTACAATAAGTAATTAGGTGCTTTAGAAATTATTAGTTAAGTATTAGTATTTTTTAGGTAAATAGTGATTTTACATAATAATTAAATATCTCGTATTTGGAAAATTATTTTCATAAATCAGAGTTTATTTTTGAATTTATAACATCAATATCATATTAGGGTGAATTTATGAGTATTTTATATTTTTTTGTGAGTAGTTAAAATATAGTTTTTGAGTTTTCGGTGTGTTTTATGACATAATAATGATGTAATATGTAATATAAAATGTTAGTCGACTCATTTGGATTTAAATATTATATGAGGTTTCCCAAGTGTCCAAAACCATGAGTAACCCCATGGTTTTGCAAATACCACTAGTGAGGTGTCCCATGGGAAACGCATTCCTTCATTACTCTCATTCTAAATTACTCCTCAATGAATATCTAGTCTTCATTACTCCCATGTAGTCTTTCCAAGGGGCCCACAGGCTCCTCAAGGTCCCAACCATAGATATTTTGAAGTTACTCTTCAAGGTACGGGAACCTTTCAGCCTCCTCTTTTAGTCAAGACTTCTTTTATGATATGTCTTTTAATTTCAATTTTCTTATGTTGGGGTATGTAATTATGTATCCTTATTGATATCAATTTTATGTAAAAATTGTGATATACCCTTTTTTCTCTCATTAGTTGATTTTATGATTTTTTAAGTGACGTCGTTAGGCTAATGAATTTTCATAAGGTAATTTGCGACTTCTCTTTTTTCTTTCAAAATTTCCTAAAATTATATTATCTCTATGTTATTATGTCCTTATAATGTATTATTACTCTCTTATGAATGGTTTACCTCTTTAACCTCTCTTTTTAATACTTTCTAAAACCGTATTGCATGGTCATTATGCTGCAGAAATTTCGTCTCCAAATTTTTCTCTTTTTTAATGAAATTATTTTATTTTCCTTATATGAATACCCAAACCTCTTTAATTTACATGGGTATTTATCTTGACACAAAAAATGATATATTTTATTTTGGAATTTACATACATAAAACCCTAATTCCATTTTCGTGGGTTATAAATGAAATAATGATCATGTTTTATAAACTTTTTAAAACGTCGCATTTTTTATATGAAACCCATGTATTTTATTATCTTTGTGTTATTTATGAAATGTATGATTATTATCTATGTGGATCACATGGAAATAAAGTCATATTAAGGGTGTTCCCTACAATAGCTCTAATTAATTAGGTGAAGAAATTAATATCTAGAGATGACAAGTCTTATATCTTTATTATCTAGCCGACAGGAAACTGGGCTTTATCAAATGGGTTTGTGACATTTGCTTTCGTTGTTATTCATCACCATGGCTAACCATTTCTCTTATGGGTAAGGGATTTGGTTATTTCAAAATTGTGTGGTTGTGAGGCTAGGGGGTCCTTGTAACCCATCATGTTTATCATTTCCCAGGAGGCTCTTCTACAATATTTACATAGAGGCATTGAGGAAAGGAGGATCCAATCTCATCGCACCAAAGCCTCGGATGGTTCCCTTTCACATATTATGTTTGCTGATAATATTTTTATTTTCTTGAATGAATGGAGATCTTCTATTCTTGGCCTTATTGAAATTATGGTGTTCTATGGGTGGCTAAGAGGACAACGTATCAATGTGAGTAAGAGTAGTTTTCTCATTTCAAATAAAATTTCAAGGAGGGATCGGGACATCCAGGACATTCTGGGAATCTAGCGGAAGCTATTTCCAATGATTTACCTCAGGGCACCTATTTCTAATGGGCATGTTATAAAGTTTTTCTTTTATGACCTTATCAATAGAATTATTGGGAGTATTTTTAGTTGGAAGAGAATATTCTTATCCTTTGGTGTCCGTGTTTCATTGATCAATAATGTTTTATCATCAATTTTGATGCATGTAATGTATGTTATATATCCTCCCAAAGGAATTATTTCATTTATGGAGAAAACTATAAAGAGTTTCTTATGGGATGTCAACTCCATGGGTAGGGATCACTGGGATTTAGTGAGTCAATTTGAAAAACCAATAAAGGAGGGAGGAGTTGGTCTTAGGGATATCTCATTAACAATATAGTCCATACAGGCTCGTATTGCATGGGAATTTATTATTGGAGAATCACTGTGGGCCAAAGTACTCAGAAACAAATACGGACAACATTGAGAGGAGTGGGATAGAAGGAAACTACCCAAATTGGATAAAATTGTTCTCTATCATCTATATATTCTTCAGGACTCCTCATGTTGGGTGGTGGGGAAATGAGAGATCAATTTATGGCATGATAACTGGGTCGGTGAGAAGATGTTTTTTCCATTATGTCTTGTGCCTGATATGACGGTTAAGAAGTATTATTGGTATCCAAGACTTATAGACTCTATTCTGGGTGAGGAGGATATGGTAACCTTTATGGGGATAGTGTTTAATGAGTATTCCAATTGAGTTTGTTTCACAGGTTTTGCTTCCGGATATTTATATGGGAATGATTATAGGATGATTTTCATCACGGAGGGAATCATGATGAGTGGGCCACTCGTTTATGGTTCATAGAGATTCCAAGAAAAATGAATTTACTAGTATGGAGGGCACATAATCAAGAAATTACAATGGAGGATAATGTTTAGAACAAGGGGATTTCTATGGGTGTGAAGATGAAAGTGATTCACATCGGTATCATGCTTTTAAATAACTTAGTGTTGATGTGTTCAGAGCTGGAGTCAAATTCTGAAATTGTTGTACAAGAATTAAAATGAAAGATGTAACCTCCTTGGAACCTGACTTACCTTGTTTTTAGTTACTCCTTGTATCTTAGAGGTGGTTTCTTGGTTCGGCATGTTCATAGGGAGGCCAACTTCACTATGAATTCCATCTCTCGAGGGGGTAGTCTGGAGGATCCGTTGATCGTCTATTCTAGTTTGGGCACACTGCCTCAGGAATGTAATAATTTTGTGCAAGGGGATGCCCTTGGACTACACCGTTTTAGACCATTGTTAATATTCCTTTTCTTAATGGGAAGTTAGTCCTTAATTGAATAATCAATAATCAATTTTCGATCAACCTTGGTAATTTTTATGACACCTTGGGGATGGTCCTTGGTGAAATTCATATGAATGTATAAATTAAATGTTGTAGCCAAAATTTCTAGTTAAGTTTCATGTTAGTTTTATTATGATATGCATCTTTATCATGCCTTTATGATATTCCTCATGTTTTTATTGATATCACTCAAGTTCACATGTAAATTGTTTCACTTGTTTTTCTTACAGGGCCTTCTGCTCACCCTTTCCTTTGATGCATGTCCCTAGGTTATGATATGAAATAAATGTACATAGGATGAACCTTTATGAATCCTTTCAAGTGAAATAGAATAATATTTTATGTTTTCATGTATTATGTACCTTTTTTCCAATACACTAGTCTTTAAAGATCCTCTATTTTTCAAATGAAATGAAAAGTGGTGTAATAAAAAGGCAGGATTCTATAGTTGGTATCAAATGATAGTTTAGTTATTTTTAGAAATTAGTATATGAAAAATTTATTAATAACCCTATAAAAAAATTAAGTATAGGAAAACTTACTAGTATTTTGGTGGAATATTATGTAAGTGGTTTTCAAACAAATAAATCATTATCTGGATACGAACAATTGGATGTGGCTCTAGCATAGATATATCAAGGGGAAACTCGAACATGAACTAGTTCATGATAATGGGCCTTGTTGCAATACTAGTTTGAAAATCCCATGGGATATGTTTGGGTAATAGTAATATTTAATGAATCATTGTGAAGGATTTATAGAGAACTATAATTTCATGTTAAAGAATAATATGTAAAAGTGTGAATTTTTAAGACATAAAAACATTTATAGTTAAAATATTCATAAATAAAATAATATTTTCACTAAGATTTTATTATTTTAGAAAATGTTTCGAAATAAGAGGAACTGTTCAAATGGTGACTGCAATGGACCATGCACTGATGGACCTCTGATGGAATCCAAAATTGAAACGTTCATGATAATGATGAACCAACTGACTCATGTTATGGGAAATAACTTGAATCAAGCTGAGAGACAGATTTCACCATGAAGGGAAAAACATTATATTGAGTCCATTATTCGTTAACTACCACCAACTTTTAGTGGATCTACTAACCCATTGATTGTTGAACAGTGGATTAGCTCAATCGAAATAATCTTTTCTGTGCTCCACTATTCAGAACAAGAGAATGTCACCCTGGTTGTTAACCACATAGAGGGAGAAGCTGATCACTGGTGGGAACTAATTAAAAACACAAGTCCAAGATTGTAGGTTGAATCTACGGAGTGGGAAGAGTTTATAGGGATCTTCTTTAAAAGTTATTTCCCTCATTTGATGAGAACAAAAATGGAGAAGGAGTTTCTGGAGCTGAAACAGAAGGATAATGAATATGTTTGAAGCTACGAGATGAACTTCACAAGACTTTCCCATTACACCGCATGATTTTTTATGGATCTTAATGGGTGATAGACTCTTTGGTGGACTAATACATCATCTGCGGAATAATTTATCCAACCGAGACTATGATAGCTATGAGGAGACTGTGTGAAGTTCTATGAAAGTCGAACTATAGTTCAGTGAGACATAGTTTTCTCATAAATCCAATGACAAGAATTGATCAATGGAGCCAAGCTTTGGGATAAGATTTGATCAGGTAAGAGTAGGCAATAAAATGCAACAACCCACATGTAATAAATGTGGGAAGAAGTATTCAAGGAACTTCCTACTTGGGAGAGGGATGTGCTACATGTGTGGAAGATATGGCCATATCACACATAATTTTTGTAGTGAGGTGAAGACTCAACTTACCAACACTTACAAAAAATGTAAGACGGTATAGGCCCTACCTAAAGTCCAATTCTATAAGTGTGGACAGCTTGGGAAATTTTCCAATCACCGAACAAATCTTAGGGTAGTGGAGGAGAATCACCATCAGCCTTAGCAAAGGACAAGGGAGAAATTTCATGCTTTTTCTATCATGACATATGATGTAGAAGCTATAATTAATATGGTGGAACGTACTCTAGTTTTTCTCTGAAAGCTATAAAGTACTTTGTTTGATTTTGGTTTTATGCATTCTTTTATTTCCTCTAAGTTTACAAACAATTTAGAATTATCCCTTGAATTACTAAAAGTAGAGTTATATGTCAATACTCCTAGAGGGATTATTCAAGCATCAATAGTATTTCAAAACTCTAGTATTTACTTTAGTGAGAAAAATCTTATCACACAACTAGTAGTCATTTCCCATGTTGAAATTTGACATTATACTAGGGATGGACTGGCTCTCATTGTATAATGCTAAGATCAAATTCATATGTAAGTAAATATCAGTAGTCTTGAATGGGAACCTATAGTTGTCTTCCATGGAGAGATTTCTTGACCAGATCTTTGTCTAGAAGAACCTCATATAGCCTACTATATGGAGTTTATCGGTGATGAAGAAGAAGGAAATGAGAGTATAAGGATATAAAATGTCCCCATCATTTAGAAATACATTGAATTATTTCCTGAGGAGTTACCCAAACCTCCCCCAGAAAGAGAGGCAGAGTTCTACACTAAACATGTACCTGGATCTCATCTGATTTCAAAGACCCCGTATAGGATGGAAAATGTGGAGTTTGAGGAATTAAAGAAACAACTCCAATATCTTTTGGAGAAGGGATTTATCTAACCGGTTTTTTCTCCTTGGGGAGAACATATTCTCTTTGTGAAGAAGAAGGATGTATCAATGTAGCTATGCATTGATTATAGAGAACTGAACGAGATCACGGTGAATAAAAAATACCATCTTCCAATAATTTATGACTTATTTGACCAATTTCATGGGACTCAATTCCTCTCTAAGATTGATCTTTGATATGGTTATCATAAATTGAGGGTGAATAAAGAAGATATTATAAAAACTTCCTTTTGATCAAGATATGGTCATTATGAGTTTGTTGTTAAGCCCTTTGGAATGACTAATGCTCCTTCTATTTTTATGGATTTTATGTATAGAGTCTTTAAGGACTACATTGATAAATTCGTGGTAGTTTTTATTGATGATATTATGATATATTTCAAATGTCACAAGGAGCATGAGGATCATCTAAGGGTTATTTTTAAAACTCTATGGAAGGAGAGTATTTTTGGAAATTTCCAAAAATTTGAATTTTGGTTAAAAAAAAGTTTCTTTCTTGGGTTACATTGTAACCAATTAAGGAATCATATTTGACCCAGCAAAGAAAAAGGTTGTAGATGAGTGGCTGCATCCAACAACAATAACAAAGATTAGTAATTTCCTTGTATTTTTAGGATATTATTTGAGGTTTGTGAAAATATTTTCATGGATTTCTAAATCATTAACCAAGTTAACTTGAAAAGGGGTCATGTTTATCTGGACAAAAGAGTGTGAGGAAAGTTTCCATGATTTGAAGAAAAGATTGGTTATTGAACCCATGTTAACTTTGTCCTCAAGTGGATAAGGATTTGTTATTTTTGATGATGCATCTGTAAAAGGGCATGGGTGTGTCCTCATGAAAAATGACAAAGTTATTGTTTATGCACCGCGACAGTTGAATACTCATGAGAAAAAATATCCTACGCATGATCTTTAGCTAGTAGCCATTGTTTTTGCTCTGAAGATATGGAGGCACTATCTTTATGGGGAGAAATGTGATATATAAACAGAACATAAAGGGTTGAAGTATATTTTCACACAAAAGGAATTGAACATGAGATAGAGGAGATGGTTGGAACTTATTAAAGACTATGGCTATTCAATTCATTATCATCTCGGTAGAGAAAACAAAGTCGTTGATGCATTGAGAAGGAAAGACCAATTTGTTCTATCCATGATGAGGATTTAAAGAAATCCCTTAATTCAAGACCTTGTGAAATGGACATGGGAATCATAAGGGAACGAACATCATCTACCATATATAAAATGATTTATCAACCGTAATTACTCAAGAATATCGATAAGGCATAGAAAGAAGATCCTTTATTTCAGAAGAAGTTTTAGGCTTTGAAGGATGTATAGTTTCTTGTGTTCAAAATTGATCAAGAAGGTGTACTGAAATTTCATACAAGACTATGTGTTCCATCTATTCTAAAAAAATAATGAGCTAATGGATTGAGCTCATAAATCTACTTTCTCTATACATATTGGAAGCACGAAAATGTATAGGGACCTTCATGATTAGTATTGGTGGGATAATATGAGAAGGGAGATTACTAACTATGCTACAAGGTGCCTGGTATGTCAGAAAGTGAAGGTAGAGAGAAAAATTCCTAAAGAGGTATTACAACCACTACCCATACCATCATGGAAGTGGGAAAATATCACTATATACTTTATCCCTGATCTCCTGATAAATTCTATAAGAAACAATGAGATATGGGTTATAGTGGTCCATATCACCAAGACTTCCCATTTTATCATTATTCGAGAAGATTTCACTCTTTATCAACATGCTAGGATTTGCATGAAGGAAGTTTTAAGGCTGCATGGAGTTCCACTTTCTATCATATCCTATCATGATCCAAGTTTCACATCAATATTATATTGATGTATTAAACATTATCTGTGTACCAAATTGAATTTCAGAACAGCCTATCACCCCAAACTGATAGAAAATCTAAAAGGACTATTCAAATTCTTGAGGAAATGCTGAGAACATCCTCAATGGAATTTAAGGGTGGATGGTATCAACATATCCTATTAGTTGAGTTCTCTAACAGAAATAGTTTCCAATCAAGCATTCAAATGGAACCCTATAAAGATCTATATGGGAATCGATATAGAACTCCTACATGTTGGGATGAAGCTAGTGAGAGAAATATAGATCTTGTGAAAGAGATGACATAAAAGGTTCATGCCATACCGCAACACATTAAGGCTGCTCAAATTCAGAAAAATAGCTATGATGACAACCCTCGAAGGGACATAGAGTTTGATTTAACTGACAAATTTGTTCTTCAAATTTCACCTTGGTAGAGTGTCATGAGGTTTGGGAAGAAAGGGAATCGCATCCCTAGGTACATTGTCCCCTATGAAATCCTTGATCATGATGGAGTAGTGGTCTATTGGCTTGCACTTCCTATTAATCTAGCACAAGTTAATAATGTTTTCCATGTATCCCTCTTGAGGAAGTACATACCTGACCCTTCACATGGACTAAATCTAGAGGTGGTATAACTGGAACATGACCTCTCTTATGAGGAGAAGCTGGTGGAGATCCTGTATTGTAGAGACAAGGATCTACAAAACAAGACTACCCACCTCGTTAAAGTGTTGTGGATGAACCACAAATATTAAGATTCCATGTCTGAAATAGAGGATTCTATGACATAGAAGTACCCACAACTTTTCTCTTCTGAGGGTACGAGTTGAAATCTTGGGGAAAAAATTTTTTAAGGGGGAAGAATGTAATGACCTGATATTTTAAATAATATTCTTTTCATGAAAATATATGTCTTACTATTTCATAATCAATAAAAAATTTAAAAATATAAATAAAATGTGACAATTAGGTTTTGACCATTATATGAGAATTTTTCAATATGATTATTGGAAACAATGATAATTTCTTAATGTTATAATTTTTTTTAAAATATAAATAATAATGGATAATTAATGAAGAAAGAAGAGTTGATGGCCTCATATAGTAGACTCGAGCCATACGAAGCCCATCTTTCATATCCTGGGAAGGAAGTAGTATCCTTGGGCTTTGCTCTATACCAAGACCAATCTGAGCTTCAACATTTTAATCTTGAACGTAATCCCATTCAGAATAATTTCAAGCTGATAAAAATCACCAGTCGGGAAATGTTCTCTGATCCACCCCAAGATTCTATCACCATTACACACCTTACTCTTAGTTCCTATGAAGGTATTATAAGGGTATATATAACATTCCTTAGTTACATTGTGTAATCCTTTTTCATAAATAAAATTATTATTTCTTATTATGGTAAAATTTTTGAATTTTAATTGTCAAAATAAATATAGGATGAATTTTAAAAAGTTTCATATTATTGATGAATACTGAAAAAAAGGGATTATTTTAAAATATTTTTTATACTTTAAATAATTAATAATGTGAAATTATTTTCAAAAAATAAACATATATAGTTGTAATCAGAAAGAAATTTAGAGTCTAATAAGATCAACTTAATATTTGGTGAATAGACATTTTTCAATAGTAATATTAGCCTTTTGGATAGTAATTTGACCAATGGAATATTAACCTCACTTATGAAATTATAAATATAATTTAGTAATATTGAATGGTAATGTGATATAATATCATAAGAAAATAACTATTTTAGAAATTATTAGTTAAGTAATAGTTGTTTTGAGTAAATAGTGATTTTACATAAAATTTATATATCAAATATGTAAAAAATAATTTTTATAAAATGGAGTTCATTTTTTAATTCAGAACATAAATATTGGGTTAGGGTGAATTTATAATATTTTTATAAAATGTTTGTTTTTTGATTAATAGTAAAAATACAGTTTATGAGTTTTCAGTGTGTTTTATGACATCATAATGACGTAATATGTAATTTAAAATGTTTTTTGAATAGTTTGGATTTAAAAATTATATAAGGTTTCCCATGTGGACAAAACCATGGGCAAATACCATGGGAAAGTCCATGGTTTTGCAAATACCACTAATGAGGTGTCCCTTGAAAATTAATAAAATATTCCCTCACTTTTTCTATAAATAACAACACATTCTTTCATTAATTTCATTCCAAATTCCACCTCAATGAATCTATGGTATTTTTACATCCCAAGGAGTCCTTCCAATGTTCCCATAAGATCCCCAAGGTCCCAAACTTTGAGTTGTTGATGTAACTCTTCAAGGTAAGAGAACCTTTCACCCTCCTCTTTTAGTCAAGATTTCTTTTATGATATGTATTTTAACTTCTATTTTCTCATTTCGAGGTATTTTATAATGTATCCTTATTTATATCCATTTTTTGTCCAAATGATGAGATACCCTTTTTTCTCTCATCAACTGATTTTCAAAATTTTTAAGGGTCGTTGTTAGGCTGCATAATTTTTGTAAGTGAATTTGCAACTTCTCTTTTTTTCTTTCAAATTATCTTTTATGTCGTATGTCTTTAAAATTTTCATAACATATTTATATCTCCATATTATTATATAATTATACTATATTATAACTCTCTTATGAATGGGTTACCACTTTCCCCTCTCATTTTAATGTTTTCTAAAACCATGTAACAGAGTCGTTATAATGTAGAAATTTCATCTCAAAATCTCTCTATTTTTTCAAAAAAATATTTTATTTTCCATATATATGTAACCAAAACTCTATAATTTTCAGTGGTATTTATCATGACATAAAAATGATATATTTTATTCTACAATATACCTACATAAAACCCTCATTCCCTTTATGTGGGTTATAAATTACATGATGATCTTTACTTAAGCACTTTTTAAAACGTCACAATTTTGATATGAAACACATTTCTTTTATTATATTTGGATTACTTATGAAATGTTTGATTATGATATATATGAATCACATGAAAATTAATAAAAAGTAATGTTTCACATTGATAGTGCTCTAATTAATTGGGTAATGAAATTAATCTCTAGATATGACAAGTCTTATTATACCTTGGTGAATAACCTTGGTAATTTTTATCACACCATGGGGATAAACATTGGTGATATGCTTATGAATGTCTAAATTAAATGTTGTAGCAACAATTTCAATTTATTTTTCAAGTTATTTTTATTATTTTTTTAATATTTATCATTCCTTTATGATATTCCTTATGTTCTTATTGATATCTCTCAAGTTCACATGTAAATTGTTTCACTCGTGTTCCTTACCATGCCCTTTTCCACACTTTACATTGATGTATGTCCCTAGGTTATACAATGAAATAAATTTACATAGGATAGTCCTTTAATAAGCCTTTAAAGTGAAAAAGAATAATTTTTTAAGTTTTCATGTATTATGTACCATTTTTCCAAGACACTAGACTTTAAAGTTCCTATGTTTGTAAAATGAAATGAAAAGTTATGTAATGCATAGGTGGGATGCTATATGTCCCATCTCACTCCCCAAATTATAAAACCCCATGTATTATAGTTTACATATTTCCCATTTCAAACTTCTGAATATGAAAAGAATTTATAGTTTAACTGATGAATCATTTACTCTCTCTTGGTTAGAGTAAAATGATCTCCCATAATATGTTTTAAGTGTCCTAGTTCTATAATGTTAAACTATACTATTCACCAACCCTCCTTTACACAAGTAAAATTTTTATAGGAGTATTTTATAATTCAAATCCTATATAAATGCTCTTTCCAATTTCATACATTACTCCTTTAATAGGACACCACTGTGGTCTTTAAGCCATAAAAAATCCAAAAATCATATAAATATCCTAGACCATCGGATATAGAAGGCCAGTGTCTTGCAGACACTTTTTTTTATTATGTGCATCATGCCTTAGTGGCTCTGCATATGTTTCCTACAAAACGCCCATCCAATAAGGGTAAATTCATCCTTAGGAGAGTCCATTCAAACCTTCGTATGCCTAAAATGTCTCACATGCCCCATATACATCCAAAACTCACAAATTCAGGGTCAAGAAAAATCCATCATTCATATATGAAAGTAATTAGGATATTCCCAGATGACGAATCCCAAATTGGGGCCCATTCCCCATTAATTTTGGTTAATGGTTTTCGACCTAAAACATCATTAATAAGTCTGATTGTCAAGAAAATAAATTTTCAATGGAAAAGTTTCAATACTCACCAAATAGAAAACCCCCAAAGGTCACCCCTAGATAAAAGTCAAGTACCATCTCGTTAAACTAGTACTATTTATGGTTTAGGAAAAAATGTTGAGAAATAAAATATTTTAAAGATACATAAATCTTGTTAGGTTGAAAACCCACAAAGGGCGGCCTAAGAATAAGTCAAGTTATACCCGCTAAGACCATAACAAATCAGGCTTAGGAATAGGGTGATAAAAGAAAACAACAAAAAGTTTTGGGGTTATCCATGTGACCCCAACAATAGTCAAACTATGCTCTCTAAGTCCCTTTTCTGAAGAAATAATTAGAACATTATCTAACCATTGATGTTGAGACCGCTTCTACATCGTAATAGCCACCTCTTTATTTTGATCGGACCCCATTCTGAAGGGGGCATTTGTAGGGTCCCAAAAATTCAGAAAAGGGAAGAAAAACACTCCCAAAATTTGGGAGACGAAAATAAATACGTGTTGGATTTAAAATATGATAAGAAACATGAATAAATAAAAATTTTCCAAGGGTTTTAGGAAAACCTCATACTATCACCGAGAAAGGTTTGCAGGGTACATAAATCAAGAACCATCAATACACATAAGAATCCGCAAGGCACTAGTCTATGTGGCGATGTCCAGAAAAACTACAATTCCATGAACCATGTTGTTGGTGGAACATAACTGAGAAATATCACCATATACCATATCACAAACTAAGTGGTTCTTGGGTGAAGTAAGCCGGTGGGTTCTATGAACCATGTCTTGCAAACCACAAACCTTTCAAACTACAGTTGATCGATTCTTCCATGGGTTGATCTATATATTTTTGGGATTCAAAAAATGATGCCACATTCCCACATATATGATTTCCCTAGTGTCTTATAAATGGAACACAAGAGGAACTGAAAAAAATGAGGAAACCCAGATGAGACCAGAGGAGGAATGAGAGCAGAGATGAAGATAGAAGCCGAATCTATGAAGTTGGAGATTTTGGAGATGTATGCAGAAGGCTTTGAATTTGATCTCAAATCATCAACGAAGTGAAAATCATGAACCATCTTCTCCATGGGTATAAATGGCCACATACCATAAAAATAAGGAAACTCGTAAAAATGATAAACTGTGAACCGAAATGGTGAAACTTGAACCATAAATCCCTTGTGTATAAACTTCCCAAGAACCATATGCTCCCATGCCCTTTATTAACCTGGAACTTTGTATAGTGAATCGCTATGAGGACTAGATCCTATGTTACGTACTATATCTGTAAGAGGATGGATCCTGAGGATGCATGGCTTACCTCATTGTGGAACACATCTAGGGACGCATACCAATTCGATATGAGAAACACTTTCTAATCCACATATCACTTAAGTGCATAGATGGCCCCTCAACCGTAAGACAATATTCTATGCAGGGCTTCCACCATCCCGCGTGAGAAAACATTACACAGAATAGGGAATCTTTGGTTGTCCTACCTCCGAGTTTCAATCATGCCCCACCATTACCATCCATTCCTCCAAAGCTCCTCCATGATCTACTCCATCGACATCAAGCCAAATCCTCCTCTAAAGCCACTAGACCCATATGATTAGATCATCGAGCGCACCAGCATGCCTTTCTGAATTTACATACCCAAGGTAAGTGGAGTCATGAAGGTTGTCCCCATAATGGTTTGGACTTATGAAATGTCTCTAAGTCTAAATTGACAAGGTAACCTGGGATTAGACCTTGGGATGCCAACATGAATCTCCCTGTTCTATGGATTATGGGTAATCACTGTCTTTTCTCTTTGATGAGTGTTAGTTACAAGCGAAAAGATCACTCTTTCCTTCCCCTTTGGTAAGGAATCAGGCTCATCCCCTTTCCCAAAACCAAATTTTGGAACTCCCACTGAGGTAAGCTTCTAGACTTCTGAGAGACAGACCACAAAACATTCAATTTCATTCGACATTGAATGGTTCATTGCTTTGCGCCCTCGCCCACCGTCAGCTCGATATAGGACCAAGTGAGGGAATTGACAAACCCAATTCTCTTTCCCTCCCCCATTGGGCTCATATCCATGGAATCTTCCACCGTATTCATCCTCATTTTCCATCAGTGGAGAAGAAAATGTGCACCCATGTTGAATCTTTCAAATCCTATTTTTTCTCACACCAACCATGACTCATGTGGGCTTAGAGTTCTGTGATGATACGACATTGGAAAATCACATAAACAAACTATGATTACTTTGATTCCCACCATAATTGAGATATTTAGGATGCCTACTTAAGCCCCGAGCTCAAATAGGTACCATTTTTCAAAAGTTTTACCCCTTAAATGTCCCCAACAAAGGGCATCCTCTTTAGGATTAAGTCTCGATTTGATTCTCTTATACGGGAAGCTCCCAGGCGTATGCCCAAATCAAGTCATAACCCATAAATGAACTATGATAAATCTGATTCTTACTCTAAATAGGATACCTAGGATGGCAATCCCTGGTTCCAACTTAATGGATGTTCTCCTCTGAAGTCAGTCCTAATAAAATGTTCCCCCAAATTCAAAAGGGCTCCCTCCTAGGTGTAAGTCCCGATAATGGAACAACACAGCATTTGATTCCCCATTTGACTGGGATACATAGGGATCCTCCCTAATGTACAAATCTAACCCACAAATCAACACTAATGTTCTTCAACCTATATACCTAGTAGGGTCATGTTCACCCAAAATATCATATCTTTCCTGGTAACCTTAGGCCGCTTCGGCATAAGCCCCACACCAAGTATTGACTATGAATATTTCACCTAGAAGTCCTTGTCTCGGGACGTTAAACTGCATAGATGGGCCCCCATCACATGAACTTAAAATTTGATATGTCCTGCTAAGAAACATTGAACTATGTGGACTCTGATTCCTCTCTTGAGGATATGTAGGAAACCCATCTTATGGGTCCGACCCAAACATCAAACCACATTCCATCCCTCTTGTATGAATATAAACTCCAGAGCACCTCATTGCATGGATTAAGTCAGGATTGTTTCCATAGAATCAAATACATGTATATCTATGATGATCCTATGACCAAGGGTAACCCAAGGATACACACTTCAGTAATGAACAAAGATTCAAAAATAGATGAACATGGATTAAATCTATAAGGGAGTCAATAAGTAGGAAATAATTCCCCCCAAAAGGGTGTGATGATCCCAAACTCACATCCTCTTGACCAATTGAATCCTCAAGTTTTTTTGGCCAAAAAATCCAACAAGTGATTACCTTTGGATATCAAGTCCATGAATCAAGGATAGAAGGACCGTTGGGTGTTTCTATCTCCACAAATGAACATGTTAGAGACTATCTGAGGAAATCATATCCTAAGAGGACTGATTTCACAAATACCTAACCCATTAAAATCACCTACTGGGACCATTCAATTATGGAACCTCCTTCATAATACAAAAAAGATAAAATGACTAGTCCCCATAGGGTCAATCTAATTCCCCCTAAAGGATAATGATGTGAATCAGGTCGAAACAAAAATGGTGAACCCAACATGAAATTCACTATAATAATAGACAAATGCTTATCACCCGTCGGACCATTTTGTTTTCCCCAAATTATCACCATGGGTCAAAATAAAGGTCATAAGTGTTTCATCATACATGTCATCAAGATGTAGTTTATATAAACCATTATACAATAAACATGATCCAATCATGTGTGTATGCTTAAACAAACTAAAATATTAATTCCCAAAATTAAAAGAGTATCCATCAACATCATGTTTTGATTAAGAAACCAAATTACTAGATATACTAGGTATATAAAATCTTTCACATAAATCCAAACTATATCATTATCAAGGATCAAATGATAAGTCTCAACCGATTTCATAGGAACATTCACTCAATTCCCCATGAAAATAAACTTTTCACTTGGTCTTGTGATTTGGGTTAAAAGGAATCCCTACATCATATTATAAACATGAGTCATACAACCAGAATCAATCCACATTTTATTATGTAGAGCTTCAACTGAGCTTGATTCATAACATGTTTAAGCATTTAGTTTACATTTCTTTTCAAAACAAGACTTTCATTTCAAAAAATCATTTTTTAAGGGTACAACTTTCCCACAAAAATGGTATTTATCTTAATTTCCATTCTTTTAGTTCTTTATAGAGGACTCATTAACCTTTAATAGCCCCTTTATTTTTTTCATTCTTCTTTATACTATGCTTCTTTCTTCCTTGATGGTTCACATAATGGATAGAGTGGATTTCATGACTTTTAAATTCGTTACCTCTTGAACTAGCATACTATGAAATTCAGGCACATTCCATTTATCTTTGATGGTGTTATAGTTCATTTGGAATGGTTTATACTCAGACAGTAATGAGTTTAGAAAAAACTATACAAGAAAACTTTCATCCACTTCAATTATCATAGATTTAAGTCTTTCTGTGATATTTCTCATTTCAATGACATGCTCTTGCATTGTACAAGAACTATAAAACATCTTGTTTGTTAATGTACTCATTAATGTCCCGACAAGAGATTTTTTAAAAGTTTGAGATAAGACTCACATATATTTCATAAATTCCTTAGAACTTTCAATTTTAGGAAGACTATACTTCATGTTACTTGTTATGTTCATTCTCATGAATATCAAACTTAACCTTTTCGATTTTCCCTTGTTCTATAATATACTCTATCATCACCGCTACCTTCATCCATTATAGTAGAAGGTTTTTGTACTCATAGTGCTAAATAAAGATCAAATACACTAATGTGAAATTTTATTTTCTCATGCTAATTAGAGAAATTTAATCCATTAAAGATCGAACCAGTCGATGCATGTGATTCAAATTATTATGGAAAGCTAACGACAATAAATACATGCTTAAAATTAATGATTTCAATAAAAATAATTATAATACATCAATTTAGACAAATTATTTAACCTAAAATGTTTATTAGTGTTCTCTTTTCAGTGATACACTAATACAAAAACATAATTGATATTAATTAAAATAACTTTATTTAAAAATAATATACACATCAATAGTATTTATTTATTATCATTGGATATGTAAATAAATTGCATAATGTATATATATATATCACCCACAATTATATTCATAAATCATAAGAATATGAAAATTACCTTTGGTAAATTACTAGATATCTCATAATAATGAATTTTAATTACTCATAGAATATTATAATAGTATCAAATTTGTGATTAATCAATGTATGCTGTTTTTAAAAAAAATTGGAATAATTTTATCTTTATGATTTGACCACTTTGGTGACTAAAAATCTTCATATGATAATGTTTCAAATATGAAACATCCTAACATAACAGAACATATATATATATATATATATATATTTATATATTTATATATTAATAAACATAAATCCAAATTTTGTTCAGTCTTTCTTTAAATTTTTTGGAAACAAATTTAAAACTAATAATTATTTTCAAATAATGAAAAATCATTTTTTTAATTTCCTTTCTTTTAAGATCCAATAATTTTAAAACACTTATCGATAAAATTTAATATTATTTATTTATTTATTAAACTACATAACCATAATAAATAGTATCAATTTTAAATAAATCAATTTAAACATCATAATGCACATTAATTATTTTAAAGGTGTAATGATTATCTTAACAATTAAATAAGATAATAATCTGTTTAATTTCATCATTTGTTGACTCACTAAGAGAATCAATCTCTATGGATGGAAATTTAATAACAATAATAATATTTCCATCATAAAACACTTAAATGTTCGTAAATAAATAAAAAGTGAAAAACCTTTTTTTTTGTTTTAAATGAGGCTTTATTATTTTAAATTTTCAATATTAAAAATAAATAAATTGAGATTTGAAATTCTAAAAAATTAAGAGTGAAGCTGCATATTTAGTCTTAAAAAATTTCACAACCCAGAGAGAGGCAACGTATTTGGGTTTAAAAAAATCCCACATCTAGAAGAGAGGCAACATATTTTGGTTTAAAAAATTCCACATTTAGGAGAGATTGAAAAACCATTGTTTACTGTAACATTAGTCGATTTAATAAAAAAATTGCACAACTCCTTTTAATTTCAGAAAAAATGCATGGTTGATTCATTAAATGAAACTTGAAATAAAAATTTCAGAAATCCATTATGTGAAATTGAAAGCATCATTTAATTATGAACGTAATCCAGATTTCTAATTCTAAATTCAATGCAACACATAATAAATTTAAATATGGGGAAACACATATTTTATAAAATTTCGTTGATAACATGTGTAAATTAATTTAATTAATTTTAGGATCTTTAAAATTTGTATTTATCACATATCTAGATGAATAAAATTCAAAATAAAAGACATATCTTGATCCATTGAAACTTCTAGATTTGAGTCCCATTGATTTTCTCCAACATAAAAGGATTTCTATCTTTTTTCTACTCTCTCTTATATGGTGATTTTGATAGAGGGTACTGGTATTGTAATTGACACTTAATTGGAAGTTATAAAACACTTTAAATAGTGATAAAATAATTTTCAAGGGTGGTTATTTAAGTAACTATCAAATTCCATCAATTTGAAAAGTTTATCCCTCATTATCCAATTATAATAACATTAAACAAAATATGATGTGAGTTATTCCAACAAATATATTCTAAATTATATGTTAATGTTAAATTGATTTTGATTGATTTTAACAGTTTCGAATTGGGAACATATTTTTTAAATGAGTTTTAATCATCCCTTTTGATCTACTTCACTTTTCCAATCACTGTACAAATCTAAGTGTAGCAGAGGAGAATCCCTATTAGCCTAAGCAAAGGCCAAGGGAGAAATGTCAGTATTTTTCTATAATGACAGGTAATGTAGAAGCTCCAAATAATATGGTGGAAGGTACTCTAGTTTTTCTATAAAAGCTTGAAAGTAATTTGTTTGATTCTGGTTCTATGCATTCTTTTATTTCCTCCAAATTTGTAAACAATTTAGAATAAACCCCTGAATTGCTAACAGTAAAGTTATCAGTCAAGAATACTAGAGGGATTATTCAAGAATCAACAGTATTTAGAAACTATAGTATTTACTTTAGTGATCAAAATATTATCAAAAATCTAGTATTCATTCCCATGTTGAAGTTTGACATTATACTAGGGATGGACTGGTTCTCAAAGTATAATGATAAGATCAAATTTAGAGGCAAGGAAATATCAGTAGTCTTGAATGGGAAACCTATAGTTATCTTCCATGGAGATATTTCTTGACCAGATCTTAGTCTAGAAGCACCTCATATAGACTAATATATGGAGTTGATCGGTGATGAAGAAGAAGGAAATGAGAGTATAAGGATATAAAATGTCCCCATCATCTAGGAATACATTGAATTATTTCTTGAGGAGTTACCAAAACCTCACCCAGAAAGTGAGGTAGAGTTCTCCACTGAACAAGTACCTGGATCTCATTTGATTTCAAAGACCCCGTATAGGATGGAAAATGTGGAGCTGAAGGAATTAAATAAACAACTCCAATATCTTTTGGAGAAGGGGTTTATCTGACCAAGTGTGTCTTCTTGGAGAGAATATGTTATCTTTGTGAAGAAGAAGGATGGATCAATGCAGCTATGCATTGATTATAGAGAACTGAATGGGATCACAATGAAGAAAAACTACCCTCTTCCAATAATTTATGACTTATTTGACCAATTACATGGGGCTCAATTCTTCTCTAAGATTAATCTTTGATATGGTTATCATCAATTGAGGGTTAAGAAAGAAGATATTACAAAAACTTCCTTTCGATCAAGATATGAGCATTATGAGTTTGTTTTTATTCCCTTGGGAATTACTAATGCTCCTACTATTTTTATGGATTTGATGTATAGAGTCTTTAAGGAAAACCTTGATAAATTTGTGGTAGTTTTCATTGATGATATTATGAAATATTCCAAAAGTCACAAGGAGTATGAGGATCATCTAAGGGTTATTTTTAAAACTCTGTGGAAGGACATGACTTTTGGAAAGTTCCAGAAATGTGATTTTTTGTTACAAAAAGTTTCTTTCTTGGGGAACATTGTAACCAAAGAAGGAATCATATTTGACCTATCAAATAAAAAGTTTGTAGAGGAGTGTCCACAGCCTACAACAATAACAAAATTAGTAGTTTCCTTTGATTAGCAGGATATTTTAGGAGGTTTGTGAAAATATTTTCAAGGATTTCTAAATAAGTAACCAAGTTAACTCAAAAAGGGTCAAGTTTATCTAGACAAAAGAGTGTCAAGAAAGTTTCCAAGATCTAAAGAAAATATTTTTTACTGCACCCATGTTAACTCTGTCTTTAAGTGGATAAGGATTCGTTATTTTTTGTGATACATCTATAAAAGGGCATGGGCGTGTCCTCCGGAAAAATGAAAAATTCATTGTTTATGCATCGTGACAGTTGAATACTCATGAGAAAAAATATCATATGCGCGATCTTGAGATGGTTTCGGTTTTTTTTTCTCTGAAGATATGGTGGTGATATGTTTTTTGGGAGAAATGTGATATATACATAGAACATCAATGTTTGAAGTATATTTTCACACAAAAGGAATTGAACATGAGACAGAGGAGTTGTTTGGAACTTATTAAAGACTATGATTGTTCAATTCATTATTATCTCGGTAGAGAAAACAAATTCTCTAATGCATTGAGAAGGAAAGACCAAGTTGTTCTATCCATGATGAGGATTTAAAGAAATACCTTAATTCAAGACCTTGTGAAAATGGAAATGGGAATTATAAGGGAACAAACATAATCAACAATATCCAAAATGATTTACCAACTTTCATTACTAGAGAATATCAATAAGGCTTAGAATGAAGATCCTTTATTTCTAAAGAAGTTTTAGGCTTTGAAGGATGGAAAGTTACCTGTGTTCGATATTGATCAAGAAGGTGTACTGAAATTTCAAACAAGAAAATGTTTTCCATCTATTCTAGAAATAAATAATGAGCTGATGGATAGAGCTCATAAATCTACTTTCTCTATACATCTTGGAAGCTCAAAAATGTATAGGGACCTTCGTGATCAGTATTGGTTGGATAATATGAAAAGGGAGATTGCTAACTATACTACAAGGTGCATGGTATGTCAGCAAGTGAAGGTAGAGTGAAAACTTCCTAAAGGGGTATTACCACCACTACCCATACCAGCATGGAAGTGGGACAATACCACTATAGACTTTATCCCTAATCTCCCGAGAAATTCTAAAGGAAACAATGCGATATGGGTTATAGTGGACCATCTAACCAAGACTTCCCATTTTATTTCTATTCAGGAATATTTCACTCTTGATCTACATGCTAGGATTTACATGAAAGAAGTGGTAAGGATACATGGAGTTCCACTTTCTATCATATCTGATCGTGATCCAAGGTTCACATCAAAATTCTGTAAAATTATTCAACATGATCTGTGTACCGAATTGAATTTTAGAACACCCTATTACCCCCAAAATGATAGAAAATCTAAAAGGAATATTCAAATACTTGAGGACATGCTGATAACATACTCAATAAATTTTAAGTGGATGGTATCAACATCTCCAATTAGATGAGTTCTCTTACACAAATAGTTTCAACTCAGGCATTCAAATGGCACCCTATAAATCTCTATATGGGAAGCGATGTAGAACTCCTACTTGTTGGGATGAAGCTAGTGAGAGAAATATTCTTGGGCCTGATCTTGTGCAAGAGATGACATAAAAGGTTCATGACATCCCGCAACACATTGAGGATGCTCAAACTCGGAAAAAGAGTTATGAATACAACAATCGAAGGGACTTGGTGTTTGATGTCAGTGACAAATTATTTCTTCGAATTTCACCTTGGAATAGTGTCATGAGGTTTGGGAAGAAAGGGAAGCTCATGCCTAGGTACATTGTCCCTATGAAATCCTTGATCATATTGGAATAGTGGTCTATTAGTTTGCACTTACTCTGAATCTAGAACAAGTTCATTATGTTTTCCATGTATCCATCTTGAGTATGTATGTACCTGACCCTTCTCATGTACTAAATCCAGAGGTGGTATAACTAGAACATGACCTCTCTTATGAGAAACAGCTGGTGGATATCTTGGATCGTAGAGACAAGGTTCTACAAAAAAGACTACCCACCTTGTTAAAGTGTTGTGGACGAACCACAAGTATTAAGAAGCCACATGGGAACTAGAGAAGTCTATGAGGCAGAAGTACTCACGCCTTTTCTCTTCTCAGGGTACAAGTTGAAATTTTGGGGAAGAAATTTCTTAAGGGGGGAGAAAGTAAAGACCTGATCTTTAGAATAATATTTTGTTTCTAGAAAATATATGTCTTACTATTTCATAATCAATAAAAAATATAAAAATATAAATGAAATGTGACAATTAGGTTTTGACCGTTATATGACCATTTGTCAATATGACTGTTGGAAACAATAATAATTTCTTAATGTTATAATTGTTGCTTAAAATATAAATAATAATGGATAATTAATGAAGAAAGAATAGTCGATGGCCTCTTCCAGTAGACTCAGGCCATAAGAATCCCATCTTTCGGAGCCTGGGAAGGAAGTAGTATCACTGGGCTTTTCTCTAGACCAATCCCAATCCAAGCTTCAACATATTAATCTTGAACGTAATCCCCTTCAGTATAATTTCAAGCTGATAAAAATCACCACTCGAGAAATGTTGTCTGATCCAAACCAAGATTCTATCATCATTACACACCTTACTCTTAGTTCCTATGAAGGTATTATAAGGGGAAATGTAATGTGGCCTTAGTTACATTGTGTAATCCTTTTTTATAAATAAAATTTTTATTTCTTATTATGGTAAAATTTTTAAATTTTAAATGTCAAAATAAATTTAGGATGAATTTTTAGAAGTTTCAGATTATTGATGAATATTGAAAAAAAGGGAGTATTTTAAAATATTTTTTATACTTTAAATAATTAATAATGTGAAATGGTTTTCAAAAAACGGACATCTATAGTTGTAATCAGTAATAATTTTAGAGTCTAATAATATCAACTTAATATTTGGTGAATTGTAATTTATGAATAGTAATTTTACCCTTATGGATAGTAATGGGACCAATGGAATATTAACCTCACTTATGAAAGTATAAATATAATTTAGGCATCTTGAATGGTAATGTGATATAATAGTATAAGAAAATAACTATTTCAAAAATTATTAATTAAGTAATAGTTTTTTTGAGTAAATAGTGATTTTACATAAAATTTATATATCGAATATCTAAATATTATTTTTATAAAATGGAGTTCATTTTTTAATTTAGAACATCTATATTAGGTTAGGGTGAATTTATAATATTTTTATAAAATTTTTTGTTTTTTGATGAATAGTAAAAATACAGTTTATGAGTTTTCAGTGTGTTTTATGACATCGTAAGGACATAATATGCAATTTAAAATTTTTTTCAACTACTTTGGATTTGAAAATTATATAATCTTTCCCATGTGTCCAAAACCATTGGAAAATACCATGGGCAAGCCCATGGTTTTTCAAATACCACTAATGAGGTGTACCTTGAAAATTACTAAAATATTCCTTCACTTTTTCTATAAATAACAACACAATCCTTTATTACTATCATTCCAAATACATCCTCAATGAATATCTCGTTTTTACCTCCCAATGAGTCCACCCAAAGTTCCCACAATATCCCCAAGGTTCCAACATTTGAGTTTTTTATGTAAATTTTCTAGGTAAGAGAACCTTTCACCCCCTCTTTTAGTCAAGACTTCTTTTATGATATGTATTTTAACATCCATTTTATTTTTTTTGGGTATGTTATTATGTATCCTTATTTATATACATTTTATTTCCAAATTATGTGAAAACTATTTCTCTCTCATCAACTGATTTTCTAAAATTTTAAGCGTCGTCGTTAGGCTCCAGAATTTTTGTAAGGGAATTTGTAACTTCTCTTTTTTCATGCAAATTATCTTATATGTGGTGTGTATTGAAAATTTTCATAACATGTTCATATCTCCATGATATTATTTCCTTATACTATATTATTACTCTCTTATTAATGGTTTAACTCTTTCCCCTCTATTATTAATGTTTTATAAAACCATGTCATATAGTCGTTATGTTGTAGAAATTTCGTCTCAAAATCTCTCTCTTTTTATCAAAAAATTATTTTATTTTCCTTATATGAATACCCAAACCTCTTTAATTTCTAGTGGTATTTATCATGGTATAAAAACGATATATTTTATTCTATAATCTACATACATAAAACCCTCATTTCCTTTATTTGGGTTATAAATTACATAATGATCATGATTTATGCACTTTTTAAAACGTCACAATTTTGATATGAAACACATTTATTTTATTATATTTGGGTTATTTATGAAAAAAATTTATGATATATGTGAATTAAATGAAAATAAATACATATTAATGGGGCGCACAGATAGCACTCCAGTGCATTGAGTAAAGAAATTAATCTCTATAGATGACAAGTCTTATGATACCTTGGTGAATAACCTTGGTAATTTTTATCACACCTTTGGGATAGACCTTGGTGATATTCTTAAGAATGTATAAATTAAATGTTCTAGAAACAATATCAATTTATATTTCATGTTATTTTTATTGTTATATGAATATTTATCATACCTTTATGATATTTTTTATGTTCTTATTGATATTTCTCAAGTTCACATGTAAATTGTTTCACTTGTTTTCCTTACCAGGCCTTTTTTCCACACTTTCCATTGATGTATGTCCCTAGGTTATGTGATAAAATAAATGTAAAAAGGATAATAAATTAATAATCCTTATAAGTGAAATATATTAAAGTTTTAAGTTTTCATGTATTATGTACCATTTTTCCAAGAAACTATCCTTTAAAGATCCTCTATTTGTAAAATGAGATTGATAGTTCTGTAATACAAAGGTGGGATGCTAAATGTCCCATATGACTCCCCAAATTAGAAACCCCCATGTATTATAGTTTACATATTTCCCCTTTCAAATTTCTGAAGATGAAAAGAATTTCTAGTTGAACTGATGAATCATTTACTCTCTCTTGTTTAGAGTAAAATGATCTCTCATAATAAGTTTCAAGTGTCCTGGTTGAATGATTTTAAACTATACTATTCAATGGACCTCTTTTACACAAGTAAAAACATTTTAGAAGAAGTTTCTCATTCAAAGCCGATATAAATGCCCTTTCTAATTTTAGACACTTCCTTAATAGGCCACCACTGTGGTCTTCAAGCCTCAAAAAAATCCAAAATTCCTATAAATATCCTAGACCATCAGATATGGAAGGCCAGTGTCTTGAAGACACCTTTGTTTGATTATGCACATCATTCCTTAGTGGCTCTACATATGTTTCCTAAAAAATGGACATCAACTAAGGGAAACTTCATCCTTAGGAGAGTCCATTCCAACCTTCGTATGCCTAAAACGGATCACATGCCCATATGCATCCAAAACATGCAAGGTCTGGGTCAAGAAAAATACATCATTCTTATATGAAAGTAATTAGGACATTCCTAGATGATGAATCCTAAATTGGTGCCCATGTCCCATTAATTTCGGTCAATGTTGTTTGACCTAAAACATCAGTAATAAGTCTGATTGGCAAGACAATAAATTCAAAATGGAAAAGATTCAATACTCGTCAGAGTGAAAACCCGCAAAGGACACCCCTAGATAAAAGTCGAGTACTATGTCGTTAAACCAATACTATGTATGGTTTAGGAAAAAATGTTGAGAAATAAAATATTTAAAAGATACATAAATCTTGTTAGGTTGAAAACCCACAAAGGGTGACCTAATAAAAATTCAAGTTATACCCGCTAAGACCATACCAAATAAGGCTTAGGAACAGGGTGATAAAAGAAAAAAATAGAAATTTTGTGGGGTTATCCCTGTGACTCCAGCAATAGTAAAAATATGCTCACTAAGTCCCTTGTCTCAATAAATAATTATAATAGTATTTAACCATTGATGTCGAGATCACCTCTTCAGCAGAATAGAATCCTCTTTATTCTAATCGGACCTCATTCCGATGGGGGAATTTTTAGGGTCCCAAAAATTCAGAAAAGGGAAGAAAAATAATCCAAAAAGGTGGGAGAAGAAAATAAATACATGTTGGATTTAAAATACGAGAAGAAACATGAATAAATAAAAATTTTCAAAGGGTTTTAGGCTGACCGCATACTATCACTGAGAAAGGTTCGCAGGGCGTATAAACCGTGAACCATCAATACACAGAAGAATCCATGAGGCAATATCCTATTGGGCGATGAACAGAAAACCTAGGATTCCATGAACCATGTTTTTGGTGGAATATAAGGGAGAAATATCACTATATACCATCTCACAAACTAAGTGGTTCTTTGGTGAAGTAAGCCGGTGGGTTCTATAAACCACGTCTCGCAAACCATAGCCTTTCAAACCCCAGTTGATCGAGTCTTTCATGGGTTGATCTATATATTTGTGGGATTCCGAAAATTATTCCACATGCCCACAGATATTATTTCCCTAGTGTCCTATAAAATGAAGACAAGAAGAACTAAAAAAAGATAAGGAAAACTAGACGAGACCAGAGGAGGAACGAGATCAGAGACAATGATAGAAGATGAATCTATAAAGTTAAAGATTTTGTAGACGTATGCATAAGGCTTTGAATTTGGTCTCAAATCATCAATGAAGTGAAAATCATGAACCATCTTCTATACAGGTATAAACATCTGTGTACCATAAAAATAAGTAAACTCATAAAAATGGTAAATTGTGAGTTGAAATGGTGAAACTATAAACCTAAATGGTGAAACTTGAACCATAAATCTCTCTCTGATGAACTTCCCATGAACCATAGGTTCCCAAGCCCTTCATTAATCTGGTGCTTTGCATTGCGCATCGCTATGAGGACTAGATCCTATGTTTCGTGTTGCATCTGTAAGAGGATGGAACCCAAGGATGCATGTCTTACTGCATTGTGGACCACATCTAGGGATACATACCATTTTGGTATGATTAACACTTTCTGATCCACATATCACTTCAGTACGTGGATGTCCCCTCAACCGGTATGACTATATACTATGCAGGGATTCCACCATCCCGCATGAGAAAACAGTACACAAAATAAGGAGTATTTTGGTGTCCTACCTCTGGGTTCCAATCATGCCCCACCATTAACATCCATTCCTCCATAGCTCCTCCACGATATACTCCATATACATTAGGCCAAATCCTCCTCTAAAGCCACCAGACGGATATGATCAGATCATCGGGTGCACCAGCATGCCTTTCTGAATTTACATACCCAAGGTAAGTGGTGTCATGAAGGTTTTCCCCATAATGATTTGGAATTATGAAATATCTCCAAGTCTACATTCACAAGGTAACCTGGGATTAGACCATGGGATTCCAACATGAGTCTCCCTGTTCTAGTGATTAGGGGTAATCACTAGCCTTTCACTTCTATGAGTGTTAGTTACAAGCGATAAGATCACTCTTTCCTTCCCCTTTGTTAAGGAATCATGCTCCTCCCCTTTCCCAAAACCAGCTCCGGGGAACTCCCACTGAGGTAAGCTTCTAGGCTTCCGAGAGATGAACCACACAACTTTTAATGTCATCCCAGATTGAATGGTTCATTGCTTCATTCCCTCACCCACCGTCGGCTCGACATGGGACCAAGTGAGGGAATTGACAAGCCCAATTCTCATTCCCTCCCCTGTTGGGCTCATATCCATGGACTCTTCCACTGTTGTCATCGTCATTTTCCATCAGTGGAGAAGAGAATGTGTGCCCTTGTTTAATCATTCACATCCTCTTTTTTCTCACACTGAGCATGACTCATGTGGGCTTAGAGTTCTATGATGATACGACATTGGAAAATCCCATAAACGAACTATGAGTACTCTGATTCCCACCATAATTAGGATATGTAGGATACCTACTTAAGGCCCTGATCTCAAATAAGTACGCTTTTTAAAAAGTTTTACCCCATAAATGTCCCTAAAAAAGGGAATCCTCTTTATGATTAAGTCGCAATTTGATTCTCTCATATAGGAAGCTCTCATGCGTAAGCCCAAATCAAGTCAAAACCCATAAATGAACTATGAGAACTATGATTCTTTCTCTAAACAGGATATGTAGGATTCCTATCCATGGCTCGAGCTTAAGGGATGTTCTCCTCTAAAGTCAGTACTAATAAAATGTTCCCCCAAATTCAAAAGGGCTCCCTCCTGGGTGCAAGTCCCGATAATGGAACTGCGCAGAATTTTATTCCCCATTTGACCGGGATGCATATAGAGTCTCCCTGATGTCCAAATATGACCCTCAAATCAACACTAATTTTCTTCATCCTATATACCTATGAGGTTCATGTTCACCTATAAGATCATATCTTTCATGGGAACCTTAGGTTGCTTCGGCGTAATCCCCACACCAAGTCTTGACTAGGAATATTTCACCTGGGAGTCCCTGTCTCATGATGTTAAACTGAATAGATGGGTCCCCATTACACAACCTTAAAATGTGATATGTCTTTCTAATTAACACAGGACTATGTGGGATCTGATTCCTCTCTTTAGGATACTTAAGAAGGCAATCTTATGGGTCCAACCCAAACATCAAACCACCTTTCATCCCTCATGGATGAAGATAAACTCCAGAGCACCTCATTGCATGGATTAAATCAGGATTGTCTCTATATCATCAAATCCATGTATATCCATGATAATCCTATGACTTGGGCTAACCCAAGGATACACACTTCAGTAATGAACAAATATTTACAAATATATGAATGTGGATTAAATCTATAAGGGAGTCAAGAAGTAGGCAATAATTCCCCCCAAATGGGTGTGATGAGCCCAACCTCCCATCCTATTGACCAATTTAATTCTCAAGTGTTGTTGGCCAAACATTCCAAAAAAGTGCTTAACTTTGGAAATCAAGTCCATGAATCATGGATAGAAGGACCATTGGGTGTTTCAATCTCCACAAATGAACCCATTGGAGAATATCTGAGAAAATCATATCCTAAGAGGACAAATTTCACAAATACTTAACCCCCTACAATCACCCACTGGGACCATTCAATTGTGGAACCTCCTTCATAATACAAAAAGGATAAAATGACCAGTCCGCACTAGGTCAATACAATTCCCCCTAAAGGATAATGACGTGAATTTGGTCGAAACAAAAATGGCGAACCCAACGTGAAATTCACTATAATAATAGACAAATGCTTGTCACCCGTCGGACCATTTTGTTTTCCCCAAATGATCACATTGGGTCAAAACAAAGGTCATAATTGTTTCATCATACATATCATCAATATGTAGTTTATATAAACCATTATAAAATAAACTTCATCCAATCATGTGTGTATTCTTAAAGAAACTAAAATATTCATTCCCAAAATTAAAAGAGTATCCATCAACATCATGTTTTGATAAAGAAACCAAATTACTAGATATACTACGTATATAAAAGTTTTCACATAAATTCAAACTATATCATTATCAAGGATCAAATGATAACTCTCAACCACTTACACAGGAACATTCACTCTATTCCCCATGAAAATAAACTTTTCAGTTGGGCTTGTGATTTTGGTTAAAAGGAATCCCTACATCATATTAGAAACATGAGTCATAAAACCAGAATCAATACACCTTGTATTATGTGGAGATTTAACTGAGTTTGATTCATAACATGTATAATCATTTAGTTTACCTGTCTTTTCAAACCAATACTTTCGTTTCAGACAATCCTTTTGTAACGGTACAACTTTCCCACAAAAATGGTATTTATCTTTATTTCCATTCTTTTAGTTCTTTCTAGAGGACTCATTAACCTTTAATATCCCATTTATTTTTTCATTCTTCTTTATACTATGCTTCTTTCCCCCTTGATGATGCACATAATGGATAGAGTGGATTTATTGAATTTTTACATTTTTTTCCTCGTGAACTAGCATACTATGAAATTCGTGCACATTCCATTTATCTTACATGGTGTTATAGTTCATTTGGAATGGTTTATACTCAGACGGTAATGATTTTAGGAAAAACTATACAAGAAAACTTTCATCTACTTCCATTCTCATAGATTTAAGTCTTTCCGTGATATTTCTCATATCAATGACATGCTCTTGCTTAGTACGGGAACTATCAAACTTGATGTTTGTTAATGTACTCATTAATCTCCCAACAAGATATTTTTTAGAAGTTTGAGATAAGACTCCCATATATTTCATAAATTCCTTAGCACTTTCAATTTTAGGAAGACTAGACTTGATGTTTCTTTCTGTGTTCATTCTCATGAACATCAAACTTAACCTTCTCGATTTTCCCATGTTTTATAATATACTCTATCATCATCGCTACCTTCATCCATTATAGTAGAGGGTTTCTCTTCTCATAGTGTTAAATACAAATCAAATACAACAATGTGAAATTGGATTTTCACATGCCAATAGGTGAAATTTAATCCATTAAAGATCGGACCAGTCGATGCATGCGATTGAAATGATGATAGAAAGATAACGACAATAAATATAAGCTTAAAATTAATGATTTGAATAAAAATAATAATAATACATCAATTTAGACAAATTATTTGACATAAAATGTGTATTAGTGTTCTCCTTTGGGTGGTACACTAATACAAAAACATAATTGATATTAATTAAATTAACATTATTTAAAAATAATATACACGTCAATAGTACTTATTTATTATCTTTGGATATATAAATAACTTGCGTAATGTATATATATATATCACCCACAATTATATTCATAAATCATAGGAATATGAAAATTACCTTTGGAAAATTAATAAATATCTTATAATAATAAATTTTAATTACTCATAGAATATTATAATAGTATCAAATTTATGATTAATCAATGTATGAAGTTTTTTAACAAAATTTTGGAATAATTTTATCTTTATGATTTGACCACTTTAGTGATTAAAAAATTTCATATGATAATGCTTCAAATATAAAACATCCTAACATAACATAACATATATATATATATATATTAATAAACATAAATCCAAATTTTGTTTAATCTTTCTTTAATTGTTTTGGAAACAAATTTAAAACTAATAATTGTTTTCAAATTATGAAAAATCTTTTTTTAATTTCCTTTCTTTTAAGATCCAATAATTTTAAAACACTTATCCATAAAATTTAATATTATTTATTTATTTATTAAACTGCATAACCATAATAAATAGTATCACTTTTAAATAAATCAATTTAGACATCACAATGAACATTAATTATTTTAAAGGTGTAATGATTATCATAACAATTAAATAACATAATAATCTATTTAATTTCATCATTTCTTGACACACTAAGATAATCAATCTCTATAGATGGGAGTTTAATAATAATAATAATATTGTCCATCATAAAACACTTACATGTTCATAAATAAATAAAAAGTGGGAAAAATTGTTTTAAATGCGAATTTATTATATTAAATATGAAATATTAAAAATAAATAAATAGAGATTTGAAATTCTAAAAAAACGAAGAGTGAAGATGCATATTTGGGCTTAAAAAATCTCACATTTGAGAGAGAGGAGACATATTTGGGTTTTAAAAATCCCACATCTAGAAGAGAGGAAGAATATTTTGGTTTCAAAAATTCCACATTTAGGAGAGATTGAAAACCCATTTTTTACTGTAACTTTAGTCGATTTAACCAAAAAAAATTCACAACACCTTTGAATTTTAGAATAAAAATGCATGGTTGATTCATTGCATGAGACTTGAAATAAAAATTTTAGAAATCCATTATGTGAAATTGAAAGCATCATTTAATTATAAATGTATTCTAGATTTCTAATTCTCAATTCAATGCAACAAAAAATAAATTTAAATATAGAGAAACATGTAACTCCCCGACCCCAGTTACCTAGAGTCGGTGAATTATTTTAATAAATTGGCATGATTACAAGGAATCATGTCCTGAAGGACCGATCGGTTTAGCAGTCTTGGAAAATAGATTACATACATAAATGTTACATTACACATTATAACATACAAAACAACATAAATAATCCTTTATGAAAGCCATGATTCCATTTCCTTAACCCTGCATATCAATCACAATACACTTCTTGGAATCCTGGGGAAAATAAAACATAGAAAGGGGTGAGCTCAGATGCTCAGTAAGGATAACAATATAAACAAAACTTTCATAAATAAGTATAAACATTTAAGGCAATGTTTAACTAAAACAAAAGCGTTTTAAACTTGAACTTCAGAATAATATGGAAAAAATAAAATGAAGTAATCTCATTTACTTATTCACATGAATATTCTACTAGTCTAATAATCACATGCAATATCACTAACCACTTTCATAATGATAGAATGCATAATTCCAGACTATCATAACCACATAGTCAAGGCCTTGTTCCAAGACTACAAATAAGATTTTGTCAAGGCCTTGTGCCAAGACACTAGTTTGTCTCATGAGACCTACCGATGCATCGAGGATCTATAGTGGGCTCCACCCGTCACATACTAAGTCCAATGCATTCCTCATATGAAAAGGATTAAACATAACATAAACATTTTTATTAAAACTAGTATAGGAAATGTCAATACTTTATCCCTAAACCATGAATGATATAAAAATAACACATCCATAGTCAAAAATACCACAAAAACATCAATACAATATGGAATATTTGTATCATAATAAATCATCTTCAAACAAGTTTAAAATCCATCAAAGGATGTTGATATATATGAAAATTATTTGTAAAACTCTTTGAAAGAAATATCCCATTTTCATGAAAACATATAAAATTCATACAATTTAGAAAGGAAGACATTTAAATACATTTTTAAATCAAAGTTTCCCATACCACTTTGAAACTTTTGAAAGGAAATAACATTTTAAAAACATTCATGTCCATAAAAATAAATCCTTAAAACCCATTTTGAATACATGGACATTAATGAGAAAGATTTAGAAGAATAAATATTTAAAACATTTGAAATGATGTTTTAGTAAGAAAAAAGTCCCTTAAAATAGTCCCTTTGAAAACTCTTTCATGAAACATGGATATGGAAAATAAATATGTCTCAGTAGATACTTAAATGAAAACAACCTCAGATAATAAAGAGATTGTGAAATTAACCCTTACCAATTTGGTAACTTACAAAGCATACACCCCATGAAAGCGGTATCATACAATGAATATGTAAATACACATAAATTAAAGTGTATTACACAAAGAATAAAATTATTTTAAGTACATACACCACACAAAAGGTAATAGTGGCAATATGGCACGAATCTCATGGGATTAAGAAGTGAGATGAAAACCCCTTACCTTGCACTTTCCTTTAGTCAAGGGTTCATTTAACCTCCTGTATGAATACTATATTATGTTATTAAATTATACCAGAACCATATTAATATTTATTATATCATACATTATTCATTTATGACTTTATACTACCCATTTAATAATAATTTCCACACTATATTAATATTTCGGGTAACAATCGCTTTCTTTATCGTACGTGTTTTAACTTGTTACTCTTGATTGTATCACTTAGATCATGATTTAAATACATCCAGAATGTAAAACATGATTTATATATCATATATATTTAGAATATAAATATTTATAATAGACATATATATGAAATGGAAAACACTGTTTATGGAGACGGTAGTCCGTACATACGCATAAACATTGTTTCCGTTTTCATATAGTATTGAATGAAAGTAAGTGAATAAGATATATGTAAGTACATAAATACTTATATATATAAATATATATATCTCCAGTAGCCTTATTATTTCATATATCACATACTTTTTAGTAATATATATTTTTATAATTTTCAATGAATGGTGAACTTGGAAATGAATCTCATCGCGTCGTGGAGACGGTAATCCGTATGTACGCACGAGCAAAAATATCATTCTTTTGATATTAAAATAATATATAATTGGATGTTATATCATATATACAGAATCCTTATCATGTTATATTTATTATTTAAATCAAATACATGTCATTATTATACCCATCCAAATAATAATCTATTGAATAACAATTACACCACGACGTGGAGATGGTAAGTCGTACGTACGCACGTATGGTGACATGTCATTCAAAGGATGGATAAAATACTGAATATGGTTGTACCATATTTATTATAACATCATAGTATATATAATTTACTGGAGTTATTATTTTAGAATGGTAAAAACAAATAAATAAGAAGTTGAAGAAGAAATGAACTTGAAAGAGGGTGGTGAAAACATTACCTCTTCTTCGAGTTATTCCTTTTGATGTGATCAAAATGGCTCCTTAAGTTGGATTTCTGATTAAACTAAGGCCTCTAGTTTTAATTGAGGGAAGTTTAGAGAATATTAGGGAAGGTTTTGGCTGAGCAAAAAGGCTTTGAAGGTCGTAATTATAATGAAGGGGAAGTGTCCTTTTATAAGAGGGGTGAGAGGCACCTTAGGAAAAGCTGGAAATATTATTTTATAATAAATTCATATTCGGTTTATAATGGCTCAAAAGTGGATTATTAAAAGGTTAAGGTGGGGATAGGTCTAAAAAAACTCAACCAAAAGGTTTTAGACAGGTTTGGGACACATTATTAACCTTATATTTTAGTTTTAACTCATAGTTAATTAGTTTGATATTTACCATGTCTCTTTATATTTTTATATTATATGGTTAATAAACATACTATAAACGTCCAAGAGACCCCCAAGTGGTCCATTAATAATACACCTATCATGATATAAGTCCTTTGGTTGATCCTTATATTTTTAGAAATAGAATATCAATTAATAATATAATATTTGTTTTAAAAACTCTTTTATGTCAATTTTGACACTATTGGGTATTTTGTTTTTTATAAATTCATAAAAGAATTATTACTTCAATAAAATTTCATATAACCAATACTAATAGTTCATATTAACCTATAAAATTATTTTAATTCACAAAAAGTCTCAAAGTAAATTTATTTTTGTATTTATAATATCAATTATCTTAATATTTCATTAATACGGTAATTACTGCATCATCATTGTGTCATAAATAAATTAAATTATTTAATGTTTAAAAATTATAAATAAAATACCATTATGTAGGAAATATTTTTATCTTTCTAAGGAATATTTATAATATAATTTATCTTATGTATAACCCTATATTAAAAATGTTTTAGTTATTAAACTTTGATTTTAACTCTTTTAAATCTTCTTTGAATTAAATAATAATAAATGTCCTAATCTAATCCAAGTGGACCTAAATGATAATATTTTATTACTATGGTTGTTTTTGGTCGAGATACACTTGTCTAATATAATTAGGAAATGTGTTAGGGTAATATTAATATCAATTTTACCCTTAATTACCCTATTTACTTTTAACCGTGGTAAATAAAAGTAAAAAGTTACTATTCACCAAAAATTATTTTTCTCTTATTGAACCAAATTTTAATCCTTTATATTAACCGTGTCTCTCGAATTTTCGAAATTCCACTCATAGAAGCGGTAAAATTAAGTTTTATTTGAATTTACAAATTCTCCTAGGAGTTGGGTAAAAGACGGTGAAATGTTCATTAAAATTTTTATATATCTAAAATTATTATAAACTGACTCCAATGAATTAAATTGAACTTATATAGGTATTATGTATCTATTTTGACATAAAATAAATTTAAATAAAATAAAGAATTATTTAAATAAAAATTCGGTTTTAAACTATAACTAAGTGTTTTTCACTATTCATCAAAAATTAAAAGTTTTCAGAAAAATACCAAAACGTCACCCTAATATAATTTTGATATTCCTAATTCTATAATGATGTCTATTTTACTAAATTCAAAACATAGAAGTTTCATTTATTAATTTAAAATTAATTCCCGCTGTCAAAACCAGAAGGTGTTTTTTTAAGAAATAATAACTATCAAAAGTTTGACACTTGTTTATGTCCAATTTCAAAGTGAAATTACTTAAAAGGAAAATCATTGGATTAAGTGGTACAAATATAATCTATTTAAACTTCCAACCTGTTAAAATATAAAATTTAACACTATAAATTATTTTGATTAAAAAAGTTGTTTTCTGTTAAAATATATTATTTTTCACTATTCACCCAAATATGAAAGTTATTAGAAAAACACCAAAAATTTATTGAAACTAAATTATTATGTCTCGATTCTAAAGAAGAAGTTTATTTTGTCAAGTTGAATATATAAAAGTTTCAAATATTGGATTTAAAAAGGGTTCGCCATTAAAAGGCGGTAAAATTAAATTTTTTGAAAAATACTTCTTTTATCTGAAAAAATGTATTTATTCTTACATTATGTCAAAGAAAATCATAATATGTATTATAAAATTATAAAGATTATATAAAGTTCAAAATTCAGTTAATACCATTCATAACCACTCTTGAACGACTAGTTTGGTAAGTCGTGATGCGCTTGAACTCAGCGTTGCGTGTAGTGGAAGTTATTGAATTACTTTGAAGAAATAACGTACTATGAAATCTTGGAGTGTTACAAAACACATATTTCATAAAAAGTCGTTTATACCACGTGTAAATTAATTTACTTAATTTTAGGATCTTTAAAATGTGTATTTATCACATATCTAGATAAATAAAATTCAAAATAAAAGACATATCTTGATCCACTGAACCATTTGGATTTGTGTCCCCTTGATTTTTTCCAACATAAAATCATTTCTATATTTTTCCTATTCTCTCTTGTGCGGTGATTTTGATAGAGGGTACCAGAATTGTAATTGACACTTAATTGGAAAGTACAAAACCCTTTAAATAGTGATATAATAATTTTCAAGGGTGGTTGTTTAAGTAACTATCAAAGTCCATCAATTTTAAAAGTTTATCCCTCATTATCTCATTGTAATAATATTGAACAAAATATGATGTGGTTTATTCCAACAAATATATTCTAAATTCTATGTGAATGTTAAATTGATTTTGATTGATTTTAATAGTTGTGAATTGGAAACATATTTTTTAAATGAGTTTTAATTATTCTATTGAAAATAAATTTTGTATTTATTTAAATTTGTATTATTTTTTTGGGTGATGTATAAAGTGGGTAGGGCTGACTAATGGGCTTTGATTCTATTTTTTGTTTAATTGAGCGACATGCATTACTTTTGATCTACTTCACTTAAATGTGCAAGGCGGTCATTTGACCATCATTTATGTTGTCAGATCAGATCGAAACTAGAGGGGAGTGAACTACTCGTCAACTTGTTCGAGAAGCCGATGTGAATCATACCTTTAAGAGGGTTCTTCGGTATGAACTGCAACTTTCATGTGCCACCCGACGCCCTCCATCTACAGATCCAGCCTCCCGGTCAGTCCTCTACCGGTGGTCCCTCGTCCAGCAAAGCATCCCCACATGGTCTCCTTCACCACCGGCTTTTGCGGCCCTCTCGAACCGGGTTTCTTCCACACCAGATAGCAGCACCACCCAGATCTGGCACCATCGCCTCCCACCAACCATTTGTTCTTCCCCCTATCAGCAGATCCTGCATGCTGTTAATCTTCCCATAAAAACCCCTTTTGGTTGTCGCTTCCTTAGGCAGCAAGACTTTTTGCCGCCAACATCGCCTACCCCGCGGCCTCCTGCCATGTTTATTGGCTCTTAGACCATCCAGGTGATTGTTTTATTTATTTAATTTATTATTACAATGATTTGTAATAATTAGTTTAATTAAAAGGTGATCTTTGTATCATATAAGCGTTATTATATGTATAAGGGTCTCTGCATGTCATATTTTCATATTTGTATTTTGTATTCCTTGAGACCCCCTCACCAACATGTGAGTAATGTTGTATAATAACGATACGAGCAGTGATACACTTTGCGTCAAGCTATGACGACACACCAGACATGAATTGGATGCATTGCATGGACAGATGTTACAACTAAAGTCGCAAACAACCACTACCATATATTCAAACAAGGGATGCATCATCTTTTATTAGTGATAAGAAGATACCGCTGATAAAAACCAAACTTTTTTCAGTGCTAAAAAAACGACGATAAAGATGTATCATTTATCAGTGTTTTTCATAGAACAAATAAATGATAGATTTATCAATGCTATTTTTAGCACTGATATTAGTTTTTAATGAAAAATATTATTAATATATATAACATTATTGTATTTATATTCAGAAATAATGTTTATTTATATACATAAATTGAACATATTTATTATATTTATAATTTTATATTTACAATTTTATATAAATACTTTTTAAATGTATTTATTTATAATTATAAATATATAAATAATTATTTATTTAAAAATATATATATTTAAATAAATATGTCTCTTGGTCAATAAATAAATTAAGAGATAATGATGATATTCATGGACACGATTGATGTTATTTATGTTCATACATTGATGCGTGAGTACAAATAATTGACGTTATATGATCATAAGTTTATCGCGACATGATTGTGGGTCGCTATGTAACAAATGTTAAGATTACCTATATTATGACAACGCATGCATATGTTATGTATTCACGACTCATGAATGTTCATTTATACATTAACACCCTTATTAATCATGTTTTCCATATATATGTGATGACTCATTTTTTATAATCAATACCTTATTAGGTGTGATTTATTCATGTTACACACATTAACTTATTATGTTCCCATAAATACTTATAAAATTACAATAAATATATTTAAAAAATAAATATATTTATATTTATAATTATAAAATTTTAATTATATATAAATACCTTTTAAATATATTTATTTATAATTATAATTATAACTTAATATAAAAATTTAAATAATTATAAAATTACAATAAATACATTTATTATTAGTTTATAAATATTTTATTTATAAATATATTTATTTATAATTGTAATCATAAATAAAAATATATATATTATATTAAAGGAGTCCTCATGGAGGCTCTAGGGTTTGTTCCCAATGGTAAAGGTCGAATGGTTGTTGTGATGCAACAATTCATTTCTAGGGTGGTCTCGTGGCTTCGGGATGGCCTGCCCGACGACGACGATCAAGTTTTCCGGTGATGGATGACCGGTTACAGCGATGTTGAGTGGAAATCATGAGCGTGGGCTACAAAGCGATGACAGTGGTGAAGTCCTTGGGTTGCAGGTTTGCTCGGGATGTGGAGTGGAGACTTTAGAGTGTGGATAGGCTGGATGGTATGGCCTGATTGGCTAGTGACATCGGTGAGATATGGGAATGTGGTGGGTGCATCTCCTATCCCACGATAGGATTTTTTTGGCATCTAATGCTGGTTTTAGAACTTGGGCCGATGGGTTAGGATTGAGGGTTTGCGTGGACCTAATGGGTCATTCTTTTTTAGGGTTATCTGATCTTATTATTGTTGGGTCACTTCTGTGTTTGGGGGGATTTAAAAATATATTAAATATATATAATTATATATAACTAAATATATATATATATATAAATATGTATTTAATATATATATATTTATATAAATAAATTATTAACATTAGATTTTTATCAGCACTGATAAAGATATCCATTTATCAACGCTAAAAAAGAACTGATAATACTAGTCCTTATCAGCGTTAAAATTTTTTCACTCATAAAGAGATTGTTTATCAATGATTTTTTAGCACTAACGAAAAGTGCTTTTATTAGCGCTTTTGATTTCAACACTGGTAAAGTGACTATTTGTCAACAATTTTTTGAAAGCACTGATAAAAGTATTAGCCCCTTTTAAATAACCCTAACAAGATGTATTCTTCGTACACCATCACACTCTCATGGAAGCCGACTTCCACCCATTCGCTGCTTTCGCTAAACACCGCGGTTGCCCTTCCGCCGTTGTTGCTCTCGCCAAACCACACTAGTGTTGTCTCGCTTCCTCTCTCGTTGAACTATATTCTCGCCGTCATTGATCTCGTCAAACCCCATTCTCGGCTTGCTGAACCCCACTACGCCCCCCCCCCCCCCCCCGCCTTACCAGACACCACCACTGCCTCACCCCACCACCTCACTGAACACCACTACTACCTCGCCCCACCGCCTCGCTAAACCAACCACTGCCTTGCCGAATACCACTGTCGGTGCATCACTGTTCCTGGAAATTTGTTACGAATCAAGACCCTCAAAATTAAAGGTATGTTATTTGAATCTTGTTTCTACAAAAAAAAATTATATATTTCTCTATTGCTGAACATTAGGGGTGATTTATTTTCATTTCAAAAGCATGAAATCTATTTTCAAACACAAAGGCTTGCTTATTTTTTAAGGAAATAATTTTAAACTTTGTCATGGGATTGTGCAACATTATTTTATATTTTCTCAAATAGATTTTTATATGGTAGTTTCGTGTGGTAACTCAACAAACATGGAGAGTGGAGCCTTATTCGAGGAACATCAAAAAATAATTAAATGATGAAAATGATGCATTAAATTACTTATAGGATATCTAACTATAAACATATATATGAGGCTGAAGACTTGTAATAATTATGATGTTATGTGGGTGATGCGTCTAAACTTCTATGAATGAGATTAAAATGATGGAGAAGAAATGTTGTAGGCTTTATAGAAAACATATATTGATATGAGGATGAGCTCAAATTAAATTGCTGAGTTTTTTAATAAACATTACATATTACTAGAAGACATGAACATGATTGAGGAAAAAATTCATGATGTCAAAATTGTAAAAAGGATTATTATAATAATGCGTCTTTGTTTTAATGTTATGGTCTTGTGGCTTGCAAACAAGGATTTGATGGAATTATATCCAAATATCCTATAATATATAGTGGTTGAATATGAGGTTTTGAATTAATAAAATGAATCCTAAGAAAACTAGTTATCACGTGAGGTTGCATTCTAGGAAATGAAAAATCATTAGGGGATGAAGATCAAAATGATGATTAATTTTATCTTGTATTTACCTTTGTTCCTCTAATCCTAAGAGGGGGAGGAAAAAAATTCAGAAGAAAGGTTCCACTTGGTTACTTCCTATGTGCAAAAATATGAAATCTTACATCATAGTTTTTTATGACATTTGATATTGATGATGAATATGAAGAACCTTTGAAGAAAGCATTCAAAGGGGAAAATCAAGGTGAAACCCATAGTGGAAATTGTTGAATAGAAAAAAAAACTTATTACCTTATGAAGGTGAAAAATCATACGTGATATAATTAAATGTGATCATTGACTAAAGATACCTCAGGGAATAAGTAATAGCGATTTTCATGGATAACCCATATAATGAGGATGAATATGGAGATAAACCTAGAATTGAGGTAATAATTTTTCTCTATGCTAAATGTGAAGTAGCATGTGATGAAATAAAGCTTTATTTAGGTAATGTTAAATCGGTAAATATTTTTTTGTAATACCACAAGCTATACATGAAACAATATAAAGACCATAAATAAGAATAGAAATAAGATATTGAAAAACATAGATATGGAAATTCTAGTAACCAGGAGAGAGAAGTTGAGATTAATCTCAAAAATAATGAAGTAAACCAATTTGTATATCTCCTAACCAATTAAGTGAATAAAGGTGTTAAAAGAACTAAATCAATCAATGGATATTTCATTATGAATTGATGAATGTTTTTTTGATCATGTAAGACTCTAGATGACGTGGTTTGCGTTGGAGAGTTCTTATACACTTGTATCTATAGAGGCTAAGGAAGTTCATGGGAAATTTAGAAGAAGAGTTGAGGACATCCCATTTTTGAAGTAGTTTATAGGTGATGGACATTCTATAATCATGGATGATCACATTAAAGGAGAATTCATGTTTCATACAAAGCCTCAATCTTCATGAATATAATGGATGAATAATTTTCCTAATGCTCAGTTGACTACTATGTATGAAACAAGTAAAGAAACATGAACATCAAATATCATGTGCTCTTGTTTTGGGATATTGGGTAATATCCAATGACTATAATCCATTGAAAAAAATATATTATGGGGGTGTTGAAAACCAAAAGGTGGAAACAAAATATCTAATATATTTTAAGTTTTAGAGGATACTTATTTCCATTTTTTGTCAACAAATTCATGAGATCCATCTTCAATTGAACAACTTTTGTGTATTTATTTTATTAAATAATAATATTACCAAATCAAATAGGATGAATATGTATAAAGAATTCATGGATTCCAATAATATGAAAAAAGAATATTAAGATGGAGTGAAATAATACATCAAGTTTTCAAAGGATCATGAATATGACCCTTCTCAAATACTTTGTTTGTGTTTACAATATTTTTATTCAATACTAATTATTCCATAGGACTTAGAAGAACATAGATCTATCACATAATTGATCGATGTTATAAATGTTAGAATAAACATGATGAAAAGTGAATGTATTTAGTGAATGAGATAACACTACATTTTATGGATCATCTGATATGATTACAAGTGTGGAAAATGAAGAAGACCATATCAAGGATGTGATTACAGATGTAAATGATGATAGAGATCGTATTGATAAAATGACAAGGACAATTGAAGATGAATTTCCTGATTGTCTAAAATTGTTTGATAACTTAAAGAGTTATGGAAGGATTCCATTTCATGCTAGTTGCATTAAAAATACAACATTTTTAGACATACTAAAACTATATAATTTGAAAGTAGGCAACAGATGGAGTGAATCCATTTTTACTAAACTACTTGCTCTCTTGAATTATATGCTCGTAGAAGATAATGAGTTCCCTAGAAAAAAATATGTCACTAAATGAATGTTGTGCTTGAAGTCGACCAGAGGTTTGTAATGAAGAGTTATATATTATCGAGGAAGTTGTTGAATTTTTTACTGACTACCTATCTGGTGTGGAAAGCATTGGACTACTGAAATCTCATCACACTGGGTGACTTGGGGGTGAAGGAATTTTTGGAAAAGATGTTGTCACAATCAATATTACAGATTTACAGAGGGACTACCTTTACATTTTTCATAATAGTTTTGAGGTTGGTCCATATCTTGAAACCCACAATTAAATTATTAGGAATTTCAATTAATCTAGGGATGAAATATGTATATTAAATACACATAAGCAATAGTTTATAGGATGGTTGCAAGACCATATTTTTAAGGAGTTAGATGAAAAGTATGGATTAACATTCAGAATGATCTCGAATGCTAGACGGAAGACCAAGTGTGTATGCATTATATTACAATGATTATGTAATTAATAGTTTTACATTTTCTACAAATGAACACGATGAAAAAAGAACCATGAAAAAAAGTGGAGTTACACTTTTGACCAATGGGATGCATGTTTTGGTACAAAGTATAGAAATCCAATTTATGAAAATATTTCATACTTTGGCATCATCAAAAAAATATGGGAGGTATATTATACAACATTCGAAGTGTCTATTTTTTAATGAAAGTGGGTTGATAACATGAGTGTTGTTAAAATAGTTGAATTGGGATTCATGAAAGTGGATTTCAGTAAGGAAGGGTACAAATATAAACCATTTATAATGGTAGAATAGGTAGTACAAGTATTTTTATGTTCCAGATCCTTCAAACCGAAAGTGTTCAATTATTCTGTTATCGACCAAAAAAACTATAGGATCAGTTGAAAAATCAATTAAGTATGAACCTTTCATTGGCATGTCACAATCATTTCACAATTGTACCAATGTAGATGGAGTTTTTCATATTAGAAGAGACCACAATTAAGGGATTTGGATACTTTATAGAGGGGTCAAATATCTTTAGCCTTAAAAAAAGAGTTCAATAATCTGGTCATATTTTGTTTGTAATATACATTGTGTTACCTCATGTTATTATTTTTTCACTACTGTATTAACATAATTGAAATTAAATATTTTACTACTCATAAAGAAAATGTATTTTACACATGATGATGTTACCAATCCCTCAGAAGAACAAACTATAATGAAGGAATCCCTTTGAGAAGATGTAAAGTTAATGTTTCAATATACTTTCTTTATTTTACCGAAAAATTATATAATGAAACATTTAGTTAGTTTTCATTATTCCATTCAGAGTTTTTTTATTTTAGAATATTTATATTCATATTTCATGTCTTTCTGCACTAAAACAACCAAAAACATATTCTCCCTTAAAAAATTTTCACCTCTTCAATGTTGGCATTACCACTTTCCTTCAAGTTCCATCCACTACCTTTACAGGAAGAGAAATGATGCTTCCTATGCTCAATCACAGAGGTGATATTGATCTTTTCATAGGGAAATAATTTTCTATAAAATTAATATATTGTTTCATATTTATGTTTAATTTATTTATTTTTGGTATTACTCACATAATAATTTTTTACTTATATAGGTGGATTATTTTGTTTGAGTTGGGGTGGTCTCTCCATATTTCATGACTTCCTACACCAAAATCTCCACATAATTATTCCCCATCAAAACCATTTCACCCCTATAGTGTTGGAATTTACCACTTTCCTTCAAGTTCCCTTCACTGCCTTTGCAGGAAGAGAAACAATGCTTCCTCTACTCAATCAGATAGGTAATCTTGACGTTTTCATAGTAAAATAATTATCTATAGAATTAATTTATTATTTAATATTTATATTTAATTTATTTATGTTTAGCATTACTCACATAAGAATTATTTTCTTATATAGTTGGACTCTTTTGTTCAAGTTGGTGTGTTATATCCATCATTCATGCCTTTTTACACCAAAACTTCCACAGACTTATTCTCCCTCATAAACTTTTCACCCCTACAGTGTTAGCATTTACCACTTTCCTTCAAGTTCCCTCCACTTTATTTACATGAAGAGAAATGAAGAAAACTTTTCTCAATAACAGAGGTAATATTTATGTTTTCACAGTGAAATCATTGTCCATAGAATTAATGTGTTGTTTCGTATTTTTTTTAATTTATTTATTTTTAGTATTACTCGCATAAAAATTATTTTCTTATACAGGTGGATTATTTTTTTCAAGTTGGGGTGGATTTTTCTATTTCATTTCTTTGTCGAACTACCAACGCTGCATATTGAGTTGATATTCTTAGCCAAAAAACATTTCTCTTTTCTGAAAACCAATATAGTGAATGATTCTCTTATGCCCATTATAGTGACTTATCATGATATAAGTGGTAGAAGAGCTTCCTCTACTCTTCTAGTTTTTGATAATGATAAATGTTTTTCGGCTAAGAACACCAACTTAATATGAATTTTTGGTTGTTTGGAAAATAAATACAATGATAATCAGGGTAACATTGTCAGTTAGGATTTTTTTTGAGACTTTGTGAGATGTAAGAGTCAGACACACCTCAATCCGACACATGGTGTGACCGATATGGATCAATGTGCTTTTTAATTAAAATTAACATTGATTTTAGTAAAAAAGTAAACTGACATACTCTAAACCAATAAAATATATTCATATTGTTTTGATACATTAATAAAATGACCAATAAGTCTTTTTTGATGTGTAAGAATCAACCACACCTCAATATGATACACGATGTGACCTGTATGACTCAAAGAGTCCATTATTAGTTTAAAATGGAAATTTTTGTTCAAGAATGTCAGTCATTGAAAACAGAGAAAACATAATAAATTTTCTTTATAATTTATTATATCAATTAATAAATCATTTTTAATGTGTAGGAATTAGTCTCACATCAAACTGATAAATGATTTGACCGGTATAGGTAAAAGTGTGTGTTTCTAGATAAAAATGACATTTTAGTAAAAAATACAAGTGACATAGTCAAGACCAATAAAAAACAATCTAATTATTTTGATATTTTAGGAAGACGATTCATAATTCCTTTTTCATGTGTAGGAATCTGCTGCACCAAAATCCGATACAAGATGTGCCTAGTATGACTCAAAGTTTCCATGATCAGTTTAAAATTGACATTTTAGTTCAAAAAGTGTCACTCACTAAAAACCTAAAAAACATTCAAATTGTTTTGATACTTTAGAAAAATGATCCATAAGTCATTTTTGACATGTAGGAAGTAGTCTCATATCAAATCAACACATGATTTAACCGGTATGACTCAAAGTGTGTGTTTCCAGTTTCAAATGACATTTTAATAAAAACCCAATTGAAATACTCAAAACTAATCAAACAATTTTATATTATTTTCATACTTTTGGAAAATGATCCATAAGTTATTTATGACATTTAATAATCAACCAAACCGCAATCTAATTCATGGTGTGACCGATATAATTACAAGTGTGTCTGTATATTTTAAATTAACATTAATTTTAGTAAAAAGAACAAGCAATGTATTGAAAATCGAGCAAACACATTCAGATTATTTTTGTACTTTAGGAAAATGATTCCTCAGTAATTTATATTGTGTAAGAATCAACACCACCTCAATATGATGCACAGTGTGACCTTTATAGCTTGAAGTGTATCTTTTAATTTAAAGTTGACATTAATTTTAATAAAATACATAAGTGTCATACTCAAAATGAGAAAATGCATTCAGATTTTTTTTTGATAATTTAGGAAAACGATCCATAAGTAATTTGTGACATTTAGTAATCAGATTCACCCCAATCCAATGAACAGTGTGACTGTTTTAATTCCAAGTGTGTCTAGTTATTTAAAATTGACATTAATTTTAGTAAAACGAACAAGTGTAATACTGAAAACTGATAAATTTTTTTGGATTGTTTTGATACTTTATGAAAAAGATGCATGAGTCATTTGTGATATGTAGGAATAAAACAAACCTCAATCTGGTGCACAATATGATCAATATGACTCAATGTGTCCATTATCAGTTTAAAATTGACATTTTAGTTCAAAACATGTGTCACTCACTGAAAACCAACAAAACAAACTATGATTGTCTTGATAATTTATGATAGTGAGTCATAAGTCATTTGTAATGTGTAAGAAGTATTCTCACATAAACCCAACACACAATGCGACCTATATGACTCAAAGTGCATGTTTTTAGTTTAAAATGACATTTTTGTAAAAAATAAAAGTGACATAATGAAAACCATGAAAACTCATTCAGATTGTTTTGATACATTAGGAAAATGATTAATTTGTAATTTGTGATGGGTAAGAATCTTCCACACCTCAATCCGGATCACAGTGTGACCGATATAATTCCAAGTGTGTCTATTTATTTAAAATTGACATTAATTTTAGTAAAAAGAACAAGTGACATACTAAAAAACAAGAAGACACATTCTAACTATATTGATACTTTAGTAAAAATATACCTTAGTCAATTGTAATGTGTAGTAATCAACCACACCTCAATATGATACATGGTGTGACCAGTATAACTCAAAGTGTGACTTTTTATTTAAAATTGGCATTTTATTAATATATTCTTTCATATTAATGATCAATTTATTTATATCTAGTATTACTAATATAAAATTTATTTTCTTATATAGGTGGATCCTTTGGCTCGGGTTGAGGATATTTGTTCAGAAATTGATACCATGGGGGGGAATTTTTTAATAGGGGGTTGTAGGTATCAAAGAAGATGAAAAATTAATTTTTTTAAATGTTTTTGGATAATTGTAGATGTAATTATACAAAACACCTTTTGAAATGTATATAGTAGATTTTTTTTTGTATTCATAATGTCAAATTTATTTCAATTAATTTATATATTTTTCATACATAGGTTATTGGTTTTTTCTTGGTGTGTTGTTATATAAATATTACCTTCCAATAGGTTGGGCCCTTATCAGTGCTAAAAATAGCGCTGATAAAGGGGGTATTTATAATCGCTAAACTAGAACTGATAAAGTGTTTCCTTTATTAACACTTTTTTAGCACTGATAAAGCCCCCCCCATTAACCACGATGAGGTTAAAAACCCTTTTCTAGCACTGTTAAAATCCATTTAGCGTGATATTAAAAGTCATATCTATCGTAGTGGATGTAAATCAAGGTATTATTCCTAGGGTTTATGTTGATCCATTATTCACTCAATGATTCAACCATTAGTATCACATCATGATCACATCGTCATTTTTTCCTGGTTTAATATTATGTGTATTTGTAGTTTATGTGTGATCACATAAAATAATAAAAAAGATTACACAGATAAAATGAACATGTGATGTGAGGAATGTTTTATATTGCATAGTCAGTTATGAGTGATATCACATGGTACATTCTTAAAAAATAAAAAATTATTTTTTTCCACTTAAAATATATAAAAACCTGAAAGAAATATTAAGTCATAATCTCCTTCCATCATTCAAATTTGTACAAAACTGGGTGTTTGGGGTGATCATCATGCCAAAGATGAGGGTGCCTCTTACTACTGGGGATTTCGTATGAGAGTGGTGATTTTAAATAACTTAAGTGGTAGTGAGGATTATCCAAAGATAACATGCTATCATTTTTGAGGCATGGATTGAGTAAATTATGTTAGGATTTTAGAAACTGGGACTTCACTAAACAGATCAAGGAACTATGAGTTAATGCGGGTGGCCAACCAAACGCCTACCTCGAACCCTCCATGTAGTGGCATAGCCAAAGCATGTAGACTATGAGAAGAGGTTTAGGGATACTTTCCACTAGAATACTCAAGCGATAGAGTATTCCGATTCTAGCATAGTGGGTTCCTAGAATTTGATAAATTAGTGGGATACATTTAATGATTTAATAATTTAATCAAAATGTATAAATTGGTAATCAAGATAAAAATTACTAGTCTACCAGAATGTTATTTTGTAGAAAAGGCAATTAATACCACAAGAAAAAAATTGTGATAAATAATGGACAAATTAAATGTTGAAACTATCATGAGTATCCAATGGTAGTACATGCATTTTCATAAAATTCTACAGTTTTGGAAATTCAAGGTGAAAGTGTCCCCAATACCTGTTAAAGTAACTCAAGAAGCGAGGGTGAGAAATATTCTTTCAAGAGACTCATTTGTTAAACATATAATGTTTATGTCATAATTATATCACCAACTTTTCATGCTAGTTATGATCACTACATCATGACTTGTGTTGTAATACCCCAAGATTTCATAGTGTGTTATTTCTTCAAAACAATTCAATAACTTGCACTACACGCAACACCGAGTTCAAGCGCACCATGACTTACCAAACAAGCCGTTCAAAAGAGGTTATGAATAGTATTAAATAAATTTTAAACTTTATATAATCCTTATAATTTTAGAATCCATATTATGAGTTTCTTAGACATAATGTAAGAACAAATTCATTTTCAGTATTGCACTTTTACCAACTTTTAATAGCGAACCCTTTTTAAATACAATATTTTAAACTTTTTGACTAAATGGGGACATCAAAAATTTAAAATGAAACATCCCAAGCTTCCACAGTATGCTTTCCTTTGAATGATACAGTAGCATGTGTTGTACGCAACTTCGAGTTCTAACACACACCACAACTAATCAAACTAGCCGTTATGAATAGTAATACCTACTTTTTGAAATTATATATATTTTATATTTCAAAATGGAATTCATTTTTGGATTCGCAGTATCGAATTTATCCTAAGGTGAAATTTTGGTACTTTTCGGATAACTTTCATATTTTGATGAATAGTGAAAATTACTAAATTTTAATTAAAAACAAATTTTTTAATAAAAATAATTAATAGTGATAAATTATGAATTTCAGTGGTTTTAAAGTATAATTAGAATATATTTTTACCATTTTATCCAATGGTGTTCATTAGAATTAATTTCACTTTGAAATTGGACCTAAACAATTGCCAATCTTTTGATATATATTGTTTCTTAAAAACACGCTATTTGTTGTGACAGCGGGAATTAATTATAAAATTAATTAATGCAACTTATATGTTTGGAATTTTGTAAAATAGACATTATTTTTGAATTCGGAATACCAATTATAGCTTAGGGTGAAATTTTGGCATTGTTCTGAAAAACTTCAATTTTTGATGAATAGTGAAACTACTAAGTGGTAGTTAAAAAACTGAATTTTTCATAAAACTTAATTTTACCACTTCTGTGATTGGAATTTCGAAAATCCGAGAGACACAGTTAATATCAAGAAGTAAAATGTGGTTCAATGAGATGAAAATAATTTTTGGTGAATAGTAACTTTTTACTTTTATTTACCACGGTTAAAAGTAAATAGGGTAATTAAGGGTAAAAATTATATTAATATTACCCTAACACATGTCCTAATTCTATTGGACAAGTGTATCTCGACCAAAAACAACCTTAGGAATAAAATATTATCATTTAGGTCCACTTGGATTAGATTAGGACATTTATTATTATTTAATTCAAAGAAGAGTTAAAAAAGTTAAAATCAAAGTTTATTTACTAAAACATTTTTAATATAGGGTTATACATAAGTTAAATTCAATTGTAAATATTCATTAGAAATATAATAAGATTTCCTAAATAATTAAATTTTATTTATAATTTTTAGACATTAAATAATTTAATTTATTTATGACACAATGATGATGCAGTAATTACCATAATAGTGACAATTTAAAATAATTGATATATTAAATACCCAAATAAATATAATTTGAGACTTTTAATGAATTAAACTAATTTTATAGGATAATATGGCATATTAGGATGGAGTTAATTAACTTTTTTCGAAGTAATCATTCTGTTATGAGTTTCACAAAAATCAACATTTGAATAGTGTCAAAATTGACATAAAAGAGTTTTTAAAACTAATATTATATTATTAATTGATATTAAATTCTTAAAAATATAAGGTTCGGCCAAGAGACTTATATCATGATAGTTGTATCATTAATGGACCACTTGGAGGTCTCTTGGATGTATATAGTAAGTTTATTAACTATATAATATAAAAATACAAAGTGACATGGTAAATGTCAAACTAATTAACTAAGAGTTAAAACTAAAAGTTAAGGTTAATATAGTAACCCAAACCTGTCTAAATTCTATTGGATGAATGGTTTTCGACCTATTCCCACCTTGAACTTTGAATAATCAACTTTGGAGCCATTAGAAACCGAATATGAATTTATTATAAATTAATATTTCTAGCTTTTCCAAAGGTACCCCTCACCCCTCTTATAAAAGGGCACTCCTCCTTCTCATTTCTTCAAACCTTCAAAGCCTTTTGGTTCGGACAAACTCTGCCCAAATACTCTCCCAACATCTCTCACTACAACCTAGAGGCCTTAGTTTGATCATAAAGCCAACCTAAGGAGCCCTTTTGATCAAATCAAAAGGAAGAACCCGAAGAAGAGGTAATGATTTCACCACTCTTTTCCAAGTTCCTTTCTTATTCCACTTCTTCTTCCTTTGTTGTTACCATTCTAAAATAATAACTCTAGTATCATATATATACTGTGATGTTATTATAAATATGGTACAACCATATTCAGTATTCTATCCACCCTTTGAATAACATGTCACCATACGTGCGTACGTACGGCTTACCGTCTCCACGTCGTGGTGTAATTGTTATTCAATATATTATTATTTGGATGGGTATAATAATGATATGTAACTCATGTAAATAATAAATATAACATGTTAATTATTCTGTATATATGATATAACAAACATTTATAGATTATTTTAATATCAAAAGAATGATATTGTCGCTCGTGCGTACGTACGGACTACCGTCTCCACGAACGCGATGAGATTCATTCTCCATCATATCCATTCAAGTATAATTCTCATTTTATGATTAATAATAGTATCTAAGGACTTGATATCATTCTGTATATGAATAATATACAACCTATCCATTACAAAAATGCCTTACGTAACAAAACTTATAAAAGAAAACGAGTAAGTTAACACCCGAAACAACGATAATACTAAGATATTATTAACAAATCAATGTTAAAAGATCATATATGATATCATATTAATGTATATAATTCTTGTATAATTTAATAACAATTATTTAACCATTATACAGGAGGTTTACCTACCCCAACCAAGGAAAAGTACAAGGTAAGGGTCATTTCGCAATCTCTTCATTATCTATGGTTGTTTATACGTAATTATCTACTGGGATTTCTTTATCATCCACATCCATGTTTATTCGAAATGTATTTCAAAAAAAAATTACTATTTAAAAAGAATATGAGTTAAAGTCATTTATACCCTTATGGGTTTATAAAGGAATCTTTCCGTTGTTTTCCAAACAAGGTGCTTTTTAACCTTTTCGATAGAATTAAGGTAAGAATGTTTTTTTAACTTATACGGCGGGTGCGGCTATTTACCGCCATTATAAAATTGTCAAAGCTTCCATTACAAGCTTATAAGAATATTTTCAAAAAAAATGTTTTATTTTATAATTATGTGACTTTTAAATGATTTCAAAATGAATATTTTAAGAATTTCGTAAAGGTACTCTTTATCAAAATCAGAATTTTAAATGTTTTAAAGATTTATCTTTCTAAATCTTTTTAATAAATCTCCATGTCTTCAAAATGGTTTTTAAGGATTTATTTATATGGACATGAATGTTTTTAAAATTTTAATTCCTTTCAAAAGTTTCAAAGTGGTATGGGACACTTTTATTCAAAAATCTCTTTTAATTACTTCCTTTATAAATGTGTGACTTTTAAATGATTTCAAAAAAAGGAGATATTTCTCTCAAATAGTTTTGATTTCATCTATGTCAACATCCTTTGATGGATTTTATGATTATATGAAGTTGATTTATTATGATACAAAACATCTATATTGTATTGAAGGTTTTGTGATATGTTTGACTGTGGATGTGCTATTTTTATACCATTCATAGTTTATGGTGAAAGTATTGACATTTCGTATGCTAGTTTTAATACGAATGTTTATGTTATGTTTAAACCTTTTCATATGAGAATGCATTGGACTTAATATGTGACGGGTGGAGCCCGCTATAGCTCCTCGATACATCGGTAGGTCTCATGAGACAAACTAGTGTCTTGGCACAAGGCCTTGACAAAATCTTATTTGTAGTCTTGGCACGAGGCCTTGGCTATGGGGTTATGATAGTCTGGCATTATGCATTACATCATTATGAATGTGGTTATTGATATTTCATGTGATTATTCGATTAGTATAATATCCATGTGAATAAGTAAATAGCATTATTTCATTTTATTTTTGCCATACTATGTTGAAGTTCAAGTTTAAAAGGCTTTTTTTAGTTATACATTGCCTTAAATGTTTATGCTTATTTATAAATGTTTCCGCTGTATTGCTTACCCTTACAGAGCGTTTGAGCTCACCCCTTTCAATGTTTTATTCTTCCCAGGATGTGGAGAAGTAAGTTATGAATGACCTACAGGGATTTTATGAGGGGATAATAGTGTGGATTATGGAGACTATGTTGTTGTAGTATTTTTCCACTTTATGATGTAATACTTTATGAATATATCTAGTGTTTACAAGGCTACTAAACCAATCGGTCTTTCGAGATTTGATCTTTCTTGTGATCATGCCAATGTAATGTAATAATGCACCGACTCTGGGTAACTGGGGTCGGGGCGTTACAGTTGGTATCAGAGGAATTTTAGTACAAACCATAGAAACTAGATTTAGGTAAACTCTGATTAGAGCACATAGACCTAAGATGGGCCTTGAGGATTAGTATAGAAGAACTTCCTATAATTTTGGTATTGTAGAGATTTTTGTGAGTTTTCCGAGCAATACATCCCTGTCTGGATACGAGCAGGTAGATGCGGCTCTGGCACAGATGTACCTAGGGGTAAAAACTGAAAACACCGCTTTGAGCTAGACTCGAACAGGAACTGGTGCACGACAACGGGCCTTGCTGCACTCTTGGTTACGACACTCCCGGGGGATATGCTTAGAATAATTCTCATTTTCTTTTCAAACCATTATTAAGGGTTTATGAGTATATACTTCCTCAAAGGAGACATTTTTATGATTATGGATTATATCCATAAACTATTTAATTTATGTTATGTGTTTTACAAGTTTGGGATTAGGTATTGTTATTCATAAACTAATCTAGTGTATGCCATTGTTTAGAAATGTTGCCCGGTAGAAGGAATGATAACTCCAGCAATGCACATAATCCAAAGAGAAAGAAGGATCATATCTTTCATGGTCTTAAGCCAGAATTTATAAGAGAAATAGTCTCCCATGTATTATCATCAAATTAAGAAATAATATCATGTGTTGATAAGATAAGTAAAGATTTTACTGAGTCCTATGGCTTTGAAGGGAAGCAAGAGAAGAAAAGGATGGAAGAGAAAAATATGGATAAAGGGAAGAGGGAAAAGAAGAATTTTCCCATATGTGATAACTGTGGGAAGAAACACCCTAGAACTTGTCTGAAAGGAATGGGATTTTGTTATAAGTGTGGAGGAAAAGGGCACAAAGTACGTGACTTCAAGGGTAAGAAAATTGTTTCAAATGTACAATGCTTCATTTGCAAGGAGTTTGGACACTACGTGAACCTATGTCCCAGTCATCAAACCATGCCGCAAATGATGCTATTGGATAATAATCAAGTTATGATACTACCACAGATGAAGAGGAATGATTAGAGTTCTTATGTTGATTATGTCAATTGAGTGTTGTATCAACAATGTACTTGTTATAATTATTATGGAGTATATAAGGATTGTACTGCAGTACTATTTCATTAAGGACTTGAGATTGTGTGGAACAAAGAAAAGTGACTCAATAGCAGGATAAATTTTTGGAAAATATATGGTTGAGAGAATGATAAACCATAATATAGTTCTGATACCGAGGTAGTGATTTTGGAATAATACATGATTTATTTGGATAAATTATATTGGATATTCTTGACTACCTTGAAATTGATTAATGATTTATATTCCATCATTGTTGGGGTTTAAAACATTTTTGGATTGATGAAGTATATCCAGCATTCTATATGGAATAAGGGAGCATGAATGTAATCAATAAGGAATATGGAAATTCAGGATGTTTTAGTGTATTAAAAGAATACATGATGAAGGTATTCATATGCTATTACGGGGTAAAAAGGATCTACATTATGTTTAACTTCCTTATAAATTTTGGACTGTGAGTTTGGACAGATATATTTTGGATAGTTATAGTTTGGATTATTTTGGATTTCCATAAAAGGACAACCCGGAGGTCGGGCGGCAACCCGTCACATCCGACAAGGCCGCGAGACTTGAACCCGCAACTGAAGGGCAACAAGGGTGTATCACCTACCACTGACCCATGAGATGTCCTGGATTAAATAATGTAGTTTTTTTAAAAGATCTGGTAGATGAATTATAAATTCGTTTATTTTGGAACCCTGTATGAATAGTATAAATAGAATTTTCTTTTACGTTCTATTATCTTTTAGAGTGAAAGATGAGTTTGTGGTAGAAATTTATTAATGGATAAAACTCTAATTATAAAGTAAGTATATCTCCTTATGATCTTATCCAATCTCATAAATAAATTCCTCAACATTAAGAAAAGGAACTTAGAACAAAAATGTTGTCCTAGATGGTGCCTTAAATCATCACTAATTTATGGCTTTGGGATTGTTGTCCTTTTCATAGCCATGTTCTCTACCACTCTCCATCAGATAATTGATGGTTAGATTTCTCTTCCATATCCATATTTTCTTACATGGAACCCTAGTATGTGTTATTTTCGGTAATCTTCATACTTTCCACTCTTTATTTTAAATAGAGGCCTCATTAATTCATTTTTCGATGTGATATTTCAACTAAGATATTTTGAAACATCAAAAATGTGTTGTCCTAATACCTTATGTTTTGTTGAATCGATGGTATTTTAAATCATCATAGATTGATGAATTTAAGGACCTCAATTTTAAACTTGTTTGTGATTGATGACCTCAATCACTACCTATAAATATTTACGTTTTCCCTCTAATTATATGTCTCTAATTTCCACCAATGTTCTCCTAATCGAGATCATAATTTGGTGGTGACCCTTTCATTTCTCTTTTCCTCATTTTAAGGCTAAATTTTAGTAACCCAATTTCTGATGTGGGTTTTCCCACAGAGATATTTTTTATTTTCAACCTTTTATTTTCGAAGAACAATTTCAAATTGCGAGGATGCAATTTATTGATGGAGGGGAGAATGTAACACCCCAAGATTTCATAGTGTGTTATTTCTTCAAAATAATTCAATAACTTGCACTACACGCAACATCGAGTTCAAGCGCATCATGACTTACCAAAAAAGCCGTTCAAAAGAGGTTATGAATAGTATTAACTAAATTTTAAACTTTATATAATCCTTATAATTTTAGAATCCATATTATGAGTTTCTTAGACATAATATAAGAACAAATTCATTTTCAGTATTGCACTTTTACCAACTTTTAATAGTGAACCCTTTTTAAATACAATATTTTAAACTTTTTGACTAAATGGGGACATCAAAAATTTAAAATGAAACATCCCAAGCTTCCACGGTATGCTTTCCTTTGAATGATACAGTAGCGTGTGTTGTACGCAACTTCGAGTTCTAACACACACCACAACCAATCAAACTAGCTGTTATGAATAGTAATACCTACTTTTTGAAATTATATATATTTTATATTTCAAAATGGACTTCATTTTTGGATTTGGAGTATCGAATTTATCCTAAGGTGAAATTTTGGTACTTTTCGGATAACTTTCATATTTTGATGAATAGTGAAAATTACTAAATTTTAATTAAAGACAAATTTTTTAATCAAAATAATTAATAGTGATAAATTATGAATTTGAGTGGTTTTAAAGTATAATTAGAATATATTTTTACCATTTTATCCAATGGTGTTCATTAGAATTAATTTCACTTTGAAATTAGACCTAAACAATTGTCAATCCTTTGATATATATTGTTACTTAAAAACACGCTATTTGTTGTGACAGCGGGAATTAATTATAAAATTAATTAATTCAAACTATATGTTTGGAATTTTGTAAAATAGGCATCATTTTTGAATTCGGAATATCAATTATAGCTTAGGGTGAAATTTTGGCATTGTTCTGAAAAACTTCAATTTTTGATAAATAGTGAAACTACTAAGTGGTAGTTAAAAAACTGAATTTTTCATAAAACTTAATTTTACCACTTCTGTGATTGGAATTTCAAAAATCCGAGAGAAACGGTTAATATGAAGAAGTAAAATGTGGTTCAATGAGATGAAAATAATTTTTGGTGAATAGTAACTTTTTACTTTTATTTACCACGGTTAAAAGTAAATAGGGTAATTAAGGGTAGAAATTATATTAATATTACCCTAACACATGTCCTAATTCTATTGGACAAGTTTATCTCGACCAAAAACAACCTTAGGAATAAAATATTATCATTTAGGTCCACTTGGATTAGATTAGGACATTTATTATTATTTAATTCAAAGAAGAGTTAAAAAAGTTAAAATCAAAGTTTATTTACTAAAACATTTTTAATATAGGGTTATACATAAGATAAATTCGATTATAAATATTCATTAGAAATATAATAAGATTTCATACATAATTAAATTTTATTTATAATTTTTAGACATTAAATAAGTTAATTTATTTATGACACAATGATGATGCAGTAATTTCCATAATAGTGAAAATTTAAAATAATTGATATTTTAAATACCCAAATAAATATAATTTGAGACTTTTAATGAATTAAACTAATTTTATAGGATAATATGGCATATTAGGATGGAGTTAATTGACTTTTTTAGAAGTAATAATTCTGTTATGAGTTTCACAAAAATCAACATTTGAATAGTGTCAAAATTGACATAAAAGAGTTTTTAAAACAAATATTATATTATTAATTGATATTAAATTCCTAAAAATCTAAGGTTCGGCCAAGAGACTTATATCATGATAGGTGTATCATTAATGGACCACTTGGGGGTCTCTTGGATGTATATAGTAAGTTTATTAACTATATTATATAAAAATACAAAGTGACATGGTAAATGTCAAACTAATTAACTAAGAGTTAAAACTAAAAGATAAGGTTAATATAGTAACCCAAACCTGTCTAAATTCTATTGGTTGAATGGTTTTCAACCTATTCCCACCTTGACCTTTTAATAATAAACTTTTGATCCATTAGAAACTGAATATGAATTTATTATAAATTAATATTTCTAGCTTTTCCAAAGGTACCCCTCACCCCTCTTATAAAAGGGCACTCCTCCTTCTCATTTCTTCACACCGTCAAAGCCTTTTGGTTCGGCCAAAATCTGACAAATACTCTCCCAACATCCCTCAATACAACCTAGAGGCCTTAGTTTTATCAGAAATCCAACCTAAGGAGCCCTTTTTATCAAATCAAAAGGAAGAACCCGAAGAAGAGGTAATGATTTCACCACCCTTTTCCAAGTTCCTTTCTTCTTCCACTTCTTCTTACTTTGTTGTTACCATTCTAAAATAATAACTCCAGTATCATATATATACTGTGATGTTATTATAAATATGGTACAACCATATTCAGTATTCTATCCACCCTTTGAATAACATGTCACCATACGTGCGTACGTACGACTTACCGTCTCCACGTCGTGGTGTAATTGTTATTCAATATATTATTATTTGGATGGGTATAATAATGATATTTAACTCATATAAATAATAAATATAACATGTTAATTATTCTGTATATATGATATAACAACCATTTATATATTATTTTAATATCAAAATAATGATATTGTCGCTCGTGCGTACGTACGGACTACCGTCTCCACGAACGCGATGAGATTCATTCTCCATCATATCCATTCAAGTATAATTCTCATTTTATGATTAATAATAGTATCTAAGGACTTGATATCATTATGGATATGAATAATATACAACCTATCCATTACAAACATGGCTTACGTAACAAAACATATAAAAGAAAACGAGTAAGTTAACACCCGAAACAACGATAATACTAAGATATTATTAACAAATCAATGTTAAAAGATCATATATGATATCATATTAATGTATATGATTCTTGTATAATTTAATAACAATTATTTCACCATTATACAGGAGGTTAACCTAACCCAACCAAGGAAAAGTACAAGGTAAGGGTTATTTCACAATCTCTTCATTATCCGAGGTTGTTTATACGTAATTATCTACTGGGATTTCTTTATCATCCACATCCATGTTTCTTCGAAATGTATTTCAATTTTTTTTTACTATTTACAAAGAATATGAGTTAAATTCATTTATACCCTTATGTGTTTATAAAGTAATCTTTCTGTCATTTTCCAAACAAGGTGCTTTTTAACCTTTTCGACAGAATTAAGGTAAGAATGTTTTTTTAACTTATACGGCGGGTGCGGCTATTTACCGCCGTTATAAAATCGTCAAAGCTTCCCTTACAAGATTATAAGAATATTTTCAAAGAAAATGTTTTATTTTATAATTATGTGACTTTTAAATTATTTCAAAATGAATATTTTATGAATTTCGGAAAGGTACTCTTTATCAAAATAAGAATTTTAAATGTTTTAAAGATTTATCTTTCTAAATATTTTTAATAAATGTCCATGTCTTCAAAATGGGTTTTAGGGATTTATTTATATGGACATGCATGTTTTTAAAATGTTAATTCCTTTTAAAAGTTTCAAAGTGGTATGGGACACTTTGATTCAAAAATCTCTTTTAATTACTTCCTTTATAAATGTGTGACTTTTAAATGATTTCAAAAAAAGGAGATATTTCTCTCAAATAGTTTTGATTTCATCTATGTCAACATCCTTTGATAGATTTTATGATTATATGAAGTTGATTTATTGTGATACAAAACTTCTATATTGTATTGAAGGTTTTATGATATGTTTGACTGTGGATGTTATATTTTTATACCATTCATAGTTTATGGTGAAAGTATTGACATTTCGTATGCTAGTTTTAATATGAATGTTTATGTTATGTTTAAACCTTTTCATATGGGAATGCATTAGACTTAATATGTGACGGGTTGAGCCCGCTATAGATCCTCGATGCATCGGTAGGTCTCATGAGACAAACTAGTGTCTTGGCACAAGGCCTTGGCAAAATCTTATTTGTAGTCTTGGCACGAGGCCTTGGCTATGTGGTTATGATAGTCTGGCATTATGCATTCCATCATTATGAAAGTGGTTATTGATATTGCATGTGATTATTCGATTAGTAGAATATCCATGTGAATAATTAAATGGCATTATTTCATTTTATTTTTTCCATACTATGTTGAAGTTCAAGTTTAAAAGGCTTTTTTTAGTTATACATTGCCTTAAATGTTTATACTTATTTATAAATGTTTCCACTGTATTGCTTACCCTTACGGAGCGTTTGAGCTCACCCATTTCAATGTTTTATTTTTCCCAGGATTCCAAGAAGTATATTGTGATTGATAAGAAGGGTTAAGACAAGGGAATAATGGCATTCATAAAGGATTATTTATGTTGTTTTGTATGTTATGAAGTGTAATGTAACATTCATGCACTACTAGAAATTAGATCTTTCCCAACGCTTCTATACCAACAGTTTGCAAAAACCGTTGGTATAGGTCCCCTTTCCCAACAGTTTGGCCAAACCGTTTGGAAAGGCCCCCAAATTGGCCACTTTTCCCAATGGTTTGGCCAAACCGTTGGGAAAGGTAGACCAATCCCAACGGTTTGGCCAAACCGTTGGGAAAGGCCCTCAAATTGGAAACTTTTCCCAACGGTTTGGACAAACCGTTGGGAAAGGTGGACCTATCCCAACGGTTTGGCCAAACCGTTGGGAAAGGTCCCCAAATATGCCACTTTTCCCAACGGTTTGGCCAAACCGTTGGGATAGGTCTACCTTTCCCAACGGTTTCGCCAAACCGTTGGGAAAATTGGGCCAAAATTCAACATCCTTCACAGAATGAAAATCCCAACCAAAGACCTATACCAACGGTTGTTAAAACCATTGGTATAGGTCTATACCAACGGTTTTAACAACCGTTGGTATAGGTACTTCATTTTTTATCGAAAATTCATACCGAGAACATTATATAAATCAAAATTTAAAGTATTTATGAGAGTAAATATATATATTTATGTAATTATGATCACAAAAGTCATGTTAGGTTAGTGGTTGAGTCGTTCAATGATAAACGAGGGGTCCTGGGATCAAATCCCACCGGATGTTTTATTTTTGGAATTTATATACCAACGGTTCCATTACCGTTGGTATAGATTTCATATTACCTATACCAACGGTTTCCAAAACTGTTGGTATAGGTCAATACCAATGGTTTTTGATGGCTTACTTGGCTACGGTTCTCCAAACCGTTGGTATAGGCTATACCAACGGTTTGGAGGCCTATACCAACGGTTCCAAACCATTGGTAAAGGTTAGTTTTCCAGTAGTGATGTATGTAATCTATTTTCAAAGACTGCTAAACTAATCGGTCTTTCGAGACTTGATTCCTTGTAATCATGTCAATGTATTAAAATAATGCACCGAATCTGGGTTAATAGGGTCGGGGCGTTACATGTGTGATATAACATGTAGTCTCATCTTTGAGAAGTTGGTGGGGAGAAAGTGAAGAAAGGTATGAATTAGGTGATGATTACACCGACATGTGTAAATTGAAGGATGGATCACAATATTTCAATGGATCCCTTTCTCATATAATTTTCACCAATTTACTCAAGTCTTGGTTTAGGTTACAAAACAAACAATATTGATTAAATTCTTTTTTAACTATTTAGGTAAGGTTCTCCAAGTAAATAAGAATATAAAAGATAGATTAATATTTAATTCTTATCGAGAATTAATTGAATAGAAAGGTGAAAAGGCCAATGGAAAGTAGCACCAAAAGAACATTCACTACATCATTCAATAAAATAGGTATAAATAAGAGGTTATTTGAATTGTATATCATGAAATAATATTTATGGATGTTTAAATTCAATAGACTAAATCAGCGAAAAAAATACCCACTTATTCTTCAGGGATATTCATCAATATAAAATTAATGTTTCAATCCTACTTCTTGAGCATTAAATGCTTATTACACATGTTTATTGATATATGATAACCAAGAGAGTATAGAAACGTTACTAGAATTCATGCGTATTCTCCAAGTGGATGAGAAAGAGTGATTCTTAAGTCATAGTTGAGAAGTACATGACCTCAATATTTCCAATTAAATGATTCTTGTAGAAATATTATTGAGTATCACAAAAAATTTATCTCATGTGACCTTTGGACACACAAATACATTATTATAGGTTCCGGAATGAATGTTGTTTATGGTATTTAATACTCATCCAAAATTTTAGTAATACTTGAATTGTAGGTAATACATGATGAATATAAAATGTAAGACTTTTATACCCATTTGTGGAAAGATAATTATTTGTCAATTAAGACTAAAAATAGATGTCAATTATATAACCAGTTTGGTATTTAGGATCGGTAAAGCTAATCACCTTTGGTATTATAAACATCTTTAGTTTGGAAAAAGAGACCTTTAGAAAGAAAGGTATTACACGAAGCATTCAAAATTAGTTTATTTAGTTAGCGTTAACTATTATAGGGTAAAGCTATTAGTAAACATACATATTTAGATTCCTTTAAGTAATTAAGGAATGGTAATGTGAAGTATGACATATGAATTGTTAGAATATATGATTTTCTTTAGGCCAACATTCCAACGAATATCTTGACCAAGCAATCATCGATCAATATAATGTATCATGGAGTAATTCCTAAATGTACATTACCTTATGTACATCACGACATTGATATTAATGAGGAGGATCATTGATGAAGTCATATATGTTAACATTGATCAGCATATTTTAGTGTGTATCAATTCATAAATACACATTTTGTACATCAGAGTTATATTGTAAGTAGTATCAATGTTTCCACTTTTCAAAACATCCATTATATTTCATGACATGCTTCGAAAATAACGACGATGTTACATAACCAAATTCCGACTATAATGAAAAATTGATATCATATGAGTCATAGTAAGGTGTAAATACATTATTTCATAGGACATGTTTTAATATTCAAAGATTCTATTAGGACATAAACAAACTTTCATCAATAATAAAGCATTGTGCATCTAAGTAATTATCATGATAGTTTCCTAGGGTCTTACATAAATCCCGAAGATTGAATTGTGGTAGTCAATTGATGGACTACATTTATATATAAGGGTGTACATATCTATTAAATATAGTGGGAGTAAGATTAACTTGGGTTTATTCAATGCCAGAGATGCACATTTAGTTGTCATAGGAACTAGTTCCACAAGTGCATGTGGAACATGAATGTTCCAAAGACACATATTGCGTAGGAATGTTAAAACCATAGTGATGGTTTTGTGTTCACCATGGCCGATGATAAATTATTTAGTGAGAATAATAAATTCCTAAAAGTAATAAGTATATGTAAATAAGCTAACTAAAATTGAACAATGGATTCCATGTATCAAATTACAAAGGGGGTAATTATTTTGAATACTATGGTGGGTATTCAAGTGAGATGATACATGGGTGGTACAAGCATAGTAACAATAAGGATTGATTGGATATAAAAAATAATTATGTCTAAATACACTATAATTTTAATTATCATGGCTAATATCTTTGATCATTTTATTGAGCATTTGGATATCAGGACCACCAATTATGAAGGTGTCTAAATGATGCAAACAGAAAGTGTTGATCATATCACAAAATGATAATAATGGTTTCAATTTTCTAGAATCCTATTTAGGGTTTAAGTAAGCAACATGGTGATAGAGTATTCACTTGGAATTAATGCCTTCCATGTGTTTACTAGAGGTTATTGTGAGTGCCAATGTTTTCCAAGTGAGATATGTTTGGTAATATATGGAAAACAGATATTGGTCTTCATGTTTGTTAAGATCAGGATGAATGAATTTATTCTCCAATGATTGACTTAAAGTAGCATCCTAATTTCTAGGGAACAAGATCTAATGGGGTATATCTCAAGGTTACTTGGACCTAGTTAATCATATATATATTGACATGGTATTGAAAAATATAGGTTGGAACAATTCAAGAGAAGAATTTTTTGTAGTGTCACATGGCATATATCTCTCTAGGTTGACATGTTCAAGACACGAGAGGAGGTTAAAGTGGTGGGTTGAAATCCATATACTTATGTGATAGATCAGTCATGTATTCCATTTTATGTCCAAAAAAGTATATTTCCAATATATAACTTATAGTTGGAAAATATCAATTATATCCTGGAGCACTGCAAGAGAAGAAGTTAGAACTATCTAATTATAATTCAGAAAGTATAATATATATATATATATATGTGGTAATTGGAGAATAAAGGATACAAGTTTTGAGGGCACACAAACTAGTATTCCTTAGATCAATGTTATCTTGTATCACAGTTAGGCTAAGGTGATTGAGTGATACAATCTCATAAAATCCAAAGGTATCCATACCTACCAATATAGAGTATGTTGCAGCTTCTAAGGAAGAAAAGAAGCAGGTAAATGCAATGATTTTTTATAGTTCTTGGAATCACACCTAGTAAGTAAAGTATTATAATAATGTAAATTATGATATTTTTAATAGCTAATATGTCATGTTATGACAGTGTAAAAAAAGGTATACTCGAGGATACCATCTCTTGAGAATTTTTACTCAAGGAGACGAGGTCACATATAGTAGAAATTCCACACATTAGAATCTTGGAGGACCCAGATACTAAAGTTGTGACTCAATAGAAACATGATTTTGATCATCTGAGATCTAATAATGTTGGTTATCAAGTTAACTCTATTAAAAGTGGGAGTACTGTAATAGTGAGTTCCCTAGACCCAACTATACAGTGCTTTTGATTACCATATCGTGTATTCAAGTTAGATATACATGATGTATACTTTCCATTAACATGTAGATATTTTGGTATCCATTATTTAATGGTAATTTCCATAGATTAATTTTCATATCAAAAAGGTTATAGCAGATCTCATGCTATAATGAGAACCTTGAGATACTGTGACCTTAATCTTAGACAAAGGTCCTATGGTCTAGATACATCATACTGACTAAACATAGTAGATATCTGACTATATGATTCTAGGGGACCAAAATAATTGAGGCTTCTTCTCACGAAGTTCACACTTGGTGATCTCTAGTAGAGAGATCCTGAGGACATACCCACCAATAGGAACACCACATGTTTTGGTTATCATTGGATGTTCCTATCTATAGATATGTGTATTGGTCTCCTGAATTGAGATAATTACCCATGTGTACCATTTGATCACATACATTGATGTAAGAGAAAAACATGATAATGAAATTATGGTGAGGTAGATTATGTTGGGTGCGTCATTGGTTGTATGAAATTAGATGACTGGTCAAGAAAATATTTTTCACTTCCTGGTTAAGAAAGTAATATATCTCAATACATGTTGATCAGAATGGTTATACCATAATAATAACATGGACATGATAGTCAAGGGTAAACCCATCCAGTTAGATAAAAAAATAATAAATCAAGAAAAGGATGATGACACAGGTGTGCATCCTACTTTATGAGATATCAAAGAAAAAGAGATTATATTACACAGTGTGTGTTCATAGGTTAGTTGTCACTGTTATGACTATCTTTATCTCTTTAGGGGCCATGATGAGTTACTATATCATGCTCTTGGTCTATGAATAATATTCACTACTATCGATATAAAGACCTAGATGGTCACACACAATACTGTATTCAAGAATCTACCCTATTCAGCTGAATAAGTATATTAGACATAGTGGGACCCACCATTGGGTTCTGGGTTTTATACAAGGAGATATAATCACCAATGAAATAAAGAAATTTATATTATTCATGTTAAGAATAATTGGAATTTAATTTAATTATTAAATCTATTTAAAATTTTTAAGTAAATACATGAAAATATCACTATAATGAATATTAATTTAAAATATTCAAGGTTCATTTAATATTTGTGAGAATAACAAGTCACATTAATCAATTAGTTATTATCATGTAATTTATATTTATTATATTACAAGAAATTGATAATAATATTTATGAATCATTAAAATATTCATAATATCTTGTTTATACTGTGTTAATTGTTCAGGGGCCAGTGAGATAATTTTGAGTAATTACAAACACACTCTAAATAGAGGAGAATAGGGGATCACCATGAATTAACCACAACAACTCTCTCTCTTCTCCACTCTCATTCATTCTAGATAGAGAACCTTGATCCAAGAGTTTGGAACGAGCTCCCTGTCATGCATCAGAAGAAGGGCAATGTGGTGATCATTGGAGCATCGAAGGCATCATTGGATCTTTGCACTAGCTCCTGTATTTTGATGATCGGTGCTCCTACAAATTCTTGAAATGCATGTGAATGATCTAGAGGAATTCAAATTCATATTCTTCAAGGATCAATCACCAATGAAGAAAATATGTTAAGTATGGATTCATATCAAACCAGGTATTTACAGTTTTATTTTTTTATTTAAAACTATTCACATGGGATCCTCAGCTTATACCGAGCAACATTTCATCAACGATTAAAAATTCATGTCATTTCTCGATGGAAAATTTTACGAAATAATATTTTGGGGGATTTTTTTGCGTGTTCGGTAGCTTCAAACAGTATACGATAATTAGATAAAATTGGAATGATCAATTAAAATTCAATAATGGATTCCATGTATTGAAGTGCAATGGGGATTATTATTAAGAATACTATGGTGGGTATTCAAGTGAGATGATATATGGATGGTACAAAGGTGGTCCCAATAAGGCTCAATTAGTAATACCAACTTTTTATGGCTAAATATATTAAAATTTTACTTGTTATAGCTACTTTCTAATATAATTAAACTGGCCATTGGATTTCAATACCAACCTTCAGGGAAGGTGTTTATATGATGCAACTATAAAGAGATGATGAAAAAAATCCTATTTATGATTAAAGAAAGAAACAAGATCTTAGATAATTTATTTGGAATGAATTGATTCCATGTGTCTACCAGAGGTTAGTGGGAGAACCATGGTTTTCCATGTAAATTTTTATGGTAACATGTGGAAAATAGATATTGGTCTTATAATTAAACTAGGATGAAAGTAATTCTCCAGTGATTTAATTAAAGTAGAATCATATGTTCTTGGGGATGGGATCTACTGAGGTAGATCTAACAATTTATCAAACCTAGTCAATCGTACATATATTGATAACATATTAAAAAAATACTTGTTGGAACATTTAAACAGAATAATTGTTGCCAATGTCACATGACATAAATCTCTCCAAGTAGATATGCAAATACATAAGAAAATATTAAGTGGTGAGTTGAGTTATATATGTTTCATCTATGTATCAATCATGTATTCCATGATATGTAAAAGAAATTTTATTATAAACATATACTTTATAGTAGGAAAATATTAGTTATATCCAGGAGAACTAAAATTAAAGTAGTCAATAATATCTGATTATACGTGGGAAAGTACAGAATATATGCACCTGGTATATGGAGAAGGGATACTAGTTATGGTGGGACACAAGCTGGTCTTCCTTTGGATCAATTTAATATAGTATTTTAGTTAGGATAAGTTTTTGAGTGAGACAAGATCATAAAATATAGTGGTATCCATACGTAAAAAAACACAGTATGTTATAGATTGTGACGCAGTTATGAATTAGTTATTAAATGCAATGATTTGTCCTAGTTCTTGGAATGACACCAACCAAGTAAAGTTTTATCATAATGATAATTCAGTTACTGGTACTAGAAAATATTTCATGTTATGACACTGAAAAAAACCAATATACTTGGGGATACCATCTCTTGAGAAGTTTTACTCAAGGAGGTGTAGTCACATATAGCAGAATAGCCATGTGGTGGAATCATAGCAGATGTAGTAACTGAAGTCATGATTCAGCAGCAACATGATCTTTATCATGTGAGAGATAACATGTTTGGTTATCAAGTTGGATCTAGTGAAAGTGGGAGTGTTTTAATAGTGGGTTCCCTAAACCCATATTAAATAGTACTTTTAGATTACCATATTATATGTACAGTTAGATAAACAAGATGTAATATTACCATTATAGTGTAGATATTTTTGTGTCTATTATTTAATGGTAATTTACATATATTAATTGTCATATCAAAAGGTTATAGTAGATCCCACACTATAATGAGAACGTAAAGATAATATGATGTTAATATTAAACTAAGGACTTATGGTATAGATACATCATACTAAATGGACACAGTTGATGTCTGACTTTTAGGTGATGGGGGATCATAATCATTGAGGCTTCTTCTCAAGAAGTTCATACTTAGTGATCTCTAGTATTGAGATCATGAGGACAAACCCACAAATAGGAACACTACATGATTCAAGTGTTATTGGTTGTTCCTATCTATATACTTGTGCATTGGTCTACTAACTTGAGATCATTACTAGTGTGTACTATTTGATAATGTACTTTGATGCAAGAACAAAACCATGACAATGAAATCATGGCAAGGTAACTTATGTTGGGTGAATCATTGGTTGTATGGAATTGGTTGAATGGTCAAGAAAATATTTATTCCTTCCGAGTTATGGAAGTAATATATCTTGGGCCTTATTGATCAGGATGGTAGTAACTTCATAAGTTCATAGCCAAGGTAATTGAGGGTAAATACATCCAGTTAGATCAACAAACAATAAAGAAAGAAAAGGACGATGACACAAGTGTGCATCCTTCTTTATGAAATATTTAAAGACAAAGATATTATATCACACATTATGTGTTCGTAGGTTAGTTGTTGTTGTTATGACTATACTTATCTCTTTAGGGGCCCTGATGGGTTTCTAGACTATGTTCTTGGTCTGTAAATATTATTAACTACTATCAAGATACAGGTCTAAAGGGTCACAGACACTAGCATATTCAAGATTCCGCCCTATTATATTGAATATGTATATTCGACATGGTGGGCCCCACCATGGGGGTCCTAGTGTTGTCCAAGTCATGGATCACCGATTAATAAATAAATTTATTATTATACATGTAATTAATAAATGTGTGAAATTTATTTATTAAAATTATTTATAGGTTAAGTAAGTACGAGGAATAATATTAATGAAACAAATATTATTTTTATATTCTAAGTTCATTAAATATTAAGCAGGAATTACGAGTCGAGGTAAATTAATCTATTTTATCATAAAATATATTTAATATATATTGAATGTATGTGATAAAATATAAATAATATTTATGATGCATTTTAGTTCATCATAATTAATTATTCATTGCTAAATTAGTGGGTGTTTTATTTATGGGTGGCCAGGGAACCCTAACCGAGTATCAGCACCTCCCACTATATAAGCAGGAGAGATGAGCTCATTTGTTTTGTTGTTCATTACAAAAAAGTGAGATCCAAAATCTCCTCCCACCATATAGAGAGGGAAATCCTCTCTTTGAGTGCCGATCCAAGCACACCTTCGATGAATCGAAGGAAACAGATCATGGTGATCACTGCAACACTGAAGGATTCATCAGAACTCTATTCTAGCACATGGATTATGATGAACGGTGGGTGCACAGATTCTTGGAGCGTGTTTCGATGATCTATATAGATAAAACTTTGGATATTTCAAGCATCCATCATTGATGTCAAGCAGATGTCGAGCATGACTTTAGATCGAAAAGGCATGTTTTCAGTTATGTTTTTGTGGTCTGAGATCCTCAAATTATACCATGGTTCAGATCATTGGATATAATAAGTATCATCATCATGATGATGATTTTTTTAAATTCCTCATCTCACTAGATTTTGTTGCGACCCTAGTACATTCACCAATGGTAAGCAGAAACCATGATCGTGATCTGATAGCAGTGTGGTGCTAGAGGGAGACACTATAGATGAGCAGGGGTGCTGAGAGGCTGGGAATTGGAGCACTATATGTGTTCAATATGAGGGATTTTGAGGTGTGGCTAGAGGTGGTGGAAGACAATTTTGTTAGAGGTGTTTCCTTGTGGTGATGGCTGTAGTCGATGCTTAGGTGTGCACTGGACCACGGAGCGAAAGTTTCACCACGTGACAAGGGAGGGGAGAAAAAAACACAGGGGGGAGGGTTGGGGATAGGAAACCTGCTCTGATACCATTTAGAACTGTACTCCTCTGAATGAGAGGTGAATACATTTATTTAAAGATAGAGGAAAGGTAATATAAGATAGAGAAAACTAATATAGGACTCTAACATACACATAATTGATCCCAACACATTTAAAAACCCACTTTGTAACAACCTAAGTTTTTTTCACAAATAAAAACTATGTTTGATAGCTTGCACCACACACAATGATAAAACCAAAATAATATAGATCATTGTAAGGTATCTCTAGAATTATCAGTTATGAATAGCAGTAATTTAATTATGATAAATATATATATATAACTAAATAATGTTCACTTTAAAAATGGTCTCAATTAGTGCAATTAAGTAACTAATAAAATATATTTTCTATAATTTACTTATTTTAAAGAATATTATATTTTTATATGAATAAATTTATAACACTAGTTTAGTATGTAATTTATAGGAAATGGGAAAATAATGGATAACATACCAAAAGTTGCTTTCTTATTAAAAATGGATTTTCATTATATTTTATGTTTTTAATTAAAAAATAAAAAATATAAATTTTAGGATGATAATTTTAACAAATTAAAACCATTTTTTGATTTATTATTTCAATATTATCTTAATATGAATTTTTTAATTTTTTTATAAAAAATTGCTTTTTAAGTAAATAGTGCAAAATGCCATGTTTACAAATAACATGACATAGTATATAAGTATGAATTTTAAATTTATGAAACATTTTTTGATGACCAAGATATATTTTATAAGTGAATTTATAATTTTAGAAATATTTGTTTTAATTTTTAAACCCATATTTGGAATTTTAGAATTTATGCTATATTTTTCAGAAAAAAATCTAATACATTATACATTTAATATTTTAAAATTACTATTTTTTTTATCAATTTTAAAAATTGAATCAACCCAAATGGATTTAAAATTTGGAATCATTATATTAAAATTATATAATAAGGATCATTTTATTTTTTAGGATAAAGTATAAATTATCTATGTAAAAAAACTAATCACCATTGTGAAAACCAAAATATTAAAAATGTGTAAACTAAGAGATAAAGGGTCAAACAAGTTAAAATAATTTTTTAATTGAGTGGTTTATGTGTAAATTGTTCTTATATATTCTTCTATATATTATTTCATAATTTTGGTTCCATTTTTTTGGTAGTGACTTTACATTATTGAAAAGTTTAGGGTATTTACAAAAATGCCATTCCTTTTCACTTCTAAAAGGGGTACTCCTCTCCTCACTCCCCCCATAATAAAACCATTATGTTTTGACCAAAATCTTCCCAAAACTCTCATAAACACTCCTAGAAACCATTAAAAGGTTATATTATTCTAAAAAGACCACCCCTCAATATTTTACCCCCCTCCGAAAAGGATATAACCAAAGTAGTGACGTATAAATTTCTTACTCTGTCTCCCTCTTTTTTTCCTTATACACATTTCTTATTTTTAAATTTTATTTTCAATATATAAAAATGATAAAATAAATATCCTTATTATGTTGATATTTCATTATAATGATGGTACAATCATTATCCCATTTCTCTCTTCCTTTAAGAAAAAAACGTGAATTTTGTGTGTGTGAACTGCCCCATTTATGAATAAACATGTTACGTTTTTTCACGACCACCATCATGGATTGTTTTAGTTCAAATTTTATGATTATATTTAATATATATATATATATATTTAATATATATCATTAATATGTTTGTTTATGAATAACATAATAAGTAACAATCGTTATATGGTAATCCATGAATATTGGTAAATAACACAAAAAAAGTTCACCACCATTTTCATCATCACAAAACACGACTAAAACTTCAATGTGATGAACATATAAAATTATTTATATTTAAAGAAAAATTATTTTACCTTTAATGGTTTTAAAATGATGATATTTTTATGAAATAGGAATACATACACAACTTTTATGAACCTAGTTTAAAAAAATTAGAATTATTAACACCTGATGTTGAAAAAGAGATTATAACGATCTAATAAATGAAGAGAATTATTATTAATGAAAAGTATAAATGTAAATGTATATGAATAAGGTTTTGAAATAGTTAATTTATATTTATATTTTTATTATAAACTAGGTTAAATAACTATCATATAAATCAAGGTCAAAGGTAAATAACTGTAATTCAAACTCTTTTCTTTGAGTTATAAAATTTATTACTAAATTTAGTTATTCCAAGACTTTACTTTTTTAATGATTTATATCAATTTTTCTGGGGAAAAATATTTGATTAACTAAATACATTTTAATGAAACGTTTATTTTTATTTTTTAAAATCAAAGAAAACTTTTTGAAAAGACTCGTAACTATATGAATTTTATAATGATAGATACAAAATGATTTCAAAAATCTTTTATCATGATTTGGTTTTCATTATCTTAAAATGATATATCTAAAATAGAGTTATGTTTCATGTTTCACCATATATTTTCTTTTATTATGTTATTATTTTGGGTGATTAAGTTTTCTGCATCAAACGATTTACTTCATGATGTTATTTTATACCATTTTAATGTTTTATGGAACCCATTTTTATTTGCATTATTTATTTATGAAAAGTGAATGATTTCTATTTGTATGTTGTATGAACCCATTTTTATTTCCATGAGTTCTTTATGAATGGTGAAATATTTCCATTTAGATGTTTTATTTAACCCATTTTTTATTTTCATGGGTTATTTATGAAAAATTAATTTTTTAATTTAGAAGTCTTATGAAACCCATTTTATTTCCATGGGTTATTTATGATTTTAAAGGTGAAGGATTTTTAGGTTGCACATGTAAGTATGGAAAAATTATGGGTGGATTTTATATGACCATCAAATGTATTGGTTAAAATTTAATATCTCATTAGAAAAGTATTAACGAGTACATTATAGTTTCCCGTAAACATGGACATTGATGGTGTCACTCATGAAAGTAATGTTCCCCATACTAATGTGTGTTTCATATTTGAAAGATTTTCTATATTTTTATTCTATTCTCTCATGGTGAGGCTTATGAAAGTAATATTTCCTTATGATAATGTTTGTTCTATAGTTAAAGTATGTTATTCATTATGATCTTATGATATCATGATTCAAGGTTTAGGTTAAATGATTTTAAGAAATGTTATATCTATTATGTTTACATGTTGATCTTTTAAAGCTTCAAATTTTTATTCCATGTACTTTGAAGCTCACTTATGTTTTATGGTTATCACTCATGATGATGTTATATTTCTATTATGCTAATATTTTTACTTATTCTCATCCTTTATGAAATGTTTACTCAACCCTTTATGCATTTGAGCTCACTCTATTCTTATGTTTCATTCCACAAGATATGAGGGTGAGTCTTACCAATGAGATGTCTAGGATATGATCTAGTATAGTTATTTTAAGGAGAAATGATCATGAGTTTTGTAAAATAATATTATTAAGTATCTATTCTACAAAGATAATAAACCTATCAGTTATTGGGATATTATTATTTACGAATTTTAATGTATTAAATCATGTAAAGAAAGTAAAATAGACATGTTTATCTTCAGTCTCTGTAGTTGGTATCAAAGGAAACCTTAGTGTAAAATCCTAAATATTAATCTAATTGTATTATGACATCCTAGAATATCAGTAACGTATTAAGTATGTAGTTTCCCTAACAAATACATCCTTTTCTATATTTAAACTAGTGTGTGTAGGCTCTAGTATTTTAGTACCTAGGGGCCATATCCTAGACGTGGATGTGTTCGGTATTAACTAAAATGTGACCTGGTGCATGACAGAGGGACATAATTGAAAACATGGCTAGACACTCTATGGGTATATGCTTTGGTTGATCTTGTAGAAGAAAACCCAACCAAAAGTTTAACCAAGAATGATTGAATAAAAATAATTATATGATAACATGATAATATTAGAGTAAGATGTTTTATGGTTTAATTACTTTAATATTATTATTCTCTATGATGTTAATTGTTTTTCACTCATAGTAACTCTCTTTTGGTTTTAAAAATGACTAAAACTAGAGTGAACCGGGATATTAATGAGTGAGAGGGTCAATGAGATGGTTTCCCTAACAAATAACCCCATGGAATTAGAGCTAGAGTATAATGTTGTATTGGTGTATCCAAATCCTATTTGGATGATTTTGAGCCTAATTCTTATGGACCATACTATGCACTAGGAAGAAAATCTGCAGGCTGAGCTTTACGGTGAACTCATTGGGGGTTGCATGGGAAATGCGCCCTTGACCCAAGTTTTAGGAAACTGTAGAAATGTTGACTGAATGTAGAAAAGTTGACTGGTCGACACTGATAAGGCACTGTATGAGTGCAGACTTTGACATGACTACTATAGAATATTGGACTTTGGAGACAATGGTACTGTAACTCCATGGACTTCCACCTGCCGACCCCTATAGCACCTTGTACTTGTGTGGGAAGAACACTATAGTGATGCAGACTTCTATCCAGCATTCACTATAGCACAATAAACTTTTTGTATGGTTGGTGGAACAAAACTTAATCATATTTATTATCCCATTTAGGGCTAGGTTTTCTTATTATTGAAACTTTTAGATACTCCCTATAATTTTTTATTCTGATTTAGTGATTTCTTATGCCTCTATGTGGTCATAAGGATCATTTCCCAAACCAGATAAATCTCCATGTCACAAGATTTTCATCTTGTTCTTTTGTTTATTCCCTTTTACTCTTCTATCAATAATTTATCGATTTTTTACCCCAATGTTTTCCATACCAACTCGTATCAAAGGATGAGTTCATAATTCTCAAATTGAATGATAGATATAGAAGAAGTTAAGGTAAAGATCAATCACTTTTATGGAACTAAATTAAGTTATTGGAGGATGCAGATCGAGGATTATCTTTAATAGAAAAAGATTCATTTGACTCTTCTGGGTTTAAATCCAATTTACATGGATCATATTATGTGGTAGGTAATAGATCGATAGGTTTTGGGAGTTGTGTACCTTACATTGGAAAAAAATGTGGTGTTCAACATTAGAGAGCAGAAGATGATGATTAAGCTGATGAAAGATCTCACGAATATGTACGAGAATCCTTCTAGGGAAATCCAAGTGAACTTGATGCGAGTATTGTTCAATTTGAAAAAGGTTGAAGGGATAATTGATATAGATCACATAAACAAATTCAACACCATCATAAGTCAGTTGACATCAATGGAAATTGCACTTGGTGATGAGGTATGTGAATTGGTTTTACTGTCTTCATTACCCGACTGTTTAGAAGCAATGATAATAATTACGAGTAGTTCTTTAGGGAATAGAAACCTGGTTCTAAAATATGTGCAGGACCTAATCCCTAGTGAGGATATACAAAGAAGAGAATCAGATATATTCTTTGGTCCTGCTCATAACACTAAAAGAAGAGGATGACATGCACAATGATACAATTAAAGAGGATGATCAAAGTCAAGAAGAAGTATCCAAGACAAGGTAAGAAATTTTATTCCTACTAGATAGATTTTTAAGAGGAAATGACATGTCAAGAAGGAGTACAGTGATAAATAGAAGGTTCTGGAAATCAATGCATCAAACATAGCAGGTAAAGGAACTGATGACTTGTTGCTGCTGAGAATGGATATCCCTATGGAGTATTGTATTTTTGACTCAGGGGAGCCTTTCCATTCCACATCAGAGAAGGGTTTCCTAAACAATTACATTTCTATATATTTTTGGAAAGGTACATCTTTCTGATGATGAACACTTCCAAATTGTGGGGAAAGGAGATGCAAGGATCAAGACCAAAAGTGGGAGTCTACTGGTTTTGGAAAACATGAGGTATATACTTGTTTTAAGAAGAAATATTTTTTCTGTTGGGAAACATGATGATGTATGATTTAGTAACACATTTATTTGTGGTTCCTATAAGATCACCAAGGGATCCATGTTCATAGCTCGGGAATCAATAATGGTGCCCTATACATTATGACATAGAATTTAATGAACATGGTTCCATCAAAAATGATTTTGGGTATTCATAATTATAGAACTATAGGATAGGCCACATGAGTGTGAAGGTGTTGAAGGTTATGGTAAAAAAGATTACTAATAGAGTTGAAGTTAGTGGATGTTGGCCTTTATGAATACTGTATTTTCAAAAAGCAGAAGAATGTGACTTTTTCATAAGGAGGAAGAACATAGAAGGATACGAAGCTGGACCTAGTGAGAACAAGTATTTGGGGGCCTACAGTAGTATATTCTTATGGAGGGTTACAATATTATGTGAAATTTATTAATGAATCAAAAATGAAAGTATAGGTTTACTTTCTGAAAAGAAAATATGATGGGTTTAAAATGTTTCAAAACTATAAAATCATGGTAGAAAATGATTTAGGATCAAAGATGAAATTCTTGAGGTCTGACAATGGGGGAGATTATGGTAGTTAGGAGTTTAGATAATTCTATTTCAATAATAGAATTTGGTGGGAGAAGACTATCCCAGGAACTCCACAGTAGAATGGTTGTTTCTGACTCTTTCACCGGGGTACACATCCATCTCTTTCAGAGGATGTACAACTGTTTCCCCACATTCCCACTTTCCAAAGGTGGGCAACATTAGTCAATTATCCTGGGACGTTTCCACCTTGATCAAACTGGGATAATGGGATATCAGTTCCTCCTTTAGAGGATTCCTCTAAGAGATTCATTGCCTATTAAGGGTCTCCCTCATAGATTTGAGTCGTGGTTCATAAATCTAATTCTCAGTGCCATATGTTTGTGGACACTGGATAATTATGTTGTTTCTCTCTAAACATTCCAGGGGGTCTTGATAGGGCAGCAACGTTCGGTCAGATTAGATGGAAACATCAGCCATGTAGGGTCATCTTTGGATGCATGGACATTAGGAAACAGATATTATTTCCTTATAATAGGGCATCTCAAGGGCACAGAACCTGAGGAATCCCACGTCAGTTGTAGGGTATCTTACTCGGGAGGCATGTCTATAAGGTTTTACTCATCTTTCCATGATTAATACAAGGTATGTTTTGAGTTTAACATCTTGTGGAGATGGTTACGCCAAAGGCATGTCTTCTGAGGTTTTCCTCAGACACTCATGTTTAACATGAGGTAGGCTGCGAGATTAACGTATTGCGGAGATGGAATGAGAGTGGTCAGAACGTCCCATAGAGATAGATCAGATTGGTACATCTCTAGGAGGGAGCACTTGGAAGGTTTACCAGATGGATAGATCAGAACGACCAATGAAGACAGATCCAAGTTGGTGTGTCCCATAGATGGAAGATATCAAACCATGAAGGATGATCTGGAGACCACTGAGGGAAAATCGGGGAAAGTGTATCCCAGAAAGGGGGACACTAAGGTTTACCTTTGTATGGGATTAAACCTCAGGGGTGTTTCTTACATACCCTATGTATATGACAGGGATAAAAACCCATGTAGTTCAAAGGGGTGATGAATTAGGGTGTACACAAAGGACAATGACCAAAAGACATGTTGGGGAATATGTGTGGTTAGCAGCCCAGGTTGGTCTGACGCCACAGGGGCAGACCAGAGATGTGGATCCCAACAAAGTGGAATACTACAGTTTACCGTCGATTACGGACTACAATGGCTTACTGCTGGTTGGGTGAAAGCAACGTTTTACTGTCGATTGGGGAACACAATGACTTATCATCTATAAGGGAAAACAAGGGCTTACCGTTGATTGGGGAACACAATGGCTTACAATCGATTGGGGGAAACAATAATATACTATTGATGGGGGAACACAATGGATTACCACTGGATGTGGTTGTACCTCAGGGAGGCTTCCTACGTACCCTTCCTAGGGGACATGGATCAAAACCCATGTAGTTCGAATGGGTACAGTTTAACGTCTTGTGGGAAAAAAGGGATGTATAGTTTAACATCATTCAAGATGAGGGCGGACCGACGTGAAGTGGTTGGGAATGATGGGTGTTGGTATTGAACCTCATACAAGATACTTACGTACCTTTCCTTGGCAAGGATCAAATTCCACATAGTTCGGAAGGTAGGACACAGTTTAACGTCATGCGGGATGAAGGTGAACTGATGTGAAGGGTTTGGGTCAAGTAGGTGTTGGGATTGAACCTTAGGGAGGCTTCCTATATACCTTTCCTGGGAAAGGATAAAAGTCCATGTAGTTTGAAAGGTGTTTGGTGAACCGACGTGAATGGGTCAGGACCAACAGGTGTTGGGATTCAACCTCAGGTAAGCTTCCTACATACCTTGACTTGGCAAGGATCAAAGTTCACGTAGTTTGGAAGGTGTTTAGGTCTTACATGCTATGGAGGACCAGGTAGGATGCTATATTCAATTCTTACTCTAAGCCCACATGAGTCATGCTTGGTGTGAGAAACAAGGGGCAACAAAGACCTAACAATCACATCGCGAAAAGTGCATCCGTGAGAAGTGGAGTGGGGCTTACATGTGGTTAATGACCCAGAGAGGAAATAGGGTCTTACACATGGTTAGCAGCCTAAGGATATGGATATTGAGACTTACTCTAGGATGGAGGCCCGATGGAAACAAATACCAGAGGGAGAGGGACAAGATAACGATGGTCCATGTGCCACTCTCACCTCTAGTCTTTAGCATCGAAGAAGAAAGAAGGATCAGGGGTGCTGCCTCATGAAAGAAAGGATAGGGGATTACGCCAAGGTGGTTTCCCTTCCCTGTGGATAGGCACTACTCCATCAAAGAGGATCTCATTCCATGTGAGGAAGATCTCACACCCATGGAGATGAGCGGTCTTAGAGAATGTTCGAGATGGGGCACCCTGCATATGATACACGGGGCGAGGCCATATATTAACATCATGTGTTGGTAATAATGGTGCTTGGCAGTTTAACAACATGTAGCTTGGACGAGGTCAGTTCACTCCACACCCCTAGGAATTACATAACCATCACGATTTAACCCTTGGTGAAGGGAAGGCACTGACAATGTCATGGGTAGGGGGTGTTGTGGAGTGATTCCCTGAGGGGCCCATGTTAGCATGGATATGAAAAGAAGAAATAGTTGTTAGTGTGCCTGGGTGTTGTTAAGGAGAAGCAATGGTGAATGGGATTTATGAATGGAAGCTGCCCGAGTGCCACTAAGAAGTGACAATGATGGATGAGGCTTATGCATGGAATCTAGTCGGGTGCCTCTAAAGAGTGAAAAATGTGGATGGGTCTTACCCATGGAAGCCTCTCATGTTCCACTAAGGAGTGAAAATAATGGATGGGGCTTACACATGGAATCATCCCGTACTCCATTAAGGACCGACGATGGTGGATGGGACTTACGCATAGAAGCCGCCTAGGTGCCGCTAAAGAGCAAAAATGGTGCATGGGGCTTACGCCTAGAAGCTTCCTGAAATGTATTCCTCATGTATGGCCATGAGGGCATCCCAACTCATTGGTGGGTTGAGGCTTATAATTGGGGCCAACACCTATGTGCAAGTACACAAGCAGGATAACGCCAAGGGTGTCAGAATCAGTCTGAACAAAGGGGGATGAAAAGTGTGAATCACATTCCTGACATTCGGAATGCAGTGAGGGTGGTGTGACAATGGAGGATAATTGTTGAACATGTTAGAAACACAACATACATATCTTGTTAGCAGACTGTAGCTGTATTGTAGCAGGCAGAGCCATATTTCCGAGTACTGTAGTAGTACTGTAGCAGGTACTGTAGAAGGTATTGTTTAGTACTGCAGTAGCTAGGAACTATTCACCTTGGGCCACCGGTTTGGGCTTGGAGTCCTTAAGGCCTTCAGACCACCCAGGACTTTAGGTTTGTAGGTATTTCATGCCACCTTTAAGGCTTTTGTCCCACCTCCAGGCCTTCAGGACACATGCGGTTTCTCTAGACAGACTCTACAAAAAAGGAGCATCCCCAGAGGAGGATTCAGAGTAGGCGCACTCACTATAGTAGAACCAAATGGATTGGGAAATAATGAGAGGGTATGGATATTCCATCTGGACTAGCATGTGCTTTCCCATTATGCTTAGCCAGATGGCCATGCGAAGGTGGAGATCTACCAACACAATGCAGATGTTGGGAAGGGGCAGTTTCTTGTAGTTGTAGTCTGGTTGAATTCCCTAAAATATTTGGGTCATGTAATGTATCTCAATCCCACAGGCAATGTTATCACTTAAGACTACGGGCATTGTAAGGGTTCCCCCTCACCCCTTGAATGGTGGGATATCAAAAATCAATAAAAAGAGGCCTTCGGGCCATTCGGGCAGGACTTGACTCGAAGTGTCATCCAAAGTCTTCCAGGGCATTGGCCCAGAATGGTAGGTGAGCTGATGCGGCATGGGAACAGGCAGTAAAGGGTCCCTTAAGACATGAAATAAGGTGAATATTGAAATGAAGGACACACAAAGCTTGAATTGGAGTGATGGAATTCTCAAATGGATTCCAACGCTCTTGAAATTATGCCACTGTAATCCTGGCATGAGACATATTATGCTTAACACATAATGCATATCTTATTTGGAACAAGAGGCATCCTATTATTAAATTATAGGGAATGCTATAGTTTATAGTCATGTAGATGGGAATTTTGGCATCTTATGCTTTGTGCATAAGGCATCTCTTGTTTGAAGCAAGATGCATCCTATATTTATCACATAGGGAGTACTACAGTTTATAGTCATGTAGAGTGGAATATTAACATCTTATGCATGGTGCATAAGGTATCTATTTTTTAGATCAATAGATATACTATGTTGGTCACATAGGGTGTACTACATTTTATAGTCATATAGATAAGACTATAAGGCCTAAGGTGCCTAGAAATGGCTAGTGTTGGGACTTATGCAAGAGAGGCCCTTTCTGGTTCAACCTGTTATAGAAGCTAGGTGATGGGGTGTGGATGAGTTAATTGAGTAATGGTTTAACTCAAGTTACTTGAGGGAATTTATTATGAGTATTTCAACTCATGACATGGGAAATGGACCAAGAGAAATATGACGACTCAAGGTGTTTCATGGTGTGTGGAGGAGTATCTCAAATCAGGGTATTTCATAGGTGGAAGGCGGCTATGCATAAGGGCACAATGGAAAATGATGACGTCCTGGTCCAAAACGTTCATGGTGCGGCTCTCCATTTTTCATGGGGGTTAGTAAAGGTAGAGAAGGGACTGGCCTGGGACTGTAACCCAACACTGATCTCGAGTGGGGGTGCGGCGGTGCAACCCCCTTGGTATGGACCAGAGGGCGCAGGACTGTATACTATTGCACATAAGATGGGCTACACGTAGGATGGTATGCGCGTAATATTGGACTGTGTGGCATAGGTGCACACATGATTCAGCACCTTCGGACTATTTCTCACAAGATTGAAGTCTTGTGTGCAAGATTGTATGTTTTGCGTGCAATAATGGAATATTTCATGCACATTACTTAGGCAGAAAAGAGCTTGGGAGAGGATCAAATCGCTATGGGTCCACATGAAAGCAGACCCATATGGGACCATTGAAAAATATCTCACATGGAGGGTTCCATTCTTCCACATAGGCACAGAAGAGGCGGTCTTACATGCAGCAGAGCGGCAGGTAACCTTTGGAGACTTACCCCGAGGGGTGGGGGATACACTTGTATTTATAGGCGAACCTAGGAGCGGTTGCATGTAAGATTCTAGGCAGAGAAGTGATCTTACGTGCACCTTGAGGTGGGTGTGAGTGAAAAGGGGAATTTGACATTGCATTGGGTGTGTAATAATTTTGTGCACAAATGCTAATCTAGCACACACATCTCAAAACTTACGTGCACCTTCCTTCAACGTTTTTTGGGTGGCCTGGGCAGAATATGACATCTCATTTTGTGCATAAAACGTGTGCACAAAATGTTGCTTTGTTGCACACAATATTCCATTCTTTCGCGCAAAACATTTATTATTGTGGGAAAGATTTTAATTTTTTCATGCAAAACCTTACTTTGCCCCAAAATCGTCCTAGATTGCCATTTTCAGCAGTCTAACTTCAAACAACCATAACTTCTAATCTATGATAGCGTTCGGTCTCCACGACCAGTCAAATTGAAGCTTGAGAAATGATCTAAGTTTCGGGATCATGTATGGAAGCATTCATTGAATTACATGGACACGTTTTCCAGTTCCAACAAATGACCCCCTAATAATGGGTTCCAACGAGGACGAGGAGGATGAGGAAGACCATATTCTGAGGAAACTTCCAAGGAAAACGCCTACCCTAGGGGCCTTTGTATCTTAATCATATTGAGGAAATAACCAGCTATGCTGCTAAGTCCATGTGAGTCATGTTTAGCGTTGGAAACAAGAGACAATAGAAAATCAGTCCCCTATATGAGAGTGTCGAACATAGGATGATTTATTGGGATCCAAATGAGACATCGATCGCCTTTGGGTGTGAATAGGATGAGAGAGGCTGTGACTAGAGAATAGGGTTCTCGGAACAAACAAATTGCCTTTTCCCAATGTGATCTAGTACACGAGTGGTGTAACTCTATGGGCATTGGAAGAAATCTGAATAGAGGGAAGTGGAAAATGTGAATCACGATACCCAAAATTCAGAACACTATGGGGGTGGAGTGAGAACTAGGATAACTGGTGACCGTGTTTGAAACACAGTATCCCTATTGTGTTATTCTAGTATGGGGGAAAAAAATGAGGGCTGAAAGTTGACCATATTCACAACATAGGTCCTGAATCAAAAATGTTATCTGTTAGTCTTTAAGAATGTTGGCCCATAACCGCAGGCGAGCTATTGGCTGAGCATCCGTACTGTTAGGAAGTTCTTTTTGATGTGAAATAGGATGAGGGTCCAAATAAAGGGTGCAAAAAGCCTGGGTGTGGAGTGATGGGTTGTTCTAATGAAGTTTAACACTCTTGAAATTATGCCACCTTGGTGGAAACACATTAGGTGGACGCATCGGTCTGATCAGGGATCAAACTTACTTCCGAACAAGACCTTTCTGGTAAGGACTTAGAATGCCTTTTATTTTTACATCATACCAATAAGGATGATAAACATGTAGTTTAAACATCTCATGGAGAGGATGGTGCACATAGTTTTAAGGTCACACTGCCAAGAAAAAGATCAAGGCCGAGGGTCCAAAAGGGTTAATGACCCTAGGGCTGGGCCCGAGGTGAAAGGCCCAAGAGTCACTAAGTATCTCATAAGGGTGAGAATCAAGACAAATGCAATTCTTAAAAATGGTGTGGTCGGAGACCAACACTGGTAGAGGAAACCCTCTCTTACGAGGAAACTGGTGCATCCCATAGTTAACATGGGGCATCCTGAACTAGTTTAGGGTAGAACCAGAGTTTAGTGTCATTCGTTGAGGACATATGGACTCGTGAAGTTTAACGTCATATGATAGGATGGGCAGTGAAGGGGGAGATCCCATAAGGGGAGAACATGATGTGGTAGCTATAAAGCATATGTGAATGAGGACATAAGGTGTCTGCATCACACCACGTATCCCCGGGGGAAGTTTTTTAGGTCAAGGGACCGAAAGTGAAGGTTAGGACGGGCTCGAGGCTAAGTGGTCGGGTGTTCCTACTTACCCTATTAGGATGGTAATCAATCTACACATAGTTATGGAATCACAGTTTAACATCATGTGGGATGAAAGGTCCACATGACGTAGCTACACTTGTACACGCCCCACCAAAACTACTAAGCCCACGTGAGTCGTGCTCGATGTGGGAAACAAGGAGTAGTTGTAACACCCCGACCCCAGTTACCCAGCGTCGGTGCATTATTACATAACATTGGAATGATCACAAAAGATCAAGTCTTGAAAGACCGATTATTTTAGTATCCTTGGAATCACTAGATAAATTCATAAAGTTTACATTACATCATAAAGTGAAAAACTAAAACAACATCTTGTCTCCATATACCACACTCATATCCCCTCATACTATCCCTACAGGTCATTCATAAAATACTTCTTCACATCCTGGGAAAAATAAAACATAGAAATGGGTGAGCTCAGATGCCCAGTAAGGATAACAATATAGCAGAAACATTTATAAATAATCATAAACATTTAAGGCAATATATAACTAAAACAAAATCCTTTTAAACTTGAACTTTATAATAATATGGTAGAAATAAAATGAAATAATTCCATTTACTTATTCACATGGATATTCTACTAATCGAATAATCACATGCAATATCAATAACCACTTTCATAATGATGGAATTCATAATGCCAGACTATCATAACCACATAGTCAAGGCCTTGTGGCAAGACTAAAAATAAGATTTTGTCAAGGCATTGTGCCAAGACACTAGTTTGTCTCATGATACCTACCGATGCATCGAGGAGCTATAACGGGCTCCACCCGTCACTTATTAAGTCCAATGCATTCCTCATATGAACAGGTTTAAACATAACATAAACATTCATTTTAAAACTAGCATACGAAATGTCAATAATTTATCCATAAACCATGAATGGTATACAAATAACACATCCAAAGTCAAACATATCACAAAAACTTCAATACTATATGAAAGTTTTGTATCATAATAAATCAACTTCAAATAAGCTTAAAATCCATCAAAGGATATTGACATAGATGAAATCAAAACTATTTGAGAGAAATATATCTTTTTTGAAATCATTTAAAATCCACATAATTAAAACATTTAATTTGAAAATATTCTTATAATCTTATAAGGGAAGCTTCGACGATTTTATAATGTCGGAAAATAGCTGGACCCGCCGTATAATTTAAAAAAAGACATTCTTACCTTAATTCTTTCGAAAAGTTTAAAAAAGACCTTGTTTGGAAAACGATGGAAATAATCCTTTATAAATATCTTATAAAAAGTCAAACAAGGATATACATGACTTTAACCCATAGTCTATAAAATAGTAAGAATGATTTGAAATACATTTTTTAAGAAACATGGATGTGGATGATAAAGAGGTCCCATTAGATAATTATGTATAAACAACCTCAGATAATGAAGAGATTGTGAAATAAACCCTTACCTTGTACTTTTCCATGGTAGAGGGTAGGTTAACCTCTTGAATAATGTTTAAATCATTCTTATTAAATTATAAAATAATTATATACATAAATATGATATCATATATGATCTTTTAATATTTCTTTGTTAATAATATTTTAGTATTATCGTCATTTCAGGTGTTCACTTACTCGTTTTATTTTATATGTTTTGTTACATAAGCCATGTTAATTATCCATAGGTTGTATATTATTCATATCCAAAATTATATCAAGTCCTTAAAAATTACTTTTAATCATCAAATGAGAATTAGTCATGAATGGATATAATGTGCAATGAATCTCATCGCGTTCGTGGAGATGGTAGTCCGTACGTACGCATGAGCGAAAATATCATTCTTTTGATGTTAAAATAATATATAATTGAATGGTATATAATATATACAGAATAATTATAATTTTATATTTATTATTTACTTCAATTACACATCATTATCATACCCATCCAAATAAAAATATTTTGAATAACAATTACACCATGACGTGGAGACGGTAAGTCGTACGTACGCACATATGGTGACATGTCATTCAAAGGATGGATAGAATACTGAATATGGTTGTACCATATTTATAATAAAATCACAGTATATAGAAGATACTGGAGTTATTATTTTATAATGGAAATAACAAATAAATAAGAAGTGGAAGAAGAAAGGAACTTGAAAGAGGGTGGTGAAAACATTACCTCTTCTTCAGGTTATTCCTTTTGATTTGATCAAAAGGGCTCCTTAGGTTGGATTTCTGATCAAAATAAGGCATATAGGTTAAATTTAGGGAATTTGAGAGAATATTTGGGTAGGGGATGGCTGATCCAAAAGGCTTTTAAGGTGTGAATTAGAGAGAAGTAGGGGTGCCCTTTTATAAGAGGGGTGAGGGGAACCTTAGGAAAAGCTAGAAATATTATTTTATAATAAATTCATATTCGGTTTCTAATGGCTCCAAAGTGGATTATTTATAGTTTTAGGTGGGGATAGGTCGAAAAACACTCAACAATAGGTTTTATATGGGTTTGGGTCACTATATTAACTTTATCTTTTTTATTTAACTCTTAGTTAAATAGGTTGACATTTACCATGTATCTTTGTATTTTTATGTTATATAGTTAATAAACTTACTATATACTTCTAAGAGACCCCCAAGTGGTCCATTAATGATACAACTATTATTATATAAGTTATTTGGCAAAAAATTATATTTTTAGGAATAGAATATCAATTAATAGTATAATATTTGTTTTAAAAACTCCTTTATGTCAATTTTGACACTATTTAATAATTGTTTTTTTAAGTATTAACAACTTTATTAATTCGAAAAAAATTCATTTAAGTAATCCTAACATGTAATATTAACCAATAAAATTTGTGGATGTCATCAAAACTTTCAAATTATATTTATTTTAACATTTACAATACCAATTATTTGATTCTTTAATTAATAAGGATAATACTACATCATTATTGTGTCATAATTAAATTTAATTATTCAATGTCTAGAAATTATAAATAAAATCCCATTATATAGAAAATCTTTTTAGATTTATAATGAATATTTATAGTCTAAAATATAACATATATAACAATATTTCAAAATTGTTTTTCTAAAAGATATATACTTATGTCATTTTTGAATTTACATTAACTTAATTAATATAAAGTGTCATTATCAATTAAAAGTGGCTTAATGGGGTCCCAAAATAGTCCCAAAGATGACCATGGTCGAAAATGAATCAACTAATAGGGTTATGACACTTTTTATGGTAATTTAATAATATTATAATATTATTTTTTACCCTTATTTACCGGATTTACCATTTAACCGTGGTAAAAAAATATTTGCCGAAGTAATTATTCAAAATGTCTTAAAATAAAAGTTAACTATTTACACAATTTGGACCTCCTGATTAAAAATATGGAATCTATTTTTCTAAATTCAAAACACAGTAGTGGCAGAAATTAATTTAAAATTAATCCCCGTTGTCAAAATAAAAAGCGTGTTTGTATGAAATAATAACTATCAAAAGGTTGATACTTGTTTATGTCAAATTTAAATGTGAAATTACTTATAATGACCTAAATTGTATTGAATGATAAAAATATAATCTAATTATTCTTCCGAACCATTCAAATGCATAATTTATCACTATTAATTATTTCGATTAAAAAAGTTGTTTTTAATTAAAATTTAGTAATTTTCACTATTCATCAAAAACTGAATGTTTTCAGAATAATACCAAAAATTCACCCTAAACTAATTTCGATAATATGAATCCAAAAATGAATTCCATTTTGAAAGATAAAATTCATAAAATTTTAAAAAGTGGGTATTACTATTCATAACGACTACTTTGATTGGTCGCGGTGTGTTAGAATCTCGAAGTTGCGTACAATGCAAGCTATTGCATTATTCAAAGGGAAACGTACAGTGGAATCTTGGGGGTATTATAGTAGTGGTGAGATTTTCCTAGTACAAGAAGGCACACATTTGGGGTAGTGGAATTCTAAGTGAGGGAAATCCCACAATTATTGACCTGCTTTATTACCAGACATAGATGCATAGAGGTGTAAAACCGTGAGCTGGAATTACACTTGAACATAAGGGAGTGGAAAGATGTGAATCATGATGCCTAAGATCTGGATCACAATGAGATAGGCATGATGATAGAGGATAACTACTAACCATATTCATAAAATAGTATCTGCTCTGCATTATCCTGGAATGGGGACATACAAATGAGGGTTGACTACTGACCATATTTGAAACATGGGACCTTTCGAAAATGTTGTTTGAGGTCTTCAAGAGTGTTGGCCCAAGACGGTAGGTGAGCCAATGTGGCCTGAGACTAGGCCACAAAGGGGGCCCCTTCAGACATGGAAGAGGATGAGGATCCAAATGAAGGGCTCAAGAAGCTTGGTTATGGAATTAGGAAATGTCCATGTGAAAATTCCACACTTTGGGCTATTTTTCACGATGCATTTTAATGCAAAAATAAGATGCATCAGGTAGGGAGAGTTATATCATTTTTCAAGGATAAGGGTCCTGGAGTCTCACGATCCTATCTTAAGGTCATATAGTGGACCATTAAGGGAGAAATTGGTATAATGAAATGCTCGTAGGGTGGTGAAGTAGTAGAACCTAATGCGTAGTTCCCATAGGGAGTTCTTAGTTTAGGGTCGTAGAACTCGGACCAGGCTGGGAAGAGACAAGGGAGGCACATGGTGTTGTTGTTTCAAAACCTGAATCAAATGAGAGCCCAAGAGGTACTCACCACATCACATAATTCCAAAGGATTTTGGGCCAAGGGGCCGAAAAAGTGGGGTAGGATTTAAGATTCCTAGGGATGGACCTACAGAAGGAATGTCTGGGTATTCCTATGTATCCCATAAAGATGAGAATCAATCTACGCATAGTTCTTGAAGGTGACATGCAGTTTTGTGTCTTGAGAAAAAGGAGGTTGGGTCTTATTTTAAAGGTCTAAGAGCTCGGACCATAGATATAATGGAGGGAGGGAGACACATGGTGTAGTGATTGAAAAAACCAGTGTGAATGAGAATGGTAGGAGTCTATATCACACCATGCGCTCGTTGGGGAGGTTTTAGTTTAGGAGACTGAAAATGAAAGTTGTGAAGGGCCTGAGACAAAGTGTATTGGCTTCCCCACGTACCCCATGGTGATGGGGATAAATCCATATGTAGTTCTGGGAGTGGCATGGTAGGTTAACAATGCTAGGGACGATAATGTCACATGGGTCTGACCTAAACACCAAAAGAAGTAGCATTTAATAGATCTTGTTTATTCCTTAGGATGGATGTGTGTTTTTTTTGTGAAGCGATAATCCTAGAATGAAGAATTTAGGCATAGCTATAGGAATCAATCCATATATGGGCATTGAAAAATGGTATGGTGGGTAACCATTACAAAACATGATGTCCCTTTGAGTAAGGACATCACAATGTAGTGCCATTTTTCTTCATCGGCTAGGACGATAATATAATATTTTAGGGTCTTATGATAGGACCAACCTATGCATTTTAACATCGTGAAATAAATATGCAATAGTTTTAAGTCATATGGGACTAAGCAGCACAGTTTAAGGTCATATGGCTTGGACACATATAGGATAAATGAGGTTTTAAAAGGAATACTTATGGAATGATGAAACATACCCAATGTGAATGTGGACTTAAGCATGTACCACACCACGCACGATTCTAAGGAAGAAAACTCGGGCCGAGGGGCCAGAAAAGGACAGGGAATATGGGGATGGACCTGAAGATGAAACGTCTAGGTGTTCTTACGTATCCCATGAGGATGGGAATCAAGCCACACATAGTTCTAGAATCACAGTTTAATGTCATGAAAGATGAGAGGCAAGAGACTAGATCCAAGAAGGGAAGTACGTGGTCTGGCTATTGCAAACCCGATATGAGTGAGGACATAAGCCTATACAAACCATACCATGCAAACATGCACAAACCTTGACTGAATCCATAAGCCCACATGAGATAAACTTGATGTGGGAAACAAGGGATAAGAAGGTTTTTGCAACACATGGAATACACAAAAAGGGTATATCGGTGCAGAACCCTGAACGACGCCTCACCAGGGATTTGTTCTCCAAATGTGAAAATGTGCACTGATGGATAACACCAATGATGTTGAAATTCCACTTGGACATGATGGGGTGGAAAATGATGTGAATCATGCATCCAATATTTAGGACTTTATGAAGGTGGTTTGATAACGAAGGATAACTATTGACTGTGTTCAAAACACAACATCCATATCGTGTGACCTGAAATGGGAACATCGAATGAGTTTCAACAGCTGATCGTATTGACAACGTGGGACTTATATCAATTTTTTGTTTAAGATCCTCGAGGATGTTGGACCAAAATTATAGGATATACCTTGGGATAAGTATCCATACCGTTTGGGGGCCCTTTTGGATGTGAAAGATGATGAAAGCCCAAATGAAGGGGATCATGAAGCCTGAAGATGGGTGATAACATGTCCAGGTAGTATTCAACACTCTATGTGCTGAACCAGAGTGATCCTGGGCACATTAGTAAATCGCCAAGGAGGTTCAGGGGGCCAACTTAAAAACAAAAAACTTGAATAGATGAGTGTGGAACAAGTGGATGAAGTGATCTCAGGATAGAGTAAAGTACGTGGTGTTGTTGTCATAGAGACAATGTGAATGAGGACATAAGCCCATACCATTCCACATGCCCCTATCCTTGGAGAACTCGGTCCAGGGGACTAGGAAGATAAGGGGGTTTCTAAGAAATGTGTATGGATCCAAAGACTAAATGTTTGGGCAGTCCTTCATATCCCATAAGGATGGGAATTAAGCCACACATAGTTTAGGAGGATGTTGTGCGGTTTTACACAATGTGGAAAGAACAAATATAGGGGAAAGGTATCTCAATGAGGTATGTGTACGACATGGAGGGAAACTCGATGTGAATGAGAACATAAGACCATGACACACTGTATAATCCCAAATGAGGACTTGGGCCAGGGGACTGAAAAAGTAGAGGGATCTAAGACAGGAATTCACAAACAGTTCACAGTTTAATGTCTTGTAGTGAGGATGATGATTGTCTTAGTTTAATGTCACAGGGCTCAGACCGTAGATGCGTAGTTTAATGTCGTGTGTGTGGGATAGATGGGTAAAAATGACAAATCACGGTGCCTATTAAGTGGGAGACCACAGAATGACAACAATGATCGAGGATAATTTCAAACCATGTTCGCAACACAGTATCCATATTATGTGACCAGAAATAGGGGGAAAAACTTGAGCATCGATGATTGACCATATTCTCAACATGAGACTTTTACCAAATTTTCTCTTGAGATCCTTGAGGATGTTGGCCCAAAATAGGAGGAGATCCCTTAGGCCAAACATCTGTGCCATTTGGGGGTCCTTTTTGGATGTGAATGATGGCAGAAACCCAAATGATGGTATACATGAAGAATGGTAGGACCTGTGCAGTTTAATATCTTGCGACAAGAACTACGATGGAGGAGTGTTTCAAAGGGATGTATGTGGCATAGGAAAAATATCCCGACATGAACGAGGACAAAGAGTCCACACCACACCACACAATACTAGGTGAAAAATTGGTTCGGGGGCCTGGGAAGGTCGAAGGACCTGAGACAGTAATCCCCAACCAGTTGGAAGTTTAACGTCTCGCAATGAGGACAATGATGATCTTATTTTAAGTTCATAGAGCTCAGACTATGGACACATGACCCTTTATGTGGGTATTGCCTTACCAAAACTCCTAATCCCACATGAGCAATGCTCACTGTGGGAAACAAGGAATGAGATCTGGCTCTCCCCAATATATACGGGTACGACATCCGGACTAACACTCCTACATGAGGAAGAATGATGTTTTAAGGGACAAAAAGACAAAACGAATCACTATGCCAAATTATTGGGATATACGGGGGTGGTGGAAATGATGAAGGATGACTGTTGACTATGTTTGAAACACAACATCCACATCATGTGACTTGGGATGAGAGCAACAAATGAGCATCGACAACTGACCATGGTCGCAATGCGGGACATGTATTGATTTTCCACTCAAGTTCCTCAAGAACGTTGGCCTGAAATGGTAGGAGAGCCCTTAGAACAAACATCTGTGTCGTCCAGGGTCCCTTTTGGATGCGATAGATGATGAAGACCTGCGTAAAGAGAGTGTATGAAGCATGAATGTGCCTGTACAATTAAACATCATTCGGGAAAACGAAAGAGGTATAGAACTTCAGGGAGAGGGATACATGGTGTGGTAATGATGAAATTGATGTGAATGAGGGAAAAAGCCTGCACCACACCATGTGTTTCGACCCAATGGGGAGATCCTAAAGTTTGGGGTTGGGCTAACAGATGAAATGTCCGGGTGTTCCTATGTATCCCATGAGGATGGGAATTAATCCATATGTAATTCTGAAAGGGTCATGAAATTTAGTGTCATGTAATGAGGATGTGGTAGAATATAAAAATGAAGAGGGGAACATGGTGCGATCATTGTAATATCGACATGAGTGGGGGCTAAAGAAGCCTATACTACACCATGCAGAATCCTCCAAGAAAACTATACAAAGGGGGAATAGTCAAAGATAAGAGTATGGGGGATGGAATCAAGATGAAGAGTCTGAGCATTCCTACGTATCCCATGAGGATCGGAATCAAGCCATACATAGTTCTTGAAGGTACCATGCAGTTTATCATCGTGCGGTAAAGAAGAATACTGAGTAGTTTTACATCCTCCAGTCCAAACGAACCACAAATTTTTGTATCATGTGGCAAAGATGAAACAATTTAAGGTCATGTGGGACCATACAGATCTTAGTTTATAGTCATAGAGATCTGACCATTTTATAGTTTATTGTCATGTGGGACATAAAAACAGTTTAATTTCATGCCAAACATAATAGTTTAAAGTCATGTAGGACCAAATACAGTTTAATGTCATGCGGGACAACATACAGTTTAATGTCATGTGGGACATAACTGTTTAAAGTCATGTAAGACCGAATACAGTTTAACATCTTGCGGGGTGACATACAGTTTAATTTCATGTGGGACATAATAGTTTATGGTCATGTGGGACCCTCTCTAACTCATGTTGTTTAATGTCATGAAGGAAAATAATGTAGTTTAACGTCGTGCAAGATGAAGATGAGTAGTTTAATGTCATGTGGGACAAGGATGTCTGTGTCACTCAACTGTATCATTACACATCCTACCAAAACTACTAAGACCATGTGAGTCATGCTCGGTGTTGGAAATAAGGAGTAATGATGGGATTTTCCAAACTCATATAAGCACACAGAAAATAGAATGTAGATGTCCAGTTGGGAATATCCCAACAGTACTTGCTCTCTCACTCAATGTGCAAAGATGCATGGAAGGGTAACAACAGGGGTGTTGGAGTTCCACCTAAACATAGAGAGGTGAAAAAAGGGGTGAATCATAGAATTTGATATCTATATCATAATGATGTGGTGTAATTATGGAGGATAGTTATTGACTACATTCGAAACACACCATCCATATTGTGTTACCTGGAATAGAGATAGACAAATGAGTGTCAACTGGTGACCTTGTTCGAAACATGAGACCTGTCGCAAAATTTCATCCAAAGTCTTCTGGGGTGTTGGCCCAATATGGTAGGTGAGCCAATGTTGCAGGAGACCAGGCCATTAGGGGCCCCTTCTGACATGAAGAAAGGCATGGATCCAAATAAAGGGATGCTATGAAGCATGGAGATGGATTGGGATTATGTCCATTTGGAGTGAAACACTATGGGTTCTACACCACAACGCATTAGAGTGTGCCCATGGGAAGACATTTCTATACTCAGAGTAACACGCCTTGGTGTTTCAAATAGTTTAATGCCTTATTTCATGGACCAAAGGATCTTAGTTTAAAGTCATAGAGTTCAGACCTAGTGCATAGTTTAACATCGTGTAGCTAGGATGTGTTATAGCTAGCGTTTAGGGTCACATAGCTTTGAGAATGGTTGTTGTGGTTTTAGGTCATGTAGCTTGGACCTAAATTTTGTACAATTTCATGTCATGTGACCAAGATGTTCTCCCATAGTTTTACGTCATGCAACCAAGATGATGGTTGTTACGCAGTTTAACGTTTTGGATCTAGGACATGGTTGTTATTTCGTTTAATGTCATGCAACAAGGACGTGAAACCACAAGGATTATGTTGGTAGAGGGATGGTCATATCTACCCCATTCTGGTGGTTTGGGATTAGGGGGAATCCGTACAATGGGATTATTTTAAAATGATCTCAGCGTATGCATGGATGTTTTCCAAGCCTAAGCTGGGAAATCCTATGGTCAGTATTTCAGAAGTTGGTGTCGGGGTCGCAGGGAGGACCTCTGTGGTCTATAAAATGTAGAAGTTGGGATGACACAGAGTGTCATAAGGGTGGTAAGGATTATAGCATTCCTACAATCCGATAGGGCGATGAAGCATGGAATGTACAAAATCCAGGATCCTCAGCACAACGGGGCAAAGGATCTTGGAAGGAACCAAAGCTTGGAGCATCATTATGATGGGGAAAAGGATCTCAGAAGGCGTTGAATCCTGGAACACCGGTACGATGGGGATAAGTATCCCGGAAGGCGTTGAAGCATGGAATGCCGTTACGATGGGGGAATGGATCCCGAAAGGTGTTGAATCCTGGAGTGTCGGTACAATGAGGGAGATGGATCCCATAAGGAATTAAATCCTAGAGCATTGGTATGATGGGGGCCATAGAGCCCAGAAGGCATTGAAGCCTAGAGCATCGATATAATGGGGGATATGGAGCCCGGAAGGCATTGAAGCCTAGAGCGTTGGTACGATGGGGGCGAAGGATCCTAGAAGGCATCGAATCCTGGAACACAGGTATGACGGGGGAAATGAATCCTAGAAGGTGTTGAAGCATGGAGCATCAGTATGATGGGGGCGATAGATCCTAGAACGCGTTGAACCCTGGAGCGTGGGTATGATGGGGGAAATGGAGCCCGAAAGGCATTGAAGCTTGGAACGCTGGTAAGATGGGGGAAATGGATCCCAAAAGATGTTGAATCCTGGAGAATCAGTATGACAGGGGAGATGGAGCCCGGAAAGTGTTGAAACCTAGAGTGTCGGTATGATGGGGGAAATGGATCCCAAAAGGCTTTGAAGCTTGGAGCATCAGTACGACATGGGAAATGGATCCCGGAAGGCGTTGAAGCCTGGAACACTGGTACGATAGGGGAGATGGAGCCCAGAAGGTGCTAAAGCCTGGAGCATCGGTATGACAAGAGAAATGGAGCCTAGAAGGCATTGAAGCTTGGAGCATCGGTATGATGTGGGAAATGAATCCCAGAAGGTGTTGAAGCCAGGAATGACAGTACGATGGGATAAATAGAGCCCAAAAGGCATTGAAGCCTGGATTATTAGTACGACAGGGGAAATGGATCTCGGAAGGAGTTGATGCCTGGAACGCCGGTACGATGGGGGAAATGGATCCCAAAAGGCATTGAAGCCTATAACATCATCTCATAATGTAGAGCAACTAGTACAGGGATCTTATCAACATTCATGATGGTTGATGTAAAGAACGGAGAGGACTCTCATGCCTACTGATAGTGGCATGGGGAGGACCTCTGCAGTGTCTTCTAGTGCTATTGGAGATGAGCGATTGGATTGGGGGTGGTTTCACCTTGCATGACCTATGAGGGCAGAAGATTCAGTGAGGAGCCTATGGAGTTGGGGGGTAGATTCTCCCTGTGTTTCCTCTTAATGTGGTGGAGTTGGAGAGGATCCGATGGAGTCGGGGGGCAGATGCACCCTATGTGGCCTCTTAAGGTAGCGGGGTCAGTGAGGAGCCGATGGATTCTAGGGATTTATTCCCCATGTGTGGCCTTTTAAGGTGGTGGGGTCAGCGAGGAGCTGATGGAGTTGGGGGATGGATGCCCCTGTGCGGCCTCTTAATGTGGCAGGGTCGGTGAGGAACCATTGGAATTAGGGGGAGGATTCCCCCTGTGCGACCTCTTAATGACAAAGAGTTAGCAAGGAGTTGATGGATTCGGGGGTGGATTCCCCCTGTGTGGCCTTTTAAGGAGGAGGGTCGACATGAAGCCAATAGAGTCAGGGTCAGATTCCCCCTGCGTGACCTCTTAAGGTGGTGGGGTCAGCGAGGAGGCATTGGAGTCGGGGGGGGGGGGATAATTCCCCTAGCACAGCCTATGGAGGAAGCGAGGTCAGTGAGGAGCTGATGGAGTTGGGGTCTGATTTCCCTAGTTCGTTCTGTGAAGGCAGAAGGGTCAGTGAGGAGCCATTGTAGTTGGGGGGAAGATGCCCCCTGTGCAGCCTCTTAAGGTGGCAGAGTCAACGAAGAGCCGATGTATTCAGGTGGAGGATGCCCCCTGTGAAGCCTCTTAAGGCCATGAGGTCGGCGAGGAGTCGATGGAGTTGGGGGGTGGAAACCCCTTGCGCGACCTCTTAAGGTGGAGTGGTCGGCAAGGATACAATGGAGTCGGGGGGGGGGGGGGTGGGTGGATTCCCCTTGCATGGACTCTTAAGGTGGTGGGGTTGTCAAGGATCCATTGGAGTTAGAGGGAAGATGCCCCTGTGTGACCTCTTAATGTGGCAGAGTCAGTGAGGATCTGATGTATTTTGGGGTGGATTCCCCTTGTGCAACCTCTTAAGGCGGTGGGTCGGCAAGGAGCCAATGGAGTCAGGAGGCAGATTCCCCCTGCGTGGCTTCTTAAGGTGGCATGGTTAGTGAGGAGCCGTTGGAGTTGGGGGGGATGATTCCCCCAGCACAGCCTGTGAAGGCGGTGGGGTCGGTGAGGAGCTGATGGAGTTGAGGTCAAATTTCCCTAGCATGACTTGTGAATGTGGCGGGGTCGGCGAGGAGTGAAAGAGCGCTGTCTTGGGCACCCTCAAATGATTATTGTGATTTTGGGGTACTTAGGTGCAGCAGAGTGGCTGACCAAGGTCGTCTCTCAAAGGAGGAAGTGAATTTAACAACTTATGAAAGGTATTATAAAAATAAAATAAAAGATAATAAAATAAAAACACTAATTTAAAGGATTGGGGTTTTTTATAGTTTATCAATCTAGAAGAAGTTTTCTGGAAGAATATTGTATATTTTTTTTGTTTTTAGTTTTGAAATGAATTTCGATTAAAATGACACAACAAGAAGATGTTTTTTTAGAAATATATTTTAAAAGGCGTAATCGATCTAACTATACCTCTTCATTCAATTATTAATCATTATCATTTAAATCAATATCCACTTAATTATGATCCCCTAATTTGTTATCCCTCAAACCCTACGAGAGTTAACTTAACCACAAAGATGAAATTACTTAAACCCTAGGCTAGCTTCGGAACACGCAATCGCAGCACCCTGCTTTGATTGTTGTTCTAAGTATAGATTATGGTCAGTGGTTAATTAGGCCACATATCCATTGTGGAAATGAGGATGAATTGTGTTTAGGGATTATATTTTAACTCTACAAATTTATCCCGTGTGGTCTTGTATTACCGATTAGGATTACGCTCTCACAATTTACACAAAATCCCAACCTCGCGTATTTTTGTGTTAATTGTTCAATTGTTTTCTTAGTTTCTTGTAATTTAAAAACACAATTCATGGATCATATTATGTGAATTATAGTAGCTCATTGATTCAAAATAATTAAATGAAGACGGTAGAAGATAGATCGATTACTAAAAGACTACTCTTCCATGGGTGGCGTAATCATCGTAGAAGCGTTTTGCATGTGCAAAGGTTTATAATGGGTATAACCCAATAACGCTTCTAGTCAAGAATTCCAGACCAAAGAAGAAGATTAAGAGAAGAATAAATTTAAACAAAACAGAAGAAAAGAGAAGAAATAAAAGAAGAACAAAGAAGTTTATTACACAAATAAAATCATTACAACATGAAGGAGAAGAAGGAGGCTTCATCGAAGGGATCCTTGCTTCAAGAGGTACCCTTATTGAAATGGTTGGAGAATTGGAGTGGATCTAATTCTCCTCTGCCCTCAACTTCCCAAATCACGTCCCTACCCCACCAAATGAGAAAAACACCAATTTATAGAGTGGTGAGGAGGCTAGGTTCAAAGTGGTTTCAAGTGTGAATGGGGAATCTCGTCCAAATATGTTATGCCAACGTGCACCGCCCATTTGACCACCAAAACGCGTGCATGGGCCGGCCTTCCAGAAGGATCAAATGTGAGGATATGGGTCCTCTATCTCCTCTACAAATGGGGTCTTAATCCAGGCCCATATGAAGGATTTATGGCCGAAATACAGAATCTTTTTCATTCTGGAGAGTCCAGCCCAACTTTGACTTCATGGACCATTTTAAACTACCAAATGCACTATTTAGCTCTAGTGTCATGAATAAAGGTTGTATATAATTAAGTTAGGAACACTGTTGAAAAATTTCAAATTCAAATAATAAACATCAAAATATGTATCTTCGAAATACTACAGTGAACTATAAAGGGTAAAACTGAAATTTTCATCAAATATTCAAATGAATGATCTAATCCCAAATAATTTTTAATTAAACATATTTAACACAATGTGTGGAAATTATATCATTTATTATCAATAAAATATTCAATAAAATAGTGTTTTATCAACTCCCCCACACTTACCCTTTTGCACTCCTGAGAAAAACCTCATATCAAGTAAACATTAATATCAAATCAAAACCAATTTTAAAACACATATCCTTGAGATCAAACAATTACACCCCAAGAAACAAAAGATATCATTCCTTATAAAAAACCATTATTTCAAGTTCTTCATTTATATCATTCAATATATTTCCACTTTATTTATCCTCCCATTCACAAAACACTTACCTCGCTTGAATTTTCTCTCATCACTCAAATATCAATTTTTTTTAAATGTCTTTCTCATCCAAACTCATACAAGGGTCACCATAGGCTTGATAAATTCCTACATCGCTACTCGATGTGAGTCAAGGACATATTTTTATCATGAGGACTTTTCAGGGTTGTTTTTTGGCTTTCGGTTGGTAGGATTAAGATGTGAAAAACTCTGAGGCTGAATGAGGAGGGCTTGACTCTTTTTTTTAAGCAAAATTGCATTAATCTAATTTTCACTTAAATATGGTCTTCTCCTCAATCCCAATAGTATCAATTCATCTCCATCATCATAAAAAGTCATGAAAAGTTTACAAAATTCATCATTTCAGCATAAAAAATGTCAAACTTCTCAAACATGATTTTCTTGAAAGCTCCAGATGGGCACAGCTTTCCACCACAGTTAGAAGCTCCAGAAAAGGCACAGCTTCACTTGTCATGAAAGCTCCAGAAAAGGCACAACTTCAATATAATGACTTTCTTCAGTATCAAACACATCTCTTAATAATTTAATTTTCCACCCAAGGTATCTCAGAATGTGGTGGCACAACACAAGATAGATTCCCACACACTTAAGCTCAACTAGATTATGAAATTTCACTTCAAGAGTTGGTTGGATAGGGAAAATTGGCTTATAATGTGGCTAACCTAACAGGCTGTGCATGGCTTCTAAGGGCTACAAGGATTAAATATTCAAGGTAGGCCATTATAAAAAATGATTCTTTGAAATAGGGGCTTTAATACCAAACAAATTCCTCAATCATTTAAACATAAGTACCTCAAACCCTCAAGTTTTGACAGTAATAGATCAAATTCTGGTTAAATCAAGTATGGTTTGTTCCCTCAAGAATTGAGGTGAATGTAAAGAATATGAAAATAATGGTTTAGAAGCCTCACAGGAAAGTGATTTCAAATATAAAGACAGTGAGATGTGGCATGAGATTCAAAATTCAGTGTACTTTTCATGAAATTACTAAATATTTGAACTTGAAACAAAGTCATTTTCAGCATTCATTTAAGCTCAGTTTCATGGGATCAATTGTTTCACTCATTGATATGCATTTCAAAATTGTGATGAGAATCATTTTAGCTCAAAAATTTCAAAAACACAAAGAAAATTGAAAAAATAAACACACAAAATTTGAAAAAACACACAATTTTTTTGTTTGTTTTTTTTAAACAGGAAAAAAATTGAAATTACTAAACTAAAAGGTTCCCTCCCCCACACTTAAAATATTACATTGTCCTCAATATGAACCTATGAGATGATATATGCACATGAAATGAAGAATTTTTAAATAGGACAAATAATATAAAAGTGAAAGTGTTAGGAACAACCTGATGTGATCAAGTGATGTTGAGGTCATGCAGTGTGATAAAATCCACTGCATCAGTACGAAGTCCCTCAATGTATCTCTTAAAACATTGCCCATTGACTGTAAAGATCCTTCCACTGTCCTCTTGTGTGATCTCCACTGCACCATAAGGAAAAACATTAGTCACAATATAAGGACCTAACCATCTGGAATGCAACTTTTCAGGAATCATCTTGAGTCATGAACTATAGAGAAGGACTTTATCTCCAACATGAAACTCCCTTTGTTGGATTATTTTGTCATGAGTTGCTTTTGATCTTTCCTTGTAGAGCCTTGAGTTCTCATATGATGACAGTCAAATCTCCTCAAGCTCTTGAATTTGAAACTTCCTTTGAATTCCATCTTGGGCTAAATCCATGTTGCATTTCTTTATAGCCCAATATGCCCGATGCTCAACTTCCACTGGGAGATGACATGATTTCCCAAAAACCATCCTAAATGGGGACATACCAATGGGTGTCTTCTATGCTGTCCTATAAGCCCACAATGCATCATCCAAGCACTTGCGCCAATCCTTTATATTTGGCTGCACGGTTTTCTCTAATATTTGTTTCAGCTCACGATTTGAAACCTCAGCCTGGCCATTTGTTTGGGGGTGGTATGGTGTTGATGTTTTGTGTGTCACCCCATACTTCCGAAGGAGGGAAGCAAAATTCCTATTGCAAAAGTGTGTCCCTTGGTCACTGATGATGGCCTTTGGTACTCCAAACCTGCGAAAAATCTGTGCTTTGACAAAGTCCACAACAACATGAGAATCATCAGTCCTAGTGGCCTTAGCCACCACCCATTTACTCACATAATCAAAAGAAACCAAAATGTACAAAAATCCAAATGAACTAGGAAAAGGACCCATAAAATCAATTCCCCACACATCAAAAATCTCACAGAATAGTATGGGTTGTTGGGGCATCTCATGTCTCCTAGAAATATTCCCAGTGTGTTGGAAACGAGAGCATGACTTACAAAACACATGGGCATCATGGAATAAACTAGGCCAATATAATCCAGAGTCAAAAAATTTCCTAGCTGTCTGTTGGGGTCCAAAATGTCCACCACAGGCAAGTGTATGACAGAATTTCAAAACAGACTCAAACTCCTGATCAGGAACATACCTCCTAATGACTTGGTCACTAAACATGCGCAAGAGGTAAGGATCATCCCACACATAATACATAGACTCACTTTTTAATTTTTGGACTTGATGCTTCTTCAAATTTTCTGGGATTTCAGAGGAAACAATGTAGTTAACTAAATCTGCATACCAAGGATGCGTAACTGAGATGGAATAAAGATGCTCATCGGGGAAAGTGTCCTGAAGTGGTACCTGGTCCAAGGTGTCATCCTCTAGTGTGTGAGTAAGCCTACTCATGTGATCTGCCACCAAATTCTCTGAACCCTTCTTGTCCTATATCTCAATATCAAATTCCTGAAGAAGGAGCATCCATCGAATCAGCCTGGGCTATCCATCTGGCTTCTTTAGGAGGTACCTCAAAGATTCATGGTCAGAAAAAACAACTACTTTAGAGCCCAATAAATATGAATGGAATTTATCTAAAGCAAATATGACTGCAAGAAACTCATTTTCCGTGGTAGTGTAGTTTGATTGGGTTGAATCCAGTGTCCTCTATGCATAGGCGATCACATGTGAACGTCCCTCCACCCTCTGATATAAGACAGCGCCAACCGCGAAGATGGAGGCGTCACACATAATCTCAAAAGGAAGGTCCCACCACAGGGGCTGTATGATCGGTGGAGTGGCCAGAAACTTCTTTAGATCATCAAATGATACCCTACATGAATCATCAAAATTGAAGTCAATATCTTTTTGAAGCAATCGAGATACGGGTAGAGCGATCTTATTAAAATCTCTGATGAAGCGTCGATAAAATCCAGCATGTCCAAGGAATGATCGAACATCACGCACACATGTAGGATATGGGAGGGATGAAATAATGTCTACCTTAGATTTATCAACTTCAATGTCACGTTGTGAGACTATATAACCTAAGACAATTCCCTTTTCGACCATGAAATGAAATTTTTCAAAATTTAAGACCAGATTCTTCTCAATACAACGATGCAACACATCACCCAAACTAGAGAGACATTCATCAAATGAGGATCCATAAACTGTAAAATCATCCATAAATACCTCCATGAAGGTCTCAATGAAATGTGATAAAATACTCACCATGCATCTCTGGAAGGTACCTGGGGCATTGCAAAGTCCAAATGGCATCCTTCTGTAAGAAAAGGTACTGAATGGGAAAGTGAATGTCGTCTTCTCCTGGTCCTCTGCTATAATGGGAACCTGAAAATAGCCAGAGAAACCATCTAAGAAGCAATAATGCATCCTACCTGCAAGTCTCTCAAGAATCTGGTCAATGAATGGAAGTGGGAAATGGTCCTTATGAGTGTATTGATTTAGTTTCCTATAATCAATACACACTCGCCAACTGTTTTGAACTCTCACAGGAACTAACTCATCATTTTCATTTTTTAAAACAGTGAAACCAGTTTTCTTAGGCACAACCTGAATTGGACTTACCCACTGAGAATATGAAATAGGATAGATTATACCTGCCTCGAGAAATTTTTCAACTTCTTTTTTAACAACCACCAAAAGTGTTGGATTGAGTCTCCTTTGTGGATGCCTCACCGGTTTAGCCCCATCCTCCAAGAGAATCCTATGCATGAAAATGGAGGGGCTAATATCTGATATGTCTTCCAATGTCCAACCAATTTCCCTAATGTTATCTCTCAATAGATTCAAAAGTTTTTCTTTATGTTCAAAAGATAGATTGTTAGAAATGATAATAGGTAATCTATCACCACTCAGCAATTATGCATATTTAAGATTTTGGGGTAACGGCTTGAGTTCCAATGTAGGGGGGGTGATGTATGGATGGAGACATTGAAGGAACTGAAATATGTGCACAAAGAGCATTAGTATCAGAATAGACATCATCAAAATCAGAGAATAAAGCATCAAATCCATCAGCATACTCAACAACCATGTCATAATCAGAGTGAACATGATCAAAATCAGAATATGAATCCACATAAAAATCAAATCCAAGAAAGTATTGTGTATCAGCAACATGTGTGGAAGTGATCTTAGACATCAAACTCGAACCAATACTCATTATCTCCCTAAGCATAGGACAATCAAATTCTATGGAGTTTTTATTTGGTGGTTCAAAATGGGAGATAACAAAAGAAGAATGGTCCTCTGAGGGGTACGTCATGGAATCCATAACATTAAATATCAAAACTTCATCTCCAAACTCCATGGAAAGTGTACCCTCATTGACATTTATGATAGTTTTTGCAGTCTTGAGGAAGGGCCTACCTAAGATAATGGGGTCATGAGAACTTACCTGATCATCCTCCATGTTAATCACATAGAAGTCTAATAGAAATATCATGTCTCTTACCCGGAAAAGTACATCCTCAAGGACTCCCGCTGGATATGCCATAGCTCTATTCGCCAACTGCACCACTACTCTTGTCAGCTTCAACTCACCAACCTGCAAGGAAGAGAATATAGAGTGAGGCATCACATTTATGGAAGAACCTAAATCACAAAGTGCATCAGAAAAGTGAAACTCCCCTATGGTTCATGGGATGGTGAATGTCCTTGGATCCTTGCACTTTGTTGGCATTGCTAGAGTTGGTGAAATGAGTGCTGAGACATTCCTTCCAAGGTTTATCCTCTCATTTCCCTTGAGCCCTCTTTGATTGGTGTAGAGTTCTTTTAAGAATTTCGCATACCTTGGAATTTGCTTAATGGCTTCAAGTAGAGTAATGTTGATCTCCACATGCTTTAATGTATCCAAAACCTCCTTTGGCATTGCTTCTTCAGCCATATTCTTGGTTTGAACAACCCTTTTGGGAAAAGGAAGGGGTTTAGGAGGAACATCATCAATCTTTTTCTTACCTTTATCTTTCTCCTTGGATTGATCATTAGTTGGTTTGGAATGCGGCTGCTCCGGAGTTAAGGTGAATCCCGGTGGAATGGTAGGTACAGATGTATCGTTCACTTGCTTCCCACTTCTCAATGTGATGGCACTGACATTCCCCTTTTGATTTGGAGTGGGTTGGGAAGGTTGATTTCTAGAATTATTACTCACAAGTTCATGGAGGGCGATGTCAATCTCGCTCATTTGAGTCTTCAACTCCCTCAACTCCGAACCTTGAATCTTCAGTTCATTCTGTTGATTAAGAACAATTTTCTTCAAAAGATCATCAGTGTTAGAATCTACCTTAGGTGGGGAATTCCCTTGTTGTTGTCTTGTTGATGTTTGAGCTTCAAATCTCCTTTGGGGTTGTTGGAAACCTAGCTGGTAAGGCGGAGGCTGCTGGAAGTTTTGTTTAAAAGGGGGCCTTTTTTGTTGTCCAGATCCATACCTCATGTATGATTGATCCTTCCACCCTTGGTTGTATGTTGGAGAAAATGAATCAAACTTCTTTTGGGGATATGGTTGTTTTTGCTGCTGAAATAGTCTCCCAGGGAATACTTCTACACAATCCTCTGTCTCTTGTAGTTGTGGGCAACAGTCAGTTGGATGGCTTGTCTCAGTGCAAATTCCACAAGGCCTTGAAGGAATGGGTTGGGATGTCTTTTGAGCCAAAGAAATCTACCTCACCATAGTAGTCAATTCTTCCAACTTTGTATCAATCAAATGACTTTCAAGAGAATAAGGACTTACCTGATGTACTCCCCTGACATGTGGTGTACCTCTATTGCCAAATTATTGGGAGTTTTGGGCCATTTTGTTGATCAATGCTCGTGCAGCTACTGGTGTCTTGTCCACCAATGCTCCTCCAGCTGCAGAATCCACCATCCTTCTCTCCATAGGTGCGAGTCCTTCATGAAATTACTGAATAAGTAATTGCTCACTGATTTGGTGATGTGGGAATCTTGCACACAACTTCTTGAATCACTCCAAATACTCATACATTGACTCCCCTTGTGCTTACTTGATCCTTGATGTCTCCTTTCGAATGGATGTGGTCCTTGATGCTGGAAAAAATCTTTGCAAGAAAAGACGTTTCAAATCATTCAAACATGTTACATCTTCAGGTTGCAAATAATACATACAATCTTTTGGAGCTCCATCAAGTGATAATGGGAATGCTCTTAATTTTATTTGATCTTCAAAAACATTTTTTGGATTTAAATTTGAGAAAATCAAATTAAATTCTTTAAGGTGTTTGCTGGGATCCTCACCAGATAAGCCATGAAACTTTGGAAGAAGGTGAATTAATTCAGATTTTAACTCAAAGTCTGATTCGAGATTCGGGTATGCAATACAATTCAGTTGATAGTTAATTTCAGGTGCAGCCAATTCTTGAATGGTTCTATTAAGTTCATTTCCATTTTTTCCAGCCATTGGTTCTTCTTTTATGTTTGAATTTGAATAACTTCCAATTCCAATGTTTCCAGAAGAGAGTAATTCACAAACTGATTGAATATTGAAACTTCCCGTAGACTGAGAGTGTCTGATTCGTGCCCTAAGGTTGCGTTCAATCTCTGGGTCAAGATCTAAGAGATCTTCGAGATTAGTTCGTGTCATAAATCAAATAAAAATTAAAATAAAGTGAGTGGACCATAGTAAAATAAAAATTTGAAGTTGAGTTGATGGTCCAAAAATAAAAGAAGAGGATGAAAAAAATGAAAACTTGAGAAAGGGGAAAGATGAAAGAGAGAGGTGAAGAAAATAATAAAATGAAAAATAAAAGAAATACTTCTAAATGGTTGAATAAATTACTTGCCTCCCTGAAAATGGTTCCAATTTGAAAGAGCGCTGTCATGGGCGCCCTCAAATGATTAATGTGATTTTGGGGTACTTAGGTGCAACAGAGTGGCTAACCAAGGTCGTCTCTCAAAGGAGGAAGTGAATTTAACAACTTATGAAAGGTATTCTAAAAATAAAATAAAAGAGAATAAAATAAAAACACTACTTTAAAGGATTGGGGTTTTTTTATAGTTTATTAATCTAGAAGAAGTTTTTTGGAAGAAGATTGTATTTTTTTTTAGTTTTGAAATGAATTTCGATTAAAATGACACAACAAGAATATGTTTTTTTAGAAATCTATTTTAAAAGGCGCAATAGATCTAACTCTAACTCTTTATTAACTTATTAATCATTATCATTTAAATCAATATACACTTAATTATTATCCCCTAATTTGTTATCCCTCTAACCCTACGAGAGTTAACTTAACCACAAAGATGAAATTACTTAAACCCTATGCTAGCTTCAGAACACGCAATCACAGCACCCTGTTTTGATTGTTGTTATAAAGATAGCTTATGGTCAGTGGTTAATTAGAGCACATATCCATTCTAGAAATTAGGATTAATTGTTTTTAGGGATTATATTTGAAATCTACAAATTTATCCCGTGTGGTCTTGTATTACCGATTAAGATTACGCTCTCACAATTTACACAAAATCCCGACCTCACGTTTTTGTGTGTTAATTGTTAAATTGATTTCTGAGTTTCTTGTAATTTAAAAAAACAATTCATGGATCATATTATGTGAATTATAGTAGCTCGTTGATTCAAAATAATTAAATTAAGAGGGTAGAAGATAGATTGATTACTAAAAGACTACTCTTCCATGGGTGGTGTAATCATCGTAGAAGCATTTTGCATGTGCAAAGGTTTATAATGGGTATAACTCAATAACGCTTCTACTCAAGAATTCCATCCCAAGGAGGAAGATTAAGAGAAGAAGAAATTTAAACAAAACAGAAGAAAAGAGAAGATATAAATGAAGAACAAAGAAGTTTATTACACAAACAAAATCATTACAACATGAAGGAGAAGAAGAAGGCTTCGTCGAAGGGATCCTTGCTTCAAGAGATACCCTTATTGAAATGGTTGTAGAATTGGAGTGGATCCAATTATCCTCTTCCCTAAACTTCCCAAATCACGACCCAACCCCACCAAATGATAAAAACACCAATTTATAGAGTGGTGGGGAGGCTAGGTTCAATGTGGTTTCAAGTGTGAATGGAGAATCTCGGCCAAATATTTTATGCCAAATTGCAGCGCCCATTTGACCACTAAAACGCGTGAATTGGCTGGCCTTCCAGAAGGATAAAATTTGATTATATGGGTCCTATATCTCCTCTCCAACTTTGGGCTTAATCCAGGCCCATATGAAAGAGTTATCACCGAAATACAGAAGCTTCTTCATTCTGGCGAGTCCAGCCCAACTTTGACTTCATCGCCCATTTTCAACAACCAAATGCATTATTTATCTCTAGTGTCCTGAATAAAGGTTGTATATAATTTAGTTAGGAACACTGTTAAAAACTTTAAAATTCAAATAATAAATATACAAATATGTATCTTCGAAATACTACAGTGAACTATAAAGGGTAAAACTGGAATTTTCATCAAATATTCAAATGAATGATCTAATCCCAAATACTTTCTAATTACACATATTTAACACAATGTGAGGAAATTATATCATTTATTATCAATAAAATATTCAATAAAATAGTGTTTTATCAAGGAGTCATTGGAGTTGGGGGTGGATTCCTCGTGTGTGGCCTCTTAAGTCGGCGGAGTCGGCGAGGAGCCAATGAAGTTATGGGTCGGATACCCCCTGTGCAGCCTCTTAAGGCCGCAGGGTTAGCGAGGAGCTGATAGAGTCAGGGGGAAGATGCCCCCTGCGTGACCTCTTAAGGCAGTGGGGTCAGCTAGGAGCTGATGGAGGTAGGGGTGGATGCCCTCTACGAGGCCTCTTAAGGCCGCAAGGTCAGCGAGGAACCGATGGAGTTGGCGGGAGAATATCCCATGCACAACATCTTAAGATAGTGGGGTCGTTGAGGAGCCGATGGAGTTGGGAGAAGATGCCCCTTTCACGACCTCTTTAGGCGGCAGTTTCAGTGAGGAGCAGTTGGAGCTGAGGTGGATGCCCCCTGCGCGGCCTTTTAAGGTGGCTGGGTTAGCGAGGAGTCGATGGGTCGGGGGGCGGATTCCCCCTCCGTGGCCTCTTAAAGTGCTGGGGTCAACGAGCAATTGATGGAGTTGGGGGAAGGATGCCCCCTATGCGGCCTCGTAAGGCGGCAGAGTCGGTGAGGATCCGATGGATTCAGGGGGCGGATGCCCCCTACACAGCCTATTAAGGTTGTGGGGTCGATGATGAGCCGATAGAGTCAGGGTGCAGATGCCCCCTGCGCTGCCTCTTATGACATTGGGGTCGTTGAGGTTTCATTGGAGTTGGGGGCAGCTTCCCCCATGTAGCCTCTTAAGGTGGAAGAGTTGGCGAGGAGCTGATGAAGTCAAGGGGTGGATGCCCCCTGTACAACCTCTTAAGGATGCGGGGTCGGTGAGGAGCCAATGGAGTCAGGGAGCGGATGCCTCCTGCATGGCCTCTTAAGGTGGTGGGGTCAGCGTGGAGCCAATGGAGTTAGGGGTGGATGCCCCCTATGCAGCCTCTTAAGGTGACAGGTTCAGTGAGGAGCTGATGGAGTCAGGGGGAGGATGTCCCCTGTGTGGCATCTTAAGGCAGTGGGGTCGGTGAGGAGCTGATGGAGCAGATTCCCCCTACACGGCCTCTTTAGGCGGCGAGGTCGATGAGGAGCCATTGGAGTCAGGGGTGGATGCCCCCCTGCACGGCCTCTAAAGGCGGCGGGGTTGTTAAGGAGATAATGGAGTCTAGGGCCGATGCCCTTAGCATGACCTCTTAAGGCAGCGAGGTCGGCGAGGAGCCGATGGAGTCAGGGGCAGATGCCCCCTGTGTGGCTTCTTAAGGCGTCAGGGTTAGAGAGGAGCCCATGGATTCAGGGGAGAATGCCCCCTGCGTGGCCTGTTAAGGTAGTGGGTTCGGCATGAATCCGATGGAGTAGGGGTATATGCCCCCTGCGTGACCTCTTACGGTGGCAGCGTCGGCAAGGTGCCAATGGATTCGAGGGCGGATGCCCCCTGCGCGGCCTCTTAAGTCGGCAGGGTCGGTGAGGAGCTGATAGACCATAGTCTTCACACACCTGATGGTACTCATCCCCTCACATATGAAAGAGAGGAGATTAACATGGGTGATTCCTCAATTTACCCAACATATTTGGTCTACTCACTTTTTAAGGAGAAGAGATTCACGTCGGGTTCACCATTTCTGTTTCTGATGCTTTCACCGGGGCACACATCCATCTCTTTTGGAGGACGTGCATCTTTTTCCCCGCATTCCCTCTTTCTAAAGTTGGGCGACATCCATTTCTTGTCTAGGGATGTTTTCTCCCTGATTGAAATGGGATGACAGGATGTCAGTTCCTCCTTTCTTGGATTCCTCCTCGAAAGTCACCATTTAGTCCGGGTCTCCCTCAAAGATTTGAGTCGTGGTTTGTGAATCTCATTCTTGATGCCATATCTTTTTGGACTCTGGTTAATAATTTTGATTCTCTCTAAACATTCCAAGGGGTCTTGATAGGGAAGCAACCTTTGGTCAGATTAGATGAAAACATCATGCATATCAGAGCATCTCTAGATGCATGGACATTCGGTAACCTATATTCTTCCTCATAATAGGGAATCTCAAGGGTGCAGAACCTGAGGACTCCAATGTTGGTCGATGGGTATCTTACTCTGAAGGCATGTATCTGAGGATTTTCTCATATTTCCATGCTTAACATAAGTTATGCCATGATTTTAACATCTTGCGGAAATGGTTATGCTAGAGGCGTGTCTTCCGAGGTTTTCATCAGGCAGCTCATGTTTAACATGAGATAGTCCACAAGTTTAATGTCTTGCAGAGATGTAATGAGAGTGGTTAGAACGTCCCATAGAGATGGATCATATTGGTACATACCTATGATGGGTCACCTGGAAGGTTTAACATATGGATATATTAGAATGAAAAATGAGGACAGATCCAAGGTGGTGTGTCCCATAGAGGGAAGATATCACACCATGAAGGATGATCTAGAAACCACTGAGGGCGGATCAGGGAAAGTGCACCACAGAAATGGGGAAACCAAGGTTTACCTTTGGATGGGATTGAACCTTAGGGTGGTTTCCTACATACCCTATGCATATGACAAGGATAAAAACCCACATAGTTTAAAGGGGTGATGAATCGGGGTGTACACAAAGTACAACAATCTGAAGACATGTTGGGGCTTATGCATGGTAAGCAGCCCGGGTTGGTCTGACGCCACAAGGGCAGACCAAAGATATGGGTCCCAAAAAATGGGAATACATCAGATTACTATCAATTGCAGACTACAATGGCTTACCACTGGTTGGATGAAAACAATTACTTACCATCTATTGGGGAACACAATGTATTATCGTCGAATGGGGAAGACAATGGATTACCGTCGATTTGGGAACACAATGTCTTACCATCGATTAGAGAAAACAATTTCTTACCATTGATTGGGGAACACATCGCCTTAACACTAGATGGGGTTGTACCTTAGGGATTCTTCCTATGTACCCTACCTAGGAGACAAGGATCAAAACCCACATAGTTCGAATGGTTACAATTTAACATCTTGTGGGACAAAAAGGGATGTACAATATAACATCATGAAGAATGAGGGTGGACTAACATGAAGTGCTCAGGACTGATGGGTGTTGGTCTTGAACCTTAGAGAGGTTTCCTATGTACCTTTCCTTGGAAAGGATCAAAGTCCACATAGTTTAGAAGGGAGGACACAATTTAACGTCATGCTGGAAAAAGGTAAATCGACGTGAAGTGGTCAGGTCAAGTAGGTGTTGGGCTTGAACCTCCGGGAGGCTTCCAATGTATCTTTCCTTTGAAAGGATCAAAGTCCACGTAGTTCAGAAAGTATTTGGTGAACTAACGTGAATGGGTTGAGACCAGCAGGTGTTGGGCTTTAACCTCAGGGAGGCTTCCTACGTACCTTCCTTGGCAAGGATAAAAGTCAATATAGTTCAGAAGGTGGTTGGGGCTTACATGCTAAGGAGGACCAGGTAGGATTCCATAGTCAATGCTTACTCTAAGACCACATGAGTCATTCTCAGTGTGAGAAACAAGAGGCAATCGAGACCTAATGATCATGTCGCAAAAGGTGCATCCGTGAGATGTGGAGTGGGGATTAAATGTGGTTAGCATCCTAAAGAGGAAACAATGGCTTACATGTGGTTAACAACCCAGGGCAATGGATATTGGTACTTACTCCAGAATGGAGGCGCAATGGCGACAAATCCTAGAGGGAGGGGGATAAAATTATGACAGTCCCTCTGTCCCTCTCACCACTAGTCTTTGGCACTGAAGAAGAAAGGAGGAGTAGGGGTACTGCCTCCTACATGAAAGGCTAGGGGTTACACCAAGGTGGATGCCCTTCCCCGAAGACAGGTACCACTCCAACAAAGAGGATATCATTATATGTGAGGAAGATCTCACTCCTGTGGAGACGAGCGGGCGTAGAGAATGTCCGAGATAGGGCACCCCACGTATGATTCATGGGGTGAGGCCACAGTTTAATGTCATGTGTTGGGGATGATGGTGCTTGGATGTTTAATTTCCTACAGCTCAGATGAGGTGAGCTCACTCTTCACCCCTAGGACTTACATAACCATCACACTTTAACCCTTGGTGAAGGGAATGCATCGACAATACCATGGTTAGTGGGTGTTATGGAGTGATCCATTGAGGGTCCCATGTTAGCATGGATACGAGGAGAAGCAATAGCCATTAGCGTGCCTGAGTGATATTAAGTAGTGTCAATGGTGAATGGTGTTTACACATGAAAGCTTCCCCAAGTTCCACTAAGGATTGGAAATGATGGATGGGGCTTGTTCATGGAAGCTTCCCGGGTGCCACTAAGGAGCGACAAAGGTGGATGGGGCTTACCCAGGGAAGCATCCCATGTGCTGCTAAGGAGAATAAATGATGGATGAGAATTACACATGGAAGCATCCCATATATTGTTAAGGATCGACGACAGTGGATGGGTCTTACGCATGGAAGCCGCTCGGGTGCCGCTAAAGAGAGATAATGGTGCATAGGGCTTATGCATGGAAGATTACTGAAATTTATTCTCTATGCCTGGAAATGAGGGCATCCCAACTCACTACTGGGTTGAGTCATATAATTGGGACCAACACCTATGCACAAGTTCACAAGTGGGATAACTCCAAGGGTGTCAGAATCAGTCCAAAAAAGGGGGATGAAAAGTTTGAATTGCATGCCTGACATTCGGAACGCGGTGAGGGTGGCATGACGATAAAGGATAACTCTTGACCATGTTCAAAACAAATCATCCATATCACATTAGCCTGAAATGGGGATAAAAAAATGAGGTTCGACTGTTGACTATGTTCGAAACACAGGACCTGACTTGAAGTGTCATCCAAAGTCTTCTGGGGCGTTGTCCTAGAATGGTAGGTGAGTCGATGCGGCATGGGACCAATCCATTAGGGGGTCCCTTCAAACATGAAAGAGGATAAAAATCTGAATGAAGGACACAAAAATCTTGACGTTGAGTTATAGAATGCTCGAACGGATTCCAACACTCTTTAAATTAAGGCACTGTAATCATGGAATAAGGAATCTTATTCTTAGCACATAAGGCATCTTCTATTTGGAACAATAGGCATCATATTATTTAATGATAGGGAATGATATAGTTTATAGTCATGTAGAGAGGACTGTTGACATCTTATTCTTGGCGCATAATGCATCTCTTGTTTGGATCAAGAGGCATCCTATATTTGTCACCCAGGGTGTGCTACAATTTATAGCCATGTAGAGAGGATTATTAGCATCTTATGCATGATTCATAAGGCATATCTTGTTTAGAGAAAGAGGCATACTATGTTGGTCACATAGGGTGTACTATATTTTATAGTCATATAGATAGTAATATAAGGCATAAGGTTCCTAGAAATGGATGGTGTTGGTACTTACACAAGAGTGGCCCTTTCTTGTTCAACCTGGTATAGAAGCTAGGTGATGGGGTGTGGATGAGTTACTTGAAAAATGGTTCAACTCAAGGTACTCGGGGGAATTTATGAAAATAATATCAATTCAAGACATGGGAAATGGACTAAGAGAAATATTCTGACTCAAGGTGTTTCATGGTGTGCGGAAGAGTATCTCAATCATGGTATTCCATAGGTGGGAGGCGGCTGCGCATAAGGGCACAATAGAAAATGCCGACATCTTGACCCAAAAAGTTCATGGTGCGACTCTCCATTTTTCATGGGGGTCAGTGATGGTAGAGAAGGGACTGGCCTAGGACCTCAACCTGGCGCTGATCTCAAGTGGAGGCGCATCCCCCGTGGTATGGACCAGCGGGCATAGGCCTGTATACTATTACGTGTAAGATGGTCTACATGTAAGATGGGATGCTTGCAAGATTAGACTGTGTGGCATAGCTGCGCGCATGATTCGGCACCTTGGTACTATTGTACACAAGATTGATGTCTTACATGAAAGATTGGAAGTTTTCCGCACAAGAATAGAATATTATGTGCACATGACTTTGGAATAAAAGAGTTTGGGCGAGGATCAAACCACTGTGGGCCCTTGTGAAAGAGAACCCATATGGGACCTATTGAGAAAGATACACATGGAGAGTTCCATTATTCCATGTAGGCGCAGAAGATGTGGTCTTAAGTGCAACAGAGTGGCAACCGACCTCTGAAGACTTTCCCCGAGGGGTGGGGGTTGCACTTGTATTTATAGACGAACTCAGGAGCAGTTGCACGTAAGATTCTGGGCACATAAGTGATCATTCATGCACCCTACGGTGGGTGCGTGTGAAAAGGGGTGTTTAACGTTGCATTGGGCATGCAATAATCTTACGCACAGATTCTAATCTTACGCACACATCTCAAAACTTGTGTGCACCTTAGACGTTTTTCGGGTGGCCTGGGTGGAAGATGACATCTCCATTGCTGCATAAAAGGTTTTGACAACATTTTGCGCACAAGATTTTGTTGTTGCATGAAATATTCCATTATTTCATTAAAAACATCCATTCTTGTGTGAAAGATTTCAATTTTTTCACATAAAACCATACTTTTCCCCAAAATTGTCCTGGATGGCCATTTTCAGTAGTCTGACTTCAAACGGCCATAACTTCTAATCTGTGACTTCGTTCAGGTTCCACGACCAATCAAATAAAAGCTTGAAAAACAAGATATGATCCATGATCATGTATTTAAGCATTTAGTGAATTATATGGACGCATTTTTTGGTGCCAACATTGGTGTAGAGAAAAGGATGAATAAGACCCCGAATGAACATTCCATGAGTATGAGGATGCACTTGGGGTTACCCAAGAACTTATGGGATGATGAAGTAAACATGGAAGTATATATCATCAATAAGAGTGTATCTTTACCAATAATATAATGTATACCAAAGGATATCTATTCTGGTTAGGATGCAATACTCTCACATTTATGGGTCTTTGACATTTGGACATATATACATATTGATGCCAATTCAAGGGACAAGATTAATTCTAAGTTGAAATCATGATTCTTCATTAGAAATGGTGAATGTGAGTTTGGTTATCACTTTTGGAATGATATAAACATGATGTTCATTAGGAGTAAGAACATGATATTTAATGAAGGTATCACGTACAAGAATCACCATGTAGCTGAAGATAAAAATGGGAACAAAGAATCAGAGTGCTAAGAGAAAGTGGAGATGAAGGTGTACCTGAGCATGAGACATCGAAACCAGTGTAGCCTACTCCTCAAGTGGAGTTGAGGAGATCAATAAGGATGAAAAGGTCTGGGCAGAGGTATTGACCATCATTACACTATTTTTTATTCACTGATGCTAGAGAACCCTTTATTTTGAAGAGGCAATGTTGCTGAAGGAGTAGAGAAAGTGGGAGTTGGCCATGAAGGAGGAGATTTCTTAATTACATGACAAAAATACATGGGAGTGTCACCTTTTCCATAAGTAAAGAGAGTATTCCATAACAAATGGGTATTCTAGGTCATGGAAGAACATGATGGAAATATGTGGTATAATTCAAGGCTATTGGTGAAAGGATTTAAACCTAAAAGAAGGTGTGGAATTCACTAATATCTTCTTGCCTTTAGTGAAGCTTACCACCATCCGGGTGGTTCTCAGAATTATTACATTAGAAGATTATTAACTTGATTAGATTCATGTCAAGATTAATTTCCTTCATGGAGATCTATAGGAGGACATCTATATATAGTACCATAGGGATTTATTGTGTCTAGGAAGGAAGACTTGGTGTAAATACTTCAGAAGAGCTTGTATGGGTTGAAGTAAACACCTAGGATGTGGAAGAAAATTTTATATATATTCATGAATAAAAATGTATAAAAACAATGTGTCATGAATCAATATTTCTACATCAAGTCATTTGTTGGTGAATATATTATACTTCTTCTATATGTGGATGATATGACTATTGTAGGAACATTTATGCAGAGGATTAATGAGATGAAAGGGTATTTGGCTAAGAATTTTAAGATAAAAGTTCTTGGAGAAGATGATAGGATTTTGGGGATGCAAAACAAGAGATATTGTGCAACTGAAACCTTGATGTGATCATAGGCTGGATACATTGGAATGGTTCTGAGAATATTCAATATACTGGAAGAAAATCTACTCTCTATTACCATGGAGGTCCATTTCAAACTATCAAAGGATTAATCACCAGAGATGGAAGAAGAGGTTGAGTACATGGAAAAGGTTCCATACACATTAGTTGTTGTAAGTATAATGTATGACATGGTCAGTACTCAATCGAGCATTACTCATGCAGTGGGAGTTTTGAGTAGGTTCATGGCTAACCTTGGAAAGAAACATTGGTAAGCTGTGAAGTGGATACTGTGGTTTCTAAAGGGAAGTAGGGAGATATATATGTTCTTTAGGAAAGGAAATTCATTGTAGGGGTATGTGTATATAGACCATGGAGGTGATGTTGATAGTCAGAGGAGTAAAATAGGTTATGAATTTACCTATAGAAGAACTACAATAAGCAAGATATCATAATTGCAGAAGGTGGTGGATTTATCCACAATAGAGGCATAATACATTACCATAACAGAATATGGAAATGTGATGGTTTGGATAAAGATCTTCTCAGATGATTAGGGTAAAAATAAAGAAGAAAATGTATTACACTGTGATGGTTAAAGTTCTATACATCTTACAAGGAACCTAGTGTTTCATTCCCAGATGAAGCACATTCAGTTAAAGTACCATTTTATCAGAGGCTTGATACAAGATAGGTTTTTGAAATTTTAGAATATTTGTGGAACAATCCAGTAGATATATTGATGAAGTTGATGGTAATACAAATTTTGAGGAACTATTATGACTCTGCTGGTCTCCATTAATGAATTGAGGATGAGAGGTGCGATATGGGAGGACACTATGGCATTAGAAAAGAAAAAAACTGGTATTTCATGAATCGTTAGCTTGAAATTGAAGTTGTCAGTGGAAAGCATGTGCACTTGTGAGTGAAGAAGAAGAGGAGATTAGATTAATTAAGTTTTCTAAGTCAGTGGCATCGAAGCAAGTCTGGATAGTGGATCGGGCTCCAAGTGGGAGATTTTTTTATTGTTTTAGCCTAATCCTCTTTGGAAGACATTGAGCTGAATTATTGTAGCCCATATTGTACACCTGGCTATAATTCCATGGGTTGAGCTTTGTGGTGATATCATTAGGGGTTTATAGGGGCAACACGCCCTTAATCTAGGGGTTTGGGGGATGAAGGCCCCAACCCATGTTTTGGGGTACTATAGTAATTTTGACCGACTGTAGTAGAGATAACTAGCTGACACTGATAGGGCACTGTAGTAGTGAAAACATTAGCATGACTACTATAGGAACTCATAATTTTGAGGAAACAATACTATATCTCTATGGACTTTCAGCTATTAGCCATTATAACACCTTGTACTTGGGTGATTGTGATACTATAGAGATTTTTACTTCAATCCACCTTTTACTATATCACAATATCTTTTTGTGCAGTTGATGGAAAAAAATCATCTTATTTAATATCCCATTTCAGGTTAGGTTTTCTTGTGCTTGAAACTCTTAAATACTCCCTATAATTTGTGATCCTGATTTAGTGATTTTTTCTGCCTCTCTGTGTATATAGTTATCATTTCATAAACCATGTTAATCTCTATTTCCCAAGATCTTCTTCTTGTTTTTTTATTTTTCCCCTTTTACTCATATTTTACTTTTTTATCGCTTCAGTGCTCCCAGTGTTTTCTATAACATATAAAACCTCACAAAAATGCTCACTCAAATATCACAATATATGAATAATAACAGAATCCATGTTGAGCTCGTGAACACACCAAGGATGGAGTATCTTTCTATTGAATCTTTCATGAGGCAACATCCACCATATTTTAGTGGCTCTTCAAAACTTATCGTCAACCCATTGATCAATGTGATGGAAAAGATAGTTTCCATCACCAATTCTCATAATATGAGAATTTTTTTCTTGATATTTACCATTTAGATGAAGAGGCTAACCAATAGTGGGATCTTATTAAGAATACAATAGGGAAAGAAGAAGTAGACTCAATGAAATAGGAAGAGTTTAATAAAGTGTCATTTAACATGTTTTTTCTTCGAAATCTTATTATAAATATGGAGAGGGAATTCATAGAGTTAAAAAAAGAGGAACAATCCATTGAGGAACATGAAGCAAACTTCAAAAGGCTTATAAGATACACCTCTGGTTTTATCTCTAATCTAGAAAGAAAAACCAATCATTTCATCAGTGGAATAAAACCTCATATTTTAAAGGCTTTGGTCATAAGATACTTTTGAAGGTATGAAAATTTTTTGATGTGCGCTAAAGGTGGATATGAAATCTTGGGTCTCCCAGTATTCTAGAGAGGCAAAAGAACGGTAAAATACCAAGTGAACCATTATCAACCAAAATCATCATTAATTCTATCAGGGAAATAAAATTAAATATTTAAAAACTCATCTATCACTACTATCTTAATTTTTTTTTGTAAAGTAGAAATCTTGGTTGATCAAAAGAAAACAAAAAGAAATGCATTATAAATACTTAGAAATTTAAATATGATTGATTGAACTGTTTTGGAAAGAGGGAGAAAGGGAGAATAGAAAAAAATTGGGTTTTGAAATCAATATGAGAAGCATGTTATGTTTAGTTATTTTAGGATTGTGTGAGAGAGATTCAAATAGATACATGTACATTCATATTTGTTATTTGAATTGGGTCGTTAGGGAGCCTTAGTCTGGGTACCCTTTTCTAATATAATAATCTTATTGTTTGAATGGTCAATTACATGGTTTGATTATAAAACTAGGTGTCACAAAGCCCTATTTAAACATAATCACATTAGATTGCATAATGATCATACAAAAAATCAGGGTGATCAATCTATGCATAAACATATAAAATTCAAATAACAAAACAACAATCATGTAATGCAATATAAATAGGTTTAGAATTAATAACCAAAGATGAAACAACCCAAACATGAATTGAAAATAGAAAATAATCCCTACAAAACACTTCCCCCTATAATAACATCACCCAATATCATGGAACTACCCCATCATGCTAATCATGAGGAGTAATAAAGACATGGTCACCAGGTGGTGAATAATGGAAATAGTAGCAGGGCTCCTAGATTGTGCACTCCTACTGCATTTCCATCTCTATGTGTCTGGTTTCTCATCTTCTAGTGTGTGGAGGTAGAGCTCCAAATATATAAGGATTTTTTTTTTCAATAGGGCGCATGTAATCACATTAAAGATTCACAATTTCTGGTGGGTTGACATCCTGAAAAGGGATTAGAGGATGAATCGACATGCCCTCAACTTCTGTAATCTTATCCCTTCACTGAACTCGTGACATAGGTTGGTTTTAGAGTGTAAATCCCATTTTTGATGTGTCAAAATAGAGCATGAATCTTTATTTTAGAGTGTAAAGGGGTGATGATTATTTCAATGAATTTCTCTGATGAGTTCCATCCAAATTTATATTTTTTAGGTTTTCCACACAGGATTCATGGTATAAATAGTAGTTTCACGCAAAAAATTCCTCAATATCTCATCTGAAGTGAATTTTTTCACACCATGTTTTCATGTGTTGAGTTACTTTCACGTCTTGAATTGGATTTACATCCCGAATCACCAATTTCCAACAGGTTAGTATGAAAACTCATATATTTAATACAATTTATTTCATGATTTATTACATAAAGTTTAACTTAATTCAACCCAGAAGATCGAGAGACCTAGTGTATTTGGGAGATCAGGTTCATATCACAATATCATAAAATAGGGATGCAATGACTATTAAAATTTTCCTTAACATTCTCTTAAAATCCACCATTACTCTAAAATATTACGAGATAACCTAGGGATTTAAATAAGAAAGGGGTGATCTATGAAGAACATTAAGGGAATAAAAAAGGAATTGAATATGTTAAAACAATACATATGGTCCAAGAGGAATAAAAATGTAACATAATAGGTGATAACATGAACAATTAGGCATGATATTGCATAATAACATAAAGATAATATGAAAATGTGGAAATAAATTAAAACATGACAACATAAACATAACTCAAGGTTAACAACCAAGAAATCATAACATAGTTTTCTTAGGATAACTTCATTTGAAACTTACATGGAATCTCATGAGATTAAAACATTACCCAATGCATTGGAGCACTATCTAGGTGCACCCATCATAATCATATCTTGTACATGCATAAGTGTGCCACATAAATTATATAACCTAAGAATGTATTTTATATATATTATCCCCAAGATTGAGGAGTGTGGGTTACATACATGCAAGTCTCAAATAAAAAAAATCATAGGTACCTATTGGTGAATACCCTTGAGTGGAAATGGGTATGGGAATTCACTTCACAATCATTTGGCATGAAGAATCACAGGGAAATTTCGGGAGCATAAAGATAGTACATAAAGATTCATAAAATGGTTTAATGGGAGAAAATGGGTCTCTCATCATTTGTAAATAAAGATTATAGTTAAAGGGTTGTTGAAAAACAAATCCCAACACTATCATTATGAAATCAAAAGGCATAAAATTAAGAAGGTGCTTGAATAAAGAGGGGAGGGGGAGTATCCCCTACATTGAGAGGGAATTTCCAAAATCTTAGGAGGAGCTTCTTGAGAGCATGAGGGAACCTTGGGAAGGATATAGAGATGAATTTATAGAATAAGGTCATAATAAAAGGTTCTTGAGTGAAGAGAAATGCGAGTTTGGGTGAGTTTATATATGAAGAGAGATGAGTTCTTTATTATTTCATAAACTTAGGTTTTAGAATATATACAATAAAGTAATAAAAAAAATCCTTACCAGAGTTTTCCCATGGTTTTTACCAAATATTGGGTTTCATTATTTTATAATTCTAATAACTGAACTCTTCAAAATATCACCCTTAGTGATGTGGAGGTGAGTCCAGCTCATAAAGAATTGATTTTAAAACCTTATATAGGTTTTTGAGGATTCATAAAAGATTTATAAAATTAATCAAATAACCTAAAAAAAATTATTTTAAAGGTTAAATATATATTTGGTCTTTTCATAATTTTATTACATATATTACATCACTTTTTGGTCATTATGATTTCATTATACATACCATATAATTATATCATATTTAATTTTTACAAAAAAAATTGTTTGTCGTAGAAAATTATCAAAAATTTACCATTCAATAATTTTGAAGTGTTAAAAGAAATATTTATTTTATCCCAATAAATTTCTAAATATAAGAAATTAAACTTTTAAATAAAAATATCTGTGTATTGAAAAATACTAGTTTTTTTAAAATAATTGTTTTTGGACCCTTGAAGAAATTATATTTGACTTCATAAAATTATATTATCAACTATACTAAGTTAATATTATTTAATAATAATATTTTATTAAAAAATAATTTGTTTTGAAAATTCATGAATTCTTCAAAAATAATGTCTTAATTGAAATTTCTTATTACCCAAAAATGCAATTTGAGTTTTTTGTATTGAAATATAGTTTTTTTAAACTAATTATTTAATAATCTATAAAGTAAAATAAATAAGGAATAAATATAAGAATTATTTCATAGAAAATAAAATATTCATATTCATGTTGTTAGTATCGAGAAACAAAACCGTATATTACACCAATGAATGCCTTAAGGTTAAGGTGTATGATAGTGAGATTTTCTTGGTGTGGTTCGATGGACATGGTTTGGGATGTGATCTCAATGAGTTTGAAATTCAACCATAAATGGTTTCTATCATGCATTAGTTGTTGAATATCGGTTTGGGAATGGTTAAGAGAAAATTCCTAATATGATATCTCCCTTGGATGCTCCTATTAAGGGGCTTCATAGGGTATTATCCTACTGGTTGACACTATCTCTTATTTTATCTGTATCAATAGACTTTATAAAAACACAATATATATACTAATCAAATGGTCACTAATCGATAACTATATTATCAATGGTTATGATGCATAATGGTATTTTAAATCTAATAGGATATAATATTCCAAAACAACCAAGATAGTTCATGTGTTTTCTATAACTTCATTAATTAATAATGCATTTATTCATTCAAAGATAATGAATTTAATTTATAAAAATTGAGGTCGTTACATTATACTCCCATTCAGAAATTGTTTCCTTGAAATTTTCATTTCATAAACTAAAATAGATGAGGTTAATTTTGTTTCATTACCTCTTATGGTTCCCATGTTACTTACTCCAACATGTGGTTCTACTACAACACTTTGATCAGGTGAGTTTTCTTGTTTCATAGAACTTTTTCTCTATAATCTAATATGTTCATCGGAAGATCGTTGTATGAAATATAATTTTTCAATGGTACCACCTCTGGATTTAGTACATGTGAGGGGTTTGGTATGTACTTTCTCAAGAGGGATATATAGAACACATCATGTACTTGAGATAGGTTAAGTGAGAGTGCTAGTTGATATACTACTGCTCCGATGCGATCAAGGATATCAAAGGGGTCAATGTATCTAGGAATAAGTTTTCCCTTCTTCCCAAACCTCATAACATTCTTCCATGGAGATATATAAAGGAACACTTTATCACTGAACTCAACCTATAGGTCTCATCAATGATTGTCTATAAAACCCCATGTTTTATAGACCTTTTTTTTTCTCTCGAATGAATTAATTTTCATTTATGTCTTGCAATGCACCAAGTCAAACATTCCTTTCACATAATACTGAATTATCTTGCACTACATGCAACACTGACTTAGCATGAATTGCACACAACACTGAGTTTCTACAAAGTATAATTTTATTTGTATAATTATTTAAATGGGATAATTATAACCTACATGTTAAACTTAATAATATGAATAATAATAACTACTTTCAAATATTATTTATTATGGGTTCACATAAATAAAACATATTGGTAATGAACTATATAATTTTTGGTAAAGAATTTATTTATTTTCATAAAGAATATTATTTTTATGTCCTTCTATAAAAAATAAAAAAAAATATTTTAGACACTCATAGAAATTTAATTTGATAAAATAAAAACTATTTTTGAATTCAAAATATCCACATTATCTTTGAGTGAATTTTTGGGTTTTTTTCTAAGAAACAACATTTTTGGGTGAATAGTGAATAATACCACCACATCCATCCATATGTGTAATATTATGAAAAAAGAAGACAAGGTAATGGAAAAGTAAAAGTAAAATTACAAGATCATAGGGTCACTATGAGGGTCTGAAATGGTGTAAACTAAGGGAATCCCAATGACCTAAGTTAACTCCTTCAAAAGAAAATGAGCCCAAACTGGAGAATCTTGTGACATGTAGGGAAACCTTATATGATAGGAAATATGTAACTTTATTGACCATGTGCCAAGTGTGTAGCATCTCCATGATATTTTTTATAAGTCTCTAACATATGTGGATGTGATAAGTTATATTCCAAGGGGAACTACCTATCCCAAGAAAAGAGTTGTAAAGGATTTTGGAATCTATTTCCACCTCTTCCAGATTAATGTTTTTGCTAAAGCACAACTCTAAAACCATCACTATCACCCTTTCTTCTACCTGTAGCGAATCTACACAACCAAATGATGCATAAAAAGAGGAAAAAATGGATCCTTGGATATCATGAACAACCGTGCCTCCCCCATCATTCTTATACTATAAGAACCATCCGTATTGAGTTTTAGACCAAACCTGTGGGGTGCTAGTGGATCCACCGACCTAAGGGAATATTTGTATCATTGTGGGATGACCTAATATTATACATAGACCTCTGTGAGGGGGCCTCCATATATTTGTGAATGAGATGAATTAGCTCTTGTAATAGACACCACACTCGAAAAAAAAGATCCAGTTTAGAGTGAGTCATACTCTCATATTGAGCTTTGTTTCTGGTCTCCTGTATACTTAAGCAGCCTACTGTGAGGACATAAGATCTATCCTTCTTCTCCAGTTTTTTATTCTCAAGACATTGGAACCATCTTTTTAGAAAAAATCATCATAATAGGATTGTGAGTTGGGCCCAATGAACTGTCTGAATATCTCCCACACCTCCCGAGCCTAGTCGCTCTTGGCGAACAAGTGCCTTGGAGTCTCTTCCTAAGAACTATCACAGAAATAAAACCTATAATAAAGACAGATTCGGATGAATTGAACATGTTCATCGGTGGTTAATCCACCATTATGGATGCTCCACACCACAAAGTTCAATTTTTCTAGTATTTCCTTTCACCAAAGGGATTCACCCCAGTCACACCGCACAGTAGGAGGAGATAGGATCTTGTAGTACTCTCACTACTAAAATTTCAGCTATTTGCGATAGGATCCTGTCACAAATATCCTGTTGTAGAAAACAGTGTCGCAACTAGTATTTTTTGAGATGACAAGAAGTCTTGTCACAAATGGATCTCTAATTAAATACATTATATATACAAGAACCTATTATGACGGGCCCATCGCAAAAAGTATTTGCGACGGGCCTGTTGTAATTTTTTTATGATGGTAAAGTAACCCATCAAAAATAGGTTTTAGAATATATATATATATATATATATAATCTATTTTTAATGGAACCACGTTGTAAAAGGCCGCGTCGCAAATACTTAAAAAAATTAATTATGATTAATGAAAAAATAATATTAATATTATTAAAATAATAAAAAAATAAAAAAATATTAATTTTCTCAATATTTGCAAATACATAATAAAATAAAAAAATAATCAAATTATGATTAGTGAAAAAATAATATTAATATTATTAAATGAATAAAAATAAATAAAAAATATTAAAATTCTCAACATTCACAAAAAAATAAAAAGATCATAAAATATTATTATTATTATTATTAGTAAAATAAAAAAAATAAAAAAAATAATACTAATAATAAATAAAAAATATTAAAATATTCAAAACAATAAAAAAATAAATTATGCAATATTCGCACCAATATAAAAGACAAAAACTGAAAATAGTTCGTATTACAACAAATGTTCAATTCAAATGTTTTTAACAGAAAAAAAAATCATTGTTGGGGTAGTCTTTTGGAGGAGCTGGAGGAGCTGGAGGAGATGGTGGAGGAAACTTCATCCATAAACTACGAGTCTGATGATGCATGTACTCCATCTGCTCGTGTTGCTGCTGCTGCCATCGATGCATGTCCTCCTCGTACTGCTGAATCATTTCTTCCTACTACTTCCATAAACTCTCTATAAGCTCAGTTTGAGCTCACAACTGCTCCTGATACTGGGAGCTAGAAGATGATTCCTCTCTATGAGCTCCACTCGAGATGGACATGGACATCGCATCAGTACCATAATAAGTCATAAGAGTCAAATGAGAGCTGATACCAACTACTCAGATCTTCTCAAAGGCATACTGGGTCGCCTACATCCATGTCGCCTCATAGTGGTCACTAGTCTGATCATCCATCTCGACCTGACTCTCATCCTATGTCTGAGAGGCCGCGACCTCATATGACTCCTTCAGTTTCAATTTGAAATTAAAATAGTGAAGATATTATATGTAGTTAATTTTCAAACTGTAAAAGAAATAATACTGACCACAATCTGATGCCGACGATCACCTCTAATATCTACAGTGGCTAGATCACTATACATCCTCCGATAAACATCTTACTTTGTAATATTGGGATTCTTGACTACCTATATGAATATAAAATAAACTGTTTATATTTAATTTTATATAAAATATTTAAAAAAGATACTTACCAGATGCTCTCTATGCATAGTTAATGTACAACTACCAGCTTGATGCGTCACCTCCTGTCTCCCCCGGTTCTGCCGGCCCAATAATGATATCCTCTGAAATCCACCACTCAACCTGTGTGAACATAATCCATCCCAAACATGAGATAAAATGTACTCTGGTTGGTGGGATCTACATGACTCATCAAATACTATCACTTCTGCTTTCTTAATGGTTGTCCTTCTCAAATTGTGCAAAAAATGATGGAAAGTCTCACGTATAGACACCTCCCATGCCTCATGGATAATGCCACACATGCTATCATCGATGTGATACCATAAAACCTACAAATAATTTATAATATCAAGTTATTAATGAAATAAATTTATAAATAAATATTTTTAATTTACATACCAGCCAATGATTGAACATTCCAAGCTACACATCAACGAGAATCTATTCCCATGTGATCCATGGTTGAGAAAAATAATTGTGCAAGATAGTGCTCCCCTGTCCAGCAGCTACATGTGCAAAATTGTGAAAAAAGAACAAATAATAAAACAATTAGTATATATAAATAAATTAATGAAAGATAACTAAAATACATAGGTTAACATACCTCCGCGTGCGTGGATTGAAACCAAGACGTGGACGTCGCTTAGGGATAGGGTCAGGAATCATCAGTCGCACAAGACCGTGCCCCCTCTGCGTACCCCCTAAACTGCCAGTAGGTTGAGGGTCATATGATCCCAAATAATCCTCATCCAAAGGTAGATCAGCCCCCTCCAACTCACAAAATCGATTAGGGTCCATTTGAAACACAAAATTATTATTGTTAGCAGATAGTTGAAAATAACTATTACATATAGATATATATTAATTATGATTATAACCTGAATTTAACTATGTCAATGTTCACCTTCATCATCATCTTCATATCTGACGATGTCCATGTCTTCATATTCATCATCGACGTCATCAATATCCATATGAGTTTTAGTTTCATCATCTCTTTCCATTTAAAATTCATTTGTAACATCATTAACATCATCATCACCATCGAGCCTTAATTGTGGGGTGTCATCATCAATATTCATGTATCTTTGTGAAAAAGATGGATTTTGAGTAGTCTCTTGAAAAATTCCAATTATTTTTACTTCATCGAAACCACATTCAGTTTGAGTAAATTGATTTTCCCAATATTTCATTTTTATTATGCTCCACCTATCACTCAGGTCTCTTGAAGCAGCACATTACTTTGTGTAATATATTTGATGTGCCTATTGAGCTAGTAAAAATTTTTCATTTACTACAAGAAGATGTTTATATTTAATATCGATGATTCCATGAATCAGATGAACACGCAAGCCTCTCTCAGTATCTAACCACTGAAATTTAAACATTTTATGTAATTTTTCCCTAGATAAAACAGTTTAATAATTTCATCCAGCATGCCTTAAAAGTCAACTTTAGTTTCTCTATGATGCGATTCTCTCAAGAAAACTCCACTGTTCATTGTTTTTTTGATTCCCCATATGCATGTGTATGAAATCGAAAACCATTCACCACATATGTATTATAAGATTTAACCATTTTGGATGGTGGTTTACTCAATATACACAGTCTCTTATCAATTTTATCATCATGTTGAGACACCTGAAAATTTGTAAAACAATTATGAATATAATAAATAATAAACTGAATTGATATGTTAAACCATCAATAATTTATGATACCAGTTTTTGAAACCATTGAGAAATTTTTTTGTAGGTGTTCTTCAAGAGCAGCTGTTGTAATTTGTGAAAGTTGTTTCTTGATATGATTATCATATAACCTATTAATAAAATAAGTTTAATTACTATAAAAAAAATTATATAATAAGTGATAGAAGCACTCATAGTACCAATGAAGTCATTTCTTCACAGTTGAGCAGAACATATGTATGAGCTATGTGATGTTCATCATCTGAAATCCACTTTTCATGAACTCCATCGAATCTAAGCTCTGACTGATTAAAAACTGATAATTGATTGTCGATTTCATCACCAACATTCCCCTTGTTCCATCCCATGCGGTTGTGTTTTGAGGGATATTCAGATTCAAAATAATGACAGCAGAAAAAATAAATTTCCTCTTATAAATAAGCTTCAATAATTGAGCCTTAAAATGATGCTTCATTACATACTTTTTTCTTCAATTTCTGCATGCATCTATCTAATGGCTACATCCATCAGAACTGTACCAGACCTCCAAATTTAGCTTCACGTGACAAATGTAATATCAGATGTTCTATTGAGTCAAAGAAATCTGACAGGAATATTTTTTCCAGTTTACATATAATGACAACAACATCTTATTCCAGTTTACTTATTGTATCATAGTCTGTTTTCACGACACAAATGTCTTAAAAAAATATTATATTTTTGTTATCGAATACCAAATCATAGAATTCAATAAACCTCTGAATCTAATCTGCATATGTCTTTCCATGATAACATGACAATCACGACTTTTTAATCTGGTAATAAGACCATTCTTAACACTTCTGCACAAATTGGAAGCGTAGCCATCTAAAATTATCAAATCTGTAATCCACTAAAAAAGTAATAAGTGACTCTCTTTGGATAGTGTATAAGATGCTATTGGCATCATTAACCTCTCTGATCTGAAATTTTGAAATAGTTAAAGTTCCGGTCATCTGCAAATTTTTGCAAGATCTAATCATGCCTTTACATTATCTTTGGTCTTACCTAGTGTATCCAAAACTATATGAAATAAATTATGAAAATAATTCTTCTCAGTATGCATGACATCCAACATGTGACAGATAAACAAATTAGACCAATATTGAAGATCCCAAAAAATGCTTCATTTTATCCAATTACGTTATTTCCCAAAGACATGAATTTTCTATTGGTTTTTTGTTGGCACAAATGTGATGGGAGGTAATGCAAATACAACTTATTTTAACTCTATACCTGAGATCATTTTTGGAGGTTCATCCCTTTAAGTTGTGCCTTTTCTGAAATAAGAATTTTTTTTCTAAAAAGGATGATCGGTTGGAAGAAATATGAAATGACAGTCAAAATAGAAAGGTTTTTTTAATTGACAAGCATGAAGGCTTTATTGTCTTTTATATAGTAATGACATGATTTTGGATCATGTGTACTCTTGCTAGATAACATTCCATATGCTAGGAAGTCACTAGTCATCCACATCAATGCAACTTTTAATATGAAATTTTGTTTTTCAGCAACATCATATGTACTAACAACATTACTCCACAATGAATTTAACTCATCAATCAATAGTTTCAAATAAAAATAAATATTCCTTTTTGGATGTCCTGGGATTAATAAGGTCAAAAAGACATAGGGAAGCTTCATCAATATCCATGGAGGTAAATTGTATGGATAATTCAAAATGTTTCCATGGATCACCATCAGATGGATGATTCAAGATTTTATCAGTTGAAATCTTGGTTTTGTGCTATGACATCATTAAAGCTGTGTTCTGGGACATAGATAAATTATACAACCTGGGTTTAAGGGGGAAATATCTCAATTATTTTACAGGAATCGATCCAGACTTCCCCGATTGAGCATCATTATACATCGATTGTCCACATGTGGGACAACTATCCAATGACTCATTTTCACCAAAATATAAGATGTAATCATTTTCACAAGTATAAATCTTTCGATAACTAAGGACCAAATTATAAACCAGCCTCTTGCTCTCATATTAATTTGCAGGAAACACATTTCCTTCAGGTAACAATGTTTTAACCAAAGAAAATATCTGATCCAAATAGTTGTTGACATTGCATTATATGATTTAATAGCCATAAATTTTGCAACCACTTCTAATTTGCTTATCTTGCAACCAGGAAATAATGCATCCTCAGTAGACCTCAACAACTCATAAAATTCTGATGGTGCCAACTCATGAGTTAAATCAATATCATCCTGAGTTTCAGTTTGTTGAATAGATAGACAGACAACATCATGTACTAAAATTTCAAACTGCGATGAATCTGGAATCAAGTTATTAGTATCTTATTTGGAACTGCGTTCACCGTGTTGATACCAAAAAACATATTCTAGTTGAAAACCAAACTGTAAGAGATATCACCCAACCTTGTCAATGTGTCAAACGTTCTCAAAGAATTTTTTTATAAGGACACTTAATTGTGCCTTCTAAAACAAATTCTAGTTTTGATGATGAAAATGATAAGAAAGCTTCAACACCCTCAATATATACAGGATTTAAACTAGAACTGTTTGGATTTTTGTGCTGATTTATCCAAGCACTATCATCTAATAATGACTATTGTCAACTTCCTTATTCCGTATGTTTCTACAAAATATAAAATCATTACAGTTTTTGAATAATTTGAAATTAGAAAAACACTATCCAAAATAGGAAGATAAATAATTACAACTACTTAATAATTACCGTTAATTACGGATGATAGCATTTCCAATGGATTGATGACTACACTTTTGTCTGACGACTCATTTACTTGAAACTTTCTCACACTGAAATCAGAATGAATAATCTGCTTAGAGGTACGAATATTCATTCTCATGCATACGAGAATGTATAAGCGTGCATCCGAGTAGATTCTTCATTGTGATTTGAGTGTGAGAAAGATGCAAGTAATTGCACATTTAGACAAAAGAGCCCACTTTTTGTCGATGAATCATCTTCTTGCAACTATCACTACCTGAGTACATTATGAAAAATGTGGTCCTATGAATGCATATTCAAACTTGTGCATACGAGATTAGATATGCATATGTATAAACATACTTTTAATAATGGTTTGAGTTAGTGAGAGTTGAAAGGAGAAGATTCATTGTGCAAAAGGAGTGCTTCCAATCCATTGGAAATTGAGCCAAGTTATTACAATTTATTACAATTGATTTTATTACCAATTATTACTAATTATTACTAATTATTACTAATTATTACTAATTATTACTAATTATTACTAATTATTTCTAATTATTACTAATTATTAATAATTAATCATAATTAGTAGCAATTATTACCAATTAGTAGCAATTATTACCAATTATTACCAATTATTACCAATTATTACCAATTATTACCAATTATTAACAATTATTATGAATTATTACCAATTATTATGAATTATTACCAATTATTACCAATTATTACCAATTATAATGAATAATTAGGAATAATTATGAATAATTACAAATAATTACGAATAATTACAAATTATTTCTAATTATTCCTAATTATTCCTAATTATTTCTAACTATTCTTAATTAATCCTAATTATTCCTAAATAATCCTAATTATTCCAAATTATTCCTAATTAACCCTAATTAATCCTAATTAATCCTAATTAAACCTAATTAATCATAATTAATCATAATTAATCATAATTAATCCTAATTAATCCTAATTAATCCTAATTAATTCAAATTAATGCAAATTAATGCAAATTAAAACTAATTAATCCTAATTAATTATAATTAGTCTTAATTATTCCAATATAAACCTTATTAATCCTAATTAATCCTAATTAATCCTAATTATTCCTAATTATACCTAATTAATCCTAATTAATCCGAATTAATTTGAATTAATCCTAATTATTGATAATTAATCCTAATTATTTCTATTTATTTCTATTTATTAATATTTATTGCTATTTATTCTTATTTATTACTATTTATTTCTCTTTATTGATAATTATTTTTAATTATTCTTAATTATTTCCAATTATTGCTAATTATTTCTAATTATTCTGATTATTTCTAATTATTCCTAATTATTACTAATTACTACTAATTATTCATATTTATTACAAACTATTACTAATTATTACAAATTATTACTAATTAATCTTATTTATTACTATTTATTAATATTTTTTTTACTATTTTTTACTATTTATTATTTTTTATTACTAATTAATAATAATTATTACTATTTATTACTATTTGTTAATAATTATTATTAATTATTACTAATTATTACTATTAATTATAATTAATTACTCTTAATTACTATTTATTACTATTTATTACTATTCATTACTATTTATTGCTATTTATTTCTAATTATTGATAATTATTGCTAATTATTGCTAATTATTGTTAATTTTTACTAATTATTACTAATTATTACTAATTATTACTAATTATTACTAATTAATCTTATTTATTACAATTTATTACTAATTATTATTATTCATTAGTATTTATTACTATTTATTAGAATTTATTACTAATTAATACTATTTATTAGTATTTATTACTATTTATTAGTACTTATTACTAGTTATTACTAATTATTACTAATTATTACTATTTATTACTAATTATTAGTATTTATTACTATTTATTAATAATTTTTACTAATTTTTACTAATTATTACAATTTATTACTATTTTTTACTAATTATTACTAATTATTACTAATTATTACCAATTATTTCTAATTATTACTATTCATTATTATTTATTACTATTTATTACTTATTATTTCCAATTATTACTAATTATTAGTATTTATTACTATTTGTTACTATTTATTACTAATTATTAGTATTTATTACTATTTATTTGTATTTATTGCTTATTGTAACTAATTATTAATATTTATTACTAATTATTACTAATTATTACTATTTAGTACTATTTATTAGTATTTATTAGTATTTATTAGTATTTATTACTATTTATTAGTATTTATTACTATTGATTAGTATTTATTACTATTTATTAGTATTTATTACTAATTATTAGTATTTATTACTAATTATTACTATTTATTAGTATTTATTACCATTTAATACTGTTTCGTAGTATTTATTACTATTTATTAGTATTTATTTCTATTTATTAGTTTTTATTACTATTTATTATTATTTTTTACTATTTATTAGCATTTGTTACTAATTATTAGTATTTATTACTAATTATTACTAATTAATACTATTTATTACTAATTGTAAAAATTATTACTATTTTTTTCTAATTATTACTATTTATTTCTAATTATTACTAATTAGTGTTAATTACTTTTAATTACTACAAAATATAGCTACTAATTACTAATTACCGCCAATTATTTATATACATTACTAATTATCCTTAATAATTATTAATTATTACTAATTACTAAGAATTAGTACTATAAATTTAATTTTTTTATTACAAATATATACTAATGACAAAACAATTTAAATCTAACTTAATTTAACTAATCAACAATAATTAAATTTAATATAAAGAAATGAAATAAATACTAAATTAAATAAAACATAAATACCTTTAAACTTGATCTCTTATAATTGTAGATGGCTTCACAACTTCTTCATAAAAAAAACTAACTCTCAAAAATTTTCAATCTAAAATTAGAGTTTAGAGAAGTAGAGGAAGGAGGAATTTATGAGGAGGGAAGAAAAAACGGATGGGGGTATATAAAGGTTAGATTAGTTGCGACGGGACTCCCGTCTTAAATAGTATTTTTGGCGACGGGACCCGTTGCAAATACCTTCGGCCACATTAATTTCGGTCGGTGGTTGAAAGGTTATTTGCGATGGGCCCCATCGCAAAAAGTAACCTGCCGACACACTATTTGTGACGGGACAACATCCCGTCGCAAATAGGTTTTTACCACCACTGGTTATTTGTGACGGGACCCCTCGCAAATACCCTCCGGGGGTCAAACTAGTTACGACGAGGAATCCCCCATCGCAACTACTTCTTACCGTCCCCCAGTATTTGTGATGGGCAGTGCCTACCCGTCGCAAATAACCTTTTTCATGGTTTGTCCCGCAAATCGTGCCAATCTGTGCGTAAGTTTTTGCGACGGGGTGCCTATTCCTGACGCAAATAATTGGTTATTTGCGATAGGTTGATTGTCCCATCGCAAATAACCTCTTCGATGGACTATTTGGATGAGATTTATTCCCGTCACAAATAACCCGTCACAAAAAACGGTTTTTCCCGTAGTGTCTCTCCCTGAAAAAACACCAGTCGACATCCCTGTAAAAACACATCTACATGGTTTAGGGGATAAATCAATGAAGTTAAATAGTGTGCACTAATCCTTTTTCAACACAACTTGGGTGAAGTTGAGATGATTTTTGGATTGCTTGAATGACATGTCCATAGTAGGGAAGCTTGGAAAGCCCAGAATGGCACCTGACCAATTGTGATGCCAGAAATTGAGATCTCCCCTACCAACTATCTAGTGAGGAAGATGTTGAAGGTTTTGGATATGAGGGTGCACAACGATCGATAATGGAGATGGGGTTTTGGCCATTGTATTTTTTCTGCTTCTATATTTTTGCTCTATAAGGCGCCCCAACAGAGTACGTCCCTCTATCACCTCCCAGGCTAGCTTAGCATGCCGCCCGAGTATCTCTCAAGAATCACTCTTGACGTTGAACCCTCCATCACTGGATTTCCATGACATCCTAAACCAGGACACGCAGTGTTGTTTACCTTTCAAGTGGGAGTCCCAAATGAATGAGTCTAGGGTGTTTTCGATACTGTTGATGACATAATTCAGAACCTTGAATATGGAGAAAATATGCATGGGAATGAAAGTCAAGATGTTTTTCACCAGAGCTATGAAACCACCAAAAGATAAAACAGAGTTTTTCCAATTATTGATGCGACTCATAATATATTCGATGACACAGTTGAAGTAATGGATGATAATTATACCTTCAGATATCGAAGCCCCAAGGTAGACTATCAGGAAGTTCTTCCTAAAAATTCCTAGACTTCTTTTCATGTTGTTAGCTCATCTCTCTGAACACTGAGAGGAGATTAAAAGGATACACTTTTCCCAATTAACAAATTTATCACTCTACTTACAGTATTATTCAATGAGATTGAGGATTCCATGAATAGATCTGTTACTACTGTTCAAGAAAAATATGGTTCCGTCTGCGTACATGAGGTGAGAGACACCACTAAAGTGTTGTCTACAACTGAATGGGAGAATTGAACCATCTGTGAGACTTTTGATGATGTACCTACTAAGGGAATTTTTCATGAGGATAAATAAGATGGTTGAGATAATATCTCCTTTTCTAAGACCATGCACTGGCTTGAAGAAAGTTCATATTCTCCCCATGAAGAACAATGTAGATATTACCTGAAGTGAAGCCTTAACATAAAATTGTTAACAAGTTGGTAATATAAAGTCATAGTCAAATCATATATGGTATTAAATATAATTATATTGTTATGTGATATATGTATAAAAAACTTATATTTATTATACAAGATGCTTTTATGAGTACGATGATACTCATGACAAAAGGTAAGGGAATTTCCTCCCACATTTTATTTCTATGAGAAACATGCCATATTCACCACTCATTTATTTTGTGTGGAGTATATAATGACCATGAATGTATTATATTATTATTATACTTAAATTTATGTGTATTTACATATCTATTTTATTTTATTTACTTCATGGGTTTTATGGTTCAAAAATTACCAAATCGATAAAGTAATTTTGTCTCAATTTTCCATCTTTGAGACACATGTTGTGTTATACACCTATGTTCTTTAATGAGGTGTATATTTTTTCTATTGAAATTTTATATCACGAATATCCAAAATTTTCATGATATTTTAGGCCCTATTAAATTTCATTTTCTTACATGGGTCGTATGTTTAAAGTTACCAAGTGGTAATAGCTTATTGAAACAATCTCATCATTTATCAAGATTGTTTATGATTATTATTCCATTGATGTAATTTTATGATCCATATCTCAAGAAAAATAATTTGTTTCATTATATTATATTTATTCAATATATATACATGTATTAGTACCTTTTTCCCACTCTCTGTTACTTAAGATAATTGAGAAAATGTTTTTTTAGAAAAATATGACTGTATTTCTCTCTTTGGTTGGATATATGTTTTATTTCAAAAACCATGTTTTTAAATATTCTTTAATTTTTAAATGATATTTGAATATCATTTTCATAGAAAGATGATTTTATAAATGTTTTATGTTTTTTTAATGTTTTATTTATAAGTTTTCAAGTTTATTTTAAAAGAAAATAGTTTTCAAAAGGTTTTATGTTTTAAAAAAAAATTTCTATGAAGAAATGATATTTTCCTTAAGAATTGTTTTTAAATGTTCTTTAAAAATTAGTTCCCATCTAATATGACATATATTGGTGTTACTCATTCCTTTCTATGAAAATTATTCAATGTTTCCATTCATATTTTTTTCTGAATGGTTTCTGTTTTGATGGCATGATGTTTATGAAACCTATTTCTCTTTCATGGGTTATATGATTTTGAAACCCACTTCTATTCACAGGTTATACTTTTCATGAAATTATTATGAAACCTATATATTTTTTCACAAGTTATGATATGATTACATGTTTATGATACTGATTTCATTTCATGTGTTATGATATTATTGTTTATGATTTTGTGGCACATGTTTAAATGATTTCATTATGATATGGGTGAGATCTCTATCTCCCTCCAATGCATTGGGTAAAGATTTATATCTGATGAGATAGACTAAGATGGTCTTGGGAGTGAACCGTGAATACCAAGATGGCCATGGGAGTGAACCATTACTACCAATATGGTATAATGAGTGAACTCATACTACTATTATGGCCATGGGAGTGAAACATAACAACCAAGATGGTATGGGAAGTGAACCCATACTACCAAGATGGCCTTGGAGGAGATGCCTTGACTACTATGGAAATAAATTTATATGCATATGTGTATGGAAAAATTCCATTTCTTATTCCTATGTTATGCTTTCATGGATTAGGTTCATTATTTCCTTATGATTCATGTCTTATGAACATCCATGATTTATGCCATTATTAATGTTTATAATCATATGATATTATGGTTATGATATTCTAATGTTATAATCACATTCTCATACCCCTATGTTCATTTTTATTCTTACATATCTCCCTTTTTTACCATTACTAAGCATCTAACCTCAAACCTTTCTATTTTTTCTTTCCGAGGTTACACAGATATGTATTAAGTATGATGTGAAGGGTGATATTCATAAAGAACCTAGCAGTATATAATGTAGATCACTTATGTACCCATGTTTATGTTTCCATATATCCAACATCACCAGACTAGTACGGTCTTTGAGTGTTTTTGTGTGTAATGTATTAAGTATTCCAAAAATGTGGTGTAATTTCAATGTATGAAAAGGAAGGGTCACTATAGTTGGAATTAGAGAAAATGATTAGTTAACCATTGTAATCTAGGATGAGAAAACCATAGTGAGAACCCTATGAACATGTCTAAGGATAAGTCTAAAGATATGGAACAATATAGGAAAATGTCCTAGAATATTTGTAAAGGATAGAGCGAGTGGTTTGCTATAAATGAATACATTTCTAGATACTACAAGTGGATGTAGCTCTGGAACAAATGTACATAAGAGTAACAACATTTAAAATGTGTGTTGGTCCTGACTCAACCTAACATGGGGCATGAAAATGAAGCTTGTTGTACACTTGGTTTTACACTCTCGAGGGATATTCTTTGGAAATTCAGAAACTCTCCATGGACCATTATGAGTGATTTAAATTGAAGTTGGTCATGAATAACCTAGGATAAACCCATGGTGTCATAGATTAAGGATGGTGTCATAATTTAGACATCCTATAAGTGTTTTTTCATGATTATATGATTCCTCATTATGATAACTATTTCTTACTTCATGATTTTGGTTTTTGTCAATGGTTGGAACCTGAAGGAACCGCAATAATGGTGATTGTGATGGACAATGCAACGATATTCCTTCGAATAAACTGAATTATATGTTATTTTGGAAGAAAAATCTTGTTGCAATGATCACATATATATCTCAAGATAACAATCCTAGTGGACTTCTAAATGAGAAAAGGAGGGGAAAACATTCTGTTGAGTCCTTCATGAGAAAACACCCGCCTTCTTTTAGTGTGACTGCTAATCCACTTATTTCTAAACAATAAATCAGTACTACAGAAAGTATATTCTCTATTCTCTAGTGCTTGACGAATGAGAAAGTCATTCTTGTTGTTTATCGGTTAGAAGGCGAAGTGGACCTGTGGTGGATGCTAATCAAGAATATGAAGCAATAAGATGAAATTGAATCCATGGATTGAGATAAGTTCAAGAACATATTTTTTAATAAGTACCTTCCTCAGATTCTTTTTACAAAGATGGTGAAAGAGTTCCTTGAGTTGATGAAAATGGATATTGAATCTGTTGGTTCCTAAAGACAAATTTCACAGGACATGCGAGGTATGATTCAAGAATTATCACCCATCCCAAAAGTAAATTTGATAGGTTGTTTAGTGGCTTAAATACAAGTCTCATAAGGTCATTGTCAATAAGATACATTAGTATCTATGAAGAGATTATTTTTTGTGAAATCAAGGTTGAAATGGAGGTTGGATTCATGTATAAAGCTCATGGTTTTGAAAAGAAAAGGAATATGGATTTTAAAAGAAAATCCAAAAATAATGAAGAGAAGAAGATGAGTTTTGCTTTATTCTCTAAGTGTGGTAATATGCATGGTGGAAATTTCCTTAAGGGATATAATAATTTTTTTAATTTTGGAAGGGTAGTCTATCAGGCATTTGATTTCCAATGTGATGGGAAGAGGTTAGCTAACAATGTGAATTGAGAGAAAGCAGTACATAATTCACCTCCAATGATTTAATGCTACAAGTGTAATGAGAATATTAATTATGCTAACCACTACCCAAAACTAAGGTTCGGTGATGATGATTGACATCAGTAGCCTCTTTTTTCATTGGACAAGGTAAAATCACATGCAATAACTATTTATGATGAGGGGTACAATAATGATGTGGTAAAAGTTACACATAACATCTAATCTATATGTACTAATGTCTTTTTTGATTATGGATCTACCCACTCTTTAATATCTATTGAATTTTCTAAGGGTGTCAAGATTCCACCGAAATATTTAGATGTGGAATTATCAGTTCAAACACCTAATGGTAAGATGATTGTATCCCAAGTCTCTAATTCCTCTCTGATTTATGTTTGTCATACTTTACTTCCTAAAATATTGTTATTATTCCTTTGGTTGAATTTGATGTCATATTAGGCATAGATTAACATTATCTACATAAATCCCACTTAAATTCACTACTGGAAAAACGGGCTATACCCACGGTTCAAAACCGTGGGTATAGCCCCCAAAACTGTGGGTATAGGCTATACCCACGGTTTTGGGAACCGTGGGCTGGAATGGCGTCGGTATAGGGGTCTTCACCTATACCCACGGTTTGGTAGAACCGTGGGTATAGGTGTGTCACACACTAGCACCACGCTGTACAGCGTGGCAGGCAAATACCCCACGGTTTTCACACCGTGGGGATTTCAATTATTTTCGAAAAAGTCGCGTCTGGAAGGGTTCGAACTCGCGCCTCACGCGCTGCAACGAGGCCGCGCACCGCAAGTAACCAACCGAGCTGCCATTTCAATATGTTATTTATATATATTTTTTCTTATATATATTAATATAGGTTCTCTTCGCATATTCAAAAATATATGCGGCTGGGTTTCGAACCCGCGCTTCCCGCTGGAGTCACCAACGCGCCGAGAGAACAACCAACTGAGCTAAGCGGACTTTGTCTATTAAATTATACGCTGCTATACTTATATTAATAATATTGATAAATTTAAAATTATGTCGTGCCGAGTTTCGAAGACCGGGCTTCTCTGAAGGGAACGACGAACTGAACCAACACACCTACCGAAGTTTTGTTAATTGATGTTGGTATCTTTTTTTTAAAATTATTTAAAACATTGTTCCCACATAAAATTTATTTCATCCCGCGCAATTTTTTTTCCCATTCCCGCCACCCGAAATAACGCGGGAAACCTATACCCACGGTTTTGAAAACCGTGGGTATAGGTCTTTGAAAAAAATACCCCATATACCCACGGTTTTCAAAAACCGTCGGTATAGGTTTCCGAAGCAATCCCTATACCCACGGTTTTGGCAAAACCGTGGGTATAGGTCTTCACAAAAAAACTATACCCACGGTTTTGTCCAAAACCGTGGGTATTGGGTACCTATACCCACGGTTTTCCAAAACCGTGGGTATAGGTTCCCATACTATACCTATACCCACGGTTCTGGAAAACCGTGGGTATAGGCCCAATTTCCAGTAGTGATTTTAGAGTAAGGGAAGTTATGTATGATATTTCAAACCCTCCTATGATCATATATAAATTTGATAATATGTGTGTACTTTCTTTGGAGATTAAATTCAGTGTATGGGTCATAATTCCCATTAAGAAGGGATATTTATCTCAAATGGTTGTAGAGGAAATTGACATCAATGATATGAATATTGTTTGGAAATTTTTGGATTTCTTTAAAAAAGAGTTTCCTAGTCTTCTACCAAAACATTAAATTAAGTTCTCAATAGAACTCATACATAGTTTTACATGAATTTCAAAGACTCCCTATAGAATGTCCCCAATTTAGTTACAAGAGTCGAAGAAGAAAATCCTATACAACCATGATAAGGGATTAGTTTGGCCAAGTTTTTCACCTTGGGGGGCACCAATTCTTTTTTTGAAAAAGAAATATGGATCAATGAAACTCTGCATTGATTATTGGGAGTTAAACAAGATCATGATCAAGAACAAGTATCCTCTCCCCCATATTAATGAATTTTTTTATCAACTGTGTGGATATCAATAGATTTACAATATTAAAATTCATTTTGGATATCATCAATTTAGGGACAAGGAGAAGGATATACTCAAGAAGAAATTTTGTACATGGTATGGACACTATGAATATATAGTTATGTCTTTTGGTCTTACTAATTATCATACTTTCTTCATGGATTTAATGAATATAGTCTTTAGAGATCACCTTGACTAGTTTTTGTTAGTATTAATTTAGGATATTCTTAGCTATTAAAAGAGAAAGTAAGAGAATGAATACCACTTTAGAATTGTACTAAATACCCTAATGAAGAAGAAACTATATTCAATATTTACAAAGTGTGAATTTTGGTTTCAAAAGGTTTCATTTTTGGGTCACATAATCTCAAGATATGGTATAGAAGTAGATCCATCAAATACGGAGGCTATTGAATGTTGGCCTAGACCAACCACACTGAATGAGATCTATAGATTTCTTAGTCTAAATAGATATTATCAATGGTATGTAGAGAATTTATCATGACTATATAATCCCCTAACCATGTTAACTTATAAGGGTTCCATGTTCCTTTGGACTGATGAATGTGAGGAAAATGTCAAGGAATTGAAGAGAATGTTAGTTAGCACACCTATGATTACATTACCCTATAGTGGAGGAGGATTTTTAATCTATAGTGACACATATAGTAAGGGATTGGGATGTGTTATTATGAATATTAACATAGTTATCACTTATCTGTCATGGAATTTGAAGATTCATGAGTATAATTACCCAACTCATGATTTGGAGTTGGCTATAGTATTTTTTGAATTAAAGATATGAAGAAATTATATTTATGGAGAAAAGTGTTATATATATACCAATCCTAAAAGTCTGAAATATATATTCACACAGAAGGAGTTGAACATGAACTAGAGGAGATGGTTAGAGTTGATAAAGGATTATGACTGATCAATATATTACCACCCTAGGAATGAGAAAAATGTGGTCGATGCTTTAAGGAAAATGGATTATGCTAGCTTATCCATGATGAGGATCACAAAAGATCCAATATTTATGTATTTGTAGAGGATGGATCTAGAAACCCAAAAGGAAGGGGGGAAATATTATCTTTCTGAAATGAATGTTTAACCCTATATCTAAGTGAAGAATAAGGAGGAACATTAGAAATATATAGAGCTGTAAAAAAATGTTAAAAATAGTCTTGAGTTTAACCTTGATCATGATAGAATGTTAAGGTTTAGGAACTGTGTATGTGTTCCTTCTATACTATATTTGAATAAGGATAAATTAGAGGAATATCATAGTTATTCATTCTCTATTCATACTGGAATTATGAATATGTATAGGGAATTGAAAGAATACTTCTGGTGGGATGGCATGAAGAGAGATATTGCAGAGTTTGTAGCTCGATGCTTAGAATTCCATCATGTTAAGGCTGAAAGAAAAAAAGCCTAAAGGGATTATGAATCCACACTATAATGGAAATGGGAGAACATCACTAAGAATTTTTTTATCAGACTCCCCAAAACCAATAAAGGGTTTAATTCTATTTGGGTGGTAGTCGATCACCTTACAAGTTTAGAATACTTAATAACTATCAGAGAAGACTTCTCTCTAGACCATCTTGCTGGGATATACATTAAAGAAGTGGTAAGGTTTCATGGAGGTCCATATTCCATTATATTTGAATAGGATCGAAGGATTAACTCTATGTTTTGGAAAATTATTCAGTAATCACTTGATACAACATTGAGTTTTAGAAATTCTTATCATCATTAGACATATAGTCAATCTAAAAGAATAATTCAAACCCTAGAGGATATGTTGATATATTGTTCTATGTATTTCAATGGTGGTTGGGATCAATACCTTCCTCTAATAGATTTTTCTTACAAAAATATATTTCACTCAAGAATTTAGATGGCACATTATTAAGCCATATATGGGTATAAATTCAGAGCTCCAAAGTTCTAGGATGAAGTTGGATACAAAAAGCTATTGGGACATGAGATCACTGAAGAAATGGATGAGAAGGTTAAAACCATTCAATAGTACATCAAGGTAGTTCAAAGTCACCAGAAATGTTATGTCGATAACCGATAGGGTGATTTGGAATTTGAGGTTTCTAAAAAGGTGTTTCTACAAATCTTTCCCTGGAATATGTTTATAGGGTTCAGAAAGAAAGGTAATCTAAGACCTAAGTATATCAGTCCCTTTGAAATTCTTGATCCTATCGGGACGATAAACTATCACTTGAAAATTCCTCCAAATCTCTCTCAATTCCAAGATGTGCTTCATGTATCACTCCTAAGGAAGTACATACATAACCCTTCACATGTAATGAACTCATAGGTCATACTGTGAGAGAAGGATCTTTCTTACGAGGAACAAATAGTTGAAATTTTGGATCTTAAGGAGAAAGTTATACAAAAAAAGACCACTCACCTTGTCAAAGTGTTGTGGAAAAATCACAAGTTAGAGGAAGATATATAGAAACTTGAGGATATGATGAAGCGGAATTATCCTCATTTTTACCCAAATGATGTATTTTGAGGGTGAAATTCATTTTAAGGGGGTAGAATGTAACACTTTGAGTTTTTATAGACCTTTTTTTAATCTCAAATGAATTAATTTTCATTGATGTATTTCAATGAACAAATAAAACATTCCCCTCACATGGAAACAACTTGTCTTGTTCTATATACAACATTAACTTTGCATGCATTACACACAACACTGACATGGTTTTTTTTACATGCAACACTGAGTTTCCACAAAACATCCTTTTATTATTATAATTATTTAGACAAGATAATTATAACCTAGAAGTTAAAATTAGTAATATTAATAGTAATAACTAACTTTAAAATATTATTCATAATGGTTTCACTGAAATAAAACAAATTGATAATGAAATATATAGTATTTATTAAATTCTTTATATGTTTTCTTAAAGAAATAGCCTTTTTATGTCATTTTATGAAAAAAATAAAATTAATTTTAGAAACTAAGAGAAATTGAATATGATAAAATAAAATTAATTTTTCAATTCAGAATGTCAAAATTAGATTAGGGTTAATTTTTGGGATTTTTTAAGAAACTTCATTTTGGGATAAATAGTGAAAAATATTGAATTTTAATTCAAAATTTCTTTTTGGTCTAATTTATTTATATAGTTAAATTATATATTATGTTTTTTATAAAGTCACATTAGATAAATTATACATATAATAATACAATTTAGGTCATTGTAATCTTTTTTATATTGAATTTAGGTATAAAAGCTTAATGAACTTTTTGAACTTTCTCACATTAAAAACCTTCTTTCTAGACACATCCGTGGTGTTAACATTAAACTTAATTTTTCCCTTAAATGAATTGAATTTTGAAAAATGGTAATATACGATTGTAATTAGTATGATATTTATAGTATAATAATATGAAATTTATTTTTGACCAAAAAGAATAGTGAAAATGATTATGATTAATTATAGCGATTAAGGTAAGATTAAACCTAATAAGGGAATAAACCTTAATATTAAGTTCCCAAATTACCTATATAATATTAAAACACCCATTTGAAGGCCATATTTCAGCCATAAAACTTCAAGTATTTATTTTTGTTCGTTTTTGATGAATTGTTTATGTAAAAACATGTGTACACCTAACTTGTTTTAAAAAATACCAAGTGTGTCCCCTCCCTTCCCTATAAAAGGCCACCACCTCTCCCCATTATTTAAACCTCTAAAAACACTAAGGTTTGAAAAATATATTCCCAATAGCTTCCAAACATACCTACCTTACTCCTTGATTCCTCCCATTGGGATGGAATCAATCCAAGGAAGCCCTTCGGTGAAAACTAAAAGGAGTTACCCAAAGAAGTGGTAACATCCTTCGTCAAGATCCTTTCTTTTATTTTCTTTATCAAACCCCTAAAATATTTTTATCCCATGATTATATAATAACAATAGTATCCTAAATATAATTAGAAGTTATTATACTATTTTTTAACCTACACTTAAACAAAATTCCATCTAATGGGTAACAAACATACTTTTTTTGTGTACGGTGAACTACCACCTCACGAAACGATGATTGTTAATTTTTAATTTACCCACTTTAATGGTTGGTAATTATGATGGAAAATATATTTATATATTATATATATTATATTAATTATGTCTTTATTCTTCTTTAATCATTTTACAACACATATCTTAATACTTTTCATCTTGTGTAGATACGAAAACATATTTTGTGGATGTGTGGACTACCGCCTCCTCAAAGCGATGTGATTCATTCAAACATTACATGGAATGTGTTAAGGATGGTTTTATTGAAAATATATGATATATATAAAATAATAATTCTAATATAATGATATTATATACATATATACATATATATCATTTCCTTACTTTATTTCAATACGACAATAAAATGGAAACATCATTCATGCGTACGTACTACCTATCATCTCCATGAGCAGTGTATTACCTTTCATAATGTTATATTTTCTGGATTATTATAATACACATATACTGAATATAATTTATATTTATATCATGGTTTACATTATTTAAATCATTATATAAGTATATGTACCAAATATATAACAAATTAAGATACATGCAAAAAACAAAGTGGATATTACCCGAAGTGAAACCTTAACATAGAATTGTTAACAAGAGGTTAATATAAAGTCATAATAAAACCATATATAATATTAGATATATGAATATGTTTATTTTATACATAAATAAAATAATTATATTTATTATACAATAAGTTTGTATGAGTATGAAGAGATTGAAGACACAAGGTGAGAAAATTTCATCTCACATTTTATTTCCGTGACATACATGCCTTATTCCCCACTCATTTATTCTATGTGGAATATATAATAACCATGAATTTATTATATTATTATTATACTTAAATTTATAGGTATTTACATATCCATTTTATGATCTTTATTTCATGGGTTTTATGGCTCAAAAGTTACCATATTGGTAAAGTAATTTTGTCTCAATTTGTCTTCATTGAGACACATGGTTTGTTATGCACCTATGTTCTTTAACGACGTGTATATTCTTCCAATTGAAATGTTATATCATGAATATAATTATTTTTCATGATATTTTAGGCCCTATGTAATTTCATTTTCTTACATGGGGTGTATGATTTATAGTTACCATGTTTTAAGAGTTTATTGAAAAACTCTAATAATTTATCAAGATTACTAACGATTATGATTCCATTAATGAAATATTATGATCCATATCTTAAGAAAAATCATGGGTTTTATTATCCTATTTTTATTCAATATATATTCATTTATGTTTACCATTTTTCAACTATTTTTTACTTATGATAATTATGAAAAAAAAAATTAGAAAAAATTTGACTGTATTTCTCTCTTTGGTCGGAAATCAGTTTTATTTCAAAAACCATGTTCTCAAAAATAATTTTAAAAATCTTTTCAAATTATATTTGGAGATCATTTTCAAGTAAAAGTATTTTATAAATGTTTTATTTTTTTCAATGTTTTGTTTATAATTTTCACGTTTATTTTAAAATAAAATGGGTTTTAAAAGGTTTTATTTTTTAAAAATAATTTCTCAAAGAAGAAAAAAAAATTTCCTAAGGAAATGTTTTGAAAGGATCCTTATAAACTATTTCCCATATAAGATGACATATATTGGTGTTACTTATAACTTTCTATGGAAATTATTTAATTTTTCCATTAACATAATTTTTATGACTGGTTTATGCTTCGATGACATGATGTTTAAAAAAACCATTTATATTTCATGGGTTATATGCTTTTGAAACTCACTTCCTTTCATGGGTTATGTTTTTAATGAAATGATTATGAAACATGTATCTTTTTCTATAGGTTGTGATATTATTACAAGTTTATGATACCCATTTCATTTCATGGGTCATGATATGATTATTTATCATTTTATGCACCATGTATGTATGATTTCACTATGAGATGGGTGGGACTTATATATATCCCTAATGAATTGGATAAAGATTTATATCTCATGAGATAGACTAATATGGTATTGAGAGTGAACCTTGACTACTAATATGGTCATGAGAGTTAACCATGACAACCAATATGGTATGATGAGTGAACTCATACAACTAAGATGGAAATCAGAGTGAACCATGGATACTAAGATGGTATGGGAAGTGAACCCATACTACCAAGATAGCCTTGACAACGATGCCTTGACTACCATGGAACTCATTTTATATAATTATGTGTCGAACACTATTCCAAGTCTTATTCCTCTGTTATGCTTTCATGGATTATGTTTTTTATTTACTTATGAATCGTGTCTTATGAACTGTCAAGCACTATTTCCTGATTCATGTTTATGATCTTATCATATGCAGGGTATAATATTCTTTTATTATGATCCCATTACCATACCCCTATGCTCATGTTTATTCCTACATGTCTCCCTTTCTTAACCTTATTGAGCATATGAGTTAAGACCTTTTTATGTCTACTTTACTTGGTTATAAAGATATGTATTAAATGTGTTTAAGAAGGTTTCTAATCATAAATAACATAGTGGGAGATAATTTAGATCACTTATATAACAATGTTTATGTTTCCATATTTACAAAGGCACTAGACTAGTACGGTATTTGGGTGCTTGTTTATGTAATGTATTAATTCATTTGAAAAAGTGATGTAATGTCAATGTATGAAAAGAGAAGGTTTCTATATTGTATTAATAACTTTTCTGTCGATTTTATGTATATTTCATATGACCCTTAATGGTTTTAACTCTCTTTGTCATATCTTGGATAAGATCAGGTCCCATTAGCTTCCTCTCCCCAAATTCATCACAACATGTCAGAGTTCAACATATCTTCCCATAAAAAACCTCATAAGGCATCATTTAAATGCTTGAATGAATATTTTTGATATATGAGAAATATACCAGGTGAATATATGAGATCCCAACATCCTTGGAAATCCATTGAACATGATCTCATCATATATTACAATGTTTTAATGGTCCTTTTAGACGAATCATTCATCTAAGGGTGATAAGAAGTGATAAAGCTCAGCTCTCTATTCAAAGTTTGTTAAAGTATTTTCTAAAACATTGATGGTGATGATACATTGAATTATAAATTTTATTAAAGATATAAGGATCACCACAATCCACCTTTTATTATCACCACATGAAAGAACATCCCCCCACAAATTTCAAAGACTCCCTATAGAATTTATTCAATTGAGTATTAGGAATTGACGAAGCTACTCCAAAAAAACCATGATAAGGAATTCATTAGTCCATGTGTGTCACCATGGGGGAACCTATTATTTTCTTAAAAGAGAAAGATGGATAAATGTGACGTTTCATTGATTATATGGAGTTAAACAAGATCATGATCAAGAACAATTATCTTCTACCCTGTATTGATGAATTATTTAATCAACTACATCGAGCTCAATACATTTCCAAGAATGAACTTCATTATAGATATCATAAATTAAGGGACAAGGAGGATATAACCAGGACTAAATTATGTACAAGTTATAGACACTATGAATATATACTGATGTCATTAGGTCTTACTAATTCCCCTACTATCTTCATGGATTTGATGAATAGATTCTTTAGAGATCACCTCGACTAGTTTTTGGAAGTCATTATAGATGATATTATTACCAATTAAAAGAGAAATGAAGAGAATTAAGACCACTTTAGAATTGTACCAAAGACCCTAAGGAAGGATAACATATATTAAAAATTTAGAAAGTGTGAATTTTGGTTGCAAACGGTATCATTTTTGGGTCACATAATCTTAAGAGATGATATAGAAGTAGATCCATCAAAGACAGAGCCTATTGAATGTTGGACTAGAACAACAATGCTGAATTATATCCATAGATTTTTTGTTTCAGATGGATATTTTTTATGGTTTTTGGATAATTTACCATGACTATATAATCCTATAACCAAGATAACTCATAAGGGTTTCAAGTTCCTCAAGATAGATGAATGTGAGTAAAATTTCAGGGAACTGAAGAGAAGTTTAGTCAGCACACCTATGCATACATTACCCTATAGTGGAGAAGGGTTTGTAATCTATAATGATGCATAAAATAAGGGATTGTTATGTGTTATTATTTATAATAACATGGTTATCGCTTATGCCTCATAGAAATTGAATATTCATGAGTAGAATTACCCAACTAATGATTTGAAGATAGCTGTAGTAATTTTTTGCCTTAAAGATATGAATGCATTATCTTCATAGAGAAAAGTGTGATAAATATACCAATAATTAATGTCAAAAATATATATTCACACAAAAGGAGTTGAACATGCTCCAGAGGATATGGTTAGAGTTGATAAAGGATTATCACTGCTTAATACATTACCACACAGGGAAAGAGAACAAGGTGGTCGATGCTTTATGTCAAAAGTATCATGCTAGCCTATCTACGATGAGGATCATAAGAGATCAAATATTCATGGATTTTTAAAGGATGGATCTAGAAATAATTAAGGGGGAAATATTATATTCCTAAAACAAATGTTTATCCCTCAATCCATGTGATTATTAAGGAGGTACAATAGAAAGATGTAGAGTCACAAAATAAAGTTTAAAATGTTTTCTGATTTTAACCTTAATCAGGATGGAATGATAAGGTTTAGGAACCATGTATGTGTTCTTTATATACCATATTTGGAGAGGGATATATTTTAGAAATATAATATTTATTCATTATCTATTAATATTGGAAGTTTGAATATGTATAAGGATTTTAAAGAATACTTCTGGTGGGATGGCTTGAAGAGAGATATCACAGTGTTTGTATCTCGGTGCTTTCTATTACAACAAGATAAGGATAAAAGAAAAAATTCTTAATGGAATTTTCATCAATACTAGAATTGAAATAAGAGAACATCACTATGGATTTTGTTTTCAGACTCCCCAAAATATATAAAGGGTTTACTTCTATTTGGGTGGTAGTCAATAACCTTAAAAATTTAGCACACTTATTCGCTATTAGAGAAGACTTATCTTAGTATTTTCATGCCAGGATATAAATTAAGAAAGTGGTAAGGATTTATGGAGTTCCATATTCTATTATATCGGATCAAGATCTAATGTTTAACTCTATGTTTGGAAGAATTATTCAGCAATAACATGATACAAAAGTGAGTTTTATCACTACTTATCATCCTCAGACAGATGGTCAATCTAAAAGAAAAATTCAAACCCTAGTGGATATATTGATATATTATTCTCCGTATTTCAAAGGTGGTTGGGATCAACACATTTCACTAGTTGAGTTTTCTTAAAATAATATCATTCACTCAAGAATTAATACGGAACCTTATGAATCACTCTATGGGTATAAATATAGTGATTCAAAATGATGGTATGAATTTAGAAAAAGAAATCTATTGGAACATGATATCCTGTAAGAAATGGTCAAGAAGGTTAAAACCATTCAATAGTATATAAAGGCAGTTGAAATTCATTAGAAAATTTATACTGATAACCGGCGACATGATCTAGAATTTGAGGTTGGTGAAAATGTATTTCTATAAATCTCTCCCAAGAAGATAGTTATGGGGTTCAGAAATTAAGGTAAACTAAGCCCCCTGAATATTAGTAACTTTGAAATTCTTGATCATACCTGGATGGTAGCCTATCGCTTGAAACTTATTACAAATCTATCTCAAGTCCATGATGTGCTTCATGTATCTATCCTGAGTAAGTATATACCGAACCCTTCAAATGTACCAAAATCAGAGGTCATACCGCTAGAGCAGGATCTTTCTTACGATGAACAAATAGTTGAAATTCTAGATCATATAGAGAATGTTATAGGAAACAATACCACTCACCTTGTAAAAGTTTTTTTGAGAAATCAACAGTTAGAGGAAGCTATGTGGGAACTTGAGGAGATGATGAAGCATGAGTATCCTCATTTTTGTACCCAAATGATGAAATTTGAGGGTGAAGTTCATTTTAAGGGGGGTAGAATGTAACATCCAAAGATTTTATGGACATTTTTTTTCTATTTAATGAATTAATTTTCATTGATGTCTTTAAATTCATCAATTAAAACATTCATTTCACATGGAAATGACTTGGCTTCCACTACATGCAACACTAACATGGCGTGCGTTACACGCAATATTGAGTTTCTATGGAACATCATTTTATTATTATAATTATTTAAATGAGATAATTATAACCTAGTGGTTAAAATTAGTAATATTAATAGTAAAAAATAATTTCCATGTTTCACATATATAAGACATATTGATAAAGAAATATATATTTTGTGGTAAATTCTTTATATATTTTCTTAAAGAAAATGTTTTTTATGTCTTTATATAAACAATAATAAATTAAATTTTAGACACTCAGAGAAATTAATTTTGATAAAATAAACTTTATTTTTGAATTTATAATATCAAAATTAGATTAGGGTGAATTTCTAGGATTTTTCTAAGAAACATTGTTTTTGGATGAATAGTGAAAAATAATGGATTTTAATTCAAAACAGCTTTTTCATCAAATTTATTTATATAGTTAAGTTATATTTTAAGTTTGTTTTAAAGTCTTATTCACTCAATTATAAATGTCTTAATCAAATTTAGTTCATTGGAATATTTTTATATTGAATTTAGGTATAAAAGCTTAATGATCTTTTTGAACATTCTCACTTTAAAAACCAACTTTCTAGCCACATCTACGGGATTAACATTAAATTTATTTTTTCACATCTGGGAATTGGATTTCAAAAAATGGACATAAATAGTTTTAATTACAATTATATTTATATTCTAATAAGATCAACTTTATTTTTGACCAAAAATATTAGTGAAAGTGTTAAAGATTAATTATAATGATTAAGGTAAGATTAAAACTAAAAAGAGAAAAAACATTAATCTTAAGGGACTAAATGACATATAAACATTTAAAAAACCCATTGTACAACTATATTTCTACCATAAAACTTCAATAATTGAGTTTTTTATGGTTTTTGGTGACGTTTTTTGGGTAAAAACTTGGGTACACCTAACTTTTTTTCAAAATTAACAAGTGTGTCCCCTCCCTTCCCTATAAAAGGTCACCACCTCTCCCCATTGTTTACACCTATAAAACCAATTAGGTTCCACCAATATATTCCAAATACACTTCCCAAAATCCCTGAATTCCTACTTGATTCCTTCCTTTTGGAGTAAATAAATCCAAGGAATCCCTTTGGGGAAAACTAAAAGGTGTTACCCAAAGAAGAGGTAACATCCTCCCTCAAGATCATTTCTTTTTATTTTCTTTCCCCACCCGATCAAATATCCCTATTACATGATTATATAATAACAAAATTATCCTAAATATAGTGATATGTCATTATATTATGTTTTTAACCAACACATACATACAATTCCATCTAATGTGTAACAAGAATAATTTTTACGTGTACAACGAACTACCGCCTCAAGAAACGATGACTGTTCAATTTTTCATTACCCCTTTCATGGTTGGGAATTTTGATGGAAAAAATATTTATATATGATATATATTATATTTAATATGTATTTATTCTTCTTTATTTATTTTAAAACACATAACTTTATACTTTTCATCGTGTGTAAATATGATAACATCTATTGTGGATGTGAGGACTACTACCTCCTCTAAACGATGTGATTCGTTCAAACATTACATGGATTGTGTTAAGGATGGTTTTAGTGAACATATATGATATATATATAACATAAAAATTATACTATAATGATATTATATACATATATACATATATTTCATTTACTTACTTTCTTTAAATATGACAATAAAACGGAAACAACGTTCATGCACACCTACTGCCTATCGTCTCCATGAATTGTGTATTCCATTTTGTACTTCAATATTTTAAGGATTATTATAATACAAATATACTAAATATAATTTATATTTGTATCATGGTTTACATTTTTTAAATCATGATATAAGTATAAGGACCAAATATATAACAAATTAAGACACATGCGAAGAACAAAGAATATATTACCCAATGTGAAACCATAACATGGAATTGTTAATAAGAGGGTAATATAAAGTACTAATCAAAAAATATATGATATTAGATATAATAATATGGTTATTTTATACAATTATAAAAAACTTATATTTATTATACAAGATTTTTTTATTAGTATGATGAGAGATAAGACAAAAGGTAAGAGAATTTTGTCTCACTTTTTATTTCTGTTAAATACATGCCTTATTCACCACCCATTTATTTTGTGTGGAATATATACTGACCATTAATGTATTCTACTATAATAATAATTAAATTTATTTTTCTTTATATTTCCATTTTACATTCTTTATTTCATGGGTTTTATGGATGAAAAGTTACCAAAATGGTAAAGTAATTTTGTCTCATTTTTTCTTCTTTGAGACACATGTTTTGTTATAAACCTATGTTATTTAACATGGGGTATATACTTCCAAATGACATGTTATATCATGAATAACCTCATTTTTCATGATATTTTAGGCCCCATGTAATTTCATTTTCTTACATGGGGTGTATGATTCAAAGTTACCAAGTGTTAAGAGTTCATTGAAAAAATATCAACATTTATTGAGATTGTTTATGATTCTGATTCCATTGATGAAATATTATGATCCATATCCCAAGAAAAATAATGAGTTCTATTATCGTATATTTATTCAAGATATCATCACATATTATTACCATTTTTTCACTCTTTGGTATTTAATATTATAAATTAAATTATTTTAGAAAAAATTTACCCTATTTCTCTCTTCGGTCGAAAATCTGTTTTTTTTAAACCATGTTTTCAAAATAAATCAAATGATATTATAATATAATTTTCAAGAAAAAATTATTTTAATTATTTTTAAGTTTTTTAAAAATTATTTTATAAGTTTTCATGTTTATTTTAGAAGAAAATGGATTTCTAAAGGTTTTATGTTTTAAAAATAAATTTTCAACGAAGAAAAGATATTTCCTCAAGAAATGTTTTCAAAATATCTTTCAAAATTAATTCCCATATACGATGAAATCCATTGGTGTTAATCATAAACTTATGTTGAAATTATTCAATGTTTTCATTCATATTCTTTCTCTGAATGGTTTATGTTTTGATGACATGATTTTTATGTAACCTGTTTCTCTTTCATGGGTTATATGCTTTTAAAACATGCTTCTCTCAAAAGGTTATGATTTTGATGAAATGATTAAGAAACTTGTATCTTTTTCAATAGGTCATGATATGATTACATGTTTATGATTCCCATTTCATTTGATGGGTTATGATATAATTTTTTATGTTTTTATGGAACATGTATGCATGATTTCATTATGAAATGGGTGAGACCTATATCACTCTGTTATGCATTGGATAAATATTTATATCTCATGAGATAGACTAAGATGGTTTTGAGAGTGAAACTTGACTACTAATATGGTCATGAGAGTGAACCATGAAAACCAAGATAGTATGATGAGTGAAATCATACTAATAAGATGGCTATGGGAGTGAACCATGGACTCTAAGATAGTATGGGAAGTGAACCCATACTACCAATATGTCCTTGACTATGATGCCTTGACTAATATGGAACTCATTTTATATGATTACGTTTCTTCTATAATTCCATGTATTATTCCTATGTTATGCTTTCATAGATTATGTTCTTTATTTCCTTATGATTTATGTCTTATAAACTATCATGATTTATGTCCCGATTCTTGTTTATGGTCCTATGATATGCCTGGTATGATCTTATAATGTTATGATCACATTATCATACCCCTATTCTCATGTTTATGTCTACATGTGTCCCTTGTTTACTCATATTGAGCATATGAGTTCACCCCATTTTATGTTTCCTTTCCCAATTTATAAAGATATGTATTAAATGTGTCTAAGAAGGGTGATAGTAATTAAGAACCTTGTGGGAGATAATGTAGCTCACTTATGTACCTATGTTTATATTTCTATGTTTCTAAATCCACAATACTAGTACAGTCTTTTTTTGTTTGTTTGTATAATGTATTAAGTATTTTAAAAAAGTGTTGTAATGTATAGGTATGAAAGAGGAAGGTCACTATATTGTCTAAAAAACATTTCAATCGATTTTGTGGGGATTTCATATGACCCTGAATAGTTTTAACTTTCTTTTTCATATCTTGGATAAGATCAGGTCCTATCAGGTCCCATCAGCTTCCGCTCCCCAAATTCATCACAACATGTTGGAGTCTGACATCTCTTCCCATACAAAACCTCATAAGGCGTCATTTGAATTCTTGAATGAAAATTTTGATATATGAGAACTTTATTAGGTGAAGATTTTAGATCCCAACATCCTTATAAATCCATTGAACATGATCACATCATATGTTATAGAGTTTTAAGGATTTATTAAAACCTTGAGGGTGATAATGTGTAGAAGTCTCTATTATCATATCATCATAAGGATCACCACAAGCCACCTTTGATGATCGCTACATGAAAAAACATCCCTCCCACTTGAACATCCACACACAGTAATGCTGACCCGATAGAAGTAATGTGGTATGGCTAGATGTTATGATAATAGAGGTGTGGTGTCACTTTCTGTCCAAATGGGTATCAGATGAGGTTGCTTAAGTTTGAGGGTGTGCGTTGCTGCTACAAGGGAGATAAGAGAGGTGATTGTAGTGTAAGGGGAAAGAAGGCGAGCTGGTGTGGATCCCTACTAAGGCATGGACAAATCTTCCTTCCCGTTTTTGGTTCAACGGATGTAGATGATAAGAGATAGGGAGGCAGCACCACCAGATGCGATAGTTAAAGCCACTCTAATGAGGGTCTTTGTGCAGGGTTTTTGGGATGGTGAGGCATCTAATTTTTTTCCTCAGCTGGAGATGGTGTGGCTTCCCCCTTCTCTTAGGTTTTCCCATCATGAATAAGATTACCTCCCTCACATCATCTAATTTTCCAAAAAATATCAAGGTATGAAAACTTTTGGAGAAAAAAATAAGGGAAGAGAAATAATGAAAATAAAAATAATAATTACATCAATAATAAATATTAGATCATAATAATAATAACAATAATAATAATAATGATGAAAATTAAGAATTAAATTAATTTATAATTATATATATACGTACATTCTATTATAAATACTAATAATAATACGTAAAATATGATTATTAGTTAGATAAAATTATAATCTATACATATAATAATACTAATACTATTAAATGTTAATTTAATTTAATAAAAATAATAAACTAATACTATTAATAATACTGTTATTAATACTACATACAAATATTTATAATAATATACAATGTTATATTATACTAAAATATAAAATTAATAAACATACTAAAAATAATTCTAATATTAATAATACTATAAATAATAAAATAATGTAAAAACATATAATAATAAATAATGTTAAAAATGATATAATAAAAATATATATAATTAATATAGACTACAAATACTACAAAATTAACAATATTAATATAAAATTAATGAAAATTACAAAAATAACTAAAACACTACGAAATAATCAAAAGAATCTAAAAACACAAGAACTATCAAACTTATTAATTAAATCTAAATTAAAAATTTATAAAAACTCTAAGAAAATTTCACATGAATCATTTACTAATAAGAACATAAATTTTTTCTTTTAAAGAAGATTTTATATAAGCGGTTGATTCTATTTCATTGAAGGCTAACATCACATGGAAATGATCATTCTCATAAAATATTGAACCCTACCATTGGAAATTGTTCAGCACAATTGGTTTTCGAATGGAAAAAAAGGTTCCAATGGGACATATACCTACAGTAATGAATGAGAAGGTGAATAATGCATGCTGGAGGGTGTGGAGAGTTCTCTAGGACTACCAATAGGATCTTCGGAAGGTTCTTCAGTTACTCAAGTTTAGTTGCAGAGTGCAGCCCTCGCAATGCACATCCCGTGGGTGCCTTGAATTTTTGTTCCCCATGGAAGGGTTGAAGTTTATGGTGATTGGATAATGGGATCAATGTTAGAGGCAACTGTTTTAAGTGGAAGACACATTTAAGTGTTCAGAGGATTACTATAGAGATACATTTATCAGTAAGAACATGATAAATAAAACATGTCCCATATACTAATGAATATTATCTTGGTTGATTCATCTATTGTAGGGGCTGGATTCAGTTTTATTTGACCTTATTTTTTGAGTTTCTATAGGAAGGATGATGAAGTTTCTGTGATTCTTGTTCAAATTCAATAAGGAGCTCTGACTAATGATGAGATGGGCCGATATTTTGGTTTGATTTTAGCCAGTATCCATAAGGTGGTGTTGAATAAAGTGGTTACCAAGATAGAGAAAGTAATAGATGCATTAAAAAGGGAGGATCTAAAAATGAAACTTGTTATTCTCATTGGAATTCATGATAAATTGAAGAAACATTCATATTTTCATCGCATTTTTCACCTTTAGGATAATTTGTATTTTCTAGAAAACTAAAGATGGAGTAGTAGGGTTTCAATGCGAAGGTACGTAGTTCTAAAAGCAACATGGTGAAAGGAATTCATCAACCATAATCAGTTTCATTTACCTATTACTAAGGTAAAGACTATTCTCAAGGAGGGGCAAGTGATAGAGCCCATACCTTTCCACAACATACATAGCCAGGAAGCACCAGTCTTTTTTATGGAATGTACCTAGGAAACACATTCTAGAAGGGGGAGTAATGATCAATGTAGAGGAAACTAATATTGGTCATAGTTTTCACAACTGAATTGTTTATCTTAAGACCTTATGGACATTTTTAGGGGGTCCATGTAGGAGATAAAGGGTGGGAAGTTGTTAAAAGTAGGGGGATGGAGAGAGATAAGGCAATAAGAAAATTTTCAGTTTTAGGGTCAGTTGGAGGGATTGGGTGGGAGAGAAGAAACACCATCTTGTTAATTTCTCTCATATTCCATTATTCTTCCTCATCATCATCATCTTCTTCTATTCCTTCTTATTATGTTTCTTCTTCTTCCTCATCCTATAACTATAAGTCCTCACAGTTTCAATATATACAAAGTAGCATATTCCAAGTCTGGGGGTATGAGGGACCGATCAATAGATGATATGTTGGTCAAGGTTGGTGAGTTGTTCATGCCCATTGAATTTGATTTTTGATATGGATTGTTATAAGTATTTTCCTATTATTCTTGGTAGGATATTTTTAACAAATGGAGGGGTAGTGATATATATTCCTAAGGGGAATCTGGTTTTCAATTTTTGTGATGACAATGTAAATTCTGACATCAAAAAAACTAAGAAACCCACACTTAATGAAGGTTGTTTTGGAGTTGATTTAGTTGAGAAATTATTTTTAAAGGACATTGAGAAAATTTATTCTAAACATGAAAGAATTGGTGAGTTTGAGAGTGGAAATCATCCCATGTGCATTAAAAAACAAACTATTGTTCACTATTAATTTCATTCTCTCTTGAAAACAACACACCTACTGTAAAAAATGGGGAAAATAATGAATTTAAACCAGTTTTTTAGAGGTTCACATCATTTGAGTAGGATGAGGACCTCAGATTTTTTCACAAGGGATAAAATAGATTTCATCAAATGGGAGATTTATCCACGGCTTGATTTCAATCTATTTTGAAATAACTTTTTTGGAATAATGTGATGGTGACAATAATATTTCCATTTGTTCTTGAGTGTTGTGACACCACTAAGGTGGTGGAGGGTAGTGAGAATAGTTCTTCCCCTTTAGGTGATTTTATAAGATGTTTTCATAGGATTTATGTTTGGAATGTGTTATTTTATCTATGAAAATAGATTGGAATTATAGTTTGATTCATACTATCATGGGGGTTTTTGAAAAAATTGGATAAATGTTGGAGTCATGTTCTTCTTAAAATCTATTTTTGAAGTTTGATCATCAAATGGAAAGGAAAGTACGACAATTGAATCATTCATCCACACTGAATATGGTTAGATCCTAAAGGAGGAAAATTTGAATAGAGACTTTAAATACAGTTCTTTATGCACTACTAGAATATTAATTATTTTCAATGAGGCAATTTTCCCATCAAAAATTCTATTTAACATGAATCTATTTGTGACAGATGGTGTCACACCTGGACTTTACACTGTGTCATGTTTCAAATTTTTATTTTCATCTTATAATTTTTATCTCCTTCTAATTATTATTATTCTTTGGATATGAAATATGGGCCGAGACCGACTAGGATTTTTCTCTGATAAATGAGCGTTTTGGACTTGGCAACATTTCAGCGCGCCACTGTCGAAGATGTGCGGCCTCGCCTAGGTCACCGCACGACCTCGCTCGGTTCCCCACTCGCCTACCCGATGTGAAACTAATTAAATAAAAAAATAATGATAAATGAATAAAATTAAATGATTTTTTTTGGGGCTTGTCATTATGCGACGCACGGGTGAAGCATAATTGCGAAGCCGTGAGGCTTCGCCAGGGCCGTCGTATGACCTTACTCGATGGTCAACAAATTAAATAAATGAACTAATAATAATAACGAAATAAAAATCATGTGTGAAAAAAATGATAGAAATGTGATGATGTAATAAACTGTGTTTTAATGATAATAATATTATTATTTTCATGGTTTTAGTTAAACAATATTAATAATAATAATAATATTTTTATTATTGGTTTTATTTTTGGATTTTCTTTTCACTTTATCTTTATTTTTATTTTTATTTTTATTTTCCTTCTTTTTTTTAGGGTTTGCGGACCCTTCCCCTTACCCCTATTCCATTCACGCTCAGTCCGCCGCACCCCCCCATTTCTTCTTTCCTTCTTTTTCATCGTTGCACCTCCCCCCATGGAGCCCTGTGCATCGCGCTACACCCCATCGATCCGTCGCACCTCCACCATACCGGTACGCCCTTCTCCAGCGTGCAGCTCTTCCCCGGCATGCCCCCGTCGCGCCACCCTTAGAGCCAGTCGGTGGACCACCCTCCCTCTCTCGGCCAGCCTTCAAACCAACCGCGCCTCCCTCCTCTCGGCGATCAGCCCCGGCGAAACCTACATGCCGCCCCGAACACACCCCAGCCGGGCTCCTGTAGTGTTTTCGGCCTCCCCACTCCCATCTGAACTTCCTCCCTTGAACACCTGCTGCGTCGCCCCTACCTCCCCAACTGGCGCAACTTTCGGCACCTTCCTTCCTTCCAGCGAAGCATCGATGGCTGCCCACAAGGTGATTATCTCCTATCTGCTAGGATTTTACAGCATATATTCTGGTGTTTTTGGGATTGAAATTGATTTATTTTGGGTTTGAATTATTTTTTTAGGGTCTATTTTGGTTTGTTTGAGTTTCAGTTGGTGTGCGATGATCCTTACGCACCATATTTGTGAAGCCTACCACACCGAGGTAGGTGGCTCTGCACTTGAGTATTTCTTGATAAATTCATTTTCTTATTGAATTAACTTAGCATGCTTATTAATTAGTTAGTGTGGTACGAATTTTATTTTACCTAAGCTTTAGTGTGATTTGACGTGTCTAGTAGTGTGTTTTATGATATGAGTATGTTTTTTTGAAATCAATGTCGAACTGATTATTAGTTTTTTTAAAGATAATTTTATAGTTATTTTGTTAGGGCGTGAAGAGGGTGCGTTTTTCGTTTCAGTATTGCGTCTATTTGAGTTTAGTTGGAAATGACATTTGAAATAGTTTTTGGTGTTTAATGTCATTCGGAATATCTTGAAATTGTTTGGAAAATGTTTCTGGCAATTTTTTTAATTATAGAAATGGACTTTTAACTATGAGGATGGTTTTAAAGTGGTGCCTTGATATGAAATTGAGTGAGTTTTTGTGTAAATTTCATAGTGTTAATTTGCATGTGTTTCATAAATGGTTTTATTGATTTATTCAATTGCGTGTGTGGTGCGAAAGTGGTCTTCAAAAAGATTAAGTCTGTGTTTGATATTTAAAGTGTCTTTTCCTACGTGAAATTGAGTGTCATTGGGGCGAGGTCTGGTTTTGCATCTTGGGAATGTTTTATTATGTTTTTATTGATTTATTAAATTATCTTGTAGTGCGTTGGTCGTCGCATGGTGAGTTCGTGTGGTTGGAAACAAGCGCCTACTTGTATATACATGGGTAGGCATGTATATATATACATATCCTCCTTGCGCATGTTCCCTCATGGCGTGGGGAATATGTGCCTGGATCAAAGGATATATATATATATATGAAAATGTATATGTGTGTAGGCGAAGTGGTCTCGGGCTGCCGTCGTCAAGAGCTGTGTGTCTTGAGGTAGGTCCCCTATGCCCTAATCTTTAATTATAATTTCCATTTTTTCTTGTTGTTCTTTAAATGCGTCTTCTTCTTTTATATGAGATGCACAAGCTATATATATGTGTGTATATAAATATATGGTCATGGTTCTTTAAAATTGGTTTCCTCAATGATTTTAGTGTGTAATAATTATTTCCAAGGTTTTTTTATTTAAACATGTTATGTAGCTTGATTTTAAATATATAGTACCTTGGTTGTTTAATTGAACTTTCAAATGGTTTTGGAAACTTAAGGGTTGGGTGATTATGTGTTCAAAATGAAAAATGTTTATTTTGATTAATTAATCCCGCTTGGCACTTTGAGAATGGTTTGCGAAAGTGAAACAAAACCCCTCTTAATGCATGCCCTGTTGTTGTAGAAACATGATGTGTATGTTAAGTGTGTGATTTGTGATATGTGCCTAATAAAGAGGCTTATGCGATGTTATGTGACATAAAAAGGGGGATAGGCTTAAGGAGGGAGAAAGGTGGTGAGAGGTAAAATGGACTTTGGATAAGAAAGTGTTATGTCCTTTATATGTTTTTGATAAAACCTCACCACCCTTGGAAATAGAGCACATGGGAAACCTTGGGTACCTAGGTGGGCGACCAGAACTAGTACGTTAGATGACACGGCATGGGTTTGTCCCGGTTTGTCTAGCAGGATTGACGCAACAACAACACTAACTAAACATATGAATTTCTGAGGGTCGTGGCCTCCTAAGCCACGTTTTTTGAGGGTCGTGGCCTTCTAAGCCACGTTTTTTGAGGGTCGTGGTCTTCTAAGCCACGTTTCACCGAGGTACGAGGTCTCTAAGTTCCCACTTGTTCTAGATACCTTTAGGGATTACCCATGGTGCTCATTTGTGACATACTGCTAGTGATGTAACTATCTTTTCAGTTGTTTGATACTTACTGTCTCATTGTGAAAAACCCCGTTTCCAACTAAACTGCTTTCTTGCAGTTTTAAAAGGTGAATGCACTCTTGTAATCGACTTTGAAAATATTGTGGAATAAAAAAATGATTTTCATAAAAATGTCAACTTGTGATTTGGATTTGAAGAGAAAAAAAAACATTATTTTATTATGTCTTATTTTCAAACTAGCATAATTAGATCTCTTTTAAAGGTAAGGTCATAGGGCGTGGTTATTTCTTGGCTTTCCTACTGAGCATCTCGGTGCTCACGCCTACTTTAATTTTCAGTTTTAGGTTATAGACTTGGATCTCTCTTCGAGCGAGCGTGGTTATAAGTTTGGTGGTGACCCATGGGGTCTCTTGGAGGTATGTTTAGTTTCCTATCTTTATTTTATTTCCCGCTGTTAGTGTTTACATGTTTTGTTCTGTTTATTTCTGTTTATCTGCCTTTTTATTTTCTATGCTAAATCGTTCCCAACTACATGTTTTGATGCCCGACACTAGTTGCTAGCCCGTGGGGATTGGGGACGCCCTTCGGGCCATGTCGCGGATCGGGTCAGGCGCCGGGTCGGATGGCGACCCGGCCTGGTTCGTGACAAAATGGTATTAGAGGGCAAGGTTTTCTCTCTTGGGTCATTTTCTTTTGATATAGAGTCAGAGTAGACCAAAATTAAGGTTGTCGGAACTCGACGTTCTAACTACGAGCAATGTGTCTGGCCAGCACACCTCGTGGTGGGACTCAAGTTACCAACATATGTTGAGGTTTGTCTGAGTTTTTGGTCCTTGCGGAAAATCTTGTCTAAGGGAAACGAAAAGGGGTTAGGTCAGTGGTCCTAGTGATCTCGCAGGGTCTGGAAAGCCATGCGGAGATAGGGATGCTGTTCTGGAATACCCTCCATGGCAGTGGTGTGATTGGCGTATGGCCGCCAACCATATGTTCCAGTCACCCGCTGACACAAGTTTCTCTCACGTCATTTCTTGTCTCTTTGTTTTGGATTCGTGGGAATTTGGTTTTTAAGTAAACATGTTTTGGTCTTGGAAAATGTTTTCAAATGAAACGCTTTAAAAAGAAAATGAGGTATGAGGTTTGAAAGCTATGGGTTGAATGTTTTGGTTTTGAAAAAAGTTGAATGGTCTGGTTTTGATCCTTGGTGTTCTCATGGCCAACCACATGCATGAGTGTATATGGAAAGAGAAAGGGTTAATGGCACGAGAGGATGAGTGCCTGGATGACATGAGGTGGGTGCCGGTGCGGCATGGGAACATGCATGTGCGAGGCTCATGGGACGCCATTGGTGTTTGTGTAACCCACTAGGTTTTCTTATTTTCAAAATGTTCTGTTAAAGGTAAGAAATTTGGTGTTTTAGTAAACAGTGTTTGTGTGGCGTGTCCTTGTGTTTTGAAAATGTCGGATGTGAGGCGTTTTGAGCCGAGGACTTTTTCGGAATGGTTGTGTCCTGAGTTTGAATTCTTATTTGTAAGTTGGTATGCAAGCGTGTATCTAGTTAATTCTTTTGAAAAGTACCTCGGGGATCCATTGTAGTGGTTTCCCCTGCACGTGTGGTGTTCGCTTGTGGTATGTCCTGACCATTGGACCAGTTCGGTTGGGTCCATGGATTTATTTCTTGGCTAGTGCACACCCAAAATAAAGAGTAATGTGAGAATGACGTGCAACCACAGATGGTTCGCCGTTGGCCGACCCTCCAGTTGACAAAAGTAAGGACTCTTCCTTTTTTTGTGACAATGCTAAGTCTATTCATTTTTCCTTCAGTTAAGCGGATCCTCTCGGTGCGGAATGAAAGATGAGAGGGGAGCTAAAGGGATTTTTGGTCTTTTTGAGTTTTCTGAATCGTCGGGTATGAAGTTGACATTGTTGTGTCTAAAGGTCCCCCTGGAAGCGGTGAAAGAAATTCCAGTGGGAAGAGCTGAAGGCGGTTTGGAATTATTAGTGTTGACTAGTGTTCGGAAGGGCTTTGTAGTACTTTCATCAGATGCAAGGGTCATGTTTGGTGATGTCCTGCAGCATGAGGTCCCTTTGGAAGTCAACGGTTGTTTGGAAGTGGTAAAGGAGACTCAAGTGGGGAAAAGGTGGAAGAAACTCAAAGTTGTTGGTGCGGTCTATCGTTCTAAATGACCTCTGGTCTTTGGTTAGTTTCGTTTAAGGAATGGTTCGTGTTAGGCTACTAGTTTGGCAGGACCAGTCGTATGAGGCTGCTACGGTCGTTCGCAGGAATCACGTGTTGTTCAAGACACAGTTTAAAGACTTTCTCAGTGTAAAGTTCCTCTCAACAGAAACGGTCAGGTTTAGGTGACGATTGGTGGTGTCGTGTTCTCATTCAGCGTGATAAAGGGTGATGCGCATGCACCATTTCAACTCTGGTGTTGGTGAATGTTCCGCATATGATCAGTCAGATGCTGTAATGTGTTGTGTTTGATGGTGTTGCCTTAGGATCAATATGATTGCGTGTGGCTCCAAAATGAGAAGCTCCGCTCGGGAGTCTTAAATGCCTGGCTGTGAGGAAGAAGATGCTTCAAATATCAGGGCTCCAGCCATAGGCCTCGGAGTGAAGCTGGCGCATGGTCAGGAACCCCCGGGAGTGTATGGGACCCCAACTTTATTTCTGTCATCAGTGTTAAAAGTATAGACGGTTTAAATGGTTTCTATGGTTGTTACGCTCCTAATGAGTCGTCTGGTTGCGTATGGTTTCCGTGCCTATGCAGAGGCATGTCCACCTCAATGCCTTAAAGTCTTGGGGTTTCGTCCCACTGGATGCAATCACTTTAGTGGTCCTTATGGGAGTCTGTTGGGTAAATAATTCTCAATTTTGAAAGATACTCATCATGGTATTTGGGGATGTTGGTTTGTCTCCGGCCGTGTTTTTGACGCCCGGTAGTTAGGGCCGACCCTCCCCGTCCCTGGTGGTGGGGTTCTTGGTCCCTGTCGGAAAAATTTCTAAAGTTATGTATCCTTGTTAGTTCTAATAGCGGCGAGACCCACGATGAGTCTCGCACAAAGGTCTCTGGAATAAATCGGTGTTGGCCTTTCCTTAATGGTGGGAAGTCCGACAGGACCTCCCCATGTTGGTTTTCTACTCTCGCCATGGGCGTTGGTAGGTTCTTAATGGTGGGGAGACCCACATTGGGTCTCACACGAATATCTATAGAATGAATCAGTGCTGGAATTTTCTTTAATGGTGGGGAGTCCGCTCGAACTTATCCGTGTCGGTTTTCCAGTCTCTTCTTGGGCGTTAGTAGGTTCATAATGGTGGGGAGCCTCTCGGGCTTCCCCACGTTGACCTTTTGGTTCTGTTTCTAAAGATGACTTGGTGAGAAGTGATAAGAATGTTCCGTGGATGTGGTTTGACCATATTTGTTTATTTTAGCCATGTGGTGTGGTTTCAGTTTCAGAGTGCCTGAGGCGTTTCAGCTTGTGAAGTTGGTTCTTGTGGGTTCAAGAGTTCATTTTCTAAAACAATCAGTTCGAGGCGTTCTAGCTATTTGGGGTGGGTGACACATATCAGAAAGTCTTTTTACGCGTTTCTTGATGTTGTCTTTGAGTCACCTTTTTTGAGAACGATGCTTTTGCCTCTCTTCGCTTGATGTTTTTGGGGATCCCCTTTGAACCTTAAGTGAGTGTGGTTTTCTACTTGGGGGTTTGGTTTTAGTTTGTGGCTTTTCGGGGACAGAAAGCTTTATGGTGGGGAGAATTGTCACACATGGACTTTACACTATGTCATGTTTCAAATTTTTATTTTCATCTTATAATTTTTATCTCCTTCTTATTATTATTATTCTTTTGATATGAAATATGGGCCAAGACCAACTGGGATTTTTCTATGATAAATGAGCGTTTTGGGCTTGGCAACGTTTCAGCGCGCCACTTTCGAAGATGTGCGGCCTCGCCTAGGTCACCGCACAACCTCGCTCGGTTCCCCACTCGCCTGCCCGATGTGAAACTAATTAAATAAAAATAATAATTATAAATGAATAAAATTAAATGAGTTTTTTTGGGGCTTGTCATTATGCGACGCATGGGCGAAGCATAATTGCGAAGCCGTGAGGCTTCTCCAAGGCTGTCGTATGACCTTACTCGATGGTCAACAAATTAAATAAATGAACTAATAATAATAACGAAATAAAAATCATGTGTGAAAAAAATGATAGAAATGCGATGATGTAATAAACTGTGTTTTAATGATAATAATAATATTATTTTCATGGTTTTAGTTAAACAATATTAATCATATTATTATTATTATTATTATTGGTTTTAGTTTTGGATTTTCTTTTCACTTTATCTTTATTTTTATTTTTATTTTTCTTTTCCTTATTATTTTTTTAGGGTTTGCGGACCCTTCCCCTTACCCCTATTCCCTTCACGCTCGGTCCGCCGCACCCCCCCATTTCTTCTTTCCTTCTTTTTCATCATTGAACCTCCCCCCATGGAGCCCTGTGCATCGCGCTACACCCCATCAATCCATCGCGCCTCCACCGTACCGGCACGCCCTTCTCCAGAACGCAGCTCTTCCCCGGCATTCCCCCATCGCGCCACCCTTAGGGCCAGTCAGCGGACCACCCTCCCTCTCTCGGCCAGCCTTCAAACCAACCGAGCCTCCCTCCTCTCAGCGAGCAGCCCCGGCGAAACCTGCACGCCACCCTGAACACACCCCGGTCGGGCTCCTGTACTGTTGTCGGCCTCCCCACTCCCATTTGAACTTCCTCCCTTGAACACCTACTGCGTCACCCCTACCTCCCCAACTGGCGCAACTTCCGGCACCTTCCTTCCTTCCGGTGAAGCATCGATGGCTTCCCTCAAGGTGATTATCTCCTATCTGCTAGGATTTTACAGCATATATTCTGGTGTTTTTGGGTTTGAAATTGATTTATTTTGGGTTTGAATTATTGTTTTAGGGTCAATTTTTGTTTTTTTGAGTTGCGGTTGGTGTGCGATGATCCTTGCGCACCATATTTGTGAAGCCTACCACACCGAGGTAGGTGGCTCCGCGCTTGAGTATTTTTTGATAAATTCATTTGCTTATTGAATTAACTTAGCATGTTTATTAATTAGTTAGTGTGGTACGAATTTTATTTAACCTAAGGTTTAGTGTGTTTTGACGTGTCTAGTAGTGTGTTTCATGATATGAGTATGTTTTTTTGAAATCAATGTCAAACTGATTATTAGTTTTTTTTGAAGATAATTGTATAGTTATTTTGTTAGGGTGTGCAGAGGGTGCAGTTTTCGTTTAAGTATTGCGTCTATTTGCGTTTAGTTGGAAATGACATTTGAAATAGTTTTTGGTGTTTAATGTCATGCGTCATATCTTGAAATTGTTTGGAAAATTTTTATGGAAATTTTTTTAATTATAGAAATGGACTTTTAACTATGCAGATGGTTTTAAAGTGGTGCCTTGATATGAAATTGAGTGAGTTTTGGTGTAAATTTCATAGTGTTAATTTGCATGTGTTTCATAAATGGTTTTATTGATTTATTCAATTGCGTGTGTGGTGCGAAAGTGGTCTTCAAAAATATTAAGTCTATGTTTGATATTTAAAGTGGCTTTTCCTACGTGAAATTGAGTGTCATTGGGGAGAGGTCTGGTTTTGCATCTTGGGAATGTTTTATCATGTTTTGATCGATTTATTAAATTATCTTGTAGTGCGTTGGTCGTCGCATGGTGAGTTCGTGTGGTTGGCAACAAGTGCCTACATGTATATACATGGGTAGGCATGTATATATATACATATCCTCCTTGCGCATGTTCCCTCATGGCGTGGGGAATATGTGCCTGGATCAAAGGATATATATATATATGAAAATGTATATGTGTGTAGGCGAAGCGGTCTCGGGCTGCCATCGTCAAGAGCTGCGTGTCTTGAGGTAGGTCCCCTATGACCTAATCTTTAATTAGAATTTCCATTTTTTCTTGGTGTTCTTTAAATGCATCTTCTGCTTTTATATGATATGCACAAGCTATATATATGTGTGTATATACATAAATGGTCATGGTTCTTTAAAAGTGGTTTCCTCAATGATTTTAGTGTGTAATAAGTATTTCCAATGTTTTTTTATTTAAACATGTTTTCTAGCTTGCTTTTAAATATATAGTACCTTGGTTGTTTAATTGAACTTTCAAATGGTTTTGGAAACTTAATGGTTGGGTGATTATGTGTTCAAAATGAAAAATGATTATTTTGATTAATTAAGCCCACTTGGCACTTTGAGAATGGTTTGTGAAAGTGAAACAAAACCCCTCTCAATGCATGCCCCGTTGTTGTAGAAACATGATGTGTGTGTTAAGTGTGTGATTTGGGATATGTGCCTAATAAAGAGGCTTATGCGATGTTATGTGACATAAAAAGGGGGATACGCTTAAGGAGGGAGAAAGGTGGTGAGAGGTAAAATGGACTTTGGATAAGAAAGTGTTATGTCCTTTATATGTTTTTGATAAAACCTCACCACCCTTTGAAATAGAGCACATGGGAAACCTTGGGTACCTAGGTGGGCGACCAGGACTAGTACGTTAGATGACACGATAGGGGTTAGTCCCGGTTTGTCAAGCAGGATTGACGCAACAACAACACTAACTAAACATATGAATTTCTGAGGGTCGTGGCCTCCTAAGACACATTTTCTAAGGGTCGTGGCCTTCTAAGCCACGTTTTCTGAGGGTCGTGGTCTTCTAAGCCACGTTTCACCGAGGTACGAGGTATCTAGGTTCCAACTTGTTCTAGCTACCTTTAGGGATTACCCATGGTGCTAATTTGTGACATACTGCTAGTGATGTAACTATCTTTTCAGTTGTTTGATACTTACTGTCTCATTGTGAAAAACCCCATTTCAAACTAAACTACTTTCTTGCAGTTTTAAAAGGGTGAATGCACTCTTGGAATCGATTTTGAAAATATGGTGGAATAAAAAAAATGATTTTCATAAAAATGTCAACTTGTGATTTGGATTTGAAGAGAAAAAAAACATTATTTTATTATGTCTTATTTTCAAACTAGCATAATTGGATCTCTTTTAAAGGTAAGGGCATAGGGCGTGGTTATTTCTTGGCTTTCCTACTGAGCATCTCGGTGCTCACACCTACTTTACTTTTTAGTTTCAGGTTATAGAAATGGATCGCTCTTTGAGTGAGCATGGTTATAAGTTTGGTGGTGACCCATGGGGTCTCTTGGAGGTATTTCTAGTTTCCTATCTTTGTTTTATTTCTCGCTGTTAGTGTTTACTTGTTTTGTTCTATTTATTTCTGTTTATCTGCCTTTTTATTTTCTAGGCTAAATCGTTCCCAACTACATGTTTTGATGCCCAGCACTAGTTGCCAGCCCGTGGGGATTGGGGACGCCCTTCGAGCCATGTCGCGGATCGGGTCAGGCACCGGGTCGGATGGCGACCCGGCCTGGTTCGTGACAGATGGTTTATTCTATCATAAATAAACATCACTTGCGACAGAATAAACCATCTGTCACAAATAATTTTGGCGGGACATCCCGCCGCCCAATATGAAAAGCTGTAGTGATGATCATTTGTGATGGACTACTATGTCCATCGTTAATATTCCTTAGCTGGTAAGTATTTGTGATGGAAATTATTTCTCACCGAAAATACTTTTGATGGAAAAACTATTTGTTTAGAATTAATTATGATGAAAATATTCCATCAAAATTAACGTTAGATTATAACCTCCCATGCACCCCTCTCATTTCTCTCCTCCTCTTCCTATCCGTATCCTGAACAACGTGTGCACCACCCACTCTGACCCTTTTAAGATCTACTCAGCTTAGATCTACTCCGATTTTTTACAGAACTACCTTTGAATCACCTTGGTACGGATTCCTCCTATATTTTTTTCATTATTTTTTAATTTTATTCATTTTATTATAGGATTTAGTTTTTTCAAACCATTGGTTTATAAATTTATCTGATTTTAATGTTGTATTTGATATTTTGGATTTGTATAAATTTATTTGTCCCTCTTTGCATATTAATCGAATCTGGATGTATTATTTCATTTTATTTTTAGGTATTTTTCTCAGTGTTTCATTTTTATATTTGCATGTATCCGATTTTATGTTGTATTTGATATTTAAGATTACTAAAAATTTATTATTCCCTATTTTCATATTAATCTGGTCTGCATGAGTTATTTCAATTGATTTGGATATATGTATATGTGTATCCTGTTTTCACATATATATTTATAAATATCTATATTTAAGTGTATATATATATAGACACATATTTATAAATAAATTAATTTATATATAATTATATAAATATGCATTCATAAATATATATATTTATAAAATAAATTTATAGTTATATAAATAAATAAATATATATATATGTAAAAATATATTTATATATAAAAATTTATTTATAATATATAAATATATATCTTTAAAATATTTATATAATTATAAATATATATTTATAAATATATTTAGATAATTATATATATAACAAAATTAAATTTAAAACTATTTCCTGAATATTAATTCAAGCGAGTTTGGGTAATATTTATAAAAAATATAGTTTTTTTACACTAAATTATTCCAAATAAAAAAATATTATAATTTTAAATTGTATCTTTTATTTTTATATCAAGTCAATTATATAGAAATTTAATTATGAAAAATATATTAGCAATGAATTTTTTTATCAGGTCAATTATATAAATGATAATTTTGATTTTAATCAATCCTTATCTTCCATGTCACCAAAATTAGGAAAACATTATTAATTAAAAATAATTAATAATTCAAAATTATTAATTTAAAATAAATATCAATTCAAAATAAATATAAATTCAAAAAAATTAACTCAAAATTATTTATTAATTATTTATTTAAATTATTAATTCAAGATAATCCAAATTATTTATAAATTATATATATATATATATTAACATTGGAATATGTATATATAAATGTTTCAAAAAAACTTTTAAGTTTTACCACACACACACACACAGAATATATATATGTTTATATTGATTTGATATAGGTATATTTATTTAAAAGAGTTAGAATATATTTAATGTATTTATATTAATTAAGAAAACATGATATATATATATATAGTAATTATTAAAAATGTAATAATAATTTAAATAATTAATAATAATTATTTCATAATTTATATTATTTAATAAATAATTAGTAAATATTATTAATAAATAGTAAATATTAGTCCCACTAACAAAATATAATTAATAATTTGAAAATTTGAGGAAATTGAGAAAATTTTTAAAAGAAAAAAATATGAAATAATAGTAATTATTAGAAATTAGTAATATTTATAATAAATTTAGTTAAAAATCTTAAATATTTTGTATTACATAACAAATAATTTTATCAAGTAGTAAAAATTTAAAAAATATATTTGTAAAAAATTCTAATTTTTTTTATCAAACCTTGCAACTATTAGAAATTCACAATAATTCATATAAATGTGGAATTAATTAAATTAATTTGTATTAATAATTTGTGTATATGTTGTAATATATATATATATATAATATTAATAAATGATTAAAAAAGATACCATCACGTGTGATGTTACCAAACACCCGATGCTCACAAATGTTATGTCACATCTAGGGTAAACCTAGCATCCACGATCTAATGGTGGTCAGGAATTTTTGATTCAATAAACCATTATAGAGATACTTCAAATTTTTTATAAAATTATAATAAAAATATTAAACAGTATTAACATCATGCGTGGTGTTACCAAACTCTCGGCACACAAAAATATTATGTTGCATCTAGGGTAAACCTCAAATCATGGACCTAACAGTGGTCTCAGATTTTTCATATGATACATAGTTTGAATGATATTTTAAATTTTTATAATAAATTATAATAAAAATATTAAAATAATTACCCTCACATGCAATGTAACCAAACACCTGATGCACAGAAATGTAATGTCATGTCCAGGGTAAACCCCACATCTTGGACCTAATGGTGGTCTTCGATTTTTATACGATTCACAATTTGGGTGATACTTAATTTTTTTATAAAAAAATATAATAAAAATATTATACAAATTACCCTCACGTGCCATGTAACCAAAAAACCAACACACACAAATATTATGTAACACATAGGGTAAATCCAGCATCCCCTATTAAGCAGTGGCCTCATATTTTTAATATGATACACCGTTAGGGTGACAATTCATTTTTTTGTAAAAAACTATAATAAATATATTAAATGAAATCACCATCGTGTGTGATGTTACTAAATTCTTAACGAGCATAAATATTATATCGTGCATAGGGAAAGCCCCACATCTCGAACCTAACGGTGGTATCATATTTCTCATATGAGACACCATTGAGGAGATATTCTATTATTTTCAAAAAAAATATAGCACATGTCTGATATAATATATTTATTATATTTATTATATCTATTTTGAGCCTCTATAGGCCTCGTAATCTAGTGCTAACCTAACACATTACTCAGATCATGTTCCATAAAATATTTCAAGGTGTTAAAATATAATAATAATTATTAATTAGTCAAAATAATCCATGACAATTATTCTTATTTCTATTGTTTTATTATATAACTATGAACTCATTAAGTAGAAAAAAAATTTATTACACGATCGTGATGGGATAAATGATCGTAAAAATCCCAATGGATCTTATATAAATCCTATCACATTAAAGGTGTTAACACATTTATATCATTTGAATCATTAAATTAATATTTTTTTTCTCAAGGAGAAATTATATTTATATGTTGAAAATGTGACCTTAGGATATTCAAAATGTTTGATAATGTCGAACTTCATCTATTGTGTTTTGGTTTTCAGAAAGATTATATTTTTTGGTATCAACATGGTGAACATAATTCAGTAGAAAATACAATTTTTTTGGTATCAAATATTTAATTTTATAATTTTTCACATGAGGGTGTTGGTCCATATATTTAGGAAACAACAAATCAGAATGATCTTCTAAATCTGGAATAAGAACATTATCAGTTTTACAATTCTTTGAAATTTACTGAGGAGGACTTATATTTGAGATGCTAGATGAAAAAACTTGAAGTTGTTAAATAATTTGTGGCTATTAAATGATATTTTTCAATGTTAAATAGTTGTTTCAATCAAATATTATTATTTTTTAAATTCTTGTTTCCTAATAAAAATGCATCACCTACAAGTTATTATGAAAGTAAGAGGTCATTCCATAATTTTATTCTTAGTTTTCAGAAGATTCATGCATATTTAATTGATTTCATATTATATTATATTGATTATAAATCCTTGGTTAATTTTTGAACATGTGGAGAATCATGGTATAAAGATACACAACATGGAATGTCTATATTTCCTATGAAATAGTTAAGGTATCTTCCAATTACACCCCATTTATAGAGTTTATTTATGTCTCATTACACAACTGTGTTGATGAAATGTTATAAATAAAATATTTCCATCAATAATAGTTTAAATCAACTATGTGATGATGATTCATGGAAACACATTGATCACATGGAACCTTATTTTTCTTTAGAACCTCATAATATAAATATGGGTATTTCTACTAATGGGTTTTTTCCATTTGGAGCTTACGACAGTCAATATTATTATTTTCCTATTTTCATTACTCTATACAACTTAACTACTTGGATATTGATGAAGGAACCATATATATATATTTGGTGCTCTTAATTCTAGGACATCCAAAGAAGAATATTTTTGTTTATTTTAATCCACGAATTGATGAGTTAATTTTATTATGGAACAGTGGTGTGACTATATTTGAAATAGTTACATATCATAATTTTACATTGAAGGATGTGTTAATATGGTTGATCAGTGACTTCTTAGCTTATGGTATGTTATCTGGATGGAGCACACATGTTCTAAAATAATGTCCATACCACATGGATTAGAATAAAGTATTTATTCCTGGTAGTGATATAAAGAATACTTTTTTGACTACCATCGGTAATTTCTTCCTACGGATCACCCTTTTCAGAAGAAGAAAAATAATTTTACAAAAGGTTGAATTTAAAGAGATGAACCTTCAACAATGAAATCATGTAAAATCTACCATCTCTACATTATCTCATGTTACATCAGGACTAACCATTAATGAACAAAAAATAAATGGTTTTGGGAATAATCATATTTGGATAAAGTGGATTATTATTTGGGACCTTTCATATTGGTCTGATTTATTATTTCATCACATGTTATATTTAATGAAATTTGAGAATCATTTTTTAATAACATATTTTATACCATGTTGGACACACCTAGTAAGACCAAAGATAATATAAATTAATGGTTAAATCATTCCGATATTTGCAGATGCCCTGAACTTGAATTATTTGAAGATTAAAGATCACACAATTTAATGAAGCCAAAAGAAGCTTACACATTTGTTAAAGAAATTTATTTACTATTTTTTCTATAGATTTAATATTTGAGGTTATGAGATGACTATGATTATAAATTATCTTGCTACATTAGAAATGGCCATATTACCAGTTTAAAAAGTCATGACTGCCATGTCATAATGGAAATATTACTATATGTTGTTCTTAGAGGGTTATTGAATTATTCAATATGGGATGTGTTGAAAAAAATATCATATTTCTTATGAGATATTTTTTTGGAAGCATAGAATTATGATGCATTGAGTATGCTGCAAAAGGATGTGGGTTTAATTTTATGTAAATTAGATAAAATATTCCCTCTATAATTATTTGACTCAATGGAACATTTAATATTTCATATTTTGTATAATATAAAATGTGGATTCCTAGTACAATTCTAATGGATATACCTGTTTGAGAGATATATCTACAAATTAATGAATAAATTACGTTACAAAGAATCGGTTGAAGGGTCAATTACATAAGCATACTTGAATTAGAAAATTTACAATTTCTACTCTTATTATTATCAATTGGAATATCCTTCAAAATATTATCAGATGGTTCACAATGAGAAAAATGTTGATGATGCCATAGACCATCATTTGTTAGTTTTTAATCAGCCTGAGCTTGGTTTTGGTGGTTATTATGAGCTATGAATTTCAGATGAATAACTCCATAGAGCTCATATATATGTTCTTTTGAATTGTGAATAAATGGAATGATTTTTTCTATAAGTAATATTTTTTATTGTTTTTCTAAATATATATAAAATATACCTTTAATTACATTATTTTCTTCTTTATGCTATATGATGAACATATCAAAAGAAATTTATAAAAATTACATCTTCCGATCATGATGAAAGTCATCAATTTTTTTTCATATTGGTTTAAAAGACTAGTATATTTAGTTTATTTTGATGGAACAATAAATATAGTTTTCAATGATATCTATTATTAATAATTTTTATTGTTTTCAGGAAACACAACATGAAAATAAAATTTATATTTGATTATTTGTGTGCAAAAACCTTTCATCCAAACTGGTAAAATCATATAATTGGCATATGGTTAATGGATTTCGATTCCCTACACACATATATAGTGGCTCAATGAAATCAATGGATAATTGAGTTTGTTTGATATAATATCATCACAAATAAAGTTCAGTTGACTTTCATGTTATGCTAGATGAAATAATTGAGATGTGTTATCTGAGACCAAATTATGTAATAATGTTTAAATGTCATCGGCTTGATACTGATTCAGGGTTGTGAGTTCATCCATGACATGGAGTTTTTGACATTAAATATAATAGTCTTCTTGCATCAAATGAATAATTTATATTGGCACATCAAGAACATCATGTTTATTATGAAAATTACTGTTATATTTTGAGAGATTTTAATGACTGGTAGAGTGATAAAAATTAAATCCCATGACAATTATTTTATTGAAAATTAAAATGGGGTTTTGGAAGTGAAACATATTCAAAATTTTGAAGAAACATCCCAAAAAATATCTCTTAGCTGACGAGATATAAATATTATTGATGAAACCCTCCCATTTAAGGGAAGATGATATAGATAATGTTAATGAACTATAAAGAGATTTTGAAACACAAATTCATATGGAAGTTGATGATTCTGAAGATAAAGATTAATACATTGTTCTCGATTAAAATGAACAAGAAGATGACGATTGATGTTTTATACTCAGGTATTAATTAATTTTTTATATTTTAAATTTCTTTTAGAAATTATTTATAGGTAATATTGTTTTTTCAGATGGCTGGACCTGATGGTTTATTCTATTCCTTCACTGATACTAGTAATTATTAGTTTTTTTTATATTTTATATTTTTATTAACAATTATTGACAAGTAAGAATATTATATTATGCATTATATTTATTAGTTTTTTAGATTTGATTTATATATTAATAAATATTTATAGGATACATTATTACATTTTGATATTTATTTATAGGTAATTATTATATTCTAATATTTATTAGTTTTTTATATTTGATATGTGTATTAAAAATTTGTTACATGTAAGATTATTATATTCTGGTATTTTTTTATATTTTATATTTGTATTAAAAATTTCTTACAAGTAAGAATATTTGTTTTATATGGTTGGAGATGCTCATGATGAACTATTTTTTTCTCCCATATATGCCAAACTTCTTACTAATGAGCATGATTCATTTGATCCACATGATGCTTCACCTATTAAGAGGGGGTGTGATCTTAGTTGATTGATGATTTCAGATCCTATTACAGAGAGATGACCACCTATTGATTTTGATCCTAATTTAAGGAGGTATATTTAATTATTTAATATATTTATTTTATATTAAATTTGTGTATTAATTTTGGTAATAATTTTATGATTATTTGTTTTTATTTGGGATGTTTTTCACATTTAGAAATTTGATAGGCTGATGTGATTATTAGGATTTATTTTTCAGAGCCATGGGTGTTATGGGACTTAGTTCTAATCTTTGTGCGACACTAGATGTTCAACCAATGAATTGTAAATTATTAAATAATATATACTTTAAAAAATTTATTTAATTACCATGAAATTGTTTTTAATTGTCTTGTAGAATTTATTTTCTCCAATTCTTGATAGCCTGAGAGACCCTATCCTAGAGGCATTGAGGATTTGTATACATGATCGCTTTAGTCAGTTTCAACACAACCTTAGAATGTAAGTTTTGGATAAAGATTCTTCTACTATTTTCAATCAGTCTTGCATCTCCCATCAACTTAACTATATCTCAGATCAGGTATGAGATAGACTATACTCTTACTAGCTATGAGAGACTTTTAGAAGGAGGTCATCACCTGGACATCAGAGCCGAGGGAGGCAGGAGGTCACATATAGAGCTGGAATTTATACATTTGGCATAAATCGATGAAAAATGGTAAGTGATATTATTTATTAATGTATATATACTTTAACTGTAACATGTTTTTTGTATTAGACAAGAAGTTATTGAACCATCTATTATGGAGTTTAATGTTTATAATAATATATATACTTATACCCAAACATGAGAAGTTGGAGGCGAACAACATCACCATATTGTAGTTATTAATTTATTTAAAAACATTATGAATATTAATTTTATTCCTATTGTGATTTGGAATTATATTTGAAGTAAACGTATGTGGTTATGACTTCTCATTCATATAATAGTCAAGCAGAGAGTGAACAAGATTCCATTGGTGATTCAGGTTTTGATGAGGGTTCCTGGATACCGATGAATTTTCATGGTGTCGAGAAAGCCTAGTTGATTGGTATTAGTTCTCGACTAACACATATGAGTTATTATGGTACTTCTACAATGTCATCGGTGAGCTCTAAGAGAGCTTGTGGGGAGTCATTGTCAATGCTGTTGTCTATTGCACAGTATGAGGAGAGGATGAGAGCTCAATATGTGATGATATAACAGATGTAGAAAGAGAGAGAGGAGGAGCATGATCAATAGTTTTAGAGGGATGAATAGATGTTGAAGTATATGTGATGACTTGAATGTGGTATTGGAATGGAGTTTCCTCCCCCAGATCCTTTGAGTGATCCTCCTCCACCTGATGTTGGTTGACGATTTGTGAATTTTATGACTATTTTGTAATTTGGGATGAAAAAGATATTATCTTTGAAATGGTGTATTACTTTAATGTTTGTTTTAATTGTTTTAATCATTTTTAATCATTTCAATTATATTTAGTTTCTTAATTATTTATATTTATTTTTTAATTTTTTATTTATTTGTAATTTTTTTAGTTTTTTAATTATTTTTAATTTTGAAATAATTTTTAATTATTTTTAAATTTTTTATCTGTTAGTACTTTTTTTAATATTTTTAATTTTATTAATTTTATTATTTTTTAAAATATTTTTAATTGTATTTAATTTTTTTAATAAAATTTAAATTTTTTATATTATTTTTAATTATTTTAATTTTTTGTATTTTATTTTTTTAAAAAAATAATAGCATTTCCACTGAATGAACTTTACGTCATAAATACAATTAATTTTAATGGTCCATCACAATTGTCTTCTAAAACAATTATAAACACCATTTGTGACAGGTGACTTACCCATCACAATTAATTTTTATTCATGATAGACCATCACAAATAATTTCATTTGTGATAGTCTATCGCAAAAAAATTCATTTGTGAAAAACCTTCACAAATAATTCCATTTGTGGTGTTGTTTATTGTAATGATGCATTACCGACAAACTTCCATTACAAATGACCTTTTTCAATGAGATCCCATCACTAATGAATCATTGCAAATAAAAAAAATATCTATTAGTGATGGGAGTCAACCTACACATTCAATAGAATAATTTTTTTTCTTTCTTACTTTTACTTTACTATTTTTTATTTGAAATAATAGTATGACTGTAAATACTTGACCCCAGTTTCCCGGAGCCAGTACCTTATTAAATTACGTTGGCATGATTACAAGAAAGTATTATCCAAACTGAATGAATAGTTTAGTATATTTCGAAATAAGATACATATATAATTTAAACATTACATCTTGAAAGAAAAAACAACACTAATTTATTCCATTAAAAAATCCCATGCCTCCTAGATTTTTCCTGCAAGTTACTCATAACTTGCTTCTTCATATCCTAGGAAAATGAAACATAAGAAAGGGGTGATCTCAAACACTTAGTAAGAGTACGAAATACAATGGAATATAACATAAACATAAACATTAGGTATGGTGAAGAATTGAGAACACATGCCTTTACAAATAATAAACTTGAACACATTATGGTAGGAATATGAGATGAGTAAATAATGCCATAATAAAACATAATCATGGGAATTCTAGTAATTAAATAACCACATGACCTTTAAATTAATAGATTCATAATGAAGTAAGTTCATATTTGGGACATTCTAAAACATACCTTCAATGCCTCATCCAAGATGTCTAAAATGATTAAGGCCTCAGCCAAAACCATATCTCAAAATGGGAAAGGCCGTGACAAAGTCCACGTCTATTTGTCTCATGAGACATACCGATGAATCTAGTGGATATAGAGGGCCCCACACATCACATAATAAGTCCAATTAATTCTTCATATTAGTGGGTATAAACATAAACAACATATACATTCATATTGAAACTCACATATGAAATGTAAATAACTTTCCCCGAACATTAAGCTTAAACACTAACCATTCAGTGTAAATTTAGTGAATGGTTTTATGATAGAACATCCAGAATCAAACTATTAATAAACCATCCAATTAAATATGTAAGATGAAATAATAAATTATTAATCACAATAATACATAATAATCATCAAGAGTGTTGAAATAGACGAAAATACTCTTATAAAATCATTAAGTAATTCTTGAGATAAATACTCTTTTATTTTGAAAAAAAAAAGAGTTTTTTTGGAAAAGAATTTGTTTAAAACCATAATTGAAGAAATATATTATTTTTATAATAAAATGAGTTATTTTATAAATATAATGGTTTCTAAAAATAAGTTATATAATTCCCTTGAAATTAGGTTAGAATATGAAAAATTCCCTTGATTCAGGATTTTATTTCAGAAATATTTTCGAACGTTCCTTTTAAAATGTGTAACTACCCATAAAATAAGGATAGATTATTTTTGGTAAAAATATATATATAACTCAAAATTTTTTTATTAGGATTGAATAATAATACATAATAATTTTATTGAGGTAATTAGACAATAAAAGTAACCCGAATGAAAATGGAGGTTCGGGTGGAGAACCCTTACCTTAAGTCTGAATGTGTTATGCTATTGAAATCAAGGTCCAAGAATATGAAATTATACATATTAATAACTAAATTAAGAACCTATTATACATTTATTTAGTTTATCATTATTTTATTATGTCCATTATGTCTTTATTTATTTGTTATAATATTGGATTCTGTCGTTCTGGAGTGTTCGTTTTCTTGATTTTTCATAATCGGTTAACTTGTTTTTATGTAATGGAGTTCATGTGGAAAAGGATGTAAGTCACCATAATTGAATTTAAATATAATTTATGAACATTAATAGGTTTTAATGGTCATTTATATCATTTTTTACATGTAATTAATAGGAATCATTAGATGAAATATTAATGACAATCACTTAGATTATTTAAGCGGTATTTTGATTATTAGGAACTAATTTGGTCATATGATTTAATATTATGTAAATATATTGGTTATTGAATATTAAATAGGTTATAATACATATATTATAGTATTTTTCAACAATAAAAATTGTTTCATGATCATTAATGAATTATAAATTTAAGAACAAAACTTTGTCATCCACAAAGGTTGTAAATTGGAACCTCACAGACGATGATATCATTTATAAAATAAAAGAGGGAGAGTAAGAATATTTTTGATGGTTATTACATTCACATGATATAATTCAGTTATATAGATGATATTTGAGTTACAATGGTCATTTAGATAGAGGATGTTAGGAGAATATAACAATAAAAATGAACTCAAAAGAAAAATGAAATAAATAAAATGTGAATTTACCGCTTGAATCAACCTCCTTGAGAATCTATTCAAGGGAAGGGGTTTTTGTATTTTGGAAATACCAAGAGATGATGGAAATTGGGATATACTAGGGAAGGGTATTTGGGTTGAACATTTAGGAGCTTCAAGTCTTATAATATTGGAGATAAATGGGAGTGATATGGGGTTTTTATAGTGGAGGAGAGGAGTGAATTTTGAATATATAACTCATTATTTTATTATTTACCTGAAGTCAACCAATAGTCTTGTTTCATGTGACCCCTAATAGTGATAAGTGAATTTTATTTTGAACCAAGTGTCCTTACATCACCCATGATTTCATAAATGTTTTATTTAACTGATAATTTGTATATACGGTATTTTACTGTATTCCATTATTCATCAAATATTCACGAATTTCAGAAAATACCAAAAATTCACCCTAACCATTTTTTGATGCATAGAATTCAAAATTAAACTTCCTTTTTTAAAAATAATTTTATAAATATGATTAATTTAATGTTTAAATAAAATCATAGTTTATTTGAAAAATCACAATTTTAAAACTACTATTCATTTTATATTATATTGAAAAATTAATCAAGATCTCATTATATTATAACCATAAAAAAATAAAATAATAATATTATTTACTATTCAGAAGGTTCATATTACTATTCATATTACTTTGCATAAGGGTATGTTACTCTTCACCAAAAATCAAGTTAGTTCTATCAGACTCCGAATGACTAATTGATCACAACTCTAGATTACCATTTTTTGAAATTAAAATCATAGTAGAGGCAAAGTTGTGTTTAAAAGATAGATTATAAAATGTGTTGTTTTGTAGGGACTCAGTGTTTCAGGCATTAGATATTTATTTTCAAAACCTTGGGGTGTTACATTCTCCCATCCATACAAAAGTTTCATCCTTGAAATTCACAGAATGTTACTTCACAAAAATATTTGGGTAGGTCTTCAACATAAGCTCCTTAGGCTCTCATGTTGTAGTACCCTCAATTTCGGGTACATAAACCCTTTCCACATTTTTTTAATTGGTGTGTTTTTAATTGGGTTTCAATAAAATAGAGAGTTTCCATAAAATATAGAGTTTCCATAAAATAGAGAGTTTCCATAAAATATAGAGTTTCCATAAAATAGAGAGTTTCCATAATATAGAGGGTTTCTATAAAGTTGGTTGTTACTATAAAGTGGGTTGTTTCCATAATGTGGGGTGTTTCCATAAAGTGGGATGTTTCCCTAAAAAATCTGTTTCCATAAAAAGGGTAATGGTGAAGGATGGGAGATTTTGAGGGTTTAATAAGGATTATTGGGACTAAAAGGAAGGTTACGCAATCCATACATGGTTGGCCCAAACCGTGTGGTCAAATCTTGCACAGAGGTCAAATCTAGATCCTATTTTCTAGGAGCTTACTCGTTTTTCTCTTTATATTTCGTTTTGGCTTCAAAACTCCCCTACTTATAGATTACTCTCCCTAGGAGGCTGGAGAACCCTCCCCACACAAGTTGGATCCAACCTAGAGCCTTTCCTTGGTGATTTTGAGTACGATTCTTGAGGTATGCCACCATTCTTTCCTGATTTGTCACGTTTTCGTAGATCATCTTAGATATACTTCTTTGATCTCCATTATTTCTCAGATCTAAACCTATATTGGGTAGATATAAATTTTTGGATTCCAAATAATTCAATTTTGATTCGTGATCTTGCAAGGATAAGAGATCTAGGGCTGCTCTTGGAGAATCAACCCACTTTCTTGTGCGTTCTTCGTCTGTTGTCAAAGGTTCATCAAAACCTTCAAGGTAGGAGGCTTGACTCTCATATCCACTTTCTAGAATTGATTGTCTTAGATTCAAATTGGTTTCTTGATTGTAAAATTCATGGAATAATATTCATTTGTGATGATTTATGGTTTTTGTGAAATTCCATGATCTTGGTGAATAGTTGTACAAAAGGGTGTTTTATTTAAAATGATGATTTTAAATTATGGATTTTTTAAAATTTCTAAATGGTTGATGAAAAAGGGGTTTTCAATAGAAATTGTTTTCAATAAAAATGGAGTTTTATTGAAATGGTTTGGAGTTGAAATGATTTGACATTGAATTTGTTTTGACAAAAATAGTTTTCAATAAAAAGGTGTATTTATTGAAAGTTTTATTTTGGATTGATCGTTGGGAATATGTGATGTGTGTTCATATTTCATATACGGGGCTTGGTTGAAATATGACCTTGTGCTCGGTGCCAAAGGATTAATTGCACATGGGAAATAATTACCTTGTGATGACATGGTAGATCGATGAGAAATCACTCATGAGTATGGAACTGTAAAAATGTAGCATGCAAGGTGGGTTTCATGGGTTTGGGGAATGGTTGGGTATACTGATACTGAGATATTGGGGAATGGTTGTAAATATTGTTTAGTTATTTTTCTGGAAAAATATCTTGTTGGTAAAATTGGTTTTAATTGCACTTGTATGATTTTGGTAATGAATGGTTTTGGAAACTTGTTTATACTTAGTTATAAACTGCTTTTGAGAAGTTGTTTTATATAAAACAAGTTATATAATTGTTTCTAACTCTTATATCCTAGTGGCGTGAGTAGGTAAGTCATTGGGGAAAACCTACTGAGTTTTATACTCACCCCTTCTTTGGCACTTCAGTGCATTTACATATGCTATCTTCTGGGATAAGGGAAAGGTAATGTTTCACACGTGTTTAACACTACCTCATGATGTTTGGGCTGTTCAGATATTGTGAAGCATGGAGCTTGTGGAGCATAGATTCTTTAGATCTTTGGAGAGTCTTGTGTAGTCTATCTGCTGTGTACTTTGATACTTGGTTATTCTTCTGTTATTGCTTATTTTTATGTGGTTTTGAGATACATGAAGTTATTGAGTTGTCTTTCATCCATTCATGCATCATATAGTGAATGTTTGGTTGTGGTTGGTCTGTTATTTGGTTTATTTCTTAAAGGGTAAATCGTCCCCCACTTGTATTTGAAACCCTTTGGCATTTATTTCCAGCCTTTGGCGTCTTGGGGATGTCACTTAAGGCTTAGTAATGACTCATTATATTCTCAAGAAAATGAGAATTGGTGGGTCATTACACATGTTGCCTCTTCGATTTTCTGATTTCTCTAAAGTATCCTTACCATACGAGTCGTCCGATTCCTCAACACTTGTTCTTTAGTGTCCAGAATCCAAATAGGATCTTCATAGTAAGATAGATCAGGTCCCAATTCTATACCTTTAGAAGTGAGGACATGCATTGGGTCTGCTATGTACTTTCTCAATAATGAGTCATGGAACACATTATGTACCTTGGACTGGCTAGGTGGCATAGCCAAACTATATTCAATAGATCCAATTCTCCCTCTAATTTCAAAATGCCCAATGTACGTAGGGATTAGTTTCCTTTTCTTCCCTAATTATATAACACCCTTCCATGGAGATACTTTCAAGAAATTATGATCACCCACTTGAAATTCCAGATCCTTCCATTAATTATTGACATAGCTCTTTTTTCTGTTTTATACTATTTTGATATGACCTTGAATAGTATTTACCTTCACTGTTGTTTCCTCCACAAGATCTGGGCCCACAATCTTCCTTTCTCCAACTTATTCCCAACAAGTTGGTGTACGGCATCTATTTCCATACAATTATTCATATAGTGCCATTTCAATACTTGAATGTAAATTTTATTGTAGAAAAACTCCACTAAAGGTAAGTATTGATCCCTCATAACTTGGAAGTAATGTGAACATGATCTCAACATGTCCTCCAAGGTTTGGATCATCCTCTCTGATTACCCATTACTTTGTGGGTGGTAAGCAGTACTGAATCAATGTTTGGAATCCAACGCTTTCTGAAGACTTTTCCAGAATTTTGATCTAAAGTTTGGTTCATGATAAAAAAAAATTGATAGAGGTCCTCTATGAAGTCTCACAACTTCATTGATATAAAGTCTTCCTAGGTGCTCTAGTGGAAAATCCTCCCTTATAGCAAGGAAATATGCAGATTTTGTAAGGCCATCTACTGTAACTATTGCATCATTCTTCCTTGGAATTTTGGGTAATATTGTGAAAAAATACATGGTGACATAATCCCATTTCCATATAAGAATAGGTATAGGTTGCATGAATTCTTTTGGGTGTTTCCTTTTGGCCTTCACTTGTTGATAGACCAAACATCTTGATACATAATCTGCAATTTCCACCTTCATGTTATCCCATTAGAAATGTTCCTTCAAATCTCTATACATCTTAGTGCTACCCAGATGTATAGAGAAATTTGAACTATGGGCATCATCCAATAACTCCCTTCATATCTCGAGTATAGCTGGAACACAAATCCTCTTCCCAAATTTCATAATTCCATCTTCACATACGAAGTCATCCAACTTCCCCTCTTTCACAACATTAATTTTCTTTTTGTAGGTTCTCATCATTAGGATGAGAACTTTAAATCTTTTCTAATAAATATGGTTGGGAAACAAAATTAAAAAGTAGTGATGTTTCATCTTCTATGATAATTCCCATATCCATACTCACTAGATCCATGTACAAAGGATCCTTATTAATCCTCATTTTGTTGAGAACTCCCTCATCCTTCCTGCTCAATGGATTAACTACCTTATTTGCATTTCCGAGGTGGTAGTGTACACTACAATCATAATCCTTGATTAGTTCAAGCCATCGTCATTGCCTCATGTTGAGTTCATTCTGTGAGAAGATATACTTTAGACTCTTGTGATCCGTATATATCTCACATTTTTCTCCATAGAGATAATGTATCCATATATTCAGAGAAACAATTACCACTGCTAACTCAAGATCATGAGTGGGATAGTTTTGTTCATTAATTTTTAACTACCTTTATGCATAAGAAATAACTCTATCATTCTACAGAAGGACACAACAAAGTACCACTACTAGAAAAGGGATATTTCCCCACACATTTATCCCCATGGTTTAAAAAACTGTGGGGATATCTCTTTTTTTATTATCTATTCCCAAGGTTTTAATAAAACTATGGGAAACTAATACCCAATTCCCTGAATGCATCATGCTCCTCATCCCTCTTCCATCGTGCTCTTCCACTCTTCCATTGCGCTCCTCCTTACCCTTTCTTCCATCACACCCTTACATCGCGTTCTTCCGCACTTCCCCAACTCCCGGACCTCTCCTCCCCTCCCCGACCATCGCCTCCTGGCCATCCAACCTTCACCACTCGGACCTCTCCTCCCCTCGCTGACTTCTGCCTCCCAGCCATCTGGCCTTCACGTCCTGGCCATCTCCTCCCCTCCCCAGCCTCTACCTCCGCTCTCGACCTCCCTCCCAGCCTTCACCTCAACCTCAACATCCTGGCCTCCACCTCCCTACCCCCAGCTCCAGCGACGTCCCCCCTCTCGGCTCCCTCTCCTCCCATCCTTGGCCTCTACCTCAACTTCCCCCAGCTCCGGTAACGTCCTGTCCTAGCCTCCACCTCCCTACCCCCAGCTCCAGCATCTAGGTATGAAATTTATTCTCCTTGTTTTCCAGTGGTTGATATCTCTTCCATTGAGTTGGTTTTCTTGAGACATCATCTCTCAAACTTATATTTCATTCAATATGAAGCTTATGGAAGACTTAAACATATGTGTTTGATTAACTAGTGAACCTAGAGTGGGATTTGAAGTAAAAAAGGTAATGCTAGGGAGCATTAGGCCCCACTCGTTTTCTATTAGATGAGTGGATGAAGAGGAATTTGGGGTTTTTTGGTCTCATATCTTTCATGCTTTTGAACCTCTACATTATTTTCTGATGTGTCGGAATATGGTGATTCATGCATTAAAATATATTCCTTTTGAATTTTATTTATTTTGATCCCTAGAATTCAGCACTATTCCAAGAATTTTAGAGTTCTTAAGCATTTTGGTGATGCATTCAGGGTGTTCTTATAGGCTGATTAGTTGGAAATGACAAGGAAGCAATCCATTCAGGCTAGATTATGTATTTAATCAAGACTATATCAAACTCTCCTAGATTTCAATTAGTTTAGTTTTGATTATGGTACTAGTCTTATCCCTAAGATTTTTTATGAAGGTAATATTATGTATTTTCATCACTTTTACCTTGTGGGTTTCTCTTTCACTTTTTTTCTCATGTATTCTATATTTATTTTTTAGTTGATCATTTATGTATATACTACTAGTGTTTTGAAGATATGTTTCTATTAAAAGTTTTATAGGATATGGAGTCCCATATTATGATATATTCCTAATTAGTTATAATAACCATCCCCTGGCCTATTATAATTAGGCATGAGGTGAAACTCCCGACTTACTAATGGATCGAGAAGTTACTTGATGGGTCATGTCATGTCAAGAGGCCTTGATATTAGGAAACAATCATAAGGATTATATCATGACTATTTGGAAAATGATAAAGAATAATTGAAATTTGTAGAATACAAAAAGAAGAAGAAAAATTAATTGGTAGAAGGCTCAGTTCTTGATCAGGTTTGGGTGGGGAAGCAAGATATTAAAGGATTTCCTTCCCATGAGGCTCACTTAGGTGATGAAAACACTTCACTGATTTCGTTTTATTGTGAATAAGAAATGTAATTTGAATAAAAAAACTATCAAATAATAAAAAAATTACAAATAAGGGAAGAAGTTATAAGGATTATTATCTTTTCCAAAACCTATAGTAATAATATCAATGGGAACATTTACCAACATTAATGTAATGTAGAAATAATCCCTTGAGCCTAGAAAACCTATTCTAAGTGATGTTCCTAAGGAAGATTCAGTGGCCTTAGAAGATCAAATCCAAATTGAGAATGAAGGGAGAATATGCAGGTAGGATAATATATAAGTTTACCTAACTCCAATTGTCAAAGACAATAACATACAAAGAACTTAAACCTGAAATCTTCTATAAGGGAAATCATTGCACTACAGTAAACACATTTAAGGGTTTTTAGTTGGACCACAGATGAAAATATGGAACTGATCCAAAATATAATTTGGATCTTATTATATACTCTACGAAATATATAGAGACATTAACCATCAACAATTCACCATAGGATATTGATTGAATATAAAATCAAATGATATAATTTTATATATACGAGTAATAAAAATAGTGGATCAAGAAACAAGATCAATATTTGTTCCTTGAGTATTTAATGAAGGGATTATTAACATATAAGATTTTATCAATAGGACATGATGGTATATTTCTTTGAGGACCTCATTAAAGATGATCCAAAAAATAGAGTAATTTATATTACATATAGATTATATAGGGTGCAAGAATCCAATATTTTAATTTTTTTAGACAGGTCTAATGATGCCCTATATAATTTACTTTCATGTCTTGATTTATATTTTTATGTGGGCTAACACCAAACCCATAAATTTTGTATTCCTAAAAATAAAAAAAATATTTAATTGATGTTTGAATGAAGGGGAATAATATGAGATAATAATATTAGAGAATTAACAAATTATTTGATTAATAATGTTTTGTTTTATGAAATTATTATAAAAATGAGAATTTGAGATTTGAAAGAAATTTATAAACTATAATTATTTTATTTAATATATTCATTATTTATTAAATTATTTTAGTTGATTTACCATGTTAATATTTGAATATAATAGATGGGTAAATATTAATTAAATTAAAATAATGACAAAGGATATATGATTTTGAATTATGACTTGTTAATTATTTGAGTTACTTAAAAAAAGTTATGTGAAGGCTAAATATAGAATTATATCTCAATAAAACTCATAAGTGAGCCTTTCCATTCTTCCTAATCCATTATTCTAGTCTAAACTCAAATTACCATCCTTGACATTTAAAAGAATGGTATTATTATAACCCATAGCTTACAATGGAGGTATTCCAACCAAATAGATCAATTCTAATCTAGTTAACTCATCATTTAAAATTAAATGAGGGTACGCCATAAGAATCCAAAATAGTAATCGATGACATTTTATACATAAGACATTACCTAAATCCCAAGGGAGATTCCCCTAGTCATTTCACTTCAATTTTCCTCATTATCATTTCTTATAAGAATTCTAATCACGGTGTGTGTAAAATTTAGTGTTAGATATTAATATAATAACATGTATTTTATTTTTCATTTGATTTTAAATTTATTTATTTTACTAAAATGACCTTTTCATTTTTAAGAGTCTTATTGTGACTTATTCCACTTTGTATGCAATAGGTGTTTCTAGGTAATTATTTTATTAAAAAAATTTATGGAGTTATTTAATCTATTAAATTAGTCTTCTAGTATATTTAAACCAATATTTGATACCCATTATTATTTTATATAAATTATCTAAATGATTTTCTTAAATTCTTGGAGATGAAGTGGTTTTCTTTAAATTTTTTCCCTCTTTGAATTATAATTTTACCCATGGAAAATATTAAATTACATGAATATGGGTTTAATTTAAAATGTTTATGATGATGTGTGAATGTTTTTATCTCTCCCTTGATTTTTAAATGAAATAAATCATGTTTAAGGGTGTTTTTTATTGTTAAAAGTTGATTTTTTTATGTTACACCTAAGGGAGGACAAATTTTTTTATCCCTCCCTTAGTTCAAATATAATGAAACATACCACTCTATCATAGACATGAAATATTTTTTTGCCCATTATGGATTACCTTGTTGATCACCCCTTTATAGGATAGAGGTAAAAATTTTATCTTTGATACTGAAAGGTTTGAAATTGGTTATAAAAATAAAGGAACTTGCAGTACAAATGTGAATTAACTATTAAGTTTTTATGTTCTAATAGTTTTATTTTCTATAGTACATATCACTTTCTAATTATGGTTTACATTGTTTATTGGAATATAAATTTTAGTTTTATTGTTATATAATGGATAGAAGTTGGATGTATCATACCAATATGATTTCAATTGTGTTTCAAAATAATTTGGAGAATTTTTTAGATTTTGCATTTGACAATGCTTCAGATGGAGGTTGTATACAGTGTTCATGCTATAAATGTATCGGAAATGAACGTGTATGCATAATGAACACTTCAACCAGTTTAAACTATGGAAATTAAATATGCATATAGTTTAAAACCCTTTTAATTTTTATTCGAATCATATTAATTAGATTTTGTACATGTGCAGGGAAAAAAGAAAACAAGGGTTTGCTGATATCAACATATATGACTATGTCATGCATGATTTTATTAGAAAAGGAAAACAAGACCATGGATTTATTTTCCATAGATTGATGACTGAAAGTGGATTTACCCCAGGTATTAATACTTGTAATAATATTATAAAATGTCTCAAAAAAACTGAATCAAATTGTAGTGGTGTCAAAGTTCCTTCTACTGCTTATATCCATGGGTCCGAAAACTAAATTTTCTTACGTTTACTCCATTGATTGCTACTTACTAAAATGAAGGATGGATATATGAGGCTCTTGTTTATTAATTTTACCTGAATTCGTTTCTGTAGGACTATTTTCAAGCTTGCAATTTCAGCCAATCCATCCCACAATGGTGCTAAAAATATCACTGTTTCTTCTGATAAGAAAGTGAAGCCCAACAGTAGCTCTGATTCGTCAAGCTCTTTTGAAAGCGATTCTAAAGGAGTGAGAATTTATCAACTATGAATAAGAGTGGTCAATGGTTCTCATTGCTTGGTATTCTTCTAAAAAACCAATACAAATCTGAATTTTTTCATTCTTTTTTAATGATTATTAAACTATGTTCTATTTTAGGATCCTCCTGCTAAAGCTTCTCCATCTTAGAATGGGCAGTCTACTCTCTAAAAAAGTCATTTTTTACTGCTAAGGTTTCTAGGAGTGATTTCTCTGGTACATCTAAAGTGTTAATGATAAATATTTGAGTGTTCTTATTAATGCTCACACATTATATAAATAGTTATAGTGGTTTTTAGTTTGATATATTTTATATAATATTTGCAATTATGGCCACTAATTGTGCATTTGAAGTTTTTATGTAGGAAAAATTACCTAAGAAATCAATTGGAACTGTGATAAAAAGTAAAGCATCAAGTCTTCTCAAAAAAAAAGAGGAGTCCAGTGATGAAGCGAATACAAATATCTTTTATGGTGATGCTTATATGATAATGTGTACAGATGATTTTATCTTTATCTCTAGTAATATTTCATTTAAAGAAATCATTCTCATAATTATTGTGCTTGTATGACATGGATGTTTAAGTTGAATTTTTTATGAGAGCATAAACATTAGGCAGTTATTACCCCTATATTAATTAATATTTGAATTTCCATAACATAAAACATCTAATAATTTTCCCGATCCTATTATGCAGGTTCTATTATTTTTAGTAGCAGTATTAAACACAAGGAAATTGATGATCAATCCCAATATTAAAATATTTGACACCATCAAAAACAAGTTCAAATACATATTTACATTATTATCACTAGAATAAGACTGGAAGTGGTTAAGTAGCATTGCTTACATTAGCACAAATTCTACTGTAACCTTTATATTATGAGTGCATACACTAGAATCCCATACTAACAACAATTTTTACAATGGAAAAGTTTACATATTTACACATTTGGCTTCATTAGTAGCAACATTACACTAGCATTTATTACAGGAGTATTATTCACACTAGAAATGTTTATACTAACATCATTACAGTAGCAGTGCTTACATTATTATTTCTTAGACTAGAAATGCATACATAGGAACTATTCGTAGAAACATTACCTGTACAAACACATTTTCATAATTCATATGTCTGGGAAATACAGGGGTGACAAATCTGGGAAACATGGGAAGAATCCTGCTGAATCTCTGTCTGCAATGACACGAGGAACCCGCTCATTGGTGCTGGGTAAGAGGAGACAGTTATGTTGTAGTTGAGTTTTTATTTTATTTTCTTTATCGCATCGGCCACCTAGGCCTTTTACCACTTTATACAGATGGAGGGTAGTTATATTCTGTGAAGGGGGCTGTAAGGGCACTAGAGGTGGCTATGCGGTTTTTTTGAATGGGAGGGAGATCAAGGTAGTTGAGGGATTGATAGTGTATTTCATTTTTGTCTACTTTTACTGTGTTGCTTCTGTTTATTTTCTTTTCCTTTGGCATGGATATACGATATATGGATGGTTCATACCGAAATTTTATTTATTTTCTACTGTTGTTTTAATTAATTTTTTGTGGGGGTGATTAATCCCTTGTTTGAGACACCAAACACATATCAATAGTATACTCAACATCATCTTCTGTACTGTGCACCAAAATTCAACTTTTGCGGGTTGAAGGGGGTGGGGAGTTTTCCAAGGGGGTGGTAGGGCTATCCAAGGGGGTTGGGGGTGTTCAGGTGGGTGGTGGGGGTGTCTAGGGGGTTGGGGGAGCTGTCCAAGGGGGTTGGGGGCTGTCCAAGGGGGTTGGGGGGGTGTCCAGGGGGTGGGGTGGGGGGTGTCCATTGGGTGGGGTGGAGGTGTTTAGGGGGTGGGCTATCCCCCGTTACGTGTATAGTCACCCATAGCAGTGATTATTCACATATGGGGCTAGGTGTGCCCATGTGTCTATATATATATATATATATATATATATATGGATACACAGGTGAGTGGAGACTAGTGTATGCATATAAGCATATGTGCAAGGATACCCTTGCACATGATCATGGCCATGAAGGTGTGTGAATAGGGGCTAGGTTTCCTTGCATGTGTGTGAAGGTGCGTATACGTAGTGGGGGAGAAACAATTTTTAGTTAGAAATATCCAAGAGTTGAAGTGGACGGCTTGGTTCCACCTTGAGGTAGGGTCCCTCTCCAAGCCTCTTTAATTCAAGAATGCTTTAAATTAAATTTTTCTTCTTTCTTAATTCTGCTTAATTATATTGAATTTCATATCTTGAATAACTATTATTTAATATAATTGTTTCATTTGATAAATAAAGTCATGTTTTCATAATAAAATCACTCTAATGGAGGTGCACTTTCTGTGAAAACTCACTATGATAGTTATGTGGATCTAGTTGCTTAACTTATTGCATTTGATTTGTGATGAATGAGTTTTAGAATAAATTTTAAATATAATTAAATGAATTTTTTAATAAAGCAATGCCATGATTTTATAATAAAACCCCTCCAACAGTGGTGCACTATCTTCTAAATCAAATAATAGTGATGATCATCTCTGTGATAGTATTCCATGATTCTTGTGATCAATGTTGAGACTAACTAATAACAATTTCTACGGGCGAGGTGATGATCAGAATGTTGCCCCACCTCCTCTCACTCCCTTCACTCCTGGATGGAAGATTCTTCCCCTCAGATGTCACTGGACTGGGCCAACATGCCGCGGTCACGCTGTGGTCACACCGCGGTCACGTCGCGGTCAAGCCGTGGTTAAGCCACGGTCAAACAATGGTCACTCTACGGTCACGCCATGGTAATGCCATGATTTGGCCCTACTCCGGGATGACACCCTATGGCGGTTCACAGTCCTTTCAAAATTCAATGTATGATACCTAGATAGAGTTTTAGATACATTACCCACCCATAGTTAATGTGGAGGGAGGCCCTTAGGTAGGAAATCTATGGATTGAGTCTCTCATGAAAATATTTAGTGACCTGTAGACAACATTGGAGATGAGGGTGAAGCTTTCTACTTGTATTTTACTTGGACCATATAAGTGCTCGAGGGACATCATAGTAAATGTTGGACAATAAGAAGACTTGAGAATAATTTTATAATGATATTTTTATTTGTAAAAGTTTCCTTCAGAGTTTGGTATTTTTATGATCCCGATGATCTGATGAGTGTTTTGACCCTTGTAGAGAAAATGCTTCTACATTATCTTTTTTTTTCTGTGTGAGAACAGTAAACAACACACACCTCATACAGTGTAGTTGGAGCTTTCTACAAAAATGGGGAATCTGATGGATGATCAGCTCTGTGATTGTATTCCATGAGTCATGTGATCCATGTTGAGACTGACTAATCACAATTTCTGACGGTGGGGCGACGACCGAAATGTTGCCCCACCTCCTCCCACTCCCTTCGCTTCTGGCTGGATAATGCTGCCCCGCGGATGTCACTGGACCGGGCCAACTGACCGCAGTCACATCGCAGTCACACCACTGTCATGCTATGGCCACCTGTAATCCATCCCACACCATCCCCCACCCTCCAGCCTCCAGTAAAACACTCATGCCATCCCTCTGCCACCTGCAAAAGAGCCCCAGCCACCAGTTCTAGCTCGCACCAGCCCCTTGTCATCCCCTTGTCGCCTGCCTTCCCGCCCATACCAGCCACTCTAGCCCGCAATAGCCACCACAACAGCCCCTAAAACCACTTTTTATCCATTAATGGAAGAATCATGCGGGTGAATTTCATCCTTAGCTCCATTATGATTCATGTGTTATCGGTCCTAATGGCTTTGAAAGTGGTGTTGGGGAATTTTGAAAAGATAATGACTTATTTAATATTGTATTCTCATGGGGTGGGATTATTTTCTTAGGGTTGTGTGGATGAGGATGGCCAGACTAGTGGTAGATGGTGGTATCAACTTATGTAGTGTCGAGGGATCAATGCCCATTCTGCAAGCTAAGTTTACTTGGGAGGTTCTAGAAGGTCGTTCTCTCTGGGGAAATTATGTAGCTGTCAAAGTATTTATCTAACCTTGAGGATCCATGGGGGAAAGTCTAATGGATGTGGAAAGAGTCTCTTGGGGACATTATGGTTCTCAAGAAGTAGTCTCGGTGGATTGTGGAATGAGGAAACATAAACATCTTGTTTGAAAACTAGACAGGTTCCCCTCTTGGCTTCCCAGGATGTCCGAATCCCAACATTTTGTTTACCAAGGCATGTTGTTACCCCTATTTTACATAGGTTGTTCATAACCACCATCAAAGTGAATGTTTTGATAACATTATTATATCTTCTTAAATGGAATTCTTAGTCTTCACGAATTCTCCAATGGGGGTTTTCCTGGCCAAGATTTACAGGTCTATACATCAGATTCCAAATGGTATCACTGGTGGTGAATATCTGTACTGGTGTAAATAAATCCTGATTAAATGTAACTTGTAGGTTTGGTGGATCAATAACCATTGTATTCCTATGAATTAAACTATTAGGAGCAGGGGGAGGGTGCAGGTGGGGTGTCTAGGAGGGGCTTTCCTGGGGGTGTCCAAGGATGTCCAGGGGGGGTTTGGGGGGGTCTACAGGGCAGGGGGTAGGGTACAGGTGGGGTGTCTAGGGGGGTTTTCTAGGGGGGTGTCTAAGGGCTGTCCGGGGGGGGGGGGGGTTGGGGGTCTGTAGGGAAGGGGGCAGGGTGCAGGTGGGGTGTCTAGGGGGGTGTCCAAGGGTTGTCCAAAGGGGTCTTTAGGGCAGGGGGAGGGTATAGGTGGGGTGTCTAGGAGGGGGTGTCTAGGGTCTGTCGGGGGGGGTGTCCAGGGGGCTGTCTACGAGGGGTGTCCAGGGGGGTGTCTAGGGGGGAGGGGGTGTCCAGTGGGGGTGCAAGGGGGATGTCCAGGGGGTACAAGGGGACTGTCTAGGAGGGCATGGGGGTCTTCAAGGGGGCTATCCAGGGGGGCATGGGGGTGCAGGGGCGTGTCCATACCTTCTGATCATTTTAAAAATAAAACTCCACTTTATTGAATTAAATTCCTTTGAGATATCAAACTTTAAAGCAAATTTCCCATGTTTAACCTTTCATTTCATGATGTCAACACATTCAGTGGTAGTTCTGAATATTCCTACTAGGGATAAAGCCAAACTAATTTGAAGATATAATCCCACAAGAAATGGGACCTAAATTCATAGAAATAATTTTTCTAATGATTTTTGGAAAGGTATTCCCAATAGTAGTAGGTCTAAAATATTTTACATCCATAACATTTTCCTTCATTGGGATCAGGGAAATAAAATTTGAGACGATTCCATAGGGCATTAAGGCATGGTTAAAGAACTCCATCATAGAATTAAGGATCTCATCAAGAACAATGTTCTAGTAGAACATAAAGAATAACACAACATTGTATTCTTCATTTAAGACTTCAAATACTATGGAATCTATATTAACAAAAATATTCACTCAAAATATCACTGGCATGAGACCCAAAAACATGATTAATGAAACCATATAAACCATGCAAGAGTTGCATTCACATGTTGTATGTTTTTCCTCATGAACACTACCTTTTAGCCTACCTTTCCACACCTATAGTCGTAGTTCCCATTCTATAATAGCTTCATGGAAGCTTCTGACTCCCTGTGTGACAATATTTATGCAGGCCATTGAAATTTTGTGTAACCTCATCCTACTAAACCAGTTAAAAATTTCTCCATATTTCATGTATTTTAAATCAGTTCTAGATTTAAGATATTAAGTTAAATTCTAGCTTTAATATATCAACCACATCTTTAATTAAACCAGTGAACATGATCCACATTCAATTACCAACCTGTATCAATATTCATCTATGCTGCAAACACATATAAATATCTCCAAATCATAAATGTCATTTCATTATGAAATTCTTCCATGCATACCTTCACCCTCGGTCCTCTTCCAAGAATTATTCTTTATGTTAACACATCGAATACACTCATCATATATATATTTTGAACACATCATCAACACATCATCAACACATATTCATGCAATAGATCTTCATACCATTATTCTTGACAAATCCCATGCCTCTTTAATCAAACATACCTCATTCATACCTCATATATTTTCCACAAATCAAACCAATCAATCCTTAGTTGCAACAATCCCCCCTTTGTATGATCCTGTTCTTGAAGCCCATGCCTATACTCTTGTTTCTTTGTTATGGGTAGACACAACAAAGATGCCATTTCCTTAACCCCTTATCTTAATGTACAATGGGTTGGGAATGCTACATCCTAGTCTTATAAGAAGTCTACTAGTGAAAATACTTCTTCCAGGGATAGTCATGGGGTTTAATCTTTTGAGACTCCCATGAAAAATAAGGTAGAGAGCACACCGAGCACAGAACTAGCTCATCATGTTAAGGTGACTCAAAAATTAAAGGTGAGTATTCACAATTCCTTTGAATTGCTGGCATGAGGAAGCAGTGAAGAGGATGGGAAAACAAACAACTGGGTTTAATGATGTAGCTAGTTTTTGTGGAAATTCTTGATGATAGAGATGAGCCATGGATTGTAGAGACCCAATCTTGATATACATAGACATTACATTACTTTTGTAGAATATCTAATACATAAAAAATAGACACCAAAGGACCATAATAGTTTAGTGTCTTTGGAAACTCGGAATATAATATTTTAATTTTGGTGAAAGATCTTCAAAATCTCCCAAAAAGATATTCCTTTTTTTTCTTACCTAAAACCTTTATTTATATACCGGGGAAAAGAAAACATATAAAGGGTGAGCTCAAATGCTCAGTAAGGGTATTCATGGTGAAAATAAAACAAACCATATACATTTGAACTTCAAAACATGAACATAATATTTAAACATCAAAATCTTGAGCAATGACATAAAACATGGCAGTACGTAAGGCATAAATCATAAAGAAACATTAATCATGATAAAATAGCATGGGAATAAAACATTTAATTGTGGAAACCATTAAGCACATGATATGATTTCCATAGTAACCAAGGCATTACTACCAAGACCATATTAGTGGACAAAGTCCCTTTTTTGAACCGAGTTCACTCCTCGTTCCAGTCCTGTATCACTGAACCAGATTAACTTACCATTATAGACATGTATATCTCATGAGATATAAATCTTTACCCAATGAATTTAAGGGAGATATAGGTCCCACCCATCTCATAATGAAATCATTCTTACGTGTTCCACAACATAAACATAAATCATTCATCATAACCAAAAGAATAAAATGGGTTTCATAAACATCATACCATAATAACATAATTAATATAAAACAAATGGATATCATTTCATCATAAGAGAAGTGAAACCATGTAAATCATAGAGACATTATACTTTAAACATACATATATGAAATAATGTCATCTTAGATGGAAAATGGTTTTGATAAAACACTTGAAATAAATTCTTGGGGAAAATATCATTTCTTATTCAAAATCATTTTCTTTTCAAAAAATGACATGGAATTTTAAAATAAGAGGATTTTTTTTAAAATAGTCATGAAATCTTGTAGATTAAGCTTCATAAAAATAATGTGTTATGAAACCGTAAAAATCCATTCATGCCGTATAAGTTAAAAAAACATTCTCCTCGTACTTTTGTTGGAAAAGTCAAAAAGTTCCTCGTATGGTATAACACGTGGTAAAAGTAAAAAATGGGTAAAAAGGAATTTAAACATACATAAAAAACTTTAAAAAAACATGTACATGGATTATAACAATAACCCCAGTAAATACTTATGAATAAACAATCTCGGATAAGAACGAGATTGGAATAATTATCCCTTACCTTAGGTCTGATATGCTTCGTACGTATCCAAACCTCCTGTATAATGAATTAAATAATGTCATTGAATTATTACAGAATCATATTCATTGTTATGATATCATATATGATTCACTTATGACTTTATATTACCAATTCTTTTGTAAATTCCATGTTAAAGCAGCGTTTTGGGTAAAATCGTTTTATTTATCGTACGTGTTTAGACTTGTTGTTCTTGATATTATTATTTATTATATCATGATTTAATTACTTCCAGAATTTAAATCATAATTTATATATCATATATATTCAGTATATATATATATATAATAGATAGATAAATGAAATGAAATACACCGTAAATGGATATGGTAGGGCGTACGTACGCATGAACGTTGTTTTCTTTTCCTTATTGACTTGAATGGAAGTAAGTAGATGAAATATATATATATATATACATAAATACAGTAGCTTTATCATGTCATATATTTCATTATTATTCATTGTATATACTTTATAATCATTCTTGAGTGGTTAACATGGAGAATGAATCTCATCGCGTCGTGGAGATAGTAATCCGTACATACGCACGAGCGATGATATCGTTCCCATAATTATTGAATTGAATTGGAGTGGATGATATAATATCTCAGAATCAGTATGATGTTATAATAACTATATATAGATAATTTTTAAACCATTATACCCATCCAAGTAAGGTGGTGGTGGAAAAACAGATTACACTATGGCTTGGAGACGGTATTCCGTACGTACGGACACGCGGAGATTTTGTTTTTTGTAGGATGGATAGACGGTGAAATAGGGTTGTTTCATATTTCTAATAACATATAAGTATATTATTTATACTAAAGTTATTAATTTATTATGAAACAAATAAAGAATAAGAAGTTTAAGAAGAAAGAACCTTGAAATAATTGGTAGAAGAGATTACCTCTTCTTCGACGCACCTCTTTTAAGATTCCACTTAAGGAAATAGAGTTGGACCATTGATGAGACCATAACCTCTATAATTTTTCTAAGGATGTTGAGAAGGTAAATGGGTAGGGGTTGGTCAAGCATGACTGCTAAAAATTGTGTAAAGAGAAGAGGGAGGATGTGCCCTTTTATAAGGGAGGAGATGGGCACCTTAGGAAAAACTTAAAATATTATTATATAATAAAGTCATATTTGGTTTATAATAGCTCCAAATTGATTTATTTAGAAGATAAAGTCGGTATGGGTCTAAATCCTCTCAAAAAATAGGTTTTAGAAAAGTTTAGGTTACTATTTTAACCTTATCATTTAGATTTAACACTAAGTTAAATAATTTAACTTTTACCGTGTCTTCTTGTTTTCTTACACTATATGGTTAATAAACATACTATAACAATAAAGACGAACCCCAAGTGGTTCATTATTAATATATATAATCTTATATAAGTAATTTGGATGAGCCGTAGATTTTTAAGAATAGATAACAATTAATAATATAATATTTGTTTTAAGAACTATTTTATGTAAATTTTGATACTATTTGGTAATTGATTTTTTTGAAAATTATAACAATATGATTAGTTCGCAAAAAACTAATTAAATCTGTACTAACATGTCATATTAACCTATAAAATTAATTTAATTCATAAAAAGTCTCAAATTACATTTATTTGGGTATTTATAACATCAATTATGTTAATATTTCATTAATAAGGTAATTACTGCATCATCATTGTGTCATAAATAAATTAAATTATTTAATGTCTAAAAATTATAAATAAAATACCATTATGTATGAAATATTTTTTATCTTTCTAATGAAAATTTATAGTCGAATTTATATTATTTATAACCCTATATTAAAAATGTTTTAGTTATTAAAATTTGATTTTATCTATTTTAACTCTTCTTTAAATAAAATAAAAATAAATATCCTAATCTAATACAAGTGGACCTAAATGATAATATTTTATTTCTAAGGTTGTTTTTAGTCGAATTACACTTATCCAATAGAATTAGGACAAGTGTTAGGGTAATAATAATATCATTTTTACCCTTAATTACCCTATTTACTTTTAACCGTCGTAAAAAAGTAAAAAGTTACTATTCACAAAAAATTATTTTTATATTATTGAACCACATTTTACTCCCTGATATTAACCACGTCTCTCAGATTTTTGAAATTCCACTCACTGAAGTGGTAGAATTAAGTTTTATGTAAATTTTCAAATTCTCCTAGGAGGTGGGTAAAAGACGGTGAAAAGTTCAATAAAATTTTTATATATCTAAAATTATTATAAAATGACTCAAATGAATTACATTGAACTTATATAGGTATTATGTTTCAATTTTTAACAAAAATAAATTTAAATAAAATAAATAATTATTTAAATAAAATGCCGGGTTTTAAATAGTAACCCAGTGTTTTCACTATTCATCAAAAAATTGAAGTTTTCAGAAAAATACCAAAAATTCACCCTAGGATAATTTCGATATTCCGAATCCAAAAATGAATTCCATTTTGAAAGATAAAATTTATGAAATTTCAAAAATTGGGTATTACTATTCATAAGGGCTAGTTCATAATAATATTATAATAATATCTCGTTTAGTGAAACTCGGTATGACGTACTACACACGCTATTGAGGAAGGTCTTGATTGCATGTAATGAAAGACAAGTCAGGTCTATGTGTAGTGAAATCTCCTTTTGGTGTTGCGTATAACATAATCAAAACTTATTTCATTGATACAGTAAACAAAATCTATACTTAATGTTGCGTAGAATAATTTCCACAAAACAAACTTGAAATTGTGTGTAACACGAGTCAAGAATAGTGTTGTGTATATTGTAAGATAATACGGTGTTGTGTATAGTATAATCTAATCTTTGTGTAGTGTATAATAGAAGACATCAATGAAATTAAAAGTAATATATCTCATAAAATCTTTGGGTGTCACATTCTACCCCCCTTAAAATGAATTTCGCCCTCAAAATTCGTTGGGGTTATAAATCATTTACTACTTGAAAGTTTCGTTCATAAAAACCCACATCGTAAAAGGAATACTAAAACTTAATTTTAAAATGTAAAGTAAGAAATGTAATGGTTACCTAGATTAACTCATCACTTGGTTTCCAAATAGGAGAACATAGGTGGAAATATGGATATGAATGAAAAATATAACCATCGAGTTTTGATGGAGAGTGGTAGAGGACATGGCTATGAAAAAGCCAACAATCACAAATCCACAAATTTGTGATGATTTAAGGGACCATCTGATTAATCGGATATAAGGACACTAGGACAACATTTTTTATTTTCAAGATCATTTCCCTAAAGTTGAAGAATTGTTGAATTAAAGGAAATAATTACTTGATTTTGGTACAATATGACTGTTGTTTGTGCCTTGAACAATTTCTACTTTATCTATTAAATAAATGAAGTTGAATTTGTCTTTCGTGAAGTGTTAGCAGATCATGCGATAGAATGATAGGTCATTCCATCTATCTCAAACAAAAGGATAGAAAAAGTTATCAAATATACATAAGTCTATCTATAGTGAGATTAATCGTATATGGTTCCTAAAATGGACTTATAGTTCATATATCATACCGCTTAATATAATAAAATTAGTTTCTACTAACCAGGGACTTCTATTAGGCTAGTGGTAGGAAATAAAGGCCTGTCGTACATCGGTTGTGGGTTTTATTCCTACATCCTTGTTCAATGTGATGATTTGTCGCCCATCCTATAGGTTTTCCATTTTTATAAAACTAAATAATTATAACATTCTAGAAATAATATCAAAAACAAGTTCTATCCTTAAATAATACTATCTAATGTCAAAATAATCCATTCTAATCTTTAGGTTTATCCAAAATACATATGTCCAATCTCATAGTGTAAAGAAAATGATTACTTGAAAGATCACATAACAAGCACGTGAATACCATAATTTATCCCCCATATATCATAAGATATATCTTGTTGGTCACATTCAAAACATGTGAATACCTTAATCATGTATTCTTTTGAAAAATGAATATCCATTGAACCTTAGTGAAAACATTAATTATATCAAAAGTTAACTCTTTCCACAAACCAAAATACCAAAAAATTTATATACTCAAACCATGATATCACTTTGTCCTTATATCAGTCATGAGCTCATTAATACTATCAAAAATCCCATTATCTCCTTTTCCATTCATTATGCACATATCATCTACCTTCGAAAAATATTTGAATAATCTTTCATGGTTACCGATACCATTTTACATATACTTTCAAATACTTTAGGAAAAAAAATATTGTAACAAGCCTTAGATGTTTCATTATTCCATAGTGACATACATTATTCTTGAAAAACATGAAATCATTCCACTTCCTTCATAAACCATTGACCTAGCTTTAAAACTTCTTTCATCTCATATATCAATTGTAGTATCTTCATCATCATCCACATAAATACTGCCCATATGACCATGCTGATTCTCTTCATGAGAATTTCCCTTAGGTCATTGGTTTGAATAATGCCCATACATTCTACATTTAAAACATTTAACCATTGTTGATGTCCTAGAAATACCATTATCCTTGTCCATTGTGTTAACTAAACCTTTTCCTTTACAGTTAGTAGCTTTGTGTCATTCTTTTCCACACCCAAAGCATCTTCCAGTTCCTTTGAAACATTCTCTCTGATGCCTCTTCCCACATGATTTACATGAGGGGAATTCAACTTTCTTTCCTCTATGATCATCATGAAACTCCATCTTTATCTTATTAGATGAGTCGAGATACTTACCAAAGTTGAGATTATTGATCATATTATGAGATTGCTGATTAGGAATAATAATGATTTGTGGACTTCCAGATCAAATTTCATTTTGTTTCTCATGAAGAATATCATTCCATTGTCCATCATATCCTCTATTATTGTGAATCTTCCTATTTCCAACCATTTTCTAAAACCCAAAAAGAATAGTGTGGGAGGAAAAAATCATAATCAAGGGGGATTACCTTCAATATCTAACATCTTAATTTAAATTATAATATCATTACCATAGTTATAGGACTATAACCTATACGTATACTTAACCTTAGAGACATCCCTAGACATACCTTAGAAATATCTCTAGGGATTCCACTAAAGTTTTCACATCCTAGTTTCCAAAGGTTAACTAAACCATTCCTCTGATACCAACTGTAGAGACCCAATATTGACATACATAGACATTACATTACTTTTTCGGAATATCTAATACATAACAAAAACAGACTCCAATGGACCATAATAGTTTAGTGTCTTTGGAAACTCGGAATATAATCTTCTAATCTTGGTGAACGATCTTCAACATCTCCAATAAATATCTTCCCTTTTTTTCATACCTAAAACCTTTCTTTATATCCTAGGGAAAAGAAAACATAAAAAGGGTGAGATCAAATGCTCAGTAAGGGTAAGCATGGAGATAATAAAATGAACCATATACATTTGAACTTCAAAACATGAACATAATATTTAAACATCAAAATCTTGAGCAATGACATAAAACATGGCAGTACGTAAGGAATAGATCATAAAGAAACATTATTCATGATAAAATAGTATGGGAATAAAACATGTAATTGTGGTAACCATTAAGCACATGATATTATTTTCATAGTATCCAAGGCATTGCTACCAATAACATCTTAGTGGACAAAGCCCCTTTCTGAATCGAGTTCACTCCTCGTTCCAGTCATGTATCAATGAACCGGATTAACTTACCGTTCTAGACATGTCTATCTCATGAGATATAAATCTTTACCCAATGAATTGGAGGGAGATATAGGTCCCACCCATCTCATAATGAAATCATTCTTACGTGTTCCACAATATAATCATAAATCATTCATCATAACCCAAATAATTAAATGGGTTTCATAAACATCATCCCATAATAACATAATCCATATAAAAAAATGGATATCATTTCATAATAATATATGTCAAACCAATTAAATCATAGAGACATTATACTTGAAACATACACATATGAAATAATGTCATCTTAGATGGAAAATGGTTTTGATAAAACACTTGAAATAAATTCTTGAGGAAAATATCCTTTCTTATTCAAAATCATTTTCTTTTCACAAAATGCCCTAAAATTTTAAAAGAATAATATTTTGTTGAAAATAGTGATGAAATATAGTAGATTAAGCTTCATGAAAATAAGGTGTTATGAAACCGTAAAAATTTGTTCATGCCGTATAAGTTAAAAAAACATTCTCCTCGTACTTTTGTCGTAAAAGTCAAAAAGTTACTCATATGGTATAACATGTGGTAAAAGTCAAAAATGGGTAAAAAAGACTTTAAAAATACATAAAAACACTTTTAGAAAATATGGACATAGATGATAACAATAACCCCAATAAATACTTACAAATAAATAATATTGGATAAGAACGAGATTGGAATAATTATCCCTTACCTTAGGTTTGATATGCTTCGTACGTATCTGAACCTCCTGTATAATGATTTAAATAATGTCATTGATTTATTAAATAATCATATTCATTGTTATTATATCATATATGGTTCACTTATGACTTTATATTACCCGTTCTTTTGTAAATTCCATGTTAACGCAGCATTTTGGGTAAAATCGTTTTATTTATCATATGTGTTTGGACTTGTTGTTCTTGATATTATTATTTCTTATATCATTATTTAATTACATCCAGAATGTAAATCATGATTTATATATCATATATATTCTGTATATATATATATATATAATAAATAGATAAATTAAATGAAATGCACCGTTCATGGAGACGGTAGGCCGTACGTACGCATAAACACTGTTTTCTTTTCCTTATGGACTTGAATGGAAGTAAGTAGATGACATATATATATATATATATCCAGTATCTTTATCATGTCATATATTTCATTATTATTCATTACATATACTTTATAATCATTCTTGAGTGGTTAACATGGAGAATGAATCTCATCGCGTCGTGGAGACGGTAATCCGTACGTACACACGAGCGATGATATTGTTCCCATAATTATTGAATTGAATTGGAGTGGATGATATAATATCTTAGAATCAGTATGATGTTATAATAACTATATATAGTTATTTTTTACACCATTATACCCATTCAAGTAAGGTGGTGGTGGAAAAATAGATTACACCACAGCGTGGAGATGGTATTCCATACGTACGCACGCGCGGTGATTTGGTTTTTCGTTGGATGGATAGAATGTGAAATAGGGTTGTTTCATATTTATAATAACATATCAGTATATTATTTATACTGATTTTAGTAATTTGTTATGAAACAAATAAATAAGAAGAAGTTGAAGAAGAAACAAACTTGAAAGAATCGGTAGAAGAGATTACCTCTTATTCGACACACCTCTTTTAAGATTCCTCTTAAGGCACTAGAGTTGGTCTTTTGAGGACACCATAACCTCTATAATGTTTCTAGGGAAGTTGAGAAGGGAAATGGGTAGGGTTGTTTCGAGCTTGAATGCTCAAAATTGTGTAAAGAGAAGAGGGAGGAGGTGCCCTTTTATAAGGGAGGAGAGGGGCACCTTAGGAAAAACTTAAAATATTATTTTATAATAAAGTCATATTTGGTTTATAATAGCTCCAAATTGATTTTTTTTCGAAGATAAAGTGGGTATGGGTAGAGATCCTCTCAAAAAATAGGTTTTAGACAAGTTTAGGTTACTATTTTAACCTTATCATTTAGATTTAACTCTAAGTTAAATAATTTAACTTTTACCGTGTCTTCTTGTTTTCTTACAGTATATAGTTAATAAACATACTATAACAATACAAAAGAACCCCAAGTGGTTAATTATTAATATATATAATCTTATTTAAGTCATTTTTCCAAACCTTAGATTTTTAGGAATAGAATAACAATTAATAATATAATATTTGTTTTAAAAAATATTTTATGTAAATTTTGACACAATTTAGTAATTGATTTTTGTGAAAATAATAACAGAATTATTAGTTAAAAAAAATTAAATCTATAATAACATGTCATATTAACCTATAAAATTAGTTTAATTCATAAAAAGTCTCAAACTACATTTATTTGGGTTTTTATAACATCAATTATGTTAATATTTCATTAATAAGGTAATTACTACATCATCATTGCGTCATAAATAAATTAAATCATTTAATGTCTAAAAATTATAAATAAAATAACATTATGTAGGAAATATTTTTATGTTTCTAATTAATATTTATAGTCAAATTTATCTTATGTATAACCCTATATTAAAAATGATTTAGTTATTAAACTTTGATTTTAACTATTTTAACTCTTCTTTAAATAAAATAATAATAAATGTCCTAATATAATCCAAGTGTACCTAAATGATAATATTTTATTTCTAAGGTTGTTTTTGGTCGAATTACACTTATCCAATAGAATTAGGACATGTTTTAGGGTAATAATAATATCATTTTACCCTTAATTACCCTATTTTCTTTTAACCGTGGTAAATAAAAGTAAAAGTTATTATTCACCAAAAAATATTTTTATCTTATTGAACCAAATTTTACTCTTTGTTATTAACCATGTCTCTAAAATTTTCAAAATTCCACTCACAGAAGTGGTAAAATTAAATTTTATGTAAATTTTTAAATTCTCCTCGGAGGTGGGTAAAAGACGGTGAAAAGTTCAATAAATTTTTTATATATCTAAAATTATTATAAAATGACTCAAATAAATTACATTGAACTTATATAGGTATTATGTATCAATTTTGACCTAAAATAAATTTAAATAAAATAAATAATTATTTAAATATAAAGTCAGTTTTTAAATAGTAACCCAGTGTTTTCACTATTCATCAAAAATTGAAAGTTTTCAGAAAAATACCAAAAATTCACCCTAGGCTAATTTCGATATTCTGAATCCAAAAATGAAGTCCATTTTGAAAGATAAAATTTATAAAATTTCAAAAATAGGGTATTACTATTCATAACGGCTATTTCATAATAATATTATTATATTATCTTGTATAGTGAAACTCGGTATGATGTACTACACACGCTATCGAGGAAGGTCTTGATTGCATGTAATGCGAGCCAAGTCTGGGCTGCGTGTAGTGAAAGCTTCGTTTGGTGTTGCGTATAACATAATCAAAACTTATTTCATTTATACATTAAACAAAATCTATACTTAATGTTGCGTAAAATAATTTCCACAAAACGAACTTGAAATTATGTGTAACACGAGCCAATAATAGTTTTGTGTATACTGCAAGCTAATACGGTGTTGCATATAGTACAAGCTAATCCTAGTTTATTTTATAATAGAAGACATCAAAGAAATTAAAAATAATATATCTCATAAAATCTCTGGGTGTTACATGGATAGTGACCACCACTTTAGGAAATACATTTTTCTTATTACAAGTTTAAAAATGATGTCTTAGTATACTCGACATCATCTTTCATACTGTGCACCAAACTGCAACCCAGTGCAGCAAGGCTGTCTAGGGGGGAAGGGAGGGGCTGCAGGGGGAAGGGAGGGGCTGCAGGGGGAGTGGGGGGTGTGTTGGGGGAGTCCAGGTGGTGTCTAGGGGGTGTCCAAGGTGGGTGTCCAAGGTGGGAAACTGCTGTTTCTGGGAGGAGGGTGGTGTCCAGGTGGTGTCTCGGGTGTAAGGGAGGGGCTGTAGGGGGAGTGAGGAGGGGTTTCTAAGGGTTGTCCATAGGCTATCCAGGGGGAGTCCAATGTAAATAGAAATTCCTTTCAAGCTGATCTAAACGTTGAAATAATGATCAAATACCTCACTATAAGCTTTCACCTTGAAAAAAATACCTTAGAATAAATTTCTATCTGTAATCCCATCTCAAACTTCTGAGATTTCATCTACTAATTTGAAACATTCTAGGTTGTGTACTGCACTAGTTCTGCAAAATGATTGGTATACCCCATCATTGATTAGCCACCATTGTAAAGATAAATATACTCTCAGGATCTGGAATAATCTAGGACCTCAGGACACTTATTCTCTTTTAAAATGATCTTGAAATATTTCAACATATCTCTATGGCCATCCTAGTTTGAACCACTGAGTCCCAACGTCTTCGATTAGGACCCTCTAACAATAATGAAACACATTTTACTCTGACAGCCTCAGGATTGTCATAAAATTCAAACATTATCACTATCTTCTCAAGACACTCCTATTCTCCATAGGGTTCAACATTGCCTCAGAAGGTGTGAGTCATTTTCTAGAGAAACTCCAAAGCATTTTCCATTACAGGAATTGGTTCCGCTTCCCTAACCATAGCAGGACCGAAACTCGCTCCCTGTCCAAAATCTTGAATAGACCAGACCAGAACATACACTAATATCTTATCAATTTTTGATGTTGAACAGTCACTGTCATCTTCCCACAGTTTCACAAGAAGTCTCATGGGTTTCAGGGGGAGGGGCTGTCCAGGAGGGTGTGTACAGGTGGGGGTGGGGGGGGGGGGGGGTCCAGTGGGGGTGTCTAAGGTCCAAGGGGGGGGGGGTCCAATGGGGGGTGTCTTTGGGGGGTCTAGGGGAGGGGGGTTGTCCAGGAGTGGGTGGTGATGGGGGGTGTCCGGGGGGGGGGGTGTCCAGGGGAGGTCCAATGGGGGGGGGGGTCTAGTGGGGGTGTCCATGGTCCAGGGGGTGTTCGGGGGGGGGGGGGGGTCTAGTGGGGGTGTCTAGGGTCCAGGGGTTCAAGTGGCGGGGGGGGGGGGGGGGGGGTCTGTCCAAGGGGGAAGGGAGGGGCTGGGGCTGCAGGTCCAGTGGGGGGGGGGGGGGTTCTATCCTGGGGGGTTGCAGGTCCAGTTGGGGGCTGTAGTGGGGGTCTGTCTAGGGGGGTGCTGTAGGTCCAGGGGGGTGATAGGGGGGGTCTGTCCAGGGGGAAGGGGGGCTGCAGGTCCAGTGGGGGTTGTAGGGGGAGGGGCTATAGGTCCGAGGGGGGAGGGGGTTTAGGTCCAGGGGGAGGGTTTGTAGGTTCTGTGGGGTTTTCAGAGGAGAGGGGATATAGTTCCATGGGGGGTCTGTCCAGGGAGAAGGGAGGGGCTGCATGTTTAGTGGGGGGCTGCAGGGAGGGGGGTCAGTCCAGGGGGGAGGGGGGATGCATGGGGGAGGGGGTCTATCCAAGAGGGGCTGCTGGTCTAGGGAGGGTTTGTCTAGGGGGAAGAGAGGGGCTGCAGGTCCAGTGGGGGGATGTAGGGGGGTCTGTCTAGGGGGAAGGGAGGGGTTGCAGGTCTAGGGGAGCTATAGGGGGAAGGGAGGGGCTGTGGGGGGGGGGGATGCAGGGGGGGTCTTTCCAGGGGGAAGGGAGGGGTTGAAGGTCCAGTGGGGGTGTCCAATGGGGGGCTGTAGTGGGGGTATGTCCATGGGGGAACAGAGGGAATACAGGTCTAGTGGGGGGTTGCAAGTTCATTGTTTCATAATGGTTAACATGGGTAGCTTCTTTTTTCTGGGAAAACCATCTATACCCATGGTTCAACAAACCATGGGTATATATGCTACTACAAAACTATCTATACCCACGATTTGTTGAACCTTGGGTATGTTTGCTGTGAAAAAAACTATCTATACCCACGGTTTACTTAACTGTGGGTTTATAATTTGGGCTGTAAAAATGTATACCCACAGTTCTTTAAACCGTTGGTATATATGTATACATGCGATTTAACAGAACAGTGGGTAATATGATATTTCAGTGGGATATACCCATTGTTTCTATAGAAGCATGAGTATAGGGAAATCCTGACGCTTCAGGAGCCCACAGTTCATGAAACCATGGGTATATCCTATACCCATGGTTTCATGGGCTATACACACGGTTTCATGGGCTATACCCACGGTTTCAAACTGTGGGTATAGGGAAAATTTCCATTAGTGTACTTTCTTTAATGCATTGTTATAGGTCACAAACCCATCATTCCCCAATGGTAGCTTTAGGATCAAAGCATTTACTAATATCCTCTTCAAATTTTCAAAACACTCCTCAAATTCCTTTGTCCATACTAACTTAACCTCTTTACATGTAAGATTGGTCATTAGGTTGGGTAAATGGAAAAATTTATGAATGAAATGCTGATTATAACCTTTTAAAACAATAAAACTATATACCTCAGTTATGTTCATTGGAGTAGGCCATTCTTGCACAACCTTTGTCTTCACAAGATCAATAGATATTCCATATTTAGAGGCAATGTGGCCCATAGAAGAAAATTATTGAGACCAAAATTCGAACTTTCTAAACTTCCCATATAATTCATTTCTTCTAAGACTCTTTAAAATAGTGTGCAAGGGATTTTCATGATCATCATAGGTTTTGGAGTATACGAAGATATCATCAATAAATACCACCACAAAGTCATCATGATATTCCTTGATAACTACATTAATTAGATCTATAAAAACAAAGGGTTCATTAGTCAGTCCAAAAGGCATTACTATAAACTCATAATTCCCATACCTGGTTCGAAATACTGTTTTTGGAATGTCTTACATCCTCACAAGCAAGTAATGATATCCAGATCAAAGGTAAATCATTGAAAAATATTGAGCTCCATGAAGTTGATCAAATAAATCATCAATGAGAGGTATGGGATACTTATTCTTTATTTTATAGCATTAATCTCCTTATAATCAATGCACATCCTTATAGATCCATCTTTATTCTTAATGAAACGAACATGGGCTCCCCATAGAGAAACAATAGGGAGAATAAATTCTTTATCACTCAATTCCTCTAGTTGTTTCTTTAGTTTCACTAATTATATAGTGTCCATTCTATAAGGAGTCTTTGATATAGGCCTTTAATTAGAAATTAATTCAATGGATAACTCAATTTCCCGCTCTGGATGATGTCCATGTAAATCCTTTGGAAACACATCAACATATTCTTGCCCAATCAGTATGTCTTCAATCCAAAAAATTCCTTCCTCACATATAGTTATTACATTAACTTCCTCCCCAATAATTTAATTCAGCCGAGCTACTAGGGGTGGATATATATGAGAATTATAGGGTGATGTTTCTTCCCTGAATATAAGGGATACCACATCGTCCTTAAAAATTGTAACCTCCTTCCTCTTGGAATAAATTTTCGCATCATGGTTTGAAATCCAATCCATAACAAGGATTATATAAAAGTTAATCATGGGTATAATAATAAAATCAGTAGATTAATCATGTTTATTTTCCATAATGTGGACTTCCTGACACAACTTTGTTGCAATCATAATTCTGTTAGGAGTTCTGACTGACAACTACCTTAATAAATCAAATTTGAAATATCTAATTTTCTTGGAAAATTGTGAAGATATGAAAGAATGTGATGATCTAAAATCAAATAAATAATTTCATATGTTTTAGGAAATGATTAAAGTACCTACCACCACATCATTAGGAACTTCAATATCATCAGTTGTGATCACATAAGCTTTTCCCTGCTCCCTTAGCCTTTTCTATGGCATGTTTCCTTTATGCTTTGGAAAATCATTAGCATAGTGTCCCATATACCTAATTTATAGCATTGAACATTAATAACTTCTTTATTCCCCTTACAATCGACAACAAGATGGCCTTTCTGTCCACATTATAACACACTTCTTTTCTTATTATGTATGTACCAGGGAGTTTCCTTCCACAATTATCACAAGGTGGAAATTCAAATATCCCCTTCTTCCCCATTTCTTAAATTCCTTTTCTAGAGTTTTCAGAAACCCTAATCTTCTCTTGATTTCCCTTAAATTCATAAGTCTTAGATAATTCCTTTTCTATATTTATAGTATAAGAATCTATATACTCATATGATGAAAAACATTGGGAGACTAGTTCTTATCGGAGGAATGGATTTAGGCCATCAAAAAATTGATCAATTTTTCTCCTTGGATTACTTATGTATTCCACAATATGCCTTTATAACATTGTAAAGTTAACTTCATACTTTGCAACATTCTCATCTTCCTTTTGCCTAAAATTTAGAAAATGCCTTTCCAAATCCACTCATTGTTCATGAGGAAAGTATTTATCTAGGAATATTTCCTTAGAGTCCATCCATTCCAGCTCTTCTATCTCTTCCTCCTCCATTGGGTTTTGGATTAACAAGCACCACTGGTCCGCATCTCTTAATAGATGATAAAATTCCATGACAACCTTATCTCTTTTGTTACATCCCAAATAAAGAAATATCTTCTCTGGGGAACTTATCCCCTGCTCATCTGTAAATGGGTTCGTAGTCCCATTGAATGATTGGTGTTGTTTTCACATAAAGAGATCTAACATAGCTACTCCACATAGTGGATCTGGATGCCCCATACTGGTAAGGTTATGTATCATAACTTGAGTAAGTTTTCCAAGTATAGTTATATGTTTATCTGCACTAGTTGCAGCACCAGAGCCAACATCATTTTCTTGTGTCAGAGGGAAATCCCTACATGGGATATGCGTGTTCATGCAGTTTCCATTTCTTCAACTAGGCACCATTTGTAGATAGTGGAATACACTATATTAGGTTTTGAATCATAATGTATAATATGAAATTAGAAAAATACTTAGCATTAATTGGAATACTATGCATGGCTAATCCCATAATAAAAAACATGGTTTCTTTGAGGAAAAATTTACATTAAAATCCTTTATAATGGGTTCTAAATAAACTGTGAATTATCATAAGAATATACCCCAAGAGATTCGAACCAGGTGAAAATTAAGGCCCATTTTCATGTTCGAGGATACCCCAGGTCAAGCCTGAAACTCCTTACTAGAGCTTTCACTCTTAGGTATATCTGTGCCAGAACCACATCCACCTGTAGTATCTAGACTGGGATGTATCATCTAAAATGATACACACAATCCATTCCTTACCAAAATACCAAGATGTTCTTGTATGTTCATCCTCAAATACAATATTAGGTATTTTTCCTCTAATCTAGTTTGTCTGAATCTAGTTTCAAATTTGTCTACTAAACTTCCTCTGATACCAACTGTAAAGACCCAACCTCGGTTTCCCGAATCTGGTGCCTTATTACATTACATTGGCATGATTACAAGAAAGTTTCATCCCAAAGAAACAAATAGTTCAGAATATTTGGGAAAAATATACATATATAATATCAACATTAAATATTTAAAAGAAGAACAACACTAATTTAATCCATTAGAAACATCCATTCCTCCTAGATTTTTCCTTCATGTCACTCATAACTTACTTCTTCATATCCTTGGAAAATAAAACATAAGAAAGGGGTGAGCTCAAATGCTCCGTAAGAGTAAGAAATATAGTGTAAGATAACATAAACATAAACATTATTCATGCTGAATAATTGAAAACACATGTCTTTACAAATAATAAATTTGAACCTATTATGGTAGGAATATGAGCTGAGTAATAATTCCATAATAAAACATAATCATGGGTATTCTAATAATCTAATAATCACATGAACGTTCAATTACATTCTTTATAATGAGATAAGTTCATATGTTTGACATTCTAAAACATACCATCTAGGCCTTGACCAAGATATCTAAAAATGATTAAGGCCTCGGCCAAAACCATATCTCAAAATGGGCAAGGCCTTGACCAAGTCCACATCTATTTGTCTCATGAGACCTACCGATTCATAGAGGGGATATAGTGGCCCCAAAACTAACATAATAAGTCCAATTAATTATTCATATGAGTGAGGATAAACATAAACAACATATACATTCATATTTAAACTCATATATGCAATGTAAATAACTTTCCTTGAACATTAAGCTTAAACACTAACTATCCTGAGTAAATTTGGTGAATGGTTTTAGGATAGACCATCCACAATAAAACTATTAATAAACAATAAAACTAAATATGGTATATGAAATCATAAATTATTAATCCCAATAATACATATAAATCAACAAGAGTGTTGAAACAGATGAATTTACTCTTATAAAATCATTAAGTAATTTTTGAGATAAATAATCTTTTATTCGGAAAAGAATAGTTCCTTTCCAAAATCCTATGAATAAAACCAGAAATGAAGTAAGATAGTATTTTTATACTAAAATGAGTGATTTTAGAAAGATAATGGTTGCTAAAAATATATCATAGAGTTTCCTTGAAATTAGATAAGAATTTGAGAAATTCCCTGGAATCAGGCTTGTATTTCAGAAATAATTTTGAAGGTTCCTTTTAGAATGTGTAACTCCCCATAAAATAAAGAAGTATTCTGGTTGGTAAAAATATGTAGAACACTCACACAAAATTTATTAGGAGTAAATAATAATATAAAAGAATTTTATTTAGGTAATTATAACATAAAAGTAACCAGAATGAAAATTGTGGTTCAGGTGGAAAACCCTTTCCTTAAGTACAAATGTGTTCCTCTCTTGAACTTAAGGTCAATAAAAATGAAATTAGAATTATTAATAACTTAATTAAGAACCTATTATACATGTATTTATTTTATCATGATTTTATTAATTCCATTATGTTCATATTGATTAGTTATAAGATTGAATTTCTTCGTTCCAGAGTGTTTATTTTCTTGATTTTCATAATCGGTTCACTTGTTTTTATGTAATGGATTTCATGTGGAAAAGGATGTAAATATCCAGAATTAAATTTAAATATTATTTATGAGAACCCATAGGTGTTAATGGTCATTTATATCTTTTTTTACATGGAATGAGGATGAATCATTATATTAAATATTAATGACAATCACTTAGATTATTTTTGTGGTATTTTGATTATTAGGAACTAGTATGGCCATATGATTTAATATTATGTAAATATGATCATTACTGAATATTAAATAGGTTATAATACATAATATAGTTTTTTCAACAATAAAAAAGGTTTCATGACTAGTAATGAAGGATAAATTGAAGAATGAAACTTCATCATCCACGAAGGTTGTAAATTGGAACCTCACAGACGATGATTTTGTATATAAAATAAAAGAGAGAGAGTAAGAATATTGATGATGGTTCTTACATTAACATGATATAATTACATTATATAGATTGTACTAGAGTTATCATGGTCATTTGGGTAAATTAGGTGAGGAGAAGATAACAATAGAAAGGAACTCGAAATAAAAAAGAAAGAAATAAAATGTGAATTTACCTATTGAATCCACCTCCTTGAGAATCTCATTAAGGGAAGGGGTTTTGGTATTTTGGAAAGACCAAGAGCTCCTGGACGCGAGGAGATACTAGGTAAGGGTATTTGGGAAGAACATTTAGAAGATTAAAGGCTTATAGGAGTGAATAGAAGATGGAGTGATGGGGGTTTTTATAGTGGAGGAGATGAGTGAATTTTGAATACTTTACTCATTGTTTTATTATTTCCCTCAAGACAAACAATAGTGTTGTTTCATGTGACCTCTGATAGTGATAAGTGCATTTTAGTTCTAACCAAGTGTCTTTACATAACTTATGATGTCATAAATAGTGTATTTAACTGATAATTTGTATATACAATATTTTACCGTATTCAACTATTCATGAAAAATTCTAGAATTTCATAAAAATCCAAAAAATTCACCCTAACCATTTTTTGACATGTAGAATTAAAAAATGAACTCTATTTTTTAATTTTTTTTTCAATATATTATTAATTTAATTTTTAAATAAAATCATAATTTATTAAAAAATGACATTTTTAAAACTATAATTTGTTTTATATTACATTGAAAAATTAATCAAGATCTCATTATCTTGTAACCTTTAAAAAATAAAATAATATTTTTATTTACCATTCATAAGGGTCATATTACTATTCATAAGGGCATGTTACTATTCACCAAAAATCAAGTTATTTGTATGAGACTCCAAATGAATTACTGATCACAACTCTAGATAGACATTTTTCAAAATTCAAAACATACTGGAGGTAAAGTTGGGTTTAAGGGCTAGATTATATAATGTGTTGTTTTTTAGGGAATCAGTGTTTCATGCATTTAATATTTATTTTCAAAACCTTGGGGTGTTACAATGACTAAAGACTTTAAAGTAAGTAATTCATGGGGTAAAACTCATGATTTTATTTTTTTCTACTACTTAATAATTTTTATTTTTTCATTTTAATAAAAAATATCAACCCCCACAAATTTACTGAAATTATCTGGTTATTCCTTATTAAGTAATAATATTGGTATTACTTTTTAATTTTATTATTTTCTAGGCACAAAAAAGTGGACAACCTATTCTTATTTTATCAGATAAATTAGTATTTTTATTAGGGAGTAGTATTTTGATGTTTTCTCACTTTCTTTATCTTTATACACAAAATTTCATGATTAATTTATTACCGCATGGATGCTAAATATTATACAATCTGTATGCTTGTTCCGCTGATGGTTGTAAGCTATTTACAGAATCTATTGTTAAATATGTTTTTAATGGTTCTTGTTTATTGTTTCCATATATCTACATTTTATTTCCCATAGGGAATAGCCTAGTGGAAAGGGGCCCTGTGAGGAATTGGAGCTGTTTCGGGTTCGAGTCTCTCTGGATTCTTGCATGTGTATGTTTTCTTGTATTCTTTGTATCTTTGTTGTTCCCTTTACCTGACCATTTGTAATTTAATATATCTACAGCCCGTTCCTGGCTTATAAAATTTTTCAATATTTTAAAATTAATGATATTAATGATTTCTTCTATGTTTAGTTGATAAATTATTGTGAGATTTAACTGATAAACATGGATTTCTTCCTTGCATATTTAATGTTGTTTTGTATTTGAGAATGTTGTTAATGTATGAAAAACTGATTTTCATGTTATTTGTGTTGGTATTTTGAACACTTGTATCTTATCACTGTTCATATTGAAAAAATGATTATATATTGAAACTATTAAAAGAATACCCATCATAGGATGTAAATTCCCACCTAAGGATGCGATATAGAGGAAAATGTGTGATTATAAGTATAGGGGGAAGACTCAAAAAGTGTGTAACACTTTATGTTTGAATTACCACCCAAATTAGCTCCAAATATGGCATTTCATTAAACATTTCATTACATGGGATTCATGATCTCTTTCCTTAAAAATACCTATTGATGATTTATGTGTTTTAGATGGTTACAATTTTCTATTTTCTCTATGGGATTAAACTAGTGAATTCCTTTTAAAAAATTATTTTCAAAATACTGTGTTTTTGTTCAAATATCAATGTACATTTAAAATTTTCAATCAAACATTGTAATTTTATAGGAAACTTGGTTTCTAATTATATTCTTGAAAATTCTAGAATTTATAATTCACAATTAATCTCTGTGAGTGATTTTATAATGATGAATGAGTGATTAATTTATAGAAAATATATATTTTTTGAAACTCATTCACCCATCAGACCATTTTGGTGTAATTATGGGTTATTTATGTCTGATTATTTATGGTTTTATTATTCTGTTGCATGAGTATTCAACCGTGACTCAAAATATTTTTCTGAAGGAAATTATTAAATCTAAATTAGTTTTGGTTTATTTCTATTTTTTGTTAGTTTTTATTGTCCTTTCAAAAAAAGAAATTGGTTTAAATCCAAAAATATTTTTTATTGATAAGATTGATAATTTTTTCATACCTTTTTAATTTATAGGAGGATAATTCCTTTTGATAACTATTCCATACATTTCATGTCAAAATTTGTAACTTAAAATAGTTTTTTTCTTCGTGAGTGTGATTATTTTTTTTGTTTGAGGACAATCAAAACACTATGCATAGTGGAATTTTAAAACATATATTTCATAAAAAATTTGTATAAAAATTTATATAATTTGGGTAGATAATCTAGTATATGTTTACCATTTTCTACAATTCCCTCCATCATAGATAAATTTTAGGGAGGTAGATCTCATAAAAGATAATAGAATATAGATAATTATTTAAAACAATAGAGTAACATACTCTAAAAAACACACCACCTTTTGATAATAAATTTGAAATGATTTCCCTCCCACAATTTTATTGAAACCTCTGAATTATATTATAAAATCATTACCCCCTCTTTCATCTATTAACTCCCTATTCCTCTATTAATAATTTCTTTGGTGGATAGCGATGTCCCAACTAGTCAAAACATACTTATAATTAAATTAATTTATTATACCTCCATTAATGTATTCTTAATATGAAATATAAATGTTAAATTATAATATTTAATCAAACACTAATGGTATTGTTTGGTGTTACAATTCTTTTCATAATAATGAATTTTCACTTCTAGAAATCTACTCAATTTCTTTAAGGTATTATCTTTTTTTACCCAAAACATTCACTGGTATTTTAATAAAAAACATATCAGGTTATAATAGGGTAATATACATTCTTTTATTCTAAGACATCGATATCCTAAATGAGAAGAATCTCATAAAAATGCATGATCACCATAAGGGTCGTCATCATCAATAAACAAACAATTTTTTTGACTTTCAATTAATATTAATTTGGTACATTATTTCATGCATCAAACACAAAACCACAAGGGACATTTCACCTATTTCCACCCAAAATAAGGGGATCAACATTTCATATCATATTAATCATTGAATAGTTCCATATGTAAAGATGATAATAATTTTTATCGTAGGAAAATTCCACTTAACATAAATGACCCTCCTAATACTTTCCAAAATCAATAAATCATTCCTAGAGAATATCGTTAAAAATATGTATAATATTCTCTTTTGTAGATTCATTTATGGATGTAATTATTTCATAATCATCCTTAATTGGGAGCCTAAATAAAATTGAAGTCTGTTCCAGAATCTAGATATAAAATGAGGATCTATATTATAAATGACCACCTTAAGAATTACATAAAGTTTAATTATCTTTTTCACATAAAAAATTTTATAGCCCTTAACTAAATTAGTCTCTGAAATAAGTAATAAGTATGTTGACTTCATGAGTAAATCCAATAGAACCCAAATAACATGATGCTTCAAGATTAATCTAGGTAAACCCATCAAAAAGTCCAGAATAATGATCTCCAACTTCCAAGTTTGTATAAGTTTACAACATCCCAGCTGGTCATTAATGTTTCACCTTAACACACTGAAAAACTAAGCATCGGGAAACATACTTAGCAATTCTCTTTTTCCTGATTGGCCATAAAAAAATCTTCTTCATATTTTTGGGAAAAATCCCTCAAGGTAACAATGTAGTGTTTTTGGGATGATTTTGATTGTTGACAAAGAAGGGTTCCATGGTCAGTTGTGGAGTTCCAAATAGATTCTTGATAAGGTATATTAACAAAGATCATAGAAAAAAGGATGGATTTATTTCTAGCTTCCAAATAAAGTTTTATTTTATTTACAAATGACTACATTGAGGTGAGCAGTGACTAGAACATTAGTCAAAAACCGTACTACGGGGTTCCAAAGCGGTGAACCAAATTCAAAATAGACACGCACAAAATGAGGATATCACTTTAGGGATATGATTTCATCAGTTGAAGTCACGTTAATCATCTCCATATATCAAGATCTTCATCCATCATCATCATCGTTCCTGTTATCATTATTGCTGAAAATTCACCACATCGTCATTGTCACCAGTTCCTCACCGCATCAGAAATCCGGAGGCAACTAATCGCTGGAACCAATGTCACTGCCAAGAAACTAGACACTATGCGCAAACACACAGAACATCTGATCAAGGGGCTCATTCCCTGGAGAACCCATAACTTCCCAAACACCACATCCCAAAAATCCGACAATCCACTTCTCCCGACCGACCTAGATAGGAGAAATGGGACTTAGGGCCAGGGCAGTGTTAAAGAAGCATAAGGTTCTGGGGGAATGGGCCTTTTGCCCTGAACAAAACCTGCAGACCAAAAAACCATAGCCAAGAATAAACTGAAAACTATGCAATATGAGAAGAGACTTTACAAATTAATAAGAAACCCATAACCATAAGAAACACATTATTAGAAGAAATAAAAACAAAGGATCCAAAATATGAACTGAAGCCATGAAAGGAATTAGGGATTAGAAACCTAAAAAGAATCCCCAAACAGATCGAGAGAAATCGAATAATAAAGGCAATGAAACGAAGAACCCCACATTTCCCCAACTCCCACCTCCACAATCCCAAACCCATCTAAGGAAACAACACACCCAATCAAGATGGGGTTGTGTGTGTTGGTTTAAATCGGCATAACAGGGGTGGAAGGGGAGAAATTGAGGTAACTCTATATAGAGATGGACCTATCATCACAAAAGATGTATTTCCATGACAGGCTTATAAAAATATGGAAAATGCATGAGTTTTGTGATGACTTGATTTCATTAAGGGTGTTTTTAAAGGTGTGGATCAATGAGAATAATCATCGCAAATGTGTGAAGGATTGATGGTGATCTCTGTGACTACAGTAAGGTTTAGAGTATTGTGAATGCAAGAAGGGTTGTCAGTGATCTCACTAACTACAAGAAGATTCATGAATAATTATTTTTTTTTGGAGATTCATAAACTAGGGATCTTCCTAAACAATAGTGTAGAGAATCAAAAAATAGTGATGTCATGGATGGAAGATTCTTGATTCGGAGGAAATGCCTATAAATTGGACTCTACCCCCTTAGAGAAGAAGAGAGTAATAATTAATGAAGATTATAAGGCTCTATAATCATGAAGGTGATTCTTAAAGGTGGTTATTGTGAAATAGTTCGCAATGAAAGGGGTTTTGTGAAGGCTGTAAAATTCCATCTGATAGTTGTGATCTTCATGATGGCTAAGTGAGATTCACAAAAGTGTTTGAGGTTTACAAAAATAGGCTTCTTCATGAAGGATAGTTGTGATACATGAAAGAGGCAAGCATCATGAAAATAGTGGGGGTTGTGAAGGTAGTGTATGAATGTGATGAATTGGGTAGTTTCACAAAGGTTGTGAACTTCAAGAAGTTATTGAGAATCATAGAAGAGTTCAAAATGAATTTCCCAGTGAATCTGTGGTAAGGTGATATTAATTAATTGGATGAATGTAGAACTTCAACAAATCGTCTATCTAAAACTGAGGATGTATTCATTATTATCTAATGTAGGGACCTACATGTCTATAAACTGTATGTGGATATTTTATGGAGCAATGAGCAAAGGAAGATCCAGATGGTGATCCCTTACCTAAGTAGTGATCCATTGAAGGAGAGATTGAGGGAGTGACCCTTGGGAGGAAGAGATCTATCCCTAAAATTTGTAAAGGAAGCATGCTTGGGAATAGAAGTGATCTAAGACAAACCTTTTTTTTGGATGTGATCCTTAGTGGATTTGTTACATCGACACATTATCGGTGTATGATTCTTGGGCGTAGCCTTGTGTGGGTAAACCAAGTAAAATTTCTTGTCTCATGCGTGTTTTTATTTCTGTTCATATATTTCTATGGTAAGGGGAGAAAATAACATTTTTAATAAAGAAATAACATCTGAAGGGGATGTTGTTTTAATTTTTCATAACCTGATTCACCCCCTCCCATGGTATTTAACCTAGTTGGGATAAAAATTAGTATCAGATATAAAGTCTAATATCATTATTTCACTCAAAAGGGTTTCAATGGAAGTTATCAATTAGAAAGAGATTATGATATCTGACAGAAAAAATTTTCAACAATGGAAGAATCAAATTCAACACTATTTATAATAATTTGGAATAGATGTCTTTACAATAGTGATGCATGTAAATTTAGCCAATATCAACAGTGGTGCTTTATCAAAAAATGACCAAAGGGAATTTGATAATGAAACTAAAGGAATAAATGATTTAGGGGGAGCCCTATAAAATGAAATATATATGAAGGTGATGTCATGTAAGTCATCACATTCTATTTGGAAATGTTTTTGAATATTTATAAAGGTGACTCAAAAGTCATAAAATAAAAACTATAGGTATTATGGATCATGTATGAGGATATCTGAATGCACCTTAATGTGTATGTTGATTCATTATTTGATTGAGTGAATATTTTTGTAGAAGAGATGCATGTTATCATAGAAATTATTCAAATTGTAATGATTTTAAAGTTCATCATGAGAAGACCTTTTCCCCAGTTCAACCTGAAAGTTTCTTTATTGGAATATAAAGATCCAAAGGAGTTGACATTAGATAACTTGCATAGTTAGCTTATTTCATATGAGATAAGAAATGATGATAATGAGTCTATATAAAAGGGGAAATCTAAAGAAGATACATTTAAGTCTATTAAAAAGATCACCATTGAATATGGGTGTAAATAATTAGATAAAGATGAAGTCATGTCATTCTATTCATCAAATTTACAAAGAGGAAAAGGAAAGTTTAAATAGAAACTCCCACTTGCATGATTTTGATTTTGAAATATTGGAAATTTTTTTGTGATGTTCCCTAGTAAGTTTCAAGATAATGATGAGGATTAAGTTGAAATTCTCATGAATAAGTTTTCTCCCTACATGAATATTAAAAAATATTTTATGAAATTTATACAAAAAGAAGAGACTTATTTCAAAAGAAGATGATAGTTTAGAATAATCTGAGGAAGAAGAGTTGGAGGACTGCAAGGATCATGAAGAAAATGCTATGGTGGTAGTTTCTAGAAATTCCAAAATAAGGGAAGAAAGTGACAATGATAAAGAAAAAGTCAAAGGAAGAGTTGACTATCAAGTCGAATTAGAAGCTTTACTTGAAGAGATATACATTTGGAGATCCTAAAAAAAGAAATCCAATATGGTGATTCATGATGCCAAACTCATTATGCATGATCAAAAGAAGAGAAGTATAATCTGATAGAAGAAATTGAAAAACTTATGTCTTCAAAGCTAGAGAACTCAAATATGATGGGTGAGTACATGTTCAAAGTTTATGAACAAAAAAGGGTGATCGATGTTTTGAATAATACAGTGACAGATAAAGAAAAACTCATTTAAAAGATTAAGGATGAGGTTGTCAGTATGAAAAGGAAAGTGAAAGATCATGAGAAAATATTGACACCAGTAGAACTTGTCACAAGGGCAATATCAAATGGAAAATCAGAGTTCAAAGCTCTCGTGAAATAGACAAAGGGATGTCAAGAGGAGAAAATGATAGATCTGAATGTTACAGTAGGTATAAAGGTTGATCAAACATAGAAAATAGTAATGGTTGAAGTCAGGTCACAAGAATCTTCCCTAATATTAAATATTTATTTGGTTATGAATTAGAACTAGATGATTCAGATAACCTAAGGGAAAACCAATAATGTAGTAGTGACACATAGGAATGTACCCCATACTATATGCTATTGTTATGGAAATATGGGACACTTGAAAAATGTCTGTTCCATAGCCAAAAGGCATTGAATGGAACAAGGCCAAAAAAGGTATCCATACCAAACTCAATATTCTAGGATATCATTTGATGACCACACTTTTATGTGTATATGATTCATAAACAACGAAAAATATTTCTCATTAATAATGCATAGGAATTTGCCAAAGCAAACTCAATATGATCATAAGTAGTAGATAAATGTTTCATTAAATGAGATGAAAATGAAAAATAAATTTGCAACCCTGTAAGATGAAGTTTTTTCATTATACTTTGTGGAATATCAAGATTATTAATCCATATGGAGTATAAAGTCAAAACATGGATAAAAAATAAATGAGTTGAATAGGTAGTGGTTGCTGATATTTCTTTCAAAGCATCAGATCACACTGGAATATAGATCATTGATAGTGGATACACCTCCAATATGACAAGAAATATGGAACTAATGATAGGAATCAAATAAGATAATGAAGGTATTGTAATATTTGATAATGATGAAGGTTTGGAAATTATTGGCTTAAGAAAAGCTTGGATTGGGGGAAAAGAAAAAATACATGTAGATGACTTGGTTGTTAAAGGTCTCAGTCACAAATTTCTAAGTGTAAGTTAACTGTGTGAATTAAAACCTAATATACACTTTTAAAATAGATTATGTAACATTAATAAAAAATATGGGGAAGTGTTTTTTATAGGGAAAGTGTACGAAGGAGAATCTATACCTTGTATGTGGGGGAGAAGGTATGTGATTTTTTTCAGGGAAAAAGAAAAAAAGTAGTGGAATAAACACCTTGGTCAATTTAGCCAAATATAATTAGAAGATCTGGTTAAATTTGATGTTTCTTGAGACCTCCCTAGGTTATCACATGATCATTCCCATATGTGTGACGATTTTCAATAAGGTAACATCATTTGAAACGGATATAAGGAAAAAGAGTAAAGGTCAACAAATGTGCTTTAATTTGTGCATATTGATGTGCGCAGACCTGTTTCACCAAGAGATATTGATGAGAGGAGATATTATGTTCACTTAATTGATGATTTTAGAAGAATGGAATGGGTTTAATTCAACACTCATAAGTACAAGGTGTTCAGTTTCATAACTACTTATCAAAGGTAAGTTGAAAATATTCTTGGTCAAAAAATCCAGAAGATCCAAATAGATAATGGAATAGAGTTCACAAATAGCTATGTAGAGGATCATCTCGAGAAACATGGGATACAACAGCAAGTTTCAGTAATAAGAACTACACAAAAAATGGAGTGGTTGATAGAATAAATATAATTATCAACAAAATGGATAGAATAATTCCAATTAGAACGACATTATAGAGAAGTTTTGGAAATAAGCAGTGATGAAATAAGTCTACACATCAAATAGATATTTATTATTTATGAAAGAGGAGAAAAATACATAAGAGATATTGTATGGAAAAAATCCAACTTTGAAGTAATTAAGTGTTTCATTATCAATAAAGAGAAACACAGGAAATTTGAATCCCATGGAGATGAAGGGATATTCATTGGATACTTAGGAAAAATAAAGGCATATAAATGTTTCAATAAGCAGATTAAAAATATATATGAAATCAATGATGTAACTATATTAGATAATTAGAAAAATCTTCAAAATATACATGATCAGTCTCAAGAGGATAGTGATGAAGATATAAGAAGCTCAGGGGATGTTCTAGTTCCAGAGTCTAATTAAGAAGAATATAATGATAATGAAAATTTTGAGCATAAAGATGTATATACTCCAAGACTAGAGATTAGAGCCTAAATTGATAGACAGAACATAATTGGTGATTAGATATCTCCAGTGAAGACAAGAAAGATAAAGACCCTACAGAAATCATAGTTCTTATTATAGGTATAGCCTAAATGTTTTGAGAAAGTATCTAGAGATGAAAGCTATATTTAGGCTATAAATTATGAGATTAAACAAATTGAGAAGAATCAGACATGGTATATTGTTTAATGACCATCATATAAGAATGTCATCTAGACTAAATTGGTCTTTCACAATTAGAAGAATGAATATTGTGCAGTGATTCGAAACAAAGAATGACTAGTATGAAAAGAGTACTCCTATATATAGAGTTTCAATGTTGATGAAACATTTTCACCTAATGTAAGGCTTGATACATTAATATTATTCTTTTCCATATCACTTCAAATAAAGTTCAATGTTTTCCAGATGGATGTCAAGTCATAATTTTTGAATGGGGTTTTGGAAGAAGATTTTTATATTGAGCAACCAAATTTATTTCTCATTCATGAATATGAGAATAGAGTTTTTCAAAAGATAAAGGAACTATATGGGTTTAAGAAAGCACTGGTAGCGCGATATTCAAGGATCGATTAGTTTTTAGAGAATCTCCTTTTTCAATGTGGTGGAGTTGATTACAATTTATTTATAAAAATGAGATCATTCAAAGGATAATGGTGTTAGTGTATGTTGATGATGTAATATTTGGTTGATTATATGAATATTAGTGAAAACAGTTCACAGAATTCATGAAAAGTGAGTTTGAAATGTCAATGATTGGTTAAATGAAATATTTTGTTGGTTTACTTGTGAAACAAGGAAGGAATGACACATTTATTTCAAAATCTAAATATGAAAAGGAAGTTTTGAGAAGGTTTGGAATAGATAATTCTAAGGAGATAATGACTCCAGTCGATAATCAGATGAAACTTTCATGGGATGATGAAGGCAATGCAGTTAATGTGACAAAATACAAGAAAATCATTGGTGGTCTATTGTACTTGACAATGACAAAACCTAATATAGTTTTTTCTAAATTCCAAGAAGAATGATATTAATTAAATTCCAAGTAAACCAAATTATTTTTTGTAAAAAATAATACTTTAGTATATTGAGGGAATAGTGGATTTAGGTTTCTATACACTGAAAAATATCAGCATGATTTATAGGACTGTAAAGATATTGATTAGGCCGGTTCAGCAGATGATATAAAATCAACATCAGGTGGTGAATTATATATTGAAGGATTTTTTATTTATAAGATATGCATGAAACAATATTTTATTTCATTGATCACCACAAAAAGATTAATTTATTTAATCCATTCAATATTTCACTCAATTATTGTGGATGAAGCATCAGCTTGATGATATGGGAGTTCTAGTAAAGTCTCTGATTGGAATCCATTGAAAAAATTAAAGTTATATAAATATGAGAAAAATTATAGTCTATTACTTGAGGTTAAAGTACATTGAAATCAAGAATAATTTTATCAAGTAGAAGGTAGAGCATGTCCTTGTCGAGTTGGATTATATTCCTACAAAACAACTGGTTGTAGACATTCTGACAAAGGCCTTACCCAAATTGTCTCATGAGAGGCATTAATTAGCTCTTGGAGTCCAGTCAACTCCCCAAAATTAAAAAGTGTGGAATTTTGACACCCTCCCCCTAAGGTATGACGTGTTTTCCCAAAGGTGATGATATGTGTTCTTTACCCTATTACAAACCACAATGAAGCGTCCTCTGGGTTCGTTTACAAAGTAGAAGAAATTTTGGCTATAAAAGGGGAGAAAACATCATTATCAAGATAGAGGAGAAGCTGATAGAGAGAGTAGTGAAGTAGGGGGAGTTTTAAATATTAATATTTTAAAGATGATTGATCAAATATTTTATATCACGACAGACGAGGTTTATGATGAATGCAGTAGATTGGTTTTGGAATGAAGTGATTCATTAATTCACTTTGCATTCTAGTATTTTTTCTCATGCTGAGAATGGATCATATGGGATTTGATTTCATGTTATGTAAATCCTTTATCACTATATGAATATATAGAAGTGCATTTTGGAAGAACATGGAAAAATATTAAACGATGTATCAAATTTTGAATAGTTGTGAACAAACCTAAAAAGGGATATTGTTGGGAAAAAATCCCTAACGGTAATAGTGTAGTGTTTTTGGGTTAATTATGTTTACTAACAAAGAAGGGTTCCATGGTTAGTAATAGAGTTATAGAGATATTCTCGAGAAGGTATATTGACAAATATCCAAGAAAAAGGAACAAATTCCTTATAAGTGGTACATAAAATTGTGTACACAAAGTGGCGTTGTTTCCCAGTGTTTTCCAATTTTTTTGCGGTATAACATTTCTAGGATTTCAATATCATCATAAAAGTTGGATTTCCTTTAAGGACTTATAAAAATATGTTAATTTTATGAGTTTTGTTAATATTGGGTTTCATAAAGGGTGTTTTGTGAAGGTGTGGATCATCGCGAATGAGTATCACAAATGCATAAAGGACTGACATTGATCTCCATGACTATGAGAAGGTATAGAGAATCTTGGATGCATGAAGGGTTTACAGTGATATCCATGACTATAAGGAGATTATTTGATGGTGAAATTTATAAGGAGATTTACTAAATATGGAGCTCCATTAACAATAATGGAGAGCTTCACGAAATGGTGATGTCAGGGATATATGCTTCTAGAATGGGTGGAATGCCTATAAATAGGCCTCTAGCCCCCTAAAAAAGTAGATAGAAATACTTCATGAAGATTATAAGGCTCTAGATTCATGAAGGTGATTCATGAAGGTGGTTCTTGTGATATATTTCATAAATAAAGGGGTTTCATGAAGGCTGTACAAAAGTCATCAGAAAGTTGTGAGATTCAGGAAGGCTATGTGAGCTTCACAAAAGTGTTTGTGATTTGTGAAAGGAGGTGGATTCACAAAGATTATTTGTTCATCACAAAATAAGTGATCTTATTGAAAATATTTTGGTTTGTGAAGGTATTATATGATTTTGAATAATTGGATAGTTTCATGAATTTTTGAGTTTCATGAAGACAATGAGCATCACGAAAGTGTTTAGAAATAATTTCCTAGTGAATATGTGGTAAGGTGATATTAATAAAGTGGATGAAGGAAGAAATCAAATAGAGAATATTTCTAAAAATAAGGATGTATTAATTATTTCTAATATAGGTTCATATATGTACATAAACTATATGTGGATCCTTTCTAGAGCAGTGAGAAAAGGAAGAAGAAGAAGGTGATCCCTTCAACTGGTAGTGATCCATCGAAGGAGATATTGAGGGAGTGACCCTTGGGAAGTAGTGAGATATCCCTAAACGTTGTAATGACATTTATCCTGGTCATATAAGTGATTTAGATCCAACCTTTTTTTTGGAAATGCACCTTAGTGGATTTGGTACATCGGCACATTACCATTATATGCTCCTTGAACATAGCCCAATGAGGGTGAACTATGTAAAATTTCTCTGTCTCATGCATTCTTTCATTTCTATTAAAAAATTTCTATGGGAAAGGGAGAAAAGAATGTCTTTTTAACAAATAAACAAGATCTGAAAGGGTAGTTGTTTTAATATATCATACCCTGATTCACCCCCTCTGAGGGTATTTAACCTAGTTGGACTAAAAAATATCATGGTATATCTTTGTTATCATAAGATTCATTACCCAACTATAATGATAGAATCCCTTCATCACTTCATCCTCGAGGGCATCAGGACAATGATTTACTTCTTGAAATAAAAATTCAAGTCCAGTGCCATGCCCCACCCATTAGTGGTCTCCTCACCATAAAAGGTGTCATGCATTAGCTTACAATTTAGAAAATCTGTATATAATTATTTAACTTACCTTAATAATGAACAATACACATTAACACCAAAGGTACAAATTTCATTATTTTATCTTATTTCTAATAAAAAATATACAATATAGCTATTGTTTTACATTGTTCTTTAACTTCCTTGATAGATTGATCGTAGGTATACCTAGTCTAGGTGTTTGCAATATTTACCTTTTTAGGTATATATGCAAGTCTAAAATTTTGGGTTTAAAGATACTCAACCTATCTTGGTTGCCTCAAAATTGTGACCACATCTGAGAAGATATACTTCAAACTCTTATAATCAGTATTTTCCATGAACTTCTCATTTATGAGATAATGTTTCTAGCTCTTAAATTTATGGACCACCAAGGTTAACTCCAAATTGTGTGTAAGATATTTCTTTTCCCGTGGTTTCAATTAACTGGATCTGTATGTCATGATAATGACTCATTTTACAAGGATACACCCCAAAATAGATCTTAAATCATTATAGTATACCTTATAGACATCACCTTACTCAAGTGGGGTTAGAATTATCATTTAATCCCTTAATTATTTAAAATATATTTCTTCAATTCTCATAAAATTTAAACATACCTCCTTTCTGAACCCAAACATCATTCACGAAGCTGATTTTGAAAATTTGCTAATATACATAGGGTAATATCTAGCCAATCCAAGAAGATTTTGAATCTCGAAGCAATTATTGGACCTCTCCCAAGACATAAAAATCTTCAGTTTCTTTGGATCAATGAATATTACTTTATGTGAAAAAAATACCCCAAATAATTAAGTGTTTGAGTAACAAACTACACCACGACGTGGAGACGGTACGTCGTACATATGTACGTATAGGGACTTTGTCATTTATATGTTGGATAGAATAACAAATATGGTCTTACCATATTTATAATAACATCACAGTATGTAGGAGGTACTTGAGTTATTTTTTTTTTGGAAACAACAAAGAAAGAGGAAGTGGAAGAAGAAAAGAACTTGAAAGAGGGTGGTGAAATTATTATCTCTTCTTCGGGTGTTTCCTTTTGAGTAGATCAAAAGGGATACTTAGGTTGGATTTATGATCAAATTAAAGACTGTAGGTTTTTTTAGGGAAGTTTGGATGATATTTTGGTAGGGTTTGGCCAAGAAAAATGTATTTTGAGGTGTGATTTTGAGAGAAGTGGAAGATCCCTTTTATAAGAGGGGTGAGGGTCACTTTAGGAAAAGATTAAAATATTAATTTATTATACAATCATATTCAGTGTATAATGGCTCCAAATGAATTTATTTAGAGACTTAGGTGGTTATTGGTCAAAATCATCTCAACCAATAGGTTTTAGACAAGTTTCAGTTACCATTTTAACCTTATCTTTTAGATTTAAGTCTTTGTTAAATAGTTTAACTTTTACTGTGTCTTCTTGTATTCTTACAATATATGGTTAATAAACATACTCTAAACTTGAAAGGGAAACTCAAGTGGTTCATTAATGACATATATAATATTATTTAAGCCCTTTGGTAGAACCTTATTTTTTAGGAATATTATATCAACAAATAATATAGTATTTCTTTAAAAAAATTAATTTATGTCAATTTTCACATTATTTGGTATTTGATTTTTGTGAAAGTCATCAAAACTTTATTACTTCAAAAAAGATATATTTAATCAACCCTAACATGTCAAATTAACCTATTAAATTCTTGTATGTCATAAAAAAGTTGAAATTATATTTATTTTAATATTCATAATAACATTTATTTGATTCTTTCATTAATAAGGTAATTACTGCATCATCATTGTATCATAAATAAATTTAATTATTTAATCAATAAAAATTATAAATAAAATACCATTATGTATGAAATATTTTTATCTTTCTAATTAATATTTATAGTCGAATTTATCTTATGTATAACCCTATATTAAAAATGGTTTAGTTAATAAAATTTGAATTTAACAATTTTAACTCTTCTTTAAATAAATTAATAATAAATGTCCTAATCTAATCCAAATAGACCTAAAGGATAATATTTTATTTTTAAGGTTGTTTTGGTCGAATTAAATTTATCCAATATAATTAGGACATGTTTTATGTTAATTATTATATCATTTTTACACTTAATTACCCCATTTACTTTTAACTATGGTAAATAAAAGTCAAAAGTTACTATTCACCAAAAATTATTTTAATCTTATTGAACCACATTTTACTTAGTGATATAAAAAGTTTTTTTCTTCATATTTTCTAAATTCAACTCACATAAGTTGTAAAATTATGTTTTTTTCAAAATTGCTAACGTGCCTAGAAGGTGTGTAAAAGAGCATGAAAAGTTCAATAAAATTTTATACATATAATTTTATTATAAAATGACTCCAATGAATTAAATTGAACTTATATAGGTATTATATATCTATTTTTACTTAAAATAAATTTAAATAAAATAAAAAATTATTTAAATAAAAAGTCAGTTTTAAATAATAACGCATTGTTTTTTACTATTCATTAAAAATTGAAATTTTTCAGAAAAATACCAAAAAATTACCCTAAAATAATTTTGATAATACGAATTAAAAAATGAAGTCTATTTTACCAAATTAAAAACATATTATATTCATTTATTAATTCAAAATTAATTCCCGTTGTCAAAACAAAAAAACATGTTTTTAAAAAGTAAAAACCATCAAAAGATTGACATGTGTTTATGTCAAATTTAAATGTTAAATTAAATATAATGATCTAAATTTTATTAAATGATAAAATTATAATCTAATTATACATTAAAAACATTCAAATAAATAATTTAACACTATAAATTATTATGATTAAAAAATTAGTTTTCAATTAAAACATAATATTTTTCATTATTCGTCAAATTATGAAATTTGTGAGAAAAGTACCAAAAATTTATCCAAACTAAATTTTTATATCCCATATCTAAGTAAGAATTTAATTTAACTTATTTAATATAAAAAAGTATCAAATATTGGTTTTAAAAGGGGTTCTCCATTAAATAGCTGTAAAATTACATTTTTTGAAAAATAATTCTTTTATCTGAAAAATTTAATTTTCCCTTATAATATGTCTATGAAACAAAAAATATGAATTATAAAATTATATGGAGTCTATAAAGTTTAAAATTTATTTAATACTATTTATAACCACTTTTTGAATGGCTAGTTTAGTAAGTCGTGGTGCGCTTGAACTCGGTGTTGCGTGTAGCGCATGTTATTGAATTTCTTTGAAGAGATAATGTACTATGAAATCTTGGGGTATTACATTATCCCCTCCTTAAATAAATTTTTTCCAAAAATTTTTAATTTTTTTTGAAAATAAAATGTTAAAAATTGAAAAATATCTTTGTGGAAAACCCACATCCGAAATTGGGTTAATAAAATTTAGTTTTAATAAGAGGGAAATAGAAATGAAAAAGTCACCAAAAAATTATGATCTCTATTAGGAGAACATTGGTGGAAATTAGAGACACATAATTATAGGAAAAACATAAATATTTATAGGGAGTGATTGAGGTCATCAATCAAAAAAAAGTGTAAAATTTAGGGCCTCAAATCCATCAATCTATGATGATTTAAAATATCGTCAGTTCAAAAAAACATAAGGTATTAGTATAACACATTTTTGGTTTTAAGATCTCTTCCATAACATTTCAGATTTAATGTATTCATATAATAATAGGAAAAAAATATATACTTGATAATTATAGTTTCATCATTCAACTAATTCCTATCACAAACTAATATTTCACTGCAAAAGATAATAAAATTCAAAAATGGTCTATTTATCCTAATCGTATAGGGTTCCAAAAATAATTAATTTATAATTAATTTTTCAGACTTTATAAAAAAACATTATACAAAACGGGACATCACGTATGCTAGTGGTTGGAGATCCACCCTTTTCACCCTTCAGTTGCGGGTTCAAGTCTCGCAGCTTTGCCGGAAGCGATGGGTTGCCGCCCGACCTATGGGTTGTCCTTTTTATGAAAATACAAAAATAAAATCAAGAAATGATTTAACCTCAAAAAGAGTATCCAATGTAAAACATAATACATTCCAACCTTTAGAATTATCCAAAATAATTTTATCCAAACCCACAGTCCAGAATATATAAGGAAGGTTAACAAAATGTAGATCTATTTTTCCACGTAATAACATATGAATACCTTCATCGTGTATTCTTTTAAAACACGGTAACACCCTGAATTACCATAAAACCTTATTGATTACATTCATGATCCCTTATTCCTAATAGAATACTATATATAATTCTTATATCCAAAAATTTGGTTAACTCCAACAATGATGGAATATACAAGTCATTAATCAGTTTCAAGGAAGTCAAGAATATCCAATAAAATTTATCCAAATAAATCATATATTATTCCAAAATATTTATCTCAATATCAAAACCATATTATGGTTTATCTTTATCTCAACCATATATTTTTCAAAAAAAATTAACCTGCTATTGAGCCAATATTTTTGGTTCCACACAATCTCAAGTCCTTAATGAAATAGTACTGCAGTACAATCCTTATATAATATATAATTCTTTTAACATGTACATCATTAATACAATACTCAAATTACACAATACTTTAATAACGACATAAGAACTCTAATCATTCCTCTTCATAGTTTGTAGTATCATAACTTTTTTAGTATCCAATAGTAGCATTTGGGGTATACTCTGATGATTTGGGCATTGATTTTTGTAGTGTCCCAACTCCTTATAGATGAAACACTATAAATTTGAAACCTTTTTCTTAACCTTGAAATCACGTACTTGGTGTCCTTTTTCTCTACACTTATAACAAACTGCCATTCCCTTCAATCATTTACCAAGGTTATTCTTTCCAAATTTATCACATATGTGAAAATCCTTCTTTCCCCTCTTCCCTTTATCCATCTTTCACTCTTCCATCTTTTTCTTCTCTTGCTTCCCTTAAAATCTATAAGACTCAAAGAATTCTTTAATTATCTTATTAACATATCATATTATTTCTTCATATGATGAGAATGAATGGGAGAAAATTTCACTTTTAAATGTTGGATTAATACCATAAAAAATATGATCCCTCTTAATCTTTCAATCAAGCGTATTGCAGGAATTCCCATTCCTTCTACTAGCTGCCATTTCTAAACAATGGCATACACTAGGTTAGTTAATGAATCACAATTCATAATTCCAAACTTGTAAAATACCTAACATAAATTGGAAATATTATACATATAATCTATAATCATAAAATGTTTTCCTTGAGGAAGTATTTAATCTTAAATCCATTATAGTGGCTTGTAATGAAAATTTGAATTATCCAAAGTATATCCATTGGGAGTGTCGCAACCAAGAGTGCAGCAAGGCCCGTTGTCGTGCACTAGGATACCCCAGGTCAAGCTTGAAACTCAATGTAAAATTTTTCACTACTAGGTACATATGTGCCAGATTTTCCTTTATCTGCTTGTATCCAGGCAGGGATGTATTGCTTAGAAAATACACAAAATCTATACATTACCATAATTCAAGTAAGTTCTTCTATAATAATCCTCAAATTCTATCTTTGGTCAGTTTTATCTAATAAGAGTTTTTCTAAATCTAGTTTCTAATGTTATTGTTAAACTTCCTCTGATACCAACTGTAACATCCCGACACCAGAATCCCAGAGTCAGTGCATTATTTTAATACATTGTCATGATTAAAAGAAATCATGTCCGGAATGACCGATTAATTTAGCAGTCTTGTAAAATAGATTACATACATGAACATTACCTTACACATTAGAAAATGAAAAAAAAACAACAACATTGTATCCATTGACCACATTCATATCCCTTATACTATCCCTACTGGTCCATCATAATATACTTCTTCACATCTTGGAAAAAATAATACCAAGAAATGGGTGAGCTCAGATGCTCAGTAAAGATAACAATATTGCGGAAACATTCATAAATAAGCATAAACATTTAAGGCAATGTATAAGACTAAAACAAAAGCCTTTTAAATTTAAACTTATAAATAATATGGAAAAGGTGAATCAAATAATTACATTTACTTATTCACATGGATATTCTACTAGTCTAATAATCACATGTAATATCAATATCCAATTTCATAATGATGGAATGCATAATGATAGACTTCATAACCACATTGTCAAGGCCGTCTTCCAAGACTACAAATAAGATTTTGTCAAGGACTTGTGCCAAGACGCTAGTTTGTCTCATGAGACCTACTGATGCATCGAGGAGATATAGCGGGCTCCACCCTTCACATACTAAGTACAATGCATTTCACATATGAAAAGGTTTAAACATAACATAAACATCTGTATTAAAACTGGAATACGAAATGTCAATACTTTATCCATAAACAATGAATGGTATACAAATAACACATCCATATTAAAACATATCACAAAACCTTTAATACAATATGGATGATTTTTATCATAATAAATCTATAAGGCCCCAGCCTTAAACCTTACTTAATCTTGAGTTATTACAAGATTACACATTGAGGATCTTTTCGGGTTTAGAGTTTTAGAGAATTAGGACATAACTATTACATCTCAAAAGATTACAAAGTAGTCTCTTCTACTAAATTTCCATAAAATAAAAACTCTTAAAAAGAAACATGTCTAGTTTCATGTTTTAGGTAGCATGACTTTCCCTTGATCCCATCCTTGACCCTATTCCACGCTAAGTCCTGTGAAAAAATTTCAAAAACTTGGGATGAGCATAAAAACTCAGTAAGGGATACACAAAGAATAAAAACTGTTAGTTTATCAAAACAAAAAGTAAACCATGTATACTTTATCAAGGTAATACTTTTCACCTTTATGAAGTAGTAAAAACTCTTCACTGAATAAAATATCATTACATACCTTTTTGTAACCAAAGGATTACCATAAAACCCATATAATGAACACATAACATATATAAAGGTAACTTGGGACATAAACATACTTAAGTGGAATAACCATACGGTCGACTCCCACACATATCACTTAATGGAATAGCCATACGGCCAATTTCCATACATACTTAATGGAATAGCCATACGGCCAACTTCCATACCCAATGCATTGGAGGTTATAACGTAACCACCCGTTCTGGTATTCACGGCACCACCCGTCATATGGTTTATAACGTAACCACCCGTTAAAATGTCCAAGTACCAATATAAAATCATAAAACATAAAACCAATATAAAGGAATGATAACATTTCCACATTTCAATATATCATAAATATATTGACATTATAGAATCATTTATCAAAACGATTTTCAATACCAAAATAAATAAAAGAGTATATGGTATTTATTTTATTCTAAAAACATTACGACTTGTTGAGGATGCCAAAGACCAAATAATACTCGCGGTGGCGGAAAAGGTCGGTGTCGCCGCGTACGTTAAAAGAAACATTCCTTTTTGTAGTTTTGTAAAACAATTCGTAGAAAAAGATTCCTTTTGTATAAAAGTAAAAGTCAAAGGGGTTTATACACCGTATAAAAGAAAGTTGTGTATAAAACGAAATATGCCGCAATGAAAGGAGATTGAGACGAAGTCCCTTACAAAGATCATTTTTTTAAAATAAAATAGATCTGTTATGTGTATTCACTATATTTAAACCTAAATAATGTATAAATACAAGATAGGACATAATAATATCATGACATAATTTGAAAGTAGGAGATTAACCCAAAGAATGGAAATTGGGTTAAGAAATTCCCTTACCTCGGGTCCCACTTGACTCGATCATTCTTTAACGTCCTGAATAATAAACTTGAGTTAATTTCTACTTGATTAAGAACCTTTTTAAAGTTAATTATTCCTTTTATATCACTTATTTCCATGTTATAAACATTATGTAACCATTTAAGTTAATAATGTTTGTTTTGTCGATATTTGGTTCTTAAGTCGAAAATGGACTTCTTACAATTACATGTTGTTCGTGTGGTCCAAGGTTCTTTATATCTAGAATGACATTCCTGATTTGGATAGAATATATATCATATATATCCAGCATATACATGTATTTATAATATTACATAATCATTTAGAGGTAAGAAATGAAATGCACCGTTCATGGAGACGGTAAGCCGTACGTACGCATGAACGCTACTTTCATTTCTTTCTCATATTAATGGAATTAAAATTAAATGAGAGGTATGTATATTTTAATTACATAATTATATTAATCATTTAGATGTATCATTAATTATATATATCCATTATATACATATACTTTTAATATTACATTACATTTGGGGATAAGAAATGAAATGCACCGTTCATGGAGACGGTAAGCCGTACGTACGCATGAACGCTACTTTCATTTCTATCTCATAATTTAATGGAAATAAATAATAATGATATAGAGGTATATCATAATTCCAGTATAACATCATATATAATAACATTAAATCCATCCTTTATACGTCCCACGTATGGCATTAACGAATCACATCACTTTGAGGGGGCGGTAGTCCGCACTTCCTAAAATGAAGATTTCGCGTATACCCATAATGGAAACCTTAAAGGTAAGACACAAATGAGAAATATAGAAGCTTAATTAAAACTTAAACATATTATATATCATATATAAATATAGTGACATCTTAATGGCCACCTTTGAAGGTGTTATATGAGTGTTGAACAATCATCGTTTCGTGAGACAGAAATTCGCCATCCACGGAAACCGTATGTTCTTTAACCATTAGATGTAGGTGTGTGTAAGTGTAGCTTGAATAATTCTTATAAAAACATCATAGTATATTGAAGATACTGTATTTGTTACAAAAGAAATTAATAAAAAGAGTTTAGGGGGTTGGAGAGGCAAAATAAAACAAAAGGACTCAAGTGAAGACAATACCTTAAAATCGGGTAACTCCCTTTGGTTTGAGCTCAAAGGCTTCCTTGGGAAGACTTATGCCCAAAGTGAGGTTTCAAGGAGTAATAGAGGGAAGTGGAGAGACAAAATGGGCAGGGTTTGGCCGAGACAAAGGCTTTGGGAGTGTGGGTAAGGAGGTAGAGGTGGGGGCCTTTTATAAGAGGAGAGGAGGGGCACTCTTGGAAAGTAAGAAAATTTTACTTTATTTGAAAATGGTATTCGGATTTAAGAGGTCCCACAATGATGTGTTTCGACGATAAGATGATAAGGGTTCGAAATACACTCATCCAATAGGTTTTGGACATGTGTAGGTCTTAGATATTACATTATCTTCCCATTTTATTTAAATCGTTAAATAATGAGGTCATCGCTGCATCATCATGATGTCATAAATAATTTAATTTATTTAATGTCTAAAAATTATAGAAAAAATACTATGATGTAGGAAATCTTTTTATATTTCCAATGACTATTTATATTCAAAAATCTGACTTGTATAACCCCATGTAAAAATTGTTTTAGTAAAACATCTCATGTGTGTGTCATTTTTACTTTAACATTAAATAAAAAGTTATTTATGTCATTTCGCAACCAAAGTGGCTCCATGTGGTCCCCAAGTTTACCCATATCTTGTCTTGGTCGGCCATGACACATCCAATGAGGTTAGGACATGTTTCAAGTTCATTTCATATTATTAAAACATTATTTTTACCTTAAACTACACTAATTACCTCTAATCGCGATTAAAAACTTAATAAGTTACTATTCACAAAAAAATTATTTGTATCCCATTGAACCACATTTTAATTATTAATGACAACCATGTATGTCGGATTTTTGAAATTCAAAACACATAAGTGGTAAAATTTCATTTAAACGAAAAATCAGCTTTTATAAGTACCACTTAGTGGTTTCACTATTCATCAAAAATTGAAGTTTTTCAGAAAAATCCCAAAAAATCACCCTAATCTATATTTGATATTCCAAATTCAAAAATGAAGTATATTTTAAAAAATTCAAAACATATAAGTCACATTAATTAATTTAATAATTAATTCCCGCTGTCAGAGCAAATAGCGTGTTTTTATGAAACAATAAGTATCAAAAGATTGACACTAGTTTAAGTCCGATTTCAAAGTGAAATTAATTCCAACGACCACTATTGGATTTAATGGTAAAAATATTTTCTAATTTCACTTTAAAACCAATTCAAATGATAATCTAATCATATAAATAAATTAGATTAAAAAGAGGTTTTGAATTAAAATACAACATTTTACACTATTTATTAAAAAATGAACTTTATCGGAAAAATACCAAAAATTTACACAAAGTAAAATTTGATGTCCCGATTCTAAAGAAGAGTTTTATTTGGTCCAAAAAAAGTATAAGAGTGATCAAAACTATATTTAATGACAGTTCTCTATCAAAAGGCGATAAGTGAACCTTTAGTGAAAATTAGGTTATAAAAGCCTAAAATTGAATTCTTTCCGTATTTTAAGCCTTTGGATAAATGTAAAAACATTTAAAAAACATATATAATCATATTTTAGTTATTTATATCCATTCCTGCCAATACAACGACTACATGTTATCTACCATTTAAAATAATATTATTTTATTATTAGAGTGCAACGTAAGATTCCCAAGAAACTCGTTGTTGCTTATTGGGTACGCCATCGAGCATAGCATCCCCTTTAAAGTAATATTAATATTTGATTCACAAATATGGATAAATATAAAGCTGTCATATTCTTTATTTACCTGGGGTGTTACATCCTTCCCCCCTTTTGGGAATTGCGTCCTCGCAATTTTAAAATTGGTCTTGGAAACATCCTTGAAAGTCCCACATCGGAAGAAGAGTCGGTAAAACAATCACTTTAAAATAAATAAAGATAAGTACAAAGGTCACCCGAGTTAACCCATAATCGGATTCCAAGTATGAAAACATGGACATGGAGGAGAAAACATAGGGTCATGTTCTGATGGAGAGTGATAGAAAACATGTTTAGGAGAAAGTTAACCATGAGAAAATCACAAACTTGTGATGGGTTAAATGGTATTCGATTCCCCAGTAGGAAAAGTTAATAGAAAAAATTTTTGTTTTAAGTTACTTTTTATTGAGGAATTTATTCATAAGGAAACATAATCACTTATCATGTTGACTTTCAACTTTTATTAGATTCCTTACACAAACTCATATTTTCTCCAAAAGGCGAGTATTTAGGAAGACTTGTTCACATTAAGAGTACTATAATCAACTTCTAGAGAATTACCTAACCCAAAAAAAAAGAACTAAATACTTCCCATGTCTTGAGACTTTAACCAAAACCAAAACCCAAAATATTAGTACAAGATCAGATAACCCAGAAAAGGATAACCCATTAGAAAGAAAATCTATTCTTAATCTCCAAAATTTGTCCAACAAAACCCAAAGTTCAACGAGGACCATATGATAAACAATTTGTCCATAAAATTCCTCAAAGTAAACCAATATAAGATTGAAACCCAAACATTTGAAGGATTTAGTCACATAGTCTTCCAAGTTAAATCGTAACATTTATCTCCAAACAAAATCAGTTGCTCTTAAAGTCTCGCATTGAAAAGTAATTATCCTAATCACATATCCTCCATGATAGGTTAATCATTTTCATAAATAACCAAAAATCAACTTACTCTTAATTCATAAAATCATATAACTAAAACGAATCAGTCAAACTAACCAGGGACTTCACGTAGTCTAGTGGTAGGCGATAAATACTAGTCGCACTTTGGTTGTGGGTTCGATTCCCGCAGCTTTTTCCGACGCGACGGGTTGTCACACGGTCTGCGTGTTGTCCTTTTTCCAAAACTATATAATTCTTAAATCATTCTCCAAAAAGGGATAAAATCATCAAAAATAACCATAACATAATTTAACCTCAATTTTATCTCATGCCTTTCAATTCAATCATTACATATAGTAACCCATAATTACCTCAAAAGTAAGGATCATATAAACCCAAATGGTTCTTTATAACTATGTCCACAAAAAAAAGATAACTATTCCATGAATAAAATTTGCCTATATTAAACATCAGGGTTACACATAATATAAAAAGTCTTCTAATGTAACCCCATCATCAAAAGAGACTTAATACTCTTAAGAATTTCACCATAACCCTTGAAGCCCTTATATGTTGACATCTTACTCATTCAGCATTCTTCATGATCCATTAACCATTCCTTTCCAACTTATTCCGAAATACCTCTTTCCTACAAACAAAATCATGAATCATATCCTAAGATTCCAAAATAGGAAAACAATAGTCATGAAATAATACATACCTTTGATTGGTCATTGTCAGTTTCTTCATCCTCAATCGGAATGGCATTAGGTATTGGTAAACGAGTATTTGTATGATCTTGGTGATCCCATTCAAGAAACCTCTTAATGGGACATGTTTTTGCATAATGACCATGCACACCACATTTAAAACATTCAATTGATCCCTCAAAAAGAACTTCTTTCCCTTTCCTCGAGTCAACTGGAAGCTTCCTTTTTCCACGGTAGGTTCTTGCTTTATGACCTTCATTTCCACATCTATAGCATATTTTTTTCCCTTTGAAACATTTTCCTAGGTGTTTCTTTCCACATCTTTGACACATAGGTTTTTGAACACACTTACCTTTATGATTATTACCTGTAGTTCCGTAGGGATTTGTTTCTTGCATATATGATGCCTTATCAAAATCACCAAGGTTTAGGTGGTCAATCATAACTCCAGATAGTTGGTTGAGGATAAACACAAGAGTTCTCATTACAGCTCCCATATCATTCAGTTGCTCGCTCAGAAAACTGTCACAGTTTCCTTCACATCCACCGTTACCTTGGTGCCTGCTAGATCTAGACATTTACTAAAACCAAAAAGGATCAGTGTGAGTATAACAACAAAACCATCATGTACTAATGAGGAAGATAAACAATAAGATATTCTTACTCATTCACTTTATCTAAAACTAGGACTCTGTCTGAAATCCTAACCATTATGGTAATGTCACATGTGCTTAAAGAATACCCTAACCTCTAAAGTTATCTAAACCTCCCTTTGATACCAACTATAAGGCCCCAGCCTTAAACCTTACTTAATCTTGAGTTATTACAAGATTACACATTGAGGATCTTTTCGGGTTTAGAGTTTTAGAGAATTAGGACCTAACTATTACATCTCAAAAGATTATAAAGTAGTCTCTTCTACTAAATTTCCATAAAATAAAAACTCTTAAAAAGAAACATGTCTAGTTTCATGTTTTAGGTAGCATGACTTTCCCTTGATCCCATCCTTGACCCTATTCCACGCTAAGTCCTGTGAAAAAATTTCAAAAACTTGGGATGAGCATAAAAACTCAGTAAGGGATACAGAAATAATAAAAACTGTTAGTTTATCAAAACAAAAAGTAAACCATGTATACTTTATCAAGGTAATACTTTTCACCTTTATGAAGTAGTAAAAACTCTTCACTGAATAAAATATCATTACATACCTTTTTGTAACCAAAAGATTACCATAAAACCCATATAAAGAACACATAACATATATAAAGGTAACTTGGGACATAAACATACTTAAGTGGAATAACCATACGGTCGACTCCCACACATATCACTTAATGGGATAGCCATATGGAAAATTTCCATACATACTTAATGGAATAGCCATACAGCCAACTTCCATACCTAATGCATTGGAGGTTATAACGTAACCACCCGTCCTGGTATTCACGACACCACCCGTCATATGGTTTATAATGTAACCACCCGTTAAAATGTCCAAGTACCAATATAAAATCATAAAACATAAAACCAATATAAAGGAATGATAACATTTCCACATTTCAATATATCATAAATATATTGACATAATAGAATCCTTTATCAAAACCATTTTCAATACCAAAATAAATAAAAGATTATATGGTATTTATTTTATTCTAAAAACATTACGGCTTGTTGAGGAAGTCAAAGACCAAATAATACTCGCGGTGGCGGAAAAGGTCGGTGTCGCCGCGTACGTTAAAAGAAACATTCCTTTTTTTAGTTTTGTAAAACGCTTCGTAGAAAAAGATTCCTTTTGTATAAAAGTAAAAGTCAAAGGGGTTTATACACCGTATAAAAGAAAGTTGTGTATAAAACGAAATATGCCGCAATGAAAGGAGATTGAGACGAAGTCCCTTACAAAGATCATTTTTTTAAAATAAAATAGATCTGTTATGTGTATTCACTATATTTAAACCTAAATAATTTATAAATACAAGATAGGACATAATAATATCATGACATAATTTGAAAGTAGGAGATTAACCCAAAGAATGGAAATTGGGTTAAGAAATTCCCTTACCTCGGGTCCCACTTGACTCGATCGTTCTTTAACGTCCTGAATAATAAACTTGAGTTAATTTCTACTTGATTAAGAACCTTTTTAAAGTTCATTATTCCTTATATATCACTTATTTCCATGTTATAAACATTATGTAACCATTTAAGTTAATAATGTTTGTTTTGTCGATATTTGGTTCTTAAGTCGAAAATGGACTTCTTACAATTACATGTTGTTCATGTGGTCCAAGGTTCTTTATATCCAGAATGACATTCCTGATTTGGATAGCATATATATCAAATATATCCAGCATATACATGTATTTATAATATTACATAATCATTTATAGGTAAGAAATGAAATGCAACGTTCATGGAGACGGTAAGCCGTACGTACGCATGAACGCTACTTTCATTTCTTTCTCATATTAATGGAATTAAAATTAAATGAGTGGTATGTATATTTTAATTCCAGAATTATATTCATCATTTAGATGTATCATTAATTATATATATCCATTATATACATATACTTTTAATAGTACATTACATTTGGGGATAAGAAATGAAATGCACCGTTCATGGAGACGGTAAGCCGTACGTACGCATGAACGCTACTTTCATTTCTATCTCATACTTTAATAGAAATAAATAATAATGATATAGAGGTATATAATAATTCCAGTATAACATCATATATAATAACATTAAATCCATCCTTTATACGTCCCACGTATGGCATTAACGAATCACATCACTTTGAGGGGGCGGTAGTCCGCACTGCCTAAAATGAAGATTTCGCGTATACCCATAATGGAAACCTTAAAGGTAAGACACAAATGAAAAATAAAGAAGCTTAATTAAAACATAAACATATTATATATCATATATAAATATAGTGACATCTTAATGGCCACCTTTGAAGGTGTTATATGAGTGTTGAACAATCATCGTTTCGTGAGACAGAAATTCGCCATCCACGGAAACCGTATGTTCTTTAACCATTAGATGTAGGTGTGTGTAAGTGTAGCTCGAATAATTATTATAACAACATCCTATTATATTGAATATACTGTAGTTGTTACAAAAGAAATGAATAAAAAGAGTTTAGGGGGTTGGAGAGGCAAAATAAAACAAAAGGACTCAAGTGAAGACAATACCTTAAAATTGGTTAACTCCCTTTGGTTTGAGCTCAAAGGCTTCCTTGGGAAGACTTTTTCCCAAATTGAGGCTTCAAGGAGTAAGAGAGTGAAGTGGAGAGACAAAATGGGCAGGGGTTGGCCGAGCCAAAGGCTTTGGGAGTGTGGGTAAGGAGGTAGAGGTGGGGGCCTTTTATAAGAGGAGAGGAGGGGCACTCTTGGAAAGTAAGCAAATTTTACTTTATTTGAAAATGGTATTCGGATTTAAGAGGTCCCACATTGATGTGTTTCGAGGATAAGATGATAAGGGTTCTAAATCCACTCATACAATAGGATTTGGACATGTGTAGGTCTTAGATATTACATTATCTTTCCATTTTATTTAAATCGTTAAATAATGAGGTCATCGCTGCATCATCATGATGTCATAAATAATTTAATTTATTTAATGTCTAAAAATTATAGAAAAAATACTATGATGTAGGAAATCTTTTTAGATTTACAATGAATATTTATATTTAAAAATCTGACTTGTATAACCCCATGTAAAAATTGTTTTAGTAAAACATCTCTTGTGTGTGTCATTTTTACTTTAACATTAAATAAAAAGTTATTTATGTCATTTCCCAACCAAAGTGGATCCATGGGGTCCCCAAGTTGACCCATGGCTTGTCTTGGTCGGACATGACACATCCAATGAGGTTAGGACATGTTTCAAGTTCATTTCATATTATTAAAACATTATTTTTACCTTAAACTACACTAATTACCTCTAATCGCGATTAAAAACTTAATAAGTTACTATTCACAAAAAAATTATTTGTATCCCATTGAACCAAATTTTACTTCTTAATGACAACCATGTATGTCGGATTTTTGAAATTCAAAACACATAAGTGGTAAAATTTCATTTAAACGAAAAATCAGCTTTTATAAGTACCACTTAGTGGTTTCACTATTCATCAAAAATTGAAGTTTTTCAGAAAAATCCCAAAAAATCACCCTAAGATATATTTGATATTCCGAATTCAAAAATGAAGTCTATTTTACAAAATTCAAAACATATAAGTCACATTAATTAATTTAATAATTAATTCCCGCTGTCAGAGCAAATAGCGTGTTTTTATAAAACAATAAGTATCAAAAGATTGACACTAGTTTAAGTCCGATTTCAAAGTGAAATTAATTCCAACGACCACTATTGGATTTAATGGTAAAAATAATTTCTAATTTCACTTTAAAACCAATTCAAATGATAATCTAATCATATAAATAAATTAGATTAAAAAGAGGTTTTGAATTAAAATACAACATTTTACATTATTTATTAAAAAAATGAACTTTATCGGAAAAATACCAAAAATTTACACAAAGTAAAATTTGATGTACCGATTCTAAAGAAGAGTTTTATTTGGTCCAAAAAAATGTATAAGAGTGATCAAAACTATATTTAATGACAGTTCTCCATCAAAAGGCGATAAGTGAACCTTTAGTGAAAATTAGGGTATAAAAGCCTAAAATTGAATTCTTTCCGTATTTTAAGCCTTTGGAGAAATGTAAAAACATTTAAAAAACATATATAATCATATTTTAGTTATTTCTATCCATTCCCGCCAATACAACGGCTACATGTTAACTACCATTTAAAAAAATGTTATTTTATTATTAGAGTGCAACGTAAGATTCCCAAGAAACTCGTTGTTGCGTATTGGGTACGCCATCAGGCATAGCATCCCCTTTAAAGTAATATTAATATTTGATTCACAAATATGGATAAATATAAAGCTGTCATATTCTTTATTTACCTGGGGTGTTACAAAATCAACCTCGATCAAGAATAATATCCAGTAAAGGATGTTGACATAGTTGAAAATGATCTGTAAAAATCTTTGAGAAAAATATCCCTTTTTCATGAAATCATTTTAAAAATCACACAATTTATAAAGGAATTAATTTAAAATATATTTTTGAATCAAAGTGTCCCATATGAATTTGAAACTTTTTAAAGGAATTAACATTTTAAAACATTCTTGTCCATATAAATAAATCCTTAAAATCATTTTCAAAACATAGACCTTAATGAAAAGGTTTAGAAGAATAAATATTTCAAACATTTAAAATGATGTTTTAGTTAAATATTCCATTAAAAAGAATCCTTTTTAAAACTCTTTTATGAAACATGTCCATGGATAATAAATATGTCCCAGTAAAAACTTACACATAAACAATCTCAGATAATAATGTGATTGAGGAATTAACGCTTACCTTTTACTTTCATTTGGTTGAGGGTACGTTTAACCTTTTTTATAATGACCATAGTTTGTTATTAAATTATACCAAAACCATATTCATATTTATTATATCATACATGATTCATTTATGACTTTATACTAACCATTTAATAATGATTTCCATGTTAAATTAACATTTTGGGTAATAATCACTTTCTTTATCGTACGTGTTTTAACTTCTTATTCTTGATCATATCATTTAGATAATGATTGAAATACTTCTAGAATATAAAACTTGATTTATATATCAAATATATTTGGAGTATGAATATTTATAATATATAGATATATGAAATGTAAGGCACCGTTTATGGAGACGGTAGGCCATACGTACGGATAAACGCTGTTTCCGTTTTCATATCATATTGAACGGAAGAATGTGAATAAGATATATATAAGTACATACATACATATATATATATCTTTAGTTAGGATTATTATGTCACATATTACGTACTTATTAATAATATATGTTTTATAATCATTGTTGAATGGTGAACGTGGGAATGAATCTGATCACATCATGAAGATGGTAATCCGTACGTACGCACGAGCGACAACATCATTATATTGATGGTGAAATCATATGTAATTGGTTGGTATATCATATATAAAGAATAATTAAAATATTATATTTATTATTTACATTATTTTTACTCATTATTATACCCATAAAAATAATTAAGTGTTTGAATAACAAACTACACCACGACGTGGAGACGGTAAGTTGTACGTACACACGTATGGTGACTTTGTCATTTATAGGATGGATAGAATAATGAATATGTTTGTAAAATATTTATAATAACATCACAAAATTTAGGAGGTATTGGAGTTGTTATTTTGGTATGGAAACAACAAAGAAAGAGGAAGTGGAAGAAGAAAAGAACTTGAAAGAGGGTGGTGAAATTATTACATATTCTTTGGGTGTTTCCTTTTGAGTTGATCAAAAGGGATACTTAGGTTGGAATTATGATCACAGTAAGGACTATAAGATTATTTTAGGGAAGTTTTGAGGATATTTGGGTAGGTTTTGGCTGAACCAATTGGATTTGGAGGTGTGATTTTGAGAGAAGGGGAAGTGCCCTTTTATAAGAGGGGTGAGGTCAATTTATGAAAGGATTAAAATATTAATTTAATATACAATCATATTCGGTTTATAATGTATCAAAATGAATTTATTTCGAGACTTAGGTGGTTATGGGAAGAAATAATCTCAACCAATAGGTTTTATACAAGTTTAGGTTACCATTTTAACCTTATCTTTTAGATTTAACTCTTAGTTAAATAGTTTAACTTTTATTGTGTCTTCTTGTATTCTTACACTATATGGTTAATAAAATTACTCTAAACTTATAATAGAACATCAAGTGGTTCATTAATGACATATATAATATTATTTAAGACCTTTATCCAAACTTTATATTTTTTATAATATTATATCAACCAATAATATAGTATTTGTTTTAAAAATTAATTTATGTCAATTTTGACATTATTTGGTATTTGGTTTTTTTGAAAGTCATAACAACTTTATTACTTTGAACAAGATAAATTGAATCAACTATAACATGACATATTCAACTAGAAAATTTTTGGATGTCAAAAAAACTTCCAAATTATTTTTATTTTAAAATTTATAACACCATTTATTTGATTCTTTCTTTAATAAGGTAATTATTGCATCATCATTGTGTTATAAATAAATTTAATTATTCAATTCATAAAAAATTCTAAATAAAATACCATTTGTTAGGAAATATTTTTATATTTCTAATTAATATTTATAGTCGAATTTATCTTATGTATAACCTTATATTAAAAACAGTTTAGTTAATAAAATTGAATTTAACACTTTTAACTCTTCTTTAAATAAAATAATAATAAATGTCCTAATATAATCCAAGTGGACATAAAGGATTTTTTTTATTTTTAAGGTTGTTTTTGGTCGAATTACACTTATCTAATAGAATTAGGAAATGTGTTAGGGTAATTATAATATCATTTTTACCCTTAATTGCCCTATTTACTTTTAACCGTGGTAAAGAAAAGTCAAAAGTTACTATTCACCAAAAATTAATTTAATCTTATTAAACCACATATTACTTATTGATGTCAACCGCGACTCTTAGATTTTTCAAATTCAACTCACAGAAGCGGTAAAATTATGTTTTATGCAAATTTGTTAACGTGCCTAGAAGGTGGGTAAAAGAGGTTAAAAAGTTCAATAAAATTTTATACATATACTTTTATTATAAAATGACTCCAATTAATTACATTAAACTTATATAGGTATTATATATCTATTTTTAATTAAAAAAATTAAATTAAATAAATAATTATTAAAATAAATAGTTGGTTTTAAATAATAACGAAGTGTTTTTCACTATTAATCAAAAATTGAAAGTTTTCCGAAAAATACCAAAAATTCACCCAACGATAATTCTGATAATCCAAATTCAAAAATTAATTCTATTTTACCAAATTAAAAACATAGGATTTTCATTTATTAATTTAAAATTAATTTTCATTGTCAAAACCAAAAAACATATTTTTAAAAAGTAAAAACTATGAAAAGATTGACATGTGTTTATGTCAAATTTAAATGTTAAATTACTTATAATGACCTAAATTGTATTAAATGATAAAAATATAATATAATTATAATTAAAAATCATTCAAATTCATAATTTAAAACTATAAATTATTTTGATTAAAAAAGTTGTTTTCAATTAAAACATAGTATTTTCCATTATTCGTCAAAATATGAAACTTATCAGAAAAGTACCAAAAATTTATCCAACCTAAATTTTTATGTCCTGAATCTAAAGATGAATTTAATTTCATTTATTGAATATATAAAAGTGTCTAATATTGGTTTTAAAAGGGGTTCTCCATTAAAAGGTAGTAAAATTGCAATTTTTGAAAAATACTTCTTTTATCTGAAAAATTGAATTTTTCCTTATATTATGTCTAAGAAACACAAAATATGAATTATAAAATTATATGGAGTATATAAAATTTAAAATTTAGTTAATACTATTCATAACCACCTTTTGAAGGGCTATTTTAGTAAGTCGTAGTGCACTTGAACTCAGTATTGCGTGTAGCACAAGTTATTGAATTTCTATGAAGAGATAATGTACTATGAAATCTTGGGGTATTACATTCTCCCCTCATTCAATAAACTATGTCCTCACAATTTGAAATTGTTCTTCAAAAATAAAAGGATAAAAATTGAAAAATACCTTTGTGGAAAACCCACATTGGAAATTGGGTTAATAAACATTAGTCTTAGTAATAGGGAAAGGGAAATGAAATAGTCACCACCAAAATATGACCTCGATTAGGAGAACATTGGTGGAAATTAGAGACACATAATTAGAGGAAAAAATGTAAATATTTATAGGGAGTGATTGAGGTCATCAATCACAAACAAGTGTAAAATTGAGGACCTCAAAGCCATCAATCTATGATGATTTAAAATATTACCGGTTCAACAAAACATAAGGTATTATGAAGATGGGCGGAATGGCCCCTCATTCTCCCAGTCTCCCACTCCCTCTCTTGCTAGGTTTCCATACCAGTGCTGCCGCTCCCCCCTCACCATGAGTGGTTTCCTCCGGTGTGGTTCTACTTCCCCCACTTTCCTCCCCCTTTCTTCCTTGTGGTGTGTTTCCTCCTCCTCAGTGGCTTCTTTTGTCTCCTATGATTCTTGGTCTTCAACCTATGCGGCTATTTCCCTTGCTTCTAAACCTAGCATGAATAAACCCCACTTGTTTGAACTCAATGGATCTTCATCAAATTCTATGTAGTAGTGGCATAAGGTGAGTCCATTCCTATCCTCCTTTATTTTCTCATCAATTCTTGACATTCCCTCTTTTGTTTTCATATTTGTCACCCTCTATTCGCTACTTTGTGGTACCCTTTGTTGTGGTTTTTATGTTTTAATTATGTTTTGGGGTTATCAGTTTTCCATATTGTTTGTGTGGATGTATTTCGGTGTTTCTTCAAATAGAAAACAATGGTTTCTTGGCCTTCTGTGCTTGATGGTGGTTCCGATGTTAGAGGATACTAGCCATGGTGACATTTTGGGCTTGAAGTTAGTGATTTTACTCTGCTATGGAAACGGGATCCCAAAACTCTTCTCCTAGTTGGACATGAGTGACAGTTTCTATGGTGTTTTGGGATGTGTAGTTTTAGAACTCGATGGCGTTCTAGGAGGCATTGTTTGCAACAGATTCTTTGGGTCTCTGCTAGGCATGTTCTTGGTTGTTTTGTGGAGCCGCTTTAATTGGTGGGTTATTTTCATATTCTTTCATGGTTTTGTTTCAACGAAAATGAGTATTTATGGTGGGTGGTGTGTCTCATCGATGCATTAGTTCCTGTGGGCTTCTCTCTCTGGTGTTACTGGTGAAGTTCAAAGTGATAGAGGGTTTTGTTTCTTAGTGTACGGTGGTTCTCGCGGCTCAAGGCATGATGGGAGGTTCCACATGTCATCATTTCTATTGTTTTATTTTGAATTTTGAATCTCGATTATTTGTTTTAGTGGCTTGTAGCCCAGTGGCGGCTACTGTATGTTTGAATTTTGATGTTTTTGTTTTTGCGAGAGGTTTTGGTTTCTTTTAGACGGTTTGTGGTTTGGCGGTTTGGCTAATGGTTTTTGATCCTGAATTGGTATGCTTGTAACCAGTTACCACTCAACCTCAATGTGGTTTTTTTAAAATGAAAAAAAAGATATATGGATAAGGTATTACTATAACACATTTTTTGTTTTAAGATCCCTTCCTTAAAGTCTAGGAATTAATTTATTCATAGTATAAGTGGAAAAAATATATTTGACAAGTATTGTTTCATCCTTCAACAAATTCCAACCACAAACTCATCTTTCACTCCAAAATATAATAGAATTCAAAAATATTCTATTTAGCCTAATTATATAGGGTTCTAAAAATAATGAATTTATAATTCATTTTTCAGACCATTAAAAAAACTACATTATACAAACAAGGACATCACATATGCCAGTGGTTGGTGATCAACCATTGTCACCCTTAGGTTGTGGGTTCAAGTCTCACATCCTTTCTAGATGTGATGGGTTGTCGCTCGACCTCCGAGTTTTCCTTTTTATGACAATCCAAAAATAATCTCATGAAATGATTTAACCGTAACAATAGTATCCAACGTCAAACTTAATCCATTCCAACCTTTAGACTTATCCAAAATACTTCTATCTAAACTCACAATCCAAAATTTATACAGAAGGTAAACAAAATGAAGATCTCTTTTGCCACATAATAATATATGAATACCTTCATCATGTATTATTTTAAAACACAGTAACACCCTGAATTACCATAAAACCTTATTGATTTCATTCATGCTCCCTTATTCCTTATAGAATATTAAATATACTCCTTATATCAAAAAATTTTGTTAACTCCAATAATGATGGAATATACAAATCATTAATCAGTTTCAAGGTAGTCAATAATATCCAATATAATTTATCCAAATCAATCATATATTATTCCAAAATCACTACCTCAATATCAGAACAATATTATGGTTTATCTTTCTCTTAGCCATATATTTTTCAAAAAATTTAACCAGTTATTGAGTCACTTTTCTTGGTTCTACACAATCTCAAGTCCTTAATGAAATAGTACTGCAGTACAATCCTTATATACTTTATAATTCTTATAACATGTACATCATTAATACAATACTCAAATTACAAAATACTTTAATAAAAACATCAGAACTCCAATCATTCCTCTTCATCTTTGGTAGTATCATAACTTGATTAGTATCCAATAATAGCATTTGAGGTATAATCCAATGATTGGGACATTGATTCTCATAGTGTCCCAACTCCTTACAGATGAATCATTGTAAATTTGAAACCTTTTTCTTACCCTTGAGATCACGTACTTGGTGTCCTTTTTCTCAACACTTATAACAAACTCCCATTCCCTTAAAGAATTTACCAAGGTGATTCTTTCCACAGTTATCACATATGAAAAAATCTTGTTTCCCCTCTTCCCGTTATCCATCTTTCTCTCTTCCATACTTTTCTTCTCTTTTTTCCTTTCAAATCTATAGGAATCATATAATTCTTTACTTATCTTATTAACACATGATACTATTTATTCATATGATGAGAATACGTGGGAGACTATTTCACTTTTAAATGTTGGATTAATACCATGAATGATATGATCCTTCTTAATCTTTTGATCATTCGTATTTATGGAATTCTCATTCCTTATACTAGCCGTCATTTCTAAACAATGGCATACATTAGGTTATTCTATGAATCAAAATGCATAATTCCAAACATGTAAAATACCTTACAAAAATTGAAATGATTGTATATATAATCTATAATAATAAAATGTTTTCTTTGAGGAAGTATTTACTCTTAAATCCTTTATAATGACTGGTAATGAAAATGTGAATTATCCTAAGCATATAACCCTGGAGTGTCATAACCAAGAGTGCATCAAGGCCCGTTGTCGTGTACCAGGATACCCCGGGTCAAGCCCGAAATATCTTGTCAGAGTTTTCACTCCTAGGTACATATGTGCCAGAGCCACCACTACCTATTCGTATCCAGACAGGGATGCATTGCTTAGAGAATACAAAAAATCTCTACATTAGCATAATTCAAGGAAGTTATTCTATACCAATCCTCAAATTCTATCTTAGGGCACTGTTATCTAATAAGAGTATTCTAAATCTAGTTTCCAATGTTATTGTTAAACTTCCTCTGATACCAACTGTAACACCCTGACCCCAGAAGTACAGTGTCTGTACATTATTTTAATACATTAGCATGATTAAAAGGAATCACGTCCCGAAGGACTGATCAATTTAGCAGTCTTGGAAAATAGATTACATACATGAACATTACATTACACATTAGAAAATAAAAAACAACAACAACATTGTCTCCATTTATCACATTCATATTCCTTATACTATACCTACTGGTCAGTCATAATATACTTTTTTGCATCCTGGGAAAAATAAATCCTAGAAAGGGGTGAGCTCAGATTCTTAGTAAGGATAACAATATTGCGGAAACATTCATAAATAAGCATAGACATTTAAGGCAATGTATAGGACTAAAAAAAAGCCTTTGAAACTTAAACATCTACATAATATGGAAAAGATAAATCAAAAATTTCCATTTACTTATTCACATGGATATTATACTAGTTGAATAATCACATTTAATATCAATATCCAATTTCATAATGATGGAATGCATAATTCCAGAATTAATAACCACATAGTCAAGGCCTTGTGCCAAGACTACACATAAGATTTTTTCAAGGCCTTGTGCCAAGACACTATTTTTTCTAATGAGACCTACCGATGCATCAAGGATCTATAGCGGGCTCCACCCGTCACTTACTAAGTCGAATGAATTCCTTATATGAAAAGGTTTAAACATAACATAAACATCTATATTAAAACTAGCATATAAAATGTCAATACATTATCAATAAACCATGAATGATATAAAAATAACACATCCAAAGTCAAACATATCACAAAAACTTCAATAAAATATGGAATATTTTTATCATAATAAATCAACTTCGATCAAGAATAATATCCAGTAAAGGATGTTGACATTGTTGAAAATGATCAGTAAAATTCTTTGAGAGAAATATCCCTTTTTCCTAAAATCATTTTAAAAGTCACACAATTTTTAAATGAAGTCATTTAAAAGATATTTTTGAATCAAAGTGTCCTATACCACTTTGAATCATTTTAAAGGAATCAATATTTTAAAACATTCATGTCCATATAAATAAATACATAAAATCATTTTGAAAACACTGGCATTAATGAAAACATTTTGAAGAATAAATCTTTAAAACATTTAAAATGATATTTTAGTTAAAGATTCCCTTAAGAATAATCTATTTAAAAACTATTTTATGAAACATGGACATGGATAATATATATTTACCAGTAAAAACATACACATAAACAATCTCAGATAATAATGAGATTGAGGAATTAACTCTTACCTTACACTTTCCTTTGGTCGGGGGTACAGTTAACCTCATTTATAATAACCATAGTATGTTATTAAATTATAAAATAACCATATTAATATTTATTATATCATACATGATTCATTTATGAATTTATACTATCCATTTAATAATTTTTCCATGTTAAATTAACATTTTGGGTAATAATCCCTTTCTTTATTATACATGTTTTAACTTGTTATTCTTGATCGTATCATTTAGATCATGATTGAAATACTTCCAGAATATAAACCTTGATTTATATATCATATATATTTAGAGTATAAATATTTATAATATATAGTTATATGAAATGGAAGGCACCATTTATGGAGACGGTATGCCGTACATATGCATAAATGTTGTTTCCGTTTTCATATTGTATTGAATGGATGTAAGTGAATAAGATATATGTAAGTACATACATAAATAAATACATACATATATATATATATATTCATTAGCATTATTATGTCATATATTACATACTTATTATTAATATATATTTTTATAATCATCGTTTAATGTTTAACGTGGGAATGAATCTCATCGCTTCGTGGAGACGGTAATCCGTACGTACGTACGAGAAAAAATATCATTATATTGATGGTGAAATCATATGTAATTGGATGGTATATAATATATACTGAATAATTAACATGTTATATTTATTATTTACATCATTTATACTCATTATTATACCCATGCAAATAATTAAGTGTTTGAATAACAAACGACACCACGACATGGAGACGGTAAGCCGTACGCACGCACGTATGGTGACTTTGTCATTTGTAGGATGGATAGAATAACAAATATGGTTGTATAATATTTATAATAACATCCCATTATGTAGGAGTAATTGTAGTTATTATTTTGGTATGGGAACAACAAAGAAAGAGGAAGTGGAAGAAGAAAAGAACTTGAAAGATAGTGGTGTAATTATTATCTCTTATTCGGGTGTTTCCTTTTGAGTTGATCAAAAGGGATACTTAGATTGGATTTATGATAAAATTATGGACTATAAGATTATTTGAGGAAAGTTGGAAGGATATTTGTGCAAGTGTTGGCCAAGCCAAATTGATTTGGAGGTGTGGTTTTGAGATAAGGGGATGATCCCTTTTATAAGAGGGGTGAGGGTCACTTTAGGAAAAGATTAAAATATTAATTTATTATACAATAATATTTGGTTTATAATGGATCAAAATGAATTTATTTCGATACTTATATGGTTATGGGTCTAAATCATCTCAACCAATAGGTTTTAGACAGGTTTATGTTACCATTTAAACCTTATCTTTTAGATTTAACTCTTAGTTAAATAGTTTAACTTTTACCGTGTCTTCTTGTATTCTTACAATATATGGTTAATAAACTTACTCTAAACTTCCAACAGAACCTCAAGTGGTTTATTAATTAAATATATAATATTATTTAATCCCTTTATCTGAACCTTATATTTTTAGGAATATTATATCAACCAATAATATAGTATTTGTTTTAAAATTAATTTATGTCAATTTTGACATTATTGGGTATTTGGTTTTTTTGAAAGTCTTAAAACACTATTAATTAGAAAAAGATACATTTAATAAATTCTATAATGTCATATTAAACTAGAAAATTCGTGGATGTCATAAAATTTTTGAAATTATATTTATTTTAATATTTATAATAACATTTATTTGATTCTTTCATTAATAAGGTAATTACTGCATCATCATTATGTCATAAATAAATTTAGTTATTTAATATATAAAAATTATATATAAAATACCATTATGTTGGAAATATGTTTTTCTTTTTAATGAATATTTATAGTCTAATTTATATTATGTATAACCCTATATTAAAAATGGGTTAGTTAATAAACATTGAATTTAACACTTTTAACTCTTCTTTAAATAAAATAATAATAAATGTACTAATCTAATCCAAGTGGACCTAAAGGATCATATTTTATTCATAAGTTTTTTGGTCGAATTACAGTTATCCCAAAGAATTAGGGCATGTGTTAGGGTAATTACAATATCATTTTTACCATATTTAATTTGAACCGTGGTAAATAAATGTCAAAAGTTACTACTCATCGAAACAATTTAAATCTTATTGAACTGAATTTTACTTAATGATGTCAACTGTATCTCTCAGATTTTTGAAATTCAACTCACAGAAGTGGTAAAATTAAGTTTTATGCAAATTTGTTAACGTGCTTAGAAGTTGGGTAAAAGAGGATATAAAGTTCAATAAAATTTTATACATCTAATTTTATTATAAAATGACTCCAATGAATTAAATTGAACTTATATAGGTATTATATATCTATTTTGACTTAAAATAAATTGAAATAAAATAAATAATTATTTAAATAAAAAATCAGTTTTAAATAACAACGCAGTGTTTTTCACTATTCATCAAAAATTGAAAGTTTTCAGAAAAATACCAAAAATCCACCCTAAGATAATTTTGACAATATGAAAAAAATAAATGATGTATATTTTACCAAATTAAAAACATAGAAGTTTCATTTATTAATTTAAAATTAATCCCCATTGTCAAAACCAAAAAATTAGTTTTTAAAAAGTAAAAACTATCAAAAGATTGAAATGTGCTTAAGTAAAATTTAAATGTAAAATTACTTATAATGACCTAAATTATATGAAATGGTAAAAATATAATCTAATTATACTTCGAAACCATTAAAATTCATAATATAACACTATAAATTATTTTGATTTAAAAAGTTGTTTTCAATTAAAGCATAGTATTTTTCACTATTCGTCAAAATATGAAAGTTGTCAGAAAAGTACCAAAAATTTATCCAAACAAAATTTTTATGTCCCACTTCTAAAGAAGAATTTAATTTCATTTATTTAGTATATAAATGTTTCAAATATCTGTTTTAAAATGGGTTCTCCATTAAAAGGTGGTAAAATTGCTTTTTTTTAAAAATACTTATTTTATCTAAAAAATTGAATTTGTCCTTATATTATGTCTAAGAAACACAAAATATGAATTAAAAATTATATGGAGTATATAAAATTCAAAATTCAGTTAATACTATTCATAACAGATTTTTGAATGACTAGTTTAGTAAGTCGTGGTGCGCTTGAACTCAGTGTTTCATGTATCACATGTTATTGAATTTATTTGAGGAGATAATGTACTATGAAATCTTGGGGTTTTACAAAAGGTATCTAAAAAGAAATTAAAAAATGAAACTCCCATGGAAGTAATATACATACACCAACACCACCTTGGGATAGTAATATCCATCTTGATCACCTAATACCATAAAGAAACCTATAAAATGATTATATATATAGATGTGAGAATGCAAGTATATTTGTGGTATCATTCCCTAAACCTCTCATTAAAAAGTGGAAAAAAATATTAATGCCTTAGTAAATAAATGATAGAAACAACTTGCACATATGTTAGGTAAACAATCACCCAACCATGTTAAGGATTTATAAACCAATAATTTATCTCAAAACCACTTCCTCACTAATCTCATCTCCCTAACACCCCAATGACATACTTCATGTGCTATAATCCCCCTAAAATCCACATATCCACATAATAACATACCATCATAACCATAGACACATATCCACAAACGCAATCACATCTCAACCACACATCATAGATCAATCATACTAGAGTAACATGAACATAAATAACATCAATCCCATGCCCTCTTCATTCAATTAATTCCCCTACCATGTAACCACATTTCAATTATATTACTATCTCAGATTTCATAAACCTACTATGTACTCATGAAATTGTAACCCGTGAGTGTGTAACTACCTTGATCCATCACAAAATATACTATGTTTGAATGTATACTAGGGAATAGGGCACCATCAACTATCTTTTACCTCTACATCAAATCACAATAACCCTTGTATTTATATGCGAATTGGCATGGTTACCCGACTGTGGTTGTAGTGCTTATGAAATAATTATAAAATACAATGTATATATAGCCACAAAAAACCCAACCTAAGGGTCAACTCACACCTAAAACAACCTAATCACTATAATATGGAAAATTCACTTTATTCCAGATATCAAGCTCCAACCAACACTACCAAAACTATCCAATCACACTTGACCACTCTAATTCCACAAAATAGCCACACAACATAATTAACATTCGACCTTATCATTTATTAAATAAAAATTTACCATTTCCAGAAACATTACATTCCATTTTCAATATTTAGTATCAAATCATTCATTTAATCAATAATACATATTTATCATAGCCTTTACATGATTCATTTAAATAACCCACTTTGTAATGACCCAAGGTTTTCCTAAAATAAAAACTATATTTGATATATTTCTCTGAAAATAACAATGAACCAAACAAATATAATCCATTATAAGGTATCTATAGAATTATCATGTATAAATAGTGACAATATAATTATGATATATATATATAATAAATATCACTTGAAATATCGACTCAACTAGTGCAGCTAAGTTACTAGTAAAAGATATTTTATAAAATTTACTTATTTTAAAGGATAATATATTTTTATAAGAAAAAAATATTAACACTATTTTAATTTTTAATTTATAAGAAATGGGAAGAATAATAGATAATATACAAAATGTTTATTTCTTATAAAAACATATTTTCATAATATATATGTTTTTTATTAAGAAATAAAAAACATAAATTTTAGGAAAAAAATTTGAAAAATTTGAATTAATTTTTGGATTTATTTTTTCAAAACTAGGTTAATAATAATTTTTGTGTTTTTTAAAGAAAAACTGATTTTAAGTGAATAGTGTTGAATATCAGTTTTAGAAATAACATGAATTAGTATATAAGTATGATTTTCTAATTAATGAAACATTTTTCTAAAACCAAATCTATATTTTAAAAGTTATGTTATAATTTTATAAATGTTGTTTTAATTTATAAACTCATATTTTAAATTATATAATTTAAGTTATATTTTTCAAATAATTGTTTTTAATAAATTATATATTTAGTATTTTAAAATTAATTTTTATGAATTTTAAAAATTGAGTCAATGAAAATGGATTTAGAACTTAGAATAATTAGGTTTAAATTATATAATAATTATAATTTTATTTTTGGTAATAAATGATAACTAACCAAGGTAAGAAAAACTAGTTATTATTATGAAAACTAAAACGATAAAAATGTGTAACCTACGAGATAAAGGAAAAAACGTGGTAAAAACAAGTTTTAATTGAGTGTTTAATGTTTTAATGGACCATATATATTATCCTATATGTTATATTTTTGTATTTTTTTCCATTTTCCGTGAGAGTGGATTTCCATTATTTAAAAGTTTTCAGTATTTACAAAAATGCCACAATACTTCACTTCTAAAAGGGATACTCCTCTCCGCACTTACCCCCACATAAAAACCCATTATGTTTGGGGAAAACTATGAATAAAACTTTTATAAACACTCATATAAATTTTAAATAGGTTTTTATATTCTCAAAATACCATCCCTCAAGGGTTTATCCCCCTATGCAAAGGAGATAACCAAAGTAGCGAGATAATGATTTATTAAAATTTATTTATCTTTTAAGTTTTTCCTTATACACATTTCTTATTTTTCAAATTTATTTTCATCATATCAAAATGATAAAATAATTATCCATATTATATTGTTAGGTTAAAATAATTATGGTAAAATCATTAATACTTTCTCTCTTTCATTAAGAAAAATGAAAACTAGAATTGTGTGTCTGTGGATTACCAACTCCATGAATAAACCTACATTGTTTTTTCACCACCACCATCATGGATTGTTATAGTTTATATTTTATGAGTATATGTGATATATATACAAGTAATATATATCATTAATTTTTTTATTTATGACTCACACAAAAATTAACAATTGTTATAGGGTAATTCATCGATATTGGTAAATTACCCAAAATAAGTTCATCACTATTTTCACCATCATGAAACGCAACTAAAACTTCCATGTGATGAAATTATAACATTATAGGACCTTATAAAAAATAAATTCTAGTAACTTAAATGGTTTTAAAATGATGATATTTTGATGAAAAATGAACTCTACCATTGATTTTATAAACCCAGTTCAAAATAATCAAGATTATTAACACCCAATACTGAAAAAAAAACATTATAACAATCTAATACATGAAGAGAAATTTTATTAACGAAGAATATAAATATAAATATATCTGAATAATGTTTTTAAGTAGGTTATTAATATTTTTTTTCATTATAATACATAAGGTTAAAGAACTTCTTTATAAATTAAGGGAAAGGTAAATGACTTTGTAACTAAAACTATTTTCATTGAGTTATAAAATTTCTTATTGAACTTTATTATTAAAAGAGTTTAAATTTTGAATTATATATCTATTTTTTTAAGGGAAAATGTTTTTATAAACCCATTCCATTTTCATGAAAGGTTTTACTTTAATTTTCCTTAAAAACAAAGGAGGATCTTTGAAAAGAGACTAATAACTATGACTTTTACAATGATGAATATGAACTGTTTTCAAAAATACCTTTTCATGATTTAGTTTTCATTATCTTTAAATGAGATATCTTCAATATATTTATGTTTCATTCTTCACCCTATATTTTATTTTATTATGTGATTATTTTGGCTGATTAAGTTTTCAGTATCAAATAATTTAATCCATGTTGTTATTTTATACCATTTGAATGTTTTATAAAACCAATTTTTATGTCCATTGGTTCTTTGTTAAAAGATAATTATTTCAATTTAGATGTTTTATAAAACTAATTTTTATTTATATGAGTTATTTATGAGAGTTGAATGATTTTAATTTGGAAGTTTTATTAAACCCATTTTTATTTCCATGGGTTATTTATGAAAAGTAAATTCTTTTCACTTTGAAGTTTAATGAAAATAATTTTATTTACATGGGGTTTTTATGATTTAATGATGAGTTATTTTTATGTTAAACATGTAATTTTAGATGAAGGATGGGTGGAATCCTATATCTCTCTCCAATACATTGGTTAAAAGTTTATATATAATGATAAAAGTCTTCACAGGTAAATTTTAGTTTCTTGTATGCATGGACATTGATGGTGTGACTCATGAATGTAATTTTCCCTATACTAATGTGTGTTTCATATTTGAAAAATTATTTTTATTCTTATTCTATTCTATCATGTTTTGGATTAAAAAATTAATGTTTCCTTATGTTAATGTTTGTTCCATAGTTAAAGGATGTTATTCATTATGATATTATGTTCTCATGATTTAAGGTTTATGTTAAATGATTATAAGACATGTTTTAATTTTTATGTTTCAATGTTAATATTTGGCGGTTTCAAGTTCTTATTCCATTTAATTTGAAACTCACTTATGTTTTATGGTTATCACTGATTATGATATGATATTTCTATTATGATCCAATTTTTACTTATTATCATCCTTTATTAAATGTTTATTCACCCTTTACTAAGAATTTAGGCTCACTCTATTCTTATGTTTCATTCCCCAGGTTATGAGGATGAGTCTTACTATTTATATTTCTAGAATATAGTCTAGTATGATTCTTTCAAGGATAAATGATTGCATGTTTCTTAAAATATGCTTAGTATGTACTTAGTTTCCAAATACATTGAACCCATCAGTAATTGGGATATTATTATTTATAACATATAATGTTTGAAATCACATAAAGGATATAAAATAAAGATATATTTATCTTGAGTCACTACAGTTGTTATCAAAGGAAATGTTTAGTTATCTTTGGATATTAGAGAAGGTAGTTTTATAATTATGGTTAGAGAACCTTAGTATAAAACCACTGAGATGAGAATAAGTGTAGTATGTTGTCCTAAAATATTGGTAATGTCTTGATGTGGTGGCTTTCCTAGAATATAAATCCTTTTATGGATATTGACTTATGGATTTAGGATATAACATAATTCTACCTTTGCATAATAACCTTTAAGAGGTCATGTTGAGTATTAAAAAAATCATGACCTGATGCATGAAAAAGAGGCTTAACTACAATCGTGGCTAAAAACTCCCTGATAATATGCTTTGGTTGATCTCATACTCTTTACAAACTATTTTAAAGGATACATTTCCTGGTTTCTTTGAGGGATTTGGTTAAGAATTATGAGAAAACCCATCCAACCATTTAACCAATAATGATATAGGCTGAACAAAAAGAATTATAAATAATTTGATAATGTCAAAGGGAAATATTTTTTATGAATGAAATCCATTAATTTTATTATTACTTTATGATGTTATTTTTCACTCATGGTAACAAATTTTTTGTTTTATTATTGGATGAAACTAGAAGAAACTAGGACAATAATGAGTGATAGGGATAATATGATGGTTTCCCAAATGAAAAACCAAATAGAATTGGATCTATACTATAAAACCATGTAACAGTTCTCATTCAACTATCAAAAGATATGAATAACAATACAGAACTTGTTGATATCCTGAACACACAAAGGAAGTAGTGTCTTGCTATTTAGTTTTTCATATGAAAATGTCCACCATCTTTCAATGGATATTTAAAAATTATTTTCAAAAAATGAATCAATGTTATGGATAAGAAATTTTACATTCTCCAGTGCTCATAACATGATAAGGTTGTTTGGGATGTTTACCCTTTAGAAGGAGAGGATGACCAATGGAGGAATCTTATTAATAATACAATGAGTAAATAATAATTATACTCAATAGAATGAGACGAGTTAATGAAATGTCATTTACCTTGTATTTTCCTAAAAATATTCATAAAAATCTTGACATGGAATAAATGGAGTGGTAATAAAATGAGGATGAATCCATTTAGGCATACAAAGAAAAATTAACATGGATTGAAAGATACACTTCTGTTTTTATCTTTGATCTAGAATGTAATATTTATCATTTCAATAGTGGATTAAAACCTAGTATCCAATGGGATTTGGTCATAATATAATTTAAAATGTATTATTAAATTGTTAAATATACGCTAAATGTGGAGATGGAATTTGGTGTCTCTTAGTACTATAGAGAGGAAAAAAGGAAGGTGGAATACCAAGGTAACCAATATCACTTGAAAGAATCATTAATTATCTCAGGGAAATCAATGTAAAAAAATTTAAAAACTCATCCATCAATACAAACTTGCAAAAATGATGTAAATTAGAAATAAAGGTTGATCCAAAGATAATGAAAATAAATTATTGAGAAGAAATAAAAAATTTAAATATGATTGATTGAATTATTTTGGAAAGAGGGATAAAGATTGAAGAAAAAAAAATTTCTTTTTAGAATCAATATGAGAATCATGTTAGGTTTAGTGATTTTTAGGTTTGTGTGATAGAGATTACAATAGATACATGTGCATTCATATTTTTTTGTTGGAATTGGGTCTTCAGGGATCCTGTTCTAGGTACCCTTTCTTAATCCAATAATCTTATAGTACACATGGTCAATTACTTTGTTTAATTATAAAAACATGTGACCCAAATACTTATTTAAACATAATCACTCTATATTTCATAATTTTCATATGAAAACCAGGGAAATCAATCAATACATAAATAGATACTCTTTACATTACAAAATAATGATCATGTAATTAAATTTAAATAGGTTTAGTATTAATAACCAAAGATAAAAAACCCACACATAAATTCAAAATATAAATCAATCCCTACGCACAAATTCCCCTTATAATCACACCACCCAACACTATAAAACTACACCCTCATTCTAATAATTATGACGAATGAAGACAAACATATAGGGTGGTGAAGAATAGAAGCCGCAACAAGGCCCCTAGATTATGCACTCTTGTCGTCTAGTCATCTATATTTGTCTAGTCTCTTATCTCCCTATGTGTAGTAGTATGTCTCCAAATATATATTTTTTTTTCAATAAAGCCCATGTGGTTATGTTAATGATTCACACTTTTTTGGTGGGTTTACTTTTTAATGGGGCTCATATCATGATTCAACATGCCCTAATCTTCTAAAATATACCCCCTTTATCAAAATCCTAATGTAGGTTGGTTTTAGAGAATGAATACATTTGTGTTGTATAAAAACAAGGTGTGGATATTCATTTCACTATATGAATGGGAGACACTTATTCCAACAAATCTCTTTGATGTTTTATGTCAAAATATGGATTTTCTAGGTCTATCTCATTAGATTCAGGATGTGAACAGTAGTGTTACATTGTGAATTCCTTGATCTCCCCTGAGAAGTGTTTTTTTCATGCCATGATTTCACGTCTTGAGTTAAATTCACATCCTAAATTGGATTCACATCTTTAATCACTAATTTTCAGTAGTTTTTCCTTTGTATCCTCCTGATTCTACAAGTTTGAGACTCTAGATCGATTCTTCACTCTTTAGATGTCACAAAACATATTTGTCATCATGAATTATTCATCACCACTTAGCTTAATTTCTAAATATTTTTTATATCCTACTATAAATAAAAAACCAACTAAATAATTAGAATCTAAGAAAGATTAATCAATAAATTTACAAAAATCAATTTATTAAATATTATAATATATATCCATGGAATATAAATATAAAATATCATCACACTTGAATTTATACTTTTCCACACGGATGAAATATGAACATATCACAAATTAAACCCATCTTATCATGATTTAATCTCATGTGAATAAACTAAACTAATAAAAATTGAAATTAAAATTTTTGAGCTTCACACAGAAAAAGTCATCAACACCTAACTTTTCAAAGAAAGCACTAAACCATGTATTATAACTTTCCCCTTTTTAATTATTCATACCTCTTCATTTTTCAATTTTCATTTTTTAATTTTTATTTTTCAATTCATTATTAATATCAATTCCACTTTCAATCTACCTCAAATTTAAAATTTACCACTCATTTCTCAATGAAATAAATGTAAATAAGTTGTTCCCATACCTCGAATACATGTCACTTACCATAGGCTTTAAGACACCTAAAATATTCACCACATAAAGACAAAGATAAAAATTATCCATGAAGAATATTCATTAAGGATATAATTTCTATGAGGCTTTAGGGTAGGTGGGTAAATGATGTGAAGACAAATAAAACTCAAAAAATGAGGTTTTACTCAAAAACACACTATATGATATAAAAAGACAATCCTATTGAAATACTCCTTTAATAATAAATATTTCAACTTATCAACACCAAAGATAAAATTAGGTATATGATAATAGTAAACATAATGAATAAATTTCCCTCACTTCCTTTTTTTTTGGTTTATATTTTTTTAGAAAGTTTTTCTTAAGAAAAATCTCACATCCAATACCAAACCACATACAATCAAAATATTGTTAATCCAGAAATGAATAATTTTAATTCTTCCAAGACACACCCTAATTTTTATTTATTTTAATATATTTTTTCACTATTGGTAAATAATAAAGTATGATGAATTATAACATGACATCTCCTACATTTTTTCAAAAATATTCCCCACATGGATTTCCGAGTTCCTCATTATGGCACATTGATTTTGGGCATCATCACTCAATTCTCAGATCAATTCACCTTGATCTTTTGATTAGGATGTCAACATATTTATGTGAAACTCCTATGGTGGTCATAAAACCTTATAGGGTATCCTCTAGTGAACGGAATTGACTTGTTAGTGACCGACCTTGATGCTGAGGTTGAAATCCTTGGTGTATTGGTTGAAATTCATGCCTTTGTCCTTCACTCTGTTGTTGTGGTTGTTGTGACCTCCATCCTTACACATAATTTTGTCTACTATAATATAAATATTTCACATCTTCGCAATACCTACCTTGGGGATGTTGATTGGCCAATATTTCATCCATTTTCTTTGAAATAACATTCATATAGGTGGAAATCTAGTTTTTGTCCACCATATTCACTCCATGAACTTATCCTTCCTTGGTTTTTAATAGAAATATATTACTATAAATTTTGTCCAATAACTCTTAGATACCTTCTGGTGAGTTTCTCATAAACAAATGATCCCACAGAAGCATATACAATTGAACAATTTCCCTCTGATAAACCATTGTAAAAAGTTTTAATTAGAAACCATGTTTTGATGTAGTGATTAGGGAATTTTCTAATAATAATCTTAAACCCTTCACATGAGCTATTTAAAAACTCTTTAGTTAATTTCTCCAAATATAAAATTCTTACCCATAGATCCATATATTTGGAGTCTGGTAAAATCCTTGTAAAAAATGCCTTACTAGATCCTTCCAAGTTATGATGGAGCGCGAGGAACTACAGGAAAATGGACTTTTCCCAACACTTTTATACCAATGGTTCAAAGAACCATTGGTATATGTTATCTTTACCAATGGTTTTCATAAACAGTTGGTAAAGATCTCAAAAAAGTGACTTTTCCCAACGGTATTATCAAACCATTGGGAAAGATGGGGAAAAAATCACTTTTCCCAACGGTTTGATGAAACTGTTGGGAAAGATGGGGAAAAATTTAGTTTTCCCAACGGTTTCATAAAACCATTGGGAAAGATTGAGTTTTCCCAACGGTTTTTAAAAACCGTTGGAAAAAAATGCCCCGAATTCTCCAAATCCATACAGCCGCCTCCCCACGATTCCAGAACCCTTCCGCTGGTCTCCAGAAGCGATTCCTTTGCAGAAGCACTTCAGAATCCCCACCTCTTCCATTAGATCAGCAGCTGCTAGGTTAGACTCCTTCCATATTTTATCAAGGATATAGTTCCACCTCTTATCAAGCATATCCTTCTATTATCAACGATTTTGTTATTCCCAATTTTTTTTGGGTTTTTGTAAAATTTTATGATTGTTCCACGAATTGTATACTCAAATCCCTATATCAGTGTACGTCCAATTAATATTTTGATTACACATTTACATTTATAAGGGCATGGTGTCTCTTTAATATGTTCTAATTTTGAAGATTCATAGTTTTTTCTAATCTCAATGCTTCAAATATTATAACTTCATGTATATGAACTAATAAGAAATTTTTTATTATATTTATTGATATTATTTCCTGAAAATCACTCCTTTCATTAAGATCATTCCAAACATAAAGATCTTGTTCATATTAATTTTTTTACTCTATGTGTATTACAAAACAAGTATGTATCATGTTTCTATTAAAATCTATATATATATATAATGACACACTGTTCACTTATCCTTCGCATAATAGAACATATGGAGTATCTTCTTGAACTTTTCAAAATAGTATGTGGTCCCTAATTAGTACTTCTTCCTTCTTCATGAAACTAATTCACAGAATGTCAAATTCCCAATATTAGTGAATATTAGTTTTTCTAATATAACCATTAATCATTCTGCCTTTGACATCATACATGTGTTATTAAATCACCTTTTTAAAACACAATGACCCTTTTCACTGATTTGGGGTTCCTCAAAATGCTTGGGAAAATCAGAAAAATGCATGATTTGAATCGTGTTTCGCATATAGTTTCATGGATACAAGTTCATCTCGAAAATCATGACTGTGTGGTTCAAATATCATGAGGACCATGAGATTATTATTCTTCACACTAATGAAGTTTTTTTCTGCAACTATGTGTTTTTTTCACTTTTGATTTGGCCGAAAGGGGAGCTTTGTGGTCATTAATCATGGTTGTGGGTGGTCATTTAGGATGTAAGATAGTATGACTTCATTTTACTTGATATATCCAATATTATTATTTATTTAAGTTCAATTTGATTATCTTTAACAAGTGATGTTATTTAATATGTCATTATTAATGGTTGTAATAATGACGATATGGTATAAGGGTTTATATGGTGTGTATAAGGGTTCACATGGTGTGTATAACAGTTGACATGGTATCAGTGAACTCAAGTCATTAATTTAAGCCTTCATTCTCACTATCATGTAAGAAATTGAATGATGTAAACCCATCCTCACATGATTTCTTACCTTATATAGTGTCCAACATATGGAATACGAGCTTTTGAATTCATCAGTTAACCAGGATCATATATTCAATTTCCCCCAAGATGACTGTACTAATATAACTTTAGGGTCAACTAATTATGGTTCCTATTGTACGTTGTATAATATGTATCCTTCTTGGCCAATACTCACTTTTATGAGGGTGGGGTTCTTTTCACTACCCATTCTGGAATGTGTAGATAGCTATAAAAATGTTAGATAAGTCACAAGTTTAATTCAGTAACGTTGTTATCATTGACATACTTTATTAAGAATTTAAAATTTAAAAATAAATGTTTTTGCCTATACATAATGAAATTAAATCTTTTTACAATCCATGAACAACCTATTAGTGTAGAATCCTAAAAGTTATTCACCCATGGGGTGCGCTTGACTTGGGGAAGTAATTGGTTAATGAAAGGTATGGCCATAGAGGTGTCAATAATAATTTATTGAACATGAGTGAATGATTTGAGATGACTATAACAAATGATGGGACCTGAGGCATGTGCCTCTTATAGACCTAACTAAAATGAATATAAATAAATTTTAATTTAATTTATTAGTACTTGTTCTTTACATTATTTTAATAGTTCACTATATTGACTAGAAACTTCTTCCTTTATCGTTTACTTAAATGTATTTTCTATTAAACTTCAATCCTATTGAATTGTTTATGACAAAATGACTTATATAAATTTATTTTACTGAATGGATAGAAGATGGATGTATGAAATCGATCAGATCTCAAGCGATTTTCAAAACAATTTGGAGAGCTTTATAGATTTTTCATTTCACAATGCTTCAGATAGTGGTCGCATACACTACCCATGTTCCAATTGTGTTGGTATACCTTGGTTGAGCCGTGAAGAAGCCAGCTACCACATAACCAAAAATGGTTTTCAAGCAAAATACTTTGTGTGGTATCACAATGGGGAGAAAATGAAATCTCAAATTGGTGATGATCGAAATGAAAGGACTGGAATGGAGAATTTGTTATATGATCGGTTTCAGTTTATTCATCATCGTGAAAAAGAAAGTATTGCAACTCAAGAAGACTTCGATATGAGCACAACTGATGCATCTATTGAAAATGATGATATTGATAGGGTGAAAAAATTTAATGATGCTTCCACGACTCCAGTATATCGACAATGCGATAAAATGAAAAATATGGAATTTTTAATCCGATTGTTTCATGGGAAAACTATGTATGGGATTTCTAATACAACCATTGATTACATTCATACGCTCTTGAAGGATTTACTTCCAGATGATGTAGATATTCCCTCAAACCACTATATGGCATGGAAGTTAGTTGAGGAACTTTGATTTTTAAGAAACAAAATTCATGCTTGTCCGATAGATTTCAGTTTATTCTGGGAGGAAACCGCTGAACAAAATGATTGTATAAAATGTGGCACATCCCGCTGGAAGTCAAAATCTAATGGAACACCATCCCGCATTCCACAGAAAGTAATGTGGCACATTCCATTGATCCCCAGTCTCCAGAATATTTTTATGTCTGATGAAATATTAATAAAAATGAGATGGCATGATACCGAGAGAAATAAGACTAATGATGAGTTGGTTCATCCTGCAGATGGATTTGCATGGAAGAGATTTGATGCTCGACATCCTGATTTTTCAGCTGACGTGCGTAATGTGAGGCTGGGTCTTTCATGCGATGGTTTTAATCCGTTTGGGTAGATTCTTAATTCGCACAACACATGGCCAGTTTTTATACACATTTATAATCTTCCCCCATGGTTGTGTATGAAAAAACCTTTCACTTTCATGAGTATACTCATATCTGGTCCTTCTGATCTCGACATTGATATTGATGTATACATGCAACCTTTAATAAAATAGTTGAAACTTCTTTGGGATGTGGGTGTGAGCACATACGACGCATGTTCGAAAGACATATTTCAGATACGTGCTATGCTTATGTGGATGATCAATGATTTTCCGACTTATGCAATGATGTCTAGATGGAGCATGAAGGGAAAAATGTCAGGTCCAGTTTGTATGATGAATACATGATCCAGAAGACCGAAACATTACTGTAGTTTCAGTTTTATGGGACATCGATGATTCTTGCCAAAGGATCATCCATATAGAATGAATCGTCGAAGATTTAATAATACCATAGAGACCTATGATCCACCTCAGCATATTTCTGGAACTGACATGCTTAATGAATTGAAAGATTTCAGTTTTTCATTCGGGAAGGGTCAAATGAAATCCGAAAAGAGAAAGAATGTTTCCACTAAAACCTGTTACAATTGGAGGAAGAAGAGTATCTTTTTTGATTTTCCTTATTGGTCAACCAATTTGTTACTTCATTGCTTAGACGTAATGCATATTGAAAAGAATATATGTGAAATGTTACTTTTGGTTCTTCTAAATGTCAAGGGGAAGACAAAAGATGATTTACGATCTCGGCGTGACTTGGTGGATTGGGGAATCAGACCAGAATTGCATCATGTGCGTATCAGTAAAAATAAATGGCAGCTTCCATGTGCTTCTTATGTGATGACACCTACGAAAAAAAATTTCTAGAATTAATAGAGACAATTAGAGTTCCTGATGTCTATTCAAGCAACACATCTAAACGGGTCAACAGAAGAGAGTTGAAGCTAAAATCTTTGAAGACTCATGATTATCACGTTCTACTGGATAAGTTGCTTCCAATAGCAATCCTTCATCTTTTGTCTAATAATGTAAGGGTGGATGTTATTCGTTTGTGCCATTTGTTTATAGATCTTTGTGCTAAGAAGTTGTCCAATTATTTCTTGCAAAAAATGTTGACAGATACCCCATTAATTTTGTGTGAGTTGGAGAAAATATTTCCTCCATCATTTTTCACATGCATGTTGCATCTGACTGTCCATATTCCCACTGAAATACTTCTCGGAGGACCTATTTCTTTTTGTTGGATGTATTCAACTGAAAGAAATATGTTCACATTAAAGTCTTATGTCCGAAACAGAAATCATCCCGAAGGTTCTATCATGAACGATTACCTGGCTCAAGAATGTATGGATTTATGATCGATGTATTTGTCTAATATTACTACAAGATTGAACATACCAATGAGAAATGAAGAAGAACATTATGAGAAAAATGAACCTAGTTTTCCATCACTTCCTCAAACAGGAGGAATTCCTGGATCATATACATTGAAGACATTAATCCATGAAGAGCGGGAGATGTCACATTGCACAATTTTGTTCAACTGTGATTTGTTCGATGACTATATCAGGTAACTAAATTGATTATGTATATCTTACATATATATCTATTAAACTATTCATATTTTTTTTATCTACAGGGAACATAAAACAATGATAAATAGGAAGCATCGTTCTTTATCTTTGAGAAGGAGAGAGACTTTTCATAGCAAAGAGTTTTCTTCTTGGTTAAAATTGAAGGTAAAAATATTAATGTTTAAAATAATTATATCAATATTTAATTCACTCTAATAGTCATTTATATTGCAGCTATTGAGTTTGTCTGCTGAATTTGTCTCTGAGGAAATAAGAGCTTTGGCTTTTGGTCCTAATACCGTGGTTCGTGACTGTAAATCAATTATTATCAATGGGTATAAATTTATTGTCACTGAACGAGCAAAGAACATGAGAACACAACATGATGGTGTTATGGTTACTACCACAACGTATTGTTATGCAAGTGCATCATATAGTAGATCACGATTTGAAAATGTGGGTTATTATGGAGTTGTTGAGAAAATAATAATAATGGATTATTACTCTCATGGACGAGTCACAATGATGAAATACCATTGGTTTGATTCGATGATGAGACATGGAACATTTATTGATGACTGTGGATTTTGAGTAATTAATATGACTCGCACTCTTGCTACCGAAGAACCATATGTGTTGGCATCAATGGATAAAAAAGTTTTTTATGTCAAATACCAACTTCGACATGAATTTCGTGTCATAGTTGAAGTAATTACAAGCCATATTTTTGATGATGGTGATGATGGAATTGACGCTGTCCCTAGTTCCATTGGAAAAAATCCATTTATTTCTTTTGATGACTCTAATAGCTCAATTTTCATAGTTGATTGTGAACCTAAAGTTGTGGTTGAAAATATATAGAATCATCCATCCATGTTCTCAATTATTTTGGTTTACCGCGAGTTGGGTTGTTAAGGTTGGTAATATTCAAATTGATTTAGTATTGATCACAAATATGTTTTAGCTGACTTGAACGTTATGTGAATTTTCAATGTTTATTTGTTGCAATTTTATTTGAATTGCATTTTATAATTTGGAATTGAACTATATTCAATCCTAGTCAAACAATATTTCTAACTTGGTGAACATTACAACTTGTATGTTTTATTAAATCCATTCATGCTCTTTTAAAACAATTTATAGCTAAATTACTAATGAATCCCCCTATTCCCTCATATATTTAGTTTTTTGGGTTACACATTAGTTTCCTTTTTCTAATTAATTACATATTTGTTTTCAAAAGCAGGAAATGAATCCAATTGAAGAGAGACGAAGGAAAAAAATGATGGAGAACAATCGTCGAATGAAGGAGTTGGGAATTCCATCATTAGTGTCTGTAGTGAGTACATTATTTCAAATTGATATATTTAAAGAATATATAATGTCATGTGATTAATTTTTTTGTAAACATTTTTGTAGGATCCACCTATACGTCGACAATTATTCGACAAGGAGCCTGGTACTGGTCCTAGTACTCAGGCTAGTGGTATGAGGAGGGTTCGTACTAAAGGTGGACGAGCAGTTGCGCGTACCCGACTAGACCCTGCCCCTCCCACTAACATGTCATCCGTCCGACATTCTGATCCCGGTGTGACGTTAGGGACACATGGGATATCTAGGCCTCCTATTTTTTCGCTACCTTCTGCATCTTTTGGCCCATCATTTTCACATCCCATGATGATTCCCACTCCCCAGTCAGAATCCGGTCAGACAGTTGTCCCATCTTCTTTTCCTTCTACTTCTATCCCTCTGAGCTTCTATATTCCTTCGTCTTCGACTCTTGTTCCACCACAGGGTGTTCCATCAGTTTCTGTGGATCCATCGGTGCTCAGCGATCAGACCGGCATAGGTATATTTATAGAACCCTAACAAAATTTTATAGCAATATTTATTTTCATTATAACATGTTTTGATAAAATATTTGTTTTTATTTCATGACAGATACATATACTGACAGAAGGCGTGGGTGGGGGCGTACACGCATGCGTTCAGTGTGGAACCACCACACACAAGTTATGGTGGATTATAATTAAGACAACCAAATGGTTGAGAAAATAGGGCAGCAATGTCAGAGTTTTTTGGCGACGCTTTCCAAATACTCCGACATCATTCCTGTTAGCCTGCTATCCTGGAGACATTTTCCACATGAGGTCAAGGATAAAGCTTGGGTAGATATATGGGTAAAAAAATCTATTCTATTTAATGCGATGAATTATTTTTGTATTTATATGAATTAATATTTTTATATGAGCTTCGATTTAATTTTCCCGATAGTGAGGGTGCACAAATAGAATGTTTAAAGGATTTAGGCGAGCTTTGGAAAGCCTACAAGCATGAGTTTTTCATTTCCTGGGTTTCTAGAGTTGTCACTGAGTTAGAGGTGGTACTAGTGGTGGATGATTGTCCTATATAGCAGTATCTTCAGATGATTACTCATTGGATGAGTACCCAGTTTAAGGTATTAATTACATTTGAGGTATTTAAATAATAACTTTCATGTTTTTCATTAATAATATCTGTTTCATTTTCGAATTTTATTTAGGAATCATCTGGAAAAAATAAAAAGAACATTGATGAAAACAAATACCTCCACACACTGGGACACACTACGATGTCTGATCAGGAGAGGAAGCAGGTATGACCATTGTTTATAAGTTTTCGTTATGACTTACACATTCTTTTGTTTCCTAAATTATTTAATATTTTGCTAAAGTTTTCATATAACTTTATTTTTCAATGTCATTGTAGAGGCAAATACAAAATATTGATGGACGTGTGCCTCGAGAAAAACTGTTTTGCTCGAGTAGACGGAAAAAGGATGGAAGTGCCGTCAACGAAGCGACTCAGTAGCAGTTTGTAAGTTTTAATCTGTTGAATTTCATATTTTAATATCTATTTTGTAACTTAATGAAATATTTATATTTTTAAGAGCCTGCTTTAGAGGCCCACGATGCCCAAGAACCAGACAATTTTGGGCCAACAGATCACTTACATAAGGTGTTGGGAGAGGACCATCCTGGCAGAGTACGATGCCGACCTAGGATAGCCCCAAAGAGGTATTGGACCTCCTCAGGTACGAGTTGTAGAGCCACCGAGCTGCCGAAAGTTAGGGCACAGGTAGAATAGGCTGATAAAAGGGCCACAGATATGGTAGAACAGTCTTCTAGGGAAAACAGTGCGTTTATGAAATTTATTGAAGTTCTATGTCCAACACTTCTAGCAGAGGTCATCCCAGCTTTTGATGAATATATCTCATCAATACATTCTATATATGGTGCACCAGGTGGAAGTTCTAGTGGTGGTTAGGACAATGTCCAGCTTGATGGTGATGATGGCGAGGAGTCTGATGCAGAAGAGGAGGGAGAGGAGGAGGGCGAGGTGGGTGGCGAGGGCGAGGAGGAGGGTGAGGGCGAGGAGGAGGGCACTGAGGAGGGTGAGGATGATGATGGGGATGATGATGAGGGTGATGATGATTGTGATGATGGTGATGGTGATGTGGGAAAAATTGATCCATTACATTTTGGACTAATATTACTGAGATTTGATATTTAATCTATTCTAGTTGTTGGTTTTATCTAGACTCGTAGTATAGTATTGGAGTTGAGTCATTTTTATATATTATCTATTTTTATGGATGTTGTTGTCTTTTAGTGGTTGTGTGTTTGGGAACCCCCCTCCTTCCTAGACCCTGGACAACCCCCCACCATCCTCCTTGGACCTCGGACAGCCCTCCGGACAGCCCCCCAGACAGCCCCCCACCATCCTCCTTGGTCCCCAGACAGCCCCCGGAAAGCCCCCGGACAACCCCTCGAATAGCCCCCCGAACAACCCCTCAGATAGCCCCCCCACCCTCCTCCCTAGACCTCGGATAGCCCCCGGACAGCCCCTAGACAGCCCCCCGCACAACCCCCCCACCACGCTCCTTGGTCCCCGGACAGCCCCACAGACACCCAGCGGACAGCCCCCTCGGACAGCCCCCACCCTCCTTGATTTCATTTACTACTAGAAAATCTATAATATATATTTTATTTATTTTCATAATGATAATCAATGTAAATCACATTTACACATCTAAACAGTATCATAGATTCTTGGTATGTTATAAAAGGGATGTATTCATTGGGCATGACATTGTTAGCTCTAAAATGTTTCATATCATGATAAACTAAAATCTATTCTATACTAATAATGATATAAACATATTATATATGAATGTCCACATGATTTTAAGTAAATATCATTCCACTAATAGTCACATGAGGATTCTCATAAATCATGTTTACCTTAATATTTCAACAAGGATTTTTAGTAAAAGTTTTTTCTTCTATTAATTTCTGATATTCTCATTTTAAATGTTAATTGTTCATAAATAAATTAATTTATAGACCCATAGTCAAATAGTGTATTTGAATAATGTGAATAAACAACTAACATACCACTCTAATTGTGTCTCTTTTCTTTAAAATGGATAGGATTATAAATGAAAAGAACAACTGGCATACGAAAAACTGATCAAACTCATTCAGATTCTATTGATAATTTATCACAACGATACATGGGTCATATGTGACGTGTACGAGCCAACCCGGACTAAATCCGAGGCACGGTGTGGCTGGGATCAGTCTAAGTGGCTCCCCTTTGTCTAAAATGGACAACATTTTAAGTACATACGGAAAACCAACCAAACACATTCGGTTTTTGTTGAAACATTAGTAGAATGATCCCTAGGTCATATGTGATGTGTATGAATCAACCCCTCCTCAATCGAAGATGCGGTGTGGCCAGCACCACTCAAAGTGTCTGTCTTTTATTTCAAAAGGGCATCATTTTAAGTGAAAAACATCAACTGGCATACGGAAAACCGACCAAATGCATTTATATTGTGTAGATACTTTAGCACAATGATCCATGGGTCATATATGACATTTACGAGTCAACCCCGCCTCAATCCGGGGCACGGTGTGGCTGACACCATTCAAAGTGTCTCTCTTTTGTTTAAAATGGACAGGATTATAAGTGAAAAGAACAACTGACATACGAGAAACTAACCAAACGCATTCAGATTCTGTTGATAATTTATCACAATGATCCATGGGTCATATGTGACGTGTACAAGTCAACACTTCCTTAATCTGAGGCACGGTGTGGTTGGGATCACTATAAGTGGCTCTCTTTTGTTTAAAATGGACAACATTTTAAGTACATATGGAAAAATGACCAAAAGGATTCTGATTTTTTTGATACTTTAGAACAATGATCCATGGGTCATATGTGACGTTTATGAATCAACCCCGCATCAATCGGAGATGCGGTGTGGCTAGAACCACTCAAAGTGTCTGTCTTTTGTTTCAAAAGGACATCATTTTAAGTGAAAAACATCAACTGGCATACGGAAAACCAACCAAACGCATTCAGATTGTGTCGATACTTTAGCACAAAGATCCATGGATCATATGTGACGTGTAAGAGTCAACCCCACCTCAATCAGAGACTCCGTGTGGCCAACACCACTCAAAGTGTCTGTCATTGGTTTCAAAAGGACATCATTTTAAGTGAAAAACATCAACTGGCATATGAAAAACCGACCAAACGCATTCAGATTGTGTCGATACTTTAGAAAAACGATCCATGGGTCATATGTGATGTGTATGAGTCAACCCTACCTTAATCCAAGGCACAGTGTGGCCGGGATCACTCTAAGTGGATCTTGTTTGTTTAAAATGGACAACATTGTAAGTACATAGGAAAAACTGACCAAACAGATTCTGATTGTGTTGATACTTTAGAACAATGATCCATGGATCATATGTGACGTGTATGAATCAACCCCGCCTTAATCGGAGATGCAGTGTGGCCGACACCACTCAAAGTGTCTGTCTTTTGTTTCAAAAGGACATCATTTTAAGTGAAAAACATCAACTGGCATACAGAAAACCAACCAAATGCATTCAGATTGTGTCGATACATTAGCGCGACGATCCATGGGTCATATGTGATATGTATGAGTCAACCTCGCCTCAATACGAGGCATTTTGTGGCCGACATCATTCAAAGTGTCTCTCTTTTGTTTAAAATGGACAGGATTATAAGTGAAAAGAACAACTGACATACAAAAAACTGACCAAACGCATTCGGATTCTGTTGATGCTTTATCACAACGATCCATGGGTCATATGTGATGTGTATGAGTCAACCCCATCTTAATCCAAGGAACAATGTGGCCGGGATCACTCTAAGTGTCTCTATTTTGTTTAAAATGGAAAACATTTTAAGTACATATAGAAAACCGACCAAACACATTCGGATTGTGTCGATACTTTAGCCCAATGATCCATGGGTCAAATGTGATGTCTACGATTTAACCCTGCCTCAATATGAGATGTGGTGTGGCTGACACCACTCTAACTGTGTGTCTTTTGTTTAAAATGGACAGGATTATAAGTTAAAAGAACAACTAGCATACGGAAAACCGACCAAACGCATTCGAAATGTGTTGATGCTTTAAACAACAATACATGAGTCATAAGTGACATGTACGAGTCAACCCTTCCTTAATCCGAGGCACGGTGTGGCCGAGATCACTCTAAGTGGCTCCCTTTTGTTTAAAATGGACAACATTTTAAGTACATATGGATAACCGACCAAACGCATTCAGTTTCCATTGAAACTTTAGGAGAATGATCCATGGGTCATATGTGACGTGTACAAATCTACCCCGCCTCAATCTGAGATGCGGTGTGTCCAACACCACTCAAAGTGTCTGTCTTTTGTTTCAAAAGAACGTCATTTTAAGTGAAAAACATCAACTAGAATACGAAAAACTGACCAAATGCATTCAGATTGTGTCGATAATTTATCACAATGATCCATGAGTCATATGTGACGTTCACGAGTCAACCCTGCCTCAATCCGAGGTGCAGTGTGGCCGACGCGATTCATAGTGTCTCTCTTTTGTCTAAAATGGAAAGAATTATAAGTGAAAAGAAGAACTGACATACGGAAAACCAAACAAACACATTCAAAATGTGTTGATGCTTAAGGACAATGATCCATGGGTTATATGTGACCTGTACGAGCCAACCTAGGCTCAATCCGAGTCACGGTGTGGATGGGATCACTCTAAGTGGCTCTCTTTTGTTTAAAATGGACCACATTTTAAGTACATACGGAAAACCGACCAAACACATTTGGTTTCCGTTGAAACTTTATGAGAACGATCCATGGGTCATATGTGACGTGTACCAATGAACCCCGCCTCAATCTGAGATGCGGTGTGGCTGGAACCACTCAAAGTGTATGTCTTTTATTTCAAAAGAACATCATTTTAAGTGAAAAACATCAAATGGAATACGGAAAACCGACCAAACACATTCGGATTGTGTCTATACTTTAGAAAAACGATCCATGGGTCATATGTGACGTGTAAGAGTCAACCCTGCCTCAATACGAGGTGCGGTGTGGCCGACACCATTCATAGTGTCTCTCTTTTGTTTAAAATGGACAGGATTATAAGTGAAAAGAACAACTGACATACGGAAAACCAACCAAATGAATTCAAAATGTGTTGATGATTTAGGAAAATGATCCATGGGTAATATGTGACCTGTACGAGCAAACTCTGGCTCAATCTGAGTCACGGTGTGGCCGAGATCACTCTAAGTGGCTCTCTTTTGTTTAAAATGGACAAAATTTGAAATACATACGAGAAAACCAACCAAACACAGTCAGTTTCTATTTAAACTTTAGGAGAACGATCCATGGGTCATATGTGACATGTACGAATCAACCTCGCCTCAATCTAAGACGCATTGTGGCTGGAACCACTCAAATTTTCTGTCTTTTGTTTCAAAAGGGCGTCATTTTAAGTGAAAACATCAACTGGCATACAGAAAACTGATCAAACGCTTTCAGAATATGTGGATACTTTAGCACAATGATATATGGGTCATTTTTGACGTGTACGAGTTAACCTCGCCTCAATCCGAGGCACGGTGTGGCAGTATCACTCCTTGAGTATGTATTTTGTTTAAAATGGACAGGATTATAAGTGAAAAGAACAACTAACATATGGAAAACTGACCAAACGCATTCGAAATGTGTTGATGCTTTAGGAAAACGATCCATGGGTCATATGTGATGTGTACGAGTCAACCCTGACTTAATCTAAGGGACGATGTGGCCAGAATCACTCTAAGTGGATCTATTTTGTTTAAAATGAACAACATTTTAAATACATACGGAAAACCGACCAAACGGATTCTGATTGTGTTGATACATTAGCACAACAATCCATGGGTCATATGTGATGTGTACAAGTCAACCCAACCTCAATCCAAGGCGCGGTGTGGCCAAAACCATTCATAGTGTCTCTCTTTTGTTTAAAATGGACATGATTATAAGTGAGAAGATCAACTGGCATAAGAAAAACTGACCAAACGCATTCTAAATGTGTCGATGCTTTAGGAGAATGCTCCATGGGTCATATGTGACGTGTATGAGTCAACCCCACCTCAATCCAAAGCATGGTGTGGCAGACACCATTCACAATGTCTCTCTTTTGTTTAAAATGGACAGGATTATAAGTGGAAAGAACAACTGACATACGAAAAACCGACCAAACACATTCAAAATGTTTTGATGCTTTAGGTCAAAGATCCATGGGTCATATGTGACGTATATGAGTCAACCCGGGCTCAATTTGAGGCACGGTGTGGCCGAGATCACTCTAAGTGTCTCCCTTTTGTTTAAAATGGACAACATTTTAAGTATATACGGAAAACCAACCAAACTCATTCGGTTTCTGTTGAAACTTTAGGAGAACGATACATAGGTCATATGTGACATGTACGAATCAACCCCGCCTCAATCTGAGATGTAGTGTGGCCAAAACCACTCAATGTGTCTGTATTTTATTTCAAAAGGACATCATTTTATGTGAAAAACATCAACTGGCATACAGAAAACTAACCAAACACATTCGGATTGTGTCGATACTTTAGCACAATGATCCATGGGTCATATGTGATTTTTAAGAGTCAACCACGCCTCATTCCGAGGAGCGGTGTGGCCGACACCACTCTAACTGTGTCTCTTTTGTTTAAAATGGACAGGATGATAAGTGAAAAGAAGAATTGGCATACAGAAAACTGACCAAACGCATTCGGAATCTGTTGATAATTTATCACAATGAGACAAGGGTCATATGTGACCTGTATGAGCCAACCTGGGCTCAATCCGAGTCGCGGTGTGTCTGGGATCAGTCTAAGTGTCTCTCTTTTGTTTAAAATGGACAACATTTTAAGTACATATGGAAAACCGACCAAATGCATTCTGTTTCCGTTGAAACTTTAGGATAAAGATCCATGGGTCATATGTGACATGTACGAATCAACCCCGCCTCAATCTGAGACGCGATGTGGTTGGCACCACTCAAAGTGTCTGTCTTTTGTTTCAAAAGGATATCATTTTAAGTGAAAAACATCAACTGGCATACAGAAAACCGAGCAAACACTTTCGGAATATGTTGATACTTTAGTACAACGATCGATGGGTCATTTTTGACGTGTACGAGTTAACCTAGACTCAATCTGAGGCATGGTGTGGCTGGTATCACTCTAGGTGTATGTATTTTGTTTAAAATGGACATCATTTCAGGTAAAAATATATGGTATACAAAAACTGATCAAATTATGAATTGAATTCTGGATTCCACATATAATTGTAATCTAAATTTTAAATTTAATTCTAAATGAATTATGTATGTTTATAATTATGTTATGAATTCTAAATTAATTATGGATGTGTATACTTCCATGATGCATTATATGTTAAATTTGTATGAATTTGTTCTCTATATGTATGGGTTAGTTGGTTATTGTAGGTACAATAATTTTATATGTATGTGTTAGTTTATTGTAGGTATAATAATTGGATTGAAAATGGGAGGGAATGCAAAAAATGAGGCCTGCTGTGCAAATTGAAGAGCTTCTGTGCAAATTGCAGGTTGCTGTGTAATTTTCACAGCATAGGCTATGCCAACGGTTTCAAACCGTTGGCATAGCATCTCTGATTCTTTTTTTACCAATGGTTCATCGAACTGTTGGTAAAAAACCTTTCCCAACGGTTCAAAAACCATTGGGAAAGAGGAGAGTCCTTAGGATTTCCCAACGGTTCAAGCCAAACAATTGGGAAAAACTATCCCAACGGTTTGGCACAACCGTTGGGATAGGTTAAGATTTCCCCACCCTATCCCAACTGTTCACAGTAAACCGTTGGGAAAATCATTCCCAATGGATTACTTCCCAACGGTTTTCAGAATCGTTGGTATAAAATATACCAACAGTTCTGCAGCCTTTCCCAACGGTTCAGAACCATTGGGAAAGACCGTATTTCCAGTAGTGAGGGTAGATTCAAGATCCACTCCCACAACTTTTCCTTCAATAAGAATCTAAAGAGGCATAATCTGACATATTCACTTATTATTTTTTGGAACTGGAATGTGTCATATTATTAAAATAAAATCCTAATGTGAGAATTTTGGTCTTCACAAGGTAGCCCAAAAAATTGAATTGAGTGTGTGATCATCTGTATGATCGCTAACTTTATCTCAAATTGTTGAGCATATACCAGAGGTAATAAGATGATAGTATTAACCCCAATTTTTAAGTTTCTTCCATAATTTATTAAATATCTCACCCTTAGTTTCCTTACATAGAGTCCTTGTCCTACTTATTAGTTTACTAATTTTCCTTTTTCTCTTCCAACCATAATTTCTTATTCTTGTTACGTGTTTTTCTTCTTCTTTCTCAGTGTTTTTTCAGTCTTGGGATTGAAGGAAGGCTCTCTTTTTTTATTCTTTTTTCTTATTTACTAATCCTATGGTAAATTTTTTCTTAAAAATATAGAATAATAATACCAAGCATCAACTATTGAAAAATAGAAGAAACAAATATGAAAATTCCAAAATATTCTAAGCATTTATAAAAACCACTACCTAACAGTAGTACAAGTTTTGGAATTTTTTGAAAGTGTCATTAATTATCTTAGGAAAATCAAATTACAGATTTAAAAACTCAAATATCTCTAATAACTTAAAAATATATATTAATGTATAAATCAAGGTCCATCCATAGAGAACAAGAATAAATTATTTATAAAAAATCAGGAATTTAGATACGATTGGTTGATTTATTTTAGAAAGAGGGACAAAGAGTTAAGAAAACAAATTTGGTTTTTTAAATCAATATAATAATCATATCAGGTATAATGGTTTTTTGATTTGTGCATTAGGGATTGTGCATTCATATATTTTTTTCCAGAATTAGGTCTTTATGGACCCTTGGTTTGGGTACCCTTGGCTAATCCAATAATCATACCATTCATATGGTTAGTTACTTAGTTATATTATATAACTAAGTGACCTCAAATTTTATTTAAACATAATAACTCAAGATTTCATAATGGTTATATGAAACCAGAGCGATCAATAAATACATAAATAGAAATTATTTAAATAGAAAAAAATGATTATTTAATTCAATGGAAATAGGTTTACAATTAATAACCAAAGATGAAAAACCCAAAAATGAATTGAAAATATAAAATAATCCATACACACCACTTCCTCCTAAAATAACATTACCTGACACTATAGAACTATCCCCTATTCTAATCATAAGGAGGAATTATGACATGGTTACTAGGCGGTGAATAAGGGAAGAGGTAACATAACTCTTAGTTCATGTGTTCCTATATCATGGACATCTCCGTGTGTTTAGTATCTCATATCCCAATGTGTGGAAATAGAGCTCCAAATATATAAGGTTTTTTTTCAATATGGATCACATCATTTAATTAAATTTTAACACTTTTTAGTGGGTTCACATCCTAAATGGGGTATAGAGCAAGTGTCAGTGCACCCTCAGCTACTAAAATACGATCCTTTCATCAAACTCATGATTTAATTTGGTTTCAAAGTGTGAGTCCCCTTTATGTTACATAAAAACAAGGTATGAATCTTCATTTCACAGCATTAAGGTGAAAAAATTAATTCGGCGAAATTTCTCTACGATTTACGTTAAAATATGTATTTTTTGGGTCTTCCATACAATACTCACATAGTGAATACCCTAAGATCTCCTCTGAACTGTGTTCTTCCATGCCATATTTTCAATTCATGAGTTACTTTCACATCCTGAATTGGACTCACTCCTCAAATCACAAATTTCCAATACGTTATCCTTTGTTTCCTCCCGATTATGCAAGTTTGAGCCTCCCGATTGATCCTTCACTTGTTAGATGTCACAAAACATCTTTTTCATCTTGAACTCAACATTGCTTATATTATTTTCCAAATATCTGTTAAATCCTACCATGAATCAAAAAATCTATTAAACAATTTTGAATTTGAGGAAGAATAATTAATAAATTTATGAAAATAAACATATTAAATATAAAAAACAATATTTATGAAATGTAACTATCAAGAACCCTGATGGTAAGTCACATGGGGGAAGAAATTTTAATCCCCTAAATTCCAAAATCATGAGAGGAAGAACCTATAAAATTAACTTAAAGTATCATGGAAGTGTTTTATATGTGCTAAAGTAGGCCACCGAGCCTAAAAATTCCAAAGTATGGAAAAGAGCCCGATTAACACAATAGAGGAGAAGAATGTTCTAGTTAATGTTATACTTGCACTACAGTGATTCACATGTAATGACTTTGGACACTATGAAAAATAAATTCTATAACCCTCAGGATAATAAAGAAAATTAGCCCCAATGACCACCTAAACAGAGGGAATAAAGGAGGGTATTTTTAATCACTGCTGTTAAGGAAGATCACAATAACGAATTTATGTGAGGTAAACATACTCTATATTATAGATTTTCAAGTAATTTATATGATTATTGTTCATTTCATTATTTAATATTCTTCAAGCTTGATAAGAATATGGAATCTCTACCTTAAGTGATGGATATTTAATTATTCATGAAAATACCTAGGAACACAATGATCGTGTCTAAGATATATAAGTCATATCTGATTAATATTTTTGGGATGATACTTCCTATATATCTAATACTTCTACCCTTGGTTAAATTTGTCATGATTTTGGGTATGGATTCACAATTCCTACATAGATCCCATATCAATTGTTGGGAGAAGGATATCTCATTTTGTATTCTAGATTATCATTTTCTCATGTATCAACATAAGGGAAATATCCCCTTGAAAGTAAATTCTATAATATGGGTTCTCATACTGAACTATGATGAGATCTTGACGCTAATTATTGGGGTGGATTAAACATTGATGAAATGACTATGTATAAGAATATACTATTGTATTTTAAGATGAATGACCTGGTCTTCCCTAGAGATTGAGGTTGAGTTCTTGATTGATCTTATACCAAAATCTATTCTTATCTCAAGGAGTCCATGTATAATGGATCCTGTTGAATTAGTTAAATGAAATAAGATAGTGTAAGACAATTTTGATAAGGGTTTTATACACCCTAGTGCTTTACCATGTGGAGAAACAATCCTCTTAGTTAAAAATAATAATAGATCAATGTATCTTTTCATTGAATATTTGAAGCTTAACAAGATCATAATTAATAATAATTATCCTTTAACCCATATCGATGACATGTGAGATCAACGTATAGGAGCTAAATAATTATCAAAGATTAACCATAGATCTAGATATCATCAATTAAGGGTCAAAAGGGAGGATATTTCAAAGAAAACTTTCAGAATGAGGTATGAACACTATGAGTTTATATTGATTCCATTCAGATTGAATAATTATCCCCCTATATTTTTTGATATAATGAATAGAGTCTTTAGAATCTATATGGAAAAGTTATTTTTTTCTTTATTCATGATATTATTATATACTCTACGTGAATGGAAGAGCATAATGACCATTTTTAGATTTTATTGATGAACTTAAGAAAGGTGAATTATTTTCCAAATTTAGAAAGTTTGAATGATGTATACAAAAGGATTCATTATTGGGTCATGTAATAACCAACAAGGAAATATTTGTAGATCAATAAAAAATAGATGTTGATGAACAATTTCCTAAACTAATCACAGTAACAGAGATTCATTGTTTTCTAAGGTCATCTGGATACTATCGATGCTTTGTGAGAAATTTCCTATGATTATTAAATCTAATTACCATGTTAATAGTATAGGGAGTAATGTTCCTTTATAAAAAGGAATGTAAATAATGTTTTAAGGAACTAAATAAGATATTGTTTATAACACATGTACTTACATTAACCTATAGTGGGGAAGAGTTTATAATATACAGTTGTTCTATGAAGAATGTATTTTTAGGTGTCCTCATGAAAAATGAAATGGTAATTTCTTATACCTCATGATAATTAAACACTCATGAGATAAATTAACTGATGCAAGATTTGGAGCTAGCGGTGGTGATCTTTGCCTTAAAAATGTAGTGGAATTATCTCTATTGTGAGAAGTGTGATATTTATACCAACTATAAGAGTTGGAAATATATATTTTCACAAAAGTAGTCAAATATTTACCAATGTATATATTTGAAACTAATCAAAGACTATGCCTTATGAATACATTACCACCTCGAGAAGACAAAGTGGCTAATGCTTAAATAAGGAAAGATTATTCTACCTTATCGATGATAAGGGTTGAAAGAGAGACAATATTCATGTATTTGCAAAGGATGAATCTCGAATCCATAGGTGAAGGTGATAAATCCTATCATTTACAAGTGATTTATTAATCCTTAATTCACAAGAAGAACAAATAAGCCTGTAAAGATGATGTAGAGCTATAGAAAAATGTCAGGAATATTCCAGAGTTCAACTTTGATAAATATGGAGTTCTGGATTGGAACTCAGATATATGTCCCATCAAAACCCAAACTGAAGATAAAACTTTTGGATGATGTTTATAACTTATCCTTCTCTATTAATCTAAGATTATTGAAGATGTATATATTTATAAGGAGAAACTTTTTGTGGGATAACATGAAGATAGAGATTGTAGGATACAAATCTTGATGGTTTTTATTCCATCAAGTTACGGTTAAACAACAAAAGTATAAGGGTATGTTTCAATCATTATCCATACCGGTATGGAAATGAGAAAACATCACTATATATTTCATCATTGGACTTCCCAAAACTTCTAAAGGCCATAATGTTATTTGGGTTGTAATAAATTTCCTTACAAATTCAACATATTTTATTTCCATCAATATTGTTTTCCTTCTTGAACAACTCTCCACGATATACATAAGGTAAGTGGTGAATCTATATAGAGTACCAATATTAATTATATATGATTGGGATTTTAGGTTCACCTTAAGGTTCTGGAGAAGTCTTTAGAAATAATTATAAACAAATTTATGTTTTAACAATACTTATAATCCTTATATAGATGGTTAGTCTAAGAGGAGAATTGAAATGCTAGTGGACATGCGAAGACCTTTTTCAATAGATCTCCAAGGTTGTTGGGATCAAAAACTCCCCATTGTAGATTTATCTTATAAAAAAAATTCCATTGTAGAAATAAAATGACACTATATGAGGATCTAAATGAGAATATATTTATACAACTATGACATTTTGGGATGACGTTAGAGAGAGGAAGTTGAGAAGTCGCAACCTTGTCCAAGAAACGATGGAGGTGGTTCAAACTATTTAGTGGTATATGAAAGTGGAACATAATAGATAGAATCATTAGGTAGAATAATCATTAAAATGATCTATAGTTTGAAGTTGGTGACAACATTTTCCTTTTAATATCTCCATGGAAGCAGGTTGTGAGATTTTAGAAAAAAGGGAAGCTGAACCCTAGGTATATCTGTCCCTTAGAGATACTTGATCGTGTCGAGGTTGAAGATTATTTCATAACACTTCCTCTTGACATATAAAAAATACATGGTTTCTACATGTATATCTTTTGAGTAAGTACATATCAGACCCTTCACATATACTAAAATTATAATCCATGTAATTCGAACAATACCTCTCATATACGGAACAACCAGTAAAAATTCTGGATCAAAGAGATAAGGTATTGCTAAACAAGAACACTAATTTGGCCAAAGTTCTATAGATAAATCATATGTTTGAAGGATATATAGGGGAAATTTATGATATAATGAGGAAAAATATCCCACACTTTTTTTCTTCCAGGTAAGAATATTTTGAGGATGAAATTATTTTTAAGGGGGTAGAATGTAATGACCCGATTGTTTCTTCAAATAGAAACTATGTTTGATATATTTCTATACACATAATACTAAAACCTAAAAAATATATACCATTATAAGGTAACCATAGAAATGTAATATATAAATAGGGGTAACATAATTATGAATATATATATATGTATATATATATAACAAAATAAAGTTCACTTTAAATATCGACTCAACTAGTGAAGCTAAGAAACTAATAAAATATATTTTCTAAAATTTATTATTCTCAAGAATAATATATTTTTATATGAATAAAGGATTAAAATTAGTATAATTTTTAATTTATAGAAAATGGTTATAAGAACAGATAATATACCAAAATCCATTTTCCTATAAAAATTATTTTCACTATATTTTATTTTTTTAATTAATAAATAAAAAATATATATTTTAGGATGAGAATTTGAAATAAATATCTTCATTTTTGGATTTATCATGACAATATTATATTAATATAAATATTTTATTTTTTTACTAAAAATGTTGATATTTATGGGATTAGTACAAAATAAATTTTTACAAATAATATGACTTTTATGACATTATTAGTATATAAGTATGAATTTAAAATTTATGAAATGTGTTTACAAGAACAAATATTTATTTTATAATTGACTTTATAATTTTATTTTTAAAAAAAAATTATAAAATCATATTTTAAATTTTATAATTTAAGTTATATTTTCAAAAAAATTGTTTATAAAACATTATACATTTAGTATTTTAAAATTATTTTTTGTTCAATTTTCAAAATTGATTAAAAAATGGATTTAAAATTTAGAATCGTTATGTAAAAATTATAAAATAAAGGCCATTTTATTTTTGGTCATATGGGATAAATTTCTTAGGTAAAAGAAAACAAGTTACTGTGGTGAAAACCAAAGGGGTAAAATTGAGTAACCTAAAAGGTATAAGGTCATACATGTTAAAAAAATGTTTTAATTTATAGGTTGAGGTGTGGATCAAAAATACCTCTTATAATATATATTATTTTTTAAATTTTGGATCTATTTTACTTGAAAGTGACTATCCATTATTGAAATGTTTTGGGTATTTTAAAAATACCACTCATTTTCACTTATAAAAGAGTCCCTCATATCCTAACTTTTTCTCATAGAAAATCAACTATGTTCAGTTCAAAAACTGACCAAACCTAACCTCTAGACTCCTAGAATCCTAAATGTGTTTTTTTCTTAAAATACCATCCTTAAAAGGTTTAATTCTCTTCACAAAAGATATAAACAATGTAGTGAGGTATATATTTCTAACTATTTCTTCCTCTTTTATTTATCCTTATAAGCATTTATTTTTTTCTAAAATTTCTTTCAACCATATAAAAATGATAATATAAGTATCATTATTATACTGGTATGATATTATAATGATGTTATAAGCATTAAACTCTTTTCTTATTACTTTATTAAAAACAAAAATGTGAATTGTGTGTGTGTGTGCACTATTGCCTCCATGAATATATGTGTTTCATTTTTTCTCGACCACCATAAATATTGGATTTAGTTTATATATGATGAATATATGTGATATATATAACTAATATATATCGTTAATATAGTTTTTTTGGATAAAAAATTAATAACTATTATAAGGAAATCCATCAATACGGGTAAATAAGCCAATATAATCGATCGCCATATTCAACTTTACAAAACATGAATAAAACTCATGTGAAGAAATTATAACATATAAGGAATTATTAAACACAAATTCCAGTATTTTTAATGGTTTTTAAATTATTATATTTTGATTAAAAAGGAAGATAGATATCGATTTTATGAACCTAGTTCAAAATGATCAATATTATTAACACCCAATATTGAAAATATAATCTAATACATTAATATAATTTTTATTAAAAAATAGTATAAATGAAAATTTATATAAATATGCTTCATAAATAGGTAATGAATATTTTTTATATTTTGATAAAGGAGGTTAAATCACTTTCATGGAAATCAAGGGTAATGGTAAGGGACATGGTAACTCAAACTCCTTTCTTTGAGTAATAAAATTTCTTATTAAACTTTATTTTTACAAAAAATTCCTTTTTAAATGTGGTTATCTCTTTTTATTTATGGAAAAAGAGTTTTTGAACCAAATTCATTTTCATTGAAGGATTTCTTTTCATTTTTATTAAAAAAGGAGAATTATTTAAAAGATACTCATAACAATGAATTTTAGAAAAAAAGAATAAAAATTTTATCATAAATTTTTTTCATTATTTGGTTTTTATAATCTTCAAACGATCTACATCCAATGAAGTTATGTTCGATATTTTACCCTATATTTTATATTCTTATGTGATTGTTTTTGGTGATCAATTTTTTTCTATAAAATTATTTATTTCATAATGTTATTTTATACCATTTGGATGTTTTATGAAACTCATTTTTATATTCACGAGTTTATTACAAAAAGAGAATGATTTAAATTTGGAGGTTTTATGAAACCCATTTTTTATTTATATGGGTTATTTATTAAAATTGAATGATTCCCATTTAGAAGATTTATGAAACCCATTTTTATTTCTCGGTTTCTTTTTGAAAATTGAATGATTTTCATTAGGAAGTTTTATGAAGCCACTTTTATTTCCATGGGTTCCTTATGTTTTAAAAAGTGAATGATTTTTATGTGGAACATGAATGTATATATAAATGATGGGTGGTGTCTTATATCACCCTCTAATTCATTGGCTAAAATTTTATATCTTATAATAAAATTATTCATGATTACATTTTAGTTTCTCCTAAGCCTGAGCCTGAGGTTGTGGCTCATGAAATAAATGTCTCATGTACTAATGTATGTTCCATATTTTAAATATTTTATGCATTCTCATCTTATTCTCTCATTTTGTATGGCTCATGAATGTAATGTTTCCATATATTAATGTTTTACATAGTAAAAATATGTTATTAATTTTGATCTTATTATCTCATGATTCAAGGTTTATGGTAAATGATTTGAAGCCATGTTATAGATATCATGTTTCCATGTTGATCTTTTACGACTTTATGTTCTTATTACATTTACTTTGAAGCTCACTTATGTTTTATGGTTATCACTTAGGACGATATGATATTTATCTTTTTCCATTATTTTTACTAATTCTTAAAAACTCATCCTTGATGAAATGTTTATTCACACCTTAATGAGAATTTTAGCTCACACCTTTATTATGTTTCATTCCCCAGGATATGGTGATGAGTCCGACTACTGATATGTCTAGAAGATGATCTAGTATGGAACATTTAAGGATAAATGATCATGAGTTTTGTAACATAAGCATATTATGTAACTAGTATCTGAAGACACTAATCCTATCCATCCCTTGGTTATTATCATTTATGAAATGTAATGTTTTAAATCATGTAATGGGTGTAAAATAATGGTATGATTATCTTAGGACACCATACAATTATAAAATTTCATTAACATCTTTACTCAATTAATATTTCTAGTACCTCATTAACATATCAACCCAGTCTAGTTTGTTCTAGTTACTCATTAATTCATTCATTTAATAATCAAACCATATTAATCATAAACTATGACCCAAGACCAATAAACCTATCACAATACCATTCCAATCATCATTGTATCACATGCCAACTACCACCACAACCATTCAACTGCTACAACAGCCATAACCATTCCCTTTCTATACAGTCGGCCATGCCATCGCTACAACAATATTCCAACCAAACCAACACCAATGTAACCATAACATACCATCACTCCAATACCAATTATGATAACTGAAAACCACAATCACTCTGGCCACAATAATAATAAACAAGGAAAATTATCAGAAATAAAAAAAAATTATACAACAACACATGCCAAATAAACATAGTTAACCATGATTTAATTTAATACCTTAGGCCTAAACCCATTCATAATAATTATTAGATTTTGATTCCACAAATTTATTTACTATATTTTTGTAATTAACCAATTATGAATGGCGTAAGGAAACATAAAAACAAAAAGAAACATGGGTTCATGGAAAAAAACTAACAAAACATCACAAACAATTTAATAATATACAAATCGGGATATAATCATATTTATTATTCCTCAAGTATAATCAGAAATAATAAAATTAATATTCTCATTATACTAATTAGTGAAAATATTTACATGATTATCCAATTATGAAAGGTGATTAAAACACTTCAAGAAAAAAATTCGCAACATGAAATATCAATAGAGGAGAATTAATACACAAACAATAATATAGATTATTATAAAGAACATGAGAATCACACCTCTTCCCCTCGATTTTATTTAATAGGTTATTAATCTTGATTAGGTTAATCCATAAAATTCACCAGTAAAAGAAAAAGAATGATTTATCTATGTTCACATATAGTAATAAAAGTTGAGTTTTGAATCCCATACCTCATTTAGTTCTTGAACCAATAACAAGATAAGAATGAGAAGGAATTGGTGATCAAAGCCCACCAACTCCAAGGGATCCCTCACATGACCTAACCACATCGATCAACCATTATAAACTCCACCAAAATATCATCAAATCAAAATAAATCCACTATCTTAGCCTCACAGAAAAAAACATAGGGAAGGAATATTGGAATAAAGGGAAAATGGGATAGAAACACACCTTAGATCAAAGGATCTCAATAACACTTAGACAAGGATAAAATATCCAAAAAAATACTATTAAAGGGTACCCAATATGGATTACATGACACTTTGGTTTCAAAAAAAGATAAATGAAATAAAAAAGACTTGAGATAATCTAAATTCATAATAAAAATGGGATAACATATGATCATAGGATGAAAAGGGTCTTTACACTTCAATGCAGTCCTAATTCAAAAATCATTATGCAATAAACCTTGAATAAATCATTTATTTTAATATATTCCAATCCACTTCCAAGATGGTCATGATTAAATACTAGATCCTTTATTTTCATGGTAAAAACCATGACTTCATCCTCAAACTCAATAATTACAAAGACTCATACCATGATGCAACACAAACCACCATGGAACAATGTACCTCAAAATGAATGAACTATGAAAATCAACCACTTAGGATTCCATGATGTAGAGAGTATAGTCATTCTACAATAGCCCTCATGCAATATTAACCCTAAAACATCCCAAAACTCTACACTTCACATCAAAACACATTAAAAACATAACATACCGTACATAAGATTAACCCACAGACATTCATGCTTGACTATAACTATCATGCTGTAACACACCTCTTAAAACTAGGAAAGACACCATAATCTCACAACCTCACATGAAAAAATACCTCAGTCTATAACACTCCATATTATAGTATAACCTATCCTCTAGATAAATAATCATGATGCAATGCAAATGGCCCATGCTACAACACTTCTTGTCAGCTTAAATTTTAGCTCCAACCCCACTTATCTTTCACTAGACCTCCTTCTGACACCTCCAACACTTGAAATATGAAATGTAATCATATGAGAAAGTACAGACAATTATATTAGATACCTTTAAAACAATTATCATATTCAAGAATCAATATCAATACCATAAGAAGGAAAATTGAAAATGAACTCAAATATCCATGGGAGATACCCCTTAAACAAGAATCTCATCATCTAAATAAACTACTTTCTAAACCCCAAGTAAGACTAAAATTCTCAAAAGAATAATATTATAATTATCAAGGACCACTACACTCATAGAAACATATACTATACACATAAAACCCTTAGATAAAGGAATCCACTATACCAGCATCCTTTCTCTAACATGAGATTTCCTAAACCTATATACTACACAAAATAACTCAAAAAATCCACAATAAAAAAGGGTTTTAACATGGAATATGGTGGAAAAAGGAAAAATTAATCACTTCAACAAAAAGTTTGACCCAATTAATAACCATTAATCCTTTCATAATGAAAAAATATTTATGAAATTAAGTTTATAAAACTATTAATTCTATAAAACATGGTTTTTAATTTCTAAAAATTTTCATAAATTTACAAAATCATTTAATATTTAAGTAAATAGGAAAATTGGTTTTGATTTAATTTTAAATTATGTAAATATTTGATGTTATATGGTAACTCCCATAAAAAATCATGATCAAATTTCAAAACCACTTTAAGAAGAGTAGTGACAGGGTTTGATATACCCCTGAAAATGGGAAGGTTTATTCTAGGAGGGGGAAAAGGTTCTAGTTAATAGAATAACAGCTTGAGGTGGTCCCCTCATAGGTTTTTTTGGGGATTAAATTATGGGGAATTTTTATAAGGGGGAAAGGGGAGAGAGTGGGTAGATAAGAATATTCTTAGTAACAACTTAGGGAATGAGTGAGAGTGAGAGGGTCGTCTACTCATGTAGTGTTTTTTCTTTTAATCTTTCTCTTCTTTTACTCCAAAGATATTATATCACAATATATTATCATTTAAATATAAAAATAGGTTTCTTTGGGTGATTTGTTCCATCAATTGGCCATATCTACCAAATACTACCTACCCCAAATGGAGAAGTATAATGAAAATAGAGACAGGGCATCATGATTTACTAGAAAGAGGAGAACAATGAACGAGGAGGATTGATTCTACACTATTCTAATTGGTACAAAAAATGGGTAAAGTAAAAAAAATCATCAAAATTTGGTTCAATACATTAAATAACAAGACAAATTCTATAATTATATCATAGGACTCGTGCAATGCTTGGAGAAGATGACACAATAAGAATAGGACCATACTTATTTTGGATGGATCCATCTACATCACTTTTGGGGGATCCAGGAGAACTTGGGAAGCATAGATGGGTCACTAGAATAGCCATGAATCATGTTAAAATTTGTTATGATAATTATTCATCCATGTTATGGGTATAACTATCTTTTTTTGATGATAAGGATTTGAGGGGCTGAATCATATGCATTGAATTGTTTTTCTGGATCAACCGAACACCAGAGAAAGTGATGGTGTCATTCTCATAGGTTAACATGTAAGATATTATGATCTAATATTTTACTATTGTAGGATAATTTTAATGAGAAATGAATTTCACACCATTTAATGAAGAGTTTATGGAGAAATTTAGGGGATTAAAAATCCAAAATCCATATTAGGAGTTGGACAACCTAAACCAAAATGGATTGGTCCAAGAATACGTGGAATAGTTTGAATACCTCACTTTTTTCTACCATGTCAACTAAAACAATAGTATATAGGTTTTTTGTTTTATAATTTGTGAATCGAGATTCACAGTTGGGTCCATATACACAATCTGGAGACACGGTTACAAGTAATGTGCCTAGACCAATATAAAAGGTCTAGTTTGGGATATCCCTAACACGAAGAGGGGGTGAATCAGTGGTGGTGAATTTTAATACAATTCCAAAATTTTATCCCAATAACTCTTAGACATATTAGGATCTTGATTATATTATTCTATTCTCCCTATTATATGCAATTATATGAACGTATTAAAGATATCACATGATATTTTTACAAGGGTAATTACTTAAAATTAGTTTCGAGTTCATGGAATGGTCTGAAAATAATCCTGACCTAACAAATATTAGAAAACAATCCTTTGAATGTGGTTTCAATGAGTAGGATATACCATTACACTCATGCAGAACTATGAAAACCATTCCAATAGAGTGTGTTTAACATCACTTGGATCGATCTTTATACTACCTCCCAAGATAGTATTATCCTTGTTGATAAGGATATATAAAACCAATAAGGTATTCCACTTGTTGAGACCTATAAGACTCTGTAGTACTGATTTGATCTTCTGTTCATCACTAATTACTTGCTCAAAAACATGGGTGTAACTCTTCTTACCTCTTTTAAGTAGAAAATTAAAAGCTATACAATCTTCTTCTTCTACTAGTTACAATAACATGAATGTGTTGTGGAAAGATTAACACTGAATTTTCTCTAACCCAAATTATATTCAACTGATATCAATTCGGTCTCCAACTCTTCTTATCTGATTATTTCTTCTTCTTTAGTGCAAAACCAAATTCACTAAGATCTCTTCTTCTTCTTCCTACTGGAATCACAGACTTACTCAGTGATTATTAAATCAATGAATACCATTTCAACTTATCATCATCGTAATTAATATTCCTTGAGTAATAACAAATCATTATGTAGTTATGATCTATTCTTCTTGGACACACAATAATATGAAATTCTGTAGTAGTTTCTTATTCTCCTTTTTAGACACTCAATACCAATACATGAGTGTATCAATTTACTTATATTCTTCCTTGTGAAAATATAAACTTACGTAAAGGTATGGTTATTCTTTATAGAAAAACTATGTTTTTTTTCTCTTCTCTATCCATTGTGTATCAATATAATACACACATGTTTTTACTTTACGAAACATTGTAAGGGTATATTTATGAAAATTAGACACTATTATTCCTTCCTTTGTCATTTAAATTTAAATTTCTTTAAAATGGTTATATTTCTGAAACTTAGTGCCAATATTTATTTTAATGACTCTATCTATATTCTGTAACAATATTTAATGGATTTTAAAGAAGAATATGAGGTATGAGGTAAATGAGATCATTCTCATGGTCAACCACCATGTGGAAAGTAAATACCTAGTAAAAAAGCTACGAGATGTTGCAGTTAGAAAGCTACAGGTCATGCGCCTGAGAAAAACTCATGAAATTAAAACTGATGAAACATGAAGATATTGCTGAGAATCTGAATAAAATAACTTATTGTAGAAAAATTATAAGAGAATAAAATATCTCATCCTACACATTAAATACCTCACTAGAAATAGTTTGTAGAAGATCACACAATACTCTATTTTGTTGTCTATTTCCAAAAATCTAATCAATCTACATTTCAATACAATCGTGAGGAGTCATGAGCTGCATAAACAAACACACAGAGCTTTATAACTATTGTCTCATTATTTTTTCTATGATTATATTATGTTTTATATTCCAAGAATTGAGTGTGTCTCAATCTAATAAACACAAAATAACTCATATTCTAGACTAGAAGATACATTGATATCTTTACAAAACTATATTTTTACACCTTACACTCCCACAAATAACAGTGGAAGAGGTCCCGACATAGCGTGTTTATTGTTTTCACTCACATAAAAAACAAGGAAGAGGTATTATTCACCTAGAAAACTATATATGTTGTTGTGTACCCTGATATAGGGTGTAGATCCTTTTTTATTTATACAAATTTCTTAGTGGATGTTGATCACCTAGTGGGGAGGACTAGGTCTCAACTTGAGACCGAACCTCTTGTTTTAAATCGGTTGTGCCTTTAAAAGTTATATTTTTACTATTTTATTTATATCAGAAAACATTACTTCACTTTGATAGTTAATATTAGATAGTTTTTATATTAGAATTTTATTTAGTATATTGATTTAAAAAGTTAAAATAATAATTCATATGGATTTAACTGAGAACTAATCAATATTTGATAAATATTTCCAATAATCAAATCTTTCATAAATCTATTTCTTTGGTTAACTGGGTTGTTTTTTATTTCAAATTGGGAAACTTTTAAATAATTTTTTAGATAGATATTTTTATATGTACTCAATTTACAACCCTCTTGATTGTCTTTCTCCAACCAAGATTTGTTATTAGAGGTTTTATTTCTTATAAAGTTTTCAAAACTTTTAAATCTTTTCAACAGTGATTTTAGTTGTCATTTTAAAGATCACTAAATTTCTATTAGTTAAAATTTTTAGCTCTTTAAATTTATTTTAAATGGATAATAGACAAGAATATACTATTACCAATAGAAATACCTATTTTAATGGAACAAACTATGCATAGTGGAAACTCAAAATGAAATTGCATTTAAGAAATCATGGGTTTTAAAATCTAGTCTACTATATTTGATGAATATAATATTCCTAATATGGTTATAAACACTTGGAATGATGCCACTAAGGAAGTCTATAAAAATAATTTCAAATCTATGATTGAATTATACTATTATTTAGGTGATAAATAGTTCAATAGGATTTCCACAAGTAAAACATCCTTTGAAATTTGGGATACTCTAACAGTTTTAGATGAAGAAACCAAAAATGTTAAGGAAATGAGGCTTAACACATATACTATTAAATATGATAATTTCAAAATGAATTCTGGTTAAACTATTTCTAACACATATCTCATGTTTAATGAGATTGTGAATACGATGCTTTCACTAGGAAATACAATCACTACAAAGGAATAGTTCATGGGGATCTTGAGATGTCTTCTAGAAAGGTGGAGAGGGACCTCAGTATCAATTAGAGAATCTTGTGACATTGATTCACTTCCTATAAAAGAGAAGATATGTAAGATGATGTTGTACGAGGAATAATTTAATGTTAATAGAGAATAAGACGATGAACCTAAAAGAAAATCAGTCACTTTTAAAACCACTACATCCAAACTATAGGAGAAAAATCCAGGGCATGCTCAATATTTTAGCAATAAAGATAATTCTAGTGACAATGATGAGAAAATGGCTCATATAACCAAAATATTTAAGAAGTTTTATAGAAATAATAAATTATTTAAAAATATTATCTATAGAGGCATGTATGACAAAAAAGGTAACTATAAAAAGGAATAGAAAATAAGTGATAATACTAATAATATAGTCTGGTATGAGTATAAGAGAAGAGGAAATGTAAAACACAACTTTAAAAAATTAATGTTCAAAAAGAAGTATGAGGACATGGATAATATGTACAAAAAGGAAATGAAGGCTATATTGAGTGCTTCTGAGGATAGCTCCAATGACTCAGAATCATCTCATGATGAAAATGACGATAAAACCAACAGGTGTTTTATGAAAAACATATCTAAGGTAACCCTAACATCTCCAGTACATAACTCTTATTATTTTGGAGATAAAGCTGATTCTGATAATTCTGGAAATATGACTAATGACGAAATGTTTGAGTATTACAATATGCTTGAGTATGCTTGTAATGAGTTGAAAGATAAATATAAAACTCTCAAAAAAACATCACGGTTCTTCTGATACTATGAAATATGAGATCACTATTGAAAATGAAATGATTGATCAACTACTCAATGAAAATATAGAAATTAAACTTTCTAATGAGCAATTAAAGAAGGATTTAAAAATATTTTCACATGGTAAAGATAACTTAGTTTATATTACTAGAAAAAAGGTTTACCCTAAATATACAAATGGAATTGGTTATCAAACAGGGAAAAGAAATTTTTTTAAAAATAATATTTTATCAAAATTTGGAAAATATGGTTTTATGCTTAGAATTGAAAAATATGCTGCAAGTTCCAGTATTGGAGATTATTTTGCTAATTCTAGTTTTTCTAGACCTAATAGAGTATATTTTTTCAAGACCTTACCAACAGTTTATAGGAATCCCATGAAGTAAATGTGGGTCCGTAAAGCTTTCATTACTAATATTACTGAACCCAAGAAAATCTGGGTACCAATGTCTCTTCTTGTTAGATCTATTTTTGTATGAAAGTATTATGAAGAGTTCTTGTAGGAGATTATGGTACTTGGATAGTGGATCTTTAATACACATGATAGGGTACTAATCTATCTTCAAGAATCCTAACAAGATTTATGGTGGACATGTCACCTTTGGTGACAATGAAAAAGGAAAAATTATTGGCCTTGGAAAAATCAGTAACACTAACTCAGTTTTAATTTTCAGTGTTCTTTTTGTTGATGGTCTTAAGTAAAATCTGATTAGCATTTCATATTTATGTGATGATGTATTTTATTTCAAATTTGAAAATGTTTCTTGTAATTTTTTCAATTCAAAAAATTATTTAGTATTTAATACTTTTAGAAATGAAAATGTATATATAGTAAATTGGATTCCTTAGTCTCACATATTGTTTCTTACTTGAGTGCCTTTTATAAAGAGTCTTGGATCTGGAATAGAATACTAGGCCACTGTAACATTCACTCTATTATAAATATTACTAGAAAAGGATTAGTCAAGTATCTACCTAAACTAGAGTTTCCAAATGATATTGTCTATTATTCTTATCAAAAAGGAAAAAATCATAAATTATATTTCAAACCAAATAAATAAGTTTCAAATTCTCAATCTCTTGAGTTGGTTCACATGATTTTGTTTTGGACCTACTTGATTTTTATGTTTAAATGGTAATCACTATGTCTATGTTCTAGTAGATTACTTTTCTAGGTATCATTCGACCTTATTTTTATCTCAAAAAACTGAAGATTGTTCTAATTTCACTAAATATGCTAGATTAGTAGAAAACTTATGTGGACTTAGAATTAAATTCATTAGAAGTGATCATGTCCGTGAGTCTTAAAATTAAGAATTTGAATATTTTTTCTCTAAAAATGGATGTAGGAATAACTTTTCATCACCTTGGACACCCCAAGAGAATGGATTTATAGGAAGGAGAAATAGAACCTTACAAGAAATAACTCTAACTATGCTTAATGAATATGATATATCTGTTTATTTTTGGGTGGAATATGTGAATATATCTTTTTATATAATCAATAAAATTTTAATTAGACCTATCCTAAAGAATAATCCCTTTGAACTATGTAATAATAGGAAATACAAGGTTAATTACTTCAAATTAATTGGTTGCATAGTATTTATTCTCAATATAGAAAATAATCTAGAATTTTTTTTCTCCAAGAGTGATAAAAGAATTTTCCTAGGTTATTCAATCTCTAATAAATACAATAGATTCTTTAATTAAGATAACCAATTGTGTGGAATAATCTTTTCATGTTAAATTTGATTAAATAGATCTGTATGAGTCCAAAACCTCCTTAGAAAATCTTGAGGACAATCAATAAAATATAGAATTAATTCATAATGATTTTGATTATTCTATTAAAGAAGAAAAAAATATAGGTCTAGAAATTCTCAATATTATAACCAAAGGGAATCCAAACCTTTATATGAACTGAAAATAACCATCCCTTCTTTCCCAAGATCTGTTAGAACTCTCAATGGCCTTCCTTTAGATGTTATAGTTGGAGACTTAGATAATGGAACACATACTAGATCTTATCTGAGAAAAAAGTTGAACATAAAATCTTTTTTTCACAACCTGAACTTAAAAATATCAATTATTCAATCAATGATTAATTTTAGATGATCGCTATGAAGGAATAATTAAACCAGTTTAAAAGAAAAAATGTTTGAAAACTAGTTGATAGACCCAAAGGCATCTTGACAATAGAAACTAAGTGGGTGTTTAGAAACAAAGTGGATGAATATAGTACAATAGTAATAAATAAAGCTAGATTAGTTGTATAAGGTTATAGTAAAAAGGAATTAATAGACTATAAAGAGACCTTTTTACCTATTGCTCGACTTGAATCTTTTAGAATATTGCTAGCTTATGCAACACATATTAATTTCAAACATTATTAAATGGATGTCAAAAGTGTATTACTAAATGGTTATATAGTTAAAAATGTTTTTTTAACTACTCCTAGTTTTAAAAATCCTCATTTTCCAAATCATTTTTTAAAATTAATAAATTATGTTTATGGTTTAAAACTGGGTCCAAGATCTTATTAAGATAGGATCAAAAATTTTCTTATCTCTAATGGTTTTACTAAAGATATTGATGATCCTACTCTTTTAATAAAACTAATTTCGAAAGATGTTTTATCGATTAAAATATATGTTGATGATATTATTTTTGGATCTTCCAAAAATTATTTATGTGTTGATTTTTCAAAAGTGAAGCAAAATGAGTCTGGAATGAGTTTAATGGGTGAACTCAAAATCTTTCATGGATTTCAAAATTTTCAAAATAAGGAAGAAATTATTTTATATCATAGTAAATATAATAAATATATCTTAAAAATTTGTAACTTTGATAGCACTAATATTAGTGATACTCCCATGAGTACCACATGTAAATTGGATCTTGATGAAAATGGAAAATCAGTGGATCAAACCAATTACAGAGGTATGATTAGAAGTCTTATTTACATGACTGTTAGCTTACTTGATATTATGTTTAGTGTGTGTATGTGTGCATGTTTTCAATAAAACCCTAAAGAGTCACATCTAATTTATTTTAAAATATATTTCAAATACCTCAAATATACTACCAACTTATGACTGTTTTATCATGGAGGAAAACCATTTCACTTAGTTAGTAATTATGATGGTGACTTTTGTGGTTGTGAGTTACATAGAAAAAGAACCTCTGGAACATGTCACTTTTTATGAAAGTCTCTAGTTTCATGGTTTAGTAAGAAGCAAAGTTATATTGCATTATCTACTACTAAAGATGAATATATAGCTATTGTTAGTTCTTTTGCTTTATTTTTTTGGATAAAACACACATTAATAGACTATGGCTATCAATTTATACATATCCTTATAAACTGTGATAATAAAAGTGCTATTAACATCTCTATGAATTTAGTTTCTCATTCAAGAACAAATAATATTGATGTGATGCCTCACTTTTTGAGTGAACATTATCAAAAGGTTGATATAGCTTTAAAATTCATTAGAACTAAACAGCAAATTGTTGATATTTTCACTAAGCCATAAAATCATGAGATAATGAGCTTCATCAAAAATGAGTTAGGGATGATAAACATTGAGTGACTAATAGTTGATGTCTCACCATTGATGATTCACTATTTTTGACTCACAATTGATTACTCAACATTGATGACTCACCGATGATGTCTCACCATTTATGTCTCGCTATTTATGTCTCACCGTTGATGTATCTTCATTGATGTCTCACCATTATGTCTCACTATTGATGACTCACCGACAGGACTCACTGGTGTGTCACACCGTTCTGTTCTTTGATATTTTTTTATCTAGAAGTTAAAATGTTGATGTTTTAATTATTTAATTTTATTTTAATCCTCATTTCTCAATTTTTTATTTCAAAATCCCTAAATGATACAACTCAAATAGATCTAACTCGCTTTCTCACTGTCACACTCATACTCTCGCATTCTCCTCTCTTGAACTACTGTGCTTCTATTTTGAACCAAACCATTTAAATCACACCAATGGATCAATTTAAGAATTTCTCTGAGAAATTTTTGGATGATTCACATCCTTCTAAGAAGAGGAAAGGTGAATCCAATCAACCTAAACCAAAACCTATCCTTCCTGAACTCACGAGATGAATCTTCACTCCTGAAAAGGAAGTTCATTTCGAATGGTTACTATCACATAAGTCACTTGTCTTGAAATTGTTATAAGAACAAGGGTGGTTACAGTGGTTATCCAATAACATGATACTATTTTATCCTATGAATGTGCATGAATTTTATTTTCATACAGAATTTATTCTTTAGGGCTTTATTTGTTTTGGATTAAGTCTTGGATAAATGGTGAAAGAGTTACCATCTATTTAATGTAGTGGAAAAAATGTCTGAAATTACCTCATATAGGTATTTTTGATGATTTCCATGTAATTTCACCCCCACCTAGTGATATTTTCGTTTTTGGGGAAGCATTGGTAGAGTTTACTAGAAATAGAGTTTCCATAAAACCAATAACAACAGAGCTTGATGGTGAATGAATATTATTTTTCCAATTTATCCAACACCAGTTATGTCCAAGAAAAGGGGATTTTTCCTCTCTCAAATAAAAGAATGTGTATTTGATATTTCTAATGAAAAATAGATAGAATATTAGCTTGTGAATGTATTTAATGGTGAATATGAATAAAATTATGAATCTTCAATCCATGTCAAATTCTTTATTTTATCCAAATTTTATTTCTATAATTTTGAGTGTCAATGTTCTGATGAATGTGGATAAAGAATCAGTAACTTATTGTGAATGTTTTTTCATCACAAAGCTCATTTTTAGGAGGATGGAGATGAATTGGAATCCCTAGAAGAAATAATGGGTTGAAGGAAATGACAATATTTATGAAGAATTCAATCCAGTTGAGTACCCCTTAAGGCCAAGAGACATGGTTGATCATGGTCTAGGACAAGATGATGTTGTTGAGTATTTTGATGTAGAAGAAGAATAACCTGAATCAAATCAAGAAGAAGAATATCCTATTGATGATAGAGGTGACCCGAATATTGAAGGAAGTCCAAAAAGGATGGCCTATGGACCATCTAGACCACCAAATCCCCTTCCTTCAAAAGAACCTCTCCTGCCCGAAGTTGATGATGAAGAGATTGAAGAATCAGAAGATGTTGGATATGTCAGTAAAAGTGGTAGTGAATAAGGTAAACAATATAATGGTGAAAATAAAGAATATAATAGTGAGGATGAAGAAGAGGATTACAGTTATGAAGAGGAAGAATATGAAGATGAAGGAGAAGAATATAGTGAAGAAAATGAAGATAATGAAAATGATGAAAAAGAATAAATAAGTGGTGAATCTAATAGTTGATCCAACCATATTAATGATGACCAAGGTTCTATTACAGAACCTTGTTATCTTACTCTAGATCCTGTTGATCCTACACATCCTGATGATATTTCTTTAGTGGAATAGGAATCAGTTTTGGAATCCTATGAATCTCCTGAGATAGTAATGACTGAGGAAAGACCTCCATATGTCTAAATGCATGATGTAGTTCATGTTGAAGAAGAAGCTTCAGTTGCACCAGTGAAAGAGCTTTTTATGTGAAGAAAAAATCCATTGTTTAGAGGGAATCACCTGGTGAAGAGGAAGTATCTTCTGAGATGAAGAAACAGATGAAAAGGGTAAGAGTTGATACTATCATTCCTTATTATGTGACAACTAAGGATGGTAAAAATATCCTAGGTATTTCACTCTTGGATTATACTAACCTTATTTGATGATGAGAAATATAATACTAAGGGATCATTGGTAGGAGTATTATATCATTCTCAGAGACTTCCATTTGAATAACTCTGGAAATATAACCTACCCCATAATAGATATTGCTCCTAATCCTATTTGTAATTATATTATTGAACCAATACCTGTAGACTATGTGACTCAGAATGATTTCAAAATGCTTAAGGAAGATTTTTGTTCAGTGGTTAAAGGTATCTTCCATCCTCAACCTGAAGGTTCTGAGCACAACCGAAGCGTGGTTGGGTTGGAACCCAACATTAATTTTTACCATGATCAATGATTATTTTAGGATCAATACGATGATGAACTTCAATCTCCACATAATATAATCGAAGATTTAGATAAAGAAGGAAGTGGCCCGAAACCTTTAGAGAGGATATTGCACATCATGTTTATATTTAATTTAATTAATTTCATAATGAAAATAATACCTGGATCTTCGGTATTTTCTTCATTGGTGATGCTGATATTCTGAAATTACCCTTCCATATTATCTCATTGAACTTTTAAGGATCCAAATTAGAATACCTCTAGTGGGGATCCACATGTGCTTTAATGGTCTCTGATCGACACTTCTCGTTCTTCGGGTGCCAGTGTGGTGAAGCGAGTGTCTTGTGTTGGTTGTTCTTGATCACTTGTTCTTCAGCCTTGAAGAACATCTCTCGTTCTCGAGAGGGGTAAGAAGTGGATTTGAGAGAGAAATTGTTTGTCTCAACAATTCTCAATTCATCAATCTTGCGCTGTTGTGTGTATTTAGGCACAATATGCATACTTTTCTATTTATATGCATGGAACATCAGTTACAATATTTAATTGCATAACTGCAATTAAATACATTCATGAACTTTGAGAAAAACCATGCTCATAATAATAATACGGAATCATTATTTATGGTGCACCATCTTGTGGAAAACAGAATTATAAATAAAATTCTGCATCACAAAATAATAGTTGTGTCATTATTATTTTAACTTGTACCAACTAGTTAAATAATTATTTACCATTTTCAAATAATTATTCTACTACTGAAACAGCCTTGATCCACTCAAACTACACTTCCAATTATTGAACACCCAAATAAATGAATAAATAATTTATTCTCTTAAATAAATATTTTATTTACAAACTAGTAAATAAATATTTATTAAATGTTCAATAAAATAAATAAATATATTTAATTTAATTTATGCGATCATTTTAACTTGAATAAAATTATTCTATGGTCTTGAGAATAATATTTATTTCATTAATTAAATTGAAATAGAATTTTAATCTTGATGACCAAAAACACTTAGTGTGTGACCCTCTAGGATTATTTCTCATTGGCATTAGGCAGGCTTGCCTGAAGTCCAAGAGTACTGCCTAGAAATGTGTCAAGGCACCCAAGAGAAATAACGTAAAGTGGAAACAATGATATCCACATAATAATGCTCACTGTGTAATATAATCCATTTGTCGCAATATCTCATCAAGCAGGTTTCACGATAGTGTCATAAACTTTTATGCTTGATACATCGTTCTTTGACTACCTGACATAAAATCATCGTTACAACATGGCCATGGAATTTCATGGGACAGTTCTATTTCCATCAAAGGGATGAGATACCAGCTTCCATAAGTGTATGGGACTAATCCTTCTTCAACATATCCATTAATAATATGCATCTTGTGACACACCCAATGTACCCTACTTCCCGCCAACTATCTACGTGATAGTTTTCGTCAGTAAATCGAAGTGCACAATTCGTGACACGTATTAATGATAATATTAAATTCTATGGATAATTACACACGCTCGCAGATAGAAATATCCAATGACACTAAAACATGCAGAATTACTACTAGCGGGTCTGTTCTCATCATCTCCTATCTTGGAGATTACTAAGTGTGAACTTCATTAGAGGATGTATCATCTTCTTACGAGTACTCACACCTGACAGTCTGCATGCTATGTTTCCCATCATACCATGTCATCCAACCACAGAACTATATTAAGGAATATTTTTATAGCATTTCAAGGTTATAATGATAGCGGGGAACTTCCATGACCTTTTCAATGCAACAAATAATCTAGGACATTATTACATCACAGTCATGTATAAAAATGAACAATACGTAATAGTACATTAAATATCCATGTAATAAAAGTAAAACGAGTTGGTTCTAGGACATAAAATCTTACACAAACTGCATCAATGGATAGTTTAAGTGAATTAGATATTGCTATGCTATAGAAAGAATTATTTCCTAGACTCAAGCTCAATTAATTTAATAACTTCAATAAATGATATTAGAAAATAAGAGGTTAAGTAATGAGTTTTCTACAGTCATTAAAATTATGAGTGGAATTTTAGATAAGTATATATCATACCTGGACAAATTTGAAAACACTCTTGAGGATATATCTTATGATGATGATACTTTTACTCCCCCTCAAACTCTTGATCTATCAATTTTTAAATACTTAGTCAAAGATGCGGTAAATGAATCCCTAACCACAGTTCCTCCTGCTATTCAGTCTCGTGATGTTCAAATGATCAGAATATTGATTAGAGAAGAGAATCAGATCATGATGAGTGTCATAGACCAGGAAATCCTAAAAAAAATCAACAGAAATGTGACCATATATATTTTATGGTTTGGTTTTATATGATAGGAGACAATTTTTCTTAGGAGGAAAATAAAAATAAATTATACTATTACTTCAAATATATTTATAAAAAACATCAACTGGATAGTCATTTTAAGTATTTGGTTGACAATATTAGAATTCCTCCAGTTACTCAATCCTTTAGAGAACAAGTCAAATAGCTTAAGGAGTTAACACCTAATATTTATATGTTTAGGGATAATAAGGATGATTTCAAAAAGGATATGGAGACATTTGGGAAGATAATAATAAATTTTATAAACCTTTTGAAGCCTTAACTACATCATTAGAGTACTTATATTGTAGAACCATGGAATTTACCATTACTCCCAGTGACTAAAAACCTGCCTTTAGTCACAATCTACATGTCACTTGATCCCCAGTTCAGAGTTGCAGTGACTAGAAATCTTTTTTCCCCTCTACCTTTAATCATTAAAACTTTTCCCATGTCTATATCTCATGCTCTTAGCCACTAATTCCTATGATATATAGCGAACTAATTGATCCTACATATTCTACCTAGAATATTACACCTCCCATATCTTCTGAAGTCCCCATTCATCAGTTTTATACAAAAAAATCATTTCGTACCTACTATTACACCATCTACTAATTATGATAATGGTAATTCACATATGGATCCTTCTTTGTAAAATAAGTGATTGGACTGGTCTTTGACAGGGATGTAATTTTTTCTCTTTTACTATCTTGTACTTACTCTTGATCATGAAATATGTTATCTCTTTTCGTCCATGTTTTTTTATTTATCTCATATGATTTTTTCTCTTATGGATAATCACAAAAGGGGGAGAACTATGAGATGGCATTTAACATAATTAAAGAATCATTATGGATTTCATAAAATGATATAGATTTAATGGGATTTACTTTTATTTTCTTGGTATTTAATTTGAGTATGCCTATTTTCATATTTTAATTTCACATAATCTGTATGCTATGTTAAGCAGAATTGTTCCTTTGAGCACTATGAATAGCTTGTTAATGCCATGATTTTTGATCATCAAAAGGGGGATTTTTTTGGACTCCTCTATTTTTATTCCTCATAAATATTTTTTTATTATGTTTGATCAAGTTTAATTATGTTTAATTCTGTTCACATGTATGCTTAATCTATTATATTAGTGTTTTACTATATAAGATACAATACAAAATTTTGGCTAAGTATAAGTCACCATTGATTTTAAGTTACCAATAAGTTTAAGCCACCATTAGGGTGAAATCACTATTGGACCTACTGATGATATGTATCACTGTCAGATGTCTCACCATCATCACATATACTGAAATATAGAAAAGGAAAATTAACTGGTATGAGTCATGGACACATGATCTTATGATAACTAACTCACTATAGCATTGCGCTATCAATAGTGTTTTAGATTTTTTGCTAAGGAAGAGTCACTGTTCAAGACAAGTTACTGATGTCATGAGTCACCATTAGCACAAGATACCAAAAGAATAACTTGTCAATGTTCAGATTTTTTTCTAAGTTTGAGCTATTAATAGCTGACCTACCATCAGGTGAACCAACCATCGGAATGATCTACCGATAGCTGAGTCACCATCATGTCAACCAACCAATAGAATGACCTACCAATCTTGTCTTACATTTTATGAGATACTGATCTCGAGACACTGTTATTCCATCCTTTTTCATATAAAATTAAATTTATTTCTTATAGTCATATTTATGAAACTTAGTAACACAATTTATTTTAATGATTCTGTTTTTCTTTTATAGGAAACATTTAATGGATGTTAGAGGAATGTACGAGGTACGAGGTACCAAATATCATACTCACTATCATCTTCTATGTATAAAGGAAATATCCAATCAAAAATTTGGGAGATGATGTGGTTAGAAAGCTATAGCTTGTGCACCTGATAAAAACACAAGAACATCAAACTTAAGAAACACAAAGATATTTCTGAGAACCTGAATAGATGAACTTTTTGTAAAAAAATTCTAAGATAAGAGAAGAGCTCATCCCAAACATCAACTTACTCAATGGAAAAAATAGTTTTAAGATCACATGATACTTTATTTTGCTATATATTTCCATACATAGACTCACGCTGCATTTCAACACAACCTTGAGGAGTCTCGAGAGACATAAACAAAAAAACAATTCCATCTAACTCTTATCTCATTATTTATGATCTGATTGTGTAATATTTTATAATTCAAGAAGTTTGTATGTCTATGTATAATAAACAAAAACTAACTCCTATGAAAAACTGGAAGATATATTGATATATTTACAAGCCTAAATTTTTACACCCTACACTCCCATTAATAATAGCGGAAGAGGTCCCTGCGTGGCATGTTAGATGTTAGAACTCCAATGAAAACTATAGAAGAGGTATTTTTGACCTTAATAGTTGTGTATGTTGTTGTATACCCTGATCCAGGGTGTGGTTACTTGTTTATTTATATAAATTTCTTGGTGGCAGGTGATCACCAAGTGGAGAGGACTAGGTCTCAGCTGGATACTGAACCTCTTGTTTTAAATCCATTGTACAATTCAAATTTTTGTTTTTAGTGTTTTATTTAAATTATAAAACTTTAATTAACTTTGATATTTAATATTAGATAGTTTTTATATTAGAATTTGATTTAGTATATTGATTTCAAAAGTTAAAATAATATTTCACATTTCTTTAATTGAGAACTTATCAATCTTTGAGAAATTATTCAAACCATCAAAACTTTTTTAAATTGGCTACTTCAGTTTAATAGGCTATTTGGTATTTCAAATTATAGAACTTTTAGAAAGTTTTATTAGACAAAAAAAATTGTAGGTACTCCATTCACCCGCCTCTTGAGTGTCTTACTCCAACCAACACCTTGAAACTAAAAGTCTTCAAACCATTCACATGTTTATTGGAATATCAATACTTGAAGACTTCATCCAAGTTTCATTAAATTTGGAATTACTAAATCATATTGAATATAATGAGATATTCTTATCTCAATGAACACCATTGAAAACAAATGACAATTAGTTGACAATAAATAAAATCATTACACCAAATGGGCTCTTCAAAACATGTATATCTAGTTGTAAATAATGGGGTTATATTTTAAGCCCAAAGAGGATCACCACACATTTGGAATTGACATAAGGGAAGTGTGTAGTAGAAAAATCTATGTCGTGATTAAAAATCACAAAGTTGGACTTTGTTTCAGAAATATAGATGAGTGTGAACTATTGTAGGAGGGCCTGACCAAGAGGCACCAAAACAAGGGGCTTCGAGAGGAATAAGGGTTCGATGCCAAACTACTCAGAGTGGGAGGATATATGAAAAAAAGATATATGTTTTAAGAATGATATTACTTGTATACCGACATAAAAAATGTACTAATTTGAAGATGAGAGTCATACTATTGGGTTAATATGAGGTCTGATAAGAAGAATGAGAAGTTCTAGAAACTAAGGTAATTGAGTTGGAGGAGGGGAAATTAAAAATGAGGCGGAATTATAGGTGTTGGATTATCAAAGATTAGACAAATACGACTAGAACTATGAGGGATATTGGATTTAAATGAATTTACAAGGAAAGGTGAGTAGAATTCTAATTTTAGACTTACTATAAAATAAACCACCCATAATTTCATATCCCTTAAGACAACTACATTGCTTAGATTTACTATCCAAGAAACAAAAAAGTGTGTCAAAATCGGAGATGTGAACATGATTTTATCCCAAGGTTTATACCAAAAATTGATGTTAGACATGAAAACATATACTTTCATGATTGATGATCATGTTTTGGACATAAGAGGATTGGACCTAATGTTGGTAATTACTTGGTTGCAGACTCTTGATGAGGTAAAAACTATTGGGATGACCATGAATAGGAAGTTAATAGTCGGGGGATATGCATATTCTATTCAAGGAGAAGTTCAAGTAGGCTAGGTAGTATCTTATTTTCACAGCCTAACCAACCATTCTAGTGGAAGAAGAAAACAAAACTTAATATAAATAGGATAAATGAGTAGAGAAGAGTTTTATTTGGATAACTAACAACAACATAATTTTATGGGATTGATCATGAAACTAAAAATAGAATTTAGTTATCCCAAGGGATTACCCCTTAGACAATGTCACCACAAAATTAATCTAGTCTAAGAGAAAATACTAGGTTCACTTAGGCCTTATAGTCATCCATACAATTATAAGAATGATATTGCAATTAATGTTATAGAACTGATTCAATTGATTATAATCTAATAAAGTATGAGGGAAAATCTAGTCCTATACCATTATTCAAAAAAAAGATGGTACTCAGTGGATGTGTGTGTATTCCCAAACACTTAATAAATTAATTATTCTAGATAAGTTCCATATATATGTATCCAAAGAGTTATTGGATGAATTTCATGGGTTAACCTATTTTTATAAGTCAAATATCAAATTAGGATACCATCAAATATAAACACGAGAAGAAGATGTGGATAAAACAACTTTCCAAACAAATAATGCCCATTATGAATTTTTGATGATTCCATTTCACCTCACCAATGCTCCTCCAACATTCCAAGATACTATGAATGAATTTTTTAATCTCCTACAACATAGGATTATACATTTATTTTTGATGATATCTTAGTTTATAGTTGTGGGTGGAACTTACATTTTTGAAACTTAAAAGCCATATTACATGTTTTAAAAGATAAATACTTCAAAAATTTAAAGAAATTATATTTTATCAATATGAGGTGGAATATATGGCCTACATCATAGCACATACATTGGTTTCTATGAACTCTATCAAAATCAAGGTCATGATAGGCTCGATAAAATTAGCTTCTGTTAAGGGTGTCTGAGGTTTTTGGGGCCTCACCAGATACAATAAAAAATTCATCTAAGGATAAGGTAAGAATTCCCAACCCCACACTATTTTGACTCAAAATTATGGATTCATTTTGACCAGAGAGGTGAAATAAGATTTTTAACAATTAAAAAAACTATTGTTGAAGCTCTAATCCTCACATTGCCCAATTTTTCAAAGATATTTGAAGTGTAATGTGATGCTTTGAGATGAGGCATATAAGTAGTAGTAATTTAAGAATATATACCCATTGCACACTTCTTAAAGCCATTGAATGAAGATTATTTTCCAAATTAGACATATGAGAAGGAGACCATGGCATTGGTATAGACCATTAAACACCAACAACTATACCTATTACAAGACCATTCATAGTGTATTTTTACCAAAGGAGTCTAAAGTTCTTATTATAATAAAGAATTATCACTCTAGATCAATAGTATTGTATTGAAAAGCTATTGGGGTATCAGTTTGAATTGAAATAAAAATTGAAGATAGATAACACCACAAAATATGATCTATACTGGAAGGAGGACACACTAGAATTTTGGCCATGCAAGTCATGCCTAGTGTGATAATTTGTCTTTGGTTTAACAGTAGCTGTATAAGATGAACCCTGCCTAAAAATTCATAATGAAGGTGTGTTGGTGCTCCTTTTTTGGGGGCTTGATATAAACCATGATATGGTGAATGAAAATAACCGTGGATATGTTCTTAGGTTACATCACCCAGGTCCCTAGGTATGCACCCATGGAAATTATCCTAAAGATCTTGGCATGAGCTAGTGACTATGCTTGGGTTCACTTTCATGAGTGCACCAATACACCCTCCACTATCACATAACCAGATATAACGAGTACACTTTCACACCAATATCTCACAACCATACTAATTGAAAAAAATACCATTCCTGCACAACCTTCATTTTCCCTGATCCCCATTTTTCCTATAAATAATCCACATGGGTTATTTTTTTAAAGATGTGAAAACAACAGAGAAAGAATATGAAGGGACACCCTGAGAGAGATGAGCATCACGAACCCATGTTTCCAACACCCCTTTAAGTAGGTTAGTTAAACCTACAAACTAATTGAATTTACCAAAAATAAGGGTAATTGGGTTATATAAAGATGTTAAATATTAAAACACCACGATAGACCACCTCCCCTAAGATCCTTAATGACTACGGGGAAGGGTCCCATTACAGATGACATATTAGAGAGCCATGAACCTTTTTTAGATCTAGAGACTCTACCACCCAAGGGCACCATTCGCCCAGATCACCCTAGGAATGTTACACATGGGTCCCATGTGCCCTATTCACCCTGAGAGGCCCAACTAGGGTGACATTTCTCTCCACTCCTCTAGGGTGAAACTTCACCCTTCCTTCCAAAGTAGGGACCCATATTCATGCTACCCTATATCACTGGGGAAAACCATCACTCAAGCCTACATCTAGGGTGACACATTCACCCTACTCTATGAATGGGGAGACAATTTTCCCTCCTCTCCATACTAGGTTGACACTTTTCCCTACACCTTATTCTAGGCTTCCATATTCACCCAGTCCCATACTTGGGAAAATATTCTCCTAGGACTATACTAGGGAGAACCTTCACCTTGGTCCCTATACGTTGGTCAAAAACTAACCCTTGACCCATGAATGAGTACACTCTCACCTAGGTACTCAACCCAGGTTCCGCCTTCACCCAGGTCTCCTACCTATGTGTTTATCCTTTTAGGCCTCCTTCATGACCTACTGAAATAGGCAATGGGGCCATGCACATCATTGTGGATCTCCTAAATCGTGTATTACCTTGATAAAATGAGTTTAATATGTTTTAATTATAGACTTATAGAATAATTAGGGTATTTATTGATAATGATGTTATTACCTTCTCAATAATCAATGAGAATATGCATTTAACCATCGTTTATCTTAACAAAAAAATGTGCACCCCAAGTTGATGCACTAGGGAATATGAATCCATTTTCTAAATTCACCTATAGTTTCATCTTTAATTATTAAAAATTAATTGTGTCCATTTTATATAGAGTACTTGAGATAGGAAAAATAATAGGTATTAATTTTATTAAAAAAATAAACTTCAAAATTTTGAGGAAGACTAGAATAATATTTTTTAAATACATATAAAAACTCCCATACAATAGTAATATCCTCAATATTTAGTTTCTCTGTTACCATATAAGATAGATTCATTTCATAGACAGTAATTAATACCTATAAGATGAAATTTATTCCCATTGGTAGTTTGTATTCATCCTCACAATAATAAAAGATCATATGTTCATTAATAATATGAAATGTGACTTCCCATCATTAGATATTTATTTGAGGTCTATATATAGATATCCAATACATTCCTAGAATCACATAAAATTCAATTAGAGCGAGTTTCATTAGATTTACAGGAAGTAAATTCCCACAAACATCAGTTGGAGAGGAACTATAGATTTGAGATGAGATCCTCATACCATTATAAGTTTTTACCACTAACAAAACATCTAATCATTGAGTCAGTAATGTGAAACCAATTGAAAATTACTTGGTTATAAAGCAGTGGGTAGAGAGAGGATCAAATAAGAAATTATTTATTATAGAGTAGATGATAGGTATACCTTTCACCATGTCATTATCATAACCCACTTCGATAGTCATGGTCAACTGAGATTTCTCTTTATCTTTGGTTTTAAGAGGCTTTTGACAATAATTTCCATCATAAAACTTTAGATTCATGAAATTATTGGTGTAATTCCAATAATCCTTTCATTTGAAGCATTGGAGTGTGGGTATTTCATTAGTTGACATATTCTTTTAAATATATTGTATCAATAATACTCTTTATCACCTTTTTTATATTCATAATATTTATGAATATCCCACACACATTTAAAGAATATCAGATTTCTATTTAATAAATTACCTTGATTTTCTTCCCACATTTATGGAATGTAATTGACTATACTTTCTTCCCACCATGTGATTTATTCATGTTTTGAGACTCTATCTTCCTTTTCTTATCAAAACCATGGGAATGATGGGAATATCCAATTTATATATCTACCTTGAGAGTACATAAAAAAATTTATTCATAGATACTACACTTTTTTATAACTAATTCATTTTTTTGAATTGGTTTTAAGCCATCAAACAATCGATCAATTTTTCTTTCTAGGCTGATGATTAAATGAAGAGCATACATTGTAAGTATATTAAAAATTTCTTTATAAGTACTAATGAATTCATAATCATTTTTCTTAATCATAATGAATTACTTCTATATATTTGTACATATAATATGATTCAATTACTTATTAAAAATATCTTATTAAACTCATCCCATTCCACAGATTAAATCTCTTTCTCTTGCCTCATATTTTTAATAATATTTCACTATTGATCTACTACTCCCTCAAAACGATAAACAAATAAAATAACCCTTCCATGTTCTAAACACTAAAGAATAGAAAATATCTTCTCAGTGGAATTGATCTATCACTCAATAACTAATAGACTAGAAGACCCACTAAAATAAGATGTATGTTACCACATGAAAGTCTCAATAGTATGTTATTCCCTCCTTTAATTGTTTTGAATCTGAACATGATTTATGGCCTAAGAAAGTTGTGTGAGCATATCAATAAAATTTTGGATTCCGACTATTATAAAATTTGGTTCCTCAAGAGGAAAATAATTTTATTTTATATCAAATTTATATTTATCTTGATTCATTCTAGTTCCATCCATTAACTAAATTAAAAAAACTATTGTGTAAGAATCAAACTACAATAATCATATTGGGAATTCATATAATCATGAAGAATAATTCATGGGATGTCTAAATCATTATTAATTATTTTAAGTCCATTATACCTTAGGTTTAACCTAACTCATCCATGATCATTATATATTTAAATCATTCATAATTGTGTATAAAGAAAATGTTAATTAACCCAATCATATCCTATGGTAGTGTCAAAATGAGTGTGAAATAAGGTCCCATTCACCATAAAATAGAAATATGGGTGAGACTTACTTGACAAACTCTTTTCAAGATTAATATCCCTAGATGTATCTATTCCAAAACCATTTCCATATATGGTATTTATTTAGGGTTATATTTCTAGGAAAACCATATAATATTTACCTTATAAAAAATTAGAGTTTTATCCTATACTTAGGATTATCCCTAGGGTTTAAACAAAAAGTTCTCTAATATCAATCTCAAAAAATAACAAAACCATTCTATGATACTAAATAAGGTGACCTTATCATTTCATAATTAAATATTAAATCTGTTTAGATGAATATTCAATTCATCTAATAAAATTACATTCCCTAGAACTGGAAAGGTTTATTAAACATGGATAATAGATACATAAAACTCTTATTAAAATAAAATATTCCTCATTTATAACATAATTCATTATATAAGGTACCCTTATAGACTCATCATACATAATACCCTTCTTTATAACCTAGGGAAAATTAAAACATAAGAATTGGTGAGCTCAAATTCCCAACAAGGGTAAACATGGAAGATGTCAAGAAATGATTATATGTAAGTATATCATGAGAATAATGGTATGAGAACATTATATTATTAATTTAACATCATACCCATAATTTCATAGATCCTAATCACAAGTTATGGAATAAATAATCATCATTACCCAATATCGGGAAATCATTAAAAATCAATCATGAGCCATGAGTTCAAATCATGAGCATAACAACATGCCATAAGAGTGTGGAACCCCAACAGATATAGAAACTATATCATATTTAAAGGTTAAAAAATGAGACCAATATATCACAGAATATCATGAATCACAACCTATTTACTATATCATAAAATATTAGACATCACCCCCACTTCCCATATCATTTAGACCAGACATCCCTACTTATTTCTTATAGTGGCTTGAGAATATAAACTTGTTTCCAATAATGATCACATGAGATATAAGACTTTACCCAATGAATTAATGGGCTATAATGGACCCAACTATCACATAATAAAAACCATAAATATTTTTTTCCATAATATCATAAATCATTCATCATTTAAACATATCATAACCCATGGAAAAGAAATGGGTTTCATAAATATATAATCACCACTTAATTTACACATAAAAAAGAAATAGTTTTCATAGAATCATCATCATAATATATCTAAAAAAATTGTATGGTATCATAAGATCATAACCCCAATGAAGCATAAAAATACTTAAAGGATTATGGCGTGGCTAAAAAATAATTTTGAATGTTATTTAGAACATTTCTTTAAGAACATGTGAAAATATCATTTTTACATTGATAAACTTTTAACTAAAAGTTACCAGAATATTGGGAAAATAATTTTTATTGAAAATAAAAATAAAAAATTTTAAATGATTATTCCAATAAAGTAATTTTCTTTATGGTGATAAAATATGTTCACATGGTATACATTAAAATAAAAAATTCTTTTTACACTTGTTTTAAAAGTAAGAAAAGAATTGTTCAAAAAAAATTTAGAAAGATTATTTTTAAAAACATTTAAATAAAAGTATAATGTAATGAAAATTAAATTTTTGAAGAATTTATTGTATACATAATATATTTCATAAAATAATTTTCAATAGCATATACATGGAATAAAATGTTCGTTGATCAAAGAGAAAATATGGTCAGATTTTATTTAAAAACATTTTATGGATGATTTTAAGATTAAAAGAGTGAGAAAATGGAAATAATACTTTAAAATTATATGACTAACAATATAAGAAGAAAATATACAGTCATTAAAGAATAAAATAAATAAAATTTCCTACTATGGAAATTATGATGAGAAAACCATGAAAAGAAATGAGATTGTAATATAAACACTTACATGAAGTCTCGTCATGCTTCATACACATTTGAACCTCCTGCATAATAAATATAGATATATTATAAATATATACCATAAAATACTTTAATATATATATAATAACATATATGATTTACTTATAACATCTAATCACCCATTTATAAACAAATCTTTATTAAAATCATTGTTCTAAGTGATTATTACTTGATTTTTCATTCATGTTTTGGTTCGTTAACCATGGTACTTTTACCTTGGTCATGGATCAATAATATACAAAATTTTAATCATTTAATGATTATCATAATTAATTATTATATAAAATTTTATAACTATTCATATAAATTAGTGATGAAAAATGAATTACATCACTTTATGGAGATGACAGTTTACACCTATGCACAAGTAAAGGTTCTAATTTTTCATGGATGAAATAAAAAGTTAAATAATAATTCACCTTTAAAGTGCTATAATGATATCATAAATATTTTATATATATATTTTAATTATATTCATCATTATAACCATTAATGTGAATCATTGATGAAAAACGAAACACATCACTTCATGGAGGTTGTAGTCTAAATGCATGCACAAGCGAAGTTTTCTTTTCCCATAGAATTGAAATAAGGTGTATAATGGTTATTACATAATCATGATCAAAATTTGGTATATTTAATAAAATGAAGTCATTTTTATATAATATATTCCATATATTTCGATGAGTTATATATAAAACTGAAAGTACTTAGCTAAGAGTTATACTTCATAAAGAAACCTATTTTGAATTACATATTAATACTTGAAAGGATTGTCTTTTGGAAATAAAATAAGCACTGAGAAATGGTAAAGGAATATTGGATGGTGTTTTGATAGATAATGGTAGATATATGAGGCTCAAACTTTTTTAATAAGTGAGAACAGTATCTTCCCTTTTATAATTGAGGGAAAGGACACACTTGAAATTACTTAAATGATTTAAATATAATATAAATCATAATCATGAAAATTGGAAAAAATGGCCATAATTTAGAATTTTGGACATTATATAGTCTAAATAACTTCAAAAAAATTATACATTTTTATGTTTCATTTTTTACTAAATATTTTAGTTTAAGTCTTTTTTAACCCTTTTTAACGTTAATCATAGAAACACATTTTTTTGCTTTTAAGGGTCATAAATTTATATATAAGGTAGAAAGTGGCTCAAAAATGTCCCATGGATGGAATTTTATACCATTTACTATTACACATGTTCTTTTTAATTATTTTTATTTTTAAGTCATTTAATAAAATATTAGTTAACATAAAATATAATTAAAGTCATTTTGGGGCTATTCATTGAATTTAACTTCAAAGACATAAAAAATCAATTGAATTCATATATAAAAACATTTAACATACTTTTTTTACATTATATTTACCAATTAAATTAATTCAATACAACAATTCATCCAAAACATGTTAATTTTATTATTTCTAATATCATTTACCTTGATTTTCATACTGCTTGCACAAGCACCACATCAGCATTGCGTAAGCATTCAAGGGAATTATTTCACCACTAAAAATTAAAAATAAATCAATATCACAAAAATTAAGTTATTTATGTCCAAAATAACTCTTTATTTTCCTTTAAAAGTAATTTTTATCCTTATAAAAATATTTAAGTGAAATTGAAATAAAGGGAGTAAAATTTGGTATTTATCTTTTTCCTAAAATAATATAAAAGTCATAATCAAAGAAAAATAGAACCAAGTTTCCATATTTTTTAATCTTGGAAAAAACTTCAGAAAAAAAACCCATATAATAGGATAAAAGGAAAGTGTTAGAGATATTTTTAAGTCATTACCCCAAAGTTTTAACTCAGTTTTACCTATTTTATCCTTACTGAGGTGACTAATCTTTACCGTGGTTACTATTCATAATGAAAAAAATGAAAGAGAATTATTTACTAAATGTGAACCTCAATATTCCAAATATATAACCCATTTTTAAGATTAAATTTATATAATTTCAATAAATATATTCTAAAATAAGCATGTAAAAGGCAAAAAAACTGTTTTTTGACAAATGTATTTTAAATATAAAACTGGATTTATTATTACTTCATGGATAGTAAAACCCACTATATTAATGTTAAAAAAATTTATTTAATATATAATCATTAAATTTCTTTTAAATATTTCATCAATAGTGATTAATTTAATTTATTCAGATAAAAAATCATTACATGCATAAAACATGTTTTTTAGAAAACATCCATTTTTTACTTTAAGACGCTTTTATCCTTTAATAACCAATGAATTCATTCATTATTATTTTTTATTTATTTATTTATAACTATTAATACCGATCAATCTAATGTATAGGCAATAATTATCAAATTAAATTATAACATTTCAATAGCATGTCATTGTTTGTTTATACCCAGTGTTGTGTATAGAGTGATCTATCAAAGAAATAAAATTTATTTAATGTAAAGTCTCAAGATGTTATAGTATATATCTAGAAATATAGAAAATATAGACATTTATTGACCCTTGATTGATAATGGTTCTAGGATTATTCTCATACTAGTCTAAACCCTCCACCACTTCAGTTACAATGAGGCTAACTAGAATCCTTCTAACTTGACCATTCAAGGATATAGAAAAAGTGAGTAAAATACACTTGGAAATATCAAACTTAGAACCTAGTTTAAGGATATTATATATGAATCAAAATTCATGGTGTTTCTTCAATACATAGCATTCATAGTGTTTTAGGAAGTTCATGGATTCAGATGAATGAAATATCACCTAATTCATACCATCAATACCTTAAATACTCAGTTGATAGACTAGTTGGGGAACTATATAGTGATACAACCCCCTTTGAGTCCTATAACTCACAATATATAGACATGAGGTTCTATAAAAGGGATCAGGAGAAACTAATGGTAGTTAACAACATTTGAGTAAATGCCTCAATGATTTGGAAGTTGGACCTATTAGTCTATAGAGAGAAACTAATGAATATTATGTGTTGAACATCAATGAAATTGAGTAAAAAAATCCTAATCTAGGTCTATAGGTTCACATGGGTTCCATTGGAAAATAGTATAAAGCATCCAATCACATTCCTTTAATATTCTAGAAAAACAAATATTCTCATGGAATAACTGCTGCCAAGGAAGGGAAAGACTACTATGTGACCCAAGAATGTCAATCTGGCCCAAAATAATGTTTAGCACTATGTGGGAATGAATAAGCATTAATATCAATAAAACATTTCTAGGATATTTTACTAGGTGAACATTAATCCTAAGACAATGAAGAAATAAAGGGGTTTAGGTACATTCTCTCTCATACTCATGATATCAGTTGTGTCATATGAACCTGACCATTCAGAAGAAGATTTTCATCCTTGTAAAGATAATATAGATACCCCACACTGTATTTAGGATCAATAGATACCCTATCATAATCTGTTAAATCCCATAATTCCCATTTATATTCTAGTCTTGGTAATAGAAAAGAATAGTAGGAGGTATAAGATCTCATATATGACCCTATAATATCCAAGGAAGGTATCTATACCATCATAGATGAACTTAGATAAGTGAATATGGGTTTGAAGGAAGATCCATGTCCTATATTTATTAACTCCATCGTGACCATTTAAGTACAAGAGACATATGTCTCCCTCCTCAAACAACATCTTGATATATCCACTTGAAACTATACTAAAATGGTTGAATTAGATCCCGATGTGGCTACCCATCACATGGGATTTCCAGATAACCACCACAAATTTAAGCAGATAGCCATGGGGTGAATTGAACCCATACTAACAGGTTAGAAGCTAAAGTAGAAAAAATCATCAAAGACAACTTCTTTCATCAAATTCAACACCCAAAAAGGATCATAAATATTTTCCTCACTTGGATGAATAATGGGAAGATCTTGGATTGTATCAACTTTAGGGATCTCGAATGACACTATCCAAAAGATGATTTCATAATATTAAGAATGAAATCATTGATTTATGAAAAAATTGGTTTCTAGGACCTCATCTTTATGGGTGAGTATTCAGGATATAACCCAATCTGGTTGACCCCTAATGATGAGGACACCACTACCTTTAGGGCACCCCAAGGGGTATATTAATATCAAGTGATGCCCTCTGGATTGAAGAATACTAATATTACATATCAATTCTCCATACAAAATATATTTAATCCACTCATATAGAAGATCATATAATTCTATGTTGATGATTTAGTGTTAAAGTCTAAACAATACAATGATCATCTTATCGATATTGAAATAGTATTAAACAAACCACGCCAACAAAGGTTGAAGATAAACCCCTTAAAATGTGATTTTGGGGTAACATCATGAAAATTCATTTGATTTGTGGCATGTGATCATAAAATTATAGTCCTCCCTGAGAATACTAGGGTGATAATTGATATTCCAACTCCTCAAAACCTTAAATATTTTAGAGGAATTTAGAGGAATAATTCTTATATCTGATGTTTCATATCCAACCTCACATGTTAATGCCTATTATTCAAGTGGTTGATGAAGAAAGGGGTTACTTATCTATGGGAAAAGGACTATTAAGAATCCTAAAATATTCTAAAGTAGAATATTTTGTGTAACAATTACTGATGTTTCCTGTAATGAAAGGCCTCTTTTTATCTATGTGTATACCCTAGAATAATCACTCGGTGTAATCCAAGACCAAAATAATGATACCTAAAAAGAAAAAAACCGCTATTATATCAATAGAAATATGTTAGATGCTAATAATCAATACTCAAATCTCATAAAAAACCATCCAGTGTATATATTTTTAGTGTCGAAGCTAAGAAATTATCTGTAACATCATGAGGTTCACCTCATCTCTCATGATATCCCAACAAAATTCATCCTTAGTTGACATATGTCATCTGAGAAACTAGAATAGTTGGTGGTAATTCTATAATAGTTTGAAATCTAGTTCATGTCTAAGAAGGTTGTTGAAGGAAAAATGCTCTATGATTTTATTGCAGTACACCGTATCTAAAATTAATTTTTCTTAACATAGATATCCTCAAAGAAGGATATTTCTATCTCTATGATACCCAAAAAATATAGGAAATGTATTTTTGATAGTGTCTCTAAGTGCCCAATATGAAGAATAATGGAGCATCCAAGGCTCAATAGAGTTAGTTTGGAAGTCCTACTCATCTCCCCTATGATGAAAAGTCTTCCATATTATTTATTAATATTAGAAGGTTGCACCAACAATAAGGTAGAATACCAAGCCAACACTATAGGCTTGGAATTGGACTTGTAGATACTGGTGACCTTATTGAGTACCATAGTTGACTCAAAGTTGGTATTAAGAAGAATAAATGTTGAATATACAATTAATAAAAAAAATTATTCTACTACTTGATTATATATCAGGGTTGATGAATAAATATTCTTTGAGCGAACACTATCTCACATATCACATTCAAAGAACTATATGATGATTAATTTCCAAATACAATAAAAAATCTACCTAATTCAAACCAGGATGAAATAGTCATTCTCATTGAACACTATAGGGTAGTCTCAACATTCAAAAATAATAATACATAGGAGATCAATGAAGTTAATTCCATACCTGATCAAGGTGAACTATCATCTTGAATAACTAATTCCATAATTGGATGAATGTATATTATAATAGACTACCTCTAAAATAGAATTATCTTGAAAATAAAGACAAAAAGGAACAAATTTTGTGATGGGAAGTAAATTTCATCGTCTTTGACAGCATAAATTTCTATAAATTCCACTATAAACAAGACTTTGAGGGATTCATCCTCAAGTGAATTGATTTAGTAGATACCCTTGCTATTATGCAGGAGGTTTGTGCCAACACCTATAGATCACACCATTCATGAGCTAAGGACCTACGTGAAATCAAGATCTTTGGATATTTCTAACCAATGATAATGAAAGATTTTATGGATTCCATGTATATACTTGTCAGATACATTACAATTTCGTCCATCAAGCCCCAAAACATCTATACATCACTAGATACTCTTGGTTATATGTTGTTTGGGGAATTTATGTCATGGTTCCATATCAACCAACTAAATCTAGTCGGTTTAAGAACATCCTTACCACTACCTAATATTCATCAAGTAGACTGAGGATATATCCATCAAGGATGATAGAATAAATGATATAATTAACATTGTGAAGTCTAATATTATTAATAGGTTTGGTGTCCCTCACACAATATTAATGGGAAAATGAACTAATTCATACTCTTCTAATTTGAAAAAACTATATAAAAAATATAATATTCAATCCAACCATTAATATCTCAATAATTTAGTGGAAAAAATAGATAAAGGCTTTCAAAAAGACCTATCTAACATCCTTTAGAAGACTATGGACAATGACAATAAGTATTGACCAGAAAACTATCGAATTATATATGGTCTTACTTCACCAAAACTCATAATTCTATATAGGATACCTCATATTAACTTATATATGGGAAAAAATAGTCTTCCTCATTGCGGTTCAACTTATCTCACAATGAATTGTTATCTATAGTCTATTATTTATGGATGAGTTGGAGTGAATTGATAAAAAAAGAATACACACACTGAAAAACCTTGAAATATATCAAAAATTTATCCACAAAATCCTTCAATAAGAAGTTTTACGTCCACTCATTCCTACGAGGTGAATCGGTGCTAGCTTTGGGAACTCCCATGACACCTGGGATGAAGCCTCATAATCTTGAGCTGCATTGGAAGGGAACTTCTATTATATGCAAGGTCTACTTAAATGAAACTTACTCACTAATTTTTATGGATGAGTAAAACATCATTATAGATATAAATGAAAGGTTTATCTAGAATTATTTCATATAAATTCATATTTAGCTCAACTAAAAGTTCTATATACATGAATTTAAACTGTGTAGAGTTATGTCATCACCACAAGATATTAAGGTTCATATTAAATGTTTATTCCACATAAATTTAATCAATTTGGAATAGGTCCTCATTGTATAACTTAAACTACAGAGAATTAGAGTTAGAGTCGCATGAAATTAACTACATGACATAAGTTATACCATACATGACCTCTCAAACTATGTGGGATGGTCTGTTTGTGAGACCCATTCTCTTCAAATGAGAGTCATATCCATTTAATAATTTTCAGTTCATGTTCCCACGATCTATTTTTCAATCTTCATTATGATAAAATTTCACCACCATATAAGAAATACAAATATCTTTATTCATTTTATTGTATGATACATAATGACATCCATACAACTGGACCTACACATAATTTTAATCCCAAATATACCTCACTTTATCTTAGTGTTTGATCCCTTATTCAATCATTTAATACATTAATACATGGTCATATTATTTTTTCTCATGATCTAGATTCTCATGAAACCTCCTATATAAAGGTCTTTTTCACATGACCTTAAACCACAGAATGACCATGTCATTATCACATGATGTAAAATGACATGAAAAATTATTTGTCGTATGTCTATAAAATGCATAGTTTATAGTCTATACTACATTAATTTCAATTTTGATTCATTTCTTCCTGTTTTTATGAGATTAAATTTTGAAGTTCCTCAGGTCCATACTTCGAGACCCTAAACCTCTTAGAGTGGTCCATTCTATGAGACACTACTTTTTTACATATGAGCCCAATTATGTAAGGATCCCCAAAATAGGATTTTATTATCCATAAAACCATGATAAGAAAAAAAATGTACCTTACTTTCAAGAGATCCACACTAGTATTTGGGCATTCTCAATTATATTAGACTGCAAAATGTCGTAGTATTTAGATAGAGAAACTCTGATTCCTTATCATGTTACATTAAACTAAATAATGTATCATCCAACTTAAATGACCTTAAATTACTTAGGAGGGTCTAATATATATCAAAACGATAAAAATGACCCTCTTTTATATAAGATCCCGATATACATACTCAGTGGTTATGGATTCACTAATTATACCTTGTGTCATGGTTCACTAGAACTATGAACAAAACCACCCCTTCCTATCATGTTATTCTATTCCTCTTCATTTATTTTGAGTGTTCTACAATGGACTTTATAATCATACATTCTATAAACTAAGTGTGGCTTGATTCCTATTATCACAGATACATAGTGATGCATGAATCTCTTATCCTGATCCCAAACATAAATTCCGATCAATCCCCCACCTTTTCTTGGTGTCTGAACCCTCACCCATTCACTAAGTAGTAATACAAGGATATCTCTCTTTGTACATGATCCATATTTTTAAAAATGGTGCCCCAACAAAAGGGTTTCATGTTATATAACCCTAAACAAAATTTAATTGATTCTTTATCACATGATGTTAAATTGAATAACATATAGTCTATCCTACATGGATTGAAATTATTCAGAATGGTATATCCAAAATAACTTTAAACTACATAGAGTAATATATCCCTTATGAACTGCATGAATAAAATTTTCCCTTACATAATAACTTGATCCATGTAACCAAAATTTACCCCATGCGAAGGACCTCACCTTAATTAATATATCTATTTCTTTGTGGATGTTATGGCTTCAATTACATTTTCTAATCTTAGTGTGATGGTTTACTTAACCTATGACCAAAATGATATCCCCACAGAATATCAAAACTATGTGTATCTTGATTATTCATAACATAGGATATGTAGTGATTATAGGATATCCTATCCTACAGTTAGATTTAAATTCCATTTCGATATCAATTTATTTTCTGGTTATGAGACCTTACCTAATTCACATCATAATTTCATTTTTCCCTTTCCTAGGTGCCTATATATTCCACCATTCCTATATTGTGCATGAGACATATTTCTAAAAATAGGTTCTATATTTCAAAACTATGTGTATCTTGATTATTGTTATTTTGGGATACGATGTGATGCCTAGATCTCCTATCCTGGTCCCGACCATAAAATTCATCCAAACCTAAAATTCCTCTTAGTGTTTTCACCTATTTATTCATGTTGAGTTTCCATTCATTAGTTTAGTAATTAGACAAATCCATTCCATTTTTTGCATGATCCAGATCTATTTAAAACCCCCTAAATAAACATTTATGATGTATGACCCCAAAATACATGGACCCTGATTCCTTGTCATATGAAATTAAACTTCATGACATATGGTCTGACCTGCATGACCTCAAACTACATTGGTAGTCTATTATATACTACCCAAATTCCCTACACGAGGTCCATATCCATATAAGGGTAAATGGTGTATGTATTTTATCCATAATCCCATTCAAGGATGAAAACCCCCCATTATCGATAACTATGTACTGATATATGGGCTTTCTATATTTGTATTAGGTCTTCTTCCTTGACCATGCTCTAAAGAACTATATTCAAAATCCCAAGTCTATTTTCCAAGGTGTGTCCATAGATCCTTTTCTAGTTCTAATCCCATACCAAGATATGAAACTTCCCCTTCCCTATGTATCAGAATGATATATGCAGGGACTATCTTTTACCAAAACTACATGTGGCTATATTACCATTGTTTTTGGATACATAGTGACATTCTATCCGTATGTGTAGTACCAAAATAAAAATTTCCTCATCATTATACCCCTCCTAGTGTATGATTTACTTATTCAAATTGGGTATTTTAACATTAGAATCTACATTCAGATGATATATCTTTTGTATGAACTATGTGTGGCTTTATTCTTATTATTTTAATTTTTTAATGATGTATGAACTATATGTTTTTACCTAACCACTAATCATTATCCACTACCATTCCCCTTCAAATTTCCATAATAAACCAACCATGGTTAGTTTAGAACTATAATTTTCCAACCACCTCTTCAATGTTTTTTTTCATATGCCATACTTCATACCTCAAGTGTATTGAATTTTTATAAGCCTTTTAATACTATTAATAATGAGTGTTTTCATATCTAAGGGACACCTCTACTTTTTATTGTTCATGCCACCATATTTGACACTACTAATCAATAGGCACGTTTTTGTCTTGAGGATAATGTCCTCTATTCTCTATATGCCTCTAAAAATATTATAGTGGAACACATCATTCAAATATTTGTTAGTGGTCATCCTCTATATATTGTTTATTGCTCATCTCCCTAATTTTTTTACCTCAATTCATGATTAATATCACAATAATTAACTATTCAAAGTTATTGGGACACTCTTATATGCTAATACCCATTTAGGTTGTCATATCACACCCCTTACACTAGTATGAGAACTATGAACTTAAACATTATGCACACCTATTTGATATGGGCTCTATTATCATTGATATCCATTCATATCATGATGTCACCATTATTTTTTCAATATCAGCTATCTCACCATTTGGTCAAGCTATGTGAGTTTAATTGTTATCCATTGTTGGTTTGAGAACTATGACCTTAAACTAAATGCACCCCTCTTTGAGATAGTCTATAGAAACATTGGGATTTCCATTCATGTTAGTCTTCACAATTATATTATTTCATAGAGTATATCACAAATTTGGGTCCGAGAATCATATCCTTAAACCAAGTTGTAATGAACATATCTGGTTCATCCCTTTGAAGGATTCCTGAACTGGCTCTCCACTGGTATAAAGGGAATTCTCATTCCCCACAGGTTAAAAACTAGTCACTGAGCATCAGAAGAACATGCTTTGGAATAGTTTCACTATATAATAAGAGTTAAATACAATAGAAGAAATATAATAAAAATCCATCATGACCCATCCATACATCTGGCATCCATACCGTAGAATAATAAAAAACACCACAAACTAATATAGAAACTAGAAAAATAGTGAAAACAAATCGAGAATCAACCCCCCCCCCCACCCACCAGACACTCTCTCTTACAAGGCAAAGGTGCCCATCTCCAATGGATCTACATCACCCACAAGTAAATATAGTTTCCCTCCATACATAGAAAGAAGTAAAATCCTAATTGTCCAAGATAAATCAAGTAAAGGGCCACACATCAAGAATTATATAAAAGTAAATAAATGTTATACTAAATCATGTAATGGGAAACACGGTCTGAATGATATAAAATATAAACTAGCCTTGATAAATCAATGATCTCAAGAGAGGTACGATGAAGAAGAACCAGGAACCTGCCTCTTATATAATAATTGGTGTGAGTACATAATCACTCAACAGGCCCCCACTACCAACTAATTCTATGAAAACATATTAATAAAACAATTTAAATCACTAGTTTAAATATAAGGTATAAACTAGGTTTTCCCATGCTTTTTTAAAACCAAATCACAAGCATACTTTCAAACAACAACCTTTTTTAATAAAATAAAATCAAGGTTAGTTAAACCATTTCCATGAAAAATTTAAACAAGGTAAATCAAACCAAAAAAGGTTTTCCTTTTTTTTATAAAACTCTTACAAAAATCCAATTTTCACAAATAATTTTAGGAAAAACCCTTTTCTTTAAAACATTTGAAGAAATTAAAACTATTTCCCTTTTACAAATATGACTTCTAAATAATTTATAAAACCACCCATGTAAATGTAAGCCAAAACACACACAAGGTGATACATATTACACAAAAGTTACCCAAAATCAACGAAACACAGTACTAACATAAAATAAACCATATAATGTAAAAGATAAAACATAAAAGAATCAACATGTAAACACAAACATAATATAATAATTAAGAAACTCATATGGTCAACATAAAATATAGATGGAATAACATACCATACATATCATAGGGAAACACCACAGTGAGTAATGTGTGAGACATGCAATGTGTACCTATTAACAACATGTTAAAAATCACACATAAATCAACCAAATCACTCTAACCAGTCTCCTTGATGACTACCCCACTATCTAAGAGTTCCATAAAACTAGGGGTTACTAGCTGGTGCATAATTCTAAACTAACCTAGAAACATCCCACTACTTTGCACTTAGTATCCCATATTTCCTCAATGGAATAATTAAATGAGGTGGGCCACTTAAAAATAAATGTCATCTCATGATAGTAACAAAACCTCAAAGGATAAAATTATAATCACATCCTTCCCACATCACATTCCCCCCTAAAGAATATCCTCAAACCATGAACACATAATGAATCCAAATCAAAATCCATCACATGGATATATATAAACATCATCACAAATACAAAGGGGATTAACAAGGGAACAATCAAACATTTAATCAAATATCACTTCAAAAAGTTCTAGCTCGGCCTTTCAGTTATTAAATAGAGTATATACTTTTAGAAATACATTTTAAAAACTATTTTGAATCCAAATATAAATACAAGGGAAATATCAGCCAATAATAATCACAATTTAACAACTCAAGAAATCTCAATTTCATTTCATAAAAGGGTTAACCCCACACTTTTTATAAAAAAAGCCCTTTAAAATTAATCATGCCACTTTTTTAAAAGAATACCAGCTTCAAATATATTTTTAAAATATAAAAATGCCTTTAGAAAATCAAAAATATCATTAAATACCATAGTGGGCATGAAAACTAGGTCCATTCCAAGTCTTTAAAACATTTTCAAATCCAATTAAAAACAAAAATGTATGTCACACCCATTGAAATTCATGTAAAAACATTATAATATACTTTAAATATTGTTAGTTAAACACATGAAAATTTTGAAAATACGGTCAATGTTTATCCCATAAAACACTCTTTCACCCTATATTTTACCAATTCAAATATTTTGAGTTATGATTTACATATACCATAACCCAGATAATAAAGTGTATTTGAATACCCTCAAAGTTACACATTCATGAATTATATCAATTTTTATGATAAGGATATGAATTAATATTCTTGAACTTCAATTAGTCCTTACCGTGAGACCCTAAACTACCTAATAAGATGGTTTGATCACCCTAAAATTTAATTGTAAGCGTCCTCCCATGAGTCGTTCTCTACCAACAATAGGTTCCTCTATTCATGTTAGGTTTTTCATCTCCTTTTAAAGAAAGAATATCACATATTATTATATCCAAATCCACCTGATTATAAACATTAACAATATTTAATTTATTTTGATCTACCTTAAACACTAAATCTAATTTTTCCTTGTCACATAACCCTAAAATGCATGACACAATGGCCCGAGCACTATGAACATAAACTATAAAAAACTTTTACAAGGATATATATACTCATGGAGGCCCTCACTCATTCACATCAGGTCAAACTTTTAACCATATCAAACATAAAACCCTCCCTTAATATTTTGGTCAAAGAGTCATAATCCTAAACTACATATAACTACCCATGAGGATTTCTATGCTATTAACAATGGGTTACTTATTAACATAAGGTTATCTCCACCATTATCATTGGATAACCCACCTCACATTTTGGTTATCATGACCATAAATTCTAACTACATTGGTTTGAGAACTAGGAACTTAATCTAAGTACACCATTCCTTGATGTTGTTTTCATTTTTGACAATGGGATTTTCATGCATGTCAATATTTCTTCACCCAAGTCGTTGTGTAGACAACATTATCTTTTAGTCAAAGATAATCGACCCTAAACACTAGCTATATTGGTCTATCTTACATGATATTAAATTTCCCAAAGTAAAAAAGACATATTTCTTACCAGGATGAAATCCTGCAAGGAAATTATTTCCAAAATTCAAGTCTTTACTCAATAAGAATGAAATTTTCATAACATAGGAAGAATTTTTAATTGTTTAGTCAAGATTGTTGTATCACTAAGAGGGGGAGGGGTGAATCAATGATATATTTTTCATTTAAGTTTACTTTATTTTGTAACAACCTTAACCTCCTATTAAAGATTTATTTCCCTTCTAAAAACAAAAAAATCACACATCCACAAGAACACATGAATTTACAAGGTTCACTACTCAACAAGAGTAGTTACATCCTTGGTATGGTTTAGAAAAAAAGATACCACACAATCCACTAGAAAACAATCATTTTTTTGTGGAATAAAACAATTAGGATATTCCCTTACACTCTTGTAGCACTAGGTTTAATACCAAAATACATGTACATAAAGTATCAAAAAGATGTAATACAATATTTTTGTGATAAACATGTTACAGTGTTTCTTGATCAAATTTCCCAAATATTTTCTTAAAAAAAAGTCTTCACATTTAGAAATGAAATTTGATTCCTTATGAGAACATGGAAATCTTTCACATAATGTAACAACATAAATAATGATGGGTCTTAAGGAAGTCATATATAATAAAATCTGAATCAGCTTTTGAAAATATTTCTAATCAAGTACCTTGCTTTCTCTATCTTTAGAGAACTTCTTTCCCATTGAAATTTTTGTGGAAACTAGTTTCAAATTTTTCATGTCAAACTTCTTAAGAAGTTCCTTAACATTATTTTATTGAGAAAGAAAAATGTGTTTCTTATTTTGTAAAATTTTTAACATAACAAAATATTTCATTTCTCATAGAATGGCCATTTCAAACAAATTTTTCATCTCTTTATGAAATATTTCACAATATATTTCATCCTTCCCAGAAACGATAATTTCATCAACATAAACAATTATGATGAGAGAAATATCATAACTTTCCATGATGTAAAGATTTCAATCAACTCTTCTTTTCTTAAAATTCATCTTCCTCAAGAAAGTATCTAATTCTGAATACCAATCCCTTAGAGTTTTTTATCCCATACAGGGATTTATTTAATTTACTCACATAACTTTCATTTTTCCCATAAATAAAGCTACAAGGTTGTTCAATGTAAAATTTCTCATTAAGATCCTTATTCAAAAATGCAGACCTCACATCCATTTGAAAAAATCTGTAACATTATCATGTCTCTATAAGAAGAATGATTTTTATTATTTCAAATATTATCACCAGAGAAAAAGTATCATCAAAGTCAACACCTTTAAGTTGTGAATAAAATTTTCACACTAATATTACTTTATTCCTTACCACTTCACCTTATTTATTTATCTTGTTTCAAAAAACCTATTTTGTACCAATAATGTTATTTATCCAATTTATGTATGAGATCCCATGTAACATTCTTTTCTAAATGATCCATCTCTTAATTCATGGCTGAAACCCATTTCATATGCTCAAAAGCTTCATTCACATAATTCAAATCCACTTTAGAATATAATTAAGTATGTGTAACAATTTTTTATGTTATTATTTATACCTTCTAATTTTGATCACCAATAATGTTCTAAGATTACACTTGATTTCTTATCCTTGTATGAGATTTCCAAGTTTCTTTTTCATCACATGAAATAGATGAGTCTGATTCTTCTTCTTGAGTAGGATTACTATTGTATATATCCTTATTAGAATTATTAATAGAATTTTTTTTATCCTACTCAACTTTATTATTAGCCGAAGTTTTTTTATCATCCTCAACCTTTTTAATAACCTTAACATGAACATAATCCACTATTCTTCCCATATTTTTATTACAACACCTATATCCTATTTATTCCAGATCAAATCCATCAAAAATTCCATCTTTACCTCTATGGTCAAACTTTCCAAGATTTTCACCTTTATTAATTATGATACATGGACCCCCAAAAACTATTAAGTTTTTCGAACATATATTTTTTTTATAAAAAAATTATATAGAGACATATCTAAACTTATCCTATAGAAACATCAATTTTGGATATACATAGAAGTACTAGTTGATTGCCTCAAAAATTAATGAGAAAGTCTATGTTCAAGTAAAATAGTTCTCTCCATTTCCACCAAACTTTTATTCTTCCTTTAATCAACCTCATTTAGTTGAGCAGTGTATGGTGAAATAAACTCGTGAAGAATTACATGATTCTTAAGATAAATTTCAAATTCATCATTTCTATACTCACCGCCATTATAAATTATCAATGTCTTTACTAAATAATCACATTCCTTCTCAGTTTTCCTCCTGAAAATTTTAAACATTTTCAAAGAATATGACTTATGTTTCATATAAATAATACATGTAATGAAAGTGATGTCATAAATGAAAGTGACAATGTACTTATCTCTATTTGTTGACTGTTTTCCCATTGGGCCAAATATATCAGAATGGATAAGTTCTAGGTTTTGTTTTGAACAAATATCAACTTTCTTATGTGATAAGTAAGTAATTTTTCCCTTATGAAAAATTATGCAACATTAATATATTATTCTTGAAATATTAAGAATATCACAAACATTGTCTCACTTTGATAACTTTATCATGTTTCTCTAAAAAATGTTTCCCATCCTTTTATGCTACAAATGATTTTCTTCTACCATTCTCATGTAGAAAGAGTTTTGTATTTCACCAACTTGAAATAAGTTTCCCTCTGTACGTTGTCCTCTTGTAACTATATTCACATCTTCCTCACTATTAACAAAAAATCAATATTTTCTTAAAATAAATTTGTTTCCTTCGTCAAATAGTTACAAAACAGTCATAAATTGTCTGTTTCAATCTATTAAAATACATATCATTCTTAGAAATCATCTTTACTTTCTTAATGATGGATGATCCAACACTGTTGCTTATTTGAGATTGATCATTTATAAATGTCATTATTTCATCATTGAAGTCTGAAACATTCTTCAACAATGTTATATATCCTATTATATAATAATAACACCCACTATCAATAATATAAGGTCTTTCTCCTTTTGTAGCTTTTAGGGTGGTTTTTAGAAAAAGATCTTTTTCTTTCCCTTTATATTTATTCGTCTTTGGATTTTGAGAATTAAGAAACTTTTGTTTTATTCGTAAAAGATCAAGACAAACTTTTTTAAGATGTAGAGAATTTTCACACATTTCTTAAATAGTTTCAATAATTTTGAACCTATTTTATACTTTTACAACAACCTCCTATGGTTTTTTCAAAAAACCCTTCTCAGAATTCTTCCTTTGTGGGGAATGACTCCCCCACAAACTTTTCCTTCAAAAATTTGTGTAATAGTTGTAATGTTGTTGGTTAAACCAACACATATTTTACATGTTTCAAAATCCACCACAATACTAGCAGTATCCATAGTAATAATATTTTCCTCTGAAGATTCCATTGTAACTAGAGTTGTGATCATGTTTCTTCACAACCTTATTATCTTTCTTATAAGAACTATGTTGACCACCAACCTTTATGTTACACCCCAAAATCATATTTTTAATCTCAGTTTTATTTTTACCCTATCAAAACCTGAATTAATAGAAACCTTTTTGGACTCAAAATGTTTATAAAAATCTGACTTCTCAACTTTGTTTGTCTTGATCACATACATCACTTTAACAGGTTTCTTTTTCTCAGAAAAATTTCCATATTTCTTTTCAAGAACAAATTCAACATTCTTCTCAACCTTTGAACATAATTTTGATCCTTCTTAGGTTATTCTTTATAAGAACATTAAAAAATGTCAGATATAGATTTTTTAAAACTTATACATCAATGTTCATTTTTAAAAAGTTTTTATTGGAGAAGTTCTAAATTTTTTTAGTTTTCCTTCAGTTTAACTTATAGATGTTCTTTACAATTCTATTCTTTCCTAATATATTTCTTCAAATATTAAATCTCATTCTCTAGAATGAATTTATCATTAGAAAAATTTTATTGAATGTTTGATAAGGAATTCTAATTTTTATGCTTCTTGATTTCATTCTATTTCCTTTCAATATTTCTCAATCATTCATTCAATTATTATTTCATATGATATTATAATTTATTTTCTCCTTATTCATGACTACTGCTTCAGAATTATTCATTTTAATTATTAAAATAAATGTATTCCCTCCAGATTTCTCAAAATAGTTTTTGGATTCACTTTCAAAGTATTATTATTCATCATATATAGATACAAAACTTAACCTTTTGGATTTGGAGAATTTTTTATCTTTCTCTTTGAAAAAATATTTATCTTTTTCACCTTGTTTCTTCCATGACCTTCATGTGCTTATTTTGTCTTCATAATTATCATCTTATTTCTTTCTTCAAGGACATTTAGCCACAATGTGCCCAAGGGATCCACATTCAAAATACATCAAGGTATGTTTCCATTTATATTTACCTCTACCTCTACTCATATATTTAGAAAATAAGGAAAAAAATTATCAAGATTTTTACATACCTAGTTTTTTTAGTTAGAGTTAGAATAATCATCTTACTCAAGAACTTTCTTATATTTTTATTTCATGGCAGCTTTGAAAGACATTAATCTATGAAATTTTATTTACCTTCATAACTTTCTCCCTTATCATCTCATATGTAATGAAAGTTATATACAAATCTTATAATGATAATGTTTCTAGATCCCTATATTATAGTGACGATACACTCACATCAAACTTATTGGGAAGGATTCTAAATTTATTTTCAAAAACTATTGAATTATCCCAATTTTCACCAAGACATATGATAGTGTTGAAAATGTCATTTACCCTGGTAAAAAAGTCCCTAATGGATTCATACTCAACCATTTTTAGATATTCAGACTTTAACCTTTAGATTTTTAGTTTTTCCTTCTTGAAAATTGTATTATCTTTGTAATTTTTTCAAATTATCCTAGATTCCTTTGAAAAAGGAAACACATTTTACTCTTAAAAAGAAAATTTTATAAAGTAATGAAAGTAAGTAAATCTTAGAACTTCCATAATTCTAAATATTCTTCTTTTTAACAGATTTAAGTGTAACTATATCATAAATAGAAGGAAAAACATTTTTTACAGCTTTACGAACATCATACCCAAAATACATAATATAAGGAAACATTTTATATTTATATATATGATAGTTCTTATAATTGAAGGATAAAATACCTTTACTATTGAAAAATTTCATATTCTCGATCAAATTATCTTCAAAACTTTATAAAATAAGAAATTAAGGGAACCTTTATCCTTGATACCACTTCTAATTAACCAGTCGGGATTGATATATCACTAAGAGGAGGAAGGGATGAATCAGTGATATGTTTTTATTTTAAATTTCTTTTCATTAGAAACAACCTTCACCTCATATTAAAGATTTCATTCTACACTAAAACCAAATAATAACACATCTATAGGAACAAAATAATTTATAAGGTATTTTACTCAACAAGAGTAGTTATGTCCTTAATATTGTTTGGAAATAATCCAATACCACACAATCAACAAGAAAACAATACCTTTGTATGGAATATAATGATTAGGATATGAATATACACTCATATAGCACTATGTTAATACAATAGTGCATGTGATTCAAATAGCATGAAATTGTAATAATTTATTTATGATAAACATGTTTGGGTTCTTCTTGATCAACTTTGACAAATATTTCTTTTAAAAAGAATCTTCACTTCCTTACCCAATAGTAGGGAAGAAATTCCTATGTACTTCATAATGATACTTAGTCCAATTTACTAGTCCAATTCCAACATATGATTTCTCAATATAGAAATATTGATCTATTTGAATTCTGTTAAAAAAATTCTAAACTTCTTTTTCCTCAGTCCAAGAAACCCAATCTTATTTCCCAGTCTAACGATTCGTCCAAATATGATAATCAGCTGAATATGATCCTTTCCCTCATTATTATTATTATTCTTCTTCTTCTGTCTGGATGGCTTCTTTAAGAAATCATAATCTAAAAAAACCAATTCTACCTATAAATTTATAGTTTCTATTTCCACATTTTTTCTGTCATAAAGTATAATGTACTTTCAAATTTTATAGTCAACCCAAATGAGGTTTGGGTGGGATTTTGAAAATGTTTCCCACTTAACCAAATTATCCAAAAACATACATTATCCATGAATTTAGGGTATATTTATGACTTCTTCAATACTTTTCCACTATTTTTAAACCTTATTAAACCTTATAAGAACTTATACTCACTTATGAATTCTTTTAAAAAATCATTCCAATTTTTATTTTCTATTTTAATTTCCCAATATGATTTATGTATAATGATGATCTCTACCACTTACGTAATTGAAAAAATATAAAGCTTTAATATTATTAGAAAACATTTTTATAATTTCAATTATGATTTTCCATTATGAATTATTTGTTATGATTAGGTCATTTGGTCACTTTTATTTTATTGACCCACTTGCAAATAAATCAGAACTAAAGACATGCCATTATATTTCTTTGTACCAATTAAAAAACCAATCTTCTCATTATGATTTCTTCATTAATATGAACACATACAATTCTTCAATATGATGGATCTTAACCCACACATGATTAAAAATAATTGAAATAAAATCATATTTCTTCCTTCTCTTGAACCACTTGTAAAAATATCAGAGTTCTTTTAACGTACTTGACCTACTTGTTAAAAAAACAACCAACAAATCATCTTCCTGGAAATAATTGACTACATTATTGATTGATATCTGAATTTATTTTTATATTGGCCTTAAAAAATTTTACTTCTTTTTCCTTTTCATTGATTCTAATAACTCCAAAAAAATCTGCCTTTTATTATTATGATGGCATAATATATTTGATGGATTAGTATCAGAGGATTTGAATTCAACAACTTATTTCTTTTCTGAATATGATACCAATTAACTTTCAAAAATTAAATTATTTCTTTTTTATGATCATGAAACTCATCAAATTATTTCTTTGAATATTTAAATCCTTAGGATTTTGGTATGATTATAAACCAACACCATGGATTTCATTCACTATGATCAAGAAAACCTTCATATCCTTTAAATAAATCTGAATCTGATAATCTAAGACTGGAAATATTTGGCTTTAGTAACTTATTTCTTTTACATAATTCTTCTTATATCCATGAATTCTATCATGACATTGATTATATTAAATATTAGCTTCATCATTGTCTGAATTTCAATGAAATGTATTGTAACATCCCATTCTTCCATCAACTTATTTCTTACCAACCACATAAATATGATTAGAATCACATTTTCTCTCCCTTTTATTCATAAAGATAGCATCACAATTTTTACAACTTACTTATGATTGTGCTAAATAAGAAACATCAAATAATCATCATATTTTAATTGGGGTTATTCAAACTCTAATTCCCTTACTTATTAAGATTATCACTTCCTTACCAGACTCAGGGTGAGTTCGATGAATATTTTGTCCTAGAAAAAATCTTCTCAATACGATGGAATTTCTTAAGATTTTTCAGATCAATTTCATGAATATGATGGTCAGTATAATTTTTAACATTTACAAAGTGAATTTATTTATCTTATTTGACAAAAAAAGATAACAAACTTGCAAAAAAAATCTTTTTATCCCTAAAAACCATCTCTATCTTACTCAGTCCCAATGAACTATAAATGTAATTCTTTCCAAAAATTCATGTATTCACTCACTGGGTATGGAATTTTTATGACCAAGGTAGAATTGATCATTTGAAAAAAGAAAAGGAAAAAAAACCTTCTAGGTTGAAAACCTACAAAGGGAGACCTAAAAAACCAAGTTCGTTCCCACTAAACATCCCCCATTTGAGGATTCAGTAGAAGTTAGAGCTAAAGAAATAATCATAAATATTTTATGGTCTACCATATGACTATGGAAAATGTAAAGCTAGGCTTATTAAGTCCCTTGATCTAAGGAACCCTTTTTTCATCACATATTAGTTCAGATGATTCATGTAAAATTCATAATGATGTGATTTCAAGGTACTAAACCTCACTTGAACATTTCGATCATTTTTCAAAATCCCCACTTCACGATCATGATTATGTTAAGCCACTTATCTACCATATATAAATTTAAAAACTCTAGTGTATGGTGATGGTGAATATTATTTCATGTCTGACTTTCCTATACTCATTCAAGAACACACATCCATTAACCAAATTTCACTATCTTTTAACTAGAAATTTTCCCTAACTTACTATCATGGTATATATGATTCCATATTTGGCATGCCTATATCCATTTGATGGAATTAATCATTGAGATAATGGATTGATTTATTTTTCCATATTGACTCATGTAGATGGAAATAATTATTTACTAAATATATCATTGTATAATGCTTATGTGGATTTAATTATTCATAACATTAATCCTCATGAGTTTCATCGATTATTATGAATCAATGATTCAGATGGGATAATGATATTGATAATAGTTTTAAGTGAAAAGAATTATTGTCACTAATTCAACGGAAAGGGAACATCTACAAAATTGGATTCTACCTTTGGTTCCCAAAATAAAGAGGAGGACTCTACAAGTTGACACATTATAAACTATGCTTTAACAGGATGTTAATTACCTTTATTTCTCTCTTGGAATAATCGATTTGGGCAAGGAAAACTACTGTAGGAACACTTTTATCCGACATTGGGAATGTCAGATAGATCCACCCCTCCAGTTCATGATCCATCAATCAATATATATAAAGAAGAAATATAATTATAATCTATTTTTAATGGATTATTAAAGATATAATTTCTTTAGAAAAAGTTATATAAGATAGATGTTCAAATCTATATGACTTGTAAGGAAGTAATCAGATAATTGGGAGGACTTATTCCCATACAAATATTTTTTGAAGTGTCTAAACTTAGCTAAGGAGGAGTGGAAGTGTATAACTAAAAATATATCATCCATTGTGTTCATAGATTTATTAAGAAAAATTATCCCTTTTGGGAATAGAAATTTAGCTAGTTGACAAGACGTATATAATTTTCATTTATAAATCTAACCAGATCTATCCAACCCACTACTAATAGGGATAGATGGAGTGGGTACTTCTGGTGCTACATGCACCATAGTCCCAACTAATTTTAAAGAAGGAGGTATTATTTTGTTCTAAGAATCACCTCCAATATCTTATTAGTTCATCTCTAAGTGATATATCTCTAAGAAAAAATATTTTGATAAAATGATCATGATTTCACCACTTAGATATATATACACAATATGTGGATGTATAGGATGAACTCAAGAGATAACCTCCTTTTCTAGTTCAGATATATTTTCCCAAAATTTTGGTGATACACATTCACTTGATCTCATGTGTTGGGGTATTTTTACTTGACTCTCAGGGAGAGGGTATCAGATGTGGGAATAGAGAAATTTGATTTAGTCTCGCTATTTCATACATCACATGTTCACTAGTTGATATATTCTCTTCTATCAAGGTGTTTGATCTCATAGAACCCATTAAGGTACCACCCAAAGTGTACTCCAGAGATTCCATGAGTAAATCCATTATCTCTATTCTCTACAAGAGTGGAAAATTGAAGATTTTTAAAAAGGGTTTTGAAGTTTATCGACAATATTCTTAAAAATTAATCATTGGTATACATATTAGGGAAGAACATTTTATTCAATTTATCATCATGGGATTTGTTGATAACCCCTTAGGTGGTACCCTAGTTTTACATATCACACACCCACTTTATAGTGGGGTCCCCTTGGTTAGTAGAAAATACAAGAATCTCTAGATCCTTGATTCATTTTTTCCATAATAAGTTTTGTGTTGAAGTTGATGTTCAGATATTCCTTCAAGTTTTCAATATGAGGGAGATGAATACCTCATTGAAATATAACCCATAAGTTCACAAGGTCCACAACCAAGTGACAGTTTTCCCAAAATAGAGTGGCATTGAGATATCTATATTTTTACCATCCTTCTGGTCTTGAGGATGAATGAGGCTCTTTCAATTTTAACTATTTCATGGGACTCTTATCCTTCGTTAGATACATATCCCATTACCACTAGAATAACTATATTGACCCAGCTTTAGGTTCCATTAGCTCTTAAAATCTAAGCTACCAAGAAGCCTATGGTCAAAAAAGATATGATGATTCATGTTCCTCTTTAGTCACATAGAGCTTTCTAGTTACTCTCCTCACTCTATTTGTGGTCGATTATATAGTGACTGTGGGAATTATACCTGATAACATTCCTCGGGGGTATGAATATATCCAAGAGTTAGAGTATCCAGTCATTAGATTGATAAAGGAATTTGGAGGAGGTTGTTCGAAGACATGTCATGTGGTTTCCTAGGATATCATCCCCCATATTTATTACACAAGCATAGGATTCCATGATTTTCTGATTCCCAATAGTGGTGAAAACATTGAATTTTGTTGACATTAAAATTGGAGTGTGAACCGGTACGGTGCATAGTGATTATGTTTTCATGACACGTCAAGTTGATTAGGTTTTACAATATTAAATGTTGACAAGAAAATAACCTAGTTCATTTCTCAAGGATCATTTATGGGTTTAGAGTGTGAATTTTTAATAAAAAGGACTAAAAAGAGGGGGTAGTTTTGAAAGTAATATTAATAAAATAACTTAAATAAAGAGTTTAATATTTTAAAAATGGAAGTCAGTTTTTAAATGAAATAGGAGGAAGATATAATTTCATTTTCACCACACAACATGTCAAGTTTTTAGCTCTAAAAATTTAATTTTATTTATTATAAATCATTATTGAGTTTAATAAAGATACAAATTACTCTCCAGGTCTTTATATCAATGCAATTAGAACTAAAACATGACATAACAATCATATATCCAAGATCCATCCCTTATGCTTGGTATAAGAGCTCCCTATGAAAATTGAAATCTCAATAATGTGGGAATTAAAAATATTATTATGTTTCCTAATTAGAACAGAACAATTCACGCACTCATAATCTCACACCAATTGGTTAGACACAAAGAGGAATAAATTAAATTGCATTAATAAAAAGTTTTAAAATCCTAATAAAAGTAAGATACAATTGAAAATATGTTTTCAAACCCAAATTAAACCAAACCAATAGCTAATAAATGTTTCAAAACTCCCTTGACATGTGCATAGATCCCTCATAATGATCTCCCATAAATTAGATTTCCTTTTAGTGGAGGGGGAGGATTGAGTGGATCTAATTCTTCATATCATCATTATATAAAAGGATAGAGAGCTCTAGAAAATATAAGGTGATGACATGAATAATTTGGAAATCCCAAATTTTATAACTTCACTTCTTGTTCAACTTTAAAATGAGGTGCCCAAGGTACCTTTTAATAGGAAAAGTAGATGGTGGTTTTGGGAATCCAAATTTCAAGATAGTAGTTGTTTCTCGGTTTTATATTGGTAAACAACCTTATCTTAAAATAGAAAAAAACACTAAAGTATTTTTCTTACCACTTTACTATCTTTACCTCAATTTTATCATCCATTGAAGTTTTATAATTAGAGATATTTTCAAAATACGAAACCAAACTCTTGACTTTGATCAAATTCTATTTCTTAGATAGATCAGTTTATTTGAGCCCCTAGATGGATGAAATGGTATTAGGTATCATCGTAAGAGTTGCATCCCACAATGTTTTGGATCAAAAAACAAAATTTTATTCCAATTGGATGGGTGAATTTCTCAAAATACTTGAAATATTGTAAATATGTTTGGATTCAATGTAGTTTGGCCCATTTTTATTATACTTCATCTTGGGTCCTATAAATCACCTCATCCTATAACAAAATAATCCAAAAAAATAAAATTTAAAAATTTAAAGGTGATTAAAATTTTCTATTTTAATGAAATTAGAAGATCAATTGATTATTAAATTTTGAATTTTCAAAATAAAAATAGTTTAGAGCAATGGTATAAGGGTGATATAAAATATTGAATCATGATGTAATCTCACCCCACACCTAAAAATTTGTATGCCAGGGAAATCACATTTCTATAAATTATGCAGGGAGATATTCCTAAATTATTAAAGATTTTACATTCAAATAAAATTTAATTCATTATAGTAATGCGACCAATGTAAAAACACTCACCTAGGGGTTATTCTTAGTGATCATGGAAAAATATGTCTCATAAATTGTATTTAAATGAAATTCAAGGAGATGTATGATATTTTTCTTATAAAGGAAATCCATGAGTAAAACATGCCACTAAATTTCTATGTGTGTGTTTTATAACCATTTCATTCTTCTTTTTATCAAGTACATAATAGTAATTTTTATTTTTATGGATTATGTGATTATATCATCTAAATCAACTGGACAGCCTTTGTAATAAAATTTTCAAAACTCACTCAATTAAGAATTCTCAGAATTTAAACCTTTTTATTTCCATCCTATATATTTTATTGTCTTATTATTATTTGAATATTTTTATTTTTTTATATTTTTATAATTTTTTACTTTTTCAACAACAAAAACATTAGGATTCAACCCTATGTAAATCCAATATTATAATAATTTTTTTTGGATATGGAACAAACATATAGAAAAATCATTTTGGAAATTAAACTAACATTAATTCTAACATATATGTACCTTCAATTCAGTAGGAAAAGACTCACATTTCTTGGTTTGTGTAATGAGTTATGGATATATTATGTGGAATGATTTTACCATAAACTACTTAGAAAAAGGGTTTTAGACATCTCAAATGTTTAATAGAGATACAATAATTTATATCATCGAAAAACAACCAATTACTAAAAATCACACCTCAATGATAAATTCTTTGTAAAAATCACATGCCATTAGTGAAATGAATTTTCATTAAATGTCAAAACAATGTGAAATGAGGAATTTATACATGTATTTTCAATAAATAAATTTTCATATTGGCTTTCAAATTAGAGAATTTTGGTACAAAAGTGAAAAAAATGAAGAGAGTGAGCAAAGTCAAAATACAATACAGTAAGCAAATAATGTGGGAAAAAAAGAAAAATGATGAAAATACTAAATAAAACAGGAATGTATCCCCACCCCCACACCTTTTATGTGAATTTTATTTAAATATAAAATATAATCTGGGAAATAAGGAACAAACCTACTGGGTTTCACTGATAGGTCACTTCCTACAGAACATCGTAGCAATTAGCACAAGCTTCATACCTGGTTTTATTTGTTTTATATATATATATATATATATTTATTTATTTATTTATTAACATAATTTTTTGTTATTTTTTTATTTTTAAATAAATTATTCATATTAAAAATATATGTGATATGATTTATTTATTATTATATAATCTATATATATATGTATATATTATCATTAAATGATATCGTGAAATCAGGGTACATGCTATGTAGTAATTTAGTTTATTAACTAAAAACTAATATATATATATATATATATATATATAATGAAATTTTCGTATGAGAGAGGGGGTGATAGCCTCTCTGGTTTGGCCTTGATAATAAATAAAAATATCATACATTCATTTGGTCTAATACTGAGAATGTAAATGAGTTATCATATATGTTCTTGTTTACCCTCCCATTCAAGGTCAGCCAATCCAAAGTGTTTCTTAAATGGTGTTGAAGTGGAAGGAATGAGAAAAAACTAATCTTCATCCTATAGAGATGTGTTTTGGATTAAAGTGAGAAGAAATGAAAATGAGATATTTCTGAAAACATTTTCTAATAAAGTAAATTATCCTTAGAGGAAGATTCAATTTTTACAGGCTGAGCATAATCCTTGATAGTCATTGTGTCCTCAGTCCACATGAAATCATTAATTAATGAACATATATGATATTTTCCATCAATATTATAGAATTAATATCATTAATAATTTCATAATATGTATATTATAAATGAAAACTCAGAAAGGTGATAAGGGGAAATAAGGTAATCTTCTTTGGGTAAAGTGAGTATATTAATATAATTAACTAAAGGTGAGGAATGGTCTTAGGTGGGGTGCTTCATGGAATCAAATATGTTGAAGTGGAAAATGTCACCACAAAACTTTCTATATAATATACCATTTTTATAGTTATTATGGTTTTAGAAGTTTTTAATAAACATTTCCCCCATATAATTGTGACATGCCCATTCATCTAATCATCTTCCCTTTTATGCACATAAAAATCACCAGGAAAAATTAAAATTTTAACCCACATAAGGAAATCGTATAGAAAAGTAGTGGGGTGTACGGTACTCCAGTTTTCTATTTGATTGAATAGTATTAGTGGATTCAGTTCCCCAACCTATATTGAAGAGAATATAGGGAGATGACTCATGTTTATAGTATAAGATAAATAAAGCATAACATTAAAAAATAAATACCGCCTATAGTGAACAAAATTAATAATTTTACATGATTATTGAATTTGGTGGGAATTAATGACCTTATTAATGTTGATACATTCATCCCCAATCTCACCTTTTAATCACCTCTATGTCACCTTCGGTTTGTACACATCCCCTTTAGATACTAAATATATAATGGAATTTACTTCACAACAACAATCAAAAAAAATTTAAACCATAATTTTTTGAAAGTTTCTATGTTTTCTTTATCAAGTTCAGATTATTTTGATTTCATTGTTTGGGTGATACTTTAGGGAAATTGAATTTTAATGTTTGTCCTAGGATGATCCCCAAAATATACTCTCCTACATTGTTGGGGTTTCTCTCTGGACAATTGATTTTCTCATTTAGATCATCTACAATGGCTAGAATGGCGGTTTCTTTAGGAGGGGATAACTCTAATAGTGGGATCAGTTGGGTTTTTAAGTTTCATTTCACCCCTAATGGTGATGAAACTAATATTTCCTTTGTCCCTATTGTTAACTAGTGGCTGAGAAGGTATTTTATGAGACCATTACTTTGTATTTCTCCCAATGAGTTAGTAAGTTGGCATAATTGAGTTTTTAGGTCATGTATGGATGCTCGGGTTGTATGTTGGAAATAGAGATTATTTTAATCCATTTGTTTCATCATGTACTCAAGGATAAGCTTAGGTTTTGGAGGAGGCCTAATGAAAGGAATTTGTAGTAATTGAGTATTTTTGGGTCTTGGTTTACCCTACCTATGGTGGTTCCAAGATTATTGAGGTTGGTTATAATACCCCCTTTCATATAAGATTGGTTATAATTCCATAAAAATTTGGATAGATAGTATGGTTCTTATATAAAGGGTTGGTTATAGGGGAACATGGAAATATTTCATCATAACTCTCAGAAGGTTCTCTCAGTTTAGGGCATTAGTCAAAATAATGGGTGTTAGCAAAAAAAAATACAATAATTATTTAAAGGATATGGTTGGGATTTTCATTAAAAAAAATAAAGTTATCAGAGTATGATACTTACCTATTCAAACATAATGTCCATATTCTTATCAAATTCAGATCTTTGAACCTCTTGGAAACCACTAATGGGTAAACTGGACTTTGAAACAAATTCTTGTGTGATTTTTTCCGTGTTCTTAATGAGGGTCCTTATAATTTTTAGGGTATTTTCAACTAGTGCACCACCTAAAATGACATAAATCATATTGTGATCAATTAGAATTAAAAATTCATAAAAATAATGTATTCAAAGTTAATCACTTATTTGGTGGTGTGGATACATTGAACACAACCTATTAAATAAATCTTAATATTTATGAATTTTTTCTCTTTGTGACTATCTTATTCCATAAATTTATTTCCTTATATTTGAATTTCAAGAGGATATGAAGTATTTTTAAATAAAAAGTAGTTTCATGTCTGTCCAACCAATAATTGGTGAGTTAACATAAAAAAACCAATTTTTTGTAGTGTCTTCTAAAGAAAATGGAAAAGGTCTAGATTTTAGATATTATTTATCCATGTTTTCAGGTTTTAATGTAAAACACACAGTGTGAAATTACTTTAAATTCTAATGTGGGCATTCTCTAGTTGCTCCATGAAATTTTGGTAATAAGTGAATGAGTTCATATTTCAATTAAAAATCTAGTGCTTCACCTTATATTTGTATGTATATGGTTTATATATCTACCTTGGGAGAGGTTATTTATTTTAATGTGTAGTTATTTCCATCCATATTAATCTCATTAATTACAATTTCAATATTAGTTCTAAAATAACAATAAGGATATAGAAGTGTGTTGTTGATGGGATGTGTGTCCTCCTCCAAATGAATTCTTTGTGTGACTCGATGTCGATAATGTATTATCCTCTCTGGTTTAGGTTTTAAAGGTGGTAGATCAATAAAAGTATAAAACATCATGCAAATCACCTATATAGTAAATTAATTAGAAAACAAAAATATATGTAATGGTAAAAGATATAAAAAAATATTCACAAAATTTAAAAGTATCTTATCAAAAACACACACTAAAAATCCAAGTAATCCCCAGTAAAGACAACAAAATTTTGCCGCATTGTCATGATACATCAAATTTATTAGGATTTATAAGGTTAAATTTAGTCTAGGTAAAAACACAGGTCATCTATCAAGGATAATTTCATGGTTTGGAGTGTGAATTTTTAATAAAATGATCTAAAAATAAGGGTGGTTTTGAAATAGTATTAAAAAACATAAATAAGAGTTTAGTAGTTGAAAAATGGAAGTTGGTTTTAAAATGAAACATAAAGAGGATATAATTACAAGCTCACTACACAACATGTCAAGTTTAGAGTTATAAAAAGTTCATTTTATTTTGTGTAACTCTTTGGATGAGTTTAATCGAAATATTGATTACTCTCCAAGAATTTATATCAATGCAAGTGAAACTAAAAATTGATAGAATAATCGTATAAGCAAGGTCTGACCCTTATTCATGGTTTAAGAGCTTACAAAGTATAATTAAATCTTAATAACGTGGGAATTAAACGGATTCTTGTGTTTCCCAATCAGAACAATTCACACACCCAAAATTTCATACCAATCATTGGAAAAAAATTTCATTAAATTCAATCTCATAAAGAAAAAGTATTCAAATATGAATTAAATTAAGATACAATTGAAAGTGATGTTTTTAAACCTGAATTAAACCAAAACTAGAAGCTAATATATGTGATGGAACTCCCTTTATATGTGTGTGGATCCCTCGCAATTATCACCCACCAATTATCTTTTAATTGGGAGGAGGTACAGGATTGAATGAATTTCTTTATTCATCTCAGATCACCCTAAGAGGTTATGAAGATCTCAAACCTCTAAGGTGATGAGAATAATCATTTTGAAATCCAAACTAGTACTACTTCCCTTCATGTTCGAGCTTAAAAATGAGGTGCCCAAGGTTCACATTTATCAGAAACGTAAAATGTGGTTTTGGGAACCCAGATTTCGAGATACCACATGTTTCTTAGTTTTTTACTGGTAAAAAATAACACCTTGAGTTTTGATGATTTTTTTTCAAATAAATTTAGTTTCATAGATAGTTTACATTACAAAAAACATCGAGTAATAGAGAACCATAATATACTATTAAAAATGAAAATTATAACCAATAAGATAAGATTGGAATTATGGATAGGAATGAAACTTTTTTAAAATGAAATATAAATATTTTATATAAATAAAATATATTGATAAATAATTACTTAATTTTTGGTAAATTCATTATAGGCTTTCAACATTTATTTTCTACAAAATAGAAGATTTCATTTTTTTTGAACAAATAATAAAATAAAAATGTTCCATTTTTATAAAAGGTATTATAAAAAATTAATTTCATTTTTTTAAATGTTAAAATTATTTTATGGTGAATTTTTGGTATTTTTCTGAAAGGTTTAATTGTTTAATGAATAGTAAAAACTATTATTTTTATTGAAAACTACATTTTCATTTAAATCATGTATAATATTATGTTTTAATTTAAAATAGATTAAAAATAATGTTATTTCAATTGTTTTATAATTAATCTAATTTATGTCACTATAATCAATTGAATATTGAATCTTTATATTAAAACTGTCAATATTTATGAAAGTTTTCTCTTTGTAAAATCTTTTCTTCGTCTCTTCTACTGGTTTAATATTAAAATAAATTCAGAAAAATCCATGAATTTAATTTAGAAAATGTATTCCATAATTTGAATCAGAATAATTAATATTATAGAATAATATCGAAATAATTTTTGTTCACAATGAATAGTATGAAATGTAAAAGTTAATTACTGATGTTTAGGTTAAAATGAGTTTACCAGGGGTTAAATTTAAAAACATAAGTGTTTAAATAACATAAGAACTTATCCATTTCCTTTTTTATTCAAATATTTATACCTTATATCAAATAGATTTCTATAAATTTCCATTTTTCATCCTGTTAGAATGTATAAAATGCGGGTATAAATTTTTCTTTTCAAAAAATAATAGTGTGTCATCTCCCCCACCTATAAAAGGGAACACCTCTACTCTCCTATTAATAATTCCAAATGAAATTAATATAACAAATAACTAAACAAATATATCCCTTAATTTCCAAAAAAATCTCTATAGGTCATATTTTAATTACGAAGACCTCCTAATAAGGATTTTGGTGTAAACCTAAGGAGGTTGTCTGAAGAACAGGTATAACTATTAACTAAGCATTTTTTTTCTTCCTATTACACCTTATTAAAATATTATTCAAATATGATGATATAATAACATAAGTATATAAAATATAATAATATTTTGTTATATTAATGTATTAACCTATATCCATCTGCTAGTCCATAAAATGGGAAACAAAACTGTCTATCGTGTGTACGAAATACTACTACCTTGCAAACTGATGTAATTAATTTTCCATCACCACATATCATGACTAGATATAATGATTAATTTAATGTTTATATATTATGTTTAGGACATATTTATTCTCCTATAATTATAATATCACATATAAATTCTTACCTTCCAATCTGTTGTCAAAGGATAATGGCGCTCGTACGTACGTGTGGACTACTTCCTCCACAAAGCGATGTGATTTTTTTCATTTTATTTTGGAATGGGTTATAATAAGGATATATTTAATGAATATATATTATATTTATGACATAAAAATATTTCTTTAAAGATTATTTTTTATTTACCTTTCTTTTTTTTCTGTCTGCTGATAAAATGGAAACAATGTTCATGCGTATGTATGACCTACTGTCTCTATGAATAGTGTTATTCATTTTCAATCTCTCAATTTTATTTATTAATATAAATACCTATAAAATGAATATATATTATTTTAATATCATGTTTAAAATTATTTATATTATTCAATCATGATCAAATTATAAGGAAAAAAAATACCAAACCAAATCATTCTTGAAAAATGAAACAGTTGTAACCTAAAACATGATTTTATCAAATAATTGTTAATAAATAGATAATAAAATGTCATAATTAAATAATATATGGTATGAAATATATTATCATGTTTCAATAATAGTTTTATAATAAACATGTTTTTATTATAAATTAGGTTCAAATGTGATTAAATAAAGTTGATACTTGAGGTAAGGGGATTTCATCCCACTTTTATTTCTATGGGACACATGCCTTATACACCACTTTTTTATTTTGTGTGGAGTATATAATACAAATTAATGTATTTTTTTATTATTATCATAAAAATTATGTGATATAGATATGCATATAGTTTTCTTTATTTCATAGGGATTATGATTCAAAAGCTATTAAATTGGTAATGGATTTACGTTACAATCCCATTGTTTATTAGGATTGTTTATGGTAAATTTTTTTATGATGAAATATTATGATATACCAATTATGAAATCCATAAATTTTCTTATCCTTGTTTTATTCTAGATAATAATTTTTTTATCCATTTTCCAATTTTAAGAACAAAACATACCAAAAGAATGTTCTTAAGAAAAATCAACTTTATTTATTTCTTTGGTAGAAAATAATTTTTATTCCATTCCAATGTTTTATAAAAATGTTTTAAACAATGTTTTTATATTTATCCTATTATTTTTTAAATATATTTTTACTGCTGTTTGATTTTTTTTCAAAATGTTTTAAAATGAATCTTCTTGTCATTTTATGAACACGGATTTTTTTACTTTTTATCAAAAACATGAATAGAATATTTGTTTTAACATGTATGAAATGAATAGTATTTTATAACATAATGACCACTCAATGATTTAAAGACTAACTTATATGTTTCCAAGTTTCTTTTCAAATAAATTTTTTTCTTTAATATAGTGAAAACATTAGATTTAAAAAAATTAATTTTAAAATTGAAATGATATTTTCCTCAATAAATGTTCAATGTGATGTTTCAGAATCATTTTCCATATAAGATGAAATCCTTTGATGTTACCTTATATTTACTTGGGATATTATCTAATAAAACCATATTTATCTTTATATAGGTGATTTATATTCATGATGACAAGATGTTTATGAAACCCATTTAGTTTCCACTGGTTATGTTATGAATTTGTTTTAATAAAACCCATTTACTTTCTATGAGTTATGATATAATGAATGTTTTATGATCTCATAAAAAATGTATGGATTATGTGATTGGTGGGATGTATATATCCCTCCAATTCATTGTGTAATTATTAATTTTATATGAGCTCAAAGGGTACATGGTAGGTTATCCCCATCCGAAAACAAGTGGGTATAAAAGAGGTTATCCCAAGCACAAAATATGGTACATGGGATGTTATCCAATTCTTGAACCAAGAGGTTACAAGGAAGGTTATCCCAATCCCCAAAAAATGGTACACAAGAGGTTATCCCAATCTTGAAACCAGTGTGTACACATGAGGTTATTCCAAGACCAAAATAGGGTACATGGGAGGTTATCCTAGGCCTTAAGTTGGTACATGTATGATTATACCATGCCTAACATTTTATGAATTTCTTGGTGGTTAACCTTGAAATAATATTTTCTATACTTATGTGTATTCCATAAATATATGTCTTAAGATAATGTTAATTAATCATGGGTTATGTTTTTTTATTCCATTATGATTTATGACTTATAAACTACTGAGATTAATTACATGTCTTACGTTTATGATCTATGATATTAAGGGGTATGTGTAACATTCTCGACCTAGAATCCACTTGAAATGTGTTCTGAGATAGGTTAGACACATGCCCTCAAGTGCATCTCCCTGAACTTCAGAGGTTGTCGACTAGCAGCAAGGACCTCTTAATGTGTCTGTGGGAAATACTATGCCCTCATAAGTAAAAGTTAATATATAGTGGAAGAAAAGAAATTTATAACAAGTAGAATAAGGATATAAATAAAAAATACATCAGAAGAAAATAAATAATCCCAACTAAATAAATGACAAGTGCGGAAGCTGTTAAATAAAACCAGAGACACAATTATGTCATGATATGCTGTTTGTACTAATGTAAAAGTATAAAAAGTAGGAATTCTCGCATGTTATCAAAGCTTTAATGAAAATGAAACAAAGTGAAACAAATCCATCTCAATAGAAGTCGCGGTCCTTTTCCCTTAATCTTCATCTTAAGAAACAAGCTACACTCAAGCATCGAAATTAGAATGCTTCCCTTTATCCATACCTACAAACATAAAATCTACTCGGGTATCAAACAACTCCTGATTAGGGGTGTGAGATAAAATCCCAGTAGTATGGAACCCACAATGTCTAAACCTTTTCATTTTGTTATGTAAATAAACGAATTGTACCAATATATGATAAATGTAATCAATCAAATAAACAAAACCAAATTAGTGTAACTTGATCCTGGTTCGCTACAACACCCATCTCATACCACCTACTTTGACCTAAGCCATGAAACTGAGTGAGGTACCTATATAAAGTGAGATTCATATATATATATATATATATATAATTCTATAAAATAAAAGGCATAAAAAAGTGCATACTCCCAATCTTTTGTAATAGCTTGGGGTCTAATTTTTGTGTCAAACAAAGTGTGCTTCAAGGCACTAGAGATGTATCAAATTTTACAAGGAACTCAAAGAAGAATAAATAAAAACCTTCACTGTATTATAATTATTATTATATTAATGTTTACATTTGGAGTCCAAGATCATCCTGAAGGTATTGAAACAGTAAATCCTTCAATTTATCCAATACTACCGAACCAGTCCATGGAAATATTCCAAAAGGACAAGTATTTCTTGAGGCATGGTTATTGTGAGTCTATCTTAGGTATCTCACATAAGGTGTTGAGTATCACCAAAGGCTTGGTTTAGACACTTTTCCTATTGGTCCACCCTTGATTTTCACTTAGGGATCCAGTATCACTCATTAGTATATAGAAAGAACAGGTAAATGCATGTCTGTTAAAGCCTAAGACATTGCCTCCCCAGTGCTTAGTGTGGTAACCGATCAAGAACAAAGAGTAAATGTGGGGGCCCTTAATACAGAACCCATGTTCACTCATAGACCTGAATATAATCATATGTCAAATAAGTAGATATCATTGATTACATATTTTATAATTTCAAAAAATCAATTTAAGAAACTAAAATATACATACTTCCTAATTAATCAATCCCAATAGTCAGAACCAATAGTAAGTAGCAAAATAAATATATCAGTACCCAAATATTCCAAAATAAACCAACTCATCACACTTTGGTTTGAAAGCATCACACCTCTATTAGAGGAGTTTTATTTCAGAACATGACCTTAATCTTCTAGAAAATAAATTAACCAATTAATTTAATATCATAGTCCAAGGTTTATCAAGGAAAAATACCATATTAATGAGAGAAAAAAGAATCATATTTCTATTTTATAATATCATAGCATGATAATAATTTTAAGAAGGAATAATTAGGCATAAAAAAACAAAAAACACCAAATTTCATGGTTCATATTTCTTCAAAACAAATTATTTGATTTAAAACTAAACCAATGAGGGGTTGCACAGTCACATGCAATTAATAAATTAATTTTTTGGGTCTAATGAAATTTATAACGACTAGATAGCCACACCCAAAGGGGTATACAATCATTTTTCAACAATTTAAACATATTGGTTCACCTAAAACTAGGTCGCAAAAGTCATGGAAATTAGTTTAAGTAAAATTGATTATCACTGATAGGCACTAACGAGTAGAATAAACATATGATATAAAATATCTTATGAAACAATGATAAAATGAGTAGAAACCATACTTTATAATCAAATTGGATCTTACGCTCCATAACATGCTTTGATTTGACCTCAAATGGGAGGAATCAGAAGTTTTAGAAAAATATGGAAAATAGGATAAATTTATTTCGTGATAGATTACATGATCGATGGTTTGAGAAAGATAAATTTTTTTGAAGAATATTGTAAAATACTATGAGAGGATCATTACACTTCAGATGGTGTCGAAATAAGTGATGAAATATAGTCACAATAGGCTTCTGAAGGGAGAGCATAGGAGGAGGGAGGGGCGCTGCAAAGGGGGGCGACGCTACAAGGGGTGGAGCACCAAAGGGGATAGGAGAAGTAGAGAAAATAAAGAATGGAATAAATAATAAGAGGAAAAATAAAAAATAATAAAAAATAAAAATATTAAAAGGAAATAAATAAAAATAAAATAAAATAAATTAATGGAAAAAGAAAAGGAAATAAAAATAATAAAAATGGGAAAATACCCATTTTGATTATTTTCACTTCTCTCATAACCCCCTTATTATTTTATTTTAAAATTTATATTTATACATTTTTACTTTCTTTTAATTTCTTTTTAATTTCTTTAAATTTAATTTTAATTTATTTAATTTATTTAAATCAATTTAATTCTTTTAAATTAATTTGAATTATTTTAAATTATAAAACATCATAGGGAATGGTATATTATTTCATTTATCCCTCAAGACCATTTAATTACTTTAAAGTAAAAATCAAAAAATTTAAAATGGTATGTACCTTGATTAATTTCATGATATTATAACCTCCCCTCCTTAAGACAACTCGTCCTCAAGTTTCCCCTCTGAGTGTAGTAGAATTTCATCTGAGAGAAGATCTGTCCATTGAGCTCACACATCAGTCTTCCACTCCCAAGTCTCATCTTGAAAATGTCTATGCTACTATAGAATAAGAACTAGAGGAATTGACCTCCCTTGGAAAACCCTTGTGCTATGACTGGTAATATGAATAAGATGCTCCTCGAAGGATGCATCCACATGAAGCTCGATGTCGTTGAGGTAAAAATAATGAGATGGTTCTAGATAATACTTTTGAACCTAATATACATGGAATAATTTGTTCTTGGCACGGTACCTATGATGTTACAATAAACGATAGTCTACCAGTCCAACTCTCTCCACTATCTCAAATAGTCCAATGTATCTTGGTGATAACTTCCCCTATCTCTTGATCTACCTATGACCCAACCTCGGTGAAACACACTGAAAGACTCGATGTACCACCTCAAACTCTAGAGGTATGTGATGATGATCAGTATAATACTTATGTACGGATTAAGACGTAATCATATGATTCTAAACAAGATAAACTTACTCAGAAGTCTTCTGAACAAGATGAGGATCCAAAAAATCTTCCTCGCCTTCTTCGAGCAAGCATAAATGTGAACGACATGGTATACCCTAGACCGCCTCATAAATATCCATTTGAATTTTCACATGAAAGATGTTATTAAGTGTAAACTCAATAATAGGAATATGTTTCTCCTAGGAACCTCCAAAATCAATGATACAGGCCTGTAGTATAACCCCTAACACTAGTATGGTTCCCTCAGGCTGCTCATCGGTCTGAGGGTGATATGCAATACTCAAGAGTACATTTGAACCCAGTTCTTTCTATAACCCTTTCCATAACTATAAGGTAAATTTTTCATCTCTATCTGAGACAATATAGTTAGGTACACCATGAAGTCTCACTATCTCCAAGATATATATCCTTCTGAACTCATAAATAGAAAAGGTATCCCAGATAGTTTGGAAGTGTGTGACTTTTTTCAATCTATCCACAATCAACCATACTATATTGATACCTTTAAGAGATCATGTAAACCCTGTAATGAAATCCATGGTGATGTCATTCCATTTCCAGTTAGGAATGGATTGAGGTTGTATAAGTCCTGTAGGTCATTGGTTCTCTTCCTTCACCTGTTAATAGGTGGAGCATTGAGTGATGAGACCTGATATCTTCTTCTTCATACCCAACCAACACTACTAACAAAACACGTCTTTATACATCTTGGTAAGTCTAGGAAGAGCTTTCCAAATGGAGTTATGAGATTCCTTCATCAGTTTTTCCTCTATATCCGAAGGTACCCATACACGACCAGAGTAAATTAAAGGTTCACTAACATCAATAACCCAACTAGGAGGCGGGTTCTCTCCTGTGATGATCTCCCTCAAAATGAGCCCATATGGATTAGAAAACTGTAATATACAAAATCACTCAATAAGAGAGGATTTAAATATAAGAAATGTTAAAACTAGTTCTCCATGCCTTTCCTGAACCTTTAGATGAATCTTTGAAAACAAATCCATCATCTACCACTCACTGCTAGCTACTTGGAAAACCTGTGTATACATTAACTGCTCAAAGTGTCGCCCCTGACTTTTCATTTACCATAGGTATAAGAAATCTCGAAATCAAACAATTTTACGTATTTGACCCACCAGTGATTCCTTGAATTTGAGTCTCAATGTGTGAAGATATATTTCAAACTTTTATGATCTGTGTAAATAATGAACCTCTCACCTAACAAGACGTGTCTCCAAAAATGTAAAGCACGAACCACATATAATAACTGAAGTTCATGTGTAGGATAGTTATTCTCATGAGTTCTCAGTTGATGGGATCCATAATCCATGACTTGATCGCCCTATATCCTAACTGAACCCTGTCTGATTCCAAAATCATCATAGTAAACTGTATAGTTTCTGCCTGGCTTAGTTAGAATTAGGATTAGAGATGAGGTAACTCCTAAAAAGATTTTTCACAATATTCCGAATAGATGAACTATACACCCTTCTTATTCAGGGTCTTAATAGGTTCTTCTAAGAGGTATAAATCCTGGATGAAACTCCTATAATAGCCAGCAATCCCCAAAAAATAGCGTTTTTTTAAATTCTTTGTATACTTCCATGAAACTATGACACCCACATTTTATGGGTCAACTTATATGCGTGCCTCAAATATGAAATGACCCGTGAAGTGAACTTTATCATTCCATAAGTGGTGTTTTATGATCTTGGCATATAGCTGGAACTCTCTTAGTGTACTCATCACGATATCAAGATGGGTTTCTGGGTCGTGTCTAGAGCACGAATACACCAAGATGTCTTCAACAAAAACCACCACAATGGAATCAAGGTATGAGTGAAAAACCTGATTCATCAAATCCATGAATTATATCAGTGCATTCATGAGGCTGAATGGAATAACTATATACTCATACAAGCCATAACTACTCCGGAATTTCATACGTGGTATGTCAGATGGTCGTATACACACATGGGGATATCCCAACCTCAGATCAATCTTGGATAAAATAGTTTGTCCTCAGAGCTAGTCGAAGAGGTCATCTATGTAATGAAATGAATATTGATTCTCTACCTTAAGCTACTTGAGTTGATGATAATCCATGCACAATCTGAAGGAACCTACCTCCTTCTTGGAAAAAAGAACTTGTGAACACCTTGGTGATGTGCTAGGTCTGATAAAAACCTTAGCCTCGAGGTCTTCAATCTTATTTTTGAGTTCATGTGGCTCTATATGTGCCATCCTATAAGGAGGAATAGACACATGTACCACACCTAGAACTGGATCTATAGTGAACTCCACTTCCCACATGGGAGGTTAGCCATATAAATCATCAGAGACGATGTCCATGAAATGATCCACAATGGGAGTTAATTACACAATATGAATTCCCTAATCTCTCATGAAGAGTCTTGGTATCTGATCTGTCACTCTACCCAGTTCGGAATGTTTAAGTCCACCTTGATCTTCCTACATATCCCATTTTTATTTATGGATATATGTGTCATCCTAATGAGATGTGAAGGACACCCAATGGTGATAGAAATCCACTTGGGAATGATAAGGAGTGAGCCAGTTCATACTAAGAATGACGTTGATGTCAGACATATCGAGTATATAGAAATTCCCAAATAAATGGTACCAACTATCTCCAAGGGCACTCCTGGCACTAGCATATTCTCTTTGTCATGAACCCTTGCAGGGTGTCTAGAGACATGACACCACAAAGGTACTTGATTGTAAAACCAAGAATTTCAACAACAACAACAAATAAAAATGATTCTAATGCCCCGATATACAAAAGGGAAAAACTAAAGTAGAGGATACGGGAATAGGACCTCTAACCATAGATGGTCTTACACTCTGATCCTCTTGTTTTTGTTGAACCGCTTATATAATACATGAACCATGGGCCTGAGATGTAGCTTGACTGGCCAGAGAAGGTCAACTCTGCTAACACTAAGAGTCCAGAACTTCATTTCCTCAACCACGCCCACCACTATTATGTCAGCTTGATCGGCCAGTGGAAAACAAACAGAGAGACTTTTGTTGATTCATAGATCCCATACTGATAGAGGTGACGGTACAGATCCTCTTCCACTAGATAATGATGAAAAACAATAGCAAAAACACTGAAGGTGGCCCATCTTATTGCATGCTCGACACTCCATTGGGTTTCTTGTGCACCAAGGATTCTTATGGACAACCCTACCACACAGATGTAATGTGAAGAAACTGTCATAACATGCTTCTTGGTTAATATTTCCTCCACGTTAACTTTGAAAATGGAACTTCCTATTTCCTGAAGAACCATCACCCTTTCTCAGAAATGAACCAACCAGGATCATAGGTTTAGTTTCCATAACATTTTGTTTAAAAATTAGGGCTTGATTCATGATCTCTGTAATATTTTTCAAACAAAATATGCTCACCTATGAGTGGGTGGAATATTATAGTTTATCCTCAAAGCATCTCACAATTGTATGTGTGTCACCGATCAAAGATGGAGTGAAACTCTAAAGCTCTATGTAATGAGTAGAATACTCTAACACTATCATAGTCCCCTGCTAAGGATGTAATAATTCTCTATAATGGTCATATATTATAGTTTGAGAAAGGATGTTATTGTAGAAATCTATTTGGATGTCTGCCCAAGCCATATCTTTGGTCTAGTCCACCTGAGAAATAACATCCCACCAATGCATGGAGAAGTCATGAATCATGTAAACTTGAAGTCTGACCCTCCACTATGGAAGTGTCTCAATATGGTCGAAGATAGACTTCGTGGTTTCTATCCACGACTCCACAGCATAAGGACCTCCACTCCCTATAGAGGTGGGAGGGTACTACTGAAAAAGTCCCTTGTAAGATCTACCATAGATTGCGAAGGTCTGGGAACATTCTAAAGCGATTGCATAAACTTAAGGCGACTATCCCATAACTATGCGTCAAGGCCCATCAATGGATCGACAGGTTGTAAAACCATAATAGGCACTTTGGGTGGTACTACAGGTAACACTATAGGATTCACTACAAGAGGAACTTCTCATGGTTCCAAACCTACTATCTCAAGAATGTTCTCATCACCACTCTCTTGAGGTACACCATGAAGAAATTGTGATGCCATTGGTCTACAATATCCAAACACACACCTTTAGAAATAATTTCATAGCAGATGATGAAAAATGTAAATGTAAAATAAAGAAGGTAGGAACACAACCTGCCCCTAATAACTACACAACAGATAGCCCTCTCTAAGAGTTGGGTCAAGATAAGGAAGAGAAAACTTGGTAGGATTAGTAAAACGAGGCATAATGAACATTTCTCAAGTAAAATAAAGTGAACATCTAACAAACTATAAAAAAATTGTATTTAACAAACATGAACTTCAAATTTTTACAACTAGTAACAATAGAACTCACATGAAATTAGATATATGCACGCTGAAATTATATATGGCATTGAAATATACATTTCATTTTAATCCCTATGGTGCCTAATATGATGAATGTGAATTCATTTCCCTTGTATCATCGGGATGAAATGGTAAAAACCATTATCTCAATAATACCGATTTCAATATAAATATAAAACAATTGTGTCACCCAACCGTGAAATTATATCAACAATAATTGGAATAATCAATAACTGCAATCCCGGCCCATGAATTTGGGTTTCCCCTGTACATGGGTTAGCTATGCACAAGAATAGAGTAAGGTCCAAATTTTTATTTCCTAGCCTCCTGTCTAACCCAAACAGTATGAAAAAGTAAAACAACCCCTTTGATAACACCTTTTAACATCCTAGGTTTGGGAGGCACTGGAAAGGTGCTTCGAGCCGAGTTGGCCACATGACCTCAAGCACATCTCCTCGAACACCATAGTCTACCAACTAGCAGCTAGGGTTTTTTAACATGTCTATGGGGGTGATTATGCCCTCATAGGTAAAATTTCATACATAGAAGAAGAAAATAAATTTATAAAAAGTAGAAAAAACATATAAATAAACAAAATATAGCAAAAGGAAATAAATAATCCCATCAGAATAAATTACAAGTGTGGAAGATGATAAATAAAACCATATACACAATGAGGTCATGTTGTGATGTTTGAACAAAAGTTAAAGTACCAAAAGAAGGAATAAAATCTTGCTATAAAAGTTATAATGAAAATGACATAAAGTAAAAAAACTACATATCGAGAAAAGGCTCAGTCCTCTTCCCCCAATCTCCATCCTAATCATCAAGGAACACTCAATCATCAAAAGAATCATACTTCCCTTTATATAAAACTACAAACATATAATCTACTCAGGTACAAAATGATGACCGAGTAGGGGTGACCTAAACTATCATTGAAGTTAGTCAAATTTTAAAATTTATAATCCTAATAAATAATGTATATGTGTAAAGCAGGGTCGAACCCAAAGGGAAGGTGATTATGACCACTATTCTTCTAAAAACCTTTAAAATACCCCATTGTTGTCAGCAGTGGGGAAAATTTTCTTTTTTTAAACATCCAATTTTTTATTGTCTCTATTAAAGAGTAAAAATGAAACACCGCAATATTTTTTAGTTTTTGTTCTAAACTGTAATGAAACAAGAAACAAACAAAAAACAGTATGTAATAGAGATATAAAATACCGATAACTGAGCAATCAAAAGAAATATGTCTGGGGATAATTCTCAATTCTACTTGTTATTTAAAACATTCCTTCTCAAGATAGTTACTACAACTAGTAACACTTAAAAGGAGTGGTTTATTTCCCTCTCCATGAGATAAATCACTCAAGATGAAAAATCTTGGAGTTTTCCACTCCAAGATTAATCTACTGTGACAATTCTAGTTTCAAAAAGATGACATAATAAACTCATCGTTAGTTTTATAGTTTTTGTTTAAATTTAAATGTTTATGAAAATTAATCTACAATCAAACTCCCCAAATGATTATGGAGTTTGGATTTTAAGTGCTAGTGGTACATTGCAATTGAATGCAAGTAGAGCTGATCTCAATGATCAATTCCGATCACATTCAAAATGATAGTGATAAGGAAAAAGAAAGATAACTGACATACTTGATTTTAACCATGAACTAGAATAATTAGACTAACATCATCTCTATTATGTAAACTAAAATCATTTAATTAAAACTAAAGATATTTGAAGAGAACAGGGGAAGAGATCTCCCTCTCATAGCTCGAATCGCTGCTATTCTTAGCCTTCGGGTCTCCAGGAAGTAGTTCTCATAGAAATGCTCCATGATTCACCACCAGGTTCTCACTCTTCTTGGAAGTAAATGATCGAATAAATTTCCTCCCACCAAATTATGTTCTTTCTCTGCTTTTGTATCCTACGTCATCTGCTGCATGTCACCAAACATTTCCACCGACTTCAAAATTCCCTTACTTGTGCACCGCACATGTGTGTTTTTTGTGACTTACACATCGTGCTATGTTTGCTCATGTAACTTACTCTCGGTGAGTTAGTTAAGTGAACTTGGACGTGTTGTTGACTCTTGCATGAACCTACATAAAATAAAACAAATAGAACAATTTAAAATGAAAGAAAGTTAATTTAAAGATTAAAGTTATATTTTTTTCTAAGTAAAAGTTATATTACTTATTAATTAAATTTAATTAATAAATACTTATGCTGATAATTATTAATTACTTAATTAAATATTATAATTATAGTTATTAATTTATTATTTAACCTTTAATTGGATGAAATTATTAAATTTTTAATAAAACATTATCTATTCAGATATTTTATTATTAGTAGTAAATTTATTTTATAACTTAATGAAATTTTTGAGTTAGGAAATTATTTATTAAATACTTTATTTAGTTTACTAAATTTATTTTAATAATATTTATTTATAAAGTTAATTTATATTAAATTTTTATTATTTATAAGTTAATATTATTTAAGTTATAAATAAATTCAATATAATTAACTAACTTTACATCTTAATTTTATTTATGAGTAATTAATTAATTATAATTATTTTAAATTATAATTATTATTAATTTATTAATGTTATTATTTGTTAAGTTATTGATTTTTATTAATTAAAGTTATTAATGTTAATCATAATGTTTATTATTTATTTAAGAAAATTAAATTATTTAATATTTTAGAATGTTTTATACTAATTTAATTTTTATTAATATTTATTTTATTGATAAATTTTATTATTAAATTAATATGAAAAAATAACTGTTAATTAATTTTAATTTAATTTAGAATCATATATAATTTAGTTAAATAAATTATATTTTAAGTTAATTAAATTAGTAATTATGTTTAATAAAAAATATTTATCTTATATGTATTTTTTATTTATAATTATTAATGTTTAATATATTTAGTTATGTTATTATATTTAATTATGTTTTTTATTTTATTTTTAAATTTAGTTTTGTTTTATTTTTTTTGAAGAATTTCTTCTTTCTCCCCCCCCCCCCAAAATTGGTGCAACCCTTGGGGGTTAGTTCATCTTCCTCCCGAAGACAGGAACCAGCGACCTCTTCCTCTGCAAATCGCGGCGACGGTACACAGCTCAACATTGGCCTCATCTTCAGCGACAGACCTCTTCAGACAAGTAGTAGCGTGGTGACTCGTGGTGGAAGACTGATGGTGAAGATCCCCTCCAGCAGCGACAGAAAGTTCTCAGGTAATGCGACTCCAACTTCAACAATGATGCAGCTCAGCCCCAGTGGTGGTTTGGTGGAGTTCAAAGCAGTTCGCAGTGCTTCTCTCCAGATTCGGATGTGAAGAAATGTGGAAAATTCTTAAACGGTGTAGAGGAACTACAACGATGGTGCGCCATGAGAGAGTTCTTCTTCACATTGGTTCGTAATCCTTCAAAGTGGCTGGTGAGAGTGGTAGTTCAAAGGATGTAGGGATAGAATGGTTTATAAGGAACAACAATGAGGTTATGGTGGAACGAGAAGCGGTTAATGAAGGGAAAACTAGTGGTAAGGAAAAGGAAGGAAACTGTGTGTGATGGATATGGTGGTAGAGGTGAAGCAGGTGTGGTGCCACAAAGTTGATATGGTGCCACCGTAAGACAAAATAGCGAGATAGCTTGGAACCGGTGAAACCATGAAAAGTGAAAACGGTGTTAGGGGTTGATGTTGCCACATTGTATACCACAAAATCAAAGAACACTAAAAATAAAAAAAAATTAACTAAGAATTAAAAATTAATTCATACACTTTAAAAAAAAATAAGAAACTCATTAACATAGATAAAATTATGATACAATTAAAACATAAATTATTATAAACTTCTAAAGTAAAATTGATTTAAATTAGTCAATAATAAAAAAATTAAATTATATAAAAAAAACTATAACAAACTATATTAATTAAATTATACAATTAGTTATCATCTTATTGAATAATTGAATAAAGTTAAGACTTAAAATTATACAGTTTGAATAAATTTATTTTGTTTCAAAAATTTAATTAGTAATTAATGAATTATTAATAAACATCTAATAATTAAGTTATATGATTTTAAATTGATTAATATTTACTACATGAATTATTAAATTATAGACTACATTATTTAAGTGTGAAAGCATGATTAATTAATTAATTAATTAATGTTAATTTATTAAATTTGTAGAAAAAAACAACCAAGATAAATAAAAAATTATTAAACTATAAAAATAAAGTAATAAGCTCACAAATAATTAATTAAAATCAATAAAAATTAATTAAAAATATGTGTTAGAACATGTGTTTTTAAGGCCACATCAAGGGGTGTGAGATACAATCCCTATTGGATGACACACATGGTGTCCAAAAATTTCCATTTCATGTCGTAAACAAAAGTAGTGTATCAATGTATGATAAATCCAAGAAATTAAATAAAAAAAATAAAATATGTGTAACATGGTTCAGGTTCTCAATGACACCCGTTCCATACCACCTACTTCGTCCTAAGCTAGAAATCTAAATGAAGTGCCTTTATAAAGTAGAATATATATATATATATATATTCCTAGAAAACAGATGGAATACTAAAAAATAGTATACCCCCAAGCTTGTGTTATAGCTTGAGGTCTAATTTATGTGTCAAAAAAGTGTTCTTCAAGGAACCAGATAGGTATAACAATTCAAAAGAAACTCAAATAAATATCAATAAAAACCTTCCTCTCATTACCATTATTATTATATTAAAGTTTAGAGTTGGAGTCTCAGCCCATCCTGAAGGTATTGCTATGGTACATCCTTCAATATTTCACATACCACTTAGCACATCCATGATAATCTTCTAAAAGATCAAGTATTGCTCGAGGCATGGTTTATCAGGATTTTGTCCCAAGTATTGCATATAAGGGGTCAAGTATCACCCAAGGCATGGTGTATCCACTTTTCCAATGGGTCTGTCCTCTATTATCTCTTAGGGCACTGATATCACTCATGATTATAGAGAAAGCCCGGGGAAACCATTGTCCCCAAAAGCCTAAGACACCACCTCCCTAACATATTGTGTGGAAACCAATCAAGAATGGAGAGTCAATGTGTGGGTCCTTAATACAGAACACATGTTCTCTCTCTGAAAAGTATTTAATTATATTTTAAAGAAGTAGATATCATAGAGTACACATTTTATAATTTCATCTAATAAATTTAAGAATCTAAAAGCCACATACTTCATGATTATTCAAGCCCAACTGTCACAACCAAAATTAAGTAGCATAATCAATATATCAACACCCAAACATGCCTAAGGAAACCAACTCCTCACACATTGGGTTGAAATAAGATAACCTCCATTAGAGGAGTTTTATTTCAAAACCTGACATTAATCTTGTTGAAAATAAATTAACTAATTAATTTAATATCATAGTCCAAAGTTTATCAAGGAAAAACACTTTATCAGCTAAAGAAGAAAAAATTATTTTCCCTTTTATAGTAGCATAGAATGGTAATAATTTTAACAAGGGATCATTAGGAATAAACAAACCAAAAAACCCCAAATTCCATGATTCATGTTTATCCTAAATAATTTATTTGATTTAAAACTCAACCAAAGAGGGGTGATTCAAATACATGAAATTAATAAATTAATTATTCAGGGATAATAATATTTAGACCAATTATGTCAGTACATCCAAAGGGGTATCCAACTATGTGGAATCAATTTAAACAAGTTGTTTCACCTCAACCAAGGTCACAATTGTCAAGAAAAGTAGTTTAATTAAATTATATTGAGTAAAATTGAGTATCCCTGGTAGGAACTGACGAGGGACACAAATTTGTGTTGTAAAAGATTAAATGAAATGATGTAAAAAATAGTATACACTATGCATTGTAATTTTAGTTGATCCTACACTCCACAAAAATCTATGATTTGACCTAAAACGGGAGGAATCAGAGGTCTTAGAAAAATCCCCAAAATAGGGAAAAATTTATTCTATGATAGATTACACAATAGATGGTGTATTAAATCATAAATTGTTTGTAGTGGGTTATAATCCTTATAGAGAGGGTCAATATTCTTCAAATGACGTCAAAATCGGATAAGAAATAGAGTTGCAGTGTGCTTCTGAAGGGAGATCATAGGAGGAGGCTAGGGCGCTGCAAGGGGGGCACTACAGGGGATGAAACACCAAGGTATAGAGGAGAGGGAGAGAAATAATAAAGAAAAAAAAGGAAAAAGAAAAATAAGGAAAAACATTAAAGGAAAAAGGAAATGAATAAAAATAAAATAAAATAAATGGAAGGAAAGAAGAAAAAAAAGAACAAATAATAAAAATGAAATAAATCCCATTTTAAATATTTTCACTTTTCTAATAAACTTCTTCTTGTTTTATTTTAAACATTATTTTTATCCCTTTTTAAATTCTATAATTTCCTTAAAATTTATTTCTAATTTATTTTAATTTATTTAAATTAGTTTAATTCTTTAAAATTTATTAAAATTATTTTATATTAAAAAACACCACATGGCATAGGGTATTATTTAATTTATCCCATGCAGACATTTAATTTATTTATGTTAAAAACCAAAAAAAAGTAAAATGGTTCATACCTTGCTTAATTTCGGGATGTTACAGTATGGTTTTCAAATGTTATTCTCATTTTATCACAAATTTATGCTCATGTTATGTTGATATCTCACTTTTTTACCTTACTAAGCATACAAACTTACTTTTTCTTATGTTTCAATTCTCTAGTTTATAAATAAAGGAATTATGTATGATATGTCTAAAAGGGTCCTATTTATGAAGAACATAGTGGGGGATGAGGTAGTTTACTTATAAAATAGTTTATTATGTATCCAAAATCTAAGAAAAATAAATCACTATAGTCCTCATACATGTTTTTAAGATGAAAATAATATTTATCTATTAGGATGTAATATCTATATATGATAATCTTGGGTTATTATAGGTGGTATCAGATGACAGGTTTAGATAGACTTTGGAAACATGGATTATAAAAATTCAATGAGACCCCTAGTGATATGTCTAAGGATAATTCTGAGGAAAAGTCAAATTATAGTAAAATGTCATAGAATTTTGGTGATAGATAGATCAAGTCATTTCCATGAAATTAAATCTATTTTTAGATACAACAGGTGGATTTGGTTTTGAAACATTTTTAAATATTGATAATAACTCCAAAAAGGGTGTATTGGGATTTGAATCAATCATCATGATGCACGCCTGTCGTAGGGAATGGAAAAAGAAATTTCTATGTTTTCCAAATGCAGCATAGTGGATGACTAGGGTCATCTCACTTGAGAATCTATTTCAGTTGTTCACATGCTTAATCTATATCACCTAAACTAATTATTGGTTCCTTGTATTTAATCTAGTAAGGTAATGAAATTTAAATGAAAAAAAATTGAAAACTATCATGTAGTGAAAAAATGTAATTAAAGAAGAAAGTACTTGGTCCTTGGGCTGGATAACATGGGTTCATTCATTATTTATTTATTTTTTAAATTCAATTTGATAATTCATTTATTGAAACCTAATTTATGAATTATTTTACCTTGATTTATTTAGTGTGTGATTTTAGTATGCATCTGGCACACCAAACCACACTTCCTTCAATATCAAATAAGATAACACCTCAACCAAGAATGTTATCCCAAAAAGACTTAGCTCCAACAAATACCGTTTCATCCCTTATGGAAGCCCCAACTCCATCGTATGAAGGGTTTGCCTATAAGAAGGGATAGAAAATTAATTAATCCAATAAAATAAATGGATTTGGGAATAGTGTCGTGGGGGATGACCGCCACACCCATGCATAATTCCTACCTCCACCACAAATAGAATAAAAACATTTTGAATTGAAGTGTAATAATAATGAACAATGTGAAACCTATCTCAGGGAAAAACCATGGGTTATCCCCTCATATTTTGGGATAATAGGTCACATTGGATAGAATAAGAAGAAAATAGAATAAATATATTAGGGTTGGAAGATAAATAGAGATGGAAGAAGATAAAAACACTTGAATTAAAAAGATGCATATGCGTTACATGGGAAAATTTATAATAAAAAGGAAAGAAAATAAAATTACTAAGTCAAAATTATGTCCTTAAGACTCCTCTCCAATGGTGGTGTCGAACCCCTCCTTCATCATGGTTGAAATCCTCCGTATATAGGCCAAGGTTTTCCATCCTTCAGTCTTAAAATTTCAGATCTTCAAAATCTTGGTTTAAGATTTTCTACAGATTCATTCCACTGAATGTTTGACCGTGGTAGGCCAATTAAAGGGAAGAATATTGGCTTAGTCTCTTCATCAATTATGTTAAAAAATATCATCTATGATTCTCCACAAAATTGAAGTTTTATCAGCACTCTGTAGTAAGAAAAATGGCTAATTAAATTCGAGATTTTATCCTGGATGAATGCTTTTTATGCCCCAAAATTTTTGCATCCATGGGTCTCTTTAATTAATAAATATCTCCATGATCTTCAACAACCAAACTACCCCATTAAATATTCTTTCAAATATAATTTTAATCACATCAATTGGATGTATCTTGACTGATTTATGATTAATTCATTGAGGTGGGGTCCATGCAGTCTTCTAGAATAATTTTCCAACTTGATTGAATTTTTTAGACCCATGGATGGAAGAATTAAATCCTGGTTCAGAAATAAAAGAATAAGACAATAAATATATAAATCCAATAAAATAATAATCATATCAATTGGATTTATATTTTAAAATATATGCGTGAATTACAAAAGTGATTAAAATCTGTCAATATTTCCAAATTAAGCAATTTTCATATTTATGCTCAAAACACCATATAAATCCAAAATTGATGTAAATAAAAAAAATAATACATTTTTAGTGATTAAATCCTTGAATTACATATAAAAAATGATGAAAATATTTTCTCTATATATTCCCCCACACTTAAACCATTCTTTCCCTCAAGAATTAAATCTCAACATGGAATTCAAAGGGAACCAATGTTACCAATATTCAAATTTCAATGCAATAAAACCAAAAAAATTATCAAAGTCCAATAAAAATTTTCAATTCCACAAAAAATATCAATTTAATTTCCCATTTTTTAAAGACACAATCAATTCATGTATTTTACTTTTCCCCTTTGAAAAATAATGCAGCTCCTCCTTTTATTCATTCAAGCTTCTCAATTTATTATTATTAAACATGAAATATCATGATCTGCCTATCTTTTTAATATTTTCTCTCATCACTCATGATAAAATTAAAGTGGAGTTATGCTCATATCTTGAGAACATGTTCTTTATCCATTGTCTTGTAAAGGAACTACATTCTCCACTTTGTAAAAACAAAATGCACATAAAATCATAAAGACTATCAATAAGGGTTCAAATGACTCTATGGCTTAAGGTTGGTATGATTTTATACTTTAAAATTAATGATCAAGGAGGAGGATAATCTCTTAAGTAAAATGAATGATTAATCAAGTTAAAACATAGGATGGACCTCACTAAAATCCCCTTGAGAATGTGAAACACAACACCACCCCGTTTTAATGACATGATACATGAGCCAATAAATGATTACAAAGAATGATATCATCCAAGTTATCCCCCTTTTAAAATAAGCTCTAGAAATGCAAAACATAATTTTTTTGATTATTTTTTGTAAATATCCAGAAAGGCACAACTTTATTTTCAATTATTTTCTCTTTTTTTAAGGAGAACCAGATGAAATAAAATAATCATAATGAAATGATGAATCATGAAAAAAATTTCTAATAATAAAGTTCCCTTTAATGATGACGCACACCCCACACCAACTAAAAATTATACATATCCCAAAAAACACACACAAAAGTCCCTTCCCCCACGCTCAAACTTGATATATCCATGAAAAAATACTAAAAGTGTAGGTAGGTAAGGAAATATCAGCTTGTAATGTGGCTTAAACATATAAGTAAATTCATGGGTTCTATGGGATAATGAAGGATAAATGTAAGGGTGGGTCTTAAGAAATATGTGGCTATCCAAATTAGTTCCTCAATCATTTTAAATGTTTTTTTTCACAATCATAGATTTGACAAGCTTTAATACAATTTCTAGAAGGTGGCATTTCCCAATATCAATCAAAAAATATGCTCAAGATAAAATATGAAATATCTTGTCAAGAATTCCTCTCGGGAATGAGAATATGTTATTGAAAAATCACTCAAGGAATGATTAATAATAACAAATAAATTCATATGAATTTTATAAATTCAAAACAGGAAAAATGGTATGGAAATCTCACTTACATGAATCAATTAATTCCATCAAATCTTGAGTCCTTATTTCAATATTTATACATCACTTTAATCACCCAATTATCTATTTTACTCATTCAATCTCATTAACATTGAAAATTAAAACATGGCATCACTAGAATCCTAAGAAACTCATGTCTGCTAGATATGCCAATTAAAACATAATTCAAGTGTGGGAATTCAATTCCATCTTAAATCACAAAACAAAAACGAATGTATTTTCAAAGTTAAACCTTAAAAGTGAACTCCCTTTTTAAATGAAGTTTGGTTTCTTTTGGTTGGGGGTCCCTTCTACCATCATGAACCTACAAAATAGAATTACTCAATTAAGTGAAATTATCATGTAATTAAAGCTAAAAAATATAGGAGGGATTGGGATGCATGTTAAGATACATCTATGAAAAGAAATTGGAATCTAAATTCCTAGAAATAAATTAAAGATAAGCCTTGGTACGATCCCCCAAGTGGGCCCTAAATTATTTTACTTCCTCTAGAGGGAACTGTAATCTATAATCCGATGATAGGTGGATCTTATTGTAAATGAACCACCACATGTTGTTCTTCCCATATTGTAGTTATTTGTTCTTGTTAAAGAGAATTCCATGTATATAGTACACCATATACACCCCCTTCACAATTATGTACCGCTTTCATGGTGGGGGTAGGATAAATTATGGAACTTACTCTTCTTTAGTTTCTACTTGTGCAACATCTTCTTAAAAATATAGTGGTTTCTTTAGATGTGCTGCATGAAAAGAATAACGAAAGGGAGATTCAAAATTTAAATTTGAAATATTAATTTCAAAATATTCTATTTTATGGTAGGCAACTTGTAGATTTGTTTTTCTAGGTATGACCACATTTATCTCTTCATGGGATTCCTCATGCAGATGATCAATGTCCTTAGGGATCTCGATGTGTTCCTTAACATGTGAAATTTATCCTTCTTCATCTTCCTCCAATGTGATACAAGGATTGACCAAATCTGATAATTCAAAATATTAATAAGTGATACTCAAATCAGATTGAATGAAATCAGAAAAGATATAGTACATGAAAGGATCATCTCTCTAAGATTCTTCTGGTTCAATCACTTCTTTAGTGATAAGTGCCACTAGGAGTTGATCTTCACTTGATGGAGGTAGGTAGTCAAGCTCCTCTAGTCTTTCTACAAATTCTACCACTTGGGTGGTTTCTTCATCTTCCAAGGCTAGAGAGAGGAATAAAGGTAGTTTCTCTTCTACTCTCTAAGGAATTAAGAGATCATATTTAATTACAATTCCTACCCATGCACTCTAAAAATTTCTCCAAATTCACATGATATACCTCTTGTAAATTAGTAAAAAATGATCTTTCATCTATATCCTCCAGAAATGGTTGAGGGAGGTTGAATTGATCTTCAATAACATCCTCTTTTACCCCCTCGGGTTCTACATCATCAAAAACCATTGGGGAAATTTCTTCCACAGGTTTCTCAGGATCTTGCTCTGGTTCAGGCTTAGGTTGCTCAATTTTTGATCGAACATTGTCAAACGATATTTGAATTTTTCTCCCTAATTCATCCAGAGTATTTCTAATCCTATCTAACCAAGAATTAAGATCACTATAATCTAATTCTGGTTCTTGATATTTCACCTGTGAGTAATCATCTAGTGAAAAATAATTTGAATTTGAATACATCATGGAATTTTTTTTGTAGATTTTTTTAAAAATAATGAATAATATCTAAAATTTTATAATAGAAAAATTAATGTAAACAACTAATTATCTCCCCAGAAACGGTGCCGGTTTTGATGCATGCCTGTTGTAGGGCATGGAAAAAGCAATTTCTATGTTTTCCTAAGGTAGCACAATTGCTGACTAGAGTCATCTCACTTGAGGATCTTTATTAGTTATTCACATGCTTAATCTATATCAATTAAAATAATTATTGGTTGCTCGTATTTAATATTGTAAGGTAATGAGATTTAAATTAAATAAAGGTTAAAACTACCATGTAGTGAAAAAAATGTAATTAAGGAAGAAAGAACTTGGTCCTAGGGTTGGATAACATTAATTCATTCATTATTTACTTATTGTTTAAATTAAATTTGATAATTAAATTATTAAAACATCATTTATGAATTTATTTCCCTTGATTTATTTAGTTTCTAATTTTTGTATGCATCCAGCACACTAAATCGCACCTCCTCCAATAGTCAAATAGGAAAACACATCAACTGAGAATGTTATCCCAAAAAGACTCAGCTCTACCAGATGTCGTTTCATCCCTTATGGAAACCCCAACTCCATCGTAGAAGGGTTTTCCTAAGATAATGGAGGTAAAATTAATTAATCCAGGAAAATAAATGTATTTGGGAATTGTGTTGTGGTGGATGACTGCCACACCCATGTAATATTCTTGCCTCCACCAAAAAAATAATAATAACATTTTGAATTGAAGAGTAATAATGAAGAACACCGTGAAACCTACCATAGGTCCATGCCTTGGGTTAACCCTTCATATTTTTGGATAATAGTTCACAGTGGATAGAATAAAAATAAAATAGAATAATTATATTAGGATTGGAAGATAAATAGAGATGGAAGAATATGGAAACACTTGAATTAAAAAGATTCATATGCATTACATGGGAAAAGAAAAATAAAATAAAAAAAAATAAAAGAAAATTCCTAAATCTGCATCATGTCCCTAAGACTTCTCTCCAATGGTGGTTTTGAACTCCTCCTTCATCAGGATTGAAATCCTTCTTATATAGTCCAAGGTCTTCCATCCTTTAGTCTTCAAATTTCAGATCTTCAAAATCTTGCTTTAAGATTTCCTACAGATTCTATCCACTGAATGTTTGACCATGGTAGGCCAATGAAATGGCATAATTTTGGAATAGTTTATTCATGAATGATGTTCCAAAATATCATCTACGATTCTACCTAATGTTTCAGATTTATTAGCACTCTTTAGTAATAGATATGTCTAATTAAATTCATGATTTGATTCTGCATGAATGTTTCCTTTTTTATGCCCCTAGAGTTTAGTATCCATGGGTGTATTTAATGAATTAATATATCCATTATCTTCAACAACTAAACACTATAATAAATATTATTTCAAATAAAATTGTAGTAACTTTAATTTGATGTATTTAGACATATTTAGGATTAATTCATTGAGGTGGGGTCCACACTGTCTTCTAGAAAAATTTTCCAACTTGATTGAATTTTTTAGACCCTTGGATGGACGAATTAAATCCTAGTTTAGAAACAAAATATCGGAAAAATAAATACATGAATGAAATAAATAAAATAATCACATCAATTGGATTTATATTTTAAAATATATGCATGAATTACCAAAGTGATTAAAATCTATCAATATTTTCAAATTAAGTAGTTTTCATATTTAAGCTCAAAACACCCTATAAATCCAAAATTAATGTAAATAACAAAAATTGATAAATTTTTAGTGATTAAATCATGGAATTACATATAATAAATGATAAAAATATTATCTCTATCACATCACATGGTGTATTAAAATGATCCTTACAACACACCTAGTTCAACACTCCTGGGTGATATGTTTTGGAAATTCAAAAACTCTTTATGAACCATCATGAAGTATTTGAATAATGATCATGAATAACCTAGGTAAAATGCAAGGTTTTATAGATTGAAGATAATATTTTATGATTTAGACATATTATCCATAATTTTTTAGGACTGGTCACTCTAATCAAAGATGCCTAAAATTCATGTAAACCAATTTTGTTTTACAAAGGGGTTGAATGAAAAAGTTTAGTTGGTAAATGGTATGAACAAATATTTAATTGAAAAATTTGATATTAGTTATATGAATTAATCTACACCATTAAAACTCTTATGTAATTTTAATTTCTATCCTCAATGATTAGATGTTGAATTAGAAGTGAAAACCCCTAATGGTACAATGATTGTTTCTCAATTTTATGATTCCTCTTTGATTGATTTTTGTGGGAATCTGCTTCCTAAAAATATCTTCATTCTCCCTATGGTAGAATTTAATGTGATATTATTCCTGGATTATATTTATATAAATAAATCCCCTATCAATTGTGGAGGAAGGGAAGTAACATTATATATTACAAACCAATCTATGATTGTTTATTAGGGCGAAAAAACATGATCTTCCAATGGAAATAACATCCTTTATATCGGTCTTGATTCCCATTCAAAAATGGTGTTTATCTTAGATGTTTGGGTAGAAATATATATTTATAATATTCCTATTATAATAGAGTTTGTTGATGTATTTTTAGAAGAGTTTTCAAGTCTTTAAAAAACATGTAGTCGAGTTCTCAATAGAACTCATACCTGGAGGTACACATATTTTAATGAATCCCTATAGAATGGACTGAGTGAGTTTGAAAAATTGAAGAAGAAACTCAAGGAGAATATTGAAAAGGGATTTATTCAGACAAGAATTTCACCATGGGGTTCACCTGTTCTTTTTGTTAAGAATAAAGATCAATCAATGTGGATTTGAATTGATTATCGAGAACTGAACAAGATCATAATCAATAACAAGTATCATCTACTCTATATTGATGTTTTTTATAAACTACAAATACCTCAATAATTTTCCCAGATTGACCATCATTTTAGATTTCTTCAATTGATATTCAATAAGGATTATATACCCAAGACAACGTTCCATAAAAGGTATAAACCTTATGAGTATATATTTTTTCAATTTGGACTTAAAAATTACCCCACCATCATTATAGATTTAATGAATAGAGTCTTCAATGATTACCTTGATTAGTTTGTGGTGGTATTTATAGATAATAATATTATCTATTAAATGAGAATGGAAGAGTATAAATATCAATTGATATTTCTATGAAAGACCCTAAGGAAGGATAATTAGTATGAAAAATTTACTAAGTGTGAATTTTGGATACTAAAAGTCTCATTTTTTGGTCATATAATCTGAAGTGAGGTTATATGAGTGGATCTATCAAAGAAAAAGGATATTGAAATTTTTCCTAGACCAATGATAGCGACTGAGATCCATATATTTCTTGGGTTTTCTAGATATAATAGATGATTTATGGACAATTTCTCATTACTATGTAATCAATCACTAAGTTAACTCGGAAGGGAGACAAGTTCCTTTGGATAGATGAATGTGAGGAAAATTTCAAGTAACTTTAGAAAATGATAGTCAGCGCACTTATTATTACATTACCCTTAAATAGACAAGGGTTTGTAATCAACAATGCCACATCAAAGAAGGGATTTTGATGCATTCTCATGTATTTGGACATGGGTATAGGTAATGATTAATGATAATTGAAGGATAATGATAAAAATAACCATAATCATGATTTGGATTGAGTTATGGTAATTTATTTATTAAAAATAAAGAGGCTTTATCTTTGTGAAGGATGGTTTGATATATTTACTGATTATATGTGATTAAATTATATATTCACATTGAAATAGTTGAAAATGTGCTAAAGATTATGATTAGATATGATTAAATATTATGAATTCTCAATACATTACCACCCTAGGAAAGAGAACATGATGGATAATTCTTTGTGTTGAAAGGATAATTTTATCTTACCTATGATGAGGATAATGAAATATCTAATATTTATGGATTTTCAAAGGATGAATCTAGAAATTGAGAAATATTATATTTCTCAAATAAGTGTTCAACTGTCTATCAAAGTGAATATTAAATTGGAGAAAAGGGATGATGTATAGATATATAAAAGGTTTGAATTTTCTTATGTTTAACATTTATTATGATATAATGATAAATTTAAGGAATTGTGTGTGTGTGATTTATCCATTACTAATTTTAAGGAGCTATTGGAGGAAACTCGAAATTATTCATTATCTATTCATCCTGGAAGTAAAAAAGATGTATATAGATTTAAAATGGAATTTTTGGTGGGATTTCATGATGTGATATAATATAAAATATGTATGCCAATTCTTGGTATTCTAGAAATTTAAGGATGAGAGACAAAAGTTCAAGGGGTTGTTACAACAATTACCTATACCAGTGTGGGAATGGGAAAAAATTCCCATTGATTTTTCCGTCGAACACTTGAAAAATCTAAATGGAATAATTATATATGTATTATTTTCAATAACCATAACAATAATCACAATATATCACTATTAGAGAATATTTCTCTTCAGATCAGTTTTCTAGGATATGCGTTAAGGAAGTGGTAAGGTTGAATTTTGTACCACATTCTTTTTTTTGAATTGAGATCTGAGGTTTACTTTGATGTTCTATAAAAGCCTTAAACATACCCAAGATATGAATCCAAGTTCCAATACTACATATCATCCTTATAAATATTGTTTTTCTGATAGAACAATTAAAACCATAGATGATATTATTAAAACTTGTTATATCAATTTTAAAGGTTGGTGGATCAACACCTTCCTCTAATCGAGTTTTCTTAAAACAATATGTTTCACTTGAGCATTCAGAGATCTCCTTCTGAATTCTTCTATGGAAATACATATAGAAATCCAACATTATGAGATAAATTTGGAGAATAAATCTACTGGTACCTAATCTAGCTGAAGAAATGGAACATAAAGTAAGATCCAATCAACAAAAAATCAAGGTAGATAAGAGTTGATAGAAATGTTATGCTGACAATCACTGATGTGATCTGAAGTTTGAAGTCCATGGGAGGGTTTTACTAACTATTTATCCATGGAAGAAGGTTATGAGACTCAAAAATAAATGAAATTTGAGCCCTAGGTATATTCTCCCTTTTGATATTCTTTATCGAGTACAGAAGATTGATTATCACCTAATGCTTCCACTAAACCTCTCCCAAGTTCTCATTGTGTTTCAAGTATCCATCTTGACGATGTACATACCAAAACCGTCACATGTACTAAACTAAGAGGTCATACCACTAGATTATGATTTTTCTTATGAGGAAAAACTAATTAAGATTCTAAATCTTCGAGAGAAAGTTCCATGAAATAGTACCACTCACCTAGTCAATGTTTTGTGAAAAAACCACAAATTTGAAGAAGTTACATGGGAATTGAGTATGTGATGAGGTAGAAGCATCATCATTTTTTCAAAGTGATAAATTTTAAGGATCAAATTAATTTTAATGGGCGTATAATTTAACACCCGAGTTTTTATAAAAAAAATTCAAATAAATTTAATTTCTTCAAAAGCTTACGTTACACACAACACCGAGTTTTTGGCAATCACAATATACTATTAAACATGTCGATCATAACCCAGATGTTAAACTTGGTAGTTTGAATAAATTTTTTTTAAAATGAACTATAAATGTTTTAGATAAAATATTATATTAATAAATTTGTACTTAATTTTTGGTATACTTTATATTCTTTGAAAATGAATCTTTCTTAAAAAATATTTTTATTTATTTTTATAAACAAATAATAAAATTAATTTTTTTCTCTTTTAGAAAATTTATTTGAAAAATTTAACTTCATTTTTTGAATCAAAATTTATGAATTAGTTCAGGGTGAATTTTTGATATTATCTAAAAAATTAAATTTTTTAACTAATAGTGAAAAATAGTTGTTTTTATTGAAAACTAATTTTTTTTTAAATCATGTATAATTTATATATTTGTTTAAAATATTTTAAAGTAAAATTAGTTCATTTACTTTCTAATTAATATAATTTATGTCTTTAGAATCATTTTTATATTAAATTTGGATATTAAAATTTTCTATTATTATGTAAATTTTATCTTTGGAAAACCGCTTTTTCATTACATCTGTGTATTTAATTTTAAATTAAATTATACTAATTTTTTGAATTTAATTTCGAAAAATAAATTAAATATTTGGAATAAAAATAATTAATATTATATAATATCGTCAAATTAATTTATATTCATAATGTATATCAAAAATATTAAAAATTAATTACCATAGTTAAGCATAAAATGGGTTTACCATGGGGGAAAATTAAAAATATAAGTGTTTATATAACCTAAAAACCTATAAATTTGATATTTTATTCCATATTTAGACATTATATCTTATAATGTTAAATAATGATCCATTTTATCTTTTTGGAATGTTTAAAACTTGGGTACCTCTTTTTCTTTTCAAAAATTCTAAGTGTATTGTTTCTCCCACTTATAAAATGGCCCACCCTCTTCTCTGTAATTCACATTTAAAAATAATCTTTTTCAGACAAGGACTACCCAAATCCATTCCTTAATCCCCTCCAAATATCCTATAGTAATTATTTTTATTAGTAAACCCTCATAAGATGGATTTTGGTCCGAACGTGAGGAGGTTGTTTGAAGAAGATATATCATTCTTAATTGAGTGTTTTTGTTTTGTTTATTATTCCACTTCCTAAAAATATTATTAAGTTATTTTGATATAATAAAATTAGTATATATCATACAATTATATTTTATTATGTTAATGGTATAACCTATATCCATATCCTCTTCCATCAAATGGTAAACAAAACCATTGATCATGTGTACGATGGACTACAACCTCACAAATCAATGTAATTTCTTTTCCACCACCAACTCTAACTGATGGAGATAATTATGGGTTCAATATTTAAATATTATATTTATGAAATATTTATACTCCTTTAATTATAATACCACATCTACCTTCTTACCATCGAATCCTTTTGAAAATGATAACGTCGCTCGTGTGTACGTGTAGACTACTGCCTCCACGATGTGATGTGTCTCGGTTTCCATTTTATTTTGACATGGATAGTAATAAAGATAGATTTAATGAATATATATTATATATATGAAATAATTATTATTTTAATGTTGTTAAATTATTTAACTCTCTTTCATTCCATCCATTAATAAAATAGAAATAATATTCATGTGTATATACGACCTATCGTCTCCCTGAATAGTGTAATTAATTTTCTATCTATAACTTTTAAGGATTACTATAAATACATATATAATGAATATATATGATATTTATATCATGAATAAAATTATGGATATAATGGATCCATGATCAACCTAAAAGGACCCAAAATATCAAATCAAAACATACATGAAAAATGAAGTTGTTGTTACACGAAACATGATTTTACCAAGGAATTGTTAATAAATAGGCAATCAAAGGTCATAATTAAATCATATATTGTATGATATATATTTATTTGGTTCTATAATGGTTTTATAATAGACCAATTTTTATTATAAAGGATGTTTTAACGTGTACCACAAAGATGATACTAGAGGTAATGAAATTTCGTCCTACTTTTATTTCTATGGGACACATGACTTGTACACCACTTGTTTCTTTTGAACTCTGTATATAATATCCGTGAATGTATTTTATGATTCATATAATGAATTTTTTTGATATACATAACCATCTAAGTTTCTTTATTTCATGGTTCTTATGAATCAAAAGTTACTAAGTGTTAAAGGTTTTATATTACAATCCCATTATTTATCGATATTATTTATGATTAAGTTTTTTATAATGAAATTTTATGATATACCTATCAATAAACTCATGAATTTTCTTCTACTATAATTATTTTTAGATAGTAAATTCTTTCATTTCATTTTCCTCTCTTTAATAACCAACGATACCAAAATAATGTTTTTAAGAAAAATCATCTTTATTTCTCTCTTCGATTGAATATTATTTTTCTTAAATGTCTATGTTTTATAAAAATATTTTCAAGAATATTTTTCACAATTATCCAATTAATATTTAAATAAAATTTTACACATGTTTAACTTTTTATAAAATATTTTAAAATGAATATTCTTGTCAATTTCTAAACAAGGCTCTTTATATTTTTTACCAAAAAATGTGAAAGAAATATTTGTTTTAACATGTATGACATGAAAAATATTTCCTGTAATAATTACCAATAAATTATTCAAAAAATACCATATAATTTTACAAGGTTATTTTCCAATAATTGTTTTTCCTTAATATGTGGAAAATTTTATGTTTTTTAATAATTTATTTTAAAATATAAAGGATATTTTCATCAAGAAATGTTCAAAGGGATTTTAAAAATCATTTTATATATAAGATGAATTCCTTATATATTAATTAAGATTTAATGGGGATATTATACAATGATACCATCCTAACTATTTCTCTATATGATTTATTTTTTTAATGAAGAGATGTTTATGAAACACATTTCTTTTCTAAAAGTTATATTATGGTGAAATGTTTATGAAAGCCATTTAATTTATATGGGATATGATATGATGAATATTTTATGATATTTTGATAAAAAATGTATATATTATGTGAAAATTTTGGAACTATATATCTATATAATTCATTGGGTAATGATTAATGTTCTATGATCTCAAAAGGTAAACGATAGGTAATCCCAATCCCAAAATAAGGGGGTAGATATGACGTTATCCCAAACCCAAAATATGGTACATGGGATGTTATACCATTAATGAAACAATAGGTTACACATAAGTTTATCCCATGCTCAAAACAAGAGTGTACAAATGGGTTTATCCCATGCCTAAAATAAGAGGGTTGGCGAGAGGTTATTCTGAGCTCAAAATAGTGTACACATGAGGTTATCTCAATCCCAAAGTAGGTACATGGGTGGTTAGTCTAGGACTAACATTTTATGAATGTCTTTGTGGGTATCCATGACATAATATTTTATATGATTATGTGTATTCCAAAAATATATATCATATTAAAATTTTATGTTTTTATGGCTCATGTTATTTGATTCCATTTTGATTCATGTCGTATGAAATTATTATATTTTTTCCATAACTCAATTTTATGATCTATGATAAGTACTGGTATGGTTTTTAAAATTTTATTCTCATGTTATCACACCCTTATGATCATGTTATGTTGATATATACTATGTTTACCCGTATTAAGCATATGAGATCACCCTTTCGTATGTTTCTTTTCCCTATGTTATGAAGAAAGGTATTATGTATAGTATGTCTAATAAGGGGGATGGTTATAAATAAAATAATGGAATATTATATATTTTAATTATGAAATAATTGTCTATGTATCTATGTTTCAAAAGAATATACACCTTTATGGTCCTCATGAATTTTTTTGTAAGATGAAATGAATATTAATCTATTAAGATGTAATATCTATGTATGATAATTTTGGTTCATTACATAAACAACCTTATCTTCACTTGGAAAAAATACAAGAATTGATTTTAGGCCTCTTTAATATATCCCTTTGAAATTTTAAGGCCATTTAATGTCTATAATGGGAGATATTTTTAAAATACCAAACAAAAAAATTGACATTGAGTGGATTCAGTTTCCTATACAAGTCAGTTTGGTTGGGCCCCTAGATAGATGAACTAGGATAAGTTATCTTCAGAAAATTTTCATCCCACTATGTTTTGGATTAATGAAGGAAATTTAAATCTAATTATATTGAAATATTTTTCATAATGTGTGAAATAGGGGACATATATTCTTGGTTTTCCATAAAGTTTGCACTATTTTTATTCTACTTCAATTCAGGCCATCAAAATCTCATCCTTTTACAAAAAAAATCTAAACAAGTAAAATTTACCATTTTAACACTAATTTAAAATAACTATTTTATTTAAATTACTATTTTATTGGGTTATAATTTTTTTTTAAATTTTCAATAAAAAAATGTTTAGCATAATGGTATATGGGTGAAATAAAATAGTGAATTGTGGTATGATCAGGTAGGCTTCATAGATGGTATCATATTCAACCTAGGTCACTAGGATATACTCCCTCACAAACATCTTGTATGAACATGATTCATATTTTGTACAGTAGGAATCGATGATCCTCCTAGTGGGTGGCACGCCATCTAGGAAGAAGTTTAATTCTAAGTGAAAATGTAGAAGCTTTGGGGCTGTGTCTTTCTTCAGTGATAATGTCTCGATCCCAGATATAGGTGGATAACCGACCTAAATCTTGACTCTATGATATGGAACATTCCATATAGTTTTTATGAATTTATGTTTACCTCAATCCACCCCCAAAATAGTTATAATGACCCTAAAATATAGAACAAGGACTATCGTTTGGGGATGTGTAGTAAGTACTGGTGGATCTTCACTAGTAATGGAATCACATGACTTACATACTCCAGAACTGTTAACTTGGACAAAATCATGAATGCACTTGGATGGAATCCATTTGGGGAATCGTGGATCAGAATAAGATACCAGCTCAATCACATTGTTAAAAGACCATCCATCCATGTCTGAGGAGAGATGTTGGGGTTAACATCATAACCCCATTCTTTGTATCATCCTTTACCAAATCTATCTAGTACAGGCCTATGATACCCCTTTTCTTCATTAAGGGACATCCTATCAGGTGATCAAATGTCATAAATTTTCCTCACTAAACCATGAATATATTCTACCTGCTCTTGAATCCTACATCTGATTGATAGTGTGGTTCCTTCCCTGTGGTGGTGAGAGCTTCTCCCAGTTGTGTTTCCAGAACATCTAAGATGACCAAGTGGTCAAGAGGGGGGTGGGTGGATTAAACTTTTTATACAAATTTTAATAAATTATCAAAGTTAATATAATAAAGTAGTAGAAAATAAAAAAATACAATATTTTTTTATAGTAGTTCATATATAATTGATCCCATATATGCTCTTTACACTCTCAATTTGAGAGTATGAATCCCACTATAAACTGATATAACTATTGAATGGGAGTGAAAAATCTTTACAACTAAATTTTTCACACCTGGAGTCACAAACCAATATCCTACCATTTTATCACCTAGAGGTGTAACCCAGAAACTTCTTTTTGAAGTGGTGGAAGAACCAACCTTTCCTTCATTCAAACCATGGAATAACCAAAACCCCTACCTTTTATAAGACCAATGTACAACTAGTAATACCTTTTTTTTGGGTAGTATAACTTGACACTAAGGCTCATCTTTTCAATGAAAAATCATAATCCAAAAATCATTCACATAAAAATATAGAGAAATAAGGGTTTACAAAAACAAAACTTAAATAATAAAGATATGAAAATTGAGGATTCTTTTATCACAATTTTATTAGTTGTATAGTGATGAATAATTATGTCCTTCTAAGAATGATCACATCAATAATGATTGAAATTCTTATAGAAAAATGTTCTATATACAACTAACCTCCTTTAATTTTCATGAGTTAAGCTTATGTATCACCTGATACACCAAATTCATCAACATGCACTACTTATATCAAACTATACTTATAAATTTTCTTCAAAAATGATAACTCCAACAATAATAATCTATATATACAATATATTTAATATCACATACATTATATATTTTATTTCTTGAATTAGAATAAATTTATGTGAAACCAATGTACTACTTTAAATTTGTTCATGTTTATGCATTACTGAATTCTTGGAAATTTCATGTGAATTATTTCATAAATTATAACAATAATATTCGCATGTTTGTATTCTCTATATACCCTATAAATACAAAAAAAAGAGGTTAAACTTATATAATAACCCATGTTAGAATAATAATTAATTAGAGTAATAAATACACCACCAATGAAGCCTTAAACATGTGAATATTTCTCATAATGCATGTAAAACAACCATTGATATTACTAGTGATTTTTAATTTACACAATAATTTTCTAATATATATTATATGAAATTAATAATAAATAAATAAAACCATGAGATTTTGAATATACCCATAATGTTCAAATTCATGTAAGTTTCAACCCTTTATCTAAAAATAGTGAAAGGTTCATCTTGTAAGGTTGATATAACCTTTTATGGTTGTTCTTTTAATAGTTTAATATGGTTTTAAGGTACAAAAAAGTCCCTCATAATGTTTGGAAAAGTATTTCATAAGTTTCAATAATATGTTCATAAGGTTCAAACATGCTCATTGTAAGGTTCATACATGAAGACTATAAGGTTCACATAATCTCTTTGTATGGTTCATACAAGTAGACTGAAAGGTTCATCTAGACTTCTTAACTCATACAGAGATGGATTTTCCTCTAAAAGTAGTTCATAAGACCCATTTCAAATGTGAATAATGAAAAGTAAAATCAGACAATTCAATATCAATATATTAATCTATAAGCAATGAAAGATGCAAAAATTTCGTCCCTCATGTTAGAAGGAATAAAATTTCCATATTTTTAATTTATAAAAATATAAATAAATAAATAAAGTTGTTTGTAATTATAAAAATAAATTATTTAAATGATAGTGGTAATGATCCACTCCACAAAGTCTCCTTTTTAATAATTATAAAAGCAAGTATAATTTCAAAAAATTCTTCCCATTTTTGAAACTATCAAAATATTAAAGAATAAACTATTAAAACATCTCTTCCCTTTTTTAAAATTATCTTTTAACTACAAAATATTAAAGAGAAGTCCCCCTATTTTAACAACCCCAACTCCAGTATATTGGAGATGGTGTCATCTTTATTATATTGGTATATATATAAAGTGGTCAAATACCAAAGGATCGATTATTTTATAAGTTTTTGAGAATGTGTTATATATAGGATACCCATTTTATATTAGGAATAAAAAAATAAAACATAATTAATAAAAAAATGTTCTTCATTCTTAGAAAATCATTCAAATATTTTTTCTTCATATTCTTTTGAAAGTTAAAAAAATAATGGTGAGCATAAATTCATAGTTAGGTTTATATACAATGAAACCTATTATGAATCAATAAAGATTAATCAATATGGAAAGGCAAATAACTGAACAAAAATTCCATTTAAATAATATCTTCTCTATCATGATTAGATAAATCTTAATTAATATGAAAAGGTAAATAATTGGAAACACATTCCATTTAATCAACTGATAATGAAATGAATATAAAGATACTATAATTATGAAAACCTGAAGAATAATAATAAAAACTAAATTCACAATGTAGTAAATTTTTAATTATTGGATTTTATGATCTCAGGTATCCTACTATATCTACCATCATGACCATTCATAGGACGGTTTAAAACTATTGGTAGAAACTTGTTTAATTTGGCCAACTGATTTGTCACATGATACCTATAAATACATCGAGTAGATATATAATTATATACCCCACCTATCATTACATGTCCAAAACATTCCTTTTATATAAAATAATATATTTAATTTAGGGATCAGTGTTAATTATCAACAAATATCCATATTGATTAAAATATACGAATATATGAATATTTCTTCAGTTAATCATGTAACATTAAAAGGAAACACCACATATAAAAATGGTATATGGTTTAAGAAATAATCATATACAAGATAAATGTAATATATTTAATAAAAGGATTGGTTTTTATAAAGTATAAATGATAATATTATTTCAATAAGAAGAAAATCAATCCCAAGAGAAAGTGAGTTTATCAAATAGATTCTTACCGCCTTGGTAACATTAAAATTTTAACACCTTGAAATAATATAATTTAATTAAAACATTAACCATCATGATTAAATATGTATTCATGTTAAATAAATCAAATGGGTAGTATATATGCACCAATTTAAATTTAATATGTTTATATTAACAAATTTCTCTTAATGAAATATAAATTGAGAAAAAATCCCTTACCACTTGGTTACTTTCATGTAAAACAAAATTGGTTAAAACAATTCAAGTAAAAATTAATATAACATGAATAATAAATGATTCATTATATTTCATGTAAAATGGTTAGTATATATGCCATAAAAAATAAATTAGGTGCCTAAAATTTCAATACGCCTCAATGAAGAGAAATTGAGACGAAGTCCCTTACATCACACTTTCCTTTAGTTGAAAATAATTTAACCTCCAATATAATATTTTTATTAGTTTTATTAATTTATAAAAGAAAAATATTAATAATTATAAAATCATATATGATCATATTATTACATTTTACCACCCATTTGTTAATAATAGTCAATCATTTTCACTATTTCGGGTGGTAATTGTCTTGCTTTCTCATGCATGTTTTGTCATGAAAGTTCTAATTTTTGTTAATAGGATATATATATACATCATATAAATAATTATATTAATGATATAAATATCATATTTCATCATTAGATAAATTTTTATAAGCATATATTAAATTTTGGAATGGAAAATTAATCTCATCGCTTCATGGAGATGGAAAGTTGTACGTACACAAGAGCGATGATATAGTTCCCCTAAAGAGTGAAAGGGTAAAGAAGTGAATGATATATTAAATTTTTATAATTTATATCATTGTATAGATATCACAAATATTCATTGAATTTATCCTTATTACCTTCTATGTAAAGTGTAAGTGAAAAATGAATAACATTACTTCGTGAGGCAGTAAATTTCTGTACACATGAGCGACATTATCGTATTTTAAAAAGAATAAATAGTAAGAAGGTATATGTGATATTATAATTCCATAAGTATAATTGTATTATAAATTTCATATACATTTTTTAAATCCATCATTAAATCCTACCTTGAAAGGTAGTGTTGAAAAACTTGTTATATTGGTTCACGAGGAGATAGTCTACTATACACATGATCGATGGTTTCATTTCACATTTTGTGGAATAGAAGATGGATATAGTTAATGAAATTAACATAATAAAATAGAATTATTTTTAATATAATGTAGTTATTTTATAATCATTTTTTAATTATATTTTAAGGATGTGCAACAAGAAACAAAATAAAAACGCTCCTTTGATAACGTTACCTCTACTTCAAACAACTTCTTCAAGTTTGCACCAAAATCCTTCTTTGGATATATTTATAATAAAAAAGGATGAATGATGTTATTATGGTAGTAAATAATATTTTTTCATTTATTTTCCAAATAAAATTTCTTTTTAATTTTTAAGAGGGGAGGATAGGGGGTGGCCTTTTAAAATTGGGGGAGAGGACACACAAGGAATTTTTAAAATAAATCAATTTAAACCATTTTTATCCTTTCAAAAGTGTAAAAAATGATTAATTATTAATAAATATAGGCGATAAGGTGAGATTATGTCCATAAAATGGGGTTTGAAAATTTTTTAGTTCATTTTAACCCTTATATTTTTAGTTTAATCCCCTAGTAAATGATTTTTTTCCTTAACCATGATAATTAATTTTTTATGCTTTTATTGTTCATAGTGGTCAAAATTAATTTCAACTTATTAGATAATGTAAATTATTATAATTAAAAATAAAAAATCCATTTTTTCAAATTCGATTCTTTGAAGTGGTATAATCCAATTTAAATTTATACTCACAAATATGATAAAAAAGCAGGTTTCCAAAGAGAAAATTTGTATAAGAATGAAAAGTTATTACATTAAAATTGAACAAAAAATTGATCCCAATGAAATAAATTAGTTAAATTTTAATATAATTGATATAATTTTACTATTAAACAAATTTTAAATATAATTTAACTTTTTAAATATTTAAAAGGAAAAGTAATTTTTTAATAAAAATTAATATTTTTTACTATTCATCGAAAAATAAAACTTTGTAGAAAAATCCCTAAAATTCACAATAATATAATTTTTATGTACTAATTTAAAAAATTAATTTTAGTTTTTAAAATAATATTTATAAATTTGGTGAAAATTAATTTTAAAATAAGTACGTAATATTTGATGAAATAAGTTTTTATAAAAAATACTGTTTTCAGAAAACATTTCTTTTTTATTCCAATTGTTTTTTATTTTAAATTATAATTTATAGAAAAATAATGAATTTATTTATATATGTATAAAATATATAATTTTCAAATTTTAGTTTGTCTAATTCATACCCACTCATTTAATGTCTAGGTTATAACGATTACATTTAAAAAAATAATGTTTTAATAGAGTATTATGTTTTATTTAAACCTAGTGTTGCGTGCATCACAAGCTATCAAAGTGATTGAATTTATTTACATAGAAATAAATAATAAATTCAAGGAGTCTTTCACCTATGATAAATAATAGAAAATTAATAGAAAAATTTCAATCAATTTTAAGGATTGAAATTTTAGCATGCTTAGAACTTAGTTAAGATAGATTTTACAAAATTTAGCTATAGATTTCAAGAAAAAATATTAAATATCCTGCTATATTTAAGAACTAAAAATATAGATACCAACTAAATTAATGTGGAAAATAATAAAAATAGAAGGTCCCCCTTAATATAAGATATCATCCTTTCTTGAAATATCAACATCTTCAAAAGAGTGTGTGTAGAATTTAAAATATTGTTTGATAAAAAAACATAAAATCCTCTTGAAAAAATGATTTTAAAGTTAAAAGGATCTATGAAAATATGTCAGTATATACAATTCATTATAATATACTTTTCATTAAATTAAATATTAAACCAAAATGATTAAACTTTCCATTAAACTATATAATTTAATAGATGTATCTTTATCACTGTTGAAAAATGAAAATAGATTTTAAAAAATTTCATTAAAAAAATAAAAATCCACAAAGATTAAAAAATATTACTGACCAAATATTTCATCTTGTTATAATAATAATTAATTAAAAAATAATAGAGTTAAAATGAAGTGATATTCTAAAAGTGAAATGATTTGATCCTTTAAGAAATACATGTTGGTCATAACTAGTTTCTTCAAACAGATTCATTTTAAAATTTCCCTTTAAATTTCCAACATGAAAATATCCTATTTAATTATTCAAAACTTAGTTATTTCCTAATATTTAATAAAGATATCAACTAGTTGATCATTAGTTGGAACATATTCTAAACAAATTTCACTATTTTGAAATTGATCTGAAATAAAATGGTATCTAACCTCAATATGTTAAATTATTGAATGTTGTAAAGGGTTATAGATATAAAAATAACATGAGTTATATCAAAAAATAAAAAACATATCAAAATAAATATCAAAATCAAATAAAATTTTCTTAATCCAAAAATATTGAGGTCAAAACTTGTCGCAGTAATGTATTCTAATTTTCTAGTAGACAAAGAAACTAAAAGTTGTTTCTTATAAATCCAAGAAACTAATATTTTTCTATATAGTTAAAAATTCTACTTCTTCTTTTCTATATATTTTCCATCCACCAAAATTGGAATCCGAATATTTTTTCAAATAATAAATAATGTTTCGAGGATAAATATACCATGATTCCCAAAACCTTTAACATATTTGATGATATTTTTGACAACATTAACATTAATTTCCATTGGTTAATCTTGAAATACTTTATATAGGGATACACTAACATTAAATCAGATCAAGAATAAGTTAAATACAATAAAATACCAATTATACCTCTAAACAAATTATTAACTATATATTTTCATGATTTTATTAGAATCTAGTTTAATTGAAGTAAATATATGGGTATTTGAACTTTTTATTGAGTCAAGTCCAAATATTTTTACTAACCCTTTTGGATAGGTATAATAATTAAGAAATTAAATCAGATCAAGAATAAGTTAAATACAATAAAATACCAATTATACCTCTAAACAAATTATTGACTATATACTTTAACGATTTTTTAGAATCTAGTTTACATGAAGTAAATATATGGGTATTTGAACTTTTTATTGGGTTAAGTCCAAATATTTTTACTATCCCTTTTTGATAGGTATACTAATTAAGAAAAAACCCATTATTTCTTTGAAAATTTTAATGTCTATGTAAAAAATTTAACTCTCCCATGAGAATCATATAAAACTAACTTTTTATCAATTATAAAAATTATTTGTAATAATTTCACTTGAAAAAAATAACATCCATATAAATTTGAATAATCAAAATTTATTTAGAAATATTCTTTACAAATAAATTTGGATCAGCCTTTCCTTTTATATAACAATTTTTCAAATCATAATTAGATAATATTTCATATTAACATGTTAGATATTATTTAAGTACATAAAGAGATTTATAAAGCTTTAAAACATGATTAAGATGATTTTTACTTTAAAACCCATGGGGTTGTCTTATTTATGCCTTCTTATAAATAAATCCATTTAGAAAGAAAATTTTAAAATCCATTTGAAATAATTCAAATCCATTAAAATAAGCATAAGATAATAAAAATATTATAGATTATAACCTAGAAAATAAGAAAAATTATTAGTCATAATGTATTCATTCTTCTTTCCAATATTCTTTGTCTAATAATCTAGCCTTATTCATCAAAATATTTCAATATTTCTCAAGATTATTTCTAAAAATTCATTTAGTATCAATTACTTGGGAATATTTAGGTGGTTCAACTAGATCCTAGTATTTATTTCTAGAAAATTAGTTTAACTCTTATTACATAAAAAATATCTAGTCATATCCAGATAAATCCTCATCAATATTTTTAGGAACCAGAAAAAAATTTAAAGAAGAATGAGTAAAAAAATTATTAATGAATTTATGGTTTAAATACTTACATAAAAATTTGATATCAATTTATCAAAATGGTGATCTCTAGGTAATTTCAATGTTCTTTCATGAGGTTGAATCTAACCCTCAACATGTGCATTTTAATTTTAATGTTCTTTCTCTCTAAAATTAATATATCTAAATTCTAATTCAATCTAGTCTAAATAATTATTCATATATTTCAAAGTATTTTCATCAAGTTTTACATTAAATAACTCTTAAACTACCATAGTTAAACTATATAAAATTTTCTAGAATTTTAATAATTTAAAAATACCCCTTAATAATATTTTTAATCAAATTTATCTAAGTAATATTAAATGTTAATAATATATACTTTTAGCTGAATTCTCTAAAATATCCATTTTTTTCTTTCTTAAGATTATAAATTGTATTCTTTAAAATTGGGTTTAAAATAATTTTAATATAAATTTATAATGATTAATTTTTACATTCTTCCAAAAAAATATTTAATTTTTAAACTCATTTATCATAGTTATTTCCATTTCATTTAAAGTTATTTTTTCCACTCACAACACCATTTTTTTTGGTATCTTAGGGGTTGAAAAATTTTAAGAATTGAAATTTTATTCATAGATTTTTTAAAACTATAGCTTTAATAACCCTACACCCCTACCAATTGTAATTGATAATATTAAGTAAACTTTTTAATTTTAAACTAATTTGCAATAAGAAGAAATTTTTTAAACAGTTTTAGATTTATGAGTTAGAATATAAACCCATGAATATCTTTTAAAATCATGAACAAATAAGAAGATAAACCTTTTTCCACCAAGAATAAAAGTATTTATAGGACCAAATAAATCAATATGAATTAGTTAAAGTGGAATTATGGTTTTCAATTTCTAAATAGATCTAAAATACACTTTATGATGTTTACCTTTTATGAAAGATCCTCAAATGTAGGTACTGTCTAATTTCAGTTCAGGCAGTTGTATAATTTTCTAGTTTTTGGATAGATTATACATAATATTGATATTTAAATGGATGATCCTCCTATTCCATATAACATTGTCTAACTATAAGGCATTTAATCATGATAAATTTTTCATAGTTAGCTCAAAAAAATTATAGAATATATATTGTCTTTTCAGTTTTCCTAAAAATCAGCATTAAAAACTATGCACTTATTATTTTTAGATTTTAAACCCATTACATCATCACATAATTTATATATACTAAATAAAGTATTTTTAATCCTTAAAATTATATTTTTTTAAATTATATAATATTTTTAAATTCTTATTTCTCCAAAACCTTTAACAATACCCTTTTAATTATCATATAACAAAACATTTTCTCCTTCACTTTTTTAAATGATAGAAAATTGTTACGGCCACCTATCATGGGTCTAGAACACCCACTATCCATGTACCATGTTTTTTTTAACTTTTGAGGCACATATACTACAAATATATATTTGATAAAATTTTGATACACCGGAGAACTTGGTCCAATCATTTTAGAATATGAATTCTTAATAACCCAAACTGATTTCACGTAATTACTTATAGGTACTCTTGGTGATAAGTATTTAGAAATAAAGGATTTAGTGTGTCCAAAATATTATTGAAATTTTAAATAACACTCATTCACATAATATCATTTTATCATACATTTAAAATAAATATTTTTGGATAAATTTCCTTTTTGATATTTTTAAAAAATGTCCTGTATAATTTATGTAATTGATTATCATAACCAAAAATAGGCTTATATTTTTTTATCATTATTATAATTTTTTCATAACTTTACCTTGAATAAATATAGGCAGATTTATCTTTAAACATTAAAATTAATTTTTGAGTTTCTAAATTTCATCTATAAAAGGATTAAATTTTATTTCTTGATGCTCTTAATTTTTATAAAGATAATCCTTGAGTTGATGGTTTTCCTTTTGAGATACCTATAAACCAGTAATGATTTTATTATTAGAAGTATATGCTTAATTTATCAATTTTCATTTTCTTCAAGACTTCTATTATTTTCCTAAACAAGTTTCTTATATGTATTCTGGAGTTATTTATATAGATATAAACTATTATAAATATCATTTTGTAACCTTTCAGTATCATCATATAATTACTCAATCAAATATTCTTCAAAATTATATTTAGAAAAGTCAAAATTAGATTCACTCTTCTAATTTAAAGATGAAATTAAACATAGATTTAATAATTCCTCTTCATAACCATGTTCTTCACTAAAATATAAGTCTTTAGTAAAACTCCATCAATTTTCAATAGCTTACTTATTATTTTTTATAATATTCTTATTCTTTTATTTTAACTTCAAAAATCCATGTTTAACTTTCCCTTTCCTCTTATGTTCATAGTAGTTTACTTACATAACTTTATTATAAATAGCATTACCTTTTTATTTTTCTATATAATTATATCTAGAATAATATCTTATGTTACTTATATAATATCCCTTATTTATTTTGTAAAATACTTTTGAAATATGATCCACTTCATTACTTTCAATTCCCTATAAATTAGAATCTAGGGAGTAAGTAGTAACATTCATTTTTGATTTTGAATCCAACCCTTTTTACCAGATTATTATTTATCAATTTTTTCAATTCTAACTCATTTTTAAATAATGAATTAATAATCTCATTAAGTGGATAATATTTAAAAAATTTACTCTCATCTATTTCTATCTTCTTGGAATTCTATTTTTTGTATATCTTATAAAACTATTTCAACAAGAAAAACATTATCGAGAGCTTATCCTAAAGAATTTATGCCATTTAAAATTCAATTAAATTTATGAAAAAATTGATTTTTATTTTCACTTTAAATAATTTTTAAAATATTTATATTCTACTCTTACCATACCAATTTTAGGTTTAATCAATTTATCAGAACCATAATGAGTTGTTTGCAATATTATCCACATATTATGTCCAGTTTTACGTGCTGAAATGTGATTAAATTCATCTCACTTAATATCACAATAAATTAGTTTCATTATTTTATAATTGTGTATATATTTCAAATCATCAACACCCATATAAGTATTATGATAGGCCTAGAGGAGATTGTAAGTGTAATGAACATACCTATGTAGACCTAATACATCACACAGGTCAAACCACTATAATATCTAAGGAATGTTCTCAATCACCCTAGTCTAGAAACTAGTTCTAGGGCATCACAATTGACTATGTGGGAATAATTTCACCATTAAGAAAGAGGGAACAAACAACAGTGTCCACCTATGAACCCAACATGAGGTGTCCAAACATTGGATAACCATGACAAGAAAATATGTAGTTCCAAAAATAAAATCATAAAAACATAGAATAACAATAAAGAAGAATCCAAATATTTTAATAAAATTTTCCCCAAACCATAAAAACATGTTGAACAAGGATTTTTCATTCCAAATCATGGAAGTAAAAGAAAAAGTGTAGAGGGTTGAAGTGTCTGATAAACCATTATCATCATCATCTCATTTTTTTTATTCAAGGAAAAAAAGGGTACAAGAACGACACAACAATAAACTATAATCCAACAAACTATATCACTCACTTCCCAAGGGAGAGTGGTAGTAATAAAACTTGTAATTCAAGACCTAGAAAGTTTCAGAATATAGGGAGACTATATACCCACCGAAGTGAGTATGTAGGGTATGATGAAACACCCAATAGGATACCCCAATTAGTCCAATTAATTTCTTTTATTAAAGAAACCAAAAATTTTAGTTTTAAATTAAGTGATATAAAAGTATGTTTTCATTTCCTTTACATGATATAGAAATAAATAATCACCTCACATACCTACTTAGAACATAAAATTTATAAAATATGCCTTAAATACATCTTACATAGGTATTATGATTTTAAAAAACAACCACGCTCCCTTTAAAACATATAACCTTTGAAAAACCCAATTTAAACATTACTATCTCATTTAAAACATCACCTTTGAAAAAAACCATTAACAAGTTTTAAAAGAAACTGTAAAGACATTTAACTAAAATCCAGCACTTAAAAATGACTACCCCTTTCTTCTTTAAAAAATGTTACACACACTCCCTAAATATTAGTATAGTGCAATGGGAAACCATAATATAATTTAAATCCATCAAAATTGAAAAATGAATCCTAATATTGGTATATAGAAATACTAGCCAACATCAATTACAAACCACAAAATAGTTAAATACATCAAAAGTAAGCTCAATCCAAGAAATAAAAAACCCACATGAGAGTAAATTGTAAAGAATAATAAAAGTTGGTAAATATTAAGAGGCAATACTATAGGGACTAATGGGACCATAATCAATGTGAATAGGAAGATACAACTTCTAGTAGGTTAAAAATCCTATAAATTCATCCCTTGATTTCCCACTTAGTAGCCTATTATTCTTCCTTCAATATCTAAAATAGGTGGGCAACTAAATAATTGTATTCCAATCACACAAAAATAATATGGTTTGAGGAAATATAACTCAATATCAAGCTTCATCCCACCTCCAACACCCATTTAAAAAGAGATCCAACCCATAAGCGTAATCAAAATAATGAATAACAATTAATTTAACCATAAATACACATAAGAAGCAATACTAGATGAAAACATTGATAAACCAGGGTGTAACCAACCATAGACCGAATAACATTTCAGAAGGTGAAAACAAGGACTTCACTTTACAATTACTAATCTTAATTTGGAAATCTGCTTTCTAAAAACATTTAAAACCCAAGATATCCTTAGGAAATGAATAAATGATATTAAGGAACCACCACCCATAAATAATCAAAGTCCTCACACAATCAATTCAATAAAAAGGATACATACATACCTATTTAATAACATGAAAATGATTAAAACCATGAAATAACAACAAAACCCTTTTGAATAAATTGATTCCTTTAAGGAAAACCAAAACTCTCATTTTATCAAGAACAAAGAATAATTTAAAACCCATTTATATTACATATTAAATTGAACAATAAAATTCACCAATTATGTTCGAGGAAAACTAAATGGAATCATGAAAAGAATTTGACAACACAAATGTAGATAACATATATATCATTGTTTTAGTTCAAAAAATAGTTTTAAACACAAAGAATCCATGTAACCTAAAATAAAAATAAATGAAATGGAGTCACCAACCTCAATTAACATTTTTTTCACCTTTTAAAAAAACCATTGGATTTGGTCTTAATATAAGTCTTACAAACCATGTAAACCAAAAACATTGATTTAGAATAATCCTAGACACGGAAATATTACAATATAGCCACTCAGTATTGAAAGAAATGTATAAATAGGGAGAAACTAGGAAAAAAATTAATGATATGATCTTACCTTTCAATACATGTTAAGATCCACCCAAAATCACCCTAGAACCACTATGGATGGTCTTAGAGGACGAATATGGATTGGGAAAAAACTCAATCATGCCCTTAGAATAAGGGATGAGTTTGGGGGAAACCATAATTATAAATAAGGGGGAAAAATTAAACCTGACCAATTTTTTGGGTTTACTCACACAATTTGATAAAGCATGTGGAAACCATGAAATCACCACTTTCAAAAACTATTTAGGACACAAAGTTTCTGCTGTATGATTTTCCAAATGTTGTGCTTAACCAAGAGGCCCTAGGAAAGTTCCATAATAATCAAATTTTCTCCCTGGAAACCAACAAAATCAAGAAAATAAACCATAATATAAATAACTACACATAAGTGACATTTGGGGGTGTCAAAATTCTATACACCATTACTTTTTCTTCCAACAGAAACTGTTCGAAAAATTGGTACAAAGGAAACATCATTTCAAATTACACATTTAACAAGGCTTGGATAACTACCAAAATTCCAAAACCTGAAACCAATAGCATGGGGTGTGAAAAACCCATTCCTCATAAGAACCATTCCACTTTAACTTGAAGGTCACCCATCCACAATCCACTATGAATCCAAAAGAGAAGACTCTCTTCTGAAAGAAAACAGAGGTGGAAGACAAGAAAATATGTTGGGATGGCCATTACTCTAATCTAATTTAAATTATGTAACTCCAATATATATACATATCATAACCCAAAAGTGCTTCCCGATTTTCGAGTTAGACCAAAGGACAAAACATAACTAACACCTCTAAAATAGTTGAGGTCATAAGAGCTAGAAACAATAGCACACCCCAAAATATAAGTATCCTAGAAGATAACCAAATAAGAATAATGAACACACACGGAGACCTACCATAGGTCTCCCCACCATTTAGAATTTATCTAAAATAGTGAAACAACTGATTGAAATACTCAAAATAATGAACATTTCCAAATATATATCTTCTTATATAATTACCTAAAAGGTCCCAAAACCATATCACCCATATAACTAATTCCATAAAAATAATAGAAAGACCAAAATCATAAACATGACTCAACCTAGAATGAAATTGTTCTGAAATTATTCCATGAAACTAAACAGAGGTTTACTTTTGTCCAAACCCAAAAAATAGCTAAAAATGGTGGTTTTAAAAAAAATTAAAAACCTAGTTGCTCTCATGGCCTAGCTAATAACCAACAACTTATCCCTAGAACCCAAATCCCCACAAAATGCACCACCATGTTATCCATCAAGAAATCCTCATCCAATAGTCCCCACGACCCATAACATCCAACAAGAATCATAAATCAATAAGGAATTGAAATTCTAAAATTCATTAACACATATATAAGAACACTTTATACTATTATAGGTAAAAAATATGTGGTATACACAAGATATTGAATAAGTACCAAAAAATAAGAAAACTCCCCAAAACCGAGGATTAGATTCCATCACTCCCATGTAAGAAGCACCCAAGAATACTATTTGGATCAAAACTATGTTTAATACTTATTATTCTCACATATTTTAAACTTAAAAAAAACTCTAAATGAGAACAAGAAAACCACATATTTGACCAGTCCTCATAGCTACCAAATGAGAGGGATTAATATGTCCAAACATACTCTATTAAAAAATAGTAATTGATTTCACTTTACTGAATTTTGTTCAATAATTTGAGAAGGTATTTTCCCATCATCATCACATTCTTGATCCCACTCTTCAGTTTTCATACTACCCTTACCAACACAATTTGTGGTCAAAGCACAACTTGTATTCAGTTTCCCTAACATTTCATCCACAATTATGATGGAATTTTACATCACTTCTAAAAATATTGTCAAGTGAGACTAAAAAACCACTGAACTAAGATATATAAAAATGACTATTGAAAATAACCATGAATTATTTAAATCATCAATGTCAAACTCTATAGATAAAGGAACCAATCATGTGAAATGTTCAGAATAGTCCTTCACTAACTGATCACCCTAAGAAACACCAAAAAACTCTAATACCTTCTGAATTGTAACTTACTCGGGATAAAAACACTATCTAAAGGTGTATTTCAAATATCCCTAAGGAAAAACTTAAAACAATTTGTCATGGATAATTAAATTCCACCAATCCAACCCCAAACATTTAAATAATGGAGTAGTGCACCTTACCCTATAGGTTTCTAGAATTTATATTAACTTAATGTTCTCTTAAACCTTAACTATAAAATCCACTACCTCCAAGTATCATTTATCACCACCCAATATTAGTGGATATTTATTTATAAACTCTCACACATGATCCAAAATCTAAGAAGAACCTAGCCCTGCTACCCCATCGAAGGTATGAGCAGTATTAAAAACTAGAAGAACGATTCTTGGATCACTAGAATGACTACCTATGACATTTCCTTCTTGACTTTTCAATTACATTATAAGGTTTATATTCTAAAATATCACCAAATCACCACATTAGTTCATAAAAAAAATTATTTTAACAATGAGAAACACCACCAAAACAAGGAATTTAACTATTATAAAATCCCACCATACTTTACATCATATATTTTAACTAAAATCATAATAAAATTCCTTCCAAAAAATTTATACAACCAAATAACATTTCTTCCACTTAAACCATTTATGGTAAAGTTCAAAAATATTAATAAATGAACCAAAAAAAACACAAAACATGGTTTTTAGAATAAGATCAAATACCAAAAGAATAAAATATTTCTTTAAAGTTTAACCAAAAAATATTTATGATCCATAAAATTTCACTTAATTACTCAAAAAAATAATCATCAAACACAACAGAAATTAAAATCCCAAAAGGAGTGAAAGAAACAAAAATTTTAAACTTTCTCCACTACACATGATTTGCCTCCATGGGTTTTCAGACTGTGCTCCAACTACATGATTTCCATTCTAAGTGACCAAAAATGGTTTTTTGTGGTTTGATCATGGTTTGAGATAACATGCACTGTAACCGTTCACATCATAGATTTTATCTAAACCCTAAAATAAGGAATTTATTGAATAAACTCTTAGGGTCTCCCTAAAACTCAAAGTAGTAGAAAATAATATCAAAATTTTTCAAGATTAAACAACCCTAAATATAAATTCAAAATAGAACTCGTGACTACCCATGGTAACTTAAGGTTTAATATATGGGAGGAATGTCCATAAACTCCTCTTTATCCACCTATTGAGATTTGGTGATCCTATCTCTAATCTAACCTTAACCCCCAAATAAAAATAGGTCTATAATACCATTTTTTAATGAACCAACCTATGTAGACTCAACATGTCACCCATGTTATACTCTATAAGGCTCGAGGTGTATTCTCCATCACATAGGGAAAGAAAACAGTTCTAGATAATTAAATGTGACAAAGTGGAAACATTTTCTCCATCAAGAAAAAAATGATAAAAAATGGCGTCTATCTAGGAACCTTACAGGAGGTTTCATGGAAATAAATATCCCCTCCAAGAAAATATGAAGTTCCTAAAATAACAACATCCAAACATGGAATAAAAGTAATGAAGAACCCAAAGCTTTTACTAATTTTTTTCAAACCATAAAACCATTTTAAATAAATATTTTTCATTCCAATGAAATATAACAAAATAAATATTGGTGAAGTTGATAATACATCCCATGACCTAAGAATGTCCAAAAATTTTGGAAGACAAATCATAACATAACTATGTGGCTCTCAAGTCCCACCAAAATTTAATATCACCTAGTTCTTAAGGTATAGTAGTACAAATCCAACTTGTAATCCAAAACATTGAATCCTATATATGATACGAAGACAATATACCAACTAACATGAGTATATAAGGTGTGATCTAATGCCCAGTTGGATATCATCAAGAGTCTAGTTCATTCCTTCTATAACAAAAACCAAGAATTCTAGTTTTAAATTAAGTGATAAAAAATTATATTTTAAATTCCTTTACATGATATGGAAATAAATAAACAACACCTCATGTCCTTCCATAGAATATACAACTTATAAATTATTCCTCAAATATTTTTTACCAAATTATTTTAATTTAATAACAACCCCCTTTGATACTTCTCTCCTTTGAAGTAACCAAGTTAAAACATCCCTTATTATTTAAAACATCACCTTAAAAAATCTTTCACAATGTTTTAAAACAACTTCAAAGACATTTCAATAATGTTTACAACATAAAAAACAATACCTTTCTCTTCTAAAAAAACAGACACGCTACCCAAATATGACTAAAGAGTAAGTAGAAACCAAAATAGAATGTATATCCATGGAAATACATTAATGACTGATAATAATGGTATGGAGAAAAACTAGTCAAGGATTAACCAGAAAAGAGTTCAATACATAAAAAAATATCAATCCAAGAAATGATAAACTCACATTCTAATAAAAAATAAATAAACATAACATGTGATAAATATCATAAATAAAAATTATAGGTACTAATGATACAATACTCAATATGAATATGTGGAGCCAACATCCAGTGTGTTAATGGTTCTACAACTCATCACATAAATCACTCTTAAATTTCATCACTAGTTTTCATCACCTATCTAGTTCATGTAATTCAACTAGGGGACCCTAGAATGTTAATAACATTTAACTAACAAGACATCCATCCCTATATTTCCACTCAGTGGCCTAGGGTTCATCATTGAATAGTGGAAATAGGTAGGCCACTAAACAATTATACATTAATCACATTACAATCACATGTACCAAGGGAAAACCCCCCAATATCAATATCCATCCTACCTCCAACACCCATTTAACAAGTACCCCAAACTGTAAGCTCAAACATATGAATTAATAACAATTTATTTAACCATTAATACACATAAGAAGAAACACTATGTAACAATGGAGCTAAACAAGGGTGTAACCAACCTCTAACTAAAAAAAATTCACAGGGTTTCAACTAATAATTCACTTTATAATTAGTAATCATACTTTGAAAATACTTTTTTAAATCCATTTGGAAACCAATAAATACCTAAAAATGCATAAATTTTAATTCAATTTCACACATAAATAATCAAATGAATCACTCAATCAATTCAATAAAAAGGACACATAAATTTTTAATAACATGAAAATCATTTAAACCAAAAATAATTCCAAAATAATTTTTAACAAATCGATTCCATTAAAAAACGACATTGTAATTTTATCAAGAACCAAAAATTCATAAAACGCCATTTAGAATAAAAATTCCATTGACCTATAAAATTCACCCATTATGAAAAGGGAAAACCAAATAAAAACATGTAAAAATTTAAAACAAACCTATACATAAAAATCAGCAAACAAGGACACCAGGGCTATAGATAAAGGGTGAAATATAAAGAAAAAAATAAAATGAGGAAGGTTAGACTCTTACCATTCAATTTGGGTAAAGATTGACCAAGAAATAACCCTAGAACCACTATATAAGTGGCCAGAAGAGTAGGAAGGGGACTTAAGAGGTGCCTCTGTCGTTCCCTTTGAATGAGGGGGGAGTTTGGGGGAAATCCTAATTAAAAAAGGGTAAAAATAAAAAAATAACTAAACTTGATAAAGTCCCACAGTTTACTTTCACAGTTTTCAAATCCCTGTGGTAACCATGAGATCAGAACTATTAAAAATTACAAAAGTTGTATGGTTTTTATTGAATTGTTTTCCAAACCATGTGCCTAACCATATGACACTGATAAAGTTTCAAGAATCTTAAAAGTTCACCCAAAGACACCCTGAACTCAACAGAATGAACCATAAAATAAATAAATACACATAAGTCACATTTGGGGAAGTCAGAGTAACGTTTTAACAAGAATTATTAATGGTAAATACATAGATATTTATGAAATTATTCTATCTGAACATACCATTATCCATAGTCATTACCATCAAAAAATAGTGGTATTTGTTGTACACAATCATCATTAGAACTTATTCTTCCATCTCAAATTGATATTTTCCATATATGGTTAAGTCTAGGATATAGTTATAAATAAAATATAAATATAATAAAAATCTAATAGTTCCTTCAAGGAACAAGATTTGATACCATTTTTTATCCCAATTAGAAAAATAAAAAAATATCCAGGAGGGGGTGAATTGAAATTTTCATAAAATTTGAATGAATCATCAATATTAATATAATTATTTAGTGTAAAATTAAAATATGAACACATAAAATTTTATTGTAGTTTAAATTATAGTGAACTTATATATACTCTTAAAAATTTCAACATGAAATTATGATACCCACTATTAATTAACCCAACAATTGAAGGGGAGTCATAAAACTTTATGACTAAATTTCTCAAACATGGAGTCAAATCCCAATATCCTACATTTATCTCACCTAGAGGCACAACCTATATCCTTTCTTTTCAAATGGTGGAAGAACCAACCTTTCCATTATTTTGACTAAGTCACAATCAAACCCCCAACCTTTTACCAGATTAATACATAACTAGATGTACCTTTTGTTTGGGGTTGTACAACCCTGCACTAAGTTATTTATTTTGAATGTAAAATTATAAACCAAAAATCAGGCACACATGAAATATATATAAATATAGTAAAACAAAATCTTTACATAAACAAAAATATATATGAATATCAAGGAATCTTGGATCTTGCTTTGAGAAGTAGTAGAGTGATGAATGATGAAGCACATACATGAATAATCATAGAAGTAGTTATCAAAAAGTGTACATGAAATTTTTGACGTATAGAAACACTCCTCTATTTTTCATGATGTACAAATCTTGTATCTCATGAAACTTAAAATGCATCAACATACTTTTGTTCTATAAAAATCTACTTTTATATTTTCTTCACACATGATAAATAAATAAATTATAAGATATATATACAGAAAAATGAATATTCTATCCATTTTTTTATTTTCTTCCTCAAATTAATAGGTTTCCATGTGAAACCAACAAACTAAATAAGAGTTTTTCATGTTCATTATTATCTTATTTCCAAGATAATTCAAGTGTATTCTTCCATAAATTATAACAATAATATTCACCTAGATTCATTTTATTAATAATCTATAAATAAAAAATAAATAAGAAAAAACCTATAAAAACTCATGTTATACTAATAATTAATTAGTGTAATAAATACTCCACTAATAAAGCCTTAAAAATGTGAATATTTCCTATAATTCAGGTGAAAAAATTTTGATATTCCAAGATATTTTTGAATTTAAAAACTAAAGTTCCAAAATATGTCATATGAAATGAATAAAAATAAATTAATAAAACTATTAGATTTTGAATATACATGTAAGGTTGAAATTAATGTATGGTTGAAACCTTAGTCTAAAAATATTGAAAAGTTAAAGTTGAGAAAACCTCACACGATTATTCTTCAAAAAGTTCAATATTCTTGTAAGGTACAAGAAAGTACCTCATAAGGATTGGAAAAGTACTTTGGAAAATTTAGATACATGGTCGTAATGAATAGACATGTTGACTATAAGGTTCATACAATGAACCATAAGGTTCATACATGTCATCCATATGGTTTAGAAAAGATGACTGTAAGGTTCAATCTAGCTAGTAGTAAATTTCATAAAGACTTACTAACTCATAAAAATATGGGTTTTTCTCCAAAATAAGATCATAATACACAAAAAAAATCATGAAGAACAAAAAATATTATTCAACATTACTATGCTCTTATATAAGTAATTTATTCTTAAAACATTTATTCCCTTATATTGGAAGGAATAAAATGAGAATTGTTTCATTTATAAAAGTACAAAAAACTAAAGTAAGGAATTTTAAATTTTAAAAAGACATGATATAAATGAAGTATCAAGGAGCCACTCAACAAGTTTCACCTAGACTAATGGTTGAATTTTTTGGAGATCTCCCCATACAACCTTCAGGGGGAGAAATTCATTATATATATCCCTATTTATTGGTTCCCTAGATACTTTGTAGACATATCATAGACTAATTCCCATTTTCCATGTTTTAGATGGAACATGTTGGTTTACAGGATCCCGTGGATCACCATTTCTGGGATTAGGTCAGTGTTCTTAATGACATATGCCTATGATGTCCATATAGATTAAAAAATAGATAAAAATTGTGTTGGATTATTGAACTTGACACACATCTAACAAACCCAATATGACAAATCCCAATTGAGATTGAAACTATGGTGACTCCGACCCCAGAAGCTCGGAGTCAGTTCCTGAAACATAGTGTTTAAAGTTTATTCTCATAAAACATAGATAATAAGAAGATTAAACATTTTATTCCATCACATAGGATCATTTCGTTTTAGGTTTTGAAAAACCAGACACATATGATACAATTCTTCCAAAACTTGACAAAGATAGACTTCAAATTGTTTCCATCACATAAGGTTATTCAAACAATGATAAATCTTATAATCCATGTAAAAATAAATTGAAAATTTAGGGTGAGAATAAGAATTCCCAATAAGGGTTTTTAAAACAATTTGAAGAAATTTCTTTTTAAAACATCAACTTTTGGAATAATTACAAAGCATTTTCTTAAGAGGAAAACAACACATATTGAAGCACATCATCATCATTTTTAAAAGGTTACTTGAATACATTATTTGGAAGATCTCTTATATAAGATTTATATTTATTTACTTAAAATTGATGGTAAAACATATATTAGAGTGCGAATACATGTACAAAAATGCATGGAATGCTGCATAATCCATAAATTGATCAAACCAATTTTAACAGGGAAATACAAGGTTGTAATTACAGATTAGCACATAAATTAACACTTCCAAATAATTGTGTGAGTAACAATGTCATGACTCACTTAACACTTAATAAGAAATTCATGGACAAAATCAACTTCAATTTCATCATTTTGATACATTTTCCTTATATAACTGGCCATGTGCGTACTTCATTTATGCCATTTTCATTCATCACTATTATAATAAAAGATTCCTAACCACAGGATATTATAGTAGTAGAATAATCACTTGGTTGGTCATACAATAATACATAATGAGGGAATGTATAATTCTAGATTTTTTCAAGGCCATGCACTAAGAGCATACATAAAACACGACTTAGTACGAGTCAAGGATAACCGCCAAGATTGTTTCATATAGTATCCCAAGGCAAGGCTAACTTCCAAGACCACCACACATAATGTCTCTTGAGAATAAACATTACCCAATGCATTGGATTTGGTCTTAATATAAGTCTTACAAACCATGTAAACCAAAAACATTGATTTAGAATAATCCTAGACACGGAAATATTACAATATAGCCACTCAGGATTGAAAGAAATGTATAAATAGGGAGAAACTAGGAAAAAAATTAATGATATGATCTTACCTTTCAATACATGTTAAGATCCACCCAAAATCACCCTAGAACCACTATGGATGGTCTTAGAGGAGGAATATGGATTGGGAAAAAACTCAATCATGCCCTTAGAATAAGGGATGAGTTTGGGGGAAACCATAATTATAAATAAGGGGGAAAAATTAAACCTGACCAATTTTTTGGGTTTACTCACACAATTTGATAAAGCATGTGGAAACCATGAAATCACCACTTTCAAAAACTATTTAGGACACAAAGTTTCTGCTGTATGATTTTCCAAATGTTGTGCTTAACCAAGAGGCCCTAGGAAAGTTCCATAATAATCAAATTTTCTCCCTGGAAACCAACAAAATCAAGAAAATAAACCATAATATAAATAACTACACATAAGTGACATTTGGGGGTGTCAAAATTCTATACACCATTCCTTTTTCTTCCAACAGAAACTGTTCGAAAAATTGGTACAAAGGAAACATCATGTCAAATTACACATTTAACAAGGCTTGGCTAACTACCAAACTTCCTAAACCTGAAACCAATAGCATGGGATGTGAAAAACCCATTCCTCATAAGAAGCATTCCACTTTAACTCAAATCTCACCCATCCACAATCCACTATGAATCCAAAATAGAAGACTCTCTGCTGAAAGAAAACAGAGGTGGAAGACAAGAAAATATGTTAGTATAGCCATTACTCTAATCTAATTTAAATTTTGTAACTCTAATATATATACATATCATAACCGAAAAGTGCTTCCCGATTTTCGAGTTAGACCAAAGGAAAAAAACATAACTAACACCTCTAAAATAGTTGAGGTCATAAGATCTAGAAACAATAGCACACCCCAAAATATAAGTATCCCAGAAGATAACCAAATAAAAATAATGAAAACACATGGAGACCTACCATAGGTCTCCCCACCATTTAGAATTTATCTAAAATAGTGAAACAATTGATTGAAACACACAAAATAATGAACATCACCAAATATAGAAATTCTTATATAATTACCTAAAAGGTCACCAAACCATATCACCTATATAACTAATTCTATAAAAATAAGAGAAAGACAAAAATCATAAACATGACTCAACCTAGAATGAAATGGTTCTGAACTTATTCCATGAAACTAAATAGAGGTTTACTTGTGTCCAAACCCAAAAAATAGCTAAAAATGTTGGTTTTAAAAAAATTAAAAACCTAGTAGCTCTCATGGCCTAGCTAATAACCAACAACTTATCCCTAGAACCCTTATCCCCATAAAATTCATCCCCATGTTATCCATCAACAAATCCTCATCCCATAGTCTCCATGACCCATAACTTCCAACAAGAATCATAAATCAATAAGAAATTGAAATTCTAAAATTCATTAACACATATATAAGAACACTTTATACTATTATAGGTATAAAATATGGGGTATACACAAGATATTGAATAAGTCCCAAAAAATAAGAAAACTCCCCAAAACCGAGGCTCAGATTCCATTACTCCCATGTAACAAACACCCAAGAATACTATCTAGATCCAAAATGTGTTTAATAATTCTTATTCTCACATATTTTAAACTTAAAAAAACCTCTAAAGGAGACCAAGAAAACCACATATTTGACCGGTCTTCATAGCTACCAGATGAGAGGGATTAATATGTCCAAACTTACTCTACTAAAAAAATAGTAATTGATTTCACTTTACTGAAGTATGTTAAACAAGTTGAGAAGGTATTTTCCCATCATCATCACATTCTTGATCCCAATCTTCAGTTTTCAGACTACCCTTACCAATACAATTTGTGTTCAAAGCACAACTTGTATTCAGTTTCCCTAACATTGCATCCATAGTTATGATGGAATTTTACATCACTTCTACATATATAGTCAAGTGAGACTAAAACACCACTGAACTAAGATATATACAAATGACTATTTAAAATAACCACGAATTATTTAAAACATCAATTTCGAACTCTATTGGGAAAGTAACCAATCTTGGGAAATGTTCAGAACAGTCCTTCACTGACTGATCACCCTAAGAAACACCCAAAAACTCTAACACCTTCTGAATTGTAACTTCCTCAGGATAAAAACAATATCTAAAGGTGTATTTCAAATATCCATAAGGAAAAACTTAAAACAATTGGTCATGGATAGTGAAATTCCACCAATCCAACCCCAACCATTTAAATAAAGGAGTGGTGCACCTTATCCTATAGGTTTCTAGAATTTATATTAACTTAATGTTATCTTAAAACATAACTATAAAATCCACTACCTCCAAGTATCATTTATCACCACCCAATATTAGTGGATATTGATTTATAAACTCTCACACATGATCCAAAATCTAATATAGAACCTATCCCTGCTACCCCATCGAGGGTCTGAGCAGTATTAAAAACTAGAAGAACAATTCTTGGATCACTAGAATGACTACCTATGACATTTCCTTCTTGACTTCTCAATTAATTTATAAGGTTTATATTCTAAAATATCAACAAATCACCACATAGGTTCATAAAAAAATTTATTTTAACAATGAGAAACACCACTAAAACAAGGAATTTAACTATCATAAAATCCCACCATACTTTAAATCATATCATTTAACTAAAAACATAATAAAATTCCTTCCTCAAAATTTAGACAACCAAATAACATTTCTTCCACTTAAACCATTTATGGTAAAGTTAAAAATATTAATAAATGAAACACAAAAAACAAAAAACATGGTTTTTAGAACAAGATCAAATACCAAAAGAATAAAATATTTCTTTAAAGTTTAACCAAAAAATATTTATGATCCATAAAATTTCACTTAATTACTCAAAAAAATAATCATCAAACACAACGGAAATTAAAATCCCTAAAGGAGTGAAAGAAAAAAAAAATTAAACTCTCTCCACTACACATGATTTGTCTCCATGGGTTTTCAGACTATGCTCCAACTACATGAGTTCCATTGTAAGTTACCTAAAATGGTTTTTTGTGGTTTGATCATGGTTTGATATAACATGCACCATAACCGTTCACATCATAGATTTTTTCTAAACCCTAAAATAAGGAATTTATTGAATAAACTCTTAGGGTTTCCCTAAAACTCAAAGTACAAGAAAATAATATCAAAATTTTTCAAGATTAAATAACCCTAAATATAAATTCAAAATAGAACTCGTGACTACCAATGGTAACTTAAGGTTTAATATATGGAAGGATTGGCCATGAAATCCTCTTTATCCACCTATTGAGCTTTGGTGATCCTATCTCTAATCTAACATTAACCCCCCAAATAAAAATAGTTCAATAATTCTATTTTTTTAAAGAACCAACCTATGTAGTCTCAACATGTCACCCATGTTATACTCTATAAGGCTCGAGGTGTATTCTCTATCACATAGGGAAAGAAAACAGTGCTAGGGAATTAAATGTGACAAAGTGGAAACAATTTCTCCATCAAGAAAAAAATGATAAACAATGGGGTATATCTAGGAACCTTACAGGAGGTTTCCAGGAAATAAATATCCCCACCAAGAAAATAAGAAGTTACTAAACTAACAACATCCAAACATGGAATAAAATTAAATAAGAACCCAAATCTTTTACTAGTTTTTTTAAAACCATAAAACAATTTTAAATAAATATTTTTCATTCCAATGAAATATGACAAAATAAATATTGGTGAAGTGGATAATACATCCCATGACCTTAGAATTTACAAATATTTTGGAAGACAAATCATACCATAAATATGTGGCTCTCAAGTCCCACCATAAGTTAACATCACCTAGTTCTTATGGTAGAGTAGTACAAATACAACTTGTAATCCAAAACATTGAAACCTACATATGATATGAAGACTACATACCAACTAACATGAGTATATAAGGTGTGATCTAATGCCTAGTTGGATTTCATCAAGAGTCTAGTTCATTCCTTTTATAACAAAAACCATGAATTCTAGTTTTAAATTAAGTGATAGAAAATTATATTTTCAATTCCTTAACATGATATGGAAATAAATAAACAACACCTCATGTCCTTTAATAGAATATACAACTTATAAATTATTCCTCAAATATTTTTTACCAAATAATTTTCATTTAAGAACCACCCCCTTTGAAACTTCTCTCCTTTGGAGGAACCAAGTTAAAACATCCCTTATTATTTAAAACATCACCTTAAAAAAACCTTTCACAAGGTTTTGAAACAACTTCAAAGACATTTCAATAATGTTTAGAACATAAAAAACAATACCTTTATCTTCTAAAAAACAACACACACGCTACCCAAATATGACTAAAGAGTAATTAGAAACCAAAATAGAATGTATATCCACGGAAATCCATTAATAAATGATAATAATGGTATGGAGAAAAACTAGTCAAGGATTAACCACAAAAGAGTTCAATACATAAAAAAAGTATCAATCTAAGAAATGATAAACTCACATTATAATAAAAAATAAAGAAACATATCATGTGATAAATATCATAAATACACATTATAGGTAATAATGATACAATACTCAATATGAATATGTGGAGCCAAATTATAGGGTGTTAATGGTCCTACAACTCGTCACAAAAAATCACTCTCGAATTTCCTCACTAGTTTTCATCACCTATCTAGTTCATGTAATTAAACTAGGGGACCCTAGAAAGTTAATAAAATTTAACTAACAAGACATCCATACCTCTATTTCCACTTAGTGGCCTAGGGTTCATCATTTAATAGTGTAAATAGGTAGGCCACTAAACAATCATACATTGATAACATTACAATCACATGTACCAAGGGAAAAAACCCAATATCAATATCCATCCTACCTCCAACACCCATTTAACAAGAACCCCAACCTATAATCTCAAACATATAAATTAATAACAATTTATTTAACCATTAATACACATAAAAAGAAACACTATGTAACAATGGAGCTAAACATGGGTGTAACCAACCTCTGACTAAATAGAATTTCAGAGGGTTCCAACTAATAATTCACTTTATAATTAGTAATCATACTTTGAAAATACTTTTTTAAATCCATTTGGAAACCAATAAATACCTAAAAACTACATAAATTTTAATTCAATGTCACACATAAATAATCAAATGCATCACTCAATCAATTCAACAAAAAGGACAAACACATTTTTAATAACATGAAAATCATTTAAACAAAAAATAATTCCAAAATAATTTTTAATAAATCTATTCCATTAAAAAATAACATTGTAATTTTATCAAGAACCAAAAATTCATAAAACACCATTTATAATAAAAATTCCATTGACCTATAAAATTCACCCATTATGTCAAAGGAAAACCAAATAAAAACATGTAAAACCTTTAAAAAAACCTAGACATAAAAATTATCAAACAAGGATACTAGGGCTATAAATAAAGGGTGAAATATAAAGAAAACAATAAAATAAGGAAGGTTAGACTCTTACCATTCAATCTGGGTGAAGATTGACCAAGAAATAACCCTAGAACCGCTATATAAGCGGTCCGGAGAGTAGAAAGGGGACATAGAAGGTGCCTAGATCATTCCCTTTGAATGAAAGAGGAGTTTGGGGGAAATCCTAATTAAAAAAGGGTAAAAATAAAAAAAAACTTGGTAAAGTCCCACAGTTTACTTTCACAGTTTTCAAAACCATGTGGTAACCATGAGATCAGAACTATTAAAAATTACAGAAGTCGTATGGTTTTTATTGAATTGTTTTCCAAACCATGTGCCTAACCATATGACACTGATAAAGTTTCAAGAATCTTAAAAGTTCACCCAAAGGCACTCTGAATTCAACAGAATGAACCATAAAATAAATAAATACACATAAGTCGCATTTGGGGATGTCAGATTAACGTTTGAACAAGAATTATTAATGGTAAATACATAGATATTTATGAAATTATTCTATCTGAATATACCAATATCCATAGTCATTACCATAAAAAATAGTGGTCTTTGTTGTAAACAATCATCATTAGAAATTATTCTTCCATCTCAAATTGTTATTTTCCATATATGGTTAAGTCTAGGATATGGTTATAAATAAAATATGAATATAATAAAAATCTAGTAATTCCTTCAAGGAACAAGATTTGATACTATTTTTTTGTCCCAATTAGAAAGATAAAAAATGTCCAGGAGGGGGTGAATTGAAATTTTCATAAAATTTGAATGAATCATCAATATTAATATAATTATTCAGTGTAAAATTAAAATATGAACACATAAAATTTTATTGTAGTTCAAATAATAGTGATCTTATATATACTCTTAAAAATTTAAACATGAAATTATGATACCCACTATTAATTAACCCAACAATTGAAGGGGATTCATAAAACTTTATGACTAAATTTCTCATACATGGAGTCAAATCCCAATATCCTACTTTTATCTTAACTATAGGCACAACCCATATCCTTTCTTTTGAAATGGTGGAAGAACCAACCTTTCCAATATTTTGACTAAGTCACAATCAAACCCCCAACCTTTTACCATATCAATACATAACTAGATGTACCTTTTTTGGGGTTGCACAACCCTGCACTAAGTTATTTATTTTGAATGTAAAATTATAAGCCAAAAATCAGGAACACATGAAATATATGTAAATATAGTAAAACAAAAAATTTACTCGAACAAAAAATATATGAATATCAAGGAATCTTGGATCTTTCTTTGAGAAGTAGTATAGTGATGAATGATAAAGCACATACATGAATAATCATAGCAGCAGTTATCAAAAAGTGTACATGAAATGGTTTGATGTATAGAAACACTCCTCTATTTTTCATGATGTACAAATCTTGTATCTCATGAAACTTAAAATTAATCAACATACATTGGTTCTATCAAAATCTACTTATATATTTTCTTCACACATGATAAATCAATAAATTATAAGATATATATACAGAAAAATGAATATTCTATCCATTTTTTTATTTTCTTCCTCAAATTAATAGGTTTACATGTCAAACAAACAAACTAAATTAGATTTTTTCATGTTCATGGTTATCTTGTTTCCAAGATACTTCAAGTGTATTCTTCCATAAATTATAACAATAATTTTCACCTGGATTCATTTTATTAATAATATGTAAATAAAAAATAAATAAGAAAAAACCTATAAAAAACTCATGTTATACTAATAATTAATTAGTGTAAAAAATAATCCACTAATAAAGCCTTAAAAATGTGAATATTTCCTATAGTTCAGGTGAAAAAAATTTGATATTCCAAGAAATTTTTGAATTTAAAAACCAAAGTTCCAAAATATATCAGATGAAATGAATAAAAATAAATAAATAAAACTATTAGATTTTGAATATACATGTGAGGTTCAAATTCATGTATGGTTGAAACCTTAGTCTAAAAATATTGAAAGGTTAACGTTGAGACAACCTCACATGGTTATTCTTAAAAAAGTTCAATATTCATGTAAGGTACAAGAAAGTACCTCATAAGGATTGGAAAAGTACTTTGGAAAATTTAGATACATGGTCGTAATGAATAAAAATGTTGAATATAAGGTTAATACAATCAACCATAAGGTTCATAAATGTCATCCATATGGTTTACAAAAGCTGACTGTAAGGTTCAATCTAGCTAATAGTAAAGTTCATAAAGACTTCCTAACTCATAAAAATATGGGTTTTTCTCCAAAATAAGTTCATAATACACATAAAAATCATGTAGAACAAAAAGAAAAATAAAATTATTCAACATTAATATACTCTTATATAAGTAATGTATTCTTAAAACATTTCTTCCCTTATATTGGAAGGAATAAAATGAGAATTTTTTCATTTATAAAAATACAAACAACTAAAGTAAAGAATTTTAAATTTTAAAAATACATGATATAAATGAAGTATCAAGGAGCCACTCAACAAGTTCCACCTAGACTAATGGTTGAATTTTTTGGAGATCTCCCTATACAACCTTCAGGGGGAGAAATTCATTATACATATCCCTATTTATTGGTTCCCTAGATACTTTGTCGACATCCCATAGACTAATTTCCATTTTCCATGCGTTAGATAGAACATGTTGGTTTACAGGCTCCCGTGGATCACCATTTCTGGGATTAGGTCAATGTTATTAAAGACATATCCCTATGATGTCTATAGGGATCAAAAAACAGTTAAAAATTGTGTTGGATTATTAAACTCGACACACATCCAACAAACCCAATATGAAAAATCCCAATTGAGATTGAAACTATGGAGACCCCGACCCCAGAAGCTTGGAGTCGGTGACTGAAACATAGTGTGTAATTTTTTTTCTCATAAAACATATAGAATAAAAAGATTAAACATTTCATCCCATCACATAGGATCATTTCTGTTTAGGTTTTGAAAAACTAGACACATATGATACAATTCTTCCAAAACTTGACAAAGACAGACTTCAAATTGTTTCCATCACATAAGGTTATTCAAAGAATGATAAATCTAATAATCCATGTAAAGATAAATTGAAAACTTAGGGTGAGAATAATAAATCCCAATAAGGGTTTTTAAAACAATTTGAAGAAATTACTTTTTAAAACATCAACCTTTGGAATATTTACAAATCATTTTCTTAAGAAAAAAACACATCTTGAAGCACATCATCATTATTTTTCAAAGGATACTTGAATACATTATTTGGAAGATCTCTTATAAAATATTTATATTTATTTACTTAAAATTGTTGGTAAAACATATATTAGAGTGTGAATACATGTAAAAAAATTCATAGAATGTTGCATAATCCATAAATTGATCAAACCAATTTTAATAGTGACATGAAAGGTTGTAAGTATAGATTAGCACATAAATTAAAACTTCCAAATAATTGTGTATGTAAAAATGTCATGACTCACTTAACACTTAATATGAAATTCATGGACAACATCAACTTCAGTTTCATCATTTTGATACATTTTCCTTCTATAATTGGCCATGTGCATACTTCATTTATACCATTTGCATTCATCACCATTATCATAAAAGATTCCTAACCAAGGGATATTCTATTAGTTGAATAATCACTTGGTTGGTCATATAATATTACATAATGAGGGAATGTATAATTCCAGACTTTGTCAAGGCCATGCACCAAGACCATACATTAAACATAACTTAGTACAAGTCAAGGATAACTGCCAAGATCGTTTTATATAGTATCCCAAGACATGGCTAACTACCAAGACCATCACACATAATGTCTCTTGAGACTCAACTTTACCCAATGCATTGGAGTGCTATCTGGGTGGACCCATCTTATCATTTAAGATCAATACATTCCTCATATGTCTAGTATGGTCTTATATTCATAGTGTCCCATACCACATTGAATACTTATATTCTTAATCTATGAGTTATCAAGAGAGATAAACTTCATTCTTACATAAATATTCATACATGAATTTAATTATTCAATAAATGTAAAAATGGATAGATTTGTTAGTTTTAGGTTATAGATGCATTAGATTTAATAGTGACATGTATAGACTAAAATGAAATGATTTTGCACATGTGTTAAGAACTAATACACATAAAATAATGGGTTGTCACATAAATAATAACTCCTGCATTAAAACCCTTTAACATGAATGTGAACCTTTTCATACCACGATTTACCTGTTTTGACTTTGAGATACCTGTTACTCTTGTTTAAACCATGCAATGTTACTTGAAATATCAAATAGATTAAAACATAAACTTAGATACTTAAAGGCTTTCCTTATGGAAAATTGAAATAAAAGGCATGGACGTAAAACCATTATTTCAGGTGAAGTATTCATAATTGAACATATGTGCTTATACTTGTATATATATTTATTCTTAAACATGAAAACAATTATAAAACTAAAAAATATAGAAAATAACATTTTAAAACTCGATAATTCTATATTGAAATACATATATGTATATATGTAGGTTTTAGAATTATATAAAACCATATATATACACAGTGTATGATTTGGATTTGCATAATCCAAAACAAGGTTTAATAAATTCTTATAAATGTTGTACGCCTCAAAAACATAATTTAATCAATAAAAAATGTTTTATGAAAACATAGTTTAAATAATAATTAAAAGCTACATATAACTATATATACACAGGTATGTTTAAGTGGTCAAATTTAACAAAACCAAGTAGAATCCTTGCATGATTTACATGTGTGTAAGGATATTATTTAAAAAAACTTATCCTCAGCATCATAAAAACTGAATAAGTTTGTTTTAAAATTGAACATATATACATATATACAAATCTACATATACATAATTTTTAAAAAAAGGTTTTTCATATGAAAAAAAAACCAACATAATCACTTACAAGTATTATTAAGTACATCATTTAGAAAAAATGATCATCAATTAAAATCATAAAAACCTGAAATGGTTTTGTTTCAAAAATAAGTTTCTATATATATATATATATTGTTTACACAAATAGGAAACATGATTAACCCTTATAAGTGTTATACACGTTAAAACAACAGTTTAACACTGATAAAATATTTAGATAACCCAAAATGAGTTAGGATTGGAAGCTATATAAAATTGTATGTATGTATATATATATATTACCATGAAACACAAAAGTCGATAAAAGGGTCTTAATATTTAAATTTAATAAAAAATAATACCTTACATGTGTTGTAAACTTTTAAAAACACTAATAAACACATTTTTAAAACCTAAATCATGTTAGGATTTGAAGAAAAACTACATATATACATATATCTGTAAATACAACAAGGTATAAATAAGATTTTTGCATAATAAAAATGAAGTAAATTAATCACTTACATGTATTTAAGAGAGAGACAGAGCCAAGTAGAGTCTTGGAGAGGAATTTGAGAAGAGAGAACCCATAGGATTGAGGTGAAAAAGAGAGTTTATATAAACTAAAAATATATTTTTTTATATAACTCGGTTTTGACATAAAACAGAAATAATGACCCATGAAAAAAACAATTGGAAACCGGATCTAAAACCCTAAATAAAAAGACAAACATGAAACTCTTTAGTTATTATATTATATATATATATATATTGTATAAAACATAAAAAGAAAAGCCAAAAAACTAAAAACAAAGAAGACTAAAGGAGGGATTATAGGTAGAAACCACAGGATGGATCCGAGGAGAGTGAGGGAGGGTCATGGGAGAAGAAAAATGAAAAGAAAAGGAGGAAAACCATGGGCATGGCCATTGGTTTTTCATGAGGAAGAAGAAAATGTGAGTAGAATAAGTCAAAAAATATCTAACGGTCCATATTAAACAAAACTGATCGAGCGATTATGGATGTTTCCACGGTTATAAAAAAGGATGGGCGGATGCGATCATCCAAGGATTGATCAGACAGTTAAAGATTGATCCAAAATTTTAAAAGTGATAGACGTCTGAGATCTCGCATGATGGATTCAAATGGTCGAGTAAAACATGGAGGAAAGGGTTGTGGTGATGGGATTCGAAGCTAAGACCGGATCGTGCGGTCCAAATCTCGCGCGGCGAGATTGGATGGTTGAGATTTGATCTCTGCTGAAAAAAACTCATCCCACATCGAAATGAAGGGTATTTTAAGACGGCCTTATAATCCTTAATCACCCATCCATCATTCAATTTGCTCTCTTCCCCCTCCCTGGTACCACCACATACCGTTTCTCCCTGTGGATGTGCTCATGCGCCCACTCTGTCGATGTGTCTCCCCACACGGTGGAACCGCCTTGAAACTCTGATGTGTCCTAATGGGAACGCACTCCCTCATGGTTGGAGAATGCTATCTAAGGGGACAAGGCTCGAATGCTTGCTCCTCAGGAGTGGTGTGAGATGGCTCCCTTGGCTAGCTTGAAGGTGGTCTTTAAGGGTAGAATATTTTTTATACCCTTGAATAAACCTTTCAAAAATAAAATAAACCATATCAAAACCCATAGAAATTAGAAATTATTTTTTCAATATTTCATTTCATTAAAATAACAATGTCATTAATTTTATTAGTCTAAAACATGATTTAGACTTAGTTTTAAACATAAAATACACAAACCAACATATAAATTACACAATGCCACCAAAAGTAAAGCCTTTAATTAATATGATTATTTTAATACATGATTTAAAATTCCTTATTGATTTTATTCATTTTAAGATAAAAATTATGGTTATATAAATTATACACTTAATTAAAAATTTAACATAGGATATGACTTTAAGATATTTAAAACATTTTAAATCATGTGAAACACATATATTTCTTCATAAAATAATTGGATACATTTTATTTTATCAAAAAGATTAATAAGCATACACTTTTTATACATAGAGATATATTCTTTCAAAACATTACATTTACTTGAAACATATAGCTAAAATATTACTTTCAAATACTTGAAACACTTAAGTTCTGAAAACAATTAAGATACATAAATTATTTTTAATACTTAAAATACTTATATACTTAGAATACTCAAATAATAGAAATACTAATAATTAGTATAATTAAAATCATTACCATACTTAAAATATTTAGTGGTTATAAAATTTTATGACCTTTATAAAAAATTGGCACCTAAGGATGGAAAAAACTACTAACAGTCCAAAAGGCCTTATAAATAGGTGTTTAGGGTATTCTAAACCTCAAAAATAACTCATTAAGATGGTGATTTACATCCCCTTGATGCTTTGTTCGGTCTCCATAGCTCTGTCTATAATGTTTTTCATTGTTATAGACCCAAATGACTCTCACTATTTTCTTGGTCTATTTTAGGTGTTTGGGGGTCTCCTAATGATCTTGACAGGTCTCTTAGTAGTCATTCTAGGTTATTAAGTTTCATTTGGCCTTAAGGAAACGTATGGTTTTCAGAATTCTTATGGAATAAAACATGTCATTATTTTTATTCTATAAGTATTTTATATTTAGACTCACCGTTGATAAACAAAAACAAAATAATAAAAATGAAAATATTATTATTACAAATTAAAAGAGTTCAGGGAATTACATTATCCACCCCTTAAAAAATTGTGTCCTTTCAATTACATTCATACTTAAAGATATAGACCTTCTTTCATCCACTGAGATTTCCCTTCAGAAGTACCACTAGTGTCAACAATTTCCCCAGTTTCTGGTTAGTATAGGTTCAATAATCTTGATTTCTCTAGTCCAGACGCAACGTGAGAAGCTTGGGCCATACTCGTGTAGAGATTTATAGTTTTTCAGGAGTGAGGCATGAGGGGTGTGAAACTATGAGGTGTTAGCATGGACTTGACGTCTGTAAAACAAACGAAAGGAGTCCACCTCAAGAATTTCAACATCTCGTCCAATATGACCATTGGACCAGATCTGACACATTTAAGATGAGTAGATGTCACCCTCCCATGAAGCTTCTCAGAAATCCCATAGGGATACAAAGCCTTAGGTTAGAGTGAAACATTTTAAAATACCCTCATAGTACTTCCCCCTATATGTATAGAATGGAAATTGGACGTGTATCATTAAGAAGTAGTTAAACCCTGATCCTCGATGGAGATAAAGTACACGAGGAGAGTTGGATACATGGTAGAGATGTTTTCATGTCATGCGAATATTTGAAAAGGGTTCATAGTATTCTTGACATGACTTGCGGATTATTCTCTGTATAACTTCAGTATAAAGGGACTAAAAGGTTTTTGGTGAACCATCACCTACCATATGAAAATTTTAAGAAATAATTACACTTATAAAGACATAAATAAATTTTTAGTCTTTTCTTAATTTTCCAGAGTTCTATAAACTGATCCTATAATAACAACTACGGTGACCCTAACTCCAGAAGCCTAGGATCATTACCTAAAACTTGGTGTGTAATTTTTATTTCTCATAAAACATAAAGAATAAAATTATTACACATCTCATTCCATCATAGAGGATCGTTTCGGTTTAGGTTCTTGAAAACTAGATACCCCTGATACACTTCTTCCAAAACTTAAGAGAGATAGAATTAAAATTGCTGCCATCACATAAGGGTACTCAAATCTTGATAAATCTACTAAACACTATAAAAATAAATTGAAAACCTATGGTGAGCATAATAATTCCCAGTAAGGATTTTAATTTTTTTTGAAGAAATCCTTTTTTAAAACCCCAACCTTTGAAATAATTACAAAGCATTTTGTCAATAGGAAAACAACACTTCTTAAAGCACATCATCATCATTTTTCAAAGGTTACATGAATACATTTTTAAGAAAGTATCTTATGTAAGATTTATATGTATTTACTTAAAAACTATAGGTAAAACATATATCAGAGTGCCCATACATGTACAAAATTGCATGGAATGCTACATAATCCATAAATTGATCAAACCTCTTTTAACAGTGACATGAAAGGTTATAAGTATAGATTAGCACATAAATTAACACTTTCATAGAATTGTGTATGTAATAATGTCATGATTCACTTAACATTTAATATGAAATTCATGGATAACATTGACTTCAGTTTCAACATTTTGATACATTTTCCTTATATAACATGTCAATTGAATACTTCATTTATGCTGTATGCATTCATCACCATTATCATAAAAGATTCCTAACCAAGGGATATTCTACTAGTCGAATAATAACTTGGTTGGTCATATACTAATACATAACGAGGGAATGCATAATTCCTGACTATGTCAAGGCCTTATAGTAATATCGTACATAAAATATAACTTAATACAAGTCAAGGATAACTTCCAATATCATTTCACATAGTATCCCAAGCCAATGCTAATTTCCAAGGTCATCGCACATAACTTCTCATGAGAATCAACTTTACCCAATGCATTGGAGTGATATCTGAGTGCACCCATCTTATCATTTAAGTCCAATAAATTCCTCATATGTCTAGTATGGTCTTATATTCATAGTGTTCCATACCACATTGAATACTTATATTCTTAATCCATGAATTATCAAGAGAGATAAAGTTCATTCTTGTATACATATTCATACATGAAGTGAATTATGCAATAAATGTAAAAATGGAAAGATTTTTTAGTTTTAGGTTATAGTTGCATTAGATTTAATAGTGACATGCATGGACTAAAATGACATGATTTTACACATGCGGTAAGAACAAGTGCACATAAAATAATGGGTTGTCACATAAAGTAAAATCTCTTTCATTAAAACCCTTTCACATGAATCTGAACCTTTTCATACCACGATTTATATGTTTTGACTTTGAGATACCTGTTATTATTGTTTAAACAATGCACTGTTAATTGAAATATCAAATAGATTAAAACATAAACTTAAATAATTAAAGGATTTCTTTTTGGAAAATTGAAACACAAATCATGGATGTAAAACCATTATTTCACATGAAGTATTCATAATTGAACATATGTGTTTATACATGTATATATATTTATGCTTAAGCATGAAAATAATTATAAAAAAAATATATCTAACACAATTTACAAACCTAAGAAGTCTAGATTGGTATACATATTTGTATATATATATATAGGTTTTAAAATTATATAAAACCATATATATACACAAAGTGTATGCTTGGGATATGCACAACCCAAAACAAGGATTAATACATCCTTATAATTTTTGTACACTTCAAAAACATAATTTAATCGTTAAAATATGTTTTATGAAAACTTAGTTTAAATAATAATTAAAACCTACATATAATTGTATATACATATGTATGTTTATGTGGTCCAATTAAACAAAACCAAGTATAATCCTTGCATGATTTACATGTGTTTAAAGACATTATTTAAAAAAAATATCCAAAGCATCATAAAACCAAATGAGTTTATTTTACAAATGAATATATATGCATATATACATATTTTCATATACATAAGTAATAAACAATGGTTTTTCATATGAAAAAACAACCATAATAATCCCTTACAAGTATTATTAAGAACATCATTTAAAAACAAATGATCATAAATTAAAATCATAAAAACATGAAATTATTTTGTTTTGAATATAAGTATATATATATATAGTTTACCCAAACACAAAAAATATTCACCTTTACAAGTGTTATACACCTTAAAACATCTGTTTAACACTGATAATCATATTTTGAAACCCCAAAACGTGTTAGAATTGTAAGCTATATAAAATTGTATACATATATATCTATATATAATTGTGAAACAAAAAAGTAGATAAATGGGTTTTCATATTGAAATTGAAGCAAAAATAACACCTTAAATGTGTTATACACTTTTAAAAACAATGATAAACACATTTAAAAAACCTAAAACATGTTAGGATTTGAAAAAAACTATATATATATATATATATATATGTAAATACACATTGGTATAAATAAGAGTTTTTCATAATAAAAATGAATCAAATTAATCTTTTACATGGCTTTAAGAGAGAGATAGAGCTGATTAGAGTCTTATAGAAGAATTTTACAACAGATAACCCATATGGTTGAGGTGAAAAAGAGAGTTTATATAAACTGAATATATATATATATATATTATAACTCGAGTTTGACATAAAACATAAATAAAGACCCTGGAAAAAGACCACTAGAAACCAGGTCTAACACCATAATTTAAAAAATCCAAAACTATTAGGTGATTATATATATATATATATATAACTTTTGGAAAACATAAAAAGGAAATCCAAAAAAATAAAAATAAAGAACACTAGAGGAGGGCTTACGGGTAGAAACCATGGGCTGGATCTAAGGAGAGTGAGGGAGGGTCACAAGTGAAGAAAAATAAAAAGAATATGAGGAAACTCATGGGAAAGGACATTGGTTCATCATGAGGAATAAGAATAAGCAAGGAGAATAACGTAGAAAATATTAGATGGTCCAAATTAAACGAGACCGATCGGATGGTTATGGATTTTTTCATAGTTATAAAAACTGATGGATAGATGAGATCATCCAAAGATTGATCGGAAAAACACAGTTTGATCATGTGTTTTAAAAGGCAAGAAATTTCGAGATCTTGCATGGTGGAATCAGATGGTTGAGGAAAAAATAGAGGAAAGGGTCGTGGTGGTGGGATTCGAAGCTGAGACCGGATCGTGTAGTCCAGATTTCTCGCGGCAAGATCAAACTGTTGTGATTTTATCTCTGCTAAAAAAAACTCATCCCACATTGAAATGAAGGGAATTCTGAGCCAACCTTATAAGTCTTGAGCTCCCATCCATCATACAATTGGATTATTCCCCCTCCCCAATACCACCTCGTATCGATTCACCTTGCGGGCACGCTCATGCACCCACTCTCCCACTGTGCCGCCCCACATAGTGATACTACCTTGAAACTCTAATGTTCCCCTATGGGAACGCACTCCCTCACGGCTAGACCATGTTGGATGAGGGGCCAAGGCTCAACCTCCTACTCCTTAGGAGTGGTGTGAACTACCTTCCTTGGCTAGCTATCTGGTTGGCCTTAAGGGTATCATAATTTTAATACCCTTGATTAATATATTCAAAAATAAAATAAACCATATCTAAAACCATTTAAAGTTGAAATGAAGTTTTCAATATTTAATTTCATTAAAATAACAATGTTATTAATTTTATTACTCTAAAACATGATTTAGACTTTGTTTTGAATATAAAATACACAAACCAACATATAAATTACACCATGTCTCCAAAAGTATAACCTTTAATTAATAAGAGTGTTTTAAAACAAGATTTCAAATTCTTTATTGATTTTATTAATTTTATTATAAACATTATGGTTATATAAAGTATATCCTTAATTAAAACTTTAACATAGGATATGAAATTAAAATATTTTAAATATTTTAAAACTTGTGAAACATATATATTTCATCATAAAATAATTGGTTAAATTTCATTTTATCAAAAAGATAAATAAGAATACACTTTTTATACAAAGAGATATATTCTTTCAAAACATTCAATTTACTTGAAAACATGTAAATAAAATATTTCCTTCAATAATTTGAAACCCTTAAGTTCTTAAAACAATTAAGATACTTAAATTTTATAGAATACATAAAATACTAATGTATTTATAATACACCAATAATTAAAATATTAATACTTAGTGTACTTAAAATAATCACCATATTTAAAATATTTAACAGTTATAAAATTTTATGACCGTTATAAAAACCAATAGTCACCTAAGGACCGCAAAAACTACTAACGATTACACAGGCATTATAAATTGGTGCTTAGGGTATACTAAAAATCAAAAACAACTAATGAATATGGTTCTTTATATCCCCTTGATGCTTATTTCGGTCATCATAGCTCTGGATATAGTGTTCTTCATTGTGATATACCCGAAGGACAATCACTATTTTATTGGTCTATTTGTAGTGTTTGGGGGTCTCCTAGTTATCTTGATATGACTCATAGTAGGAATTATAGGTTAGTATAGTGCTTCTGGCCTTTTGGAAATGTAAGGTTTTCAGTGTTCTTATGGAATAAAACATGTATTCATTTTAATTTTGTATTTATTTTATTTTTAGATTCACCATTGATAAACCAAACGAAAATAATAAAAATGAAAATTTTATTATTAAAAATTATAAGTGTTCGGGGCATTATAGAAACTGCCTCTAGTGTGTAGATCCCAGTATTAATTCCCGCATTTTATTTGATTAGTGGCTCAATAATGAAAGATAGATGTGAAATACTGATTTTGAGGTTTTGGTATGTGCATAAGGATTTCTAGGATGGATATGGAGTGATGTAACATGCATGCTTGTATGGTTTCTACTTCATGGAAAAAGATTCCATATAAAGCGATTTTGGATCTACCCATGTTCATGTATTTTGAGAACTAGGAGTTGAAAAAGATTTTGTTTGTTCACAGGATTTCAACATCATTCAGGATTCCTTATCTAAATAGTGGAAGGAAGTCGAATGGTGGTTAAACTTGATAGTGTTTTTATATAATTTTTGTGAGTTCTTACAAGAGGGACTTGCATTATTTATTGTAACCCTACCAATTCTTTGATTCATGTCATCAATACCAGAAACAAATTACATATTTCAGTCTATATTCCAAGGTCTGAACAATTTTCTACATTGTAAAATTAAATAAGAATTAGTTGAATATGTAGAATGTGGTGTCAAAATACCTAGGATGGAAGATTATTTGAGTAAAGTACTAAAGAGAATAAATTCTACAAATCATGTAATTTCACCAAGGTCTCTTTTCTTAGGTCACTTCACCTAGGTAACTTTTCTTACCCTTCTTCAACAAGTCAATTTCTCCTAGGTAAAGGGTGCACACTAAGCCTGGATTATCCCAGCTTAGTGTGCTGTGTATATAATGAAGAGGAAGATTATTATGATAACCTTGAGTAGTGAAGATGAATTAAGTGAATATATATTGAAAAGAATCAGGGTTTTCTAAGGTCAAATAAGTATACAGAAGATTCAACCACAATTTATAATCAAATCTACACCATGTTATCTTGTCTTAATATACACTTTTCTCCAAGTTTCTAGCTTGCATAAACAGTGTGAGTCTCCCATTATCCATCATGTGTATCGTATAGAAAGGGCTTAGGGTGCACATACCTTTCCCTAGTCAGGCCTAAGTAAAAATAATATCCCTTAAAATAAATTTTTGTTCTGGAATTTCATTTACATTTTCATTAAATCATCCTTGTTCCAAATATGTATGTTTGTGTAGGTCCCTGAGTATTCACCTAGGTTAATTTACCCAAGGATCTTTGTGTTCCCTTGTGATTTTGATTTGTCTACTTATGTGATTGCACTAGTGTGCCCACTACCATCGTGAAACCTGATCACACGTGAACCCTTGTGTGCCTATATATCACTTCAAGATTACTTGTTTGAACCTTTTTTTTTGCAACCATAATTATTACACCCTAATCACCATTTTTTCCTATAAATAGACCCCATGGGTCTCCATTTTACCCACTTGAAAAAACAAAATGGAAGTAAACAATGTGGTTCTTCGTGAGAGATGAGATTCGTGCATCCAAGTATCCAATGCCCATTCAGGTTTCCTAATTAATCCTAAAACCTAAGGTAATTAACATTAAATAAGGTTAATTAGGTTATCCAAATATGTTTAAATTTAAAAAATTTATTAAAGATAACCTCCCTAATGATCCTTAATTAATATAGTATGTGGACCAATTCTAAATGACACACTAGAGCACCATGAGTTTTGGTTAGTTCCAAATACTCTACTACATTATGGTTACACTTTCCTAGCTCACCCTGAGAATGATACACCTAAGAACTATGAAACCTAATTAACCTTGGAGACCCAACTAGGGTGATACTTCACCCTAATTCTCCACATGGGAGACACTTTTCCCATATTTTTAAAGTAGGGATCTAGGTCAGTTCTATAGACTCTACTGCACTATGGTGACACTTTCATAGCTCACCCTAGAAAAGTTACACCTAAAAACCATGCACCCAAATTACCATTTTAGTCCCAACTACGGTGAAACTTCTCCCTACTTATCCACTAGGGAGCACTTTTCCCATATTTCTAAAGGAAGGATCCATAGTCTCCCTGCCTGATGTCACTATTGCAAACCATCGCCCACGCCTACCATTAGGGTGATACATTTTACCTACCTTGTGATTAGGGTGACACTCCCACCTCCTCTCCATACTAGGGTGTCACTTCACCTTTCACCTTATACTAGGGTTCTATATTCTCCCATGCCCATCATAGGGTGAACCTTTTCATTGGTCCCTATACTAGGGTGAATGACACCCCATTTCCCCATGAGTGAGTCAACTCTTTCCCAGATCACTTACTTAGACACCACATTTACCCAGGTATACTACCTAAGAACTTATCCTTTTAGGCCTCTATGGCCTCCTAAAATATGTGATCAAGCTATTACATCAGCACACACCACATCAATCATGCATTCCTTTGATAAAAGGAATTTCCTGAGTTTTCCTCCAAAACTGATTGGAACATGAGGTAGTCATAGTTATGTAATCCCTTGATAATGAGGGATCATATCATGAGAATGTCATTGAGACCTCCCATGGATCATTCTATCTAGATTTTCCAACCCATATTCAGTAGTTGTTCAGTCCAGGTACCTAGTGGACCTTTTATTCAACTAAATGAGTTAGGGAGTGAAAAAGGGCCTCATACTATGTATAAGACTTGAAATCCCTCTTTCACCAAATTAACCAACCAGGATAGAAACCATAGGGTATCAAATTTATAAAACCTACCCATATACTTGTTTCTTTATAAATGTAAATGGGCCTTCTACTAGCTGTAAGCCCCAACTCCGTCCCTGCTGGGATATATTTTCCCATGAGACTAGTTTTTCTTCTTTTTATAGTTTCCAAAAAATCCTAATTAGACAACCATATCAAAGGAATCATATGATTAATCCCCATATGTATCCTTCTTAGTCATAGGAAATTTCAAAGCATATTATTAGGTGTAAGCCCCAACATCTTTCTCATTAGTTTATATTCCTGATAATTCCACTTTTCTTTCCTAGTCTCACTGGCTAAAAAAATATGTGGATGTTTATATGTCTTGAAAATCCATGATTAAGTCATAAATCCTTCTAATGAGGCCATATCCCTTATTAAATCACCCCTCAACTTTCTATATTCATTATAATCCAATCATCCTAAATGTTCTATATTACCCATGATTAACTATCCCTTATCTTATTTTATCACCATCAAACAAGATGAATAGGAAAAGGTCGTTCATATGTAGGTACCATTAAAACCATTTCTATAAATCTTTCACATAGAATTTCTAGTCACATGACTTTAAACTACATAATATATGTCCTTTTAACATGGAGTTAAACTACATGTTATGATACTATCAAATAACCTTAAACTGTAAAAACCTGAACAATGTGGGATTTTATTCCTATTGAATAGGATACATAGGATACTTCACTAAGGTGAAATCACAATACCCCCTAAGAATCATATGTATGAACCTAAAATGAATTTTTCTTTTTCATAGTTTTATGACCATAAAAGGCACAACATTGGTCCTTCTCACATGACCTTAAATGGTATGACCCGTCCCATTTAGTGACACTAAACTATATGGGTTTTAATTCTCTTTATATTGGTATATAAGAAACCCCAATGATGGTCCCTATACCAACTCTACAATTCCTCTCTAGGTGGTGATAAATTTCAGAGTGCTCAGTTGTGCGACTTTAAACATATCATAATCAACTAATAAGAGAAATATATAGAACCTATAAAATATATAGATGTTCATGTCAATAAATAGTATTGGTTTATAACTGCATAGTGGTAATTGTTTCCACACTATTATTTGTGATGAATTCACAGACATAAGTTAAATAAATAATATGATCTCATAGTATGCAATAATTCCCCATCTAAGGGTGTGATGAGCCCAAGCTACCATCCTATTGATTGATCTGTGTCCAAACTGTCGTTGTTTAAGCCCCAATAGACACCAACTGTTGGAACGTAGGCTCTTGTGGGCTCAAAATGAGAAGGGATAAATTTTTCATTGGAAACAAAATGATTGAATTTAAATCCTCATCCCTTTAATAAAAAAATGGATTAGAAACATTCAACCATTGGGTGTTGTGTTTCCATCTAGAACAAGGTATAGTCATGCAGAAAATTCCAAAAAGGGTTTACTTATTCACAAATAACACTACATTATAAGATCAAATTGGGGATACCTTACACTTCCAATAAGATCTTGAAACTATTAGAAGAACATAATATTTCTCCCAAAGATGGATATTTAGGATATTATAGAACTTAGAGGATTATGGCTGAAAATACATATTGGTTGGGCATGAGATAGAAAGTATTAATATATTACCAATAGTGTGAGACCATCTAATGATACAAATATTCCAATATTTCTCTCTTAGTTTTACTTTAGCCTTAGGAAATTCTGAAATCTGTGTTGGAGGATCTATCAACAGATTTCATTATGGTGCATCAAAATTTGAAAGTATGTGATATGATCTTATTAGCAGTGGAAATACTCTCTAAACATTCCATTTTCATTTCATAGGGGAACCCTTTCATAGCTAAGCGGTGGATGGAGTTTTTATGAGGGAGGTGGTTTGACTGAATGGGATCCAAAAATCAATTTTTTGTTACTGTGATCCCCTGTTTATCAGTCATTTCTGAATATAGGTTTTCAAGTAGTGGGGAAAAATTGAAAATGATCTCTTTGTATCACCCAAAAATTTATGGCTTTATTGGAGTGGTCAAATGATTCTTAAAAACTTATCTCAAGTGTTTTTTAGGATTGAAACCAAACGGATGGTTCTATTGGTTACCATGGGTGGATTTGTGTGACAACACAACTTAACATGAAAATATGTACACCACTCCCTTTGAGACGATGTATGGGAACAACCTCACCCCATTTTTAGTTTAATGTCACGTCAGGTAAGGGTAGAGGAGATTGAATATGTGTTAATGTATCATGATTAGGATCTTAAGAAAATCATGTTCCATTTTTCCCATGCAAAAAATTATATGAAGCAACACATGGAGAAACATAAAATAGATGTATCTTTTTAAATGGGGGCCAATTTTATTTGAAACTCAGACCCCATTGGTAATAGACAATAGATTAAAGAATTATCTAAAAGTCATTTTCTCAGTTATATAACCCTTTTGTAGTTATTTAATTTATTAAAAACATGGATAATTATTTATATTTACATATAAAGTTATAATAAATCCCATTTTTTCATTTGAAATATCTCAAAAGGGTTATCAGACATCAAATTTTTTATTTGTTTCTACTAATGGGAATGTATGAGGACTCAATAGAGGGGGTTGATGCATATGGGGTGGTGTATAAGAAAACCATTTAAAAATATAATATGGTTATTCCTTAGTGTATGGTCATACAGAAGTGGTGACCAATGGAGGATTAAAATTTTGAAGATGAATTAATTCTTAAAAATCAGTTTCCTTTTCTTGGTTTTGTGGACAAGATAGTTCTTCAATGTGGGGTGAGTGATAGGGCCAATGATACCCCCAGAACATAGAACATATATTATAGGAGGGGAAGAAAGGTCTTAGTGGCTAGCCTAACCACTTGAAATGGTCCTTTCAAAAAAAATTGTTAGATAATTCCTTTATGAGGATTTTTTAAAATTCTTCTGCTTGGCATCCAAAAGAACCAGGATTAAATCCGGGCATAGAAACATTTTCTGGGGTACTGTAGTAGTACTATAGCAGCAACGACACTATAGCAGTGGAGGCACTGTAGCAGCGACTGTAGCAGAGGCGGTACTGTAGCAGGGACTGTAGTAGTGCAGGTACTGAAAAAGTACTGATCACTGAGGGGTCCTTTAGGCCAAAAATGGACTTTCCAGCCTTGTATTCAAGCCACTTGGCCTTGGGCCTTCGGGCTATGTAATGGGTCTCCCTCTACCCAGTCTTAAAGAGGTATTTGATTTAAATAATAAATTGAGGCTTCAGCCCCATCCGTTTAAAAAAAACTAAAAGGTGTTAAGGGGAATATAGACATGATAGAGAGGAATATTCCTAGTATGAACTAGGTATTGGGTGAGAGTGAGAGAGATGTCTCCTTCTATATTGTTTCTTCACACCAACTTCTATTTTAAATACACAATAATGGTTTCTTTAGGTTTTGTGTTCTAGAAATTAGAGTGGGGATTTTCTAAAGAAAATACATTAAAAAAATTCTAAGGATCATTTAAAAGGATTTCAATGTAAGATATATAATGCCACTAACTCAGAATATATTCACCCTTAAATTCTAAAACCATCCCACTTTTTCCAAACTGACTAACCATTGAAATATGTCAACCAGACCATAAAAATAAAATACCTCACCTAAACAAGGGAACAACATGAATCATAGGGCAATCATACCATCGATGGACCACAAAATCACAACCAGAAAATAGTCTTTGGTGAAAAGGGACACATCGAGCCACTCTTCCCCAAAGACCAAAGACATTCTTGAACTCTAGAAGGCCATCTAACTCTCCACATTCACCTTCTATAAGACACATAACTCGATACACCATCATCAACTTTCTCAATAGGCTAGAAAAAACCTATTTCGATCATCTCAACCCAATCTATTGCCTCTAACAAAGAATTAAACCAAAAAATACCACCCTCCATCAAATATATGGTATGAAATAAGACACAAAATGTCTTTATCTTATGTATTAATCAATTTAAATGTTTAAAAATTGGGCAATCGATGCCCATAAATGATCTCCTAGATCATTCACACTTGATCTTCCTTCTCAAAAATGAAAGTGTTTATTTATATGTTTGTCCTTCCATACTTGTTAAATAAAATACTTAACCATGATAGGAAATTATTCCTAAGAAACCTATTATGGGTGACCATGATTTATATTCCACCATATTCAGTCCACTCCTTATAGAAAATATGCTACCAGGGAAACTCAGAATTTATTCAGATCCCCTTTTTATTCAAAGGGAACCTTAACCTCCTCTAACCACTCAATAACCTTGAGGCCTGAAACCCCCCAAAAAAAATTCACACTATTTTCACTGAAAACTCAATAATATTTCATCCCATGCCACCTCATTATATTTATTGAGCATAATTTAATGATGATTATTTGATGATATTTATTCAAAACAAACAAAAAAGGTTAAAAATATTGATTCAAACAACTAAATCACATGCCAAAAACAAGGTTGACATAATAATGTTGAATGAATCATATTCATCCAACCCATAAATCACAAAAATAACTCATAATATAAGATAAAATCCCATCCTCTTTATAGATCAAAATCTTCATTTCCCCAATCAACACATTTGCCTCACCACTCCACACAACACCCACCAAAAACCCTAAAACATTTAAAACAATTACATTATTCTTCACACTATTCATGTCTACGAAAAAACAAGGATGACTACCCCCGTCATTGGCAAAAGTCAACAAAAATTTTCAATAAAAAAACTCTACATAAATTTCATCATGTTAAAGAATAATTTTGGTAGATTTAAAAAAATTTATTAAAATCATCATAACATTACATTGAAAATTCATTTCTGAAATCCTTTGAAAAGGAAATTCTTAAATATATCTTTAAAATAAGGCAAAAACAAAACACTTTATAAAATACTCTCAAATAATTTTACAAAAGAACTTTTAAAATTGAAACAACTTTATTAAAAGAAAAATTATTATCATCATTCTTTGTTTTAGAAAATATATTACCAATAAAGTATGTTATCATTTAACCAAGTTAATAAAACATTACCAATCAATAACATACACTTTTATATACATCATATAAAGAGTTAAAAATCATTATGTTCAAGTCTAAAATAGTTTTTTCAAAATTATTTCCTTACCAATTAAACATGATCAATCACTCAAAAATTAAACAATTTAACATTCCTAGATAACATGACATTAATATTTCCAACCATCACTACATTAATTTTTTCCCATGTTATGTATTTTAACATTCCTTTTGACAAGTAACTTTCCAAAAATTAGAAATATAGAATATACTAAACATGGTGGCTAAAATATCATGTTAAACATATTTAATAACTCCCATGTCTTCAAGTAGTCAGGATAATATATGTTCAAAATATTTTAATTATAAAAGTATATTCCCATTCAAGTTATTCATCTAAAAAATATTGAAATTATTAGCTTCCAAATCAAGAAATTTTTATTGAAACATGACAAGATATAAAATTTATTCAGGATCCACCAATTAAAACAAAAAAAATTATGAATTTTATAAAAAAACATCAGTAAATAAGAAATATGATTTAACATTATGAAGGCTTCCATTTTCAATAACCAGTTAATTTAATTAAAGGTCATTAATTTAAAGTGTTATAAATTTATACAAGTTTCAAATTCTATTTAAATAACATATACACATGAGAATATTTGGAATATAAAAAATAAATTCATCATATGTATAAATCATTTATATGCAAAATATCAAAAAAAAAATTAATAGTGAGGATCCCAATATCCCCCTTGGGTGTCCCGAAAACATTAACATGGGTAAATAATGATAAAAATTACCTAGTACTAGATAATTTATCTCTTATTAAGGAATTTTAATTTTAATTTTCCACTTATGTTTTCTCAAAATCACCAAATTAAAACATTGGGACAAACAAGCATGATGCATGTACCACACCTAGATTTCTACCACATAATTAACACCATATCATCTAGTATGTTTAAAAACATTAACATCCTTGAAACATATCATAGGGGGGATACATGTTTGTGTCTTAGATGGTCTACTTTTCTACATTTCATGTTATGAATGATTATTATTTTTTTCCCACTATACCCATGCATCCATCACCAGTTCCTAACTCCAAATTCATCCTATTTCTCATCCATAACACCGATACAACAATATCATGATCCTCCCCAATTGGGAACCCATCTTAGGCCTACAATAAAGTTGAGAGTTACCCTATAATCCTTCCTTTAATAGGTCACATGTTGTAGACTAACACTAAGAGTATAATCACACATAAATGGGAAGTATTAACCTTATAATTTAGACCACATAAGACAAAACCACTAATCAAATTCATATGATATAAAATAAAACTGAACTCAAATTTCATGTAAATATCATACCTTACCAAAATTTTACAAAAGGAAATACCAAAATGAAACTTGTAAGCTATAAAATCATGAAAATCAATGCCACCTCGAGCTAGTAAAACCTAGATTGATCACTAGATCCATCCTAAATATATATAAAAGGTTTTATATATATAGTGGATGGAATAAATGTATATTTAGTTGGATCCTTAACAAAACATGTCATGAAAAAGTGGGAGAAGAATACTAATTCCTTAATGAATAAACAATAGAACCAAAACCAACCTATGTGATGTCAATTATCACAGATCCTTTCCAAGGCTTTCTCACCCAATAAAGTATTCAAGTATAGTAACATAATATCAAAATAATATGTATCATACCCCAATGACATACATTATTTGATAAAATTCCTCCTATATTTACATATTTAAATAATCACATACCATCAAATCCATAATTTCATATCCACAACCACAACCACACATCACAATATGTTAAAATAACCATGAAATACATCAAAATCGTGTCCCCCTTCAATGAGTATCCACAAATATGAAATCAAATCACAAACACATAATTGTTTCATCCAGTATATGAATACTATATCCACAAGACATTACAAACTACAAGTATATGCTCAAATTGAGCTGTCAAAACTCATACTACATATAAAGGGGGAGTTAGGAAGAGGTAGTAGTCAACCATCTATTCCCTCTACAACCTAAATGTTTATGAAATCACCTAGAACCCATGTCCTCATATGGACATCTAAAAGTTTACTTGACATGGGTGGTGATGCGTATAAAATAAAAACAACCAAAAAAAATACAAGCTTTAAAAACAATTAAATGGGTTTATAAATATGGATCAAATGTTTCTAATTATATTCATTGAAGATAATATTTTCGTTAAAAATATTTATAATAAGATCAGTTTGAATGATTTCGTTAAGAGTCCCTTTAGGCATACTGCTACTTCTTATAATAAGTGAATTTTCATTATGATTTACCTATTAATAGGTGATTCCCTGTGTATTTTTCAAATATATATATATATATAAACCATTTCAGTCTAGTCTCATTCATATCCTCATAAATTAGAGCCACTCTAATTTTCTCTCAAACCCATTCATTTTTAGTTTTATCTATCTTTGTATGCCCTTATTTCTATATTAACATTTTCATTCCTTCTACCTTTATTTTTTTAATATGACCCTTCAAATTCTAACACTCACTACCATAGAGAATATATATTTTAATTATAGTATTATAAAATTTACCCGTCAATTTCAAAGAAATTTTATGATAAAAAGTACTCTTGAATCATCTCTGTATTTTTTCAAAGATGTTTCAATCCTTTGAGATAAATTTTCATTAATATATCCATAATATTGTAGGAATGAACCTAGATATAAAAAATGAGAAAAATTAAAATAATATGGTCTCCCAGCCTCATATCCATAACATTACATTATAATTATTTTCCAAAAAAATAAATCTTATATTATGTATTATCCGTACAAAGATGGAAAATAATATATATATATATAGCCATAAAAAAACTAACCTATAGTCCAGACCATAACTAGAACATCTTAATCTCTGCTACCATAAAAATACAATTCATTCCATCCATCATGCACTGACAACCACCACTGTAACATTCCAATCATACTCAACCACTCTATTACCATAAAACAAATACACAAAAAAATAACATCCCATTTTACTAAATCATTTACTAATTATAGAATTAACATTTTCCGCCACAATACATTCCCTTATACATATTTAATTCCAAACCATTCCTTTATCAATATTTAATAACAAACCATTTATTTAATCAATAATCCACATATATCCCATCCTTCACATGTTTCATTTAAAAACTCACATACCAAATATCATTTACCAATTTCATTAATAGATACTTTCATCACCTCATTAACCAATCAACCTATTCCTCTATCATTTAGTTACTCATTTATTCATTCATTTTGGTATCAAACCAAGTTATTGAGAAACTACAACTCACTTTTCATCAACCTCTCAAAATACCACATTAACCATCACACTATCTCAGGCTAACAACCACTAAAACAATTCCATTTCCATAACAACATTCATTACCATTCCCTTTATTCAAAACATTCCATGAAACCACTACAAAAACAATATTCTAACCAAACCACCAACACCATAGTCATACAATACCATCACCCCAATACCAACTTCCAAAACTGTAACACCCCAATATTTCATAGTGTGTTATTTCTTCAAAATAATACAATAACTTGCACTACACGCAACACTGAGTTCAATCACACCATGACTTACCAAACAAGCCATTAAAAAGAGGTTATGAATAGTATTAACTAAATTATAAACTTTATATAATCCTTATAATTTTAGAATCTATATTATGAGTTTCTTAAACATAATGTAAGAACAAATTCATTTTCAGTATTGAACTTTTACCAACTTTTAATAGTGAACCCTTTTTAAATACAATATTTTAAACTTTTTGACTAAATGGGGACATCAAAAAAAAATTTAAAATGAAACATCCCAAGCTTCCACGGTATGCTTTCCTTTGAATAATACAGTAGCATGTGTTGTACGCAACTTCGAGTTCTAACACACACCACAACCAATCAAACTAGCAGTTATGAATAGTAATAGCTACTTTTTGAAATTATATATATATTTTATTTCAAAATGGACTTAATTTTTGGATTCAAAGTATTTAATTTAGCCTAAGGTGAAACTTTGGTACTTTTCAGATAACATTAATATTTTGATGAATATTGAAAATTACTAAATTCTAATTAAAAACAACTTTTTTAATCAAAATAATTAATGGTGAAAAATTATGAATTTGAGTGGTTTTAAAGTATAATTAGAATATATTTTTACCATTTTATCCAATGGTGTTCATTATAATTAATTTCACTTCGAAATTGGACCTAAACAATTGTCAATCTTGTGATATATATTGTTTCTTAAAAACACGCTATTTGTTGTGACAGCAGGAATTAATTATAAAATTAATTAATGCAACTTATATGTTTGGAATTTTGTAAAGTATATATCATTTTTGAATTTGGAATATCAATTATAGCTTAGGGTGAAATTTTGGCATTGTTCTGAAAAACTTCAATTTTTGATGAATAGTTAAACTACTAAGTGGTAGTTAAAAAAACTGAATTTTTCCTAAAACTTAATTTTACCGCTTCTGTGAATGGAATTTCGAAAATCCTAAAGACACAGTTAATATCAAGAAGTAAAATGTGTTTCAATGATATGAAAATAATTTTTGGTGAATAGTAACTTTTTACTTTTATTTACCACGGTTAAAGGTAAATAGGGTAATTAAGGGTAAAAATGATATTAATATTACCCTAACACATGTACTAATTCTATTGGACAAGTGTATCTCGACCAAAACAACCTTAGGAATAAAATATTATCATTTAGGTCCACTTGGATTAGATTAGGACATTTATTATTATTTAATTCAAAGAAGAGTTAAAAGAGTTAAAATCAAAGTTTATTTACTAAAACATTTTTAATATAGGGTTATACATAAGATAAATTCTATTGTAAATATTCATTAAAACGATAATAATATTTAATACATAATGATATTTTATTTATAATTTTTAGACTTTATATAATGTAATTTATTTATTACACAATGATGATGCAGTAATTACCATAATTGTGAAAAATTAAAATAATTGATATTATAAATTCCCAAATAAATATAATTTGAGACTTTTAATGAATTAAAATAATTTTATAGGCTAATATGACATGTTAGTATTGATTTAATTAACTTTTGTCGAAGTAATAATTTTGTTATGAGTTTCACAAAAATCAATTATTGAATAGTGTCAAAATTGACATAAAAGAGTTTTTAAAACAAATATTATATTATTAATTGACATTAAATTCCTAAAAATCTAAGGTTCAGACAAGAGACTTATATCATGATAGGATCATCATTAATGGACCACTTGGGGGTCTCTTGGATGTATATAGTAAGTTTATTAACTATATATTATAAAAATACAAAGTGACATGGTAAATGTCAAACTAATTAACTAAGAGTTAAAACTAAAAGATAAGGTTAATATAGTAACCCAAACCGGTATAAATTATATTGTTTGAATGATTTGCGACTTATCCCTACCTTAACCTTTGAATAATCAACTTTGGAGCCATTAGAAACCGAATATGAATTTATTATAAATTAATATTTCTAGCTTTTCCAAAGATGTCCCTCACCCCTCTTATAAAAGGATACTCCTAATTTTCATTTCTTCAAACCTTCAAAGCCTTTTGGTTTGGCCAAAATCTGCCCAAATACTCTCCCAACTTCCCTAACTACAACCTAGAGGCCTTAGTGTGATTAGAAAGCCAACCTAAGGATCCCTTTTGATCAAATCAAAAGGAAGAACCCGAAGAAGAGGTAATGTTTTCACCACCCCTTTTCAAGTTCCTTTCTTCTTCCACTTCTTCTTTCTTTGTTATTACCATTCTAAAATAATAACTCCATTATATTATATATACTGTGATGTTATTATAAATATGGTACAACCATATTCAGTATTCTATCCACCCTTTGAATAACATGTCACCATACGTGCGTACGTACGGTTTACCGTCTCCACATCGTGGTGTAATTGTTATTCAATATATTATTATTTGGATGGGTATAATAATGATGTGTAACTCATGTAAATAATAAATATAACATGTTAATGATTCTGTCAATATGATATACCATCCATTTATATATTATTTTAATATCAAAATAATGATATTGTCGCTCGTGCGTACGTACAGACTACCGTCTCCACGAACGCGATGAGATTCATTCTCCATCGTATCCATTCAAGTATAATTATCATTTGATGATTTAAAAATGATGTTTAAGTACTTTATATCATTATGGATATGAATAAGATACAACCTATCCATAACAAACACGGCTTATGTAACAAAACATATAAAAGAAAATGAGTAAGTTAACACCCAAAACGACGATAATTCTAAGATATTATTATCAAATCAATGTTAAAAAATCATATATGATATCATATTAATATATATGATTCTTGTATAATTTAATAACAATTATTTCACCATTATACAGGAGGTTAACCTACCCCAATCAAGGAAAAGTACAAGGTAAGGGTTATTTCACAATCTCTTCATTATCCGAGGTTGTTTATACGTAATAATCTACTGGGATCTCTTTATCATCCACATCCATGTTTCCTAAAAATGAATTTCAAAACATTTTTAATATTTAAAAAGAATATGGGTTAAAGTAATTTATACCCTTATGTGTTTTTAAAGGAATATTTCTGTCATTTTCCAAACAAGGCACTTTTTACCTTTCGACAAATTTAAGGTAAGAATGTTTTTTTTAACTTATACGGCGGGTGCGGCTATTTACCGCCGATATAAAATCTCCAAAGCTTCCCTTACAAGATTATAAGAATATTTTCAAAGTAAATGTTTTATTTTATAATTATGTGACTTTTAAATGATTTCAAAATGAATATTTTAAGAATTTTTGAAAGGTACTCTTTATCAAGATCATAATTTTAAATGTTTTAAAGATTTATCTTTATAAATATTTTTAATTGATGTCCATGTTTTCAAAATAATTTTAAGGATTTATTTATATGGACATGAAGGTTTTTAAATGATATTTCTTTTCAAAAGTTTCAAAGTGGTATGGGACACTTTGATTCAAAAATCTCTTTTAAATTACTTCCTTTATAAATGTGTGAATTTTCAATGATTTCGAGAAAAGAGATATTTCTCTCAAATAGTTTTGATTTCATCTATGTCAACATCCTTTGATGGATTTTAAGTTTATTTGAAGTTGATTTATTATGATACAAAACTTCTATATTATATTGAAGGTTTTGTGATATGTTTGCCTGTGGATGTGCTATTTTTATACCATTCATGGTTTATGGTGAAAATATTGACATTTCGTATGCTAGTTTTAATACGAATGTTTATGTTATGTTTAAACCTTTTCATATGGGAATGCATTGGACTTAATATGTGATGGGTGGAGCCCGCTATAGCTCATCGATGCATCAGTAGTTCTCATGAGACAAACTAGTGTCTTGGCACAAGGCCTTGGCAAAATCATATTTGTAGTCTAGGCACGAGGCCTTGGCTATGTTGTTATGATAGTATGGCATTATTCATTACATCATTATGAAAGTGGTTATTGATATTGCATGTGATTATTCGATTAGTAGAATATCCATGTGAATAAGTAAATGGTATTATTTCATTTTATTTTTTCCATACTATGTTGAAGTTCAAGTTTAAAAGGATTTTTTTAGTTATACATTGCCTTAAATATTTATGCTTATTTATAAATGTTTCCGTTGTATTGCTTACCCTTACGGAGCGTTTCAGCTCACCCCTTTCAATGTTTTATTTTTCCCAGGATTCCAGGAAGTATATTGTGATTGATAAGAAGGGTTAAGACAAGGGAATAATGGAATTCATAAAGGAAAATTTATGTTGTTTTGTATGTTATGAAGTGTAATGTAACATTCATGTATGTAATCTATTTTCCAAGACTGCTAAACTAATCGGTCTATCGAGACTTGATTCCTTGTAATCATGCCAATGTATTAAAATAATGCACCGACTCTGGGTAACTGGGTTCGGGGCGTTACAGTTGGTATCAGAGGAAGTTTAGTAAAAACCTTGGAAGCTAGATTTAGATAAACTCTTATTAGAGCACGTAGACCTAAGATGAACTTTGGGGATTAGTATAGAAAAACTTCCTATAATTTTGGTATTGTAGAGATTTTGTGAGTTTTCTGAGCAATACATCCCTGTCTGGATACGAGCAGGTAGAGGCGGCTCTAGCATAGATGTACCTAGGGGTAAAACCCGAAAACACCGCTTTGAGCTAGACTCGAACGGGAACTGGTGCACGACAACGGGCCTTGATGCACTCTTGGTTACGACACTCCCGGGGGATATGCTTAGGATAATTCTCATTTTCTTTACAAACCATTATGAAGGGTTTATGTGGATTTACTTCCTCAAAGGAGAAATTTTTATGATTATGGATTATATCCATAAACTATTTAATTTATGTTATGTGTCTTAAAAGTTTGGGATTAGGTATTGTTATTCATAAACTAATCTAGTGTATGCCATTGTTTAGAAATGGCGCCCAGTAGAAGGAATGAGAACTCCAGCAATGCACATGATCCAAAGAGAAAGAACGATCATATCTTTCATGGTCTTAAGCCAGAATTTATAAGAGAAATAGTCTCCCATGTATTATCATCATATGAAGAAATAAAATCATGTGTTGATAAGATAAGTAAAGATTTTACTGAGTCCTATGGCTTTGAAGGGAAGCAAGAGAAGAAAAGGATGGAAGAGAGAACGATGTATAAAGGGAAGAGGGAAAATAAGAATTTTCCCATATGTGATAACTGTGGGAAGAAACACCCTGGAACTTGTCTGAAAGGAATGGGAGTTTGTTATAAGTGTGGAGGAAAAGGGCACAAAGTACGTGACTGCAAGGGTAAGAAAATGGTTTCAAATGTTCAATGCTTCATTTGCAAGGAGTTTGGACACTACTCGAACCTATGTCCCAGTAATCAGACTATGCCGCAAATGATGCTATTGGATAATAATCAAGTTATGATACTACCACAGATGAAGAGGAATGATTAGAGTTCTTTTGTTTATTATGTCAATTGAGTGTTGTATCAACAATGTACTTGTTATAATAATTATGGAGTATATAAGGATTGTACTGCAGTAATATTTCATTAAGGACTTGAGATTGTGTGGAACAAAGAAAAGTGACTCAATGTCAGGATAAATTTTTGGAAAATATATGGTTGAGAGAATGATAAACCATAATATAGATCTGATATCGAGGTAGTGATTTTGGAATAATACATGATTGATTTGGATACATTATATTGGATATTCTTGACTACCTTAAAACTGATTAATGATTTGTATATTCCATCATTGTTTGGGTTTAAAACATTTTTGGATTGAAGGAGTATACCTATTATTCTTTAAGGAATAAGGGATCATGAATGTAATCAATAAGGTTTTATGGTAATTCAGGATGTTGCAGTGTTTTAAAAGAATACATGATGAAGGTGTTCACATGTTATTACGGGGTAAAAAGGATCTACATTAAGTTTACCTTCCTTATAAATATTGGACTGTGAGTTTGGACAGAATTATTTTGGATAAATTCTAGTTTGAGATTAATTTTTGATTGCCATAAAAGGACAACCCAGAGGTCGGGCGGCAACCCGTCGCGACCGGCAAGGCCACGAGACTTGAACCCGCAACCGAAGGGCGACAAGGGTGTATCACCTACCACTGAACCACGAGATGTCCTGGATTAAATAATGTAGTTTTTTTAAAAGATCTGGTAGATGAATTATAAATTCATTTATTTTGGAACCCTGTACGAATAGTATAAATAGAATTTTTTTTTACGAGTGAAAGATGAGTTTGTGGTAGAAATTTATTAATGGATAAAACTCTAATTATAAAGTAAGTATATCTCCTTATGATCTTAGCCAATCTCATAAATAAATTCCTCAACATTAAGAAAAGGAACTTAGAAAAAAAAATGTTGTCCTAGATGGTACCTTAAATCATCACTAATTTATGGCTTTGGGATTGTTGGCCTTTTCATAGCCATGTTCTCTACCACTCTCCATCAGATAATTGATGGTTATATTTCTCTTCCATATCCATATTTTCCTACATGGAACCCTAGTATGTGTTATTTTCGGTAATCTTCATACTTTCCACTCTTTATTTTAAATAGAGGCATCATTAATTCATTTTTCGACGTGGGATTTCAACTAAGATATTTTGAAACGTCAAAAATGTGTTATCCTAATACCTTATGTTTTGTTGAATCGATGGTATTTTAAATCACCATAGATTGATGAATTTAAGGACCTCAATTTTACACTTGTTTGTGATTGATGACCTCAATCACTACCTATAAATATTTACATTTTTCCTCCAATTATATGTCTCTAATTGCCACCAATGTTCTCCTAATCGAGATCATAATTTGGTGGTGACCCTTTCATTTATATTTTCCTCGTATTAAGACTAAATTTTAGTAACCCAATTTCTGATGTGGGTTTTCCCACAAAGATATTTTTTATTTTCAACCTTTTATTTTCAAAGAACAATTTTAAATTGCGAGGATGCAATTTTTTGAAGGAGGGGAGAATGTAACACCCCAAGATTTCATAGTGTTTTATTTCTTCAAAATAATACAATAACTTGCACTACACGCAACACCGAGTTCAAGCACACCATGACTTACCAAACAAGCAGTTCAAAAGAGGTTATGAATAGTATTAACTAAATTTTAAACTTTATATAATCCTTATAATTTTAGAATCCATATTATGAGTTTCTTAGACATAATGTAAGAACAAATTCATTTTCAGTATTGCACTTTTACCAACTTTTAATAGTGAACCCTTTTTAAATACAATATTTTAAACATTTTGACTAAATGCGGACATCAAAAAAAAATTAAAATGAAACATCCCAAGCTTCCACGGTACGCTTTCCTTTGAATAATACAGTAGCGTGTGTTGTAAGCAACTTCGAGTTCTAACACACACCACAACCAATCAAACTAGCCGTTATGAATAGTAATAGCTAATTTTTGAAATTAAATATATTTTTTATTTGAAAATGGACTTCATTTTTGGATTTGGAGTATTGAATTTAGCCTAAGGTGAAATTTTGGTACTTTTCGAATAACTTTAATATTTTGATGAATAGTGAAAATTACTAAATTCTAATTAAAAACAACTTTTTTAATCAAAATAATTAATGTTGATAAATTATGGATTTGAGTGGTTTTAAAGTATAATTAGAATATATTTTTACCATTTTATCCAATGGTGTTCATTATAATTAATTTCACTTCGAAATTGGACCTAAACAATTGTCAATCTTTTGATATATATTGTTTCTTAAAAACACGCTATTTGTTGTGACAGCGGGAATTAATTATAAAATTAATTAATGTAACTTATATGTTTGGAATTTTTTAAAATAGATATCATTTTTGAATTTGGAATATCAATTATAGCTTAGGGTAAAATTTTGGCATTGTTCTGAAAAACTTCAATTTTTGATGAATAGTGAAACTACTAATTGGTAGTTAAAAATACTGAATTTTTCATAAAACTTAATTTTACCGCTTCTCTGAATGGAATTTCGAAAATCCGAGAGACACGGTTAATATCAAGAAGTAAAATGTGGTTCAATGAGATGAAAATAATTTTTGGTGAATAATAACTTTTTACTTTTATTTATCACGGTTAAAAGTAAATAGGGTAATTAAGGGTAAAAATGATATTAATATTACCCTAACACATGTCCTAATTCTATTGGACAAGTGTATATCGGCCAAAACAGCCTTAGGAATAAAATATTATCATTTAGGTCCACTTGGATTAGATTAGGACATTTATTGTTATTTAATTCAAAGAAGAGTTAAAAGAGTTAAAATCAAAGTTTATTTACTAAAACATTTCTAATATAGGGTTATACATGAGATAAATTCGATTGTAAATATTCATTAGAAAGATAATAGGATTTACTACATAATGATATTTTATTTATAATTTTTAGACGTTAAATAATTTAATTTATTTATTACACAATGATGATGCAGTAATTACCATAATTGTGAAAAATTAAAATAATTGATATTATAAATTCCCAAATAAATATAATTTGAGACTTTTAATGAATTACAATAATTTTATACGCTAATATGACATGTTAGGATTGATTTTATTAACTTTGGTTGAAGTAATCATTCTGTTATGAGTTTCACAAAAATCAATTATTGAATAGTGTCAAAATTGACATAAAAGAGTTTTTAAAACAAATATTATATTATTAATTGATATTAAATTCCTAAAAATCTAAGGTTCGGCCAAGAGACTTATATCATGATAGGATCATCATTAATGGACCACTTGGGGGTCTTTTAGATGTATATAGTAAGTTTATTAACTATATATTATAAAAATACAAAGTGACATGGTAAATGTCAAACTTATTAACTAAGAGTTAAAACTAAAAGATAAGGTTAATATAGTAACCCAAACCTGTATAAATTCTATTGGTTGAATGGTTTTAGACCTATAACTACCTTAACCTTTTAAAAATCAACTTTGGAGCCATTAGAAACCGAATATGAATTTATTATAAATTAATATTTCTAGTTTTCCAAAGATACCCCTCACCCCTCTTATAAAAGGACACTCCTACTTCCCATTTCTTCACACCTTCAAAGCCTTTTGGTTTGGCCAAAATCTGCCGAAATACTCTCCCAACTTCCCTCACTACAACCTAGAGGCCTTAGTTTGATCAGAAATCCAACCTAAGGAGCCCTTTTAATCAAATCAAAAGGAAGAACCCGAAGAAGAGGTAATGTTTTCACCACCCCTTTTCGAGTTCCTTTCTTCTTCCACTTCTTCTTTCTTTGTTATTACCATTCTAAAATAATAACTCCAGTATCTTATATATACTGTGATGTTATTATAAATATGGTACAACCATATTCAGTATTTTATCCACCCTTTGAATAACATGTCACCATACGTGCGTGAGTACGGCTTACCGTCTCCACGTCGTGGTGTAATTGTTATTCAATATATTATTATTTGGAAGGGTATAATAATGATGTGTAACTCATGTAAATAATAAATATAACATGTTAATGATTCTTTATATATGATATACCATCCATTTATATATTATTTTAATATCAAAAGATTGATATTGTCGCTCGTGCGTACGTACGGACTACCGTCTCCACGAACGCGATGAGATTCATTCTCCATCGTATCCATTCAAGTATAATTATCATTTGACGATTTAAAAATGATTTTTAAGGACTTGATATCATTATGGATATGAATAAGATACAACCTATCCATAACAAACATGGCTTATGTAACAAAACATATAAAAGAAAACGAGTAAGTTAACACCCGAAACGACGATAATTCTAAGATATTATTAACAAATCAATGTTAAAAGATCATATATGATATCATATTAATATATATGATTCTTGTATAATTTAATAACAATTATTTCACCATTATATAGGAGTTTAACCTACCCCAACCAAGGAAAAGTACAAGTTAATGGTTATTTCTCAATCTCTTCATTATCCGAGATTGTTTATACGTAATAATCTACTGGGATCTCTTTATCATCCACATCCATGTTTCTTAAAAATGAATTTCAAAAAAAAATTAATATTTACAAAGAATATGGGTTAAAGTCATTTATACCCTTATGTGTTTTTAAAGGAATATTTCTGTCATTTTCCAAACAAAGAACTTTTTACCTTTCGACAAATTTAAGGTAAGAATGTTTTTTTAACTTATACGGCGGGTGCGGCTATTTACCGCCGTTATAAAATCGCCAAAGCTTCCCTTACAAGATTATAAGAATATTTTCAAAGTAAATGTTTTATTTTATAAATATGTGACTTTTAAATGATTTCAAAATGAATATTTTATGAATTTTTGAAAGGTACTCTTTATCAAGATCATAATTTTAAATGTTTTAAAGATTTATCTTTCTAAATATTTTTAATTAATGTCCATGTTTTCAAAATAATTTTAAGGATTTATTTATATGGACATGAAGGTTTTGAAATGATATTTCTTTTCAAAAGTTTCAAAGTGGTATGGGACACTTTGATTCAAAAATCTCTTTTAAATTACTTCCTTTATAAATGTGTGACTTTTTAATGACTTCGAGAAAAGAGATATTTCTCTCATATAGTTTTGATTTCATCTATGTCAACATCCTTTGATGGATTTTAAGCTTATTTGAAGTAGATTTATTATGATACAAAACTTCTATATTATATTGAAGGTTTTGTGATATGTTTGACTGTGGATGTGCTATTTTTATACCATTAATGGTTTATAGTGAAAATATTGACATTTCGTATGCTAGTTTTATTACGAATGTTTATGTTATGTTTAAACCTTTTAATATGGGAATGCATTGGACTTGATATGTGACGGGTGGAGCCCGCTATAGCTCCTCGATGCATCGGTAGGTCTCATGAGACAAACTAGTGTCTTGGCACAAGGCCTTGGCAAAATCTTATTTGTAGTCTTGGCACGAGGCCTTGGCTATGTGGTTATGATAGTCTGGCATTATGCATTCCATCATTATGAAAGTGGTTATTGATATTGCATGTGATTATTCGATTAGTATAATATCCATGTGAATAAGTAAATGGCATTATTTCATTTTATTTTTTCCATACTATGTTGAAGTTCAAGTTTAAAAGGCTTTTTTTAGTTATACGTTTCCTTAAATGTTTATGCTTATTTATAAATGTTTCTGCTGTATTGCTTACCCTTACGGAGCGTTTGAGCTCACCCCTTTCAATGTTTTATTTTTCCCAGGATTCCAAGAAGTATATTGTGATTGATAAGAAGGGTTAAGACAATGGAATAATGGCATTCATAAAGGATTATTTATGTTGTTTTGTATGTTATGAAGTGTAATGTAACATTCATGTATGTAATCTATTTTCCAAGACTACTAAAATAATCGGTCTTTCGAGACTTGATTCCTTTTAATCATGCCAATGTATTAAAATAATGCACCGACTCTGGGTTACTAGGGTCGGGGCGTTAAAAAAACCCACAACCATGATCACTTTAGCATTACAGTAATAAATGAGAAAAAGCAACAATCACAAAAAATTTAGGAAGAATAGATGAGAAATGAATATTCTAACCATTATTAAATTTAATACATTAGGCCTAAAACCATCAGTAATAATTTCCCAAATTTTCATTCCACTAATTTCATTATGATCATTAATTAATTTACTAATTATAAAGGGTGGAAGGTGACACAACAGCAACAATAACCTAGGTTTCATGACAATAAACTACCAAAACATCATAAAAAATCTATAAATATCCAAATTAGGATACAATCATATTTGTAAATCCTCAAGAATAACCAACAATAATCAAACTCCATTTCCCCATGCTACTAATTCATTACCATCACAAATAATCTAACAGTTTCCAAATTAGGCTTAAATCTTATTAATCAATCATCACGAAAATTTAATAACAAAAAAATTACATTTCCAAATTATAGTACTTAATTACAATATTTAAATTATTATGTAATTATTAAAGGAAGTTAAATAATATAAATAATAGAAAAAATTATTTTACTACAATAAACATCAACAGAGGAGTATCAAAACACCAAAAATAAAATGAAATCTAATAAATCACATGTGAATCATCCTTTTCCACCTGAATTTACATTAACTAAATTAAAGAAAATAAATTCTTCATATACATTCACAAATAGTAATATTAGAGAAGTTTAAAATCCCCAACGTAAATAGGTCTCTCAGCCAATTGAAGAACAAGAACTGAAAGGATCTGGTGACAAAACCCTATAAAACTCAAAGGGACCCACCAAAATACCTAAACACATGGATTTAACAACAAAAAATAATCCAAAAATATCCAAAATGAAGAAAATCCACTATCACGGCCTCTCAAAAAAAGAAATAGAGGGAAGGAATAGAGAAAGAGAGGTTAAGAGAGAGAGAAACACTACTCAGAAAAAATGATCATGATCACACAAAGTATAGCACAAAATATCCACAAAATAATGATCAAATGGAACACAAAATGAACCAAAATAGGCCTAGGGTTCAAATATGTTAAAGTAATTGTAAAATATTTTAGATACACTCCAAATTCATAATAACATTTTGATAAAACATTATCACAATATGTAGAAAAATACATGGGGTTTAGGATGGGGTAGGTATCTCTCAAGAGTGGTTCACCCATGAAATGTTGATGGTGTTTGGGATTAGTGTGACAATGGAGATACTCATTCCATTGATCTTATTCTTCCTTAACCCTTCTCTTTCAGCCTCTTTAAGTTTCAATATAACATTAGTTTCATTTTTTCATCACTTCTTAGTATCTTACATTATTTAATGGATGTCTTCCATTCCCAGCATTTAGATATCACCTATGTCATCTCCACTCAACAAAAATAACATCTATCTATTATGTTTTCTATAGGACCATACCTTTATCTTCATATGCAAAAACTATTTCAAATCTAGTTTCTCTTTGGCCGAACATGGTTCCATTGGAGATTTTCGTTATTCCAAATCCATATTTTATTGTTCCACTTTGTTCGTGTGATTCTCCCATAGAGTTTCGGGCTTATGTTGGCTGAAAGGGTCTCATAAATGTGTCTTCCTAAAGGATACTCTTCTCTCAATTTTATTACTTATTTTGGGTACTTGACAGATACTGGTGGTTGATTTCCTATAGTGTGGGAAGGCCTCTTGGTGCCCTTTTGGACCTCCCTGTTCGATCAATGATGATTCAAAACTGAATCATCTTTTAATCATTATGAAACATCAATATAATTTTATGACTTAGTAGTTGTTATTTTAGTTATATCAGTGGTAGCAACAACTCTTGGTTATGTTTGTGGGGGTCCCACTAGGGCATCAATCCAATTTCCTATGTTGTTGTTACATTCCCTATTGGTGTAGATGGTGGTGCACTCTTTGATGTTACTCTTGAATGTCATGGATGTTTATTGGAATATATGGCCCTATATTCCCTATACCTCCACTATTTTCCCTAAAGCATCACACTAAACCCCATTTTCAGTCTGATTTGATAATGCTCATGGTAGATTGTTTCGGTGATGGTGGAGGTTCATGGTCCATACCATTCTAGCATCAAAGTGTTTTGATTTAGTTTTCAACTTTGATCATGAATTTTCTAGATACTTTTATTTGGTTTATATTGGTGTAAATGACTGATTATTTTTTATTTTATTTAGGTTTCAATTATTCAAGTTTTATTTTAGGCCTTAGTTTTCTCCTCACTCGAGTTCTGGGCATCTTTTATCCCCCATTTCCATCTGGTGATACATGGGGAATTCATGTCACGATGAATTGGAAGGGATCCAAATGAAAAAAGGATTTAATGAATGAGTGTTCACATAGGTTTTAATGTGCCTAATTATGGTTTTATTGTCGATGACATGTTCTTTCCCTCACACAGGCATAAGTTTGGGAAAAAATGATATGCTCATGAGGGGTGTTTGGGTTCTCTCCCATCCCATAAAAATGGTGGGGGTGTATTTGGGTTCTCTCCAAACCCAAGTATACAAAATATAAGGTCCCCCCTTAACAAAATTATAGGGGGTTGTCTGAAAAATATAAAAAATGGATTTTTGGTCAGTCAAGAACATAATGTGAAAGGTATTCACATCACAACACAAACCTAATTAAAAAATCCGGGTGTGATATCCCCTGAATATTAAGGATTAAACCAATTTAAATATATTCATTTAATTAAGGACATATTTCAACAAAGTTTTCCACACCACAATATTAGATCCTTGAAGTTTATAGGGAAAACTACCACCCCATCCCCAAACTAAAACAATTCCCACACATATAACACAACACAACGACCCCAAAAATGAAATAAATTTGGATATAGACCACCCATGATTCCATAGAACAATTATAATATTCATCCCATGTAACACATCAATATTTTAAAATGAAAACTTTTCTTGATATTGTATATGACACAAAACACCGAGCCTAAATGAACTAAGAAATAAAATTATTTAAGCATGACGCTATAACATATACGCAAAATTGGAAGGTATGAATATGAATAAATTATATATGATATATATGTAAATATCCTTCTCAATATAAATTTATTTATAAATTCTTAGTAAATAATCAAAAAATGTTAAACTCATTTTAATCTTAAAAAATACGTTTTACTCAAAAAAAAATATTTTTTTTTCGTGAGAAAATATTATAATTAATTTCATGAAATTTTAGAAATGTAATTTTATAAAATGAAAATAGTTTTTGAAAATCATCATGTAAAAATAAATTAGGGTTAAATTTTGGGATTTTTCTAAAATGATTTTTTTTCAGTGAATATTGAAAATTATTAATTTTTCAAATACTGTCATTTCTTTCTATTAAATAAAGTAATTTAAAAGCCCCATTATATTTTGGATTTGGTAATTAAGTGAAATATTGACCATTTTATTTTTAATAATAAAACTAATTTTAATTTAATCATCAATTTTCATGATATTGATATAAGTTTGTTTTTAACCCAAGAAACACATATTTCTCAAAACTATTTTTAAGTCCATAAAGTTGGTCCATTTTTATTTTCAAAAATAACACCAAATGAGTAATGATTTAAATTAAATGTATAGATAATATAATTATATATATATATATATATATTAATTTAAATTAATATAATGATGATTACTAGTCATAGAGTTAATGTAATATCATCATAGGCTTGAAAAATACAACTTTTGAAAAAATAATTTTCAACACATTTTGTGGTTTTATTTTTAAATTAAATGATGCAAAATATATGAATTGAATTTGGAAAAAAATAATTATATTTTAGGAAGCATCAAAGTTAATATTAGTTAATAATTAAAACGTTATTTTTGGAAATAAATAATAGAAATTTTTTATAAATTTGTCACCATGGTAAACGGGTAAATCGGGTTAACCTAGGATAAAAAACGGTATGAGCACTATTTTTCTTTATAATTATCCTTGGATGAATGGATTAAAACCCTTGTAATATTATAATCAATAATAAATTATTTATAGGAAATATTTTCATGAAAGGTAACTATATAATAATTTATGCACATTAGAAGACATAATGCCATTCTATTTCCTTTAAGTATCTCTTATATGTTCACATAAGGATAAGAATAATTGGTGAAAAAAATATTAAGATTATTTTTTTATAATGAAGTTATTTTCATGATGGTAATTTATTTTTAATTTTTAGTGGTTATATAGTTACCATAAACTCTTATACAACACTGACACAACACTTGTGAAAATAGTAAAAAACTCAGAGTAAATAACTTTAAAAACATTAAAATTAATGTATTTGGGATGGGTTCTAGTACCATAATAATTTTATTATTAAAATTTATGTATTATTTCTGGTTAAATAAATTATATTATAAATTCACTACTATCTTCTTATATTTAATGTCAAATTAAATTAATTGTGTTAAAAATGAAAATAATAATATTTTACATTAAATTATATTTTATTAAATTATTTAAGAAACCTAAAACTAATTAAATAGGAAAATATGGATGGTAAATAGTCTAAAATTTCCTCATATATCCAGTTTTTATCCAATTTTTATCTTATAATGAAAACTATAACCCTTTCACTTAAAAAAATTAATTATCTTGGTTAAGGATCAAATGGGTTTATCGGGGGTTAAAGTAAAAGATAAGGGTATGTTTTCCAATTAAACTTATCTAAATCATATTTTATGGCTATATTAAAATCATATCCTATCCAAAATTTCAATATATGTCCACTAAGAATTTTTTTTCTTGTGAGTGACTTTACCATTTTGTAATCTTTTAAAAAATTTCTTAGTGGGTCCTCTCACTAGTAGAAATAATGGCCTCAACATTGGGGTTTTAACATCAGTTTCTTTATTAATTGAAATTAATAGTGATGTGAAAATATTTTAATATTGTATTTTTATAATACCAACATTAAAAATTATTCTAAATAACCTTTATCATCTGTTCTATAGAAAAAAGACATTAATGGTTCTTCAAGAAACTATTTAACGTCAGTTCTCTAAAAAACTGATGCTAAAACTCATAAAAATTAATTGAAACATTAGTTTAAAGAAATAGACTTTAAAAGTAATAAAAAAACATTTTACCATTAGTTTTATATATAACTGATGTTAAAACCCTAATACAATAAGGGTTTTACTTTCAGTTATATATTTACAAGACATTAAAGGTAAAATTTCAAACAAGCGGGTTCAATATTTTAATTTGATCACAATAGACACTTAATTTTTTAAAATCCCGTCTAAATTTTAATACCTCATAACAAAAATTATTTTCATTTATAATATATAAATCCTAATTCTATTTTTTTTATATTTTATACCTCTTTGATGTAATCAAATCTTCAACACTTCTTCAATCAATGATTTGAACATGGTATTTATTCTCATCATTTAATTTATTTGTCATTATTTACCTTCATCACTAAAATTATTGATAATTTTTTTATGAAGATTAGTAATTATCTTGATTTAGTTACAAAGATAAAAATTCTACCTGTGATTTACCAACCAATGTGAAAAAATATTTATCAATCAATATTTTCATTGTCACATGAGTTCTTCCTCAAAAAGAAGATAAATAACTATAAACAACATATCGATTCGAAGGAAATCATCAAAATCCTTGAAATTATTTTGAGGATTTAATTTAATTTTTTGTTATTTTCATATGGTTCCTAAAATTTTTAGTTTTTATTTCCTATTTTTCTTGGAATTGAGGAGTATTTTTCCATATTTATAAAAATTCATACACTTTCCATGTCAATTTTCCAAAAAATCATTGTTGAAAGTGGAATATTTTATTTTTGATGTCATTTTTCCAAAAAAAATGACATAAGAAGTTCAAAATTTTTATTTTTTATGTTATTTTATAAAAATTTATTTTTAATGTACAAATTTTAACATCAGTGGCAACAATATAGGTTAAAAACTGAAGTTAAATTACAAAAAAGCAAGAAAAGACCTTTTTTCTACTAGTGTCTCCCCCACATATAAAAGGACACCCCTATCCTCTCATTTACAAACATCAAGATAATTTGGGTTTGGAAAATCCCTAATAAAATTATTTCATTATATCCCTACCAATGTCTTGGAGTCCTTTATTTGATTATAAATCAAATCTAGGGATGTTTTTGGTGTAAACCTTAAGAGGTTGTCCGAAGAAGAGGTATAGTTCTTAATCAAGCATTTTTTATTTCATTATTTTTACAAGTCTGTAAAATATTTTTCAAACATGATGATATAATAACATTATTATCTCTCATATACTGAGATGTTATTATGTTAATGGAATAACCTATATCTATCTACTCTTCCATCAAATGAGAAATGAAACCATTAATCTTGTGGATGATGAACAACCGACTCGCAAATCGATGTAATTATTTTTATATCATCACTTCCCACATATATTTATGATGATTTATTTCATGTATATATTATATATTCATGAAATATTTATCTTTATGTAAAATTAATATATCACATATTTTCTTACTTTTCCATTCACTTAAAAATGATAACGGTGTTTGTGCGTATGCATTGAATACTACCTCCAATAAGTAATTTGATTCATTATTCATAACCTAATTACATGGATGATATATATAAGTATATTTAAATGAAGAAAAATTTATTTATTATATTATTATCATCCTAAAAATGTTAAATAACACTTATCTTATTTCCATACTGATTGTTGAAAAATGGAAACATTTCTCATGTGTACGTATAACCTACTATATACATGATTGTAACATAGTTTAATTTTCATAATAATATTAATTATGGGTTTTCAATGTAAAATTTATGCATAAAAATTATAATTATTTCATGACTATTTTTGTAGAGATTATGTAATAATGAACACTTTTACCATAGTTAACCTACCAAAGTCATTTCGAACATATGAAATGAATATTGTCAAAATATCTAAAGTGAAATTAATTGATTAAGTAAATAAATATAACATATTAATAAATAAAATAAAAGGAATAATAAAAATTAAATAGTTTATTAATTAATTAAATAATAATCATAAGTTTATTATTCCAGATGATAATGTATGTGTGTGATGATTTGAGCTCGAGGTAAGGTATTTTGTCTCAATTTTCGTTCATTGATCCATATATTGTTATTATAAACCTCTTATATTTTATATAGTGAATATAATTACACTTTTATAGTTAATATCTATAATATTTAATTACTCATGGTATTTTAAGTTTGAATTTGAGTTATTTCATACAATTGTATTTTACATGAAATTTACCAAGTGGTACGGGATTTCATAACTCAATTTCTTTTCATTGAGTTATATTACATTATCATTTTATTAGATATTATATGATTATGTTTGTAATTAATTATGATTATGTTATGTTTTATTTCCGATTTTTTATGTGTATTTATTTATGGTGTAAATTCGTTGATTAATTCTCACTTCAATGGTATGATCTTTTTAAGGTATTTTTTCATAATTTCCCTTCATTGAGGCATATTTTAAAATTATGTGATGAAGTTATTTTATATGGTGTATATGATACCCTTTAAATATTATTTCATGAATCCTTCACAATTCATGGTTTTTTATGTTACAATTTATATTACACCATCCAAGGGGATTTGATTTGAAAGTTACCAAAGTGGAAAAGGGTTTACGTTACTATCACATTTCTTTTTGAGATTATTTATTTTCAATTTTCCTTCAGGGGAAATAATCTATAATTATTTTTCTTTAAGTACATATATTTTACTTTACTTTGTTCATGAATATGGTTTACACATTTGGTTCCTATTTCCTTAATTATTTAATAAGGAAACATAAATAAAGTTATTAGTATGTAATACAGGTCTTGTATCTGATTTAGATATGGAATCATTCTCTTCCATGTATATATTTTCCATAAAACATTTTAAAGAATTTATTTAACATTATCTAATGATTTATTAAGTAAAATTTTACCTGTGTTTGACTTTTTTTTAAAAATGGATAAAAATGAATTTTTCTATCATTTTCGGAACAAGGAACTTTTTGAATTTTTTTAAAAGTTTGAAAGGTGTGTTTTATTTTAACATATATGACATGAATAAAATTTTCCCCCATCATGTCTAATAAATTATTTTCATCTGAGTTTAAAATTTTCCATTTTTCCTTTAACATAAAATATTTTCTATATTATTTTTGGAAGTTTTTAGATTTTAAATAAGTGATTTAAAAGTGAAAATGGTGTTTTCATCAATAAATGTTCCATGTTATTTTTTAAATATGTTTTCATCAATGATAACAACCTTTTATTTTGAGTATTTATTATAAATTTTATCTATATGTATCTTACACATATAATTATATCATCATCCTTTCCTTTAATGGGGTAATGCATTCCTTAAGTTCATTTATCGAATAACTTCTTTAGGAAATTCCATTTGATTACGACCTAAGGAAAGATTATACAACCCATTTATTTGAGTGGGTAATTCTTATAATTATAACTCATGATTGATTTCATTTTTTTCTCACAAAATCATGTACATTTTAGGATAGGTTCACACAAATAGTGCTCCAATGCATTGGGTAATGTTTTTTATCTCATGAGATGTCATGTGTAGGACCAGGGAGTAAACCTAATCCTGTACAGGACTTTTTACACCATGTGATATATAATAATAATTTATCCTTTAATCATGTTTAAGTCATGTTATATTTTTCATACACATTTCCTATATTTCTATGATCTTATGACACTATTTTATTTATGTTATGATTCCATATAATTACTCATGAGCCTTCTCTTTTATGATATCATGTTATACCTTTCACTCACATGATATTTTTCCATATCATTTTTATTCTTGTACTAGTATTTTTAGCTCACCCCATGATTATATGTATTCCCCAAGTTATCCTATATAATTTTAGGATATCAAAGAGATTTATTATCTCACTAATAATAACAAAAAAGATATGTTACATTTTATTTTCTTTTACAGTTTTATGTACCTAGTCTACCAAATACACCAAGTCTTATAATCTATGGGTTGTAATTAAGGATTGTTTATGTTATAACTCATGTAATAATATGTGTAAAAGGATTGGTATGTTCCAGTTGGTATCAGAGAATGGTCTAGTTATTTTTAGGGATTAATATTAGATAAAATTAGTAAAAAAACCTTGAGGATAAGTCTAATTATAAGATAACTTTCTAATGTTTTGGTAAGAAATATATTATGTGGTTTTAATAGAACTAGGAAGTACTAATGTTATACCAATAATTTAGGTTAAAGGATTTGAGTGTTTACATTTTAGGATTCAATAATTATTTTTAGAATTATTTTTATCAGTGATTTTTTGGTTATAATAATTTTGAAACATCTAAGGATTGTGTTAATTTTTGGAAGAATATATTATTTTACTATAGATTTATGGTGATTCGAGTTATTAATAAAAAAATTACCATACATGATTATGGAATGTACATTTTGGTATAAGACTTTATTGGTGATTGATTTTATTTGGAGATAAATGTTAAATTTATCTTGGATAAATATGTGATCAAATCATCTAAATCTTGTGGATTCATCCTAAGTGGGGAATATTTTGAATAATTTTAAGAATAGTTATTTATAAAATTATTTAACTTGAACTTTGGGTGTTATTGTTGAGGATTTAGATATTAATGTTGTATGTCATAATATGAAGTTCTATTCATTTGTGTAATTATCTAACCTAGTGCTAACTATTTTTGTTTTGGTTAATGCCAAGAGATAATATGACTAACTTATTATCATTTTTTGTAATTAGGTAAACTACTAGAATTTTATTTAAATGATTCAAGGAAAGAAATAATAATGAATACTCATCATTTGTATAAAGATATGATATTGTGGTAGAAATTGATTAATGGATGAAATTCAACTTTTCAAGTAAGTGTATATTCATTTTTTTTCATAGTATATATGGTAAGGGATTCACCAACTATAAGAAAAGGATATTGAAATGAAAATTTTATCCTATTACATTCATTGTTTATGAATAAATGGTATTTTTCACACCACTAGTGTTTATGATTTTTTAGTCATTAACCTTCTAATGATCATTCAGATTCTTTTGATCAATTATCTCTATCACTTTCTATAATTATTTGGGCATTACTCTTTTCTTACACATCCATATTTTCACATGAAATTAATTTTTTTCCTACTTTTAAACCTAGTTAGGTGTTATTCATGATTACCTTCAAACTTCCCTTTATCTCTTATTAAGAGGAAGTTTTATTAACCATTCCTACAATGTGGGATTTCAATAAAGGTATTTTTAGATTGAAAACATTTGATTACTGAGATCAAGTTCAAATTTTGAGGAAAAATTTTATAAAAGGTTGGGATTATATTACACCATGATATTTTAAAAAAACTATGTTTAATGGTGTATATGGCATGCAACATTGAGCCTCAACAAACCATGAAATATTATTATTTAAACATGACCATTATAAATGAACCATTATAGTAGCTAGTATGAATATTTTTAACTAATTAATGACGTATATATAAGTCTCATAATAAATATCAATGAATTGATAATTTATTAGTAAATAATCAACCATTTTTTTATAGAGGGATTTTGTTCTTCAAAAAGTATGTTTTCTTCAAAAATAATTTTTATTTGCTTTTTGTGAGAAAATGTTTTCATTAAATTGAGGAAAATTTAGAAAATTTATTTTATAAAATAAATATATTTTTGGAAATTATCATATCAAAATTAAAATGGAGTGAAATTTTCTATGTTTTCTAGAATGATTGATTTTCTAGTGAATAGTGAAAATTACTGATTCTTTTAATAATGTCATTTCTTTCGATTAAATAACATAATTTAAAAGACCCATTATAATTTATTTTTAGTATTAATGTGACATATTAACCATTTTATTTATAATAATATAATTAATTTAATTTTAATTTTAAATTTTCATTGTTTTGGTATAAGTTTATTTTTTTGCTTAAAAACACTATTTTTTTGAAAACTGTTTTTCAATGCATTAATTTTATCCATTTTAATTATTTAAAATAACCCCTAATATGGAAATATATAAATTAAATTTATATATTATATACATATATATGTTAATTTAAAATAATATAATTATTATTACGAGTTATATAGTTAATGTAAGATCATCTTATGCTTGAAAAATACATTTCTAGGAAAATCATTTTTCCACAAGATTTACGAGTTCATTTTTAAATTAAATTCCACTACATATATTAATTTAATTTTATAAAATTTATTCCATATTTATAATCATCATAATTATTATTTTTTAATAATGTCAATTTATTTTTTGGTTATAATGAATAGTAAAAATGGTAAAAATTTGTCATCATGGTAAAAGGGTAAATCAGGTAAACCTAGGTTAATATTAAGTGATAAGGCCACCATTTTTAATATTTATTCTTATGGGATGAATTAATTTCTACTCTTATCACCTTAGGCTCTAGTTTCAATTATTTTTGGGCTAAATGTATATTAAAGTGACCTTTGTAATAATTTAAGCAAAGAAAAAGACAAAATCTTGCTCAATTTCCTTTAAATATATCTTATATGTTCACATTTGAATAAAAATACATAGTAAATGAATATGAAAATCTATCTTTATTACAATGAAATTACTTTCATAATAGTAATTTTTTTAAATTTTTAGTGATTATGTAGTTACCTTAAATTCTTATACAATATTGACAGAGTGCTTGTGTAAATAGTGGTAAACTCTAGGTAAATAATTTGAAAAACATTAAATGTAATTTATTTGGTATGAGTTATGGTTTTTAAAATAATTTTATAGTTAATAATTATGTACTATTTATGGTTAAATTTATTATATTATAAATTCATTATTATCTTTATGTCTTCAAAGTCAAATTAAATGAATAGTGTCAAAAATGAAATTAAAGATATTTATGATAAATAATATTTCATTAAATTATTTAAAAATAAAAAAAATTAAATAATAAAATTAGAATGATAAATAGTCTAAAATTTTATCCATTTTTTATTTATGATTCAGTTGTTATGTTATAAGTAAAACTATAACCCTTTTAAATTACAAAATTAATTACCGCATTTAAGGTAAAAACGGGTTTAATGGGGAGTTAGACCAAAATATAAGGGTAAGTTTTCTAATTAAACTAGTATAAATCCTAATTTATGGATATATTTCAACCTTATCCTGTCCCAATTTAAAATCTAAGGCCAATTGGAAGCATTTTTCTTAGAAAATGTCTTCAACATTTTTTATTATAATAAGAAATTTCCAAGTGAGTCATCTTCCCCACTTATAAAATAAAACCCCTTCTTCTCTCCTATCCACACATAAGGATCCTTTGTGATCATCCTATCTCGAACCAAATACATTCCTTACATATCTACATGTATCATGCCAGATTTTTGGTAATTAACCATTTGTTTATTTATTTTAAGTATATAAAGTTATTAAGTTAAATTAGAGAAGGTTTAGATGAGTTTATCCATTTTTTCAGGGATCTTTTGGAGGTTAATGGTTTGATAAAGATTAGTAGAAACCATGATACACCTCTAAGAAACTATTAAAGGTATTATATAGGTCACTAGGGAGGAACACATTTTGGAAAAATCATATTCCATCCTAGATGAAATCGTGAAAAGTGGAATAGAAGTACTAATCATAGTTGGGGCATGGTTTATCCAACCATGTGATCTAACCATATGAGGGGTTCTTTATAGGCAGTTGATGGAATATAGTTTTCAAAAACATATCCTAGAAATGTGAAAAAAATGTTCACTATTAAAAACAAGATCTGAAAATTTTGTATCTAATTGGAATTTTCCACTTAATGATTTAGGTTTCCCATAAATAGACCCTAACACGATTTTCTCTCCTCCCAAGGGATGTTGAGACCCTTCCCCATGACCAAGGAGTGACATGTTGTTGAATCATGGTGCATTGAAAGCTTGAATTTCTTGGTAATTGTCTGTTATTGGATTTTTTCATTAGATTTATTCTTCTTCCCTCTCTTAGATTCATAGATCTAATCCCATAAGGATATATCTATGTTGGTTGATTCTGATCATATTTATAATTATTGTTTGGGAGGTATAGAATAAGATCTAAGGATGTATTTTAGAGTGTCAATAAAGTTTGCCAAATAATTTGTGTTGTTCTTAATTTTCACCTTAGTTTTCAAGTAAGGTGTCTTCACTATTGACTCCTATCATTAGTACTTGAAGGTTTGATTAGAAATTTATTAACTTAAATGAATTTACATGTGGAATTGTTTTGTGAATAATGGTAGAATCCCTCTTTAGTGATGGTTCTTGAGATTGTGGAAAATTGGTTATTGTGAAAATTGATTTGTTTCATGATTTTAAAATTCTGATTTTAAAATATGAATTTTTTTATTCATGGAAACGGTTTGATAGAAAGGTTTTTTAATTAAATAAATTTCTATTGAAATGTTTTGAAATGGTTGGTTTGGCATGATATTTTGAAAAAAACTTTGTGTTTGTTCATTTTGATTGACGTGACCCTCTGGAAGGGGTGTGTTCTATTAGGGAACTTGGTATATGGTAACCTTGTGAAGAATTGGTAGATCAATGATTGAATTCTCATGAGTATAGAACTACCACCTAGTTATGAATGTGTGTATGTGATAATATGTAAAATGGAATGGGTTATGATAAATTGTTTGAGAAATAGTTTTAAAGAATTATTTTGTTACTTTCCATGGAAAACTATTTTTCTTAGAAATGGTTTTGGTTTTGAGATAAAACGTTTTAAATCATTTTACATAATTTTTTAATGTAAATTTAATAAAATGTTCTATCATATTGGCAGGAGTTGGGAAGTTATTTTGGGAAATGCTACTGAGTTTTATACGCAATCCCTCATTGGGAAATTTAGTGCATTTGCAGATATTTTTATCAATACATAGGTAAAGGAAGGGTGTATCATTTCATTAGTGATGCTTCATGATACCTCAAGAATAGATTATGGAGTTGGATATTGGAGTATGTTTGGAGATGGGTGAGTTTATATCTTTGTAGAATTTGAGTTTCTTTGGTTTTATCTTCCACTTTATACTCTGATATTGGTTTTGGTTTATACATTTTTCTCTGGTATGGTATATTATTATTTTGTACACATTGAGTTTTATTGAATTTTTCTCATGCATCATTTAGTGGCTATTTGGTTATGGTTATCTTGTTTTGGTTTCTTTATGTTAAAAATAGAAAAATTCCCGCAATTTTTATGAAGACCTTAACATTTATTACCATACTTCATTGTCTTGGGGTTATCACCAAAGGCCTAGTAATGTCTCATCGTCTTAACAAGCCAATGCTGAGGGGAACTATGTTACAAATGGTATCTTTCTTGTATGGTCCATCTTATTTTGTGAAAAATGGTATTTGATTCTTGGTTATGTAGATGAAAAATCATTCTTGTTTTCTCCTTGATTTGTGATAATAGAAAGGAGTAAGTTTTTTAGAACATGAAATGTAGATCAGAAAGAAGCTAAGCTTGCCTATTTATGTTAAACCTCAAGTTACTCTGGATTTGGGTAAATAAGTTTTTTGTGACACTTATAGGAGTAGTAACCTCATCATAGTGAGTGTAGATGATGAGAAGGGCATGACATGTATTTATAGAAATGAATTCCCACTAGGAGTGTATATTTCATTTTGTGCAATGATTTGTGATTTGATTCAAAAGAGTTTATTTTTGAAAAAAATGAAATTATTTGAAAATGTGATATTTTGAAAAGGCATGGTAGTGATATTTTGAAAATACTTTTATTTTCAAAAGCATGGTGTAATTTTCAAAAATGGTTTAAGTGAAAAAAAATGTTGAATTTTGGAAATCCTTGTTGTGATATGTGTAATGTGGTAAATTTAAAACTATTAATACTTTGGTTTCTAGATAGTGATACTAAAGGGTGTATTGTTTTTGTTATAAAAAACTGAACCCAATATGCATCCTAGAAACCAACTGGAGGAAACTTATGAAAATGTGGTTTCACATGAGCCTTAGGTGAATCAATAACTAGTTCATAGTATTTTATATTCTCTTCAATTCAGGGATAGAGGAAATAGGAGGGATGAGCTAAGGAAAGTGAATCGTTCCATTCAGTTCTGGTAGTATAATCCACCCATCATTGAGGGTGATTCCAAACCTAAAAAAATAAAGGTGTGGATGACTAGTATGAATCAAATATTTGATTTCCTAGGCACACCAGCTATGTTGAAATTCAAGTTAGCAACATACAAGATAGAGGATCTTTAATGCTAGTGGTGGGATTTAGAAATTCAAGCTAAATTAGACCAAGGAATTGCATGAGATGATTTGGAAGAATTGTTCAACAAAAAATTATATCCTCACACATTAAGGATTTATAGAATGGAATACTTTTTCATTATGAAATAGGAGAATCCCTTGGTGATAGATTATACATATGAATTTACGAATTTAGTTCATTTTTTCAACGTAATTTTCTACAAGATCATCCTTGAAGGCGCACATTTTTTAATCAATATTAAGGCCAATTATTCACTCAATGATTTCCATTCTTTGTATAATGGATTATGAAGATATGGTCAATAGTGCGATGGTGGTATAAAGATATATACTAAGAACCAAGGGTGGAGTAGTCATGTTGATAAAAATTGGAAGTGGTGGGAACTCTAATGCAAGGAATATGTGGAATAGGAAGGCCTATTTCTAAGGTAGTGGAATAACTCAAAATCAAATGAATTAATCAGTGAATCTTCCTCCTAAACCAATGATCAAGACTATATGTTTTCAATGTGGTTCTTTTGAACACCTGAATTGAGATTTTATATCACCACCTAGAGAATGCCACATTTATAACAAGATGGGACATCTTCAAAATTATTATTTCAGTGCTCCACGGTCAGGTGTTCGGGAAAAATATCATGATTTGGATACATCATATGCTTCAACAATATGAGGTTAGAAGAATAGTTTTCACTATCAGAACTGATATGGACATGTTGATCATAGGAACACCATGACTACTCAGCATGTTCAATCTTAATAGGTCAATAAAGACTAGAGTACAGTGAGTAATTAGTTGTATGGATCTAAAAAGTGATTGTGTATGACCAATATAGACCTTTGATGTTGAGAGGTATGATTCATTTAAATTCTACACTTATGAATACTTTTTTTGATATAAGTGAGTCCCATTAGAATATTTCTTCTTGTGTTGTTGATATTATAGGTTTACATGTTGAGATGATGCCTTATTTTTTGAAACATAAAACACATCTTGGCCAATGAGAATGTTGATAATTTATGAAAAAATCATGTTCTATAACTATTGATGGAGATGATTTGATATAGAATTTCTATATTCTGGAGATGTATGTCAATGAAATTATCCTGGGTTTGGATTGGTTGAAAATTTTCAAATCTCACATCAACTTTTACACCTGAAGGGTTTTATTTAAAACTAATGGTGGTGGAGAGAATATCTTTCAAGGAGACTATAATGTAAAGGGAGGTATATCAATATTTCTGGCACCAAAAGATAGAAAAATATCAAACGAGTTGTTAGTGTTGACCTTAGCATCAGTGGATGATACTGGTAATAATGGTTTTCTATAAATTCTAGACCAATTTCTAGATGTGTTTTCTAAAACATTCTCATCATTTCCACCCACAAGTGATGTAGAGTTTGCAATTGATCTCTTACTGGGGACCAACCCTATCTCATGTATGTATTATCAAATGGAACCAATAGAATTATGATAATTTAAATTACATTTTCAATAGTTGTAATGAAAAGGGTTTATTAGACCTTGTACGTCTCTATGGTAGCACCAGTTTGATTGTTAGAAATGCATAAGGAAATATTTGGTTGTGTGTGGATTATTATAAGCATAACCAAGTTTTGATAAATAATCTGTATCCACTTCCACATATTTTTTATCTATTTGATCAATTGATGGTATATCAGTGGCTCTCTAAAATTGGCATATTACTGAAATATCACCAATTTCGTGTTCAAAAGGTGGATATTCCAAAAACACCTTTTAAGAGTAGATATATCCCTTAACAGTATGTGGTAATGAATTTAGGCCTTGAAAATGCACCAATAATCTTTATTTCATTGATGCATTAGATATTTCAAATGTATCTGGAATCTTTTGTAGTGGTTTTTTTGGATGAAATATTGTTGTATTCTTGGAAAAATATTGTTCTTGAACAACACTTAGTGAAATTGTTGGGTATATTTTAGGGTCATCGATTATATGCCAAGCATTTAAAGATTAATTTTTAGATATAATAGGTATGATTCCATTTCCATTTTATCTTTTAATGAATTGTTTTTTTGGATCTAGAAAAGATAGAGGTTGTGTTGTCTTGGAAACTACCAAATAATTTATTCAAGATATGCAGTTTCCCTGGTTTAACTAGTTATTATTCATGTTTTGTTCTTGAATTCCCATGCATATATTCACTAATAAAATATTTTTAAAGGAATAATGGTCCATTGAAATGTAATGATGGATTTCATAAGTCTTTTCAAGAGATTAAAATTTTCATTACATCATCACTAATCTTGATACTGTCGGAATTAGGAAAAGGGTACGTGGTGTATTGTGATGCTTCAGTATTAGGGTTTGAATGTGTTCTCATACAGGGAGATCATGTTGTTTCTTATGGATCACTAAAGTTATGGTTTAATGAGAATAACTACCCAACTCATAGTATAGAATTAGCTACTATATTCATTTCTTTATAGACTTTGCTTCATTTCCTCTTGGTTGAGAAATTTATAGTGTTTACAGATTATAAGTGCTTGAAACACATTTTCTCACAAAGATATTTGAATATGAGAAAAATAATATAAGTTGATTATCTTCAAATGTTTGAATTTGATTTGAGGTATACACCAGGTAAAGGAAATCTGGTGTCCAATTAATTAAGTAGATATACATATGTCCAATTGGTGAAATAGGTTTTAAATCAGTGGAAACAAATATTGTTGAAAGATGACATGCACTTAGATTTTTAAGATCGAGGAAGTGTTGTGGTTTTTCCTATAATATTTTTTTTTGATTTGTTTGAGATTCTTAAAGAGGAATAAACTTCCAATTCCTAATGTGTTTCAATGAGGCCAAAAATCAATGGTGGGAGACTATTAAGGGATGGAAGATGGAGGGGAGTTCAGTTTTACGGTTTCAAAATTGTATTGTCGTACCTATGGATTTTCAAGAACAAATTATTCATGCTCACCACCATTTGGGATGGGATAATCATCCTATAATGATATATATATATAATGCATTAAAATCAAAATTTTGGCAGGTTGGCATGAAATGAAAAGTGGCAGAGTTTGTTTTGAGATGTCTCACCTGTCATCAGGTTAAGCCAGAGCTCTAGTATCTAGTAGGTTTGTTATAGTCTTTACCTATTCCTACTTGGTAGTGAGAGAAAATAATAATGAAATTTTTTATAGGTCTCCCAAGTATTATTTAGAAACAAGATTATATATGGGTGATAGTGGATCGACTCACAAAGTCAAACATTTCATCCCTATTCATGAATCTCATACAGTGGATTAATTTTCTAAAATATATATTCAACAAGTTGTAAAGAGGCACGGTGTAACAATTTCTATAGTATCATACAATAATCTGAGTTTTATGTCTCATTTTAGGAAAGCCTTATAGAAATACCTTGGGACTCAGTTGACCATGAGTATGTCAGATCATCCTTATAAGGATGGATAATCCGAGAGGATGATACAAACATTCAAAGACATGATTAGGGATTATGTAATGGATTTTGGTGGCTCAAGGGAGGAGAACACACTATTAGTGGAGTTACCATATAAAAACACTTATCAAGACCCAATACATATGGATTATTTTTAATTATTATATGGGAATCCTTATCATTATCTACTTTTTTCTAGTGGAAATAGGTGATAATTCACTGGTTGGTCCAATCCTTGTCTAAGAGACAATAAAAAAGATTAATTTGATCAGAAAGAGAATGAATATGGCATATAATCATTAGAAAAAGTTTGAAAAATCATATTTTATGGTCATTTTCATTCAAGGTGAGTGATCATGTGTTGTTGAGAATCAATCCAAGGCATGGGAATCATCATTTTAAAAAGAAGGGAAAGTTATGTACTCAATACTTTGGCCCCTTTGAGATTCATGAATCGGATGTAAAGGTGGAATATTGGTTTTGTTTTCCACCAAGGTTCAGTACAGTGCATATTGTGTTTCATGTTTCTCAGTTTTAAAAATATTAGCCTAATCCTAAAAATGTGATTTGTGACAACCCTGACCCTAGTAGCCCAAAGTTGATGGTTATTTTATTACAATGGCATAGATAAAAGAGATCACATCAACAAGGATCAATCAATTTAGTATTATGGAAGAAATAGAAACATACATGGTTACTCTATTATATTGGAAATTAAACATAGAACCTAACAAAGGAAAATAAAATGCTTTATTGATACTTATTCATATTTTTCATCTTCATAACATGTGTAAGGTAAAAATGTTGAGATCAAATTCTCTGTAAGGGTTACATAAAACAAAATCATGAATCAATAAAACATAAAGCTTAATCAATAAATCATAATCAATATGGAATGGTAAATAGTTGAAAAAATGGTATTTAATCAATAAATTTAAATGAAAATGTATCCACATATTTAGTCATAGTAAAAATAACAAGGATAGTAATAAATGAATAATTAATGAAGGAAATTATTAATTATTTGATTTCATGTATCTAGAACATGAACCACTATCATTAATACCTTTCAAAAGAGAGTTTAAGTTAGTGGGTAGAAACCAATCTAATTATTATTGGAAACAAACATGAAGGGTTTGTCGCCAACTATTTTGTCTCATGAGACATTTCAATGCATCTAGTGAATATATAATGTTGGGAACCACCCATCACTAAAAGTAAAAATCATTCTTCATTCATATATTTGATTCATGAACAATATGCCTTATAAAAATATCTATATTGAGTAGAGGATCACTAGTGGAAAGAGAGGATTTCCCAACACATTTATACCAATTGTTTGAACAAACCATTGGTATACTGTAAAATATCAACCTTTCCCAATGGTTTGAAAAAGCTGTTGGCATTCTGTTTTTAGAATGAAGAGTTCCCAATGGTTTACTCAAATGATTGGGAAATATTTAATTCATCTAATGTGTACCAATAGTTGCACAAAACTATTCGTAAAGAATAGATTTACCAGTGGTTTTTAAAAACCTTTGGGAAAGGTTTCCCCCAAATACATAGTAGCCCAGCTCCCTCATCCGTGTGATTACCGGACCTAATCTGATGCTCTCTCGAAGCTCTCTCTTTATCCGAGGTTATGAAACTCCTTCCACCTGATAGATCCTTCTTCAATCAAGAAATTTTTTATTTCTACACTTCAAATTAGTAAGTTCTACCTTAGTTTTAATGTTATTTATATATTTAATTTGTTTTCTATTTTGATTTGGCATAAACTAATGTTTTGTGCAGTTTGTGGAATGGGATACTGAACACTTTGATTTGTTTTCTGTTTTTTTTACTCTTTAAGTGTCATGATTTTGTGAATCACCTTTATTTTAAGTCTTCATAGACACTCCTTCTGTGTAGAGTTCGTGAACCATGTGAACTAATGGGTGCTATTGAGATGTATCCCCACTCAAATATGGTAAAGGGTTTGTTTATTCATATGGTCTCGAGGTGGGTAATGAATATAAGGATGTTCCATATGAAGGGATTGGGGATGTTTTGGGTAGTGGTGTAGGTGGTTTTCCATTTTTTAGTGGGGTGATATTGTAGTTTCTATGGACTTTAGTTTATTTCAAAATTGGATTTTGATTTTGTATTTATAGTTTTTGGTCAAGGAATAATGGGAAGGGTAGTGATATTGAGGATGAATTGGTTGTTGGTTATGAGATGGATTTGAATTGTGATGTTGGTTGGATTGGGTATAGTTAATTTCCAAGGTATTATATGGGTATTTCCTCCCCTGAACACCCCCTCGGACACCCCCACCCCCTGAACAGCCCCCCCCCCACCACCACAACCCTGAACACCCCCTGGACACCCCCATACTCCTGCACACACCCACCCCATGGACACCCTACCCCCACTGGACACCCCTCACACCCGTGGAAAACCCCCTGGACACCCCCCAGCCCCTAGATAGCACCCACACCCGAGACCCCCCCCCCCCAAACCCCCTGGACACCCCCACCACCTGGACACCCCCACCCCCTAGACACCCTAGCCCCTGCACACACTCCACCCCCTAGGATAGCCCCCCCCTAGACAGCCCCCCTAGACACCACCCCACCTTTTGGAAACCACCCCTCCTCCTTAGTTTTTGGCCTAGTTTTCAAATTGGAATTAGCAATGTAGGTGATTTCCCCTTTCCCCAATGACATTTCCTAAGTGACCCATAGTGCCTTATAAATTGAATTTATCATGTTTTGATAAATTGAATGGTTTTTTTTTGAATGAAATGGATAATTCATGATGGTTTTACTTTCTTAATGAATATTTTTTTTAAATAAAATTACCCTAAGGGGGATACAGGGGGTAGGGGGTTGTCCAGGTGGGGGTTGTCTAGGTGGGGGGTTGGTTTTCTATGGGGTAGGGGGATCAAGGGGGGTAGAGGGATGCAGGCGTGTGGGGGAGGGGGTGTGGGCTATCCAAGGAGGGGTGCGGGCGGTCCAGGGGGGTCAGGGTGGGGTGTTCAGGTGGGGGAGGGATGTGGGTTGTCTAGGGGGTGGGATTTCCAGTGGTGGGGGTGGGCTGTCTAGGTGGGGGATGTGGGGTGTGGGCTGTCTAGAGGGGGGGTGTTGTCCTTGTGGGGGGGGTATCCAAGTGGGGGTGGGGTGGGTTGTCCAAGTTGGTGGGGGTTTCCAGGTGGGAGTGGGGGACTATCCAGGTGGGGGTGAGGGCTTTCTAGGTGGGGGGGTACATGAAGGGCTACAGGAGGGGTAGGGGCTCCAGGGGTGTGGGGGAGGGTGTGTGTGGGCTTTCTAGGGAGGGGGTGGGTTTTCCAGGGTGTGGGGGTGGGCTTTCAAGGTGGGGTAGTGGTGTGGGATGTCCAAGGGGGTGCGGTAGGCTATCCAGGTGGGGGAGAGGGGTGTTGGTTGTCTAGGGAGGAGGGGGTGGGCTATCTAGGTGGGGTGTGGGGATGTCCAGGTGGGGTGGTGGGGCTATCCATGAGGGGGTTGGGATATCTAGGAGGGCCTATAAAGGGGGTATGGAGGGTTATAGGGGTGTGGGGGGTCTATCCAGGGAGGGGTGGTTTTTCCACTCTGATACTCAACAAAAAATAGGAATAACATATAACCAATGTATAGTTGTTTTCACACGTTAAGACTTTTCTTGTCATTCCATACCAACACTCACTCTTACCCTTCTAAGAAGAAGTGATCTCTATAAAGAAATCTCACTCAGGTTCTTATCCACTATCCATATTGATCTCATAAAAAATGTTAACATTCGTACAACTCCATATCACCCAATGATATAACAAGGCACATAATCCCATTAGTAGTGCCCCATCGAAACTAGGATCATATTCCTATACACCATACATAGGATCATATTTGACACACACACCAAAGTTTCTAAATATAAACCTTGTATCACAACCTGGAATTAGCTCTCAGCTAGCCTCTCAAGGCATCAATAAGCCACATACCTATCTCAAAATTTTGAGGTGTGTTTACAATTAGGTCTGTTTTTTTAAATATCCATGTATGATATTTAGAGTGGAAGATAAAATCGGATCTGTGTATGATATTTGTAGGTGGGTTTACAATTCGTTTTGTTGTGATTTATATGTATGATATTCATGGGTTACACTGGCAGTCTTCTGGGTTATCTATAATAGGCTTGAAGTCGTGGAACAATTGGTTGGATATGGGATTCTACGACCCTAGTTTGGGGGTGGACACCCCCACCCCCTGGACACCACCACCCCTTGGACTTCCCCTTGGACACCCCCATCCCCAAGGATAGCCCCATCCCCCTAGACAGCCCCCCCCCCGGACACCCCCACCCACCCCCTTGGACGGCCCCCTAGACACCACCCTACCCCCTGGACACCCCCATCCCCTAGACACCCCCACCCCTGCTGGACAGCTCCCCACCCCTGGAAACCACCCCACCCCTAGGAAAACCCCACCACCAGGACACCCCCACCCCCTAGACACCCCCACCCCCATGGACATCCCCACCCCTGGACATCCCCCCCCCCACTGGACAGCCCACCCCCTTGGACAGCACCGTTGGACACCACCCCACCCCATGGACACCACCCCACCCCCTGGACACCCCCTAGACACCCCCCTAGACACCCCCACCCCCGAGACAGCACCCCCCACCCCTCGGGACAACCCCCACCCCTGGACACCCCCACCCCATTTGGTAGTGTATGTGATCACTCAAATAATCTACTGAAATATAAAATTTCTTCAATAAAAAAATTTATTCAACTCCTGAATAATTTTTCTCCACAAGTGTACATGATCATGTACACTCATGTATAGTTCTTCAAAGATATTTTTTTATAAATATATTATTTTTTTGTCTTTTATATTATGATTCTCATTTAGAGTAGCATGACAGTTTTGGTTTCATATAAAGTAAAAATTCTTGTTTACTAAAATATATTTTCGACGAAACTTCAATCTTATTAAATTGGTTTTGATGAAATGAATTATAAAAATTATTTAGAGAATGGATAGAAGATAGATGTATGAAATAGATCGGATCTCAAGTGATTTTCAAAACATTTTGGAGATATTTTTAGATTTTTCTTTTCAAAATGATTTAGATAGTGGTCAAATACACTTCACATGTTACAATTGTGTTGGAAGGCCTTGTTTGAGCCATAAAGAAGTCAGCTACAACATAACTAAATATGGTTTCCAAGCAAACTACTATGTATGGTATCATAATGGGGAGAAAATGAAATCTCAAACTGTTGATGATCAAAATGAGAGGACTGGATTAGAGAATTTGTTATATGACCAATTTCAATTTATTCATCATCATGAAAAATAAAGGATTGGGACCCAAGAAGACTTGGATATGAGCACACATGATGCATCCATGAAAATGATGATATTGTTAGGGTGAAAAAATTTAATGATGTTGTCATGACTCCCATATATCGACAATGTGGTAAAATGAAAAAGCTGTAATTTTTAATCTGATTGTTTCATGGGGAAACTATGAATCGGATTTCTAATACTATCATCAATTACATTCTTACCTTCTCGAAGTACTTACTTTTGAATGATGTAGATATTCACTCAAACCACTATATGGCATGGAAGTTAGTTGAGGAACTTGGATTTTCAAGAAACAAAATTCATACTTGCCTGAAATATTTTATTTTATTCAAGGAGGTAACTACAAAACAAAATGATTTTATAAAATGTGGCACATCCTGCTGGAATCCAGAAGCAAATGAAACATCATCATGTGTTTCATAGAAAGTAATGTGGCACTTTCCATTGATCCCCAGACTCCTGAATATTTTTTTGTCTATTGAAATATCAATAAAAATGAAATGGAATTATACAGAGAGAATGAAGACTAATGATGAGTTGGTTCGCTCTACAGATGGATTTTCATGGCAGAGATTTGATACTCAATATCCATATTTTGTAGCTAATGTGTGTAATGTGAGGTTGGGTCTTTCATGTGATGGTTTTAATCTATTTTGGCAGATTCTTACTTTTCATAGTTCATGACAAGTTTTAATAAACATTTATAACATTCCCCCATGGTTGTTTATGAAAAACCCTTTCACTTCATGAGTATACTCATATATGGCCCTTCTGATCCTGGTAATGATATAGACGTATACAAGCAACCTTTAATAAAAGAGTTAAAACTTATTTGGGATGTGAGTGTGCGCACAAACATTGCATGTTTTAAAAACATATTTCAGATACGTGTTGTGCTTATGTAGAAGATCAATGATTTTCCTGCTTATGAAATGATGTCTAGATGGAGAACGAAGGGAAAAATATCATGTCTTGTTTGTATAAATAATACATGATCCAGAAGACTGAAACATTGGTGTTGTTTAAGTTTAATGAGACATCAATGATTCTTGCCAATGGACCATCCATATAGAAATAATTGTTGAATATTTGACTATACAATGGAGACTGATGATCCACCTTAGTGTATGTCTCGAACGGGCGTGCTTAATGAATTGAAAGATTTCAGTTTTTTATTCAGGAAGTGTCAAATGAAATATGGAAATAGAAAGAATATTTCCACTGAAACATGTTACAATTGGAAGAAGAGAAGTATCTTATTTGATTTTCCTTATTGGTCAACCAATTTTTTACGTCATTGCTTATATTTAATTCACATTGAAAAATATATATGTAAAATGTTTCTTTCTATTCTTCTAAATGTTAGGGGAAAGAAAAAATATGATTTACAGTCTCAGCGTGACTTGGTGGATTGGGGAATCCGACCAGAATTGCATCTTGTGCATATTAGTGAAAAAAATGGGAAGTTCCATGTGATTCTTATGTGATGAAACCTACAGAAAAAAACAATATTAAATTAATAGAGACTATTAATGTTCATGATGGATATTCAAAAAAACATATCTAAATGGGTCAACAGAAGAGATTTAAAGATAAAATATTTTATGACTCATGATTATCATATCATTCTACAAGAGTTGATTCCAATATAAATCCATCATCTTTTTTCCAATAATGTAAGGGTGGTTGTTATTTGTATGCTCAATTTTTTTAGATATCTTTGTGCTAAGAAGTTCTACAAGTATTTCTTGCAAACAAAATTTGGTAGATGCCCCATTAATTTTGTGTGAGTTAGAGAAAATATTTCCTCCATCATTTTTCAAATGTATGATGCATCTGATTATCCATATTCCAACTGAAATACTTCTTGGAGGACCTATTTACGAAACAGGAATCATCCCGAAGGTTTTATCATGAATGGTTACTTGGCGTAAGAATGTATGGATTTCTTCTCTATGTATTTGTCTGATCTTACTACAAGAATTAATAGACCAATGAGAAACAAAGAAGAACAATATGAGAAAATTGAACCCAATTTTCCATCACATTCTTAAATAGGAGGAATTCTCTGATCATATTCATTTACAACATCAAGCCTTGAAGAGTGGGAGATGGAACATCGCATAGTTTTGTTCCACTGTGATTTGTTCGATGACTAGATCATGTAAGTAAATTGAATATGCCTATCTTACATATATATCTGTTAAAATATTCCAATTTCTATCTATAGGGAACATAAAGTAATGATAAATAGAAATAATTGTTCTTTATCTTTGAGAAGGTGAAAGACTTTGCATAGAAAAGAGTTTTCTTCTTGTTTAAAATTGAAGGTAGTAATATTACTATTTAAAATATTTAAATCAATATTTAATTAAGTTTAATATTCATTTATATTTCAGGTATTGAGTTTTCTTTCTGACTCTATCCTTAAGTAAATAAGAGCTTTATCTTTGGTTCTAATACTGTGGTTCGTGACTTTAAATCAATTATGATCAATGGGTACAAATTTATTATCATTGAATGAGAAAAGAACATGAGAACACAACATGATGGTGTTATTGTTACTGCCACAACAGACTGTTATGCTAGTGCATCAAATAGTAGATAGTGATTTGAAACTTTAGGTTATTATGTAGTCATTGAAAAAATAATAATATTGGAATATTCTCATAGATGAGTCACAATGACAAAATTCCAATGGTTTGATTCGATGATGAGATCGAGAACATTTATTGATGATTATGGATTTTGAGTAATTGATATTACTCGCATTGTTTCCACTGATGAACCATATGTATTAACATCAATGGAGAAACATGTTTTTTATGTTAAAAACCATCTTCAACCTGAATTTGGTGTCATTATTTAAGTAATTACAGGAGATATTTTTCAGGATGGTGATGATGGAATTGACACCATCTCTATATCCATTGGAAATGATCCATCTATTACTTTTTATGAATCTAATGGCTCAATTGTCAGAGTTGACTGGGAACCTTAATTTAAGGTGAGAAATATATAAAATCATCCATCAATGTTCTCAATTATTTTTGTTTAGATCGACTTGGGTTGTTCAGGTTTGTACTATTCAAATATAGTTAATATTGATTAAAAATATGTTGTATCTGACTTGACTGTAAGGCTAATTTTCAATGTTTATTAGTACTATTCAAATTGATTTAATACCTCCCTTTAACATTTCACCGGATAATGAAAATGATAGTTTGTCTTCTTATACAAAACATGTATTTAAACCTGCATCATCTACCTGGTCTAAAGAAATTAAAATTTTCCTTAATGTTGAAAATTTCTTTACCCCTTATGAATCTGGTAGATATCTTATCCTTTTCATGTGTTTATATCATAATTTACAATTATCTTAAGGGTTTAATCATTCATAATTTATACCTTGATGAATTTTCTAGAGGCATACTTCTGTATGCTCCCTCTCTCTTGGTTGTTGAGTGAAATAAAGCCACAAAATCAATGTTCCAAAATTTTAATAAACTGATGACACTTAGTAAATAACCATCCTACTAAAATAATGGATAGTTAAATTATCCATGAATACCCCTATTCCCTCTCATTTTTTTGGGTTACACCTTAGTTATCCTTTTCTAATTACTTCCATATTTGTTTTGAAATGTAGTAAATGCAACCAATTAAAGAGAGGCAATGGAAAAAGATGATGGACAACAATCATCACATGGATGAGATGGGAGTTCCACCACTAGTTCCTGTAGTGAGTATTTTCTTTCAAATATATATATTTAAATAATATATAATGTCATGTGATTAATTTTGTTTTATACATTTTTGCAGGATCCACATTTTAGGTGAAAATTATTTGATGAGAATCCAAGTAGTGGTCCCAGTACTCAGGGTGTTCATATGAGGGGGTGGTACAAGAGCTAGGTGATGAGGTAGGCATACCCGATTAGACCTTTCCCCACCCATTGACATACCATCTATCCCACATTCTGATCTTGGTGTGTCATTAGGGGCACACGGGATATTTAGGCCTCCCATTTTTTCACCACCCTTTACATCTGAGTCTCATCACCTGTCTTTACCATATCTAATGATGATTCCCACTCCCCATCAAACATTAGGCCATCCATCCATGCCATATTATTTTACTTATACTTTCTTCTCTCCAAGATTCTATATTCCATGTTATTCGACTCCTACTCCACCAGAGTTTGTCCCTACAGAGCATACATTGGGACCCACTCCACTTGTACAGAGTGTTCCTTCAGTTTCTACGGATCCAAAGACTCGTTTATCGGACTTCTATATGTATATTCATAGAACCCTAACAAATTTTTATACCATTATTTATTTTCATTATAACATGTATTGATAAAATATTTTTTTTCTTTCATAACAGATACATCTACTGATTGGAGGTGGGGGTAGAGGCGTATATGCATGTGTGTGGTGTAGAACTTCAGCACATAGTTGATGGTGTACTATAATAAAAATAGTCAAATGATTTAAAAAACAGGGTAGCAATATAGGATTTTTTTGGAGATACATGTCAAATACTCCGACATCATTCCTGTCATCCTGCTCTCATGGAGACAGTTCCCAAATGAAAGAAAGGATAATTCTTGGGAAGATATATAGGTAAAAAAATATGTTGTATTTAATGAAATATATTATTTTTGTATTTATATGAATTTATATTTTTGTAACACCCCAAGCATCCACGGTACGCTTCTCTTTGAATAATACAGTAGCGTTTGTTGTACGCAACTTCAATTTCTAACACACACCACAACAAATCAAATTAGCCGTTATGAATAGTAATACCCACTTTCTGAAATTTTATACATTTTATCTTTCAAAATGGACTATATTTTTGTATTCGGAATATCGAAATTAGCTTAGGGTGAATTTTTGGTACTTTTCTGATAACTTTCATATTTTGATGATTAGTGAAAATTACTAAATTTTAATTAAAACAACTTTTTTAATCGAATTAATTTATAGTAATAAATTATGAATTTGAGTGGTTTTAAATTATATTTAGAATATATTTCTACAATTTAACCCAATGTTGGTCATTGGACATAATTTTACATTTAAACTGGACATAAGTAAGTGTCAATCTTTTGATAGTTATTATTTATTAAAAACACGCTATTTGTTTAGACAACGGGAATTAATTTAAATTAATTATTTCAACTTATATGTTTTTAATTTTTTAAAATAGACATAATTTTTGAATTCATAATAACAAATAATTTTAGGCCAAATTTTTGGTATTTTTCTGAGAAACATCAATTTTTGATGAATAGTGAAAAACATTGAGTTATTGGTTAAAACCGATTTTTTATTTAAATAATTATTTATTTTATATAAATAAATTTATGTAAAAATAGATACATAATTCTTATATAAGTTCGTTGTAATTAATTGGAGTCATTTTATAATAATTTTAGATATATAAAAATTTTATTGAACTTTTCACCGTCTTTTACCCAACTCTTAGGAGAATTTGAAACTTCCCATAAAACTTAATTTTACTGCTTCTGTGAGTTGAATTTTGAAAATCCTAGAGACACGGATAATATCAAGGAGTAAAATTTGGTTCAATAAGATAAAAATAATTTTTGGTGAATAGTAACTTTTTACTTTTATTTACAGCAGTTAAAGGTAAATAGGGTAATTCAAGGTAAAAAGAATATTTTAATAATTCAAAATTACCTTAACACATGTACTAACCTTATTGGATGAGTAATGGAAGACAATGGGAATCTTTGGATCGATTTTGGGACCCCATGGAGCCACTTATGAATGATAATGACATTTTAGATTAATTAATTTAATGTAAAGGCAAAATTGACAAAAACAAAAACCTTTTAGTAATTAATTTTTATATGGTGTTATATAAGTAATAGTTTTTACTAAAAATATTCATTAGAAATATAAAAATATTTCATACATAATGTTATTTTATTTATAATTTTTAGACAATAAATAATTTGATTTATTTATGACACAATGATGTAGTAATTACCGTATTAATGAAATATTAAGATAATTGATATTATAAACACCCAAATAAATGTAATTTGAGACTTTTTATGAATTAAAATAATTTTCTAGGTTAATATTACATAATAGTATTGGTTATATGATTTATTTTATAATTAATAATGATGTTATGAATTTATCAAAAACAGAATACCCAATAGTGCCAAAATTGACATAAAAGAATTTTTAAAACAAATATTATATTATTAATTGATATTCTATTCCTAAAAATATAAGTTTCAAAAAAAGGACTTATATCATGATAGGTCTATCATTAATGGACCACTTGGGGGTATATTGGAAGTTTATAGTAAGTTTAGTAACCTTATAATATAAAAATACAAATAGACATGGTAAATTTCAAACAAATTAACTAAGAGTTAAAACTAAAAAATTAGGTTAATAAAGTAACCCAAACCTATCTAAAACCTATTGGTTAAGTTTTTTTCGACCTATCCCCACCTTAGACTTTGAATAATCCACTTTTTATCCATTAGAAACTGAATATGATTTTATTATAAAATAATACTTTAAGTTTTTTCTAAAAAGCCCTCCTCCCCCTTATAAAAGGACACCACTTCTAACCAATTCCTCACGCCTCTAAAGCCTTTTGGCTCATCCAACCTATACCCAATTAATCTCTCTAAATTTCTATCCTCCTCCTAGAAGTCTTACCTTAGGTAGAAGGCACTTCAAGAGTCCTTTTTGGTTCAAAACAAAGGGAGTTACCCAAATTAAAGGTAACGACTTCTCTTAGCTTCTTTTCTTTTATTTTACTTCTCCAACACCTAAACTCTTCTTATTATTTTCTTTTGTAAAAAAACCAGTATCCAAAATATACTATCATATTGTTATGATAAGTACTCTAACTACACTTACACACACCTCCATCTAATGGGTGAGGAACATAATGTTTCTGTGGATGGAAACCAAACGCCTCACGAAACAATGATTGTTCAATTATCTCATACCACCTCTCATGGTGTCCATTATGAGGGAAATGTACTTAAATATGATATTAATGATATTTATTTTATATATAATCTTCTTTAATTCCATTTTATATCATACCATTATTCATTTCATGTTGTATATATATACTATAATTTCATTTGAGGAAGTGCGGACTACCGCCCCCTCAAAGTGATATGACTCGTTCATACCATACATGGAATGTATAAAGGATGGTGTTAATAAACTTAAGTAACACATATAAGATATTATATTATACTGGAATAATAATATACCTATGTATCATTTGGTTTTGATTCCTTTTAAAATTATAAATGAAATGGAAGTAGTGTTTGTGTGTACGTATGGACTACCGTCTCCAAGAACGTGATGAGATTCTTTCCTCATCGTATCCATTCAAGTATAATTATCATGTGATGATTAAAAATAATTTTTAAGGACTTGATATCATTCTGGATATGAATAAGATACAACATATCCATAACAAACATGTCTTATGTAACAAAACATATAAAATAAAATGAGTAAGTTAACACCCAAAATGACGATAATAATAAGATATTATTAACAAATAAATGTTAAAATATCATATATGATATCATATTAATGTATATTATTATTGTATAATTTAATAAAAATTAGGTCACCATTATAAAGGAGGTTAACCTACCCTCAACCAAGGAAAAGTACAAGGTAAGGGGTTTTCATCTCACTCCTTATTCCAGTGAGATTCATGCCATATTGCCACTATTACCTTTTGTGTGGTGTATGTACTACCCATAATTTTATTCTTTGTGTAATACAATTTAATTTATGTTTATTTACATATTCATTTTATGCTACCACTTTCATGGGGTGTATGTTTCGTAAGTTTCCAAATTGTTAAGGTTTAATTCCTCAATCTCATTATTACCTTAGATTGTTTATGTGTAAGTAATTATTGGGACATATTTATCATCTATGTCCATTTTTCATAAAAATGATTTCAAAATGAATATTTTAAGGACTTTTCAAAGGTAATCTTTATCAAGTTCATAATTTTTAATGTTTTAAAGATTTATCTTTCAAAATATTTTTAATTAATGTCCATATTTTCAAAATGATTTTATAGATTTATGTATATTGACATGAATGTTTTGAAATGATAATTATTTTCAAAAGTTTCAAAGTGTTATGGGAAACTTTGATTCCAAAATCTCTTTAAAATTAATTCCTTTATAAATGTGTGACTTTTCAATGATTTCAAAAAAAGAGACATTTCTCTCAAATAGTTTTGATTTCATCTATGTCAATATCCTTTGATGGATTTTAAGCTTATTTGAAGTGGATTTATTATGATACAAAACTTCCATATTGTATTGATGTTTTTTTGATATGTTTGATTGTTGATGTGTTATTCTTATACCATTCATGGTTTATGGAGAAAGTATTGAAATTTCGTATGCTAGTTTTAATATGAATGTTTATGTTATGTTTAAACCTTTTCATATGGGAATGCATTGGACTTAGTAAGTGACGGGTGGAGCCCTCTATAGATCCTAGATGCATCGGTAGGTCTCATGGGACAAACTAGTGTCTTGGCACAAGGCCTTGACAAAATATTATTTGTAGTCTTGGCACGAGGCCTTGGCTACGTGGTTATAATAGTCTGGCATTATGCCTTCCATCATTATGAAATTGGTTATTGATATTGCATGTGATTATTCGACGAGTAGAATATCCATGTGAATAAGTAAATGGAATTATTTCATTTTATTTTTTCCATATTATTCTAAAGTTCAAGTTTAAAAGGATTTTGTTTTATTTATACATTACCTTAAATGTTTATGTTTATTTATGAAAGTTTTCTCTATATCGTTATCCTTACTGAGCATATGACCTCACCCCTTTCTATGTTTTATTTTTTCCAGGATATGATGAAATATTTTATAACTGGCCTGCAGGGTTAGCATGAAGAGTATATGAGTGTGGAATATGGAGACTATGTTATTTTAGTTTTTCACTTTATTATGTAATGTAACATTTATGAATGTAGATAGTGTTTCCAAGGCTACTAAACTAATCGGTCTTTCGATATTTGATCTTCTGTGATCATGCCAATGTATTAAAATAACGCATCGACTCTGGGTGACTGGGGTCAGGGCGTTACAATTTTGGTGTCATCTTCGGTTTAACTTCCCCGATTGTGAGGGTGCATGGCTAGCACATCTAAAGGATTTAGGTGAGCTTTGGAGAGCTTATAATCATGAGTTGTATATTTCCTCCATAATTTATTTTATTTCTAAAGTTTTTATATAAATTTATTTACGAAATTAATTATTGGTAACCTATTTTTAATTATAGTTTCCTATATTAAATGTCATTGTAGAGGGAAAAATTGAATATTGAAGGATGTGTGCCTCGATCAAAACTTTTTTTCTCAAGTCTAAGGAATAAAGATGGAAGTGCGGTTAATAAACCGACTTAGAAGCATATTTTAAGTTTTAATTTGTTGATTTAAAATTTTAATACCTATTTTCTAACTTAATAATCAATTTATATTTGTAACAGGATACTTTAGATGCCCTTGGTGACTAGAAACCTAACAATTTTGGGCTAAATGATCACTTACATCAAGTGTTGGGAGATGAGCACCCTGTAGAGTACGCTGCCAGCATGGGAAGAGTATAGTCCTGACAAGGAATTGGACCTCCTCAGGTATGATTTGTAATTCCACCAAGATCCAGTAGGTTAAGGCACATGCATAATAGGCTAAAAAAGGGCCACAGAGATGACAAAATTGTCTCCTAGGGAAAACACAACATTTATGAAACTGGTTGAAGTTTTACGTCCAACACTTCCACTAGAGGCCAACACATCTTGTGATGAATATATGTCATTGATACGTTATATATATGGTGCACTAGGTAGCAGTTCTAGTGGTGGTCGATACGATGGCTAGAATGAGGTTGCAGTAGAGGAGGAGGAGGATGAGGAGGAGGCTGAGGCAGAGGAGGAGTCTGAGGAGGAGTTCAAGGCATAGGAGGAGGGAAAGGAGGAGGCTGATTTGGAGTATGAGGATGATGAGGAGGGCGGGGATAATGATGGCTACAATGATGAGTATGGTGTGAGGCTGATGATGATAGTGATGATAGTAATGGTGATGAGAAACAGATTGATCCATTACATTTTTTACTGATATTACTGACATTTGATGTTTGATGATTTGTTGTGCCTAAATATTTGTGTGATTAGGTAGGTCACATTATCCTTATTTCTTTATCTACAACTAATAAAAGTTAACTTGATTATTTTCTTTGACTAATTCATCCCTCCTCTGGGCACCCCCACCCCTTGGAAACCCCCATCCCCTTAGACAGCCCCCACAGCCCCTGGAAAGCCCCCCCCCCCCCCCCCGGGGGACACACCCTACCACCCCGGGACCCCCCCCCCCCCCGGGACACACCATACCCCCTTGAACACCCTCCAACCCCCTGGAAAACCCCCCAACCTGTGGACACCCCAACCCCCCCGGACACCCCCTACCCCCTCGGACAACCCCCCAACCCCCTGGACACCCCCACCCCCCTCGACACCCCCACCCCCTGGACACCCCCTACCCCCTTGGACACCCCCACCCCCAAGTACAGCCCCCCCAACCCCATAGACACCCCCACCACCCCTGGACACCCCCACCCACATGGATTGGCCCCCACCACCTGGACCCCCCCCCCCCCCGAATACCCCCTTGAACAACCCCCACCCCCATGAACACCCCCTGGACACCACCCCACCACCTGGACACCACCCCACCCCCATGGACACCCTCCTCCCCCAAGACAGTCCTACCCCCTTGTACATCCCCAACCCCCTAGACATCCCCCACCCCCTTGCACATCCCCCAAACCCTTGGACAACCCCACCCCCTAAACACCACCTCACACCCTGGACACCCCCACCCCCTGGGCACCCCCACACCCTAGACACCCTACCCCCATGGGTAGCCCCCCATCACCCTGGACAGCCACACACCCCCTAGACACCCCACCCCTAGAGACCCCTACCCTTTGGACAACCCACTATCCCCCTGGACAGCCCCCCATCCCCCCTAGACACCACACCACCCCTGAGACACCCCAAACCCTAGTCACCCCACCCCCACAGACAGCCCCCCACCCCCTTGACACCCCCACCACCTTGGATAACTCACACCCCCAGACACCCATCCCATCCCCCCGGGCACCCCCACCCCCTGGACACCCCTGACCCCCTTGGAGATCCCCCACCCCTCACCCCCATGCGAACACCCCCTGGACACCCCTACTCCCTTGGACACCCCCACCCCTGGATATCTCCCCACACCCCTGGACATCACCCCACCACATGGACACCCCCCCCTGAAAACCCCCACCCCCTGGACACCCCCACCCCCCTAAACACCCCCACCCCCCTGGACACTCCCACCCCCTTTGACAACCCCCCACCCTCGTGGACGGCCCACCCACCCACCTAGACACCCCCACCCCCTGAACACCGCCACCCACCCCTCTGGAGAGCCCTCCCACCCCTTGGACACCAGCACCACCTAGACACCCCCATCCCCTGGATACACTCCACCCCTTTAGATAGCCCCCACCCCCTGGACACCCCCCGAATAGCCTCTCACCCCCTAGACACTCCCACCCCCTTGGACACTCCCCCCTGGACACCACCCCATCCCTAGACACCCCCACCCCTATGGACAAGCCTCCACCTCCACCCCCCCTGGACACACCCTGGACACTCCCACCCCCTTGGACAACCCCCCACCCCCTTGGACAGCCCCCACCCCCTGGACACCCCCCTCCCCCTGGTCCACACCCCACCCCCATGGACACCCCCACCCCCCAGACACCTTGCACCACCTTGGATAGCCCCCCACCCCCTAGACAACCCCCCAACCCCGGACACCCCACCCCCTTGGACAACCCCCACCCCTAGAAACCCCACCCCCCTGGACACCACCCCACCCCTGGAACACCCCTGCACCACCACCTTGGACGACCCCCACCCCCTGGACAGCTCCCCCCCAGACACCCCACCCCCTTAGAGATCCCCCCACCCCCAAGACACCACCCCACCCCTGGACACCCCCACCCCCTTGGAGATCCCCTCCACCCCTAGACACCATCACACCCTTGGACAACCCCCCCCCCCCCCCACCGCCTAGACACCCCCACCTGCCCTGGACACCCCCACTCCCTAGACAACCCCCCCATTAGTTTTTTTAATTATATACATTTTATTGTGGGAATGAGTGTTTTTATGAATTTTGTAGTTTCATGTGTTGTAAAATTATTGTATATTGTTTTTTGTATCTTCAGGTGTTTAATTTCATATGTTGGAGAGATGAGGCAAGAGGAGTTGTAGGTTGCGGTGTAATTCGGTAGAGGATATATAGGGTAGGAAAGAGGGAAGGCTTCTGTACATGGTATCCAAGAGGGATACGGTATAATCCTAGAGTACTATATACCAATGGTTTATAAACTATTGGTATAGAGGTGAATAAACCTTCTATACCAGTGGTTTAGATAAAACCGTTGGTAAAACACTATAACAACTGTTCTGAAATCGTTGGTATATAGGTTCTACATATAATATATACCAATGCTTATAGTCAAACCATTGGTAAAACTATATACCAATAGTTTGTAAAACGTTGGTATAGGTTATAAAGTTACATTTTCCAACGGTTACAAACTATTGGTACTTTTATATTGCAACAGTATGCCAAAACCGTAGGGAAGTTGAAATTTTTACTAGTCTAACCCAATGGTTTCAAAAAACCATTTGTATAAGGCTTTCCACACGCCTTATCACCCAACGGTTTGTCAAACCTTTGGTATAACATATACCAATAGTTTGGCAGCCTTTCCCAATGGTTTTAAATAATTGGTAAAGCCATGGTTTCCAGTAGTAGATACAGATTTATCAATTTTTTTCCAGTTAAAATAAAATTCAAAATAAAAATCGTATGTAAAATGGTATATATATTACAAAATAATCATATCCATGATATATGAAATGCGGATATTCAATTAAATCTTCAATGATTGATGATCATAAATAAAATGGGTAGTACCTAAAAGTAATAAGTGGTGAATATAGAATATGTCCCATGTAAATTAAAGTGAGATGAAAAACCCCTACCTTATGTTCGAAAGCATTCATCACTTGTACTTAATATCCTGGATAATCAAATTATATTCATTAATTACTTAATTAAGAACCTATTAAATAAATATTTGATTTATTATAATTTTATTAAGTTCATTTATGCCCATTTTAATGAGTTAAAACGTTTAATTTCATTGTTCCAGGAGTGTTTGTTTCATGGTTTTACGGTCTGTTCCCTTATGTATAATTATGGGAGTTCTTTTAAAATATATGAAAAACTCCAGAAGTGGAATGAAATAATGTTAATATACTTCCAGAAATTTAAATATTCCAATATATCTTTTCTTATATGAGGATGAGTCATTATATAAAACATTAATGATGAATTTTTGGTTTATTTTTGGAAGTTTTTTCGACCATCATGAACTCACTTTATTATATTATTTAATATTTTATATATATATATATGAATTATAGAACATATAAAAAGTTATAATTTAAATATTAAAATCTTATTTATCCATAATAATCATTTTATGACCATCCTTGAAGGATGTAAACGAAAACGTAAACTAATCATTCTTGAAGGTTTTGAATCGACGCATCACAAATAATGTTTTCATTTTTAAAATAAAAGGAGAAGAGAAAATATTTGATGATGGATATTACATTAGCATAATAAAATTCCAGTATATATATGATACTAAATTTACCATTCCACTTTGAATAGGGGAGATAATTATAGGATAATAAATGAAAAAAATAAAAGATGGTGAAGGGGGATTTTATCTCTTGAATATTGTCCCACTGGGAACCTCCTTAAGACACTTGGATTTGGTCTTTTGGTAAGACCTGAAAGTCTTGGATGTAGGTAAAAGGCTTGGGAATGTAATTGCATGGAATTTAGAAAATATTAAATTCTTATAAGGTGTGAGGATAAGGGGTGGTGAGGGGTTGAATTTATATGGAGATGAGAGGGGTGTTTTTTATAATTTTATTCATTTTATTATTATTTTGGATCCAAACCATTAATAGTGTTGATTCCCATGACTAAATTTAGTAACATGAGAATGTGAGTTCAAACTAATGAGTTCTTACCTGATTAATAAATCATACACAACTCAATAATTAATTAATTTATTTATAATATTAAATACTGTAAATTACCATATTTCACTATTTGCAAAAAAATCAAATATGTTAGAAAAATCACAAAAATTAACCCTAACCAAATTTGACATGTAGATTTAAAAAAATGGAATCCATTTTATGAAAATAATTTTCTAAATGTGATAAATTTAATTTCTAAATAAAATAATCATTTATAAAAAATACTAATTTTAATACTATAACTAATTTTACGACACTTTGAAGAATTAATTCCGGTCTCATAAAATTATCTTATAATTATAATAAAACAAAATATTATTTAATGAACTAGTTTTATGAAAATAAAATTTCTCTTAAATCATTATAATAATTATAAAATTATAAAAAAATAATTATGTTTCACAAAAACACTAACACTTAATTTAAAATTTAAAAAAAACATATTTATATATTCCATGACATAAATATATAATATTTTCATTTATGAGATACCTAAAATTTATTTATATTTTTTTTGGTGTTTTTATTATTCTTATGGACACATTACTATTCCTAACAATCATGTTGATATTTAATAGTATATCGCGTTTAATTTAAGCTTGGTGTTGTGTGAAATGTAAGTTATCGAATAAATTGAATTTGTTTAAGAAGATACATACCAAAAAATATTGGGGTGTTATATTCTTCCCTACTTAAAAAGTCAACCCAAATTAATTTCATAAATATTTCCAACTAAATAGATTAGGGTGGTTCTTATTCATAATATCCTTAGGTTCCAAGTTGTTTCTTCCATTTTATGGTTTCTCCAAAGAACTTTTACCAATTTAGTCATCCAATTACTCAATACTTTATCTGCAGTGTCAAGAATATTAATATGATCTTTGTAGAAAGACAAATCAGGTTCCAAATGTGTTTTTTACATGGACATAGAAAGAGATAGTGTGGCACATATTCTTTCAAAGAGAGTGGACAAAGGTAATTTGGAATCACCTGGATTATTGAATGGGAACTCATGTGGGAGGGGATTCAGTGCTAAAATTTATTAGAATCAAGTTTCAGGGAATTGGATAGAAGTGAGTGGAATTGAAGATAATGAATGTGACTTTTTCAGTAGTGTTCTTATCATAATGGAAGGTGAGAAGTAGTAACCATGAAGGTAAAAATAATTATTTCAATTTTTCCACATTTGGGTGAAAGCCTTAGTGGTGGAGCCTGGAGTCTTTATCGGTAGGTATTCTTCAATTATAGTCATAGGGATTGTTCTAAGACTCAATTATTCAATGTATAGTAGAGACATAATTAATAATGGGACATGGGTTAAATGGAAGCCACCATACACTAAACATAAATTGAAGGTTGGTCAATCTTGTATATCTAGAATCATGTGAGGAGTTGGTTTAGTGAGGGATAGCAGGGGGTTGGTTTACCTAGGTTTCAATTATTTTTTGGGTGAAGGGAGATCCATTGAAGATGAAACTAGAGCAATGGCCATCAAAATATTTTTGTATAACTCCATTAACATCCATATTGTGGTGGCTGAGTCTGATTCAAGATTTCTGGTTGGGTTACTTCAAGGAAAGTTCAATCCACCCTTGGATATTTCTTATTTTATTAGGAATTATAGGAGGGCACTCAACCGGACCATTGTTTGTGGACCACACTTAGAGATAATGGAATAGTCCGGTGGATGTGCTAGCTAAAAAGAGGAGTTCCGAATAGAGTCTTACTTTATATACCTTTATAGTGTCCCTCACCAATGATTGTAAGATTATTATTAAATTCAATGCCCTCAAACTTATCCATTTCCTTCCACCATGATTTGTGTGGTGCTGTTGCTTTCTTGTTTTATCTTATCTTACTAAAAATTCAACTTTTAGTATGTTATAGGTGAGTATATGTCTTGGGTATATCATTTACATATTTAACAATGATATTTAGAACACATCATGAACTTTGGAAAGACTTGGTGGCACTTCTAATCGGTAATCCATAGCTCTAATTATTTATTGAATTCGAAATGGTCCAATGTACATAGGGATCAGTTTCCCTTTCTCATTGAACCTTATAAAACCCTTCCATATAGATACTTTTAGAAAGGCATGACCTACCACTTGAAATTCCAAATCATTTATTAATTTGTCAATACAACTCTTTTTCCTTTTTTTTGATGCTTTAATATGAGCTTTAATGGCATTTACCTTTGTCATCATGTCATCAATTAGTTCTGGGCCTATAATTTTTCTCTCATAGACTTCATCCCAGAAAGTTGGAGTAAGATATTTTTTCCATATAAAGCTTCATAAGGCGACATTTGAATAAAATATAAGAAACTTTTATTGTAGGGAAACAATAAAAAAGGTAAACAATGATCCTTCATACATTGAAAGTAAAGTTATAATGATCTCAATATGTTTTACAATGTTTGAATTATTATTTCAGGTTATTCTTCAATTTGAGGATGGTAAGCAGTACTAAAATGAAGCACATTATCCAAAGTCTTCGGAAGACACTTCTATAATTTTTATGTAAAATAGGGATCTCGATCAAATAAACTCAATACAGGTGCTCCATAAAGGCTTAAAACTTCATTAATATAGAGTATTTCAAAGTTCTTAAGAGGAAAATATTATCTTATTGTAAAAAAATGTGTTGATTTTTCAAAACGATCAACAATAACCCATATTGTATCATTATTTCTAGGGGTATTTGGTAATATGGTGATTAATTCCATAGTAATGTCATCTCATGTCCATATAGAAGTAGTTATAGGTTTCATTGATCCTCTAGGAAGATGTATCACAACCTTTAATTTTTGAAACACTAGACATATTGACACATAGTCATCAATTTCCTACTTGAAATTATCCCACCAAAAATGTTCTTTCATATCTCTATACATCTTGGTACTACCAGGGTGTATAGAGACATTTAAGCTATAAGAATCATATAATAGGTACCTTTTTATCTTAGATATTTATGGAACACATAACCTCATTCCTAATTTTATAATTCCATCATCATACATGAAATATGAAAATATTTCATCCTTAACAGCTTTAATTTTCTTTTGAAAATTCTCATCATCTGATTGAGAGATTTTTATGTTTTCCAATAAATATGGTTTCACAATAATTTGAAAAATAGTGATGTTTCTCCTTCCTTAACAATTCAAATATCCATCTTTATTAAATCCACGAACATAAAATCTTTCCTAATCATCATTTGGGTTATAAGTCTATGGTCTTTCTTACTTAATGTATCTTCTACCTTATTTGGTTTTCCAGAGTGGTAGTGTATTGAGAAATCATAATCTCTAAGTAACTCAAGACGTCATCTTTGCCTAATGTTGAGTTATTTTTGTGTAATGATGTATTTCAAAATATTATGATCCAAATATATATCACATATTTCACCATAGTGATAGTGTCTCCATATATTCAGAGAAAAAATTACAACTGCTAACTCAAGATCATGAGTTGGATAATTTTTTTAGGAATCTTAAACTACCTTGATTCATATGAAATAAATTTATCATTTCTTATAAGGAAACAACCTAGCATTTTCTTTAATGCATCATTTTATATCCCAAACCCATAATTTCTTGATGGAAGAGTTGAAATAAGAGCATTGAATAATATTCTCTTCAATTATTCAAAAAATTATGCACATTATTTTATCCAAAAAAATTTAACCCATTTATGTGTGATCTTGGTTAACAGGTTAGCCAATTAGATAAAATTCCGAAATAAATGTCGATAGTAACCTGATAAACCAATGAAACTATGTACCTCAGTTATATTAGTTAGTATGGGACATTATTGGTTTTCATTTATCTTTATAGGATCAACTGATAATCCTTCCTTGGAGACAATATGTCCAATAAAATAAATTTCCTGAAGCTATAATTCAAACTTGCTAAATTTACCATAGAACTCTTTCTTTATGAGATACTCAATAATAATCCACAAGTGATTCTCATGGTCTTAGTAGATTTTAGAATACACTGAAATATCATCAATGAATACTACAACGAAATATTCAAGACATTCTTTGAATAATATGTTTATTAGATACATTAAAATAAAGGGTGAATTAGTTGATCCAAATGGAATGATTGTAAACTCATAATTTACATACCTCATCTGAAAATGTATAATTAGAATATCTTCTTTCTTTACTCACAATTGAGGATACCCATAATGAAGGTAAGTCTTCAAAAAATATTTATCTACGTGAGGTTGATCAAATAAATCATTAATGTTAGGTAGAGGATTCTTTTTCTTTATTGAAATAGAATTTATTTCTTTATAGACAACAGATGGACTCATGGATATATCTAAACAAAGAGAATATGGGCTCAATATAGAGAAACACTAGGGTGAATAAATATCTTATTAATCAACTACTATAGTTGTTTCTTTAGATCCACTAATTCTACAATGACCATTATTTAAGGAGTCTTTGATATTGGTATTTCATCATAGATTAAATCAATGGTAAACACAACTTCACGCTATGGGGGTTCCCAATTAATTCCTCAGTAAATAAATCAATTTAGTCCTATACAATTGGTACATAATCAATTTGAATATTACTTTCCTTGTCCTTATTTTTTTTCTCCTCCTCCCTAATAATTTCATTAGTAGAGATACTCAGGGTGGATCGAGATAAGAATAAGAAGATAAAGTTTCTTCTTAAAATATTATTAATTATGAATCTTCCTCACAAATAATAATTTCCTTCTTCTTACAAAATAAATTTTACATCATATTTTGAAATCCAATCCATAAGAAGAATTGTGTAAAATTCAACCATTGGTATGATAATAATTTTAGCAAATATATCACATTTATGGAATGGGGATTTTCTGACACATATTTTTTCAATGAGACTTTCCATAAAAGTTTTGACTCACAACTCCCTTATTAAATCAAAATGGAAATGTCTAATTTTATTGGAAAATGTGTAGATATAAAAGAGTGTGATGATAGAGAATCAAATAAATCATTGGATAAATTTGAATATAGGATTAATGTATCAGCCACAATATCATTAGGTACTTATACTTTGGTTTTAGTGATCACATAAGCTTGTCCATCTCCCATTTTCCTTTTATATGGTACATTACTCTGATTCTTGTGACATTGATTTGAATAATTATCAATTTATTTACAATGAAATAATTAAAAATCATTGATTTGTTTCTTTCCCTTACATCTATTATATCGATAACCCTTTTCACCACACTTATAATAAATTCCCATGCCTTTCAAGCATTTCCCATGATGATTCTTTCCACAATTTTCACATAATAAGAATTTCTTTGTTCCCCTATTCTTATTTTATACTTTACCATTTTCATGGTTATCAAAATACCTATTATTATCTTGATTTAACTTGAACATTTAGGATCTATAAAATTCTTTCTTTATTTTTAGGGAACTTAATACTATTTCACTATCTGATGATTTTTTTTAGAATCGAGTTCCCTTCAGAGGCGTAACTTAATATCTTCAAAGAAATTATTAATTTTATTTTATGTATCATGTATGTAATTTTTAGTATACCTTAATAGTCTTGTGAAGGTATCCTTGTACTCTTCAACACTCCCTTCTTCCTTTTGTTTTAATATAATGAATCTAATCTTCATTTTAGTTCATTACTCTTGAGGGAAATATGATTCAAATAATGTATCTTTAAAATTTCTCTATTCCATATCTTAAATTTCCTCCAAAAAATTATTATTATGTATCAATGACCACCATTGATCAGTGTCTCCATTAAGAAAATATACCACTAATACTTTATTTTCCCTTTAATCACATCCAAATTACATAAATATGTTTTTAAGGGACTTGACCCATGTTCATCTACTAATAGATTAGTAATCACACAATAATATAGGGGATTTTTTCTCACGAAACAATCCATCATAGGTGTAGTATAGTTATTCATCATAACCAGAGTAAGCAATCCTAATATGGTCATGATCTGCTCATCTCAAACACCAATTGTGTTGACTTTCTCAGTGGGTAAATTCCTAAATTTTTTACAGGTATTGATTCCCTTTTTTCAATTAGGTTCCATTACAAAATAATAAAACACACTACATTACATCATAATTATCATGAGTATTTATACTAAAGTTATTTTAATTCCCATGTTTATTTAACATCTATATCCAAAGGTGAATACTAAACCTACTATGATACTAACTATGAAAACTCTGACCGTAGTAGCCCAGAGTGAGTGGTTATTATATTAAAATAGAATAGATACAAGATAAAATATCACTAAGGATCGATTATTTCAGTATTCATTAAGAACTAGATACATACATGGTTCCCTTATTGCATTGGTAATTAAACAAAGAACATAAAAAAAGGAATATAAACTACTTCCTTGACACTTATTCAAATATTTCATCTTCATAACCTGGAGAAGGAAAAAAAATAAAAGGGTGATCTCAAATGCTCAGAAAGGGTTTCATGAAGTGTAAAAATTAATCAATACTAACTTAAGCATGATAAATAAGGAATAATCAATATGGAAAGGTAAATAGCTGAAAAACACATTTCATTTAATAAATAAACTAATAATGAAAATGCATCTATATATTTTTTCATAATGAAAACCTCATGGATATTAATGACTGAATACTGAATGAAGGAAGTGATTAATTATTAAACATCATGTATCTAACAGAGGAACCACTACCGTCAAGACCTTTTAGAAGACTTTTTAAGTTTTTGGGTAAAAACTTTCCTGATACTTCTTGGAAACAAACATGATAGGTTCATCACCAATTGTTTTGTATCAAGAAAACCATAGAAACATTGAGGGGATTTATAATGATGGGACCCAACCATCACTAGAATTTCAAAGAATTATTAATACATATATTTAATTCATAAACAATATTTCTTATCAAAATATCTATATTGTATAGAGGATACATATTTATCAACATTTCCCTACTTAAAATAACATTCAAAGTAAATATCTTATGTAAAATGGTATACGGCTTAGAAAATAATAATATCCAAGATACAATAAATGTGGATATTTAATGAAATATTCAATTATTTATGATCATAAATAAAATGGGAATCATAGAAAGGTAATAACTAATGAATATTCCATATGTCCCGCAGAAATTAAAGTGATACAAAAAACCCTTACCTTATGTCCAAAAGCATTTTGAACTAGTACTAAATGTACTGTATAATCAAATTAGATTCATTAATTACTTAATAAAGAACCATTTAAACATATATTTTATTTATTATAATTTTTTAAGTTCATTTATGGACATTTTTGTGAGTTCTAATGTTTAATTTTATTACTTCGGGAGCATTCATTTATAAATTATATGGTTGGTTCCCTTGTATATAATTATGGGAGTTCTTGTAAAATGTATGAACAACTACAGAATTGGAATGAAATGATATTAATATACATAAAAGGATTATAAATTCTCCCATATATAAATTTTTTTGATATGTTGATGATTCATTAGATAAAACATTAATGATAAATGTATGGTTTATTTTTTTTGGTTCTTCTTACCATTATGAACTAGTTTTATTTTATTATTTAATATTATATATATATATATATGAGTTACAAAAAATAAAAAATATGTAATTTATATATTATAATCTAATTTATCCATAATAATTGTTTTATGATGATTCTTGAAGGTGGTAAATGAAAATGAAAACTCTTCATTCATGAAGGTGGTGAATCAACACATCTTGGAAGATGTTTGCATTTTTAAAATAAATGGAGAAGAGAAACTATTTGATGATGTATATTCCATTAGAAAAATAAAATTCCAGAATATATATGATACTTGAGTTACCATTCCACTTTGGATAGGGGAGTTGAGGTGAGGATATGAAAATAAAGGAAATTAAAAGAGAAAGAAGAATGATTTTACCCTTTGAATATCATCTCTTCAGGAACCTCATTAAGAGGCTTGGATGTGGACTTTTGGTAAGGCCAAACGGTCCTGGATGTGGGGAAGAGGCTTCGTAAGTGAATTGGGTTAAATTGATACAATATTAAAGGCTTATATTTTATGAGAAAAAGGGGTGGCGAGGGGTGTTATTTATTGAGATAGGAGAGGGGTGTTTTGATTATTTTACTCCAATCGCCCGAATGCCTTCATTTTTATTGATTTTTGATAATCCACCTTTCAAGGGGTGAGGTGGAACCCTTACAAGGAATGTAGGTGTACATATTACATGGCATGTAGGCCTTAGAGGAATTCATTTTCCCGTAGGCTTCAAACATTACATACAACCTAGACTAACTACTTGGAACTGCTCCTCCCCCGCATCTTCATCGTGAAATCAAATCGCCACCTTCGCATGGTTGTTCAGCTAGGAATTCCCACACATGAAAAGGCTTTTCCCGATAGCAGGTGCCATACCCTCTCATTCTTGAAACCTTTTAGCTTCTTCTGCGGTGAAATCTCTTAACTCATTTGTTTTTCATTTTGGCTCAAGACTATCAATAGTGTTGATTACTAGGACTAAATACAGTAACGATAGAATGTGATCTAAAAATAATGATTTATTAACTCCTCCATACTTCATACATGACTCAATAATTCATTTATTTACTTATAATGTTAAATACTGTAAATTAGCATATTTTATTATTCATAAAAATTCAACTATTTTAGAAAAATCCCAAAAATTCATCCTAGCCATTTTTTGATGTGTATATTTAAAAAATTGACTCAATTTTATGAAAATAAATTTCTATATCTGTGAAATTTAATTTCTAATTAAAATCTTCATTTATTTTAAAAATATAGATTTAAATATTATAACTGATTTTATGACACTTTGAAAAAATAATTATGGTATCATAAAAGAATCTTATAATTATAATACAACAAAATATTAATTTATGAATGTATTTTAGGAAAATAAATTTTCTTTTAAATCTTTATGGTAATTATAAAATTTTAAATAAAAATTTTTATTTCACAAAAATACCAACACTTAATTTATCATTTTTAAAACATTTACTCACTTATTGGAGGATATAAATATATCATATTTTCATTTATGATATACCTAAATTTTATTTATAATTTCATAGATGATGTTATTAATCTAATTTCCACATTAATATTCCTAGTGGTCGTGTTAATATTTAATAGTATATCACTTTTTTATAAGTTGCATGTTGCATAAAATGTAATCTATCAAATAAATTTAATTTATTTAAGAAGCAAAATACTAAAAAATATTTTGTAGTTATATTCTTCTCTCCATTGAAAATTTCATCCTCAAATTTTTTTATGAATAGTTACTTCTATACGGATGAGGTTGGTTCTTCTTCATAACATTATCAGGTTCTCATTCTACTTCTTCCATTTTATGGTTTCTCCATATAATTTTTACCAGTCGATTCATCCAATTTCTCAATACTTTATCTCTAATGTCACGAATCTTGATAGGATCTTCATAGTAATAAAAATTAAGTTTGAGTTCTATTTCATAATAGGTGAGTACATGTGTTGGGTATGGCATGTAATTCTTTGACAATGACTTGTGGAACACATCATGAACTTTGAAGAGACTTGGTGGCATTGAAAATTAGTAAGATACAGGTCCAATTATTTCTAGAATTTCAAATGGTCTCATATACCTAGGGCTTAGTTTCCCTTTCTTACCAAACCTTGTGACACCCTTCCATAGAGATACTTTTGGAAATAAATAATCTCCCAGTTGAAATTTCAAATATTTCTATGGTTGTTAGCATAACTCTTTTTCCTACTATGAGTAAATTTAATATGAGCCTATGTAGTCTTTACCTTTATTATTGTCTCTTCAATAAGTTCAGTGCCTATAATTTTCCTCTCACCAACTTCATCCCAATAAGTTAGAGTATCAAATCTCTTTCCATATAATATTTCATATGATGTCGTTTGAATACGTGAATGGAAACTATTATGGTAGGAAAACTATACAAATGGTAAATATTGACCCTAAATAGCTTGAAAGTTAAGTGAGTATGATCTCAACAAGTATTATAATGTATGAATAGTCCCTTCAGATTGTCTTTTGGTTTGAGGGTGATAATTAGTACTCAAATGAAGCTCATAATCTAAAGCATTCTGAAGAATCATCTAGAATTTTTATGTAAAATGGGGATCTTGATCAGACACAATCAACAGTGGTGTACCATAATTTCTTATAAATTCATTAATATAGAGTCTTTATAGGCACTCAGGAGTAAAATATTCTCTTATATAAAGAAAATGTTACAATTTTGTAAGATGATAAACAATAACCCATATCATATCATTATTTTTGGGGGTATTTGGTAATCTAGTGAATAAATCAGTGTTAATTTTATCCCACTTCCTCATAAGAATATGTAGGGGTTTCATGAATCCTTTAGTATTCTCTCTCTCAACCTTAACTTATTGAAAGAATGGACATATTGGCACATAGTCAGCAATTTCTCTATTCATATTATCCTGTGAAAAATGTTCCTTTATATCTCTATACATCTCATTACTATGAGATCATATAGAGAAATTTGAGTTATGAGAATCATCTAATAGTTCCCTTTTTATCCCAGTTATTGGGGAAACATATAACCTCTTCCCAAATTTCATAATTCCATCCTCATACACAAAGTCTTCCAATATTCCATCCTTAATGACTTTAATTTTCTTTTTAAATTTATCATCATTAAATTGATAGATTTGTATCTTTTCCAATAAATATTGTTTCAAAATCATTTAAAAAGGGAGTGATGTTTCCCATTTAATAACAATTACCATATCAATACTTATTAAATACATGAACATATGATCTTTTTCAATCTTTATTTGGGTTATAAGTCTATGATATTTCCTAATTAATGAATCTCTTACATTATTTTATTTTTCTGGGTGGTATTGTATTGAGAAATAAAAATCTATGAGTAACTTGATCCATCTCCTTTTCCACATGTTGGTTTCTTTCCATGTAAAGATGTATTTCAAACTCTTGGTATCCATATATGTCTAACCTCTTTCACCATAGAGATAGTTTATCCATATCTTCATAATAGATATTATGGTTTCCAACTCAAGATCATGAGATGGATAATTTTGTTCATAAATCTTCAACCGCCATGATGAATATGTAATAAATTTTTCATTTTGAATAAGTAAAAAACCCAATACTTTCTTTGATAAATCATTGTATTACACAAACCATTCATTTACTAATGGTAGAGTCAAAATTAAAGAATTTACTATTCTTATCTTCTATTCTTAAAAACATTATTCATGTTATTTTTTTCATATGAATTTAACTCCTTTACATGTGATATTAGTTAACGTGTTATCCAATCAGGAAATATTCCCAATAAAATGCTGATTGTATCCTACTAAACAAATGAAACTACATACCTCAGTTATGTCTGTTGATGTAGGTCATTCTTGGATTTCCTTTGTCTTTACTAGATCAACTAAGATTCCATCTATAGAGACAATATTACCAAGAAAATAAATTTCCTGAAGCTAGAATTCACAATTGATAAATTTACCGTACAACTCTTTCCTTACAAGATTATCGAGAATGATTTGTAAGTAATTGCCTTGGTTTTCTTAGATTTTAGAATACAAAAAATATCATCAGTGAATACTAAAAAAAATTAATCAAGATATTACATTAATTCTCTATCCATAGATCTATCAAAATTGAGGGTTTATTATTCAATCGAAATGGAATTTATATAAAATTGTAATGTACATACCTCATCTGAAAAGTTTTCTTCAAATTATCTTCATTCTTTACCCGCAATTGATGATTCGCATAACGAAGGTCAATCTTCAAAAAATATTAATCTCTATGAAGATGATAAAATAAATATTCATTGAGAGGAATAAGATAATTGTTCTTTATTATAATAGAATTGATTTATCTATATTCAACATGAAACATCATGGACCCATATGTCTTCTTAACAGATAGGACAGAGGCTCCCCAAGGAGAAACACTAGGGAAAATAAATCCCTAATTACTCAAATACTCAAGTTTTCTCTTCAACTCCACTAATTCCATTGTTTTCATTCTATAATGAGTCTTTGATAATAATGTTTCATTAGGGATTAAATCAATTGTAAACTCCTTTACACTCTAGGGGGTTCCCAGGTAGTTACTCAGTAAATACATCAACATATTCCTATACAATTATCACATCCTCATTTTGAAGATTACTTTCCTAGTCTCAAGATGTTGTTTTCTATTCATCCCCATGAATTTCATTCAGTAGAGATGTTGGGGTCATACAAAATAAGCATCATATGATTAAGTTTCTACTCTAAAGATAAGGAATTATACATCTTCATCATAAATCATAATTTCATTCTTCTTGTAATAAATATTCACATCATATTTCTAAAACTAGTCCATACTATCACAAACCAACTCAGGTTGACCCTAGTTCGGTAACCTGATCCGGTCTATGGTAATGCCCGAGAGGCATTCCTGATCCTGTTGGGCTGGCGATAAGCACCAGGGAATCAACAAAATACAAAAAGGGAATGATTTCTCACAAAGAAAATAAAATAAATAGTAGAAACAAACAGAACATCACAAAATAAGCAATTGACAGGAAAAGAGAAAGGATGGCCAACCACATGACTATCTGTCAACATCTAAATCTCCACATAACCTCGTGGTTTACTCTCTGGTACCAAAACCATACCTCACACAAGATGAGCTGAACTAGAACTAGAACCTGCAAGAGAAACTAAAAATAATAAAATACTATAGGCATTAGTATTAAAACTCAGTAGGCAGACCCGACTAATCTATTCCTAATGCACTTTATTTAAATAAAGAAAACATTGATTTTAGGTTTGAAATAAAATATATAAATATAGAATTTTCAACACTTTTATTTTTAGGGAAAATTAATCACAATCATAATCCATTTACCTTATGTTAAAATAATTCTCAAGAGAAGGGGGAATAAAAGAATACTAAAAAAGGAATCATTCCTTTTTCATAAAACTGTCAAAGGATAGAGTGATTGTTCATTCAAAATATTTTTCTTGAAAACCTATTTAAAAAACCACACATTTACAAATTTATAAGAAAATACCAAAACTAAGTACAAGGGATATCACTTCATATATATAGGGAAATGATACTAACTATACTGGTGTCAAAGGAACACAGTAAATACTAGGAACTCAGAGGAATACCAGAATTTACTAATACATGTGACTCATCCTGAAGGAATGCCCTACTTGATGACGTCATAATTCCCTAATGCTTGACCATCACCCTACCAGGCTTGGTCAAGGGGCCCAATCCCATAGCAATAATAATAAAACATCCCCTGTTATGGGCCACTAGCCAGTACATAGTTTAAACTAGTGCAATAATCATTCCCAGTAAACCTCTTTTCTATGCTAGGTTCTCATGTATGGTTATCAAGAGGGAATTCCATACATTTCAAATAACAATCCATATATATATAACCGAACACACCATAAAGCTTGGTACCACCACAGCCACCTTATGGTTAGTCTATTTCCTTAAATAATATCTAACCAAAGAGGTCCCACAAAGAGGACTCCCCCATCTCAGGATCAATCGATGAGCCAAGAGACCCAACCCAAGAAGAGTTTTCCAAATAACCATTCAAAAGTTCCAACCAGGACTTTACCTATGAAACACTATAACATTTATCAAATAATTTATAAAACCATTTCCAGAGCAAAGTCGAACCTCATTTTATATAAACCTGGCCAAAAGGGCCTTATGTCATTACACGTATCAAACCTTTGATAAATAAATACATACCATCCATCTTCAATGCCAAACCAATTTAAAAACCTACTTTGGAAACAAAAACCACCATTTCAATGTCAAACTATCATTTTCAAAACCAATTCATGCCTTCAGAAATCAAAAACTACTTAGAAAATCCAAACAGGCACTTAACCAACCCTGGGTGTGCAAAACCTAACAAAAAGACAACGCACGCTCAAAAATCCATTTTTAAAACCATACACACTCACTTTGAACGAAAAATAACCACTTGAAAACCCATTTATGGAAAACCAACCCCATCTTTGATTCCAGAAAACATTTATAAGATCCAATTGGGCATTATATAAACGCTTAATTTTCACCACACAATCAGACCACTTGAAAAAATCAAAATGAGCCTTACATATTTTCCACAAATGAACTATTCTCCTACATAAGTGAAACAAGCCAATTTTAACCCCAAACACATTTGAAATCAATTTTAGAAAAATTTTAATAACCATTTTTGTAAGAATCACCAATATATTTTTAAGACCAAAACATGCTTCTAAAAATTATAGCAATTTGCAAGAGTCAACCATGTTATCAACAAAACACGAGATGTGCATCATTATTCAAATCCATGTCACATATTCAATGAAATCAAGAAAAAACACTTCATTTCACATAGAAAAAATATTATAAATATAGTACATTACAAATTTGATAACTATGGAAGTATGAAAATAAATAAATAAATGAAGTCATGGATTTAAAGGCAATGTGAAAGGGGTCCTACCTCAACTGATAAAGAATCTCTAAGAATCTATACAAGGCACTGAACGAACCACAATTGCATCAATAGAGAGGTGAATATAACCTTACAAAACCAAAAAAGGATCTGATAATCAGGGATTTGACCATGAAAATTTAACCCTAACCGTGGAAGAGCTAAATTCCAAAATGAGGAGGAAAAATTTACAAAAGGGGGAGGCCGCAGGTGTGACAAAAATGGACAATGGTTAGGCGGTTCGCCGATAAAAAGCGCAACCTAGATGGTATGGTGTGCGGTGAACGAAAAACACTAGGGAGGGGCTCATACGTAAAAGGGTGTGTGCCGGAGGGGTCCACGCTGCTGGACAGAGGTTTTTATTAGGGGCGCACCAGCTGGGTATGAGGCGGCTAAAGCGCGCGCAGTAGGAGGGCGCTGGACCGGTGGGGCTGGGGGCTGGGGGCACGCGATGGTGGAATGGTGTCGGCGAGAAGGAAGGTGCACAAGGGATGGGGTGGGATGTTCCAGATATAGTCGGAGAGGAGGGGTGGAACCAGCTTGTGGAAGAAGCGAGCGGTGCTCCAGAGATAGCCAGAGAGGAGGGGTTACGCCGGCTTCAGGAAGAAGGGAGCGGCGCGCTTGGGTAATATTCCCAGGATGGGGTTTGCTGGGAGGGATGTATGATGTTGAGGCATGTGTAGGATAGAGATGGAGTAGCTGGAGGGTGGACTGTAGGTTGTCGTGACAGGAGGAGTTGGAGGCAGCCAGTGCGCTAGGAGGGAGATAAGAGCGATGAGGAGGAGAGTGTAGGGTTAAGGGAGAGGAAAAGAAAGAGAGAGAGAAAATAAAAAGAAGAGAATGGGAGGAAAAAACAAATAAAAATAATAAAACTTTAATATATAATAATAATAATATTAATATTAATAAGTTCCCTTTTTAATGATAATAATAATAATACACATAAGAATAATATAAACAACTTTAATAAAAATGGTAAAAATAATAATTTTAATAATAAAAATTCTTCAATAATTATTTAATATTGTTATTCATGAAAAAATAATATTATCATTACTAGGGTGAGTTATTTATTTAATTAAATTTTAATTTCCAACTCATTCAATTTATTATTATTTGACCGATTCAAATGTCGCAATCACACAGGTGCCTGTGGTAACCACACGGCTTCCGCTAACCAGCGCACTAGGACAAATATTAATAGTAATAATAATAATTACTATTATTATTATTATAACAATAATAATAATACCTTAATTATAATCATAATGATAATAATAAAGCCTTATTAATAATAATACTATTAAGAATATTAATAATCATACCCATAAAAATATAAATAATAAAAATATTTAGTTCACTTTAATAATAATAATAAAATTATTAACAACCATACAATTTTTAAATTACACAATAAATCAAAAAAATTACCAATTATAAATATTTCGAAGAAAGGCAGATCGTGCAGTTGTCTAAGCGAAGCCGCGTGAGATTTCCAAAATGCGCTCCACTCGTGCGCCCAGCGACGTCAACTAAAAAATGAACACTTTTTATCAAAACACAAAAATATCATTTGGGATTCAACCCGAACCTCAACAATATTTTTAATAAACCAATGAAATAGTAAAATAAAATAATTATATAGGTCGGGGTGTGAAAATTTTCCCCACCGTAATGCTTTTCACCCTTGGAAATCCATAACAAGGCTGAATCCCAAAATAGTAACCAATACTCCTTTACAGTTCAAGTAGATTCTCAAATAATGATAAACAAAGAGAGGAAGATTGATAAGAAGAACTAAATAGATCGATATGGGCTCCACACTAAGTGACGCCCGCCCCCAAAATTTTACCCACCTCTAGTTGATCATTTTAAAAGGACAGAGAACTTTTAAAATGATAAATCTAGGTTCGACATAGAGAAACCTTAAACATCATCAAATGGAACTCAACCATTTTATCCACCCCCCCCCCCCCCCAATTCATCCTTAAAACACAACATCCGGAACAACACTAAAATGAAAACAATGACCCTCTCGAAACTAAAAAACATATTTAAACCACAACCAATGAGTAACTATTAAAACCTTACTCTAACTAACACTGAAACCCTCACAACCCAACTCTTTACTAAAAAGGAGAATGTAAGATCTGGTTGTTCCATACGAGACCACCTGCCACCAAATGATGCATGAAATGAAACTCTAATACTAAAACGGGGAGGTCCGAACATAATCCCCACCATAAGGACTGGGATAGCACTAGGTTGCTTTAGGTGCAACTTTTCGAGACCCAGAGTGGGTCTCCCCAGCTTAAGAACTGAAGATATTAACTAAACTCGAAGACATTCCATATAGACCAAAAACCCCCCACCACGAGAGGGGAGAATGGAAGGGTCAAACTGATAGAGAATCAAAACTACTGCCATCGCTATATTAACAACATCACGGCCTTGAAAGAAAAAAACCATGCCACACAATGGACAAGGATTAAACTAATACCCCTTTTACACCATTGATATTCTACTGACTACGCACCAGCTAAACTCTGAGTGCTATGGTTGGAGCACCAACGATTGAAGCATCTCTTGCCACGCTGTCAGGCCTCAAAGATTCCCAAACATAACACACGAACCATAATTTTACTAGACATGCTTACATTTAAATAAAAGTTTCAAAAAGGTTCGAAAAAACCATTCTTACAACCTAAGGAAAAAAATGCCACAGAACTCTACAAGAGATGACTACTGCATCCATGGAACATGACAAAGATAAAACCCCAAACTGATCCCAAACATTATCCTACTTCTGATGACGGGCTGAGGTAACCTTCGACGATATAGGTTTGGCTTTACCGTGCTTCTTGGAAACACCTCGGCCAAATCAGTATAGGTGACCCATACATCCATAGGTGTGGCAGGGTCTTGGAGCACTCAGGCACATCAGCTTCTTATGACCCCGCCTACCACACTGGTGACAGATCATGACATTGCGGTGTGAAGAATGTGACTGGAGGTATGAAGGCCTCTTGATTCCCCTATTAGATACTCCCACTTTAGGAAGCTTCCCATTCTGTCTATCACAATAAATTGCACTACTTTTTATGGCCAGGGGAGGATTCTCCACCTCATTTCCTCCTACTAACTCAACTTCATCCAAAAATCCATTCCCCACAACATCTGAGAAGTTGGTTAGGTTGAGCTCTGTAACTTTCGACTGCAGTACGGGTCGAAGCCCAAAGTCAAATTTTCGAGCCTTTTTGGGATTGTTTTCAATAAACCATTTGTTATATAGAATTTGGTCTGAGAAACATCAATAGATTTCTAATACTGATTTAATGATCTACTTAACACAACACAACTCCATCCTCTTCCAAATATTTTTCAACTCAAAGAAATATTTTTAGATAAACGAATAAATAAAGAACTCCCATGTGAGATATTCTTGAGGCATTCTTAGTAACATATACTTCCACCATTTCCAGGTTAGAACTTCATGAATAAATGTTTCCAACTTCACCTTCAATAACTCAGTTAACACAATGAAACTGAAGTTCTTCTCAATTTTCTGCAACCACTCCTCCGCCTCAAGAGGATCTACTTGACAATAAAATAGGGGAGGGTTCAACTTTTGGAATTCAAGGACATCATCTATGGGCTGACCAATAGGATGATTTTCTATGGATGGACCACCCAAACCTACACCTTGGGAATCCATCGAACCTTCATGGGGGTGAACACTGAGGGACAAGGAAACAAAGAGCTTAATCAAAAAAATGTCATTACCATTTGAAATTCAACATCTCACAATTCAAAACCAGACTTTTCAAAACCATTTTCTAAATTTAACAAAACCCCAAAACAGTTTACAAGGGGAAATTAGTATTGACTGGTGACTCAGAAATATGTTTGTCATCCATATGCTAGTCACACCACCATCACAGAGACTAACCCAGGTCAACCCCCGACTGGTCACATGAGCTGATCTGCAGTAAGTCCCGAGAGGTGTTCTCGATCCTCCCGGGTTGGTGACAAGCACCAGGGCATCAACAATGTATAAAAATGGAACAATTACACCCAAATAAAATAAACTAAATAGTAGAAACAAAAAAAACATCAAAAAATAATTAATTGACAGAAAATAGAAAGGATGACTAACCACATGACTAACTTGTCAAAATATAAAACTCCACGCAACCCCATGGGTTACTCTCTGGTACGAAACCAAACATCTCCCAAGGAGATCTGATCAAAAACTAGAACCTACAAGAGACACTAATAACAAGAAAATACTATAGGCATGAGTATTAGAACTCAGTAGGCAGGCCTAACTAATCTATTCCAAATGCACATTCTTTAAATAAATATAACATTTATTTCAGGCTTGAAATAGAATCTATAAATATAGAATTTTCTACACTTTTCTTTTTAAGGAAAAGGAATCAAAATCATAATATATTTACCTCATGTTAAAATAATGATCAAGAGAAGGAGGAAATAAAAGAAGACCAAAAAAAGAAACATTCATTTTAAATAAAAGTGTCAAAGGAAAGTGTGATTGTTTGTTCAAAACATTTTTCTTGAAAACATATTTTGAAAACCACGCATTTACAATTTTTCAAGAAAAAACCAAAACTAAGTACAAGGTATATCACTTCATATAGAGAGGGAAATGATACTAACTCTTCTGGTGTCAAAGGAACAAGGGAAATCCTAGGAACTCCGAGGAAAACCAAAACATACTAATAAATGTGACTCATCCTGAAGGCATTACCTACTCAATGACGTCATAACACCCTAACGTCCAACCGTCGCCCTACCTAGCCTAGTTGTGGGGCCCAATCCCATAACAATAATAAAAAAACATGCCCCTGTTATGGGCTACTAGCCAGTGCATAGTCAAACCTAGTGCAGCAATCGTTCTCAATAAACCTCTTTGTTATGCTAGGTTCCCATGTATAGTTCTCAAGAGGTTTTTCCATACATTTCAAATAATATGCCATGTATACATAACCGAACACACCACACAACTTGGAACCACCTAGGCCACCTTAAGGTTAGTCCATTGCATTAAATAATAGTTAACCAATGAGGTCCCATACTGAGGAATCTCTCGTCCCATGATCAATCAGTGTGGCTAGAGACCGATCCTAAGAGGAGTTTTCCAAATAACCATTCAAAAGGGTCAATCGGGCCTTTACCTATGCAACACTCTAACATTTATCAAATCATTTAGAAAACCATTTCTAGATAAAACCTAAACCTTATTTTACATAAACCTGGACAAAAGGTCCTTATGTCATTTCACACATCAAACCTTTGATAAATAACTACAAACCAACCATCTTCAATGACAATCCAATTTAGAAACCCACATTGGAAACACCAACCACCATTTGAATGTAAAAATATCATTTTCAAAACCAAATCATGCCTTTATAAATCATAAACTACTTAAAAAATCTAAACGGACACTTAACCAAACCTTGGTGTAAAAAACCTAAAAAAACACACCACACATTAAAAAATCCATTTTTAAAACCATACACACTCACTTTGAACGAAAAATACCCACATAAAATCCCATTTAAGGAAAAACAATGACCTCTTTAAATCCATAAATCATTTATAAGATCCAATCGGGCATTTGATAAATGCTTAGTTTTCACTGCACTATCAGACCATTTGAAAAATGCTAAACGGGCCATAAAAATTTTCCTCAAACCAAATATTCTTATACATGAGTGCAACAAGTCAATTTTAACCCAAAACACATTAGAAATCCATTTGATAAAATTTCAATAACCATTTTTGAAATCATCAAAAATATATTTTTAAGACCATAACATGATTATAAAAATTATAACCATTTGAAATATCCAACCGTGTCATCAACCAAACACGAGATGTGATTCATTCTTCAAATCCACATTACACGTTCAAAGAAATCATATAAAATGCTTCATTTCACATAGAAAAAATAATATAAAAATAGTACTTTTGTAAGAACCCAGTTCTTATTCTTGAGGTACAGGTTTCATCTTATATTTTTCCTTAAGTTTTTTTGTGAAAACAAGGGAAATGTGGGAAAGTCCCAAATTTATGGGTACACACCATGTGCTTTTGTACACATGTTGTGTACTTTGGCTGTGTGGGATGATAATACAGTGCGTGTAGGCTTGGGTGTAAAAACAAAATACATGCCGTGTACTTTGGATGTGTGGGAGGAGAACACAGGGTGTGTAGGATTTTCAATGATTAAGGGTGTAAAAACTAACTGCATTTCATGTACATAGTTAAACATGTCATGTAACTAGTCGGCAGATGAACAGTGAGGTAGTGGAAAGTAGCCGCCAGAGGAACAGTTAAAAAAATAGTACACACCATGCACGTGAAATTACACTCTATGTAGTTATGTTTTTTCATTAAAAACATGCAGTAGCCTCCTCATTCAGCATAGGAGGTAGAGGGCTCACCTGGAGTAGTGGAATAGCAGGCCGAGACTTGGAGGAGCTCTCGATCGTGCATTGGGACTCGGATTCTTCCGTTGTTGATCTTGTTTGAACCGTACAGGTAAGGTCTTCCCTCTTCTTGAATCTTTACTTCCAATTATTTCACTAAGGGAAGTTATTTATGTTTGAATGGGTAATATTTTATCTTAGATCTACTTCGCTCTTGGTTATTTTGGGAGGCTCCTTTCACTTATATCGATTAGAGGAGATCAGGGTAGGTGGTCTTGTGTTTAATTCCAACTGTCGAGTTAATTTTGTGTACCGTTGTGCCATGCGCCCATGTTCAGGGTGTCATATGGTGGAGACTTTGACTATTGAGATACCTAGAATTTCATAGGTAATGTAATGAATATGTATAAACTACTATTTGGGATCGTTGCTTTGATCCAGGGCCACCCCGAGGGTGTGTTTCCCTTGTTTAGCTGTTTGGCCAGCATACCTATTGGTATGTCGTGATTATAACATGTTTTGAGTTTTCATGATATGAAACATATATAAATTGTTTTCTTATGCATTAGTCTTGGCCTAGTTACTTGATTTTCCTATGGAACGCATGAGGGCAGTGTTTTGTTTAGTCTAAGGGCAACGTTTCTTATGCCTGAGGGATGTAGCTTCTATGCCTGAGGGAAATATCTCGTATGCTTGAGGGCAGTCACCTGAGAGTTCCATTTCTATTTTCCTAAGGGTAAGTATTTTCATGTATGAGGACAATGTTTACTTTGAATATTCACTGTGGTGATTTCTTATGTTTTACCTGCCAAACTAAAGCACAGGCTTGGTATTATTATTATCTTTTACTTGTTAGAGAGCCTGCTGTGGTTTCTACTGTGGCACTGGTATAAGAGATTTTCGGTCAATGTCGAGTCTTGGAAAATTCAGAATTAAATTATATTTAATTGTTAAATAATTATTAAAATGACAATGAAGCTAGTAGGAATGGTTACTTTTGGGTACTTCCTAGTTTACAGCATTTCATTATTGCACACTACTGTTGCACATTTTCACTGACAGTTGGGCACAGGCATTTTGTGGTTGCCCGGTGAGATTTATTTCTCACACCCTGTTTGGGTCATGTCTTGAGCCCATGAAAATTATATTGATGCAGGTATTTATAAGGGAAAGGTTCCCTACACAGGTACATGATTGTTGCAGATAAGTAGGAGAGCATGAGACCAAGCTTAGGCTTGCGATGCTGATGCATTCCTGTTTCACTACTTTGGTTTAGTTTTGGTGTACTTTGTACCTTGTACTATATTCTATTATATTGCAGTGTGTCCTATTTTGGTTTCTTTCTTATAATTAGAGACATGTTGCATCATCATATATATGATTGTTGGTTATCTTTTACTTCAGTTCTGTTGTCCATTTCAGGTCTATATTTCTTACTACTTCTTCTTTTGTACGATTAAATTTTTTTCTACTGTACTACACTTTGAAAAATAAGAGCATAGTTTCCCCACTATCAGTCCTAGGCCCTCGCTTCTCGTCGGCAGCCTCTGGGGTTTTGGGAAATGCACTTGAGGTCATGTGACCAACCAGGTTTGGGGCACCTATTTTGTAGCACTCGGATCTGGGACGTAACAAAGTGGTATCACAAGGTTTCTTTTATTTGACTTACTATTTTTATCTTATAGCCAGGGATAAGATGGAATTGGTAGTTGGTAATAAGTTGTTTCTGGGAGTAGCTAACCCGTGTACAGGGAAAATCAAATCTACTTTGTTTAATTGTAGTTTTTCTGGTTTTTCAATTTTAAAGTTGATTTGATTTTCACCATTGGGTGACACACTTATGGTGTACTATTTATATTTTTATACTTGGGTTATATTTAATGGAAACCCAATGAGATGAGGGTATTCCATATCATTCATCATTTAGGCACATGTTAGAATCACATGTCATGCATAGTTTCCATGCCATATAGGTGCATTAGAAATTGCATGTTTTTGTGATAGATGTTGTGGTAGAAAATGGAAGATGTTGTGGTAGTTTCCTTGATAAAAATACATGTTGTTTGATGGGGTATTGTTTTTAGGAGGTTTTGTTTGACTGAACGCCAAAATTTGGTTCTTGAGGTGTTATGGGCCCTCATTGACCAGAATTTGGTGGATCATTGACTTATTTACCTTGTTAGAACATGTATAAGATTCCATGATTAGATTTTTGGGGATTATGGGCCCTCATGGATCATAATTTGGCACTTTGGTGTTCATTTTAGTGTTTTTCTGGGCTCTAGATTAGTTTCTAAGGCTTACTATCCAGAAAAACCTAGAATACATGCCCTGTAGTTTTGAATACATGCCATGTGTTCTTCTATTTGGGAAGAAACTATTTTTATTAAGTACATGTTGTGTACCTTATGTACACATCGTTTAGTCTCTAACTTTGTCATTGGTCGTGTGGCCAGAGACACAGGATATGGATGTTTTAATGTAAACACACTGTGTACCGGTTGTACACACCGTGTAGGGTTGGCCCTGTGTCCGCCCGTGTGACTAACAACACGGACGGAGAAACCTTAGGTGATATATATCGTTTCAGTTATAAACATGTTGTGTAGTATAATCCTAGAATCCAGCCATGTAACTAACAACATGGGTCGGTGTTACCTTTCTAGTACACATCATATACCTATGGGACACGTCATGTAGACTTGACCGGTGAGAGACCGTGTGTAATTGGCCATGTGTCTGGGGAAATAGGGTGGTGTACACGCCATGTGCGGGTGTAACATGTCGTGTACCTAGGGTTGAGACATGCCCATGCCAGAATTAGAACACGAACATGTAAGGGCTTAAGGGTGCACACCGTGTAGACCTTATACACGCCGTGTAGTCTCTTTTTTCTAGTTCTTGTGTATCTTTCCACTTTTCTTCCGCACTCTTAACCAGACAAAAGAAACCTCGATAGTAATTTAAACTAAGGCGTGTGTTTGACCTTATAGAGTCATGGTACTGATACAACCACGAGTTGTTCTCCAAGAGAGTGGTGACGATTATACTTCAGAGATGGTAGGCCATGAGATACCGATGGATCCCCCAGCATTACCAGATGCAGCACCAGCCGTTATACTGGACGCAGGTACGGATTTTTAGTTTCGTGAAAGCTTCATGCGGTTCATGCATACCTTCCAGGGAGCACCGTCGGTTGCCACATCCATGGCAGAGTTGACATGTACATTCCAGAAGCAGCATCCTCCTACATTTTCAAAGGATGGCGGACCACATGCTATGGAGTAATGACTGGGTTCTATGAAGACGATCTTCGAGCATCTGGAGATGCCTCATGGAAGGAGGGTCAAGCTTGATACTTACATATTGCATGATTCCGCCAAGAGATGGTGGGATGTTACCACCTAGAATAAGCATCACCAAGAAATGGAGTGGGAAATTTTTAGGTATTCTTCTATGAATTTTTCTTTTCGGAGGTGCTAAGGGCAGATCGAGATCGAGAGTTCTTGAATCTGCAGCAGGGTGCCATGTCAGTGATGGACTATTCTACCCACTTCATCAAGATACAACGTTTTTCACCTGTTCTGGGGGGTGAAGAGATGTTGATGGCTAGAAACTTTGATGATGGTCTTCGATATGAAATCTGAGCACTGGTGAATGTTTTCAGGATGCCTAAAATGAATTCTATTATGAACCAGGCATTGATTACTAAACGGAACTTATGGGAAGCTAGTGGTGCGGACCAGGGCGGTTCGGCACCAGTCTCTGGTACTATTTCTACTGGCAAGAGGAAGTGTCAAATGGATTTCTCTCATGGTGGTTGTACTAGCCATAAGAATTCTTCATGTGGCCATGTAATGTGCTACCAGTGTGGTAAAGAGGGGAACAAGAGACCTCAATGTCCACGTGACCTAGTGGAGTGTCGAGCTTGTGGAAAGAGGGGTCCTCTTCATCATTTTTGTAGGGAATTTCCACCAGTGACTAGTGAGAGGGGTTTTGTGCAGACTCTATGTGTTGGAGGAGGGTCAGAAACTTCTTAACAGTCAAGGAATTGGAATACGTTAGGAGGTTCATGCCGAGGTGGTGGTCGTGGCCATGGTAGCCAGACAGCATGATCTCAGAGACAGTATGGTGGGTCAGCTCAGGGTAGCCAGGCTGTGTCACAGGGCCACTACACTGGGCAGACATATGCAGTGTAACAGACCCAATAGGAGCAAGATCCTAGACCTTCCACTGTCAGAGGTACTTTTCTAGTTTCTTTTGTTTTATTTTCTGTACTTTTCGATATTGGTGCTAAAATAACTTTATATCTATGATCTTTGTGGAGAGCCTTGGACTCTGTGTTTCTTTTCTTCTGATATCATGACGGTAGACACTCCATTGGGAATTATAATGGCAGGTGTGCATCAGTGCAAGGAGTTCCCCTTAGAGGTCAGTGGGTGTCACCTTCTATGGGACCTCTATGTCTTAGAGATGACAATCGATGATGTCATTCTCAGGATGGACTAGTTGGTACCCTTTCGAGCCTTTTTATTTTACTATCATCATAGGGTGAGTTTTACATCACCATAGGGTGAAGAGTTTCGATACAAGGGAGAATGGGATGTCCAGGCAAGTCGAGCTGGACCCGAGCATCGTGGGCAAGGTAGAGTGACAGCCCAGATTGCGAGTTTATATCTAGATGACCAAGGAACTTTTCAGAAGGATTTCTCTCCAGTGGTTAATCATTTTAAGGATGTCTTCCCAGATGACTTTGTAGGTCTACCTATAGATCAAGAGGGGTACTTCTCTATTGATCTTGTTCCTGGAAAGGCACCGGTGTCCATTACTCCTTATAGGATGGCTAAAAAATAATTTCATGACCTCAAGAGGCAGTTAGAGGTGTTACAATCCAAGTTTTTTATCTGACCTAGTATGTCTCCCTTGGATTCTCCTATCCTTTTTGCTAAGAAGTCATATGGTACCCTCAAACTCTTCATGGATTATCAGAAACTGAACAAGTTGACAGTTAAGAACTGATATCCCTTACTGAGGATTGATGATCTTTTTTATCAACATCGAGGAGAATGAGTGTTCTTGAAGATTAACTTGAGATATGGATATCATCAGTTGCGCTTTAGACCATCCTACATACCTCTTACAACCTTTCAGAGCGGATATGGTCTATATGAGTACTTGTTCATGCCTTTTGGACTCACAAACGTGCCAGCAGTTTTCATGGCTCTGTTGAAACGTGTGTTCCACCCATATATGGATTCTTTTGTGGAAGTCTTCATGGACAATATCTTGTTTTACTCTCATACTAGACACGACCAGGACACCCATCTTGAGATCATACAGAGTACACTGAGAGAGCATCATTTATATGCTAATCTCTCAAAGTGCCACTTTTGGATGGACTATATTCACTTCCCAGGTCATATTATCTCAGAGGAAGTAGTTGAAGTAGACTTAGAGAAATTGAGAGCAGTAGTTTCCTAGGAGCAGCCTAAGAACGTGTTTGAAATACGGAGTTTCTTGGGTTTGGTTGGTTACTATATGTGCTTTATACATGAATTCTCCTCCTTAGAAGCACCGTTGATGGGATTGAATAATAAGGGTATGATGTTCATTTGGTCAGAAGCTTGTGAGACAACCTTTCAGGAGCTAAAGGGAAGGTTGACATCAGAACCAGTCCTGATACTTCTAGAGCATAGGAAGAGCTATACAGTTTTCTTTGATGTATCAAGTATTGGGCTTGGAGCAGTGTTGATGCAGGGCGATCGAGTGGTTGCTTACGGGTCTCGGCAGTTGAGGTTACATGAGAGGAATTACCCGACACATGATCTTGAGTTGGCTACAGTTGTTCATGAGTTATGTTGTTGGATACATTATCTCTTGGGATAACACTTTATGGTGTTTAATGACTAAAAAAGTCTTAAATTCATCTTTACCCAGCGGGACTTGAATTTGAGATAGCGAAGGTGGGTTGAATACCTTCAGTTCTTTGACTTTAATCCTTACTATACACCTGGTAAGGGTACTGCAGTAGCTGATGCACTAGGTAGGATGACTCAGATATAAGCAGTGCATGAGGCCAGTAGTGAGTGGCATCTTTTGGCTTTGTTCTCTGAGATGCATTTGGAGGTGCACGATAGTCACGGGCGAACCAATATTTCATCCTTAGCTATGTCTTCTAACCTACAGGATAGAGTGAGGATGAGATAGCTATCAGAATCAGAAGGCCTAGTTCTACGGGATTTAGTGGAAAGTGAGGACCCTTTTCCTAGTTAGATGATAGGTGATGATGAGGTACTTCATATCCATGGACGAGTGTGGGTTCTAGGGGATATACACTAGGAGTTGATGCGGGAATTTCATGCTTCAGCTTGGGAAGTGCATCCTGGTGTTACCAAAATGTACTGTGACTTGAGATGTCAGTATTGGTGGCTGGGTATGAAAGGAGAGGAAGTTGGTTTTGTTATGAGATGTTCCACCTGTCAGCAGGTAAAGACATAGCCTTATAGGCCAGCTAGACTATTACAACAGTTACCCATTTCGGAGTGGAAATGGGATGACGTCACGATGGACTTCCTGACTGGGTTGCCGAGGTCACCTCGAGGCAAAGATGTCATATGGGTTGTTGTGGATAGACTTACAAAGGTAGCTCACTTTTTTTCTGATCTAGGAGACCTTTGGTGTTGACGATCTTGGGAAGTTGTATATCCAAGAGGTAGTACATCTTCATGGGGACCCTCGTTCTATCATTTCATATAGGACACCTGTTTTACATCTCGTTTCTGGTAGAGTTTTTAGAGGGCACTAGGTACATAGGTGCTTTTGAGTATAGCTTACCACCCTCATACCGATGGCCAGTCATAGCGTACAATATAGGTGCTAGAGGACATGTTGCATGCATGCATCTTAGACTTTGGGGACTCTTGGGAGAATCACATACCCCTGGTCGAGTTTCCCTACAATAATAGTTTTCAGGAAACTATTGAGATAGAACCTTTCGAGGCTTAATATAGTAGGCCATGCCGATCACCCTTGTGCTGGTTGGAGGCAGGTGAGGAATCTTTAATGGGACCATCTCTCATGCTGGAGACTTCAGAGCAGGTCCATTATATTCTAAAGCGGATGGCTACTACATTGTCTCGTCAGAAATCTTATACTGATCACCGCAGACAACCCATGGAGTTCGTGGTCAGGGATCAGGTTTTCTTATGTGTTTCACTGGGGGTGGGACATTGGCAGATCAGGAGATAGGGTAAACTTTCACCGAGGTATGTTGGGATGTTTGATATTTTAGAGAGAGTCGGGCTGGTTGCCTATCGGTTGCAGTTACCACAGAGGTACCAGGCCATGCACAACGTCTTCCACGTATCTCAACTGCACTGTTATCACTCAGACCCGTCTCTCATTTTTCAGTTTGAGGAGGTTGAACATTAGGTTGATTCATCCTTTGAGTAGCATCCAATTTGTATTGTTGATAGGAGAAGAAAGGTTCACCGAGGCTGGTCAGTTCCTCTCGTACAGGTGCTATGGCAGCATGGCTGAGTGAAGGACAAAACATGGGAGAAGGAGACCAAAGTACGTGCTCAGTGTCCAGAATTGTTCTCGACTATATCTTCCCCACCCTTGGAAGGTAAATTTGGGGATGAATTGCTTTAAGGGGGAAAGTTTGTAAGAACCTGATTCTTATTCTTGAGGTATGGGTTTCTTATTTTCCTTTTCCTTAAGTGTTTTTGAGAAAATAAGGGAAATGTGGGAATGTAACAGCCCAAGATTTTATGAAAAATATTCTTTTTAATTTCACTAATGTCTTGTGTTGTACGCTACACCAAAAGGAGCTTGCACAGCACGTATCCTTGACTTGCCTTTCATTACACGCAATCGCGACCTTCCTCGATAGCGTGTGTAGTACGCAATAACGAGTTTCACTAAACAACAATATGCTATTAAAATATTATTAAAACTAGCCGTTATGAATAGTAATAACCACTTTTTGAAATTTTTTAATTTTATTTTTCAAAATGGAATCCATTTTTGGATTCATAATATCAAAATTAGCTTAGGGTGAAATTTTGGTACTTTTCGGATAACTTTTATTTTCTGATGAATAGTGAAAATTACTAAATTTTAATTAAAAACAACTTTTTTCATAGAAATAATTAATAGTGATAAATTATTAATTTTAGTGGTTTTAAAGTATATTTAGAATATATTTTTACAATTCAAAACAATGTTGGTCATTGGATGTAATTTCACATTTACACCAGACATAAACAAGTGTTAATCTTTTGATAGTTATTATCTCTTAAAAACACGCTATTTGTTGTGACAGTGGAAATTAATTATAAAATTAATTAATGAAACTTATATGTTGGGAATTTTTTAAAATAGAAATCATTTTTGAATTTGGAATATCAATTATAGCTTAGGGTGAAATTTTGACATTTTTCTGAAAAACTTCAATTTTTGATGAATAGTGAAACTACTAAGTGGTAGTTAAAAAAATTAATTTTTTCATAAATCTTAATTTTACCGCATCTGTGAATGGAATTTCAAAAATCCGAGAGACACAGTTGATGTCAGTAAGTAAAATGTGGTTTAATGAGATGAAAATAATTTTTGGTGAATAGTAACTTTTTACTTTTATTTACCACGGTTAAAAGTAATAGGGTAATTAAGGGTAAAAATGATATTAATATTACCCTAACACATGTTTTAATCCAATTTTACAAGTGTATCTCGACCAAAAACAACCTTAACTGTAAATTATTATCATTTAGGCCCACTTGGATTAGATTAGGACATTTATTATTATTTAAATCAAAGAAGAGTTAAAAGAGTTAAAATCAAAGTTTATTTACTAAAACATTTTTAATATAGGGTTATAAATAATATAATTTCGACTATAAATATTAATTAGAAAGATAAAAAGATTTCCTACATAATGGTATTTTATTTGTAATTTTTATACTTTAAATAATTTAATTTATTTATGACACAACGATGATGCAGTAATTACCTTTTTAAGAAAATATTAACATAATTGATGTTATAAATGCCCAAATAAATGTAATTTGAGACTTTTTATGACTTAAAGTAATTTTATAGGTTAATATGGCATGTTATTGTTGATTTAAGTAACTTGGTTCGAACTTATCATTCTGTTAAATATTTCATAAAAATCATGTTCCAAATAGTGTCAAAATTGACATAAATTAGTTTTTGAAACAAATATTATATTATTAATTGTTATTTAATTCCTAAAAATCTAAGGTTCGGCCAAATTACTTAGATAAGGATATATATATTAATAATAAACAACTTGGGGTTCGTTTGGCATGTTATAGTAAGTGTATTAACCATATAGTGTAAGAAAACAAAAAGTCACGGTAAAAGTTAAATTAGTTAACATAGAGTTAAATCTAATTGATAAAGTTAAAATAATAACCTAAACTTGTCTAAATCCTATTGGTTGATAGGATTTCGACCCATCCCCACTCTACCTTTGAAATAAGACCCTTTGGAACCATTATAAACCGATTTTTACTTTAATATAAAATAATATTTTGAGATATTCCTAAGGTGCCCCTCTCCTCCCTTATAAAAGGGCACCTCCTCCCCCTCCTCATCACACCAATTTGAGCACTAAAGCTCGGCCAAACCATGACAAAATCCCTTCTCCACTTCCCTATAATAATCCTAGAGGTCCTGGTCTTCTTCAAAGACCAATCTTAGTTCCCTAAGTGGAGGATTCAAAGAGGCGTTTCAAAGAAGAGGTAATATCCCTTACCAATCTTTTCAATTTCTTTCTTATTCAACTTCTTCTTCTTTAGTTGTTTCATGATAAAGTAATAACATAAGTATTACTTACATACTGATATGTTATTATAAATATGAAACAACTCTAATTAACCTTCTATCCATCCTACGGAAAAAGGAAATCACTGCGCGTGCGTACGTACGGAATACCGTCTCTACGCCGTGGTGTAATCTATTTTCTGCCACCTCCTTAATTGGATGAGTATAATGGTGTAAGGAGTAACTATATATGATTATTATAGAGTGATATTGATACTGAAATAGTATACATACACTTCAACAAAATTCCACGACCATGGGAATGATATCATCGCTCGTGCGTACGTACGGACTACCGTCTCCACGACGCGATGAGATTCATTCTCCATGTTAACCATTTAAGAATAATTATAAAGTATATATAAGCAATAATAATGAAATATATGACATTATAAGGCTACTGTATTTATGTATATATGTATGTCATCTACTTACTTCCATTCAAGACAATGAGGAATGGAAAACAGCGTTCATGCGTACGTACGGACTACCGTCTCCATGAACGGTGTGTTTCATTTCATTTATATATTTATTAAATATATATATATATAATGAATATATATGATATATAAATCATGTTTTATATTCTGGAAGTAAGTAAATCATGATATAAGTAATAATAATGTCAAGAACAACAAGTCCAAACACCTACGATAAATGAAACGATTTTACCCAAAACGCTTCTTTAACATGGAATTTACAAAAGAACGGGTAATATAAAGTCATAAGTGAACCATATATGATATCATAACAATGAATATGATTCTGTAATAAGTTAATGAAATTATTTAAATCATTATACAGGAGGTTCGAACACTTACTAAGCAAATCGGACTTAAGGTAAGGGAAATATCACAATCTCATTTTTATCCGAGATTGTTTATACTTTGGCATTTACTGGGGTGTATTTTATCATCCACATCCATGTTTCCTCAATATGTAATATTATTTCCATTCACCTACAATTTTTTAAATCCTATTTTACCCTTCGGTGAGTTTTTAGTAAAAGATATGAAAGGAATCTTTTGTCATTTTTCGTACGAGGTACTTTTTTGACTTTTCCGGCAAAAGTACGAGAAGGATGTTTTTGTAACTTATACGACATGAATGGATTTTTAAAAAATTATTTCCAGAAAGCTTCCTTTACAAGTTTTCAAGTTTATTTTTAATCAACTTCTTTTAGTTATAATTTTATGACATGTTAAGAAATGAAAAGTGTTTTTGAAGTAGAAAGGATATTTTCCTCAAGAATGGAGTTCAAGAGTTTTATCAAAATTATTTTCCATCTAAGATAATATAGGGTTCTGTTTATATACCTATTATTACATGGATTTGATTATGTTGTGATGGAAATATTTTTATTAATTCATTTATCCTATATGAATTGTTTTATGATGTCAGGATGTTTAAGATTCCCATTTTTATTACATGGGTTATGCTATGATGTATGGTTTATGATTTTGTGGCAAACATAAGAATGGTATAATTATGAGATGGGTGGGACCTATATCTCCCTCCAATGCATTGGGTAAAGATTTTATATCTCATGAGATAGACATGGATGGAACGGTAGGTTATACCGGTTCAGTGAAACAGGACTGAAACGAGGGTGACTCGGTTCAGAAGGGGACTTTGTCCACTAAGATAGTCTTGGAAATGAGTATTGACTAAAAAGAAATGATTCTCTATGATTATGTGTTTATGCCACAAAGTTTAATGTTTTAAGTTATGATTATTGTGATTACATTTCACTGCCATGAGTTATCCTTGGTTATGAAATTATGATCTCTTTTACAGGTTAAGATTTCCAAAATTTATGTGCTTATGTATATGATTGATTGATATTTCTTTTGTTTACCCTTACTGAGCATTTGAGCTCACCCTTTTATGTTTTCTTTTCCCCAGGATATAAAGAAAGGTTTTAGGTATATAAAAAAGAAGATCTTTATGGGAGATGTTGAAGATCTTTCACTATGATTAGAAGATTATATTCCGAGTTTCCAAAGACACTAAAATATTACGATCCTTGTGTGTGTGTTTTTGTTTTGTACTAAGTATTCCACAAATGTAATGTAATGTCAATGTACGTCAAGCTTCGGGTCTCTACAGTTGGTATCAGAGGAAAGGTTTAGTCAACATTTGGAAACTAGGATGCTAAAACGTTAGTGAGATCCCTAGAGATATTTCTAAGGTATGTCTAGGGATGTCCCTAAGGTTAAGTATACATATAGGTTATAGTACTAGAATTACGCTAACGATCATAGAATTAAACCTAAGTTGTTAGATATTGAAGGTACTCCCCCTTTATTATGTTGTTTTCCCTAGCATGATTTTTTCCTCTCACACTATTCTTTTTGGGTTTTAGATGATGGCTGGAACCCGAAAGAACCATGTTGATCAATGCAATGGACAATGAAATTATTGTCCTCCTGAACAAACAAATGTTATGGGAGATGGAGTGCAAAATCTTATTGCTATACTTACACAAGCTATGAATCATTCTGGACTTACAAATGAGCAGAGAAGGGAACAATATTCTATTGAGACCTTCATGAGGCAACATCCACCTTCTTTCAGTGGGTCTTCTGATCCACTTGTTACTGAACAATGGATCAGTACCACTGAAAAGATATTTTCAGTTATTCAATGTTCTGAGCATGATAAAGTCATCTTAGCAGTATATCGTTTGGAAGGTGAAGCTGATCAATGGTGGAATCTTATCAAGAATACGAGGCCAAGAGATTAAATTGAGTCCATGGAATGGGATGAGTTCAAGAACTTGTTTTTCAGTAAGTACTTCCCTCGTATTCTTCGAACAAAGAGGGAAAATTAGTTTCTTGAGCTGAAGCAGAAGGATGATGAATCTGTTGGTATATACGAAGCGAATTTTACAAGACTTGCAAGGTATGCATCTGGCATTATCATCCAACCTGAAAGTAAAGTTGATCGATTTTTCAGTGGCTTAAAACCAAGTCTTCAAAGGGCATTAGCTATAAGAGACTTCAGTAGCTATGAAGAAATTGTGCGTTGTGCTATGAATGTAGAAATGGAAGTTGGTGTTACAAATCCATCTCATGGTTTTGAAAAGAAACGAAAGATGGAGTTCAAGGAGAAATCTCAAAATAATGGTGAAAAGAAGATGAATGTTTCCTTATGCACAAAGTGTGGAAAGAAGAATGGTGGAGATTGTCTTAAAGGGACTAGAAAATGTTTTAAGTTTGGAAAAGAAGGTCATCGAGCAGCTGAGTGTCGAAGTAATGGAAAAAGGGTTTCTAATGATGTGAATAAAGCAAACACTGCAGAGAACGCACCACCAACACTTCAATGATTCAAGTGCAAGGAAATGGGGCATTATACTAATAAATGCCCTAATCCAAGGGTTAGTGATGATCGACATGAGCAACCGCTTAAGGCAAAGGACAAAGGGAAGTCACATGCGATCACTATTGGCGATGTTGAATATGACAATGATGTGGTGGAATGATTAAGTGTTTATGTAATGGGATTCCAAAATAATGTTGTATAATAAAGTATTGGAATATTTATGTATTGGTCTAATGTGGTATTCAAAGTGATTGAGATATTTTTGGAAATAAGATGATATGCGCATAATGAAGGGAAAACGAGAAAACAAAATGTTTAACAGTATTCATGAGCTCATGATTGATATAAGGACTAAGTGATATCATGGTTTGAGTATATAGAATTCTGAGGATTTTGGTATGTGGAAAGTGTTAACTTTTAACTGCATTCATGTTTTCACTAAGGTTCAATGGGTATTTAAGAGAATACATGATTAAGGCCTTTGAATGTTTGGAATGTGACCAACAAAACATATCTTATGATATATGGGGATCAACGATGGTATTAAATCTCTGGTAATCGTTTTCACTATGTTATGAGAGTGGACTGAAGTATTATGGATAAGCCTAAAGATTCAAATGGATTATGTTGGACATAAGTTATTATTGTTTAAGGATAGAAGTTTTTTTTCGATATTATTGATGGGATGTTATAGTAATGTAGTTTTAGAAAAAGGACAACCTGCAGGACGGGCGACAGCCCATCACTTCGGACAAGGCTGTGGGAATCGAACCCACAACTGAAGTGCGACTAGCCTTTATCGCCTACCACTGGCCTACAGGAAGTCCCTGGTTAGTAGAAACTAGTTTTATTTTATTAAGTGGTATGATATATGAAGTGTAAGTCCATTTTTGGAACCATATACGATTAACCATAAGATGGACTTATAACTTTTGCTAACCTTTTGTTTGAGACAGATGGAATGACCCGTCATTCTATCACATGATCTGCTAACACTTCACGAATAACAAATTCAACTTCATTTATTTAAGAGATGCAGTGGAAATTGTTCAAGGCACGAACAACAGTGAGATTGTACCAAAATAAAGTAAGTATTTATTCTAATTCAAATTCTTTAACTTTAGGGAAACGATCTTGAAAACAAAAAATGTTGTCCTAGTGCTCTTATATCTGATTAATAAGATGGTACCTTAGATCGTCACAAATTTATGGATTTGTGATTGTTGGCTTTTCTATATCCATGTTCTCTACCACTCTCCATCAGAACATGATGGTTAGATTTTTCTTCCATATCAATATTTTCACCTATGTTCTCCTATGTGGAAACCCAGTGATGAGTTAATTTGGGTAACCGTTACATTTCATACTTTAGTTTTTAAAGCCATTTTTTGGTATTCCTTTTTACGATGTGGGTTTCTATTAAACAAACTTTCGAGTAGTAAACCATTTATAACCCCGACGAATTTCGAGGGCGAAATTCATTTTAAGGGGGGTAGAATGTAACAGCCCAAGATTTTATGAAAAATATTATTTTTAATTTCACTAATGTCTTGTGTTGTATGCTACACCAAAAGGAGCTTGCACAACACGCATCCTTGACTTGCCTTGCATTACACGCAATCGCGACCTTCCTCGATAGCGTGTGTAGTACGCAATAACGAGTTTCACTAAACAACAATACGCTATTAAAATATTATTAAAACGAGCCGTTATGAATAGTAATAACCACTATTTGAAATTTTGTAATTTTATTTTTCAAAATGGAATCCATTTTTGGATTCATAATTTCGAAATTAGCTTAGGGTGAAATTTTGGTACTTTTCGGATAACTTTTATTTTCTGATGAATAGTGAAAATTACTAAATTTTAATTAAAAACAACTTTTTTAATCGAAATAATTAATAGTGATAAATTATTAATTTGAGTGGTTTTAAAGTATATTTTGAATATATTTTTACAATTCAATAAAATGTTGTTCATTGGATGTAATTTCACATTTACACCAGACATAAACAAGTGTTAATCATTTGATAGTTATTATCTCTTAAAAACACGCTATTTGTTGTGATAGCGGAAATTAATTATAAAATTAATTAATGCAACTTATATGTTGGGAATTTTGTAAAATAGAAATCATTTTTGAATTCAGAATATCAATTATAGCTTAGGGTGAAATTTTGGCATTGTTCTGAAAAACTTCAATTTTTGATGAATAGTTAAACTACTAAGTGGTAGTTAAAAAAACTGAATTTTTCATAAAACTTAATTTTACTACTTCTGTGAATGGAATTTCGAAAATCCGAGAGACACAGTTAATATCAAGAAGTAAAATGTGGTTCAATGAGATGAAAATAATTTTTGGTGAATAGTAACTTTTTACTTTTATTTACCACGGTTAAAAGTAAATAGGGTAATTAAGGGTAAAAATGATATTAATATTACCCTAACACATGTCCTAATCCTATTGGACAAGTGTATCTCGACCAAAAACAACCTTAAGTGTAAAATATTATCATTTAGGCCCACTTGGATTAGATTAGTACATTTATTATTATTTAATTCAAAGAAGAGTTAAAAGAGTTAAAATCAAAGTTTATTTACTAAAACATTTTTAATATAGGGTTATACATAATATAATTTCGACTATAAATATTAATTAGAAAGATAAAACTATTTCCTACATAATGGTATTTTATTTGTAATTTTTATACTTTAAATAATTTAATTTATTTATGACACAACGATGATGCAGTAATTACATTTTTAAGAAATTATTAACATAATTGATGTTATAAATGCCCAAATAAATGTAATTTGAGACTTTTTATGACTTAAACTAATTTTATAGGTTAATATGACATGTTATTGTTGATTTAAGTAACTTTTTTAGAACTTATCATTCTGTTAATTATTTCATAAAAATCATGTACCAAATAGTGTCAAAATTGGCATAAATTAGTTTTTAAAACAAATATTATATTATTAATTGTTATTTAATTCCTAAAAATCTAAGGTTCGGCCAAATGACTTAGATAAGGATATATATATTAATAATAATAAACTTGGGGTTCTTTTGGCATGATATAGTAAGTGTATTAACCATATAGTGTAGGAAAACAAAAAGTCACGGTAAAAGTTAAATTAGTTAACTTAGAGTTAAATCTAATTGATAAAGTTAAAATAATAACCTAAACTTGTCTAAATCCTATTGGTTGATAGTATTTCGACCCATACCCACTCTACCTTTGAAATAAGACCCTTTGGAACCATTATAAACCGATTTTGACTTTAATATAAAATAATATTTTGAGATATTCCTAAGGTGCCCCTCTCCTCCCTTATAAAAGGGAACCTCCTCCCCCTCCTCATCACACCAATTTGAGCACTCAAGCTCGGCCAACCCCTGCCAAAATCCCTTCTCCACTTCCCTAGAATAATCCTAGAGGTCCTGGTCTTCTTCAAAGACCAATCTTAGTTCCCTAAGTGGAGGATTCAAAGAGGCGTTTCAAAGAAGAGGTAATATCCCTTACCAATCTTTTCAATTTCTTTCTTCTTCAACTACTTCTTCTTTAGTTGTTTCATGATAAAGTAATAACATCAGTATTACTTACATACTGATATGTTATTATAAATATGAAACCACTCTAATTAACCTTCTATCCATCCTACGGAAAAAGGAAATCACCGCGCGTGCGTACATACGGAACACCGTCTCCACGCCGTGGTGTAATCTATTTTCCGCCACCTCCTTAATTGGATGAGTATAATGGTGTAAGTAGTAACTATATATTATTATTATAGAGTGATATTGATACTGAAATAGTATACATACACTTCAACACAATTCCACGACCATGGGAATGATATCATCACTCGTGCGTACGTACGGACTACCGTCTCCACGACGCGATGAGATTCATTCTCCATGTTAACCATTTAAGAATAATTATAAAGTATTTATAAGAAATAATAACGAAATATATGACATTATAAGGATACTGGATTTATGTATATATGTATGTCATCTACTTACTTCCATTCAAGACAATGAGGAATGGAAAACAACGTTCATGCGTACGTACGGACTACCGTCTCCATGAACGGTGTGTTTCATTTCATTTATATATTTATTAAATATATATATATATATACTGAATATATATGATATATAAATCATGTTTTATATTCTGGAAGTAAGTAAATCATGATATAATTAATAATAATGTCAAGAACAACAAGTCCAAACACCTACGATAAATGAAATGATTTTACCCAAAACGCTTCTTTAACATGGAATTTACAAAAGAACGGGTAATATAAAGTCATAAGTGAACCATATATGATATCATAACAATTAATATGATTCTGTAATAAGTTAAGGACATTATTTAAATCATTATACAGGAGGTTCGGACACTTACGAAGCAAATCGGACTTAAGGTAAGGGAAATATCACAATCTCATTTTTATCCGAGATTGTTTATACTTTGGCATTTACTAGGGTGTATTTTATCATCCACATCCATGTTTCCTCCATATGTAATATTATTTCCATTCACCTAAAATTTTTTAAATCCTATTTTACCCTTCGGTGTGTTTTTAGTAAAAGATATGAAAGGAATCTTTTGTCATTTTTCGTACGAGGTACTTTTTTGACTTTTCCGGAAAAAGTACGAGAAGGATGTTTTTTTTAACTTATACGGCATGAATGGATTTTTAAAACATTATTTCCAAGAAGCTTACTTTAAAATTTTTCAAGTTTATTTTTAATCAACTTCTTTTAGTTATAATTTTATGACATGTTAAGAAATGAAAAGTGTTTTTGAAGTAGAAAGGATATTTTCCTCAAGATTGGAGTTCAAGATTTTTATCAAAGTTATTTTCCATCTAAGATAATATAGGGTTCTGTTTCTATCCGTATTATTACATGGATTTGATTATTTTGTGATGGAAATATTTTTATGAATTCATTTGTCCTATATGAATTGTTTTATGATGTCATGATGTTTAAGATTCCCACTTTTATTACATGGGTTATGCTATGATGTATGGTTTATGATTTTGTGGCACACATAAGAATGGTATCATTATGAGATGGGTGGGACCTATATATCCCTCCAATGCATTGGGTAAAGATTTTATATCTCATGAGATAGACATGGCTGGAATGGTAGGTTATACCGGTTCAGTGAAACAGGACTGAAACGAGGGTGACTCGGTTCAGAAAGGGACTTTGTCCACTAAGATAGTCATGGCAATGAGTCTTGACTAACAAGAAATGATTCTATATGATTATGTGTGTATGCCACAAAGTTTAATGTTTTAAGTTATGATTATTGTGATTACATTTCACTGCCATGAGTTATCCTAGGTTATGAAATTATGATCTCTTTTACAGGTTAAGATTTCCAAAAGTTATGTGCTTATGTATATGATTGATTGATATTTATTTTGTTTACCCTTACTGAGCATTTGATCTCACCCTTTTATGTTTTCTTTTCCCCAGGATATAAAGAAAGGTTTTAGTTATTAAAAAGAAGAAGATCTTTATGGGAGATGTCGAAGATATTTCACCAAGATTAGAAGATTATATTCCGAGTTTCCAAAGACACTAAACTATTATGATCCTTGTGTGTGTGTTTTTGTTATATACTAAGTATTCCGCAAATGTAATGTAATGTCAATGTACGTAAAGCTTCGGGTCTCTACAGGGAAAATCCCAAATTTATGTGTACACACCATATACTTTTGTACACACGTCGTGTACTTTGGATGTGTGGGATGAGAATACAGGGTATGTAGGCTTGGGTGTATAAACAAACTACACACTGTGTACTTTTGTACACACACCTTATACTTTGGTTGAGTGGGAGGAGAACACATGGTGTGTAGGATTGTCAGTGATTAAGGTTATAAAAACTAACTACATGCCATGTACATAGTAATACATGACGTGTAATCAGTCCACAGATGAACAGTGAGGCGGTGGAAATTAGCCACCAGAGGAACAGTTAAAAAAATAATAGATGTCGTGTACTTGAATTACACGTTGTGTAGTTATGTTTTTTTCATTAAAAATAGGCAGTAGCCTCTTCATTTGGTAGAGGAGGCCGAGGGCTCACCAGGAGCAATGGAAGAGGAGGATGAGACTTGGAGGAGCTCTAGATCGCACACCGGGACTCCGATTCTTCCACCGTCGATCTCATTTGAACCGCGCTGGTAAGGTCTTCCCTCTTCTTGAATATTTACTTCAAATTCTTTCCCTAAGGGAAGTTATTTAGGTTTTAACGTGTAATCATTTATCTCATATCTATTTCATTCTTGGTTGTTTCGAGAGGTTCCTTTCACATATATCGATTAGAGGAGATCAAGGTAGGTGGTCTTGTGTTTAATTCCAACTTTCGATTTGATTTTGTGTATCGTTGTTCCACATGCCCATGTTTGGGGTGTCGTATGGCGGAGACTTTGACTATTGAGATACCTAGAATTGCTTAGGTAATCTAATAAATAAGTATAAACTACTGTTTGGGATAATTGCTTTGATCCAGGGCCACCCTGAGGGTGTGTTTCCCTTGTTTAGATGTTTGTCCAGGATGCCCATGGGTATGTTGTGATTATAACATGTTTTGAGTTTTTTTGAGAGGAAACATATATAAATTTCTTGGTTATGCATTGGGCTCGGCCTGGTTAATTTCTTTTCCTATGGAACACCTGAGGGCAGTGTTTTTTTAGCCTCAGGGAAATGTTTCTTATACCCGAGGGAAGTAGCTTCTGTGCCTGAGGGCGATATCTCATATGCTAGAGGGAAATATTCGTTATACCTGAGGGCAGTCACCTAAGGGTTTCATTTCTATTTGCCTGAGGGTAAGTATTTGTATGTCTGAGGACAATGTTTACTTTGAATATTCACTGTGGCGATTTCTTAGGTTGTATCTACCAAGATAAAGCACAAGCTTAGTATTATTATTATCTTTTAATTTTTAGATAGCCTACTGTGGTTTCTACTGTGGCACTGGTATATGAGATTGTCGGTCAAGGCCAAGTCTCGGAAAACCCAGAATTCAATTATATTGAATTCATAAATAATTATTAAAATGACAATGTAACTAGTAGGAATGGTTACTTTTGGGTACTTCCTAGTTTACTACATTTCATTTTTGCACACTGTTGTTGCACACTTTCACTGACAGTTGTGTACGGGCATTTGGTGTTTGACTACTGGGATTTATTTCTCACACCTTGTTTGGGTCATGTCTTGGGACCAAACAAATTATATTGTTGTAGGTGTCGATAAGGGGAAGGGTCCCTAAATAGGTACATGATTGTTGTAGAGGAGTAGGAGAGCATGGGACCGATCTTAGGCTTGCGATGCTGCTGTATTCCCGTTGCACTACATTGGTTTAGTTTTTTTGAACTTTGTACCTTGTACAGTATTCTATCAGATTGCAATGTATCCTGTTTTTTATAATTTCTTAGAATTAGAGACATGTTGCATCATCATATATATGACTGTTGGTCATCTTTTACTTCATTTCTGTTTTCCATTTCAGGTCTACTTTGCTTACTGCTTCTGATTTTGTATGATTATATTTTTTTTCCACTACGCTACACTTTGACAAATGAGGGCATAGTTTCCCCACTATCAGTCCTAGGCCCTCATTGCTAGTCGGAAACCTTTGTAGTTTGGAGAAAAGCACTTGAGGTCATGTGACCAACTGGGTTCGGGGCACTCGTTGTGTGGAACCCGGATCCGGGAGGTTATAACTTTACTAATTTAATAACTAGGGAAGTAAGAAGAAAAAATAAACCAATGAAATCATGAATTTCAAGGAAATGTGCAAGGGGTCCTACCTAAACCGATGAATAATCTCTCGGAATCTATACATAGCATCAATCCAACCACAATCGCATCAGCAGAAAGGTGAATCCAACCCTACATAACTGAAAAAGGACCCAAAAATCAAGGATTTGACCATGAAAATTTAACCCTAACCATGGAAGAGCTAAATTCCAAAAGTTTTAGGAATCATTTACCAAAGGGGGAGGCTGCAGATGAGGTGAAAGTGAACTAGGGATAGGCGGTTCGCTGGCGAAGGGCGTAGCCCGGCAGGGAGGGCGTACGGTGACCAGACAACACTAGTAAGGGTCTTGGCCGGACGATGGTGCACACTAGACTGGTCCGCACGGCTAGACATAGGTTGCCGGTAGGGGTTCTCTGGCTGGGTATGGTGAGGCTAGAGTGTTCACGGCAATAGGGTGCTAGACTGGTGGGGTTGGGGGTGCGCAACAGTGGTATGGGGTCAGCGAGAAGGCTGGTGCATAGGGGAAGGAGTGGGTCGCTTCGGAGATTGCTGGAGAAGAAGGGTGTCGTCGGCTTGTGGAAGAAGGTAGAAGTTCGCCGAAGATAGCCAAAGAGGAGGGTCTGCGCAGGCTTGTGGAAGAAGGGAGAGGCACACTAGAGGAAGATGGCCATGTTGGGGGTTCACCGGGTGGGAGGTCCTGTAGGGATGCTCATGCAGGCCAGAGATGGAGCGGCTAGAGGGCGTGATGTAGGTTTCCACTACAGGAGGAGTCGAAGGCATCCAGTGCGATGGGAGGGAGAGAAGCGTGACAAGGAGGAGAGAGTAGGGTTAGGGGAGAGGGAAATAAATAGAGTAAGAAAAAGAAAAGGAAGAGAAAAGGGGGAAAATAAAATAAAACAAATAAAAATAATAAAACCATAATCTATAACAATAATAATAATAAGGAACCTTTTTAATGATAATAATAATAATACACATAAGAATAATAAAAAAACAATAATAAAAATGATAAAAATAAAAATTTTAATAATGAAAATTCTCCAATAATAATTTAATACCGTTATTCAGGAAAAAATAATATTATCATTACTAGGGTGAGTTATTTATTTAACTAAATTTAATTTTCCAACACATTCAATTTATTTTATTTAGCCGATTCAAATGCCGCAACCGCACAGGTGTCCGAGATAGATGTACAGCTTCCGCTAGCCGTGCGTTGCCTGCGCACGGGCACAAATATTAATAGTAGTAGTAGTAGTATTAGTAATAATAATAATAATAATAATAATAATAACAAAAATAATAATAATAACTTAATAATAATAATAATAATAAATATTTATTAATAATAATACTATTAAGATTATTAATAATCATACCGATAAAAATATAAATAATAAAAATATTTAGTTTACTTTAATAATATTAATAAAATTATTAACAACCATAAAATTTTTAAATCACACAATAAATCACAAAAAATTCCCATTTTAAATTTTATGAAGATTGGCGGATCATGCAGTTATCTAGGCAAAACCACATGGGATTTCCAAAACGCGCTCCGCTTGTGCGCCCAGCAACGTCAACATAATAAATGCGCACATTTTGTCAAAACTCAAAAATATCGTTCGGGATTCAACCCGAACCTCTAGTACATTTTTAAAAAAACCAAATAAATAATAAAATAAAATAATTAGATAGGTTGGGTTATGACACATTCTGGGTATTATGTCAAAGTAAACCATATGTATGATGATAAGGTCAGTAAATAAAACATTTTTATGTGTCATAATGGGTATTTCCTAACACATTTTTGTTGCAATGAGACTTCTGTTAGGAGTTTTGAATGGAAAATACCTTATTAAATCAAATGGTAAATATCTAATTTTCTTTGAAAAATGATTAGATATAAAAGACTGTGATGATTAAGAATCAAATAAAGCATTGGATAAATTTAAAGATAGGGTTAATATACCGTCCACCACATCATTGGGTACTTCTACTTCAGCCGTGGTGAGCTCATAAGCTTGACCATCTCTCCTTGGCCTATTCTATGTTATATTACCCTAATGATTATGAAACTGATATGAATAATTCCACATTTCTTTGCAATTTAAGAATTGTACATCATTGATTTTTTTATTCATTAGCTTGATATCTATTTTCTCTACACTTATAATAAACTCCCATTCCTTTAAATAATTTTACAGGATGATTAATTCTTTCCAAAAAAATCATAATAGGAATTAATATATTCCCCTATTCATCTATTACGTTTTAACTTTTTCATGGTTATTAGAAGATCTCTTTTTCTATTTATTTCCCCTAAACATATATGATATATAAAATTACTTCTATATTTTTATGGAACATAATACTATTTAATCATATGATTAAAATGTTTAAGAATACAGTTTCCTTCAGAGACTTCACTTAATACTTTCAAAGAAATGATCAATCTTGTTTTCTGAATCACTTGTGTAATCAATATAATACTTGGTTAGTTTTATGAAGGTATCCTCATACTCTGTGACACTCTTATCTTCCTTTTTCTTTAATATAAGGAATTTTCTATTAATTTCAGTTTTTTTCTCTTGAGGGGAATATTTTTCAAAGAATTTTTCTTTAAAAATAGTCTATTCCATGTATTATGTTTCATCTTACTCCATGTTATTTTGTATCAATGACCACCATTGATCAACATCGCCCTTGAGAAAATATACCGCAAGTACTACCTTTTCCATTTCATCATATCCCAATACCATAAATATCTTTTCAAGGGACTTGATCCATTGATCAAATACCACTAGATTTTTAGTCCCACTAAAAGATGGAGGTTGCTACTATATGAAATGATCCAACATAAGTGTAGAATGGTTATTCATCATGAACTAAGTAATCTATCCTAATATGGTTATGATCTGATCAGCTCCAACACCAACTATGTTGACAGTGTCATTGGAAAAATCCCTACATTGTATGTGGGTATTTATTTTGTTTCTTCCATTAGGATCCATCACTAAATAATGGCACACACTACATTATCTCATAATAATCATGAGTATTATTTAACATGTTTATTTAACATCTAGTTCCCAAGGTTTCTATAAAACCTACTCTGATACCAACTGTGGAAACCCCGACCCTAGTATCCCAAAGTAGGTGGTTATTTTATTATAATGGAATAGATACAAGAGATCACATCACTAATGATAGATCAGTTTAATAGTATTGAAGAACTATATCCATGCATCGTTCCCATATTACATTGGTAATTAAACATAATATATAATAAAGTAAATTAAACTAACTAAAAAATAATTTTTTATTATCAAAACACTTTAAGGGAAAAGTGAAAAGCACGAAGTCAAGCATACAACCAACTAGAAAAAAAACATCCAAAATTGAATCAGGATTAATAAGGAATAATTAACATGGCAAGGTAAATATTATAAAAACACATTCAATTTAATCAATAAACTGATAATGAAAAATTATCCATAGATTCTGTCATAGTGAAAATATCAGAGATAGTAATAACTGAATATTGAATAAAGGAAATAATTAATTATTAGATTTCATGTATTTTTACCATGAACCACTACCATTAAGACTGTTTAGAAGATGATTTAAGTTTGTGGGTAGAAACCCGTCTGATTCTTCTTAGAAATAAATGAGAAGATTTTGTCACCAAGTATTTTGTCTCATGAGACATGTTGTTGTATCGAGGGGATATATAATGTTAAGACCCACCCAACACTACAGTTACAAATAATTATTTATACATAGATTTCATTCATGAACAATATACCTTATTAAAATAACAGTATTGAGTATAGGATACATATTTATCAATATTTCCCCAGTTAAAATACCATTCAGTGTAAACATGGTGTGTAAAAATGGTATAGAACGTAGAAAATAATAATATACATGATAAAAAAAATGTGTATATTTGATGAAATATTCAATTATTGATTATCAAAAATAACATGGGTAGTATACAAAGGTAATAAGTGATGAATATGATATATGTAGTATAGAAATTATAGTTAGATGAAAAACCCTTACCATATGTCTAAAAGCATTTCGAAATTGTATTTAATTTCTTGGATAATAAAATTAAATTCATTAATTACTTAGTTCATAGCCTATTAAAAATATATTTTGTTTATTATGATTTTATTAAGTTCATTTATGGGAATTTCTATGAGTGATAATGTATAATTTCATTGTTTCGAGATTGATCATCCCATAGCTTTATGGCCGGTTCCCTCATGTATAATTATGGGAGTTCTTTCTGAATATAATAAATACTAAAGAAGTGGAATTAAATGATATTAATATAATTCCAAGATTTTAAATGGTCCCATATATCATTTTTTATATGAGGAAGATTCGTTAGATAAAAAATTAGTGACAAATGTTTGGTTTATTTTTGGCAGTTTTTCCTACCATCATGAATTAGTTTTGTTTTCTTATTTAATATTATATATATATATGTGTCAATTATAAAATATAAAAAATTATAATTACATAATATAATCTAATTTATCCATAATAATGGTTTTATGACAAGACTTAAAGTGTCACACTCATCTTTTCTAATTTATTTATTTTATTTAATTTCTTTGTGTCGGGTAGTTCAGGTCCAAACCTGACATAATATTTTTTTTGAGTTCATTGTGTTTGGGCCTTGTTTGCGTCCAGCGCAACATGGTCGAAGCTGCGCGGCCTCGCTTGGTTCGTCGCGCGGTCCCGCCTGATTCACCACACGCCTTTCTGATGTTTAATTAATGAAATAAAATGAACTAACAATTGTTTTGTAAATGATAATCATAGTAATGTCATTGAGATTATTATTTTTATTATTATTATTATTATTATTTCTTTAGTTTTATTATTATTATTATTAGTTCTAAGGATGAAAAAAAATATTTATGTTATTATTATTACTCCAACTATTATTTTTATTATTAGTTTTAGTTTAATATTATTATTGTTTTTTAGTTTGTTTTAGTTTTTATTTAGTTTTCTTTTTTTTATTCTTTTCTTTTCATTTTTTTATCTTTCTTCTTTTCTTCCCCCTTGTCTAGGGTTTCGGCGGACCCCCCCCCCCCCCCCCCTTCTTCTTTTTTTTCCTCCTTATCCTTGTGCGGCGTATCCCGCTGCCTCCCCCCCCCCTTTTGTTTTGTTTTTCCTTTTTTTTCTTCTTCTTCTTTCTCTCACGCTGCAGCGCCTCCCCCCTGAATCTGCACCCCGCACCATCCCTTCGACCGTCGCCTCCCCTACGAGCACCCCGTCGCACCGCCGCCTCCTCCTCTTTGGTCTGCCACACCCCATCTTAGCCACCCCCTATTTCCTTGTCCGGCAAACCCTAGCCGTCAGCCCCCCCTTGCCTAGTCCGGCGAACCGCAACACCTCCCTTGCTCCGTCCGACAATATCGTCCCGCTGCCCTCCTGCACCATCCGGTGACCGCCGCCCGACTCCACCGTTCTTCCCCCCTTCGTCGCGCACCTGTTCGCTGGACCAGCCTCACCCCTGCTCCTCATCCAACCCTGACCCAACCGCCGTCCTCATGTTCTGTCCGACGACCGCCACCCCGGTGTCCCTCTGCTTCCCTAGTGTGAACTGTATTCCATGTGCTTCCCCTACTGGGTTTTTCTTGAGATAATTGGTAAGCAATTCTTCGCTGCAAGTGTTGGAGGCTCGTGACTATCTACTAGAAATCAGTATACAATATCTTTGGCATGATAAGATTCATAGAAATTCAACCTTTGTTTGATATTCTTCATGTATTTGTTCTTATTGCTAGCTCATGAAGCAGTAATAGGGGCTTACATCAATTTTGTCTTATCACGGCTGGCGCACCCCCTTCCGGCCGGTCTTCTATCCCGGCACACCTCTGGTGGCCTCTTTTAAGACCCGACCAGCCTCCCGCTTCCTCACAAATGGTGCGTATGCCCTTGTCTAGTTGTTTTATTAATTTTGGGGGTGGTATTCCATGTTGTCTGAGGTTCCATTTTTTATGTTATTGGTCTGATTCATGAGTTTGAGTTTGTTCTAGGTTTCTTGAGGTGAAAACGGTGCACGATTGATGTTTCACTCTAAAATTTGAGGATTTCACAATCAATTTTCGATGTTCGACACCAAGGTAGGTGGTTCCATGTCTTTAATTCTTTTAGATAATTTATTTTGGTTGTTCAATTAATTTAATATGTTCTATGATTTAATTTCATAATGCGATCCATGTTTATAATGTTCTGGCATGCTCGTCTGAGGAGATTGAATTTCTGAAATAGTAGGCTCTTGTTGTTTATATGTGTGTTGTCATATAAATGATTGGATGTTCTTTAAAAGCTGTTCAAAATGCATATTAAAAATTGCTTGACATGCATGCATCATGAAAATTTCAATTTCTTTAGAAATGATCATGTTTTCTTCATTTTGAACTTGTTGGGGTAAGTCCAAAAATTGTTTAATCAATTGTTTATATGGTGCAAATGTGGTTTTAGAATATTTGAGTGTGAAATTGATTTTAAAATGGTCTTTGCACGTGAAAATATGTGTTGTTTTGGTGCAATGTTTTCAAGTTGGGTTCTAGGTGATGTTTGGTTGGTGTGAACCTAGTTCTTATGGGTAATTGAGTTGTGTATGTCTAAATGTGGGTTTTTAATGTGTAGCGAATCATTTTAAGAGGTGCAGATGGTTCAGACAATTGTGTAGTTGGGTGAAACTAGTTTTAAGGACAAATTATTAAGCAAGTGGTTTGAACGACTCCCTCCTTTGTAATTGGGTGTGTTTATTTGTATCTGCCCTTGTTGTGTTATTAAAATAATGCTTCCTAAGTTGTGAAATTGTTTAAGTTCTTGTTTGAGCATTTTTTTTAATGGGGTTTTTGCGAAACAATTAGGTAACGACGAATATATTTTTGGAAAGGTGTTTTTGGCGTGCGTGAGTTTTTGAAATGTTGTTTGGGTGTGAAAATAGTGACTTGTGTGTAATGTCTGGTTGGGTCTATGATATGGGAAAAACAATATACCATGTGAATGTAAAACTTGATTGAGCACAAGGGAAAACCCCTGGTATCTAGGTGGGAGGACTAGAACTAGTGCGCTAATGAGCCGGATGGGTATCGTCCCTGTCTCACTTAGCTGGATTGACGATTGAAACACTAACTAAACATGATATATGAGGGTCGTGGCCTTCTAAGCCACGTGTTCTGAGGGTCGTGGCCTTCTAAGCCACGTTTTCTGAGGGTCGTGGCCTTCTAAGCCACGTTTCATCGAGACACGATGTTCTAGGGTCTCACTTGAACTAGATGAACCTTAGGGGATTTACCCATAGTGCTCTACTATCTTTGGTGTGGTGCCTTTCGTCGGCATATGGAGGACCACTTGGGTGTGAGTGTGTGTGTGTGTGAGTATGTGTGTGTGTGTGTGGGTGTGTGTGTGTGTGTGCGCCCATAATGAACTTTTCTCTTCCTCTTTAAAAATCGTGTTTGTGAAATGAGCTCTTTTAGTGTTTTCCTTTAGCATTTGGCTAGTAAATGTTTCCTTTAAAAGTATTTGGAAGGTATAACTTGAATAATCTCATTAAATTGTCCTTTTGATGTTGTGGCATGGATCCTTTTTATTGGGTGGCATCCTACTGGGCCTTTAGCTCACACCCTACATACACCCTTGGGTGTATGTAGATTCTTATTTCTTGTGTATTCCAGGTTGTGCATTGTGCTCAGTGAGGGTGGTTGGTCGTTGGTGGTCTTCTCGTGCAGGTTAACGTTTGTGGCATGTGGATTTCGCACCTCTCCTGTCTCTTTGAGGTTTGATTTATAGTTTTAGTCTCTTTTGTTGTCGTTTACTTTTTTTGGACATTGGTTCTAGTTGTAAACCTTTAAATTTTGACTTCAGTTTTATAGTCTCTTTGGTTGTCGATTCCAAGTTTTATTTTTTATTATCTTGTTAGTGTTTGTTTATACCATTCCGGGTAAACTGTTCCCACAGGTTACTTTTGATACCCGGGCACCTGTGCCAGCCCGTGGGGATCGGGAACGCCCTTCGGGCCTTGCCGCGGACCGGGTCGGGCGTCGGGTCGGATGGCGACCCGGCCTGGTTCGTGACAAAATGGTATCAGAGGTCAAGGTTTGCTCTCTTGAGTCATGATCTTTTGGGATAGAGTCATGGTAGACTTGAGTTAAAGTTTTCGGGACTCGACGTCCTAGCTACGAGTAAGGTGTCTGGCCAGCACACCTCGTGGTGGGACTCAAGTTACCAAAGTGGGTTGTGGTTTGTCGGAGTTTTTGCTCCTTGTGGATAATCTCGTCTAATGGAATTGAAAAGGAGTAAGGTAAGCGGTCCTAGTGAGCTCACAGGGTCTGGAAAACCATGTGGAGCCAGGGACGCTGTCCTATAATACCCTCCATGGCGGTGGCGTGACTGGCGTATGGCCGCCAACCATACATTCCAGTCACCCGCTGACACAAGTTTCTATTGCGTCATTTCTCGTCTCCTTGTTTTGGATTCATGGGAATTTGGTTTTTAAGTAAAACTTTTTTGGTCATGGAAAATGATTTCAAATGAAACACTTTAAAAAGAAAATGATGTATGAAGTTTGAAAGGTGTGGGTTGAATGTTTTGGTTTTGAAAAAAATTGAAAGGTTTGGTTTTGATCCTTGGCGCTCTCATGGGCAACCACATGCATGAGTGTATACGAAAAGGGAAATGGTTAATGGCACGAGCGGATGAGTTCTCGGATGGATATGAGGTGGGTGTCGGGGTGGCATGGGAACATTCATGTGTGAGGCCTATGGGACACCATTGGTGTTTGTGAAACCCACAAGTTTTGCTTATTTTCAAGAAGTTTTTTTAAATGAAAAATTTGGTGTTTTAGATAAACAGTGTTTCTGTAGTGTGTCCTTGTGTTTTTGAAAGGTTGGATGTGAGGCATTTTGAGACGAGGATCCTTTCTGAATGATTTGTTTTCTATGTGTGAATTCTTATTTGTAGTTTGGTAAGCAAGCGTGTGGTTAATGGTCTCTTTTTAAAAGTGCTGCGGGAAGCCCTTGAAGTGGTTTCCCCTGCACGTTTAACATCAGCTTGTGATATTTCTTGGTCATTGGACCAGTTTGAGTGGGTCCGTGGTTTCCTTTCTTGACAGGTGCATGCCCCCCCATAAAGCGTTAACATGTAATTGAAGTGAGGCCATAGGCAGTTCACCACTGGCCGACCCTCCAGTTGATTAAAATAAGGACTCTCCCTTTTGAGCGATAATGATAAGTTGTTTGTTGTCCTTTCCAGTTAAGCGGATCCTCTCACAGCGGGATGGCAGATGCGAGAGGAGTTGAAGGGGACTTTGGTCTCTTTGTTTTATCTTAGTTGTCAGGTATGAAGTTTAACATCGTTGTGTCTAAAGGTTCCCCTAGAAGCAATGAAAGAAATTCTAGCAGGGAATGGTGAAGGCGATTCAGAGTTATCAGTGCTTACCGATGTCTTGAATGGGTTGCGGTGTTTTCATCGACTGCAAGGGTCATGTTTGGTGACCACTTGCAGTGTGAGTTCTTTGCGGAGTGCAAAGGTGGGAGCAACCTGGGGTTGTCGGTGCAGGCTGTTGTTTTAAATGACCTTTGGTCCTTCGACGATTTCGTTTAAGAAAAAGGTTCATGTTAGGCTACTAGTTTGGCAGACCCAGTCGTATGAGGCGGTTATGGTCGTTTGCAGGAATCACATGTTTTCAAGATGCTGTTTAAAGTCTTTCTCAGCATAATGTACCTCTCAATAGCAATGGTCATGTTCAGGTGATGATTGGTGGTGTCGTGTAAGGGTGATGTGCATGCACCATTTCAACTCTGGTGTTGGTGAATGTTCCACGTATGATCAGTCAGACACTGTAATGCGTCGTGTTTTCCTATGGTGTCTTGGTTGCAGTGTGGTTGCATGTGACACCAAAAAGGGGAAGCTTTATTAATGGGTCTTCGATACCTGACTGCGAGCCAGAAGATGCTTCAAACATCAGGGCTCCAGCCATAGGTCTCGGAGTGAAGCTGGCGCGTGGTCATGAACCTCGAGAGTGTATGGGATCCCAACTTTATTTCTGTCATCAGTGTTAAAAGTAGAGGCAGTTAAATTGTTTCTATGGTTGTTCTGATAAAAATGAGTCATCTGGTTGCGTAAGGTTTTCGTGTCCGTGTGGAGGCGTGTTCGTCTCGTGCCTTAAAGTCTTGGGGGTTGTGATCCACTGGATGCAATCACTCAGTGGTCCTTATGAGAGTCTGTTGGGTAACTCAATCTCAAATTTGAATGGTGTTCATTCAGAAAATTTTGAGATGTTGGTTTGTGGCCGACCGTGGTTTTGACGCCTAGTGGTCGCCCCCCCCTCCCCGCCCCTTGTGGTGGGGTGTTTGGTCACCATCATGAAATTTTCTATGTTATGTATATCATGTTAGTTTTAATGGTGGGGAGACCCACGTTGGGTCTCGCACGAATGTCCCTAGAATGAATCAGTGCTGGACTTTTGCTTAATGGCGGGGAGTCCGGTCGAACCTCTCCGTGTCGGTTTTCCAGTCTCGTTTCGAGTGTCAGTGACTTCCTAATGGTGGGGAGCCCCTCTGGCCTACCCATGTTGATATTTTGCTTCTGTTTTAAATATGGTTTGGTAATAAGTGATCGGAGTGATCCGTGGATGTGGTTTTCATTCAATGGTGTTTGGTATGTTTCGGCTTGTGAAGTTGGTTCCTATGGGTTCAAGTGTTCGTTTTCTAAAACAATCAGTTGGAGGTGTTCTAGATCTTTGGGGTGGGCGACACATATCAGAAAGTCTTTTTAAACGTTTCTTGATGTTGTCTTTGAGTCACTTTCTCTGAGCACGATACTTTTTCCTCTCCTTGCTGGATGTTTGTGGAGATCCGCTTTGGACCTTAAGGGAGTGTGGTTTTCTGTTTTGGGGTTTGGTCCTAGTTGTGGCTTTCCGGGGACGGAAAGCTTTATGGTGGGGAGAATTGTCACACTAATCTTTTCTAATTTATTTATTTTATTTAATTTCTTTGTGTCGGGTAGTTCGGGTCCAAACCTGACATAATATTTTTTTTTGAGTTCATTATGTTTGGGCCTTGTTTGCGTCCAGCGCAACATGGTCGAAGCTGCGCGGCCTCGCTTGGTTCGTCACGCGGTCCCGCCTGGTTCACCACACGCCTTTCATATGTTTAATTAATGAAATAAAATGAACTAACAATTGTTTTGTAAATGATAATCATAGTAATGTCATTGAGATTATTATTATTATTATTATTATTATTATTATTGCTTTAGTTTTATTATTATTATTATTAGTTCTAAGGATGAAAAAAAATATTTATGTTATTATTATTACTCCAACTATTATTTTTATTATTAGTTTTAGTTTAATATTATTATTGTTTTTTTAGTTTGTTTTAGTTTTTATTTAGTTTTCTTTTTTTATTATTCTTTTCTTTTCATTTTTTTTTATCTTTCTTCTTTTCTTCCCCCTTGGCTAGGGTTTCGGCGGACCCCCCCCCCCCCTTCTTCTTTTTTTCCTCCTTATCCTTGTGTGGCGCATCCCGCTGCCTCCCCCCCCCTTTTTGTTTTGTTTTTCCTTTTTTTTCTTCTTCTTTCTCTCACGCTGCAGCGCCTCCCACCTGAATTCGCACCCCGCACCATCCCTCCGACCGTCGCCTCCCCTACGAGCACCCCGTCGCATCGCCGCCTCCTTCTATTCAGTCTGCCACACCCCATCTCAGCCGCTCCCTGTTTCCTTGTCCGGCGAACCCTAGCCGTCAGCCCCCCCTTGCCTAGTCCGGCGAACCGCAGCGCCTCCCTTGCTCCGTCCGACGATGTCTTCCCGCTGCCCTCCTGCTCCATCCGGTGACCGCCGACCGACTCCACCATTCTTCCCCCCTTCGTCGCGCACCTGTTTGCTGGACCAGCCTCACCCCTGCTCCTCGTCCAACCCTGACCCAACCGCCGTCCTCATGTTCTGTCCGACGACCGCCACCCCGGTGTCCCTCTGCTTCCCTAGTGTGAACTGTATTCCATGCGCTTCCCCTACTGGGTTTTTCTTGAGAGAATTGGTAAGCAATTCTTCGCTGCAAGTGTTGGAGGCTCGTGACTATCTACTAGAAATCAGTATACAATATCTTTGGCATGATAAGATTCATAGAAATTCAACCTTTGTTTGATATTCTTCATGTATTTGTTCTTGTTGCAAGCTCATGAAGCAGTAATAGGGGCTTACATCAATTTTTTCTTATCACAGCTGGCGCACCCCCTTCCGGCCGGTCTTCTATCCCGGAACACCTCTGGTGGCCTCTTTTAAGACCCGACCAGCCTCTCGCTGCCTCACAAATGGTGCGTACGCCCTTGTCTAGTTGTTTCATTAATTTTGGGGTTGGTATTCCATGTTGTCTGAGGTTCCATTTTTTATGTTATTGGTCCGATTCATGAGTTTGAGTTCGTTCTAGGTTTCTTGAGGTGAAAACGGTGCGCGATTGATGTTTCACACTAAAATTTGAGGATTTCACAATCAATTTTCGATGTTCGACACCGAGGTAGGTGGTTCCATGTCTTTACATATTTTAGATAATTTAGTTTGGTTGTTCAATTAATTTAATATGTTCTATGATTTAGTTGCATAATGCGATCCATGTTTATAATGTTCTGGCATGCTCGTCTGAGGAGATTGGATTTCCGAAATAGTAGGCTCTTGTTTTTTATATGTGTGTTGTCATATAAATGATTGGTTGTTCTTTAAAAGCAGTGCGAAATGCATATTAAAAATTGGTTGACATGCATGCATCATGAAAATTTCAATTTCTTTAGAAATGATCATGTTTTCTTCATTTTGAACTTGTTGGGGTAAGTCCAAAAAATGTTTAATCAATTGTTTATATGGTGCAAATGTGGTTTTATAATATTTGAGTGCGAAATTGATTTTAAAATGGTCTTTACACGTGAAAATATGTGTTGTTTTGGTGCAATGTTTTCAAGTTGGGTTCTAGGTGATGTTTGGTTGGTGCGAACCTAGTTCTTATGGGTAATTGAGTTGTGTATGTCTAAATGTGGGTTTTTAATGTGTAGAGAATCATTTTAATAGGTGCAGATGGTTCAGACAATTGTGTAGTTGGGTGAAACTAGTTTTAAGGACAAATTATTAAGCAAGTGGTTTGAACGACTCCCTCCTTTGTAATTGGGTGTGTTTATTTGTGTTTTCCCTTGTTGTGTTATTAAAATAATGCTTCCTAAGTTGTGCAAATTGTTTATGTTCTTGTTTGAGCGTTTTTTTAATGGGGTTTTTGCAAAACAATTAGGTAACGACAAATATATTTTTGGAAAGGTGTTTTTGGCGTGCGTGAGTTTTTGAAATGTTGTTTGGGTGTGAAAATAGTGACTTGTGTGTAATGTCTGGTTGGGTCTGTGATATGGGAAAAACAATATACCATGTGAATGTAAAACTTGATTGAGCACAAGGGAAAACCCCGGGTATCTAGGTGGGAGGACTAGAACTAGTGCGCTAAGGAGCCGGATGGGTATCGTCCCTGTCTCACTTAGCTGGATTGACGATTGCAACACTAACTAAACATGATATCTGAGGGTCGTGGCCTTCTAAGCCACGTGTTCTGAGGGTCGTGGCCTTCTAAGCCACGTTTTCTGAGGTTCGTGGCCTTCTAAGCCACGTTTCACCGAGACATGAGGTTCTAGGGTCTCACTCGAACTAGATGAACCTTAAGGGATTTACCCATAGTGCTCTACTATCTTTGGTGTGGTGCCTTTCATCGGCATATGGAGGACCACTTGGGTGTGAGTGTGTGTGTGTGTGTGAGTATGTGTGTGTGGGTGTGGGTGTGTGTGTGTGTGTGCGCCCATAATGAACTTTTCTCTTCCTCTTTAAAAACCGTGTTTGTGAAATGAGTTCTTTTAGTGTTTTCCTTTAGCATTTGGCTGGTAAATGTTTCCTTTAAAAGTATTTCGAAGGTATAACTTGAATAATCACATTAAATTGTCCTTTTGATGTTGTGGCATGGAACCTTTTTATTGGGTGGCATCCTACTGGGCCTTTAACTCACACCCTACATACACCCTTGGGTGTATGTAGATTCTTATTTCTTGTGTATTCCAGGTTGTGCATCGTGCTCAGTGATGGTGGTTGGTCGTTGGTGGTCTTCTCGTGCAGGTTGACGTTTGTGATGTGTGGATGTCGCACCTCTCCTGTCGCTTTGAGGTTTCAGTTATAGTTTTAGTCTCTTTTGTTGTCGTTTACTTTTTTTGGACATTGGTTCTAGTTGTAAACCTTTAAATTTTGACTTCAGTTTTATGGTCTCTTTGGTTGTCGATTCCAAGTTTTATTTTTTATTATCTTGTTAGTGTTTGTTTATACCATTCTGGGTAAACCGTTCCCACAGGTTACTTTTGATACCCGGGCACTTGTACCAGCCCGTGGGGATCGGGAACGCCCTTCGGGCCTTGCCGCGGACCGGGTCGGGCGCCGGGTCGGATGGCAACCCGGCCTGGTTCGTGACATAAAGGCAGTAAATGAAAATGAAATCTTGTCGTTCACAAAGGTGGTGAATCGACACATAATGGACGATGTTTTCATTTTTAAAATAAAAGAAGAAGAGAAAATATTAGATGATGGATATTTCATTTTAAGAATAAAATAACATTATATAAATGATACTGTATTTTTTATGCCACTTTGGTTATGGTAGGTTAGGATATGATAAGAAAACAAAATAAATTAAAAGAGAATGAAAGAGGATTTTACCTCTTCAATATCATGTCCTTGAGAACCTCCTTAAGACACTTGGATTTTGTCTTTTATTAAGAACAAAAATTCTTGGATGTGGGGTAGAGTCTTGGTAAGTGAATTCAGAATAATATATGTAGGATTCAAGTCTTATAAGTTTTGAGGATAAGGTGTGTCAAGGGGTGGTATTTATTGGAAGATGATAGGGGTGTTTTTGATTATTTTATTCATTTGTTTAGTATTTTGGCTTAATAATATCATTAGTATTGATTCCCATGACTAATTATTTAATTAACTTAATTTATGGGAATTTCTATGAGTGATAATGTTTAATTTCATTGTTTCTAGAGTGATCATCCCATGGCTTTATGGCCAGTTCCCTCATGTATAATTATGGGAGTTATTTTCAAATATAAGAAATAAAAAATAAGTGGGATGAAATGATATTAAAATAATTACAAGATTATAAATGGTCCCATATATCATTTTTTATATGATAATGATTCGTTAGATAAAACATTAGTGATAAATGTTTGGTTTATTTTTGGTAGTTTTTCCGACCATCATGAACTAGTTTTGTTTTATTATTTAATATTATATATATATCAATTATAGAATATAAAAAAATTATAATTTACATAATATAATATAATTTATCCATAATAATGGTTTTATGACCAGACTTATAGCCAGTAAAGGAAAACAAAATCTCATCATTCACGAAGGTGGTGAATCGACACATAATGGAAGATGTTTTCATTTTTGAAATAAAAGAAGAATAAAAAATATTAGATAATGGATATTTCATTAGAAGAATAAAATACTAGTATATAAATGATACTGTATTTTTCAGGCCACTTTGGATAGGGTAGTTTAGGAGAGGATAATAAAATAAAATAAAATAAAATAGAATGAAGGAGGATTTTACCTCTTGGATATCGTGTCCTTGAGAACCTCCTTAAGACACTTTGATTTTGTCTTTTAGTAAGAAAAAAAGACTTGGATGTGGGGTAGAGTCTTGGTAAAGGAAATTCAGAATAATTTATGTAGGATTAAATTCTTATAAGGTTTAAGGATAAGGAGTGGTGAGGGGTGGTATTTATTGGAAGAGGATAGGGGTGTCTTTGATTATTTTATTCATTTGTTTATTAATTTGTCTTAAGAATATCATTAGTATTGATTCCCATGACTAATTATATTTACATGAACATTTTATTTCAAACTAATGAGTGATCACCTCATCTATATGTCATCCATGACTCAATAATTCATTTCTTTACTTATATTGTTAAATATGGAACCTTATTTCACTATTCACCAAAAATTCAACAATTCTAGAAAGGTCCTAAAAAGTCACCGTAAACATTTTTTGACATGTATATTTCAATAATGGAATCCATTTTATAAAAATAATTTTTTTATTATGAGAAATTTAATTTATAATTAAAATCACCATTTATTCGATTAATGCCAATTTTAATATTATAACTGATTTTACAACACTTTGAAAGATTAATTATGCTATCATAAAATTATCCTATAATTATAATACAAAGAAATATTAATTTATGAATCGATATTATGAAAATAAAATTTTTATGTCATTAAATTAATTATAAAATTTTAAATAAATATTTACGTTTCACAAAAATACCAACACTTAATTTATCATTTTTAAAACATTTATTTAATTATTCCATGATATAAATATATCATATTTTCATTTATGATATACCTAAATTTTATTTATACTTTCATATGTTATTTTATTATTCTAATGGCCACATTGTTATTCCTAAGAGCCATGTTAATATTTACTAGTATATCACAGTTCATTTAAGTTTGATGTTACGTACAATATAAGTTATCGAATAAATTTAATTTCTTTAAGAATATACATACCAAAAAATATTGGAGTGTTATATTCTTCCCCCCTTCAAAAATATTGTCCTCAAAATGTTTCATGAATATTTCCTTCAAAATATATTAGAGTGGTTCTTCTTTATAACATCATCAGGTTCCCATGTTTCTTCTTCCATTTAATGGTTTCTATAAGGAAATTTTAGTAGTCGAGTCATCTAAATTATTAGTACTTTATCTCTCGTGTCAAGAATATTGATAGGATCTTCACTGTAAGAAAAATTCGGCTCCATTTATATTTCTTCATAGGTTATTATATGTGTTGTTTCTGGCATGTACTTCTTTAACAATGATATATGGAACACATCATGAACTTTGGAGAGACTTAGTGCATTAAAAATTAGTAAGATATAACTATAATTCATTCCATAATTTCAATTGGTCTAATGTAACTATGTCCTAGTTTTACTTTCTTATTGAACCTTATTTCACCCTTCCAAAGATATACTTTTAGAAACACATGATCTCCCACTTGAAATTTCAAATCCTTTCTTTGATTGTGAGCATAAATCTTTTTTCTACTTTGATATGATTTAATATGATCCTGAATAGTCTTTACCTTTATAGTTATCACTTCAAAGAGTTTTGGACCTATAAGTTTCCTCTCACCAACTATATCCCAAAAAGTTGGAGTACAACATCTCTTTCCATATATTTCTTCATACAGTGCCATTTGAATACAAGAATGGAAACTATTATTGTAAGAAAACTCTACCAAAGGTAAATACTGATCAAACATACCTTTAAAGTCAAGTGATTATGATCTCAACAGGTCTTAAAATGTTTGTATTGTCCTTTCAAACTGTTTTTAGGTTTGAGGGTGATAAATAGTACTCTAATGAAACTTAGTATCCAAATCCTTCTGAAGACTCTTCCCAAATTTTGATATAAAATGGGGCTCTTGATCATACAAAATTGACAGAGATGCACTATAAATTCTTATAACTTCATTAATATAGAATATTTCTTGGAACTCAAGAGGTAAATATTCTCTTATATAAAGAAAATGTGGCAATTTTATAAGATGATCAGCAATATCCCTTATCATATCATTCTTTACAGGGTTCAATGGAAATCCAACGATGAAGTCCATAGTAATTTCATCCCACTTCCATGTAATAATAGGAAGATTTTGAATAACTACTATAGGATGATGTCTCTTAGAATAAACTTGTTAACAAACTAGACATCTTGATACATAGTCCGAAATTTCCCACTTCATATTATACCATAAAAATGTTCCTTCATATCTCTATATATCATGGTACTAACACTGTGTATAGTGAAATTTGAGCTATGAGAATCATATAATAGTTCCTTTTTTATCTCAGGTATTGATGTAACAAATAACCTCTTTCAAAATTTTAGAATTCCATTTCCATACACGTAGTCTACCAATCTTCCACCCTTAACAGATTTAATTTTATTTTGAAAATTACCATTGTTAGATTGAGATATTTTTATCGTTTCCAATAAATATGGTTTCTCAATCATTTGAAAAGGAGTCATGTTCCCCTTCCTTAAAAATTACAGTATATATATTTACTAAATCAATGGACATAAGATCCTCTTCAATCCTAATTCTAGTTATAAGTCCATGGTCTTTCTTACTTAATGTATCTTTTACCTTATTTTATTTTCCTGGGTTGTAGTGTATTGAGGAATCATAATATCTAAGTAACTTGAGCTATATATTTTTCATCATGTTGAGTTCTTTTTGTGTAAAGATGTATTTCATGCTATTATGATCCATATATAACTCACATATTTCACCATAGAGATGGTGTCTACATTTCTTCAGATAAAAGATTAAAACTGCTAAATCAAGATCATTATTTGGATAATTTTTTCATGAATTTTCAACTACCTTGATGCATATGAAATAAATTTATCATTTTGTATAAGGACACAACCCTATCCTTTCTTCAATGCATCACTATATATCATAGACCCATCATTTCTTGATGGTGGAGTCAAAATCAAGGCATTGATTGATCTTATCTTCAATTATTCAAAACATTCCACACATTCTCATGTCCATACGAACTTAACACCTTTACGTGTGATCTTGGTTAATGGGTTATCCAGTAGGGAAAAGTTATGAATGAAATACTAATATTAACCTGAAAAACCAATAAAACTACATACCTCAATTAGGTTCATTGGCATATTCCTTTCTTGGATTGACTTTATCTTTACACGATCAACTGATATTTCATCCTTATAGACAATATGGTCAAGAAAAGAAATTTCTTGATGGTAGAATTCAACCTTTCTAATTTTTTCCATATAAATATTTCCTTCTAAGAGTCACAATAATTATCTGAAAGTGATTATCATGGTATTCATAGATTTTCGAATACACCATAATATCATCAATGAATACAATAAAAAATCATCAATATATTCCTTTAATACTCTATTTATTAGATCCATGAAAACTGAGAATTTATTAGTAAATCCAAATGGCATTACTATAAACTTTTAATGTCTATACCTCATCTAAAAATATATGTTTGAAATATATTCCTTCTTTAATTGAAATTTATGTAACCTAGAATTAAAGAAAATTTCCAAAACATATTGAAATTCATGAAGTTGATCAAATAAATCATCAACGTGAGGAAGAGGATAATTGTTCTTTATTGTAATAGCATTGATTTCTAAATAGTAAATAAAAAAACTCATGGATCTAACTTTCTTCTTAACAAAGAGAAAAGGGGCTCCCCATAGAGAAACACTAGGGTGAATAAATGCCTTATTACTCAACCCCTCTAGATATTTATTCAATTACACTAATTCCATAGTATCCATTATATATGGAGTGTTTGATTTTGGTCTGGCATTAGTAATTAAATCAATGGTAAACTCAACATCACACTCTAATGGGTGGCAAGGTAATTCATCAAAAAATACATAAATATATTCTTGTACAATCAGTACATAATAAATTTGAAGATTACTTTCCTTGTCCCTATATATTTTTTTCTCTTCCTCCCTAAGAATTTAATTCATTAGAGCTAATGTGGGTGGATCTAGATAAGAATCAAATGATTAAATTTCTTCTATAAAGATAAATAATTCTATATCTTCCTCAAAAATCATAATTTCCTTCTTATGGTAAAAAATTTTCACAACATATTTTGAACTCCCTTCCATACATATGATTTTATCAATTTAAAAAAAAGGTATGATGCTATGGTCATCAAATAAATCACCTTTATGTGTCATAATAGAGATTTCTCAACATATTTTTGTTACAATGATACTTCCCTTAGACGTTTTTACTGAAAACTACCTTATTCAATCAAAAGGTAAAATTTATAATTTTCTTTTCAAACTAGATAGATATAAATGATTTTGATGATACAAAACCAAATAAATCAATGGATAAATTTTATCATAAGATTAATGTACCATCCACCACTTTATCAGGTACTTCTACTTTAGCTGTTGTGATCGCATAAGCTTGGTCATCTCCCCTTGGCCTCTTTTATGGAAGATTACCCATATGCTTGATAAATTGATTTGAATAATTCCCCAATTTTTTATAGTTGAATCATTAAACATAATTTAATTTTTTCTTCCCCTTTCATTAATTAGATTAATCACCCTTTTTCTCTGCACTTATTACAAGCTACCATGCCATTCAAGCATTTCCTAGTATGATTGTTTCTACATTTTTTGGCATAATGAGAATTACATTGTTCCCCTTTTCTTCTTTAATGATTTACCTTTTTCATGGTTATTATAAGAACACTTATTATCATTATTTACCTTAAACATATAATATCTATAAAATTTCTTCCCTATTTTGATGGAACTTAACACTACTTCAGCATACGATGAAAATGTTTGATGATCCGTTTCCCTTTAGATACTTTGATTAATACCTTAAAATAAAAGATAAATCATGTTTTTAGAATCATTTATGTAATATATAGAATAACCAATTGGTCTTGTGAAGGTATACTCATACTTTGCAACACTCTCTTCATCCTTTTCTTTTAAGCTAAGGAATTTTATCTTCATTTTAGTTCATTTCTCATGAGGGAAATATTTTTCAAATAATGATTGTTTAAAATTTATCTATTCCATGACTTCTATTTCATCTTCCTCCTTATTATTATAGATCAAAGACAACCATTGATCAACTTAAACCTTTAGTAAATATACCTCTGACACTACCTTTTCTCTTTCGTCACATCCCAATGCTAGGAAAATCTTTTGAGGGAATTGATACATTTATGATCTACACTAGATTAGTAGTCCTGCTAAAAGATGATGGATTATACTACATGAAATGATCCAAAATAGTTGTAGTATGGTTATTCTTCACAACATGAGTAAAATTTCATAATATGGTCATGATCTGCTAAACTCCAACACCAACTCTATTGACTTACTTAGTGGAAAAGTACCTACATTTTCCAAAAATATTGATTCATTTCATTCAATTAGGATCCATCACTAAATAATGGAACACACTGCATTATCTCATGACCATAATTATTATTGAGTAAAAAATATTATAATTCTCATGTTTATTTAACATCTAATTCCCAAGGATTCTACTAAACCTTCTCTGATACCAATTATGAAGACCTCAACCTCGGTAGTGCAGAGTCGGGGTTTTTATTACAATAACATAGATATAAGAGATAACATCACCAAGGATCCATCAGTTTAGTTGTCTTTAAGAACTAGATACATGCATGGTTCCCAAATTACATTGGTAATTAAACATAGAACAAAACAATGCAAAATAAACTGATTCCTTGACACTAATTAAAATATTTCATCTTCATAACCAGGGGAAGGAAAACAAATAAAAGGGTGAGATCAAATGTTTAGTAAGGGTTACATACAATAGAAATCTTAATAAATAATAAATGAAACATAATCAATAATTAATTATCTACATGTAATGGTAAATTTCTAAAAAATATACATTCTATTTAATCAATAAACTGAGAATGAAAATAATTCCATAGATTTTGTCATAGTAAAAATATCATCGATAGTAATAACTGAATACTAAATGAGTGAATGGTTTAATTATTGGTTTTCATGTATCTGGAAAATGAACCACTTCTATTAAGACCTTTCAGAATATTTTTTATGTTTCTGGATTGAAACCTGCCAGATTATTCTTTGAAACAAACACAAAGAGTTTGTCGCCAAATGTTTTGTCACATGAGACATGTCGATGCATCAAGGGGATATATAATGCTATGACCCACCCATCACTAAAATTAAAAAATAAATACTATTAAATATATTTAATTCATGAACAATATTACTTATCAAAATAATCTCATTGTGTAGATGATATAGATTTATCAACATTTCCCCAATTAAAACATCATTCAAAGTAAAAACTGTATGTATAAATGATATCCAGATTACAAAATAATCATATCCATGATGCATGAAATATCTATATTTAATGAAATATTCAATTATTTATTATAATAAATAAAAGGGTTAGTACATAAAGGAAATATGTGATGAATATGGAATATGTCCCACATAAATTTAAGTGAGATGAAAACCCCTTACCTTATATATGAAAGTGTTCTAGAAATGTACTTAATGTCTAGGTAAATCAAATTAAATTCATTAATTACCTAAATCAGACCTCTTAACCATATAATTTATTTATTAAAATTTTATTAAGTTCATTTATGTCCATTTTGATCAGTATAATGTTTATTTCTTTTGTTCTTAGAGAGTTCGTTTCATGGTTTTGTGGTAGGTTCCCTTGTGAATAATTATGGGAGTTCTTATAAAATGGAAGAAAACTCAAGAAGTGGAATGAAATGAAACTAATATAATTACAGGATTTTAAACTATTCAATATATCATTTTTTTCTTATATGAGGATGATTTATTTGATAAAACATTAATGATAAATGTTTGGTTTATTTTTTGGCGGTTTTTCTAACTATTGTGAGCTAATTTTGTTTTATTATTTAATATTACATGTATATATCAGTTCCAAAACATAAAAAAGTTATAATTTAAATATTATAATATTATTTATCTATAATAATGGTTTTATTACTAGTCTTGAAGGTGGTAAAGGAAAAAAATAAAACTCAATAATCATGAAGGTTGTTTATCGACACATCATGGATGGTGTTTCCATTTAAAAAAACAACAAGAGAAGAGATTTGATGATGGATATTATATTAGTAAAATAATATTACAGTATATATATAACACTGGATTTAACATTCCACTTTTTATTAGGGAGGTTCGGATAGGATAAGAAAATAAAATAAATTAAAATAGAAAGGAGGATTTTCTTTCTTGAATATCATCTCCTTGGGAACCTCCTTAAGACACATGGATTTGGTCTTTTGGTAAGACCCAAAGGTCTTGGACATGGGGGAGAGGCCTATATAGGTAACTGGTAAAAATTTAGACAATATTAAGTCTTATAAGGTCTAAGGAGAATGGGTGGTGAGGGGTGGTATTTATAGTTATAGGAGTGGGGTGTTTTTGATTATTTTATTCATTTTTTATTATTTTGGCTCAAGACTATCAATAGTGTGGATTCCTATGACTAAATATAGTAACTATAAAATTTGAGTTATAACTAATGATTTATTACCTCATAAATACATCAACTATGACTTAATAATTCTTTTATTTACTTATAATGTTTAATACCATAATTTATTATATTATACTATTCACCAAAAACTCAACTATTTTAGAAAAATCACAAAATTTCACCACAATAATTTTATGACATATTGATTTCAAAAATTGAATCAATTTTATGAAATTAATTTTATAATTATGAGATATTTAATTTCTTATTAAAATCATAATTTATTTTAAAAATACAGATTTTTTTATTATAACTGATTTTATGAACCTTTGAAAAAGTATTTATGTTCAAATAAAATTATCTTATAATTATAATAAAAAATATTAGCTTAAGAATCTATTTTATGAAGATAAATTATCTTTTAAATCATTATATTAATTATAAAATTGTAACTAAACATTTATATTTCACAAAAATACCAACACTTAATTTATCATTTTTAAAAAATTTATTTAAATATTCAATGGTATAAATATGTCATATTTTAATTTATGAGATACCTAAATTTTATTTATAATTTCATAGGTGTGGATATTATTCTAATGAACTCATTATTATTCGCAATTATCATGTTAATATTTAATATTATATCACGGTTCGTTTAAGTTTTGTGTTGAATACAACATAAGATATCAGATAAATTGAATTTATGTAATAAGATACATACCAAATAATATCGGGGTTTAATATGATCTGATAGGATTACATTGACCTAAATCTAGATGCTTACATGGTTCATATGCCATTATGGATTGTGGATAGACAATAGAAATTCATGTTTGGGAAAAACATTGGCCTACTATAGGTTTTGTGGAAACAAGGTCGAACTCAGGAAGAATATTGGGAACATGAAAAGAAAATGGTCAAAGAATGGCCCAAAATATTTTAGCGAATTGGTTGTTTTCTACATTCTTGGGAAAAGGTCCAATGGGGGAGGATAGAACACCCCTGGTTCTAGGAAATTAACAATTAATTTATGTATTTTAAGTATATAAATTTATTGGGTTTTTTTTTGGGAAGGTATAAAGTAGTTTTGATAATTTTTCAAAGATTTTATAGATGTTCAATGTTTGATAACTGTTAATAGAAACCATAAAACACCTCCAAGGAACCATGTATATGATAACATGGGTCACTAGGTAGGTTCATAGTTGGCACATAGATTGGACAAACCACATGACAACTGTGGTGAAACTATACAAACTGTAATAGAGTTTTTGAGCATAGTTGGTGCACAATTTTTCAAAACATGTGATCCAACCAAGAGAGAGGTGTTTCAGGGTAGTGGATGGTACACAGTTTGTACATGGTTTGCCTAATTGTGTGACTAAAACATGCACCGTTAAAAAAATCTAAAATTTTTGGATCTAATTCATATTTTCCCTTAATGATTTATTTTCCCACTAAACAGAACCTAATATGATTTCCTCTCCTCCCTAAGGATGTATAGACCCTTCCCCTTGTTCTGAGAGTGATCTATTATAAAATATTGGTGTGTTGAATCCCAGATTCCTTGAAAAGTGGCCATTCTTGGTTGTTTTCCTCATATTTAATATTCTTCCCTCTATTGTATCATAGATATAATTTTTTGGGGATATATCTATGTTTTTTTTTTCAATCATGTTCATATATGATTTTTTGTGTGATAGGGAATAAGATCAATGGAGAGTTCATGGATTTTCAACCCAGTTTCTTGAATAATTGGTGTCGTTATTTGTTTTCACCTAAGTTTTCAAGGTAGGTGGATTCACTCTTGAATCCTATCAATATAACTTGAAGGCCTGATTCTAAATTGATTTAATTTATCATATTTAAATGTGAAATTGTTGTGAAAATCTTGATAGAAACCCTCTTTAGTGATGATTTGTGAAATTGTGGAAAATTGGTTGTTGTGGAAAGTGATTTGTTTCATAATTTTAAAATGATGATTTTAAAATATGACATTGTTTTGATTCTTGGAAATTTTTGATAGAATGTTTTTCAATAAACTAAATGTTTTATCGAAATGGTTTGAAAATGTTGGTTTGGCATGGGATTTGGAATAAACGGTTAGCATGTGTTAATTTTTATTAACATGACCCTGTGGAAGGGGTGTGTGACATTAGGGAACTTGTTATATAGTTACCTTGTGATGAATTGGTTTATCAAAAAGAGACCACTGATGATTATGGAACTATCACACGGGCATGCATATTTGGATGTGTGAATGTGTATGATGGAATGGGGTATGCCAAATGGTTTGAGAAATGGTTTTAAAGAATTGCATGGTTTCTTTCCATGGAATACTTTTTTTCTTAGAATTGGTTTCTTTTTTGAGTTAAAATATTTTAAATTGTTTTATATAAATTCTCTAATATGTTCTATCCCATTGGCATTAGCAGGTACATCATTTAGGTAAATCCTACTGAGTTTTATACTCACCCACTTCTTGGTTACTTTGGTGTGTTTGAAAATATTTTTTCTTGGGGCACATGTAAAGGAAAGGTATATCATTTATTTAGTTATTCTTTGTGATAACTTGGAAATGGATTATGGAGTTGTATCATTAAGCATGTTGGGATATGGGGAGTTTATGTCTTTTGTGTCTTTGAGTTTCATTGGTTTTGTCTTCCACTTTATACCCTGATATTGGAATTTGTTTTTGTATTGTACTATGGTATGATATGTTGTTGGTTTGGTTAGTTTATGTTGTATTGGACTGTTCTCATACATCATTTAGTGGATTTTTTGTTATGGTTATCTTTTTATTGTTTTTTTATGTTCAAAAGGTCAACTTTTCCCCCATCAATTATGAAACTCGTGGAATTTATTTCCAAACTTTTGTCTCTTGGGGATTTCACCTAAGGACTAGTAATGTATCTTCCTCTTCCCAATCCAATGGTAAGGGGAAGGATGTTATACTACCCATATCCTAGATGTCTTTTTATCAAAAAAACCAATATAAGGAAGCTTTTGGTGTAAACCTTAAGAGGTTGTCTGGAGAAGAGGTTTAGTTCTTAATCAAGTGTCTTTATTTTATTTCTTCTTCCTCCTAATTTAAATCACATTAAACAATTATTATATAACAACATAAGTATATACTATATACTGATATGTTATTATTTTAATGGAATAACCTACATCCATATTCTCTTCTATCAAACGAGAAATAAACCATCATTCGTGTGTTCGGTGGACTACTGACTTACGAAGCGATGCAACTCATTTTCCATCATCACCTACCAAGGATATTTATAATGATATATTTAATGTATATATATAATATTTGTTAAATATTTATTATTCATATACATTATTATATCTTATATTTTACATTTCCTTTCATTGAAAAATGATAACGTCATTCGTGCATACGGGCAGAATACCACCTCCACGAAGCGATGTGATTCGTTCTTCATCACAAAATAACAAGGATGATATATATATATATATATATATATATATTTATTTATTTATTTAAAGAAATAGTATCTTATTTATAAAATTATTATAATTATTTAAATAAAAAATAATACTAACCTACTTTTCATTATGATCATTGAAAATGGTAATATTACTCATATGTATATACAACATACTGTATCTATGATTGTAATATAGTTTATTTTTCACAACCATATGTAATTTTTGGTTTTAGAATTATGATTTATGTATAAAATTATAATTATTTCAGGATTATTATCCTAGAGATGACATAAAAATAACAGCTTTTACCATTGTCAACCAACCGAAGTCATTTTGGATATATGAACTGAATATCATCCAATTGTTTGATGCGAACTTAATTGATCAAGTAAATAAATATAATAAGTATATAAATAAATTGAAAGGAATAATAAAATTTAAAATTGTTATTAAGTATTTAAATAATTCATATAAGTTTATTATCCCGGAAGATAAAGTATGTACCTGATGAGCCCAACTCGAGGTAAGGGATATCGTCTTAATTTCCATTCATTGAGGCATATTTTGTTGTTATGCACCAAATTTATTTTATATAATGTTTATAATTCCCTTTTTATATGTCATATCATGAATAATTCATAGTTAATTGTATTTTACATTTAAATTTGAATTATTTCATTCAATGGCATTTGACTTGAATGTTACCAAGTGATAAGGGGTTTCCTAACTCAATTTATTTTCCTTGAGTTATATTAATTTTTTATTATCTTTGATGTCTAAGATTATAGTGTAATGAATTTTGACTATATTATTTTTTATTTACAATTTTTTTATTTGGATTTACATTTGATACACATAATAAATTCTTTGATTAATTCTCACTTCAAGGATATGATCTTTTTATTGGATTTTTGTCACAATTTCTCTTAATTGAGGATTATTTTAACATTATGCACCAAATTTATTTTATATGGTGTATATGATGAAACTTTTACATATTATTCATGAATCCTTAATAATTCATGTTATTTTAATTTAAAACTCATCTTAATTTATTCAAAGGGATTTGATTTGAATGTTTCCAAAGCGGTAAAGGATTTGTGTTACAATCACCTTTATTTATAAGATTGTTTATATTCAAAGTTTCTTTAGAATAAATCATATAAAATTATTTTATTGAACCATGTATATTTATTATCATATAGTAATTAATTTTTTTTACATGTTTGGTTCCTATTTCTTCCATTATTTAATAAAGAAACATCAAGAAATTTTTTTGTAAGTAATATTGATCTTGTATCTTATTTAGATTTGGAATATTTCTCTTACACATCTATATTTTCCTTAAATCCTTTTAAATAATATTTTTAATATTATTAAATTATTTATCAAAGAAATTTTTACCCATGTTTTACTTTTTTTACAAATTCTGTTTTAAGTAATATTTTCTTTCATTTTCCTTTCGAGGTACATTTTGATTTTTTTTCAATTATAAAAGGATTTTTTTATTTTAATGTATATTGCATGAACATAATTTACTAAAATCATGAATGATTAATTATTTGAATATTACTTTATAATTTTTCATCATTATTTTAAAATAAAAAAAATCTATAATATTTTGGAAATTTTTATTTTTTAAAGAAGGGATTTAAAAGTGAATAGGGTATTTTCCTCAAATAAATATTCTATGTGATCTATTAAAGATATTTTAGTCAATGAATATAACTTTTGATGTTACATATTGCTTCTAAATTTTAAATATATTTCTCTTACACATATACATAGCTCGTTATACCTTCCCTTGATGGGGTAATACACACCTTAAGTTCATTCCTCAAATGCCTTTATCTATTTGGATTATGTCAATGGGAAAGATTATGAAACCCATTTATTTACTTGGGTAATTCCTATACATATACCTTATGATTTATTTCATTTTTTAGAACACATAATAATTTATAAGTTATGATGGGTGCACCCAAATAGCACACTAATTCATTAGGAAATTTTTTGGGTCTCATGATAAATTATGCATGAGATTAGGGAGTAAACCTAATCTATTATGGGACTTTATCCATAATGTGATATTTTATAAGAATTTATCTTTGACTCATGTTTATGTCATGTTATATGTTTCTTACAAATTTAAAATGTTTTTATGATCTTATAATACAATTTTTTTTATGTTATGATTATATGTGATTACTCATAATTATTCTCTTTTATGATATAATGTTATACCTTTGACTCACATATTATGTTTCCTAATAATTTTTATTCTCTTACTGAGATTTTTACCTCACCCCTTTGTCTTATGTATTCCCTAGTCTATCCTATTCCATTTTAGGATCTCAAAGTAATTTAGGATATCATTAAGGAGAAAAAAATAACTATGTTATTTTTTAGTTTCTTTTTATGTTTTATGTACCAAGTATTCCAATAACACTAGGCCTTAGGATTTGTAGGTTGTAATTGATGGATGTTTATGTTAAAAATCATGTAATAATTTTTTTAAAAGTATTGGTAAACTATATACCAAAATAAACCCCATATATGATTAACCTCAAAATATCAAAAAACTTTATCCACAACACAACACATCACGTTGTAACATACCATATATAAGTTTAATGCACTAAAATTCATGCCACAACCATAAATATCATGTCAAAAAACATCTCTCACAGCTGGTCATGGCACCCAAATATCATATAAAAATATTCACTTTGCAATAAATACCTCACTATGTAACACACCAAACTCTAAAAAAACCTTTCCTCCATCAATCTCATCACGAGACAGCTTAATGAGCCACAATGCAACACATCCTTTTAGCTAAAATTTATACTCTTACTCCACATACCATACACTAGACTCCATCCTAATACGTCACACCCATGGTGTCATTTTTAGGAATTAAATGTATTATTTATTTATTATTTATCCTTATTATTCATTTTTGGATCTTTTCATTTCAAAATAACAGAAGAAAACCTCAATAGGATATATTTATTTTAAAATATTGATTTTTATTCACTTAAGATTAGTATTTATATTTCAGAAGTGATTTGATTGGTTTAAGGTGAAAGAAAACCTCAATAGGATATATTTATAAAGCTATGGATAAGAAAAAATAGGCCATTGAAAAATATTTTAATAGAAATAAAGAAGTATATAAATAGATAATTAAAATTATTGATAAAATATGGAATGTACACCTCATTAACCATTGAATATTGTACAATACTACATATATCCCAAGTATTTTATGAAAATCATAACATTGATTGTTATTAAGAAATAAACTTGGGTTTAGTGAATTGTATCTTGGGATTGATTCCAAATATTAGAGAAGTTTAAAATCCCCAATATCAACTAGTCATTCAACCAATTGAAGAACAAGAACGGAAAGAATCTGGTGACCAATGCCTATAAACTTAAAGGGACCCACCAAAATAATTAAAAACCTTGATTTAACAATAAAAAATAATCCAAAAATATCCAAAATTAAGGAAATAAACTATCACGGCCTCTCAAAAAAAGAAACAGAGGGAAGGAATAGAGAAAAAGAGGAAAAGAGAGAGAGAAACACTATTCAGATAAAACGATCATGATCACACAAAGTAGATCACAAAAGATCCACCCAAAAATTACCAAAGGGAACTCAAAATGAACCAAAATAGGCCTAGGGTTCAAATAGGTTAAGGGAATTTTAAAATATGTTAGATACACTCCAAATTCAAAATAAAATTTTGATAGCACAAGATCACAATATGGAGAAAATACTTGAGGTTGAGGATTGGGTAGGTACCTCTCAGGAGTGGTTCACCCTTGAAATGTTGATGGTGTTTGGGTTTATTGTGACAATGGAGCTACTCATTCCATTGATCTTCTACTTCCTCAACCCTTATCTTGGAGCCTATTTAATTTTCAATATTTCATTAGTTGCATTTTTTCTTCACTTCTTGGTCTCCAACATTATTTAATGGATGTCTCCCATTCCCAACATTGAGTTATCACCTGTGTCATCTCCACTCAACAAAAATAACATCTGTCTATTGGGTTTTCTATAGGACCATTCCTTTATCTTCATATGCCAAATATAATTCAAATATAGTTTCTCTTTGGTCTAACATGGTTTTATTGGAGATTCCGGTTATTCCAAATCCATATTTGGTTGTTCCACTTTGTCTGGGTGATTCTCCCCTAGAGTTTTGGGATTATGTTGGCTACAAGGGTCTCAAGAATGTGTCTTCCTAAAGGATCTTCTTCTCTCAATTTGATTACTTATTTTGGGTACATGAAAGATACTAGTGGATGATTTCCTATAGTGTGGGAAGGCCTATTGGTTCCCTTTTAGACCTCCTTGTTCGATCAAGGTTGATTCAAAACTGTATCAACTTATATTATTTATGAAACATAAATATAGTTTTATGACTTAGTAGTGGTTATTTCAGTTATATCAGTGGTAGAAAAAACTCTTGGTTATGTCTGTGGGGGTCCTACTATGGCATCAATCCCATTTCCCATGTTGTTGTTACTTTCCCTATTAGTGTAGATGATGGTGCACTCTTTGTTGTTACTCTTGAATGTCATGGAAGTTTCGTGGAATATATGACCCTATATTCCCTCTACCTCCACTCTTTTCCCTAAACCATCACACTGAATTCCATTTTCAGTCTGATTTGATAAATCTCATGGTGGATTGGTTCAGTGATGGTGGAGGTTCATGGTCTATACCATTCTAGCATCAGAGTGTTTTGATTTAGTTTTCAACTATGATCATGTGTTTTCTAGATACTTATATTTGGTTCATATTGGTGTAAATGAATGAAATTTTCTTATTTTATTGAGGTTTCAATTGTTCAAGTTTCATTTTAGGCCTTAGTTTGCTCATCACTCGTGTTCTAAGCATATTTTATCCCCCTTTTCTATCTGGTGATACATGGGGTATTCATGTCGCGGGGAATTGGAAGGGATCCAAATGAAAAAAGGATTTAATTCATAAGGGTGCACATAAGTTTTAATGGGCCTAATTATGGTTTTCTTATCAATGACATGTTCTTTCCCTCACACAGGCATAAGTTTGGGCAAAAAATGATATGCTCATGAGGGGTGTTTTGGTTCTATCCCAACCCATAAAAATGGTGTGGGTGTATTTGGGTTCTCTCCAAACCCAAGTATATAATGTATAAGGTCCCCCCTTAACCAAATTATAGGGGGTTATCTGAAAAATAAACAAAATGGATTTTTGGTCAGTCATGAACATAATGTGAAAGGTATTCACATAACAATGAAAACCTAATTAAAAATTCATGGTGTGATATCCCCTGAATCTTAAATATTAAACCAATTTATATCAATTCATTTAGTTAAGTACATATTTCAACAAAGTTGGTCACACCACAATATTAGATCCTTGAAGTTCATAGGCAAAACTACAACCCCATCCCCAAACAAAAAAATTCCCACACATATAACACAATGCAACGACCCCAAAAATGGAATAAATTTGAATATAAACCACCCATGATTACATAGAACAATTTAAATATTCATCCCATGTAACACCTCAATATTTTAAAAAGAAAACCTTGCTTGATAGTGTATATGACACAAAACACCGAGCCTAAATGAACCAAGAAATATAATTATTTAAACAAGAAGCTATAACCTATAGGTTAAATTAGAAGGTATAAATATGATTAAATGATTTATGATATATATATAAATATCTTACTCAATATAAATTTATTTATAAATTCTTAGTAAATAATCAAAAAAATGGTAAACTCATTTTAATCTTAAAAAAATATGTTTTCCTCAAAAAAAATATTTTTCTTTTCATGAGAAAATATTATCATTAATTTCAAGAAATTTTAGAAATTAAATTTTATAAAATGAAAATAGTTTTTGTAAATCATTATATAAAAATTAAATTAGGGTGAAATTTTTGGATTTTTTTAAAATGATTAATTTTTCAGTGAATATTGAAAATTATTAATTTTTCAAATACTGTCATTTCTTTCCATTAAATAAAGTAATTTAAAAGCCCTATTATATTTTGGATTTGGTAATTAAGTGACATATTACCCATTTTATTTTTAATAATAAAATTAATTTCATTTATTCATCAATTTTCATTATATTTATATAAGTTTGTTTTTAATCCAAAAAACAAAGTTTTTTCAAAACTATTTTTATGTCCACAAAGTTGGTACATTTTTATTTTAAAAAATAACACCAAATAAGGAATGATTTAAATGAAATTTATAGATAATATAATTATATATATATATGAATTTAAAGTCAAATAATGATGACTACTAGTCATAGAGTTAATGTAATATCATTTTAAGCATGAAAAATACATCTCTTGAAAAAATATTTTTCAACACATTTTATGGTTTTATTTTTAAATTAAATAATAAAAAATATTTTAAATGAATTTGAAAAAAAATACTTATATATTATAAAGCATCAAAGTTAGTATTAGTTAATAATTTAAACTTAATTTTTGGAAATAATGAATAGAAACATTTTAAAAATTTGTCACCATGGTAAAAGGGTAAATCGGGTTAACCTAGGTTAAAAAATGATATAAGAACTATTTTTATTTATAATTATTATTGGATGAATAGATTTAAACCCTTATTATATTATAATCAATAATAAATTATTTATAGGAAATGTTTTCATGAAAGTGAACTATATAATAATTTATGCAAAGTAGAAGACAAAATGTCATTCTATTTCCTTTAAATATATCTTATATGTTCACATATAGATAAGAATAATTGGTGGAAAAAATATTAAAATTATTTTTTTATAATGAATTTATTTTCATGATGGTAATTTATTTTTTATTTTTAGTGATTATATAGTTTCCATAAACTCTTATACAACACTAACACAACACTTGTGAAAATAGTAAAAAACTCAAAGTAAATAACTTTAAAAACATTAAAATTAATGTATTTGGGATGAGTTATGGTACTAAAATAATTTTATAGGAAAAATTTATGTATTATTGATGGTTAAATAAATTATATTATAAATTCACAACTATTTTGTTATATTTAATTTCAAATTAAAGGAATAGTGTTAAAAATGAAAATAATGATATTTTACATTAAATAATATTTTATTAAATTATTTGAGAAACCTAAAACTAATTTAATAGAAAAATTGGGATGGTAAATATTCTAAAATTTCCTCATTTATCCATTTTTGATCTAATTTTTATCTTATAAGGAAAACTATAACTCTTTCAGTTTAAAAAATTAATTATCCTGGTTAAGGATCAAATGGGTTTATCGGGGGTTAAAGAAAAAGATAAGGGTATGTTTTCCAATTAAACTTATCTAAATCATATTTTGTGACCATATTTAAATCATATCCTATCCAAAATTTCAATATATGTCCACTAGGAATCATTTTTCATGGGAGTGACTTTACCATTTTGTAATCTTTTAAAAAAATTCTTAGTGGCTCCTCTCACTAATAGAAATAATGGCCTCAACATCGAGGTTTTAATATCAGTTTATTAGAAATTGACATTAATAGTGATGTAAAAATATTTTAATATTTTTTTTTTATAATACCAACATTAAACCTTATTCTGAATATCCTTTATCATCAGTTCTATAGAAAACAGAAATTAATGGTTCTTCAAGAAACTATTTAACGTCAGTTTTCTAAAAAATTGAAGATAAAAGTAATAAAAATTAATTGTAACATTGGTTTAAAGAAACATAATTAAAAATTAATAAAAAAACCTTTTACCATCATTTTTATATATAACTGATGTTAAAACCCTAGTAAAATAAGGTTTTAATTTCGGTTATATATTTATATGACATTAATGCTAAAGTTTCAAACAAACGAGTTCAATATTTCAATTTAATCACAATAGACACTTAATTTTTTAAAATCCTATCTAAATTTTAATACCTCATAAAAAATTATTTTCATTTATAATATATAAATCCTAATTCATTTTTTTCAATATTTTATACCTCTTCGATGTAATAAAATTTTCAACACTTCCTCAATCAATGATTTGAACATGGTATTTATTCTAATCATTTAATTTATTTGTCATTATTTTCCTTCTTCACTAAAATTATTGATAATTTTTAATAAAGGTTAATAATTATCTTTATTTAGTTACAAAGATAAAAATTCTACATGTGATTTACCAACTAATGTGAAAAAATATTTATCGATCTCCATTTTCATTATCATATGTGTTCTTCTTCAAAAATAAGACAAATAACTACAAACAACTTATCGATTCGAAATAAATAATCAAAAGCGTTTAAATTATTTTGAAGATTTAATTAAATTTTTTGTTTTTTCATATGGTTTCTAAATTTTTTAGTTCATATTTCCTATTTTTATATGAATTGAGGAGTATTTTTCCATGTTTAAAAAAATTCATACACTTTACATGTCTGTTTTCCAAAAAACCAATGTTGAAAGTGGAATATGTTAATTTTGATGTCATTTTTCCAAAAAAAATGACATAAAAAGTAGAAAATTATAATTTTTTATTTTATTTTATAAAGAATTATTTTTAATTTACATCTTTTAACATCAGTGGAAACAACATAAGTAAAAAACTGATGTTAAATTACAAAAAAAGTATGAAAACACCTTTTTTCTACTAGTGTCTCCCCCACATATAAAAGGACACCCCTTATCCTCTCATTTACAAAAATGAAGATAATTTTAGTTTGGAAAATCACTAACAAATTCCTTTCCTTATATCCCTCCCCATGTCCTAGAGTCATTGATTTGATTATGTTAGGTTCATAAGGCTGAATACCCTGAGAGGGGGGGTGAATCAGGGTATGACTAATTTAAAATTAAAGCTCGTTCTGATCTTGTTTCGTTGTTAAGAAAAACACTCTTCTCTCTCTTTCCTGTTGCAAAATATAAACAGAAAGAAAAGCAAGCACAGGACACATCAATTTTTACTTGGTTCACCGCTAAAAGCTACGTCTAAGGAGAATACGCCGACAGGTTTTCGATCATATTAAATTCCACTAAACATCACTGGTTGTGGATTACAAGGTTCGGGCACAGTCACTCTGTCCTAGGCTCACTGCCTTTATAAGGATTAAGGACAGCTCACTGCTTTCCCAAGTGTCACTCTCTATTTCTCTCTCGGGCTCAATGCCGGTGGAGAGGATCACCTTCTTCCTCTTCTTTTTCTCACTGCTCTGGAAGTAATCCACTCACAGTTTATAGACGTGTAGGTCTCTTCATTATCTATAATGAATGCATCCTCTGTTGCATGTAGATGCTCTTTTAAAGTCCAACTTTCACCCGTAGATGATTTTCTCTTTGCACCAAAGGTATGGCGCAATATTCCAGCCTTCACGCAATCCTGAATAACTGCTGTGAATCAACCTTACATGGCGCACAGGTCTAACCCGGTGCACAAGTATCGGAACACAGGTCACAACTGGCACTCAATTCACTTCAAACACTTGCACGACACAATCTTCTGTAACTCCAAAACTGCGTGACTCAACCCCTTTTACGCCCAAACCAATGTTGGTTCCCAATAACCAACCGGTACGCAACTTCAAACACTGGCGCGTAAGTCCACTTGGGTGACAACACACCACTTGCGCGATCACCAAACCAGCACGATGGGAGCTCTGATTTTTCAAAGTGTTGAACTCTGTCAAAAATGAGGCGGGGTGGTCCTATATTTATAGGCATTTGGTCAACCTACATGGCGGCGTGCAAGTCTCCCCTCGATGTGCAAGTCCCAGCACATAGGTTTCTTCCCCTGCAATACACCTGTGCAACCCTATTTCCTCTGCCATATTTCGAATATCTGATCTTGAAAAACATATAGCGCGCAACATTCCAACCCTCCTAGGCACTGGTGCGCAGGTCTTTTCATGGTTCACAAGTCACCTGCACGACCAAAACTCTTGAACTTGACATTCCACCATGAAATCCCCTTTGTCAACAAATTTTTATGTCATTGTTTTCTTTTTCAACAATCACCACACAGATTTCCACTTTTTCAACATACACAATCACCTCAAAAATGATTCAATGATACCTTGAGGGATTTTTTCCCAACAGATTAGAAATCTAATCTAGGGAATCTTTTGGTGTAAACTTTAAGAGGTTGTCCGAAGAAGAGGTATAGTTCTTAATCAATCATTTTTTATTTCATTCTTTTTACACCTCTATAAAATATTATTCAATCATGATGATATAATAACATCATTATATCCCATATACTGAGATTTTATTATGTTAATGGAATAACCTATATCTATCTCCTCTTCCAAAAAATGAGAAATTAAACCATTGATCATGTGTATGATGGACTACCGACTCGCAAATTAATGTATTTATTTTTCTATCATCACCACCCACATATATTTATGATGATTTATTTCATGTATATATAATATATTCATGAAATATTTATCAGTCTGTAAATGTAATATATCACATATTTTCTTACTTTTCCATTCACTGAAAAATGATAACGGTGTTTGTGTGTACATGTTGATTACTACCTCCAATAAGTTATGTGATTCATTATTTATAACCAAATTACATGAATTATATATATAACTATATTTAAATGGATAAAAATTTATTTATGATATTATTATCATCTTAAAAATGTAAAATAACACTTACCTTATTTCTATAATGATTTTTGAAAAATGGAAATATTTCTCATGTGTACGTATAACCTTCTATATCCATGATTGTAACTTAGTTGATTTTTCATAATAATATTTAATTATTGGTTTTAAAAGTATAATTTATGCATAAAAATTATAATTATTTCATGACTATTTTTCTAGAGATTATGTAATAATGAACACTTTTACCATAGCTAACCTACCAAATTCATTTTGAACATATGAAACAAAAATTGTCAAAATATCTGAAGTGAACTTAATTGATTAAGTAAATAAATATAACACGGTAATAAATAAAATAAAAGGAATAATAAGCATTAAATATTTTATTAATTAATTAAATAATAAACATAAGTTTATTACTCTGGAAGATAATGTATGTGTGTGATGAGTTGAACATGAGGTAAGGTATTTTGTCTCAATTTTCTTTCATTGATCCATATGTTGTTATTATGAACCTATTTTATTTTATATAGTGCACATAATTACACTTTTATAGTTAATATCATGAATCTTTCATTAGTCAGGGTATTTTAAGTTTGAATTTTAGTTATTTCATAAAATTGTATTTTACATGAAATTTACCAAGTAGTAAGGGATTTCATAACTTGATTTCTTTTCATTGAGTTATATTACTTTATCAATATATTTGATATTATATGATTATGTGTGTAATTAATTTTGATTATGTTATGTCTTATTTCCACTTTTTTATGTGTATTTATATATGGTGCACATAATCAATTTGTTGATTAATTCTCACTTCAACAGTATGATCTTTCTAAGGGATTTTTTCATAATTTCACTTTATTGAGGCATATTTTAAAATTATGTGATGAATTTATTTTATATGGTGTATATGATACCCTTTTTAAAGATTATTTCATTAATCCTTCATAATTCATGGTTTTTTAAGTTACTATTTATATTACATTATCCAAGGGGATTTGATTTGAAAGTTACCAAAGTTGTAAAGGATTTACGTTACCACCACCTTTCTTTTTGAGATTATTTATTTTAAATGTTCATTTAGGGGAAATAATCTATAATTATTTTCTGGAAGTACATATCTTTTACTTTACATTGTTCATGAATATGGTTTACATGTTTGGTTCCCATTTCCTCTATTATTTAATAAGGAAACATAAATAAAGTTGTTGGTATGTAATACAGATCTTGTATCTTATTTAGATAAGAAATAATTCCATTCCATGTATATATTTTCCATAAAACATTATAAATAATTTATTTATCATTATCTAATTATTTATTAAATAAAATTTTACCCTTGTTTGATTTTTTTTACAAAATGGTTTAAAATGAATATTTCTATCATTTTTTGAACAAGGAACGTTTTGATTTTTTTTAGAAGTTTGAAAGGTATGATTTATTTTAACATATATGACATGAATAAAATTTTCCAACATCATGTCTAATAAATTATTTGAATTTGAGTTTACAAATTTTCATGTTTCTTTTTAAATAAAATGTTTTCTATAATATTTTTGGAAGTTTATAGATTTTAAATTAGTGATTTCAAAGTTAAAATGGTATTTTCATCAAGAAATGTTCCATTTGTTTTTTTGAAGATGTTTCCAACAATGATTAAAACCTTTGATGTTGAGGATCTATTCCAAATTCTATATATATGTCTCCTACACATATAATTATCTCATCGTCCTTTCCTTTAATGGGGTAATATATTCCTTAAGTTCATTTATCAAATAACTTCTTTAGGAAATTCCATTTGATTACGACCTAAGGTAAGATTATACAACCCATTTCTTTCAGTGGGTAATTTTTATTATTATACCTTATGATTGATTTCATTTTTTTGACACACATAATCATGTACATTTTAGGATAGGTCCATGAAAATAGTGCTCCAATGCATTGGGAAATGTTTTTTATCTCATGAGATGTCATGTTCAGGACTAGGGAGTAAAACCTAATCCAGTATATGACTTTTTATACCATGTGATATTTTATAAGAAGTTATCCATTAATCATGTTTAAGTCATGTTATATTTTTCCTACACATTTCCTATATTTCTATGATCTTATGACACTATTTTATTTTTGTTATGATTCCATGTAATTACTCACAAGCCTTCTCTTTTATGATATCATGTTCTACCTTTGACTCACTCGATATTTTTCCATATCATTTTTATTCTTGTACAAGTATTTTTAGCTCATCCCATTATTGTATGTATTTCCCAAGTTATCCTATATAGTTTTAGGATCTCAAAAATATTTAGTATCTAACTAATAATAACAAAAAAAATATGTTACATTTTATTTTCTTTTGAGGTTTTATGTACCTAGTCTACCAAAGACACCAAGTCTCCTAATCTTTGGGTTGTAATTAAAGGGTGTTTATGTTAAAACTCATGTAATAATTTGTCTAAAAGGCTTGGGATGTTGTATTTGGTATCATAGAATGGTCTAGTTATTTTTAGGTATTAGTATTAGATAACATTAGTGAAAAAACATTGAGGATATGTCTAATTATAATATAACATCCTAATGTTTTGGTAAGAGATAGATTATGTGGTTTTACTATACCTAGGAAGGACTAATGTTATACTAATCATTTAGGTTAAAGGATTTGATTGTTTACATTTTAGGATTAAATAATTATTTTTGGAATTATTTTTATCAGTGATTTTTTTGTTATAATAATTTTTAAACATCTAAGTATTGTGTTAATTTTTGGAACAATATATTATTTTACTATGGATTTATGGTGATTCAGGTTATTAATAAAAAAATTACCATACATGATTAGGGAATATACATTTTGTTATAAGAATTTAAGGGTGATTGATTTTATTTGGAGATAAATGTTAAACTTATCTTGGAAGAATATGTGATCAAATCATTTAAATCTTGGGGATTCAACCTTAGTGAAGAACATTTTGAATAATTTTAAGGATAGTTATTTATCAAATGATATAAGTTGAACTTTGGGTGTTATTGTTTAGGATTTAGAGATTAATGATGTATTTCATCATATGATGGTCTATTCATTTGTGTAATTATCTAACCTAGTGTTAACCATTTATGTTTTGGTTAATGTCTAAATACAATAGGACTAAATTATTATCATTTTTTGTAATTATTTGAACCTCAATAATTTTATTTAAATGATTCAGGGAAAAAAATCTTGAATACTCATAATTTGTAGAAAGATAGTATATTGTGGTAGAAATTGATTAAAGGATGAAATTAAACTTTTCAAGTAAGTGTATATTCATTTTTTTTAGTCTATATGGTAGGGAATTCACCAACTATAAGAAAAGGATCTTGAAATGAAAATTTTATCCTATTACCTTCATGTTTTATGAATAAATGGTCTTTTTCACACCTCTAAGTTTTATGGTTTTGTGGTCATTAACCTTCTCATGATAATTCAATTTCTTGTGATCAATTATCTCTATCGCTCTCTATCATTATTTGGGTATTACTCTTTTCTTACAAATCCATATTTTCACATGACATTAATTTTTTTCCTACTTGTAAACATAGTTATGTGTTATTCAGGATTACCTTCATACTTCCCTTTATCTCTTATTAAGAGGAAGTTTTATTAACCATTATTACAATGTGGGATTTCAATAAATGTATTTTCAGATAGAAAAAATTTGATTACTGAGATCGAGTTCAAATTTTGAGGACATATTTTATTAAAGGTTCGGATTATTTTACACCATGAGATTTAAAAAAACTATGTTTGATGGTGTTTATGACATGCAACATTGAGCCTCAACAAACCATGTAATATTATTATTTAAACATGACCATTATAAACGATCCATTACAATAGCTAGTATGAATATTATTAACTAATTAATGACTTATATATAAGTATCATGATAAATATTAATGAACTGATAAATTATTATTAAATAATCAATCATTTTTTTGTAGAGCAATTTTGTTCTTCAAAAAGTTTGTATTCTTCAAAAATGATTTTTATTTTCTTTTTGTGAGAAAATATTATCATTAGTTTCAAAAAAATTTAGAAAAAATTATTTTATAAAATAAATATATTTTTGGAAATTATCATATCAAAATTAACATGGATCGAAATTTTCTAAGTTTTCTGGAATGATTGATTTTTTAGTGAATAGTGAAAATTACTCATTCTTTGAATAATGTCATTTATTTCAATTAAATAACATAATTTAAAATCCCCATTATAATTTCTTTTTAGTATTAAAGTGACATATTAACCATTTTATTTATATTAATATAATTAATTTAATTTTAATTCTAAATTTTCACTGTTTTGGTATAAGTCTTTTTTTAAGCTTAAAAACACTGTTTTTTGAAAATTGTTTTTAAGTGCATTAAGTTTATCCATTTTAGTTATTTAAAATAACCCCTAATAAGGAAGGATATAAATGAAATTTATATATTATATACTTATATATATTAATTTAAATTCATATAATTATTACTACTAGTTATATAGTTAATGAAAGATCATCTTATGCTTGAAAAATACATTTCTTAGAAAACCGTTTTTCGACATGATTTACGGGTTCATTTTTAAATTAAATTTTACTACATCTATGAATTTAATTTTATAAAATTGATTCCATATTTATAATCATCATAATTTTTATTTGTTAAAAATGTCAATTTTTTTGTCACAATGAATAGTAAAAACGGTAAAAATATGCCATCATGGTAAAAGGGTAAATCAGGTTAACCTAGGTTAATATTATGTGATAAGGCCACCATTTTTAATATTTATTCTAATTTGATGAATTAATTTCTACCCTTATCACCATAGGCTCTAGTTTCAATTATTTTTGGGATAAATGTATATTAAAGTGACATATGTAATAATTTAAGCAAAGAAAAAGACAAAATGTTGCTCAATTTAATTTAAATATATCTTATATGTTCACATATGAATAAAAATACATAGTAAATGAATATTAAAATCTATCTTTATTATAACTATATTATTTTCATAATGTTAATTTTTTTTAATTTTCAGTGATTATATAGTTACCTTAAATTCTTATACAATGTTGACAGAGTGCTTATGTAAATAGTGGTAAACTCAGGGTAAATAATTTGAAAAAAATAAAATGTAATTTATTTGGTATGAGTTATGGTTTTTAACATAATTTTATATTTAATAATTATATATTATTAATGGTTAAATTTATTATATTATAAATTCATTATTATCTTTATGTCTTAAAAGTCAAATTAAATGAATAGGGTAAAAAATGACATTAATGATATTTAATGTTAAATAATATTTCATTAAATTATTTAAAAATATAAAAATAATGAAATAAAAAAATTAGGATGATAAATAGTCTAAAATTTTATCCATTTTCTAGTTATGATTCAGTTGTTATGTTATAAGTAAAACTATAACCCTTTTAATTTAAAAAATTAATTACCGCATTAAAGGTAAAAACAGGTTTAATGGGGATTTAGACCAAAATATAAGGGTAAGGTTTCTAATTAAACTAGTATAAATCCTAATTTATGGATATATTTCAACCTTATCCTATCTCAATTTCAAATCTAAGGCCAATTGGATTCATTTTTCTTTAAAAACGTCTTCAAAATTTTTTATTCTTTTAAGAAATTTCCAAGTGGGTCATCTCCCCCACTTATAAAATAAAACACCCTCTACTCTCTTATCCACACATAAAGATCCTTTGGGATCATCCTATCTCTAACCAAATAAATTCCTTAAATACCTACATGTATCATGCCTGATTTCTGGTAATTAACCATTTATTTATTTATTTTAAGTATATAAAGTTATTGAGTTAAATTTAAGAAGAATTAGATCGGTTTATCCATGTTTTTAAATATTTTTTAGAGGTGAAGGGTTTGATATGGATTAGTAGAAAACATGAAACACCTCTAAGAATCTATGAAATTTATAATATAAGTCACTGGGGAGGAACACATTTTGAAAAAATCGGGTTCCATCCTAGGTGAAATCGTGAAAAGTGGAATAAAAGTACTAATCATAGTTGGGGAATGGTTTATCCAACCATGTGATCTAACCATATGAGTGGTTCTTGTAGGCAGTGGATGGAACATAGTTTTCAAAAACAATTCCTAAAAATGTGACTAAACTGTGCACGATTAAAAACAAGATCTGAAAAAAAATTCTAATTGATATCTTCCACTTAATGATTATTTTTTCCTATAAATAGACCCAAACACAATTTTCTCTCCTTCCAAGGGCAGTTGAGACCCTTCCCCCTGACCCAGGAGTGACCTATTGGTGAATCTGGGTGCATTGAAAGCCTGAATTTCTTGATAATTTTCTATTATTGGATATGTTCATTAGATTTAATATTCTTCCATCTCTTAGATTCATAGATCTAATCCACTAAGCATAGATCTATGTTTGTTGATTCTGATCATATTTATAATGATTCTTTGGGTGATAGGTAATAATATCTAAGGAATGATTTTAGAGTTTCAATCAAGTTTGCCGAAAAATTTGTGTCGTTCCTAATTTTTACCTTAGTTTTCAAGTAAAGTGTCTTCACTATTGACACCACTCATTAGAACTTGAAGGTTTTATTATAAATTGATTTACTTGACTGAATTTACATGTGTAATTTTGTGTCAATAATGATAGAAACCCTCTTTAGTGATGGTTTGTGAAATTATGGAAATTGGTAATTGAGATAATTGATTTGTTTCATGATTTTAAAATGCTGATTTTAAAATATGAATTTTTTTAATTTATGGAAATGGTTTGATTGAAAGAATTTTAATTAAATAAATTTTTACTGGAATGTTTTGAAATGGTTGGTTTTTCATGATATTTTGAAAAAAACTTGGTCTATGTTCATTTTGATTGATGTGACCCTGTGGAAGGGGCATTTTCTATTAGGGAACTTGGTATATGGTAACCTTTTGAAGAATTGGTAGATCAATGATTGAATGCTCATTAGTATAGAACTACCACCTAGTTATTCATGTGTGTATGTTATAATAAATAGAATGTAATGGGTTATGATAAATTATTTGATAAATAGTTTTAAAGAATTGTTTTGTTACTTTCCATGGAAAACTATTTTTCTTAGAAATGGTTTTGGTTTTGAGATAAAATGTTTTAAACTATTTTACATAAATTATTTTATATAAATTTAATAACATGTTCTATCCTATTGTAATTAGTTGGGAAGTTATTTTGGGAAATCTTACTGAGTTTTATACCCACCCCCTCCTTGGGAAATTTAGTGCATTTGCAGATTTTTTTATCAATACATAGGTAAAGAAAAGGTATATCATTTCATTAGTGATGATTTATGATACCTCATGAATGGATTATGGAAATGGATATTGGAGCATGTTGGGAGATGGTGAGTTTATATCTTTGGAGAATTTGAGTTTCTTTGGTTTTATCTTCCACATTATACTCTGATATTGGTTTTGGTTTACACATTGTTCTCTGGTATGGTATATTATTATTTTGTTCACATTGAGTTTTATTGCATTGTTCTCATGCATAATTTGTGGCTATTTGGTTATGGTTATCTTGGTTTGGTTTCTTTATGTTCAAAATGGAAAATGTTCCACAAATTTTATGAAGCCCTTTACATTTATTTCCATACTTTAGTGTCTTGGGGTTATCACCTAAGGCCTCGTAATGTCTCCTCCTCTTAGCAAGCCAATTGTGATGGTAAGTATGTTACAAATGGTATATTTATTGTATGGCCCATCTTATTTTGTGACAAATGGTATTGGTTTCTTGGTTATGGATATGGAAAATCATTCTTCATTGGTTCTTGATTTGTGATAATAGAACGGAGTAAGTTTTTTAGAACATGAAATATAGATCAGAAAGAAGCTAAGCTAGCCTATTTATGTTAAACCTCAAGTTACTTGGGATTTGGGTAAATTAGTTTTTTGTGACACTTATAGGAGTAGTAACTTAATTGTCATGAGTTTAGCTGATGAGAAGAGCATGATATTTATTGATAGAAATGAATTCCCACTAGGATTGTATATTTCATTTTGTGTAATGATTTGTGATTTGATTCAAAAGAGTGGATTTTTGAAAAAAATTAAATTGTTTGAAAATGTGATATTTTGAAAAGGCCTGGTAGTGAAATTTTGAAAATGGTTTTATTTTCAAAATCATGGTGTAATTTTCAAAAATGGTTTGAAAGTGAAAAAAATGTTGAATTTTGGAAATCCTTGTTGTGATATGTGTAATGTGGTAAATTTAAAACTATTAAGACTTTGGTTTCTAGATAGTGATACTAAAGGGTGTATTGATTTTGTTATAGAAAACAGAACCCAATATGCATCCTAGAAACCAACTGGAGGAAAATTTTGAAAATGTGGTTGCACCTGATCCATAGGTGAATCAACAACTGGTTCAGAGTATTTTATATTCACTTCAAGACAGGGATAGAGGAAATAAGAGGGATGAACTAAGGAAAGTGAATCATTCCATTCAGTTCTTGTAGTATAATCCACCCATCTTTCAGGGTGATTTAGAACCCAAAAAAATAGAGGTTTTGTTGAATAGTATGAATCAAATCTTTGATTTCCTAGGCACACCAGCTATGCTGAAATTCTAGTTGGCAACAATCAAGATAGAGGATCCTTAATGCTAGTGGTGGGATTTAGAAGTTCAAGCTAAATTAGACCAAGGAATTGCATGAGAGGATTTTCAATAATTGTTCAACAAACAATTCTATCCTCATGAAATGAAGATTTATATAATGGAATACTTTTTCATCATGAAATAGGATAATCCCTTAGTGATAGAGTATGCATCTAAATTTATGAATTTAGTTCATTTTTTCATCCAAATTATCTACAAGTTCATCCTTGAAGGCACACATTTTTTAATCAAGATTAAGTCCAGAGATTCACTCAAAGATTTCCATTGTTTGTATAATGGATTATGAAGATATGTTCAATAGAGAGATGGTGGTATAAAGATATATACTAGGAACCATGGTTGGAGTAATCATGTTGATAGAAATGGGATGTGGTTGGAACTCTAATGCTAGGAATAAGTCGAATAGGGAGGCCTATTTATAAGGTAGTGGAATAACTCAGAATCAAATGACTTGATTAGTGAATCTTCCTCCTAAACCAATGATCAAGACTATATGTTTTCAATGTGGTCATTTTTAACAGCTGAATTGAGATTTTATATCACCACCTAGAGCATGCCACATTTATAAAAAGATGGTACATCTTCAACATTATTGTTGCAGTGCTCCACAGTCGGGTGTTCGGGAAAAATATCATGATTCGGATACATTATATGATTCAAAGATAAGAGGGTAGAAGAATAGTTTTCATCTTCAGAATTGATATGGACATATTGATCATTGGAACACCATGAATACTCATCATGTTCAATCTCAATAGGTCAATAAAGACCAAAGTATAGTGTGTAATCAATTGTATGGATCTAAAAAAGTGATTGTGGATGACCAATATAGACCATTTATTGTGAGAGGTATGATTCATTTAAATTCTACACTTATGAAATATTTTTTTGATATAAGTGAATCCCATTAGTTTATTTCTTCTTGTGTTGTTGATATTTTGGGTTTACATGTTGAGATGATGCCTTCTTTTTTTAAACATAAAACACCTCTTGGCCAATGAGAATGTTGAGAATTTATGAGAAAATCATGTTCTATTACTATTTACGGAGATGAGTTGATATGGAATTTCTCTATTCTTGAGATTTTTATCAATGAATTTATTCGGGGTATGGATTGGTTGAAAATTTTCAAATCTCACATCAACTGTTATACCTGAAGTGTTTTATTTATAACTGATGGTGGTGGAGAGAAATTCTTTCAAGGAGACTAGAATTTAAAGGTAGGTATATCAGGATTGTTGGCACCCACAGTTAGAAAAATCTCAATCAAGTTGGAAGTGTTGACCTTAGCATCAGTGGATGAGACTGTTAATAATTATTTTCTATAAATCTTAGACTAATTTCTAGATGTGTTTTCTAAAAAAATTCAGGATTTCCACCCACAAGTGAAGTGGAGTTTTCAATTGATCTCTTACTAGGGACCAACCCTGTCTCATGTATATCATATCAGATAGAACCAATAGAATTACGATAATTTAAATTACATTTAGAATAGTTGTAAAGAAAAGGGTTTATTAGACATAGTATGTCTCTATGGGTAGCACTGGTTTGTTTGTGAGAAATTCATAAGGAAATATTTGGTTGTGTGTGGATTATTATAAGCATAACCAAGTTATGATAAATAATCTGTATCCACTTCCATGTATTTTTTATCTATTTGATAAATTGATGGGATATCAGTGGATCTCTAAAATTGACTTATTAGCGATATATCAACAATTTTGTGTTCAGAAGGTGGATATTCCAAAAATATCTTTTAAGAGTAGATATATCCCTTAATAGTATGTGGTAATGAATCTTGGTCTTGAAAATGCACCAATAGTCTTTATTTCATTGATGAATTCGATATTTCAAAATTATCTATTATCTTTTGTGGTGGTTTTTGTGGATGAAATATTGGTGTATTCTTGGAGAAATGTTGTTCTTGAATAACACTTGGTGACAGTGTTGGGTATATTTTAGGGTCATCGATTATATGCCAGGAATTCAAAGTGTAATTTTTTCATATAATAGGTATGATTCCATTACCATTTTATCTTTTAAAAAAGTGTTTTTTTGGATCCATAAAAGATAGAGGGTGTGTTATCTTGGAAACTGCCAAAGAATTTATTCAGGATATGTAGTTTCCTTGGCTTAACTAGTTATTATTGATGTTTTGTTCTTAAATTCCCATGACCATATTCACCAGTGAAATATTTTAAAAGGAATAATGGTCCATTGCAACGTAATGATGAATTTTATAAGTATTTTCAAGAGAATAAAGTTTTCCTTACATCATCACTAATCTGGATACTATCGGAATTAGGAAAAGGGTATTTTGTGTATTGTGATACTTCAGTATTAGGGTTTGAATGTGTTCCTATGTAGGGAGATCATGTTGTTTCTTATAGATCACTAAAGTTATGGTTTCATGAGAATAACTACACAATTCAAAATTTAGAATTAGCTATTATAGTCATTTCCCAACAGACATGGCATCATTGCCTCTTTGTTGAGAAATTTACGGTGTTTACAGATCATAAGTGCTTGAAACACATTTTCTCACAAATATATTTGAATATGAGAAACATAATATAGATGGATTATCTCCAAATGTTTTAATTTGAGTTGAGATATACACTAGGAAAAGGAAATCTAGTTTCCAATGAATTAAGTAGATATTCATATGGAAAGTTGGAGAAACAGGCTTTAAATCAGTGGAAACTAATATTGTTGAAAGACGACATGCACTTAGATTTCGAAGATCGAGGAAGTGTTTTGGGTTTTCCTATAATATTTTGTTTATTATTTGGTTGATATGGTTAAATAGGCATAAACATCCAATTCATAATGTGTTTTAATGAGGCCAAAACTCAATGGTGGGAGACTACTAAGGGATGGAAGCTAGAGGGGAGTTCAGTTTTATGGTTTCAAAATTGGATTGTCGTACCTATGGATTTTCAAGAACAAATTCTGTATGCTCACCACCATTTGGGATGATATATTCATCCTATAATTAAAAATATATATATAAGGCATTAAAAGAAAATTTTTGGTGGGTTGTAATGAAATGAAAAGTGGCAGAGTTTTTTTTGAGATGCCTCGCATGTTAGCAAGTTAAGTCAAAGCACTAGTATCCAGTAGGTATGTTATAGTCTTTACCTATTCATACTTGGTAATGAGTGAAAATAACTGTGAATTTTTTGATAGGTCTCCCAAGGATGATTTAGAAACAAGATTCCATATGGGTGATAGTGGATTGACTCACAGTGTCAAACATTTCATCCCTATTCATGAATCTCATATAGTGGATTAATTTTTTAAAATCTATATTCAACAATTTTTAAAGAGGCATGGTGTAACAATTTCGATAGTATCATACAATAATCTAAGTTTTATGTCTCATTTTTGGAAATCCTTATAGAAATACCTTGGGACTCAGTTGACCATAAGGATGGAATATCATCCTTATAATGATGGACAATCTGAGAGGATGATACAAACATTCAAAGACATGAATAGGGATTTTGTAATGGATTTTGGTGTCTCAAGGGAGGAGAACACACAATTAGTGGAGATACCATATAACAACACTTATCAAAACCCAATACATATGGATTATTTTTAATTATTATCTTGGATTCCTTATCGTTCTCTACTTTTTTCTAGTGGAAATAGGTGAGAATTCACTGATTGGTCTGATCCTTGTCTAAGAGACAATAAAGAAGATTCAGTTGATCATAAATAGAATTAATATGGAATAAGATCATTAGAAAAAGTTTGAAAATCATATTTGATGGCCATTTTTATTCAAGGCGAGTGATCATGTGTTATTGAGAATCTATCCAAGGCATGGTAATCATCATTTTAGAAAGCAGGGAAAGTTATCTCTTTAATACTTTGGCCCTTTTGAGATACATGAATGGGTTGGAAAGGTGGAATATTGGTTTTGTTTTCCACCGAGGTTCAGTACAGTGCATATTGTGTTTCAGGTTTATCATTTTAAGAAGTATTAGCCTGATCCTGACCATGTGATTTGTGACAACCCTGACCCTAGTAGCCCAAAGTTGATTGTTATTTTATTACAATGGAATAGATACAAGAGATCATAATAACAAAGATCAACCAGTTTAGTATTATGGAATAAATAGAAACATACATGGTTTCCCTATTATATTGGAAATTAAACATAGAACATAACAAAGGAAAAAAATGCTTCCTTGATACTTATTAAAAATTTTAATCTTCATAACATGGGGAAGGGAAAAATGGTGATATCAAATTCTAAGTAAGGGTTAGATAAAAGAAAATCCTTAATCAATAAAAATTGAAGCTTAATGAATAAAGCATAATCAATATGGAAAGGTAAATAGCTAAAAAATGGTATGTAATCAATAAATTGAGAATGAAAATTTATCCATAGATTTTGTCATAGTTAAAATAACAAGGATAGTAATAAAGGAATACTTAATGAAGTAAATTATTAATTATTTGATTTCATGTATCTAGAACATGAACCACTATCATTAATACCTTTCAAAAGAGAATTTAAGTTAGTGGGTATAAACCAATCTAATTATTCTTGGAATCAAACATGAAGGTTTTGTTGCCAACTATTTTGTCTCATGAGACATATCGATGCATTGAGTGAATATATAATGTTGGGAACCACCCATCACTAAAATAACAAATAATTCATCATACATAGATTTGATTCATGAAAAATATGACTTATAAAAATATATAGATTGAGTATAGGATCACTAGTGGAAATGGAGGATTTCCCAACACATTTATACCAATGGTTTGAACAAACCATTAGTATACTGTAAAAATTGCAACCTTTCCCAATGGTTTGAAGAAACCATTGGCATTGTGTTTTTAGAATGAATATTTCCCAATGGCTTACTCAAACCGTTGGGAAATATTTAATTTATCTAATGTATACTCATATTTACTTAAAACTATTAGTAAAGAATAGATTTACCAATGGTTTTTAAAAACTGTTGGGAAAGGTTTCCCCCAAATACACAGTAGCACATCTCCCTCGTCTACATGATTGTAGGACCTAATCTGAAGCTCTCTCAAAGCTCTCTCTTTACCCTAGGCTATGAAACTCCTTCCATCTGATAGATCCATATTCAATCAAGAAATTTTTTTTTCAACACTTCAAATTAGTAAGTACAACCTTAGATTTAATGTCATCCATATTTTTTTTCTATTTTAATTTGGCATAAACTAGTGTTTCGTGCAGTTTTTGGCATGGAATACCAAACACTTTGTTTTGTTTTCTATTTTTCTTCTACAGTTCAAGTGTCATGATTGTGTGAATCACCTTTATTTTAAGTCTTTATAGACACTCCTTCTGTGTAGACTTCGTGAACCATGTGAACTAATGGGTTCTAGTGAGATGTATCCACACTCAAAGATGGTAAAGGGTTTGTTCAGTCATACGGTCTCGAGGTGGGTAATGAATATAAGGATGGTCCATGTGAATGGATTGGGGATGGTTGGGGTAGTGGTGTAGGTGGTTTTCCATTTTTTAGTGTGGTGATATGGTAATTTATATGGACTTTAGATTAGTTCAAAATTTAATTTGGATTTTGTTTTATAGTTTTTGGTTAAGGAATAATGGGAAGGGTAGTGATATTAAGGATGGATTGGCTATTGGTTGGGTGATGGATTGGAATTTTGATGTTTGTTTGATTGGGTATAGTTAATTTACAAGGAATTATATGGGTATCTCCTCCCCTGAACACCCCCCCAAACACCCCCACCCCCTGGACAGCCCCCCCCCCCCACTACCACCACCACAACCATTAACACCCCCTGGACACCCCCACACCCCTGCACACACCCACCCCTGGGACACCCCCACCACTACTGGACACCCCTCACCCCCATGGATAGCCCCCCTGGACACCCCCCACCCCCTGGATAGCCCCCACACCCTGGAACCCCCCCCCCCCCCACCACCCCCTCGACACCCCCACCCCCTAGACACCCCACCCCCTGGACACCCTCTACCCCTGGGATAGCCCCCCTGGACACCACCCCTTCGCCTTAGTGTTTGGCCCCGTTTTTAAATTATAATTAAAAATGTAGGTGATTTCCCCTTTCCCCAAGGACATTTCCTAAGTGACCCATAGAGCCTTATAAATTGAACTTCTCATGTTTTGATAAATTGAATTGTTTGATTGAATTAAATGGATAATTAATGATGGTTTTACTTTATTAATGAATAAAATTATTTTAAATAAAATTAACCTAAGGGCAGATACAGGGGGGTAGGGGGTTGTCTATGTGGGGGGTTTCTAGGTGGGGGGCTAGTTTTCTAGGGGGTAGGGGCTGAAGGGGGGTAGAGGGTTGCAGGCGTGTGGGGGAGGGGGTGTGGGCTGTCTATGGAGGGGTGTGGGTTGTCCAGGGGTCAAGGTGGGGTGTCCAGGTGGGGGAGAGGGTGTGGGCTATCTAGGGGTGGGCTGTCTAGGTGGGAGAGGTGGGGTGTGGGTTGTCTGGGGAGGGGGGTGTTGTCCAGGTGGGGGTGGGGTTGGGGGTGGGTTGTCCAGGTGGGTTGGGGGCTGTCCAGGTGGGAGTGGGGGACTATCCAGGTGGGGGTGAGGGTTGTGCATTGGGGGGGGGGGGTCTGTACATGGAGGGCTCCAGGAGGGGTAGGGGCTTTAGGGGTGTGGGGGAGGGGGTGTGTGAGCTGTCTAGGGACGGGGTGGGCTGTTTAGGGGGTAGGGGTGGGCTGTAATGGTGGGGGAGGGTGTGGGCTGTCCAAGGGGGTGGTTGGGCTATCCAGGTGGGGGAGAGGGGTGTGGGTTGTCCAGGGAGGAGGGGTAAGGTGTCTAGGTGGGGTGGGGGATGTCTAGGTGGGATGGGGGGGCTATCCATGAGGGAGTGGGATATCCAGGAGGGCCTGTAGATGAGGTTGCGAGGGCTATAGCGGTGTGGGGGCTATCTAGGGAGGGGGTGGATTTTCCACTCTGATACTCTACAAAAAATAGGAATGACATATAACCAATGTATAGTTGCCTTCACACATTAATACTTTTCTTCAAGTTCAATACCAACACTCACTATTACCCATCCAAGAAGAAGCGATCTCTACAATGAAATCTCACTCAGGTTCTTATCCACTATCCTTATTGATCTCATAAATTTTTTTAACATTTTTACAACTCCATATCACCCAATGATATAACAAGGCCCATAATCCCATGAGTAGTGTCCCATCTAAACTTGGATCATATTCCTAAACACCATACACAGGATCATATTTGACACACACACAAAAGTTTCAAAATATACACCTTGTATCACAACCTAGAATTAGCTCTCAGCTAGCCTCTCAAGGCATCAATAGTCCACGTACCTAGCTCAAAATTTTTAGGTGTGTTTACAATTAGGTTTATTTTTTATAATTCGTGTATTCTATTTATAGTGGAATATGAAATATGATCTGTGTATGATATTTGGAGGTTTTTTTATAATTCGGTGTGTTGTGATTTATATGTATGATATTCATGGTTTACACCAACATTCTTCTGGGTTATCTATAATAGGCTTGAATTCATGTTACAATTGGATAGAGATTGGATTCTACGACCCTATTTTGGGATTGGACACCCTCACCCCCTTGGACACCCCCCTCCACCCCACCCCCACCCCCAGGACACCCCCACCCCCAAGGATAGCCCCATCCCCCAGGACACCCCCCCCGGACACCCCCACCCACCCCCTTGGATAGCCCCCCTAGACACCACCCTACCCCCTGGACACCCCCACCCCCTAGACACTCCACACCTGCTGGACAGCTCCCCACCCATAGAAACCACCCCACCCCCACCCTCAGGACAACCCCCACCCCCTAGACACCCTCACCCCCATGGACATCCCCCACCCCCTTGGACAGCTCCCACCCCCTGGACAACCCCCCCCCCCCCCCCACCCCTAGGACACCCCACCCCTTGGACAGCACTGCTGGACACCACCCCACCCCCTGGACACCCCCACCCCTGGACACCCCTACCCCCTGGACAACTCCCATCCACCCCTCGGTACAACCCCCACCCCTGGACCCCCCCCCCCCACCACCACCACCACCTTGGTCAGTGTATGTGATCACTCAAATAATCTATTAAATATATAATTTCTTCAATCAAAAAATTTACTCAACTCCTAAATAATTTCCCTCCACAGGTTTACATGATCTTGTACACTCATGTATAGTTCTTCAAAGATATTTTTCTATAAATATTTTATTTTTTGGTCTTTTAAATTATCATTCTCATATACAGTAGTGTGTCAGTTATGGTTTCTTATAAAGTAAAATATTCTCATTTACTTAAATATATTTTCAATGAAACTTAAATCATATTAAATTGGTTTTGATGAAATTAATTATACCAATTTTTTAGCGAATGGATTGAATATGGATGTATGAAACTAATCGGATCTCAAGCGATTTTCAAAACATTTTGGAGATATTTTTAGATTTTTCATTTCAAAATGCTTTAGATAGTGGTCACACACACTTCCCATGTTACAATTGTGTTGGAAGACCTTGTTTGAGCCTTGAAGAAATCAGCAACCACATAACCAAAGATGGTTTTCAATCAAACTACTATGTCTCGTATCACAATTGTGAGAAAATTAAATCTCAAATTGATGATGGTAAAAATGAGAGGATTGTATTAGAGAATTTTTTATATGAAAATTTTCCATTTATTCATCATCATGAAAAAGAAAGGATTTTTACCCAAGAATACTTAGATATGAGAACAATGATGCATCTAATGAAAATGATGATATTTCCCAGGTGAAAAAATTAAATGATGCTGACATGACTCCAGTATATCGACATTGTGGTAAAATGAAAAATATATAATTTTTAATCTGATTGTTTCATGGGAAAACTATAAATGGGATTTCTAATACTATCATCGATTACATTCTTACCTTACTGAAGGACTTACTTTTAAATGATGTAGATATTCCCTCAAACCACTATATGGCATGGAAGTCTGTTGAGGAACTTGGATTTTCAAGAAACAAAATTCATTCTTTCCCAAAAGATTGTATTTTATTCTGGGAGGAAACTACTAAACAAAATTATTGTATAAAATGTGGCACATCCCTCTAGAAGCGAGAAGAAAATGAAACACCATCATGTGTGTCACAGAATGTAATGTGGAACATTCCATTAATCCCCAGACTCCTGAATATTTTTATGTCTATTGAAATATCAATAAAAATGCGATGGAATGATACATAGAAAATGAAGACTAATGATGAGTTGGTTCTCTCTACAAATGAATTTTAATGGCAATGATTTGATGCTCGATATCCTGATTTTGCAGATGATGTGCGTAATGTGAGGTTGGGTCTTTTATGTGCTGGTTTTAATCTATTTGGGAAGATTCTTACTTTGCATAGTACATGACAAGTTTTAATACACATTTCTAACATTCCCCCATGGTTGTGTTTGAAAAATCCTTTCACTTTCATGAGTATACTCATATCTGGCCCTTCTGATCCCAGTAATGATATAGATGTATACATGAAACCTTTAATAAATGAGTTGAAAATTATTTGGGATGTGAGTGTGCACACATACAATGCATGTTTTAAAGACATATTTCAGATATGTACTATGCTTATGTGGACGATCAATGATTCTCCTGCTTATGAAATTATGTCTCAATGGATCATGAAGGGAAAACTATCATGTTATGTTTGTATGAAGAATACATGGTCTAGAAGACTGAAACATTGGTGTAGCTTTAGTTTTATGAGACATTGAAATTTTTTTCCAATGGAACATCCTTATAGAAATAACCATCGAAGATTTGACTATACCATGGAGACTGATGATCCACCTCAGTGTATATCTAGAACAGATGCGCTTAATGAATTGAAATATTTTAGTTTTTCATTCAGGAAGGGTCAAATGAAATCTGAAAATAGAAAGAATTTTTCCACTTAAACATTTTTCAATTAGAATAAGATAAGTATCTTATTTGATTTTCCTAATTGGTCTACCAATTAGTTATGTCATTTCATAGATGTAATTCACATTGAAAAACATATATGTAAAATTTTACTTTTGATTCTTCCAAATGTTAAGGGAAAGAAAAAATATGATTTACAGTCTCAGCATGACTTGGTGGATTGGGGAATCATACCAGAATTGTATCTTGTACATATCAGTGAAAATAAATGGGAAGTTTCACATGATTCTTATGTGATGAAACCAACAGAAAAAAAAATTCTGGAAGTACTAGAGACTATTAATGTTCTTGATGGCTATTCAAAAAAACATTTCTAAATGGGTCAACATAAGATATTTGAAGATAAAATATTTTATGACTCATGATTATCACATCCTTCTACATGAGTTGATTCCAATAACAATCTGTCATCTTTTTTCCAATAATGTAAGGGTGGTTGTTATTCGGTAGTGAAATTTGTTTATATATCTTTGTGCTAAGAAGTTTTCCAAGTCTTTCTAGCAAAAACAATTTGGTAGAAGCCCCATTAATTTTGTGTGACTTAGAGGAAATATTTCCTCCATCATTTTTCACATGTATGATACATCTGACTGTCCATATTCCAACTGAAATACTTCTTAGAGGACCTATTTCTTTTTGTTGGATGTATCCAACTAAAAGAAATATGTACACATTAATGTCTTATGTCCAAAACAAGAATCATCCTAAAGGTTTTATCATGAATAGTTACTTGGCTTAAGAATGTATGGATTTTTTCTCTATGTATTTGTCTGATCTTACTACGAGAATGAATAGACCAATGAGAAACAAAGAAGAACAATATGAGAAAATTGAACCCAATTTTCCATCACTTTCTCAAATATGAGGAATTCATTGATCATATACATTGATGACATCAAGCCTTGAAGAGTGGGAGATGGGACATCGCATAGTTTTATTCAACTGTGATTTGTCCGATGACTAAATCAAGTAAGTAAATTGAATATGCATATCTTACATATATATCTATTAAAATATTCCAATTTTTATCTATAGGGAACATAAAGCAATGATAAATAGAAATCATCATTCTTTATCTTTGAGAAGGAGGAAGACTTTTCATAGAAAATATTTTTCTGCTTGGTTAAAATTGAAGGTAGAAATATTACTATTTAAAATATTTAAATCAATATTTAATTAAGTTTAATATTAATTTATATTTCAGGTATGGAGTTTTCTTATTGACTCTATCTCTGAGGAAATAAGAGCTTTGTCTTTTGGTCCTAATATTGTGGTTAATGACTGTAAATCAATTATTATCAATGGGTACAAATTTATTATCATTTAATGAGAAAAGAATATGAGAACACAACATGATGGTGTTATGGTTACTTCCACAACAGACTGTTATGCAAGTGCATCATATAGTAGACTGCGATTTAAAACTTTAGGTTATTATGGAGTCATTGAAAAAATAATAATATTGGATTATTATTCTCATAGACGAGTCACGAAGACAAAATTCCAATGGTTTGATTTGATGATTGGGACAAGAACATTTATTGATGATTGTGGATTTTGAGTAATTGATATGACTTGTACTCTTGCAACCGATGAACCATATGTATTAACATCAGTGGAGAAACAAGTTTTTTATGTTAAAGACTATCTTTGGCCAGAATTTGGTTTCATTATTGAAGTAATTACAAGAGATATTTTTGATGATGGTGATGATGGAATTGACACCATCCCTACTGCCATTGGAAATGATCCATCTATTAATTTTGAGAAATCTAACAGCTCAATTGTTAGAGTTGACTGTGAACCTGAAGTTGTGGTGGGAAATATATAAAATCATCCATCAATGTTCTCAATTATTTTGGTTTAGCTCGACTTGGGTTGTTAAGGTTGGTACTATTCAAATTTATTTAATATTGATTAAAAATATGTTGTATATGACTTGACCGGTATGTTAATTTTAAATGTTTATTGGTACTATTCAAATTGATTTAAGACCTCCCTTTAACATTTCACCAGATAATGAAAATGATGGTTTGTCTTCTTCTGCAAAACATGTATAGAAACCTGCATCATCTACCTAGGCTAAAGAAATTAAATTTTTCCTTAATTTAGACAATTTCTTTACCCCTTATGAATTTTGTATATATCTTATCCTTGTTCATATGTTTATATCATCATTTCCAACTATCTTAAGGGTTTAATCATTCATAATTTATACCTTGATTAATTTTCTAGAGGCATAATTCTGTATGCTCTCTCTCTTGGTTGTTGAGTGAAATAAATCCACAAAATCAATGTTCCAAAATTTTAATAGACTGATGACACTTAGTAAATAACCATCCTACTAAAACAATGGATAGTTAAATTATTAATGAATCCCCATATTCCCTCTCATTTATTTTGTTTTTTGGGGTTACACATTAGTTATCCTTTTCTAATTACTTCCATATTTGTTTTGAAATGTAGTAAATGCAACCTATTGAAGAGAGGCAATAGAAAAAGATGATGGACAAAAATCGTCCCATGGTTGAGATAGGAATTCCACCACTAGTTCTTATAGTGAGTATTTTCTTTCAAATATATATATTTAAATAATATATAATGTCATGTGATTAATTTTGTTTTATACAATTTTGTAGGATCCACCTCTTAGGTGAAAATTATTTGATGAGCAACCTAGTAGTGGTCCAAGTAATCAAGATGTTTGAATGAGGGGGTGGTATAAGAGCTAGGCGATCTAGTCGGCATACCCGATTAGACCCTACCCCACACACTGACATACCATCTATCCCACATTCAGATCCTGATGTGTCGTTATGGGCACACGGGATATTTAATCCTCCAATTTTTTCACCACCCTTTACATCTGAGTATCCTCACCTGTATTTACCATATCTGATGATGATTCCCACTCCTCATCCAAAATTTGGCCATCCATCCATACCCTCTTATTTTACTTCTACTTTCTTCTCTCTGAGATTCTATATTCCATCTTCTTCGACTCTTGCTCTGTCAGAGTCTGTCCCTACAGAGCATACATTTCGATCCACTCCACTTGTACAGGGTGTTCCTTCAGTTTCTATGGATCCAACGATGCTCATTTATCAAACTGTTGCAGGTATATTAATATAACCCTAACAAATTTTTATACCATTATTTATTTTCATTATAACATGTATTGATAAAATATTTTTTTTCTTTCATAATAGATAAATCTACCGTTAGGAGGCGGGGGTATGGGCTTACATGAATGCATGTGATGTGGAACTTCAGCACACAGTTGATGGTATACTATAATAAAGATAGTCAAATGATTGAAAAAATAGGGTAGAAATATCAGAGTTTTTTGGAGATGCTTTCCAAATACCCTGACATCATTCTTGTCAGCCCACTCTTATGTAGATAGTTTCCAAATTAAAACAAAGATAATTCTTGGGAAGAGATATGGGTAAAAAAATATGTTGTATTTAATGCAATATATTATTTTTTTATTTATATGAATTAATATTTTTGTGTCAACTTCATTTTAATTTCCCCGATGGTGAGGGTGCACGGCCAGCACGTCTAAAAGATTTAGGTGAGCTTTAGAGAGATTATAAGCACAAGTTGTATATTTCCTCCATAATTTATTCAATTTCTAAAGTTATTATATGAATTTATTTATGAAATTAATTATTTTTAATATATTTTTAATTATAGTTTCTTATATTCAATGACATTGTAGAGAGAAAACTTGAATATTGAAGGACGTGTGCCTCGAGCAAAACTGTTTTGCTCAAGTCAACGGAAGAAAGATGGAAGTGTGGTTAATAAACTGACTCAACAGCATATTGTAAGTTTTAATTTTTTGATTTCGAAATTTAATTCATATTTTTTAACTTAATAATCAATTTATATTTGTAACGGGTTACTTTAGAGTCCCTTAATGCCTAGAAACCTGACAATTTTGGGCCAAATGATCACTTACATCAAGTGTTGGGAGATGATCACCCTGTAGAGTACGCTAGCGGCATGGGAAGATTATACTCCTTACAAGTCATTGGACCTCTTCAGGTATGAGTTGTAATGCCACCGAGTTCCAGCAGGTTAAGGCACATGCAGAACAGGCTAAAAAAGGGCCACGGAGATGACAAAACTGTCTCCAAGGGAAAACACTACATTTATGAAACTGGTGGAATTTTTATGTCCAACACTTCCACCAGAGGCCATCACATCTTGTGATGAATATATGTCGTTGATAAATTATATATATGGTTCACCAAGTGGCAGTTCTAGTGGTGATGGCAAGGAGGAGGCTGAGGTGGAGGAGGAGGAGGCCGAGGTGGAGGAGGATTCCAAGGAGAAGGCCAAGGCATAGGAGGAGGGAAAGGAGGAGTCCCAGGTGGAGTATGAGGATGAGAAGGAGGGTCTTGAGGAGGGTGTGGATGATGATGGGGGCGACGATGAGGATGGGATGAGGCTGATGATGACAGTGATGATAGTGATAGTGATGAGGGACAGATTGATCCATTACATTTTTTTACTGATATTATTGACATTTGATTTTTGATGATTTGGTGTGCCTAAATATATGTGTGATTAGGTAGGTCACATTATACTTATATCTTTATCTACAAATAATAAAAATTAAATTGGTGATTTTCCTTAACTGATTCATCCCTCCTCGGGACACCCCCCACCCCCTGAACACCCCCACCCCTTGGACACCCCCACCCCCTTAGACATCCCCCACACCCCCTGGACAGCCCCCCCCCCCCCCGGGACACTGTAACACCCCGAGATTTTATGAAAAATATTATTTTTAATTTCATTAATGTCTTGTGTTATACGCTACACCAAAAGGAGCTTTCACAACACACATCTCTGACCTGGCTTGAATTACACGCAATCGCGACCTTGCACGATAGCGTGTGTTGTACGCAACACCAAGTTTCGCTAAACAACGATATGCTATTAAGATATTATTAAAACTAGCCGTTATGAATAGTAATAACCACTTTTTGAAATTTTGTAAATTTTATTTTTCAAAATGGACTTCATTTATGGATTAGGAGTATCGAATTTAGCCTAAGGTGAAATTTTGGTAATTTTTGGATAACTTTCATATTTTGATGAATAGTGGAAATTACTAAATTTTAATTAAAAACAACTTTTTCAATTGAAATAATTAATAGTTATAAATTATTAATTTGAGTGGTTTTAAAGTATATTTAGAATATATTTTTACAATTTAATACAATGTTGGACATTGGATGTAATTTCACATTTAAACCAGTTATAAACAAGTGTCAATCTTTTGATAGTTATTATCTCTTAAAAACACGCTATTTGTTGTGACAGCGGAAATTAATTATAAAATTAATTAATGCAACTTATATGTTGTGAATTTTGTAAAATAGAAATCATTTTTGAATTCGGAATATCAATTATAGCCTAGGGTGAAATTTTGTTACTTTTCTGAAAACTTTCATTTTTTGATGAATAGTGAAACCACTAAGTGGTAGGTTAAAAACTGAATTTTGCATAAAACTTAATTTTACCGCTTCTGTGAATGGAATTTTGAAAATCCGACAGACACGGTTAATATCAAGGACTAAAATGTGGTTCAATGAGATGAAAATAATTTTTGGTGAATAGTAACTTTTTACTTTTTTTACCACGGTTAATAGTAAATAGGGTAACTAAGGGTAAATATGATATTATTATTACCCTAACACATGTCCTAATTCTATTGGACAAGTGTAATTCGACCAAAAACAAACTTAGGAATAAAATATGACCATTTAGGTCCACTTGGATTAGATTAGGACATTTATTATTAATTTATTTAAAGAAGGGTTAAAATAGTTAAAATCAAAGTTTAATAAGTAAATCATTTTTAATATGGGTTTATACATAAGATAAATTCGACTATAAATATTCATTAGAAAGATAAAAAGATTTCCTACATGATGGTATTTTATTTATAATTTTTAGACATTAAATAATTTAATTTATTTATGACACAATGATGATGCAGTAATTATCTTATTAATGAAATATTGACATAATTGATGTTATAAACACCAAAATAAATGTAATTTGAGACTTTTTATGAATTCCACTAATTTTCTAGGTTACTATGATATATTATTGTTGATTTAATAAACTTGGTTCGAACATATAATTCTGTTATGACTTTCACAAAAATCATATATCAAATAGTGTCAAAATTGACACAAAATAGTTTTTAAATCAAATATTATATTATTAATTGTTAATTATTCCTAAAAATCTAAGGTTCGGCCAAATGACTTAGATAAGGATATATATATTAATAATAAACAATTTGGGGTTCGTTTGTCAGGTTATAGTAAGTTTATTAACCATATAGTGTAAGAAAACAAAAAGACACGGTAAAAGTTAAATTATTTAACTTAGAGTTAAATCTAATTGATAAGGTTAAAATAATAACCTAAACTTGTCTAAATCCTATTGGTTGATAGGATTTCGACCCATCCCCACTTTATCTTCGAAATAAGACCCTTTGGAACCATTATAAACCGATTTTGACTTTAATATAAAATAATATTTTGAGATATTCCTAAGGTGCCCCTCTCCTCCCTTATAAAAGGGAACCTCCTCCCCCTCCTCCTCACACCAATTTGAGAACTCAAGCTCGGCCAACCCCTGCCAAAATCTCTTCTCCACTTCCCTAGCAACATCCTAGAGGTTCTGGTCTTCCTCAAAGACCAATTTTAGTGCCCTAAGAGGAGGTCTCAAAGAGGCGCTTCAAAGAAGAGGAGGTTCGGACACTTACGAAGCAAATCGGACCTAAGGTAAGGGAAATATCACAATCTCATTTTTATCCGAGATTGTTTATACTTTAGTATTTAATGGGGTGTATTTTATCATCCACATCCATGTTTCTTCAATATGTAATTTTATTTCCATCCACCTATAATTGTTTAATTCCAATTTTACCCTTCGGTGAGTTTTTAGTAAAAGATATGAAAGGAATCTTTTGTCGTTTTTCGTACGATGTATTTTTTGACTTTTCCGACAAAAGTACGAGAAGAATGTTTTTTTTAACATAAACGGCACTAACGGATTTTTACGGTTTTATAAAGCCTTATTTTCATGAAGCTTCCTCCAAAAGATTTCATGACTATTTTCAATAAAATCTCTTTCTTTTAAAATTGCATGATGTTTTGTGAAAAGAAATTGATTTTGAAGAAGAAAGGATATTTTCCTCAAGAATTCATTTCAAGTGTTTTATCAAAATTATTTTCCATCTAAGGTAATAAAGGGTTCTGTTTATATCCATATTTTTACATTTATTTGACTATGTTGTGATGGAATTATGTTTATGAATTCCTTTATCTTATATGAATGGTTTTATGATGTCATGTTGTTTAAGAATCCCATTTTTATTACATGGGTTATGAAATGATGTATGATTTATGATTTTGTGGCACACATAAGAATGGTATCATTATGAGATGGGTGGGACCTATATCTCCCTCCAATGCATTGGGTAAAGATTTTATATCTCATGAGATAGACATGGCTGGAATGGTAGGTTATACCGGTTCAGTGAAACAGGACTGAAACGAGGGTTACTCGATTCAGAAAGGGACTTTGTCCACTAAGATAGTCTTGTAAATGAGTCTTGACTAACAAGAAATGATTCTCTATGATTATGTGTGAATGCCACAAAGTTTCATGTTTTAAGTTATGATTATTGTGATTACATTTCACTACCATGATTTATCTCATGTTATGAAATTATGCTCTCTTTTGCAGGTTATGATTTCCAAAATGTTATGTTCTTATGAATATGATGTGATTGATATTTCTTTTGTTTACCCTTACTGAGCATTTGAGCTCACCCTTTTATGTTTTCTTTTCCCCAGGATATAAAGAAAGGTTTTAGGTAAAAAAAAGGAAGAATGTTATGGGAGATGTTGAAGATCTTTCACCACGATTAGAAGATTATATTCCGAGTTTCCAAAGACAATAAACTATAACGATCCTTGTGTGTGTGTGTTTGTTATGTACTAAGTATTCCGCAAATGTAATGTAATGTCAATGTACGTCAGGCTCCGGGTCTCTACAGTTGGTATCAGAGGAAAGGTTTAGTCAACCTTTGGAAACTAGGATGCGAGAACTTTAGTGAGATCCCTAGAGATATTTATAAGGTTTGTCTAGGGATGTCCCTAAGGATAAGTATACGTATAGGATACAGTCCTATAACTATGGTAACGATCTTAGAATTTAACCTAAGAAGTTAGATATTGAGGATACTCCCCCTTTATAATGTTGTTTTCCCTAGCATGATTTTTGCCTCTCACACTATTCTTTTTGGGTTTTAGACGATGGTTGGAACCCGAAGGAACCGTGTTGATCAATGCAATGGACAATGCAATAATTGCCCTCCTGAACAAAAAAATGTTATGGGAGATGGAGTGTAAAATTTTATTGCTATACTTACACAAGCTATGAATCATTCTGGACTTCCAAATGAGCAGAGAAGGGAACAATATTCTATTGAGTCCTTCATGAGGCAACGTCCACCTTCTTTCAGTGGGACTTCTGATCCACTTGTTGCTGAACAATGGATCAGTACCACTGAAAAGATATTTTCAGTTATTCACTGTTCTAAACATGATAAAGTCATCTTAGCAGTATATCGTTTGGAAGGTGAAGCTGATCAATGGTGGAATCTTATCAAGAATACGAGGCCAAGAGATGAAATTGAGTCCATGGAATGGGACGAGTTCAAGAACTTGTTTTTCAGTAAGTACTTCCCTCATATTCTTCGAAAAAAGATGGAAAAGGAGTTTCTTGAGCTGAAGCAGAAGGATGATGAATCTGTTGGTATATAAGAAGCGAATTTTACAAGACTTGCAAGGTATGCATCTGGCATTATCATCCAACCTGAAAGTAAAGTTGATCGATTTTTCAGTGGCTTAAAACAAAGTCTTCGAAGGGCATTGGCTATAAGAGACTTCAGTAGCTATGAAGAAATTGTGTGTTGTGCTATCAAGGTAGAAATGGAAGTTGGTGTTACATATCCATCTCAAGGTTTTGACAAGAAATGAAAGATGGAGTTCAAGGAGAAATCTCAGAATAATGGTGAAAATAAGATGAATGTTTCCTTATGCTCAAAGTGTGGAAAGAAGCATGGTGGAGATTGTCTTAAAGGGACTAGAAAATGTTTTAAGTGTGGAAAAGAAGGTCATCGAGCAGCTGAGTGTCGAAGTAGTGGGAAAAGTGTTTCTAATGATGTTAATAAAGAAAAGACTGCAGAGAACGCACCACCAACACTTCAATGTTTCAAGTGCAAGGAGATGGGACATTATGCCAATAAATGCCCTAATCCAAGGGTTAGTGATGATCGACATGAGCAACCGCTTAAGGAAAAGGATAAAGGGAAGTCACATGCGATCACTATTGGCGATGTTGAATATGACAACGATGTGGTGGAATGATTCAGTGTTTATGTAATGGGATTCCAAAATAATGTTGTATATAGTATCATGGAATATTGGAATATTTATGTTTTGGATTTCAATAATTTTATGGTACCAGTAACCATGAAAAGTGATTGAGACATTTTTGGTAAATAGATGATATGAGCATAATGAAGGGATAAGAAGATAATACGATGTTTGATTGTATTCATGAGCTCATGATTGATATAAGGACTAAGTGATATCATGGTTTGAGTATATAGAATTTTGAGGATTTTGGTATGTGGAAAGTGTTAACTTTTAACTGCATTCATGTTTTCACTAAGGTTCAATGGGTATTCATTATTCAAGAGAATACATGATTAAGGTATTCACATGTTTATAATTTGACCAACAAGATATATCTTATGATATATGGGGGATAAATGATGGCATTCACGTGATTATTCTGTGACATTTCAAGTAATCATTTTCTTTATACTATGAGCTTGGACTGAAGTATTTTAGATAAGCCTAAAGATTAGAATGGATTATGTTGGGCATAAGTTAGGATAAAACGTTTTTCAATATTATTGATGGGATGTTATAGTAATATAGCTTTAGAAAAAGGACAACCTGCAGGACGGGCGACAGCCCATTGCGTCGGACAAGGATGTGGGAATCGAACCCACAATCGAAGTGCGACTGGCCTTTATCACCTACCACTGGCCTACAGGAAGTCCCTGTTTAGTAGAAACTAGTTTTATTATATTAAGCAGTATGATATATGAAGTATAAGTCCATTTTAGGAACCATATATGATTAATCCCACTATAGAATGACTTATGTATATTTAATAACTTTTGCTAACCTTTTGTTTGAGACAGATGGAATGACCCGTCATTCTATCACATGATCTGCTAACACTTCACGAATAACAAATTCAACTTCATTTATTTAAGAGATGAAGTGGAAATTGTTCAAGGCACGAACAACAGTGAGATTGTACCAAAATAAAGTATGTATTTATTCTAATTCTAATTCTTCAACTTTAGGGAAATGATCTTGAAAACCAAAAATGTTGTCCTAGTGCTCTTATATCTGATTAATCAGATGGTACCTTAGATCATCACAAATTTATGGATTTGTGATTGCTAGCTTTTCCATAGCCATGTTCTCTACCACTCTCCATCAGAACATGATGGTTAGATTTCTCTTCCATATCCATATTTTCACCTATGTGGAAACCCATTGATTAGTTTATTTGGGTAACCGTTACGTTTCATACTTTTGTTTTTAAAGATTGGTTTTGGTATTCCTTTTTACGATGTGGGTTTCGATTAAAGAAACTTTCGAATAGTAAACCATTTATAACCCCGACGAATTTCGAGGGTGAAATTCATTTTAAGGGGGGTAGAATGTAACACCCCGAGATTTTATGAAAAATATTCTTTTTAATTTCATTAATGTCTTGTGTTATACGCTACACCAAAAGGAGCTTTCACAACACACATCTCTGACCTGGCTTGAATTACACGCAATCGCGACCTTCCACGATAGCGTGTGTTGTACGCAACACCAAGTTTCGCTAAACAACGATATGCTATTAAGATATTATTAAAACTAGCCGTTATGAATAGTAATAACCACTTTTTGAAATTTTGTAAATTTTATTTTTCAAAATGGACTTCATTTATGGATTAGGAGTATCGAATTTAGCCTAAGGTGAAATTTTGGTAATTTTCGGATAACTTTCATATTTTGATGAATAGTGGAAATTACTAAATTTTAATTAAAAACAAAATTTTCAATCGAAATAATTAATAGTTATAAATTATTAATTTGAGTGGTTTTAAAGTATATTTAGAATATATTTTTACAATTTAATACAATGTTGGACATTGGATGTAATTTCACATTTAAACCAGTTATAAACAAGTGTCAATCTTTTGATAGTTATTATCTCTTAAAAACACGCTATTTGTTGTGACAGTGGAAATTAATTATAAAATTAATTAATGAAACTTATATGTTGGGAATTTTGTAGAATAGAAATCATTTTTGAATTCAGAATATCAATTATAGCCTAGGGTGAAATTTTGTTACTTTTCTGAAAACTTTCAATTTTTGATGAATAGTGAAACCACTAAGTGGTAGGTTAAAAACTGAATTTTGCATAAAACTTAATTTTACCGCTTTTGTGAATGGAATTTTGAAAATCCGACAGACACGGTTAATATCAAGGACTAAAATGTGGTTCAATGAGATGAAAATAATTTTTGGTGAATAGTAACTTTTTACTTTTTTTACCACGGTTAATAGTAAATAGGGTAACTAAGAGTAAATATGATATTATTATTACCCTAACACATGTCCTAATTCTATTGGACAAGTGTAATTCGACCAAAAACAAACTTAGGAATAAAATATGACCATTTAGGTCCACTTGGATTAGATTAGGACATTTATTATTAATTTATTTAAAGAAGGGTTAAAATAGTTAAAATCAAAGTTTAATAAGTAAATCATTTTTAATATGGGGTTATACATAAGATAAATTCGACTATAAATATTCATTAGAAAGATAAAAAGATTTCATACATGATGGTATTTTATTTATAATTTTTAGACATTAAATAATTTAATTTATTTATGACACAATGATGATGCAGTAATTATCTTATTAATGAAATATTGACATAATTGATGTTATAAACACCAAAATAAATGTAATTTGAGACTTTTTATGAATTCCACTAATTTTCTAGGTTACTATGATATATTAGTGTTGATTTAATCAACTTGGTTCGAACATATAATTCTGTTATGACTTTCATAAAAATCATATATCAAATAGTGTCAAAATTGACACAAAATAGTTTTTAAATCAAATATTATATTATTAATTGTTATTTTATTCCTAAAAATCTAAGGTTCGGCCAAATGACTTAGATAAGGATATATATTAATAATAAACAATTTGGGGTTCGTTTTTCATGTTATAGTAAGTGTATTAACCATATAGTGTAAGAAAACAAAAAGACACGGTAAAAGTTAAATTATTTAACTTAGAGTTAAATCTAATTGATAAGGTTAAAATAATAACCTAAACTTGTCTAAATCCTATTGGTTGATAGGATTTCGACCCATCCCCACTTTAGCTTCGAAATAAGACCCTTTGGAACCATTATAAACCGATTTTGACTTTAATATAAAATAATATTTTGAGATATTCCTAAGGTGCCCCTCTCCTCCCTTATAAAAGGGCACCTCCTCCCCCTCCTCCTCACACCAATTTGAGCACTCAAGCTCGGCCAAACCCTGCCAAAATCTCTTCTCCACTTCCCTAGAAACATCCTAGAGGTTTTGGTCTTCCTCAAAGACCAATTTTAGTGCCCTAAGAGGAGGTCTCAAAGAGGCGCTTCAAAGAAGAGGAGGTTCGGACACTTACGAAGCAAATCGGACCTAAGGTAAGGGAAATATCACAATCTCATTTTTATCCGAGATTGTTTATACTTTAGTATTTACTGGGGTGTATTTTATCATCCACATCCATGTTTCTTCAATATGTAATTTTATTTCCATCCACCTATAATTGTTTAATTTCAATTTTACCCTTCGGTGAGTTTTTAGTAAAAGATATGAAAGGAATCTTTTGTCGTTTTTCGTACGATGTATTTTTTGACTTTTCCGACAAAAGTACGAGAAGAATGTTTTTTTTTAACTTAAACGGCACGAACGGATTTTTACGGTTTTATAAAGCCTTATTTTCATGAAGATTCCTCTAAAAGATTTCATGACTATTTTCAATAAAATCTCTTTCTTTTAAAATTGCATGATGTTTTGTGAAAAGAAATTGATTTTGAAGAAGAAAGGATATTTTCCTCAAGAATTCATTTCAAGTGTTTTATCAAAATTATTTTCCATCTAAGGTAATAAAGGGTTCTGTTTATATCCATATTTTTACATTGATTTGACTATGTTGTGATGGAATTATGTTTATGAATTCCTTTATCTTATATGAATGGTTTTATGATGTCATGTTGTTTAAGAATCCCATTTTTATTACATGGGTTATGCAATGATGTATGATTTATGATTTTGTGGCACACATAAGAATGGTATCATTATGAGATGGGTGGGACCTATATCTCCCTCCAATGCATTGGGTAAAGATTTTATATCTCATGAGATAGACATGGCTGGAATGGTAGGTTATACCGGTTTAGTGAAACAGGACTGAAACGAGGGTTACTCGATTCAGAAAGGGACTTTGTCCACTAAGATAGTCTTGGCAATGAGTCTTGACTAACAAGAAATGATTCTCTATGATTATGTGTGAATGCCACAAAGTTTCATGTTTTAAGTTATGATTATTGTGATTACATTTCACTGCCATGATTTATCCCATGTTATGAAATTATGCTCTCTTTTGCAGGTTATGATTTCCAAAATGTTATGTTCTTATGAATATGATGTGATTGATATTTATTTTGTTTACCCTTACTGAGCATTTGAGCTCACCCTTTTATGTTTTCTTTTCCCCAGGATATAAAGAAATGTTTTAGGTAAAAAAAAAGGAAGAATGTTATGGGAGATGTTGAAGATCTTTCACCACGATTAGAAGATTATATTCCGAGTTTCCAAAGACACTAAACTATTACGATCCTTGTGTGTGTGTGTTTGTTATGTACTAAGTATTCCGCAAATGTAATGTAATGTCAATGTACGTCAGGCTCCGGGTCTCTACAGACACCCCCTACCCCCTAGAACACCCCCTACCCCCTTGAACAGCCCCCAACCCCCTGGAAAACCCCCCACCCAATGGACACCACAATCCCACTGGACACCCCCTACCCCCTCGGACAACCCCCCAACCCCCTAGACAGCCCCCCCCCCACCCCCCCCCCCCCTGACTCCCCCACCCCCTGGACACCCCTACCCCCTTGGACATCCCCACCCCCAATAATAGCCCCCTAACCCCCTAGACACCCCCACCACCCCTGGACACCCCCACCCCCATGGATACACCCCCACCCCCTGGATGCCCCCCCCCGAACACCCCCTGGACACACCCCACCACCTGGACACCACCCCACCCCCTGTACACCCTCACTCACCCTAGACACCCCTACACCATTGGACATCCCCCACCCCCACCCCCTGGACACAACCCCACCCCCTAGCCACCCCCACCCCCAAACACCCCACCCCATGGACAGCTCCCCCACCCCCTTGCACAACCCCCCCCCCCAACCCCCTAGACAACCCCACCTACCTAGACACCACCCCACCCCCTGTACACCCCACCCCCAGGGAACCCCCACCCCCTGGACACCACACCCCCATGGGAAGCCCCCATCACCCAGGACAGCCCCCCACCCCTAGACACCCCCACCCCTAGAGACCCCTACCCCTTGGATAGCCCACCAACCTCGTGAACATCCCCCCCCCCCATCCCCCCTCGACACCACACCGCCCCCTAGACACCCCCACCCCCACGGACAACCCCCCACCCCACTTGACACCACCCCCCCTGGATAGCTCACACCCCCCAGACACCCACCACATCCCCCCGGACACCCCCACCCCCTGTACACCCACGACCCCCTTGGAGATCCACCCACCCCCCAGGATAGCCCAACCCCCCCCCCCCCCACGCGAACACCCCCTGGACACCCCTACCCCCTTGGACACCCCCCCCCCCACCCCATAGACACCACCCTGCCACCTGAACACCACCCAAACACATGGACACCCCCACCCCCCTTGACAGCCTCCCACCCCCTGGACACCCCCACCCCCTTCGAACCCCCCCCCCCCACCCCGTGGACAGCCCGCCCACCCCCCTGGACACCCCCACCCCCTGGACACCCCCCACCCCTGTGGACAGTCCACCCTCCCCCGGGACACCACCACCACCTAGACACCCCCATCCCCTAGATACCCTCTACCCCCTTAGACATCCCCCACCCCTAGACACCCCCCTCGGACAGCCTCCCACCCCCTGGACACCCCCACCCCCTTGGACACCCCCCCCCCCGGACACCACCCCACCCTTGGACACCCCCACCCCCTAGACCCCCCCCCCACCCCCATGAATAGCCCCCCCCCCCCCCACTAGCCCCTTGGACACTCCCACCCCCTTGGACATCCCCCACCCCCTTGTACAGCCCCCACCCCCTAGACACCCCCCCCCCCCAGGTGCACACCCCCACCCCCATGGACACCCCCACCCCCTAGACACCTTGCACCCCCTTGGATAGCCCCCCACCCCCAGGACATCACCCACCCCCTAGACAACCCCCCCCCCCCCTGGACACCCCACCCCCTAGCCACCCCACCCCCTGGACACCACCCCACCCCCTGGACACCCCCACCCCCTTTAACACCCCCACCCCCTGGACACCCCCCCCCAGACACCCCCACCCCTTAGAGAGCCCCCCACCCCCTAGATACCACCCCACCCCTGGACACCCCCACCCCCTGGGAGAGCCCCCCACCCCCTAGACACCCTCACCCCTTGGACAAACCCCCACCCCCTGGATACCCCCACTCGCCCTGGACACCCCCTCTCCCTAGACAACCCCCCATAAGTGTTTTTTAAATTCTATACATTTTATCGTGGGAATGAGTGTGTTTATGAATTCTGTAGTTTTATTTGTTAGATAATTATTGTATATTGTTTGTTGTATCTATGGGGGTTTAATTCCATATATTGGAGAGGGGAGGCAAGATGGGTTGTAGGTTGTTGTGTAATTTGGTAGAGGCTATATAGGGTAGGAAAGAGGGAAGGATTCTATACATGGTATCTAAGAGGGATACCATGTAATCCTAGAGTACTATATACCAACGGTTTATAAACCATTGGTATAGAGATGAATTAACCTTCTATACCAATGGTTCAGATAAAACTGTTGGTAAAACACTCTACCAACGGTTCAGAAATAGTTGGTATATAGGTTCTACATATTATATATACCAAAGGTTATAGGAAAACCATTAGAAAACCAATATACCAATAGTTTTTAAAATGTTGTTATAGTTTATAGAGTTACATTTTCCAATGGTTAAAAACTGTTGGTACTTATTTATTGCAACAGTTGGCCAAAACCATAGGGAAGTTAAATTTTTTACTAGTCTAACCCAATGGTTTCAAAAAACCGTAGGTACAAGGCTATCCCCATGCCTTATCACCCAATGGTTTTTCAAACCTTTGGTATAAAATATACCAACAGTTTGGCAGCCTTTCCCAATGGTTTTAAATCATTTGTAAAGCCTTGGTTTCTAGTAGTGGATATATATTTGTCAATTTTTTCCCAGTTAAAATAACATTCAAAATAAAAATCATATGTAAAAATGGTATATATATTAGACAATAATCATGTACAAGATATATGAAATATGTATATTCAATAAAATATCAAATTATTGATGATCATAAATAAAAGGTGTAGTACCTAGAAGTAATAAGTGATGAATATAGAATATGTCCCATGTAAATTAAAGTGAGATGAAAAACCCCTACCTTATGTTCAAAAGCATTCGGCACTTGTACTTAATATACTAGATAATCAAATTATATTCATTAATTACTTAATTAAGAACCTTTTAAATAAATATTTGATTTATTATAATTTTATTAAGTCCATTTATGCCCATTTTAATGAGTTATAATGTTTAATTTCATTGTTCCGGGAGTGTTTGTTTCAAGGTTTTATAGTCGGTTCCCTTATGTATAATTATGGGAGTTCTTTTAAAATAGATGAAAAACTCCAGAAGTGGAATGAAATTATATTAATATACTTCAAGTATTTTAAATATTCCCATATATCTTTTTTTATATGAGGATGAGTCATTAGATAAAACATTAATGATGAATGTTTGGTTTATTTTTGGCAGTTTTTTTGACCATCGTCAACTAGTTTTATTATATTATTTAATATTTTGTATATATATATGAATTATAGAACATATAAAAAGTTATAATTTAAATATTAAAATATAATTTATCTATAATAATGGTTTTATGACCATCCTTGAAGGATGTAAAGGAAAACGTAAACTAATCATTTTGTAAGGTTGTGAATCGATGCATCACAAAAAATGTTTTCATTTTTAAAATAAAATGAGAAGAGAAAATATTTGATGATGGATATTACATTAGCATAACAAAATTACAGTATATATATGATACTTGATTTACCATTCAAAATTAAATAGGGGAAATAAGTATAGTATAATAAATGGAAAAAAATAAAAGATAGTGAAGGAGGATTTTATCTCTTGAATATCATCTCACTGGGAACCTCCTTAAGAAAATTGGATTTGGTCTTGTGGTACGACCCGCAAGTCTTGGATGTAGGTAAAATTCTTGGGAATGTAATTGGTTAGAATTTATACAATATTAAATTCTTATAAGGCATGAGGATAATGGGTGGTGAGGGTGGTATTTATATGGAGAGGAGATGGGTGTTTTTTATTATTTTATTCATCTATTTATTATTTTGGATCCAGACTCTCAATAGTGTTGATTCCCATGACTAAATTTAGTAACATGAGAATGTGAGTTCAAAATAATGAGTTATTACCTCATTAATATATCATTTATGACTCAATAATTCATTTATTTACTTATAATTTTAAATACTTTAAATTACCATATTTCACTATTCGCAAAAAAATCAAGTACTTTATAAAAATCACAAAAATTAACCCTAACAAATATTGACATGTAGATTTCAAAAAATGGAATCCATTTTATGAAAATAACTTTCTAAATGTGATAAATTTAATTTCTAAATAAAATTATCATTTATAAAAAATATTGATTTTAATTCTATAACTGATTTTACGACACTTAGAATAATTAATTATGGTCTCATAAAATTATCTTATAATTATAACACAACAAAATATTAATTAATGAACCAGTTTTATGAAAATAAATTTTCTCTTAAATCATTATAATAATTATAAAATTTTAAAAAAATATTTATGTCTCACAAAAATACCAACACTTAATTGATCATTTTTAAAATAAATATTTATATATTCCATGAAATAAATATATAATATTTTCATTTATGAGATACCAAAAATTTATTTATATTTTTTTGGTGATTTTATTATTCAAATGGACACATTATTATTCCTAACAATCATGTTGATATTTAATAGTATATCACCTTTCATTTAAGTTTGGTGTTGTGTGAAATGTAAGTTATCGAATAAATTGAATTTATTTAAGAAGATACATACCGAAAAATATTGGGGTGTTATATTCTTCCCCACTTAAAAAAATTCAAACTAACATTTTTTCATAAATATTTTCATCTAAATATATTAGGGTGGTTTTTATTCATAATATCCTCAGGTTCCACATTTTTTCTTCCATTTTATGGTTTCTCCAAAAAACATTTACCTATATAGTCATCCAATTACTCAATACATTATCTATATTGTCAAGAATATTGATAGGATCTTTTTAGTAAGACAAATAGGGTTCCCAATGTGTTTTTTTTCATTGACGTAGTAGGAGATAGTTTGGCACCTATTCTTTCAAAGAGAGTGGTCAAAGGAAATTTGGAATCACCTGGATTATTGAATGGGAACTCATGTGGGAGGGGATTCAGTGCTGAAATTTATTAGAATCAAGTTTCTATGATTTGGATATAAGTGAGTGGAATTTAAGATAATAAATGTGACTTTTTCAGTAGTGCTCTTATCATTGTGGAAGGTGAGAAGTTGTAAGCATGAAGGTGAAAATAATTATTTCCTTTTTTTCAAGTTTGGGTGAAAGACTTAGTGTCAGAGCATGGAGTCTTTATCAATAGGGATTCTTCAATTATAGTCATAGGGATTGTTTCAAGACTCAATTATTCAATGGATAGTAGAGACATAATTAATCATGAGACATGGGTTAAATGGAATCCACCATCCACCAAACTTAAATTGAAGATTTCTCAATCTTGTATATCTAGAATCATATAAGGAGTTGGATTAGTAAGGGATAGCAGGGGGTTGGTTTACCTAGGTTTCAATTCTTTTTTTGGTGAAGGGAGATCCATTGAAGATGAAACTAGAGAAACGTTCATTGGAATCTTTTTGTATAACTCCTTTAGCATCCATATTGCGGAGGCTGAGTCTGATTCAAGATTTATCATTGGGTTACTTCAAGGAAAGGTCAATCCACCTTGGGATATTTCTTATTTTATCAGAAATTGGAGGAAGGAACTCAACCAGACCATTTTTTTGGGCCACACTTAGAGAGAATGGAATAGTTCGGTGGATGTTCTAGCTAAAAAGGGGAGTTCTGAACAGATTCTTACTTTATACATCTTTATGGTGTCCCTCACCAATGATTGCAAGATTATTCTTAAATTCAATGCCCTCAAACTTAACCATTTTCTTTCCACCATGATTTGGGTGGTGCTGTTTCTTTCTTATTTTATCTTCTCTTAATAAAAATTCAACTTTCAATATGTCATAGGTGAGTACATGTCTTGGGTTAGGCATGTAATTATTTAACAATGCTATTTAGAACACATCATGAACTTTGGAGATACTTGGTGTAATTTCTAATCAGTAATCTACAGCTCTAATTATTTATAGAATTTAAAATGGTCTAATGTACCTAAGGATCAGTTTCCCTTTCTCACTGAACCTTATGACACCCTTCCATAGAGATACTTTTATAAAGACATGATCTACCACTTGAAATTTCTAATTATTTATTCAGTTTTCAGCACAACGCTTTTTCATATTTTGTGATGCTTTAATATGAGCTTTAATGGTATTTACCTTTGTCATCATATATTCAATTAGTCTAAGGCCTATAATTTTTCTCTGACCAAATTCATCCCAAAAAGTTGGATTAAGATATTTTTTTCCATATAATGCTTAATAAGGAGACATTTGAATACTATAAAAGAAACTATTATTGTAGGGAAACACCAAAAAAGGTAAATAATGATCCCACATACATTGAAAGTAAAGTGATAATGATCTTAAAATGTATTACCATGTTTGAATTATTTTTTCAGGTTAATCTTCAGTTGGAGGATGATAAGAAGTACTAAAATGAAGCACATTATCCAAAGTCTTCTGAAGACTCTTCCATAATTTTTATGTAAAATAGGGATCTTGATCAAATAAAATTGATACAAGTGCTCCATAAAGGCTTAAAACTTCATTAATATAGAGTGTTTCTAGGTTCTTAAGGGTAAAATATTATCTTATTGCAAAACAATTTGCTGATTTTTCAAGACGATCAACAATAACCCATATTGTATCATTCTTTCTAGGGGTATTTGGTAATCTAGTGATTAATTCCACAATAATGTCATCTCATGTCCACATAGGAATAGTTAGAGGTTTCATGGATCCTATAGGATGATGTATCACAACCTTTACTTTTTAAAACACTCGTCATATTGATACATAGTCATCAATTTCAACCTTCAAATTATCCCACCAAAAATGTTCCTTTGTATCTTTATACATCTTGGTACTACCAGGGTGTATAGAAAAATTTTAGCTATAAGAATCATAAAATAGTTCCCTATTTTATCTTAGATATTTATGGAACACATAACCTCATTCCTAATTTTATAATTCCATCCTCATACATGAAATATGAAAATACTTCATCCTTAACAGCTTTAATTATCTTTTGAAAATTCTCATCATCGGATTGAGAGATTTTTATATTTTCCAATAAATATGGTTTCACAATAATTTAAAAAATATTGATGTTTCTCCTTCCTGAACAATTAAAATATCTATCTTTATTAAATCTGTGAACATAGGATCTTTCCCAATCCTCATTTATGTTAGAAGTCTATGATCTTTTCTACTTAATGCATCTGCTGCCTTATTGGATTTTCCAGAGTGGTAGTGTATTGAGAAATCCTAAACTCTGAGTAACTCAAGACATCATCTTTTCCACATGTTGAGTTCTTTATATGTAAATATGTATTTAAAAATATTATGATCCATATATATATCACATATTTCACCATAGTGATAGTGTCTCCATATATTCAGAGAAAAAATTACAACTGCTAACTCAATATCATGAGTTGGATAATTTTTTTATGAATCTTAAACTACCTTGATTCATATGAAACAAATATTTTATTTTTGGTTAGGAAACAGCACAATATTTTCTTCAATGCATCAATTTATATCCCAAACCCATAATCTCTTGATGGTAGATTTGAAATCAAAGCATTGAATAATCTTCTCTTCAATTATTCAAAAAATTATGCACATTATTTTATCCATAAAAATTTAACCCATTTATGTGTGAGCTTAGTTAACAGGTTAGAAAATTAGATAAAATTCTGAACGAAATGTTGATAGTAACCTACTAAAACAATGAAACTACATACCTCATTTATATTAGTTAGTATGGGACATTATTGGATTGAATTTATCTTTATAGGATCAATTGAAAATACATCCTTAGATACAATATGGCCAAGAAAAGAAATTTCATTAAGCTATAATTCAAACTGCTAAATTGACCATATAACTTTTTCCTTATGAGATACTCAATAATAATCCAAAAGTGATTCTCATGGTCTTCATAGATTTTAGAATACACCATAATATCATCAATGAATAAAACAACAAAATCTTCAATAAATTCTTTGAATAATATGTTTATTAGATACATTAAAATCAAGGGTGATTTAGTCAATCCAAATAGAATTAATGTAAACTCATAATTTCTATACCTCATCTGAAAATGTATCATTATAATATCTTCTTTCTTCACTCACAATTGATGATACCCATAATAGAGTTAAATCTTCAAAAATTATTTATCTATGTGAATTTGATCAAATAAATCATTAATGTGAGGTAGAGGATTCTTTTTCTTTATTGTAATAGAATTTATTTCTTTATTGTCAACAGATGGACTCATGGGTATATCTTAACAAAGAGAATATGGGATCGATATAGAGATACACTAGGGTGAATAAATATCTTATTAATCAACTACTATTTTTGTTTCTTTAGATCCACCAATTCCACAATGGTTATTCTTTATGGATTCTTTGATATTGGTCTTTCATCATAGATTAAATCAATGGTAAACTCAACTTCACGCTATGGGGGTGACCAGTTAATTCCTCAGGAAATAAATCAATTTAGTCCTATACAATTGGTACATACTCAATTTGAAGATTAATATCCTTGTCCCTGTATGTTTTTTTCTCTTCCTCCCTAATAATTTCATCCGTAGAGATACTCATGGTGAATCGAAATAAGAATAAGTTGATGAAGTTTCTTCTTAAAATATTATTAATTATGCATCTTCCTCACAAATCATAATTTCATTCTTCTTGAAATAAATTTTTACATAATATTTTGAAATCCAATCTATAAGAAGAATTGTATAAAATTCAACCATAGGTATGATGATAATGTTAGAAAATATATCACGTTGATGGAAGAGGGATTTTGTGACACATTTTTTATCAATGAGACTTTCCATAGATGTTTTGACTCACAACTCCCTAATTAAATCAAAATGGAAATGTATAATTTTCTTGGAAAATGGGTAGATATAAAATATTGTGATGATAGAGAATCAAATAAATCATTGGATAAATTTGAATATAGGATTAATGTACCATCCACAATATCATTGGGTACTTCTACTTTAGTTTTAGTGATCACATAAGCTTGTCCATCTCCCACTGGACTTTTATGTGGTACATTACTCTGATGCTTGTGACATTTATTTGAATAATTACCAATTTATTTACAATAAAATAATTGAAAATCACTGATTTGTTTCTTTCCTTTACATTTATTATATCGATAACCCTTTTCACTGCACTTATAATAAATTCACGTGCATTTCAAGATTTTTCCATGATGATTATTTCCACAATTTCCACATAACAAGAATTTCTTTATACCCCTATTCTTATTTTATACTTTAACATTTTCATTGTTATCAAAATTCCTATTATTATCTTAATTTACATTGAACATTTAGGATCTATAAAATTATTTCTTTGTTTTTATGGAACTTAATACTATTTCACCATATGATGATTTTTTTGGGAATTGAGTTCCCTTCAGAGGCTTGGCTAAAGATCTTTAAAGAAATTATTAATTTTATTTTAAGTCTCAGGTATGTAATTTTTTGTATACCTCAACAGTCTTGTGAAGGTATCCTCGTACACTTTAACACTAACTTCTTCCTTTTGTTTTAAGATAATGAATCTAATATTCCTTTAAGTTCATTGCTCGTGAGGGAAATATTTTTCAAATAATGTTTCTTTAAAATTTCTCTATTCCATATCTTCAATTTCAACCAACAAATTATTACTATGGATCAATTACCACCATTGATCAGTCTCTCTATTAAGACAATATACCACTAATACTGCATTTTCCCTTTCATCACATCCAAATTCCATAAATATGTTTTTAAGGGACTTGACCCATTGTTCATCTACCAATACATTAGTAATCCCACAATAATATAGGGGATTTTTCCTCATGAAATAATCCATAATAGTTGTAGTATATTTATTCATCATAACCAGAGTAAGCTATCCTAATATGGTCATGATATGCTCATCTCAAACACCAACTGTGTTGACTTTCTCAGTGGGTAAATTCCTACATTTTTCATAGGTATTGATTCCCTTTTTTCAATTAGGTTTCATTATAAAATAATAACACACACTACGTTACATCAAAATTATCATGAGTATTGATCCTAAAATTATTTTAATTCCCATGTTTATTTAACATCTAGATCTCAAGGAGAATACTAAACCTACTCGGATACTAACTATGAAAACTCTGACCCCAGTATCCCAGAGTCGGTGGTTATTTTATTAAAATAAAATAGATACAAGAGAACACATCACCAAGGATAGATAATTTCAGTAGTCTTGAAGAAATATATACATACATGGTTCCCTTACTACAATGGTAATTAAAGAAAAAACATAAAAAGGGAATATAAACCCCTTCCTTGACACTAATTCAAAGATTTCATCTTCATAACCTGGAGAAGAAAAATAATAATAAGGTGATCTCAAATGCTCAGAAAGGGTTTCACACAGTGTAAAAATTAATTGATAATATGTTAAGAATAATAAATAAGGAATAATCAATATGGAAAGGTAAATAGCTGAAAAAACACATTTCATTTAATCAAGAAACTAATAATGAAAATGCATCTATATATTTTTTCATAATGAAAATCTCATGGATATTAATGACTAAATACTAAAGGAAGGAAGTGATTAATTATTGGAAATCATGTATCTAACACAAGAACCACTACTGTCAATACCATTTAGAAGACTTTTTATGTTTGTGGGTAAAAACTTGTCTGATTCTTCATGGAAACAAACATGAAGGGTTTATCGCCAACTGTTTTGTATCAAGAGACCCGTAGAAACATTGAGGGTATTTTTAATGATGGGACCTAACCATCACTAGAATATAAAAAAATTATTAATACATATACTCAATTCATAAACAATATTTCTTATTAAAATATCTATATTTTATAGAGGATACATATTTATCAATATTTCCCTACTTAAAATAACATTCAAAGTAAACATCTTATATAAAAATGGTATGCGGCTTAGAAAATAATAATATCCAAGATACAATATATATGGATATTTAATGAAATATTCAGTGATTTATGATCATAAATAAAATGGGCATCACACAAAGTTAATAGGTAATGAATATGGCATATGTCCCACAGAAATTAAAGTGATACAAAAAACCCTTACCTTATGTTCAAAAGCATTCTTCACTTGTACTTAATGTATTGTATAATCAAATTAGATTCATTAATTACTTAATTAATAACATATTAAACATATATTTGATTTAATATAATTTTTTAAGTTCATTTATGGACATTTTGATGAGTTATAATGTTTAATTTTTTTACTTTGGGAGTATTCGTTAAAGTATTTTATGGTTGGTTCCCTTGTATATAATTGTGGGAGTTCTTGTAAAATTTAAGAACAACTACGTAAGTTGAATGAAATGATATTGATATACTTAAAAGGATTATAAATTTTCCCATATATAATTTTTTTTCCGATATGTGGATGGTTCATTAGATAAAACATTAATTATAAATGTATGGTTTATTTTTGGCGGTTCTTCTGACCATCGTCAACTAGTTTTATTTTATTGTTTAATATTATATATGTATATATGAGTTAAAAACATAAAAAATATGTAATTTATATATTATAATATAAATTATCCATAATAATAGTTTTATGATGATTCTTGATGGTGGTAAATAAAAATTAAAACTCTTCATTCATGAAGGTGGTGAATCGACACATCATGGAAGATGTTTTCATTTTTAAAATAAATGGAGAAGAGATAAGATTTGATGATCGATATTCCATTAGAAAAATAAAATTACCAAATATATATGATAATTGAGTTACCATTTCACTTTGGATAGGGGATTTGAGGAGAAAATATGAAAATAAAGGAAATTAAAAGAGAAAGAAGGGTGATTTTACCCTTTGAATATCATCTCTTCAAGAACCTCCTTAAGAGACTTGGATGTGGACTTTTTGTAAGGCAAAACAGTCCTGGATGTGTGGAAGAGGCTTGGTAAGGGAATTGGGTAGAATTTATACATGATTCAAGGCTTATATATTACAAGAATAAGGGTGGTGAGGAGTAGTATTTATTGGAAGAGGAGAGGGGTGTTTTTGATTATTTTACACAATTTTTTTATTTTGGCTCAAGACTATAAATAGTGTTGATTACCAAGACTAAATATAGTGAATAGAGAATTTTATCTCAAAATAATGATTTATTACCTCATCCATACTTCATCCATGACTCAATAATTCATTTATGTACTTATAATGTTAAATACTGTAAATTAGCATATTTTATTATTCACAAAAAATCAACTGTTTTAAAAAAAATCCCAAAAATTCACCCTAACCATTTTTTGATGTGTATATTACAAACATTGACTCAATTTTATGAAAATAATTTTTTATATATGAGAAATTTAATTTCTCATTAAAATCTTTATTTATTAAAAAAATATAGATTGAAATATTATAACTGATTTTATGACACTTTGAAAAAACTAATTATGGTCTCAAAAAATTATCTTATAATTATAATAAAATAAGATATTAATTTATGAATTTATTTTAGGAAAATAAATTTTCTTTTAAATATTTATATTAATTATAAAATTTTAAATAAACATTTTTATTTCACAAAAATACCAACACTTAATTTATCATTTTTAAAACATTTATTCACTTATTCAAGGATATAAATATATCATGTTTTCATTTATGATATACCTAAATTTTATTTATACTTTCATAGATGATGTTATTATTCTAATTTCCACAATAATATTCCTAGTGGTCGTCTTAATATTTAATAGTATATCACTTTTTTATAAGTTGCGCATTGCGTACAACGTAAGCTATCAAATAAATTGAATTTATTTAAGAATCTACACAATGAAAAATATTGGGTAGTTATATTCTTCCCTCCTTTGAAAATTTCATCCTCAATTTTTTTTATGAATATTTCCTTCTATACATATGAGGTTGGTTTTTCCTCATAACATTATCAGGTTCTCATGCTACTTCTTCAATTTTATGGTTTCTCTATATAATTTGTACCAGTTGATTCATCCAATTTCTCAATACTTTCTCTCTAATGTCAAGATTCTTGATAGGATCTTCATAGTAATAAAAAGTAAGTTCCAGTTCTATTTCTTAATAGGTGAGTACATGTGTTGGGTATGGCATGTAATTCTTTAACAATGATATGTGGAACACATCATGAAATTTTAAGAGACTTGGGGGCATTGATAATCAGTAAGATAAAACTCCAATTCTTTTCAGAATTTAAAATGGTCTCATATACCTAGGGATTCATTTCCCTTTCTTATCAAACCTTGTGACACCCTTCTATAGAGATACTTTCAAAAATAAATAATCTCCAAGTTGAAATTTCAAATCCTTCTATGGTTGTTAGCATAACTCTTTTTCCTACTTTGAGTAAATTTAATATGACCCTAAGTAGTCTTTACCTTTATTATTGTCTCTTCAATAAGTTTTGGGCCTATAATTTTCCTCTCACAAACTTCATCCCAATAAGTTAGAGTACAGAATCCCTTTCCATATAATATTTCATATGATGCCATTTGAATACGTGAATGGGAACTATTATGGTAGGAAAACTATACCAATGGTAAATATTGACCCTAAATACCTTGAAATTTAAGTGAGTATGATCTCAAAAAGTATTATAATGTTTGAATATTCCATTCAGATTGTATGTCAGTTTGAGGGTGATAAGTAATACTCAAATGAAGCTCAGAATCTAAAGCATTATTATGAATCATCTAGAATTTTTATATAAAATGGGGATCTTGATCAGACACAATCAACAGTGGTGTACCATAATTTCTTAAAACTTCATTAATATAGAGTATTTATAGGTGCTCAGGAGGAAAATATTCTCTTATATAAATAAAATGTTCCAATTTTTTAAGATGATAAACAATAACCCATATCATATCATTCTTTTTGGGGGTATTTGGTAATCCAATGAATAATTCCGTATTAATTTTATCCCACTTCCTCATATAAATATATAGGGGTTTCATGAATCCTTTAGGATGCTCTCTCTCAACCTACACTTATTGAAATAATGGACATCTTGGCACATATTCATCAATTTCTCTATTCATATTATCCTTTGAAAAAAATTTCCTTTATATATCTATACATCTCATTACTACCAGATCATATAGAGAAATTTTAGTTATGAGAATCCTCTAATAGTTCCCTTTTTATCTCAGTTATTGAGGGAACACATAACCTCTTTCCAAATTTCATAATTCCATCCTCATAAACAAAGCATTATAATCTTCAATCCATAACGAATTTAATTTTCTTTTTAAAATTATGATTATTTGATTGATAGATTTGTATCTCTTTTAATAAATATTATTTGAAAATCATTTAAAAAGGGAGTGATGTTTCCCATTCCTTAAAAATTACCATATCAATACTTACTAAATCCATGAACATATGATCTTTTTCAATCCTTATTTGGGTTATAAGTCTATGATATTTCCTAATTAATGAATCTTATACATTATTTTATTTTCCTAGGTGGTAGTGTATTGAGAAATAAAAATCTATGAGTAACTTGATCCATTGACTTTTGAACATGTTGATTTCTTTCCATGTAATGATGTATTTCAAACTCTTTGTATCCATATATATCTAACCTATTTCACTATAGAGATATTTTATCCATATCTTCATAATAAATATTATGGCTACCAACTCAAGATCATGAGTTGGATAATTTTTTCATGAATATTCATCCTCCTTGATGAATATGAAATAAATTTTTCATTTTGAATAAGTAAACAACCCAATACTTTCTTTGATAAATCATTGTATTACACAAACCATTCATTTACTAATGGTAGAGTCAAAATTGGAGCATTTACTAATCTTCTCTTCTATTCTTAAAAACATTATTCATGTTATTTTTTCATATGAATTTAACTCCTTTACATGTGAGATTTGTTAACGTGTTATCCAATCAGGAAATATTCTGAATGAAACGTTGATAGTAACCTTCTAAACAAATGAAACTATGTACCTCGGTTATGTTTGTTGATGTAGGTCATTCTTGGATTTCCTTTTTCTTTTCCGGATCAACTGAGATTCCATCTATAGAGACAATATTACCAAGAAAATAAATTTACTAAAGTTAGAATTCACACTTGCTAAATTTACCATACAACTCTTTCCTTCCAAGAGTCTCAAGAATGATTTGTAAGTAATTATCACGGTTTTCTTAGATTTTAGAATACAAAAAATATCATTATTGAATACTACAAAAAATTCATCAAGATATTACTTAATACTCTATCCATAGATCTATCAAAATTGAGGGTTCATTATTCAATCCAAATGGAATTTATATAAAATCGTAATGTACATACCTCATCTAAAAAGTTGTCTTCAAAATATCCACAGTCTTTACACGTAATTGATGATTCCTAGAATGAAGGTCAATCTTTAAAAAAATATTAATCTCTATGAAGATAATAAAATAAATCTTAAATGATAGGAATAAGATACTTGTTATTTATTATAATAGAATTTTTTTCTCTATATTCAACATGCAACATCATGGACCCATATTTCTACTTAACAAAGAGGATAGAGGCTCCCCATGGAGAAACACTAGGGAAAATAAATCCCTAATTACTCAAATCCTCTTGTTTTTTCTTCAAGTCCACTAATTAAATTGTTTTCATTTTATAAGGAGTCTTTGATATTAGTCTTTCATTAGGGATTAAATCAATTGTAAACTCCTTTACACTCTGGGGGATTCCAAGGTAATTACTCAGGAAATACATCAACGTATTCCTATACAATTATCACATTCTCATTTTAAAGATTACTTTCCTAGTGTCTAGATGTTTTTTTCTATTCATCCCCATGAATTTCATTCAGCAGAGCTGTTGGGGTCTAACTAAATAAGAATCATATGAAGATTTTTCTACTCTAAAGATAAAGAATTATACATCTTCCTCATAAATCATAATTTCATTCTTCTTGTAATAAATATTCACATCATATTTCTAAAACTAGCCCATACTATCACAAACCAACCCGGGTTGACCCTGGACCGGTCACCCAAGCCGATCTGTGGTAATGCCTGACAAGCATTCATGATCCTCCTGGGCTAGCGATAAGCACCAGGGCATCAACAAAATACAAAAAGGGAATAATTTCTCCCAAAGAAAATAAACTAAACAGTAGAAATAAACATAACATCACAAAATAAGCAATCGACAGTAAAAGAGAAAGGATGACCAACCACATGACTATCTGTCAATGTCTAAAATTCCACATAACCCCATGGGTTACTCTCTGATACCAAAACCAAACATCACACAAGGTGATCCAAACCAGAACTGGAACCTATAAGAGAAACTAAAAACAAGAAAATACTATAGGCATGAGTATTAAAATTCAGTAGGTAGGCCCGACTAATCTATTCCCAATGCACATTATCTAAATAAAGAAAACATTGATTTTGGTTTGAAATACAATATATAAATATAGAATTTTCAACACTTTTATTTTTAAGGAAAATGAATCACAATCATAATCCATTTCCCTGATGTTAAAATAATGCTGAAGAGAAGGGGGGAATAAAAGAATACTAAAAAAAGAATCATTCATTTTTCATAAAAGTGTCAAAGGAAAGAGTGATTGTTCATTCAAAAAAAATTCTTAAAAACCTATTTAGAAAACCACACATTTACAATTTTATAAAAAAATACCAAAACAAAGTACAAGGGATATCACTTCATATATAGAGGGAAACGATACTAACTGTACTGGTGTCAAAGGAACTTGGTAAATACTAGGAACTCAGAGTAAAACCAGAACATACTAATACATGTGACTCATCATGAAGGCACGCCCAACTAAATGACGTCATAATTCCCTAACGCCTGACTATCACCCTACCTGGCCTGGTCAATGGGCCCAATCCTATAACAATAATAATAAAACATCACTTGTTATGGGCCACTAACTAATGCGTTGTCTAAACTAGTGCAGTAATCGTTCTCAGTAAACCTCTTTTCTATGCTAGGTTCTCATGTAAGGTTATCAAGAGGGAATTCCACACATTTCAAATAATAATCCATATATATATCCAAACACACCACACAACTCGGCACTTCCCCGACCACCTTAAGGTTAGTATATTTCCATAAATAATAGTTAACCAAAGAGGTCCCATACCAAGGACTCTCCCATCTCATGATCAATCTATGAGGCAAGAGACCCAATCCAAGATGAGTTTTCCAAATAACCATTAAAAATTTCCAATCAGGCCTTTACCTATGATACACTATAACATTTGTTAAATCATTTAGAAAACCATTTTCAGAGAAAATATGAACCACATTTTACATAAACCTGGCCAAAAGGGCCTTATGTAATTTCACACATCAAACCTTTGATAAATAAATACACACCATCCATCTTCAATGACAAACCAATTTACAAACCCACATTGGAAATACAAACCCCTCTTTCAATGTCAAACTATCATTTACAAAACCAATTCATGCCTTTAGAAATCATAAACTACTTAGAAAATCCAAACAGGCACTTAACCAACCCTGGGTGTGAAAAACCTCACAAAAACACAACGCACGTTCAAAAAAATCATTTTTAAAACCATACACACTCATTTTAAACAAAAAATACCCACTTGAAAACCCGTTTAAGGAAAACCAACCACCTCTTTAAATCCGAAAAACATTTATAAGATCCAATCGGGCATTTGATAAACACTTAGTCTGCACCGCACAATCAGACCACTTGAAAAATTCCAAACGGGTCTTACATATTTTCCTCAAACGAACTATTCTCATACATAAGTGAAACAATCCAATTTAACCCAAAACACATTGGAAATCCATTTGAGAAAATTTCAATAACCATTTTTTTAATCATCACAAATATATTTTTAAGACCAAAACATGCTTCTAAAAATTATAACCACTTGCAAGAGCCAACCATGTTATCAACCAAACACGAGATGTGCGTCATTCATCAAATCCATGTCACACATTCAAATAAATCAGACAAAACACTTCATTTTACATTGAAAAAATATTATAAAATAGTACATTACTAATTTAATAACTATAGAAGTATGAAAAATAAGAAATCAATGAAATCATGGATTTAAAGGCAATATGTAAGGGGTCCTACCTCAACTGATGAAGAATCTCTAAGAATCTATACAAATCACTGACCAAACCACAATTGCATCAATAGAGAGGTGAATCTAACCTTAAGAAACCGAAAAAGGATCTGATAATCAAGGATTTGTGCATGAAATTTTAACCATAACCATGGAAGAGATAAATACAAAAAGGATGAGGAAAATTTTACCAAAGGGGGAGGTCGCGGATGCGATAAAAATGGAAAAGGGTTAGGTGGTTGGCTGATGAAGGGCGCAGCTTATAATGGAGGGAGTGTGATGAACGGGAAACACTGGAGAGGGGCTCAGCTGGACAAGGGTGTGTGTCGGAGGGGTCCGCGCGGCTGGACAGAGGTTATCGGTAGGGGCGTGCCAGCTAGGTACGAAGCGGCTGGAGCGCGCAGGGAAGGACGGCACTGGACCGGTGGGACTGGGGGCACGCGAAGGTGGAATGCTGTCAACGAGAAGGTTGGTGCATAAGGGATAGGGTGGGATATGCCAGATATAGCCGAAGAGGAGGGGTGGTGTCGGCTTGTGGAAGAAGGGAGCAGCGCACCAGAGATAGAAAGAGAGGAGGGGTCGCGCTGGCTTCTGGAAGAAGGGAGTGGTGTTCCGGGGTAAGATTCCTAGGATGGGGGGTTTGCTGGGAGGTATGTCCGACGTGGAGGCACATGCAGGCCAGAGATGGAGTAGCTAGAGGGTGCACTTTAGGTTGCCGTGACAGGAGGAGTTAGAGGTGGCCAGTGTGCTGGGAGGGAGATAAGAGCAATGAGGAGGAGAGCATAGGGTTAAGGGAGAGGAAAAGAAAGAGAAGGAAAAAATAAAAAGAAGATAATAAGAGTAAAAAACAAATAAAAATAATAAAAACTTAATCTATAATAATAATAATAATAAGGATCTTTTTTAATGATAATAATGATAATACACATGAGAATAATAAAAACAGATTTAATAAAAATGATGAAAATAATAATTTTAATAATAAAAATTCTTCAATAATAATTTAATATTTTTATTCATGACAAATTAATATTATAATTACTATAGTGAGTTATTTATTTAACTAAATTTTAATTTCCATCTCATTCAATTTATTTTTATTCGGCCGATTCAAATGTTGCAACCGCGCAGGTGCCCGAGGTAACCGCACGGCTTCCGCTAACCATGAATTGCCCGTTCACTAGGCCAAATATTAATAGTAATAATAATAAGAAGAAGAAGAATAATAATAATAACAATAATAATAATACCTTAATTATAATAATAATGATAATAATAAATCCTTATTAATAATAATACTATTAAGAATATTAATAATCGTACCAATAAAAATATAAATAATAAAAATATTTAGTTCACTTTAATAATAATAATAAAATTATTAACAACCATACAATTTTAAATCACACAATAAATCAAAAAAATTACCCATTTTAAATTTTTTGAAGACAGGATGATCGCGAAGTTGTCTAGGCGAAGCCGTGTGGGATTTACAAAATGCGCTCCGCTCGTGCGCCCAGCGACGTCAACACAAAAATGCACACATTTGGTCAAAACTCAAAAATCTTGTTCGGGATTCAACCCGAGCCTCGACAACATTTTTAAAAAACAAAAGAAATAATTAAATAAAATAATTAGATAGGTAGGGGTGTGACAATATTCCCCACCATAACGCTTTTCGCCCCTGGAAAGCCATAATAATGTCGAATCCCAAAATAGGAACCAATACTCTTTTACAGTTCAAGTAGATTATCAAAGAATGATAAACAAAGAGAGGAAGACTACTAAGAAGAACCAAAGAGATCGAGACGGACTCCACGGTAAGTGACACCCGTCCCCAAAAGTGTAACCACCTCTAGTTGATCAGTTCAAAAGGACACATAAATTTCTGGATGATAAATCCAGGTTCAACATATACACACCTTAAACATCAACAAATAGAACTCAACCATTTTCTCCACCCTCAATTCAGCCTGAAAACACAACATCCGAAACAACACTGATATGAACACAACGACCCTCTCGAAACCAACAAATGAGTTTAAACCAAAACCAATGAGTTCCTCTTAAAACCTTACTTTAACTGACACTGGAACCCTCACAACCAAACTCTTTACTAAAAAGTAGAATGTAAGATCTGGTTGTTCCACACGAGACCACCTTCCAGAAAATTATGCATGAAACGAAACTCTAATACTAACACGGGGAGGTTCGAACATACTCCCCACCATAAGGATTGGGATTACACTATGTTACTTCAGGTGCAACTCTGCGAGACCCACAGTGGGTCTCACCACATTAAGAACTAGAGAGATTAACGAAACTCAATGACATTCCATATAGAACAAAAACCCCCACCACGAGGGGGGAGAAGGGAAGGGTCAAACTAATAGAGAATCAAAACTTCTACCATCGTTGTATTAACAACATCACACCCTCAAATGAAAACAAACCATGCCACAACAAGGAAAAGGATTAAACCAATTCCTCTTTTACACAATTGGGATTCTCCTAACTACGCACCAGCTACACTCTGAGGGCTATGGTTGGAGCACCGATGATTTAAGCATCTCTTGCTTCATAGTCAGGCTTCAGAAATTCCCAAACATAATACACGAACCAGAATTTCACTAAACACGCTTCAATTTAAATAAAGGTTTCAAACAGGTTCAAAAAAACCATTCTTACAACCTAAAGAAATGAAATTCCATAGAACGATACAATATATGACTACTAAATCCATGGAACATAACAAAGATAAAACCCCAAACTGATCACAAACATTGTCCTACTCCTGCTGATGGGATGAGGTGACCTTCGATGATAAAAGTTTGTATTTAGTGTGCTTCTTGGAAACACCTTGGAAAAATCACTAAAGGTGACCTAGACATCCATAGGTGTGTCAAGGTATCGGAGAACTTAGGCACATTAGCTTCTTATGACCCTGCCTACCACATTAGTGATAGATCACAACATTGCGGTGTGAATAATGTGACTGAAGTTTTAAAGGCCTCTTGATTCTTCTATTAGAGCCACCAACTTTAGGACACTTCACATTAGGTCTATCACCATCAACTACACTGCTTTCCAATTTCGGGGGAGGATTATCCACCTCATGTCCTCCTACTAACTCAGCTTCATCTAGAAAGGCTTTCCCCACAACATCTGAGAATTCGGTTAGGTTGAGCTCTGTAACTTTCGACTATAGTTCGGGTCAGAGCCCGATCTCAAATTTTCGATTGTTTTTGGGATTATTTACAACAAACCATTTGTTATGTGGAATTTGGTCTAAGAAATGTCGATAGAGTTCTAATACCGATTCAATTCTCTACTGAACACAACACAATTCCATCCTCTTCCACAGATTCGTCAACTTAGATAAATATTGTTAGATAAGTGAAGACTTAAAGAACTCCCATGTGAGATATTCTCAAGGCTTTCTTAGAGACACAAACACCCACCATTTCCTGGTTGGACCTTCAAGAATAAAGGTTTCCAACTTCACCTTTAATGACTCAGTCAACCCAATGAAACTGAAGTTCCTCTCAAGTTTCTGCAACCACTCCTCCACCTTAAGAGGATCTTCTTGACAATAAAATAAGGGAGGGATCAACTTCTGGAATTCAAGGACATCATCTATGGGCTGACTAACTGGATGATTTTCTAAGGATGGACCACCCAAGCCTTCACCTTGGGCATCCATCGAAACTTTGTGGGGGTGAACACTGAGGGACAAGGAAACAAAGAGCTTAATAAAAAATGGTCATTACCATTCAAAATTCAACTTCTCATAATTCAAAACAAGGATTTTAGAACCATTTTCTAAAATTAAAAATAACCCAAAATGGTTTACAAGGGGAAATTAGTATCGATGGGTGACTCAGACATGTGGTTGTCGGCCATATGATAGTCACACCACCATCATGGAGAGAATTCTAGGGTAATGTCCCCAACTCCACATGGCTTTCTTGAACCTGCGAGATCACGGAGGTCACTAACCCGACTCTCATCTCATTTCCCAATACCAAAAAAACCATAAGAATCAAAGGACATCGACAGACCTAAACATCCCATGGTAACCTGAGGTTTAGAATGATCAAGGGTGCATTACGTCCTTCCCATCTCAATGCCTTGAGTCCCAACAATATTACTCATTCTACCATGAAAACCCCAAATAATGAGGGGTGCTCTGAAAAACAAGGTTATCTAGAGAGACAACCTTCTCTAATACCATTTTGTCACAAACCAACCCATGTCAACCCTTGACTGGTCACCTGAGCTGATCTGCGGTAAGGCCCGAGTGGTGATCTCGATCCTCCCGAGTCGGCGACAAGCACCAGGGAATCAACAACGTAGAAAAATGGAACAATTACGCCCAAATAAAATAAACTAAACAGTAGAAACAAAAAAACATCAAAAAATAAATAATTGATATAAAAACAGAAAGGACGACTAACCACGCGACTAACCTGTCAACATCTAAAACTCCACGCAACCCCATGGGTTACTCTCCGGTACCGAAACCAAACATCTCCTAGGGCGATCTGACCCAAAACTGGAACCTGCAAGAGACACTAAAAACAAGAAAATACTATAGGCATTGTATAATAACTCAGTAGGCAAGCCCAATTAATCTATTCCCAATGCACATTCTTTAAATAAACAAAACATTTATTTCAGGTTTGAAATACAATCTATAAATATAGAATTTTCTACACTTTTCTTTTTAAGGAAGATGAATCAAAATCATAATCCATTTCCCTCATGTTAAAATAATGCTCAAGATAAGAAGGAAATAAAAGAAGACCAAAAACGAATCATTCATATTTAATAAAATTGTCAAAGGAAAGTTTGATTGTTCGTTCAAAACATTTTTCTTGAAAACCTCTTTAGCAAACCACACATTTACAATTTTACAAGAAAAAACCAAAACTAAGTACAAGGGATATAACTTCATATAGAGAGGGAAATGATACTAACTGTACTGGTGTCAACGGAACAAGGGAAATCCTAGAAACTCTGAGGAAATCAAAAACATACTAATACATGTGACTCGTCCTGAAGGCATTCCCTACTCAATGATGTCATAACACCCGAACACCTGACTGTCGCCCTGCCTGGCCTGGTTGAGGTGCCTAATCCCATAGCAATAATAATAAAGCATCCCCCTGCTATGGGCCACTAGCCAGTACGTAGTCTAAACTAATGCAGCAATCATTCTCAATAAACCACTTTACTATGCTAGGTTCCCATGTATAGTTCTCAAGAGGTTGTGCCATACATTTCAAATAATAGGCCATGTATATATAACCGAACACACCACACAACTCGAAACCACCCCGGACACCTCAAGGTTAGTCCATTTACTTAAATAATATTTAACCAATGAGGTCCCATACTGAGGAATCTCCCATCTCATGGTCAATCAGTGTGGCAAGAGACCCATCCCAAGAGGAGTTTTCCAAATAACCATTCAAAAGGGTCAACCAGGCCTTTACCTATGAAACACTCTAACATTTATCAAATCATTTAGAAAACCATTTCTAGAGAAAATCTTAACCTCATTTTATATTAACCTAGCCAAAATGGCCTTATGTCATTTCATGCATCAAACCTTTGATAAATAACTACAAAACAATTGTCTTCAATGACAATACAATTTAGAAACCCACATTGGAAACACCAACCACCATTTGAATGTCAAACTATCATTTACAAAACAAATTCATGCCTTTAGAAATCATGAACTACTTAAAAAATCAAAACGGGCACTTAACCAACCCTTGGTGTGCAAAACCTAACAAAAACACACCACATGTTAAAAAATCAATTTTTAAAACCATACACACTCACTTTAAATGGAAAATTTCCACATGGAATCCCATTTAAGGAAAACCAATGACCTATTTAAATCCATAAAACATTTATAAGATCCAATCGGGCATTTGATAAACGCTTAGTTTTCACTGCACTATCAGACCACTTGAAAAATGAAAAACAGTCCATACAAATTTTTCATAAACCAACTATTCTCATACATGATTGAAACAAGTCAATTTTAACCCAAAATACATTGTAAATCCATTTGAGAAAATTTTAATAACCATTTTTGTAAACATCACAAATATATTTTTAAGACCAAAATTTGATTCTAAAAATTATAACCATTTGAAAGAGACAACTGTGCTATCAACCAAACACGAGACATGCTACATTCTTCAAATCCAAATTATGCATTGAAATCAATCATATAAAACACTTCATTTCATATAGAAAAAATAATATAAAAAGAGTACTTTTGTAAGAACCCGGTTCTTAGTCTTGAGGTACGAGTTTCTTCTATTCCTTTTCCTTAAGTGTTTTTGAGAAAACAAGGGAAATGTGGGAAAATCCCAAATTTATGGGTACATGACGTGTAATTTTGTACACACGTCGTGTACTTTGGCTATGTGGGATGAGAATACAAGGCATGTAGGCTTGGGTGTAAAAACAAACTACACGCTGTGTACTTTTGTACACAGACCGTGTACTTTGGATGTGTGGGAGGAGAACACAGGGTGTGTAGGCGTTTCATTGATTAAGGGTGTAAAACCTAACTAAACATCGTGTACTTAGTAATACATGTCCTGTAATCATTCGGTAGATGAACAGTGAGGCAGTGGAAAGTAGCTGCCAGAGGAACAGTTAAAAAAAATAGTACATGTTGTGTAGTTATATTTTTTCATTAAAAATAGGTAGTAGCCACCTCATTTGGTAGAGGATGCAGAGGGCTCACCAAGAGCAGTGGAAGAGGAGGTCAAGACTTGGAGGAGCTCCCAATCGCGCACCGGGACTCCGATTCTTCTGTCGTCGATCTCATTTGAACTGTGCAGGTATGGTCTTACCTCTTCTTGAATATTTCCTTCCAATTCTTTCCCTAAGGGAAGTTATTTATGTTTGAACGGGTAATCGTTTATCTCAAATATATGTCGTTCTTGGTTGTTTTGGGAGGCGCCTTTCACGTATATCGATCAGAGGAGATTGAGGTAGGTGGTCTTGTGTTTAATTCCAACTCTCGAGTTGATTTTGTGTACCGTTGTTCCATGAACCCATGTTCAGTGTGTCATATGGTGGATACTTTGACTATTGAGATACCTAAAATTGCATAGGTAATCTAATGAATAAGTATAAACTTCTTTTTGGGATCGTTACTTTGATCCAGGGCCACCCTGAGGGTGTGTTTCCCTTTTTTTAGGTGTTTGGCCAGGATACCCGTGGGTATGCCATGATTATAACATCTTTTGAGTTTTCTTGAGAGGAAACAAATATAAATTGCTTGCTTATCTGTTGGGATCAGCCCGGTTACTTGATTTTCCTATGGAACGCCTGAGGGTAGTGTTTTGTTTAGCCTTAGGGCAATGTTTATTATGCCTGAGGGTAGTATCTTCTGTGCATGAGGATGATATCTCATATGCCTGAGGGAAATATTAATTATGCCTGAGGGCAGTCACCTTAGGGTTTTGTTTTTATTTACCATAGGGTATGTATTTGCATGTCTGAAGACAATGTTTACTTTGAATATTCACTGTAGTGATTTCCTATATTGTACCTGCCAAGATAAATCACAGGCTTGATATTATTATTATCTTTTACTTGTTAGATAGAATGTTGTGGTTTCTACTATTGTACTTGTATAGGAGATTTTTGGTCGGGGCCGAGTCTCGGAAAACTCAAAATTCAATTATATTGAATAGTTAAATAATTATTAAAATGACAATGTAACTAGGAATGGTTACTTTTGGGTACTTCCTAGTTTACTGCATTTCATTATTGCACGCTGTTGTTGCACATTTTCACTGATAGTTGGGAACGGGCCTTTGGTGGTTGCCTACTGGGATTTATTTCTCACACCCTATTTGGGTCATGTCTTGGGCCCAAACAAATTATATTTCTTTAGGTGTCAACAAGGTAAAGGGTCCCTATATATGTACATGATTTTTGCAAATGAGTAGGAGAGACTGGGACTGAGCTTAGGCTAGTGATGCTGCTGCATTTCGGTTGCACTGCTTTGGTTTAGTTTTTCTGTACTTTGTACCTTGTGATGTATTCCATCAGATTACAGTGTATCCTCTTTTGGATGCTTTCATAGAATTAGATAAATGTTGCTTCATCATATATATGAATTTTGGTTATCTTTTACTTCAGTTATGTTGTCCATTTCAGGTCTATATTCCTTACTTCTTCCGCTTTTTTATGATTATATTTTTTTCCACTCTGCTACACTTTGAAAAATGAGGGCATAGTTTCCCAACTATCAATCCTAGGCCCTCACTGTGAGTCGAAAACCTCTGGCATTTGGAGAAATGCACTTGAGGTCATGTGACCTTCCGGGTTCGGGGCACCCGTTGTGTGGCACTCGGATCCGGGACATAACAAAGTGGTATCAGAGGGTTTCTTTACTTTGACTTACTGTTTGGAGCCTATATCCATGGATAGGATAGAATTGGTACTTGGTAATAAGTTGTTCCAGGGAGTAGCTAACTCATGTAAATGGGAAAAGCCAATCTACTTCTTTTAATTTTAGTTTTTCTCGTTTAGCAATTTTAAAGTTGATTTGATTTTCACCGTTGGGTGATGCACTTTTGGTGTGCTGTTTATATTTCTTTACTTGGATTCTATTTATTTGCAACTCTATGAGATGAGGGTATTCCATCTCATGCATCATTTAGGCACATGATTGAATCACATGTCATGTATAGTTTCCATACCTTGTAGGTGCATTATAAATTGCATGTTGTTGTGATAGATGTTGTTCTTGAAAATGCATGTTGTTGTGGTAGTTGCCTTAATAAAAATACATGTCGTTTTATGGGGTATTATTTGCATGAGGTTTTGTTTGAATGAATTCCAAACTTTGGTTCTTGAGGTGTTATGGCCCCTCATTGACTGGAATTTGGTGGATCATTGACTTGTTTACCTTGTTAGAACATGTATAAGATGCCAAGATTTTATTCATGGGGTGTATGGACCCTCATGGATCAGAATTTGGCACTTTGGTGTTTGTTTCAGTGTTTTTCTGGGCTCCAGAGTAGTTTCTAAGGCTTACTGTACAGAAAAACCCAGAATACACACCATATAGTTTGGACTACATGTCGTGTATTATTCTATTCGGGAAGAAACTATTTTTCTTAAGTACACACCATGTAACTTATGTACACACTATGTAGTCTCTAACCATGTCATAGGTCGTGTGGCCAGAGACCAGGGATAGGGAAGTTTTGTGGAAACACGTCGTGTACCAGTTGTACACGCTGTGTAGGGTTGACCCTGTATCCGCCCGTGTGACTAACAACCCGAATAGATAAACCTTAGGTGATACACATTGTGTTAGTTATAAACACCCCATGTAGTGTAATCCTGGAATTTGGCCGTGTAACTAACAACACGGGTCGATGTTTACCTTTCTAGTGCACGCTGTGTACCTGTGGGACACACCATGTAGTCTTGACCAGTGAGAGACCATGTGGACTTGACCGTGTGGCTGGGGAAACAAGTTGGTGTACATGCCGTGTGCGGGTGTAACACGCCGTGTACCTAGGGTTGAGACATGCCCAGGATGGCATCAGAACATGACCATGTAAGGGCTTAAGGGTACACACCGTGTAGGCCTTATACACGACGTGTAGTCTCTTTTTTTCCAGTTCTTGTGGATCCTTCCCATTTTTGTTGGCACTCTTAACCAGATAAGAGAAACCTCAATAGTAAGTTATACTAAGGCGTGTGTTTGACCTTGTAAAGTCATGCCGCTGAGACACCCATGAGTTGTTCTCCAAGAGAGTGGCGACAATTATACTTCCAAGATGGTAGGCCATGGGCTACCGATGGATCCTCCAACAATACCAGATGTGGTGCCAGCTTTTATACCGAATGCAGGCGCGAATGCACAGTTCCGTGAATGCTTCATGTGGTTCATGCAGACCTTCCAAGGAGCATCGCCTGTTTCTACATCTATGGAAAAGCTAACATGTATATTCCAGCAGCAGCATACGCCTACATTTTCAGGGGATGGTGGACCATAGGCTATGGAGTCTTGACTGGGTTCTATGCAGATGATCTTCAAGCATCTGGAGATGCCTCCAGGGAGGAGGGTCAAGATCACTACTTACAAGATGTGTGATTCCTCTAAGAGATGGTGAAATGTTACCAACCAGACTGAGCATCATCGAGACATGGCGTAGGAAGATTTTTGGGTAGTCTTCTATGACTTTTTCTTTCCAGAGATTCTAAGGGAAGATGGAGCTCGAGATTTCATGAATCCGTAGTAGGGCGCTATATCAGTGATGGACTATTATACCCACTTCACCGAGCTATAGAATTTTGCACCTGTTCTGGTGGGTGAAGAGATGTTGAGGGCTAGATGCTTTGAGGATGCACTTCGATATGACATCTGAGCACTGGTGAATGTTTTCAGGTTGCCTATTGTGCATGGTATTCTAGACTAGACATTGATTACTAAATGAAACCTGCAGGAAGCTAGTGGTGTGGATCGGGGAGGTTTGGCACCGGTCTATGGTACTATTTCTACTGGCAAGAGGAAGAGGAAGATGGATTTCTCTCATGGTGGCAGTACTATCCAGAAGAATTCTTCAGGTGGTCAGGTGATGTCCTACTAGTGTGGTAAAGAGAGTCACAAGATACCTCAGTGTCCACGTGACCTAGTAGAGTGCTGAGATTGTGGAAAGAGGGGGCATCTTCAGCATTTTTTCAGGGCGTTTCCACTAGTGACTAGTGAGAGGGTTCTGTGTAGACTCTTCATGTAGGAGTAGGGATAGTGTCTTCTTGCCATTTAGGGAATTGGAATACGTCAGGAGGTTTAGGCTGAGGTGGTGGTCGTGTCCATGGTAGCCAGACACCAAGATCTCATAGACAGTAGGGTGGGTCAGCTCAGGGTAGCCAGGCTATGTCACAGGACCATGGCACTGGGCAGATATGTGCAGTGTAACAGACCCAATAAGAGTAGGATCCCGGACCTTCCACTATCATAGGTACTATTCTAGTGGATTCTATTTTATACTCTGTACTTTTCGATACTGTTGCAACACATAGCTTTCTATATGTGCCCGTAGTGGAGAGCCTTGTACTATGTGTTTCTTCTTCTTCTGATATCATGACACTAAACACTCTTTTGGGAATTAGAATGGCATGTGAGCATTAGTGCTAGGAGTGCCCCCTTGAGGTTGGTGGGTGTCACTTTCTATGGAACCTCTATGTCATAGAGATGACAGCCTATGATGTCATTCTCAAGATGGACTGGTTGGTACCCTTTCGAGCCTTTGTAGATTTCTATCGTCGTAGGGTGAGTTTCACATCACCAGAGGGTGGAGAGTTTCTATACAAGGGATAATGGGATGTCCAGTCAAGCCGAGCTAGAATCGAGCATCATGGGGAAGGTGGAGTGACAGCCCATATTTCAAGCTTATATCTGGATGACCAGGGAACTTGTCAGAAGGATTTCCCTATAGTGGTTAATCATTTCAGGGATGTCTTCCCTGAAAACTTTTTAGGTCTACCTTCAGGGAGAGAGGTGGACTTCTCTATTGAGCTTGTTCCAGGAGAATCATCAATGTCCATTCATCCTTACAAGATGGCTACACCAAAATTTCGGTAGCTCAAGAGTCAGTTAGAGGAGTTACAAGACAAGGGTTTTATCTGACTCAGTATTTCTCCCTGGGATTCACCTTTCCTTTTCGCTAAGAAGGAATATGGTACCCTCAAACTCTAAGTGGATTATCGGAAACTGATCTAGTTGACAGTTAAGAACTGATATCCCTTACCCAGGATTGATGATTTTTTTTATCAACTTTGAGGAGAACAAGTGTTACCAAAGATTAACTTTAGATATGGATATCATCAGTTGCACATTAGACTATCGGACATACTGCTTAAAGCCTTTCGGATCAGATATGGTCTATACGAGTACTTGGTCATGCCATTCGGACTCACAAATGTGCCATCAATTTTCATGGATCTGATGAATCGTGTGTTCCACCCATATTTGGATTCTTTTGTGGTAGTCTTTGTGGATAATATCTTGGTGTAATCTCACACTGGACATGACCATGCCACCCATATTGAGATCATCCTAAGTACACTAAGAGAGAATTAGTTTTATGCTAATATCTCAAAGTTCTACTTTTGGATGGACCAAATTCACTTCATGTGTCATATTATCTCAGTGGAAGGAGTTGCAGTTGACCCAGAAAAAGTGACAGCAGTAGTTTCTTGGGAGAAGCCTAAGAACGTGTTTGAAATAAGGAGTTTCTTGGGGCTGGATGATTACTAAAGGCACTTTATACAGGACTTCTCCCACTTAGCAGTGCCATTGACTGGTTTAACTAAGAATTGTATGAAGTTCGTTTGGTCAGAAGCTTGCGAGATAGCCATTCTGGAGCTAAAGGGAAGGTTGACATCAGAAATAGTCCTGATACTTCCAGAGCATGGGAAGAGCTATACATTTTTACTGTGATTCATCAGGTATTGTGTTGGGAGTAGTGTTTATGCTGGGTGATCGAGTAGTTACGTACGGGTCTCAGAAGTTGAGGCCACATGAGAGGAATTACCTGATGCATGATCTCGAGTTGGCTACATTTGTTCATGCATTATGCTTTTGGAGACATTATCACTTGGAAGAACACTTTGTTGTGTTTACGGACCCCAAAAGTCTTAAATACATCTTTACCTAGTGGGACTTGAATTTGAGATGGTGAAGGTGGGTTGAATACCTTCAGTCCTTCGAATTTGAGCTTGCCTATACACCTGGTAAGGTTAACACAGTAGCTAATGCACTGAGTAGGAGGACTTAGATACAGGCAATGCAGGAGGCCAGTGGTGAGTGGAAGCTTATGTCTTTTTTCTCTGAGATGAATTTGGAGGTGCACGATAGTTATGGGAAAACCTATCTTTCATCCTTAGCTATGGATTATACCCTCCTAGATAGAGTGAGCATGAGACAGCTATCATATTTAGAAGGCCTTGTTCTACGGGAGTCAGTGGCAAGTGAGGACCCTCCTCCTAGTTGGATGATAGGCGATGGGGAGGTACTGGATATCCATGGATGAGTGTGGGTTCAAGGGGATATACGTGAGGAGTTTATGTTATAATTTCAAGCTTCATCTTAGGCAGTGCATCCTGGAGTTACCAAAATGTACCGTGACTTGAGAGGTCAGTATTGGTGGTCGGGTGTGAAAAGAGAGGTAGTTGGTTTTGTTTTGAGATGTTCCACCGGTCAATAGGTGAAGGTGGAGCATCAGAGTCTAGCCGAACTATTACAACAGTTACCCATTCTAGAGTGGAAATGGGATGATGTCACGATGCACTTCGTGACTAAGTTGCTGAGGTCACCTTGAGGAAATGATGTCGTATGAGTTGTTGTGGACAGAATTATGAAGGTATCTCACTTTTTTCCGATCAAGGAGACCTTCGGTGTTGACAATATCAGGAAGTTGTATATCTGAGAGGTAGTATGTATTCATGGGGTCCCTCGTTCTATCATTTCAGATAAGGACACCCGTTTTATGTCTCATTTCTGGTATAGCTTTTAGAGGGCACTGGGTACACAGGTGCTTCTGAGCACAACCTACCACCCTCAGACCGATGGCCACTCAGAGTGTACAATATAGGTGCTAGAGGAAATGATGAATGCATGCATCCTGGACTTTGGGGGATCTTGGGAGAATCAAATACCCCTGGTAAAGTTTTCCTACAATAATAGCTTTCAGGAAACTATTAAGATGCACCTTATGAGGATTTATATGGTAGTCCATGTCGATCACCCTTGTGCTGGTTGGAGGTAGGTGAGGCAGCTTTACTGGGACCACATCTCATGTAGGAGACTTCAGAGCAGGTCAACTTGATTCAGATATGGATGGCTACTGCACAATATCGTCAGAAATCTTATGCTGATCACCGCAGAAGACCCATGGATTTCATGGTCTGGGATTAGGTTTTCTTACGTATTTCACCGAGGGTGGGACATTGGCGGATCAGGAGATAGGGTAAACTTTCACTGAGGTATGTAGGGTCATTTTAGATTCTAGAGAGAGTCGGGCCAGTTGCCTATCGGTTGCAGTTACCACAGAGGTATCGGGTCATGTACGACGTCTTCCACGTATCTCAGCTGTGCTGTTATCATTGAGACCCATCTCACATTTTTCAGCCTGAGGAGGTTGAACTTTAGGTTGATTCATCCTTTGAGAAGCATCTGATTCGTATTGCTGATAGGAGCACGAAGGTTCTCTGAGGTCAGTCAGTTCCTCTCGTACGGGTTCCATGGCAGCATGGTCGAGTGCAGGATGAAACCTAGGAGATGGAGACCGACATACATGCTTCGTGGCCAGAATTTTTCTCAATTTTCTCTTCACCACCCTTTCAAGGGCAATTCAGGGATGAATTGTTTTAAGGGGGGATGTTTGTAAGAACCCGGTTCTTATTTTTGAGGTATGGGTTTCTTCTTTTCCTTTTCCTTAAGTGTTTTTGAGAAAAAAAGAGAAATGTGGGAAAATCCCAAATTTATGGGTACATGCCATGTAATTTTATACACACGCCATGTACTTTGGCTATGTGGGATGAGAATACAAGGCGTGTAGGCTTGGGTGTAAAAACAAACTACACGTTGTGTACTTTTGTACACACGTTGTGTACTTTGGATGTGTGGGAGGAGAACACATGGTGTGTAGGCTTGTCGGTGATTAAGGGTATAAAAACTAACTACACACCATGTACTTAGTAATACATGTCGTGTAATTAGTCTGCAGATAAACAATGAGGGGGTGGAAAGTAGCCGCCAGAGGAATAGTTAAAAAAATAGTAGACGTTGTGTACTAGAATGTACACACTGTGTAGTTATTTTTTTCATTAAAAATAGGTAGTAGCCTCATCATTCGGAAGATGAGGTAGAGGGCTCGCTAGGAGCAGTGGAAGAGGAGGCAGAGACTTGGGGGAGCTCTCGATCACGCACCGGGACTCTGATTCTTCTGTTGTCGATCTCGTTTGAACCACGCAGGTAAGGTCTTCCCTCTTCTTGAATCTTTCCTTTCAATTATTTCCCTAAGGGAAGATATTTAGGTTTGAACATGTAATCATTTATCTCATATCTATGTCATTCTTGGTTGTTTCGTTAGGCACCTTTCACGTATATCGATTAGAGGAGATCGAGGTAAGTGGTCTTGTGTTTAATTTCAACTGTCGAGTTGATTTTGTGTACCGTTGTGCCACGTGCCCATGTTCAGGGTATCATATGGTGGAAAATTTGACTGTTGAGATACCTATAATTTCTTAGGTAATCTAATGAATAAGTATAAACTGCTATTTGGGATCGTTGCTTTGATGCAGGGCCACCTGAGGGTGTGTTTCGTTTGTTTATCCTTTTGGCCAGGATACCCGTGGGTATGCCGTGATTATAACATGTTTTGAGTTTTATTGATAGGAAACATATATAAATTTCTTTCTTATGCTTTGGGATCGGCCCGGTTACTTTCTTTTCCTATGGAATGCCTGAGGTCAGTGTTTTGTTTAGCCTGAGGGCAATGTTTCTTATGCCTGAGGGCAGTAGCTTCTGTGCCTGAGGGTGATATATCATATGCTTGAGGGAAATATTCATTATGCCTGAGGGAAGTCACCTAAGAGTTTTGTTTCTGTTTGCCTGAGGGTAAGGATTTTCATGTCTGAGGACAATGTTTACTTTGAATATTCACTGTGGTGATTTCTTATTTTGTACCTGCCAAGCTAAAGTGCAGGCTTGGTATTATTATTATCTTTTAATTTTTAGATAGCCTATTGTGGTTTTTGTTGTGGCACTGGTATAAGAGATTTTCAATCAAGGACAAGTCTCGGAAAACATAGAATTTAATTATATTGAATTGTTAAATAATTATTAAAATGACAATGTAACTGGTATGAATGGTTACATTTGGGTACTTCCTAGTTTACTGCATTTCATTATTGCACACTACTATTGCACATTTTCACTGACAGTTGGGCAGGGGCCTTTGGTGGTTTTCTACTGGGATTTATTTCTCACACCTCGTTTGGGTCATGTCTTGGGCCCAAACAGATTATATTGATGCAGGAGTCGATAAGGGAAAGGTTCCCTACATAGGTACATGATTGTTGCATAGGAGTAAGACAGCATGGGACCGAGCTTAGGCTTGTGATGCTGCTGCATTCCTATTTCACTGCTTTGGTTTAGTTTTGTTGTACTTTGTACCTTGTACTATATTATATCAGATTGCAGTTTATCCTATTTTGGATCCTTTCTTAGAATTAGAGACATGTTGAATCATCATATATATGATTATTGGTTATCTTTTACATCAGTTCCATTGTCCATTTCGGGTCAATATTTCTTACAGCTTTCTCTTTTGTATGATTATTTTTTTCCGCTGTGCTACACTTTGAAAAATGAGGGAATAGTTTCCCCACTATTATTCCTAGTCCCTCACTACTTTTCAGAAGCATCTAGTGTTTGGATAAATGCGCTTGAGGTCATGTGACCGACCAGGTTCGGGGCACTTGTTGTGTGGCACTTGGATCCGAGACGTTACAACTTTACTAATTTAATAACTAGTGAAGTAAGAAAAAAAAAAGAAACCAATTAAATCATGAATTTCAAGGAAATGTGCAAGGGTTCTTACCATAACCGATGAAGAATCTCTATGAATATATACATAGCACCAATCAAACCACAATTGCATCAACACAAAGGTGAATCCAGCCCTACGGAACTGAAAAAGGACCTGAAAATCAAGGATTTGACCCTGAAAATTTAACCCTAACCATGGAAGAGCTAAATTCCAAAAGGAGGAGGAAGAATTTACCAAATGGGGAGGCTGCAGATGAGGTGAAAATGAACAAGGGTTAGGCGGTTCCCTGGAGAAGGGCGCAGCCTGGCTGGGAGGGCGTGCGGTGACCAGACAACACCAGCAAGGGGCTCGGTCGGACGAGGGTGCACACCAGACGGGTCCATGTGGCTAGACAGAGGTTGGTAGTAAGGGTGCTCTGGCTGGGTATGGGGAGGTTAGAGCATGCGCGGTAGGAGGGTCCTAGACCAGTGGGGATGGGGGTGCGCGACGGTGGGATGGGGTCGGCGAGCAGGCTGGTGCGCAGGGGATGGAGTGGGTCGCACCGGAGATTGCTGGAGAGGAAGGGTGGCGTCGGCTTATGGAAGAAGGGAGCAGTGCACCAGAGATAGCTAGAGAGAATGGGTCGCACAGGCTTGTGTAAGAATGTAGAATCATGCCGGAGGAAGATGGCTAGGTTGGGGGGTTCACCAGGAGGGAGGTCCAACGGGGAGGTGCGTGTAGGCCACAGACGGAGCGGCCGGCGGGTGTGCTGCAGGTTGCCGTGATAGGACGAGTCGGAGGTGGCCAGTGTGCTAGGAGGGAGAGAAGCACGATGAGGAGAAGAGAGTAGGGTTAGGGGAGTGGAAAATAAAGAGAGAAAGAAAAGGAAAAAGAAGTGAAAATAGGGAAAAATAAAATAAAACAAATAAAAATAATGAAACCTTATTCTATAATAATAATAATAATAATAATAATAAGGAATCTTTTTAATGGTAATAATTATAATACACATATGAATAATAATAAAAACTTTAATAAAAATGATAAAAAATAATAATTTTAATAATAACAATTCTTCAATAATAATTTAATATTGTTATTCAGGAAAAAATAATATTATCATTACTAGGGTGAGTTATTTATTTAACTAAATTTTAATTTTCCAACACATTCAATTTATTTTTATTCGGCCGATTCAAATTTTCCAACTGCGCAGGTGTCCGAGATAGCTGCACAGCTTCTGCTAGCCATGAGTTGCCCGCGCACGAGCCCAAATATTAATAGTAGTAGTAGTATTAGTAGTAATAATAATAAAAATAATAATAACAACAATAATAATAATACCTTAATTATAATAATAATAATAATAATGAAGCCTTATTAATAATACTACTATTAAGAATATTAATAATCATACCGATAAAAATATAAATAATAAAAATATTCTGTTCACTTTAATAATAGTAATAAAATTATTAACAACCGTAAAGTTTTTAAATCACATAATAAATCACAAAAAATACCCATATTAAATTTTTTGAAGATTGGCGTATCACGCAGTTAACTAGGTGAAGCCGTGTGAGATTTAAAAAATGCGCTCCGCTCATGCGCCCAACGACGTCAACTCAATAAATGCACACTTTTTGTCAAAACTCAAAAATATCATTTGGGATTCAACCTGAACCTCGATTACATTTTTAAAAAACCAAGGAAATAATAAAATAAAATAATTATATAGGTAGGGGTGTGAAAAATACTAAGTATTATATCAAAGTAAACCATATGTATGATGACAAGGTCAGTAAATAAATCATTTTTATGTGTCATAATGGGGATTTCCTAACACATTTTTGTTGCAATGAGACTTCTGTTACGATTTTTGAATGAAAAATACCTTATTAAATCAAATGGTAAATGTTTAATTTTCTTGGAAAACTGAGTAGATATAAAAAGAGTGTGATGATCAAGAATCAAATAAATCATTGGATAAATTTGAATATAGGATTAATATATCATCCACCACATCATTGGGTACTTCTACTTCAGTTGTGGTGAGCTCATAAGTATGACCATCTCTCCCTGCCCTCTTCTATTTTAGATTCCCCTGATGCTTATGACATAGATTTGAATAATTCCCCATTTCTTTATAGTTTAAGAATTATACATCATTAATTTGTTTTATTCATTATCTTTATCTCCCTTTTCTCTACACTTATAACAAATTCCCATGCCTTTAAATCATTTTCAAGGATGATTAATTCTTTCCCAGAAAAAATCATAAAGGGAATTAATGTATTCCCATATTCATCCATTAAGCTTGTAGAGACCCGAAGCCTGACGTACATGGACATTACATTACATTTGCGGAATACTTAGTACATAACAAAAAAACACACACACAAGGATCGTAATAGTTTAGTGTCTTTGGAAACTCGAAACGTAATCTTCTAATCGTGGTGAAAGATCTTCAATATCTCCCATAAAGATCTTCCCTTTTTTTTACCTAAAACCTTTCTTTATATCCTGGGGAAAATAAAACATAAAAGGGTGAGCTCAAATGCTCAGTAAGGGTAAACAAAAGAAAAATCAATCACATCATATTCATAAGAACATAACTTTTGAAAATCTTAACCTGCAAAAGAGAGCATAATTTCATAACATGGGATAAATCATAGTAGTGAAATGAAATCCCAATAATCATAAATTAAAACATGAAACTTTGTGGCATACACACATAATCATAGAGAATCATTTCTTTTTAGTCAAGACTCATTTCCAAGACTATCTTAGTGGACAAAGTCCCTTTCTGAACCGAGTCACCCTCGTTTCAGTCCTGTTTCACTGAACCAGTATAACCTACCATTCTAGCCATGTCTATCTCATGAGATATAAAATCTTTACCCAATGCATTGGAGGGAGATATAGGTCCCACCCATCTCATAATGATACCATTATTATGTGTGCCACAAAATCATAAACCATACATCATAGCATAACCCATGTAATAAAAATGGGAGTCTTTAAACATCGTGACATAATAAAACAATTAATATAAGATAAAAGAATTCATAAAAATATTTACATCACAACATAATCAAATCCATGTAATAGTAGGGATAGAAACAGAACCCTTTATTATCTTAGATGGAAAATAATTTTGATAAAACACTTGAACTCCATTCTTGAGGAAAATATCCTTTCTTCTTCAAAAACATTTTTCCTTTCTTAAAATGTCATACAACTTTAAACTAAAAGAAGTTGATTAAAAATAAACTTGAAAACTTGTAAAGGATTATTCTTGGAAATAATGTTTTAAAAATCCATTCATGTCGTATAAGTTAAAAAAACATTCTTTGTACTTTTGTCGGAAAAGTCAAAAAGTACCTCGTACGAAAAACGACAAAAGATTCCTTTCATATCTTTTACTAAAAACTCACCGATGGGTAAAATAGGATTTAAACAATTGTAGGAGAATGGAAATAATATTACATATTTAGGAAACATGGATGTGGATGATAAAATACACCCCAGTATATAACAAAGTATAAACAATCTTGGATAAAAATGAGATTGTGATATTTCCCTTACCTTAGGTCCGATTTGCTTCGTAAGTGTCCGAACCTCCTGTATAATGATTTAAATCATGTTATTGACTTATTCCAGAATCATATTCATTGTTATTATATCATATATGGTCCACTTATGACTTTATATTACCCGTTCTTTTGTAAATTCATGTTAAAGTAGCGTTTTGGGTAAAATCGTCTCATTTGTCGTTCGTGTTTTTAACTTGTAATTATTAATATGATTACTTGGATCATGATTAATTATATCCAGAATGTAAAACATGATTTATATATAATATATATTCAGAATATATATATATATATATATAATATCAATAAATGTAATGAAATACACCGTTCATGGAGACGGTAGTCCGTACGTACGCATGAACGCTGTTTTCGTTTCCTTATTGAATTGAATGGAATTAAGTAAATGACATACATATAAATATACATAAATCTAGTATCATTATTATGTCATATATTTCATCAGTACTTATTATATATACTTTATAATCATTCATGAATGGTTAATCATTGAGAATGAATCTCATCGCGTCGTGGAGACGGTAGTCCGTACGTACGCACGAGCGATGATATCGTTCCCATGGTCGTGGAATTGTGTTGAAGTGTATGTATACTATTTCAGTATCAATATCACTTTATAATAATCATATATAGTTACTCATTACACCATTATACCCATCCAATTAAGGTGGTGGCAGAAAATAGATTACACCACGGCGTGGAGACGGTATTCCGTACGTACGCACGCGCGGTGATTTCCTTTTTCCGTAGGATGGATAGAAGGTTAATTAGAGTTGTTTCATATTTAAAATAACATATCAGTATATAAGAAATACTGATGTTATTACTTTATCATGAAACAATTAAAGAAGAAGAAGTTGAATAAGAAAGAAATTGAAAAAGATCGGTAATGGATATTACCTCTTTTTGACGCGCCTTCACTTAACCTCCACTTAAAGAACTAAGGATGGTCTTTGAAGAAGACCAGGACCTCTAGGATGATACTAGGGAAGTGGGGAAGAGATTTTGGTAGGGTTTGGCCGAGCTTGAATTCTCAAATTGGTGTGAGGAGGAGAGGGAGGAGGTGCCCTTTTATAAGGGAGGAGAGGGGCATCTTAGGCAAATCTCAAAATATTATTTTATATTAAGGTCAAATTCGGTTTATAATGGTTCCAAATGGTCTTATTTCGAAGATAAAGTGGGGATGGGTCGAAATCCTCTCATCCAATAGGATTTAGACAAGTTTAGGTTATTATTTTAACCTTATCAATTAGATTTAACTCTAAGTTAAATAATTTAACTTTTACCGTGTCTTTTTGTTTTCTTAGACTATATGGTTAATAAACTTACTATATGAAGCCAAACGAACCCCAAGTTGTTTATTATTAATATATCTATCCTTATCTAAGTCATTTGGCCGAACCTTAGATTTTTAAAAATTAAATAACAATTAATAATATAATATTTGTTTTAAAAACTAATTTATGTCAATTTTGACACTATTTGGTACATGATTTTTATGAAATTTTTAACAGAATTATAAGTTCGAACAAAGTTACTTAAATCAACAATAACATGTCATATTAACCTAGAAAATTAGTGTAAGTCATAAAAAGTCTCAAATTACATTTATTTGGGCATTTATAACATCAATTATGTTAATATTTTCTTAAAAAGGTAATTACTACATCATCGTTGTGTCATAAATAAATTAAATTATTTAAAGTATAAAAATTACAAATAAAATACCATTATGTAGGAAATCGTTTTATCTTTCTAATGAACATTTATAGTTGAAATTATATTATGTATAACCCTATATTAAATTTTTTTTAGTAAATAAACTTTGATTTTAACTCTTTTAACTCTTCTTTGAATTAAATAATAATAAATGTCCTAATCTAATACAAGTGGGCCTAAATGATAATATTTTACACTTAAGGTTGTTTTTGGTTGAGATACAATTTTCCAATAGGATTAGGACATGTTTTAGGGTAATATTAATATCATTTTTACCCTTAATTACCCTATTTACTTTTAACTGTGGTAAATAAAAGTAAAAAGTTACTATTCACCAAAAATTATTTTCATCTCATTGAACCACATTTTACTTACTGACATCAACTGTGTCTCTCTGATTTTTGAAATTCCATTCACAGAAGCGGTAAAATTAAGATTTATGAAAAAATTAATTTTTTTAACTACAACTTAGTAGTTTCACTATTCATCAAAAATTGTAGTTTTTCAGAAAAATGCCAAAATTTCACCCTAAGCTATAATTGATATTCCGAATTCAAAAATGATTTCTATTTTACAAAATTCCCAACATATAAGTTGCATTAATTAATTTCATAATTAATTTCCACTGTCACAACAAATAGCGTGTTTTTAAGAGATAATAACTATCAAAAGATTAACACTTGTTTATGTCTGGTGTAAATGTGAAATTACATCCAATGACCAACATTGTATTGAATTGTAAAAATATATTATAAATATACTTTAAAACCACTAAAATTAATAATTTATCACTATTAATTATTTTGATTAAAAATGTTGTTTTTAATTAAAATTTAGTAATTTTCACTATTCATCAGAAAATAAAAGTTATCCGAAAAGTACCAAAATTTCACCCTAGGCTAATTTCGATATTAAGAATCCAAAAATGAATTCCATTTTGAAAAATAAAATTACAAAATTTCAAAAAGTGGTTATTACTATTCATAGTGGCTAGTTTTAATAATATTTTAATAGCATATCGTTGTTTAGTGAAACTCGGTATTGCGTACTACACACGCTATCAAGGAAGGTCGCGATTGCGTGTAATGAAAGGCAAGTCAAGGATGCGTGTTATGCAAGCTCCTTTTGGTGTAGTTTACAACACAAGACATTAATGAAATTAAAAAGAATATTTTTCATAAAATCTTGGGGTGTTACATTCTACCCCCCTTAAAATGAATTTCGCCCTCGAAATTCGTCGGGGTTATAAATGGTTTACTACTTGAAAGTTTCTTTAATAGAAACCCACATCGTAAAAAGGAATACCAAAACCAATCTTTAAAAACAAAAGTATGAAACGTAACGATTACCCAAATAAACTAATCACTGTGTTTCCACATAGGTGAAAATATAGATATGGAAGAAAAATATAACCATCATGTTCTGATGGAGAGTGGTAGAGAACATGCCTATGGAAAAGCCAACAATCACAAATCCATAAATTTGTGACGATCTAAGGTACCATCTGATTAATCAGATATAAGAGCACTAGGACAACATTTTTGGTTTTCAAGATCATTTCCCTAAAGTTGAAGAATTTGAATTAGAATAAATACTTACTTTATTTTGGTACAATATCACTATTGTTCGTGCCTTAAACAATTTCCACTTCATCTCTTAAATAAATGAAGTTGAATTTGTTATTCGTGGAGGGTTAGCAGATCATGTGATAGAATGACGGGTCATTCCATCTCTTTCAATAAAAGGTTAGAAAAAGTTATAAGTCCATCTTATGGTTAATAGTATATGGTTCCAAAAATGAACTTGTACTTCATATATCATACCGCTTAATAAAATAAAACTAGTTTCTACTAACCAGGGACTTCCTGTAGGCCAGTGGTAGGCGATAAAGGCCAGTCGCACTTCAGTTGTGGGTTCCATTCCCACAGCCGTGTACGACGCGATGGGCTGTCGCCCGTCCTGCAGGTTGTCCTTTTTCTAAAACTATATTACTATAACATCCCATCAATAATATCGAAAAAAAACTTCTATCCTTAAACAATACTAACTTATGTCCAACATAATCCATTTCAATCTTTAGGCTTATCCATAATACTGCAGTCCACTCTCATAACATAGTGAAAACGATTACCAGAGATTTAATACCATCTTTGATCCCCATATATCATAAGATATGTTTTGTTGGTCACATTCCAAACATTCAAAGGCCTTAATAATGTATTCTCTTGAATACCCATTGAACCTTAGTGAAAACATGAATGCAGTTAAAAGTTAACACTTTCCACATACCAAAATCCTCAAAATTCTATATACTCAAACCATGATATCACTTAGTCCTTATATCAATCATGAGCTCATGAATACTGTCAAAAATTTCATTTTCTCCTTATCCCTTCATTATGGGCATATTATCTACTTTCCAAAATATCTGAATCACTTTTCATGGTTACCGGTACCTTAAAATTATTGAAGACCACAATAGACCAATACATAAATATTTCAATACACCATAAAAGTACCTCAACAACATTATTCCTGAATACCAATACATAAACACTTCAGTCCATCCACTTCAATGATTGTCCTACAAGAAGTCCTTCCTTGATTTAGAAGTAACTTTTTAGGCCAGGGCATTGAGTTGGGTAATGCCCATGTTCTCCACAAATAATACATTGAACTCCATAACAGTCTGTCACTCTATGACCCTTTTTTCCACATAGATAACATCGGTCCCTCCATTTGAGGTATTCCTCAAGGTTCTTCTTCCCTTCTTTAGAAATCTCAATCTTCCTTTCTTTATGCTCCTCAACATGCGAACATGCATAATAGTTTATCTTCCTCTTCTTTGATGAATTAGGCATACCACTAAATTTCACCTTGTTAATCATATATCGCGATGACTGATTTGGCATAATCACAAGATCTTTCTCTCTAGGAATTACACAATTTTTTTGCTCATAGTCACCAATTTGTCCATTGGATTCAATGTTAACCAAATTCCTTCTGGTTCCCTCCATTAACTAAAACACAAAAAGAATCTTGTGAGAGGAAAAAATCATGATAGGGAAAACAACATAGTAAAGGGGCAGTACCCTTAATATCTAACATCTTAGGTTAAATTCTAAGATCGTTACCGTAGTTCTAGGATTGTATCTTATACGTATACTTATCCTTAGGGACATCCCTAGACATACCTTAGAAAAATCTCTAGGGATCTCACTAACGCTTTCGCATCCTAGTTTCCAAAGGTTGACTAAACCTTTACTCTGATACCAACTGTAGAGACCCGAAGCCTGACGTACATGGACATTACATTACATTTGCGGAATACTTAGTACATAACAAAAAAACACACACACAAGGATCGTAATAGTTTAGTGTCTTTGGAAACTCGGAACGTAATCTTCTAATCGTGGTGAAAGATCTTCAATATCTCCCATAAAGATCTTCCCTTTTTTTTACCTAAAAACTTTCTTTATATCCTGGGGAAAATAAAACATAATAGGGTGATCTCAAATGCTCAGTAAGGGTAAAGAAAAGAAAAATCAATCACATCATATTCATAAGAACATAACTTTTGGAAATCTTAACCTGCAAAAGAGAGCATAATTTCATAACATGGGATAAATCATAGTAGTGAAATGAAATCCCAATAATCATAACTTAAAACATGAAACTTTGTGGCATACACACATAATCATATAGAATCATTTCTTGTTAGTCAAGACTCATTTCCAAGACTATCTTAGTGGATAAAGTCCCTTTCTGAACCGAGTCACCCTCGTTTCAGTCCTGTTTCACTGAACCGGTATAACCTACCATTCTAGACATATCTATCTCATGAGATATAAAATCTTTACCCAATGCATTGGAGGGAGATATAGGTCCCACCCACCTCATAATAATACCATTCTTATGTGTGCCACAAAATCATAAACCATACATCATAGCATAACCCATGTAATAAAAATGGGAGTCTTTAAACATCGTGACATCATAAAACAATTCATATAAGATAAAAGAATTCATAAAAATATTTCCATCACAACATAATCAAATCCATGTAATAGTAGGGATAGAAACAGAACCCTTTATTATCTTAGATGGAAAATAATTTTGATAAAACACTTGAACTCCATTCTTGAGGAAAATATCCTTTCTTCTTCAAAAACATTTTTCCTTTCTTAAAATGTCATACAAATTTTAACTAAAAGAAGTTAATTAAAAATAAACTTGAAAACTTGTAAAGGATGCTTCTTGGAAATAATGTTTTAAAAATCCATTCATGTCGTATAATTTAAAAAAAACATTCTTCGTACTTTTGTCGGAAAAGTCAAAAAGTACCTCGTACGAAAAACGACAAAAGATTCCTTTCATATCTTTTACTAAAAACTCACCGAAGTGTAAAATAGGATTTAAACAATTGTAGGAGAATGGAAATAATATTAAATATTTAGGAAACATGGATGTGGATGATAAAATACACCCTAGTAAATACCAAAGTATAAACAATCTCGGATAAAAATGAGATTGTGATATTTCCCTTACCTTAGGTCCGATTTGCTTCGTAAGTGTCCGAACCTCCTGTATAATGATTTAAATCATGTTATTGACTTATTCCAGAATCATATTCATTGTTATTATATCATATATGGTCCACTTATGACTTTATATTACCCGTTATTTTGTAAATTCATGTTAAAGTAGCGTTTTGGGTAAAATCGTCTCATTTGTCGTTCGTGTTTTTAACTTGTAATTATTAATATGATTACTTGGATCATGATTACTTATATCCAGAATGTAAAACATGATTTATATATAATATATATTCAGAATATATATATATATATAATATATCGATGAATGTAATGAAATACACCGTTTATGGAGACGGTAGTCCGTACGTACGCATGAACGCTATTTTCGTTTCCTTACTGAATTGAATGGAATTAAGTAGATGACATACATATAAATATACATAAATCCAGTATCATTATTATGTCATATATTTCATCAGTACTTATTATATATACTTTATAATCATTCATGAATGGTTAATCATTGAGAATGAATCTCATCGCGTCGTGGAGACGGTAGTCCGTACGTACGCACGAGCGATGATATCGTTCCCATGGTCGTGGAATTGTGTTGAAGTGTATGTATACTATTTCAGTATCAATATCACTTTATAATAATCATATATAGTTACTCATTACACCATTATACCCATCCAATTAAGGTGGTGGCGGAAAATAGATTACACCACGGCGTGGAGACGGTATTCCGTACGTACGCACGCGCGGTGATTTCCTTTTTCCGTAGGATGGATAGAAGGTTAATTAGAGTTGTTTAATATTTATAATAAAATATCAGTATATAAGAAATACTGATGTTATTACTTTATCATGAAACAATTAAAGAAGAAGAAGTTGAAGAAGAAAGAAATTGAAAAAGATCAGTAATGGATATTACCTCTTTTTGACGCGCCTTCACTTAACCTCCACTTAAAGAACTAAGGATGGTCTTTGAAGAAGACCAGGACCTCTAGGATGATACTAGGGAAGTGGAGAAGAGATTTTGGCAGGGTTTTTCCGAGCTTGAATGCTCAAATTGGTGTGAGGAGGAGAGGGAGGAGGTGCCCTTTTATAAGGGAGGAGAGGGGCATCTTAGGAAAATCTCAAAATATTATTTTATATTAAGGTCAAATTCGGTTTATAATGGTTCCAAATGGTCTTATTTCAAAGCTAAAGTGGGGATGGGTCGAAATAATCTCATCCAATAGGATTTAGACAAGTTTAGGTTATTATTTTAACCTTATCAATTAGATTTAACTCTAAGTTAAATAATTTAACTTTTACCGTGTCTTTTTGTTTTCTTAGACTATATGGTTAATAAACTGACTATATGAAGCCAAACGAACCCCAAGTTGTTTATTATTAATATATCTATCCTTATCTAAGTCATTTTGCTGAACCTTAGATTTTTAGGAATTAAATAACAATTAATAATATAATATTTGTTTTAAAAACTAATTTATGTCAATTTTGACACTATTTGGTACATGATTTTTATGAAATTTCTAACAGAATGATAAGTTCAAACCAAGTTACTTAAATCAACAATAACATTTCATATTAACCTATAAAATTAGTGTAAGTCATAAAAAGTCTAAAATTACATTTATTTGGGCATTTATAACATCAATTATGTTAATATTTTCTTAAAGAGGTAATTACTGCATCATCGTTGTGTCATAATTAAATTAAATTATTTATAGTATAAAAATTACAAATAAAATACTATTATGTAGGAAATCGTTTTATCTTTCTAATGAATATTTATAGTTGAAATTATATTATGTATAACCCTATATTAAAAATGTTTTAGTAAATAAACTTTGATTTTAACTCTTTTAACTCTTCTTTGAATTAAATAATAATAAATGTCCTAATCTAATCCAAGTGGGCCTAAATGATAATATTTTACACTTAAGGTTGTTTTTGGTCGATATAAACTTGTCCAATAGGATTAGGACATGTGTTAGTGTAATATTAATATCATTTTTACCCTTAATTACCCTATTTACTTTTAACCGTGGTAAATAAAAGTAAAAAGTTACTATTCACCAAAAATTATTTTCATCTCATTGAACCACATTTTACTTACTGACATCAACTGTGTCTCTCGGATTTTTGAAATTCCATTCACAGAAGCGGTAAAATTAAGATTTATGAAAAAATTAATTTTTTTAACTACCACTTAGTAGTTTCACTATTCATCAAAAATTGAAGTTTTTCAGAAAAATGCCAAAATTTCACCCTAAGCTATAATTGATATTCTGAATTCAAAAATGATTTCTATTTTACAAAATTCCCAACATATAAGTTTCATTAATTAATTTTATAATTAATTTCTGCTGTCACAACAAATAGCGTGTTTTTAAGAGATAATAACTATCAAAAGATTAACACTTGTTTATGTCTGGTGTAAATGTGAAATTACATCCAATAACCAACATTGTATTGAATTGTAAAAATATATTATAAATATACTTTAAAACCACTAAAATTAATAATTTATCACTATTAATTATTTCGATTAAAAAAGTTGTTTTTAATTAAAATTTAATAATTTTCACTATTCATCAGAAAATAAAAGTTATCCGAAAAGTACCAAAATTTCACCCTAAGCTAATTTCGATATTACGAATCCAAAAATGAATTCCATTTTGAAAAATAAAATTACAAAATTTCAAAAAGTGGTTATTACTATTCATAACGGCTAGTTTTAATAATATTTTAATAGCATATCGTTGTTTAGTGAAACTCGGTATTGCGTACTACACACGCTATCAAGGAAGGTCGCGATTGCGTGTAATGAAAGGCAAGTCAAGGATGTGTGTTGTGCAAGCTCCTTTTGGTGTAGTGTACAACACAAGACATTAATGAAATTAAAAAGAATATTTTTCATAAAATCTAGGGGTGTTACAAAGCTTTACCTTTTTCATGGTTATTAGAAGACCTCTACTTCTATTTATTTCCCCTTAACATATAGGATCTATAAAATTGTTTCTATGTTTTTATAGAAATTAATACTATTTAATCATATGATAAAAATGTTTAAGAATACAGTTTCATTCAGAGACTTGGCCAAAGACTTTCAAAGAAATGATCAATCTTCTTTTCTGAATCACTTGTGTAATCAATAGAATACTTGTCTAGTCTTATGAAGGTATCCTCATAATTTATGACACTCTTTTCTTCCTTTTTCTTTAAGCTAAGGAATTTTATATTAATTTCAGTTTGTTACTCTTGAGGGAAATATTTTTCAAATAATGTTTCTTTAAAAATACTCTATTCCATGTATTCTATTTCATCTTACTCCATGTTATTTTGGATCAATGACCACCATTGATCAACATCGCCCTTGAGGCAATATACCGCAAGCACTACATTTTCCATTTCAACATATCCCAATACCATAAATATCTTTTCAAGGGACTTGATCCATTGATCAACTACCACTGGATTTGTAGTCCCAATAAAATATGGGGGTTGTTACTATATTAAATGATCCAACATACGTGTAGAACAGTTATTCATCATGACTTGAGTAATCTTTCCCAATATAGTCATGATCTGATCAGCTCCAACACCAACTATGTTGACTTTCTCATCTGGTAAATCCCTACATTGTATGTTGGTATTGATTTTTTTCTTCCATTAGGATCCATCACTAAATAATGGCACACACTAAATTATCTCATAATAATCATGACTATTAATTATCATGTTTATTTAACATCTAGTTCTAAAGGTTTCTACAAAACCTACTCTAATACCAACTGTGGCAACCCCGACCCTAGTATCCCTAAGTAGGTGTTTTTTTTATTAAAATGGAATAGATACAAGAGATCACATCACTAATTATAGATAAGTTTAATAGTATTGAAGAACTATATCCATACATGGTTCCCATATTACATTGGTAATTAAACATAGTACATAATAAAGGAAATTAAACTTAATGAAAATTAATTTTCTATTATCAAAACACTTTATGGGAAAAGTGAAAACCACAAAGTCAAGCATACAACCAACAAGAAAAAATAAAAAAATTACAAAATTGAATCATGATTAATAAGGAATAATTAACATGGCAAGGTAAATAATTTGAAAAATGCATTCCATTTAATCAATTAACTAATAATGAAAAAGTATCCATAGATTTTTTCATAGTGAAAATGTCAGAGATAGTAATAACTGAATATAGAATGAAGGAAATGATTAATTATTAGATTTCATGTATTTTTCACATGAACCACTACCATTAAGACTGTTTGGAAGATGATTTAAGTTTGTGGGTAGAAACCTGTCTGATTCTTCTTAGAAACAAACCCAAAGATTGTGTCACCAACTATTTTGTCTCATGAGACCTGTTGATGCATCGAGGGGATATATAATGTTATGACCCACCAAACACTACAATTACAAATCATTATTTATACATATATTTCATTCATAAACAATATACCTTATCAAAATATCTGTATTAAGTATAGGATACAGATTTATCAATATTTCCCCAGTTAAAATACCATTCAATGTTAACATTGTGTGTAAAAATGGTATACAACTTAGACAATAATAATATAAATTATACAATAAATGTTTATATTCAATGAAATATTCAATTATTGATTATCACAAATAACATGGGTAGTACACAAAGGTAATAAGTGATGAATATGACATATGTAGTATAGAAATTATAGTGAGATGAAAAACCCTTACCATATGTGTAAAAGCATTTCGAAATTGTATTTAATGTCTTGGATAATAAAATTAAATTCATTAATTACTTAATTAATAACCCATTAAAAATATATTTTTTTTATTATGATTTTATTAAGTTCATTTTTTGGAATTTCTATGCGTGATAATGTATAATTTCATTGTTTCGAGATTGATCATCCCATGGATTTATGGCTGGTTCCCTCATGTATAATTATGGGAGTTCTTTTCAAATATAATAAATACTAAAGAAGTGGAATTAAATGATATTAATATAATTCCAAGATTTTAAATGGTCCCATATTTCATCTTTTATATGAGGAAGATTCGTTAGCTAAAACATTAGTGACAAATGTTTGGTTTATTTTTGGCAGTTTTTCCTACCATCATGAATTAGTTTTGTTTTCTTATTTAATATTATATATATGTGTCAATTATAAAATATAAAAAATTATAATTACATAATATAATCTAATTTATCCATAATAATGGTTTTATGAAAAGACTTAAAGGCAGTAAATGAAAATGAAATCTTGTCGTTCACAAAGGTGGTGAATCGACACATAATGGACGATGTTTTCATTTTTAAAATAAAAGAAGAAGAGAAAATATTAGATGATGGATATTTCATTTGAAGAATAAAATAACATTATATAAATGATACTGTATTTTTTAGGCCACTTTGGTTACGGTAGGTTAGGATATGATAAGAAAACAAAATAAATTAAAAGAGAATGAAAGAGGATTTTACCTCTTGAATATCATGTCCTTGAGAACCTCCTTAAGACACTTGGATTTTGCCTTTTATTAAGAACAAAAATTCTTGGATGTGGGGTAGAGGCTTGGTAAGTGAATTCAGAATAATATATGTAGGATTCAAGTCTTATAATGTTTGAGGATAAGGTGTGGCAAGGGGTGGTATTTATTGGAAGATGATAGGGGTGTTTTTGATTATTTTATTCATTTGTTTAGTATTTTGACTTAAGAATATCATTAGTATTGATTCCCATGACTAATTATATTAACATGAACATGTTATTTCAAACTACTGAGTGATCACCTCATCTATATATCATCCATGACTTGATAATTCATTTCTTTACTTATATTGTTAAATATGGTAAATTACCTTATTTCACTATTCACCAAAAATTCAACTATTTTATAAAGGTCCTAAAAAGTCACCGTAAAAAATTTTTGACATGCATATATCAATAATGGAATCCATTTTGTGAAAATAATTTTTTAAATATGAGAAATTTATTTTATAATTAAAATCAGCATTTATTCGAAAAATGCTAATTTTAATATTATAACTTTTTTTACAACACTTTGAAAAATTGATTATGTTATCATAAAATTATCCTATAATTATAATACAACAAAATATTAATTTATGAATAGATATTATGAAAATAAAATTTTTATATCATTGAATTAATTATATAATTGTAAATAAATATTTATGTTTCACAAAAATACCAAAACTTAATTTATCATTTTTAAAACATTTGTTTAATTATTACATGATATAAATATATCTTATTTTCATTTATGATATACCTAAATTTTATTTAGACTTTTATATGTTAGTTTATTATTGTAATGGACACATTGTTATTCCTAACATCCATGTTAATATTAACTAGTATATCACAGTTCATTTAAGTTTTATGTTGCGTACAATATAAGTTATCGAGTAAATTGAATTTTTTTAAGAAGATACATACCAAAAAATATTGGGGTGTTATATTCTTCCTTCGTTCAAAAAATTTATCCTCAAAATTTTTCATGAATATTTCCTTTGAAATATATTACAGTGGTTCTTATTTATAATATCATCAGGTTCCCATGTTTCTTCTTCCATTTAATGGTTTCTATAAGGAACTTTAAGTAGTCGAGTCATCTGAATTATTAGTAATTTCTCTCTCGTGTCAATAATATTGATAGGCTCTTCACAGTAAGAAAAATTTGGATCCATTTCTATTTCATCATATCTTTTTATATGTGTTGGGTCTGGCATGTACTTCTTTAACAATGATATATGGAACACGTCATGAACTTTGGAGAGACTTCGTGCATTGCTAATTAGTAAGATACAACTCTATATCATTCCATAATTTCAATTGGTCTCATGTACCTACGACCCAATTTCACTTTATTACTAAACCTTATTACACCCTTCCATGGATATAATTTCAGAAACACATGATCTCCATGTGAAATTCCAAATCCTTTCTTTGATTGTGAGCATAACTCTTTTTTTTACTTTTAGCTAATTTAATATGAAACTAGATAGTATTTACCTTTATAGTTATCTCTTCAAAAAGTTTTGGACCGATAAGTTTCCTATCACCAATTGCATCCCAAAAATATGTATTACGACATCTCTTTCAATATATTTCTTCATACGGTGCCATTTGAATACTAGAATGGAAACAATAATTGTAAGAAAACTCTACCAAAGGTAAATACTAATCAAGCATACCTTGAAAGTCAAGTGATTATGATCTCAACATGTCTTACAATGTCTGTATTGTCCTTTCAAACTGTCCATAGGTTTGAGGGTGATAAATAGTACTCAAATAAAGCTTAGTATCCAAATCCTTCTAAAGACTCTTCCCAAATTTTGATATAAAATGGGGCTCTTGATCAGACACAATTGACAGTGGTGCACTATAAAGTCTTATAACTTCATTAATATAAAATCTTTCTTGGCACTCAAGAGGTAAATATTCTCTTATATAAAGAAAATGTGGCGATTTTATAAGATGATCAGCAATAACCCTTATCATATCATTCTTTACAGGGTTTATTGTCAATCAAATGATGAAGTCCATAGTAATTTCATCCCACTTCCAGGTAATAATATGAAGAGTTTTAATAACTCCTATAGGATAATGTCTCTTAGCCTAAACTTGTTGACAAACTAGACATCTTGATACATAGTCAAAAATGTCCCACTTCATATTATCCCATAAAAATGTTCCCTCATATCTCTATATATCATGGTACTAACATTTTTTATATTGAAATTTGAGCTCTGAGCATCATCTAATAGTTCCTTTTTTAGCTCAGGTATTGGTGGAACACATAACCTATTTCCAAATTTCATAATTCCATCCCCATACACAGAGTCTTCCAATCCTCCATCCTTAACATATTTAATTTTATTTTGAAAATTATCATTGTCAGATTGAGATATTTTTATGTTTTCTAATAAATATGGATTCTCAAACATTTGAAAAGGAGTTATGTTTTCCCTTCCTTAAAAATTTAAATATACATATTTACTAAATCAATGGACATAGGATCCTCTTCAATCCTCATTCTAGTTATAAGTCCATGGTCTTTCTTACTTAATGTATCTTCTACCTTATTTTATTTTCGAAGGTGGTAGTGTATTGAGGAATCATAATCTCTAAGTAACTTGAGCCATCGTTTTTTCATCATGTTGAGTTCTTTTTTTGTAAAGATGTATTTCAAGCTCTTATTATCCATATATAACTAACTTATTTCACCATAGATATAGTTTCTACATTTCTTCAGATAAAAGATTACAACTGCTAAATCAAGATCATTATTTGGATGATTTTTTCATGAATTTTCAACTGCCTTGATGCATATGAAATAAATTTATCATCTTTTGTAAGGAAAAAAACCATGTCCTTTCTTCAATGCATCACTATATATCATAAACCCATCATTTCTTAATGGTGGAGTCAAAATAAAGGAATTGATTGATCTTATCTTCAATTATTCAAAACATTCCACACATTCTCATGTCCATATGAACTTAACACCTTTATGTGTGACCTTGGTTAATCGGTTATCCAATAGGGAAAAATTCTGAATGAAATAATAATAGTAACCTGCTAAACAAATGAAACTATGTACCTCGATTGGGTTCATTGGCGTAGTCCATTCTTGGATTACCTTTATCTTCACATGATCAACTAATATTTCATCCTTATAGACAATATGTCCATGAAAAGAAATTTCTTGATGCTAGAATTCAACCTTTATAAATTTTTATATATAAATATTTCCTTCTAGGAGTCTCGAGAATTATTTGAAAGTGATTATCATGGTCTTGATAGATTTTATAATACACCATAATATCATCAATGAATACTATAAAAAATCATCAATATATTCCTTTAATACTCTATTTATTATATCCATGAAAACTGAGCATGCATTAGTCAATCCAAATTGAATTACAAGAAACTTGTAATGTCTATACCTTATCTGAAAATATATCTTTGAAATATATTTCTTATTTAATTGAAATTGATGAAACCTAGAATGAAGGGAAATTTTCAAAAAATATTGAAATTCATGAATTTGATCAAATAAATCATCAACATGAGGAAGAGGATGACTGTTCTTTATTTTAATAGCATTTATTTCTATATAGTCAATGAAAAACCTCATTGATCCAACTTTCTTCTTAACAACGAGAAAAGGGGCTCCCCATGGAGAAACACAAGGGTGAATAAATCCCTTATTACTCAACCCCTCTATCTATTTATTCAGTTACACTAATTCCATAGTATCCATTATATATGGAGTGATTTATTTTGGCCTTACATTAGGGATTAAATCAATGGTAAACTCAACTTTACACTCTAGGGGGTGGCCATGTAATTCCTCAAAAAAATACATCAGTATATTCTTGTAAAATTGGTACATAATAAATTTGAAGATTACTTTCCTTGTACCTATATATTGTTTTATCTTCCTCCTTGATAAATTAATTCATTAGAGCTATTGGGGGTGGATCTAGATAAGAACCAAGTGATAAAAATTTTTCTATAAAGATAAATAATTCTACATCTTCCTCAAAAATCATAATTTCCTTCTTATTTCAATAAATTTTCACCACATATTTTGAAAGTCGTTCCATACCAATTATTATATCAATGTAAAACAAAGGTATGATGCTAAGTTTATCAAATAAATCACCTTTATTTTTAATAATGGGGATTTCTCAACACATTTTTGTTACAATGAGACTTCCCTTAGACGTTTTTTCTGAAAACTCCTTTATTCAATCAAAAGGTAAATATATAATTTTCTTTTCAAACTGGATAGATATAAATTATTTTGATGATACAAAATCAAATAAATCATTGGCTAAATTTTATAATAAGATTAATGTACCATCCACCACTTTATCGGGTACTTCTACTTCAGTTGTTGTGATCGCATAAGCTTGGTCATCTCCCCTTAGCCTCTTTTATGGAAGATTCCCCATATGTGTGATAAATTGATTTGAATAATTACCCATTTCCTTATATTTGATTCATTAAACATAATTTATTTTTTTCCTTCCCCCTGTATTAATTAAATTTATGACCCTTTTTCTCCGCACTTATTACAAGCTACCATGCCATTCAAGCATTTCCCAGGATGATTCTTTCCAAAATTTTTGTATAATGAGAATTACTTTGTTCCCCTTTTCTTCTTTAATGATTTAACTTTTTCATGTTTATTATAATAACACTTCTTATCATTATTTCCCTTGAACATATAATATCTAGAAAATTCATTCTCTATTTTGATGTCACTTAACACTACTTCATCATACGATGAAAATGTTTGAGGAGCCATTTCCCTTTAGATACTTGGATTAAGACCTTAAAATAAAAATATAAATCATGTTTTTAGAATCATGTATGTAATCTATATCATAACCAACTGGTATTGTGAAGGTTGCCTCATAATTTACAACACTCTTTTCATCCTTTTCTTTTAATCTAAGGAATTTCATCTTCATTTTAGTTCATTCCTCATGGGGTAAATATTTTTTAAAAGAATGTTTTTTTAAAATTTATCTATTCCATGACTTCTATTTAATCTTCCTCATTAGTATTCTGGATCAATGACCACCATTTATCAACTTCAACCTTTAGTAAATATACCTCCGGCACTACCTTTTCCCTTTCGTCATATCCCAATGCTAGAAAAATCCTTTTAAGGGAATTGATTCATTTCTCATCTACCACTGGATTAGTAGTCCCACTAAAATATGAGGGATTATACTACATGAAATGATCCAACATAGGTGTAGTATGGTTATTCTTCACAACATGAGAAAAATTTCATAATATGGCCATGATCTTCTCAACTCTAACACCAACTATGTTGACTTGTTAGTGGGAAAATACCAAAATTTTCCACAAGTATTGACTCCTTTCCTTCCATTAGAATTCATCATTAAATAATGTAACACACTACATTATCTCATAACCATCATTAGTATTGAGTAAAAATTATTATAATTCTTATGTTTATTTAACATCTAATTCCCAAGGTTTCTACTAAACCTGCTCTGATACCAATTTTGAAGACCTCGACCCCGATAGTGTAAAGTCGGGGTTTTTTATTACAATAACATAGATATAAGAGATCACATCACAAAGGATCAATCAGTTTAGTAGTCATTAATAACTAGATACAAACATGGTTCCCTAATTACATTGGTAATTCAACATAGAACATAACAAAGGAAATTAAACTGCTTCCTTAACACTAATTCAAATATTTCATCTTCATAACCAGGGGAAGGAAAATAAATAAAAGGGTGAGCTCAAATGTTCAATAAGGGTTAAATACAATAGAAACATGAATAAATAATTAATGAAACATAATCAATAAGTAATTATCAATATGTAATGGTAAATTACTGAAAAATACACATTCTATTTAATTAATAAAATGAGAATGAAAATAATTCTATATATATTGTCATAGTAAAAATATCCTGGATAGTAATAACTGAATACTAAATGAGTGAAAGGATTAATTATTGGTTTTCATGTATTTGGAAAATGAACCACTTCCATTAATACCTTTCATAATATTTTTTATGTTTCTGGATAGAAACCTGTCAGATTATTCTTGGAAACAAACACAAAGAGTTTGTCGCCAAAATTTTTGTCTCATGAGACATGTCGATGCATAAAGGGGATATATAATGCTAGGACCCACCCATCACTACAAGTAAAACTAATTATTATTAAATATATTTAATTCATGAACAATATTCCTTATCAAAATAATTTCATTGTGTAGATGATATATATTTATCAACATTTCCCCAATTAAAATATCATTCCATGTAAGCACTGTATGTATAAATGAAATTCAGATTAGAAAATAATCATATCTATAATGCATGAAATATCTATATTTAATGAAATATTCAATTATTTATTATAATAAATAAAAGGGCCAGTACACAATGGAAATATGTGATGAATATGGAATATGTCCCACATAAATTTAAGTGAGATGAAAACCCCTTTCCTTATATTTGAAAGTGTTCCACACATGTACTTAATGTCCTGGTTAATCAAATTAAATTCATTAATTACCAAATTCTAACCTCTTAACCATATATTTTATTTATTAAAAACTTATTAAGTTCATTTATGTCCATTTTGATGAGTATAATGTTTTTTTTTGTTATTAGAGAGGTCGTTTCATGGTTTTGTGGAACGTTCCATTGTGTATAATTATGGGAGTTCTTATAAAATGAAAGAAAACTCAAGAAGTGGAATGAAATGAAACTAATATAACTCCAGGATTTTAAAATATTCAATATGTCATTTATTCTAATATGAGGATGATTCATTAGATAAAACTTTAATGATAAATGTTTGGTTTATTTTTTGGTGGTTTTTCTGACCCTTGTGAACTAATTTTATTTTATTATTTAATATTACATATATATATCAGTTACAAAACATAAAAACAAGTTATAATTTAAATATTATAATATTATTTATCCATAATAATGGTTTTATGACTAGCCTTGAATGTGGTAAAGGAAAAAAGGAAAACTCAATAATCATGAAGGTTGTGTATCGACACATCATAGACGGTGTTTCCATTTAAAAAAGGACAAGAGAAGAGATTTGATGATGCATATTATATTATTAAAATAATATTATAGTATATATATGATATTGGAGTTAACATTCCACTTTTTATTGGGGATGTTCAGATAGGATTAGAAAATAAAATAAATTATAAGAGAAAGGAGGATTTTCCGTCTTGAATATCATCTCCTTGGGAACCTTTTTAAGACACTTGGATTTAGTATTTTGGTAAGACCAAAAGGTCTTGGACATGGGGGAGATTCCTATGTAGGTAATTGGTAAAAATTTAGACAATATTATGTCTTAGAAGGTCTGACGATAAGGGGTGGTGAGGGGTGGTATTTATAGGTATAGGAGTGGGGTGTTTTTGATTATTTTAATCATTTTTTATTATTTTGGCTCAAGACTATCAATAGTGTGGATTCTTATGAATAAATATAGTTACTAGAGAATTTTAGTTAGAACTAATTATTTCTTACCTCATACATACATCAAACATAACTTAATAATTCATTTATTTACTTATAATGTTTAATACCGTAATTTATTATATTATACTATTCACCAAAAACTCAACTATTTTAGAAAAATCACAAAAATTCACCATAATAATTTTATGACATGTTGATTTAAAAAATGGAATCAATTTTATGAAAGTAACTTTATAATTATGATATATTTAATTTCTTATTAAAATCATATTTTATTTTAAAAATACAGATTTTTATATGATTTTACGACATCTTGAAAAAGAATTTATGTTCAGATAAAATTCTCTTATAATTATAAAAAAAAATTAATTTATGAATCTATTTTATGAAAATATATTCTATTTTAAATAATTATATTAATTATAAAATTATAAATAAACATTTACGTTTCACAAAAATACCCACACTTAATTTATCATTTTAAAAAAATATTTAACTATTAAATGGTATAAATATATGATATTTTAATTTATCAGATACCTATGTTTTATTTATAATTTCATAGGTGGGGATATTATTCTAATAGAATCATTATTATTCGTAATGATCATGTAAATATTTAATAGTGTATCATGGTTCGTTTAAGTTTTATGTTGAATACAACATAAGATATTAGATAAATTTAATTTATTTAAGAAGATACAAACCAAAAAAATCTTAGGGTGTAATATGATCTGATAGGATTACATTGACCTAAATTTGGATTCTTACATGGTTTATATGCCATTACTGATTGTTTATAGACAATAGAATGTCATGCATGGGAAAAACATCGGTCTATTATAGGTTTTTTGGAAACATGGTCGAACTTAGGAAGAAGCTTGGGAACAAGAAAAGAAAATGGTCAAAGAATAGCCCAAAATATTTTAAGGAATTGGTGGTTTTCAACATTCTGGGGACAAAAAGGCCAATGGGGGGAGGATATAACACCCCTGGTTCCAAGTAATTAACCATTAATTTATGTATTTTAAGTATATAAAGCTATTGGGTTATGTTTGGAAAGGTTTAAAGTAGTTTTGCTAATTGTTAAAAGATTTTATGGAGGTTCAGAGTTTGATAACTATTAATAGAAGCCATGAAACACCTCCAAGGAACCATGTATATGAGAACAGAGGTCACTAGGTAGGTTCATAGTTGGCACACAGATTGGCCAAACCATGCGACAACTAAGGTGAAACCATACAAAGTGTAATAGAGGTTTTGAGCATGGTTGGTGCACAGTTTTTCAAACCATGTGATCCAACTAGGCGAGAGGTGTTTTGGGGTAGTGGATGGCACATATTATGCACATGGTTTTCCTAACTGTGTGACTAAAACATGCACCATTAAAAAAAGAACTAAAATTTTGGATCTAATTCGGATTTTTCCCTTAATGATTCAGTATCCCACTAAACAGAACCTAACATGATTTCCTCTCCTCCCTAAGGATGTAGAGACCCTTACCCTTGTTTTGAGAGTGATCTATTGGAAAATATTGGTGTGTTGAATCCCAGATTCCTTGTCAAGTGTTCGTTCTTGGTTTTTTTCCTCAGATTTAATTTTATTCCCTATATTGTATTCATAGATATAATTTTTTGGGGATATATCTATGTTTTTTTATTTCAATCATGTTGATATATGATTTTTTGGGTGACAGGGAACAAGATCTAAGGCGAGTTTTTGGATTTTCAACCCTGGTTTGTTTAATAATCTGTGTCGTTATTTTTTTTCACCTAAGTTTTCAAGGTAGGTGGATTCACTCTTGAATCCTATCAGTAGAACTTGAAGGCCAGATTTTAAATTGATTTAATTTATTGTATTTAAATGTGAATTTGTTGTGAAAATCTTGAAAGAAACCCTCTTTTGTGATGATTTGTGAAATTGTGGAAAATTGGTTGTTGTGGAAAATGATTTGTTTCATAATTTAAAAATTATGATTTTAAAATATGACATTGTTTTGATTCATGGAAATTTTTTGATAGAAAGTTTTTCTATAAACTAAATGTTTTATCGAAATGGTTTGAAAGATTGGTTTGGAATGGGATTTGGAATAAATGGTTAGCATGTGTTCATTTTCATTAACATGACGCTGTGGAAGGGGTGTGTGACATTAGGTAACTTGGTATATATTTACCTTGTGATGACTTGGTTGATCGATAAGAGACCACTGATGAGTATGGAACTATCACATGGGCATTAATATTTAGAAGTGTGAATTTTTACGATGGAATGGGTTATGCCAAATGGTTTGAGAAATGGTTTTCAAGAATTGCATGGTTTATTTCCATGTAATAATTTTTTTATTAGAATTGGTTTCTTTTTTGAGATAAACTATTTTAAATTGTTTTATATAAATTCTCTAACATGTTTTATCCCATTGGAATTAGTAGGTAAGTCGTTTAGGTAAATATTACTAAGTTTTATACTCACCCCCTTCTTGGTTACTTTGGTGTGTTTGAAAATATTTTTTATTGAGACACATGTAAAGGAAAGGTATATCATTTATTTAGTTATGATTTGTGATGACTTAGAAATGGATTATAGAGTTGTATCATGAAGCATGTTGGGATCTGGGGAGTTTATGTCTTTTGTGCCTTTGAGTTTCATTGGTTTTGTCTTCCACTTTATACCCTGATATTGGAATTGGTTTCCATATTGTACTCTGGTATGATATGTTGTTAGTTTGGTTAGTTTATGTTGTATTGGACTGTTCTCATGCATCATTTAGTGGATTTTTTGTTATGGTTATCTTGGATTGGTTGTTTTAGGTTCAAAAGGTTAAATTTCCCCCCAAATGTTATGAAACCCTTGGCATTTATTTCCAGAATTTTGTCTCGTGGGGATTTCCCCTAAGGACTAGTAATGTATCTTCCTCTTCCCAATCCAATGGTTAGGGGAAGGATGTTACACTACCCATATCCTAGATTCCTTTTTTATCAAAAAACAATATAGGGAAGCTTTTGGTGCAAACCTTAAGAGGTTTTCTGGAGAAGAGGTTTAGTTGTTAATCAAGTGTCTTTATTTTATTTCTTATTTCACCTAATTTAAATCACATTAAACCATTATTATATAAAAACATAATCATATACTATCTACTGATGTCTTATTATGTTAATGTAATAAACTATATCCATCTTCTCTTCTATCAAACGAGAAATAAACCATCAATCATGAGTTTGGTGGACTACCGACTTACGAAGCGATGTAATTCATTTTCCATCACCACCTTCCAAGGATATTTATGATGGTATATTTAATGTATATATATCATATTTGTTAAATATGAATTATTCATAAAAATTAATATATCATATATTTTACATTTCCTTTCATTGAAAAATGATAACATCGTTCGTGCATACGTGCAGAATACCACCTCCACGAAGAAATGTGATTCGTTCTTCATCACAAAATAATAAGGATAGTATATATATATAAAGAATTAATATCTTATTTATAAAATTATTATAATTATTTAAATAGAAAATAATACTAACCTACTTTTCATTATGATCATTGAAAAATGGAAATGTTACTCATACGTATGTACAACATACTGTCTCCATGGTTGTAATATAGTTCATTTTTCACAACCATATTTCATTGTTGGTTTTAAAATTTTAATTTATGTATAAAATTATAATTATTTCATGATTATTATCCTAGAGATGATATAAAAATTACCACTTTTACCATTTTCAACCAACCGAAGTCATTTTGGACATATGAACTGAATATCATCAAAATGTCTGATGTGAACTTAATTGATCAAGTAAATAAATATAATAAGGATATAAATAAATTGAAAGGAATAATAAAATTTAAAATTGTTATTAAGTAGGTAAATATTTAATATAAGTTTATTATCCAAGAAGATAAAGTATGTACCTAATGAGCCGAACTCGAGGTAAGGGATATCATCTTAATTTCCTTTCATTAAGTCATATTTTGTTGTTATGCACCAAATTTATTTTATATAGTGTTTATAATGCCCCTATTATATGTCATATCATGAATCCTTCATATTTAATGGTATTTTACATTTAAATTTTAATTATTTCATCCAATGGAATTTGACTTGAATGTTACCAAGTGATAAGGGGTTTCGTAACTCAATTTATTTCCCTTGAGTTATATTACTTTTTTATTATCTTTGATATCTAAGATTATAGTGTAATGAATTTTGACTATGTTATTTTTTATTTCCAATTTTTTTATTTGGATTTAAATTTGATACACATAATAAATTCTTTTATTAATTCTCACTTCAAGGATATGATCTTTTTAATGGATTTTTGTCATAATTTCTCTTCATTGAGGATTATTTTAACATTATGCACCAAATTTATTTTGTATGCTCTATATGCTAAAACATTTACATATTATATCACGAATCCTTAATAATTCATGTTATTTTAATTTACAATTCATCTTAATTGATTCAAAGGGATTTGATTTGAAAGTTACCAAAGCGATAAAGGATTTGTGTTATAATCACATTTATTTCTAAGATTGTTTATGTTCAAGGTTCCTTTAGAAGAAATCATATACAATTTTTTTATTGAACCATGTATATTTTATTATCATATAGTAATTAATTTTTTTACATTTTTGGTTCCTATTTCTTCCATTATTTAACAAATAAACATCAAGAAATTTGTTTGTAAGTAATATCGATCTTGTATCTTATTTAGATTTGGAATATTTCCCTTACACATATATATTTTCCTTAAATCCTTTTAAAGAATATTTTTAATATTATCGAATGATTTATTAAATAATTTTTTACCCATGTTTTACTTTTTTTTACAAATTTGTGTAAAAGTAATATTTTCTTTCATTTTCCTTTCGAGGTACATTTTGATTTTTTTTAAGTGTGAAAGGAATTTTTTATTTTAACGAATATTACATGAACATAATTTAATAACATCATGAATGATTAATTATATGAATCTTCCTTTATAATTTTCCATTATTATTTTAAAATAAAAAAAATTCTCTAATATTTTGGAAAGTTTTATATTTTAAACAAGCGATTTCAAAGTGAATATGGTATTTTACTCAAAAACCTATTCTAAATAATCTATTAAAGATATTGTAATCAATGAATATAATTGTTGATGTTACATATTTCTTCTAAATTTTATATATATTTCTCTTACACATATACATATATCATTATACCTTACCTTGATGGGGTAATATGCACCTTAAGTTCATTTTTCAAATGCCTTCATCTCTTTTGATTACATCAATGGGAAAGATTATGAAACTCATTTATTTCCTTAGGTAATTCCTATACATATACCTTATGATTTATTTCATTTTTTTAGAACACATTAGAATTTATAAGTTATGATGGGTGCACCCAAATAGAACACTAATTCATTGGTTAATGTTTTTGGTCTCATGATAAATTATGCATGAGATTAGGGAGTAAAACTAATCTATTATGGTAATTTATCCATAATGTGATATTTTATAAGAATTTATCTTTGACTCATGTTTATGTCATGTTATATGTTTCTTACACATTTTCAATGTTTTTATGATCTTATAATACCATGTTTTTTATGTTATGATTCTATGTGATTACTTATAATCCTTCTCTTTTATGATATCATGTTATACCTTTGACTCACATATTATGTTCCCTAATAATTTTTATTCCCTTACTGAGCTTTTTATCTCACCCTTTGTCTTATGTATTCCCTAGTCTATCCTTTTCCATTTTAGGATCTCAAAGTAATTTCGTATATCACTATGGAGAAAAAAATAACTATGTTATTTTTTAGTTTCTTTTTATGTTTTATGTACCAAGTATTCTAATAACACTAGGCCTCATGATCTGTTGGTTGTAATTGATGGATTTTTATGTTAAAAATCATGTAATAATTTTTTTTAAAGTATTGGTAAACTATATACCAAAATAAACCTCATATATGATTAACCTAGAAATATCACAAAACTTTATCCACAACACAACACATCACGTTGTAACATACCATATATAAGTTTAATGCACTAACATTCAGGCCACAACCATAACTATCATGTCAAAAAACATCTCTCCCAGCTGGTCATGACACCCAAATATCATAGAATAATATCCATGTTGCAATAAATAACTCACTATGTAACACACCAAACTCCAACAAACCCTTTCCTCTATCAATCTCATCATGTGGTAGCTTAATGAGCCACAACACAACACATACTTTCAGCTAAAATATCTGATCTAACTATGCATACCTTCAACAAGACTCCCTCATAATACGTCACACCCACGGTGTCATATTTAGGAAGTAAATGTATTATTTATTGATTATTTATCCTTATTATTCATATTTGTATCTTTTCATTTGAAAACGATGGAATAAATGAAAATAGTGGGTTTCACATGGTGGGAACATGGTTAACACTAATCATGTGAAAAACCATGTAAAACCTCAATTGTGTAACAAAGGTGAATTTCATAGTTGGCACATGGTATGCCTATCTATGTGGCCAAACTGTGTGACTACCCTAGTGAAACCAGTTCCATGTTCATGGCTTGGAAAACCATATAGTCTTCCCATATTTTTAAAATAATAAAATTACTTAATTTCTCCTCACCTGATTTATCCCTTTTTTCCTCCCTTTATTCCCTCACATGAAAAAATGGTCCTTTACCTCAAATGAAACATTTCACCCTTCCTCCATGTTTTTTATTTTAGTAGGTTTTCACCATGTTTTTTCATGAAAACCACTAGGTAACTATCTCATCCATATTCCTTGGTTCTATCCTCTCATTTTTTTTTCTTGGTTTTCTTTCTCCCCTAAGGTCATGGATACCTAGGGTTAATGTTGGACCTAAATAATGTTATTTTTTTATGTATTGATATTAAAACATTAGGATCCCTCTTCACTTATTTAGTTTATTCTCATAGTTTTCAAGTAGTTTATCTTAATAAAGGTAGTTGGTTTCATAAGTTGGATTTGTTTGAAAAATTTTAATTCATAGAATATTTATAAAGAATGATTTAAGTTTTCTTAAAGCATTTTTTATTATCTTTTAAATATTATATATGTTTCATAAATGTTTGAAAATTATTTTCCTTTTGTTTTGGTGTTTAAAGTTTCTATAAAGGCTTGTTGATTCTCTATTTTGGGGACTAATTGTGTTGTATTTGATATAATTCCTCATTTAAAAAATTTAATTGATGAAATTGTAACTCCTTGAAGGGGGAAAACACATGGGATCCTAGTTACATAGGTGTGAGGACTAGGGAAATCATAGATATGCATGGTATTCCCTACCTATCATTGGATCCATGTATCAAAACTAAATAAACATTATTTTTTATGTTTAGAGAGTCACTTGTTGGGGTGGCCACTTCCCACCATGTCTTTAAATTACTCACCCTAGTGGAATTTTCATAAATTTTTGTGACTTATTTATCACCAAGATAATGTTTGGATCCTAAGATTCCATTAACCTTAGATGCCTTAGGGATTCCCTATGGTTCTTGTTTAAATTGGTAAAATCACATGCCATTCAATTTCATCTTTATAAATTTTGTTAATATTGTTATTGATTTATACATCTAAAATTTTAATATAATATTTTTACATCATTTATTTTCAAACTAGAATTATCAATTTTATCTAACAAAGGTTTCTTATGAAACACTTGGTGAGATCCTTTAGGGATAGTTGTTCACATACTCTACATACAACCAATGGGTGTATGTAGACTTTGTATTAGAAGATGTTGATAGAGGCAAAGGTCCTCTAGGTGGTGGTTGTTATTTTTTTAGAGGTACATCATTGATAGTGGTTCATGGAGATACTAACACCAAGTGTCACACAGATATGGGTAACAAGTTTTGTTTCATTTTTTTGTTTCAGTTTTTGTTTCATATTCTTATATCACAAATTTAGCTCCACATCCCATTCTATTTTGTATATATGTAGAATTGATCTCCTTTTAATTATTTTAGGAATATAGAATATTTTTATCATCTATGTTTCACAGTTTCTTTTAGATTTTATTTATATTCCTACTTATCATTTATTTAAGGTTTAAATTTCATTAAACGGGGAGCATGAATTTCCATTTTATGGAATGGTCTTGTTGGGTCCTCCATTCAGACTCGTTTAATGATTTTATTGGGTGAAAGCAATATCAAGATATGTTATTTATTACCATATTCTAATTACCATCTTATGGGGATCAAGAACACCTTTTAGATGTTTTCATATACTAGCTCGAGTATTGGGTGTAAGGGGTAGTTGAGGTTGGTTTAGGAAAAAATGTTATTAGAGTGATCAGTTTTTGGCTTATATTATTTGGGGTGTAAGGTAGACTAAATATATGATTGATAGGTATCATAGAAAAGGTATAAAAGAGTGTATGGCTAATACTTTTCATATCCAACCTTGAATTATAAGTGGATGTTAGGAAATGTTGTTGTTAACCTAAGTTTAAGTTATCCTTCCATTATGGGTGCACTTATAGATTTGAAAAAAAGTTATAATGGGACCCAGTAAGGTATGTGGGTAGGGTGTCCATGTTACAGACCATGCACCTAAGCCAAGAATCTGGAAATAATATGATATTATGGTGTTTTCCACTCCAAATTATTTTAATGTTTCCTATTAATATTATATATTTCTTTTGGTGAGTTTAATAAATACCTAAATGTTTCTGAGGTTATTTATCTTAAATTATAAAAAAATGGTACGGAGTAAGATAACTTATTTGAAGGGGTTTTTCTATATCCAAAAACAAAATTTTTATTAGATTTTTAAATTTAGCAGAAATACAACAGAAGAAATACAAAAGGAAAAGGGGAAGAACCACAGGATCTTGGGGGCATGAAGTAGTGTAGTCCCTAATCATCCACACATACAATATTAACTCCCTATGGTGGAAATGATCCTAGATCTCAATATAAGAGAGATGCATGCCACTCCTCACCTTGGATTCCAAAAAGTCATCCATAGTATTCCCTTCATTCCATATATGACTCACCTCTATATCATTGTGAATCAGCTATTTTCACCTTTGGATAGTATATTTAATAGACCATAGGGAAGTCCCTAGGATACAAAGAGCATTGTGAACCGTTAAATAATTAGTTTCAACAACCGTGAGCAGGATATTCTTCTGAGAACATAGCATAAGACCAATGAGAACTGTTAGTGCCTTTGTATTTAGGGAATCCCCTCTACCAAGGATGGTATTGAAGGCATGGACCATAGATCCCCATGGTTCCCTAATCACCCCTCCTCCCCACATCATTCATAAACAACATGAATTATCAGCGTTCATTTTGAGTCCCCTATGGTGGGGAAACCATTGGTCCCAATTACCCTTCTTAGTATTGGGATCAACAAAAGCGCTAGAGCCTACCATGAGGAGCTGAATTGAAAGAGCAGCTTCATAATATTTTCACAACCAAACTAAATAAAGAAGGACAATAATTGATTTAAGAAGGATACAGGTCCTTGTTCCTGTGGATTCCTTGTGCTAGTTTTCGTTTCTTTCTTTCTATATGGACCAACATCCTGCAACTAAAAGAATTTTCTATACCTCTTTCTCAAGTTCGTTTCAACCCACCCTCGAGAACCACCAATAAAAAAATGTGGAGCTCATTTCCTCATGTGGATTCCATCCAAAGAAGCTACCAAACTCAAGAAAAATAACCCTCTCCCAGTCACTTTTAAATAATAGGTGATTGTCACTTTCAGTTCGCGGCTCCCTATAGCAATAAAATTTTGAATCAAGTTAAACCCCATACATTTAATATTATCATAAGTGGGAAGTGCATTATAACAAACCCTCAAGACCAAAAAATCTTTTTCAATTGGGTATCTTTCCCCTATAGTGTTTCAACCCATTCATATCCACCCTAATCCTCTATTTGTAGCCTCCAAAATTTCCTAGCTGAAAACCCCCCGAATTGGATTCCTTGAAAACACATATGTCTCAGTCAGAGCTCAACACAATGCTATCAAAAAAACTTCATTGATCCATGTCCAGGATATCATTCAAGATGTTCGGTTACTCACTAGCTTGGTTGAAGTCGATGTCCAACACAGGGAATCTAGGGAAGGTTTTCCCCTCTGAAGGTCCAGGTTGATCCCATATATGTCCTATATGAACTTTCCGCACAGCATCCTCCCCTATATTCACTCCCAAACCAGTTTAGCGTGGAGCCCACATTGTACCAGACATACTTCTAACATTAACCCCACCTTCAGACAGTTTTTTATCCAACCTCCCCCAAGAAGCCCAATTATTCCTTCCATCCAAGTGCGTATACCACGGAAAAGTGGCCATGATCCTCTCAATTATACTAATAATACCTTTTGAGACTTTGACCAAGGAGAGGATGTGCATAGGGATTGAGGACAGTACACTATTAATCAAGTTTATTCCTCCACCAAAAGACAAGAATTGGTTTTTCTAATTGATAATTCTACCTATTATTTTCCTGATCACCTTGTCAAAATTATGTATATGAATATTTTTTGTTGATATTGGGCCCCCATGATAGTCCATTGGAAACGTTGATCATTACATTCCCAAGTTACTTTCCCACGAACCGATTCTCCTTTTCAGGCATCTGCTCGAAATGAAGACACTACTTTTCTCCATGTTGACCGCCTTCCCACTCCACTTACAATATTTATCAAGTATTTAATTGACTCCCCTAATGGATATGTTACTTCCATTCACAAACACCAAGGTTTCATCAGCAGAAATAAGGTGGTATAAGACAGTAAATTGGTACCTGGACCGATAATTTATTATATGGCCTTCCACAATGCCTTAGTTGAGGTCCTGACTGAGTAAGTCCTAGTCCAGGAGAAAGAGAGTTGAGGGGATTAGGTTACCTTTCCTGAGACCCTAAATGGATTTGAAGATGCCATATTTTTTTTCCCAAAAATGATATAGAAATCCAAGTAGAGAAAAATAACTAAAACAATAAGTCTGACACCCAAGTAGATAAACCCATCTTTGAAAAGAACCTTAAGAATAAAGTTCCACTCCACTCGGTCATAAGATTTTTTCATGTCTAGATTAATATATATATTAGAATCGAAGGATTTTTGGTTTAGATCATTGATAGCCTCTTGAGCCAACTCAATGGTATAACAACCCTACTATTTATTACACACATAAACATAATTTATTACATAAAAACATTCACTTGATACAACATAGATTATTGAGAGGTTTAGTGTATTTGGGGATTAAGAACAATACATAACAACTTAGAACATAAAAAACAACATCTTTATTGAAAACTTCCTTTACATGATCACTATATTCTGTCATACTTAGCATTTCATGGGATAACCTAAGGACATGCATAAGAAAAGGGTGAGCTATAAAGCCTATTAAGGAAGTAAACAAGGAATAAAATGAATAATATAATACATTTTAGGCAATAGACATGTCAATAAAGTATAATAGAAACATGAACATAAATCCATGATATAGCATGATTATCAAAACATGGAAATGTGGCATCAACATTCAACATGATATTATCATGATCCCATGATCATTGCATATAGAGCATGATTAAAATTTCATTTAACTTGAATTATCATTAGAAAATCCTCATTTCACTTGACGTATCATGGTACTAATCTTTACTCAATGCATTGGAGTTCTATCAGGGCACACCCTTCTTAATCATTTCATTTCTTGCATAAGTGTGCCACATAGATCATATAACATGGATTCATTAAATGTCATAATTTATTAAAAAATAAAATAATATAGATTTATTACATGAAACTATATAATCAATAATTAAATGTGTATAAATTTGAATACTCTTGATAGATAAATTGGCATGGTATTCACTACACAATGACTTTGGCTTGGAAAATCGTAGTGCAATGTCGGCAGCATAACAGTGTGACATAGGAACTCATGAAAATGGTTGATGAGAGAGAAAGGGGTGTATAATCATATGTACATGAAATTTACAGTAACTGGGTCATATAGATACATTTCTCAACATATTTAATGGAATTTAGGTACATAATACAAAAGAATTTCTTGAATGTAAATGAGAAGAGAAAAATTCCTTGTAGAATTTTAGCATGGTAATGGGTGTACATGGGAGGAATTAAAGAGAGATAAAGTGTTCTATCATCATTAAAACATAAGGAGGGAATTATGGGGTGGTTATAAATCATACGCTAACATTTTTAATTGAAATAAATGGTATAACAATATAAATAAATTTGGAAAAAATTGAGAAAGGAAATAATCCCTTACTTGGAAGAGTGATCCCAAAGGCTTGGGAGAGGCTTGAGAGAGGCTTCATGGGATCTTGGGTGATTGGGATGATTATATAAAGATGAGGGAATAGGTTGGTTGAGCTCCAAAGGCTTTGAGTGAAGAAAAAGTGGGATCTTTGGTGGGTTTATTTAAGAAAAGAGAGGGAATTCTTTATTGTTTATGTTTTGGACACCACACATTAAAATAATAAAAACCACAAACCAAACCATGTTTTTTTCCAAAGGGGAGTGGAAAAAATTATTTTATAAGTAAAATTTAAAAACTTCTTAAAATGTTATGCTTTATTATGTGGAGGTGAGTCACGCTCTCAAGGAAATTATTTTAAAAAGTTAAAATGTTTTATAAGTCTTGGAGGGTCTACTAAGGCTTTGTAAAATAAATAAAACAAACCTAAAATCACATTATTTTAATTTTGAAACATATATTGGCTGAAAATCCCATTAATATTATTTTATTATATCACTATTTTGTCATTATGATGTCATAAAACACATTATATAATTAAATGGTATTTAATTTTTACCCAAAAATTCGACTGTCTCAGAAAATTATGAAAAATTAACCATAGGATATTTTCAACATCCTGATTAAAAAAATAATATTCATTTTATCTAAATAATTTTCTAAATATGTGAATTTTTACTTTTAAAATAAAAACTGATATTTATCAAAAATTAATGGGTTTTGATAAAAATGACATTCAAACCTTAATAAAAATTCCAATTGTATTTATAAAAATTATATGATCATTTATAAAAAGAAACTTAGTAATAATATTTTAATAAAATATTACTTAATTCAAAAATCCATTAATTCATCAAAATATATTTCTTAATTGAATATTAATTAAAAATACTATTTTTTCTTTAAAAACTATTTACAAAGTAACAATAATAAAACGGATGCATATTATTTATTCTATACAACGATAATGCACATAATCATAGTGCTAGGGTATTTTTACCTAACCCCTTATGAAACCCACATATGACCTAAGGGTAAGGTATGCGATGGTGACAGACTTTTGGGGTGGCTCAGATAACATCTCTCAGGTGGTAATCTCTATAAACTTCCACTTCTCACAAAGGCGGTTCTATTTAAGCTTAACGTATTGAATCTCGGCTTGACCTTGGTCAAGAGTAAAGCCCAATGATGCCATCTCCTTTCTGAGGTCCTAAAAATAGGCTTTGTACAGGTCAAGTCTACTAGATGAGTTCATCGCTTCCTTTATCTGAGTAAATTGGATTTGTTAAAGCCCTATATTTATACTAAGCATGTGATCACTGTTCAAAGACTATATTAGAAACGATCAAAATTCTTAATGATATTTTAAAATCCAAAAACCTAAAATCAAGGAAGTCCATATATTTTACATAACCATTTTTCATAATAAGACCTTTAATTAGATCAAGAGTAATTTTCATTAATAAAATTTTGGGTCATTACAATCCTCCCCCCTTAAGAAATTTCACCCTCTAAATTTGTGTTCCCAACACTAAAATAGATGCGGGTAACTCTATTTCATTACTTCCTCCCATTCCCATGTTTCTTCTTTAAACTTGTGGTTTCACCACAACACCTTGATGAGGGGCATTGTCTTATTTCGTAGTACTTTTTCCCTATGATCTAAGATCTTCTTCAATTTCTATTTAAAGGAGAGGTCATTATCTAATGGTAACACCTCTGGATTGAGGACATGTGATGGGTTAGGTATGTACTTTCTCAAGAGTGATACATGAAATACATAATTTACTTGAGATAGGTTTGGTGGGCGTGCTTGTCGATATGCAACTGATCCAATGAAATCAAGGATATCAAAAGGACTGATGTAGATTGTAATAAGATTTCCCTTCTTCCCAAATATCATAAATATCTTTAACGGTGATATGTGGAGGAATACCATGTACACAACATCAAACTATAGGTATCATCTATGATTATCAGCATAGCTCTTTTTTTGACTCTGCGCAGTTTTAATGTGATGTTGGATGCTCTTAACCTTCTCTATCATTTCTTCGACCATTTATGGACCTAGGAGTTTCTGCTCCCCAACTTCATCCCAACATGCCAGTATTCTGCACCTCTTCCCATACATGGATTAATAAGTAGCCATTTGGATGCTTGATTGGAAACTATTATTGTAAAATTACTCAACTAGAGGAAGATTTTGATCCCATCCTCCTTTGAAGTCTATTTAGAACGCTCTCAACATGTCCTCAAGTGTTTGGATAGTCTACTCAGATTGGAAATCAGTTTGAGGATGATAAGTCGTATTGATGTTTAGCTCAGTATCCAGAGCATGTTGAAGACTCTTCCAAAACATAGAGGTGAATCTTGGATCTCAATCCGATATAATTGGTAGTGGTACTCCATACATCTTTAACACATCTATCATGTATATCCATTCCTGTTGATCCAATGAGAAATCCTTTTGAATTGCAATGAAGTGTGCAGTCTTTGTAAGACGATCCACAAAAACCCAGATAGTATTGTTTCCTTTGGATGTATTTGGATGTCTGGTGACAAATTCCATGGTGATGTTGTCCCATTTCTATTCTTGTGTGGGTAATGGTTGCATCATCCCCGTAGACTTATTCTTCTCACCCTTAAATTGATAATATACTAGGCACTTTGATGTATACTCAGTGATATCCTTATTCATGTTATCCCACCAATAATTTTATTAGAGATCTCAATAAATCTCTATGTTTCCTGAGTGAATGGAGAAATTTGAACTATGTGCATCATCTAAAAGTTCCTTCTTTAAATCCAGATTCGATGGAACACATAGTCTTAACCCAAATCTCATAATTCCTTCTTCATTGACATTGAACACCAAGAATTTCCATTTTCTGATAATTTCCACTTTCTTCTAAATTCCCACATCATCCTTTTTAGCATCCTTTAACATTTCCAAAAGATATAGTTGAGAAATCATTTGTGAAAGTATTGATGATGTTCCCTTCTTTATGATTTTCATGTCCAACTTCATCAAATCTAAGAATATTGGATCCTTTTCAATTAGCATCAATAATAGAATTTCTAGGTCCTTTATACTTAGAGAATCATCCACCTTGTTCCTTTTCCCAGGGTGGTAATGATTGAGCATTAATAGACTTTGATCAGCTCTAACCATCTTTGATGGCATATGTTCAACTCTTTATGTTTGAATATATACTTGAGGTTTTTGTGGTCCGTATATATTTCACACTTCTCCCCAAATAGGTAATGTCACCAAATCTTCAAAGCGAAGATTAATACAGCCAACTCCAGATCAGGTTTTGGATAGTTTTTATCATGAACTTTCAGTTTCCTTGAAGCATAGAACATGACATTTTCATTTAGCATCAACACACATCCCAGGCCCTTCTTTAAATCATGACTAAATACCACAAAAAGTTCTCCACTTGTGGGTAATGTGATCACAGGCATAGTGATAAGCCTCATTTTTAACTCCTCAAAGCTCTATTCGCATTTATCACTCCAATAAAAAGTGAATACCTTCCGAGTTATCTTGGTAAGAGGGTTTTATGATCATGATAAATTTCTCACAAATCAGTGATAATATCCAGCTGAACCCAAGAATCTACTGATATCTGTTAATGATGTTTCCCTCATCCATCCCTGTATTAAAGTTATCTTAGAGGTATCCATAGATATCCCATTGCTTGTGATGATATATACCAAGAATGATACCTTCTTCAACCAGAACTCACACTTTCTATACTTTTCACATATCTTCTCCTTTCGCAAGGTCTCTAGTATAGTTCTCTAATGCTCCTCATGATCCTCCTTGGTTTTGGAGTATATTATAATATTGTCTATAAAGACTACTTGGTTTTGGAGTATATTATAATATTGTATATAAATACTACCAAAAGTTTTTCAAGGTAATCTATAAAGACTATATTCATCAAGTCCATAAATATTTATTGAGCATTAGTGAGTCTGAATGGAATTACTATGAATTTATAGTTCCCGTATGTTGTAAGAAAAGTAGTCTTGGGGATATCCTCCTTCTTCACACTTACTTGGTAATATCCCGACAATAAATCCACCTTGTTGAAGTATTTTTATCCACATATCTGATTGAAAAAGTCATAAATTCAAGTTATAGGATACTTTTTCTTTATCGTGATTTTTTTGTGCTCACGATAATCAATGCAAAGGTGCATTGACTCATCCTTCTTCTTGATGAAGAGGGCTGGTGCACCCCATGGTGAAGTACTTGGGCATATAAAACCTTTATCCAAATTCTCCTATAGTTGTTTCCTCAGTTCCTCAAGCTCCACAACAGCCATTCTATATGAAGTATTGGATATTGGCAACACCCTAGGTATAAGATCGATTGAGAATTCAATATCTCTTCTAGGTGGAAGAACAGACAATTCCTCAAGAAACACTTCCACGAATTCCCTCACAATAGGCACGTCTTCCAGGATGGTTGATACCTTAGACTCAATCATCTAATCCAGATACGCATACTCATAGGAAAGTAATAACCACACTTGAGATGATGGTGCTAAAGAAGATTCATCTTCCCCCTTACACTTTTATAGAATCAGGGGTCAATTCTCCATAAAGAGAGTGACTTCCCTCTCACGGTAATTTATATTGGCTCTATATAGAGAAATACAATCCACGCCAAGAATTGCATCAACTTTCACCAGAGGGAGTATGATGAGGTTCTCCAGGAAGTTCACTCCACAAATTATGATAGGGGAGGAGTTATATTAAGGGGATGCAATGATTTCCCCATTTTCTATACTCACTGACATCTTTACTTACATGATTTGTGGTGGTGTTGATATTGTTCTACTAAACTTTTGGGATATAAAATAATGCGTCGAACCATAATCAAAAATTATGTTCTCTATTGTTTAATGAATAAAAAGGTTACATATCACCACTTCATTTTTGGGGTTCACTTCAGCGGTAGTGACGGAAAAGACTTTCCCTTGCTATCTTAGAGGTTGTTGGTTTCCTATGAAAACCCTTGGCTTAGGGGACTGGTTTCCAAAGATCCCTGGTTCTCTATGGGGGGTTGAATATTCTTACTAACCCATGTTTCTATTCAAAACTTGAATTAACTGAGAGAGTATCATGAAAAAGTTTTAAATTCTCACTCCCATCGGATTGGGAATCTCATTAGAACAGTCATCACATTGATCTTCGTACCGGTTGTTAGCCCGAGTCCTCCCATTACCAACCATTGGCTAGAATAAAAGAAAAGTTAGGGGTAACACATAAGTGTTAATTAAAAGACAAAAATGTATGACTAATAAATTACTTTTATTTCCTCAACTTATTAATTTATAGGCATCAATCTATGTTATCCATGATCTACTTCTTAACATATATTTTTAAGGGAATTTTTTTATTCCCTTAATAATGGTTCATATCAAGCTTATGAATTTACTAAAGAATATCCCTTGGAAGTGTTGTAACCAAGAGTACAGAAAGGCTCTTCATCATGAACCACTTCCTATTCGACTATAGCTCAAAGTGGTGTTTTCAGGTTTTACCCCGAGGATACATCGATGCCAGAGTCACCTCTACCTTCTCGTATCCAGACATGGATGTATTTTATTTATAAAAGAATAACTCAATACACACCAAAATTTCTGGTAATATAGATGGAACTGTAGCAGTACTATAGCAAGACTGTACAGTGTACAGGTACAGTAGAAGGCACTATAGTAGTTACTATAGCAAGTACTGTTTGGTATTGTAGCAGCTGGAACTATTCACCTTGGGCCACCGGTTTGGGCTTGGAGTCCTTAAGGTTTTTTGGACACACAGGCCTTCGGGTAAGTAGGGATTTTGGGCCACCTTTAAGGCCTTCGGGCTACCTCAAGGCCTTCGGGACACATGTAGTTTCCCCAGACATACTACAAAAAAAAGAGCAACCCCAGAAGAGGATTCAGAGTAGGTGCACTCACCAGAGCAGAGCCAAATGGATTTGTCAGAATGAAAGGGTATGGCTATTCCATCAGGACCAACCTGTGCTTGCATTGGGAAGCCTAGTCAGACAGCCATGCGAAGGTGGAGAGCTACTATCATGATGTAGATGCTGGGAAGGGGCAGTTCCTTGTAGATAGTCTGCTTGAATTCCCTAAGACCTTCGGGTCATGTAATCTCCTAAGCCTACGGGCCATGTAACCTTTGAGCCTACGGGCCTTGTAAGGGTTCCCCCTCATCCCTTGAAAGGGGGGTTATCAAAAATCAATAAAAATGAAGGCCTTCAGGCCATTCAGGATTATTGTAAAATTCCTTTACATGACCAATATATTCTATCGTACTTAACATTCCATGGGATAACCTGAGGACATGCATAAGAAAAGGGTGATCTATAAATCCCAGTAAGGGATTAAACAAGTAATAACATTAATAAAACAATACATGTTAGGTAATATTAATATCAATGGATCATAATCAAAACATGAACATAAAGGCATGATGTAGCATGATTATCATAACATTGAAATATGGCATCAACATTTAAAATGATATTAGCATGATTCCTAGATCATTGCACATGGAGCATGAGTAAACCCTTATTTCACTTAAATTAGAATGAGTAAACCCTCATTTCACTTAACGTATCATGATACTAATCTTTATCCAATGCATTGGAGCACTATCAGGGCGCACCCTTCTTAATTAATTCATTTTATGCATAAGTGTTCCACATGGATCATATAACATGGATTCATTAAACATAATCATTTATTACACAAAAATATTATGTGTAATTATTAAATGAAACACTATAATCAATAAGTAAATTTTCATAAAGTTTAATACCCTTGATAGAGAAATGGGCATGGTATTCACTACACAATGACTTTGGCTTGGAAAATTGCGGTGCAATGTCGACAGCATAACGATATGGCATAAGAATTCAAAAGAATGGTTGATGAGAGATAAAGGGGTGTCTCATAAAATGTACATTAAATTTATAGTAAGGGGGTCATATTGATACATGTCCCAACATATGTAATGGAATTTAGATGCATAATACAAAATAATTTCTTGAATGTAAATGAGAAGAGAGAAATTCCTTACGCAATTTTGGCATGATAATGGGTGTACATGAGAGACATTAATGAGAGATAAAGAGGTATATCATCATTCAAACATAAGGAGTTAAGTATGGGGGTGGTGAAAAATCATACCCCAACATTTTTAATTGAAAAAAAGGTATAAAAATATAAATAAATTTGGACAAAAATAACAAAGGAAGGAATCCCTTACTAGGAAGAGTGATCCCAAAGGCTTGGGAGAGACTTGAGAGAGGCTTAATTGGAGCTTGGGGTACATTGGTAGGATTCTAGAGATAGTAGGGAATAGTTTTTTCGATATCCAAAGGCTTTGAGTGAAGAAGAAGTGGAATCTTGGGTGGGATTATATAGGAAAATAGAGGGAATTATTTATTGTTTATGTTTTGGACACCACACATTAAACTAATCAAAACCACAAACCAACCCATGGTTTTCTCCCATTGTTTTTGAAAAAGGGTAGTGGCAAACATTATTTTATAAGTTCAATGACCGAACTTCTTAAAATATTAGGCTTTCTTATGTGGAGGTGAGTCACACTCTTAAGGAAATCAATTTAAAAAGTCAAAATGTTTTATATGTCTTGGAGAGTCAACTAAGGCTTTCTAAAATAAATCAAACAAACCTAAAATCACATTATTTTAATGGAAAAACATATATTTTTTGAACATCTATTATATAGTATTTTATTAAATCACTATTTGGTCATTATGATGTCATAAAACACATTATATAATTAAACGGTGTTTAATTTTTACCCAAAAATTCAACTGTCTCAGAAAATTATGAAAAATTTACAGTTGGATAATTTTGACCTCCTAATTCCAAAAATAAAATTAATTTTATCTAAATAATTTTCTAAATATGTGAATTTTTACTTTTAAAATAAAAAATTACATTTATAAAAAATTAATGGGTTTTGATAAAAATGACATTCAAACCATAATAAAAATTCCAATTGTATTTATAAAAATTATATGATCATTTATAAAACGTTACATAGTAATAATATTTTTTTAAAATATTATTTAATTAAAAAATCCATTAATTCATAAAAATATATTTCTTAATTGAATATTAACTAAAAATACTATTTTTTCTTTAAACACTATTTACAATGTAACAAAAATAAAATGAATGCATATTATTTATTCTATACAACAATAATGCACATAATAATAGTGCTAGGGTCTTGTTACATAACCTCTTATGACACCCACATATGACCTAAGGATAAGGTGTGTCATGGTGACAGACTCTTGGGGTGGCTCAGATAACATCGCTTGGGTGGTAATCTCTTTCGACTTCCACTTCTTATGTAGGTAGTTTTGTTTGAGCTTTACGTATTGAAGATCGTCGTGACCTTAGTCAAGAGCGAAGCCCAATTACCCCACCTCCATTCCAAGCTCTGAAAAATGGGCTTCGTACGGGGAAAATCTACTAGATGAGGCAATCACTTCCTTTTTCTGAGTAAATTGGATTTGTTAAAGCCTTATATTTATACTAAGCATGGGATCACTGTTCAATGGCTATATTAGTAATGGTCGCAATTCTAAACTGTTTTTTAAAATTCAAAAACATATGATCAAGGAAGTGTATATGTTTTACATAAAAAAATTTCTTCATAATACCTTTAATTAGATCAGGAGGAATTTTCATTAATGGAATTTTGGTTCATTATAAATGGCCCAATGAATCAAACAGCTCTTAATGAACTCTTTTTTCTCTTAGAAAATCCATTCAGGAAGATCTCTAGATAGAATTTTGTTGAGGATGAAGGAAAATACTTTATAGGGAATGTTATACATGCTCATTGGTCTTTAATGATTGAGGGAATAAGGGTCCTTAATTTTGGGCACCATAACCATCTTAGTCACACAAGCCACACATGATAGATAGCCCCTTTAAAAAATTCTTGGACAAATTAGATTAACTCAGTCTTCACCAACTCTCAGAAGCTTCTATAAAATTAATCAGGAAACCCATCCATTCCTGGAGCATTATTTGGATGGATTTACCACACCACTTCCCAGATCTCTGACTCGTTAGGGGTGTCCTTCTAGCCTCTCATTAACTTCATTTGAGGTCACACATCCTCCATTTTTTCAACAACATCCAGGTAATTCAAAATATGATCCATCCTCCATGAGGATGTTAGGTATACTAGTGTGCCATTTCTCATTGATACACACATTGAAGAAGCCCAAATTTAAATCCCTATCTCACAACCATTTAATTCATGTTTTTCCCTATCCATATTTAATTGTTTGATAAGAAGAGAATAAACACTCTTCATGTTGGCCCGATCCTTGAATATGGTTTCATTCCAATTACTTTATAGATTTGTTTGGAGGCTACCAATATCTGCACTAATACCCTCTAAATCCTAAGAATTGGAAGGTTGGTTTCTCACAGGGATGAATCAGAGAAGAAGTGAGAAAGCATCTGTACTCAGGCGTGTCTCCAATAACCTCTCAAGGAAGGGAGGGCACCAATGATGAAGATGATCCCATCCCAGTGTTAGTGCAAGCGTTTAAGTGAGGTTAGGTGAACAACTCATGTGATGATACATTGTTCTAGTCTATGGGGCCAAAGAAGGGCACTAGAAAGATCAATCCCAAGAGAGAGGCATGAATTACTGGCAAGACTGTAGTGTGATAGGGGACTAGGGTCATGCACAACCGACCCACCTTCGAAGATTGACCATCCTCCCAATCAGACCAATCCTTCGATGATGACAGGGTAGTAGAGGGGCCAAGAAAATCAGGAGAACGATCTTATATAACTGAGCAAACCAAATGATATGATCCATCCACCTGAGGGAAATAAGATCTATCATAGCCATGGGGCCTATCCTAAACCCTTTCACTTTGCTGCAGACAGCTTTTACGGAAGACGTATAACGAATGGCCTTGCAGTTGGTAACGAGAGAAAAAGTGAGGTGGAGAGGGATAAAATAACCCTTGGGACCAGTCCTTCGAACCAACAACACGAAGAAGGATCCATGTAGGGAGAGGCCGAGTAAGGCCCATTTAAACATTAATCCAAGCTTCTACAGTTTCCTCAAGGTGTGACATGTATTCTCTGGCAGAAAGTAAGGTACCCACTGAATTACCTATCTCTTGCAGGATAGAAACTTTTTAAAAGGGGAGAGGGAGATCTGGGAGAGAAATCCACACAACTACCCTAGATGGATCGTGGCCTGAATGCAACACCATTGACCACCTGAATAAGCAGAACCTCCACCAGCCCACTGATCTAATGCCAGAATAAAAGGCCTTGAAAAAATCTGATTCCAAGGCTTACACTATTTAAAAGGATTTTCGATTCACCATGAACACCTTCACCCATAGATCTTGTTGGGGCGGAGCACGACGCCATAGCAGAAGCAGTCGCAAAACACCACATAATTAACCCAAAAGCCTTTTATCACCTGAAATAATTTTAGACAGCACCAGAAGGATTTTTTCCCCTGAAGGAATTTTGACATACTCACCTGAAGGATTTTCACACCACACTCGAATCCATTTTTACAACACACCCACACCCATGAATGTACCATTTTTATGTACCACCGATCACAAAAATCCGGACACGCCGCTTGATATCCACAACCAAGAGGAATTTTGATAAATCACACCATCTTGAATCTCTTTGCATGATGTCATCGATAATTCTCTCACCATCGTCGCACTTCATTGTCTTCATAATCTCTTCACACGAGCTACTACAAGAGGTGGCCTTTTCTCAATTATCTCTAGGTAGTTACATCTTGCCTTCCCTCATACACACCAGTTATAAAAAGCACAACAACCCCTTCTCAATTCTCTCTCACAGTGACTACATCTTGTCTACCCTCCTTTCGCTTCTTTATCATATCCTCATATATATATTGGCGTGCACCACTCCTCTCAAAGATAAGAAAAATATCTTTTTTTCATATCTAATCACAGATATCTATTTTTTTCAAATATAATCTCACATATCCCTTTTTTCCATATCAAAATCTTTTATCCCTTTTTCTATCTATCATATTAAAATTTTAAAATAAAAAAAATATCCCAACAGATATAAGCCTCAAGAGTTCACAAAACCATAGAAAAAAGAAAGAGGGGTCTTGCTAAACCCAAATCTCACAACCAATATCCATCTGAGCATAGTTGAAGCATCATCGAAGGAGTAGGATGAAACGGATAACACTGAACAATCTCAAACTGAGAAAGAAGCTGATTCCAAATGCACTATAGGAACGGATTCCCCCACCACCTTCTAGGAAGAGGGAGGCTGGCAAAGAACATATTTGAAAGAGGGAGGAGGAAGCCAAATTCCAACATCCAAAGAAACACCAACCCCTTTTCTTAATCACGGGATGCTTCATTGAAACTATTATAGAAGCTTTTCTTGTGTTTGAATGACTTTTAAAGATGATTTTCATGGGTTTTGAATAATAATAAGTTTTCTAAGATATTTTAGAGTGACTTTACAAAAGAAAGTTTTGCAATAGTTTTTAATGGATTTATTAGAAAAATGTTTTAATGATAGAAGTTGGTTTCTTTAAATTTCATAAATATTTATATTTAAGTAATATATAATATATTAAAATGAGTGTAATTAATTATATAATAAATGTTTTAATGGAGGTTCATAGAGAGAATTTCATATGTAAGAGGGATTGGAGTTCAAATTGATGTGATGATAATGTTTTAAATTCTAAAGAGTTTTTTTTAAATTAGTGCAAAATATTTCGCTAAATGGTTTTTTATTTTAACTATAGTTAATTGAGGGATTTTCCTTTGGTGTTTGTGTTATATATAAGTAATTTTCGAGTGTAGTTTTCATAGATGTTGTTTAGTTTATAGTAGAATAATGTACATTTACATGGGACCAAAATCAATTTAATCATCAAGAAATAAGTTGTATAGATTTGGTAAAGTGACTTATTATAGTGGAAACATAATTATAAATGGGTTACTATGAGTTCATGTGTTTAAAATATAAATAAATATTGTATTTAACTTGTATATTTTATCAACATGATTAATTATGAATTTGAAATTAAAAAAGGATATATTCTTTGAAATATCATCTAATTATAATTAAGTATTCCTAGGATCTTTGATGTTATTTTGATCAATTACATTTTTATGTAAGTCAGTTTTGAGTATCTAAAATATCTTAACATATTCCATGTTCTAAAATGGAGTTGATATGTTTTAAGAAATATTCCTATGGATTTATGAATAGTTGGTGATTATGAAATTTAGTTGGTTTTATTTAATTTAAGCATCACCAATAGTACATTATATGAAATATTTATTTTAACCATACCTTTTTTACCTCATGGTATTGGTTTTATTCAATGGGAAATTATAGGTTTTATAAATATTTAAACCATTTCGTGATATATTTTAAATAATTTCTTTATTTTCAGTAAATCATGGTCATCACATGTAATTTTTAAACAGGAATGGAAATTTATATGAATAAAAATTGGTATTTAAAATGAATTGGTTTTGTTTCTTGCGTGAATGGGGTATTCAAATATTATGCTCATTGTGTTGATAATTTTTTTTAACACTTTTCATATAACTAAACATAAAAAAATAAATAAATTAGTTGAAATTTATTTTTTTATCTTTATTAGTTTAGTTTTTTGGTTTGGAAGGATACATGTGATGTTTTCATATTGTTTTAGTTTCATTACTTTAACCTAAATTAATTTGTTTGTCCACATGGTTTATTATGATTGTGATTAATTTTTATGGTTTCACAAAGGATAAGTATTAATTTTTTAATAAATGGATTCTAAATGTGTATTTATAAGAAAAGGTAGTAATGGGAATCTAAGGACCTGTTAGATTATAAAATAGTATAGTTTTCATTTTAATATATAAATATATATATATATATATTATGGTTCAAATATAATTTTGTAATTTTAAAGTGATGAAAGTATTATTTTTAAATTGAGTTAGTTATAGGGTCCAATTTAATTATTTGTTTCAAGTTTCTTATTAAATTGTAACTTAGACATTTGATTTTTTTAAAACTAATGTTTTTATTTTCGATAATTAAGTATTTATATGTTTTATTATCAAAACATGTGATGTTATGGAATTAAATGATGTTTTGAGGGTTATTCCATAATTGTATTCCACATGAGTACACTCATATTTTAAAATTGTTTTTAAATTTTTTATATATGAATATGATTGAAATCCTTATAGTTTTGTTGTTTTATTTGTATTTTGTATGTTTAAAATGTTGAGATGGAATTTCATTTCAATGATAATTTATCCTTTTTTGTTAAATTAATTTAAGAAAAAACCATTCTTTAAAATTTATTCCTTTTAAATTGGATTTTTTCTTCAATGAATTTTCATGTACTTACCAAATTATTTTAGTGATATTTGATTTCTAATGTGAGCAAAGGACTAAATGGTGGGGAGCACCCCACCTGTAATGAACCAGGTATTTATAGAATAATAATTTTTGATTTATATTAATACTGATGAATAAGATATTAATTTTACGTTAAAGGGGATAATTCTTCAGATAGATTACTTGACACACAACAACGGGTTTCTCTGAAATCTTACGTTGCACACAACTTTGAGTTATTCCAAAATATAATACAATAATAATATTATGATTTTAAATTGTAGTTAACGCCTAGAAATTGGAATGGTAGGAATAAATAGTATGAAATGAATTTTTAAATACAGTTTACACATGTTTAAATAATGATTCATTGATTACCAAATTTATTAGAAATGGAAATAAAAACTAATTGAATATAAATGATGTGTTTTTATGAAAACCAATTTTAAAGAGAATAATTGTGTTTTAATATCACCCTTTATGGATTTTTATTTAATCAAAAATATTTTATAAATATTCAATTTAATGTTTTAAATTTATCTTATATGTTTTCTAGATATTATATAAGAAAAAATTCAATTTTTCTGATAAAAGAAGTATTTTTCTAAAAATGCAGTTTTACAGCCCTTTGATGGAGAACCCTTTATAAATATAACTTTTCTCACTTTTATATGTTCTATTTGAAAAAATAATTTACTTTTATAAAATTTGTACATCAAAATTTACTTTGGATGAAATTTTGGTATTTTAATGATAAAGTTCATTTTTAATGAATAGTGAAAAAAATACTGCATTTTAATTCAAAACTGTATTTTCATCTAATTTATTTATATAGTTATATTGTCCTTTTAATTGGTTTTAAATTATAATTGGATTATTTTTTATCATTTAAATCATTTTTGGTCATTGGAAGTAATTTCACTTTGAAATTGGACATAAACACATGTCAATCTTTGGATAGTTATTACTTCTTAAAACCTGCTTTTTAGTTTTGACAATGGGAATTAATTTTAAATTAATTAAATAAACTTCTATGCTATGAATTTGGAAAACCAAATTCCATATTTGGAATCAGGAGGTCCAAATTGTGTAAATAGGTACCTTTCATTTTTAGGCATTATGAATAGTAACTTTAGTAATTATTTTATTTACCATGGTTAAAGGGTAAATCTTTTAAATAAGAGAAAAAATAATATTATAATAATATGAAATTACCCTAACACGTGTTGTGATTTTATTGGATGAGATATTTCTTACCATGAGCATCCTTGGGTCTATTTGGGGACCCCAGGGAGCCACTTTGATGTGAAAATAACATTTTATAAAAAATAATTTAAAGTAAGGGAAAATGTAACTTAAACATTTATCATTTAGTAAAAAAATTATATGGGGATATATAAGATAAATTTTAGAATATAAATAGTAATTAGAAATATAAAAAAATGTCTTACATCATTTTATTTTATTTATAATTATTAGACATAAAATATATAAATTTATTTATGACACAATGATGATGTAGTGATTACCTTATTAATGAATGATTTAAATAAATGGGATTATAAATATTAAAATAAAATTATTTTGAAACTTTTTATGCCATAAAAAAATTTAGGGATTATTATGACTTGTTATATTTTAATTAGTGATGTTTTTTCGAAATAATCAAGTTTTTATGGATTTTTTGAAAAGTCATGATATGAATAGTATAAAAATTGACATAAATGAGTTTTTAAGTAAAATACTATTTTATTAAATGATATAATAGTCCTAAAAATATAATATTTGGTAAAATAACTTATATAATGTTGAAAATTTCATTAATTAACCACTTTAGGTTCGATTGGCATTTTATAGTAATTATATTAACCATGTAGTATGAATATACAAGAAGACATGGTAAGTGTCAAATTAGTTAACTAAGTTTTAAAGCTAAAAGATAACATTAAATTTGTGACCTAGACATTTCTAAAAACTATTTATTGATATTTTTTAGTACCAAAATCACCTAATATTTGAAATAAATTACTTGGGACCACATCAAAGTGAAAATCTTTTTATAATAAAATAATATTTCAATACCTTCCTAAAGTGCCCATCCTTCCTCTTATAAAAGGGAATCACCTCTACCAATTTAATAACACCTCTAAAGCCCCTTATATCATCCAAACACTACCAAAATAAGATCCCAATATCCCTCCCTTACTCTAACAATCCTTACCTTGGGTATAAGGAAATTCAAGAAAGCTTTTAGGCTCAAGTCAAAGGGAGTTACCCGATTTAGAGGTAACATCTTATCTCAAGTTATTTTCTTTTATTTTCCTTATCCACTCCCTATTATATTATTATTATTTGATTAAATAACAACACCAATATACTTGATATACTATGATGTTTTTATGAGAAGGATACAAACTAAACTTTCACACACCTTCATCTAATGGATACGAACATATTGTTTCTATGTACGGTGAGTTGTTGCCTCACGAAACGGTGATTGTTCTATTTTCTCCTACCACCTATCATGGAGGAAATTATGATGGAAATGTATTTATATATGATATATATTATATTTATATTTTCTCTATGACATTGTATTTTTTATTTACAGACATAACTTTATGCTTTTCATGATTTGTAAATATGATAATTTCATTTGAGAAAGTGTGGACTACCGCCCCACAAAGTGATATGACTTGTTCATGCCATAAATGGAATGTATAATGGATTGAGTTAATGAACTTATGTAAAATATATATCATATGATATTATACTATAATTATAATATACCTAAATATCATTTAGTTTTCATTTCTTTAAATAAATGAAAGTAGCGTTCATGTGTAAATATGACTTACCGTCTCTATGAATAGTGCATTTCATTTCTTATCTCCAAATGTTATGGACTATAATAAATACATATATACTGGATATATATGAAATTTAAATAATGAATAATATTTTTTAGATAATGTTCTTTTGATCACATGGACAATTTGTAATCATAACAAGATCATTTTCCACTCAAGTACTCAATATCGACAAAATGACTGATATTAACTTAAAAATTTATTTAATTTTTATAACATTGTAATAAGTGGTAAAGATGAATAATTAAATTTAAAAAGTTTCTTAATTAAGTATAAATTAAATTAATTTTATTATTCAGGAAGAACAAGGAACATACATGACGATTCAGATTCAAGGTAAGGGATCCTTTCACCCTCCCCTTTTAGTCAAATACTTCTTTCATATTATGTCTTTTAATTTACATTTTATTATGTTGGGATATGTTCTTCTATATTCTAATTTTTGTACATTTTATTTCCAAGTAATGAAAGACCCTTTTATCTCTCATCAACTCATTCTCTGAATTTTTAAGTGACGATGTTAGGATGCCGAATTTTTGTAAGGAAACTTCATAAACAAATTTCCATTCTTTGATTCAATCTTCTAGTTATTGATTATATCGCACTATGATTATGTGAGAAATAAATTCTCATATAATATATTGTATTTATAATTTATTTATGTTCAATTATAGTGAATACACATAATTGATCTATTTTATTAACAAAATGATCTTTGAAAGGGAATTTCTAAACTCAATTTATAGTCATTGGGTTTTACGCTTACTTCATTGATTATATTTTACCAATATTATGTGTGGAATCAATGTTTATTTATTTATGTTGTAATTTCCACTTCCTTTTGTGTGGATATACTATTTCTACACATAATCACCCCATTGATAAATTCTTATGTCATTTTTACAAACATTGTAAGATAAATCATAACTCAATCTCCATTCATTGAGTTAAATATCTATGTCATTGGTTTTGTTTTTTCAAGAATATGTATGAATGACCCCTGATTATTTTACACTTAATATCCACTTATATTGAGTGTATTTATATTTTTCACACATAATTGTGTCATTTATTTATCCTTGATCTAATGATACAATCTTTGTAAGGGACTGCGTCTAAATCTCCATTCATTGAGGAATATTTTGATAATATACACCTCCATCTTTTATACAGTGTATAATAAACCCCTTTTACTTTTAATTTCATTCAAAGGGAATATTTTTTATAGAAATCGTTTTACTAAATGAATAAATGTATGTTTTTAACATATGCGGCAATAATGACATCTATGTCATCATAATCGATATTGGATATTTTGCTTCCCTTATAAGAAATAATGTTTTCAAAAGGAAATTAAATCCCTTATTCCTTTTATGGTTGTTTTGGTATTGAAAATGGTTTTTGAAATGGATTGAGTATTTCAATGTCTTGAAATGATTTCTTGTGATTGAAAATGAAATTTTATTAGTGAAATGTTGATATTTGTAATATTTTATGTGTTATGATTATGTAATGGTACTTGGACATTTGATGGGTGGTTACGTGATAAACCAAATGACATGTGGTTATGTGATAAGCCAAATGACGGGTGGTTTCATGATTAACCAAGGATGGGTGGTTATGTTATAACCCCCAATTCATTAGGTATAGAAGCCGGTCGTATGGATATTCTATTTTTTCATATGTGTGGAAGTTGACCATATGGTTATTCCTTTAAAGTATGTTTATGTATCAAATTACCTTTATATTCTATATGTTGCTTTCTATGGGATTTATGGTAATCATTTGGTTACAAAAAGGGTAAGTAATGAGCTTATATTTAGTGAAGTATATTTACTACTTCTTAAAGGTGAAAAGTATTACTTTTTTATAAATTATTCATGGTTTTAATGTTATCCCAAGACTAACAATATTCTTTCTTTATGTATCCATTGCTGTGTTTTTTATGATCATCCCATGTTTTGAAATGTTTTTCACAGGATATAAATAATAATTGAGTTATGGATGGGATCAAGGAAAAATTATGTTGTTAAAACATGAAACGATTTCATGTTTCGTTTTAAAGAGTTTTTATTTTAAAAAAAAATGGATTGGGAGTATAAGGGTCTACTTGTAATATTAAAGTTGCTATGTAAAAGTTATGGAATAATTCTCTAAAACTCTAAACCTAAAAATATCCTCAATGTCAAATTCTTGACTTAACTCAAGATTATGTAATGTTTATGGCTGGGGCCTTATACCACCTGTGAAATATACTATGATAAATTGTTCTATCATGTTTCATGAGTAATTTAGATTTCTATATTATTATATGAAATGTATTTTTATCATTGTTTCATTAAGGTTTTAAGACATAAGATCTAGTTTGATTGTTTAATATTTAATCTCATCATTGGTATAACTAAATTTTTGTTATTTGTTTCTATTATTCCTAAATGATTTGGTTGTATTTAATACATGGGATGTTCTTGGTATAAATGTAGTTTACATTCAATTTCTCTTGCATTGTTTTGTTTTAGGGAAGATTTTAATTCTTGAATTGTTTATGATTCCTTAATTTGAAATGAATTTATAAACTATTATACTTTTCTTATTTTGGATATAATGGTATAAGATAATTGTGTATATCTTGATTCACCACTATATTAAATGAATTTTCATTATTTATTAAGTCATTTTTTGTTATATTGCATATTGAGTTGTTTTGTGAAGGTTTCCATATGAATTATTCCAGTTCATTTCAAGAATAAGGGGCCTTTTTTCCATGGAACCATTTTGGGTTTTGTAATTATGGATTTTTTGGAATGAATTTTGTTAGAACTGATAATTTTTTGGTTATGTAAGATAACTAAAATTCTTATTTGAAATTATAGATTTATTTCGATAATTATTATCCTTGAATGGGATTGATGTCAAAAAATTTAGGATCTTATTAATGTAATAATGTGATTAATATGATGTGGAGATTCCCCACCATATGCTTTTAATTGAGAGTATGTTATTTGCTTCAAGTTATGTCTAGAATTTTAATTAGTAGGAAGTCTAAGGGAAATTTTGGGGACTAAATTTTATATAGTGGGGAGAATTATCACACACACATTTTCATTTTCAATTAATAAATGTATTATTTATTGGTTTATTATCTTTACCTTTCATTTCAAGATATTTTCATTAGAAAACATTGAAAAAAGTGGGAAATAGTGGGTTTCACACCATTAGTGCACAATTATTTCTAACTGTGTGGAAAATCATGAAAAACTTTTAGTCTGGTAACATAGGTGATTTGCATTATTGGCTATTGGTTTGCCTAACTTTGCAGCTAAAGAATGCAACTATCTGAGTGAAACTAGTTCCATCTGAGTGGTTGGCATGTGGTTTGGAAAACTATGCGGCCAAACCATGCAACCCAACTGGATTTTTAAAATTATAAAATTACACAACTACCCCTCGCCATATTTAACCCTTATTTCCCCCATTTATTCCTTCACTTAGCCTAGGTTCATCTCCCTCACATAACACCCTTCCTCCTTGGTGTTTATTTTGATGGGTTTTCACTAAGTTTATTCAAGAAAACCTCTAGGTAAGTTTCTCCTTCCATATTATGTGGTTTTTTCCACTCTTTTCCCTTGGTTTTATTTCTCCCCTATGGTCATAGTGACACACGACTCATGTTGGCCAATCCTATAAAAAGATATTTATAGTTTTACATCTTTCCCTTTCCTCTTTAGGGTCCCTCTTCACTTTTTATATAGATTCTCATAATTGAAAAATAATTTAATTTGATAAAGGTAAGTGGTTTCATAATTTGGATGTTTTTTCATGAACTTTAATTTTTCACTTATTACTAAAGAATATTTAAATTTAGTTCAAAGAATGTTTTAGGATATTTGAAATCTTATATATATGTTATAATTGTTTTGAAATTTTTACCTTTGATTTTTTTTGTTTAAAGTGGCTAGAAAGGCATGTTAATGATCTTTTTAGGGATTTCTTGTATTTTTTTATTAAAGTACCCCTATTGAAAAATTTTAATTTTTTAAATGGAAACTTATTAAAGGTTTAATAACACATAGTAGCCTTAGTACTTAGATTATAGTACTAGGATAAGCTTTATTATTCATGGTAGGCCCTCCATAGAAATATATTCATGATTTAAGACTTATTAAATATATTTGTGTTATATTTGTAGTGTCACTTTCTAGGGTGGCCCCTTCCTTCTATGCCTTAAGATTACTCCCCGTAGTGTAATTCACATACTTTTTATGGATAAATTGATCAAAAAGACAGTGTGAGGTGCCTATGATTTCCTTGTACTTAGATACCTCAGGGCTTACACATGGTTCTTGTTAAAAAATTTAGTTATCTAGGATTTTAATTTCATATTTATAAATATTAAAAATATTTTTATCATTTATTATATCAAAAATGATAAAATCATATTTTTTTATCATTTATTTTAAAATAAGTATGCTTATTTTTATCTAACAAAGGTTTCTTATGAAACACTTGGTGGTATCCTATTGTTTTATTTGTGCTCACACCCTATATACACCCAATGGGTGTATATATACTTTTTCTAGGTAGATGTGGGTAGAGGAAAAGGGATTCTTAGTGGCACTTATTCTTGTTTTTAGAGGTATATAGTTGATTTAGGTGGTATGGTGTAACTAAGTCCTCATGTCACATGGATATGGGTAGCAGTTTTTTTCATTTTTTGTTCTATTTTTTTGTTTAATATTATTGTATTGAATATTCAACCCACCATCCCATTATATTTTTTATATGTGTATTCTTGGCTCTCCTTTTAATTATATTAGAGATGTTGTCTTTTATTTCCATATATGTTTTCAATACTTCCTTGAGATTTTATCCATATTCCTAATTATCATTTATTTAACATTTTAATTTCATTAAATGGGGAGAATGACTTTCCAAGGTATGTCAAGGTCATGTTTGGCCCTCAATTTAGACCCATTTAATGATTTTATTTGTAGAAATCATTCCCAAGGTATGTTTTTTATGCCCAAGAACTAGTTTATATCTTGTGAGGATTAAGAATCCCCTTTAATATTTTTCAGGGAACATCTTGAGTACCCGAGGTTAGGGGTAGCTTGGATTAGTTTATGAAACTACCCATCCAACACCATAAACATGGAAAGTAATGGTTTGAGAAATTATAGGATGTTATAACTATTGTCAGCCTTTTTTGAAAATAACACCAATTTAACCTAAAATAATATGCTTGGTTGAATGAATACCTTCTTCTACAAATCCCCCTACTGAAATTTTTATTACTATCAACTCCACTAGTGTTAAGCAATGTGAAGTTATAGAATTTGTTTCAATTTTAGGAAAGATATCATTAGATAATTCCACATGTCTTTTTAGTGGTAATCACAATAAATCCATGGAAAGAGTATATGAATTCCAATTAGCTATAATTAGTATATTATAGATACTAATAGGATATAATGTTTTAAGAACCAAACCTTCCAATTGATAATAAATACATCTAATCACTTAAAAATTTAAACCACACCTACTAAAAATCATATCCCACTCTCCATGGAAGCAATGGACAACACCATTAGGTGAAACCAAAATTACACTCTAACTATAAAAATCTATTTTGTATTTATAATTTATTATCCTATTTATGTCAATGATAAGGTTATAATATATCATCTCAAGGACTATAAATTTTGATTAAACTTCCATATTATCCATTATAATGGTATAAGATGGACACTTGAATCCTTTTAATTCCATTTTTCAATAGGGTATCAATTATCATAGCGTAGGACATCATCTCAATGTAAAAACCCAAAAGATACACTCTCCATTTAGATATAAAAGATTTATATTCCATCATATCAAATAAAGAATTAATGAATATTGATTTAATTAGGATAATACCATGAGTAGTAAATGGTCTTCCTGATAATCATACTCCTCAATAGCTTTCTCAACTATAAAAAAATCATTCATTCTCTTTATAAGGACTTTTTATCATCTCTTGGGTTCCTGACTCGGAATGTTTTATCTTATTTTTCAAAAACCTTTACCACTTCACTAAATAATATGCTTATTCACATTTCATTCTAGAGATAAACCCACAAAATTTCAACAAATATCCAACATCTCTAAATTAATAGTGAGGTTGAGGCATAATTGGGTAGTGAGTCCTTATGTTACCCTTTTCTCTACATTGATAGCACATGTATAGCTTTCTACCTAGAATGGTATCTAAGGAAATCATGGAGTATTACTTCACAAAATACATCCCCTTCCTATTATGAACACTAAATGAATTATTTCCTTTACTATGATTTGGATGAAAAGATGTATCACTATCCACATCTACCATGTTTTATTCTATAACAATAATTGTACTTACCACCTTAACATAATTATGTAATTTTAGTGAAATAATTCTTGATCAAATATCCATCATCAGTAAAAACTAAAATATCTATTCATTGAGGATATAATTAAACATAAAATCTAGTGAATAATTCACAAGTTCTAATAACTTTGATGTATACTCCACTAACAAATTTCCTTTATCAAACACTAGAAATTCTATAGCCTTTAGAAACTTCAACTATTTTAGACAATACTTCCCTTTAAATATCTGTAGGAAAACCTTTCAAATCAAGTTCTTTATGACTTTCAGATTCTTTTAACATTTCCCACCAATTCCAAGATGGTATATCCAATAATTATTATCTTAACTCTAACTTTAAGTTCACTATCATCCATTAAAACATGAATATATGGTTGATATTCTAACCATTATTTTTATAACACCGGTCTAGCATCACTTATGACTCATGGTGAACTATTATTTTGAAGCTATAATTCTCAATAATTTTTTTTTAAAACTATCTTGTTAATATTATCAATCAAATACATAGATAATATTAATAATCACGTTCACTATCAAAGGACCCAAATGAGAAATTTCTACAGCTTCCATCCTTACCCTGTAGGAGTTCTTCATAGAATAATTTCACTAAAATCACCAATGAATTTTATTAATATAAATCACACAAATATATATTTTAGGATACATGTAGGTGTCTCTCTATCTTACACATCTATCAATAGATAATGATAATAGTCAAAATGTTACATTTCTCAAATCATTTTTAGTTAATTTTGTGAAAATTAACCATTATCAAGTCACTATAAATCAATTTTTGAAACCATTTTTCATATATTTTATCTATATAATATCTAGAATAACAAATGTGAAGTTACCCATCTTAACACATCATGGTAATAATCCTTTTACAACTAAAAACACAATTTTCACTAATTATTATTTTACCCCGAAATCTTGATAACTCAACATTTTATATAAAAATGTAAGATATGTCATTTTAAGGGTACATTTAAAGTCCCAAACTTCATATTGTTGATGCCTAATTTAATTCCCATGTCATTAAAATGAATTTGATATTATTTTCCAATGACCTGACCTAGGTATTGGATCCCAAGACATGAATTAACCCACCATAAGGCCTCAAGCTTGATCTTAGATCGTTATAGGCAATAAACTAATACAGAATGATAAAATAAACCATTGGGAAATGATATTCCCAAAAAATTTATTATAAATATATTAGGATGTAAATATATTATATATAAACTGATAAAGAATTATATTTCATGAGAAATATTTTAATTTTATAGGCCAAAATTTAAGGAAAGATAACTTGATGATACAAGAATAATATTGAATCTAACTCTCCAAGACAAAAAAAAATTCTTGACATATATCCATTATTGGTTTATGAATCACCACTAATGAATAACATATTCTCACTTTTTATTTCACCATATCCAATAACATCTATATATCTACAAAATTTTATATGTAAGTGGCGAGTATAAACTCTAAGAATTCCCAAAGACTCTAAAATAATCTCATGAATGAGTAATCTAAACATGAAAATCCAATGAAATGTCTATAAAACATTAACATAAATAATTCATCAAAACCTTTATAAGTAAATATCTCCATATTAAAATATAAAATATAAAAATAATAATTTTAGATGAAAATCATCAATTCCTATATTGAGTAGTGATAGATATTAACCTAAAATGGAGTAATAAACAAATAAAATACCTTAATGTCTTAAGAATAAACTCCCACATGGAAAATCATAAATTTAACACTAAAAATCCCTTATATATATATAAATTTTAATGTTATGAAAGACTATTATGAAAAATGATACCCACGAACCATGAAGAAATTTACTATATAGAAATTTAATCCCAACTATTATGGACCATCGCTCACCTAGTCAATTTGTATGGGGAAATACATCTATCAACCATGCACAATATAAAAGTTACTTCCATAAAAAACCCCAATAATAGAATAATACCAAGTTTATACATGTTTCCTTATTCAAAAACCATTCCTCTAGTGAAATAATAGAACCCCCAAGATTTATATTAATAATGAATCCTATAAGTGGAAATATAATCACATGTTTTTGAAAAATAATCCAGATTCCTTTTTAAAAAATTATCCAAAAATCTAAAAAAATTATAATATAATCCAAAGAAAACATATTTCCAAAAATAATACATTCAAATAAATTCCAAGACATAATCCACCATTAAATATTCATGGAAAAATAGATTATTTGATATCACTTTAATAAAATTTATCAAAACCCTGATAAATTGATGATGGATATCAGAACCACATTTTACTATAAATTATTAATTTTAAGAAAATATTGAGTCAAATCCATTTTTAAATATTTATAAAAAACAATTCACAACTAATCATTATTTAAAAATATGTAAACTATTCACTTAAATACTATCCAAATAAAGGAGTAGTTAAAAGCCACATAACTCGATGCACCTTCCATAGAATTTTCATGAACCCTCAATATGATGATATTTATTGGATGATGCACTAAGACCTATCACCAAGATTTCACCATAAATAATTATTTATAAATCAAATAGAATAATTTTATTCTTAATGGTATATGGCATGAAATGTTCATGTTAAACATAAACCACATGATATTATTCCATGTCTCATGTTATTTGACACAGTTCTCATGCAACTCTTTGTACCAGATTTCATGGCCTCTATAGAGTTTAATGACACTCGTGAATCTTGGAAAAACCTATTTTATATCTATAGTATTAAGAAATAAAATAAGAGTATATTAGATGAGAATTAACCAAAAATACCATGACCATCAGACTTATTTGGCATGATCCATTCCAGTTGTCTTTAAACCCTTTTCAAATTCATTAAGAATAAAATATAACAAACAAGGGTTTTGTGACATAAAACCACACAAAACACTTTGAATAATTCATATAAAATTGATTGAAAAATTCATATCACATATCTTGATATTTATAACTAATATTATATTCTCCATTTACCATTCTTCACAATCCCCTCAACCATATGGAAATTTTTTGACAAAATATCTTCATAGATATGAGATAATATACATGAGGGGTGTATCCAAAATTGAGAGAACCATCCCCTTAAGGCACTCTAGAGTCGGCCTATTTTTGCTTTGTTGGATTTGGTTTCATGTTCTGTCGTCTTGTCGTCATCTGGTTCCCTCATCCTATTTATTCCCTACCCTGACCTCTTGTTTCTCTTCCCCTCTTTGAGGTAGATCAGGATCAGGGTGATTCTGGGGTTTTGGGATGTGGGTTAGGTGTCTGTCAGGGTTCTATCCATGTTCTCTTCATCGGTGGTGAGGTTCCTTGTTTTTCATCTGTAAGGTGTTTTTTGTTGGTTTATAAGGATTAATTTCTGCTATCATCGATGAGGAAGGGCTTAAATGTTGGTTTCCTTGGCTTGGATGTGGAGATTTTAGTGATGATGGTGATCTCAGGTGGCTGCCTTGCCAGTAAGAAGGTGTGTCTATAGATTTATGGTGATTCAGGTACAGTCTATACCTGAGAAGTTGATGATATGGTACTAAGGTTCTATGGTGACTCCGATGGAATCCAGCATTTGGTTTTATTTTTGGTCTAATACAATGATGGTGGTGATTGGATTGAGATAACAAAAATGGTGGTTCGCGACATAACTCAACAAATGCAGTGAATCCTCGATGTTGATCTCCTCAACTTTTTTGTCCCATTGATTTTTTGATTTTGAAATTCGAACTAGTATCCTCTCACTTTGTATCCCTCTAGATGGAATGGTTATGGCTAACCCTAAAAAAGATTTTTTAAAATCAAATAAAAAATGAATGTTTAGTCAATAATTATACTATAATTAATAATAAAATTGTAAGGATATTCACTTATCCCATGGAATTCCCACATCAATAAAAGAACTCAAAATATTCTCAAAATATATTAAATAATTATCAAAATATATGGATGCTATATACATTAGATAATTATACTATTAATATACCCTTATCATTACTTTCATAAAACATTACCATGTTCTTTATTAATTTTATTATACATAGACATATAAATACATTGAAATTTATAGATGATGATTTCCTTTTAAATATCATCCCATATAAACTCTTATTTGATTTAGGCATAAAAATACATATAATTTGAATGTAAACAATATTTGATACAACTTATCAATATAAATGTTTTGATATTTTATGTTCTATCAACATAGTTCTTCACATATCAACAAGAATCATATTATTTCCTTAAAAAATATATTCTATTGAGGGGTTTCAGGTAAAAAATACTAATTTTTTATTCCATGATTTTCAAGGTAAATTTTAAAATAATTGTATGTATACTCATATTCATCATCAGATCATCACTTTATGATGAACATTTACAGCTTCTTAAAATTTATTCTAGAAAGTTTGAACATATCAAGAGAATTATATTTATGATTTATGAATATCCTAGATATCAATCATGTAAAATTATCATCAAATTGAATGAAATAATAATAACATTTTGATTATTGTTGTATCATAGGTTCATAAAATACTATATCAATTAGATCTCATGGATTCATGGATTGAACATGTATATCCTTTTTTCACCTCATAGAAGCTGGTCTTCTTCCCCTTTGGCACTTCTATGGTTTCTTCTTGGGTGTTTCCTCCTCCCCCCTCCGGTGTGACTTGACATTCGATGTCAGCATATTCTTGATCTGTAGTTTGCTAGGAGAAAGCTTGGATCTCGTCTCGGTCTCAGCGGTGCTCGGCGTCGGCTTCAGTGTGTCCCGGTGTGGCTCAGGCTGTCTCCAGTGCATTTTGGTGTTGACATCCAGTCATTGCTCTAGGCTTGGCTTCTCTGTCCCAGCGCCATCCTAGATCCAGTCTTGGTTGTCCAGTGCTTAGTTTTTCTTCAGATTTGGTGAGATTTGTGTTCAACGAAGGTCTGTCGTGATTGGATTGGCATCGGAGTTGTCCAGCTTGGCGTCAAATCTGGTGTGATTTTGAGTTCAGGCATCGGCCATGGTAGAAGTTTGGCATTGGCGAGGTCTACGATGGAGCTGGAGCGCCTCGGCTCGTCCATGGTTTTAGAAGGGTGGTTTGGCTTCATCTTCAGCACGGCTCGGATTGGGGAGGTTTCGGTCCATGTTTGACTATGGGGTTTTTCATATTGAGGTTGTGCTGTTTCTTCTACAGGTTTTGAATTTTTTTGGTGATAGTGTTCTTGCGGTTGGCTTTGATTCCTCATTATGTTTCTCATTTCACTTATGAAGATTTTTTGTCTACATTTTTTCTTATGTGGTCTGTTGGAATGGAGATTCACCCAAGTCTGACCTCATGGTCCAAGTCCTTAAGGAGGTTTCAGAGCTTGTCCATCATCTTTGCATCACTTTATAGATTTGGAAGTTGAGAGGGTATGGAGTCAGCCATTGGATCGGGCATGTGCATTGACATAGGACAATGCCTAGTTGTATAGCGATGTGATGGTGGAGGGCTTTTCATGGTCAAATGCTGGGGAGGGGTATCTTTATGTTTCATGTTTGGTTTGTATCTCCTAACCTCTGGGTAGTGATTGTCCTATGTCCTTGAAGTCTGTTTGGGTTTCCCCATTCATCCCTTAAAAGTGGGTTATGTTTAAAATAAAAATTTTGAATTCTTTCGGGCTGTTGGATGGATATGTATCATATCTCTCTACCTCACTTTATCTCTTGAATTTATAAAATTTTTCTTGTATCTTGTTCCATATAAATTTTATTCATTCCACTTTTTCTCTGATGATTAATTCTTATATGTGATATTTTTTATCTTTGTCACTTTAAAAACAAAAATTATATATATTAAAATTTGAAACAAATTGATACGATTTCTTTCACCTTTAGAAATAATAGTTCATTTCATAAATATTTTTATGATACAACCATTTGTATTCCTAAAAATAACATCATTGATATCGTCAAAAAAATTTCTAACACTCACAAAATTATGTGAAAATCTATAAAAAAAATAACTCATGTTAATATTTTACTTATGTATTTAAATATAAACACAACCTATACATTTAATATTAAAATCATAATAATTTTACAATGTTATATTAACTCCATTATGAATTTATTAAATCATTATTTTTTTCACCAATTATATACTAGGAAGAATTATTATCATGAATCCATGATATATTTTTTTTAAAAAATTCAGGACACCTCAATAACATAATAAATCTGAAATCTTCTTCTTTATAGATTATTTTTAACACTTAATACTTATTTTAATTTCTATAGAAAAATTTTAAAAAAATTCTTATCATCATGAAAAATTTATCCCCCACTTCAACATACCTTTGGAAGATCATTTAAATTTGGTTTGAGTATTCAGAATTGGGTTTCACTTATTTTCCATTGTCTTCTTTATATTCAAATTTTTTCCTTTCCAATTTAGTTGAATCTTCCTTAGTTTGTTCCTTTTGTTCCTTCTATAGGATTAAAAATTAAAAAAACTATCATATAATTTTTGTGTATTATGTCCTAAAACATAGTAGTTACCAAATAACCCTGAATTTTCAATTATAAACAAGTTATATCCTTACCTATTTATTTATTTATGTGATATATGAGTATCCTATTATTATTTTATTAAAGTTCTAATTTTTCTTAAAGTGGTTTTAAATTACATGGATATAGACGTAGATTTTTCATAATTTTTCTCAACCTAAATTCATCGATACTATTTCATTAAACAAACATTTGTAGGAGAAAAAATTTTAGATATTTTATTACATTTTAGTAAAATTTTGATCTCTTTAATATTTTTATTATTTAAAAATATTTCCTCAGAGAAACAAAATCCTTCCTTCATATTATATTTGATCATTGATATATGAGAAACTTATTGAACATATTGGTGTTAGAATCTATATTTATTGTTTTAGATGATACAAATTTTAAATTGACATATTCATCAATGTAATCTTTTATCTTTTTAGTGTATCTTATACATTTATGTACTTTTATTATACTAACATCAATTTCAACACTTTTAAAATAGTTAAAACTTCGAGTTCATATCTAATATCCTAAATCTATGGAATAAAAAACATAAAAATTTTATTTCCTTGATGAATTTATCTATCTTTTTAGAGACTTTATATTCTTTATTATTATACTTAAAATTTTACTTTTTTTATCTATTAATATGATCAATATTGTCTTATAATTTATCTTTAAGAATCTTCATAGTATATGTTTCTTCATATTTATATATTAATGTTTTTTCTTTCTTCTCAACATATGACATTAAAGTTTTATGATTTATATTAGTATCTTCATTATTATATGATTCATTATCATCAAAATAATTTTCTCACTTGTTTTCCTTAGATATTAATATTTTCTATCTACTCTGAGAGAAAAACATATTTTCCTTTGAAATATTCTTCTCAATTATAAATTTTAGTTTCATATGATATTTTATTTTATTTGAATAATATTTTTCTTGATCTTATCATTTAAATTTATTTTTAAGGAAATATTTCGAAAAGTGTCTTGCATGTCCACAGTAAAGTTTTTAAAATGTAATTTGCATTTTTATTTTCTTTTTTCACTTCCAAAACTATATAAAATTAGTGAAATTATTTCCTCAAAACTACAATCATCATCAAAATCTTTTTATTCAATGGAATAATAATTTTTAGTTTCATTCACGTTCATGACTTTCATAACTTTGAGTCTAGTTACTTTATCAATGATCATTATTTTAAAAACTCGATCCATCCTTATATCATATCCAATGATTATATTATAAATATCATTTAGATAAATCTCAAACATGTATATAATTTTTTAGAAATTATTTTTCAAAATTATGTGGTTTTTTGAATTTTCACCATAACCATTTTAGTTATGAAATCCCCATTAATTATATTGTACAATCTATATAAAGTCCTTTTATTTTTACCCTCAATCATAACACTCAAAATTTTAACTCTATGTCATTTATTTTTTATCTTCCTTAAAAATATTCTAATTTTTTTCCAAATATTTTTATCACTCTCCAAGCCCATAAATTTTTTAATTCTTTTTTTAAGATAGTGACATAAAAATAGAATTCATTTTTTCCATAATTATCAATATTTTTATTTCCATCTTGAGGCATCACAACTCCATTATCATGAGGATTAAATCTAGTTATATCAATATAACCAACTTATATACTTGTTAATAACAAATATAAAATTATCTATATTTCTAAGAATGATATTTTTTAACATTTTATGTAGCAATATCCCTACAATTAATATATTTAAATCTCTCTATAGAAACTCAAAATAAATTTTCATAATGAAATAATATTTAAAAAATATTTTATATATGAAAATAATGATCAAATTTTAGGAGAAACTAATTTATTTGATACTAATTTCAGTTCCTAGAATAGTTGTGGATCCAGTACTAATAGGGTAAGGGTGAATTAGTACTAGTCACATTTTATTTCTATTTTTAATTATCCTCTATTTTTTGGTTAATGTAGATGAATTTTACCTTTAGTCACTCCCTTACCCCAATGAATAAAAATAAAATGGAGGATACAATACACAATATTTATATGGTTTGCCCCTAATGAGGGTGACAATGTCTTAAATGTGAATATCATCATCCAAATCACAAATTAATCCCAAAAATTTTATAAAAGTTAAAAGGATAAAGATTACAATGGAGACATGATACTATTAATCATCAACAAGTATATATACGTCAGTTTGAAAAGGTCCCAACAACAATATTCCAATAGTCATTCAATCACATTACAAATTATTTCATTATAGAAAAACTAATCTCAATGCTCTTGAGTATTTCAATGAAAACAAATTACTTTTTTTATTTGTATCCCTTTTATCAAAGATATTTATTTAGAGAATAAATCATTAATGATCAAATTATATTGAAATATATCCCTTTTCATAATTATGAAATATTAAAAATTTATTGTATCTTTATATTCAAGTAACTATCTATTTTTTAGAACCTAATAGATAAATTCATGAAAATTGTTAAATAATATTCCATAAATCATGATTTATAATATATTTTTTAAATATTTATCACATCATATTTTAAAACAAATATAAGATTAAATACTCAAGTGTTAATCATTTATGTGCAGTGTTAATAACTCCTATGATGATAAATCTTCTATATTTCTCTTGTTTTAATTATATGTTGAGTAGAAAATGTTATATAATTCTATATAATAAATTAATCCAAAAATAATAATATTGTATTTTGTAAAATATTTTTTTAATCTAGAAACATTACACAAAATACTATATGAAAAAACAAATATTCATTAATCCCTATTCATTATTTTGAGTGATTTCATTCATTATTTCTTATAAAATTATAAAAATCCATGCAAATAACCTCATGTACCATCTAGATCAATTATACACCTCATTCAATTTTTTTCAATTTTTTATTTGAGTAAAATCTTATATATAATCAACTAAGTATGTTTCACCAAATTTGAACACTAATTCATGAAAATTAAATTATTTATTTTAGTTATATCTAATTTTTTTATCTCTTGGGTTTCATAACTCCTTTAATATACTCAGAAAAATATTTAATAATCCTTAGTGAATCACAAAATCAAATTCCATTGGTATTTATTTATTTAATTATAACTCAAATATAGTTTATTAAACCTCCAATAATACATCAATTCCATATAGAAATGATTTTTTTCAACTTCATCACTAAATCTTTATTTTATTATAATGAAATTATGTCACAAAACAATGTGAATTCATAAGTACTTGAAGCTCGTCATTTTATGCAATATTTTCTAAATATTAAACCTTATTATTCATCAATAAAATTATAAAAAAAATAAACCATAATGAATACTATCTAGGGAATTACATTGAATATGGAAGAGGGAAAATGGATGCGATATGGTGAAAATTATGATAGGGTAGAAATTGGTTTGTTTTCTCATGAAATAAATTTAGTTATTAGGTAGATCCATTAAAGAGGTGGTCAGAAACTATGTATAAGGACCTGACCTTAAACAATACATAATCTTGAATTAAATGAATAGTTCACATTGAGGATCTTTTTAGGTTTAGAGATTTAGAGAATTAGGCATAATAATTACATTACATCTCAAAAATTACAAATTAGACACTTCTACTCAGTTTCCATTTTTTTCATAAAATAAAAACTCTTGAATAAGTGAGAAATGTCTAGTTCCATGCTTTAGACAACATTAGTTTTCCTTGATCCCATCCTTGACCATATTCCACTTTATTACCTGTGAAAAACATTTCAAAAACTTGGGATGAGCATAAAAATATCAGTAAGTGATACACAAATAAGGAAAACTGTTATATTTTCAAAACAACAAGTAAGCCATGAATAATTTATCACAAGTAATAATTTTCCCCTTTATTAAGTAGTAAATACTCTTCATTGAATAAAAGATCATTGTTTACCCTTTTTGTAACCAAAATATTTCCATAAAACCCATATAAAGAACACATAACATATAAAGGTAACTTGGGAAATAAACATTCTTAAGTGGAATAACCATATGGTTGACTTCCACAAATATCACTAAATGGAATAGTCATACAGGTGACTTCTATACCCAATGCATTGGAGGTTATAACGTAACCACCCGTCCTGGTTTATCATAACACCACCCATCATATGGTTTATCACATAACCACCCGTCAAATGGCCATGTACCATCATAAAACATAAAATATTGAAAATATAAACATTTCACTAATAACATTTCATTTGAAATCACAAGAAGTAATTTCAAGATATTGAAATAATCATTCCATTTTCATAAACAATTTAGAAAGAGATTTTTGAATCAAAGTGTCCCATACCACTTTGAAGATTTTAATGTAATTATAATTTTAAAACATTAATTTCCATATAAATAAATACTCAAAACCATTTTTAAAACATGGACATTAAAGATAATGATTTATAATAATAAATCTTTAAAACATTTAAAATGATATTTTAGTTAAAGAGTTTTTAACAAAATGAGAGACTCTTGATTAAAAATAATTGAGGAATGACATTTAATCAGAACTATATAATATCATGAGAATATAGGGATTCATGATATAATATGAAAAATTATAGTATATACACCATATAATAGTGAATTGGTGCATAACAACAATGAAGTCTCAATGGAAATACAAATTTATATGAAATCACTTATAAAGATGGTATCCTTAAATTAAGGATAAATCAATCACATAATTATGTGTGACAAATATAAATACACCCAATATAATTGGATATAAAGTTTAAAACAATTATAGGTCATTAACACGTATTCATAGGATGACATATTCAAGAAGTACAAGTTTAACCCAAATAATTGAAATTGGGTTAAGAAGTTCCCTTCCAAAAATTTGAAAGCCTAATGGTGTCACTTTAAAATTCAGAAAATGAGTTGATGAGATAAAAAGGGTATATCATCACTTTTACATAAAATTTACATCAATAAGGATATATAATTACATATCCCAACATAATAAAAGGTAAATTAAAAGACAAAACAAAAATAAGTCTTTTAAAAAGAGAAGGGTGAAAGGTTCCCTTACCAATTTGGTAACTTACAAAACATACAACACATGAAATAAGGAACATAAAATGTAGATTTAAATACACATTAATGAAATTATATTACATAAAGAGTATAATAATGGGCATTACATGCACCACTTAAAGGAAATAGTGACAAATATAGCATGAATCTCATGGGAATAAAAAGTGAGATAAAAACCCCTTACCTCATTGTAATCAATCGAGTTGTATGACCAAAAGATAATAACCAAAAAATTAATCACAAAATACCAGAAATATAAAGAGAATAATGATAATATATATATCAATGGAATTATACATTACACCACATGCAATAAATAAGTGGAAAACAATGGAAATCTCACCCAATTAAAAGTGAGATAAGAAATCCCCTTACCTCGTGTCCTACTTGACTTGTATGTTCCGTGTTCTTCCTGAATAATAAACTTAAGTTAATATATACTTAATTAAGAAAATTTTTAAATTTTATTAATCATTTTATATCACTTATTATCTTGCTATAACAACTAGTTAATTATTTGAGTTCATATTGGATATTTTATCGATGTTCGGAACTTGAGTCAAAAATGAACTTGTTATAATTACAATTTGTCCGTGTGGTCAAAATTACATTATCTACAGAATTATATACATGTTTTATATATCATATATATCATATATATCCACTGTATATGTATTTATAATATTCCATATCATTTGGTGTTAAGAAATGAAATGCACCGTTCATGGAGACGGTAAGCCGTACGTACGCATGAATGCTACTTTCATTTCTATTTTATAATTATATTATAATATCATATGATATTTTATGTTATATAATTTCATTAACATCATCCTTTATACATTCTACATATGTCATAAACGAATCATATCACCTTGAGGGGGCGGTAGTCCGCACTTCCTCAAATGAAATTATCGTGTTTACCCATAACAGAAACCATAAAGGTGTGTTATAAATTAATAATACAGCAGCATAAAGAAAACATAAACATAATATAAATCAAATATAAATATAGTTACATGTTAATGTCCACCATGTTATGCGGTAGGAGATAATCGAACAATCATCATTTCGTGAGGCGTTAGTTTTCCATCCACAGAAATAGTATGTTCTTCACCCATTAGATGGAGGTATAGTGTAGTTCTAATCATTATTACAAAAACATCCTAGTATATTTAGGATACTGGTTTTGATATAAAATAAAGGAATAAAAAGATTTTAGGGGGTTGGATAAGTAAAATAAAACAAAATAAAACAAAAGAATTTAAGAGAAACTGTTACCTTTGATTTGGGTAACTTCCATTGGTTTGAACCAAAAGGACTTCTTGAAGTGCCTTCTACCTAATGTAAGGATTCTAGGAGGAAGAGGGGGATATTTAGAGATTATTTGGGCAGGTTTTGGATAATAAAAGGGGCTTGAGAGGTGTGAGGAATTGGTTAGAAATGGTCTCCTTTTATAAGGGGGAGGAGGGGCTCTTTAGGAAAGTGTCAAAATATTATTTTATTATATAGTGATATTCGGTTTCTAAAGGTCCAGAGATCATTAAAGTAGAATATAAGATGACTCATGGTCTAAATAATATCATCCAATAAGAGTTGGACCAGTTTGGGATAATATTTTAATCACTATAATCTTATTTATTTAAATCATTTATTAATGAGGTAAATACTGCATCATTATTGTGTCATAAATAATTTAATTTATTCGATGTTTAAAAATTATAAAAAAAATACTATGATGTAGGAAATATTTTTATATTTCCAACTAATATTTATAGTCAAAACTATTACTTATATAACACTGTATAAAAATTAATTTACTAAAAGATTTTTGTTTATGTCATTTTGGCCTTTACGTTAAATTAATTAATCTAAAGTGTCATTATCATTCATAAGTGGCTCCATGGGGTCCTAAAATTGACCCATGGATGCCCATGGTTGGAAATTAGTCATACAATAAGATTAGGACAAGTGTTAAGGTAATTTTGAATTATTATAATATTCTTTTTACCTTGAATTACCCTATTTACCTTTAACAGTTGTAAATAAAAGTCAAAAGTTACTATTCACCAAAAATTATTTTTTTCTTATTGAACCACATTTTACTTACTAATAACAACCATGTATGTCAGATTTTAGAAATTAAATTCATAGAAGCGATAAAATTTCATTTAAATGAAAAAGTCCGTTTTTTTAACTACTACTAAATGGTTTCACTATTCATCAAAAATAAAATCTTTTTAGAAAAATATCAAAAATTCAGCCTAAGCTATATTTGATATTCCGAATTCAAAAATGATGTCTATTTTAACAAATTCAAAACATAGAAGTTTTATTAATTAATTTAAAATTAATTCCCATTGTCAAAACAAATACCGTGTTTTTAAGAAACAATAACTATCAAAAGACCGACACTTGTTTATGTCCAATTTCAAAGTGAAGTTAATTCCAATGACCACCATTGGATTAAATAGTAAAAATATAATATAATTACAATTTAAAAACAATTAAAAATATAATCTAACCATATAAATAAATTATATTAAAAGGCAAATTTGAATTAAAATACCGTATTTTCATTATTCATCAAAAAACTGAATTTTATCAGAAAAATACCAAAATTTTAACCAAAGTGATTTTGATGTCCTAATTCTAAATAAGAATTTTATTTTATCAAAAAGAACATATAAAAGGGACCAAATATATATTTAAAGAGGGTTCTTCATCAAAAGGCGGTAAATCAACCGTTTAAAGTAAATTATGCTTAAAATTAGATTCATTCACATTTTAATCATCTAACTTTTATTAGATAAATTAAAAAACATGTATAATCATATTGTAGTTAGTTTTATTCATTTCCTCCAATATAATGGCTAGGTGTTAACTACCATTTAAAATAATAATATTATATTATTAGTGTGCAATGTAAGATTTTAAAGAAACCTATTGTTGCGTATCGGGTAAGCCATCGAACATAGAATCTCCTTTAAAGTAAAATTAATATTTAATTCAAAAATATTAATAAATATGAAAATTCCTTACTCATTATTTACCTGGGATCTTATATCCTTCCCCCCTTTTGAAAATTGTGTCCTCGCAATTTTAAAACTGGGCTTGGAAACTTAATTGAAAGTCCCACATTGGAAAAAGAGTCAATAAATATATCACTTTAAAATAAAGAAAGAGAAGTAAAAAAGGTCACCTGAGATAATATCATGCTAGGATTCCATGTTGGAAAACATGGATATAGAAGAGAAAACAAACCATCAAGTTCTGATGGAGTGTGATAGAAAACAATGGTTAGGAGAAAGTTAACCACCAGAAAATCACAAACTTGTGATGGGTTAAACTGTGTTTGATTCCCCAGTAGGAAAAGATAACAGTTAATTTTTTTGTTTTAAATTACTTTTCATAAAGTTGAGTAATTTTTTTGTGAGCTTAACTAAAAACATAAGTAAACATACATACTTGTCATGTAGACTTTCATCCTTTACTAGCTTTCTAACACAAACTCATATTTTATCCAAACGATGAGTATTCAGGATGACTTTTTTCACATTAAAAGCACTATAATCAACTTCTAGAGAATCACATAATCCAAAAAAGATGAACTATATATTTCCCATGTATTTAGACCTTAACAAAAACCAAAAAGGTTAATACAAGATCATATAATCCACAAAAGGATAATTCTTTATAAAAGGAAATTTTATTCCTAATCTCCAAAATTCAACAAACAGTACCCTAAGTTCAACCAAGATCATTAAATAAACAACATTCCTTAAAATTATTCAATATAATCCAAACTAACATTGAAAACCAAAACTCAGAAGAATTTAATCCCATATTCTTCCACAGTAAATCTTAACATTTATCTCCAAATAACATCGGCTACTTTTGAAATCTCATACAGAAGTGTAATTAACCTAATCACATATTCTCTATGATAGGTTAATAATTTCTATAAATAACCCAAAATAAACTTATTCATAAGATCATATAACTAAAAATAATTACTCATACTAACTAGGGACTTTGTGTAGTCCAGTTGTAGGTGATAAATCCTAGTCACACTTTGATTGTGGATTCGATTCTCATAGCTTTGTCCAATGCGACGGGTTGTCACGTGGTCTGCATGTTATCCCTTTTCAAAAACTATAAAATTTTATAACATTCCAAAAAAGATATAAATTCATCAAAAATTACCATAACATATTTTAACTACAAAGGCTATTTAATAACTTTCATTTTTCATTCCAAAATGAATTAACCTGTAATTGCCTAAAATTCAAGGATCATATAAACCCAAATGGTTCTTTATAACTATATCCACAAAAGAAAAGATAATTATTCCTTGAATAAAATTTTCATATATCAAACTTAAGAGTTACACATTCTATAAAAAGTCTTCTAATGTAATCTCATCATCAAAAGTGCCTTAATACTTTTAAGCATTTCACTATCCTAAAATATACCATAACTCTTGAATCCCTTATATGTTGACTTCTTACTCATTAAATATTCTTCATGATCCATTAACCATTCTTTACCAACTTATTCTAAAATAATTCTTTCCTACAAACAAAATCATGAATAATATCCCAAGATTCAATAATTTCAAAAAATATGTTAGGAAATAGTCTATACCTTTCATTGGTCATTGTCAGTTTCTTCATCCTCAATTATAATGGAATTAGGTATTGGTAAACATATATTTTTATGATCTTGGTGATCCCATTCCTGAAACATCTTCATAGGAAATCGTTTGTATAATGACCATGCACACCACATTTAAAACATTCAATTGATCCCTCATAAAGAACTTCTTTCCCTTTCCTAGAGTCAACTGGATGCTTCCTTTTTCCATGGATGGTTCTTGATTTATGACCTTCATTCCCACATCTATAGCATCTCCACGTCCCTTTGAAGCATTTTCCTAGGTGTTTCTTTCCACATCCTTGACACATAGGTTTTTGAACATACTTGCCTTTATGATTATTACCTAAAATTCTATATGGATTTGTTTCTCGCATATACAATGCCTTATAAAAATCACCAAGGTTCAGGATTTCATTCATGACCCCAGATAGTTGGTTGAGAATCACCACAAGAGTTCTCATTGTAGCTCTCATTTCATTCAGTTTCTCATTCAGAAAACCATCACGGTTTTCTTCACATCCACTGTTACTTTGGTGCCTGCTAGATCCAGCCATTTACTAAAACCAAAAAGGTTAGTGTGAGTATATTAGTAAATTCATCACATAATATCTTATAAGGAGGGTAAATACTTATTCATGTTATCTTAAACTCATTAAAAATAACTACAACTCTTTCTAATATGCTAACCATTATGGTTATGTCGCATATGCTTAGATAACACCCTAACCTCTAAAGTTATCTAAACCAACCTTTGATACCAACTATAAGAACCCAGCCTTAAACCTTACATAATCGTGAATTAAATGAATAATTCACATTGAGGATATTTTCAGGTTTAGATTTTTAGAGAATTAGGCATAACAATTACATTACATATCAAAAATTAAAAAGTAGACACTTATACTGAGTTTCCATTTTTTCATAAAATAAAAACTCTTGAATAAATGAGACATGTCCAGTTCCATGCTTTAGACAGCATGAATTTTCCTTGATCCCATCCTTGACCCTATTCCACTTAATGTCCTGTGAAAAACTTTTCAAAAACATGGGATGAGCATAAAAAGCTTAGTAATGTATACACAAAGAAGGAAAACTGTTAGATTTTCAAAACAAAAAGTAAGAAATAAATACTTTATCAAAAGTAATACGTTTCCCCTTTATGAAGTAGTAAATACTCTTCACTAAATAAAATAACATTACTTACTCTTTTTGTAACCAAAAGATTACCATAAAACCCATATAAAGAACACAAAACATATAAAGGTAACTTAGGACATAAACATTCTTAAGTGGAATAACCGTATAGTCGACTTCCACAAATATCACTAAATGGAATATCCATACGGCCGACTTCCATACCCAATGCATTAGAGGTTATAACATAACCACTTGTCCTGGTTTATCACGGCGCCACCTGTTATGTGGTTTATCACATAACCACCTGTCAAATGTCCAATTACCATCATAACAGATAAAATATTTCAAATAGAAAAATTTCAATAATAACATTTCATTTTAAATCACAAAAAGTAATTTCAAGACATTGAAATAATCATTCCATTTTCATAAACAATTTAAAAAGAGAATTTTGAATCAATGTGTCCCACACTAATTTGAATCTTTTAATGGAATTATAATTTTAAAAAATTAATTTCCATATAAATAAATACAATAAAAATCATTTTTAAAACATGGACATTAAATATTATGATTTAGAATAATAAATCTTTAAAACATTTAAAATGATATTTTAGTTAAAGAGATTTTAACAAAATGAGAGACTACTGATTATAAATAATTGAGGAATAAAATTTAATCAGAACTTATAATATCATGAGAATATAGGTATTCATGATATAATATGACAAAGGATAGTATATACACCATATAAGAGTTAATTGGTTCATACCAACAATGAAGTCTCAATGGAAATGCAAATTGAGATGAAATCCCTTATAAAGACGGTATCCTTAAATTAAGGATAAATCAATCACATAATTATGTGTGACAAATATAAATACACCCAATATAAGTGGATATCAATTGTAAAACAATTATAGGTCATTAACACATATTCATTGGATGACATATTCAAGAAGTACAAGTTTAACCCAAAGAATTGAAATTGGATTAAGAAGTTCCCTTGCAAAAATTCGAAAGCCTAACAGAATCACTTTAAAATTCAGAAAATGAGTTGATGAGATAAAAAGGGTATCTCATCACTTGGACATAAAATTTACATCAATAAGGATATATAAGAACATATCCCAACATAATAATATGTAAATTAAAAAAACATAACAAAAAGAAGACTTTTAAAAAGAGGAGGGTGAAAGGTTCCCTTACCGATTTGGTAACTTACAAAACACATGACACATGAAAGAAAGACCATACAATGTAGATTTAAATACCAATTAATGAAATTATATTACATAAATAGTATAATCATGGGAATTACATACACCACTTAATGGAAATAGTGACAAATATAGCATGAATCTCACGGGAATAAAAAGTCAGATAAAAACACCTTAGCTAATTGTAATCAATCGAGTTGTATGACCAAAAGATAATAACCACAAAATGAATCACTCAATACCATGAATATAAAGATAATAATGATAATGTATATATATATATCAATGGCAGTATACATTACACCACATGCAATAAATAAGTTGCGAACAATGGAAATCTCACGGAATTAAAAGTGAGATAAGAAATCCCCTTACCTCGTGTCCTAATTGACTCGTATGTTCCATGTTCTTCCTGAATAATAAACTTAATTTAATATCTAATTAATTAAGAAAATTTTTAAATCTTTTTATTCATTTTATATCACTTATTATCTATCTATAACAACTAGTTAATTATTTGAGTTCATATTGGATATTTTATCGATGTTCGGAACGTGAGTCAAAAATGAACTTGTTATAATTACAATTTTTCCATGTGGTAAAAATTACATTATCTCTAGAATTATATAAATTTTTTATATATCATATATATCCAATTTATATGTATTTATAATATTCCATATCATTTCGAGTTAAGAAATTAAACACACCGTTCATGGAGACAGTAAGTCATACGTACGCATGAATGCTACTTTAATTTATATTTTATATTTAAAGGAATGATAAATTAATGATAAATTGGTATATTATAATTCTAGTATAATATCATATGATATTTTATGTTACATAATTTCATTAACTTCATCCTTTATATGTTCCATGTATGTCAAGAACGAATCATATAACTTTGAGGGGGTGGTAGTCCGCACTTCCCCAAATGAAATTATTGCATTTACCCATAATGGAAACCATAAAGGTATGCTATAAATGAATTATACAGAAGCATAAAGAAAACATAAACATAATATAAATAAAATATAAATATAGTTCTATATTAATTCCCACCATGTTAGGCGGTACGATATAATCGAACAATCATCGTTTCGTGAGGCGTTAGTTTGTCATCCACAGAAACAGTATGTTCTTCACCCATTAGATGGTGGTGTGTGTAAGTGTAGTTTTAATACTTACTATAAAATAATCCTAGTATATTTATGATACTGGTGTTGTTATGAAATAAAGGAATAAAATGAGTTTAGGGGGTTCGAGAAGTAAAAATAAAACAAAATAAAACAAAAGAATTTTAGAGAAACCGTTACCTTTTATTTGGGTAACTTCTTTTGGTTTGAACCAAAAGGACTTCTTGAAGTGCCTTCTGCCTAAGGTAAGGGTTATATGAGGAAGAGGGTGATATTAAGAGATTATTTGTTCAGGTGTTGGATGAGCCAAAGGGCTTGAGAGGTGTGAGGAATTGGTTAGAAATGATCTCCTTTTATAAGGGGGAGGAGGGGTTCTTTAGGAAAGTGTGAAAATATTATTTTATTATGTAGTGATATTTGGTTTATAAAGGTCCAAAAATCATTAAAGACGAAGATAAGATGACTCATAGTCGAAATAATATCATCCAATAAGAATTGTATAGGTTTGGGATAATATTTTAATCATTATAATCTTATTTATTTAAATCATTTATTAATGAGGTAAATAATGCATCATTATTGTGTCATAAATAATTTAATTTATTCGATGTCTAAAAATTATAAAACAAATACTTTGATGTAGGAAATATTTTTAGGTTTTAAACGAATATTTATAATCAAAAATATTACTTATATAACACCATAAAAAAATTAATTTACTAAAAGATTTTTGTTTATGTCATTTTTGCCTTTACGTTAAATTATTCAATCTTGAGTGTCATTATCATTCATAAGTAGCTCCATAGGATCCCAAAATCGACCCAAGGATGACCATGGTCACCCATTGGTCATAAAATAAGGTTACGACAAGTGTTAGGGTAATTTTGAATTATTATAATATTCTTTTTACCTTGAATTGCCCTATTTACCTTTAACCGCGGTAAATAAAAGTCAAAAGTTACTATTCACCAAAAATTAATTTCATCTTATTGAACCACATTTTACTTACTAATAAAAAACATGTATGTCAGATTTTCAAAATTCAATTCACAGAAGCGGTGAATTTTCATTTAAATGAAAAAGTCAGTTTTTTTAACTACTACTAAGTGGGTTCACTATTCATCAAAAATTGAATCTTTTTAGAAAAATGCCAAAACATTAGCCTAAGATATATTTGATATTCCTAATTAAAAAATGATGCCTATTTTACCAAATTCAAAACATAGAATTTTCATTAACTAATTTAAAATTAATTCATGTTGTCAAAACAAATAACGTGTTTTTTAAAAAAATAACTATTAAAATATTGATACTTGTTTTTGTCCAATTTCAAAGTGAAATTAATTCCAATGAACACCATTGGATTAAATGGGAAAAATATAATCTAATTACACTTTAAAACCAATTAAAATGATAATCTAACCATATAAATAAATTATATTAAAAAGTAAATTTTGAATTAAAATACAGTATTTTCACTATTCATCAAAAACTGAATTTTATCAGAAAAATACAAAAAATTTAACCAAATTGAATTTTGATATCCCAGTTCTAAATAAGAATTTTATTTTTTCAAAAATAACATATAAAAGTGACTAAAACTAGATTTAAATAGGGTTCTCCATCAAAAGGCGGAAAATCAACCTTTTAAAGTAAATTATGATTAAAATTAGATTCATTCACATTTTAAGCCACTAAATTTTATTAGATAAATTAAAAAACATGTATAATCATATTTTAGTTAGTTATATTCATTTAGGCCAATACAAAGACTAGGCGTTAACAACCATTTAAAATAATAATATTATATTATTATTGTGCAACGTATGATTTTAAAGCAACCTATTGTTGGGTATCAGGTAAGTCATTGAACATAGCATCCCCTTTAAAGTAAAATTAATATTTAATTCACAAATATTAATAAATATGAAAATGTATTACCCATTATTTACCTAGGATGTTACACTATGTCCATTCAAAAAAATATAAGTTTATCTAATTTTTGTATATTTTTTATTTCAAGATCCTAATAGAAAGAAAAATCTTTCTAGTTTTTTATATATTAAAATAATACTTAAATATTTATGCATTGTTGTGTAGATTTTTAGTTATATGTAAATTTTATTAATGTAAATTTAGTCTCACATTTATAAATAAGTTAATTTATTTGATTATTTTTACTTGGTTCTGATGAATTTTCATGGATCATCATCATGTTTTTTTATCAAATTTTAATTTGGGATGATAAGTAATAGCTTATGAATAATAAATGTTGGTATTTTCTTAGTACATTAATTAAAATACATATTTTATTGTTTAATTTTCATCCATTTATTGAATTTATAGTCATTCCTATCCAAGTATCTTTTCCCCTTCTATCAATACATATCATAGAAAATGATTCTCATATGGTTAATTTTAATGTGATTGATGAGCCAATCAAAATTAACACTACAACAAAGAATCAATCAAAACTTTATATGGAGAGATAGATGTTTCTTTTTCTATTATATCTATTATCTAGATCAACAATGGATCTATGGGGTTCATTCTTCTAGTTATATATAATCATTTAGAAATAATATACTACCTACAATGTTATATGAATTTCATTGATTTATTTATAGGGTGTAAAAAAGAGAAAAATTTAATTCCTTTATATGGAAGAAGAGGGATAAAAAAACTAAAAAGGAATAAATGATTTAGAATAAGTAGATCTAGACTAAAAAGGGTTTAACATTCAAAACTAAGGGAAAGAGCAAGAAAACAATTCATAATTTCATAGTGGTTGAAGCTTGGGAACATTGTTAATATTCAAATACTATACACCAAATATTTCAAGCCCTTAATATCATTCAAAATTTATAGTAACCATTTATTTTATAAGTTATTCACATAATATTCCTTTTTATAATGTTATTTATGGACATCCATTAATATAATCAGAATAATTTTTATTATTAAATTTAATGTTAAAGATAAATATTTGTTGGCATCATTGGAACATTTATGATTATTTATAGTAAATAAATAAAATATCAATGGTTTATTTTCAAATTCAGTGGGAGTATCCCCATCATTAATGATTCATAATTTAGAGAAGTCTTCATTTATATTTTATTCCCTATAGGATTTGAGTTCTAAAACGGTAATGTTGGTTTCTTTATATGGGGTTATTGATTTCGAAATTTTTTTAAAAAATTTTGAGAGGAAATACTTGAAGATGAATATATTAGTAATATTACTCTATTTATTGATAAAAATAAAAAATAAATTATTGATGAAAAAAAATTTGTTCATGGTTAAAAAATAAAAACTCATTAGTGATTTTTTTTATAAAATCAAGAATAATACTAATAATATAAATAATTATGTCATTAATAGGTAATATGACTCTTGTTATATTAAAAAATTATAGATACATAATAATTTTTTATATGGGTCATATTGTAATGATTTTGAAAACAATTTTATTTTATCTAAATAACTGGAAACAAAGAGGGTGGAAGTTATCAAGGCCCAGTAGAAAATTTTCTAGAGGAATAGTACACAAGAAAAATATTACTTAATTAATTCTTGGTTACAATCATATAACATCTCTATTTATAAAAATATTCCTGTAATCAATCTTATATTTTATAGAAGTAAGGATTAGTTGAGTGAATACTATCCATCAAATTTTTTAGATCTCAAGTTAAAATGTATGATTTCAAGGAAGGCATCCTTTATTTTTTCTATTAATGATGTGATTTGTTGGGAGTTTTCTTTTCCTGTTTCCTTTATTTGGTTGGTATTTTCTAGTGTACATATTTTTTCCTCCACCATAACATATTATTTTAAAAAAATCTATATTAAAAAAATATTTTAAATCCAAATAATTGGTTTTTTTAATCTCTCACTTGAAAACATCACCTATTTACTGAAGGGTGATAGTTTTCATATCATAATTTTTTTTTATTAATATTTTTTAAAAGAAATACAATATTTTTACTCTAGTAAATTAATGTTAATGAATATTTACATTATATTAAATCCTTATATTATACATCCATAAATAAATTTCTTTTCAATAAATTTGTTAATTTATAGAAAATTAAAATGATGGGTGGAACCAAAATTACATGCCACCCAATGTATTCGGTAGTGATTAATATCTCAAGATATTTTTTATTGGGTAATTGTAGTTAAAAATATCTATTATGTTATAGTGTGTTGGAATGTGACCCGGAAAATATCATCTTTAGTACATAACTGTGGTAAATTTTTAGGATATTCATATTCATGAATTACTTATAAATCATTAGTATTGATGATTTTTTTTTCATAATATATGATTTTCATAAAATGATGAATGTATATTATGGAAAATTCATTGAATTTATAACTGCTCTTATTTAAAATCCATACTTCATTTTATAAAATTTTCCATTCTTATATGATGAAAATATTTATGAAATATAGTATATTATTTAAATTAGGGGTTTTAAATATCATATAATTTTTTTAGAATATTTTGAAGAATCATTAATATTTTTTTGTAATACATTTAATGTCTTATGCACTCAATTTCTAAAGGCAGAGAACTTCTGATTTTCAAAATTGAATAAATATATTATTTATAATGAGATGTAATGATATGTTTTAAATTCGTGCACTATATTTAGAAATCCATATATGGATAATTACACTATTATAGCATAAAAAATTTAATCATAGATATTTAATACCACAGTTAAAAGGAAATGAATTATTTCTTAGATAATAAGGGTAAAATGTCTATTTATCGAGGAAAAATTTATTTTTCAATAAATCCATTAAAATTTATTTAATTTTTAATTGAAATAACATTAAATTTCATATTATTATTTTTATTTTAAAATAATTATAGATATGTGTGCAATAATCTTTTAAAGTGTAGTGTTTATACTAGAATTTTAGTCTCGAGTTTAAGTGTATGTTTTTATAGAAACATTAAGTAGTGAGTTGAATTATATATAATCAATATAAAAACCCTTAAATAATATTTAATTTCTAAATTATTACTATAATAAAATTTTACTGTTTGAATAGATATTATCTAGAAAAAAATTTAATGCAACAAAAAATAAATTTTTATAGTAAATGATCGGTTCTAAATTATATATTATAAAACATGATAGAGTAGTTTATGAAAAATGGTAGGCATGAAAAACTTCTTGAAGACTATTATAAATAAAAATGTAAATTGTAGAAAGTAAATAAATAGGATAGTTGATACACAAGTTATTGTAGAGGTTTAGGATAAAAAATTAAAAATACCACATAAAATCTACTAAAAATATATTAATGCATAATTTCCTATTACCGAAAAATTATTCATTTTAATTATTATAAACTAGTTGTTTTCTATCCTAGAAGTTTATATGTCAAAAATTTAGTAAAATAAATGATAGATATATAAGTTTCAAGTACATACCCTTGGAATTATTAAATTATATAACTCAATGGTGTAACTGTGATAAGTTACAAAAGATAGAGCATTTGTTTCATTTGGATATAGGATTAAAATAAAACTAATTAGACAAAAATAAGTGAATAACATGTAATGATAAGCTTAAAATAAATTATCTTCTTCTTTAGTAAGATATGAATAAATTCCATTGGTAATTATATGGAATGATTTTTATGAGTAAAATACCATACTTTCATACTAAATCACCTCATTGCATTGGGGATATTTGTGGATATGAACCTGTCAATTACTTTAAAATTTTATATTGGTACTCGTGATGGAGTCTCACATTGAATTGAATATGAATCAATATTGGTGTTATATTTTCATTTTATATTTTAGTATAAACTTGTAATATATTGTAAAAAATTCTCAACACCTACTAATATAATAGAAGTATCAATAAAATCACCCAAGAATCGTGAAGTAGGAAATGAACTCGGTACTCATCCAATAGTGAACCTGAGACTCATGGAGACCATATTTGTAAATATCCCACCATGGTGGGAACTATGGCACATGGATTTGTAACATGGACTATAGAACTATTCCATACTCTTGGGATGGAACAAATGTGATGGTGCACGCCATGGTACATAGCATAATGCAATAGCTAATAATTATAGTGTGTTCCATTAGGTTTAATATGTGAACATTTTGTTTTAAGTTTTATTCATTTTTCATTTTAACCTTTCTTGACCCTACAATACCCAAAAATACCCCCAAAAGCCCATGAAACTGCCTGGTCATAACTCAGATGTGCATCCCCTTTGTTAGATGGCAGCTACCGTAGCAGTAGAAAACCCTCAATAGAAACTCAATATCTACTTCTCATTTCATATATTCTAATTTTTTTGTATGTCCTCTATTTACTTCATTCCTCCAATAACTTTCTATGCTTCTACAATGAAGCGACTACTGTGACACACCCTCTACATTGTTCTCTAAATTCTTTTATTTTTTGTTATTATGTGTTTACCTATTTTTGTTTTTATATTTATATTTTCGGTGTTTTGATTAAAATATTAACTATTTATAGAAATTATGGTAACAATCCCAATTGGGAATATTTTTCATTTACTATTCATAAAATTACAAATTTCAGATATGAAATATTTTTAGAAAAGAAAAAAATAATGGTATTACATGAGATAAAAAACATTTGGCATGATTTTTTTGAAATAAAAAAATTTCCAAATCTTTCGGACATATATCTAAGAAGAAATTAGAAAGGCTATTGAAGTAAAAAATCATTGAAGGATCAAATAAATCTAGTCACCAAATATAAGTATATTGATATGATGGAAGAATATGTGGAGGAATATCCTTCTTTAATTTCAACCATATGAGGAGTCAAAAGGAAGGAAAAAAATTCAATAAAAATTTCATAAAACATTATTACCATATATAGTATAATTTAATTTCATTTAATTTTATGGTAATCTATTGATCACTACTTAACTCCAAGAATATAATAGGTTGTATGTCAATGAAAAAGGAAACATCAAAATAAACAACAACTAGTGATTCATACAAAAAGGATAAAGGAGATAATTTTTTAAAAAAATTTGAAAGGTGGATGTATGATGCTCAAATTATAAGTAATTTTGTCTACTAAGATAGATTTACTTATTTCATTGAAAGAGTTGGTAAATATATCCCTAGTATAAAACCACCATTATATCATGAGGAATGGGTTATATTACTCCAAAAATAGTAGAACACACAAATGTTTTGATGAAAAATTATTATTAAGAATGGTAAATAAATTATTTATGTGATTATGGTTGATGTATGTATGAATATAAGAGGGTTAAAAATTAATAATTCCTTAGTGAATAACCCAAAGGGGTTGGTTTTTATTGAGTCAGTTTATTCTTTTTCCTATTTGTAAATCATCGCAAAAAATATTTGATCATCTTAAGAATTTTTTTATAAATTTTGAACCATCTAATGTCATTAAAATTTTTACCAATAGTTATTTAAATAACATTAATTATGGTAAGAATTATTTTTCTAATTATAATTTATTTTTCAAAAAAAATTATAGTGATATTTTATTATTATTTAAATTCTTCTTTAATTGGAAAATTATTGGATGAAAACTATCCAAATTTGTATTGGACTCCATACGCCACTCATTGTTTGGACTTGATGTAGGAGGAAATATAGAAAATTTTGATTCTTTCCTCAACTTTAAAGAATGTGGTTTCAATAAATGGTTATATTTAAAACTATACTGGTGTGTTGAAAATGATGAGCTAATTCACCCAACATAGGGAGATACTTAGGCTTTCTAAAATAATATTTTCCACTACTATAATCACAATCTCTATCATTCACAATTAGTAGAGAAATTTAAAAAATATATTTATCTTCAAGGAATATAACACTAACAAGTGGGAAAAGTATAAATGAAGTAATAGGAAAACTCTTATTATATAGGGTAGTTTATTTTAGAATATTGTTTTTTATTCACTTAAGGTTAGTCTTTGTATTTCATAAGTGCTTTTATTGGTTGATAGTGAAAGAAAACCTCAAAAGGATATATTTATAAATCTACGTATAAAGAAAAATAGGCCATTGAAAAATATTTTAATAGCCATAAAAAACATATAAATATATCATTAAAATTATCGATAAAAGATGGAATTTACACCTCATTAACCATTTAATCTTATAGGATGCTACATATATCCCAAGTATTTTATGAAAATCATAACGTTGATGATGATTAAGAAATAAACTTGGGTTTAGTGAATTGTATGTTGGCATTGATTCCAAAAATTATAACTCTGAATAAAACCTCTAAGGAAATTAAAAAAATATAGATATGATTTAGGAACTATTAAAACTAATTTAGATATTTAAAGTAGAAAATTTAGGGCACTGGTTGATTGGTGGTCATATAATGGTGCTTCAACTGTCCATTTATTGTAATTCACAATAAAAATTCTTAGCCTTACTTACAATTATTAAGGTTGTGAATGGAATTGGAGAATATCTAAAAATATCCACACAAAGAGACAAAATAGGATCACTCAATAAAAATTAAACGACTTGGTTTTTATAAAATATAACAAGTGTTTGTTGAGAAGATTTAATGACTGTGAAAACATTTACCCCATCTAATTAAAGGAAATTTATGACCGAAATGAATGGATTCTTGGTAAAGTGGATGAAGAACTTATCGAAGGAAACAATTTTGTTTTTGAGGATGATTATTTAACTTGGGGTGACATGTCTTTAGTATCTGGAGTTTAAGTAAATAACTGTATAACTAGAACATCCATTTCTATGGAAATAAAAGAAAAAATATAACCTCGTCATCACATTTAAGAAGAGGATGAAGATTTTTAGTTTAGATAAATGTGTGAAGAGAATGATATTGAATGGATTCTTGATAATCCTATTTACAATAGTTACGGTTTTTCCATGGATGAGAATAAATAATTATCTTTTTATACATTTTATATTAATTTTTCTCCACATATTTTGTAATATTTAGACTTTTTTTGAATACATGATCATTTTTTAACTAAATTTTCATGAGGTAATGTTTTTTTTTACTTTTCTCTTTTTCTAAATTTATTTTTTCACATATAAAATTTTCATCATGAATGGAATTTTCATGTGTAGTGTAATGTACCACGTGCCATAGTGTAAGGTCCCTTATCTTCATTTTGAATCATACACCATAAAAAAATATGATTGACACTTTAAGATATTTAGTGATAGATGATGTGAATATTAAAGGGGTATCCATTGAAAAATCAAAAGTTCACTAATGTGAGAAAACAAAGGTGGGTGTAATGACCTAACCAAGGAATTAGAAACCTAATTCCTAAACAAGATCACTACATGTCCTTAGCCATTTTCCCTAATTTTGAAAGGAAACTAACAATCATATAGGGATAAATTAATTCACTTTTTGAATGATTTTACCTCATGAATATAAAATAATATTATGTATATGAATTTAAAATTATAATAAATAAAATAACATAAAAATTTCATGAGATAAAAAAATTATTAAAAAAATCCATGCTTTAAAGAAAATATACGATACACTTACCATAATAAAATATAGATCTCGTAACTTGATCAAAAAACCCCTATAATATATCTACAACATTGATATATTGCTCTCTACAAAAATATAATGATGTCTTCCCCTTACCTAAAATATGATCAATAATTTCTACATTTCCATTGAAGTTCTTATATAGGGGGTGAGTATAAACTTAGTAAGATTTATTTAATGTCTCCAATGAACTTCCAATCATGAGAAACCTCAATATTCAATGCTTATCAATAGTGATAAATCAAAATATATTTAAATTTAATATTTTATTTATCATTGTTGATTGACATTGCATACGGTGATTTATTATACATGGAAGTGTATTAGAGTCATAAATTAAAGCCACCTAATTTTATAGTCACCTTAAACATGTGTACTTTGTTTGATATATACGCATGATTGTTTTTCATACAGGTATGGGGAAAATTCATTATTATTGAAATATTTAAATCTATGTTGGAGATATAACGAATGAGTTGGTAGCTAAAGGTCACAAGTTTTTATTTTATTATGTCACGTGTCTTGTTTATTTTCGTTAATGTTAAAATTTTGTAAAATAAATATTTTATTCTATGAAGTTTGATTTTAAATGGTTTTATTTTAACTAATTTTACCTTCATATAGGTTGTATCAACATATTTTATTGAAGGAAATTCACTCCCCTAATATTTTATTTAATCTCTCACTGATTATTGATACCCTTTGAAAATAGTCTGTAATAACCCACAATGTTATAGGTTATGGAAAATAAAGAGGAATTTTTACTATTTATCTTATTTATTTTTCAAGGTTAAAAATGGTAATTTATCCTATTAGATAATCTAAAATATTTTTTTGACCACATTATTAGTTTGAAAATATGTTGTTTACTCTTGTATTGGTGGAATTTTGATTCATTCATATTTTCAGGGAATAATTAGTTTTTTAATATTTAATTAATAAAATATTAATTTATTTAAACACATTTGAATGATGATATATTTCTAATGGATTATTATATTGAGATTTTGACACTATTTTTGAGTCCAGAATGGGGATGGGATTCCTAACTAAGGCATGAAAACACTGTGGATACTAGGGTTAGGCTTGGGACACTTTTATTTTTTCTTTGATTTCTTTTTTCTTTTTTCCCTTTTATTTAATTCCTTGTTTAGCTTGTTGTCTATTCCTAAGAGGGCATCCCACCTTGTTACATGTTATAATAATAGTAATGTGAGTTAAAGGGAGTGGATATCACCACCACCATTATCTAAGGAGATGGATTAGGATGCAGTGGATGTCGGGTGTAGATTCAAGCTTAAAACTTTTTCATATTTTGTACTTAGGTAGTTTGTGTTTTAATTTTTTAAGACTTAACCCCATATATTTATTTATTTTTAATTTTAAATCCTTATATGAGTTGTTATGAACCCCGTGGGGGCTAATTTGATTCTATTTTGGGTTGAATGAGGGTTTCAAGAATATCATAATGTATTTCTTTATGGAAAATCCATGTACAGAGCATGTAGTTCATAGAACACATTCTATGTATTCTTTATTACATGAGATGTGAGGAAGATGGTACTACATGAATTGTTTCTAATTTGGACACACAATATAGGGTTGACTTTGGGTGTGGTTGAGTACTCATCCAGACACCCATATTAGGGGCACATGGCAATATATGACACACAATCAGACATCAAGTGTCGTACACAGCCAGAATCCATGTAGGGTACTTGGACCAACCTAATTTAGGTTATATATCCAGGTACCTCATATGAATCATATTCCATGTATGTTTGTTATAGGGTGTGTATTATGGAAATGTGAACACTGATTGGGTTGTGGAACACAACCAGGTGTGATGTCTTGGGGTATACGCTATGTACCCTATGTATGATGGTATCGAGGAATGCAACTAAAGCAGATGGGTTGGAGATTTAAAATATTAATTATTGAATTGATGTAACATCATCGTCTCTAGAAATCTTAGCCTAGTAAAGTTCAAGGATCTTGTTTGAATTTATTTAAGAACAAAAAATTAAAATGAACATTTACCTCATTTGAAATGAAGGTGTGATTAACACACATTCATCATTGGTGATTGTTGCTTGAAGGATCCATGGTTGAATACCTCTAAATCATCTACACATGCTTCATGAGTCTATATAAATGAAGATAATCTAATTTATAGTGTTAGTGTGGATATCCAATGAATCCTTTGGTGTCTCGATGATCAACAATATCACATTCCTTCTATATGTGAAGGATATTAAAGATTAAATGCTTGAAATGGGCTCTTCTCTCTCTAGGATGTGAGGAGGAGAGAGGGCCTCTAAAATTAGAGTAGACGAATATTCACTCATAAAATAGCTCCCTAATTCTTATATAGTGGTGGTTAAACACTGGTAAAGGGTTCCCCAACCCTTGAAGAAATAATACCCACTTAATAATATAAAAATTACACGTTATGAACAACTAACTATGTCATAAACATCATTAATATTTTTACAACTTACATGTATATATAATAAATTTATGACATGAAAGAGTCATTAAATCGACTCATAATTCCTGTAAATATTAAACAAACCTTGAATATTAAAATAAAATTTGTTCACATAATATTTTTTCATGTATTCACTTAATACCTTGTGAATAATTTTAATAAATAAATTAAACTTTAATTTTCTATACTCTAATAATAATTAATTTACTTATTCATTGGTGATCATATTATTCTTGGACACCTCTCGGACCCCTAGGTGGGGCCCAATATGTCCTATACTCATATTCATAAGAATAGGGAAGACTTTCAAATATGATAAGTGTGTGACCCTCTAGGTCCTTATCTTGATAGCAGTTAATACTATTCACAAATATGGAGTGAAATCTAGAAAATATTCAAGGTCCTAAAAGAAATAAGGAAAAATCATAACAATTACAAGCTTTCTTATGAACACATTCCATGTAATATAAACTCTTTGTCTTAATAGGTATCATAAATTAGGATTCACACTTTGTGTCATCATCCTCTATTACATTATTGTTTGTTGATGTTTTTGGAAAGACTTGCCTTCTTTTACCATGGACATGGATTTAGTAAAGTTACTACCATCCTAATAAACTAGGCATAAGATATCACATCCTTTCAAAATCACAAATTCAATCTTGATTATTCAGTCAATGTTGTACTATTAATGATGCACCCAATGAAATCTACCTCACTATGACATTAATTCCATAGTTTTCATCTTGAATCACTGTATGTAATCCAATAATATGAACTGATAATTGTATCAATTCAAGATACCATGACACATGTTCATAGATAGGAACTACCAATGAAACCAAAAACATGTGGTGTTTCTATTAGCGGTCCAATCCTCATGATTTCATCTACTTGAGATCACTAAGTGCGAACATCATGAGAAAAAGTCTCAATGATTATGATCCAACAACATCTGATGGAGGAACATCATCTATGTCATGTAAGAATGATGTATCTGGACCATAGGCTATAAGTTTAAGATTATTGTCATGGTATCTCTGGTTTCTCATTATAGCCTATTAACTGCTATAATCTTCTAATACAATAAGTAATCTAAGGAAATTACCATAAATATAGTCGATGTAGAAGTATCATCATAATTATGGTAGGATAGGCACATGTGTGTGTATATATACCAAACCATATACAAGTAATGGTAATCAAAGTACACAAATGAGTTGGTTATACAGAACCCACTCACAATACTCCCTATTACACTAGATCAAACTACTTACAATCCTCAAAACAGTCATAAGAGAATCATGCTTTTGCTAAGATATGGATTCAGTTAGGTGGTATTTGACGTTATCCTCTATAGATTCTATACCAATTGAGACATTATCTCTCTAAGTAAAATCCCTCAAGAGATGAAACTTCCAAAGTATATGATTTGTCCTCTGGTGTGACTTGGGCTCCTTGGAAATCACCACCGCTATTGTATTATCATAATAAACTAGAATATAGTTTGCACTACTAGGAAAAACATAAATGTATGAGACAAATTTCAATACACAAACTACCTCCTTAGTTTCATCAAAAGTCGTGATATACTTAGATTTTTATATAGAGTCAGTTACCATAGGTTTCTTCGAGATTCTCCAGCCCACTATAACATTATTCAGGGAAAAGACATAGCACGATTATGATTTTAGATCATCATGATATTTCTATAAACTATCATTAGTGTATCCCCTCACTAATAGTTCCTCATCTCCTCCATACACTAGGAACATATCCTTTGTATTTCTCAAGTACTTCAGGAAAGTTTTTACAGCTTCCCACTATATATATCCTAGATTATCTTGATATCTTCCCACTATGAATAAATAAAAGGAAACATCAAACCTAGTGCATATCATGACATACATGATTGATCCCAATACTAAAGTTCAATGGATTACACTCATTCTTTCAATATCCTCTTATGTTTCTGGATATATTTTCGTAGAGAGATTGATACCATTTGACATTGGAAACAACCTACTATTGGATTGTTCCATAGTATACCTTTTGAGTACCTTGTCTATATATAATTTGACTTAGTCCAATCATCTTCTAAGATCTACCTATATATATGTTCATACCTAGGATTTGGGTTTCTTAACCCACATCCTTCATGGAGAAGAATTCATTTAACCAAGTCTTGACTGATTGTAAGACTTGAAATTCATTTCCTATAATTAATATGTGAACAACATAAAATTCTAGGACAATGACTGCCTACCCACTAAACTACTTATAGACACATGGATCACTTTCATTCTTGAAAAAAAACAAATTCTCTTATGGACTCATCAAAAAAACATTCCATGATCATGATTCCTGCTTCAGTCCATAAATGGATCTCTGCAGCTTGAATACTTTATTAGCACTCTTTTACTTAATAAACCCCTTGGTTTGATTCAAATAGATATCTTCGACCAACTTACCATCTAGAAAAGTAGTTTTAATATCAATTTTCTAAATCTCATAATCATGGAAGACTACTATTTCAAGTAATATTCTCATGAATTTAAGTATTTTTATTAGTGAGAAGTCATTTTCATAGTCTATAACAAGATATTCCCTAAACCCCTTCAAACCCAGTCATTCTTTATAGTTATTTACTTTACCATCAATGTACAATTTTTTCTTCAATACTCATTTTCACGCATTGGGTTTTACGTTAGTTGGAGGGTCTACCAAAATATAAACTGGATTTTGGTATATAGAATCCATCTCAGAATGCATATCTTCTTGTTATTTAGAATCATTATTTCCACCTACTACTTCCTTGTAAGTTATAGGTTCATCATTCTCTAAGAGTAATGTGTCACCTAATTAAGTTATAAGAAAACCATATCACATTGGTTGTCTAACCTCTCAAGTAGAGAGACATAGTAATTATGTCTTAGGAACATCTTCATCTCTCGCTATCTCTTGTGGATATTTTTCCCATAATAACTATTGTGCATTTGGAGAATCAACTTCATCAAAGTTAATCTTTCTCCCCTATTTACATTGGAAATGTATTCCATTTCAAGAAATATGGAATTTCTTACCATAATCACTTCTTTATTTGATGGTTTATATAAGTAATATCCTTTAGTTTCTTTACGGTAACCTATAATGATTCACATTGTGCTTCAGGATTCTAATTTACCACTAGGTATAGTCTTGATAAAATCCTTACATCCCCATACACATCTACAAGATAGACTGGGTTTCTTTCCATACCACAACTCATATGGAATCTCATATGTTTCTTTAGTTGGTACATGGTTAAGGGTATATGATATCTTCTACAATACATATCCCCAAAAGGATAATGTAAGAGTTTCTATACTCATCATTAATATGATGACGTCTAGAAAGGTATGAGTCCTACTTTCTTCAACACTTTTTCACCAAGGTGTATAAGGATGAGTGATTTGGGATACTATACCACAATTTTTTTAATTGATCAATGAAATCTTGGTTGAGATACTCTCTACCTTGATTTGATAATAGTGCCTTAATCTTCTTACCAATATGGTTTTCTAATTCATGCTAGTATTCCTTAAACATCTGAAAGGAATATGACTTATACCTAATTAAGTAGATATATCCATACCTACTATAGTCATCATTAAAAGTAATAAAGTATGAAATCCCACCCCTTGAATCTACTAGAAATTTAAAACATACCTCAGTATGAACCAATTCCAGTAATTCACTGGCTCTTACTCTTTTCCCAATGAAGGGAGATTTATTCATTTCCCCTTATAATAAAGTGTGACATGCATCTAAGGGTTTTAACATAGTAAAGTCTAAATAACCTACTTGATGTAATTTATATAAACTCTTCTAGTTTACATGAACAAGTTTAGAGTTCCATAGGAGGGTGTTATGTGAGTCGTTTACATTTTTTTAATTGATTTTCATTATAGGGTTTTCAAGTTTAATTACATAAAAGACATTATTAAGATATTCCATACTATAACATATGTTATTCTTATAAAAACAAAAACATTTATTTAAAAAAATTGAAATTAAATCCCATGGTGACCAAAATCTAAAATGAGATTATGATTCTGGTAACTTAAGAAGTATAATAATATTTATTTAATACAATAACCAAACCACTAGGAAAATTCAGATGATAATCTCTCTTACCAATGCCGCTAGTCTTATAACATTTTCATCCTAAAGATCCACCTCACCCTTTTTAATATTCTACAATCTACTTTATTCATATATGTGAATCTAATGTGTTAGCCAAATGCTATATCTGATACCAAACTTGTATATAAAGACATATTGAATTCAATAAAAAAAACTAAAGTAGAAGTATCACCTTGTTATTTTTCCAAGTCTTTAAATTATTCTTCTATCAGCCTTTATTTCCATATAAAAAGAAGGAAACCTATTTCTCATTTCATTCCCTCTATATTTTTGGCCTTTTAGAAGGACAGTTCATCAATGTCTTGGTCTTGGTTTTATCTTTATACCCCTTAGCCTTTCCATTCCTCCTTTTATTAATTATAAGGAAAGAATAATTAGTATTCTTCATATCCTTATTAGTTTGGGGAACTAAATCCAATATTTCAATGAGAGACTTTATCATGTTATTCATTTTTTTAATTAATAATAAAATTCAATAATCTTGTAAGTAATGAGGCAATAATGAGATCATTTTCTAGTTCTTGGTTTAGTTTGAACCCAAAGGATTTATGTATCTCGATGTACCCAATCATCTTGAGTACATGAGGTCCTTCTCATTTCCCTTATACTAGATTACACCTATACAGTGCACTTGATATCTCGTATATTTATATCCTTAGAGATATTAGATAGCATCTTGTAGGAATCTTCATCCTCATATTTTTTTTTCAATTGACCAGATAGCGATGACAACATGATACATTGTACATTTAGTGATTAATCTACATGATTCTTATATTTTTCTTTATCTTCATTACTTTCTCCCTAAGGCAGATCAACATGAAGTGAGAAATCCAACACATAAATCTTCTTATCTTGGCATAGTGCTATGGGCAAGTGCTTATACAACTCATAAAAGTTATGGCCGGTCAGGATATTTTATTTATCCAAAATTGATCACAGTGATAATATTATATTGGTGGTGATTTAAATTTAATTTACCATAAATAAATTTAGAATTTATTACTTTATCATGATTACTTAATACTGTTTATAAATTACTGATTAAATCATTAAAATTCACACACTATTTTATCAAAACATACTAGCCAACACCACTAGATTTATAATGCTTAGTCTCTTGAGTATTCTAGTGGAAAGGATCCTTGAAACTTATCCTCATAGTCCAAGATATGGCCACACAACTACTCAGAGAGATTATATGTAGGAACTAGATTGGAAAACCACATTAACTCATGGATCCTTGAATAGTTGAGTGAAGTCTCAGCTTCTTGGAATCATAACATTGATTCCCTTAACAATTTTCTTGTAAAGTGGCATCAAGCTAGATATGGGTTCTTCTTTGCTACCAAATTTAGTTAATTTGACCCATCACTCTTATAATAACTCCCCAGTAGTATGAGTCACCCTCAAATATGGCTAATAAGCACCTTGTATTCCCATTTTTATTCAAGATTATTCGATGGAAAGCATTATTTATTGATATTAATTTGATGGTTTTTATAATTTCTTAAATAATGAATTCATTTTCTATTTGATATGTTCTTACTATGTGATCATGCTTATAATTGAACAATACATTAATAGAAAAAATTAATCATGATTTTATCTATTTTAATATATGAATTATTTTCTTACTATTTTATGTGTTCTTTAAAACATGAATATTAATAAAATTAAAAAACAATGCATAAATTAAACAAAATACATGACCGATCTTGATAATTTAGTATTAGATGATCCATTGGATCAACCGTGACCCTAGGGGTAAAATACCTGAGTTGGGAATGACTCGTATCACAAATCACACCCTAGTTTAATGTTTCCACATCATATCTAGAATACTATATTATCTTGGAATGGTATATATCTTATAACAACATTGTGATCATACAAAAATACTCGCACATAGGTGAGAGGGTATCAGGAAGTGAAAAATACATACAGAATTATATTGATGGATGCACATACCCTTATACATATTGAGTGAAGTAAGCGGATGTGTTGGCCATTATAAAGAAATTAAATATTATATTCATTGAATGTAGTTGTAATAATTAAATAAATAAATATAAATCCAAAAAAACATTGATTAGTCAATGATTAAGAATAGTTGGTAGAAACATAAATGTGAAATAAAAATTAAAATAAAACAAATTCATGTGTAGGATAATTAAATAAACTAAAATTATTATTTTATTTAGGTGGATCCTATAGGGGTGGATGGAGGGTGGTGGTTGAGAGTGAGAAGTGAAGGCGTGCTACATAGAGGTGACCAGAGGTGGTAGTATCTCTATTGGGTGTTCATAGGGTGGTGGTTAGGAGTGTAGAATGGAACCACACTATGAAGGGGTAATCGGAGGTGGTTGTACCTATGGTGGGTGGCTAGAGGGTAGCGATTGGGAGGAGGTAGCATGATTCTAGGGAGGTAGGCTCCTCTTTTTTGGTTTATAGATTCCACAGGAAGCTACCCTTGATTTAGTTTTCTTTTTTGTTATTTAGAAAACAACCACCACTTTCCATCCTTTCCCTTTTTTTATTTTATTTTTTGTTTTATTTTTGACTCATACAAACCCACCATACCCCATTTGTATTTTTTATCTCAAAACCTAATTATAGGATTTTGAAAATTTACAACAGATTTTTACTAATTTTTCATATGGAAAAATAACAAAAATGCTTGAATAAAACCCACTAGCCAGAACTATTCCAATAACTGGAATTTAACTGATACCTAGATGGAAAAATCGGGTTCTCTAGAAGCTTCTTGAAAAATAACACACACAAACACACATGCACACACACACACAAACACACGCCCCCACACACACGCGTGTGTGTGTTTTCTTAAATTTTAAACCCAAGCTTCAATATACATTAAATTTTAAAATGGTAATAACTTGGTCTTCTGAAATCTGATCAATTCATGGTATTTTACATTAGGATAAAAATGAATCTCTCTACTTAAATTTAAGGAAAACTTATTTTTTCTTGGCTTATAAAATCCACACAATCACTTTGATGTAAATTGATGGTATCGGGGAATAGAACATAAGAAGATGGTCTGGGGATTTAAAATTTTTATCACCAGATTTATGTAACTTTGTTGTCTCCAGTGATCTGAGTCCTAGTAAAGACTGAGGATCTCACATAAATTTATTTAACACAAAAATTAAAATAAACATTTTCTTTGTTCCAAATGAAGTCAAAATCAACAAATTCTTGTTACCAATGACCATTTCTCAAAGGATATGAGGTTGAATCCCCATAGATCATCCACACACACTCCAAGAGTTTTCAAGAACATTGATAGTAAAATTTTAGTTTCTATTGTGGAGATTTGACAAAGCCTTCAATAACTCAATGATCAACACTATCCCATTCATTCTATTCATTAAGGATATCAAAGATATAATTCGTGCAACATACTCTTCTCTCTCTATGATAAAGTAAGGATGACATAGGAGCTCTAAAATTCGAGTGGATGAATAGTCACTCAAAAAAGAGATCCCTCTTTCTTATATTATGGATGTAAAACACCTAAAAAGGGTTCCCCGACCCCCATATAAATAATTCCAACTTAATAAGCTATAAAAGAAATGTTATGAACAACTAACTCTGTCATAAAATAAATTTATATTTTTATCACTTGTAATAAATAATAAATATATTTTGTGATAAAACAGAGTCATTAACTTGACTCATAATTCCAATAAATATTAAACGAAACTTTAATATTAAAACAATATTTATTCATATAATATTTTTCCATGTATTCACTTAATACCTTGTGAATAATTTTAAAAAATAAATTCAACTCCTATTATTATATACTTGAATAATGTTGAATTTATTTATTCATTGGGGATAATTTATTATTGGACACATCTCGGACCCTAAGGTGTGGCCCACCATGTCTTTTACTCCTATCCATTATAATAGAATAGACTTTTGAATGCTCTAACTGTGTGACCCTCTAGGTTCTTATCTTGATAGTAGTGAATACTATTCACAAACCTATAGTGGAATCTAGTAACCAATTAAGGCCCTAAATGTGATTAGAAAAATTCATAAAATTATAACCTTTCCTATGAACACATGCCATGTGATATAATTTATTTTTCTTATGATATCTCGTAAAGTAGGACACACACTTCTTTCATCATCTTCTCTTGATTTATTATTCGTTGACCTTTCATGATGTACTTAACCTCTTCAATAATAGACATGGATTTAGTAAAGGCACTACCATCCTAATCAACTAGGTGAAAAATATCACTTCCTTCTGAAAGTGAAAAATTCTATATTGATTATTCAATCAATGTCATACCACTAATGATGCACCCAATAAAATCTTCCTCACTATGACATAAATACCATTGTTTTATTATTTCATTAAAGTATGTAATCAAATATAATACACATATAATAGTCTCAAGTCAGAATACCATTACACATTTTTGTATATAGGAACTACCAATGATACTAGAAACATGTAGTGTTCTTATTAGTAGGTCAGTCCTCATTATCTCATCTACTCAAGATAACTAAGTACAAACTTCATGAGAAGAAGTCTCAATGCTTATGATCCCCCAACACTTTATGGTCACATTTCATCAATGTCCTGTCAGCATGATGTATCTAGAATATAGAACATAATTTTAATATTATTATCATAGTATCTCTAGGTTCTAATTATAGTATGGGAACTGCTATAACCTTTTGAAATTACATGCAATGTAGGTACATTACCATAAACATAGTGGATAAAAAAGTATCAACACTATTATGGTAAGATAAGAACCTGTATATATATTAAATTGTATACATGTAATGGTAATAAAATTACACAAAGTATTTTTATCTATGGAACAAACACACAACAATGTATACACCATGTACTCCCCATTTGGTTGTGTTTTTTCAGTTTTCTCAACCTGATGTTAGAATTAGACTCTTGAATAGTTGATTCTGAGTGTTTTTTCACATAGATCACAATGGTGGTATCCTTTTGTTCTTTAGAGGCATTCTAGATGGTTTTTTGGATTTAATTAAATTTTTAGGAGAATTTATTTGAGGTTTAGATCAGAATCCTCCTATGGGTTATGTTGTATGATACGATACCCGAGTGAGGGTTGTGAGATAATTAGATAACTTATAATGTTGTATCAAAGTTGGTATTTTTTTAGTTTCTTTCATATATATCCATGAAGGTGAGAATAATAAGTATCTATGATGATATCTTCGATAGTCCCAAGATTTTGGGACCATTTTCTCATGGTTAGAGATGTTGAGGTTTATATCTCATGTTTGATGATCAAATCAGTTAGAGAATTCCAATTGGGTTACTGTCATGGGATGGAAGGAATGAAAGGTTGCCTTTGATATGACGTTGAAAACATTATGTGGTACTCTTGATGTTTTCCTTATGAGAGGGTTTCTTATTGGTGATTGGTGAATGTCGTAGTTGGCATTTAAATGCCCCTATGGGCACACTGTAGATTGAGTATTAGTGGTTTCCTATTGAAGACCATTTGGGAAATGTTTCTCAAGTCAGGATATTCTCATGGTTTGGATCTAATAGATCTACCCCTCATTTGGTTTCCTATTTGAGATGAGGTCTTTAGGGCTATTGAGAATGATCATGTGGTCGGTTTCCTGATCAATGATTAGTTAAGTTCCATTGATGGCTGTTTAGGGATTTCATTTTGGATTATATATTGGTCAACAGTTGATCAGTTTACCAAGTCTTGGGTGCTTTAGGGGAGCCCCTAGTTGGGAGTCCCATTTTTGTTATGACCTTGATGATTTTGGGAACCTTGTGTTTGGTCTGACCCCTTATGAGGGTTAGTGAGAGCCCATGGTAGCTATTTTGAGGATAATGTGATTTATGGAACTAAGGGATCCTTGATCTTTGTTAACCAAGAGTTTATTGGTGATAATGATTTATCTTATTGGATATTGGGTTTGAGAGTTTATCAATCCTTTATTTTATAGACTAAATTCAGGATGTTTGAGGTAGTTTCATCCAAGGTTTTGGATATAATATGAAACTTTTGGGATATCATGTTACTATGTGTTGGACTTGAGTTTGATATGATGTTCCCCATAGTTTTCCTATTTTAGTAAATGTATAAGGAGATAATATGATATATATATATATATATATGATTTGACCCCTCTAATTGAGATTTACACACTAGCTAGAGGTTAGCTTCCAAGGATATAGAGCACTCTCAGTCACTTAGTTGGGACCATTAGTGTAGTACCAATATAATATTAGGCCCAAGGATTCAGTGACCCCAAGGGAAGTGTACACTTTTAGGACATCACTTTTATATTGATTAGTTATACATAAATTTCATAACATGGATAAGTTCTCTAGGGTCTAGCATAGAATCCCTATCACTAGTTCGAATAATGTTATTGGAGTCCTAGTGCCCGGTAAATGTGTGTTGTTGTCTTGAATGCCTAGAATGAGATATGAGGGTTTTTCCTTTATGCATTTTAATGTTTTAGATATCTAAAAATCCTATGAATATCAATAATATGAACTTTATAAGGTGTATATTAGTGATCCACGTGTTATAAATACTCTAGAGTGGTCTAGAGTAGGGGTAGATTTACCACAGGTGTTAGGCTAGAACTCGTGGTTGGCTAATTTCATCATTTATTTTTTTATACCTTATTTATTTATTTTATTCCAATTGATATTAGTTTTCAGTTAGGATGGGCATATCATGTGTGCTTTAACTTATTATGATAGCAGTTTATAGGTTCACTGTTTGGGGCATCCTACAGAGATTTATTTCTTACACCCTATACATGCTTCTTAGTGTGCATGAGGACCATATGCTTGATTTTTAATAGATCACATGTGGTGTAGTTGAAAATATGAAGGTCTAGTATTTCACAATCGATCAGAACCACTCATGTGTAGTTTTTAGGATCATGCTGGTGCATCTTGAGAGTCATGGAGATTGGGTATGTGGTATAACTTAGAGTTTATAGAGGATCCTTATACATTTTTTTCATTTTATTTGTTTTTTATATGTTTTCATCCTAGTGGGTGACTAGTTACTATGTTATATAATGACCTTGATTCTATATTTCATATTCCATTTTTATGGTATACTATTCTTTTTTTATTTATTTATGTGTACTTTGATGTATGTGGATGTGTTTAATTATTTCCCACTTTTATTGTACTATGACCAAAGGGTATAGTCTCCCCAATATATCTTTTATACCCTCATAAAAATTCAATAACCATTTTCATATGTAAAGGTGTAATTGATTCCTTATAGAGATCTAGATTAAGTGATGTGTCAAGTTGACCGAAGAAGGTTCCACAAAAAATCGTTTCAGAGCCTGTCTTGTTTTATGATTTGAGAAGATATTGGGAAGGTGGTTTATGAATGTGTAAGAACTTATTATGGATATAATAAAAGTGTGTTGAAAACACCTTCTCCAATATGAATTCTAAATTTCCAGGTCAGGGATTTTTGTTCTTGGTATTTATTTTTTCAGGTGTATTATTTCACCTAGTGTTATTCACATGAGATTACGGATATATAGTTTATTTGTTTTAGGATCATGGACTATGGGAAAGAGTATTGTGTACATGAATAATTATAGGAATGTAGGATTCACATGATATTTACCTACCTATGGTGTTTTAACCGATGATGGAGGTTCAATTATTTCAATTGTTTGCAATGAACTATATGTTGTTATTAGATACAACTCTTTAGTGTAATTTTACTAAACTAAACCACGTGTATATATTTTATTCCGATGATAGGACATGTGGATCTTGGGGTGAGGTGTTCTTAGGTGATGGAGATGCAGTCCCTTCATCAAGGGACACATGGAGACTCGTGTGGGTTTTTTCGAGTGTTTGATGCCCTACTACTTGTTTTGGTGGTTTGATGAGTGAAAGGATTCCTAAGATATGTTTGGATAAGGCTCGAGTTTCCCTAAGGTTGTGGTTTCCCTAATGTTCCAAGTGCTACTTTTTTGGGTGGTATTAGTTCATGTCAGGTGTTTTCTATCGGGTATTATGATGGGGCTCATGTTTGTGATATCACCAAGGGCTTGGGTGGGCATGGATAATATTTCCTTTAGTGGGACATGATGGGATCTACTATTACCATGGGGACACTAGAAAAGAATATGTCTTATGTTTGAGTAGTGGAGAACTAGGACTGATCTCGAACTCGTGGTTGGCTTGATATGAGAGATTTTTTTTGGATGTCTAGATTTTTTTATCTTTGGTTATACTTTGGGTAGTGTAGTGAGAGAATGGTTAGGTGATCATGGTTTTGGATCGATGCCCAATTTGAGGGTTTCCATGTGGTGGGTCTTTGCCAGAGGGAGATGCCTCATTTTTTGAAGAGGAGTGTCAAGGGTGCTCTAGTATATTAGAACTAACCCACTTGTGGAGAATGGTTAGTGGTTTTAGGTGTGTTAGCTTATGTTCATTATTAATTATCTTATGTGAGCATGATTCTTACTAGGAATATTGGTTATGTGAGAACCTATAAGGGTTTTTTGGGAAATCACTCTTCCTCAAGGAGGATAGTGGTGCCTGAAAATGATTTTGGGGAAAATCCATGTTGTGTGAGGATATTTAAATTTGAGTTAGGAATGGTTATGGTTGGTTTTTGGTTTTTATGAATGGTTTATGTGAGGGTACATTGACTTTTTTCAGGTCTATGAAGAACCTGAGTGGTGTAGAAATGGTGAACCTATTGAAGTTATGCACAAGGATTAGTGTGAAAAAATCCTTATAGGGTGGATCAACCCATAATTCATCAGAATATTCAATACTCATTTTATATTATTTTTTTAGATTTATTGATGTCGTTATGGGTGATCCAGGGATATGTGGTTGCTTTTTTTCATGTTGGCAATCGGTTTTAATTAATATGGTCAAGTCCATTCATTATGTTCAGTGATGGACAGACTGTGGGCTAGGGAGTTTGCTATTTTGGCTATGTGACAATGATAAGGATGGTCCTATGGTGGGGAGAATCAGATTAATCATAGTGGAATGTCTATAATATTGGAAGATAATGGGGCGGATATGTTTGATCATGATAGTGATGTTTGTGTTAGCGCTTGGTGTGGGTGCTAGGAGGTTGGTTGACCACTGAGGATTCTCAGGGGAGAGAATCATTATGGTGGGGATTTTTTAACTACCTCCATCTTTATAGGTTGTAGAAATTCATGAGATATTTTATTTTTTTCTCTTAGGTTGGTTTTGAGGGACAAAAAGGAAATTTTTCATGTGATATGATCTCAGATATTTTATATGACCATTCTATTGGTCCTAGAATAGGGTGTCTACCCTAGGAAAAGAGTTTTTTGGAATTCATATCTGTTTTAATTTTCAGGTAATAAATTGTTTTTAATATTTAACTAATTAAATATTAATTTATTTAAAAATGTTCTAACAATGATATATTTTTAACAGAGAATCACGTTGAGCTTTAAAATCTGCATTTGAATCCGAGATGGGGGTTTTTCCTAGTTGAGGCATAAACCCATTATAGGCATCAGACCCGGGCCCATGACCCTTCTCATTTTATTTTATTATTTAATTTTATCCTTTTTTCCCTTTTCTTTCTTTCATACCATGGATTTCTACATATGCTCAAAAGGAATTTCATCGCACTGTAATTCACTTTTTCATTTTCACTCTTACACCATTATGTTAAACTAGTTTTGTATTGAAAATTATAAAAATAATAACAATTTTCACTTTATTTTTTCTTAAATTATTTTTTATCACTTTTAAAAAGGTAAATGATATTTTTTTGATAATTTCATTGAAGGTGGAGGTGATTTGGAGGGTCCATGATGAAGTTCAAGAAAAATGGTTCAAACTACGCAAGATCCAAGCATACTAGTGGACTAAACTATACAGTGATACTAACCTATGATTCCAAATGCACCGATATTTTGTAGACTGGTCCGAAATTCAATGATCTACATTTGATATGAATAAACTAAAGCCTCATTCATCAATCTGTTGGCCCATCCAGACTGATATTTCCAAGCCACCGAATTTACTCAATGTCAAAAAGTGGGTTATGTATTACATCCATATCTCCATATTTGATTGCCCAAATGGTACCAAAAATTCAGTGGATATATTAAGGAGGTGGGGATACAACTTTTTATTTTTGTTAAAACTAATATAATTCTATCCCTCCATAGAAAACCATGGTACAAGTAGTTTTTTGAAATCAGGGTGCCCAAAACCACCTTCCACATTTCCTATAAATTGGAACCTTGAGCTCCCTATTTGTAAGTTCGTCCAGGAGGAAAAGATCTAGTATTTTGGATACCCAAAATAGTATTCTATTCATCCAATAAGTTATGGAGGCCCCTGTAATCATAGGGGATCAAAGAAAAAGGTGAAGTTCCACCCAAGTCTCTTCCTCCTCTCGAGGGCGAGGAAAATGGTAGACGATCATTTTAAGGGAGCTACGTATACTTGGGAGGGAGTTCTGGCACTTTTTATTCTACTAGTTTTGTATAATTTGTGTGTTAAATGTTTCAATTATTTTTAATTTTTATGTGATTCTCCTCTAAATATATTTATTTTTTTATAATTAAGTGAAACACTTTTATTTCAACACCGATTGGGTTGAGATTTCAAGTGGGAATCTTGGGTTGTTCCGATTGGACATGAAAAGAATCATATTTATCTCACACATACATAAGATTTCAGTATTATTTGGTAGACCTTTTTTATTTTTTAGAAATAAAACTTGACAACATGATTTTTGTGTCAAGGGGTGATTCTTTGAGCATCGTTTTAAGATGCAATAGGGAAGTTTAGATCTTGATAACCATCTACCAAAGTATTAGATTAAACTATATAAAATTTTTAAAACAATGAACTATCCAAGATGTTTAGCGAACTTGAAATTATCTCCTTCTCTCGTAATTCTAAAACACAACCTTTATCTATCAACTATTAAATGCTTTAAATCAAGTCATTTTCTTAAAACTATTTTCAAAACCACACCCTTATTTTGTTCCTTTTTATTAAAAATTCACACTATAACCTACCAATTCTATATGAGAGATGACATAGGTTATTCTTTATACTATAAATCATATTTAAAAAATAATAAATTTGACGTTTCATTGAAATATGGTCAAATTTTGGCAGTATTTCCAGGAAGTGCTTTCATTTTTACTGTGTGTTTTTTATAAAAATATTGTTAATTTTATAACTATTTCTTTGCTTCTTTCCTTCCTTCATTTTGTAGTTAATTTCTAAAATCTTCCTCTATTGTAGGTTCTATGCATGATACATTCTACTCTGGGAGATTTACCACCTTTTGAACCCAAATTGGAGAGGTTCCTACGTCAATGACATTGTGACACACTATACAACCCTTTGAAAGAGGACACATCACATCTTGAAACTCTTATTGATCCTTCTTTTTATTCTGGAACCTACATTAAAACTAAACATAACTTGTATAAAATGGATGAAAACAATCAAACACTAAAATAAATCACCTTACATGATGTTGATATCCAACCCACATACATTCAATTACAAGGATAGGCACCGAATTTTGAACTAAAATCCGATCTAATTCACTTATTGCCTAGATTTCAAACTGTGTGTTCTACATTAAAACCTGCTAATTTTGATTAAGAATAATTAAATATTTGGGATTTCTCTTTTTCATTATAATATTTCATAAAATATTGGCTTTACTATTTTAATTCACCAATTAGAGGTTGGGTGGACATGAAATTCATTTTTCTTGAAAAATATTTCCCAACCTCTCACTTTGCAAAAAAAAGGAAATAAATTTGTGGGATTAGAAAATAAAAAAGGTCAACACTTCATGAATATTGGGAAATATTTAAAATTATTTGGTCATATTTCCCACCCCACCAAATAATTCATCAAATTTAAATTCATTATTTTTATTAAGGTATAATTCTTATTGATCAAAATATGATTGATGTTGTTGCAAGTGGTGAGCCAGTTGGTAAAAACCCAATTGTTGCAAGAAACCTAATTGAGAACATGGTGAAGAATACTCAAAAATTTGTTTCAAGATCCAATATACCCATATGAGGTGTCCATGCGGTGAAAAGTATTGAATTCAAGAACAAGGTGGACACAAAGTTAAAAGAGGTAAGTGCCCTTCTTAGACAACTTTCTCTTTCCCAAGGGAAATCCCAATCTCCGCCTCTCATCCACTATGTAATATGTTCTTATGACACACATTATTTAGTCCAATTCCCCAAAATAAGATAAAATTCCAAGATTTGTGAGGTAATCTTTCCAGGCCACCCCTATAACCAACACTTTAGGCAAGAACCTTACTATCCATCCAACCCTAAGTGGAAAGAAAAAAAGATTATATGCAAAGGGGTATCCAAACCAACCATAGTAATAATGGAACCAACCAGGGTCGAGTAGTCATCCACCACCACCACCCAGAAACACCCAACCACCACAAGGTCCTTTCCAACCATCCCTCAAAAAACTAATCCAATCCTAGAAGATATGATTAAATGAATGGATAGAAACAATCTGCAATTAGAACAAACCACCCAAGCATCCATACAAGACCTAAAAACCCAATTACGCCAACTCGCTAACTTTGTGGGGGAAAAATTCAAATTCATGGATTGGGTAAACTACTCTCTTAACTAGTATTATACCATAGGGATAAGGGAAATGTTAGTTCCATCACCCTTAGGAGTGGAAATCATCTTAAAATCCAAATGAACCCTCTAATAGAGTCATCCCCTCCTGAGGAAACCACCATCCCAACCACTATAAATGGTCCAAATGAGGTAAAAACTTATCCTGAGAGAAGACTTCCCAAAGGAAAGAATATGTCTTTTTATGAGGTGCCTAGCCCAACCATTCCACTTCCATTTCCCAAAAGGTCCACCCAACATAGGAAACAAAAGGAAACTAAACTTGATAAGGAAATATTAGAAAATTTTAAAAAAATTGCATGTTAACATTTTGTAGATTGATGTTGTGAAGAAAATTCCAAGAAACACTAAGTTTATGAAGGATATGTGTACACAGAGAAGGTGAATTCAAGGTGATGAGAAGGTGATATTGGGGAGGAATGTCTCAGCATTGATAGATCCATCACTTCCCAAAAAATGCAGTGATCCTGGAACATTCTTGATTCCGTGAACCATAGGGGAGTATTCATTTTCTTATACTATGATCTATTTGGGTGCCTCGATAAATGTGATTCCTCTCTCCATTTACTCTAAATTATAGGTTTGAGAACTATAGACAAAAATAATTTTTTTCAACAAGAAAACTGGATTACTTCACACCCCTCTGGTGTGTTAGAGGATGTTCTTATGAAAGTGAAAATTTTAATTTTTCCTGATGATTTTTATGAGCTTAAAATAAAAGATGATAGGATGAATGGACATGTCCCAATTATATTGGGTAAAACTTTCTTAAAAACATCCAAAACCATAATCAATGTTCACAATGATACATTATCTATGGATTTTGGTGGAGAGATTGTCCACTTCAACATCCTTGATTCCATGAAGAACTCCTCAGAAGAACATTCCTCCCTCTCTCTGTTAACTCTGTATATGTTCTCCCTTCACCTAAAACACTTATTATCATCCCCCTAATCCCATTTCTGAGTTTTCATCATTGATTGAAATGATGGAAAATGAATCATGCATAGAATTGTGTAGAGGTCTAGAAAAATGTCATGCATGTCTGTTAATTGATGATTTCTTGAACACTGAGGATCACATGACCATAAATGATAATTCTAAGCTAGTAAAAGATCATTAATAATCTAATTATAATACCATTGAGTAATTAGATGATATCAGTGACCTCTCACTTCCACACACACTCCCATTAATTCAAAATCCCCCTGAACTGGAACTAAAACTACTTCTTCAAGATTTAAAATATTCCTATATTGAGAATGGAAACAAGATACATATCATCATTACTAGTTCACTCCCTTTAGATAATGAATTGCGACTACTTGAACTTTTGATGGAGTATAAACAATCTTTAGGATGAACACTCGTTGAAATTCCTATAATTTTCCCATCACTTTTTACACATCATATATTGTTAAATGATGAGGCTAAACTAGTGATCCAAGCACAATATCAACTGAACTAAAACCCCTTAGATGTGGTTAAAAAGGAGTTAAAAAAATTATTGGCTGCTAGAATTATTTACCCCATCTATGATAGCCAATGGTTAAGTCTAGTATAATTGGTTCCTTAAAAATATTGGTTTAATAGTAATTAAACATGAAAATAATGAATTGGTTCCAACCAATGTGTAGAATAGTTGGTGTATCTATATATACTACCACTGACTAAACCAACACACTAGGAAGGAACATTTCCCATTGTCATTCATTGACCAAATACTAAAGAGGCTAGCAGGGAAGTCCCATTCGTGTTTTCTTGATGGGTATTCTAGATACTTTTAGATCCATATTTCCCCCAAGGATCAAAAAAATACAAAATTCACTTGCCCCTTTGGCATATTCACATAAAGGAGGATGTAATTTGGTCTTAGAAATGCTCTGTGTACCTTCTAGGGATACATGGTTAGTATTTTTTTAGATTACCTAGAGAATTGCATGAAAGTATTCATGTATTATTTCACTTTTTAGGATCCTCTTTTGATGAATTCTTTTTTAGTTTAGGTTTAGTTCTATTTCACTGTATTGGAAAAAATATCCTATTAAATTATAAAAAATTCCATTTCATGATGCGACAAGGTATAGTATTGGGACATTTCATTTTGGGGGATGGTATCCAAGTAGATAAATCAAAAGTGGATGTCATTTCTTCCCTACCATTCAACAAAAATGTGTGGGATGTGTGGTATTTATTAGGTTATGAATAATTTTACCATCGTTTCATTCGTGAATATAGAAATATTGCACTCCACCTCTCCCGATTACTCCAAAAATAAAAGTAATTTGTTTTTGATAAGGAATGTGAGAAAGATTTTAATTAGTTAAAATAGAGTCTCGCATCATGCTTAGTGATCCAACCACCTCAGTGGAATTTACCATTTGAGATCATGTGTGACACCTCTAACTATGTATTTAGGGCAGTCTTGTCAAGGGTCGATCGAGCTCCACATGTCATTTCCTATGCCTCACGTACTTTGGACACTTCCCAAGTAAACTACACCACAACAGAAAAACAATTCATTTCCATTATGTTTTCCTTGGATAAATTTAATTCATACTTTTAGGGTCCAAAGTTATTGTGTTCTCAAACCATTCAACCCTCCGGTCTCTCCTTATGAAAAAAGAATCCAAAACACATCTCATTCTCCAGATGCTCCTCCTTCAGGAATTCAATTTAGAAATTAGAGATAATGAATGAGCATAGAATGTGGTGGCTGACCATATTAGTAGGATCAACCCATCATAGAACATTTAATCATCCCCCTATATTCCCATAAATGAAATATTTATAGATGAGAAATTGTACCAAGTTCAATATGTTATTCCTTGGTATGCCGTAATTATAAATTATTTGGTAGCATCTTGCATTCCTGTTGATTTCAATAAAAAAAGGCCAATTGTCTAAAACATGAGTCACGTTGGTACATTTGGGATGACCCCTAACTTTAGTGCACATGTAATGATAAATTCCTCAGGAATTTTGTTCCTAATAGTAAGTTTTAGTATGTTATTAGTTTTTTTCACACTCTTGCTTGTGGGGGGGGGTACTTTGGTCCCCAATGAAAAACTCACAAAGTCCTCGATTTAGGTCTCTTTTGGCCAACACATTTTCAGGATGCCAATGATTTTTGTAAATCTTGTCCTCACTGTCAATGAATGGGGAATGTATCTAAAAGAAATAAAATTCCACAAAAACCCTTGCTCTTCTATGGAATTTTTTATTCTTGGGGCATTGAATTTATGAGACCATTCCCCCAATTCATTTTGGAACCTTTACATTCTTTTGTAAGTGGATTATTTTTCAAAATGGGTAGAGGCATGAGCCATAAGGACTAATGATTCTAAGTCAGTTGTAGAATTTTTGAGAACTAAAATATTTTGTAGGTTTGGATTTACTTAGGTACATCATCAATGACCTAGGCTCTCATTTCTACAACCAAACAATGCAATATATTTTGTTTTTATATGGGGTCGGGCATAGAGTGTCTATTGCATATCACCCACAAACCAATGTTCATGTCGAGGTTTCAAATAGAGAGGTAAAATAGATTCATGAAAAATAGTTCAAACTAATATAAAATATTAGAGTCTTATACACGATGATTTATTATGGTATTACTGTACTTATTTTAAAAAACTTATTTCCATGACACCATGTCATCTAGTGTTTGGAAAGATTTTTCACCTCCCTGTTGAGATAGAGCACTAGACCTAATGGTCTATTAAATAATGAAATTATAATCTTTATGGTGTAGGTTCTCAAAGGATGTTGTAGATTCTGGAGTTAGAGGAAATGTGTAGAGATTCATATGAGAACTCCAAGATTTATAAGGAGCGAACCAAGGTTTCCCATGACTGTCTCATCCTTCATCATCATTTCCACATTGGGAAGAAGGTCTTCCTCTACAATTCAAGACTGAAGGTTCATCCAGGTAAGCTTCATTCCTACTTGTTTGGAAAATACACTTTTACTGATGTCTCTCCATTTGGTGTTGTTCATGTTCAAAATGAAGATACCAAGAAAACCTTCACTGTCAATGGGAAGCATCTAAAGAACTTCTACAAAGCCATTAGGGAGTCCCTGATGGAGGAACTCCAAGTTCAAGAAGCAGTTTATGAATGACACCCACTAATTTTTATCCTTCCTTCCCAAATTCTATTTTATTACATTGAGGACACTTCACACTTTATGTGTGTGGGGATGTGTATATTCCTTGGTTAGTTAGGAATTTTCATCACCTTTCTTTATTTTTATGTTTTCACTTTTTGTTTAGTATTATCACTTGCCCCCTATTTTCCCCCTAACTTTTGTTCCAAAATGCTAATTTTTTATGATCACTTTATCATAGAAAATGATGCTCGCTTAATCATGGAAGTTATAGAAAATTTATGAGGAATTTCAATATTTCATATCATTTTAAAATTCAATTTTTTTTGAAATGTTAATTTCAGTTAGAATTCAATACCGTGGTGTGACTTTATTTTGAAATTTGGTTCTTTATTGATGATATAAATGGCTGTATCATTTTTAAACCTTTGAAAATAATGGTACCTTTGTGTGAGTATTTTAAAGTAAAATTGTTTTACTTAATTTATCAACACACCTTTGTACCCAACCATGAAGTGTGAAGATTTATTAATTAATAGAAGGTAAATATAATTTAGGTTAATTTTTCTATACTTTCCAAAATGATTTTTTCTCATGTTCATTCTTTATCTGATCAATTTCATACAGTACCATATTGACCTATGTGTGTGTGCATGTTATCTGACTGTTGTACACACTAAAAAATCCAAAAAAATAAAAACAAATAAACATTGAGGGGAGTTATTAAAATTAAAACATATGGGGATATCTAGGTTAGGAGCTTAGTTTTTGACTTCTAGGAATTATTAAGTGAGTGGGTCTTGAAATTTGATTTCAAAAGATGTAGGATAGGTTCGGTGGAAAGGATCTTATAAGTATAAATTTTTTAAAATAACTTATATTTACTTGATAGAAAGTAGAAAGAATAGCATGAAATGGTTGTCAAACACACATGGATAATTAGTGAAATGGTTAACTTTTGAATTATTTTATTTGATTGGTATCATGCATCTTTTGGAATTTCATTCTGATATAACTTTTGAGACGTCTTTTTCCATGATCACTGAGAATAACCCCTCGGTGTGATTTTTACTTTGATCACATTTCTATCTGGAATTAAATTTTCATAAAATGTTAAATATTTATGAAGTTTGGAATATCTCCATGCATAATTTTTGGAAATGTTAATTTTCCCAGGAGTGAAAATGTTTAGGTGTGGGGGTCTGATCAAACCATGATTCACTGTTTCATTTTCACCCATACACCATTGTGCTAAAATAGTTTTTTATTGAAAATTATAAAAATAATAACAAATTTCACTACATGTTTGATTCAATTAATTTTTTTATCAATGTAAAATATGGATTTTTTTTGATAATTTCATTAAAGGTAGAGGTGATTTAGAGGTCCCATGATGAAGTTTAAGAAAAATGGGCCAAACTACGTAGGATCCAAACACACCAGTAGACTAAAACGAACACTTCTACTAAACCGTGCATCTAAATGGGATGATTTTTTTTATCTGGTACAAAATTTAATGATCTACATTTTATATGAATAAACCAAATCCTCATTCATCCATCTGCTGGCCCAAACGGACTGATCTTTCTGAGCCACCGAACCTGCTTGAAGTCAAAAAGTGGGTTATGTTTTTCATCCATATCACTAGTTTTTATTGTCTAAATGGTTCCAAACTTTAGGTAAACATATTAAGGAAGTGTTGATACAACTTTTTAGTTTTTTAAAAAGTGGGATAAGTCTATATATACATAGAAATCCATGGGACATGTGGTTTTTTAAAGTTGGGATTCCTAAAACCACCTTCCACATTTCCTATAAATTAGCACCTTGGGCTCCCCATTAATATGTTCAGACAAGAGGAAAAGATCTAGAATTTTGGAGACCCAAATGAGTCCTCTAATCATAAAAAAAATTATGAAGGCCTTTATCCTCATATTGTTATCAAGGATGAATGATAAGTTCCACCCGAGCCTCCTCGTACTCTCGATGTCGAGCTAAAAGTGGACGATCATTTTGAGAGAGCTATACATACTTGAGAGGGAGTTATGGCACCTGTTCTTCTACTGGTTTTGTGTAATTTTTGTGTTAAATAGTTCACTTATGTTTAATTTTTATGTTCTTCTCCTCTGAATATATTTATTTTGTTATAATTATGTGAAACGCTTTTTATTTCAACACTGATTAGGTTGAGATTTCAAGTGGTAACCTTGGGTTATTTCAATTGGAAAAGACAAGAATCCTCTTTATATCACACATACATAATATTTTAGTATTATTTGGTATCAATTTTTCTATTTTTTATAACCAAACCTTGATAACATGATTTTTGGGTCAGAGGTTGATTATTTAAGCATCGTTTTAAGAGGTAAGAGGGAAGTCGAGATCTTGACAACCCTCAACCAAAGGATTACATTAAACCATATAAAATTTTTATAATAATTAACTATACAAGATGTGTAGTGAACTTGAAGTGATCTCCTTCTCTCATAATTCTAAAAAACCCTTTATTTATCAAATATTAGACTCTTTAAATCAAGTCATTTTCTTAAAACTATTTTCAAAACCACCCCCTATTTTGTTCCTTTTTATTAGAAATTCGTATTATAAACCACCAAAGCTCCTTGAGAGATGACCTAGGGTCTACCTTATACTATAAATCATATTTAAAAACATAATCCATTTGATGTTTCATGACAACGTGTCTAGGATTCCTTCCATGTTGTGTGTTTGACCAAGAGGAATGGGAGGGAGGGGGAGAGGAGCTATCCACAACCATAATCTAAGGATCTAGATTATGATGTAGTTGATGATGAGTATGAAAAAAATATTGAAGATTAAATATATTTTACCTCATGGTAGGTTTTTTTTATATTTTTATCCTGAATCCCAAAATTTTGGTAGTTTTTTTAAATTTTAAATCCTTGTATATGAGACACTAGGGACCTTATGGGGGTTGATTTGGGGTTATTTTAGGATGAATGGGGGTTTCTAGAGGATCTAAAGGGATTTTTATTTGATAAACCCTTGTAGGGGTGACTCGAGATATGGACGGGTACTCCACCAGACACCCTATATTGGAGGAACTTGTTTGTAGGGACCATTGAAGAAGTATACAATATCAATCCCCCACTTTTATTGGTTCTTTAGAACTTTTATCACATGGATAGGTTCTATATGATATGATATTTATTTCATATCACCTTTTCAGATCATGCTATTGGAGTCCTAGAGCTTAGTATATTAATGTTGTTTTCGTGGATGTCTAGAATGTGATCCTAGGGTTTGGCCTTTGTTCATTTTGACATGATAGAAATATAGAGCTCCTGTGTATATCTAGAGGACATGCCTAATATCATTTGATTGGTTGATCCATGAGTTATAAATCCTTTGGTCTGGGCTAGAGTGGGGGTATATTTACCTTAGATGTTAGGCTTGAACCCAGGGATGGATTCTTTATGCTTTTATTTTGTTTAACCCCTATATATTTTTTATGCCAACTATTATTAATTTTTGGCTATGATGGTCGTATAATGTGTGCATAAACTTATAATGAAAGCATATTATAGGTTTAATAAAGGGGGTGACCTGCTAAGATTTATTTATTTCCCCTATATGTGCACCTTAATGTGTGTGTAGACCATATGCATGCTTTCAAATGGAGCACAAGTGACATAGTGGATAAGATAAAATTCCAATGTTTCATGATTAATAATATATGATCATGTAGATTCTTAAGGTCATTCTAGTGTAGTTCAAGAGTCATATAGAGTGGGTATATGGAATGTCACAGAGTTGGAATAAGATCCTTGTACATTTATTTTTAGTTTATATATTTTTTATATGTGGTCGGCTGAGTAAGTGACTGGTTTCTGTGTTATAGTTTAACCATGAGTCTATATGCCACATTTCATTTTTTATAGAATGATGATTTTTGTTTATTTATTTATGTGTACTCTGAAGTATGTCGATGTGTTTATTTATTTTCTAATTTTATTATAATATGACCATAGGTTATATTCTCCCCACTATAACTTTTGGAACCTAGTCTCCAGTAGAAAACCTATGGAATATTGGTAGGCACACTTATATCCTTGTGTATAGTCTGATCGAGTGACATTTCAGGTCATCCAGGGCTAATTGGTTACATTAAGGAACACGCTTGTGGTTATGTGGTGGTCCACTTCGAACCTAGGTAACTGGGTACCTGTTTGGGTAATTACAATACAATATTAGTTTTTTGGATTTTGAGTTGAGTGTTGATAAGTACAGTAGATATGGATAATATAATTGTGTTAACTCTAAATATACCCATAAAATGGAATAACTAGCCTCATTATGGTTAAATTCAAGTTACTAAGAGGTTTTCATAGAAATAAATTTTAGTGATGACCTCACAGGACTGTGATTTGTAACATGTTAACCCATGATGGTTTATAACATGAATGAGTTCATGTATCATGATAGGAATGTTAAGGATAACACAACATGACCATGGTTTTAAATAAAAAGTGTTTTCTTTCATGAATTATTTTAATAACTCAATGATTACCACTTTTATTCAAAGTAATTTTATATTCATATGTATTTTGTAGCTTATGATCTTGTGGGAAAATCATTCCCCAAATAGTTTACTTTATTTATTACTCATTATTTCCAAACACTTGGGAAATGGTAACATACTTGAATTCATGTGGAAACCCTCTTATAGACTCGGGATTTAGGTACCTAGGTTGGGTCATTGTAGCTAGGGGTGTTGGTTGATTCCCCATTCAAGGAAGACAATGAGATAAAGATCCTTGATGTTGTTGGATCTAGTAAAATTGTGTAGGTAGATTAATTTAATTATCATAGAAATGTATTTGAGGATATTTTTAAGGAACTTAAAATAGTGTTACTAACAACCATATTTTTTGATGATTCGCCAATCCAAAATATAGTTTATAAAGGCTAACTTATATAAATTATCAATTATCCACTGAACACATTGTTATTTACTAGAAAAGAATTTAGATATGAATGTGGAACCACAATTCAATAATTATGGCACGTTTGAGGCTATTTAATATGAATTTGATAATCATATAGGTCCTCCTAAAGATCATCCCAATAAATTATTTAGTCCCATGATGTGAAGATGAATAATACTTAAGAATATCATAATAATTGATTCATTGATGCATATATGGATAGGAAATTTAAATACATAAAACATTATTACCATATAAATAAAATATTTGATAGTTTATCTAGTAGAAAAATTTATCTAAATTAGTTTAAGAGGATGTTTTTCAAAGAGATATTCATGAAGAAAATTAGATATTTGAATAATATTATGGTCTATATGATTATTATTCTACTTTTTTCCAAATCATTCTTACTTATATATCTCTTTTTAGAGTTCCTATAGAAATAAAATAAGATTATATGATGGGTATCTGAGATAGAATAAAGGTTAACTTGAATAATAATATCCATGATAAGGTTTTTAAGGTGTTATATATTCAACTATGATGCATTAATAATTGTTATAAATATGATAATTTTATTTATAAGTGATATCTCAAATAGCTTAATACATTTATACTTACTCTAGATAATAAATTTATTCTATATGAGGATTCCTAAGTTTGTTGGTTATCCCCTTTCCAGGTGAACTTTGTTAAGTATGGTTGGTATAATTTTAGAATATTTTGTTTTTTTCTCTCTAACATTGACTATATTTTGGTGATGGGTAGGGAGGATGTGCCAAGGTTGGTGACACATTGATTTAGATTCCCTTTCATAATCTCTTTTTCTTTTCTAAAAATAATACGAATTTTTATTCTTTTTCAACATGTTTGATATAAATGATATTATAATTGGTAGCTTTATAAAAGATAATATTTTCTTCAATGGGTTTTATTTTAAGTTTTTGTGTGGTTTTACTGAGAATTTTTATAATCTATCTTTACTCATAAATGATTAAATTGTTTCCAACAAAGATATAACTATATAACCTCAAAAAATAACCTTTTTTTGAGACTCTATGCCTTGGTAGATCTCATCCTAGTTCATTATATAATTTTCTTAATATAACTATTGAATATTTGAGAATAATTATGAATTCCAAAAAGTTAATATAAATTATTCATTCATAACTAAAAATGTCAATAGTTTTTTAAGATTTGTTTAATTTCTCAAATTTATATATAAACATTGATGATTAATAACTTGATGTGGATTTCAATAAAAATATGGATGATGTGTCAATAAAAATATTGATAGATTATATTATATTGATTATTATTCTAAAGATTCATTTTCTATTCGTTATGATTGAAATATATATAATATGAAGTATATATTATGAATGATGAAATATACAACTTTAGTATATACACATTAAAATATTCATATTGTTTATTTATCATATTACCAAGGAATCAATTAAATTATTTTCTTATCATGTGTTTATTACATTATGTTAGTATAATAATTTAAGTACATATACACTTCAATATGTTCATGGTTTTTTTTAATAGATCACACTAATATGTCTATATTCCTGTACCTATGGTTTACTATATCTTCAATACTTACTAAAATTGAAAAAAAGACCAATTATTAAAATATCATCATATATTATGATTATTAAAAGAAATTAATTTGATGGTTTTAATTAAAAAATAGTAAATAATATAAATTTTTTAATGATAACAATATACAATATGTTAAAGAGAATCAAATATATTTAATCATTTAAAATGATTTAAAATATAAAATATTAATAGGTATGTATCATATCAAGAATAATTAAGATTAAAGTAAACTGGTATAAAAGAGGAGTATGAGAGAAAGAAGGGTAAAAACTGATAAGAATATTGGTATATAAACTAGTATTAAAGTCAAAAGTATGATATAAGAAAATATCATAGAAATTTAAATTTAAAAAGAGAATAATAGTTATATAATATTGATACTAAAGTTACTTTAAGTAATGAATATTAGAAATAATGGTAAATTAAAAGATAAATTTGATATCAGCATAAAAATATGTTTAACAAATATAGGGGGTCACAATAATAGCAATTATAGGAACTAGATTTTGAAATTAAATAAATTTAGAACATAAAAAAATATAATATAATATAATTTTATGGGATAATTAAATAATTAGTCAAATTATTATGAATTCAGCCCCTTAGTTATTTTAAATAATTTTTTGGATTCTTTTTATATTACTTATTTACCTATAAATTTAAAATTTATACCCTTTTATGATTAAAAAAAAGGTATGAAATAATGATATATTAGGGTAAAAAGATATGTATAAACAAATGGGATTTTATTTTTTTCAATGAAAAGGTATAAAAGAAGAAATGAAATAAAAATTGATCCCCCAACCCATACATAACACATTTATCACATATTGAACTTAAAGCATCAACATGTTTTCTAGTATCCAATCATTTGAAAGGAATTAAACCTCTACATATAATTCCATCAATATTCAAACATGATTATAAATCAAAATAATGTTTTCATGGTCAATATAAATAGTATTTGAGGCCTTGAATATAGATTACTGAGAGTTGATCTTGGAATAATATTTGTTGAAAAGTGTGGTATGGTGTTGGGTATTACCTTGAATCTCATTATGGGTTGGTTCAAAACCATTTTAACATAAGGAATAAGAAGTTATTTCCATAAATTATAAGTATTTAGTATCCCAAGGATACTTACTATTGGATTTAGTAGGCTTACTTGTGTTTGAGGTAGCAGTATTTTAGTAGATATGGTTTTAATAACAAGATGTTTGGAACGAGGTTTATTGTGTTTGAGAATTATAAGATGATTTGGGAATAAATTATTAGTCAGTTAAATGAGATGAGGAATCATCCTAGTGCATAGTATGTTCACTCTAAATATAAAATATTGTAGTTTTGGTTATAGATTCTTTCAACATAGTTTTCTTTTATTTAGGTTTATATTTAGAAGATGATGTAAGGGTAATTATATTTCCACTATGTGGTGAGGATAGTAAGATAAAAAAAGTTTGATTGGAATAAAGAATGGTTTGGGATATAGTAGGAGGTATATGAGAGGTAGGTTTAGAAAGGAAGAGATAATGTATAATATTTATTTGTTTTAAAATAGAAGGGTTTAGATCTATAGGAGTGTTAATGGTAGAATTAAAATTATATGTTTTTTTAACCAAGTTATATGGAGAAAAATTGAGTTTATACCTTTTGTTTATTGGTAGAGAGATTCTCGACTCTCTTCTTAAGCATCACGTGGTTAGAGTCTCATTTTAACTAATTAATATTTCAATCCAAATCTTATTCCTCAAATACCCTTTTATATTACTTTGTAGTGGAGTTCTGATAATATGAATTTTTCTAATATAAGGTAATATAATTAGAAAAATCTATAAATTCCTTTAACATAATTAGTTAATCCTTTAGAGAGATAATAAAATAATTCCATTATAATGGATTATTTACCTTAAAAATATTGTTGGTTTTCATAGGAGGTGATATTATATATTTTTTTCATTATTGTTTCCCTTTTTCTTTCTCTATAAGAATACCTTGTATAGGAGTTACATGAGGAGCATGATTTTGTTCATCATCATCCTATAAATCATGTAAAATCCATTCTATATTGATTTTACTAGAAATTTAGTTATTGATTGGAATTTCTTTTTTAAGTTCCACTTTAACCCTATAAACCTATCAATTTATTCCTAGGAATATAATAAATTTTATCCTTATAAAATATTTAATTTATCCTATTATCTTCTTCTTATTAATCAGATAGCCACTAATAATGGTTGGGGACCCAAGATGAATTTATACCTCCTACTTTACTTGTTTTAAAATAAAAAAGGATAGAAGTATTCCATATAATAAAATAATGTAATTTACTATTTTTTAAGTATAATATACATATATTCAAACATAAATAGATTCACATTGAAGTGAAACATTTCAAACAGATTCCATAAAATAATGAAATCCTGTATATTTACCATGTTAATATATCCCTTCCCTTTTACTATGAGAGTCTACACCCTTTTTGGATAATATGATATCTGTAATGGATTTTAGCTTATTTAATAACTAGATTTGGTTTAATAAATCATATATATAGTTAATTTATTATGTAAAAATATATATAATTCATTAGTAGTTTATTTTATGATGTGTTGTTATCCTCTTAGAGTTTCACTCCAAAATACTGAGAAAAATATACTTTAGGTACATGAAAAGAAGTACTACTGATTTTAAATAATTATATCTAATTTATTCTATAATTTTCTTAACGGATCATGAAAATAAAAATCCATACCAAATATTTATGATATAATCCCTTCTTCTTTGATGAGGGACATTTTTTATCTTCATGGATGATAAATGTATTGTTCATAGTTTAAAAGATGAATTTATTATTTCTACCAATTAGCCTGAGAATGTTTATACACTTAACTTAGAAGAGCTTATAATCCAAGATATACCTTTACTTAGTGCAATAGAACACCAATATTGGTTATGGTATAGAAGATTAAGACACCATAATGTTAGAAATTTAGCTGAACTATCTAAGAAAATACTAGTAAAAGATATATCAGAACATAAGTTTGATTCTTCTTAAATTTTTTATCCTTGTAAATATAGAAATAAACATAATTCAAGTTTTAAATCTATTAGTGATGTCTCAACTTTTGATTCTTTATAGTTAGTTCACATGGATTTATTTGGTTCTACACAATATGGAAGTATTGGTGGAAGATACTATGTATATGTTTTAGTTGATGATTACACTAGATATAAATGGGTCTATTTTCTAGAAAAGAAGTCCAGATTCTTTTTTTGTTTTAAAGAAATTGTATCATGAGTTAAAAATGAGAAAAATATATCCTAAATAACTATTCTTAGTGAACATGGTGGAGGAGTTTAAAATTATTTTTTGAAATTTTTTGTAGTAAAAGGGTATAATACATAACTTTTCATCACTTATAACTTCGCTGAAAATGGGGTAGTTTAAAGAATAAATATAATTCTTGAGGAGATTACAAGAACCATGCTGGGTGAATACTCAGTTGAAATTTCTTTGGGTTGAAGCAGTTAGTACTACCTACTTGTTGGGAAAAAATCCCTCAAGGTAACATTGCAGCATTTTTTGGATTGATTGTGTTTATTGATAAATTATGTTTCCATGGTGAATTTTCATGTTCCAGAGATGTTGTTGACAACACATGTTGACAAAGAACCATGAAAAAGGAATGGACAATCTGAAGGCGGTACAAAAAAAGAGCAGTACAAGGTGGCGTCGTTTTCCAATGTTTTCCAAATTTTTGGGGTCCAAAATTTAGAGTTTGGTGAGCATCACAAAAAGTGGATATCCTTGAAGATCTCATCAAAATTTGAAAAGGGCATGAATTTTGCGAAGATAGGCTTCATGGTTTGGATTTCGCGAAGTCCAGAAGAATGTTGACGGTGATTCTTCGCGATTACAATGAGCTTCGTGAACGGCAGAGGTTGAAGTGCATCGCGGTGGTGAAGGGATTTGCGAGGGACCTTCACGGAAAAGGCACAAAGGAATTGATGGGATGCTCCACAATTACGACGAGCTCTACGATCGAAAAATTGTCGTGGTGCTTTGCGATTTTGAGAGAATTTCGAGAGGAACTTTGGAGCTTTTTGATTTGTGATGACGTGGCGTTGACTTCTCTCGGAAGGTTTGAGGGTCGGTGGAATATCCTATAAATAGGCATCGACCCCCTCGAGTGAAGTAGAGAGTTTTCAAAGAAAATATTTTGCTCTCGGCTTGTGTAGGTGGTTTATGAAGGTAGTGTGCTTCGCGAAATAAGTGCTTCACGGTGGCTAATCTAGCTCTGCGAAAGTTTCAAGCTCCATGTTGGCTCAGTGAGCTTCACGAGGGAAGTCTCTCTACAGTGACTTGAGCTTCGTGAGAGTGCTTTGTCAGAGTGCTTCGCGAAAAGGCAGGAGCTTTGTGAAGGCTTGTTTGAGCTTCGCTAAATTGGGAGCCTCGCGAAGTAGGGTGCTTTGCGAAGGTTTTTCCAAAGGAATTTCCTAGTGTTTAGGGGAAAGGGGTATTCATTAGTGGATGAAATTTGGACTTCAATAGATCATATACATACAGTAGAGGATGCATTCATCACTGTTAATGAAGAGACCTATAGGTCTATAAACTGTGAGTGGATATTCTGAAGAAGTAGTGAGCTCACTTCAGTTGAGAGAGTAGTGAGTTCTCCAATTGTGAGTGGTTGTAAACCAGGAGGGACAATGAGTCCACTTCGAACTTGTAAACAGCAGTGCGCTTATAGTGGAATTGGTACATTGGCACACTACCAGTGTATGCTCCTTGGACGTAGCCCAGTGAGGTTGAACCAAGTAAAAGTCTTTGTGTCCTGTGCATGATTTAATGTTTGTTCATACTCTGCGTCGGGAAGGAAAGAGAAGATATTTTTGTCTAACAGAAAAACAAGATCAAAAGGGGCAGTCATTTTAATCTGTCATACCCTGATTCACCCCCCTCTCAAGGTATCTAGCCTAGTGGACCTAACAATTGGTATCAGAGGAAAAGGTTAATATCAGTGTTTCTCTCTCAAATTAAGGTCACTAATAATAAATGGATTCTGATCTTTGACGGGAACAATTTCCAGTTATAGAAGAATTGGATGCAACACTACTTCTGATCATTAGGAATGGATGTGTTCACAGTAGAAATTTATTGTATAATAGCTAATATTAATAGTGGTGCATTATCAGAAGTTGAGCGTAGATAGTTGGATGCTGATGCCAAAGGAATTAATGCATTAGGGGGATCCATATCCAATCCTATCTATACAAAGGTGATGTCATGAAAAACGTCACATGCCATGTGGGAAAAGATATGGAATATATATTAATGGGATACAAAGGTCATAGAGGCAAAGATGCAAGTGTTTTGGAACAAGTATGAAGATCTAATAATGAACTCGAATGAGTCTGTTGATGCATTCTTCGACAGGGTAAATGTTGTAGTGGAAGACATGCGAGGTCTTGGAGAAGTTATTTAAGACATAAAGATTGTGAAGCGCATATTGAGGAAACTTGCACCTCGGTTCAATATGAAAGTTTTGGTTTTGGAAGATAAATACATGAAAGAGCTGACATTGGATAACCTGCATAACACCCTTATTTCATATGAAATGAGAAATGATGATATCGATGTTGTGGAAAAGGAGAAATCCAAAGAGGTGGCATTCAAGGCCATGAAGAATCTCACCATTGAAGACTCTCAGGAATAAGAAGAGACAAATTAGGTGATGTCATTCCTCTCCTCAACCCTTCAAAGAGGAAAATTAAAGTTTAAAAGGAAGCTTCCACTTGCTTGTTTTCGATGTGGAAAGGTTGGACATCTTGTGGCAAGGTGCCCCAAAAAGTTCCAAGAGGATGATGGTGTCGATGAAATCGAAATTCCCAAGAAGAAGTCTCTAGCCTATGGGAAAGGCAAGAAATAGTTCAAGAGAAATTTATTTAATAAGAATAACCTTCTTTCAAAAGAATATGATAGTTCATATTAGTCTGAGGTTGAGGAGGTTGAAGAGATAGAGAACTGTACAGATCATGGAGAAAATTCTATGGTGGCAGTTGTTAGTAGTTCTCAGAATAAGAATGATGTCGAAGCTGATGAAGAAGAAGAAGAAGTTGAGGGAAGAGTTGATATGCAAGCTGAGTTAGAGGCTTCTCTTGAGGAGGTAGATGTTTGTAGATCCAAAACAATGAAATCTAACAATGTTGTCCATGAAGCCAAACTCTATATGCAGCAGTAGGAAGAAGAGAATTCTGAGTTGATAGAATAAATTGAGAAACTCAAATCATCAACACCAAAGGACTCAAAATCAGTTAGTGAGTATAAAATAAAAATTGAAGAATAGAAAAGGGAGATCGATAGCTTGAATAACACAAGGAAAGATCAAATCAAGCGCATTGAAGAACTTGGAGGAGATTTTGTCACTTTGTAGAAAAAGGGTAAAGATCAAGAAAAACTCTTGACTCCTACTGGGTCATCAGGAAAGCAAATCACTCAGAAAACCGAGAAGATAAAAGTGGAGAATAGCGGTTCAGTAGAAAAGAAGCATCAACTATGTTCAGATGCTAAGACCGATGGGGGGCTTGATCGAAAACAAAAATCTGTGAAAATTGAGGTCAGACAGTAAGCACCCACTCTGAGATTGAAGTTTGATTTGGGAACAAAGCAGAATCAGAATATTTAGAGATTCCAAGGGGAAACTCACAGTGCAGAAGTCACCCAAAGGAATAAACCTCATATCAGGTGTTATTGTTGTGGAAAGATGGGACATCCATAGTATGTGTGTTCCATAGCCAGGAGATATCGAAGGGCACAAGAACAAAGGTGGAAGCCAAACAGAGAATGGTTCTCTAAAACATATTTAGAAGGACACTATTTTTGGTGCTAAGGATTTGGGAACATGGCTAGGTATTGTACTTTGACCCTATAGAGGAACGTTCCAAGGGAGAATCAAAATGTTCGCAAGCAATAGATCAATGAACCAACAGATGAGTTGAAAATGCAAAACAGATTTGCATATTTTCAAGATTAAGTTGGTCCATCATACTCTAAGAAAGATCAGAAGTCTCAATCCATTCTGAGTGTGAAGAAAAAAATATGGACCAAGAAGAAGAAGTATGAGAAGGTCGTGGTGGAAAAAAATTCCCTTAAAGCATCATATCACTCTAGTATCTATATCCTTGATAGTGGTTTCACATCTCACATGACAGGTAATAAGGATATTGTTACAGGTGTAAAATATGACAAAGAAGGAGGTGTCAAGTTTGGAAACGATGAAGGCCTAAGGATTATTAGCTCAGGAAAGGCCAAGTTTGGGGGAAAAGAGATGAGACGTGCTGATGTCTTAGTAGTAGAAGGCCTTAGTCACAATTTGCTGAGCGTCAGTCAACTATGTGACTCAGGACATTCTATAAGGTTTACTAAGAAGATGTATATCGTCAAAGGAAGAGACGGGGTAGTAGTTCTATAGGGAAAAAGAACAAAGGGAAATATATACCTAGTAATTGGAGAAAAATATATTTGTTTTCTATCCAGAGAGGAAGAAAACAAGTTGTGACATAAATGACTTGGTCATATTTACCAACCACCCCTGGAAGACCTAGTAAAGTGGGATATAGAAAGAGACCTCCCTAAGTTATCACGTGATCATACTCACACGTGCGATGCATACCAACAAGGGAATCTCATCATAAAGACGTATAAGGAAAAGGAAAAGATGTCAACAAGAGTGCTCTAATTGGTGCATGCTGATGTTTGTGGTCCTATCACACCAAGAGAAATTGACGGAAATAGGTACTATGTTCTTTTCATTGATGAATATAGAAGAATGGCATGGGTATTTTTTATTTCCCATAAGTTAGATGTGTTCAGCTGCTTAAAATAGTACCGGAGGGAGTGTGAAAGGATGCTTGGACAGAAAATTCTAAAGATTCTTACTGAAAATGGTACGGAATTCACAAACAATCAGGTGGAAGGATATCTTGATAAACATAGGAAATTTGAGTCACATGGAGATGAGGGTATATTCCAAGTCTATTCAAGAAAAATCAAATCATACAAATGCTTTAACAAAAGGCTGGGAAAAGTAGTTTAGAGCAATGATGTCACTATTGTGGAGAATGAAGAGAGTATTCAACAGCACAGTGAACAATTTCCAGATGAAAGTGATGAGGAGGAAAGTAATGCATCAGAAGCATATGTGGCTGATGCTGATTTAGAAGAAGATACTGATGATGATAATGAAGAATAAAAATATGTATCTGCACAGAAGCCAAGGATTCAAGCTGAAATTGACAGGAAAAATACCATTGGAGATCAATCACCTCCCGTTCAAACAAGAAGAATGAAGTCACTACAGTAGATATCTTTCTTATCTCAAGTAGAGCCTAAATTATTTGATTAAGAAGCTGAAGATGAAAACTGGGTTCAGGCCATGAATGGAGAGCTAGATCGGATTGAGAAGAATCAGACGTTGGATATTGTTTCGAGGACAGCAGATAAGAATGTCATCAGGACTAAATGGGTATATCGCAACAAGATGAATGAATATGGCACAGTGATTCGGAACAAAGCACGACTAGTGTTCAAGGGATACTCCCAGATAGAGGGAATAGATGTTGATGAGACATTTGCACCAGTTGCGAGACTAGAGACAATCAGATTATTTCTAGCCATTGCAGTGCAACGGGAGTTCAAAGTTTTCTAGATGGACGTCAAATCTTTATTTTTGAATGGGTTTCTGGAGGAAGAGGTTTATATTGAGCATCCATATGGTTTTCTCATTCATGAGGATGAGAACAAGGTTTGCAAACTGAAGAAGGCATTGTATGGGATGAAACAAGAACCAAGAGCATGGTACTCAAGGCTTGATCAGTACTAGAAGAAGCTTGGTTTCCAGCATGGGGGAGTTGATTACAATCTCTATTTCAACAACAAAAGTAATCAAAGGATGATGGTCTTGGTTTATGTCGATGACATAATATTTGGTGGATCAGATGAATCTCAGTGTAGACAGTTTTCTGAATTCATGAAAAGTGAGTTCGAAATTTCAATGATTGGAGAGCTAACATTTTTCCTTGGTCTACAGGTGACACAAGGAAGGAATGGAACATTAATTTCTCAAACCAAATATTCCAAGGTGGTTTTTAAAATATTTGGAATGGAAAATTACAAGGAGATGAAGACTCCAGTTGCTACCCGGATGAAATTATCAAAAGATGATAATGGAATGACAGTTAATATCACAGAATATAGGCAGATTATTGGGAGTTTACTGTACCTGACAGCGAAGAGACCTGATATTGTTTTCACCACCTACCAAGCAGCACGATATCAAATAAATCTTAAGTAAAGCCACATGATTTTAGTAAAAATGAATACTTCGGTATATCAAGGGCATGATGGACTAAGGATTTATGTATAATAGAAAATCTCAGATAGATTTATTGGGATATACTAATGCAGATTGGTCTGGTTCAGTGGATGAGAGGAAATCAATGTCAAGGGGTGCATTCTATCTTGGTGGACAATGTATTTCTTGGCTATGCAAGAAGCAAGGTTTCATCTCATTAATCACCTCAAAAGCTGAGTATATTGTGGCTACTCAAGCATGCACATAGTTATTGTGGATGAAGCAGTAGCTCGATGATATGGGAGTTGAAGTGATGTCTCCGATCGGAATCTAGTGCAATAAATCATGTGCTATAAATCTCAGAAAGAATCTAGTCCATCACTCAAGGATAACGAATATTGAGATAAAGTATCATTTTATCAAGGAGAAGGTTGAGCAGGGAATCGTGAAGTTGGATTATATGCCTACAGAACTATAGGTTGCAGACATTATGAAGAAGGCCTTACCCAAGGAAGATTTTGAGAGGCATCGAATGGCTCTAGGAGTCCAGTCGACTCCCCGCACCTGAAAAAGTGTGGATGTGGGACCCCCCCCCCCCCTCCTTGAGGTATTGCATGTTCTTATCTAATGTGCTAATCTGTGTTCTTTCCAATGTTGCAGACCACAAAAGGGTGACCTTTGGGTTCATTGAAAAAGGGGGAGAAACTCAAGGGGGAGAAATTGTGGATAAGGAAGGGAGAAAATGTCTTAGTAAAAGACACGGGGAGAAGCTGATAGGTGGAGCAGTGAGATAGGGGAAGAGAAATGAGATGGGGGAGAGTATTAAATCTGACGATGCTAGAAGTTATCGATCAAAGAGTAGATATCACGAAAAATGAGGATCGTGATAAAAGTAGAACAATGATATTGGAAAGGTGTGTGAAGGTTTCCAAAAATCACCAATTGGTATCAGTGTGGTATCAATAATTGGAATCGGTTTGGAAATTGGTATCAGTTGGGTGTCAATAGTTGGTGGCAGAAATGAAGTGATTCATTTATGAACTTTTCATTTACTCTTGTTTCTCATGACGATCGTTGCTCATGTGGGATTAGAGTATGTGGTAAGTGAATATTTGGTTTCTATCTGAATTGTAAGAGGTGAAAGATGGTAGATGATGGAAGGAGACTCAGTGAGGTATCAACGTACAGAAAATCATTCTCAGAAGAGTTTTCTACAAACCCAAAGGGGGATATTTTTGGGAAAAAATACCTCAAGGTAACATTGCAATACTTTTTGGATTGATTGTGTTTGTTGACAAATTAGGTTTCCATGGTTAATTGTCATGTTCGAGAGATTTTGTTGACAACACATGTTGACAAAGAACCATGAAAAAGGAAGGTACGATCTAGAGGCGGTACAAAAAAGAGTAGTACAAGGTGGTTCCATTTACAGGGTTCGCCAAATTTTTGGGGTCCAAAATTTGGAGTTTGGTGAGCATCGCGAAAAGTATATATCCTTGAAGATCTCATCAAAATATGGAAAAGGAATGAATTTCATAAATATAGGCTTCATGGTTTGGATTTCACGAAGTCTAGAATAATGTTGATGTTGATTCTTCGTGATTACGACGAGATTCGCAAACGACAGAGGTTGAAGCGCATCGTGGTGGTGAAGGGAATTTTGAGGGAGATTTGCGGCAAAGGAATGAAGGAATTGATGGGATGCTCTACGATTACAAAGAGCTCCATGATCAGAAAATTTTTGTGGTACTTCGTGATTTTGAGAGAATTATGGCAGGAACTTCAGAGCTTCACGATTTGTGATGACATGGAATTGACTACACATGGAAGGTTCGAGGGTTAGTGGAATTGCCTATAAATAGGCCTCGACCCCCTCCAGATAAGTAGAGATTTTTCAAAGAAAATATTTTTCTCTCATCTCACAAATGTGGTTCACAAAGGTAGTGTGCTTCGCGAAAGAAGTGCTTCGCAGTGGCTAATCTAGCTCCGCGAAAGTTGCGGGCTCCACATTGTCTTAGTGAGCTTTGCGAGGGAAGTCACTCTGCGATGACTTAAGCTTCGTGAGAGTGCTTCACAATAGTGCTTCACGAAAAGGTAGGAGGTTCACGGAGGCTTGTTTGACCTTCGCGAAATTGAGAGCCTCGCGAAGTAGGGTGCTTTGTGAAGGTTTTTCCAAAGGAATTTCCCAGTGTTCAAGGGCAAAGGGGTATTCATCAGTGTATGAAATTTGGACTTCAATAGAGAATCTAAATATAGTGGAGGATGCATTCATTAGTGGTAATGAAATGACCTACAGGTCTATAAACTGTGAGTGGATCTTATGAAGAAGCAATGAGCTCAATTCAGTTGAGAGAGTAGTGAGTTCTCAAATTGTGAGTGGTTGTAAACCAGGAGGGACAGTGAGTCCGCTTCGAACTTGTAAATAGCAGTGTGCTTATAGTGGAATTGGTACATCGGCGCACTGTCGGTGTATTCTCCTTGGATGTAGCCCAGTGAGGGTGAACCAAGTAAAAATCGTTGTGTCCTGTGTATGCTTTAAGGTTTGTTCATACTCTTCATCGGGAAAGAGAGAGAAGAGGTTTTTGTCTAACAGAAAAATAAGATTAAAATGGGCAGTCGTTTTAATCTGTCATACCATGATTCACCCCCCCCCCTCTCAGGGTATCTATCCTAGTGGACCTAACACTACTATACTATAAATCATGTTTTAATAAGACCTTCTATTAAAAAACCTTATTTGTTTTGGAATAGAAGAAATCCAAAGCTTTCTTAATTCAAAGTATTTGGGTTCAAAGTGTTAATTATGAATAGTAAAAATAATTTAAATAAATTTTCTCCAAAATCCAATGAATGAATATTTCTATGCTATTCTACAACTAGTAAGGCTTATAGAGTCTAGAATAAAAATATAAGCAATATTGAATAAATATGGAATGTTAAATTTGAGGGAACTAAAAATTTTGTTTTAAAAAAACCTTATAACATCCTGGTTCCAGGAGCCACCCAGAGGTGCCCCGTACCCAGTTGGTCACATGGCCTCAAGCACATTTACCTGAATTATAGAGGCTTCTGACTAGTGGCGAGGGCCTTAGGTTTGATAGTGGGGAAACTATGCCCTCATTGGTAGAGTAACACAGTGGAAGTAAAACAGATAGCAATAGCAGAAGCAGTAAAACATACAATAGGAAAACAGCGGAAGTAATAAACAACTAGAGTACACATATATATATGATTCATGATACATATGTCTAGGAAAGTAGTCAAACAATTCACAATGATAGAATACAATACTAAACCAAAGTACAATTGAAAATAGATAAAATGCTCCATGGCATCACAAGACTCAGCTTGGTCCCATGCTACCCAGCTCCGCAGCAATCATGTAACTAAAGTAGAAGGGCTCTTTCCCTTATCTATACCTGCTATAATATAATCTTTCTGGGCCCAAAATCCTGACCCAAACAAGGTGTGAGAATAATCCCAATAGGCAACCACCCAAAGATCTGTCCCTAACAGTCGGTGAATATATATGGCATGCAATAAAAAATGAAGCAGTAAACAAGGAATTACACATAGTAACAATCCTACAATTTCAAATGAATTCATTTTCATATATCAAGTAAGTATCTAATCAAAAGAAGGTAACCCTATGGGAAGTACTCACATCCTAACCCCTCTAGTTCAACCAAAACAAACACAAGCAACCCTCTAGGAAGTACACACAGTTTAACCCCTCTAGTTCAGCTTTAGGAAAGATACTCTAGGGAAGCACTCACTGTCAATTCCCCATGTGGTCTCGTATCAATAACTAATATGCACTCTGAGAAAGCACTCAATGTTCAATTTCACCTATGGCCCATATCGAGGAAACTATAGACACTCTGAGGGAGCACTTACATCCATCCCCCCAATGGTCTCACAATGTAAAAGTAAAAAAGACACTATGGAGAAGCCCTCAACGTCAATTATTCCTATGGTCTAATACACCAAGTTCCCACAGCCTTGTGTAAGTCAATCGTGCACAAACGATACATGGCTTCCAAATTAAACCTCAATAACTACATGGTTAAACAATCTACATCATATCATATCATGTCAGATAATAATCACTCCATCCTAACAATACTAGGCATGGAAAGAAAAGCAGCAGCCTAATAGGAAAAGCTAGACCAAATGGTTAAAAACAAGAAAACATGGTCAAAACATCCATAACATGGATAAGTTAACCCTATTCAAAACAATTTACCTCTATCCAAACAAACAAGGCATAGTATGTAATAACAGGGCTAAAACCATAAACACGCAATACCCTGTTCTTGGTTATTGGGCACTTTTTCACATAAAATTAAAATACTAACTATGGAAAGGCATAAACCACCTACCTCGACATCTTGAGATTGATATACATGAATCTTGGGCCTTGAATTTCCCTATAATGACATATATCTACAAAAACGCTTAAAACGTTCAAACGAGGATAACTCGTGAAAGAGGATAAATCAAGATATGATGTTCAAGAAGAAGGGAGAACTCACCGACGTGATTCCAATGCAATATATAGCAGTCTATTCAGAGAATGGATGGTGATTCAAGGACTCAGAAAAGATCCACAGTCGTACGAATGCTCTCGGATGAGACGAGTGAAGAAGAAGAACGTTCTGTCAATTAGACGTGACCCCAGCCCATTTAATGAAAAAAAAAGTACACAGTATGTACTTGACTTTTCCCACCTTCACTTTAGGCGGTCTCTAGGTCACCACACATGGCCATGTGCTCAGCTGTTACACTACCAGTACATGGTCACCCGTTGCAACTGGGTGCATGGTGTGTACTTAAAGTACAAGGTGTGTACTCCTAAAATTTCCATAAACTCCTCTTTTTCTCAAAAAACAACCAGAAAAGAAAAACATACCTGAAAATAAGATCTGGGTTCTTATAAAATTCCCCTATTAAATAAATTCATTCCCGAATTTCCATAAAAAGGCGGCATTAGAGAAGAAACCTCGAAAATCTCTGGCCACTGTGATCGTACATCGGCCCCCCTCTCCCAGGTCTTGTCATGTACTTGCTCGTGCTACCATATCACTCGTACCAGAGGAACATACTAACCACATAGAACCTTCACACTTCAATAAATAATCTTTATAGGATGATCCTTGAAAGATGCGTCCACCTCAAGCTCAACCTCCTCAGGTTGGAAAACATGAGGCAGTTCTGAGAAGTAACATCGGAGCTAAGAAACATGGAAGACATCATGCATAGCCCGATACCTCTGAGGTAACTACAACCGATAGGAAACTGGTCTGACTCTCTCCAACACCTCAAATGGTCTGACATACCTTGTTGAAAGCTTACCCTGTCTCTTAATCCTCCTGTGTCCCATCCTCGGTGTGACACGTAAAAATTCTGATCTCTGACCTCAAACTCCAGAGGTCATCTCCGTCGATCATCATAAGACTTCTATCTTGATTGTGCAGTAGCCATCATCTTCCAAATAAACTCTAACTACTTTGTGGTCTCCTAGACAAGACAAGTTCCCATCATAGCTACCTCTCTTATCTCCAACAAACATACGAGTGATCGGCATAGCCTACCATACAAAGCCTCATAAGGTGTCATCTGAATAGTTTATTGAAAACTGTTATTGTGGGAAAACTCTACAAGAGGTATGTGTTTCTCCCAAGAACCTCCAAAATCTAGGATGCATGCTTTAAGCATATCCTCAAGCACCTGAATCGTATGCTTGGACTGGCCATCTATCTGGGGATGGTAAGTTGTACTTGAAAGTACCTATGTACCCAAAGCCCTCTAAAGTCTCTTCCAGACCCGAGAACTAAAACATGCATCCCTATCTGAAACAATAGAGTGTAGAACCCCATGTAGATGTACAATCTCCCAGATGTACAACCTTACTAGCTCATCAACACTGAATGTCTCCTTAATCGGCAAGAAGTGAGAAATATTCTTGAGTTTGTTAATGATAACCCATACCGCATCATTCCCCTGAGGCGGCCTCGGAAAACCTATCATGAAATCCATCGCAACATCATTAAATTTCCACTAGATAATGGGTAATTCTGCAAAATCCTAGTTGGTCATTGATGCTCCACCTTAACTTGCTGATATGTGGAATACCTCATGATGAAACTCAAAACATCTCTTTTCATACCTGGACACCAATACTAACGGTGTAGATCTAGATACATCTTGGTGACACCATGATGAATTGCCCAAACTGAGGAATGGAAGGCTCACATTATATCCTCACGTATCTCTTCTGGCACCCACACGCATCCATGAAAATGCAAGATCTCATCCTCACCTACAGTCCATCTAGGAATAGGGTCATATCCTGACACACTCTCTTGTAGGACTAGGCCTTCTGAATCTGATAGCTGCCTCATTCTCACTTGGTCAAGAAGAGTAGAGGTAATAGATATAGAAGATAGAAATGTATTCCCCTGTCTGTCGTGAACCTCCAAATTCATTTCAAAGAGTAGAGCCATAAGCTTCCACTCACTATTGGCCTCTTAAACTTCCTGTATCTTAGTCCTCCTTCTCAACGCATTAGCCGCTGCGTTGCACTTCCCATGCATATAGAAAACCTCAAATTCAAAAGACTGAAGGTACTCAACCCACCTTCACTATCTCAAATTCAGGTCATGATAAGTGAAGATATACTTGAGACTTTTTTGGTCGGTGAAAACCAAAAAAAATATCTCCCAATAGGTAGTGTCTCTAACAGTATAAAGCATGAACAATTGTATCCAATTCGAGATCATGCATCGGGTAATTTCTCTCATTTTACCTCAACTGATGAGACCTGTATGCAATGACCCCTTCTCTCTGCATAAGCACTACTCCCAGCCTAATACCTAATGCATCACAGTAAATATTATATCTCTTTCTCAGCTCTGGAAAAACTAGTATAGGTGTTGAAGTCAACCTCCCTTTCAACTTCTGAAAGGCTGACTCGCAAGATTCTAACCACAAGTACTTCACACCCTTCTTATTCAGGCCCGTCAGTGGTGCTAATAAGTGTGAAAATTCTTGTATAAAACGTCTATAGTAACTAACCAGCCCTATAAGACTTCATACCTCAAAGACATTCTTCGTCTACTCCTAGAAAACTACTTCTCTCACTTTCTATGGGTCTATTGATACTCATGTCTCGGAGATAATATGTCCCAAGAAATGAATTTGGTCCATCCAAAAGTGGCATTTTGAGATCTTAGAATATAATTTATGCTCTATCAGTGTACTCAAAATGATATCAAGATGTGTGGCATGGTCATGTCGAGTGTGAGAGTAAACCAAGATATCATCCACAAAGACTACCATGAAAGAATCCAAGTGTGGATGGAACACTCAATTCATCAGTGCCATGAAGACTACATGCACGTTCTTGAGACCGAATAGCATAACCACATACTCGTATAGACCATACCTTCTTAGAAAGGTTGTAATAGGTATATCATATGTTCTAACGCGCAACTTATGGTAACTAGACATCAAGTCAATCATTGAGAACACCCGGTCTCCTTGAAGCTGATAAAAGAGATCATCAATACTTGGAAAGGGATATCGGTTCTTGACCATAAACCGGTTCAACTTCCAATAATTCACACAAAGTCTTAGGGTACCGTCTTTCTTCTTCACAAACAGGACAGGCGAACCCCAAGGAGAACTACTGGGTCGGATAAAACCATTTTCTTGCAACTCCTCCAACTGCTTCTTGAGCTCCTGTAACTCTGGTGTAGCCATCCTATAAGGAGGAATTGACACTGTTTTCGCTCCTAGCACAAGCTCAATATAAAATTCCAACTCTCACTCTAGAAGAAAACCTGAAAAGTCCTCTAAAAATATATCCCTGAATCTATCCACCACTAGAGGAAAGTCTGTCTGTGAAGTCCCCTAGTCATCCAGATACAGACTAGTAGTATGGGTTATAACTCCTCTCAACCCATGATGCTCGAGTCCTGCTATGCTTGCATGGACATTCCACTCACCCTTATGAAGAAATGATCTGCCCTCTAGTGATGTGAAACTCACCCTACGGTGATAGCAATCGACAACAACCTGGAAGGGAACTAACCAGTACATTCTGGGAAAGACATCATATCCCATCATCTCTAAGACATAGAGGTCTCAAAAGAAGTGACACACACTAACCTCTAGAGGGAAACCCTTGAACTATCATACACTAGTTGTTCTTTTCCCCAACGGTGTTTCTAGCATCTAGATATCAACAGAATAAAAGATACAGTGCCCAAGCCTCTTCACTACAGAAACAGATATAAAGATATGGGAAGCACCTGTATTGAAAAGAGCATAAGATAAAACTGAGGCAACTAGGATTGTACCACGAACTGTAGAGGGTCTGGGATCCTGCTCCTATTGGGTCTGCTCCACTACAAAATTTTGACCTGCACTACGGCCCAATGACCCTGCCTGACCACTCTAAGCTGATCCATCATATTGTCGCTGAAATCCTGGAGATTGGATACCACGGTCATGACCTCCACCTTGGCCTAAACGGCCGAAAGAGCTCCAGTTCCCTGACTGATGAGAAACTGGTGGTGCTTCTCCTAAACAAGGAGTCATAGAAGAACCCTTGTCACTAGCTGCTGGTGAGAAGAACTGATAGAAGCACTGAAGATGATAAATTTTTGCCGCAAGATCGACACTCTATTGGGTCTCTCAGGCAATGTGTCCTCGTATGCCCGCTCTTCCCACAATAGTATCACACCACCTTGCTACCAAAATATGTCTCTCTCCTACTACAATCTATGCGGGTAGACTCCCTATGGCACTTCCTGCTGTCAGTAGGATGGATACCAACTCCGGATGTCAAACCACCCTGGATCACCACTCCATAATCCCTCAGATTGCGCTCCATGATCAATTCCTGGTTGACTATAGAAGTGATGGAATTCAACCTAAATATGTTCACCTGATATTGGATGTCGTGCCTAAGACCATCCTCAAACTTCCTTTCCAGAAATAACTCATCACCTCATGGAATAGGTGTGAAGTGTTGTAGCTCTGTGAAGCGAGAAGAATACTCCATAACTGAAAGAGTACCCTACTCCAGACTCATGAACTCTCAAGCTCGATCAGACCTCAAAGTCTTCAGGTAGAAGTAGACATAGAAGGTATGTTGGAACTTATCCCATGCCATAACCTGCAAGCATCCCGCCTGTGAGATCACATCCCACCATCCCTTGGCAGAGTCCCGTAGCATATATGTAGCGAGTTTCACCCTCTTCTCTGGAGGTGTCTCCAAATGCTCGAAGATAGAAATCATGGATTCTAAACATGAAACTACAACCTAAGGTCCTATTTCCCCAATGAATGTGGGTGGATTCTTATGCAGGAAAACCCATGCCAACTCTTCCATGGAAGGGGCATGATGCAGTACTCATCATAAGGTCTGCATAAACCTCATAAAGCCCTCTCAGAACTGTGTGTCATCACCTGTGTCTATAATAATGATTGGTTCCAAGACTGGCACAACTAGAGGATCTTCTGGTAGTCCCTGATCATCCAAATCTAGTGTCTGGTCACTGCCCTATAACTTGCAGACAACCAGCGGATGTATCGGTGGCATGACTTTTCAAGTTCAAGCGCACACCTTCGATCAAGATTAATAGGGACTGAAACTTAGAAGAGTAATAAGGGAACAAGAGAAAGAAATCATTCAAGTTTTTCAAAACATGGATACACGGTGTGTATAATACCTACACGGCGTGTTACCTTGAGTCTTCACATGGGCATGTACTTCTGCCAACCCAGGTCGTGTAACACCCCATACACATGGCGTGTTGTCCTAACACTCAGCATGTACTTGAATCCTCTTTCCCTTCCCATGTTCTTCAACACAGATAAGCCACAGGGTTCTCCTCGAATTATACTACATGGAATGTTAGTGACATACATGGTGTATACTAGAAAAACTTCAATGACTCATGTTGTTCATCACACGGCTGGTTACATGGCTCACTCTACACGGCGTGTTCCAGATGGACACGGCGTGTACTAGAAAGATTTCAACTGCTCCTGTTGTTAGTCACACAGGTGAACACACGGCTGACTATACACGGAATGTTTATCCCATACACGGCGTGTACAAGAAGGTTTCCACCATCATGTGTTGTTATTTACACGGTCGGGTACATGAGTTACACTACACGATGTGTTCAAGCTTGACACGATGTGTATAACTTAAGTTTTTATCCATCTGTGTCATTAGTCACATGGGTGGACACATGGTCTTCACCATACGGCGTGTACATCAAGAACACGGTGTGTTCCACCAAATATTTCCCAACACCATGTCTCTACCCACATAGCCAGTGACATGGTTCAAGACTACATGGTGTGTACATACAATACACATCATTTACTTAAGAAAAATAGTCTCTTCCCAAACAGAAGGACACATGGCGTGTTTTTATAATTACACATCGTGTATTCTGGGTTCTTCCGGAAAGTAAGACTCATAAAATACTCTAAAACCCATAAAAACACATAAACAAACATTAAAGTGCCAAATTCTAATATGTGAGGGCCCATACTCCTCATGAATCAAAGCTTAGAATTTTATACATGTTATATATAAACATAATAAAGCAATGATCCACCAAATTCGGGCCCATGAGGTCCCATAACACCTCAAGAACCAAAGTTTGGCATCCATTCAAAAAAAACCTTAAAAAACCAATACCTTATCAAAAAGTAGTTATTCTATCATGGCATATATCATAACAGCATGCATATCTAGCACAACATCTATCACAACAACATGCAATCACTAATGCACCCTAAATGGAATGGAAAGAATGCATGATATGTGATCTCTATAAAGTGCCTATATGATGCATGAGATGGCATACCCTCATCTCATTGGGTTGAAATAGAAATAGAACCTCAATAACATCAACGATAACTGCACAAAACATGTTAATCACCCAATGGTGAAATCAAATCAACTGTAAAATTGCAAAACCAGAAAAAATAGCAATAATTGAGGTAAATTGGATTTTCACTGTACACAGGTTAGATACTCATGGACATAGCTTATTACCAACTACCTATTCCATACTACCCCTGTTTATAGGCTCCAAACAGTAAGCCAAGAAGAAAAGAAAGCCTCTGATACCACTTTGTAACATCCCGGTTCTGGGAGCTGCCCAGAGGTGCCCCGTACCTAGTTGGTCACATGGCCTAAAGTGCATTTCCCTGAACATCAGAGGCTACCAACTAGCAGCTAGGTCCTTGGGTTTGATAGTGGGGAAACTATACCCTCATTGGTAGAGTAACACAGTGGAAGTAAAATAGATAGCAGTAGAGGAATCATTAAAACATGCAATAGGTAAACAGCGAAAGTAATAAACAATGGGAGCACATAAATATATATGATTCATGATACATATGTCTAGGAAAGTATCCAAACAATTCACAATGGTGAAATACAATACTAAACCAAAGTACAATTGAAAATAGATTAAATTCTCCACAACATCACAAGCCTCATCTTTGTCCCATGCTCCCCAGCTCCATAGAAATCAAGTACCTAAAGTAGAAGGGCGTCTGCCCTTATCTATACCTATAGAAATATAATCTATTTGGGTCCAAAAGCATGACCCAAATAGGGTGTGAGAATAATACTAGAAGGAAACCACCCAAATATATGTTCCTAATAGTCAATGAATATATATGGAAGACAATAAACAAAATGAAGCAGTAAACAAGGAAGTACACATAGTAACAATCCTACAATTTTAAATGCATTCATTTTCATATATCAAGTTAGTAGCTAATAAAAAGCAGGTAACCCTCTAGGAAGTAATCTCAGCCTAACCCCTCTGGTTCAACCAAAACAAACACAAGAAACCCTCTGGGAAGTACACACAGTCTAACCCCTCTGGTTCAGCTTTAGAAAAGACACTCTGAGGAAGCACTCACTATCAATTCCCCATGTGGTCTCATATCGGTAACTAATAGCCACTCTGAGGAAGAACTAAACATAAAATTCCTCCTATGTCCCGTATCAAGGAAATAATAGACACTCTGAGGGAGCACTTACATCCACCCCCCCCCCCTATGGTCTCGTAACGTAAAAGTAAACAGACACTCTGGAGAATACTTCAACATCAATTCTCCATATGGTCTACTACACCAAGTTCTCATAGCCATGTGTAAGTCAATCATACAAAAACAATACATGGCTGCCAAATTAAACATCAATAACTACTTGGCTAAACAATCTACATCATATCATAGCATGTTAGATGATAATCACCCCCTCCTAACAATTCTAGGAATGGAAAGCAAAGCAGTAGCCTAACAGGTAAAGCTAGACCAAACAGTCAAAAATAAGCAAACATGGTCAAAACATCCATAGCATGGAAAAGTTAAGCCTATTCACAAAAATTAACCTCCATCCAAAAAAATAAGGCATAACATGTAATAACAGGGCTAAAACCATAAACATGCAATACCAAGTTCTTGGGTATTGGGCACTTTTTCACATAAAATTCAAAGACTAACTATGGAAATGCATAAACCACCCACCTTGGCATCGTGAGATCGATATACATGAATCTCATGCCTTGAATCGCCCTATAATTCCATAGATCTAAAAAAATTCTTAAAACGTTCAATTGAGGATAACTCGTGAAAGAGGATAAATCAAGAGATGATGTTCAAGAAGAAGGGAGAACTCACCAATGTGATTCCAATGCAATAGAAAGTGGTCTATTTAGAGAACGAACAGAGATTCGGGGGCTTGGAGAAGATTTGTGGTCGTACGGATGCTCTTGGATGAGACAAGAAAAGAAGAAGAGCGTTCTGTCAATTAGACCCGACCCTGATCCATTTAAGGAACAAAAAGTACAAAGAGTGTTCTTTAAAAGTACATGGCATGTACTTGCCTTTTCTAGACTCTGATTTAGGCAGTCTCTAGGTCACCACACACAGGCATGTGCTTGGCCATTACACGGCTAGAACACAGTCACCCGCGGCAACTAGGTACTCAGCGTGTACTTAATGTACATGGCGTGTACTCCTAAAATTTACAAAAACTCCTCTTTTTCCCAAAAACAACCAAAAAGTAAAAACATACCTAAAAATAACATCCTGTTTCTTAAAAACCTCAATCCATATATTCAGATGTTGTTTTAAAAACTAATTTTCAACCAATGTTATAAATTTTCTCATTTGAGAGAAAAATTGGATAATATGTTTCTAAAGTTCTAACTCAAGAATAATTTCAACCTTTTGTTGAAGAATAAAATTTTATAAATCCAAGTAATCATTTGATTCTTAGGAATCATCCTAGTGATAATATCATTGGTGATATAGATCAACCTGTTATAACTAGAATATCCTTAAGAAATGAAATTGAACATTGTATATTTTTACCCAATTAGAACCTAACCCTCAGGATGAGGCTTTAGGTAATAATATTGGATAAAATCTATGCAAGTTGAACTCAATTAATTTGATAGGAATAAATTTTGGGCATTGGTTGAACAACCTAAAAATACTTCTATAATTAGTGTAAAATGATTTTTCTAGAATAAGTGTGATGAAATTGAAATTATAGTAATAAATAAATCTTGACTTGTTGTAAAGGGTTATAATAAATAAAAATTCATAGACTATGAAGAAACATTTGATTTATTAGTTGAACTGGAAGCTATTCATATTATTCTAGAATATGCAACATTTCTTAATTTAAAACTTTTTTAAATGGATGTGAAGTGTTATTTTCAAAATGGATATTTATAGGAGGAATTTTATGTGGTAAACCCCCTATTTTAAAAAATAAAAAAATATATAGATCATGTATTTAAAATTACTAAGTATTTTTTGAACATAAACAAACCCGCAGATCCTAGTATGATAAATTAAATGGATTTTTATTACAATAAAAAAATTTATGGGAGTTGTAGATCCAACACTTTTTATTAAAAAAATTCTAAAAAACACCATTATTGTTAAAATTTATATAAATTTGGTTCAAATAAAAAATCTCTTACAGAATATTTTATGGATCATAGTAATTTTGATTGTGAAATGTGTGTGATGGAAGAATATACTTATTTTATTTGTTTTAAAATTAAAAAAATTAACTTTTATATCTCAATATATGAATATAAAATATATTCTCAAGAAATTTGGATATGAAAATACTAAAATTATTAGTACTACTATCAGAACCTAAAATACTTTAGATATTAATGAATATGAGAAACTAGTAGATCAAATGATATTTAGAGGAATGATTGGTAGTTTACTATACTTAACAGATAGTCATCCAAATTTAATTTTTTTATTTGCTTGTGTTTAAGAAATCAAGATAATACAAAGAAATACGATCTAAATTATGTAAAACAAATTTTCCATTATCTTAATGGAACTACAGATTTAGGCTCATTTTAATTTTTAGGAAATGATTTTGAACTTAAAATTTTTTTTGATGCTGACTTTTGTGTATGTAAAATGTATATAAAAAAATACTTATGGAAATTTTAATTTCTATGGAGAAGATTTAGTGTCAGGGTCATGTAAGAAACAACACTTAGGAGAACTTTCTACTATTGAAGCCAAACATGTGGTTTTCGAAAGTTGTTGTGCTCAAGTGTTGTGGATTCAACACACACTCACTTACTTTGGATTGATTTTTAGTAAAAATTTAAAAAAAATTATAACAAAAGTTATATTGCTTTAAGTTAAAACCCATCATATCACTCATGAGAAGAACTCATATATATAATACACTATTTCAATTGGAATCACATGATAAAAGAGATATTATTTTATAATTCATCGGAATGCAAGAACAACTTACTGATATTTTTACTAAACCTCTTAGTTCTGATAGATTTGAATATATTAAATAGAATCTAGGAATGATCAATACTAAGTGATCATTCATATCTACTTATTGTTACCTATCTTCTTATATTAATAAACTCCTTTTTATAGGGGTATATATTTCATCATTTTTCTAAAAAGATTAGTTTTTTGAAATTCTTTTGCTTTATTAAAACATTTGTTTTTTTTTGAAAAATAGAAGTTTTACTAAAAACATTAATTTTACAAAAAAAAATTCTAAAAACTTTAGTTTTTCTAAAATCATTCATTTTTCTAAAACTTTATTTTTTATAATAATTTTTAAATTTCTAAAATTTTTCATTTTCCTAAATAGATTAAGAACATTTACTAGACATACTTTCTCATATAAAGTTACATTTTTTAGTCTAATAGGTATTTCCCAATATTTACTATCTTTTATTTCATTTATTTTGTTGTTGTTTACAACTTTTTATTTTTATAATATTTTTTACAAAATTATTTGGAAAAGAATTTCATGCAATAAAACTTTTCTTTTAAAAAACTATTAGAAGTTAAATATATTTATTTAAATATTTTGAGTGTAATTTTTGTTCATCTGGTCAGTTTAGAGATTTAATATGAACTTTCAATTCTTTGGAATCCGAAATGTCTCCATGTAGCCTATAAATATAAGAGTAGGTCACCACATCGTACATCGATCTCTAAGATTGAATCTGACTCTTATCCCTCAAATTCTTTGTATATATGATCATTTGGTGTTCATCTGATTAGATTTTGTCTTCATCTAATTAGATCTACCTAATGAGATAAAATTTCAAAAAATGATTACTTCAAAAGAAATTTTTAGTAGGTAAACTCTAAAGGAGATACTAATTTAAAATCGGTGGTTTGAAAAAAACTTACTCTTGGTTGAAAGATGTTATCAGATACCAATAATGGGAGAAAGATTGAGTTCAAAAGGAAGATTTCAATTTTAATCATTCTTCGATAGTAAAGGAATTATATTCATCTGTTGTTTTTAGTATACAAGATGATCCAGATGTTGTAATTTTTAATCTTTTTGAAGAGTGTTACATGATAAATATTCAATAAGTGTCAGATCTTATAGAAGTTCCACTGGATGCGGAAGCATATTTGGTTACCCATACACTTTTGAAAAAAGCTTGGAATTTTTAAAAAGTCCAAGGTAGAAACTTCATTATTTTTTAATTTTGAGAAGGTAAGGAAAGTATATAATCTAAAACTAGATTCTATAGTTGTTGATCTATGGATGAAAGGTTACCTCATTATGATGAAGTGTGATATATAAAATTTGAAAGTGTTGGTCATATTTGTGTTAGATTTCATAATGAATATAATAAAAATCAACTTAGTGAAGAATGTTTTCTTATCAATCGAGGTAGTGAAAAATAGTTCTATGAAATTAATAATTTTACTATTTCCCTATTTTATCAACAAGATGTTAGTAAATATTATGATAGTAAGGACGGTAAAAAATTTGGTAGTTTTTATGAGGGAAAAATTATCATTGATAAGTTAAGAAACAAATTCTAGAATGAAATTGGATTTTTTACCATAGTTAAAATGGTTTTTTGAGAAATTAGACAAAGCAGTGTATGATTTCATATTTCTCCAGTTGAATAAAAATGTTCAATAAAATAAGGAATCCATTTCATCACCCCTATGTAGAAAAAGAAAGTTAAATTTATTTATGATGAGGCTTCTCAAGAGTTGATGAAATTTAAGGTAGAAAATAATCCTAGAGATTCTGATTTTAGACTTGATAAGGTAGAGGCCTTAGTTTTGAAATAGAAAATTGGTGAATTTTTTAAAGCATAAGAGAAAAATAAGAAAAAAAAGGAAATATTTGATGAGGAAAAGGTTTTTTAATGTTTAATGAAAGGATTTAAATGAGGATATGAGGATATCAATTCTACTGAAGAGGAATGATCTCCCTTAATTTCTTCATTATCAGTTATTCAATGGATACATCCTCTAAAAGTTGTTTCATAACCAAATGAACTAAAACAAAAAAAATAGAATTTCCAATCTCGTTGAACTATTGAAAAAGTAAATGGAAATTTTTTTTAACTATATAAAATTTTGTCAGAATATGTTTTCAAAGTTAAAAAAACTAGAAAGAAACCTAGAAAATCTTATTTTAGAAGTGATACAAAATTAAGAAGACGATTAGTGAATTAATTAGAAGAGAACTTAGAATAATATTTAGAGGAAGAGGAAGAAGAGGAAGAAGAAGAGGAAAGTTATTCATATTCCTCATATTTTACCACTCAATCTGAGAAAGACACTAAGTTGGTAGTTTTTAAGAAGGAGAAAAGTTCTGAAAAAAGAAATTAAAAATCAGTAATCACATTTAATGGTATTGGACAAAGAAGAATCTGAAAAAAAAATGTAAATGTAATGGAAATAATGGATATTATTAAAGTTAAATAGAAATATCATAAAGAGAAAATAGTTTTTTTTTCCTTTAAGAATACATGTTTCTGATGTCTCGCAACACTCAAATAATTATCAAGATAGTCAATCACATCGAAGAGTTAAAGGCATATTTAACTAATTTAATGAATCTTTTAAAAATATTTTGGATTCTATTACATTTCTTCCAAGTATTTAATCTTGATGCATGATTATTCATAGGAGATTAAATGTGTTATAACAATATAATAATTTAATTCAATTAGCATAAAATGTTGTTCAAAATGAATTCAATTTCAAGTCTTTCAAAGTTTAATCTAAGTCAAAAAGGATAAGGGTTAAACAAATAATTATATGGTTAAAAGATATTAAAATATATTTGAAGTTCCGTGATGATTAGATTGAAGTTTTTATGAAGTAAGATTTGAAGATTTTAGATTCATTTCAAAATTTATCTCTCTGTTTTTATGAAAAGTTTGAATTAGTTGATCCGTTCAAGATTCTTTCATGGTCTTAGGATCAAGAAATAACAAAGTAAAGAAGAAAAATTTATTGATTAAAGTATAAGTTCATAATTTTAAAGTTGAGAATAGAAATATTGAATCTCTTGAATAAGAAGTTTACATATTTCAGGATGAGGTTTGAAGGTTCCATGTTCTTGAATAAATAGTTATTAAATTGGATTCAATGACATAAGAAATATAAAATAACCAATAATTCTTCTAAAATATGAAAGTTACCATGAATAATTTGACGAAAAAAGATTAAATTTTTATTTATTATGAACTCTTGAAGTAAAAAACTAAACATTTGAATGAATGTTTGAATGACTTATTCTACATATATTCTATTTGAATGTTTTTACAATTATATTAAGTTCAATGTTATTTATATATTTGTGGATAAATTCTTATTTAAACTAAATTATTTCATAGAATTGTTTCAATTTAATTTTAGTTACTCTACACCACCCATATTATTTTTGAAAATAACAAAGGGGGATTTGTTTTTGAATAAGTTATAGGGGGATAATTTTTTGAAGAATTTATTGGGGGAGAAACTATTGAAGGATATTATGGGGGATATTTTATTAAAAAGTTTCTATCTTATATTATTCTTATGAATAAATTATGTTAAAAAATGGAGTTGAAAATAATGGGGGAGATATTAAATATAGGGAGAGAAGTGTTCTTAAAATAAAAATTGCGTTTTGTGTTTTTTCAAAGTTATTTTTCTTTAAGTGTTATGGTTTTTGATTTTAAAAAATAGGGAGATTATTGAGTCAAAAGTTTTAATTTCTAAATTTTTTGTTCGTATTTATTAAAATCACAACACATGTTATTAAAAACTATGTTTTAATAAATATATATTCCCCAATAATTTATAATGTTTCAATAGAAAACCATTTATTCTATCTAATTCATAAATCCTTTTAAATTAATGATTATAAATGTTTACACTAAAGTCTAGTCCATCGTACTGACTAAAGTCTAGTCCATCAAATTGACTAAAGTATAATCCATCAGAATGACTAAATTTTGATCCATTGGAATAACTAAGGTATGATCCATAATATTGAAAAAGTATTTAATCAGAATCAAAAATTCTAATCCATCAGTATGACCGAGTTCAGTAGATCAGTATAACTCGGTTTAGTTTTTTAGTGTGACTGAGTTTATTCTATCAGTGTGACTAAGTCTATTCTATCATATTACCAATGTATTATTTCATTATAAAAATAATGTTTAGAATTAAATAGTCAGAATCATTTCTAATAGATGAAAATCTTTTTCATCATTGTAATGGTGCTATCAAAATAGCACCGGATGGAGATGTACTTATTGATTTGTCAAACTAGATCTCATCTGAGGCTGTTGCAACCAACTCTAAGAATCACATAATACGATTATTGGAGGTGTGCCTATAAATAGAGGTTCATTTGAGGATATAGAAGATAATTCTTTTGAAACTCAAACCATCTAGAATTTTATTTACTATAAAATCTCGTTGCATTCTCTTTGTAAATCTTTAGAGAGTTTTTCATTCTAAGGATTTTGAGTGAGGATTGTAAATTCATTAGAACATTTTACAATTGTACTAAATTTTCTAGATCTTGGTTAAGATCGATGGATTATGGGGATAATAAAACTGGTTATTTTTATTAGGCTTATTGAGGTATTCTAGGGATAGAATGATAAAGTTGATTCCAATATTTTAGATTGAGGACTTTATTTATGAAAAAAGACAGACATTACTGTGAGGTTGAAAACTGAGGATACCTAAAGTTGGGGTTTATTAACTTCCTTAAATATTAATTTTAAAGAGTATAAAACTTTTATAAGTCTTTAGTAAGTCATTATTACTTTTACTTTAATTTTTTCTTTTACTTGTTTTAATGATTTATTATATTTTATTATGCATTATTTATGAAAGTTTTATAAACTTTAAAATTTTGATTTAACAGACATATTCTATGTCTAATATAGTTACTCTAGTCAATGGATCATAATTGATTCGGATAAATTTTAATAAAGAGGTTTGGGATTTTAATTAGTTTAATTTTTTAAACTGCAATTCAACCCCCCTCTTGTAGATATTATAAACTCTATGATCTAACATGAGTGATGTGATTGATAATTAGAAAATGATATTGAACTTTTATTATGATACATGATTGGTACATGTGTATATATAAATTCAAAATCAATAAGTGTGTTTTCCATTAACCAAAATTACACCCATAACATTATTCTATGATATTTTCTACTTCAATAGCAGTGATTTATTTATAGTGTTTCTTTTTACTAGATGAATATATGAATGATTCTCTTTGTAAGTGGAATATTATGGATTTGATTTTAACATATACAATATGTCTTCCAATTTATATATAAAAAATTGTGTTAAAAATATATATTTGAAATATATAATAAAATAAGATAAAATATTCCCTTTTAAATATAAAAGTATACATTTTAAGGATTTAAAATGTGCTTTTTTGGGTTTTGGATAAAAAAATAAATAATTACATATTGATTACACACTATCACGAAATAATGGAATTATTTATATAATAAAATACTAATCATAACACTATAAATCATATGATATAATGGTTTATTAATGTTATCTTGAAAAATAATATATCAGGTACTTACTATAGTACTAATATACAAGGTATTTTTTGAACCAAAATGTTTCATTAATTCTATTATATACTTGTGCTGAATTAAAATAGTTCTATGAAGAGTTCAGAAAATTTTAAAACTAAGAAAGAAATTTAATCCACCATCCTACTTATCTCAAATTCACATAAAATCAATATAGATTAACTTTCCAAAAATGATTATTTTGTGGATCAAAAAATTACATACTCAATATATATATAAATAATCATAGTTTCCTTGAAATTATTTTTGATAAATATTGTAGAATCTTACATAACATTTGAAAAATAAATTTTTATAAGAGAATTATGAAACTATTATTCCATGATCTTAATTATTTATTATGTCTCTATGGAGATTTTTTGTGTTTGAAAATGTTGTACAATAAGTCATTATTTAAAAAAATGTTTATTAAATATAAATTTCTAATTGAAAATATCAATTTAAAAATTAAGTTTTATCATCCATTTGAAATGAAATAAATTCAATATATGGGAAAAATGAATGTGTGATCAAGATATATTAATTTCTAGCAACTAGAGTAAATGTTTATTCATAATATATTCTTTTTTCATAATTATATCCCTTAAAAACATTCCTTTTTTCTAGAAATTGATTTTCTTATCATAACATATAATTTGGAGACCAATTTAGTTCATATAAATAAATATTTAATGGAATGTTCAATCAAAAATAGTATTTTTTTTCCTTATTAATTTATTTTATTAAACTAAGATAGAAATTTTCCTGGTAATAACCCTATAATTTTTTGGGATTCGAGAAATTTAATTTGATATTTTTCATTTTTTAATTAATTATGGTAAAATAAGAGGAAATTATTTTATTTTATTTTTTGAATTGATGTAGGATGTCATTTTGATAGAGGTGAACCATCTAAATACATCAGATGATCTCTACATTATGGTATTAGAGAGTAGGAAAGTCCTTATTAAATATTATAGGTGAAAACATAAAGAAATGAATATTTTTTGAGATTCATGGTTAATAGTTGTGATCAAGATCAATTAGAGAAATCATTAATTTCACCCTTATAGAAATAGATACTTAGTGAAATAAAGTGGGTAATTTTATATCCATGCAAAATAAGTAAGATTTTATAATAATCCCCCATTATTTAATAATTTACCTATATTTATACTCATTTTACTTCTCTTGTCCCCCTTTCATTACATGCATTACTTCCCCCTATCGTCCCAACATAGGCCCATGTGGTGTAATTTTCTGGGGATTTCTTTCATGAATCAATATGAAAACTCCAAATCCATCATACCCATATCCTATTTTCAATTTTTGTAATTTATAAGATTAAAGAAGTTTAATTTCTATGGATTCTAGTATGAGGGTTCTAGAAAAGAATTTAAAAACCCTCCCAAATGATTATCCTTTTTATCAAGGGTTCACAGGGAAGCAAACATAAGGTAAAAAAATTATATTAAATGGATAATTTTCATTAAATCTCTTTTTGGTTACTTTCTTGTTTTATGTTATTTTTTGTAATATTTCAAGAAATTTTATTTATAAAATTTTATTATTTATAACTATTAGGAAATTTTATAATATATTGGTGATTTTTACATGTTGAAACTAAATTATTAATGAGAATGAATAGAGATGAACTTGAATATTTTTAAGTTTTTTCCAATAAATAACGATTATCATAATTTACCTACTAGTTATATTTTTTATTTTTTATTGAATTACTTTTATTAACAAGTTATATTTGAGTAATATAAAGTGAAAGGGTTGTAGACCATATAAATGTCACTGAGTAGTTGTATAATAATGAATGTAAATATTAATTAGATAATGTAATATTTATCCAAAATTTAAAAAAAAATTGTTTTATATCCCAATTCAGTTTAAGTTATTATGTTGTTATTTTTATGTGATTCATAAATCTATTTTTGAAATTAAAATTATTTAAATTTATTTTAAATGATTTAAAAGATATTTTTAAATAAATATTTGGTTCGAAGAGTCTTGTGTACATGACTTATAATTTTTATAAAAAAAATTCCCATGAATTTGTATTCTAAAAATAAAGATATTTGAATTTGTGTGACTTACTTAAGATATTTATAGTCTTTTTTTGGTTATTACATTAGGTTACCTCTAGAATAAATAGTTTGAAATAAATAATTTTAATGATTTTAAATATTCCCCTTGGATGGGTTTTATATTATTATTTAGGTTAATGGACATATAATCCTATTGGTGTATCTATATTTCCATAATACCGGAGCCATGTTTTATTTTCAGAATTGTTTAATTAAATATTTGGTGAAATGGATATAAATTTTTGGATTTTGGAACTCAATACTCATTTGGAGTGTATATTTTAACTGGTTAAGCATTTATAATGTAATGGTATGAAGAATGAATTATATGGTTGTTTTATTGGTAGTTTTATCAAAGAATAAAACATTTTTTGAAGAAAAAATATAACTCATTTATTAAGTGTATAGACCTAAGGATTATTATTATAATTAATTTTAAACGTTATAATTATTGTAAATGATGTATATAATAATGTTTAGAACTTATTAGATAATTTTGCGGTGTAAATTATGGAAGTTCATCATTAATATAGAGCTTTAAAAAATAATTTTTTATAAAGTATATGAGAAGTTATCTTGATGGTGGTCCAATAATGCTTATTGATTTAGTCACTCGACATTCAAGCATATAAATTTTGGTAGATGGTTGAGAAACCATGCATTTGTTTCCAATGGTTGTACATGGTCAGCTGCATAATTAGGAATCCTTAAAACCTCACTATGTATCCTTATTTCTATTTTCTAATTATTTTCATATATAACACCTCTGAGATACGTAGTATATTTTTATAGAAATGTGTGGTTTCTTTAAAGGTGTTTCATGACTATGGAAAGATTATGAACTAAGGGAAAGGTAAGTGATCCCTAGTTTGGGATCAGGTGGTTGAATTTATATTTCAATTAATGAAATCATCCTTGAAATTGTAAAGAAAATAAAATAATTGAGATTTTATATAATTTATTATAATTTGATAATATTTAAAAATGTTATACAACTAATCTTATTATTTAATTCCATGATATGTAATTTTATATTTAATAATAATATTAAACAAAATAATGAGATATGAATTGATTCCATGATATTTATATGAGATATTACGTAGATATGAAATAATATAATTCCATTACATGGGTAGTTGATAGATAAGAGATGGGTTATGAAATTAAAAAATTAAATGTTAAGATATTTCATTAGTTTTGATGTGAATTGTTTCCCTGACACTACTGGAAAAATAACCTATACCAACGGTTTGGAACCGTTGGTATAGGCCTCCAAACCATTGGTATAGCCTATACCAATGGTTTGGAGAACTGTTTCCAAGTAAGCCGTTGGGATAGATCTATACCAACGGTTTTCCCAAAACCATTAGTATTGAACTATACCAACGGTTTTGGAAACCATTGGTATAAGTAACATGAAAATCTATACCAACGATTATGGAACCGTTGGTATATATATTTCAAAAAAACATTCGGTAGGATTTGATCCCAGGACCCCTAGTTTATCATTAAATGACTTAACCACTAACCTAACATGACTTTTGTGAACATAATTACATAAATATCTATATGTATTGTCATAATTATTTTAAATTTTGATTTATATAATGTTCTCGGTAAGAATATCTGATAAAAATTCAAAGGACCTATACCAACGGTTGTCAAAACCGTTGGTATAGGTCCTGATTTTGGATTCAATATTAGGGACCTTTCCCAACAGTTTTGTCAAATCATTGGGATAGGTATACCCTTTCTCAATGGTTTGGCCAAACTGTTGGGAAAGGTGTCCACATAGTGGACTTTTCCCAATGGTTTTCCAAAACCGTTGGGAAAGGGTATGGCTTTCCCAACGGTTTGGCCAAACCGTTGGGAAAGGTGGACACAAAGTGAACTTTTCCCAACAGTTTGGCCAAACCACTGGAAAATACATACCCTTTCCCAACGGTTTTCCAAAACCATTGGGAAAGGTGGCCTCAAAGTGGGTTTTCCCAAAGGTTTGGCCAATCCATTGGGAAAGGGGACCTATACCAATGGTTTTTACAAACCGTTGGTATAGAAGCGTTGGGAAAAGTTAGATTTCCAGTAGTGTGATGTTATATATGAATTATGATAGAAATAATGTTTTCAATATCATATTATTATTGTATAGGTTCATCTTATATGCTCTCAGAGATCTTGTAACTCTTTCTATGATCCATAATGATGATAGTTAGATGTGAATGTTACCATGTTTTTCTATTCTAGTATACCTAATAAGAATACTTCATTGGATATTTTACTAAATTGAATGACCCTAAAGGATAATAATAAATTTTTAAATGATTTATTTACCCCCACAAAGTTTGAAAAAATAGGAATCACTCATGGAAATTGTATTTATATAGAGGGCTCAATGTAGGCATGTTCTAAAGGGGGGAATTTTTCTCCAGGTGGTTAAAGAGAATTTATTACTTAATTTTAAATGTGAAAGTATATTTTGTGTCTTATAGTTTTATAATCATATGATATATATTTATTCTAGTTTGGTTAATCTTTTTAAATTCATGCATCACAAGAATCTATATTTACTTCACTCACTCAACTATGTTGAAGTAAGTTGGGCTACAAAGATTAATTGGGCACCATGTGTTGACGTGTATTTTATTAGAGTACAATTTATTTATTTATTATCTATTAATTTAAAAATGGAAATTTATCTTTATTTTTGGAATGATTAGATTATAGTAATATTTTTATGTTTAATTTCCCTCATTTTTAGAATTTTAGAATTTATTTTTTGAGTTGACTTTTTATAAATTTTCCATGTTTTTTAGTTTAAAGAAGAGAGTATAATAAGAAAAATATTTGTTTGGTTTAATTAGATAAGTAAGGGTATTTATCTACAACAGCAAGCCACTAATAATCTATTTAAGGCCTACAAAAATCCTAGTGAGTTTTGGTTGTGGTAAATAAAATTCTTATCACTACTAAAACTCTGATGGTGTTCCCTTGGGATCTTGGTAGACACTAGAAGACCTGTTTTGTGGCACCATAAATCTAATAGGGTTTTCAAATATATATTTTATTACTAGGGATATTTCACTTTTATTATATAGGGTATCCACTTAAACTCATTTGTTGGTTTCCTTATAGAGTTTGGCTGAATAGAAGAAACCCTCCCCAATCTCTTCATCATCCCCCCACTTCACACTATGATTCCTCCTCCATCTAGTATCTAATTGTAATTCCATTGGTAGTAGTAGTTCTATTATGGAATGAAGAATTAAATACATAAGTTAATTTATTTTCTCTCTCTATTCTCAAAAAAAATAGCATTGGATCTTTGTGTTTTTACTATGTCTCATAAAAATCATTGATGTTGGGTGGTTCTATCGAAATTTTTTACTTGGTATATTTCTATAATCACATGATGTTTGGTGGCCCTAAAAAGTTTGTTTTTTCCATCTATATTCTTTGATAGAATGAAGTAGTGACCCAAATCCCATGATTCCACCAATGGTAGTCCTTAAAGTATATTTATAGATAATAATAAGGATAACATCATATATAAAGTATGATGTAGGAATTTACTTAACTTAACCACTAACACGCACCTTCAATGTTGGTGTTCCAAGCTTAGTTATCTAAGAAAAAAAAAAGCAAACATCCCCTAAAAATCTCCCTCAAGTTAGATATTCCCAAAATGCAATAAAAATTAAATAAAAAATGAAAGGAAAAATTCAATAGAAAAGAAGCCTAATGGTGGTTTCAGTAGCAGCTAAAAGGCTTAAAAATATTTACCCAATGAATAAGAATTCAAAAAGGGGGTTTTGAAACTTGATAGAAATTTGAGAATTAGTATAGGGTCCTAACGGAGATCCAGGAAGAAGTGGAAGGTCTCAACAGTCATATGGGATTTCCTAACTAATATCTAGGTGGTGGTGAAGAAGCTTGATAGAGATTCTGGTAGCTTGAAGAAGATCCTTACAGAAGAAAAAGAGGTTGAAGGAGATACATTCAACTTTATGTAGATCTTGGTGGTGGTGAAGGATCCATAAGAAGATCCGGATAGCCTAATGGAGATTAAGGGGGTGGTGAAGGAGCCCGATAGAGATCTAGGAAAAATTCATCAAGGGTTTTTGGGACACATGGGGGCATGCATAAAGATGGGTGCATGCCTAGGAGAGCATCATAGGATGGAGGTCACACAATTGAATGTGATGGCTAGGTATGGAGGGCCCTTGACTAGTGTAGTGACAATAAAAAAGCACATAGTTATAGGTGTGCAATAGGGATGGTGTCTTGTCAATGATAGAAGATAATACGGGTTGTGCACCTTGAGAAGACCACACAAGGTGGATCCACATAGTAGAAATTCATCATCAGGGGTATGTGCCAAATTTTTCTAGTTTGAAATGAATGAGATCATATGAAACAAGTTTGGGGTGTGCGTTGGATTTTCATTGAAACAGCTGAGGGTACGATGTATAAGGTGAGGCACATGTGTATAGAAAGGGAGGGGTGTTTTGGATGGAATAAAAAACTAGGTTCATTGTAGCTGGGTGAAGAGATGATACATTAAACTATGGTCGACTAGTCATAGGGGACTCCACCCAAATTTGGAGAAAAATACATAGGTTGAATCCTAGGTGGGAAGGGTGGGACATTAAGAGTTGGGTTTTGAGATCCTACTATGATACTATGTTATAATAGGGAAATAGTAAATCAAATCCCAAAATACCTCTTATAGGATACCATAGTATATATTTATATAAAATAATATGGATGACATGTTACATAAAGTATGATGTGGGGCTTGATGTAACTTAACCTATAACACTTTTCAAGTGTTAGAGAATATTTTCTAGGAACCAGTTATAGGAAGCCCAATAGGGAAGCTGTAAAACCCCAATGTTTGTATGGATAGTTTAAATTCAAAAGGATTTTGAAATTTTTGTTGGGTGGATGGGATTAATTTTGAATCGGGATTTGGAATGGAATTACAAAGGAGGTAACCCCTCAAATGACCCAATTTGGGCTTGGAATGAAGTACCTTATAGGGATTAGGGCCCTCAAGAGTGTCCCAATGATTTGATACATGAGGTTTTAGGTTTTATAGAGCTAGGTTAGGTCACATGATTAGTTCATGGTTTGTTCTAATCATGCACCCAAATTGTGTGACCAAAATTATATAGGCACACAACTTGATAAACCTTACGGAAAGCCCTAGAAAACTATGTGAGAGTCTAAAATAAAGTGTATACATTCCATAATGTTGGTACATAGTCTATGTAACTATTCAATATAGCCATGTAAAATGTATGGCCTTGGATAGTGGAGGTTGTATGGTTGGTTCATGGTTTAGCCAACCATATGGCTTCCTATAATCTCATTAAAATGGTGCTCTTACAATTTTAGCCTCTAGGATTTTAACCCTCTCCTATATTTTCTATTCCCATTGTGTTAAAAAACTATTTACTCTCCAATTCTCATCATCCTCCTCAAACCACTTGATTTTGGGTGTGTTTTGTGGTGATATTCTGGTATTTGAGAGTTACTATTGGGAATTCCATTAGAGCATGGTGGAATTTCCTTTTTCTCTTGGGGATTTCACTTAGCTTGTATAATAGATATCTTAAGATGACTTAATCATTCCTTTTATCAATGTTTTGAAAAGGTATTTTGAAGTTTGATAATTTATTAGTATTTTCCCCATATTTGAATTAAATTAATTTTTGGAATCACTGCATAGATTTAGGGATTTTCTGATATGAGGTTGGGGGCACACCGTAGGTTATTGGCATGTGTTTAGTTGATTTTTCGGTGTGATGAGGATTCTAATGAAATTTTTGGTGGTTATGAAATTTTTTAATTTAATATATAAGTTATTTTTAAATCATATAATTAATTATTTTAAGTTTATTAGCTTTAATAAGGGGATTGGAATATAGTGTGGGATTAGAAGAGCTTCATTGGACCATAGGCATTCCTTGGTAGCTACTTCTAACCCTTGGACATAATTAAGAAGATCCAAAAAAAATTAGGTGGTATGATGTACACACCCTATGGTTTATGCATTTGATGATATGCATTGTTTCTTGTGGCCTCACCACCTCAGGAAAATCATCCTAGAATTATGATAATTGTTAAATAAATTATTTAATTTCTAAAATGATAATTAATTATATTATTAATATAATTATATAAAATAAACATGAGTGAATTTCCTAATTTAAATATATTAATTAAACTTTTTATTCAATTAATTAAATTGAAATTCCTTGACCATGATATAAAAATGGATAAGTCCCTGATGGACCTTGGAAATGGCTGGTTTTCCTCAGCCACTGATGGGCAAGGCCTTGGTTCGGAATATTCTTATCCAAGGAGGATAGACCTTAGGTTTTGAGAGATGGTTTGGGTGAGTACACTGACCTTGAGAGACCCTACGAAATGATATGGGACATGTGTTATCTCTTCATGGTTGTAATGTGTGACACCATGTATGGTAGGTGTGATTGTGCTATTGTGATGATAGTTCCAAGGGACATAGTATTACTCAAACTTTAAATATTTACATGAGACCTATAATGATACTAAGGACCCATGTGAGATTGAATTAGTTATATTATAACCTAGGGGACACTGGTCGGTGCCCAGAGGACTAGTCATCTATCAATGGGCATATATGGCTTGGGTAGTGATGGTACTGGGTGTCACCTTAAAACCCATACCAATGATGTGATCCAAGGGCATGTCGATAAATGTGAAAATTTAGAGAAAATCTACCTAGTATTAATTATTCACTATTTATTCATGATAGAACTAGAGATACCCAAACATTTATCCCAAGACCCAACCATTGGGCCTGATGAGATTAATGATGTTGTTTAGGATGATCAGAGCTTCTTCCTGGGATCCAACTATTAAGACATGAAATAATTCTTGGGATGCTAAGATTCAACCTCAGATCCCAAGGATGCTTAGTATACCTAGGACCTGTGTGGTAGACACTCATAGGAGTGGTATTTGAAGGTTTTATCCATGGATTCCCATAGGGGTTGTTTTGTATTATATATGGTATACACCGTAGGAAATATTTATGAATGAATTGAAGAATCACATAGGGAAGGTTAGAGATATTCTCCTAGGGATTATGACTAGGTTGAGAAAACTCCCATAGGGAAGGTATGTGGTACCGATTCGCTTCTATGAGTTGGAGTCATATGTTATGGGAGTCGCTTGGATTAGAATCTTAGATATGGTTGGGATTAAATGATTTGGAGTCAGATACGATTATAGATTCCTTCAATTATGATCATGGAATTGGTTGTCCTACCATGGATTTCAAGAAAAAAATATTTGGTGGATCATCATGTGCTAGCCTTATGGGGCATTATGGTGGGGGCATAGAGCTGACGATCTAGTAGGGGGCCTAATAATTTCTGAGGCGAAGAAAATCATATATAAATGAAGGGTCTTGGATCTGATTTTGTGATACTTATGGGGCTTATGATCAGATGATAAAAATCCCATAGTGGAGGTATGTGATACCTTTTAGCATATTCCAATGATAAATAAAACACCCACAGTCGAGGTCAGTGATACTTTGGTTGTCATGATTTTGTGACATGTTCAAAGACATTCTATAATTAGACTGAAGTATGTTTCTTGGTTATTTTATTTATTTTTTGATAGTTTTTATTTATTTTGAGCATTTTACATGCATATATCATAGAATATGTATGTTGGTATGAGTCAACATTGGTGGGGTCCTACTGATTTATGTACTCACACCATGATCAGGATGCCACTACACAAGGATACCTAAGGAACTCTTATATAGTAATTATAGGCATGGGTTTGGTTTGAGGCCCATGGTAGAATGGTCGAGCAATATGGATTAGATGTCCAGATATGAGATTAATATTTTTTGAGGATCAATGTAGTTGTAGAGCCGATGTCATTTATTTCTTTTGTTCTTCTTGGTATATGTATGACTATCCTAGTGGGCGGTTGACTATCATAGGGCATGGTTTTTTTGGCCTTTATGGAATTATATTTATTATCTACCATAGTTATATTTATTACTTCCACCATTATATTTATTTTTATTCTATATACTCTAATTTTTATGATCTTGGAATATTTATAAATGTTTTTTCACTCTGATATAGGAGGTATAACCTCCCCATGATACACCCTTAGACCCTCATTACTAGGTGGAAGCCGATGGAATTCAAGGATGTGTTCATGGGGTATAGTGGTGACCTATATTCCAAAACTGGTTAATTTTACACAATGGTGGGATGTTACAAAGTGTTATTAGTTATTTTTATATTGTCTTACTATTTTGGGAGTTGGTAGACAGAAGACATAGGGATGTTTCCGGGCATGTGATGGAACTCGGTCGGGTACATCACATACACCTTTCTTAAGGGAATTCAAGTTTAATATTGAATTGGATTGATGTTCTGAGCTTGTGATATTCCAGTTGTTGTGATTTCCACCTTGTGTGACACACATGTAGTTTTAGATTAATGATTTATAGTTTATGTAAATTGTATCTAGGTCCATTTGAAATATATTGGTTATTAGGTTTTGAATATTGACCTATAGAGTTAAGAGGCATCACATGCATCATATATGGAATGTAGGATCCACATGATATAGGCCTAATAGTGTTATTGTGAGGAACCACTTATCACGGGTGATAAAAAAAATTGAACTAGAGTAAAATATAGTAGTAGTGGGACATGGGTTATCTCCAAAGTGGAAGGTGTTATGGGTGAGTTTTAATTTTTTTGTGGGTTCAATTAGTGAAAATAGTAATGGAAGATTGAACTTTATTGTTTATAAATTCAATTTTAAGTGAAGTGACCTAACCTCAATTATCTCCTTAACTTCCCTGTTAAATCATTATTCCAATTTTTACTCTTTTTATTTCTCTCTAACCAAGTGAAATATCACTCAATTACTCTCTCGTGGATTTTTTTAACTGTAGGGATGCATCATTCACTATAACCTGTAATATCCCCTATCCAAGTAATTAGAGATCTCTAATTACCCTTAAGTTAACCAAATTTTCACTATCAAAAGAAATGGATATGAATTGAGTGGAATGTGTTTGTGATCTAGTGAAGATGGGATGGTGAATTTATAGTGAAATAAATAAGAAATATCATAATTTCAATACACTTTTAATGAATCAAGAGGTGAAAATTAGAAGAGATTGAATAATTAAAAAAGAATACTTCATTAATAGGGGATAAGGATAATCTACTCAACTCAGCTACAAAGGGATACGTATTCCATCATTGGACCCAATAAAAAATAAATTAAAGAAAATCAATAAGAAGAAAAATAATTGAGCGATTGGAAAAAAATATATGAGAACAAGCACGAGTGAGATCCCCCAGTATAGTGAACAGTGAGCTATTTATATATTGTCACTCAGAGATCCTTAGAATGCTTAAAAATTCACCATGTGAGTAGTATATGTATCTTCAAATTGTTTTGGTGACTCTAGGAATGTTCCTCAATTTTAGTTCCATTCCTCAATGAATTTTGGATCCATGAAATGTGTCCAACTTGAGGGATGTGATGTTTTTTTCTTGTCATTGAGAAACTTTCCAAACTAATTCACGATCCTCCCACGATCATGATTAGTACAATTTTGAGGTAAAGTGATTCAGTGATTTGTAGAATAGTGGATGTCATCCAATAATCAAAGGAATAATATAATGAACATATTGGACTTTAGATATATATTTTGGTGGATTTAGAGAGGGAAGACAAAGATTGTTCCTTGGATGTTAAGACAATTTGTTCTTAAAAACTAGGCTTGGTGTCTTTGAAAATGGATATTATAATAGAAAAAAAATTAGAAATATTTACTTCAAAATATTTATACATTACAAAGTGGTGTTGTAAAGAGGATTAAAAAGGTTGTAATCAATATGGAAATCAATCATGTTTTCTCATATGAGGTTGGTGATGCTTCTTGAAATATCAATATCAAGTTCGACTTGAATTGAGAGTATGTCTTGAGTTTTATGATTTCATGCTTCAAATTTGTGGCTTTTGTCACTGAATTTTCATAGTATCATGAATGATGAGAATTAGTAATGTGTAGAAGGAACATTAAAGAAAAATTTGGATCAATTATGGTTCTTCATTTTAGACTTGACAAAGTGCTAAATTCATTGTGGAATTTTAATGGGCACTTCAGGTGCCTCTTTTTCTGAAGTCACTGCCATATTATTTAAAGAGATGTTGGGTCTCTCCTATTTTTCAGTTCCAGGATAGAGATAAAAATTACCCAAAAAATTAATATTATTTTTTAGCTAAATACAATCTCACAACTCACATGGCTCTAACATCTTGTATCCTTGGGCTTCAAGATTTCATTTCTTCAATCTCGGTGGTCCTAAATCAAATCGTGGTTCAGTTTTGATTTGGATTCTCAAGCCATAACCCTGATGGGATTATTCTATATGCTCAGACTCACGTTTTTAACAAATCTTAGGATCTTTATTATGGTGGTGTGGATTCGATTTGTCTTCATTGGGTTTATCTTCTTTGTGACACCTTCACTCGATGCTAGTAAATTTATTTAGAAAACTATCATATGACATTGACCTTATTTATTTTCACCGACAAGGATTGGATTTATCTTCCATGGTTCACGATGGTGAGAGTCATATTTCTTCATATATCAATCATCAACCACATGATTCTTGGGTTTGGGTGATTCATTAAACCTCATATTCTCTTATCATATGGGACGAAACACATTGACCTCGAGCTTCGATAATACCCTGCTTTGGTTTCGGTTGTCATTCATCCAGCATGACATCAATAAAACATGGGGGAACCGGAGATCTTTTTGTACTTCAATCTCCAACATTTAACCATAGTGTATATTTAATCCCTTATCAACTTTGACTCGCAATGGTTCACAATTATCTCAGTTTATAGTCATCTCCCTCGGTGTCAACAAGCAGCACATGACATTTTGGTGATCTTTTTTCAATAGTGGTTGTCCTTTTTAGTAAACTGGAACCTAATTCCCCCTTGTATGCCTCTCCAAATCCTAACTTGACTTCTTTGAAAGAGCTCAGGTGCAATAATTTGGTCATACATAGGGGAACTAAAAATTCAAGCTAGATTTACTTATGCGAGTTAGTGGTATACAAAAAGTTATAAGATACAAGAAATGAAGAGGGTGTGGTCGAATAACTAACCATGAAAAGGAAGGGTTATGGTCACTTTTAAAGGTGGTGTAAAGTGTGGAAGCTTACAGGTGAACATGTGGTCACTTAGGAAGTGAAAATGGAGGTGGAATGGTAGGTTGATGGTGGGGGTCATTCCCTTTAGTTAAGTGATAATAGAGAAGCAGTGCAGTTAATTTACAAAGTAAGTTGATTCTTATTATTATGGTCACTTTAAGGATACATTCACAATCAATTGACTTGCAACATATTTTGATTTGTTTTTTTTCAGGGTGTGGTCACTTTCAAGCACTTATGGTCATTTCTCACACAGTCACTTGAACTAACATGTAGTCATTATACTGACCATGAGAAGGCAGTACAATCACTTGTATTCAAAGTGCATGATCAATTAAATTTAAACACATAGTCACTTGGTTTTTGCATAAGTAGTCACTTTGGGAATTTTCAATATTTGAACCTTCATTTAAAATGCATAAATTTAGTGCATATTTATTTCCAAATACATTTCAAAAATGATTAATCAATTCAAATTCAAATTTAATGCCTCTGTATAATGAATTCCAAAATTCAAAGTTCTTTTTTAATTAAAAAATTTCATCAAAATTTGAAAAACTCAATCAATTCTAATTTGTAATTTAAAATCACATTAATTACTAAATTGAAATTTCACCCTTAAAAATCATAGTTCTTTTAAAAATAATATTAATTCCTAGATTTATTTAAATTCAAAAGATAATAAAACATTATAACTCAAAATAAATCCATTAAAGAATTTAAATTCCATATTGAAACCAATAATTAAATTTGATGCCCCAAAAAATGTATGGTAGTTTATTAGTTTCAAAATGAATAGATTATTAAAATAATCATTTTAAGATATTTTTACTCGTAGTCCAAAATCTAAAAAAAATAAAAATTGGTTCAATTACTTATTATTTTAATTATTAATGATTGTTATTATCAATGAAAATTAAATAAAAAGTTCAAAAATTTGGGCACACATCACTCCCCCACACTTGAACTATTACGCTCCTGGTAAATTTTATCATTGAATTCCAATTTTTCTTATTATTCTACCTAACTTCAAATATACAAATTATATTTAAAAGAGATTAAATAATTTTTCCACTAAGTGGTCATGCCTCCTATGTGACTTCCATACACTTTTTTACTTCAATTAGTTTCAAATTCCAATTCCATGTGTGAATTCAATAGTTTTAAATGGAATTAAAATTTCAATAGTTAGAACTTTCATTTTTCCCTCGTTTTGAAGCTTTACCAAAGTTCATTTATACACTTCATTGATTATTCCTAAATTATATTTTTATAAGTTAGTTTCACCCTTATTCATTTGGGTTCAATATTCCCCTCACCTAAATGAATTCATTTTTGAAAAATGGGTACTTTATTTTTTTTTGGTATTTCTCTATCCATGTATATATAGAGAACTATGAAAGATAACTTATTTGAATATGAAAATAGTGATTTAACCCACACACCTTGTTCCATTGTATCATAGATTCATTGTGAGATCCCAATTTCTCATTTTACTCTAGGTTCAAAGGAATTATATGAATGTATTTTAGAGAGTCTCCCTGAGGTGATATTCAATTACAATAGTCATGTTACTTGAGATTAAGTTTTAAATTCTAGTGACCACATGTTATAATTATTTTTCCACAAAGACATTTTTAGTTCTCACTCTATTTCCCTATTCTTCATATTGAATTTATATAACACAAGGTTAATGTTCACTCAACAATGATTCACATTTAGTAATTCAGAATCACTATACTCCCTAGATCTAGCATGATAATTTAATTAGAATGAACACCATTGAAGTTAAATTTTTATATTTCTTTTTAGATTAATTTATTTATTTATGTATATTCCAAAAAAAACCAAAAAAATAGAAATGTACAGATTCTATGTACAGATTCCTAAAAAAACATGAGATTTTGTTTTTTTATTTTTTTATATTTAAAAAACATAAACAAAATTGAAAATAGAAAATGGTATTTACACCCTAAAATAGATTTTTCCCTTTAACTCACACTTACCTTAGACACCATTCTAGTCAAGTGAATCACACATTTTTTCTTCAAAATAGTCGAAATTGAAAATGAGTATCTAGGTAAATGTAGAGGAAAGAGAAAGATTGGGCTTCCTTCATTTAATTTGAGCATGTAGGAGTTTAGAATAATCTATGGGATCTTTATAAGGGTATCTGTAAAAAAATTATCTTCTAAACCTTTACCTTGAAGGGGATTTGTGATTAAGTGCCCTTGATATTAATAGGCAACAACTTCCTTTTTAAAGATTGAAACATAAATTTATCTTCAATTTGAAAAGATATCTTCTAGGTAGGTTTATTATGGATAGATTTGGTCTTTTAATTATATATAAGGGTGATATAATGGGCTACCCTTCTCAATTTATCTTCTTCCATCTTACATAGCTTCCCCTTCCATCCAGTCTTGCCTAATTTTAGGTCAAATTGTGTGGCAACCCGGCAAGTTTTTATTATGCAGTTGAACAAAGAATACATTATTCATTATAGTATACATAGGTAAGGTATAGGTTTTAGTAGAAAATATGAGTAGATTTTATGAAAATTACTCACCAATATCTTCAATATATTCATTGTTTAAAATGGTTTCCAGATAAAAATTTCTTTCAAAAATAGTTTCAGTAGTAAAGTCGTGAGATTCTAAAGACTTTATTAATACAATTATATCAACCAAAATTTTAATTTATTCTTCATAAAAACATGTAAATTAAAAATGGTTTATAGTGAAATTAGTTTGTTTCTCATGTGGGTGTTTCATTGAATCGAGTTTGTTAAAATGAAGCATTTCTTCACCAAAGGTCATGGAATGAATTCCATTATTAAGATTTATTATTATTTAGGTAGTCCTATGAAATGGATTGCATAAGATGGTGGAGGAATGAGTATTAAAATTTTATTCCTCTATGTTCAGGATGTATAAATCAATAGGGAATAAAAAACCATGCATGCACACCATAACATCTTCTAAAACACATACAGTGCGGGTAATGTCTCGGTTAGAAAAATACACAACCATTTAGGTGGGTTTGAGTTATCCTATATATAGATCTAAATAAACCAAATAATCCATAACATTAATTGATTCTCTTAAATCACATAATTCATTGGAAAAATTAATCACTCATATGGTTAAAAGGATAGAGAACATACCTTTATCTTGGAATTTTTTGGGGATTTTAGGGTTTATAAGTGTAGAAACATTTTTTACTTAGTTTTACCTTTTCATTACCACAAAATATTCTTCTTTCAGGGAATATATATTTTGATAAGTTTCATATACATTGGTATTTGGATGATGGCATCCAACAAAGGGATGTTGATTTCCACTTTTTTGAACACTTACAAGATATCTTGTTGTAATTATTCTTCCAAAGTTTTATTTGGTTATTACAACCTTGTAGGTAAGGTTGGTTGGGGTTTACATAGGTCTTCCATTATGGATTTCCTTTTATCCTAATTCATAAGGGGTTTTCTCATGAGTACCTCTTCTGAAAGTTCTTTCTAGGGGTAAATTATTCAATGTTAGAAGGATTTATACTTCAATATTCCTCTCCAGGTGGTGATTCTTTACTAATTTCCGTATTCTTTCCACTTCTTAATGTAATGGGAATAATGTTTTCTCTGGGTATGGGAATGGATTGGATGGGAAGCTTACATGATACATGGTTTTTAAAATCATTAATAAAAGTTAGGATCTGATTATTGGACTTCATAATTTATTTCATCAGTTCCTCCAATGACGATTGTTGAGTTTGACTCAATTGGGATCTTATATATGGTTGATATTCCTATATTTTTAAAGTATAGTGTCTAGAAATTTTTTTGAAACACTTTCCCAAATGTCGGCCTCTAAAGTTATTGTTTTTTAGATCCATTTTATCGTTATAATACTCTTGGATTCCTTGATTATATCTTTGATATTTGTAGTATGGTCTTTGGTACATGGCTTCATAATTTTCTTGAACTTGAGGACAACCATCAGTATAGTGGTCCATGGATTGACAAAGTTGGAATACCTAAGATGGTATGTTAGGTGATGTCTCTTGTAATTTATTCATAGCTAAATTCTTTACAAAATAGGTTAGTTTATCAATTTTATTAAATAGGAGAGTTAAAATGATTCACCTCATGCACTCCCCTTATGGTAGTCCTTGTACCAAATTCTTACGATTTATGGGAAATACCTTCAATTAGCTCTTTAATTTTAGTTGGTTATTTTTCAATCTATGATCCTTAAAAAGAGGAAACCAAAATATTCTATTCACAGTTTTTAAATACATAGTAAAGGAATATCAAGAATTGATGTTATTCATAGGGTTGGTGTGGGTATGAGTTTGTTAGTACTTTGAATATCTCCCAATACTCATATAGGGTATATAAACTTGCTTGTTTTATTGAAAAAATATATTTCCTCAGTTGGAAATTATTTAATGATGGTAAAAACATCTGAAGGATGGATTATAATAGTTGATCACATATATTGACCTCTCTAATTTAGATGTTATACATCTACTCCTTGGAAGATACTTTAAGAGAGAAGGTAAATGACTTCCAGTTGACCTGAGACTCAGCGTCTCAAATAGGTTTGAATCAATTATATACTTATTTTAATTCTCACATATACATGTTGGTGTTTTTTCTTGAAAAAACATGAAAATTAGGTAGGTGACATAGAATTCCAGTTTTAAGCTCACAATCCTGTTTATTATTCATTTATAACTACTGATAGTTTTTGTTGAAATTAGGTGCATACAATTATCTTAAAGTTATATTCAATTTATTCTGATTATCTACCATGTTTTTGGTTCCTAAAGTGACTCTGATGTAATAAAAATAAGGGGATGATGCATCAATAAATATTATTATGACAAACTTACTTTCCACTTTCACTGGGATTCTCAAAGATCTATGTCTTACTAGAAAATTTCACTCACCCTAGGTATCAAAACTAATGTGATGAGACAAATTGAATCTATGCATTTGTTGAAATCATTTTTAAAACATAATTGAAATAAAAAAACTATCCTCCCTAGTAGAAATGATAGGTTTTATGAGATTCCTATCTTAGGGTGCTCAACAAAAGGATTTTTTAACCCAAGTAAAATGACTTAGTAGTGAGACTTGTGTTGCCTATGGAGAGGAAGGTGTTATGGGTGTTTTTAACATTTGTTTTGTGGGTTTAATTTGGAAAAAAAAATTAATTGAAGATTGAAGTAGATTTTGTATGTCAATTTTAAAATAAGTGTCCCAGCCTCAAATATGTCCTTATTTTCTCTATTAAATTATTATTCTAATATTTCATCTCTTATTTTCTTTATAATGATGTTAAATCTCTCTCAATTACACTCTCTAGGAATTTTTAGTTTAAATGGAGGAATGGAATCATCACTTCAACCTATAATTTCTCCTAGATGAGTAATAAAAAATCTCCAATTACCCTTAAGTCAACCCACTACTCATGATCACAATCAATGGACAGAACCTAAGTGGTATGTGTGTGAAATCTAGTAAATACTGGAAGATAAATTCAAACTGAAATAAATAAGAATATTACCAATGTCAATACACTTAAAATGAATCCAGAGGTAAAAATAAAAAGTGATTGAAAAATTAAAAAGAAGATTTCATTAATTGGAGGATAGGGATAATCTGCACAGCTCATCCACTAAGGTATTAGTGTTCCATCAATAGAGTTATTACTAAAATAAATTAAAGAAAATATGTAAGTAATAGTATTAGTGATTAATTTTACAAAACAACATCAAAGAGTGAGTGATAGAGATCCCCTTAGAATAATAAATAGTTTACTATTTATAGAAGATTTCTTGGAGATCCTTGGAGTTCTTAAAAATTCACCAAGTTAGTAGAATGAGTATCTTCATCCACTTTAGGTGACTCTAGGAATGTTCCTAAATTTCAACACCAAGCCTATGTGAATTTTGGATCCTTGACATGTGTAGTACCCCCGGTTTCTGGTATGTAACCCTTTATTGATTCTTTTCATGGTTTTAAAGTTAAGGGTGATGGATGGGAGAGTCAGGAGAACTTTAAGTGATGTTTTTATGCAAAGGGTAAGTCGCACGGGCGGCACCCGGGTTGTCTAAACTGTGTGGCCAAACCGTGCGTAGTTGGTCTTGGAGGAAGTAGCTTCCACATGGGCGGCACATAGTTTTTATAACTGTGTGTCCAAACCGTGCAGGAAGGGTCTTTCGAGGCAGTGTCTAATGCACAGTTATCACACAGTTTGTCTAACTGTGAGAGCAAACCATGCGGCCACTTAAAATAGATCCTATAAAAGTGGATCTCACTCGTTTTTTGCCTCTAAGTGCCTCGTTTAAGCTCTTAAGCAGCCATAACTTGGGATTTTGCTTCTCTTAAGGTCAGAGAAGGTTCTCCCATCATTTTGGAGGCGATCTAAAGGATTCTCTTGGTGAATCAAAGATGGATTCTTGAGGTATGTGACTTTTCTTCATCATTCTTGATCAGTTTCTTAGATCTACTTAGATTTACTTCTCCTCTTCTCTCGGTTTCTTAGATATATGCCCGTTATGGGTAGATCTAAGTGTCTGGATGACAAATATGATGAGATATGGTCTTGATATTGCTATTAGAAGTGATCTAAGGCAGGTTTTTGGAGAATCAAATCGGTTTTCTTGAGCATTCTTCGACCGTTGTGGTTTTCGTTGTAACACCCTGACCCGGAGGCACTAAATCGGTGCTCTGAGCTGGTTCTCCACAAGGCCTCAAGCGTGCCTCCCTATATGAAAAAGGCTGAGGGCCTAGGGTGTGATAGTGGGGATACTATGCCCTCATACCAGAGTAAGAAAATAGTGGAAATAACTAAAGTAAACAGAGTGCGGAAGTAATAAGCAACTGAAATAGAACAAGCAGTAATAGTAAAATGTTGTAAAAGCCCTAATAGCTATGAAAAATAATACAACACTAGTCACACACTGGGATGACCATACAGGTACAAGTACAAAAGAAACTAAAATTAAAAGTACAGGTCTCTACTACTAACTCTGAGCCAATCCACATACCCGATCTCAAGACAATGTCGAACTGCAGCAGCCCGATCAGTAGAACCACTTGAGCAGCTCCGCTCGATCATGCAACACTGGGCCTTAGGCCTATCCACTATGCAACTTGTTCTCAACCTGAAAAGCAGACATAAGGTCTACACATACACTGAGGTGCACGTGCAGGGGTGATAAATAATCTCAGTAGGGAACCCCGATAAGAAACCTGTAACTGTGCTGCTAAAAGTGTATGCAACAACAATGTGCTCAGCCTAGCTGGAATACAACAAAGGAAGTAAACCAAACGTGCAACCATAGTCAAACCTAGGGAATGTAATCCCTATCGACTGGGCAAGTGCCACAATGGATGTCCATATCTATATACGTACACATGTATAGTCCCATACCTATATACATATACATAAATATGAATATTCATGATTAAGTGATTCCAAAAACAAAAACAACATTAGTAGTCGATCCTTGAGACCATAAGCCTGATCTCCTGGATGTACTATTCAAGGTAATTGAGTTTAACGTCATGTCACTCAAGTCGTGTATCAAATAAGTCGATCTCTGGGTCCGTAATCCTATCAACATGTACCTACTTTGGCCAATGCCGGAGATAAGCCTCTGAACAAGCTAAACAAAACAAGAAACCCTCTAGTTCAACAAATCAAACACAAGAAAGCAGATAACACAATAGGTAACCCTATGGGAAGTACTCATAGGCATACCCTATGGTCCTAACTAACAATTACCATCAACCCTCTGGGCAGTGCACTCAGCCTAACCCCTCTGGTTTGGTCATACGAAAATATAAAGACTCTTTGAGGAATCACATGCAGTCATTTCCCTTATAGTCTAGGGTAGTCAGGAACTCTCTGAGGAAGCTCGCACAGTCAATTCCCCTTATATCCCCAAGGTCAAGGACTCTCTAAGGAAGCACACTCGGTCAAATTCCCATTATAGCCCAGGTCTTTCATAGACTCTTTGAGGAATATCACATAGTCAATCCCTTATATAGCCTATGGTAATTAGGTGATTCAAACAAACAGAACAGAGGCTCTCTGAGGAAGCTCACACGGTCTATCCTCGTATAGTCTAAAACAGTCAAGGACTCTATGAGGAAGCTCTCATGGTCCATCCCCTTATAGCCCAAAGTAATCCTAGGCTCTCTGAGGATTCTCACTCATTGAATCCTTGTATAGTCTATAATGATGAAAGACTCTCTGAGGAAGCTCACTTGGCCTATCCCCTTATAGTCTACTACACCAGGTTCTCACGACCCCGTGTAAGTCAACACATAGTAATGCTATATGGCCAAATTAAACCTACATAACTACTTGGATAACCAATCTAAAACATAACATCATGTCATAAATACAACCACTCCATCCTAACAATACTAGGCATGAAAACAAGGTAGCCTAACCGGCAAAGCTAGACCAAACGGTCAAAAATCAAGCAATATGGGAAAACACATCCACACCAAGGTAAAATACACTATTTACAATCAAACCACATCTACTCAGGCACACAAGGAATAGTAGGCATCCAAAAAAACAAGAAAGATGCATCGTGTCAGGCTCAGCAGCCACCAACCAGAAAGCACCTTTGGTAAACACTATAGAATTAGCAAACCAAGTCAGATATAAACAAACAGTGAGGGTGGCCTGAATTCCCAACCCAACAATACATCCAAAGACCAAAGGGATTAACAGTTTGGAATAGGTTCTAGGTGACAACCGATCACCATCTCTACCCAAACCTGACATAACAACTCAGGGTCAGTCAAACAATGAGCACCCACTAGGTCTCTCAAGTCAAACACAGAGGAGGCATCATACTCAGGATCCTCCAGGAAAACACGAGTGAAGGCATCCTACACGGGATCCTTAGCAAAGAGTAAGGGAGGAATCCTACACAGAATCCTCAAAGGAAGGACAACATAGGCATTCCATAACTAGGTTCCTTTCAAAGGAAGAACAATAGAGAGATCCTACAAGGGACTCCCTGGGTTAGCACACAAGCAAAGGCATCCCTCAGGGGATCCTTAGAAGTACCAGGACTCAAAGCCTCATAGGGCATAAGGGAAGTTCTCACAAGGTAAAAATCCTCTAAATTATAGGTTATGGGATATAGCTCTATCACATCTCCTATTAAAGGTCTCAACTAATTTGGTCCCAACACCCAACCTATCATCCACACCAAGTCCCACTCTTAGGTGATAACTGAACTCGATAACTGGAGGAAGAACCCCTCCATTTAGATAGAAACCCCCAAAACCCTATTTATATGACCTCTAAATGTCAAAATTATTCCACCATTGCAATATATGTGGAAAAATTCTCATAATAGACTACTCACACACCCAATTCTGACTTCCAGAGCCCAAGACATCCCCCAAAACTACTAAACTGAAGTAGTACATGGCCAGAGCACATGGCCAGAGCACATTGGGCCTGCCTATGTAATATTAAATGGCAAGTAATTTACTGTAAATGGTGTGTACTATTCACAAAAAGTTACACCATGTGCATTTTCACTAAAACACAAGCCCAAGTACCACTACACGGAGTGTACTTTACTGTACACGGCATGTACTCCAAAAAACCACTATTTTGTGTTCTATTCCACACGGCCACCCACTACATAGCGTGTACTCAAAGTAAAAGGTTTTTACTTAAGGAAACTCCATATTCCCAGAATAGAAAGAACACATGGCATATACCCCTATAATACACGCTGTGTATTCTGGGTTTTCCGATGGGAAATCCCTGAAAACACCTGAAACGCCTGTTTTCACCCCCGAAATATTAGATCCGGCCTTAAGAGGCCACAAGAAAGAAATATAAGGATTTAAATACTTAAAAAACATTTTTAAAGGGGATATATGGAAAAAAAACATAAATGGTCTTACCTTCGGGTGGAAACCGTTGAAGCTTCGGTTGATTTCATGGCTCCCGATTGTCGCACACCGACTCAGCGTGTCGAGAGCTTCGAATCGGTACCCATCTTGCCTCCCAACTCTCCCTATTCTTCAAAATACAATTTCTCCTATAGGTCATGGCCAAGGAGGAGCGAATATGTAGTGTACTCAAGGATGAAGGAAGAGAGAAGAAAAGAAAAGAAAAGAAGAAAAGAAAAGGAAGAAAAAGGGGCACGGGCCGGCCCCGACGCCCGACATGAGTTTATGCCTTCCCTAGGCTAAACTCCCCATTACGGACTCAACGGCGTAGACGGAATCTCAATCTGACACTCCATTTAGAATTTATTGACAAACTAACCTGTGTGAATAATTTAATATTTAATTTAATAATATTAAATATTAAATATTCTTCCAAAATTCGAACAGCTCGGATTTCCTCCAAACTCCTGTCCTAGGGTAAAATCACTATTACAGGACCAATGGAGCTGTCAGAAAAATTATCCAAGATCACTTGGTAGGTTAAATGACAATTTTACCCCTCACGAGCATCCAACAGCAAAAATTAAAATTTCTGCTCAAAACGATTGTCCGAAGAAACATGGGTTCTTACATTCGTCAAAACCTTTGAGGTAGGAGGATTCACTCTCGAATCCTCTTGTTATAATTGATTTTATTAGTTTCAAATTGGTTTATTTGAATGGTTTTGATTGTGAAAATCATGGAATAAATCTTCTTTAGGGATGATTTATGGTTTTGATGTAATTGTGAAATCTTGGTGAATTGTTGTGAAAAGTGATTTGACTTCTTGAATTTAAAATGTTGATTTTAAATTATTATTGCTGAAATTGTAAATGGTTTGATTGAAAATGGGTTTTCAATAAAAATGGGGTTTTGTTGAAATGGTTTGATATTGAAATGACCTTAATGGATTTGGTTTTCAATAAAAATGGAGTTTTATTGAAATGGTTTTGAATTGAAATGGTTTGAGATTGAAATGACTTTGATGGATTTGGTTTTCAATAAAAAGAGATTTTTATTAAAATGGTTTGGAATTGAAATGGTTTTGATGGAAATGGATTTCAATAAAAAGGATTTTTTATTGAAAGGGTGTTTTGGCATGACCGTTGGGAATATGTGTTGTGTGTTCATGTTTCATGTATGAGGCTTGGTTGAAATATGACCGCGTTCTCGATGTCAAATGTTTAATGGAACAATGGTAACTATATGTATGAGGCTTGGTTGAAATATGACCATGTGCTCGGTTCCAAATGTGTAATGGCACATGGGAAACAATTACCTTATGACGACTTGGTAGATCGATGAGAGACCACTCATGAGTGTGAAACTGCCATAATGAAGCATTCATGGTTGGTATCATGGGTTGGGAAATGGTTTTTTATGTCAAAAATAAATGTTTGTGAAATGGTTCTTAAGCTTGTTTGGTTATTTTTCTAGAGAAAATAAATTGCTGGAAAAATTGGTTTCAATTGCTCTTGGAATATCTTTGGTTATGAATGATTTTGGAAACTTGTTTATATTGGGTTATAAACTACTTTTGAGAAAAAAAATTATATAAACTATTTTTATATAAATGTTTCTAACTCTTATATCCTAGTGGCATGAGTAGGGAAGTCATTGGTGAAAACCTACTGAGTTTTATACTCACCCCTGCTTTGGCACGTTGGTGCTTTTGTAGATGTCGTATTATGGGACATAGGTAAAGGTAAAGCATCTTTTTTTTAGTGGCTCGTGGTGATTCTTGGGAGATGTTTTGGAGCTTGGATCTTGTGGAGCATGGATTTTTTGGTGTCTTTTGAGAGTCTTGAGTTGTTCTTCTACTATGTACTTTAATGCTTAGTTTGGTCTTCTTCTGTTGTGTACTTTGATGTGGTTTGATATAAATGAAGTTGTTTAGTTGTCATTCATTTGTTCATGCATCATATAGTGAATGTTTGGTTATGCTTGGTTGGTTTATGGGTTATTTCATAAAGGGTAAATCATCCCCCAACTTTTATTTGAAACCCTTCGGCTTTTTATTTCCAGCCTTTGGCATCTTGGGGATGTCGCTTAAGACCTGGTAATGACTCGTTGTACTCTCAAACTAATGAGAATTGGTGGGTTATTACAAATGGGATCATCTTGTTCGGTCCTTTCCTAACATGTAGTCATTGATGTTCTTGGTTTGGGAGTTGAAATTAATTCTTGTCTATTCCTTGGGTCAAAATCTTAGATAGGAGTAGGATCGTCAGAACTTGAAATGTATAGCATAAAAGGACATAGCTAACCCGTTTATGTTGAACTTCATGTTACCAGGGTGTTGGGTACATAAGTGTTTTGGATACACTTCTAGAATGTTGGGAAATATCATTGTCATCGGTTTAGCCAATGAGATGAGAATGAAATTCATTGTAGAGGAATGACTTCCCACTAGGATTGCATATCTCATTGTGAGGAATGAGTAAGGATTTTGTGCAAGGCGTGAATTTTTGAAAAATGCAGAAAATGTTTTCAAGTAAAAGATTTTGAAAACAGGGTATTTGGTGTATTTTGAAAATGGGTTGATTTTCAAAAGGCATGAGGAATGTTTTCAAAAATGTTTGAACATGGGAAAAAGGTCGTTTTGAAAACAATTTTGTGATAGATGATGTGATAGAATTTGAAATTCCAAGCTATTAGTTGTTAGTGAGTGAGACTGACGGAGGATGTTGTTGTTTTAGAAAATGGCACCCGGTAGGCGTCGTTGAAACCAACCCAAAGAAGCTGCGGAGAATGTGATTGCACCTGAACCACGTGTGAACCAAGAGCTGGTTCAGAGTATTGTCCAATATTTTCAAGCTATGGATATGGGGAACTAGAGGAATGAACCAAGGCATGTGGATCATACCATCTAGTTCAAGAAGTAGAATCCACTAAACTTTTGGGGTGATGTTGAACCCGAAAAGGTGGAGGTGTGGCTAAGTAGGATGAATCGTATCTTCGATTTCATCGACACACCAGTAGATATGAAAGTAAAGTTGGCGACGTATATTCTCGAGGATCTTACATGTCAGTGGTGGGATTTAGCAGTGCAGGCTAAATTTGATGAAGGACTTACATGGGAGGATTTTGAATAATTGTTCAATAAACAATTCTATCCTCACACATTAAAGATCCAGAAAATGATTACTTCTTTATCTTGAAACAAGAGACTCTCTCTGTTATAGAGTATGCGGATAAATTCATGAAGTTAGTCCATTTTTCACCAGAGTTTGTGGAAAGTGCGTCGTTGAAGACACACATCTTCTAATAGGGAATAAGGCAGAAGATTCGATCAAAGATTACGGTGCTTTGTATTACGGATTTTACAGAGATGGTGAACATAGAAACTGTTGCTGAATATGATATCTCGGGATCAATAGGAGGAGGAATGATGATACCTATGGGAAACGGTGGGAACTCAACCACTGGGAATAAGAGGAAAAGGGATACCTATTTCCATAGTGCGAGTGCAAATTAGAACCACATGGCAGGATCAGTGAACACTAGTGTAGAAAACATTTTTTACGTCGGTTATTTTTCATTTTTTACGTCGTTTTTTAGCCGATGTTAAAATGGACGACATTATAAATATTGTTTTTTACATCAGTTATTTAAAAACTGACGTAAAAAACATAACATCACGGTGTTTATCGTGTCGGTTATTAATTAACCAACGTGCGAAAACAAGGGGGGAGGTTTTATCACGTCGGTTATATAATAACCGACGTGATAAACCATTTCGCCAACCTTTATCATGTCAGTTATTACATAACTGACGTGATAAATCGGGGGGTTTATCACATCGGTTATTATATAACCGATGTGGTAAAAAAGTGCGGGGGATGTTTATCACGTCGGTTATTTAATAACCGATGTGATAAAAGGCCTAGGAAATGGTTTATCAGGTCGGTTATTATATAACCGATGTGATAAACCAGTCCGGAGGGGTTTTATCACGTTGGTTATTAAATAATAGACATGATAAACCATTCCACATGTTTTTATCATGTCATTTATTCAAATAACTGACGTGATAAACACTTCCCCATTCCTTTATCACGTCGGTTATAAAATAACCGACGTGGAAGACCAATTATTTTTTTAAAATGGAATGCAGTCCGCTGCTCTCCCCAGAAACAACCAGAAACCAAATCAAGAATTCGTACCACAAAAATAGAAGTAGACCAAAACAAGAACACAGGCAAAATTAAGCATTTACATTGATAACATTTAAAACTTACCCCACTAGACATCCCCCCACCACCCCCTGAACAGCCCCCCCTCACCCCACTGGACAGCCCCCTATACACCCCTGGACTGCCCCTCAACACCCTGGACAGCCCCAAACACCCCAGGACAACCCCCCACATTCATGTATACCCCCCCACACACACCCTGGATAGCACTCCCACACCCCTGGACAGGCCTCCCACCCCCCTCACCCCACTGGACAGCCCCCACCACACCCATGGACTGCCCCCCGACCCCCTGGACAGCCCTAAACACCCCTGGACAACCCCCTCCCCACCCTCATGTATACCCCCCCACCCCCTGGACAGCACTCCCAAACCCCTGGACATCCCTCCCACACTCCTGAAATAGACCAAAAAGTTACCAAAAACAAACCAGAACCCCCTCACCCCACTGGACTGCCCCCACCACACCCCTGGACACCCCCCCCCCCACACCCCTGGACATCACCACCCCCTGGCCATCCCCCCACCCTCCTGTATACCCCCCCCCCCCCCACCCCCTGGACAGCACTCCCACACCCCTGTACAGCCCTCCCACACCCCTGAAACAGACCAAAAAGTTACAAAAATCAGACCAGAACCCCCTCAACCCACTGGACAGCCCCCACCCCACCACACCGCTAGACACCACACCCCTGGACACCCCCCCCCCCCCACGGACTTCCCCACCACCCCCTGGACAGCCCCCCACACCCCTAGACACCCCCCCACACCCCTAGAATGCCCCCCCCCCCACCCCCTGGACAGCCCCAAACAACCCTGGACACCCCCACCCCACACACACACACCCTCTTGGACTGCCCCACCATCCCCTGGATAGTCCCCCTCAACCCACTGGACAGCCTACACCACACCCCTGGACACCCCCCCCCCCCCCACCCCTGGATAGCCCCCCCCCCCCCCCCGGACCCCCTGGCCAGCCCCCCACACCCCTGGACATCCCCACCACCCCCTGAACATCCCCCCACACCCCTGGACAACCCCCCCCCCCCACCCTCCTGTATACCCCCCACCCCCTGGACAGCACTCCCACACCCCTAGACAGCCCTCCCACACCCCTGAAACAGACTAAAAAGTTACAAAAAATAGACCAGAACCCCCTCACCCCACTGGACTGCCCCCACCACACACATGGACACCCCCACCCACCCCCTAGACAACCCCCCCCCCCCCCCCCACCCACCCTCCTGTACACCCCCCACCCCTAGACATCCCCCCCACCCCCTAGACAGCCCCCCACACCCATGGACGACCCCCCACCCTCCTGGACACCCCCCCCCCCACACCCCTGGACTACCCCCACCCCCGGGACTGCCACCCACCCTCATATACACCCCCCCCCCCCCATACCCCTGGACTGCCCCCCACCCCCGGGACTACCCCCCCACCCTCCTGGACACCCACTAGACACCCCCCACCCTCCTAGACACCCCCTCGGGGGGCACGCTGCTGGAAGGTACTCATCACTCCCACATGTGAAGCTTGAGCTCTCAAAATGTTTCACATGTGGGAGTAATGAATACCTTCCAGTGGCGTTCAGCCCCCCGAGGGATGGCGGTGCCTCCTCTCCCACCCCCTGGCCTGCCCCCCCCCCCACCCCACCCCACTGGACAACCCTCCCACACCCCTGGAAACCCCCCTCACCCCACAGGACACCCCCACACCCCTGGACACCCCCTGGACAGCCTCCCACTCCCCTGGACTGCCCTTCCACCCTCCTGGAAATTCTCCCACCCCCCTGGACTGCCCCCCCACTCTCATGGACACCCAGGACCCCACCCCCCTGGACAGCCCTCCCACACCCCTGGACACCCCCACCCCACTGAACACCCCCCACACCCTTGGAACCCCTCCCCCCAGACCAGAATCCATACCAGAAAGACCATCATAAGTAGACCAAAACATGAAGTAGAGAAAAATTAAACATTCACATATATAACATTCAAAACTTACACTGTCAACTTCAAAAAAAACTAAATCCAACCTAAACGACTACCAAATACACAATTGTAATGACAATATTCAAAATTACATTTTACACTACAAAAAACTAAAATTCTATCAAACCTGTAAAATAATTTGACCACTCCACTTGTAAGTGTTTGATGTATTGATCAGTATAGTGTTCAGGGTCATCAAATATCTACAAATGAAAAGGATAGTATTTAACATGTATAATGAATAAATCAAATTGAAATATTATGGAAAAGTTTAAAAGTAAATCTTACCAGGTCAAAGTTCACAACTGTCCCAGTTGTTATTATTTCATACATAAATATTAACATATAATATCCGCATTCGGTGACACCTTTTTGTTCATGAAAATTATGTTTGAATGAGTGTAAATTCAATATATTATTTTTATGTAATAAATCAAAAAGTACAAATTATAAATGGATATTTACCTATGAATTTACATATTTGATCTTTGCACTCCTTTTCTTTGTGTTTTTTCGAAAGTAGGCCCATCCCCTGTTAGAAAATAATACGAATGGGGTAAATTTAAAATTCATTATAATATATAAAACTATTGAGAAATTGAAACTTAATTTTCCAATATATTCATAAAACTTTCTCGCACATCATCATGGACAGAGCATATCCAATAAAGTGTTTTCTCCCTTGGGCAAAAAACCCCTAACATCCAATGATTACTGATAAAAGAAAATTTAAGGTTAGTGGTTTTTTGTGTTAAAATATAATGAACTCTTTGAGAGAGATGTGTTTCATACCTCTCACAAAAATGCATCATCCAACATTGTGTGACTATATTCTGTTCAAGTCTTTCAGTAATATAAAGCATTCTTTGTTCCTCATCCAATGCACATGCTTCAGGCGAAATCAATTGCGGGTCCATGAATCCATATACATCTGTAAGATCATTCCTCCCACAAATTTTATAAAGATACCTAATACAAAACAGACATAAGTATACATTTTTAATAAATATAATGTAGGGAAAAGGTGTTAAGACTTACATGGAAAAAATTTGAACCACATTGATGCCCAAATTATCTCTAGTAATAAGCTCCATGATATTAGTTTTCATATTCCCCACAGTTATTGCACATCCACAAACATGAGATTCCATTGGAAACTCATAATGACCCACCAAAATATTTGAATATCTTGACAATCTGTCAAGACTACTAGAATATGAATCTGATGTCCTAGCCATTTGTCTTTGTTGTTGTTTATACAGTATTTCTTTGACTTTGAAGTATTCTTGTAAAAATAAATAGAAAAATATATTAGTTTTCAAATGATAAAACAACTTTAATAAAAAAAATAAAAGATATAATATTCATACCTCTATGGTAATGATTTGAAGAAGTCTAGATTTCCAAATTAAAAAATGGTCGATACTATGTCTAACTGTCATCACCACATCTGTAGGTAATGTTACTCGAGCTGATCTATATATAATATCATGTACAGTGACCCTCTGATTCTCTACCTCTAATTGTTGATGATGATGTATCTCCTATAAAATATACCAACCCATATGCAACTATATGATGTTGAGGATCATCAACATACAACTCGCAATAAGTAGGAAGTTGCAGTGGAGGAGTATGATAAAAAATGGGGTCCGCAGGTTGAGGTGGGGGAGTGGGAGCTACTGGCGGAGGTGGATGATAAATAATGGGGTCTATAGGGGGAGGTGGAGGAGTAGGAGATACAGTATGAAATTGTCTTTTCATGTCAGCAAACATAGACTGTACTGATGCTCTAATCTTTTCCTCCCTCGTCACGATAATATTATGAACTTCAAACTCCAAGGATTCTATTTTTTTTATAAACACCCTCAACATTAGAATTTGAAGAACATGGCAACACTTTTCTCACCGATACACCTGTCGGATATCTTCTTACACAACCCGGATGTCTGGGCTTTCCCAATGCTACAGATAAAATATCTTGCCTCCCAGTAGCTGTAAATGCCCCCTGTGAGCTCTGCTTCTCAAGAGAGTCCTGTATTAATTAATTGAACATTTCTATAATGATTGAAATTATATGAAGAAAATAGTTAACTTAAATAAATAAAATAGATATCTTACAGTCCTCTCATCTACCATTCTCGATTCTTCTGAAAGATATTTCCCTTTTTTGCCCATTCGAGCTCTCTTCCATTTTTGATGTCTAGATGGAGGGGATGGAGGGGCCACCTCTCCAGAGATTGAAGTCTCAGCTCTTAGTTTTTGAAATTTTTCAGCCATCATTTGTTCTTTCAAAAATTCATACCCTCCCCAAGATAAACTATGAGGGTATACATTTTTAGATTGGATCTCTTGATGAGATTTCCTTGTTTGTTGTAAATTAAGAATAAGAAATCATTAAAAAACATTAATAACATCATTTATATAAGAAATATTATAAAATTTTACATTTCCCTTACCAAAAATGACTCTTTTCTTATACTTTCAAAAAACTTTCTCCATGTGTCTTCATCTATAAAAGGATATATACGACATGTATTTTCATGACTCCTATAACCAAAAATGAAATCATATGAGAGGGTTGATTTGAAATCCCTCCATCTCCTGGTAGCCATCGATAAGCATTTCTTCCTAAATCCTCCAGTGTCAGGAATATCAAATGGCATCTGATGAAGAAGAGGTTAAACATATTATATATACTAGAAACATTTAAAGAATAGTCAAATAATAGCAAAAGATCTTACCAAAAATGTCTCCCACAACTGAGAGATTATCAATTTATCCACACTTATTCATTCATCATACAAAATGATTATTTTTCTCTTATCCTGAGTTGATACAAAACTCTTTAAATCTTTTGCATTTGGACCTCTAGGAATATCATCATCATCAAACTCAACGAGTATCCTCTAATCCTGCATACGGGAAAGTGCTAATTTTGGTAAACATGCGCACCCATGTTTACCAATTCTTGAACTCTTTTTCATAATGAGAGCACATGAGGAAGATTGGGGAACATCAATAGGGGCATGTGAATGTTCCTCCCCAGAGGTATGACCAATATGCTCATCTCTAGAATCATGGTGTTGATCAACTGAATGATCTTTAATTATCCTTCAAATCAAGAAAACAGACTTTAGTTCACAAATATAAAAATTAAAATATTTTAATACTACTGTAATCAGAAAATAGAAAATTTTACTAAGTTACATAATAGTAAACATTGTTAATATGGTAAGCATGTTAGACAATGGTAAAGATGGTCAAGATGGTCAAGATGGTAAACATGGTAAACCTGGTAAACCTGGTAAACCTGGTAAAGTAATTGTCACTGAACAAAAATAATAGATATATAATTCATGTAATGGTAAACATGATAAAGTAAACTAAACAAACTTAAAACAAACAAAAACTTATACTTATTTTGTTTTAATACATGTTTTAATAATGAAAAAACTTAAAATATCTAACATTTTATGAAAAAAATAAATGTAAACAAGAAATAAACATATGTTACCTATAATTTTAGGAATGTACAAATGGATTTTTTTCCCAAATCCCTTCATCATGATCGTTCCTTATGGCACAAACCATGTCTTCAACATGCTCATCATTATGTTTTGTTAATCTTTACATGGAAGTAGGGATCTCACATAAATCAGCATCTTCATCAAGTTCATCCTCACCAACATATTGTTTTTCCCTTGTAAAACAACATCCTACTACATATCTTATTGATATACTACTTAGAAAATTTGTTTTGCATGTGTTTCCATTATAAAAGAATCAGTTGTGTCTTCCAATCTATTCAGATTAACAAGTGTCATTCCAAATTAATCATGTCTGACACTGTTTTTACTGATAAACCATTTACAGTTAAAAATAGGAACTTTAATTTTAAAGTAATCAACCTACCATATGTATTCAATCACTCCATAATATTCACTTGATGCAGAAATTGGGTTTTTGTCCTTAGCACTCGAAAAAAGCATTGCTTCTGCAAACACCAATACACCACTATTCTGAACTGCACTTCTGTTGTCCTGATCTTTCGTATGAAATGTATATCCATTAATGTCATAACCGGACCATGTTATCACATTTAAACATGGACCACCCACTATCCATTTTAATGTCGCTGATACATCTAATCTACCATGAAAGGTCTTTTTAAACCATCACAAAAATGTTTTGTTATGCTCATTCCAAATCCACATTTCTTTCTTCTTTGGATGACATTGTTTCAACTCATTAATATGCAATGTGATATACGGTTGAGCATCAACTATGTTATTCAAGATGTATGATTCTAACTTCTTTATCTGTTCAGCTGACAATGATTTGAATTTCAAGCCACGAATCCCCTTTCCCTCATTATTAACTCATTCATGGCGAGATGGAGGAAAACCTATGTGTTGCGCCATAGCCAAGTAGCTCGTACAAAACTCTGTAACCTCCTCAAAAATATACTTTTCAATAATGGAGGCTTCAGGTAGATATGGATTCTCAACATACCCCTTCAATATTTTCATATACCTTTCAAAATGATACATCCAACAAAGATATACAGGTCCACAAAGCTTTATTTCTCGAACCAGATGAATCATTAAATGCACCATTATATCAAAACAAGTTGGTGGAAAATACATTTCCAATTTACAAAGTATAAAAATTGCATCATTTTCCAAAATGTTCAAAGAATTCACATCAATCACCTTATTACAAATTGAATTGAAAAAATAACACAACTTCATTATAGTCTTTCTGACATAGATGGGCAATATTCCTCGGAATGCAACTGGTAGAATTTGTTGCATCATGACGTGACAATCATGTGATTTCATACCTATCAACTTCAAGTCCTTCAAGGAGATAAATTTTTTTACATTTGAAGAATAACCTTGAGGAACTTTGATATCATGAAGACACTGACAAAAGATAATTTTCTCCCTCTTCGATAATGTATGATAAGTTGGGGGAATAAATGTCTGTCTTCCTTTAAAAGTGGGAGCTAACTCCAAACATATTCCCATTGATAGTAAGTCTAATCTTGAATTCAACCCATATTTTTTCTTTCCTTTAATATATAACAATGTTCCAATCAAACAACCACATATATTATTCTCCACGTGCATGAAATCAATATTATGTTTAACTTCATGATATCTCCAATATGGTAGCTCAAAAAATATTGACCTTTTCTTCAAAATATTTTTATCATTACCATATTTTTGTGTCTTTCCCAATGCAACATCAAGGTTTTTCACCCTCTCAAAATACAAATTAGGGGATAAAGGTTTTGGAGAAATATCAAATTCTTGTGATCCATTGAATGCATTTTTTAGTATTCTATAAGGGTGATCCATAGGTAAAAACTTTTGATAACCCATGTAAACAATTTCCTCCCATGATGCAATTGACAATATGACGTCTGTTGTTCGCAAATTGGACATGCTTTATGCCCTTTAACACTGTATCTAGAAAAATTTCCATATGTTGGGAAGTCATTTATAGTGAACAAAAGCACTACATGCAGTTGAAAATATTCCATTTTATAAGAATCATACACCCTAATACCATCATCCCATAAAAGTTTCAAATCATCAATCAATGGTGACAAGTAAACATCAATATCATTGCCGAGTTTCTTCGGACCCGAGATCATTATACTCAATATGACATATTTTCACTTCATACAAACTTCAGGAGAGAGGTTGTAAATTACCAATAAAACAGGCCATGAACTATGTGTGCTGCTGAGGGTTCGGTATAGATTCATTCCATCTGTGCACAACCCTAGTCTGAGATTTCTAATTTCATTTCCAAATATAGAATACTGCCCATCAATTTTCTTCCATTGTGGACAATCAGCTGGATGACGTATTTTTCCATCACATAATCACTCATATGCATGCCATCTTAACCTTTTTGAATCATGTGAATTATAAAATAAACATTTGAAACGATGAATTATAGGAAGATACCAAAATAACTTTGAAGGGATCTTTGTAATCTCTACATCAGCTTGTGATTTTTCTTTCACCTTATACCGTGATGTCCCGCATTTAGGACACTCTAACAGAAATTCATATTCCTTCCTATATATAATACATTCATTCTGACAGGCATGTATTTTCTTGTATCCCAATACCATCGGGAATAATATTTTCTTGGCCTTATAATGTGAATCTGGAAGATCATTATCTATTGTAATAATGTATTTCATCAATTGTAGCAGCTCTGTAAAAATTATGTCACTCCATCCATGTTTCACCTTCAGGTTAATCAATCTTAACTCCAACGAAAAAACCGTAAAATCTGTACAACTAGGATATAATGGTTTTTCAGCATCACCATATAGACGCACAACTGTCGGTTCTATCTAAATTTGTTCTGTTGTAATATCGTGAATCATTTCTTTAATTCCATCGGAGTTACCATCTTGTGAATCATTATCATCAGTGAAATTCCATCCAGTTTCACCATGCCAAATCCAAGGGCTGTAACTTGGATTAAAACCATGACAAATTAGATAATCTTTTATCTATCTACTTTTCAACTTCTTCATATTCAACCCTTTCAGGCATGGACAGAAAAAAAAAATGTCACTACTTAGAACATTTCGTTTAGAAAAATCCAAAAAGGCATCAACACATTCCTCATATTCATTGCTCATAATATTTTCCGTAATCCAATTTTGACTCATTATTACCTATAACAAATATCAAAATTATACATCTTTTTAAGATAAGAAAAATCTATGTTTATATGAAAAAAATCATAATTTGAATGTAAAAAATTTTGAAATATAAAACAAATCTATGCGTATTTAAAAAAATATTCTTGAATATGATTTTAAAAATAATATATAGTTAGATATAACAGTTTTAAATTCCATAGAATCAAAGAAAACCATGGGGCCTCCAATGGTTGATATAAAATTAGAGAAAATTGAGTAAACCTCGGAATCAAATCAAATTTAAAATAAAAACTCAAATGGAAAAAATCACAATGTAAATCCAATCATCACAGCACAATGGGGTCAGGATAACTACGCATAATTGAAAACCATGACATGGTCTCCCCCATAACCCATAATTTTCTCATAGTTGATGACTGGTCAAAATATATATAACCAAATAGAATCATATTGCAACACTAATATCCATGAAACAATACAATCATCATGTCATAATCTCACAAACCACGATGCAGTAGTCAATCACAACTGACACTTATACCCCACCCCCTTGGACACCCCCTGGACACCACCACCCCCTTGGATAGCCCCCACCCCCCCCCACCCCCTGGACACCACCCCCCACCCCCGTGGACACCCCTTGGACACCAACACACCCTTGGACAGCCCCCCACCCCTCCTGGACACCCCCACCCCTCCTGGACACCACCACCCACCTCCTACCCCCTTGGACAGCCCCCTGGACACCACCCAACCCTCTAGACAGCCCCCCCCCCCCTCGAACAACTCCCAAACCCTCTGGACATACCCACACCCCCTTGGACACCCCCCCCCCCCACCCACCCCCTTAGACACCCCCGCCCCCTTGGACCCCCCCCCCCCACACACACACACACCACTGGACTGCCCCCCCCCCCCCACCTCCATGGACACCCTGGACACCCCCCAACACTCTGGACAGCCCCCCGAACCCTCTGAACACCACCCCCCCACCCCCTTGGACACCCCCTGGACACCACCACCCCTTGGAAAGCCACCACCCCTCTGGACAGCCCCCCCCCCACCCCCTGGATAGCCCCCACCGCTCTAGACAACACCCCCCCCCCCACCCCCACCCCCTTGGACACCCCCTGGACAACCCCCAACCCTCTAGACAGCCCCCTAACCCTCTGGATAGCCCTACCCCCCACCCCACCCCCTGGACAGCCCCCCACACCTCTAGACAGCACCGCCCCCACCCCTCCTGGACACCACCCCCAACCCCTACCCCCTTAGACACCCCCCTGGACACCACCGAACCCTCTAGATAGCCCCCCCCCCCCCCAGACAACCCCCCAAACCCTCTGGACGGGCCCCCACCCCCTTATAAAGCCCCCCCCCACCCACCCACCCACCCACCCCCTTGGATATCCCCCCACCCCCTTTGACACCCCCCACCCCCTTGGACCCCCCCCCCCCCCCCCCCCACACACACACACACCCCTAGACTGCCCCCCCTCCCCCCCCCACCCACCTCCATGGACACCCTGGACACCCCCCCCCACCCCCCAACCCTCTGGACAGCCCCCCGAACCCTCTGAACACCACCCCCACCCCCTTGGACACCCCCTAGACACCACCACCCCCTTGGACAGCCCCCCACCCCTCTGTACAACCCCCCACCCCCTAGACAGCTCCCACCCCTCTAGACAGCACCCCCCCCCCCCCACCACCACTCCTGGACACCACCCCCTACCCCCTGGACACCCCCAACCCTCTGGACAGCCCCCACCCCCTGGAAAACCCCCCAAACCCTCTGTACAAGCCCCCACCCCTTGGAAATCCCCCCACCCACCCCCTTGGACAGCCCCCCCCCCCCCCCCCTTCGACACCCCCACCCCCTTGGACCCCCCCCCCCCACACACACACACACACCCCTGGACTGCCCCCCCCCCCCCACCTCCATGGACACCCTGGACAGCCCGCAACCCTCTGGACTTCTCCCAACCCCCTGGACAGCCACCAACCCTCTTGACAGCCCCCCAGAACCATGAGATTTTAACCTCAAGCTACTAGTTTTGAAATATCTAGGGATTTTAACCTCAAACTACTAGTTTTGGTATCATGCCATTATTCAAAATAAGAACCATGAAATGTATCTCCTACTAGTATAAAATGCTTTATTGTGCAATGAATTGGGTTTTAATAGCATATTAAGACTTATAATAGTCCACGAAAATAAGCGATGTAAATAGATTATGGAACTACAAATAGTGATACCCAAAATAGAAAAAACCAAGGATCCAAAACAAACATTCCACCATGAAAAACCATATATACTTATAAAATAAATCACACTGGTACACGTAATGAGGGTATCACAATGATTTAAAAATAAATTGCAGTAATATAGGTGAATGAGATCATTAGTTGTCAATGACAACAAAAATTACCATCAATGTCGGGCATCCGCGAAACAAAAACAAACAAAATAGAAGTAGGTGAGGATTATGTGAATATTGGGAGTCGATATAATAGATCTGGTTATAATAAATAAGATGATGATGGAAAAATGAGGTAAGAAGGATCAAAATCGAAGAATCTTACCTAGTTTAAACAAAAAAATCGCAAAACATAAATATAGACTATCCGGGAAAAAATGAACGAAATAAAGTCGTGGGAGGATTACCTGATTGTTGCGAGTGGAGAAGATAGATCCAAGGAGATTAAAGATGATAAATGATGATGGAAAAATGAGTTTAACGAAATGATATCAAAGATTCAATTAGGGTTTTCCACGCGAGAGAGACGAGTCGCCGGTCTGTCGATCGAAAAATCATAAATGACAATCCACGGGGCGTGTTAATTTTTTAAATGTTTTATAATGTCGGTTATTTAATAACTGACGTTATAAACTATTTTTATTACATTTATAACATCAGTTATTATAATAACCAACATTATAAATGTATCAAATAACGTAGTTTTTACATCATTTATAAAATAACCGACGTAAAAAACAAATCAGAAACCATAGTTTTTACATCGGTTATTTTATAACTGACGTAAAAACTATCGGGTTTTGGTTTTTTACATCGGTTATAATATAACCGACATAAAAAATTCAGTAGGTTGGGTTTTTTACGTCGGTTATTTGATAACCGACGTCAAAAAGGCCTCAGATGCCGCCTTTACGTCAGTTATTTTATAACTGACGTAAAAAATTCATAGATACCTTGTTTTTTACGTCGATTATTTGATAACAGACATAAAAAATGTCGCACTTTGGTTTTTTATGTCAGTTATTTATAACCGATGTAAAAAATGAATGCGTGGGATTTTTGACGTCGTTTATAAAAATTACTGACATAAAATTTTTTACATTCATATTTTTACGTCGGTTATAAAATAACCGACGTAAAAAACCACGTATCACATATTTTCACATCGATTATATATAACTGACGTAAAAAATGGTGACGTTAAAATGTTTCTGCACTAGTGGAACCTTCCTCGACGACCCCAGAGCAAAGAAAATTGATTTCAATGTGGTTCGACTGACCACATAAAGCGAGAGTGTACGGCACAATGTAGAGCATGTCATAATTGTAGGCAAATGGGGCATCTACAGAGCTATTGTAGGAATGATTCGAGGTCGGGTGTGTGTGACACTTCCTAGGCATCGCAAGCATCGTATGCTTCGACAGGATGAGGACAAAAAAGTCAGTCTCGTCAGCATCACAAAGCTAGCCATGGTGATTCTCAAAATACCATGACTCCTCAACCAGGGAAATCTCAGTAAGGCAATAAGGAGAATAGTGAAGTGACGAAGCAATTGTATGGAGATAAGCAGATGATTTTCGATGATCATGCAGGACCATCTACAGCGAGAGGTATGATTCTTTTGAATTATACCCTTGTGCAAGTGTTATTTGATACTAGATCATCAAATTACTTCATTGCTTCTCATGTTGTTGACTTCCTATGTTTAAAACTGGAAATGATGTCTTCTGTTTTGAAACTGCAAACTCCTCTTGGTGAAAGAGAATGTCAAGCCTTTATGTGTTGAGAATGTCCTATAACTATTGATAGAGCTAGCTTAAAATGGGACTTCTAGATGTTGTACATGTATATATATGATGTAATCCTGGGTATGGATTGGTTGACAATGTTTAAGGCTCACATCGACTATTATAGGAGAACGGTTAGTTTCACGACTGAGGACGGCATCGACCATCTCTTCAGAGGAGAGAGGATGGTAAAGAAAGGTGAAAAGAGCTTGTTGTCACCAATGGTGGGAATGATCTCTTACCAAATGGCAGCGTTGACTTTGGAATCAATGGAAGAGATTGAGGAAAATAGTTTTCCAGCTGTTCTGGATCAATTTCCAGATGTCTTTCCCAACAACTTCTCAGGGTTACCGCCTCTAAGGGAAGTGGATTTTATGATTGATATCCTTCCAGGGACTAGTCCTATTTCCCTTCCATCTTATAATATGGAACCAATATAGTTATGGGAATTGAAATTCCAGTTAGAGGAACTGGAAATCAAGGGTTTCATTCAACCAAGTACTTATCCATGGGCAGCACCAGTGTTGTTTGTGAAGAAGGCAGATGGAACTCTTCGGCTGTGTGTTGACTATCGTAATATTAACCAAGTTACGATAAAGAATAGATATAAACTTCCATGAATTCATGATCTATTAGATTAATTAAGGGGAGCTCAGTGGTTCTCCAAGATTGACTTGCGATCAGGATATCACCAATTACGGGTTCGGAAGGAGGATATTCCAAAGACAGCTTTCAGAAGTAGATATGGCCACTGTGAATATGTAGTCATGCCTTTTGGTCTAACGAATTCACTGATAGACTTCATGGCTTTGATGAATCGGATATTTCAATGATATCTAGATTCTTTTATTGTGGTGTTTGTTGATGATATCTTGGTGTATTCAAATATAAGGGTTGAGCATGAGGTGCACCTGGAAACAGTGTTACAAATCTTGAGAGATCATTATTTGTATGAAAAATTATCAAAGTGTGATTTTTGGATATGGGAAGTACATTTCCTTGGCCATTTCATTTCTGAGAAAGGTGTTTCTATTGATCCTAAAAAGATATAATCGGTTATCTCTTGGCAACCACCAATGAATGTGTTCGAGATACGCTGTTTTCTTGGCCTAGCTGGTTACTACTGATGCTTTGTGCATGATTTCTCAGGACTAAATTCACCAATGACAGCTCGGACAAAGAAGAATGCTCCATTCCAATGGATAGAATAATGTCAGAAGTCTTTATAGGAACTAAAAGTTCATCTTACATTGGCACCTATCTTTATCTTTCTAGAATCAGGACAGGGGTATGTGGTGTATTGTGATGCTTCAGGATCAGGTTTGGGTTGTGTTCTGATGCAAAGAGATCATGTGGTTGCTTATGGTTCAAGTCAGTTGAGGGTGCATGAGAAAAATTACCCAACACATTATTTGGAGTTATCTGCAGTCGTCTATACTTTGAAAACATGGATACATTATCTCTTTGGTGAGAAATTTACTGTGTTTACAGATCACAAAAGCTTGAAACACATTTTCTCACGGTGATATTTTAATCTGAGTAAAAGGAGATGGATGGAGTATCTTCAGATGTTTGACTTTGACTTGATATACACACCATGAAAGGGTAATTCGGTGGTAGATGCATTGAGTAAAAATTCATATGCTCAGTTGGCCAAAGAAGCTTCAAATGAATGGTAGTTGATGTCGGTCTTAGCCAACATGCATGTGGAATGTGAAGATCGAGGTGATGTTTCTGTTTTCTTTTTATCTACATGTGTTCATAATTTAGTAAATATGATCAAAGAATCACAAACATATGATGCAGGATGTCTAGTTATAAGTTCAAAACTCAATGGTGGGGAGGCCATTGATGGATGGAAACTTGATGGGGGTTCAGTTTTGTGTTTCAGAGATTGAATGGTTGTACCTATGGTTTGTCAGGAATAAATCCTTCATGCTTACCACCATTCAAGATGGGTTGTACATCCAGGTACCCAGAATATGTATAAGGCATTGAAGTCGTAGTTTTGGTGGAGCGGCATGAAAAGGAAGGTAGTCGAGTTCGTCTCGCGGTGCTTAACTTGTCAGCAGGTTAAAGCAGAGCATCAGAGACCATCTGGTATGTTACAATCTTTACCTATCCCAATGTGGAAATGGGATCAAATAGCAATGTATTTTGTTACAGGTCTTCCAAGAACGGTCTGGAAACACAATGTCATTTGGGTGATAGTGGATCGTCTAACCAAGTCGGCCCATTTCATCCCTATTCTTGAAACCCATACGATGGAAGATCTTTCAAAAATCTATATTCGAGAAGTGGTAAAGAGGCATGGTGTACTAGTGTCTATAGTCTCAGATAGAGATCTGAGGTTAACATCTCATTTCTAGAAATCATTACAGCAAGCCCTTAGAACTCAGTTGACTATGAGCGTGGCGTATCATCCCCAGGCGGATGGGAAATCTGAGCGGACGATACAAACATTGGAAGACATGTTTCGGGCTTGTGTAATAGATTTTGGTGGCTCATGGGATGATCATATATCCTTAGTGGATTTATCATTCAATAATAGCTATCAATCCTCGATAAGCATGGCTTCGTTTGAAGCATTGTATGGGCATCCTTGTCGTTCTCCACTATGATGGGTGGAAACGGGTGAAACTTCACTAATCGGGCCAAGCCTTGTCCAAGAGACAACAGAGAAGATCCCGTTGATTAGAAAGAGGATGGAGATGGCTTAGAGTCATCAGAAATCATATGCAGATCACCTTCGAAGACCATTGTCGTTCGTTGTGGGTGATCATGTCTTCTTGAAGATCACTCCAAGGCTTGTACATCATCATTTTGGGAAGCAGGGAAAGTTATCTCCTAGATACATTGTCCATTTTGAGATACTGGAATGGGTTGGAGACGTGGAATATCTGTTAGCATTACCACCATGGTTTAGTTCGGTGCATAATGTATTCCATGTATCTCAGTTGAAAAAGTATCAGCCTGAACCTGACCATGTAATCAGATGGGATCACGTTGACCTAGAGCTGGATGCTTCGTTGATACATATCCTGGTACAGATTGTGGATAGTAAAGAGAAATTCTTGTGTGGAAAAATCAACAATCTAGTGTGTGTTTTATGGTAGCATGGTTAGATTTAGGAAGATACTTGGGAACATGAAAAGGAAATGAAAGAGCAGTAGTCAAAACTCTTTCAGTTGGGTGAAGGTTTTCTACTTTCTGAGGACGGAAAGACCAATGGTAGGGAGAATTTAGTACCCTTGATTTCTGGTATGTAACCATTTCTTGATGCTTTTCATGGTTTCAAATTTAAGGGTGATGGATGGGAGAGTCGGGAGAACTTTAAATGATGTTTTGAGGCAAAGGGGAAGTCGCACGGGTGGCGCACGGGTTGTCTAAACTGTACGGCCAAACCGTGCGTAGTTGGTCTTGGAGGTAGTAGCTTCCAAATGGGCAGCACACAGTTTGTCTAACCATGCGGCCAAACCATGCATGAAGGGTCTGTTGAGGCTGTGGCTAACGCACAGTTAGCGCACGATTTCTCTAACCGTGTGAGAAAACCGTGCGGCCACTTAAATGAGATCCTGTATAAGTGGATCACACTCATTTGTTCCTCTAAGTGCCTCGTTTAAGCTCCTAAGCGGCCATAACTCGTGATTTTTCTTCTCCTAAGGTTATAGAAGGTTCTCCCATCGTTTCGGAGGCAATTTGAAGGCTTCTCTTGGTGAATCGAAGCTGGATTCTTGAGGTATGTGATCTTTCTTTGTCATTCTTGATCGGTTTCTTAGATCATCTTAGATCTAATTCTCCTCTTCTCTCGATTTCCTAGATCTATGCCCGTTATGGGTAGATCTAAGTGTGTGGATTCTAAATATGATGAGATTTGGTCTTGATCTTGCTAGGTTAAGTGATCTAAGGTGGGTTTTTTGGAGAATCAACCTGGGTTTCTTGAGCGTTCTTTGACCGTTGTGGGTTTTGTCAAAACCTTTGAGGTAGTAGGCTTCACTCTCGACTCCTCTTATTAGAATTTATTAGCATAGTTTCAAATTGGTTTATTTGAATGGTTTTGATAGTGAAAAGCATGGAATAAATCTTCTTTAGTGATGATTTATGGTTTTGATTTAATTGTGAAATCTTGGTGAATTATTGTGCAAAGTGATTTGGCTTCTTGAATTTAAAATGTTGATTTTAAATTATGATTTCTAAAATTGTAAATGGTTTTATGAAAAATGGGTTTTCAATAAAAAGGTCATTTTATTGAAATGGTTTGATATTGAATTGACTTTGATGGATTTGGTTTTCAATAAAAAGGTAGTTTTATTTAAATGGTTTGGAATTGAAATGGTTTGAGATTGAAATGACTTTGATGGATTTGGTTTTCAATAAAAAAGGAGTTTTTTTAAATGGTTTGGAATTGAAATGGTTTTAATGGAAATGGGTTTCAATAAAAACGTATTTTTATTGAAAGGGTGTTTTGGCATGACCGTTGGGAATATGTGGTGTGTGTTTATGTTGAATGTACGAGGCTTGGTTGAAATATGAACTTGTGTTTGATGCCAAACTTTTAATGGCACAATGGTAACTATATTTATGAGGCTTGGTTGAAATATGACCTTATTCTAGGTGCCAAAGGTGTAATGGCACATGGGAAACAATTACCTTGTGACAAATTGGTAGATTGATGAGAGACCGTTGATGAGTATGGAACTGTCATAACAAAGCATGCATAGTTGGTAGCATGGGTTGGGAAATGGTTGGGTATGCCAAAAATAAATGTTTGGGAAATGGTTCTTAAGCTTGTTTGGTTATTTTTCTGGAAAAAATAACTTGCTGGAAAAATTGGTTTCAATTGCTCTTAGAATGCCTTTGGTTATGAATGGTTTTGGAAACTTGTTTATATTTAGTTATAAACTGATTTTGAGAAAATGTTATATATAAACTGTTTTTATATAAATGTTTCTAACTCTTCTATCCTAGTGGCATGAGTAGGGAAGTCATTGGGTAAACCCTACTGAGTTTTATACTCACCCCTGCTTTGGAACATTGGTGCTTTTGCAGATGTTGTATTCCGAGACACAGGTAAAGGTAAATAATCTTTTTTTAGTGGCTTATGGTTATGCTTGGGAGATGTTGTGGAGTTTGGAGCTTGTAGAGCTTGGAGTTTTTGGTGTCTTTTGAGATTCTTGAGTTGTTCTTCCGTTGTGTACTTTGATGCTTATTTTGGTCTTCCGTTGTTGTGTACTTTGATGTGGTTTGATATAAATGAAGTTGTTTAGTTTTCATTTATGTGTTCATGCATTATATAGTGAATTTTTGGTTATGCTTGGTTGGTTTATGGGTTATTTCATAAAGGTCAAATTGTCCCCCAATTTGTATTTGAAACCCTTTGAAATTTATTGCTAGCCTTTAGCGTCTTGGGGATGTCTCTTAAGGCCTAGTAATGACTCGTTGTACTCTCAAGCCAATGTGAATTGGCGGGTCATTACAACATGTGTCTAACATAAGGGTTGGGTTGGTTTTTTATTGGCATCAATAATCTTCTCAAATTAATCCGCACTCCTCCCATGATCAAGCTCCATACAGTTTCAAGGTGAAGTATTTTAGTGCTTTTCAAAAAATTGGACATAGTCCTATACTCAAAGGTAGAAGATGGTAAAATTATTAGACTTCATATTTATATTCCATAGGATTCAAAGATGGAAGACTAGGCTTGGGCCTAAGATATTAGGTAAATTGGGGCTTAAAAATTGGGGCCAGTGTCTTCAAACATGGATATGAAAACAGAAAAAAAAATTAGACGAATTTAAATCAAAATATTAATGAAATAAAAAAGTGGTGTTTTGAGAAGGCTTTAACTACTTGTAATCATTATGGAAATCAATATTTTTAGCTCAAATGAGTTTTTTGATGGTGCTTGAAATATCAAAATGAATTTTGGTCTACATCGCAAGGATGGCTTGGGTTTAGTGATGTGAGGCTTCCTATATGAGATAGTCATCATTAAATTTTGTTGGCATCATGACTAATGAGAATTGGTCATGGAAATAAGGAATTTTTTTTCAAATTCGGATCATGTATGGTTCATCATTTTAGCCTGGAAATAGTACTGAATTCTGGGTGCACCCATCACATTCAAACATTCATATTGTGGTATATAATTATGGGTTCACCTGTCACATCATAACATTATCATTATCATGCATTCCACAATGAAAATATATCAAAAATGAACATAACTAACCCATGAAAATTAATGGGTTTCATCTCAGAAAAACACATTCATAAAAATTGGGTTCTAAAAAGAAATAGGGAATAATATACAAGTTATAAGAACCGTCAACCTTGAATGAGAAGTAAAAGGTGTGTTATTAAAAGAAGAGTTCTTTTGGAAAATATTTGGTTTCACATAAATACCAATGAAAAATATTTATATCCCATAAAAGGAAAGACAATGATGAAAAAAAGATTTTTAAGTAGTAACCATATCAAAAGGAGTGAAAGAGAGAGAACCTGAAGGATGAAGGTTGGGTTCGAGAATTTCCCATTTCCTTATATCTGAACGCTTCCTTCGCTTTAATGTCATGTATAATGACATTTTATACATTAATTAGAAACTAAAGAACCTTTTATAAATTAAAAGGGTTCATTTTGATTTCATTATGTTATTTTATGGGCCTTTTGATGAGTTATAGGGTTTAAAAACATTGTTCGGGAATGTTTGTTTTTATGGCTTTCTTGAGCGGTTCACTTGTATTCGTAAATTGAAGTTCAGGTAGAACATGGGTAAACATCCAGAAATGATATTACATATTTTTAATGATATTACAGAAGTTAAAATGATCTTATAGTTAATTACATTGTATACCATGTGGATGAATCATTAGATAAGAATTAAATGGTGATTGTTTGTGTTAATTTGGGCGGTTTTTCAACCACAACAAACTTGTTTTGTTTACTCATTTAGTAATATGTACATAAGTTAGTTACAGAACATTAAATAGGACTTAATACATATATAATATTCTATTTAAACCATAAAAATGGTTTCATGACCATATCTGAAGGTAGAAGTAGAAAAAGAAAACATGTCGTTCTTGAAGGTGATAGATTGACACCTCACGAACAACGTTTTCTTTTATAAAATAAAAGGAAGAGGAGAAAGTGGTTGGATGGTATAATATCCCATTAGTATAATAAAATTAAATTATATGTATGATACTGGAGTCACCATTCCATTTTTATAAATATAGGTGGGGAGATAATAAGAAAAGAACTTGAAATTGAAAGGAATTTAAAGGAAAAGAAGGAGAGAAATTACCTCTGGAATCCTCCTCTTGAGATCCTCCTTAAGGGGCATAAGCTTGGTCTTTTGATGAGACCAGAAGAATTTGGATGTGGGGGAGTGTCTAGGAAAGATTTTTGGGCATATTTTAGAAAAGTCTTGATGCTTGAGAGGTGTGAGGAAATGAGGGTGTGAAGGGTGGTATTTATAGTGGAGGAGAGAGGGGTTTTCTTAATATAAAATTCATTAATTTATTATTTCTCCACAAGAAAAGGAATATTGAGTATTCCATGACTAATAATAGTAATTATATAATTTAATCCTGAACCAAGTGGTCTTACATCATCATAACATCATACATGACTCTATAATTAACTTATTTAGCTTATTTTGTAAATTATGGTATTTCACTATTCATCAAAAAATCAAGTATTTCAGATAAATCCCAAAATTCCACCCCAACCATTTTTCTACATTTAGAATCCAAAAATGAAGTCCATTTTTTTTAAAAAAAATTCTAAATATGTATAATTTAATATTTAGTTAAAATTATAATTTACTTGAAAAATACAGTTTTTAAAATTAAAACTGATTTTATAATGCTTTCAAAAATTATATAGGGTCTTATAAAATTTTCTAAAAACTAGAACACATAGATTTGTTAATTCGTGAATAAATTTTAAGAAAATACATTTTCTTTTAAATTAAGTAATTAATTATAATTAATTATTTATGACTTACAAAAATACCAAAACGTTTACTATGTTCAAATTGTCACTTTCTAAGATGCCTAAATTTTATTTAATTATTCATGGGCAAGGTTACTTTTATTTTGGACGATTTACTATTCATAAGGGTCATACTACTATTCATAAGGGTAGGTTACTATTCATAAGGGTAGGTTACTATTCACCAAAAATTAATTTTTTCTTATTGGACCCCAAAAATCATCTTGAACACAACCGTGTATGTCAGAGTTTTGAAATTCCAAATACAAAAGTGAAAAACTTATATTTAAAGGTCACTCATCACTAAGTAGTTCATTATGTTTTGTTTTAATGTGATTTTATGAAATAATTATAATAAGGGAATTTCCATTGGAAAACTTTGGGTCGTTACATTCTTCCCCCCTTATGAAATTTCTCCCTCAAAATTTCACTTTACACAAATAGGTGAGGGTACTTCTCCTTCATCGCCTCCTCTAGTTCCAAAGTAGCTTATTCAAACTTATGGTTCCTCTATAACACATTGACAAGGTGGGTTGTCTTGTTGCGTAGAACCTTATCTCTCTGGTCCATAATCTCTACTGGCTGCTCCTCATAGGAGAGATAATCTCCCAACTGTACCACCTCTGAGTTCAGTACATGTAAGGGATCAGGTATTTACTTCCTCAGGAGTGATACGTAAAAACATCAAGAACTTGATCCATATTCAGTGGAAGTGAAAGTCTATAGGCCACGACTCCTATACGGTCAAGGATTTCAAAGGGGCCAATGTACCTTGGGCTTAGCTTCCCTTTCTTCCCAAATCGCATGACTCTCTTCCATGATGATATTCGAAGGAAGAATTTATCTCCAACTTTGAACACCAAGTCCCTTCGACAGTAGTCAGCATAGCTCTTTTGCCGACTCTAAGTAGCTTTGATGTGTTTCTGGATGACTTGAACATTATCCATCATCTCTTACACAAGATCGGGTCCAAGTAGCTTTCTTTCTCCAACTTCATCCCAACAGGTTGGAGTTCTACATCGCTTTCCATATAGAGCTTCATATGGAGCCATCTGAATAATCGAGTGGAAGCTATTGTTATATGAGAACTCAACCAATGGAAGATACTGATCCCATCCACCTTTGAATTCTAAAGAGCATGCTCTTAGCATATATTTAAGAATTTAAATAGACCTTTCATATTGGCCATCAGTTTGGGGGTGATAGGTCGTGCTGAAATTTAATTCAGTACTCAAAGCATGTTGAAGTCTCCTCCAGAATTTAGATGTGAACCTTGGGTCATGGTCAGAGACAATTGAGAGTGGAACACCATGTAGTCTCACCACTTCCTTCAACTATATCTTTTAAATTTGCTCAAGTGAGAGATCTTCCCAAATAGCGATAAAATGGTTAGTCTTGGTGAGTTGGTAAACCACAACCCATATCGTATTATTTCCCTTCGACGTCTTCGGGAGACCCGTGACAAATTCCATAGTAACATTCTCCCATTTCCACATGGGTATAGGCAATGGCTGCATCAACCCTTTGGACTTTTGTCACTCTGCTTTAACGTTCTGACATACCAATCACCTTGATATATATTCTGCAATATCCTTCTTCATGTTATCCCACCAGAAGTGTTCTCGGAGATCACGGTACATCTTGGTGCTACCAGGATGGATAGAGAATATTGAGCTATGTGCATTGTCCAATAGATCCTTCTTTATCCTGGGTGATGAAAGCACACAAATCTGCATTCCAAACCAAATTACACCATCATCATCGATATGAAACTCGTGCATCTTCCCTTCCTTAACTTAATTTACCCTCTTTTATATCTCCACATCATCCCTTTGTGCTTTCTTAATCTTCTCTTGGATGGATGGTTGCACAATCATTTGGGAAAGGTAGGATTTATCCCCTGTCCTTATGATTTCTAAATCCATGATTTTCATATCCAAGAATATAGGGTCTTTCTCAATCCGTAACATGGATAGAGTAGCAGGTCCTTTTCTACTTAGAGCATCAACTACCTTGTTCACCTTTCTAGGAGTTAGTGAATAGAGCAATCATAATCCTTGATTATCTCTAACCATATCCTTTGATGTATGTCTATCTCCTTTTGTTTTAATATATACTTTAGGATCTTTTGGTCGGTGTATATGTCACACTTCTCACCATAAAGGTAGTGTCACCAGATTTTCAAGGAAAAAATCATGGTTGCCAGCTCTAGATCATGTGTTAGGTAGTTCTGCTCATGGATCTTCAACTGTCATGAGGATTAGGCTATCACATTATCATTTTGCATGAGTACACAACCCAATCCTTTCTTTGAATCATCCCTGTATATCACAAAAATTTCTCCACTTTTTAGTAGTGTGAGTACAGGTGTAGTGATCAGCCTTATCTTTAGCTCCTTGAAGCTTCCCTCACATTCTTCCGTCCAGACATACTTTACCCCTTTCCTTGTTAACTTAGTTAGCAGGCTTGAGAATCATGAGAATTTTCTCCCAAAACATCGGTAGTACCCAGCTAATCCAAGAAAACTATGGATTTCGGTGACACTAGATGGCCTGGGCCATTCCTCAATCACCTTTGTTTTTGAAGGATCCACATAAATTCCCTCACTTGTGATCACATGTCCCAAGAACGTGACTTTGTTAATCCAAAAGTCACACTTGTTGAACTTGGCATACAACTTCTCATTTCTCAACATCACCAATACAAGTCTTAGATGTTCTTCATGTTCCTCCTTGATATTGGAGTAGATGAGAATATCATTGATAAACACTACCACAAATTTATCAAGGTAATGTATAAATACTATATTCATCAAATCCATGGAGATTTAAGGGGAATTAGTAAGTCCTAAGGGCATCACCAGAAACTCATAGTACCCATACCTTGTATGGAAGGCAGTCTTCTGAATATCTTCCTTCTTCACCTTTAGTTGATGATATCAAGAACAAAGATCCACATTTGAGAAGTATTGAGCTCCTCTTAACTGATCGAACAAGTCATCAATCCTTGGAAGAGGATGCTTGTTCTTTATGGTGATCTTGTTGAGTACCCGATAATCAATACACAGCTGCATTGATCCATCCTTCTTCTTCACAAAGAGCACCGGCGCACCCCAAGGTGATGCACTAGGGTGTATAAACCCTTTGTCCAGATGCTCTTACATCTACTTCTTTAACTCCTCTAGTTTGATAGGAGCCATCCTATAGGGACACTTTGAGATAGGAGTAGCTCCGGGTATGAGTTATATTGATAAATCTACCTCACGGTCCGGGGGAATTTCAGGTAACTCTTCGGGAAATACATCATCATATTCCCTCACGATGGGCATTTCCACAAGGTTGGCACCTTCCTTTGACTCAACCATTTGGGTGAGGTATGATTCTTTATATGGAATCAACACCCACACCATGGAAGGATTTTTCAAAGGATATTCACAATCTTCTTTGCATTTGTAGAGGAGCATGGGATGGTTTGGAATATGAAAAGATATTTCCTTTCTCCGATAGTTGATATGTGCTCTATATAATGAGAGCCAATCCATTCCCATTATAGCATTGAATTACACCAAGGTAAGTATTACAAGATTATCTGGAAGAATCTTCCCACATACGCCAAAAGGAGAAGATTCAAACACTTGGGTTGCAATGATTGCACCACTTGGTGTTTTTACAGATATCTCTACTTCAAGGTTTCAAAGCTTCGATTCTATAGTTCTATAAAACTTGAAAGATATAAAGGAATGTTTAGAACCAGAATCAAATAATACTTTTACCATTCTTAAGTGAATAGGAAGTGTACCTTGTACAACTTCGTTATCTTTCTCCACTTCCATAGTAGTGATGGCATAAGCCATCCCTTGTTCCTTTGGCTTTGGTGGCTTCTGACGCTGATTACCCTTGAGAACTCGAGGTTTAGTGCACTAGCTTGCATAGTGCCCTAGCTCCCTACAGTTGTATCATTGAACCATGAGTGGTTATCCCCTTTATTCCGCCACATTATCCTTCCTTTTTATGTATTTTCAACACTCTTTAGCATGGTTTCCTTCTTTCCCATACTTGAAGCATTTCCCCGTCCCTTTAAGGAAGATCCCATAGTGTAACTTCCCACATTTTTAGCATGTGGGTCGTTGAGTTTTCCTCCCACCTTTGTCATTAGATCCACTAGCTTGAAATTATATCTTTTGTTTCTTATCACCATAGCTATGGGACCATTCTCCAAACTCCATATCCACTTTGAGAGCACACCGAACAACTTCTTCATAACTCCCAAAGTCTCAAATTGCAAGATCCTTTCGAAGGTGGGGTTTTAATCCACTAAATAATCTATCAATTTTGCTATCATTGTTGATAACAAACCCCAAAGCATACCTTGTAAGCCTTGTGAAATTATATTCGTAGGTTGTGATAGATTCTCCTTATTTTTTCTTGAGCTCTATGAATTCTCTCTCCATCTTCATGCAAAGAGTTCTTTGGAAATACTTGTTAAGAAACATTATCTTAAAGTCTTCCCATTCCATCTCTTCAATTTACTCCCTTGGCTTGGTGTTCTTAATCAAATCCCACCATTGATCAGCCTCTCCATCTAGATGATAAATGGATAGTGTCACCTTCTCCATCTTAGAACAATGAAGAACATAAAAGATATTCTCCATGGAGTTGACCCATTGTTCTGCAACTAGTGGATCATAAGATCCACTAAACGTCGGTGGTCATTTCCGCATAAAACATTTGATAGTCAGATGATCTATATTTGGTAAAAACCTCTATCATGGGAGGTGTATGTTTCCGCATAAAATATTTGATATCCATTTTCTCTCTCTTTGGATGAATCATTAGATAAGAATTAAATGATGATTGTTTGGGTTAATTTGGGCGGTTTTTTTACCACAACAAACTTGTTTTGTTTACTCATTTAGTAATATGTACATAAGTTAGTTCCAGAACTATAAATAGGACTTAATAAATATATAATATTCTGGTTCAACCATAAAAATGGTTTCATGACCAGATCTGAAGGTAGAAATGGAGAAAGAAAAATGTCGTTCTTGAAGGTGATAGATAACACCTCACGAACAACGTTTTCTTTTATAGAATAAAAGGAAGAGGAGAAGGGGCTTGGATGGTATAATATCCCATTAGTGTCATAAAATTATAGTATATGTATGATACTGAATTCACCATACCATTTGGACAATTATAGGTGGGGAGAGAATAAGAAAAGAACTTGAAATTGAAAGGAATTTAAAGGAAAAAAGGAGAGAAATTACCTCTTGAATCCTCCTCTTGAGATCCTCCTTAAGGGGCCTAAGATTGTTCTTTTGATGAGGCCAAAAGCTTTTGGACGTGGGGGAGGGGCTAGGGAAGATTCTTGGGTAGAGTTTATACAAGGCTTGAATCTTGAGAGGTGTGAGGAAATGAGGTTGTGAAGGGTGGTATTTATAGTGGAGGAGAGAGGGGTTTTCTTAATATAAAATTCATTAATTTATTATTTCTCCACAAGACAGGGAATAGTGAGACTTCCATGAACAAGAATAGTAATTTTATAATTTAATCCCAAAACAAGTGGGATTACATCAGCAGAACATCATACATGACTCTATAATTAACTTATTTAGCTTATTTTGTAAATTATAGTATTTCACTATTCATCAAAAATTCAAGTATTTCAGAAAAATCCCAAAATTTCACCCCAACCATTTTTCAACATGTAGAATCCAAAAATGAATTCCATTTTTCAAAAATAATTTTTTAAATATGAATAATTTAATATTTAATTATAATTATAATTTACTTGAAAAATACGGTTTTTAAAATTAAAACTAATTTTATAATGCTTTCAAAAATTACCTAGGGTCTTATAAAATTATATAAAATCTAGAAGAAATAGATTTGTAAATTCATGAACACGTTTTAAGAAAATACATTTTCTTTTAAATTAGTTAATTAATTATAATTAATTATTTATGACTTAAAAAATACCAAAACGTTTACTATGGTCAAATTGTCACTTTCTAAGATGCCTAAATTTTATTTAATTAGTCATGGGTAAGGTTACTCTTATTTTGGACGATTTACTATTCATAAGGGTCGTAATACTATTCATAAGGGTAGGTTACTATTTATAAGGGTAGGTTACTATTCACAAAATACTAAGTTTTTTTTATTAGACCCCAAAAATCATCTTGAACACAACCGTGTATGTCGGATTTTTGAAATTTTAAACACATAAGTGAAAATATTACAGGTTGAACCAAAATATTATATATGTATTAAGTCCTATTTAAAGTTCTATAACTAACTTATGTACATATTACTAAATGAGTAAACAAAAAAAGTTTGTTGTGGCCAAAAATCCGCCCAAATTAACCCAAACAGTCATCATTTAATTATTATATAATGATTCATACACATGGTATACAATGTAATTCATTATAAGATAATTTTAACTTCTGGAATATCATTAACAACATGTAATATCAGTTATGGATGTTTCCCATGTTCTACCCTCATGCATTCCACAATGAACATATATAAAAAATGAACTTAACTAACCCATGAAAAGGAATGGGTTTAATCTCATAAGAACACATTCATAAACATTGGGTTACCAAAAGAAATAGGGAATAACATACAAGTTACAAGAACCATCAACCTTGAATGAGAAGTAAAAGGTGTGTTCTTAAAAGAAGAGTTATTTTGGAAAACATTTGGTTTGACATAAATACTAGTGAACAACATGTATATCCCAGAAAAGGAAAGACAATGATGAAAAAAATATTTTTAAGGAGTGACCATATCAAAAGGAGTGAAAGAGGGAGAACCCGAAGGATGAAGGTTGGGTTCGAGAATTTCCCCTTACCTTATATCTAAACACTTCCTTCACTTTAATGTCCTGTATAATGACATTATATTCATTAATTAGAAACTCCATAACCTTTTATAAATGAAAAGGGTTAATTTTGGTTTCATTATGTTATTTTATGGGAATTTTGATGAGTTATAGGGTTTAAAAACATTGTTCGGGAGTGTTTGTTTTTACGGTTTTCTTGAGCGGTTCACTTGTATTCATAAATTGAAGTTCGGGTAGAACATGGGTAAACATCCAGAACTGATATTACATGTTTTTAATGATATTATAGAAGTTAAAATGATCTTATAATGAATTGCATTGTATACCATGTGGATGAATCATTAGATGAGAATTAAATTATGATTGTTTGGGTTAATTTGGTTGGTTTTTCGACCATAATGAACTTGTTTTGATTAATCATTTAGTAATATGTACATAAGTTAGTTCCAAAACTTTAAATAGGACTTAATACATATATAATTTCTCTCCTCACCTATCTTTTTCCAAATGGTATGGTGACTCCAGTATCATACATATACTAGAATGTTATGATACTAATGGGATATTATACCATCTAACCCCTGTCTCCTCTTACTTTTATTTTATAAAAGAAAACGTTGTTCGTGAGGCGTTAATCTATCACCTTCAAGAACGAAATGTTTTATTTTTTCTATTTCTACCTTCAGATCTGGTCATGAAACCATTTTTATTGTTGAACCAGAATATTATATATGTATTAAGTCCTATTAAAAGTTCTGGAACTAACTTATGTACATATTACTAAATGAGTAAACAAAACAAGTTTGTTGTGGTCGAAAAAACTGCCCAAATTAACCCAAACAATCATCATTTAATTCTTATCTAATGATTCATCCACATGGTATACAATGTAATTCATTATAAGATCATTTTAACATTTGTAATATCATTAAAAACATGTAATATCAGTTCTGGATGTTTACCCATGTTATACCTAGACTTCAATTTATGAATACAAGTGAACTGCTCAAGAAAACTGTAAAAACAAACATTCCCGAACAATGTTTTTAAACCCTATAACTCATCAAAAGGCCCATAAAATAACATAATGAAACCAAAATGAACCATTTTCATTTATAAAAGGTTCTGGAGTTTCTAATTAATGAATATAATGTCATTATACAGGACATTAAAGCGAAGGAAGTGTTCGGATAAAAGGTAATATAGCATGGGGTGAGCATAATCATAACATAGGCAAAGGATCATGAACATAAGAGGAAGCATAAATATAAGACTTGAAATGTGGAAATGCATATAAATGAAACATCATGTCTTAGTGGTTAACTACCACGCATACTTGTGATCAAATCTAGCATCTTGTTCACACATAATTTCACATTTACTAATGAGATTCATCAATTTACCCAATGCATTGGAGCACTGTATAATTTTGGGCACACCCATCACATTTAAACATTCATATTGCACTATATAATTTAAGGTGCACCCATCACATCATAACATTATCATTTATCATGAATTCCACAATCACTAGTACAATCATAACCTTTAGTGTCCCCCAAAAGCCATCGCTAAAGGTCTACAGTGGCCGCCTAGAATCCACCAAACAGCGTCCGCTTTTGGCCCATCACTGTTGCTATCAGCGACCACCATTTGGCAGACACTGAAGGCAAGCTGGAATGGGCTACAGCGATTGCCAAATGGCGGCCACTTCAGGCGTTGCTGGAATCACCTACAGCGACCGCCTAATGGCGGCCGCTTTAGGTTTTTAAATTTTTTTAAAAAAAATATCAATAATACAGTAAAATATACCCACATAAATCTCATCAGTTATCTTCCAAGCTCCACATCCATCATCAAATATAACTGCATAAAAAAATTTAATAACAAAATTAGTATTTAATAAAACCTATAAACAAATAATTGAAACAAATTAACATATTTCAATTCAAACTTACTGTAACAGATTGAAAATATTTAATTTTCAAAATATATTCATAATTTTGATTACCATTTTGAAAATTTAAAATTTCTAATTCTATAGTTCTAATTAAAATTTTTCCTGTGATTTCAGGTCAATTTGATGTTGTCTGCTATGAATTTGACCATTAAATGTCCGTTTTGGACGTTTATGACACCAAAACTGCGTTCTCGGTCACCACGGGCACACGGCACCTCCGATTGACGTGCCGTCTACGCGACCACTTCAAAATTCACTCACCTGTTGTTTTAGTCTGATTTTATGTCATTCCTATTTCGTTCGGCCAGTTTGGACTCCCCCACGCGCGTTTATGAAGCGCACTGAACACTTAAAAAATGTATATTGAGCTGTATTGTACAAAACGCATGTCCGATTGATGTTCCTTATCCTCGTACATGTCACTAATAATAATTAGATTTATACCCTATGATTTCCTATCAATCGGATGTCGTCCGCTATGAATTTGACTGTTAAACACCTGTTTTGGCCGTTTATGACACAAGAATTGCGTTCTCGGTCATCGTGGGTACACGGTACCTCCAATTGACATTATGTCTATGTGAACACTTCAAAATTCACTCAAATGTTTTTGTTGTCTGATTTCAGGCCATTTTGATTTTGTTCGGCTGGTTTGGACCCCCCCCCCCCCCACGCGCGTTTATAAATCGCGCCCAACACCTAAAAAATGCATATTGAGTCGTACCGTGAAAACCGCATGTCCGATTGACATGTCGTCTCCTTGTACAAGTCACGAATAATAATTAGATTCCCCCCCTACAATTTCAGGTCAATCTGATGTCGTCCACTGTGAATTTGACCGTTAAACACCCGTTTTGGCCGTTTATGACACCAGAACTGCGTTCTCGGTCACCGTGGGCACACGCCACCTCCGATTGACATTTCGTCTACACGATCACTTCAAAATTCACTCACCCATTGTTTTCTTCTGATTCCAGTCCATTCTGACTTCGTTCGGCTGGTTTGGACCCCCACCCCCCCCCCCCCCACGCGCATTTATGAAGCGCGCCCAACACTTAAAAAAAATGCATATTGATCTGTACCACAAAAACCGCACACCCAATTGACATGTTGTCTCCTCATACACATCACAAATAATAATTAGATTGTTGCCCTATAATTTCAAGTCAATCTGATGTTGTCCGCTATAAATTTGATCGTTAAACGCCCGTTTTGGCCGTTTATGACACCAAAACTGCATTCTCGGTCATTGCGGGCACATGGTACCTCTGATTGATGTTCTGTCTATGCTACCACTTCACAATTCACTCACCTGTTGTTTTCATTGGATTTCAGACCATTCTGACTTCGTTCGGCCGGTTTGGACCCCCCACACGCACTTATAAAGCGTGTTAAACACTTAAAAACACATATTGAGTTGTACCATGTAAACTGCACATCCGATTGATGGGTCGTATCCTTTTACACATAAAAAATAATAATTAGATTTTTTCCCTGTGATTTCAGGTCAATCTGATGTCGTCTGCTATGAATTCGACCGTTAAACACCCGTTTTGGCCGTTTATGACACCAGAACTACGTTCTTGATCACCGCGGGCACAAAGCACCTCTAATTGACGTTTCATCTACGAAACCAATTCACAATTCACTCACCCATTGTTTTCATCAGATTTCAGTTCATTCCGACGTCATTCGGCTGGTTTGGACCCCCCCCCCCCCCCCATGCGCGTTTAGGAAGCACGCCCAACGCTTAAAAAATGAATATTAAGCCATACCGTGAAAACCACACATCCAATTGACGTGTTGTCTCCTCGTACATGTCACTAATAATAATTATATTGTTTCCTTATGATTTCAGGTCAATCTGATGTCATCCGCTATGAATTTGACCGTTAAACGCCCGTTTTGGCCGTCTATGACACCAGAACTGCGTTCTCAGTCACCACGGGTACATGGCACCTCCGATTGAAATTATGTCTACGAGACCAATTCAAAATTCACTCACCTATTGTTTTTTTCTGATTTCAGGCCATTCTGACTTCGTTCGACTGGTTTAGACCCCCCCACGTGCGTTTATGAAGCGCGCCCAACACTTAAAAAATGAATATTGAGCTGTACCGCGCAAACTGCATGTCTGATTGATGTTTTGTCTCCTCGTAAACATCAAAAATAATAATTATATTGTTTCCCTATGATTTCAGGTCAATCTGATGTCTTCCTCTATGAATTTGACCGTTAAATTCCTGTTTTGGCCGTTTTTTGACACCAGAACTGTGTTCTTAGTCACCGTGGGCACACGGCACCTCTGATTGACATTTCTTCTATGAAACCACTTCAAAATTAACTCTCCCATTGTTGTCATCTGATTTCAAGCCATTCTGACATCTTTCGGCCAGTTTGGACCCCCCCCCCCCCCACGCGTGTTTGTGAAGCGCGCCCAACACTTAAAAAACACATATTGATCTGTACCGCGCAAACTGTACATCCGATTGACGTTTCGTCTCCTCATACACGTCATGAATAATAATTATATTGTTTCCCTATGATTTAAGGTTAATCTGATGTTGTTATCTATGAATTTGACCATTAAACGCCCGTTTTGGCCGTTTATGACACCAGAACTGCGTTCTCGGTCACTACGAGCACACGACACCTCCGATTAACATGTCGTCTACCCGAGCACTTTAAAATTCACTCACCTGTTGTTTTCTTCTAATTTCAGGCCATTCCGACGTCGTTCGGCCCATTTCGACCCCCCTCCCCCCATGCGCGTTTACGAAGCGTTCCCAACACTTAAAAAATGCATATTGAGCCGTACCGTGCAAATTGCACGTCCGATTGACATGTCCTCTCCTCTTACACTTCAATAATAATAATTAGATTGTTTCCAAGTGATTTCAGGTCAATAATATGTCTTCCTCTATGAATTTGACCGTTAAACGCCCGTTTTGGCAGTTTATGGCACCAGAACTGCGTTCTCGATCAACGCAGGCACACGGCACCTCTGATTGACGTGTCGTCTACCATACCACTTCAAAATTTACTCACCCAATTTTTTATTCTGATTTCATTCCATTCTGACAATGTTCTTCCCGTTTGGACCCCCCCCCCCCCCCCGGAGTTTATGAAGCGCGTCCAACACTTAAAAAACGCATATTGAGCCATATCGCACAAACCTCACATCCTATTGATGTTTCGTCTCCTCGTACATGTCACTAATAAAAATTATATTGTTCCCATGTGATTTTAGGTCAATCTGATGTCGTCCTCTATGAATTTGACCATTAAACGCACGTTTTGGTTGTTTATGACACCAGAACTACGTTCTCAGTCACCGCAGGCACACGACACCTCTGATTGACGTGTTGTCTATGAGACCACTATAAAATTCACTCACCCGTTGTTGTCCTCTAATTTCAGGCCATTCTGGTGTCGTTCGGCCAGTTTGGATCCCCCCACACGCATTTATGAAGCGCGTCCAACACTTAAAAAACGCATATTGAGTCGTATCGTGCAAACCGCACATCCAATTGGTGTTCCATCTCCTCGTACACATCACAAATAATAATTAGATTGTTTCCCTGTGATTTCAGGTCAATCCGATGTCGTACGCTCTAAATTTGACCATTAAACGCCCGTTTTGGTCGTTTATGACACTAGAACTGCGTTCTCGGTCACCACGAGCACACGGAACCTATGATTGATTTTTCATCTGCGCAACCACTTCACAATTCACTAAACCATTTTTTTTGTCTGATTTGAGGCCATTATAATGTCGTTCATCTAGTTTGTACCCCCCCCCCCCACGCGCGTTTATGAAGCACTCCCAACACTTAAAAAACGCATATTGAGTCATATCGTGCAAACCACATGTATGATTGACGTTTCTTCTTCTTGTACATGTCACAAATAATAATTATGTTGTTTATATATAATTTCAGGTCAATCTTATGTCATCCTCTATGAATTTGACCATTAAATGCCCGTTTTGGCCGTTTATGACACCAGAACTGTGTTCGCATTCACCACGGGAACACGACACCTTCAATTGATGTTCTATCTATGCTACCACTTCAAAATTCACTCACCCATTGTTTTCGTCTTATTTCAGGCCATTCTGACGTATTTCGGCCGGTTTGGACCCCCCCACGTCTGTTTTTGAAGCGCGTCTAATACTTAAAAAATGCATATTGAGACGTACTGCACAAACCGCACATCCGATTGACATACTGTCTCATTTTACACTTCAGAAATAATAATTATATTTTTTCACTGTGATTTCAGGTCAGTCCGATGTCATCTGGTATGAATTTCACTATTAAACTCCCATGTTGTCCGTTTATGACACCAGAACTGCGTTCTCGGTCACCGCGGGCACATGGAACCTCCAATTGAAGTGTCATCTGTCTGACCACTTCACAATTCACTCAACCATTATTTTCGTCTTATTTAAGGCTATTCTGACGTCATTCGGACCATTTGGACCCCCTCCCCCCCCCCCCCCCACGCGCGTTTATGAAGCGCTCTCAACACTTAAAAAACGCTTTTTGAGCCATACCGCGCAAACCGCACGTCCGATTGATGTGTCGTCTCCTCATACACTTCACTAATAATAATTATATTGTTACCCAATGATTTTAGGTCAATATGATGTCTTCCCCTGTGAATTTTACTGTTAAACGTCCATTTTGGCCGTTTATGACACGAGAAATGCGTTCTTGGTCACCGCGGGCACACAGCTCCTCCGATTGACATGTCGTCTGCGCGACCACTTCACAATTCACTCACCCTAGAAAGATACAGATATTGAAAGAGTTATTGGGCTTCTCCCAAGAAACAACTGCCAGAATTTTCTCTTCATCCACTGACACACCTTCCTCTGAGATTATTTGACCCAATAACTATACCTAATCAATACAAAAGTGACATATATATAGCTTGGCATATATTAGATGATTTCTAAGTGTAATCTGGATGATGTCAAGATATTGGGTATGATCATCATCAGTCTTGGAGGGCACGAAGATGTCATCCAAAAATACTAAAACAAACTAATCTAGGTAAAAAAGAAAGATTCTATTTATCAAGGATATAAAAACTTCTAGATAATTCATCAACACAAATGAAATTACCTCATGCATGGGGTTCATCCACATCTAGATCACCAATATCACTATGATGTACACCAGCTGTATTCGGATCCTACAATATATATCAATATTATGTATCTTAAATATATTAATAAAATTCAATCTGAGTATGGTTTGTTTTATTGTTTACCTGTGGTGCCACTTTTTGCGTCGTCATTTCATCGATACGTGATGACATCTATGACAACCTCTCCTCATACTCTGCACGTAACTACTGAACTGTGCATAAAAATTGTGTTGCATATCCTACATGGAAGTATCTATCACAGTCTGTGTGCGCATCCCTGAATCTCTGCATGCTCCCATTGCATCTGCTCTAACAACTTCACATCGTGGGACACTACCGCCATAAGTCAAAGAATAACCATGACCGTTACGCCCCATGACACGGTGAAATATTTCATCTCTACGCACAGTAATACGACGTTGCTCCTCTGGAAACTCTGCTAACTGAGTGTCAAAATGAGCTTGTAGCATATAATGAATCAATGAAAAAAATATGAATAATTTATATAAAATAAAAATACATTTATTAGTAAATAATTTTCTTACTATAACACCGACAACATCGGGATCACCCTCCCTACGAGTCCTCACCCATATGAACATCTGATCGATCGGCTCTCCGTGTTGGAGTAACTATAATAAAGTGTTTCACCATGTTATACTACAATATTTTTAAAATATGAATGAATAGTGAATTCTAAACTTACATCATGTCTGAGCTGTGACATATGTTGAGTGACAAGTTTGGAATGTGTGCCATGCATCACCTGATTATGTGAATGATGAGCAAACTCGGTCTAAATTCAACATATTTACTTAATAGACATTTGAAAAATTAGTCATTTATAGATTAAAAGTAATAAATCTTACCATCACCGCCTCACTCGACCAACACGCAACCAAATACTGCCACTGCGCAGGAAGAATGCTCAGAGGGATTCACTGTAGAATGTATAGAACACCCGCAAATGGTGTCCAATGATCTCTCTTCACCCTTGACTTGTAATCCTTCCATAATTTTTGGCATTTGGATATACATACAGCCCAAAACTCATCTGGACAAGATGTCAAATTATCCTGTTAAAAAAATTGTCAGTAGATGGGACAATAATAATAAAAATATCATGAAAAATTAAACATTGAATTTACCTGAACCTCCCTCCATAATCTTTCCATCATATCCTGGGATAAAGAACTTCATTCATGAGTCGTTAAAGGTAATCTGTGTGAGTCTTGTATCATATGCCCAAACTGACGACTCAATACAGTAGCACCTTCTCCGAATGGATGAAATGTGTCATCAAATAACACATCCAATCGGGATACAGAGTTCCAGGATCGAACCCCTCTACTAGGACCCCTACGTCTGCTGGAAGACACACTAGATCCTTATAAACATAAATTCATAATTCCATTACAATATGAATTAATGATTAGAAACAGTTAGGGAAATATACATAGAAAATTACAATCAATTAATTTAGAAAAATGAAAACATACATACCGACAACATCAGGTGAACCACTGTGACCACCCTGTGACATACCTACATTAAAAGAAATTATAGTTAAATCAAGCAATTTTTATACATATATAACTCATAAATATTTTTACAAACAATAACTGGGGATATAATTACAATTTTTACTAATCATGCAAGTCTATTGTATCTCCTTCAACTGTCACTCTGGCCCATTGTATATCTTCATCTCGTACACCTACTATTGTTTGGTCAAGTGTTTGATCAGGAAATGTGACAACTTTAGGTTCCTCTTGGTCAATCAGAAAAAACCCCTCTTCTAGACATTTTCACCACAACTTTCCAATCAGAATCAATATCGGCAAAGTAAACTTGTTCTGCCTACGATGTTAGTATGAAGGGATCATTTCTTACTCGGTCATCTTTATATAGAATATTGTTAAAGTTTAATAATGTAAATTGGAAGTTATCAACTTTCGTTCCATGAATCGGATCGACCCAATCACACCTTAACAATATGTGTTTTAAGCCACGACCATAAATAACCTCAATAATATCTCTCAGCAATCCATAATAATAACCCACACCAACAAAAGAACAACCAACACAACTATTTTGTGTAGCTAGGTTCATGTCAACATCGCTAATATGAAATTGGAATCTGTTAGAATCCAAAGACTTGTAGCAACGAGCTTTAATAAATTGACCATTAGCTAGTTGGTTGAGTTCTTCGCTCACATGATGGGTTAAATCACATAAATTTTGAATCTGAAAATTTCACATATATAGTTTAATGGATAAAGGATTGTGAAAATACAACTAAGTTTCACTATAAAAATATTAAATAAATTATACGTACATGAGCCTTGAACCACTCATGAAATGTGTTGAAATGATGTTTTTGGATTTTATAGTCAGTTGCACGGGGCCTTTCACGTTTCAACTCAGCGATATGCATCCTAAATCACAACACAATATAAGGTAAGAAATAAAATAAATATAGAAACAAAATACACATCAACTATGAAACTTACTGTATCAATGGCATAACTGATGGAGTGTTGAACAACACATATTTATGATCTTGAACCCACTCATCGTTCCGCATATCAAACGGTATTCCTTCTCCAATTGGACCCTCGTCATTCTGGGAGGGTTTATCTATCTTTGTTGCAACCTCATCAATATATGAAGCACAGAAATTATTACACTCATCCATTAAATATCCCTTGTCAATTGAGGCTTTCGAATGAGCTATGTTGCGCACATACCGTTTCAATGTATTTAAGTATCGCTCTATTGGATACATCCACCTAAATTGCACGGGACCGCCAGCAATGACTTCACCAGTTAAATGCACAGTCAAGTGAACCATGACATCAAAAAAAGATGGAGGAAATAGTTTTTCTAGGTGAGATAGTGCAAGTAAAATATTATCCTGTAGCTTTTTCAAATCACTCATGCGATGATTCCTAGAATAGAGCTGTCTGAAAAAAATTAGAAACTCCAATCAATGACTCAACAACTTGGGTAGGTAAGCAATCACGAATTGCTATAGGAATTAACTATTGAAGTATAATATGATTATCGTGACTTTTCAAACCCTGTAATTTCATGCTCTTCATATTCACATGCTTTGAAATATGAGAGCAATAACTATCTATCACCTTAACGGTCTTCAAAATTGATAGAAATGATTGTTTCTTTTTTTACCCATTGTGTACTGTGCAGTAGGCATGTATGTCCGATTACCTTCACCCAGGTGTAAATGTAAAGGTTTTCTCAATCCCATTTCTTTCAAATCACATCGAGCATTAGTACTATACTTTTATTTCCCCTTGACACCTAAAATGGTGAACAATATATTATCACATACACTTTTTTCAATGTGCATCACATCCAAATTATCTCTTAAAATATTATATTTCCAATAAGGCAATTCAAAAAAAATACTTTGTTTCTTCCAATTATGACTTCGTTTTCTATTTGTAGTAGGAATAGAAGGCAATGTAGGAACCAATAAATCTTGAAAATCAAACATTGTACGGATGTTTTCTTGATCAAGTTGTGCACAAATTTCAACGCCAGAAATTATTTGTGGTGATGGGTCATACTCTCTATTCCCATCAAATGATACATGGTCTTTCCTGAACCTGTGCAATGGAGGAAGAAAGCATATGTGAACAAGATATGCCCACTGTCTACAGTGATTAAGCCATATAGATTTTTTAATCTTATTACAACAAGGGCAAGAAAATTCCCATTTTTTACTCTAACCTGATAAGTTAGCATATGCTGGGAAATCATTAATTTTCCATAACAAAGCGGTCCAAATTCTAAACATTTTATTAGCTGCCGAGTCAAAAATCATTACACCATTAGCCCAAAATTCTTGCAACTCATCAATCAAAGGTTGCATATAAACATCGATTTTATCGCCAGGTCCTCTCGGTCCATCAATTAGAATTGACAGTAACAGAAAAGGTTGATTCATACATACCCATGGTTGAATGTTGTATGGAACCAACACCACTGGCCAAGTACTATCTATCGCACCAAACATGGACTTAAATGGGTTAAAACCATCTACTGTCAAACCCAATATGTAGTACCCCAAACATTTTATGTTATTTTTTTCTATTCATCACTGTGTTCCTTTGAAAAAACACTAGGTTATTTAGTAGATACTTAAAACCTAGCCATTAAAAATAAATTTCTCACTTCTATGTTTTGAATTTCGAAAAATGGTTATATAGAGTTGTGTTCAGTAAGTCATTTGGAGTCTGATAGAACAAACTTGATTTTTTGGTGAATAGTAACATACCCATATGAATAGTATATATGAATAGTAACATACCCTTATGAATAGTAAATAATATTATTATTTTATTTTCTTAAGGAAATAAGATAATGAGATCTTAATTAGTTTTTCAATGAGAAATAAAACTAGTTTCACTTTAAGATTGTTATTTTTCGAATTAATTATGACCTTATTTAAAAATTAAATTAATAATATTTAGAAAATTATTTTTGAAAAATGGATTTCACTTTTTAAATCTACACGTCGATAAATGGTTAGGGTGAATTTTGGGGATTTTTCTGAAACAGTTGATTTTTCAGTGAATAGTAAAAAATACAATTTTTAGTTTCGGTGTGTTAACGACATCATTAATGATATAATAATGATGTAATAAATGTTGTAGACTTTTTTATAGTTAAATAAGATTTGAGGTGTCCCAATTGGATTATACCATGGTCAAATACCATGGGCAAGCCCATGGTTTTGCAAAAACCACTCATGAGGTGTCCCTTGAAAATTATTAAAATAATCCCTCACTTTTCCTATAAATACCAACTATTCCCTTCATTTAATTCATTCCCAATTCTCACTAAACAAATTTCTGGCCTCCTTACCTCCATATTAGTCCTCCCAAGGTCTCTTAAATCCCCCAAGGTCCAAACCTTCAAGTTCTAAGGGTTACTCCATAAGGTAAGAAAATTCTCAATTTCTTTCTCTTTCCTTTCAAGTTCTCTTTTATGTGGTATATATTTCAAGTTTCCCTACCATGTTCTTATTTTTCTTCTTATTCTTGATCTACTATATATTATTATTTATTTCTAGATATGTGTCCCTTTTCCCCTCTCTTTTTAATATTTTCTAAAACCATTTTGTGTAGCCGTTAGGCTGCCGAATTTTTGTAAGCAATTTCAAAATTATTCTTTTATTTTGAGTTCTTTATTTATTCTTTATTAATATCTTATTACCCAAGAGTAATGAAATCTCTAGAATCTTTTATATTCTGGGTGTTCTAATGTTCATGATAAATTCATCATAAATATTCTTCTTTCCCCCACTTGTTCAAGGAATTAAAAACATTGTCCGTGACGCGTCGAATTACCGACATCGTAGACGATGTGATTTCAATTCAAATTAATTCTTTCAAGTCTGGTAATGAAACGATTTATATTGTTGAACTAGGTTATAATATTTGTGTTATGATTCACCCATGTTTCTGTAATTATTTGGTACTCATGGTTCTAATTTATAAAACAAAATGAGGTTGTTATTATCAAAGAACCACTAAAACGATCTAAACGAACATCATTAATGTTTTAACTAATGAATCATCATCATGGTATATAACCCAAAATCATTATAAGATCATTTATATCTCCATAATTTCATTAATAAGTTGTATTAACAATTATGGATGTTTAACCATGTTTCAAATGAACTTCCATTCATGGAAACAAGTAAACGAACCATGAAAACCAAGGAAGGAAATGCTTCCAAAACATGAAAATTGAACCAATTGAACCCATATAAAGGGACATGAATTAACCTAATAAGGTTGTAATAAATAAATTAAATTTATAGGAGGTTATAGGAATATTAATTAATGAAGCTAAATTTTATTATTCAGGTCATTAAAACAAACAAAGAACACACTCGAGCATAAGGTAAGGGGTTTCTCATCTCACTTTCATTTCTGTGAGATTTCCAATGTTCACCAATTATTCCTTATATTTGGTATATGTGTACTTAAATTTTATATATAATAACATGATTCTATTTACATTCATGTTATTCAATGATTCACTTGATGGTTATTAAGTTCTGGTCATACAGTTCGACCGATTACATTGTGGTAAGGGACTTTGTCTCAGCTGCCGTTTTCGTTGTGACTATCTTTGTATTGTGCACCTAATAATCCTTATGTGGTGTACCTACTACCCATTTGAGATTTATTTTCATTTGAAATTATATTTATATTAAATATCCATAATCTCATGTCATGGATATGTTTGTTGTCTAAACCGTATACCATTTTACATACGGTGTTTATTTGGAAAGTTATTTTAATTATGGAAATATGGATGAATCTGTATACACTACTCTATACGGATACTAAAAGGGAATATTTCTCTTGTATTGAATCAATGTATAAAGAATTATTTGGACATTCATAGGTGGGTGGGACCCGCTATATCCCATCGATGCATCGTTAGGTCTCATGAGACAAAACAGTTTGGCGACAAACCCTTCGAGTTTGTTTCCAAAAATCAGACGGGTTTCTACCCACAGAACTAAACCGTTTTTACAGTATTATGGTTTCATGTGCAAGATACATGATTTCCAATTAATAAGAATTATCTTTAATCATTTTCGGTTATTATTATTATCCATGATATTTTCACTATGATAAAATCTATTGATGTAGTTTCATTTTTAGTTTATTAATGGCATTAGTTATTCATTTATTCACTATGCCTTATTGATTATGTCAGATTGTCTTTGAATCACTTTTTATTGTACTCATGCTTCTGCTATTTGTAACCCTTACTGATTATTTTATCTCAACCCTTTTCGTTTTCTACCTTAGATAGGTGATGAAGAGAAGGTCTTATTTTGAGTTCCTGTGGATGCATATTTTAGTTTTTGTTATGTATTGTATTTTGAAATCATTTTCCAATGTAATTTGAGTTACATCTATGTATATAGTTTCTTCAAGACTACTAAACTGATCATTCCTTCAGGATTTCCATTCCTTCTAACCATACCAATATCACAAGTAATGCACCGGCTCCAGCCTAGTGAGTTCGGGGTGTTACAGTTGGTATCAGAGGAAGTTTAGTAGAACACTTGGAAACTAGACTAGAAATTTTATAGTAGGGAACAAAGCCCTAAGGTAGTATTTGAGGATAAACATACAAGAACGTCCTAGTATTTTGGTAAGGAATAGATTATGTGGATTTTTCATGCAATACATCCATGTCTGGATACGAGCAGGTAGAGGCGTCTCTGGCACATATGTATCTAGGGGTAAAACCCGAAAACACTGCTTCGAGCTAGACTCGAATGAGAACTGGTGCACGAAAACGGGCCTTGCTGCAATCTTGGTTATTACACTCCCGGGGGATATGCTTAGGATAATTCATATTTTCATTACAAGCCATTATGAAGGAGTTAATGTAAATTTTTTCTTAGAGGAACCATGTTTATAAGATTAGCTATGCATAGAATTTCAATCTATATTGAGTGATTTTCTATTTGAGATTCATAAACTAATATATTGTATCCCATTATTTAGAAATGGAGTCTAATGGAAGAAGGGGAATCAATACTCATGGGCAAGGTAGGGATCTCCCTATTGAGAAATTCAACACAGTCAACGTTGGAGCAGATCAGATCATGACCATATTGGGACAACTTACTCAAGTTGTAACGAATAACCATTCAACACCTATGTTGGATCGTTTCATGCAGCAGAAGCCCCCATCTTTCAGCGGGACTACTAATCCAGTGGTTGTTGAACAATGGATCATGTCCCTTGAAAATATATTCATGGCGTTAAGATGCGATGAAATTGAAAAGGTAGTCCTGGCGATATATTTTCTCAAGGGCGACGCTGATCAATGTTGGTCCCTGATTCATAATACCATAGAGGAAGATGAAATAGAAGATATGGAATGGAGGACTTTTAAGAAAATATTCTATGAAAAATATTTCCCTCATGAGCAATGAACTGAAATGAAGAGGAAATTCCTTAGTTTGAAACAAAGGGAAGAAGACAATGTTGTAGAGTATGAGGATACCTTCACAAGGCTAGCTAGGTATGTCATGGATTACATTCATGACTCAGTGAACAAGATTGATCATTTCTTTGAAGGTCTTAAGCCAACTCTTCAAAGGGAACTGACTTCTCAATCATTTTCATCATATGATGAAATTGTATCAAGTGCCATCAAAACAGAGAAATAATTTTCTAGGTCAAATTTTTTCAAAGGAAACCAAGATAAGAAGCAATATTCTGATAAAAAAGGAAAAGGAGAAGCACCAAAGAAGATTAAGGGAATGAATAGTTTCCCATTATGAGAGAACTGTGGAAAGAATCATCCCAGGAAATGCTTGAAAGGCAAGGGAGTCTGCTATAACTGTGGAGAAAAGGGTCATCGATTTGATGAATCCAAGGGAAAGAAACAATTCAATGATGTTCAATGCTACAATTACAGAAAGATAGGACACTATGCAAATGAGTGTCCTTAGATCCAAGGAAACATGCCTCAGAAAAATCCAAGAGAGAAAGGGAGAGCCTGCGTGATTACAACCACGAAGGTTGATGTTCCTAGTGACGTGGTGGCAGGTACTTTAATTGTTTCCTCAAACTTAGGAAACACTTTATTTGATTTTTGATCATTGTATTCATTTATATCCTCTCAGTTTTCCAAGAAAATTAGATATGTCCGATTTGATTTAAGAAAGGAGTTGTCAGTCAAAACTCCCATGGGATGTATCATTGCAACAAAGTCATGTCGATTAGTCCCCCTCCAAAAACCAAAATGTGCTTTAGTTTCTAGCCTTATGATCATACCCATTATTGAATTGGATATAATTCTCAGTATGGATTGGCTATCAAATTATGATGCAAGGATTTATTGCAATAAAAATGAAGTTACAATTTTTGAAAATGGTGTAGAATCTCTTATCTTTAGGGCAGAAACTTTGCCACCTGATTCTTATCTAGAACCACCCCCAGTAGCTCTATTAAATGCAATACTTATAGATGAAGATAAACCAATATCTATGGGAGAGGAAAGAAATATTCAAAATGAATATGTGCACATAGTGAAAGAGTACATTGATGTATTTCCAGAGGATTTACTTGGACATCCTCCAGAGCGGGAAATTGAGTTTTCCATTGAATTAATTCCTGGTGCAAGACCTATATCAAAGACCCTATATGGAATGGCCATTGTGGAGCTAATGGAGCTGAAGAAAAAACTAGAAGATTTGAGTGACAAAGGATTTATTCGACCTAGTGTTTCTCCATGGGGAGCCCCAGTACTGTTTGTAAAGAAGAAAGATGGATCCATGAGGCTATGCATTGATTATAGAGAAATCAATGCTATTAAAATAAAGAATAAGTATCATCTACCCCGGATTGATGATTTATTTGAACAACTTCATGGAGCTCAATACTTTTCAAAGATTGACCTTCGATCTGGATATCATCAACTGAGTGTGAGGAAGGAAGATATTCTGAAGACAGCATTTTGAACCAGGTATGGGCATTACGAGTTTACAGTGATGCCTTTTGGACTAACAAATTCACCATCTATTTTCATGGATTTAATGAATAGAGTTTTCAAGTAATATCTTGATAACTTTGTTGTGATATTCATCGATGATATCCTCGTATACTCAAAAATATATTAAGACCATGAGAGTCACTTGTGAGTTATTCTGGGAACTCTTAGAAGAAATCAATTATATGGGAAGTTTAGCAAGTGTGAATTATGTCTTCAGTCAGTTTCTTTTCTTGGCCATATTGTCTCTAAGGATGGAATCCTATTTGATCGTGTGAAGACAAAGGCAATCCAAGATTGGCCCATGCCAACAAACATAACTGAGGTATGCAGTTTTATTGGCTTAGCAAGTTATTATCGGCGTTTCGTGCAGAATTTTGCCCAACTGGCTAATCCGCTAACCAAGCTCACACGTAAAGGGGTTAAATTTGTTTGGACAAAATATTGTGAATAATGTTTCAAAGAAATGAAGAGAATATTAGTCAATGATCCCATATTGACTCTACCATCGGGGAATTATGGGTTTGTTATTTATAGTGATGCTTCAAAGAAAGGACTTGGTTTTCTCCTTATGCAAAATGATAGGGTTATTTCTTATGCATCATGACAGCTAAAATTTCATGAGAAAAACTATCCTACTCATGATCTTGAGTTAACTGCTATAATCTTTGATTTAAAGATATGGAAACATTATCTCTATGGTGAAAAATATGAGATTTATACTGATCACAAGAGTTTGAAGTATATTTTCTCACAGAAATAACTCAACAAGAGGCAAAGTAGATGGCTTGAATTACTCAAGGATTATTATTGCATGATACACTACCACTCGGGGAAGGCAAATAAGGTGGCAGATGCTTTAAGCAGAAAGGATCATGGAGTTTTGAAAAAGATTAGATTTGAAAGGGATCCTATTTTTATGGATCTAGTAAAGATAGATATGGGAATAACCATGGAATGTGAAACATCAATGCTTTTTCAAATGGTTGCCAAACCATCTTTACTAGAAATGATAAAAAGTTCTCAAGCTGATGATGAGGAGTTTCAAAAGAAGATTAAAGCTGTGAGTGATGGGAGATTGAGTGACTTCTTATATGAAGATGGAATTTTGAAATTTGGGAAGAGACTTTGTGTTCCTGATATTCCTGATCTAAAAAGGGAATTGTCGGATGATGCTCATAGTTACAATTTTTCTATACACCCTGGTAGCACTAAGATGTATAGATATTTAAAGGAACATTTTTGGTGGGACAACATGAAGAGGGAAATTTCTGATTTTGTGTCAAGATGTATGGTTTGTCAACAAGTGAAAGCTGGAAGGCAACAGCCCAGAGGAGTATTGCAACCTCTTCCCATACCTGAGTGGAAATGGGATAATATCACGATGGACTTTGTCATGGGACTACCAAAGACTCCTAGAATGAACAATGTAATATGGGCCATTGTTGATCATCTTTCCAATTCAGCACATTTTCTTGCTATAAGAGAAGATCTACCACTTTAATGTCTAGCAAGACTATATATTAATGAAGTTGTGAGACTTCATGGAGTAACCCTATCGATTGTTTCTGATCGTGATCCATGTTTTACATCAAGGTTCCGTAAAAGTCTCCAGAAGGCTTTAAATATTGAGCTTCATATGAGTACCGCATATCACCCTCAAACTGGCAGACAGTTTCAAAGGACTATTCAAACTATGGAAGATATGCTGAGATTATGCTCTCTTGACTTCCAAGGTATGTGGGATCAATACTTTACTTTGGTGGAATTTTCCTACAATAATAGTTTCCATTCTAGTATTCAAATGGCTCCATATGAAGCATTATATGGAAAGAGATGCTGAACTCCAACTTGTTGGGACGAAGTTGGTGAAAGGAAACTTATAGGCCCGGAACTTATTGAAGAGACCATGACAAAGGTGAAGAAAATACAAGCCCATATTAAACTAGCCCAAAGTAGGTAGAAGAGTTATGCTGACAAACGGAGAAAGGACTTGGAATTTCAAGTGGGAGATCATGTATTTTTGAAAGTATCTCCATGGAAGGGCGTCTTAAGGTTTGGTAAGAAAGGGAAATTGAGCCCCAGGTACATTGGACCTTTTGAAATTCTGGACCGAATTAGAGTCGTAGCTTACCATTTGTCAATTCCTCCAAATCTCTCCAGAGTTCATGATGTGTTCCACATATCATTGTTAAATAAATACATGTCAGACCCAATGCATGTAATCACATATAAAGTAATAGAACTGGAACCAGATTTTTCATACTATGAAAATCCCATCAGGATTCTTGACATAAGGGAGCAGGTATTGAGAAATAGAACAACTCGTCTTAAAGGTTCTTTGGAGAAACCAGAATATGGAGGAAGCAACATGGGAACCAGAGGATTTCATGAAGAAGAACCACCCATATCTTTTTGGTGGGCTATGTACATAAAATTTCGAGGATGAAATTTTCCGAAGGAGGGAATAATGTAGTACACAAAACATTTTATGTTATGTTTTTCTATTCATCACTATGTTCCTTTGAAACAACACTAGGTTATTTAGGAGATAGTTAAAACCTAGCCATTAAACATAAATTTCTCACTTCTATGTTTTGAATTTCGAAAAATGGTCATCTAGAGTTGTGTTCAGTAAGTCATTTGGAGTCTGATAGAACAAACTTGATTTTTGTTGAATAGTAACATACCCATATGAATAGTAATATGAATAGTAACATACCCTTATGAATAGTAAATATTTTTATTATTTTATTTTCTTAAGGAAATAATATAATGAGATCTTAATTAGTTTTTCAATGAGAAATAAAACTAGTTTCACTTTAAGATTGTTATGTTTCGAATTAACTATGCCCTTATTTAAAAATTAAATTAATAATATTTAGAAAATTATTTTTGAAAAATGGATTTCACTTTTTAAATCTACACGTCTATAAATGGTTGGGGTGAATTTTGGGAATTTTTATTTTTCAGTTAATAATAAAAAATAAAGTTTTTAGTTTCAGTGTGTTAATGAAATCATTAATGATATAATAATGATGTCATAAATCTGGTCGACTTGTGTATAGTTAAATAAGATGTGAGGTGTTCCAATTGGCTTATACCATGGGAAAATAACATGGGAAAGCCCATGGTTTTGCAAAAACCACTCATGAGGTGTCCCTTGAAAATTATTAAAATAATCCCTCACTTTTCCAATAAATACCAACTCTTCCCTTCATTTAATTCATTCCCAATTATCACTAAACAACGTTCTAGCCTCCTTACCTCCATATTAGTCCTCCCAAGGTCTCCTAGATCCCCTAAGGTCCCAACCTTCAAGTTCTAAGGGTTACTCCATAAGGTAATAAAATTCTCAATTTCTTTCTCTTTCCTTTCAAGTTCTCTTTTATGTGGTATATCTTTCAAGTTTCCATACCATGTTCTTATTTTTCTTCTTATTCTGGATCTACTCTATATTATGATTCATTTTTGGATAGGTGACCCTTGTCCCCTCTCTTTTTAATATTTTCTAAAACCATGTTACATAGCCGTTAGGCTGTGGAATTTTTGTAAGAAATTTCAAAATTATTGTTTTATTTTGAGTTCTTTATTTATTATTTATTCATCTCTTATTACCCAAGAGGAATGAAATCTATAGAATCTTGTATATTCTGTATTTTCTAATGTTCATGAGAAATTTATCATCAATATTATTCTTTCCCCCACTTGTTCAAGGAATTAAAAACATTGTTCGTGACATGTCGAATTACCGACATCGTAGACGATGTGATTTCAATTCGCATTAATTATTTCAAGTCTGGTCATGAAACCATTTATATGGTTGAACCTTGTTATAATATTTGTGTTATGATTCACCCATGGTTCTGTAATTCTTTGGTACTCATGGTTCTAATTTATAAAACAAAATGAGGTTGTTATTATCAAAGAACCACTAAAACGATCTAAACGAACATCATTAATGTTTTAACTAATGAATCATCATCATGGTATATAACCCAAAATCATTATAAGATCATTTATATCTCCATAATTTCATTAATAATATGTATTAACAATTCTTTATGTTTAAACATGTTTCAAATGAACTTCCATTCATGGAAACAAGTAAACGAACCATGAAAACCAAGGAAGAAAATGCTTCCAAAACATGAAAATTGAACCAATTGAACCCATAGAAAGGGCCATGAATGAACCTAATAAGGTTTTACTAAATAAATTACATGTATAGGAGGTTCTGTAAATGTTAATTAATGAAGCTAAAATTTTTTATTCAGGTCATTAAAACAAACGAAGAACACACTCAAGCATAAGGTAAGGGGTTTCTCATCTCACTTTCATTTCTGTGAGATTTCCAATGTTCGCCAATTATTCCTTATATTTGGTATATGTGTACTTCCATTTGATATATAATAACACGATTATATTTATATTCATGTTATTCAATGATTCACTTGATGTTTATTAAGTTATCATCATACAGTTCGACCGATTACATTGTGGTAAGGGACTTTGTCTCAACTGTCATTTTCGCTGTGACTATCTTTGTATTGTGCACCTAATAATCCTTATATGGTGTACCTACTACCCATTTGAGATCGCTTTTAATTTGAAATTATATTTATATTAAATATCCATAATCTCATGTCATGGATATGTTTTTTGTCTAAACTGTTTACCATTTTACATACGGTGTTTATTTGGAAATTTATTTTAATTATGGAAATATTGATGAATATGTATACTATACTCTATATGGATACTAAAAGGGAATATTTCTCTTGTATTGAATAAATGTATAAAGAATGATTTGGACATGAAGTGGATGGTGGGGCCCGCTATAGACCCTCAATGCATCGGTAGATCTCATGAGACAAAACAGTTTGGCGACAAACCCTTCGAGTTTGTTTCCAAAAATCCGACGGGTTTCTACCCATAGAACTAAACCATTTTTATGGTATTATGGTTTCATGTTCCAGATATATGACGTCCAATTAATAAGCATTCTCTTTATTCATTATCAGTTATTATTATTATCCATGAGATTTTCACTATGAAAAAATCTATGGATGCAGTTTCATTTTTAGTTTATTAATGGAATTAGTTATTCATTTATTCACTATGCCATATTGATTATGTCAGATTTTTTTGTGAATAACTTATTATTGTACTCATGATTCCGCTATTTGTAACCCTTACTGAGCATTTGAGCTCACCCATTTTCGTTTTCTACCTTCGACAGGTGATGAAGAGAAGGTCTTATTTTGAGTTCCTGTGGATGCAGATTTTAGTTTTTGTTATGTATTGTATTTTGTAATCATTTTCCAATGTAATTTGAGTTACATCTATGTATCTATTTTCTTCAAGACTACTAAACTGATATTTCCTTCGGGATTTTCTTTCCTTCTAACCATTCCAATATCACAAGTAATTCACAGGCTCCAGCCTAGTGGGGTTGGGGTTTTACACAATCGAATATTACAATCATCTCAGGAAAAGTCTGGGTGTCTTTGATCAAACTCTTTCCATGCCAAAGAATCTGTTGGGTGAGTCAATTTATCAACCTCTTTCTTTATCTCTAAATTCCAAGTCATCAATTTAGCAATTTTAGTGGACTAGAAGAATCTATTCAGTCTCGGTTTCAGTGGGAAATAATGCATCTGTTTAGTGGAAACTTGTTTCCCTTGATTCATGACTCTCCCGGGAAGAATCTGACTACCTTGATTAATCTCATTGGTCTTCCACCTAGATGTATAGAAAACAGTAAAAATATTTAATTGTGCATTTTCTTTTCTGAATAATATAAAGTTATTGTGAAACGCATCAATTGTATCATATGTAAAACCAAGATCATCGGTCAACTTGCGAGCTTGATAGAATGACTCCAAAATCTTTGCTCCAGTAGGGAGTACCATCTTCAACAATACCAACAACATGTCGAATGAGGTGTCTGACCACTGGTTCAAGGCCTTCAGGTGTAACAATTCAACAATGAATGACAGTTTACTAATTTTAGTGCATCCAGGATATAATTCAGTATGCACATCATCAATAATTTCAAAGAATTTCAATGCATCTCCATCTGTAGAAGAACGGGGATTAATCGATCCAACATTGTCATTTATGACATTACTGTTTTCAGGTTGAAACTGATGCATCATATCATTGAGCATTATGTTCATCGGATCAACTGTTCTTGTTTCAACATTCATATGAATAATTTCTGAGTAATGACATGAAATAGAATCTTCTCCATGACCTATCCATGTCTTATAGTTTTTCAAAAATCCATTCAAAAAAATGTTCTCTAACACTATCTCATTTGAAGAGATATCTATTTGCACATTTTCTGCAAGGACAACTAATCATATCGCTTGGAAATCTATTGGTGAAATCCATAAATCGCTTAATCCCCTCATAATATTCAGCTGAAAACCTATCTTGAATATCAATCCAACTCCTATCCATATCTGTATTTAATAGAAATCAAAATTGAAATATCTTATTTAAATTCTAAAAAAACACATATCATTAAAATTTAAAAACCAAATTTGAAGGATAAAAAACATTACCTGAAGAGGACTCGACTGTGGGTAACGGGGTGTGACTCATTGCGGATCCATGATGGCGCAGCGACTTGACGACAGGGGTTCGACGGCCGGACTTGAAAGGGACGGAACCAATGTACAAAGCGTGGGAGGGTTCTATACGGTAGGGCACGATGGACCGGGAGGGTCCAATGGAGGTAGGACGTGATGACTTGCCAGAGGGAAGCAGCGGGGTCGGGAGGGGACGACGGTGGAGGGACTGTCCGAAGGTGCAGTGCGGAGGCAGGGGTGGGGGTTGCTAGGTCGTGGGGGTGTCATGGTCATGGGGTCACGTGGGGCGCAGTGTGGAGGCAAGGCGGTGGGGGTTGCCGGGGTTGCAGGTGGATCAGTGCGGAGGCAAGGGGGTGGAGTTCGCCATGGGTCGGGGTCGTCGGGGGTTGTCGGGGGTCGCCGGGAATCAGCTGGGGTCGGGGGTCTCCGGGGGTCAGGTTCGCCGGGGGTTGGGGGTCGGAGGTTGGGGTCACCGGAGGTTGGGGAGGGGTCGCCGGGGGTCGTGGTCACCGGGGGTCCGGGTCGCCGGGGGTCAGGGTCGCCGGGGGTCCAGGTCGCGGGGTCGCGGGGTCGGGGTCGCAGGGGGTCGGGGTCGCGGGGTCGGGGAGGGGTGGGTCATGGGGTCGGGGAGGGGAAAATGGGGTCACGGGGCCAGGTAGGGGAAAATTAGGGTTTTTGGTGTAATAAAATGTAGCGGCCTCCATTTGGTGGTCGCTGTTGATAGTATTAGCGGCCGCCAAATGGTGGCCGCTATAAGACCCCCGCCTTGAAAGCTAAAAATTATAGTAGTTAATGAACAAAAATTAACATAACTAACCCAAGAAAAGGAACGGGTTTCGTCTCATAAGAACACATTTCTAAATATTGGGTTCCCAATAGAAAGAGGGAATAACATACATGTTACAAGAATCGTCAATCTTGAATGAGAAGTAAAAGGGGTGTTCTTAAAAGAAGAGTTCTTTTGGAAAAAATTTTGTTTGACATAAATACCAGTGAAAAACATGTATATCCCAAAAAAGGAAAATCAATTATGAAAAAAATATTTTTAAGGAGTAACCATATCAAAAGGAGTGAAAGAGGGAGAACCCGAAGGATGAAAGTTGGGTTTGAGAATTTCTCCTTACCCTATATCTGAACGCTTCCTTCACTTTAATATATTGTATAATGAAATTATATTCATTAATTAGAAATTACATAACCTTTTATACATGAATAGGGTTAATTTTGGTTTCATTTTTTTATATACCATGTGGATGAATCATTTAATGATGATCGTTTGGGTTAATTTGGGCGGTTTTTCGACCACAATGAACTTGTTTTGATTAATCATTTAGTAATGTCTACATAAGTTAGTTCCAGAACGTTAAATAGGAATTAATACATATAACATATTCTGGTTCAACCATAAAAATGGTTTCATGACCAGATCTGAAAGTATAAATGAAAAAAAGAAAACATGTCGTTCTCGAAGGTGATAGATTAACACCTCACGAACAACATTTTCTTTTATAAAATAAAAGGAAGAGGAGAATGGGGTTGGATGGTATAATATCCCATTAATATCATAACATTAGTTTATATGTATTATAATAGATTTAACATACCATTTGGACAAATATAGGTGGGGAGATAATAAGAAATGAACTTGAAATTGAAAAAAATTTAAAGGAAAAGAAGGAGAGAAATTACTTCTTGAATCCTCCTCTTGAGATCCTCCAAAAGAGGCCTAAGCTTGGTCTTTTGATGAGACCGGAAGATTTTTGACATGGGTGAGGGGCTATAGAAGATTCTTGGGCAGAGTTTAGACAATTCTTGAAGCTTGAGAGGTGTGAGGAAATGAGGGTGTGAATGGTGGTTTTTATAGTGGAGGGGAGAGGGGTTTTCTTAATATAAAATTAATTAATTTATTATTTCTCCACAAGACAAGGAATAGTGAGTCTTCCATGACCAAGAATAGTAATTTTATAATGTAATCCCGAACCAAGTGGTCTTACATCAGTAGAACATCATACATGACTCTATAATTAACTTATTTAGCTTATTTTTTAAATTATGGTATTTCACTATTCATAAAAAATTCAAGTAGTTCAGAAAAATCCCAAAATTTCACCCCAACCATTTTATGATGTGTATAATCCAAAAATGAAGTCCATTTTTCAAAAATAATTTTTTAAATATGATTAATTAATTATTTAATTAAAATCATAATTTAATTGAAAAATATCGTTTTTAAAATTAAAACTGATTTTATAATGCTTTCAAAAATTATGTTGGGCCTTATAAAATTATCTAAAAACTAGAAGTCATAGATTTTTTAATTTATGAACACATTTTAAGAAAATATATTTTCTTTTAAATTAATTAATTAAATATAATTAATTATTTATGACTTACAAAATACCAAAATGTTTACTATGGTCAAATTATCACTTTTTAAGATGCCTAAATTTTATTTAATTATTCGTGGGTAAGGTAACTCTTATTTTGGAATATTTACTATTAATAAGGGCCATACTACTATTCATAAGGTTAGGTTACTATTCATAAGGTTAGGTTACTATTCACCAAAAATTAAGTTTTTCTTATTGGACCCTAAAAATTATCTTGAACACAACCGTTTATGTCGGATTTTCAAAATTCCAAACACAGAAGTGACAAGCTTATGTTTAAAGGTCACTTAGCACTTAGTAGTTCATTATGTTGTGTTTTCATGTGATTTTATAACATATTTATAAGAAGGTAATTTCCATTGAAAAACTTTGGGTCATTATAGTAATCAATTTCATATTGAATTTTGATATAAAATCTTGGTAAACTTTTGAACATTTTCACTTTAAAAACTCACTTTCTTGTCACGTCGGAAGGATTAATTTTAAATTAAAATTTGAAAATTTTATGAATGTAATTTAGAAAAATGGATTCTTCATTTTTAGTTAGAATAATTTATATTATCTAATTAGTTCAACTTAATTTTTGACCAAAATAAATTTTAAAAATAGTAAAACTTATTTACCGCGGTTAAAGTAAAAATGGGTTTACCTGGATGGTTAAACTAAAATGATAAGGGTTAAAAATAACCCAAAAATTTTAAAAAACCCATTTTAAGGCCATTTTTAGACATTTACTTGTATAATGTTCAATAATGTTTCATTTTTATCCTTTTTTCATGTGAAAACCGTGGGTACGCATTTTTATTTTAAATAATTACAAGGGTGTCACTCACCTCACTTTTAAAAGGACACCCTCTCTTCTCTTTTCTTCAAACCATAAAATCATTTTGGTTTAGAAAATACCTACAAAAATAACTTTACAACTTCCATCATCTCTTCTAATAAGTACTATTTTGGGAATAAATCCAACATATGAAGGCTTTTGGTGCAAACTTAAGGAGAGTACCCGATGAATAGGTAACGTTCTTCATCAAGTGTTTTTATTTTATTTCTTCCTCTAACTCATTCAATTATTATTAAAACATGGTGATATAAAAACACAAATATATTTCATATACTTATATTATTTTATTTTATGGTAATGACCTAAAAACATATTCTCTTCCATCAAATGTGCTATGAAATCATCATTTGTGAGTACGGTGGTCTACTCCCTCGCGAACAGATGTCATTAATTTTTTCTATTAACACATATAAAGGATATAAATAATGATTGATTTATTATATACATATGATATTTATGATATTATTACAATTTTTAATTATTATATCACACATACCTTTATACTCACCATTTTTTGGGAATATAATAACATCGTTAGTGTGTACGGCCCACTACTACCTCGTAAAGTGATGTGATTTGTTCATGTTTTACATGGAAGATAATAAGGATGATTGTAATGAAAATATGTGATATATAAGAAATAAAATTATTCTAGTATGATAATATATACCATCTACCTTTCTTTATTTCAATCTAACAATAAAATTAAAACAACGTTCATGCATAGGTACGACCTATCTTCTCCTTGAATGGTGTATTTCATTTTATACCACTAAATTTTATGGATTAATATAAATACTTATATAATGAATATATATGATATTTATATCATTATTAAAATTCTGGATATTATTAAATCATGATCAAATTAAGAGGACCAAAATAAAAAATAAAAATATATATGAAAAATAAAGCATTTATTACCCGAAACGTAACTTTAACATGAAGTTGTTAATAAATGGGTAATAAAAGATCATAAAAAATAATATATGGTATGATATATATAATTTTTTTATTTAATTGCTTTATAATAAACTTATATTTATTATACAGGTGGTTTGGACATTTACAATTCAATTCAAGACTTAAGGTAAGAGATTTTCATCTCACTTTTTCTTCTATAAGACACAAGCCATATTATGTGTATTAAACACTGATCCCATAGGTAAATCATTTAACCTTTGTTTCTTAGTCATGACAATGTTCACATTAGTTCCTTCCTCATCCTTTATAGAGTTCTATGATGGTATATCCCAAGGAAATTGAGGTTAGGTTGAAAACAACAATTGTATCCCATATAGTGCAAAAGGTTCAATGTAGAACTCGATGTTGGGAACCTACAAATAACTATAAAGTCTATGAATAAATTCACCTCTTTCAAAAAACTATTTCATAGCTTGTATTGTGATAATTTAGATCATGATCCTCTTCCCATCAATGTATTTTCCTCCCTAGGTATTGTGTCCTAGAAACGATTCTCTTGATTATATTTCATCTGTTCTTTTTCCTACCGTTGCAAAAAGTACCCCTTGAGTGATGATACCACTTCGATGTTACCCAACAATATCATTTTCATTTCATGCATTTGAATATAAAATATGAGAGGATCATAGGTTCAAATAATAGGAAAATTTAAATTCTCTATTATTCAATGTAGGAATGACATAATAAATAGAAGAAAAAAGGGAGAAGATTAAGACTCTCTGAGGTGGCACCCAAATCCAAGGTCATGCCACCTATTTTGGTGAGTAGAATCCCTTCAAAAAAATCCAATACATACCAAGATACACTCCACTATCCCCTATTTAATATCATTTTCCACTAAAATAGTTTTTCTAATAACTTATTATAGTATTTAAAATTCTTCCCTCATAAATTTATCAATCACACTCCATGATAAAATAGGCCCCAAACACCCCCACACACCAGCATCACCCTCTCCTTTGTGTTGCAACAGCCCACATACCCATAGCCAACCACCCTCTCTAACACCTTATCATCCTGGTACCCTCTCCAACACCCTATCATTCCCACCCTATTGAAAAACACCTTGTCCTCAAGGTGTAAATGATGATGAAATTCAATTATTTTTTCACAAGTATTACTTGAATCTAAATCTAAACCCTTAAAATCTCTCAAATAGATCTAACTAAAGTTCTAATCTATTTTAAAATTTATAAGAGAGCTTCCACATCCACACCCACAACCATAGCCTTTACACTTGTTGTTTCACATTATATTTCATCCTTTGATATAGTTTTTGTTACAAAGTCCCACTCCAGGTCATATTTATAATTTCAAAACAATATATGTCAATCCATCATCACACGGCCAACATTGAATTGTCTATGTTGTATCTTCAATATCAAAGAAGGAACTAGTGGAGATCTAGGAGAAGATTCTACAAGTTACTATAGTGGGGTACTACATTTGGAGGTGTAAACCATTATCATATACCATTACAATTGTAGATCCCTATCCATTAGAATATATCAACAATTTTGAGAAAATTTAAGTCTCAATATGCTTCCTCTGGTCTGGATATCACTTACACATAGTCAAGTATTTAGTATTCATTGGTTTCTCTTGTATAATATCTCCAATAGTTTATAGGATGACATAAAAATATGTGTGTGATTCATATCTTTCCTCTATGAAATAGTCTTGGACTGAAAATTTTCTAATGGATTAGAGGAGAAGGAGTAGTGATATTCTCTTTTCCTCACCAATATATTCATCTGAGAATAATATGGAAATGTTACTAGGATATCTAGAGGTTTAATAAGTACATCCATATCTATAGGAATTGAAAAATCATAAGGAGAATGTATCTCTAAAAATTCATTTGATGTGTGTATGTTCTTTCATAGGCTTCGGCTGCTTCTATGATACAGTGGAAACTCACACTGATTCCACTCCCACTCAAATCTCATTTCATTGATCCAATATTGTATTCATCTCTTTCTTCTAATCGTATTCTCCTTGTTAGACCTAAAAAATTAGAGAAACTTCCTTTGTTTTCAAATCATGATTCCTCAGTCTGTATCTGTATGGTCCACATAATTTTTTATGGGTGTCATTTTTTTTTATCTAGACAATCTTCATCTGGTAAAACTTCCTATTTATTGATTACATGTGACATATTCTATAAATCTTATTATTATATTGAGTGTTCGACATTGGAAGAAACTCATTTGGTAATGATTTTTGTATCCCCTTCATACATATTTCCTAAACTCATTACTTATCCAATAGTTGTATCACTTCAGTTAACTTTATTTCCAACCATTATTGAGTCTATAATAATTGTTTAAACTTCTATTCAATCAAATAAAATATCATCTCTATTATAGGCCACACTCACCATGATCCAAAAATTCTATAGAAACCCTCCATGAGAGCAGCAAAATGATAGGATCGTAGGTGAAAATAGTAGGAAAATTGAAATTCTCTATTATTCATCATAGGAATTAAAGAATAAATAGAAAAAGAAATAATTAATATGAAGACTCTCTAAAGAGTCCACATAATCCAAGGTCATTCCTCCCATTTTAGTCAGTAGAATCCCCTCAAAAAATCTAAGACATCCCCCTAGCTACTCCCCACCATCCCCTATTTAATATCTGAAACTACTCTAACAGCTCATCTAACAACTTCCTACAGTATTTACAATTCTTCCCTTGGGAATTTATTATTCACATTCCATGACACAACAAGCACCCATCACCCCCACACACTAGCATCACCCTCTCCTCGATGCTAAAATACACCACCCAGACATTACCATCCACCCTCTCTAGTACCTTATTATCCTTCCTCCCTCTCCAAAACCCTATAAAATTCCCTCTATCATGTTCCAATACTTAGAATCCCCCCTATAGAACATAGGAATTGAAAATATATAAAAACCTCACAATAGATCATATGCTCATCTAGGTAGATTCGCTATTACTCCAAATCCCATCAATTGAAAAAAAAATTGCCTCCCTCGATCGCATATATTTTTATTTCCAATGAAGTGGAAAGGACTCTTATTTCTCATTTTTAGTTGTTTTTACCACCAAATTTTATATTATGTCTATAATGTTTACTAATCATATAACTCTTTGTCTCTATCTCCTACCAAGCGTACATCATCCTCTTCTTTATATAGTATTGACATGGTAGATGCCTCCTAGAATTTTCTTCTATATCTGTCATATCCACATATTGAGTCTAATCCGTTGATTCACCAAATCGGTCCATGGGTTCCTCCTTGAATACTAACCAAGATAACAACTTATGGAACTCTTATATGATATTGAACCAGTGTTTCGCAACCCCATCCATATGTACTTGAAGGTAGGAATCCTTGGATACCTCTAGAATCTTCTGAATTAGGAAGTGTATTTTTGTATGCATGATTCATATTTATGGATCTTTTCTATCAAAATTAGGAAGTTATGCACCCCTGTGAAACATAATCAGTGCTTGTATAAATGTTTCTATAACAAATCTGGTTTTCATACTTTGTTCCTTTGAATATTTCTATATATATCTCTATATTTTTCCTTATAGTTGGTGCGGTGTTTCATGTGTCATGAGACTCAAGAATTAATTTTATAAAAAATATTATTAATATTAATTCACTCATGTGTATTGTTCTAGGATTACTAAAATTCTTATTTATTATAACCTATGATGGAAAATCAAAGACTGTGGTTGAATTTAAAACACATGTTTTACCCTAGACGTGACATAAGATTTTTCAGTTTCAGATGTATTGTTAAAGTGTTTTCATTAGAAGGTATATTAAATAAATTAAATGATTTATTTATTGATTTTATTAAATTTATAAACCTAGCTTATATTCTATAAATATTTCATTATGGAAAATCCCCACAGTTAGCTGCATAACCCTGGGATATTATAGAGGAAAAGGGGAGATCCATCGTTGGCATTGAAGAACTCAGGATCATGGATCGATAACGAATGATTGAGAAGATTCATGAGAAGAATGACAAAAATAGTGGAATATTTAACTTAATCACTAGAAAAAATGTTCTTCACTAATGATCGTTCTATTATTGAGGTGGGAATCATTATTTTGCGTATTTCCACCCTTATGTTCTTGATTATTGAGAATTGATTGAATATTTTATTATGTTCCTTGAATATAATTCTCTCCATGTTCCATAATTTATTATCAGTATTTTGATCTTGATTATTTATTTTAATTTCACCTGTTTTTCACTGCTTTTAGTTTCCATGATTATGATCATTTCCTGAGTTCATAGTGGCTAATGAAAATCTCACTTTTTTATTTTTTTCCCTTTCTTGTTCTTCATCATTGGCATGTGGGGTCAATGATTAGACATTTACAAACTGTTTTAAGAATGATGAAACCCATGGAGTCATGGTGTTTATGTAAACAATAATTTATTGAAGATTTATGGTTGGATTGAGATGAAACAGTGGATTTTGGATGTTTTTATAGGGATCAGGACTCCATTTGTAGTGATGGGAGTCATGGAGAATTTCTTGTGGGTCATCAAAAATTCTATTTTATGGTGATGGGATTAAGTTTCCATTCTATATTGGGACTCAGGTTGAGTTTCTGGTGATTTTAGCAGTGAAAATAGTGGACTCTATAAGAATCAAGAAAGAAACTGTGCCTGGTGTGAAATTCCAATCTACCCCGAATGTATTTCGGAAGAACATGTGTCATGTATTTTAGATCTCATAAAATATTGTGTTTTGGATCTCTATAAATATCACACATTGTGTGTAATACTCACATGTCGTGTGACCTTGGATGGGTATCAAATCCATGTATCAGCGATACACACTCATGAAATCTATGTGGCCTACTCACCATGTATTATGGCCACACCCCATGTACCCGACTTGGATAGGGAAACTTTGTTCACTGAGGAACATGCCTTGGACCCTAGGTAGTCCCACATATTGTGTCTCCCTTATGACACACCATGTACATGGGATTTAAATTTTGAATGCAGTAGTGGGACACGACTAGTATTAGTCTTTATAGTACACCCTATGTACTCATATGAACACCTTATGTACTTTTCCAAGAATATTATACCTTGCGTATCTCCTTTAAGACTTGGATTTGGGCCTGTAGGTAGCCCATCCCGATCATTTTTTCATGTAGGATTTAATAGTGTACTTTACTTCAACATCATAGATATGACGTGATATGATATGAGTGAGACATATTTTTTAGTAATGATAAACTAATGGCAGTGACCAGGTTTGATCATCAAAGTGATGTCAAGGTCGATATTCCCCTAAATCATTAGGACACGGGCCCCCCATACTCATTATATAGGTAGAGTCGGTACTCCCACACACTATAGAGGGTGTAGGTAATTTATTTATATAGTTTTAATCCCCCTTTATTGAGCTCCAATGGGGATTAGGTCCTCTAAAGGAGTTAGTTCTCCCTTGATTGTGTTATATAGTAGCAATCAATGGGCCCTTAACTCTAATTATTATGAGATTACACGTAGTTATTAGCACCGAAGATGGGACTTTGAAGATGTAGGTTGACTCATAATTCTTAGCTGGCTATAGAGATTGAGTTTCCCTCTTCTTTTGACTAGGGTTTCTCTATGAACATATTCTATGTTGGGTTTCATTACCCTCTTGCCTTATGTGTTAAGATAACTATTTCATTTTATTATTTCTTTCTTTATTTTTGGGGAATCTTATTGAGTATGTTTATAATCACCCCTACATGGTCTTTTCCCACATGTGTCATGACTTATGCAGATGTCAGGATGATTAGAGGTGATTGTGGTAGACCTAATATCAATGGAACGTAGTTGTACTTGGAGGAATTGGCCAAGTTTGGTGGTCCGACTTAGGGATCATGGGTTGGGATATCATCTTTTTTTCTCTTTTTTAGTTGTTTTCAATTTGGGACCCCCTTTATCTTTGGTTGTACATGAATTTTTTCTCCTTTAATTTTGTACTACCTTACTTCACTTTGATATATTTTCCTAGAGGATATCCAATTTATTTTTTACTCTCTAGAGGATTAATTTTTATTATATCTCTACATTGTTTCATGGAGTAGAGTGTGTGTGTGTGTGTGTGTGCAACTATATTAGGATAAGGTATCCCATTTCATTGATATTCATACTTATTTCTTGTTATTATCACTTAGCCTATTGAAGGTAGGCTTAGAGTTTCACTCTTAGCTTACTGACGGCCTAGGTGGGGCCCTAGTGGGATGGGTCATTGTAGTTTCAATGCTAGTTGTACTTGTTTTTGATTGGGTTTTCTCATTTTTATCTTTTTATTCATTCTCATCCTCTTCATTTTCTTCATCTTCATCATCATTTTCAACCTTTTTATTTTTAATATCTTATAGTTCTTCTTATTCTTCAACATAATCCTCAATTTCTTTGTATTCACTACCTTCTTCATTTCCTTGTTTTTATTATTTATCCTTTATCTATTTATTTATCTTTTTCATTAATGTGTTTTTGAAACTCTTTTTCTAACTGATTGTCTATTCTTAAATCACCTTTCCCAGTATGTTATGATCCCAATTATGTCCATTGAACAAAAGTGTAGATTGTTGTTCAATAATATTTCCTTTACCTTTATCAGGTACATATGGAGTATAGTCATAAACTAAATCCATTTCTTTAAAGGATAATCTAGCATCTAGATTTTCTTGATCGATATTAAATATCAGAGGCGGAAAATTTCTTGAAGATTTTTCAACACCCTTTAACAAATTTTCACAAAGTACAAAATCTTTCAACATATTCTTAATTTTTTTATTATTTTATTATTCCTATAGAGTATTGATGGCATAAATTATTAAGGCCTTATCCTCAAAAGGATTAATTCTGATTATCAGATCTCCTAGTTTCCTTTCAAATTTCTTCTTCCCCCATTCATCATATATTGCATCAGTAACTCTCTTTTGTTTCTTTTATTTCATTGGTGGGGGAATATTCTTCTTTAATTTTATTCTTATTTTCACCCTTTCCATTTTCCTTGAAGGATCTACTTTAGAAGTGTCTCTACCAACATTCTCAACAAATTTCTTTGAATTTTCACCAAAAATAAATCTCATATGATTGATTGTATCATCACTGATGAATAAAATATTCTCCCTCATCAGATTTTATTTATTCATAATCTTGGAAAACTTCATACACTCAACCATTATTTTTATAATCAAATATAGAAACATGATGATCTGAGATATTATAGAACTAGTCTGGACATTTTCAATTGTAATAAAGTTAAATCTGACAAGATATATCTTTCTCTTGTTGATAAGAAAATTCAAAATAAAAACATCGAAAACTTTGAGTGTGTCATGATATCAATTTTTTGGTATTATAAAACATTGTATCAAAAGGGATAAAATACTATTATATAGAGTTAGGTGTGAAACCTTCCTTAGTTTTCATAATGATCAAATAAGTAATCTTCTTCCTTTATTCTATTAAAGTATCCAAGATCATCAGGAAATTTTTGAGATGGAAAATAAGCTTCTCCTTTCGATGATATTCCTATTAATCTTGCGACATTCTTATATGACATTATATATCCCTTTACATATATATAAAAATAAAGGTTTTGTCTCCCATTCTCCATGAAAAACTTGATTAAGGCATAGAAATTATGAATAAGATCTAGATAAAGCAAATCAAAATCATTTTCTGGTTTTTCTACATAAACTGATTACCAACCCTGAAATTCTATGATCTTCATCAGAGTATAATAATATTTTTTGTAAAAATTTCTTTATAATAACCTTTACCTAAATAAAAACCCATTATTATAATCTTTACCAGAATCTATCATATTTAGAACTGAGACTGATGAAACTATCATAGAGAAAACTTTTCATACTGGAGTCTTTTGAAGGTGTAATAAGTCAGTTCAAAAGACTGAAATAACTCATGTGGGTCATATGGTAGTGGACCTCCTTATATAGGAAACCTAAGAATAAATTAAAATTTAAAAATAAATTCAATGGTTAATAATAAAACCAATCTGATCTGAATATTTAAATTTATTCAAAGAAATATTTAAGAAATTTTGAAATATTGAGGTTTTTAAATTTTATCGTATTAAGGTTGAATTTGATTAAGAAATTTTAAAAAATTTAAAAAATAAAATTAAGATTTTATTAAACTTAAAATTATAAAAAACAATAAAAAACTTATCATAATGAAATAGTGCAAAAAATAAAAGGATAGATAAATACCTTTCATAGTGAAGAAATTCATCAGTACGAAACATGTTCTACTTGATTTTGAAAACTAGTTATTTTGATAGTTTTAAAAAATAAATATTTTTAATAAAAAATATAATTATTATAGTTTATCAAAATAAAAAATGAATATGGTAGTTTTTATTAAGGAAATTAATTTCAATATTTTCATTAAGAAAGTTGATTCTAATAGTTTTTTTTAAAACTTCATATGATTTTTTTTTAAATCCAAACTTAAAAAAAATCAGTTTGGAAATTTTTATAATATTTTCAGAGTATGAAGATCCTTATGAGAATTATAAATCCAAAAAATTTATAAAGAAATATGAGTTCTATAAAATCATTAAGATAAAAAATTTAGAAAACTAAAAAATTTATAAAACTAAAAGTTTTTGAAAAATCAACAAACTTATGTACTCACCCTATGAAAAGAAGTAACTTAATGTAAAGATATAGGTACAAAATAATTAGATATGAATGATTAATTTATGTTGATCATTCCTATATTTTGTTTAATGTATTCAAATCTATCAAAATGTAGTGGTTTTGTAAAAATATCAGCAAGTTGTTCTTGCATTCCGATGAATTGTAAAATGATATCTCCTTTAAGTGTGTGATCTCGAAGGAAATGGTGTATTATATCTATGTGTTTATAACGTGAGTGATTTTTTGGGTTTTTACTAAAAGTAATTTCACTTGTGTTATCTCAAAGTATTTTAGTTTTATTAAAACTCAAGTCATAGTCAATGAGTGTGTTTGCATCCACAACACTTGAGCACTTCAACTTCCAACTGTCACATATTTGGCTTCAGTAGTGGAAAGTGATATTGAGTGTTATTTATTACATGAACAATAAATTAATGAATATCTTAAGTAATTAAAATTTCCATATGTACTTTTCCTATCCATTTTACAACTACCAAAGTTAGTATCTGAAAAAAAATTAATTCAAAAACATTTCCAAAAGAATAAAAAATTCATAAATCCATAGTTCCCTTAAGATAACAAAAAATATATATTTTGAAACTTTTAAATGGTATTATTTTTTATTTTCTTGATATATTATACCTAATCATATATAAAACATTAAATCTGGATGACTAGCAATTAAGTAAAGTAAACTTCATGTCATACCTCTAAAAATATTTTAACCAACTGGTTGTCCAACCTCATCAAGATCAAGGGTATTTGAGGTACCAATAGGTGTACTAATAATTTTAGTATTATCATATACAAAAAAAATTAGAATGTATTTTATATACTTATATTGATATATATAAGTTCCTTTTAGTTTTTGTGAAATTTTAAAACCAAGAAAATAAGTTAACTCACCCATCATACTCATCTCAAACTAAGATTTCATAAGATCTATAAAGGAATCTGTTAAAGATTTTTGAGTTGATCCAAATATAATTTCATAAAAATAAATTTGAAAAATAATAATAATATTATTAACTTATTTTATAAAAAGGGTATGATTTAAATCTCCCTTAACAAAATTGTTTTGTAAAAAAAATCATGTTAATCTATCATACTAGGCTCTATGGGATTATTTAAGTCCATGCAAAGCTTTGGTAAGTTTAAAAACATATTTATGATGTTTTTTATTTTCAAAACTAGGGTTTTTTCAACATAAAATTCCTCTAGAACATATCTATTAATAAAATCACACTTCACATCCATTTGAAAAAGTTTAAAATTAAAGAATGTTGCAAAGGATAATATAATTCGAATAGATTTAAGTCTAAATACCAGTGTGTATGTTTCTTCATATTCTATGATTTCTTGTTGATTATAACCTTTTACAACAAGTCCATATTTATTTATAATAATTACTCCATTTTCATCACATTTTTTTTCTAAAAAACCATTTTAGTCCAATTATAGAAGTTTTTTTAGGTCATTCAACTAAATTCCATACTTTGTTCCTTTAAAATTCATTGAGCTCATCTTGAATTGTCTTAATCCAATATTCATCACCTAATGCCTCATCAGGATTATTAGGTTCAAATTGGGATAATAATTCTAGTTGTTCAATTTCATTTCTTAAGGAAATTCTAGACCCAATTGGTTGATCAACATCACCAATTATACTATCACTAGGATGATTCCTATGAAAAAACTAATTTCTTGGATGTTGAAAATTATATTCATCAATATAAGGTAAAAAATATTCATGATAAATAACTTTAGAAACTATTTTTTGAGTTTTATCCTTATGAGAAGATCCTTTTAACAAAGGCACAAAATTATTTTTAGAAATCACATCTAAGGATGTTGGTTGGGGTTGTTTGAAAACAAAAGGATTGGATTCATGAAACTTAACATGTATTGTTTCCTCAATAGTATAATAATTTTTATTAAAAACTATATATGCCTTAAAAATAGTGGAATAACCTAAATATATTCATTCAACATATTTGGGTGAAAATTTATGTAATTTATCGTCCATATTCAAGATGAATACTTTACATCCAAATACTATGAAGTAAGAAACTTTTGGTTTTTATCCTGTCCACAACTCATAAGGAGTTTTATTAAGAAAAATGCTAATTAAAACTCAATTTATAGTATATAAGTAAGTAATAACCGCTTCAACCCAAAAATGTTTAGCAATTGATTATTCACTCAACATGGTTCTTATTATTTCTTGAATGATTCTATTTATTATTTCAACAACACCATTTTTCTAAGGGATTCTAGGAGAAGAAAAGTTATGTTCTATACCTTTATTACTACAAAAATTTTCATTATCATAATTTTCAAATTCTCAACCATGATAACTACGAATAGTTACCAGGGGAAGGTTTTTCTCATTTTTAACCTTGGCTGAAAAAGTTTTTAAATAACAAAAGTCTTCAAATTTCTTTGTGGGAAAATAAACCCATGTGTATCTAGTGTAATCATAAAATAATACATATACATATTATTTTCCTACAATACTCCTAGTTTTTTGTAGGACCAAATAATTCAATTTTCACTAAATGTAAATCATCAGAAGTTGAGACTTCAATAATATATTTAAATCTTGAATTAGGTTGCTTACCATATTGACAAGGGTTACAAAATTTTGAAGAATCAAACCTAAGTTTTGGTAGATCATTAATAAGTCATTTCTTAGTCAACTTAGATAAGTTTATAAGGTTACAGTGTCCTAAAAATCTATTCCATAACCTAGATTGATCTTCCATTTCACTTATACATGGTAAGTCTTGGGTCTAAAGGTCTTTTGAGTTAAGTGTGTAAATGTTTTCATGACGGAAGGAAAAAAGAATGAATTCATCCTTAGAACTATGTACTAAACACTTATCATTCCAAAAGTTCATATAGTAACCTTTATCACATAATTGACTTATTCTTCAAAGGTTGTTCTTAGGACCTTTAACAAACAAAACATTTGAAATTAAGGCTTTACCAAGAAGAATAGTTTTACTTATTTTGATCATCTCTCCTTGAGCATTATCTCTTAAAGAAACTTTTCCACATTTCATCTTAATAATATTTTCAAAAAATTATGTGTTACCATTCATATTCCTTGAACATCCACCATACATGTATCATGTATTATTATTATTGGTACAACCTTTTTTTCCTGAAAACAAAAACATTAGACTTTCAAATCCCAAACCTTCTTGAGTTTGGTAAAATAGGAAAAAAAATTAGAATCTACATTTATTTTAAAAAAGGATATGTGAAATCCTAGGGATTTAATTTCATTAAGAGAACAATTCTTTCACCAATGACCTCCACTTTGACACTTAGTAAAAAAAGGATCAATCTTTTGAAAAAATAAATTGTTACAAAAAATAGGTTTATTATAAGTAAAATCTATTCTAGAACTACTACCATGAGGATGGATTTGTTTATAAATTTTATCAAAATTTTATTTACCAGTAGTGAAGTTTGATAAAATCTTTCTCAAACTTGAGATTTAGGATTTTAGTTTTATAACAAAAAATTTATCATCTTCAATATTAGTTTTCGAACAAAGTTTATCAAAACTAGTTTATGAAGTATCTTTTTTAGAAATTAATTGTTCTAAATCATTAGAAATGGTATCTTTTTCAAAATTAACCTTATAAATATCTTTATAAATATCTAATATTTTATTTTTTAAAGTATCTATTCTTGAATTATCCTTTTCAAGTTTTTTACAAACTTTACAATTTTCATTTTCTAAAATTTTAGCAAAGTGAGAGACTTTATCATAAGAAGGTAAGGTATTATATTCTTGTTGAGGAAGATTCTTCATCAGAAGATGTTAAATTTTTCTCATCATGATAATTTTAAGTTAAATACATATTATTAAGATTCTCATTTGTTCTTACCTTTTCCATGAATCATTGATTTACTTGAGGTAAATTAACAAAAATAACTAAGTTCCTCTATTATGAACTTTCATTATCATAAGAATTTTCAGAGGAATAGCCACCACTAGCACTCCAAGCATCATCAACCTTCATAAATTTTTTGCCTTTGGATTTATAATAATTTTTATCATTACTTTCTGAATTCTTATCCTTTCTATCTTTCCTCTTAAACTTTGGACAATTTGGCCTGATGTGTCCAGCTTCCTTACATTCGTAACAAGTAACTTCATCATTTTTGTCACTTATATCATTATAACCTTTCTTGTATCTATATTGAAAATATTTATTTACCACTATTTTTTCATCCTTCTAGGAAGGTTTTCAAGCTCATTTTCAGAATGTTCATATGTGATTGAATCGGATTGAAAAATTTCTTTCTACCTTATTGAATATTGAACAACTTTTTTTGTATATTTAAGTTTAGCAGGTAAGGTTGATGTAGTAGAAAAGGAAAATCCACCATTTTTTTCTATTTCTCATAATCTCTTTTTACTCTTCCCTTATACTACATAAGGGTTTCAATAATATCATCAAGAGTAAGATTTATTAACATTTTAGTCTCATCAACATTAGTTCTCTTTAATTACCATTCATTGGTAATGATATCAATTATCTTCTCAACAAGGATTTCATCATCCAAACCTTTCTCACCAATAGATTTTAAATTATTTATGATAGTCATAAATCTTTGTTTCATCTTGGAGACATATTCTCAAGGTATTAAATCAAAAGCTTGATACTCAATTCTTAATATAACTCTTCTGGTTTCTATAACCTTTTATGTTCTAAAATGTGTTACTTCAAGATTTTTCTAAATAATATTATCATCTTCACAGGATGATATCCGAATGTCTATACTTATTATCATAGAAAAAAATTATTCCTTATAGTATAGTTCAACTGATATTCTTGTTTCTCGGAATTCATAAAGGTAGTAACCACCTTATCAGGAATTTTATAGTTCCCAAACAACATAACAAAGTTATCAACTCCTGTGTTGATTACAAAAGTATTCATCTTATCCCTATGGTATTCATAGTCAACACCATCAAAATTCAATGGTATTTTAGGATTGTCTATAGAACTAACATTTAAGCCTTATATCTTTAAAAAATTACTCTTTCCACAAATACACATTAGTGTAACAAAATTTTATAAACAAATATTTATATTAAAACTTTTAAAAAATCAATAGTAAAATATAGTAAAAACATGTCAAGTATATGAGCAACATAATTCTTCTCTAATACCAATTGTTGGATCGATATATTAGAAATACTGATTAGGATCATAAATTCTCAAATAGATAACTTACAATAGGGGTGAATTTTACTATTAAAATCTTAGTTTAAAATAATTAAACTAATCCAACACAAATCCTATTTAAGAATTAATATTGGACTTGACCCTCAGTTTGATGATCATAATAACAGAATCAATAAGATTAAATCATAGCATAATTCTTAATCACAATGGATATTATTTATTCGAGTTAAAATATCTAATTCAAGATGTTTCTAATTAATCAGAGTATTATATCTTAATCAATGTTAATACAACAAAATATATTAGAATAGAAGATAAATTTGATTATTCACTTTCTATTAAAAGTGTAACGGGAAAATAAACTTGTAAAAAACAAGTAATATAATAGTTATCAGGTATAATAATGGATCATAAGCTATTAAAATAATAACCTCCATTAACCTTAAGAGTAAGGTAGTCTATAACCAAGACTAAAGGTATCCCTTGTTTTATACTTACAATAAATTTTATCTTCCCTTACTAGTTAAGACCTAGATATGATGATCAAAATGGTTTTATGTTTCTATCCCTAGAATCCCTCAATATGATGATCAGGTTCTATGTCTACCTTGCCTCAGTATCCCTCGATCTAATGGATTGGATTCTCTGTCTTCCTATCCCCAAAATCCCTCGATCGTAATGATGATCGGACATAGTTACAATTATAATACAATTCTAAAGGAGACAACCTGACAAGGTTTCCTTAATAATACTTACTCTAAATAATTACAAATGACTAAGAACAATATGTTCAGGCTAGGTAATATTTATAATAATACAAGATAAAAATGTAATCAGACACTCCAAACTCTTAAAATGACCTAGTATTTATAGAAAACCTTCTCAATGGTCATTTTGATATTCCAACGATCATAATTCTTTGAGTTTTTCACAACGACTTGGACACCTGGCACTTGATATCTCATAACAATATGTCATAACAAATTGTCTAATTACATATTCATTTAAACCATTACAATGTAAAATATTTTCCTTACATTAAAACAATTCTTCCGAATAATATTATAAACTTAAGTAAGTACGATGTACTTCCTTATAATTTTCATTATGATAATCTTCATGAGGGTTAGTTTGATGTATTATTGGTACCAGTATCATTATGATTTTTAAGACTTTTTTAGTATGAAAGACAATATATAAAGTCTAACAATAGTTATGATAAAGGTGAGTTTTATTTTTATCATACTCATACTCATTATGATAATCATACTGAATAATATAAAGTTTATACTTGAATACTTAAGAACTTATTATAAGTATGGTAAAACATAATGTTTTCTACAAAAAACATACTAAAAAACTTTTTTAGATAAAAAGTTTGTAAACATATTTTAAGAAATATTTTTTTATTTCAAAAACAAAATGAATGGAAAAGTGAGAAATATAACTTATGATTCAACAAAACCGTGTGCAAACCATGTTCCACCCTCTATCCAAGATGGGATCAGGTCGCACGGTTACCTAGGGATCCCACAAATTTTGAAAAACTATGAGTTAACCATGCTGGATGGATCTATCCTAGTTTGTACATTTATTCCTTCCCCCTTTCATAGTCTCTCCCTAACCGATCACCCCTCTTCCAGGAATGCATGGTTAGAGTGCACGGTTACTACTAACAGTGCACCAACAGTGCAACATGCATTGGATGGCCACTCCCCCCCCCCCTTCATGTACCAAACCCTCGAGACACCCTTGAGACTCCATATACACTTGAAAAAAGTTCCTTTAACCAAAATAAAGAAACTTAAACCAAAACATAAACAAGAATGCACCTCAAAGGAAGACTGGGATCTTATAATATCCCTTTATGTTGACTATTTGATGAAATAGTTTAGCAATTGACAAGATATCTTAGCAATTTAATTTTAATATTCTTCTAATTATTCTATTCCAAAAATATTATCTTAGAAATGTGGGAATTAGAACAACTAGATAATTATCTTAAAATTTTTAAAGTTTATCCATATTGAAATATCATTTCCTACTACTAAATTGATATACTTTTTTATTTATGAGATTATTGTATTATTTTCTATAATCCTTGTTTATGAAAATATTAATGATTGAAAATTAATTATTTTTCTTCATTTAACCTACCATAAACTCCTCTAAAAATAACAACGGAAAATTATTTATATGAACTATTGGTCACTGAGTGATAACTACATTAGATATATATGTGTCTATATAAGATGGGACATATCAGTATAAAATTATCTGGCTATTATACACCATGATAGTCTTATTGTTCACTAAAACATTGGAGTGAATGGTGATAGAGGAATTATTTTCACTTTCACTCTTGATAATGGAGGACTTGGGAAACTTGAGATGGGGAAGGAAAACAAATTCATTTTCAAGAATTGATGTTACAACAAACATGGCGGGTTGATTAGCTACACAATCCTATGCAAACAGAATGGTGACAGTTATGTACCTAGACTACACTTCTATAAAATATATTTCTACTAAATATGGGTCCATTAGCTACACCGCATTTTCCCTTTTCCATAGATCCCATACCTGAAAGAACCTAAACAAGAGTAACCACCCATATACCTCATATTTTCAACTAAGGACATGTTTGGTCACACTTATTGAAAAATGGATATACCACTTATCACTTGTGATTACTAGTTTGCAAAAATAAATAGTGATTGTTCTATTTCTGAAAAACACTCACTGAAATTTCAGTATAAGACTAATTTTTACCATTTTATAATAATTATTTTGAAAAAAAAAGTTTTGTTTCCTACGTTTTTGAAAAATTACCAATGCCAAGCTTTCATTTTAGTAAAATTACAGCACCATAGATAGAACTAATCCATTTATAGTTCATTTTATAGTGTAAATTCTATTGGACAATTAAACTAAAATGGGTACTTGACACTCTAGTGATGGGATTTTACTCAAGATGGTTCTGGTCCCTATTTTAAAAAACTTGTTGAAAGTTGTTTATGACACTTACCACTTATGATAAGTGAACCTATATAAGTTTTTCCAGATTATTTAATGAAAATGTGTTTTTTAGCACTCGTGACTCTTTTCCTTAGCCTGTTGGTTCATGACCCATGTTATTGCTTACTTACCAAATAAGAAAGGGTAAAAAGGTAAATTATGAAATTGTTAGTTAGTTGGTCAACCAAGTCTCTTGTCCTTTAAATAATTGTGGTATTTTTTCAAGAATGACACCTTGGGTATGGAAATATAGTTGAGAGGAAACTTCTTGGGAGTGGACATTGTGAAGGGAGTGGACTCTATTCTAGTTGCTTAAGATAGTTAGTATGCAGTGATGGGAGGTGGAATATTCATTTTTTTCTTCTATTTTTTCCTTTTTCCTATTCGTTTCATGTTTTTTCTTATTGCTATAATAGAAATTGGATATTATGAATTAAATCTGTATTTTTCCTTGATATTTTTTTGAATCCTAACATTTTGGTGACTCTAATGGGGAGACACATTCTAGTAGAAGAGATACATGCACTGACCATTTTCTATGAAGCTGATACAGGATTCCTTGTGTAAGAATATTTTAGGAGTTTGTTATATTCAATGAAAATTTTCTTATGAATTACCTTTAACAATATTAATAGGGGATACAAGAGCTAGTTTTAATTCCAAGAAAGAATAACCAGTTTATAAAGATTTTTCACTAAATGCGAATAAGGATGGAAAACAAAGTTTTCAAATTTGAAAATGCTCTAGAAAATTTCCAGCGTAAATTTTCATCAATAAAAGAGAGTATGGAAAGACTCACTCATGGAAAATCTGAGATTCAATGTAATGCACGTGATATAGAGAAGTGTATATGCCATAGGATGCGCAACCTGGAGAAATAGACGCTGGAGAAAATTAAGTAGATAGAATTACATTTTGAACCTGGATCTAAAATTGGTAAACCATGGAAAATATATTTGGTTATATGAATGACTAAAAACTCACCATCAACGAAGAAGGCCATGGATCATAGAGTAAGGGAAATTCAAATGAGGTATAATTCGTAGAAGGAATGAGGAGTGTTTCGTATAGGGTGGATCTATATATTTTTACCAGTGAAGATCCTTTTGGTTAGATGATTAAGGCTGATATTTTATGGTTAATAAAACTTCTAAAGAAATAAAACTACACTTGAGACAACTATGTATGGAGAAAACTACATTGTATTAGTTTTTATCTTAGCAAGGTGCTTTTCCTAGTTTGAACTGGGAGTAGTTTAATCTTGTGCTATTTGACAGGTATGGGAATACTATCAAAGGGGATCCACTGTGATATTTGAATTCATTACGAAGGATCATGAACATGAATGATTATATCAAGGAGTTTGAATGTTCTATGTTGATAATTATAGAGTTTTAGGAGTAGTGGTACATGAACTTATTTATGGTTGGATTGCATCCTAAAGTTGTGAATTGAGTTTCCACTCATGAGCTAGCTAACATGTTTTGGATTATTACTCTTTATAGAAAAATCTAGATAGAACTTATTGGAGAATGGTTTTTGGGAGGTACTCATGAGAGGACTTTGGTACTAGTAATTTCTTGCCGAGGTGGAATTGTGGTGCCTAGTAATTTTTCTAGTAGAAACATGTGAAAATGTCCTAGAAAAGAATAGAATGTAAGGATATTTATAGATAATGAATAAGGGATTGGATATAAACCAATCAACCATGATGAATGGGAGGAATGAAAACTAAACTAGTTGTGTTTACGGTGTGGAAAACCTTATACTCCTATTGTCACAACCCCCTCCCTTCAAATATAATTCAATAAGGGGAGAGAGATAATGAACCTAGAGCCCTGCCTCAAATAAGACCTGGGTTGGAAACTAGCATTGAGGGTGTAAAAATCTCATAAAATGGGAGGAATCATCCCCTATAATAATGTAGGTTCAATAGAAAAAATTAACCATCCACAAAAAATCCATGATATAATATAAAAGGAAACCAAAACCATCACACATGCATGTATAAATAAAACTAATATAGATAAAATTCTCCAAAGTAAATACCCAAAAGAAAAGCTAAATCAGCAACACAATAGCTATCCAAATACCTGAGCTAGTAATATCTTTCATAACCCATATAGTTCTCTTGGGAACTTGAAAATAAATTTATATATGTAGGGTGAGCATACAATTATACTCAATAGGAAAACCAAAGTCCCTTGTGCACATGTGAAAGAAGCATAATAATGCACATGTGAGAAAATAACAGAATCAACAACACCTAACATGTTAACTATCCATCCAAAACCTCACCAAGACATGCTCAAAAAATAACACAATCCATATAATATAATATAGCATGGGTTGCATCGATAAAGGGTACCCTGCACTTCTTTCCAAATGGTATGCCGCTCTCACACCCCAATGTCATACATCCTATAACTTCCATCTCTTCTACATACCACACCACCCCACAAGCACAGTCACAACACAGCGTGCTAGAAGACACCTGGACTCGCCGCCCCATAAGCATGACCACATCACATATCACTGTAAGAAACCTAGGCTCTCCACCCCACAAGTACATCCACATCACATATTTCCCTAAAATAGCTGGTCCACAACACTTCCACAACTATAACCAAAGAAGTAGGGTATCGTGAACATAAAGGAAATAAACCTTATTCCCTCCTATCATGAACAACCCCCATCATAAGCCACATCATCCCATCTTATCCCTCTCGCAGACACCTAGGCTACATCACATCTCACCCGAAGACACCTAGTCTCACTACTCCACAAACACAGCCACATCACATCTCACCTGAAGACACCTGGGCTATCACAACCACTATCTAGTGTACTATTAGACCTATGGCCATCACATCCTATGAAATACCAACATTACCTAGAATAAAGAGTGGGAATGAGAGGGTACCCATTCATCTGTCCTCCTCGCCGGATGTTGGGAAAACACCCCATGTGTGAAAATACCAGTGTCGACACATAGTGCTCAACATGGGTGGGATGTGTATATAAATCACAAGGAATATACAAGTATATACATATATACACACATAAGCCCAACCTATGGGTTCACAAAAAAAACACTAATCAACTCACAGATTCCCCACTTTTTTTACCACCTCTAAATTTATAACACCACACAAGACACAAGACACATCACACTATACTATAAAAAAGTTCTACTTAACGAAGGTTTATTAGGGGAGGTTCTAGTAAACACTGAAAATTTAATCCGGTTAAAATAAATATATAATATAGTGGTAGTTTCATCAAAATACTGCTATATTTTTATTATTTTAACAATTATCAGTGGTTTTAATTAAATTGCCACTAATTTTTTTGAAAAAACCCCTAATCCCGCCTCCCCCGCTCCCTCTGCATGACCCTGACACCTTTCCACCCATCCCTTCATAAACATCCTCCTCTCCATTCCACAGTAGGGACCCCAACCCCACGACCCACATTCCCCCCACCCCTATAACCTACTTTCTCCCTTCTCACCGGAGACCCTGACCCCCCGTGAAACCCCCCCTAACCCTGATCCCCAAGACCCCCCACCCCTATGACCCCCCCTCTCTAGGATATATGTTCCCCTCCTCACTAGTTACGTGACCCCCACCCCCTCAGACCTCCCTCTCCCCATCTCGGATCCCCTCATTGGCAGCAACACAGACCCCCCTTAAAGGTTGCATCATACTCACCCTAAATCTATTATTGAGTAGCATTAGATGGAAAATCATGGGTGATAACAAGAGGATAAAAAAAATTCATTCATTCAAGAGTAATGTATATATGTAATTTTGGTTTATAAAGTGTTATTTTGATTTTGTAGTTATTTTTTTGGAATTATAATAATCATTAATTTTAATTATGTTGTATTAAATTAAAAAAATATGATATAATTTAGTTATGGAATCTAGATCATTCATAATTTCAGGTTCTTTATTTGATATTAATAAATTCCTCTTTTTTATATACATGTTAATGACTCCAATTTTTTACATATACATAATTGAGACTATTTTCCAACTCATCACCAATTAGTGGTAGGGTTTGGGGTCATACATGGTTTCATCACCAACCCTGGAAAGGTATCTAAGGATAAAGGCCATGAAAATGATACATTAGACCCTTTTTAAATTTATCATAATGCTTCATGTTTTATGTATATGTGAGGAATAAATTATTTTAATAAAATATATCAAATAATGATAGAGTAGTTAGGGTTAAGTTTTACATGCATGGTAATCAATTATTGGTTATGATAACTAGAACAACCAACATAGTTTAATTTATTTTATTTTAACTAACATGATTTTTAAGAGAACTAATTATAGTGTGTGTGTTTTTTTTTTGTTTTTTTAGTCAAATAACTAATTTTTTATCATTTTATTTGAATTTCATGATATAAATTATTCAAATTTATGTTAAAATCATGTTTTTTAGGTTTATATCAAATTTAAGGAACATCTGATTCAATGTTTTGTGAATAGAGTTGATTTATATAATTCATGGAATAACATGAAGTCACACTAAACCCATTCAATAGAATATAGACATGTAGAGTTAAATATTTTGCGTATGCATGACATATCGTGATATCCAAATAAATTATACTTTAAATTAATATTTTTAAAGGGGTGCTCTTGGTCTTAGTTAGATCATGGGAAATGGTTCGGACATTGATCAATGTAACTAATTTTTCAATGGAATGAACCATACTTAGTTACAACACTAGGGTATAATACACCATTATCTTTTTCTTCCATAAAAATAATATCATCTAAATCTAAAATATCACAAATTGATACATCTTTATCATTTTGAATGTAAAGGATTTTTTCTACACTTTAATCATTAAATAATAATTATTTCAAGCATGTATCTAAGTTCAAATATCATGCTCTTTAGTATTATCCTAACTCGTATAGATCCTTCTTTAACCTAAAAAAATTAATTTTATCTTTACTAAGAAAGAAACTACATCTTCCAACTCTCAATTTAGAAAGACATATTTGATATCTTTTAGATCATCCATGGGTTTCCTTTGTGCTAAAATGTGGTGGTCATCTAATTTATGTCATTATTCATCTATGTTTGTGAGAAATAATAATTTATTTTATTCATGTTTTTATTTTATAAATTTAGTTATAAAAATTTCATTATTTGATTCATCCCACTATCCTTTATAGCTATTATTAAAGAGTAAATGGTGATATTTGGTGATATTTAATTTTGATTATGCCTATTTGATTAAATATTTTTATCTTTATATCTGAATGTATAGGGAGAATACAATCCAATACCTATGGATAAAATTTGGATTAATTTACCTTGAAATAAACCTTGATATTCCAAGGTTTTGGAATAATTTTTAGATTGTGAAATTTCAAACCAATTAGTGGATGGTAGAATAGAATTTTCATGTCTTGATTGTAAATTCAAGCGGTGGTTGAATAGGAACTAAGAATATGAGTATTTGATATTGAAACAGTTTTCTGCTTGATATGTATGTTGGATTTGGCATGGTGAATAAAATTTTATGGAAAGTAAAAAACAATGAAAATACTATCAATGATATACAAAGTGAACTAGCGGAGGAGAATTCAGTTCAAAAATTTTTAAATGAAGCATTTGGTTTTGTAGAATACAATGTCCAAGATTTTAATAGATCAACAGAACTTCCAGTTGATCTTGAGCAGGTTAATCTTTATCTAAACTTCAGTGACCAAAAATATTATTTCTATGAATTAGTTAAAGATGTACAACAACAAATTTATGAAGGGTGTACCATGTATTTTAAGTTGTCTTTTCTACTTAAGTTGTATTGTATCAAGTTTCACTATGGAATTACTGAAGAACCAATGTCCGTGATTTTAGAGTTTCTTCATTATGCATTTAGTGAATCTAGGATCCCTACATCATTTTATGAGATAAATAAATTCATCAATAAAGTGGGACTTGATTATATAAAGATACATGAATTCTCTAATGATTGCATGATCTACTAGAGATAATAGTCTGATAAATAAAAATTCACAAGATGTAATACAAGAATATGTAAGTTAAAGAAAAAATGACACTATAAATCAATGTAACCCTATAAAAAAATAGAAGAAGAAAAATACTATAGAGGTATTGTGCTAATTTCCTCTAAAACCGTTCTTGAAAAGATTATTCATGTCCTCTAAGACTGCATACAATATGAAGTGGCATGTTCAGGATAGTAATGATGGATTTATGAGACATCCAAGAGATTCAGCATCATGGAATATATTTGATTTTCTATATCAAGATTTTTCTTTGAATCCTAGTAATATATGTTTAGGATTGTATTTTGATGGTTTTAACCCTTTTGGTACTTTAAGTGCTAATTATAGCATTTTTTCAGTTATTTTGATCCCCTATAATCTACCTCCATAGTTGTGTATGAAGAATATTTCTTTCATTAGTTCAATGATTATTCCTAGAAAGAAAATGCATGGAAATGACATCGATGTATAACTTCAACCACTAATCAAAGAATTACGAGAATTATGGGATGATAGTGTGGAAACATATGATGCTCCAATGAGACAACTATTCAAAATGCATACCTCTTTAATGTGGAAAATTTGTAAATTTCCTAGACTAGAAAATTTATCTGGTTGGAACACTCATACTGGTTTGGATTTTCCGGTTTGTAATTTTGATTTTGATCCTCAGCGATTACCTAAGAGAAAAAAATGGTGTTTTATGTTTTATCATCAATTTTTTAATGATTCTCATAAATTCAGGTTTAAAAAGACACAATTCAATTGATATATTGAAATGAAAAAGTGACTGAATGTGTTATCTGGTTCAGAAATCTTGGGACAGTTAAGGAATTTCACTGAAGAATTTTGAAAATGTTATCAGTTTAAAGAAAGGGGGAAGGGTACGAGGTACGGTATCCAAAGAAGCTGGAACACAATAATGGAAGAAAAATAGTATATTTTTAAAAGTTCCTTATTGGGATTTTAATCTGATATGTCATAATCATGACATAATTCATATTGAGAATAACATATGTAACAATTTAATTTTTATAGTGCTTAATGAGCAGGTTAAATCAAAGAATCACCTTAATGCTTATAAGGATTTGGAGTTAATGAATATAAAGAATGGTTTGTGGGTAAATGAGAATGAAAAATATCCTTCAGCTATTTTTACAATAAAAAATCAAGAAAAAAATTCATTCCTTCAAAATTTAAAGAATGTAAAAGTGCCTAATGGATATGAAAGTAACATAACAAGGTGCATTGACTTAAAACAATGAAAGTTACATGGATTGAAAATTCATGACTCGCATATTTTTTTGGATTAGTTTTTGATGTTGGCTTTGAGTAATAATTTACCTGAAAAATTAATTATGGTTTTAGTTGAGTTTTGTACCTCTTTCAGAGAGATTTTTGGAAAAAATCTAAATCCAACTGAGCTTGATAAAATTCAATAAAGAATTATCTTGACACTATTTCATTTAGAGATTTTATTTCCCCCTTAATTCCTCACAATCATGATTCATTTGACTATTCATTTAGTTAAAGAAGCCAAACTTGGTAGGCCGGTACACTATCAATGGATGTATCTAATTGAGAGGTACATTGATTTTTTTTCATTAGTGAGTTCAATTTTATCAAATCATTGCATAAATTTTTTAATATGTTTCTTATTTTTTTCATCAGGTAATTAGGTCATTTGAAATCATATGTGAGGAATAAATCTCAACTATAAGGATCTATTTTTTATGGTTACATATCCAAAGAGTGATTGACCTTCTTTTCTAGGTATTTGGATGGGATTAAGACTAGATTAAATCATTCTATATGTGATTATGGCATCTGCAATAATTCTCATTCTAAAAATCAGTCATTGGTTTTTCCAACTATTGGATGACTAATTGGAATGGGGTCGAATTTTACACTGACTGAATTGGAGTTTCTACAAGAACATAGATATGTTATACTCAATAGTGTTATTGCATATCCGTTTATTAAATAATTTTAACTGCAAACAAATAGGAAAATAAGGGGTTGAGCTCAAAATGATCTAGAATTAACAAAATCTGTTAATAAGGATCTTGTTGAATGGTTCACCCGTTATGTAAGTATATACTCATATTAATTATATTGAAATGTATTTATATTTTCCATGTTAAAAGAAACAGCTTATATCTTTGTGTATAGATAAAGAATGATGATAATCAAGCTGAAATATCGAATTATTTGAAGTTTTTTTGGATCGAGGTCCTTTAAGGAAGGCTAAGATATTCAATACCTATAATATTCATGGCTTCAGGTTTAGTACAATTTATTATGAAGAATACTTGAAAACTCATAATAGTGATTTATTTACATTTTCATATGTGTTATACTATGGGAAGATGAATGATATAATTGAATTAAACTATCATGGCTAGTTTTTAGTTGTCTTATTCAAATGAAAGTGGGTCAACATTGATTGGGGTATAATGAAAGATTCATTACATTTTACTTCTATAAACTTTTCTCACTTGATGGATACCAGTAATCATGTAGAACATGATCCATTTATCTTGGATTCACAAGTGAAGTTGTTTTATTATGTGGGCGATGAAATAAATGAAGGATACAGTGTTATTGTACACTTAAATTAGAGAGAATTATATGGTATGGGCAAGGAAGATCAATTGGTGCTTTTTGACAGTGAACCTCATCAACCACAAAAAAATTGAATAGTTTTTTCCTGAAAATATCATAACAGTAGAACTTACAAGAGAGGGTGAAAATGAAGGACTTGTCACAATGGAGGTTGATAATAATAAACATAATGAAGATGAAGATAATTGAATGTATAAATTGGTAATGAAAATATATTACAATTTCTCATCGATAACTGTTTCGTACATATATACATTGTTCTAGTTTTTCTTTTTCTTTTTGTAATAATCTTTTAGTTTTTAATTTTTTATACATTTAATATACCTTAACCAAATTAAATGAAGGAATTATGAGAACAAAAAAAATCAGGATCCTAGCCGATCAGCATCTCAGAGCATGCCACCACTACTATTATATTCTATGGATCCTAGTGATTATATTGTTCCTAAGACTACAACAGAGCCATCCATTTCCCCAGATAGTAACTCACCACCTGATTAACCTCTGGTGATTGAGCAGTTCATCACCCCTCCATCTAGGGGATATTTGCGAGTTACCGTTATAGGTATGTATGTCATTTTTCAAAAAAAAACTTTATATTTTATTAATTGTTTAATTCATTTTTCAAACAGATAAATAAAACCATATAATGGATACAAATATGAATACGGTAGATGTATGGGACCTGAAGGACTTTAAGATTATCATTCCATTTTATGAGTTTGGGGTGACTATTGGTGACGCTTCTAGAATCTATGGGCTGATTCTTGGGCATCTTGTTTGGGAGATAGTTAGATTTCCCATTAATTATAAATATTGGAGGCATATTCCTACATCTTGTAAAAAATAGATCTTTAATACACAATTAAAGGTAATATTAATTTAATATTCCTTAGCAACTAATTTAAAATATATGAGTAAAATTTTGTAATATACTAATAAAGTGTTATGTTTTTTATTTTTAGATGTTTTTTCATTTTTATGTCCCTAACTCCATTTCATGTCCATGGAATTTGAGAATTTTGGGAAAGAAATGGAGAGATTTTAAAAGAAGATTATGGAATGAGTTTAATGACACTTCTCTAAGCTTACAAAAAATGTATGAGAGAGTGCCTGAAGGCATTTCTTGTGAGTAATGGAAGCTCTTTATCGATATCAATGGAGATGCATCTCATGAGGTAATTTCATATTTTACAGTATATTAATAACATAAATACAATAAAATTATAATTTTTATTAATATTACTATTTTTTTAAGAATTATCTAAAAAATTATTCGAATCGTGAGAATCAAGTCATTCCCCACATTGTAGGGTCTTAGAATTTTTCAAGAAAAAGAACTATTTTGGTTTGTATTATATTCATTATTATTTATATAATATAATTATAAATCAAGTTTTCTTCTAACTTGTTTACATTTTTTTATAAATGGTAATGAATTAGGTCACTCTGTTGGCTAAATAGAGATTTGGAATAAAGTTTATAGGAAACTCGATGGCAGTTTTGTAAATAACCCTACCAAATATGTTAGAGTATGCACTTTTCATTACCATTTCATATTATTTAATTACCATAAAAACGTAATAATGAAAAATATATTATAAAAACTAACAAGACTTAAACCTAATTAAATGGGACCATCTATATGGATCAAATGATGCCAATTTGGCGTCATTTGATACATCTAACCATACTTAATTAATTGGGTTTAAGGGTTGTTTATTGTTATAATATAATCCTCAATATTATTTTTTTATAGTTTTGAAATAAAAATAAATATTGATGAAAATTTTATTAATTAGAGAACATTATGAAGTTTGGATATTTTAAAAAAACATTGTTAATATTTTTGTATTAATAGGTTATAATTCAAAAAGTCTGGGATGTGAACCCTTCACAATCAGCATCAGTTTCCCTGAACGATGCAGTTGAAATAGTTTTAGGGAAAGAGCATCCAAGATGTGCATGGGGGGTGGGTTTTAGGCCTACTCCATCATCTTTCTTTGGTAGGGTAGCGTCATCTATTATTGCTACACCCGATGAGGGTTAGAGTAGTTATTTTGATTAGGAATCACTAAGATGATTTGACATGTTGAAATAAAAAGTGCAAAAACATGACTCTTATAGGTAGACATAAGATCAATGGTGGTCATGACTGGAAAATGATTTAGTTTTTTTATTTTAGTGGATGATTGGAATGGTCCCTAAATAAATTACCATCCTTATAGATCATCCTGTAGAGGTAAATTCTAAATTCCATAGATCATTCACACATTTTCAAAGAACACATACAACATCCATAAATAAAACTAAAATGACACTTTTATATAGAAAAAATAAATTTCGAACCATACCGGCCACATATTGTTCTTTATTGACATGAGGTTGATTCCTATATGTCAAAAATAAATTATAGATCATTATCCATAAGTTTAAAAACAATCTGATATTGTTTTCTCAGTTTTGACTCAGTAAACACTTTTGAATGCTACAAATGCCTTTAATAATAAGTTTCAAGGGGTTAAAACCAGAGAAACGATGTTAGATTACCCTGAAATCACGGGAAAAAAACCATAGATTTAATTGTGAAATATAAGAATAGACGGCACATCATTATAAATTATGTTTTTCCTATTATGGTTGTAACCACGTTTTTATTGTTTTATAACACTAAAACATGCATGGAATGGTCAAAAAATAGAAAAAACTTCATATTAATGTTCAATCATGGTACAGTGACCATTGAGTTTTTTTTGACATTTATGCATAAACAAAATGTTAATCCAATGTGCATTGTGATCAAAATTACTCGGTATACACTTATTATAGGTACAAAAGCCTTTAAAAACAAGTATTTGGGGGTCAAAACCAAGAAAATGATGTTTTATTTCCTTGAAATCATGGGAAAAACATATATTTAATTTTTAAATGTAAGAACCAACGGCACGTCATTCCTAAGTACGGTTTCCCACTATTTCTATAAACATGTTTTTAGTGTTTTAAAATACTAAAACGTGTGTGGAATGGTCAAAAACATAGAAAATGACCTCATATTGATGTGAAATCATGAGACAACCACCTTTGAGTTGTTTTTAAAATGTACGTGTAAACAACACATCAATCTGATGTGAGGTGTGGTTGTAATTACTCAGTATATAGTTTTAAAAGGTACAAAAGCCTTTAAAAACAAGTGTCGGGGGGTCAAAACTAGTCAAACAATGTCATATTTCCCTAAAATCATGGTAAAATAACTGTATATTTAATTGTGAAATTTAGGAACTGATGACACATCATTATGAATTATGATTTTTTTCTTATGGTCATAAATGGATTTTTAGTGTTATAAAATACTAAAACATGTGTGGAATGGTCAAAACCATAGAACATGACCTCAAATTGATGTGAAATCATGGTAAAACCACTGATGAGTTTTTTTTTGTGTGTACGTGTATACAACATATCAATTTGATGTACTTTTTGGTCATAATTACTTTGTATACACTTATAAAATGTACAAAAGCCTTTAAAAACAAGTGTCGAGTAGTCAAAACCATGAAAACGATGTTGGATTGCTTTGAAATTATTGTATAATGATTGTATATTTAATTATGAAATATATAAACTGACATAACATAATTCCAAATTACAGTTATCCCATTATGGCTGTAAATGTGTTTTCAATGTTATAAAACACTAAAACGTGTGTGAAATGGTAAAAACCATATAAAACGACCTCATATTGATGTAAAATCATGGTAAAACCACTTTTGAGTTGTTTTTGATATGAAAGTGTAGACAAAACGTCAATCTAACGTGTGGTGTGGTCGAAATTACTCGGTATACACATCTAAAAGGTACAAAATCCTTTAAAAATAAGTATCAGGGGTCAAAACCAGAAAAACGAAATTAGATTGCCCTAAAATAATGGTATAATGGCTATAGATTTAATTGTAAAATGTAGGAACTAAAGACATGTTATTCCATATTACAGTTTTCTCGTTACGATTGTAAACGTGTTTTTAGTATTTTAAAACACATAAACATGCATGGAATGGTAAAACCCAAATAAAATGACCCTAAATTGATGTTAAATAATGGTAAAACTACCAATGAGTTTTTTTAACTTGTGCGCGTAGATAACATGTCAATTCAACATACGGTGTCGGCAGAATTACTCGGTATAAATTTCTGAAAGGTACAAAAGCCATTAAAAACAAGTATTGGGGGTCAAAATAAGGAAAATGACATCATATTTCCCTAAAATCATGGGAAAATGACTGTATATTTAATTGTGAAATTCTAGAACTAACAGCACCTCATTTCGAATTATAGTTTTCTCGTTGTATCTATAAATGCATTGTTAGTGTTTTAAAACACTAAAACATGTGTGTAATGGTCAAAACCATAGAAAATGAACTAAGATTTATGTGAAGTCATGGGAAAACCACCATTGAGTTTTTTTTATGTGTATGTACATTAAAAAAACAAAATCCTTTAAATATAAGTGCTAGGGAGTCAAAACTAGGAAAACAACATTAGATTACCCTGAAATCATGGGACAATAACCATATATTTAATTATGAAATGTAGGAATTGACGACACATCATTATAAATTATGGTTTTCCCATTATGGTCATAAACCCATTTTTAGTGTTTTAAAACACTAAAACATGCATGGAACTGTCAAACCCATATACAAAACTCATATTGATGTGCAATCATGAGACAACCATAAATGAGTTGTTTTTGAAATATATAACATGCTTTGATATCAAGATCTTTAAAAAAAATTATTAAGTAAATTTCAAGCACACCTCACATCACTTTAAAAGTAAATTAGAATATTTACTCATCCCTTTTCAGTTTCAACTGTTGAATCTTATCTTAAATGGGTGTTTTTATGTTTTAAAATTGTTTTTCATTATATATTATTTGTTTTATGTTAAAATGTCTTCTATTTGATTAAAAAATAACAAATTTTATGTGAATTATTCTAAATATATTTTGTGTCTTTTTTCTTTTTCATTTCATTTATTAAATGATATGATTTTAATTATAGGTGGTAGATGTCGACAGTAGGCAATAGGTTGACCATTCTAATCCATGAAATTCTTCAGAAGGCAGCCAAGATGGTTCTTAGTTTCCATGGTATGTTAAAATTTTGTCAATTATTCTACTATAATTCTGACTTATTATGTGTAGTTTTAAATTTTTTTATTTTTTGTTACAGTTAGTGAGATAATGTGGTCAGTTTCAGTTGATGACATGATATGGAAGCAAATAGATGTAGTGTAGGTCATGACATGGATGTATATTGGGCATGGGTTTTTTTTTTGGACATATTGTATATATATATTGATAGATGTATGGGTTGACTTAGATCAAGGATATGATGACTGGATGTTTGTATATGACTGTGTATATATGATATATGTATAATGGGTTTAACATATATTTATGTTTTAGTTTATTATATGTCATTTTTATATATTTATAGTTTTTTATTAACTTTTTAAAAAAGAAAATAAATATTATTTAGCGGTGGTTTTAAGTAACCGCCACTAAATGCATTTTATATAATATTATTAGCGATAGTTATGCTTAACCACTACTAAAATAAACCACCGTTAATATGTTCTATGGTGGTTTCTTTTATTTTATTTATATTTTCCTAGGATATTTTTTTATAAAAAAATATTGCTAAATAAATAAGTAACCATCGTTAAATGCTCCAAAAATAAAAATTAACACAACCACCACTAAATTTAAAAAAAACCACCACTAAATGACTAGAGATCGTGAAATATGCAGTTGTTTTAATAACCACTTCTACATTATGAGGCAGTGGTTTAAATAATCTCTAGTTCATGAAAAAAACATCCGCTACTGACCCTTTTTTTGCAGTTCCACCAACCAATTCCATTATTCAACCCATTCGTTTCATTGTTAATCATAAACCACATTAAACCACTTATAACATCATTTATTTATTAATTTTCCATTTCCATCCCATTAACCAAACCAAACCCCAACCATTTTAATCATTATTAAACAAGTTATTCCATTACTACTCATGCATCTATCACAATGCAACCACACATCACAAGAAAGTCATCATCCCCAATATACCATCACCTCACCACCAAAAAATCATCACCCAACAACCACCACCTCACCGCCCCAAAAGCATGGAAAAAATCATCTACATACCCAACCTAAAATAACTACCAAACATCAACCACCTTGCTACCCCAAAAGCATACCCAAAAAAACACCTCGCTTCCCCAACAGCACAGCCAAACATCAACCACATCACCATCACAAAATCATGACCGAACAACAACCACCTTACTACCTCAATATCATAACCATAAAACCATCATCCCTATATGAACTAACCACACATCAACCACATGTCACCACCCCACATAACGGCCACAAACATAGCACATCAAAAATCATTTTACATATTTAACAAAGGGAATTTTATCACATGTCACTTTATTTTAGGAGTGTTATCACACAATACATAAATCTAGGGGCAACCATTTCATTATCTTAATATAAGTGGTTATCCAATTTCTATTTTTAAAGTGATATAAAAAATCACAAAAAAAAATAATTAGTCACAACACATATCATCTAGCACAAATAAATCCCCCAATGGCCACAATTTTCAGTAGGGCATCAAGCTTGTACAATCATAATATCTCAATAATATTAAAGATGTAAAAAAAACATATGAATCATTCCCCTTTCACCTTCAATTTTAATTTTACAATTATTTATCATTCATTACTCTAGTATAACCATCTCCCATAGATAAAAAAAATAAAACCCCTCCCGCATGATACATAATAAAGAGAAGCAAAGGATTCCCTAGCTCAAATAAGCTTTGTTAACTCATTATGCACCGTAGGGTGAAAAATAAATGCCTTCAAGCCACACCCATAAACAAAACCAGTTGATCAACCAAAACTATAGTAAATTATCATTAAAACATATCCAAACTCACACCCTAAACCAAAAAAAAATTGCTATAGTGAATCCCCAAGAGAAGAATAAGAAGAAACTAACCAAGAAGAAGGAATGGATCACCACTGATTACCAAAGGGTATCCACCAAATCCAATGAATAAAATAAAGAGAAAGTGGGATAGAAGATCTCCTTGGGTTCCTAGGTTTCTTCTAGAATGATAGGAAAGTATGTGCAGCCAAATGAATAAGAATCTACCATGAAAAGAACTTAAAAACTAGAATCACATTATTTTCACATCTTATAAATATTACACGGTGTGTAAATCTAAGGTTTTTCAAAAATTATAGCTTTAGGGAAAAAACATATCTACTAGGATATATTTAATTACACTTTATGGAATCCACTTACACAATGTTTAATCATATCATGATTTTCCCCCTGCCAATTTACAATCTATGAACTCACTGACTGTACATTCCTTGAAACACCGGTTCACATCAAACATTAAAAAATGTGAATTCCCTATAGTAGCTCTTCTACACCTCTATAATCCACCAAAAACTTCCAAAACCTTCCCTGAACACCTCAAACCATTAAAACTAGCAAAGTAACAGACCAAGAAGGCATGGATCATTACATCATCTACCTCTCAAATGATTCTCATCCTCGATAATCCAAAACCAAGCCTAGAAGGAAAGGGGTAAGAACAACCACCATGTGAGATACCTCTCAAGGATCTCGTCATACCTAAAATGATACCCTCGGCCAAACACACCAAACTAAATAGCCACAAAACATCTCAAACAACCTCATCACTACACAGCCACATCACCATAACCATCCAACCTCCACACACCCCAAACCAAAAAATGTTGCAACCAACAAACCACACTACCTCAAACACACTAATCAAAGAATTTCATCTTCCATGTCAATATAATACCTACTCTAGGTGTCACTGACTTGCCTTCATGGATTTAATCGCATCGTAGTACAATGTGTATCTTTTAGGAATTAGCTCCTCCCATTTTCATATGTCAGAACTTTATCACACATCATACATCAAGAAAAGTAGCAAATCTCATAAAATATAAGTATCTAAAAATTACATTAAAACGAAAAACTGGGCAATGGAAAACTAAAAAAATATATGGGTACTGGGAATGAATTTGTGTATCTTGCTCCCAATTACTCTCCTCTAGGCCACCTTTCCTCCACAACACATGAACCAAGAGAATAGTCCATCTACATATCACCTTCCCTTGGAGATCCTATATATCAACTATCCACTTTAAGAATGTCGCATAAACCATGATATCCAACTATCCCCAGTCAATGACATGGGATTTATCATGAAGATACAATTGAATATGAGATATGTGGAAGATATTGTGGATCCTCTCTAGCCACGGTGGCAACTCCAATCGATACTAAACCTCTCCAACTCACCCAAATACCTTAAAGGGCCCAACAAACCTAGGAGAAAGCTTACTCCCTCTATCAAAACTCCACTTCCCAGTTCGAGGGGAAACCTTTAAGAACACATGATCTCAAACCTTGAACTCCAAGGGCCTCCTCCTTCAATTTTTGTAAGACTTCTTCTGGTCATGTGTTTCTTTCATCCTCTCACAAAAAAGCTAAACCTTCTCTATCATTATTTGCACCACATCAGGACCAATAATTTCTTCCTCCCTAACCTTCATACAACATAATGGAGAATGACATGGAATCCCATACAAATCCTTAAAAGGATCCATTCAAATAGAATAGTGATAGATATTGTTGTACACAAACTCAACCAAAGACAAGTTTCATACCCAAGATCCACCAAAGTTGAAGACACACTCCCACAATATTTCCTCCAATGTCTGGAAAGTCCGCTCCATCTACCTATATGTATGAGGGTGGAAAGTGGTTCTGAGGCCTAACCAGGTGCCAAAAGCATACTGTAATCCCCTCTAGACTCACAAGGTAAAATTTTCATCTTGAATTGAGATAATGTACTTAATAAATCCATGAAAATACACCACCTAATCCAAATACCCCTTATCCAAAGAATCCATAGTGCCTAAATCCTTGATCGCTAAGAAGTGGGTTGATTTCATCAAACGATCCATGATCACCTAGATATAATCGAAACCTCCCTGAGCTGGGGTAACCCTATAATGAAATACATTGAGATTTAATCCTATTTACACTTGATAACATCCAAAGGATACAAAAAATTCTAGGAACATGATGCTCGGTCTTTACCTACTAGAAAACCAAACCCCTCACCATGAACTCTGCCACAACTCATTTCATCCCACGCCACCAAAACTACATCCCCAAACCAAGGTAAATCTTGTAAACTCTTGGTTATACCATAAAAGGTGACATATAAAACTAAAAAATGAATCCCTCTTGAATCACTACCTAAATAGACAACCTCCCATGAAATAACATCTGGTTTTGACCATCCTCCAACCATCCCTTCATAGCATCACCATGGCCTACACGATCACACATCATCTCTACCTCTAAGTCTACCCACTGAGACTCATCCACCTATTGCATTATATTATACTACATCTTCATATAAAATAAATAGATTCCACCATTATACACCCTTGAATCTAATTGAAAGGTTTTAAACTCCTCCATTTCTCTCCAAGCATCCCCAAACACCCAAAAAAATCCTTCCCTGAATTCCTAATCAAAGCATGGGCCACAAAATTCCCCTTTTATGAGGTGTAAGAGATATATAAATCATAATATTAAAGAAACTCCATCCAACTCCATTTTTTCAGATTCAAATCACACTAGTAAAAGACATACCTCAAACTCTTGTGATTCATGAAGACCACAATGCACTCCCAAATGAGGTAATTTAACCACAACTTCAGCACAAACACAACCTTTGTTTTCTCCAGATCATGGGTAGCATAGTTACACTCATGGGGACATAACTTCCTAGACCCATAAAAGATTACTACCCTATGATGTATAAACATACATCCTAAACCCTTATGGGAAGCTTCAAAAAACAACTCAAACATCACACCCTCTTCAAGAAACTGAAGCATTGGAGCACTGACCAACTTCTCTTTTAAGTAATTGAATGCTTCCTATAATTGATCAATCCACAAAAAATCCTGGTCCTTACTAATAAAAACTATCAACAGGGCTACAACTCAAGAGAAATTAGGAATAAATCATTGATAATATCCTGTAAGATCAAGAAAACTATAAACCTATGACATGTTATTGGGTGATTCCCAAGAAACAATTGCCTCAACCTTCAATGTTTCTACTTCTATAGCCTACTAAGACACCACATACCTAAGTAAATTCACCTCTCATGTCTAAAACTTACACTTGTACAACTATCTATAAAGCTGGTGGTGTTGAAGGACCTGAAAATGGCTCTGAGATGCTTAGAATTCTCCTCCTCTAACTTCGATTAGATCAAGATATCATCGATGAATAAAAAAATGAACTGGTCCAGAAACTCATGGAACATGGAGTTCATAATCCCCATGAACATGGATGGTGTGTTTGTAACACCGAATGTCATGACTACAAACTAAAAGTGTCCATACCTATATCTAATGATAGTCTTTGAGATATCGATCGACATCATGTCAAGGGGGTAGTATTACAACCTCCTTTGGGAACATATCCATGAACTTAATAACAACCTTGGGGACCTCCACTATCCTAATATCCAATAATTCCACTGAAAACCTATCCATTAAATGAAATAATGGTATCCACATGCCAATTTCCCATCTAACAACCTCGCTTTCCAAAGAAAACTACACAATCACCATCCACATTTGAGAAAAAAACTCTCCTTTAGAAGAAGTCAATAATAGAATGCATGGAATACAACCAATAAATTCCTAGGATCACATCATATGGATGAATATATATAAATAAAAGATCCCCACAGGATTGATGTGGCCCCATCATCAGTTTACACCCCCGACACACATTAAACAAGCTATTCTGGCCTCCAAATGGTGTAGTTAACACCAAGGGAATGGGAATACATTATACATATAGTCCCAAAGTATAGAATATAGTGGGTGAAACAAAGAATTGAGAATCTCCTAAATCAAACAAGGCACAAAAAAGGTTATTAAACAAACTGATCATACCTCTGGTGATCTATTTCCACTCTGGAACTTCCGCATCCACTAAAATCAACTGACCATGCCCAACTCCTCTACCTCTCAGATGATGACCACCTCCATGAACACACATAGGTTGAGGTCCTTGAACATGATTAACTTCTTGAGGTTAGCCTCTAATATATCCATATCCCCTTGGTGGAGCATAAGCCTCTGCCCCTACTGCTGGAATGGTCTCACTAGAAACTATTGTTGAGGATGGCATTGAACATGTCCACCTCCACCAAACTGAGATCAAAGGACCACTGGTCATCAGTTCTGATGATGACTATGAACACCATAGACAAATAAAACTATAAAAAATCCCCTAGGAAGAGAATGAAAACCACTGGCCTCAGAAGGTTGAAAAAGAAGCTGCTGAGTTTGACTCCCCATTAGTCAAAAACTCAAAGGTCTTGGTGCTTGAGACCTGTTACAAACAACCCTACTCCTCACAAAACCATACTAGTTACCCTCTCATAGAAAACCTCCACATTATTGAATTAGCTCAATTAAATATACCTTATTTTGAACCTCAAAATAAATTGGAAACATAAAAGGAGTACCTTTATATTGGATAGATAGACAGAGTACCTCCTTAAAATTTCTCGAATGGGACTCCTCATCTAGAAAAAGGTCTGGGAAAAAATATAGATGGTCCTTGAACTTGATTCCTAATTCCTGCACTGACACACTCCCCTGCTAAATAGAAATAAGTTCTTTTATTTTTATTCCCTTCATGGTTGATGAAAGGAACTCTTCCTGAAAATACTTCTAAAATTTGACCCACAAAACATATTCCTCCTTCCGCTCACCCAGATACAAAATCCACCACTGACATGATACTCTCTACATTGACTAACTGTTAAAGGGACCTGGTATCCCACCGGGGCCCATATCAAATTCAAAGTGATCTCATGCTCCTCCAACTAGATCTCTATATCCACATCTAAAACACTACCATTATACTTCTCCAAATCCTTCCACTGAAAAGTGTGAAATTTCCTATGCCAAGCCTTATCCTCCTCTAACGGATCATCCCTACGGTGATCAACCGGATTAGCCTACTGAACCTCTACTGCCTAAACCACATGAGTACAATGAAAATGAGCCATAAATTAAAAGAAAATAATAATTTCATAATATTTATAGTATGTAATTTTATTTAGATTCATTTTAATTAACTTTATTCATTTTAATCTTCCCAAAACAACTTAATTCAAAAAATGAACTCATGTAATCATGATGTATGTACCTCTCCTAGGTCTCTACCCTAAAAGAAAGACCATCTCACTTGTCCATCTTATAAGCTTAGAGTCCATACACTGGATCATGGGGGTCCTAAAATCCCATGTCCCAACTAGTCTCCTTAGCCTATGTCATGCACCAAAGTCAACTGGCATTGTTTCCATACCAACCTCTAAAACCATCACTATGCCTAACTCCAAACTTCATTCTATATATCAACCATCACCTCTAATACCACTATTTCATGACACCCTACCTCCAAAGATACCACATTAAGGAGAGAGAGATAATAACCCCTGAGTCCCACCTCCAGTTGGGATCGGGTTGGAAACTAGCACCAAGGGTATAAAAATCTCATATAATTGAAGGCATTACCCTCTATAATAATGTAGGATCAGGAGATAAGATGAATCATCCACAAAAAACTCCATGAAATAATAAAAATAAAACAAAAAACAATCCATATTCATGTATAAATATAATTGATATAGATAAAATTATTCAAAGTAAATACACAAAACAAATTTAAAGCAGTGACACAACAACTCTCTAAAGATATGATCTAGTAATATCCAGAATGGTCCACATAGTCCTCCTAGAAACATGAAAATTAGTTTATATACATAGGGTGATCATATAAGTATACTTAGTAGGAAAGAGAGATTCTCTCATGTACATGTGAAAGAAGAATTATAATATACCTATGAGCAAACAGCAGAACCATCAGCACCTAAAAAGCTAATTATACATCCCAAACATCACCAAGGAATTCTCACCAAATAACTCAAGCCAAGTAATATAATATAACATGAGTCAAATTGATAAAGGGAACCCTGCACTGCTTTTCCAATTGTATGATGCTCTCACACCCCAAAGATATATGTCCTGGAACTTTCATATCTTCCTTATACCACACCGCCCCACAAGAATGGTCATAACACACCTCATCCCAATAAACTTGGTATTGTTGCCCCATAAGAATATCCACATCACATCTCTTCTGAAGACACTTGGGCTCACCTCTCAATAAGCATATCCACATCATGTCTTGTCCAAAAACACATGGGCCACAACACTTCCAAAAACCATAACTAGAGCAGTAGGGTATCATGAACATAGACATAAACCACATTCTTTCCTACTCCCATGCACGACCCTAACCATAATCCACCTCATCCCATCTCATCCCACCCACAGACACCTAGGCTACATCACTTCTCACTCGAAGACATTTGGGATCGCTGCCCCATAAGCATGGCCATATCACACTTCGCCTAAAAACATCTAGGCTATCACAACCATAATATAATGAATTGCCATACCTCTGACTATCATAGCATGTTCAATGCCTACCTCACCTAGAAGAGAGAGTGGGAAAGAGTGGGTACCCGTCCATCTTTCCTCCTCACCATATGTTAGAAAAAACACCCCCTTGTGAAAATATGGTTTTTGAAACATAGTTCTTGACATAGGTGGGGAGTATATAGAAATAATAAATAATATGAAAGTATATAAATGTAGCCACACATAATCCCAACCTATGGTTTCATAACAATACACTAACCAACTCACAACATCCCCACTTTGTCTACTACCTTTAAATGCATAACACCACATAGGCCATAAGCTACATCACCCCACCAACCAATTCCATTATTCATACCATTAATTTCAATATTAATCACCAACCACATTAAACCAAACAACCCATAATTTATTTATTCATTAGTCATTTCCATCCCATTAACCAAAAAAACCCCCAGTCATTTCAATCATTATTAAATAAGTCATTCCATCACTACCTGAGCATCTAGGACAATACAACCACACATCGCAAATAGATCATCATCCACATCGTTCCATTACCTTGTCACCCCAAAATAATGGTCCAACAACCACCACATCACCACCAAAAAAGCACATCCAAACATCAACCACCTCTCATCCCCTAAAACACAGCCAAACATCAACCACCTCACTACCCTAAAAGCATAACCAAACAACAACTGCCTCACCACCCCAAAATCATAGCCATCATACCATCAGCCTCACATTCCCTGACCGCACATCAACCGCACATTAACACCCCATATAAAATCCACACACATAGAACATCAAAGATCAATTTATAGATTTAACAAATGGGCCTTTATCACATTTCACTTTATTTTACGGGTGTTATCACACAATCCATAAATCCTAGAGAAACTATTTCATTATTAAAATATAAGTGGTTATCCAATTTACATTTATAGAGTGATATAAAATAATTTAAAAAAAAGTAGTAGTCACATCACATATCATCCAGTATAAAAAGTCCCCCAACAGCAACAATTTTTAGTAGATAATCAATCTCGTACAATCAAAATATCATAATAATATCAATGCTATAAAAAATCTAATGAATCATTACTCTTTCTCATTAAATTTTAATTAACTAATAATTTATCTTTGATGAATCAATAATGACTATTACCCTTAGATAAACAAAATAAAACCCATCCCACATGATACACAATAATGAGAAATAAGGGATTCCCTACCTCAAATAATCTTTACCGACTCACTACGCATCATAGGGTGAAGAAGAAACGCCCATAAACCACAAACTCATGAAAAAACCATGGATCAACCTACACCACACCAAAGGATAATCAAAATGAATTCCAAATCACACCTGAAATGAAAACAACATCACCATAGTTAATCCCCAAGATAATAACAAGAGGAAATTAACTAAGAACAAGGGAGGGCTCGCCGTTTATCACCAAAGTGCATCCATTGGATCCAATGAATCAAAACAAGAGGAATTGAGATAGAAGATCTACTTGGGGAACCTAGGTTTCATCTGGAATGTAAGGAAGGGAGGTGTGTCCGAATGAATGAGAATTAGATGATAAAAGAATGTAAAACCTAGAGTCCTACCAGTCATGTTGTGTAAATATTACACATCATGTAAACCTCAGGTTTTTTAAAAATTCAAAATTTTATTGAAAAAAAATGTTTCCTCGACTTTATTTAATTACATGTAGTGAATTCCACTAACACTATGTGTACTCGTCTCATGGTTTCCCCATATACTGATTTACATGCAATGAACTCACTGGCTCTATAAGTCGTGAAACACCAGTTCACATCGTGTAAACATTGTACGATGTAAATTCCCTACAGCAGCTCATCTGCCCCTCTAGCCTCCACATAAAACTCTCGAAAACTCCCTTGGACATATCCAACCACCAAAATTGTCAATGTAATAGACTGGGAATGCATGGATCGTTACACTAACACATCAGTTCCCATACAAACATATGTGTTTGTTGGTTTAGGAAATAGATGAACCAGTGCATGAAGTAAAGGTGGATAGGGATATTATGAAAAGTTATGGGAATTTTTTTTCTAGAGAGGAAATATAGGGACACCAAGATGTAGGTAATCTTAAAGTAGTGCAGACCAGAGAGGTTTTGGAATTTAGGAGCTTAGGGGAAACTGGATTTGAATCTATGAAATTTTTAGGGTTTTTGTTAGATATTATAGTGTTTGTGTTAGTAGATAGTGGATAAAGTCAAAACATAAATTATAAAACTCTTTCCAAAGTCACCAATGTGGTATTTAGTAAAATCAAGTCATTTGGTATTAGTATAGAAGATAGGTATCATATAATTTCTTAAGGACTTTTTGGGGAAGTTGTGGTGACCCGAAAGTATTTTGTTTTCATAATAGAGACTTAAGTTTTCAACACTGTTTTGGTCCTTATAATGATTTGGTTAAAAAGTTTATGTTTTTTAACTAATTGAAAATATAAAACCATGAAGTTTATGTGGGGTGGATTATAAGTGAGTTTATAGGGGTTTGTTGAGCAATTAAGGCTACCATTGGAACTGAAATGCTCTTAGAGTTAGAGAGATAATTTTTTGAAGGATGGTTTTGGAAAATTCAATTAAAATGTTTGTATAATGAAACAAATATATCAGGGGGAAACAAGAAACATCAAATGGAATAAATTTTGTTGTAATTTCGTACCCTCTGAGGTTCCAAGAGGGATACCCAAGATCCAAGTTACAGACCATGAAATTGCTTTTTATTGATGGTGCAACACTAGTGAATATATGACCATATAAGATAGATCACTACTTTAAAGAGGAAATTGAGAAAAAAATAGTTGAAATGTTTTCTAGTGTTATCATTCATTATAGTAGCAGTCCACATGCTAGTCCTTATATTCTTTGAAGAATAAGGATGAAGGTTGGCATTTATGTGTGGATTATAGAGCACTTAACAAACTTATGGGGTCAGACAGATTCCCTATTCCAGTTATTGAGAAATTTTTAAATGAGATTCATGGAGTAATTTTTTTTTCTAAACTTGATCTTATGTCAGTTTTCATTAGGTTTATCTATGCGGATAATACATCAGTAAAATAGCATTTTAGGAATATACAGGGCACTATGAATTTTTTTATGCCTTTCATCCTCATGAATGCAGCCTCTACTTTTCAGTCAATAATGAATCGAGTCTTTTATGCTTACTTGAGGAAATATATTTTAGTTTTCTTTAATGAAATCCTCATTTTTATCAAATCATGGATAGTGTATTTAGATCATTTCAATTCATCTTTCAATTTTTTGAAATCCAACCATCTCAAATTAAATCGGAAAAAAATACTTTGGTTAGTTGGTTGTGGAGTATCTTGGTCACATAATTGAAGTAAAATGGGTTTCAATGGGCCCTAATAAAGTATAATGTTTTTTAACTATACCCATCCTTGTAATGTCAAGGGGGTTCATGGATTCTAGGGTCTTTCTGGTTACTATATAAATTTTTTTACGATTATGGTAAAATTGAAAAACCACTTACTGAATTGACCAAAAAAGATAATTTCCTATGGAACCCAAATGCTAAATTTTACATTGACATGTTAAAATAGAGTTTGGTATCTGTACCACTTTTTGTTTTTCCTGATTTATAAAATTTATTCGTTATAAAATACGATGTTTTGGGAAAAGAGAAATGGGTGTTCTTATGTAATTTGGTCATCCAATCACTTATTTTAGAAAATATCTTACTAAGGCTTATATTTCTAAATTAGTGTATGAGAAGGATGTTATAGAACTAGTTATGGACATGTACCACTAGAGTTAGTATTTAATGGGTAGGCGATTCCTGATTTATACGGATCATCAATCCTTAAAGAACTTACTTAACTAGCGTATTCACACAGCTGATTAGAAAAAATATCAGGAAAAACTATTAGGGTTAGACTTTGAGGTCATTTATTGGCCTGGGAAATAAAATCTAGCAGTGAATTATTTTTCATTTCTGGTAAATGGTGATGGATCCAACTCTTCATATTTTTAGTTTCTTATCACAACTATTTCAAAATATTTTTTGATGGAAATTAATGTTGTTTGGTATGAAATTATCCTTGACCATGAACTGTCCAAATTTACTAGTTTACTAGAGTAGGATCATAATGCTCCGCTTGGATATATTCTTCGGGGTGTATTTTTGTATCATCATGGGAAGTTGATCTTGCCCCGCAACTCAATAATTTTACCAAATTTTATTTAGTATTAACATTCTTATTCTATGAGAGGGAATTCTGGATCCCTCAAGACTTATAAACTTCTTTCATCTAGGCTATATTAGTAAGGAATGACATGGGATGTTAAGAATTTTGTTCAGAAATGTGATACTTGTCAATGACATAAGTACCAAGTCATGTCACTAGCCAGATTATTATAGGCTTTACCAATTCCTAAATTAGTATGGGATCAAGTCTCTATGTATTTTATTTCAGGGTTGCCTATATCTTAGAACTTTGATGTCATAATTTTTTTGGTAGATTTTATGTAAAAATATGCACATTTCATTATTTTACAACATCCATATTCTGTTAATTCTATGGTGGAAGTTTTTATTTGAGAAATTGTCTGTATACATGAAATTATTAGCTCTATACTCATTGATAGGGATCCAGTTTTTGTTAGTAATTTTTTGAAATAAATATTTCACCTTGAAGGTACTACTCTTAAAATGAGTTGTTCTTAACATGCTCAAATAGATAGACAAACAGAGATTGTAAATAAATCCTTGAAAACCAATTTGTGATGTTTTTCATCTGAAAAACTCACATTGGGGGCATATGGATAGCTTGGGAAGAATTATGTAATAACATAGCTTAGAATTCCTCTTCTTTATTAACTTCTTTTGAAGTTATTTATAGAAGAAAACTTCCTACACTTATTAATTTTGAAGTAAGGTCCACTTTGATAGATTATTTGGCTATTTATCTTTTGAAACACAATTTTACTCTATATTGACTCCACTAGAATCTATATTGAGATTACTAGTTGATGATATGGTATTCTAATAGTCATTGTTGGGTAGTAACTTTTGATGTGGGAGATTCATTTTTTTCCAAAATTCAGCCTGGTATTCCTACTTCAGCCACCAAGAATCATTTTTCCAAGTTGGGTGCTTGTTATTATATCCCATTATACATTTTTTTCTCACATTTTAGAAACTCATTATAAACTCCTCTTTCCAAAATTAACCTATTTCCACCCAGTGTTCCATGTTTCATAGTTAAAGAGGGCTTTTGAGGATAATCTTATTCAGTCTATTTTTCCTAAAATGTGGGATGTGGTTCCTACCTAGCCAATTGAACTTGTTGTAGTGTTGGCCACCAAGAACATTCCTAATCAATTTTCCTCTTTATTGATAATTAAATGGAAGGTCAAACCAGATGAAGATCTATATGGGATCTAGAAGAACACATTCTTTCTCAGTTTTCTAATTTTTTCCCTTAGAGACAAGGTGAATTTTTAGGAGGAGAAACTTTTATCACTCGTGAATCTTTTCCTCATCCAATTGGTTCAAGATCCCCATTATTGTTTACTTTCCCAAGGAGAAATAGGAAAAAAATGAAATTCCAAAATTGTTAGTTAGTTGGCAAGCCGGGTCTCTAGTCCTTTAAATAATAGTGGGGGTTTTTTGTTCAGGACACCTTGGGTCTAGAAATACATTTGAGAGGTGACTGCTTGGGATCAGATACTACAAATGGAGTGGACTCTCTTATAGTTTCTTGAGATAGTTGGTACATAGTGAAGGGAGGTGGAATATTCCTTATTATCTCCTATCGTTTCACTCTTTCCTATTCATTTCAATTTGTTGATTATTATTGTAACATGAATTGGCTATTACGAATTGAATCGGTACTTTTTCCATTATATTTTTTTGAATCCTAACAGCGTTTTCTACCACTTATTTAAGTGGTTTTTCTCAATAATATAAGTTTTGATTTTTTAGAAACATAACAAATAGTAATTATCATAAGTGATTGGTGATATAAATGGTTTCCAATAAGTTTCACCAAAAAAACTCTATTCCTAAAGAAACCCACTAAAATAAGTGGAGAAAAACACTTTTTCAATAAGAAATATAAAAATAATTGTAGATAAGAACTTATTATAAGTGATATGTGCTATAAAATGTTTAAGTTATTGTTGTCAAGCAAACCAATTTCCTAAAAAATCACTTAAATAAATGAAAAAAACACTTTTTCATAACTAATAAGTTCTATAAATAGTTTTCATTAAGTGATTTCAAACAAGAGCTTAAATAAGTGGTGGAAAATCAAATTACAATTCAGTTGTTTAAAAAATCTCACATAAAATCACTTTTCATAAGTGATATGTGTTACAAGTAGTTTTCAGTAAAAAAATTCAAAATAATTCTTAATTAAAATGATTATGGGATAAAGGAATTATTCCCACTCATAAATCCTAGAAAATTGGGTGATTCTTCTATGTATATTCCACTATTCTTCATGACACTCAAAATCTCCAATGTCAATATTCCAAAGCTAAATACATCATACTTGATTGAGAATATTCCATCCATGGAATACTCTAGAGACATATATCCACTAAAATACCCATTCATAATAAAAATATATCACAAAACAACATGCATGGTTATGAAACCAATCAAATATTTTTTATTAGAAAATGATTAAATATTTGAGTTCTAATAACTATGTACTGACAATTTAATTCATTGAAAGTGGGTTATAAGGACGCGTCCTTAAACATTTCATAATTTTTAATTTTAAGTCAAGAATTCATTTTCTTACACTTGCGGATTTTTTTAGGTTAATAGTTTTAAATAATTAGTCCATAATTCATACATAAAAAACCATAAAAAAAAGTGGAAACTACTGATTAGTATCCATATTATCTATAATATAAAACTTTTAAAATAAATCATGAATTGTTTCCATGGAAAATCTCCACTTCTTTTAACTTGACTTCTTTCTTTACCCTACCCATCCTTAAAGACTGTGAAAAACATTTTAAGATGTGGGATAAGAAAAAAAATCGCAATAAGGTACATAAAAATAAATAGATCCATTAGTCTAGTGAAAAATAGAAAAACTCATATAAAATTTACCTTTACCTTCAATTTCATTTGAGTGTATGAAGTAAAACATTTTCACATAAAAAATTCACACACATTTTTCTCAAATAAAGCCTTTAAAACCCATAGTGAGCAATTAAAAACCACTTTTTAGTGACTTAGAGAATCATATTCATAAAACCCTTTCAAAAACAATTTAATTGAAATAAAAATATGACTGAATTCTAATATAATCATTACCCAATGCATTAGAGAGATATAATGGTTATCACCCTTTATATAAGTTATATCGGGCTCACCTATTTTTCATGAGCTATATTGGGGATCAACCCTTCATATAAGCTATATCGGGCTCATCTATTTTTCATGAGATATAATGGGGATAAACCCTTCATATAAGATATATTAGTCTCACATATTTAATATAATTCTCAAGTAACATATCATGAATAAAACACATTCATCATAAAACACATTCAAAAACTCTTTTAAACCTATATGAAAAACACTTTCATATAAAAATACCCTTTTATTTTAAAAAAACATTTTCAATACTAAAATTCCAAAAAAAAGATAAAGTGGGTTTTTTATTGAAGAAAATATTAAATATTTCAAAGGAATAAAAAAATAAAATAATTATCATAGTGGCAGAAGATTCAATTTTGTTATATACATTAATAATAGAACATTTCTTTCATCATTTTTAAAAACATTTCATATAAAACGCATAAAAAGATTACTTTCAAAAATATTTGAAAATAAAAAAAAATTGAAAAAAAATGTACATTATAAATATTTTATTTCTATATAAAAATTTTCATAAAATTATTTTAAAAACATAGACATGGAAAATAAGTTGGAAGGAAAACATTAAAATAGATTTTTTTTAAGACAATTCCCTTATCACTTTAGAAATATTTGAATCATAAGCCCTATGAAATAATAACATCATAAAAACTATAAATACCATGATAATAGATAAATTAATGATATAAAATTTCAACGGGGATATATATACACATCATAAAAGAGTGTAGGTTTATAACATTAAAACATACCACAATGAAAGGAAATTGAGATGAAGTCCTTTACATTGAATTTGACATGTCACATGTGTATTTATCTTCCTGAATAGTAAATTTATGTTAATTATTGAATTTATTGAGAAACTTTTTCATGATTATTATTAATTTTTTTCACTTATTAAAATTTTTTATACAATTATTTAATCAATTAACTTTACATCGGATGTTTTGATCATATTCGGCTTATGTGTTAAAAATGACTTTGGTGGGTTGATTGTGGTCAAAGAGTTCATTATTTAAAAATATATAGAATAGTAAATATTAAAAAAATATTATATTTATATATGAATTATACTTTTAATACCAATCATGAAATATGGTTTTGATAAATGAATTATTTCATAGTTATAGAGACAGTAGGTCATACGTACGCATGAGTAATGTTTCCATTTTTCAATGATCATTATAGAAAGAAGGTACGTATTATTTTATCTTTACATAATGATAATAATATCATAAATAAAATATTATTTCTTTAAATATATTTATATATATCATCCATGTGATGTGGTGATGAAAATAGAGTCACATCACTTCGTGAAGGCGGTAGTCCACATGTTCACGAACAATGTTATCATATCTCATTGAGTGAAATAGTAAGAAAAAGTGATATATTTTCTTTTTAGAAAGGTAAATATTTAATTATTATCATAATTATTCCATTTATGTAATATATATTCATAATATTTACTCTTATTACCTTTCATATAAACTGTTATTGAAAATGAATTGCATCGCTTCACGAGGCAGTAGTCTGCCATACACACGAACGACGTTAACATATCCCCTATGGAATGGAAATTAAAAAAAAATTATATATGATATAATTAATATATAGTTATAATTATATTATATATATCATATATATACTTTATATACATCAACACACTCAACCTTGAGAGGTGGTAATGGAAAAAAGAACGATATCAATTCGCGAGGCGATAGTCTGCCGTATACAAAAATGATGATTTTGTAACCCGTTTATGGAATAGGATAATGATTTTGGAAATGAAATTAACATAATATAATTATAATATATTTTATATACTTATTTTATTATATAATAATGGTTTAATAATAATTTTAGTGGGTGATGGAAGAAATAAAATAAAAATTCTTGGTGAAGAACGTTACTTGTTCTTCAGGTAACTTATTTTGGTTTTCCCCAAAGGCCTTACTTGGATTAATTTATTCCCAAAATAAGGCTTATATTATGAGAGTATTAGATTTTATAAGTTATTTTTTTCAAGTATTTTCCTAACTAATAGGTTTTTAAGGTGTGAAGAGAGGAGGAGAGGGGTGGCCTTTTATAAATGAGGTGAGTGGAACACTTGTAATTTTTGAAAAGAATGAATTTCACACATATTTTTTCATGTAAAAAGGATCAGATAATGATATATTATCGATAATATAAGGTATAAGGTTTAAATATGGCCATAAAACATATTTTAAACAATTTTTTAGGTCATTTTAACCCTTATCTTTTTAGTTTAACCCCCGATAAATCCATTTTTACCTTAACTGTGGTAATTAATTTTTACTATTTTCACTATTAATTTTGGTAAAAAATTAATTTGACCTTATTATAAAATTTAAATTATTATTATTTCAAATATGGAATCCATTTTTTCAAATTCAATTCACAAAAGTGGAAAATTTTAATTTAAAATTAATCTCACATATGTAACGAGAAAGCGGGTTTTCAAAGATAAAATGCTCAAAATTTTACAATGATTTTATATAAAAATTCAATATGAAAAATATTAAAATGACATAATTTTTATTAATAGATATATAATTTAACTAATTTTACTTTAAAATCAATTCAAAAAGTATTTTTTAATTAAAATTCATTATTTTTTATTATTCATCAAAAAATGAATCTTTTCATAAAAATCCAAAAAATTCACCTTGGGTTATTTTTGATATTATGATTTAAAAAATTAAGTGTATATTGTAAAATAAAGTTTCTAAAAGTGGTAAATGTTAATTTAAATTATGTGTGCAAAGCTCGATTAAATCATCTTTTAGGAAAAAATACCGTTTTTAGAAAACTTTTCTTTTTCTTTTAAATGATTAATTTTATCTCTAATAAATATATGTCCTTTTTATTTATCTGTGAACCATATAATTTTCATTATTTAGTTATTAATATTCATAACCACAAATTTAATATCTAGGTTATAATGGTAATGTTTAAATAATAATATTTTAATTAAGTATCGTGTTTCATTCAAACTCGGTGTTGTGTGCATTACAGTTATCAAAGAGATTAAATATATCATAAAGTATTAGGGTGTTAAATTATTATATAATCTCAATTTTGTGTTTTTTTATGTTACCAAACATAATTTTATTCTTTTAAAATTGTAGGCTGTTATATCTACCCCTAATAAATTATGTCCTCGAAATTTGAACTTTATCTCAGTAATCAAAGGATGAAAATTTGAGAATACTTTTTTTGTAAACCCACATTGTCAAAATGGTTAATAAAACATCCTATTAATAAGAGATAAAGTGAAGTAAAAGGCTCATATGGAATAACACGTAACTAAGTTTCAACATAGGAGAACATTGGTGGCATGTAATGATATGGACATAGAAGAAAATTGTAGATTATTATAGAGAGTGATTGAGGTCATTGATCACAAGAAAGTGAATGATCAATGGAAAGTTAAATGACTCAAAACCATAAATCTATGATGATTTAAAATACTATCTAATTCAGCGAATATGAATGTAATAGGATAACATTTTTTCAATATCTTTTCCCTAAATATGAGGAATTATTTTACTATCTAAGAATATAAGGAAATATATTTACTTGATATTTTTCTATAAAATAATCATAATTTCATCCTTTTGTTTTTCTTCAATCAACTTTTAATTCATCCCTTACTCTAATAAATAAATATCCAAAAATTAATTTTTTATTTCTCAAACACTAAAATTCACTTTTAATGAATCATATGATATATAAAAGAGTGAAAATTCTTTTTATCTATCTTTAACTATTTTACAAAACCAATATGGTTATCACAAGTTATCCAATATAATAAATTAATCTATAAACCTCAAAAGTAAAACCACTTGTTCATCATTAATATTTATTTTTCAAAACTTTTAACTAAAAACAATGTCGTATTAACCAGGACATCACGTAGGCTATTGGTATGTGCTAAACCCTTATCATCCTTAGGTCATTAGTTTAATCCCTAAAGCCTTGTTGGATGGAATGGGTTGTCACCCAGCATGCATTTTTTCCTTTCATAAACCATATTAATATAATTCCTATAATGTTATCAAAAAAATTATATACATTCTTGAAATAAAATTAATCATTTAATAACATTTTAATGAGGTTTTTTATACAACCCTTTTTCACAAAGTCTAATAATCTTATTTGACTATTATTAAAATTTCATTAATGATCATATTAACCCTAAAGATTATAAATGTCTTTAAACTTATGTCTATAAAATGTAAAGGTATTATTACTCAAATAAATTTTCCTCTAAAATATATACTTCAAGTATTTATAAAAACTCAATAAATTTCTCCCAAAGTATTTACATTACTTAAAACATCAAAAGAGGGGTGATTAATACATTGATCTTATGATAAACCTTTGAAAAATATCAAGCTCCCTAGGGTTTTCACCACTTAATCAGATGGACCAACATCAATTGTATAAGTATAAAATGATTTTCCACCCCATTTTGTTTCTGATTATAATGATTTCCACCCTAAGTAAGTAACTTCATACACATGTTAGCATAATTTCCCATCTCATTGCAGCTAAAACATCTCATTGTTGACTGGATATCTGTTATCTCATTCTTGGATTGTTCAGCACTCTTTTCCTTACATTCATGATCCTTGTGACCAAACTTAACACACTGGTAATGTTTTTTAGATCTTGACATACATCCAAAAAATGTATTTTATCACACATGGAACATGTTTTGGGATTACCTCCAAGCTTCTTAGTTGTTTTATTCTCCATTTCCTTACACTTTGATTGTGTCTTACTCTTTCATATCATGGCACATAAGCATCATAAAACTCCATCTCAACTTTCTCATCACAGAAAAAAAAATTATCATAAATTTTAAATTATCATGGATCCAAATCTCTTTGCAAGATTGATTTTAATTATGAATAAAATCTATTAATTTTACTATCAATGTCCTAAAAAACCAGTATGTTCTAGTCTAACCTTGTAAAATTTTCTTCTTATGCGGACATCGAATCTACTTTCTTTTTCCTTAATTCCAAGAATTGTTTCTCTGTCCTAATATGAAAAGTATTAGGGAAATATTTTCCAAGGAAAATGTTCTTAAATGTGTCGCATTCCATAGAATCAATATCATATTTCTCTCTAGTTTTCTTAACCAAATACCACCATCGATTAGATTCACCTTCAAAATGATAAATGGAAAGAGATACCTTTTAAAATTTTGTATATCCCATGACTTCAAATATTTGTTCCAGAGCATTGATCCATCCTTCAACTACCATAGGGTTAGATGTTCCACTGAATAGTAGGGGATTTTTCCTCATTAAATTATCCACTATAGACATGTTCCTTCATGGTATATCGGGTTCTTATCTATAATAAATACCACCACCATTTATATCTTGTGTTAGTTGATCCATCAATACAACAAACTATTATGTTCTGATTCCAAACATCTCAGGGTTTTGATTTATAAGGTTATTTTCCTCTCGATTACTTCCCACTAAATCTCTCATATTTCCTCTATAGAAAACTATTCTAAACAAACATAATTTATATGAGTTAATATGGTAATCATAAAATTCTATATCATTTCAAATTATCCATAAGGTAGAATATTTTAAGGGCATCCTATTAACATTATCCTTACGTCTAAAGTTTTATAAACCATCATATGATACCAACTATAAGTACCCATCCTTAAAAAATATATAATTTTTATTTTTGAGTCAAGAATTCATTCTCTTACATTTTAAGATCTTTTCAAGTTTATAGTTTTAGAGAATTAGGCTATAAATCATATATAAAAAACCATAAAATACAAATTTGACACTTCATGTTAGTATCCATTTTTTCCATAATATAAAACTTTTAAAATAAATCATGATTTTTTTATGGAAAATCTCCACAACTTTCAACTTGACTTCTTCATTTCCCTTACCCATCCTTAAACCCTATGAAAAAACATTTTTAAAACATGGGATGAGCACAAAAAGCTTAGTAAGGGACATAAAAAGAAAGAAAACCATTAGTCCGATAAAAAATAGGAAAACTCATATAAAATTTACTTATACCTTCAATGTTATTTGAGTTTATAAATCAAAACATTTTCAAATGAAAAATGCACACATTTTTTTCTCAAAGAAATCCTTTAAAACCCATAAAAAGAAATTAAAACCCCTTTTTGGTGACTTGGATAATCATATTAATAAAACCATTTTAAAACCCTTTTAATTGGAATAATAATATTTAATTATTCTAATATAACCATTATCTAATGTATTGTAGAGCTATAATTGGGATCACCCTTCATATAAGCTATATTAGACTCACCTATTTTTTATGAGCTATAATGGGGCTCAACCCTTCATATGAGATATATCGGGCTCACCCATTTTTCATGAGAAAAAATGGGGATAAACTATTCAAATAATCTATATCAGGCTCACTCATTTTATATAATTATCAAGTACTGTATCAGTAATAAAACACTTTCATCATAAAACCATTTGAAAATATCTTTTAAACCCATATGAAAAACACTTTCGTATACATATACCATTTTCTTTTAAAAATAAATTTTCAATAATGAAATAACCAAAAAAATAGAGATATTATTTTTTAATTAAAAAACACATGAAATATTAGAAAGTATTCTATAATTAAATAATGTCCATGGTGGTAGAAAATTCATTATCGATATGTACATTAATAATAGGACATTTCTTTTTGTCGTTTGTCAAAAAATTCCATATAAAACATGTAAAGATATTCCTTTTGAAAACCTTTAAAAAGAAAGTAAAAAGAGAAATAAAATATAATTTATAAATATTTTAATTCCATATAAAAAATTTCATAAAATCATTTTAAAAACATGGACATGGAAAATAAGGAGTTGAAAGGAAAACATTAAAAGAGAATGTTTTTTTAAAGAATATTCCCTTATCACTTTGGAAATATTTGAATCATAAGCCCCATAAAATAATAAAATTAAATAAAACTATAAATACCATGAGAATAGATAAATTCATGATTTAACATTTCAAAGGATCATTATATATAGCTCATAAAATTGTATGGGTGTATAGCATCAAAACATGCCTCAATGAAGGGAAATTTAGATGAAGTCCCTTACCTTGAGTATGACTTATCATGTGTGTCTTTATATTCCTGAATAATAAACTTTTTTAAATTATTTACTTGCTTGAGAAACTTTTTATAGTTAATTATTAATTTTATTTCACTTATTACAATATTTTATACAATTGCTTAATCAATTAAATTTACATCAGATGTTTTGACCATATTCAGCTTATGTGTTAAAAATGACTTTGGTAGTTTGACTATGGTCAAAGATGTCATTATTTAGACATCTAAATAATAATAAAAATTAAATATTTATCATATTTATACATTAATTATACTTTTAATATTAATCATAAAATATGGTTTTTGAGAAATGAAGTATGTTATAATCATGGAGATGGTAGGTCGTACGTACGCATGAGTAACGTTTCTATTTTTCAATGATCATTATGGAAAGAAGGTATATATTATTTTATATTTAAAAAATTATAATAATATCATAAATATTATTTTATTTCTTTAAATATAATTATATATATCATCCATGTGTTGTGGTGATGAAAAGAGAGTCGCATCGCTTCCTGAAGGTGGTAGTCCACACATTCACGAACGACGTCATCATTTCTCCATGAGTGAAAAGGTAAGAAAGAAAATTATATATTATATTTTCATAATTATAAATATATAATTAATATCATAATTATTCCATGTATATAAAATATATTCATTATATTTACTCTTATTACCTTCCATGAAAAGAATTAGTAAAAACGGATCACATCGCTTCGTGAAGCGGTGGTCCGTCGTACACATGAATGAAGTTATCATATCCCCTATGGAATGAAAATAAAAAAAAGGTATATATGATATAATTAATATAGATATATAATTATTTTATAAATATTTAATATACTTTATATTCAGCATCATACCCAACTCTGATAGGTGTTAATGGAAAAAACGAATGACATTGGTTTGCGAGCCGATAGTATGTCATAAACACAAATGATGATTTTGTAACCCATTTGATAGAATATGAGAAGGATTTTGGTTATGAAATTAACATAATAAAATCTAAATATATTTAATATAATTATTTTATTATATAATAATTTTTTTAGAAAAATTGAGGAGGTTTTTGGAAGAAATAAAATAAAAACGCTCGTTGAAAAACGTTACCTCTTCTTCAAGTAACTTCTTTTGGTTTGCACCAAAGGCCTTGATTGATTGTATTTATATTAAAACTAAGGATTATATGATGAGAGTATGGAAGTTGAGAAGTTATTTTGGTATGTCTTTTACAAACCAATTGGTTTTTACGGTGTGAATAGAGGAGGATAGGTGTGGTCTTTTATAAGTGTGATGAGTGACACACTTTTAATTTTTAAAAAGAATGAATTCCATCCAGGTTTTTTTCATGGAACAAGGCTCCAATAATGGAAAATTATCAATAATATAAGGTATAAGGTCAAAATATTTCTATTCAATATATTTTAGACAAGTTTTTATGTCATTTTAACCCTTATCTTTTTAGTTTAACCCCCCGATAAATCCATTTTTACCTTAACCCCAATAATTAGTTTTTATAATTTTCACTATTTATTTTGGTAAAAATTTGAGTTGTAATTATTATGAAATATAAATTATGATGATTCTAAATATGGAATCCATTTTTTCAGATTAAATTCATAGAAGTAACAAAATTAAATTTAAAATTAATCCTACAGACGTAGTGAGAAATCGGATTTTGAAAGAGAAAATGTTCAGAAGTTTACAATGTTTTTATATAAAAATTAAATATTAAAAAGATTTAAATTACCTAATTTGTATTAACACACCAATTCAAAAAGTAATTTTTCAATTAAAATTCGGTATTTTTCACTATTCATCAAAAATGAAACTTTTCAGAAAAATGCCAAAAAAATCACCCTACGATAATTTGGATATTATGATTTAAAAAATGAAGTTTATTTTATCAAATAATTTTTTCTAAAAGCGGTAAAATTAATTTAAATTATGTGCGCAAAGTGTTACTAAACTGTCTTTTAGGAAAAAATAATGTTATTCAGAAAACATTTCTTTTTCTTTAAAATAGTTCTAATTTTATCTCTAATCAATAGATAACCATTTTATTTATGTGTAAACCATATAATTTTCATAATTTAGTTAGTAATATTCATACCCTCAATTTAACATCTAGGTTATAATGGTGATGTTTAAATATTAATATTTTTATGGAGTATTGTGCTTCTTTAAAACTCGATGTTGCGTGCATTGAAAGATATCAAAGAGATTAAATATATTTTAAATTCTGGGAGTGTTACATTCTCATTTAATCTCAATGTTGTGTTTCTTTTATGATATCGAACATAATTTATTTCTTTTAAAATTTTAGGGTGTTAAATGGGATGTCCTCTCAAAAAAATTCCAACATCCTGAAGTATGAAATTTTGGGATTTATGTTTTGATCCAATAAAATGTAACTATATTTCAAATCTTAATGAATTATGTATAACCTTGAATCTTTTTTAAGGTAAATAATCCCCTAAGAAATCCCATTAATAATTAGAATGTCTATTCTTCAATCGAATATTCAATGTTTCAAAGGATCTACTTTAAATTCAATGTAATAGGTATGAGTTCAAGGCCAGTAAGTGAAACCATATATCAAGCAGAAACACAATGAAAAAATAATGAAAATGTCATACTAAAAAGGTAAAAATTCAATATTTAGTTGGGAAAATACTCATAGATAAGTATATTTTCATCTTGATCAAGACTACATACCAAAAGTCTCACTAATTTTTTTATTGGAGTTTGGCTATGATTATTGCCTCATTCTTTTAGATCTTCTAATCCTGAAAATATAGTTTTGAGAACCTCTTCATAGAAACCTCATAACCATTTTTTATTTTCCCTTGCAGTATTCTTTCACTCAATTTCATATTTAAAAAACATCAACATTCCCAAGAAATTATAATAAAATGACTTGAAAAATGAAAATCTCCCTCCTTAGCTTCAACTACCTCATTTAATATGTTGGAATTGTTTTTGAAATAAGTGAATCAACAATTTAAAAGTGAAAAAAATATTTTACTAATGTTTTTACTGTATAAGAAAATTTAAAAATGAAAAAGTTTACAAAAGTAATTAAGACAAAAATGCACTTAATGAGAGGGGGAGGAGAAATGGAGGAGGAGATGAGAGGCGGAATAGGGAAGACTAGTTTGATTAGGTATGAAAATGGGTGTCAATTAATGAAGTACCTAACACTATAAAACATGATTAAAATGGGTTTTAGTAATGGTTAATGGGACTATAAATGGTATAGATATAGACCCAGATCAATTTTGGTTCTAGAAGCGTTTAAGCAGGTTTGGTAAGATATTTATACTCATAAACCCAGGCCTATTTAAACACTCTTAATCGGGTCCTGGTATAGAAATTCTTATTCCATACCTGTTTGGATCGGAACCATTTAAATTATTAATAATTAAAAATATTATATAAATTTATATATTTAATATAATTTTATATGTTTAAATTCATGTCTACCTTGATCCAATGGGTCTTACATTTTAAATTATAGGTGTGTAATTCAATCCACCACATTATTTTATCATTTTATATATTTAATAATTAATAATATTATATAAAATTATATATTTAATATAGTTTAGTAAGGGTCTTCCCAAACCTAAACCTGGTGCTGGTGGATCAAAGTCTAGTTCGGGTATTTCAAGACCTGAAGGATCTAGGTTCAGGTCTGATACCCACAACACATTAGAGGGTTTGGGTCTAAAACAAGTAATTCTGGATCCATTTAGACCTGTTTACAACCCTAATGGTTAATCATGTTATAATAGGGTTATGGTAATAAATTAAAAACATGTTTAATATCCGGGTTGTGTTTGTAGGTTCTGGGCGCAGCGGAAGCACGGTTGGGTCGGCACCCAACTTTAATTTTTACCATAATCAATGATTATTTTGGGATCAATACGATGATGAACTCCAGTCTCCATGGAATAGAATCAAATATTTAGATAAAGAAGGAAGAGACCTGAAATATTTATAGAGAATCTTTCACATCATGTTTATAATTAATTTAATTAATTTAATGAAGAAAAGAATACTTGGATCTTCAGTATTTTCTTTGTTGATCATGTTGATCTTCCAGAATGACCCTCCTGAATTATCTTGTTGCACTAGTGAGGATCCAAACTAAAATCCCTCTAGTTTTGATCCACACGTGTTCTGATGGCCGTTGATTAACACTACTCGTTCTCCGGGTGCTAGTGTGGTGAAGCGAGTGTCTTGTGTCGGTCGTTCTTGATTGCTTGTTCTTTAGCCTTGAAGAGCGTCTCTCGTTTTTCAGTGGGGAGGGAAGAGGATTTGAGAGAGAAATTGTTCAGCTCAACAATTCTCAATTCACCAGGTGTGTGGTTCGGTAAATGGAACAATAGACGTACGTGTCTATTTATTGACATGGGGATTTAGTTGCAATATTTAATTGCATAATAGAAATTAAATAAATTCATAATTTTAGAGAAAACCCATGTTATTAATAATAATACCACTTAATTATTTATAGTGCTCCAACTTGCGCAAAACGAAATTATAAATTAAATTCTGCATCACAAAATAATAACAGCATTATTTTAATTTGTGCCAACTAGTTAAATAATTATTTATCATCATGCAAATAATTATTTTACTACTAGAATGGTCTTGGTCTGATCAAACTCTGCTTCCATTTATTGAACACCAGAATAAATAAATAAATAATTTATTCTCTTAAATAAATATTTTATTTACAAACTAGTAAATAAATATTTATTAAATGTTCGATAAAATAAATAAATATGTTTTACCCACAATCCAGTGAATAAATATTTATTTAATTTATGTAATCATTTTAACTTGAATAAAATTATTCCACTGTCTTAAGAATAATATTTATTAATTTAATTCAAATATAATTTAATTGAGAACACCAGAAACACTTAGTGTGTGACCCTATAGGATTCTTTCTCATTGGAATTAGGCTGGCTTACCTCAAGTCTAAGATTAATTTCTAGCAATGGGTTAAGGAACCCAAGAGAAAGAACTTAAAGTCGCAAAAATGATATCTGTAACGACCCAATCTTTTTGAGTAGTATATTAACTTACTCTTAATGATTTAATAAGATGTTAATGGTTAATGCAGAAAGAGGAGTTGATGGCTTCATCCAGTAGACTCGACCCTTATGAAGCCCACTTATCAGAGCTTGGGAAGGAGGTAGCATCTGTGGGCTTCGCTTTGGACCAAGCCCAATCCGAACTCCAGCGTGTCAAGCTTGAACGGAAATGCCTATGGGAGAAGTTCAAGTTAGTAGAGATTACTACTAGGGCAATGTTATCTGAGCCTCCCTCAGATTCTCTCACCATAGCACACCTTACACTTAGGTCTTATGCCAGTGTTATAAGGGGCTATGTGACGAGACCCTAGCTTCCTTATGTAATCCTTTCGGGTGAATAAATTGAGATTTCTTCCTTTAGTGATGTTTGTGAAATTTCAAATGTCTAGATAATTTTAGAATGTATTTTATTGATGAATTTTGAAAAAGGGATATTTTAAAATATTTATGTAAACCCTAAATAACTAATGATGTGTAATGATTGTCAAAAAATGGTCTTCTACAAAAGTGTTCAGTAAGGAATTTGGAGTCTAATAAGATCAACTTAATTTTTGATGAATAGTAAATTATGAGTAGTGATTTTATGCTTAGGATTAGTAATGGGACCAAATGGATTAGTAATTTCACTCAAAGAAAGTTTTAATATAATTCAGACACCTAGATTAAGTAATGTGATTCAATAAAATGGGTAAATAACGGTTTCATAAATTATTAGTCAAGTATTAGTTTTTTCGGATGAATAGTGTTTTTTAATTAAAAATTTAATTAAAAATAATTAGAAAATTATTTTTATAAAAATGACTTTATTTTTGAACTCAGAGCATCGATATTATGTTATGGTAATTTTTGGGGATTTTTCTGAAAAAAAACGAATTTTTGATGAATAGTGTTTTTATTTAAAAATTAAATTAAAATTATTTAGAAAATTATTTTTATAAAATTGAGTTCATAAATGTATTTAGAGCATCGATATTTGGTTAAGGTGAAATTTTGGGATTATTCTGAGAAAGTTGAATTTTCGATGAATAGTGAAAATATAGTTTTTAAGTTACGGGTGTTTAATGACATCATTAAATGATGTATTAAGTATATATTCAATATGGTAGAATTATGAATAGTAAGATAAGGTGTGAGGTGTCCCAAGTTGCCAATACCATGGGCAAATACCATGGGCAAGCCCATGGTTTTGCCAAAACCACTAGTGAGGTGTCCCTTGGCCATTAATGCCTTGTCCCCTCACTTTCCCTATAAATACCCACACTTTCCTCCTTTAGTTTTCACTCCCAACTCTCCCCCAATGAAGTTCTGGTCTCCTTACCTCCCAAGGAGTCCTCCCAATGTGCCCCCAAGCCCTCAAGGTCCAAAACTTTGAGTTTCAAGAGTCACGTTTTAAGGTAAGGGATCCGACCCCTCTCTTTCTTTTCATGTAATCTCTTTTATGTCATTCCTTTTATGCTCCATGTTATTATGTGATAGGATGTTCTTTTATATTCCTCTTACTGTCACTTTAATGTTTATATGATGAGAGATCCCCTCTTACTCTCATCATTTCGTTTTATGAAAGTTTAAGTGACGCCGTTAGGCTGCCGAATGTTTAAGTGATTCTTTCACCCTTCTCATTTTTCAAGTTCGATTTTCATGTCAAATCTTTCAAGTTCCTTTTTATTATGTTGGGGTATGATCTCTATATCTATCATACTGATCTCTTATGATCATATGATGAGAGACCCTATTTGATTTGTTCAATTCATTTTTGTTGAAGTTTAAGTGACGCCGTTAGGCTGCCGAATTTTCATAAGAGAAATCAAATTTTTGTCTTCCTTCCATGTTTTTCATTTCAAATGGTATGTCCTTAAAATTGCATCACCATGTCCATATATCCTTCTTATTCTGTCCCTCTACTGTTTTATGGGTCAATTATGATTGTTCGACCCATGTTCCCTCTTTTTTCAAAGTTTTCTAAAACCTTATAACATAGCCGTTATGCTGCAGAATTTTCGTCTCAAAATGCCTCTCTTTTCTCAAAATTATTTTATGTTATAAAGTGAATACTCAAAGCTCATATTTCTATAGGGGTATTCACATATATATGAAAATGTTCTATTTTAAATTCTGGGATTTACATACATGATACCCGCTTTCCCTTTCGTGGGTTTAAAGTAATGTAAAGATCATGTCTTTAAAGCAGTTTTTAAAACGTTATGATTATGAAATGAAACCCATTTATTTTATGCTATATGGGTTATTTATGAAATTTTTGATGATGATATATGTGGCTCACATGATAATAAAGGCAAATTTAATGGTTCGCCCTGATAGCGCTCCAATGCATTGGGTAAAGACTTAATCTCTAGAGATGACCATTTTAACGACGCCTTGGTGAATAACCTTGGTAATTTTTAACGACACCTTGGGGATGGACCTTGGTGAAACGAAACGATTGTCAATATTAAATGTTGTAGCCACATCTTCAAGTTATGAAAAATGTTATTTTTATTATGATGTATCTCATGATTTCTTCCTCATGCCTTAAAGTTCTTTTCATGTCCTTATTGAAGTATCTCAAGTTCACATGAAAAAGGTTTCTCTTGTTTCCCTTACTGGGCCTTCTGCTCACCCTTTCTTTTGATGTATGTCCCCAGGTTATGAGATGCAGTAATGAACCTAGGATGAACTAAAGGAGAAGCCTTTCAAGTGTTTAAGAAGAATGTTTTATGTTTTTTTTATGTATTATGATCCTTGTTTCCAAGACACTAAACCTTAACGATCCTCAGTTCCGTGTAATGTAATGAAAGTTATGTTATAAAAGACGGGATGTTATAGTTGGTATCAGAGGATGGTTTAGTTATTTGTGGAAATTAGGATATAAAAACTTTAGGAAGAACCCTATAGAAAAGTTTAAATATAGGAAAACTTCCTGGTATTTTGGTAAGTATTGAGTAAGTGGTTTATCAAAAAAATACATCCCTGTCTGGATACGAGTAGGTAGAGGCGGCTCTGGCACAGATGTACATAGGGGTAAAACCCGAAAACACCACTTTGAGCTAGACTTGAACGGGAACTGGTGCACGATAACGGGCCTTGCTGCACTCTTGGTTACGACACTCCCGGGGGATATGTTTGGTTAATTACAAGTTTTTTATGAATCATTATAAAGGAATTATAGAAAAGTGTAATTGTTTAAGCATGAAGTCTTAGTTAAAAGATTCATAAATGAAATAATTTTCTTACTAAGGTTTTATTCTTTTAGAAAATGGCGGGCAATAGGAGGAACCGTGCCGATGGTGACCGAAATGCACCATGTGCTGACGGCCCTCCGATGGAAGCCGGAATGGAAACATTCATGCGAATGATGAACCAACTAACTCAAGTTATGAGTAATAACTTGAATCAAGCTGAGAGGCTGACCTCACCACGAAGGGAACAACACTCTGTTGAGTCCTTCATGCATCAACGACCGCCAACATTCAGTGGATCTACTGACCCATTGGTTGCGGAACAATGGATAAGCTCCATTGAAAAGATCTTTTCTGTACTTCATTGTTCGGAACAAGAAAAAGTCACCCTTGCTGTTTACCGCCTAGAGGGAGAAGCTGATCAGTGGTGGTCACTGATCAAAAACACGAAGCCACGAGGAGAGATAGAAGATATGGAGTGGGGAGAATTTCGGGGAATTTTTCTTAACAAGTATTTCCCTCATTCCATGAGAACGAGAATGGAGAAAGAGTTTCTCGAGCTGAAGCAGAAGGAGAACGAATCTGTCGGAAGCTATGAGATGAACTTCACAAGGCTTTCCCGTTATACCTCAATCTTTGTCATGGACCCTAATGGGAAGGTTGATAGATTCTTTGGTGGACTACGACCTCATCTGCGGAAGAATCTAGCCAACAGGGACTATGATAGCTATGAAGAAATAGTTCGAAGTGCTATGAAAGTCGAGCTGGAGTTTGGTGAGACACAGTGGTCTCATAAACCAAATGAAAAGAAGAGATCGTTGGAGCCCAGTTTAGGGAAGTCTTTTGATCAGGGAAGAGGTGGAAAGCAAATGCAACTTACCACATGCAATAAATGTGGGAAGAATCATCTGGGGAACTGCTTGAACGGAAGTGGAAAGTGCTATAAGTGTGGAAGAGGAGGCCATATTGCTCGTAATTGTCATAGTGAGGTGAAGCCTCAGCTTCCCAACACTAACGACAGAGAAAAGATGGTTCTGGCCCTACCCGAAGTCACATGCTTCAAGTGTGGACAGCTTGGGCACTTTTCTAATCAATGTCCAAATCCGAGGGCGGTGGAGGGGAATCACCATCAACCTCAGCAGAGGCCAAGGGAGCAAGGTCATGCTTTCGCTATCACAACAGCTGAAGTTGAAGTCCCGAACTATGTGGTAGCAGGTACTCTTGTCGTCCTCTCAAAACTATCAAGTACTTTATTTGATTCTGGTTCTACGCATTCCTTTATTTCCTCCAAGTTTGCAAGGAATATAGAATCAATCCCCAAACTGCTAGAGGTAGAGTTGTCTGTCAAGACTCCAAGTGGGATTATCCTTGCATCAACAGTATTTAGAGACTCTAGTGTTTACTTTGGTGAGCACAATCTTATCGCAAATCTAGTAGTCATTCCCATGATGGAATTCTACATTATACTAGGGATGGACTGGCTCTCAAAGTATAATGCTAAGATCAAATGCAAAAGTAAGGAAATCTCAGTAGTCTTGAATGAACGACCTACAGTTATCTTCCAAGGAGAGATATCCCGAACTGATCCCTATCTAGAAGCACCTCCTATAGCATTATTTATGGAGTTAATCGGTGATGATGAAGAAGGAAAAGGGAGCATATAAATAGAAGATGTTCCGATTGTTCAGGAATACATGGATGTATTTCCTGAGGAGTTACCTGGACCTCCCCCAGAAAGAGAGGTAGAGTTCTCCATTTAACTTGTACCTGGGTCTCAACCGATATCAAAGACTCCGTATAGAATGTCAAATGTGGAGCTAGAAGAGTTAAAGAAACAACTCCAAGACTTGTTGGAGAAGGGGTTTATCCGACCGAGTGTGTCTCCTTGGGGAGCACCAGTTCTCTTTGTGAAGAAGAAGGATGGATCAATGCGGCTATGCATCGATTATAGAGAACTGAACGGGATCACGGTGAAGAATAGATATCCTCTTCCAAGAATTGATGATTTATTTGACCAACTTCGCGGGGCTCAATTCTTCTCTAAGATTGACCTTCGATCTGGTTATCATCAACTGAGGGTGAAGAAGGAAGATATTCCAAAGACTGCCTTCCGATCAAGATATGGGAATTATGAGTTTACTGTTATTCCCTTCGGCTTGACTAATGCTCCTGCTATTTTCATGGATTTGATGAATAGAGTCTTTAAGGACTACCTTGATAACTTTGTGGTAGTTTTTATTGATGATATTTTGATATATTCAAAAAGTCGTGAGGAGCATGAAGATCATCTAAGGGTTATATTGAAAACTCTGCGGAAGGAGAGGCTCTTTGGGAAGTTCAGCAAGTGTGAGTTTTGGTTACAACAGGTGGCTTTCTTGGGGCACATCGTAACCAATGAAGGAATCTCGGTTGACCCTGCAAAGACAATGGTTGTGGAGGAGTGGCCTCAACCCACAACAGTAACTGAGATTCGTAGTTTCCTTGGTTTAGCAGGATATTATAGGAGGTTTTTGAAAAACTTTTCACGGCTTTCTAATCCACTAACCAAGTTGACTCGAAAAGGGGTTAAGTTCATCTGGACAAAGGAATGCGAGGAAAGTTTCCAAGAGCTGAAGAAGAGATTGGTTACTGCACCTGTGCTAACACTACCCTCTATCGAAGAAGGATTTTTTATTTTTAGCGATGCATCTCTGAAAGGTCTTGGGTGCGTCCTCATGCAAAATGACAAAGTAATTGCTTATTCATCTCGACAGTTGAAGATTCATGAGCAGAATTATCCTACGCATGATCTAGAGATGGCGGCAGTTGTTTTTGCTCTAAAGATATGGAGGCACTATCTTTATGGGGAGAAATGTGATATATACACTGACCACCAAAGTCTAAAGTATATTTTCACACAGAAAGAATTGAACATGAGACAAAGGAGATGGTTGGAGCTTATTAAAGACTATGATTGTTCAATTCATTATCACCCTGGAAGAGCAAACAAAGTCGCGGATGCGTTAAGCAGGAAAGATCCTGTTGTTCTGGCAACAATGAGGATCGTAGGAGATCCCTTGATTAAAGATCTAGTAAAACTGGACATGGGAATTATAAGGAAAGGGACATCATCAACCCTATTCCAAATGATTTCTCAACCTTCATTACTAGAGAGGATCAAGAAGGCTCAAAAAGAAGATCCTTTGCTGCCGGAGAAGTTTGAGGCTGTAAAGGATGGGAAGTTCCCTGATTTCAATATTGATCAAGAAGGTGTATTGAAATTTTGTACGAGACTATGTGTTCCATCTATTCCGGAGATAAAGAAAGAACTAATGGATGAAGCTCATAGCTCTACATTCTCTATACACCCGGGAAGCACTAAGATGTATAGAGACCTTCGTGATCATTATTGGTGGGATAACATGAAGAGGGAGATTTCTGATTACACTACAAGGTGCCTGGTGTGTCAGCAAGTAAAGGCAGAATGACAACTTCCTAAAGGGGTATTACAACCGCTACCCATACCAGTATGGAAGTGGGATAATATCACTATGGACTTTGTAACTAGTCTCCTGAAAACATCCAAAGGAAACAATGCGATATGGGTTATTGTGGACCGTCTCACCAAGACAGCCCATTTTATCTCTATTCGGGAAGATTTCTCTCTGGATCAGCTTGCCAAGATATACGTGAAGGAAGTGGTAAGGCTGCATGGGGTACCACTATCCATCGTATCTGATCGTGACCCAAGATTCACATCAAAATTCTGGAGAAGTCTTCAACATGCTCTGAATACTGAATTGAATTTTAGTACGGCCTATCATCCTCAAACTGATGGCCAATCTGAAAGGACTATTCAGACACTCGAAGACATGTTGAGATTATGCTCAATGGAATTTAAAGGTGGATGGGATCAACACCTCCCATTAGTTGAGTTCTCCTATAACAACAGCTTCCATTCGAGTATTCAGATGGCACCCTATGAAGCTCTATATGGAAAGTGGTGTAGAACTCCTACTTGTTGGGATGAAACTGGTGAGAGGAAGCTTCTTGGGCCTGATCTCATGCAAGAGATGATGGAACAGGTTCATGCCATCCAACAACACATAAAGGCTGCTCAGAGTCAGCAGAAGACCTATGCTGACAATCGTCGAAGGGACTTGGAGTTTGGTGTTGGTGACAAAGTCTTCCTTCGAATTTCTCCATGGAAGAGAGTCATGCGGTTTGGGAAGAAAGGGAAGCTCAGCCCTAGGTCCATTGGCCCCTATGAAATCCTTGATCGCATAGGAGCAGTGGCCTATCGTCTAGCACTTCCACCGAACCTAGCTCAATTTCATGATTTCTTCCATGTATCTCTCTTGAGGAAGTACATACCCGACCCTTCTCATGTACTGAACCCAGAGGTGGTACAACTGGAACATGACCTCTCTTACGAGGAGAAGCCAGTGGAGATCTTGGACCGTAGAGACAAGGTCCTACGAAACAAGACTACCCACCTTGTGAAAGTGTTGTGGAGGAATCATAAATATGAAGAGGTGACTTGGGAGCCGGAGGAAACAATGAAGCAAAAGTACCCTCACCTTTTCGACTAGGCCTCAAGTATAAATTTCGGGGACGAAATTTCTTAAGGGGGGAAGAATGTAACGACCCAATCTTTTTGAGTAGTATATTAAATTACTCTTAATGATTTAATAAGATGTTAATGGTTAATGCAGAAAGAGGAGTCGATGGCTTCATCCAGTAGACTCGACCCTTATGAAGCCCACTTATCAGAGCTTGGGAAGGAGGTAGCATCTGTGGGCTTCGCTTTGGACCAAGCCCAAGCTGAACTCCAGCGTGTCAAGCTTGAACGGAAACGCCTACGGGAGAAGTTCAAGTTAGTAGAGATTACTACTAGGGCAATGTTATCTGAGCCTCCCTCAGATTCTCTCACCATAGCACACCTTACACTTAGGTCTTATGCTGGTGTTATAAGGGGCTATGTGACGAGACCCTAGCTTCCTTGTGTAATCCTTTCGGGTGAATAAATTGAGATTTCTTCCTTTAGTGATGTTTGTGAAATTTCAAATGTCTAGATAATTTTAGAATGTATTTTATTGATGAATTTTGAAAAAGGGATATTTTAAAATATTTATGTAAACCCTAAATAACTAATGATATGTAATGATTTTCAAAAAATGGTCTTCTACAAAAGTGTTCAGTAAGGAATTTGGAGTCTAATAAGATCAACTTAATTTTTGATGAATAGTAAATTATGAATAGTGATTTTACGCTTAGGATTAGTAATGGGACCAAATGGATTAGTAATTTCACTCAAAGAAAGTTTTAATATAATTCAGACACCTAGATTAAGTAATGTGATTCAATAAAATGGGTAAATAACGGTTTCATAAATTATTAGTCAAGTATTAGTTTTTTCGGATGAATAGTGTTTTTTAATTAAAAATTTAATTAAAAATAATTAGAAAATTATTTTTATAAAAATGACTTTATTTTTGAACTCAGAGCATCGATATTATGTTATGGTAATTTTTGGGGATTTTTCTGAAAAAAACGAATTTTCGATGAATAGTGTTTTTATTTAAAAATTAAATTAAAATTATTTAGAAAATTATTTTTATAAAATGGAGTTCATAAATGTATTTAGAGCATCGATATTTGGTTAAGGTGAAATTTTGGGATTATTCTGAGAAAGTTGAATTTTCGATGAATAGTGAAAATATAGTTTTTAAGTTACGGGTGTTTAATGACATCATTAAATGATGTATTAAGTATATATTCAATATGGTAGAGTTATGAATAGTAAGATAAGGTGTGAGGTGTCCCAAGTGGCCAATACCATGGGCAAATACCATGGGCAAGCCCATGGTTTTGCCAAAACCACTAGTGAGGTGTCCCTTGGCCATTAATGCCTTGTCCCCTCACTTTCCCTATAAATACCCACACTTTCCTCCTTTAGTTTTCACTCCCAACTCTCCCCCAACGAAGTTCTGGTCTCCTTACCTCCCAAGGAGTCCTCCCAAGGTGCCCCCAAGCCCTCAAGGTCCAAAACTTTGAGTTTCAAGAGTCACGTTTTAAGGTAAGGGATCCGACCCCTCTCTTTCTTTTCATGTAATCTCTTTTATGTCATTCCTTCTATGCTCCATGTTATTATGTGAGAGGATGTTCTTTTATATTCCTATTACTGCCCCTTTCATGTTTATATGATGAGAGATCCCCTCTTACTCTCATCATTTCGTTTTATGAAAGTTTAAGTGACGTCGTTAGGCTGCCGAATGTTTAAGTGATTCTTTCACCCTTCTCATTTTTCAAGTTCGATTTTCATATCAAATCTTTCAAGTTCCTTTTTATTATGTTGGGGTATGATCTCTATATCTATCATACTGATCTCTTATGATCATATGATGAGAGACCCTATTTGATTTTTTCAATTCATTTTTGTTGAAGTTTAAGTGACGTCGTTAGGCTGCCGAATTTTCATAAGAGAAATCAAATTTTTGTCTTCCTTCCATGTTTTTCATTTCAAATGGTATGTCCTTAAAATTGCATCACCATGTCCATATATCCTTCTTATTATGTCCCTATACTGTTTTATGGGTCAATTATTATTGTTCGACACATGTTCCCTCTTTTTTCAAAGTTTTCTAAAACCTTATAACATAGTCGTTATGCTGCAGAATTTTCGTCTCAAAATGCCTCTCTTTTCTCAAAATTATTTTATGTTATAAAGTGAATACTCAAAGCTCCTATTTCTACAGGGGTATTCGCATATATATGAAAATGTTCTATTTTAAATTCTGGTATTTACATACATGATACCCGCTTTCCCTTTCCGTGGGTTTAAAGTAATGTAAAGATCATGTCTTTAAAGCAGTTTTTAAAACGTTATGATTATGAAATGAAACCCATTTATTTTATGCTATATGGGTTATTTATGAAATGTTTGATGATGATATATGTGGCTCACATGATAATAAAGTCAAATTTAAGGGTGCGCCCTGATAGCGCTCCAATGCATTGGGTAAAGACTTAATCTCTAGAGATGACCATTTTAACGACGCCTTGGTGAATAACCTTGGTAATTTTTAACGACACCTTGGGGATGGACCTTGGTGAAACGAAACGATTGTCAATATTAAATGTTGTAGCCACATCTTCAAGTTATGAAAAATGTTATTTTTATTATGATGTATCTCATGATTTCTTCCTCATGCCTTAAAGTTCTTTTCATGTCCTTATTGAAGTATCTCAAGTTCACATGAAAAATGTTTCTCTTGTTTCCCTTACTGGGCCTTCTGCTCACCCTTTCTTTTGATGTATGTCCCCAGGTTATGAGATGCAGTAATGAACCTAGGATGAACTAAAGGAGAAGCCTTTCAAGTGTTTAAGAATAATGTTTTATGTTTTTTTTATGTATTATGATCCTTGTTTCCAAGACACTAAACCTTAACGATCCTCAGTTCCGTGTAATGGAATGAAAGTTATGTTATAAAAGATGGGATGTTATAATATCCACATACAAACGCTCATTGTGTAATATAATCTCTTTGTCGCAATATCTCATCAAGTCAGTTTCATGATAGTGTCGTCAACTTTTATGCTTGATATGTCGTTATTTGACTACCTGAAATAAACTCTTCATTACACCATGGACATGGAATTTCGCGCGACGGTTCTATTTCAATCAAAGGGCCAAGATATCATCTTCCATAAATGGAAGGGGCAAATCCTTCCTTGACTTATCCATTAATAGCATGTCACTCGTGACACACCCAACATACCCTACTTCATGCCAACTGTCTGCATGACGTTTTTGTTAGTAAATCAAAGTGCAAGATTCATGACACATATTAATGATAATATTAAATTATAAGGATCATTACACATGCTCGTAGATAGAAATATCTGATGATACCAAAACATGTTGAATTCCTAGTGGCAGGTCTGTTCTCATAATCTCCTGTCTTGGAGATTTGCAAGTGTAAACTTCATGAAAGGAAGTCTCATCTGCTTACGAGTACTCACACCTAATGTTCTTCATGCCATGTGTCCCATCATAGTATCACATCCAATCATAGAACTATATTTAAGAATGTTGTTATATCATTTCAAGGTTATCATCATAACAGGGAACTACCATGACCTTATCAATGCAACAAATACTCGAAGACATTATTACATCACAGTCATGCAGAACAATGAACAATATATAATAAGATGTTTGATATTTAAATACATTAAATATACATGTGGTCAAAGTAAAAACAGTTGGTTCTAGGACACCAACTCTAACAAACTCCCACTTGGACTAGAGATAACTACCTACAATGTTCAGTCCGCTAGACCTCACATGATGATCATGTTTCTGCTGAGTCAAGGCTTTAGTCAAGTGGTCTGTCGTGTTGTCTTCCATGGAAATACTACTCACTGCAACTTCACCTCTCTAAGAAAAATCCCTCAAGATATGATAATTCTAAAGTATGTTATTCATCCACTGATGTGACCTTGGTTCTTTTGTGAGGGCCAGTGCTACAGTATTATCGCATTACAGTGTGATGGGATCTTTACTACTAGGTATCACATACAGATATTGGATGAAGCTTCGCATAAAAACATCTTATTTAGCTACCTCAGAAGCTGTGATATATTTAGACTCTTCTGTAGAATCTGCAACCACACTCTGCTTTGTGCTCTTCAAACTCACTACACTTCCATTTAAAGTGAATATGTATCCCGTTTGCGAGTTCATGTCATCTTGATCAGTCTAGAAACTATCATCTTCATATCTTCTGATGACTAGTTCCTCGTCTCCTCCATAAACCAAGAACATATCCTTAGTACGCCTCAGATAATTTAGGATATTCTTGACTACCATCCAATGTTGGTCACCTGGGTTAGCATGATATTTTCCTACTGCACTCAATACATAGGTGACATCTAGCCTAGTACATAGCATGACATACATGACTAACCTAATTGCTTATGTGTATAGAGTCATTTCCATTATCTTTCTTTCCTCATGAATCTGAGCACACATTTTCTTAGAAAGATGAATTCCATGTGACGCTAGCAACAATCCCCTCTTTTATTATTCCATACTGAATCTCTTCAGTATCCTATCAATGTATGTAATTTGACTTAGGCCTAGAAATCTCTTAGATCTATCACAATAGATCTTGATCCCAATAATATATATTGCCTCTCCCAAGTCCTTCATGGAGAAGCATTGATTCAACCATGCCTTAATAGATTGTAAGACTGGTATCTCATTTCCAATAAGTAATATGTCATCAACATATACTATTAGAAAAACGACTACACTCCCACTAAACCATTTATAGACACAAGGATCACATTTGTTCTTGGTAAAAACAAATCTATTTATAGCTTCATCAAAATGAATTTTCCATGACATGGATTCTTTCTTTAATCTATAAATGCATTTCTTTAACTTTCATAACTTATTGGAATCCTTTGGAGTCATAAAACCTTCAGGTTGTGTCATGTATACATCTTCTTAAAGGTTCTTGTTAAGTAAGGTTGTTTTGAAATTCATTTTCCAAATCTCTTAGTCATGGTAAGCAGCAATGAACAATATAATTCTGATGGATTTCATCATTACAACTAGTGAAAATTTTTCGTCGAAGTCAATGCATTGACGTTGTTTGAACCCTTTTGCAACCATTTGTGCCTTATAGGTATTTAATTCTCCTTCCATGTCCAGTTTCTTATAGAATACCCATTTTCAACCAACTAGATTTACATAAAATGAAGGATCTACCATAATCTAGACTTGGTTTTGGTACATGGAATCCATTTTAGAATTCATGGATTTTTTCCACTTGGAAACATTAGTGCCACTTACTACTTCCTTGTAGGTTAGAGAATCATTATTATCAACTAATAATGAGTCACCATCCTCAGTAACTAGAAAATCATACCATTATGGTTCTCTAACCTCTCTTGTACTCCTACATAGTTCTTGTGTCTCTAGAATAGTTCTTTCTTCCATGGGGCTTTGTGGAATATACTCTTGTACCAAATCTTGTGTACCTTGATTCTCAACTTCATCTAAGTCTATCTCGCTTCCACTATCTCTTTTGGATATGTGCACCCTCTCAAGGAATATGGTGTTTCTAGAAACTATAAACTTTCTGTCTGAGGGGTTTTATAGGTAATATCCCCTTTTTTCCTTAGGGTATCCTATAAAGGTATACTTTTTACCAAGGGGTGCAAGTTTGTTACCTAAAGAGGCCTTAATAAATGCATCGCTACCCCAAACATGTAAATTTGATAACATGGATTTCTTTTCACTCCAGAACTCGTATGGAATACAATTTATTGATTTATATGGTACTTGGTTTAGTATGTACACCGTTGTTTGTAACGTATATCCCCAAAAGGATAATGGAATACTTGAATGACTCATCTTTGATCTCACCATGTCCAATAGGGTGTGGTTCCTCCTTTTTCTCACACCATTCCACTAGGGGGTGTGAGGAATAGTGAGTTAGGATAGGATCCCAAACTCCCGTAAGTAATCAATGACGTCTTGATTAAGATATTATCCACCTCAGTCTGAGAATAGTTTCTTAATATTCTTACCAAGCTAGTTCTCAACTTCATTTTTGTATTCTTTGAACTTATCAAAAGAATCCTACTTATACCTCATTAAGTAGATATATCCATATCTACTAAAATTATCAGTAAAAGTTATTAAGTATGAGTACCCTCCCCTTAATTCAAATGGAAATGGTCCACATACATCGGTATAAACCAATTCAAGAAGTTCTTCATCCCTTTCACCTTTCCCACTAAATGGGGCTTTGGTCATTTTTCCTTGTAAACATGCATGACATATGCCAAGTGGTTTTAGTTTGAAAGAATCTAAATATCTATCTTGGTGTAACTTTTTCAAGCATTTATCATTTACATGACCTAGTCGATGATGCCAATTTTGGGTGTGGTATGATTCATGTGAAGTATCTTTGTTATCTATTTCCATTACTTGGTTTGTGTAATCTAACATGTAAATACCATTGTGTAAATTATCCCTTCCAAAACAAATGCTATATTTTTAAAAGAAACAACATTCATTTCCAAACATGAAAAAATCCATTTTTATCTAATCTAGATACAAAAATAATGTTTTTAGTAACAGACGACACATAATAACAACCCTTTAACACCAAGATCATCCTAGTTGGAAACATGAGGTGGTAGTCCTCAACAGCTACAGCAGTAAGTCTAGCTCCGTTGGCTGTTCACAGATCTACCTCCCCTCAGTCAATCTTCCTGAATCTACTTGGTTATTTTATTTGGATACATATGTGAGCACAAAAAACTGTATCTCATACCTAATTTTTAGAAATTGATAGATTTCATTTGATAACAAACACACCTGAAACTTCCCCTTGCTTCTTAGGATGGGTGCAGTTCTTCTTCCAGTGGCCTTTATTTCCAAATTCAAAACAAACAACCTCATGTTCCCTTGACTCCCCTTTGATATTCCTTTTCTTGGAAGGTTGTGAAGAAGCTTTGGGCTTAAATATCTTCTCCTTCCTTTTCCTCTTATTCACTATAAGAACAAAAGGCTTTTCACGCTTCATATCTTTTTCCACTTGGTGAATGAGGATAAGAAGATCAGATAGAGACTTCTCAATGTTTTGTATATTGAAATTGACAACAAAGTTAGAGAATATCTGAGGGATTGATGCGAGAATGAGATCGGTGTCCAGTTCTTTGGGGAGTTTAAACCCTAGAACCTTCAGGCACTCAATGTAGCCAATGATCTTGACTACATAAGGCCCAACTGAGGCACCCTCTCCAAGATTAATTTGAAATAGTGCCTTGAAGATCTCAAACCTTTCTTTTCTTGATCTCTCCTGGTAAATACCACGGAGGTGCTAAAGCATTCTATAAGTATCCATGTTTTTATGAGACTTCATGAGATCACTAGACATTGATGATAGCATCAAACATTGAATGTCAAGAGCATCGTTCATATGTTTCTCATAGACCAGGAAATCCTCATCACTGGTCTATTTGGTAGGTAGATCAGGTAATGTTGACTCCAACATGTAAGACTTCTGTTCATGGTGTAGGATAACCCATAGTCATCTAAACCATTCCTGGAAGTTACTATTGGTGAGGATATTGTCTTTATTCAGAATTGATTCCAGGGATAGTGTGGTTAAGGATCTTTTCATTTTTATTCTATATTTAAAAGAGTAGATCATTAGTACTTTCTTGATTACATTTTATGATAAATAATAAATTAATTTTATTAAGTCTCCCACTATTTTATCAATTCCTAATGGCCCTCACCATTGAACTCGTAATTTCCAGTTTCCATGACATTCTAGTGTCAAGGATCCATATTCCCCTTCACATAACCCCAATAAGGGTTGGTCAAGCTATTTGAAGGTATTTAGGTAGGCAGTTCTATTCCAATTGTGGGCTTGTAGTTCCTTGATCTATTGAGTGGACTCCCCAATCATGAAATCCTGACTTTGAATTTCCTCAACTCTTGCCTCTAATATTACACCAAGTCTAATAGGGGATACTCCTATTGATGTAATATGGTTAAGTCAACCCAAAACCTGTAATAAGGTCTTCATATATAAAATTAAGTGTCCCAACAAGGGTTGTTCAAACACATAGTTTTATTGAGTTTTTTCCTTAATCAAGTAATGGAAGGCTTGGTCTAACATAATATTTTATTCGAGGGATTTATCTCTTATGCGTGAATTGTTTATTATCATTATCACATGCTTATTAATATTAAGTGGAACTTACTTAAGTGATTAACCATTTCTTGATAATATTTACACATAAGTCCTAGTTTATTTTAGTTTCATCTTGCGTGCTTGTTTAATTAATTAATTATGTGATCGTGACAACACATCCATAATGATAAACCATTCAACTGACAGAAATATAATAAAGAAAATGGAATGATCATGAGATTTTCTAATGGTTAGTTTATCTAGCAGTTGATAAACTAACCCTGACCTAGGGGAGAAACAACTTGAACCATTTAGGTTCATGCTTACAGCTTTCCACTTTTCCACCTATGTATCTCGTGGGATTGGTTTTGTCTCACCTCCAGCTTGAACCACCTCCACTAGCTTGGGAGTTCCATCCATTACATATTCTTTTAAACACATATGCAGGTGAGGGGTAAAATGGGGTTTTATATAAAAGAAACCTTGGGCACATAGTCCCTACATATTAATGAGGAAAGGCTCACAAGCTGACAAATTTAATTTAAATAAATAAATTAAAAGAAACCATCCACATACAAAGGTCCTGGTCTAGCTCATGATCATCTATACATGCAATGATATTTATGTATAAATATATTTAGAATTAAATTATTTAATCCTTCTTCTTTAAGATAAATCACACTCGAATTAATTAATTATCATATTTAATTAATCAATCCTTTTATCTTAAACCCTTTTCTGAATTTCCTTAAGATTCTCATCTATTATAATTTTAAAAAAAAATTAATTTAAAATTATCTTAGTATGTAACTTGTACCTTGGAGGAAACCCAATGAATTATTGTTCATAACTACCCAATGAGTAGAAATGAACATTACACAGATGTTAAATTAAACACACATATATATAACACCTATAATGTGTTGTGCCTTAGCTTTATGCTTTCACCATAGTACACGTCTCAAGGGTTTTTATAATATAATAATAAATTTTAATAAATTTGTGTAATTTGGATGAGTATACGATGTGTAGTTCCAACTACACGACACGTACTATTGTTCACTCTCCATCTAAAGTACACGACTAGGGATACGGCATGTGAGTGTACTTCAGAAATCTTCAGAGTACACAGCGTGTCCAGTGGGCCACACGTCACGTAGTATCCATGTTACACGGTCTCCAGCTGGGAAAGCCGTGTATGGGGTACACGGTCCAACCCTAACCTGAAGGGACTACACATCATGTCTAGTGGGTTGCATAGTGTGTAATCCAGAAATTGTGTGCCACCTGTTCCTTGTCAATACACTGAGTCATTAAGACTTAAACAAAATCCAATGACACGGATTGGATTGGAGGACCAGACCTGGTTCATTGAACCTTCACTACATGGCATGTACTGCTGAATACATGCCATGTGTTTTGGTGTTGTATGTCCAGGAGCCTTTGGAACCTCCGGATGATATCCTCAATTTTATTTTAATCAAAATTAAAAGAAAAGATTGTTTCTGTAAGGTGAACGAGAAACAAAAGATGAGAAATAGATATCGAGATTTAGATTTGCAAAACGATTAACTTGGATTGAAACAACTAATTATTAAATGCGTAAATCATCAACAAAATATTTAAATAATTATAAATTATGATGTAACTGTTCTGATACCACTTATAGGTTCTGGGCGCAGAGGAAGTGTGGTTGGGCCCACACCCAACTTTAATTTTTACCATGATCAATGATTATTCCGAGATCAATACGATGATGAACTCAAGCCTCCACGAAATAGAATCAAATATTTATATAAAGAAGGAAGAGTCCCTAAACCATTAGAGAGGATCTTTCACATCATGTTTATAATTAATTTAATTAATTTTATAAAGAAAAGAATACTTGGATCTTCAATATTTTCTTCGTTGATGATGTTGATATTCTAGAATGAGCCTTCTGATTTATCTTATTGCACTTGCGATGATCCAAACTGGAATACCTCTAGTGGTGATCCACACATGCTCTAATAGCCTCTGATCAACACCACTCGTTCTCCAGGTGCTATTACGGTGAAGGAAGTGTATTGTGTCAGCCGTTCTTAATCGCTTGTTCTTCAGCCTTGAAAAATGTCTCTCATTCTTGAGAGGGGTGGGAAGAGGATTCGAGAGATAAATTGTTTAGATCAACAATTCTCAATTTATCGGGTGTGCAGTTTGGTACATAACACAATATATGTATGTGTATATTTATTTACATGGGGATTTGGTTACAATATTTTATTACAACAGCAATTAAATACATTCATAACCTTAGATAAAACTCATTCTATTAATAATAATATTTCTTCATTATTTATGGTGCTCCAACTTGCGAAAAATGGGATTATAAATAAAATTTTGCATTATAAAATAATAGCAGCGTTATTTTAATTTGTTCTAACTAGTTAAATAATTATTTATCATCTTACAAATAATTATTTTACTAATGGATCGGCCTTGGTCTGCTCAAACTCCACTTCCATTTATTGAACACCTGAATAAATAAATAAATAATTTATTCTCTTAAATAAATATTTTATCTAAAAACTAGTAAATAAATATTTATTAAATGTTCAATAAAATAAATAAATATGTTTTACCCAAAATCCGGTGAATAAATATTTAGTTAATTTATGCAATCATTTTAACTTGAATAAAATTATTCCACTTTCTTGAGAATGATGTTTATTAATTAAATTCAAATAGAATTTAACCGAGACCACTAGAAACACTTAGTGTGTGACACTTTAGGATTCTTTCTTATTGACATTAAGTGGGCTTGCCTAAATTCTAAGAGTAATATCTAGAAACGGGTCAAGGCACCCAAGAGAAAGGACTTAAAGTCACAACAATGACATCCACATATGAACGCTCACTGTGTAATATAGTCCATTTGTCACAATATCTCATCAAGTAGGTTTCATGATAGTGTCATCAACTTTTATGCTTGATACGTCATTCTTTGACTACCTAAAATAAACTCGTCATTACACCATGGCCATGGAATTTCGTGTGATGGATCTATTTGAATCGGAAGGGATGAGATATCAACTTCCATAAATGGATGGTAAAACTTTTTCCTCAACTTATCCATTAATAACATGCCACTCGTGACACACCCAATGTACCCTACTTCCCACCAACCATGATGGTTTTCATCAGTAAATCAAAGTTTGTGAGTCATGACATGTATTAATGATAATATTAAAGTCTAAAAATCATTACACACGCTCACAGATAGAAATATCTGATAACACCAAAACATGCGGAACTCCTACTGAGGGGGTCTGTTCTCATAATCTCATGTCTTGTAGATTACCAAGTGTGAAATTCATGAGAGGAAGTCTCATTTTCTTATGAGTACTCACACCTGACGGTCTTCATGCTATGTGTCTCATCATAGTATATCATCCAACCGTATAACTATATTTAAGAATATTGTTATATCATTTCAAGGTTCTCATCATAGCGGGGAACTGTCATGACCTTATCAATGCAACAAATACTCTAGGACATTATTATATCACATTCATATAGAACAATGAACAATATGTAATAATATGTTTAATATTTAAATACATTAAATATCCATGTAATCAAATTACAAACAGTCGGTTCTAGGACACCAACTTTAACAGTGTTCATGTGATACTTTTAGGATACCATAAACCCAAGATCAATTAAATTATTTATTATTAATTCATTAATTATATTTTTTTAAAGGTTAATAAAATTATAACATGAATTTATTTAATTTGTATTTGGTTCATATTAAATTTACAAATGAATTCTAAGCTCAAATCCAATTAAATTAATTTTTATTTATTCATTAACTATATGTTTTGAATTGATAACATCATTATAAAATATATTTATTTAATTTTTGTTAGATAAATATTATATTTATAAATGAATTTTAAAATTTTGAATTTATAATCGAACATTTAAGTTGATTAGGATAGTTAAACAAGATTTTTTAAATATAATAGGAGAGGGTCGAAGTAAAATGTTTTAAAAATAAATAGATTATAAACAATTTTGGGTTTAGTAAAACTAAATGGGTTCAAGTTTAGGTATTTATAGTCCCAAGTGAGTGATGACCAACCACTAAGAGGGTGTGAATCAACATTCATTAAAAATAAATTTCATACTCTTTAAAAAAATAATTCTTCTTTCAGTTAGTACATAGGATCAATGGATGATGATAAAAGATGATAGTGACAATGAATGTGATAAGATGCATACAAACATAAGAGATTTACTAGGTTCTCATCACCCTTTTCATCAAGTGGGTACCCCTTAGTGTGTAACGGTCAATTTTATTATCAATCAAACAAGGTTGGAGCAAGAGGATTTTCTTGTAATCCCCAAGAAGAAAGATCAATACAAGAATCACCAAGTTGATCTAACTTGTGAATCCTAATCACAAGAGTCTCTAATAAAGGATTTAATGAGTACCTTCATCCTCCAATTCAATCACAGCCAAGAATTATGAGGAAGGGGATATTTCATATCTCTATATCTTCATTAATGATCCTAATCGGTCCATGATTCCAAGATACCTTCTTATTCCTCTATGTGTTATCTTCATTACTGATTAAAATTCAACTTTTAGACTCTTTATGTGTAACAATTTAAGTCCTTGTTTCATCCCTAAAAGATAGGGTATTTGATTTTGGGATATTATATAATTAACTAGATTGTGGCATGACACTACAAATAATGGTGTAATATTATAACATCCTGGCTTTATCCAAAGGTAATAACCATTAATTTTTTGTTTAAAATTACTTAGAACGGCCCTAATAACATTTTCTAATCAAATAATGGAGGTCTCGGGTGTGTCTGGGTTCCGTTCGAAGCCTAAATACCTGAAATGGGAAGAAGTATATGAGGCCACATGGTTATAGAAAACTATGCATCCCATCCCACATGGTTTCCCTAAACTGTGTGGCTGCAGACATTGGGGACTCAAGGGCCGCATGATTTTTCTTCAACCATGTGACTCAAGGAGCATGGTCATGTGACCCACCTATAGTTTTTTGATAGTGGGTTTCATATAGTTTGCACACGGTTAGTCAAACCATGTGCCTAACTGTTTGATATGCCCCCTTATAGAAGTGAATGGAGCTCGATTGGCGCACAATTTGGCTAAACCGTGCATAGTTTATTTTGAGGGTGAAATTCCCATTTTTTCATTAATGAAGATTTTAACCCCAATTTCTTTCCTTCCCCTCCTTTTCCAGTGGGATTTTTCTCTCCCCCTTGGTGTGTGGTGTCCTCCTTCTCCCTCTTATAGGGTTTACTCTATCTTCCTCCTTCATGGTCCAAATCCTTCACCGTTAAAAGAAAATAAAATCCCTATGTAATCACTTCCTTCCTATCTAACCTATTTCAAGGTTCCTCCCTTATCTGTTGTGCTATTTTGGTGTGATGTCTTTTTCCCTATTTTGGTGGATTTTGATAAATCCTTCGATTTCTTCCATTTTAGGTTGAATCAAGTCTCGACAACAGATGAGTGGAGTGTTGCTACATCGAGGTAGGGGGTTTATGCCTTTCTTACTCATTTCATTCATTTTAAGTGATGATTCGTTTTTATGTATTTTGGAACCTTCTGGTAATGACTTGAATGTATTTAATAAATTAATTAAAATGGTTTTCCATGGCCTATGTGACATCTCCTTATGGAAAAACCCATCAGTGGGTCATTTACTTAGTCATTGGCCACCCCATTAGGTGTTCAAATCGTTAATGGGTGATTTTATATTCCTTAAATGGTTTTTAACCAAGGGTGAATTATTACTTATCCAAGTGTTTTAAATTAATTAAATTGAATTGGATTAAATGATTAAACATTTAGCTTGAATAAAATGTTATGATTGGGAAATCTTGTTAGCTTGTGATGTTGAGACACCATTAATGGAGTGTGATTATGAATATGTTATGCCCTATTTCTTATGACTCATTCTTGTGATTTTTTCTTATTTAATGCCTTGTGATTTTCCATACAATTGTGCCATAGTTTTTAGATTAAATTGTGTAGTCGGTAGTTTGGTAAGAATGTGGTATTAAGGTGGATACTTGATGGAATGTGATTATGTGTGTGCGTGTGTATTTCCTTGTGATGTTCCTTGGTTGATATGGCTCATTTTCTTTGAGCTAGGATTTAGAATGGGTCCTGAGTTAAGGATTTCATGTACAGACTCTTCGTGCTTGGTTGGATCTACTTGACACGTTAGTAGCGATACTTGGCTTTCTAGGTACGGGCTCTCCAGGCAGTTTCTTATACTCATGAGTGACATTGGTTCCCTAGGGGAGCAACCAAGGATCAACTCAATTTTAAGATAGATACGCCATTCCATGGTTGATGCTCGGTCCCTTGTGTGATATACTTGGTACGGACTCAGAGTCACCATGTCATGAGTGATACAAGGGGCGTCGTATGGGTTGCCTTAGATGGGCTCAATGATATTTTTTATATTAGATGTTTCCATAGAGACCCTTGGGATTATGTTTAGATCTCCTTATATAGGCTTGGGACTCCACCCATTGATGGATGACGTGATTTCTTATGCTACATATGTTTCTTCTTAATTATATTAGAGCGTGACTTAAATGATGATGTGGAAATAAGACTCCAAGCCAAATCACAAGCTTGGGGATATTCCTTTCTTATATTTACTTGTTTACAATGGACCTTGTATGCATATTGTGACTTACACAGGTACCTCATTTCATACATATGACTTAGGCCAAATTAGGTGGTATTAGTTGCGTGTCCATTTAGAAATTCGTAATGAGGTGGTGATTGTTTATCTATTTATTTATTGCCCTGAATTGCTTATTATTTTGGAACATATATTATTTATTAATTGCATGAAATGGATTGGCCTAGACACTATGGGTGTCAGCCTACTGATATTTATATCTCACACCCTGTTCAGGAACCATTTGGTACCCTGGTAGATTTCATGATTGCATGTATGGATAAATGGAAGTGTGCAGCTTCTAATGCTTTACTGATTTACAGCTTTAGGATAGAGTACGTGGCTGAGAACCATGTCTATGATCAATATTCTTGTAGTAGTAGTTTTTTCCTTTTTTGTATATTTTTATAGCATGTAGTATATGCTTGTATCTCTAGTTCCATGTACTCATATTTTTGTAGAGATACATTTCATTCCATCAACCTAATTTTGCATCTATTATTGTGATTCATATTCCACTAGTTATTTATTTCCATTTCTTGGTCATTTCCATATTTTCTATTGTTGTATATTTATTTTGTATTTTATCACTATTTATTATACTTTTTTATCATTGTACATACACTAATCTATGAGGTAATAGTCTCCCCATGGACACACCCTAGGCCCTCACTACTAGTCAGCAACCTCTAGCGTTCGAGGTGGCATACTCGAGGTCCTGTAGCCACCATCTCAGGGCACTGTTGAGTGGCACTTAGATCAGGATGCTACAAAGTGGCATCATAGACCTTATTTTTATTTTTTATTACTATTTGGGTTAGATAGAATACTAGGACAATGGAATTTAGAATTTACCTTGTGCTTGGACATAGCTAACCCATGTATAGGGGAAACCCAAATTACCTAGGATAGGAATTGCAATTATTGATTATTCCATTTATGGTTGATATGACTTCACTATTGGGTGATGCACTTGTTTTATGGTATTATTGATATTGATATGATTGGAATGATGGTTTCTATTGTTTTTTCAGATGAGATTAGGGTATTTTGAAGCATGCATCATATTAGGTACAATAGAACTTAAAATTCCATGCATTATGCCATGCCATATCTACTTTCATCATGAATTGCCTATTTACATGTGATTTATATTTATGCCTTGGTTGTTGATCCTTGTAGTGCCTTATTTGTTATAATTATGGAAGTGTGCCAATGTGAATTGCAGAGATATGTTATGGTTTAGATTAAGTGGATGTAAATTTCAACTCATGAGGTGTATGGTACCTTATGGATTAGGATGGTGATTCACATAATTCAACCAAAATAAAAGGGGGATTAATGCATGATGAATTAAAATGATTTACACCTTTTAAAAAGGAAATTTCCACCTTATATAAAAAATGTGAGACCTTGACCCTAACTCAACCCTAGCTATGGGTAGTAGGCCATGTCTCAGTGATCCTTTTGTGACTTTTTTCCTTCTTACATAGACCTGAATCCAGGAGAAGGATAAGGGTTATTTTTTGTTTTAGGCAGGCTTCATACCTATCCTTCTTTACCTCATTTCCTTATTTATTTTCTTCTATTATAAATCTTTTCAGAGGTATGTGATTGGCATTTATTGAGAAATACCACCATGGTGACCTTGTGTTGTATGCCAGGAGAGTGGCGATGAGCATACTCCAAAGGTGGTGTGCCTTGATCCACCCATTATACCTCTTGTAGTTCCACCTAAGGCACCTCCTATTGATCCTATTTTGGGAACTGATGCCTTGTTTTGTGAATGATTCCTCCAGTTTATGTAGTCTATTCAGGGTGCTGCTCGGCCTGCCCTAACTATGGCAGATATGACTTAGGATTTTCAGTAGCAGTAGCATCCCACCTTCTTAGGGGGTGGTGGACCTCATGTTTTATATTCATGGTTAGACTCCATGGTATCCATCTTTGACCATCTTGAGATGCCTCTATAGTGTAGATTCAACTTCTCTACCTACATGTTACGTGGATCTGCCAAGCACTGGTGGGACATCATATCTCATCATGAGCGACACTGAGGCATGATCTGGATAGACTTCCAGATGGAATTATATGACAACTTCTTTCCACAGACTCTGAGAGTGGATCATGATTGGGAATTCATGCATCTTCAGTAGTGATCTTTGACCTTGCTTGAGTATTCTTCTCACTTCACTAAGCTTCAGTGTTTTTCTCCTTCTCTGAATGGTGATGAATTGATGACCGAGAGGGGATTTGAGGACAAGATTGGGTATACTTTCCGCTCATAGGTGAATAACTTCCATTTGACTACCATTACAAAGATAGTAAACCAGGCCTTGATTACAAAATGGAATCTTAGAGAAGCTCGCAATGTGATCCAAGGCGGTTCAGTTCCGAGATAGGGTAATGATTCTTCTAGTAGTCGAAAGCATAATTTTTAGGGTGCACATGGGGGAGATGCCAGCCAGGTGACACACACTAAAAATTCTACGCTGCGTCACCAGTGTGGAAGGTCAGACCATAAGAAGCCCCTATGCATGAGGAACCCAGTTGAGTGTCGAGATTGTGGTAGGATGGGTCACCTTCAATGCTTCTTCCATTATTTTCCTCCAGTGACTAGTAAGAGGGGATCTGTACCAGTACCTATATCAAGTATGGGATCTATGACTCCATGTCATTCAAGGAGTTGGTCATCTACTGGCCGATCAGGCCGAGGTAGTAATGGTCGTGGTCGAGGCAGTCAGGCCCTAGAGATTCAGTGTTAGCAGAGTGGATCCACTCAGGAGAGTCGGACAGCATCTTGGGGTTATGGTTTAGGCCATATTTATGCATTGAAACTAGTGTCAGAGGAGTGGAGTCCAGGGCCATATAAGATGATAGGTACTATCTTATTAGCCTATACTTTAGTTTCTTCCTTTTTAATATAGGTGCATCACACTCTTTTATATTTTTTGAAGTTGTGGAAATTCTTGTTCTAGAAATAGAGTACTTTTGTGGCGTCATGTCTCTCAACATGATGTTAGGTGTCAGAACAAAGGGAATACACCAATGTCAGGAGTGCCACCTTGAGATAGGTGGGTGATATTTCTTATGGAGTTTCTTTTTTCCTTGATATGGTCGGCTTCAACATCATTCTCAGTATAGATTGGCTTGTGCCTTATCATGCCCAAGTGGATTTTTATCATCACCGAGTTTCCTTCACATCAATTTATGGAAGCATGTATATAAACAAGGGAAAATGGGATGTCCAGGAAGATCGATCTGGACCTAAGAGATTTATTCTTGGAAAAGTGATAGCTCAGTTGGTGAGTCTCTTTATGAGTGATGAGGGAATATAGCTTGTGGAATTTCCCTCTATTATGGATCATTTCAGGGATGTCTTCCCTAACTATTTCTTTAACTTACCTCCTAAGAGAGAGGTTTAGTTCACTTTTGATCTATTGTCATGTGAATCACCGATGTCTATTCCTTCGTATAGGATAGCACCGATAGAGCTCCAGGAACTCAAGAAGCAGCTTGAAGATCTTGAGGCTAGGCATTTTATTAGACCCAACACATCTCCATGGGGTTCGATAGTATTTTTCGCCAAGAATTAGGATGGTACCCTCAGATTGTGCATGGATTACCACCGACTGAACTAGCTTATGGTGAAGAACTAGTATCCACTTCCTCCTATCAATGACCTCTTCTACCAACTCCAAGGAGAAAATATTTTCTCCAATATCGACTTGTGTTCAGGTTACCATCAGGTTAGTGTGAGGTCATTGGATATACCATGAATAGCATTCTAGAGTAGGTACTACCTGTACGAGTACTTGGATATGCCATTTGATCTAACAAATGAAATGGTAGTCTTTATAGCTCCAATGAATCAGGTTTTCCACCTATATCTAGATTCCTTTGTGGTAGTATTCATAGATGAAATCTTAGTGTACTTGCACACGAGACACGACCATGCAACCCATATTGAGATCGCATTGAGTACACTGAGAGAGCACTAGCTATATGTGAAGCTTAGTAAATGTCACTTTTGGATCATCAAGGTTCACTTCTTGGGTCATATCATATCATAGGCGAGAATATCTATTGACCTAGAGAAGGTGAGTGTCATGGTTTCCTAGGAGCAGCCCAAGAATGTGTTTGACATACACAGCTTCTTGGGGGATAGATGGCTATTACAGGCAATTTATCTAGGAATTATCCCTCTTAGAAGCACCTCTTATGTCCCTAACTAAGAGGGGTGTGTATTTCCATTGGTCCAAAGTTTGTGAGACAACTTTTCAAGAGTTAAATGGGAGACTCACTTCATTACTGATCTTGATTCTTCCAGAGTTTGGAAATAGATATGTAGTCTGTTGTGGTGCTTTAGAAGTCAATCTTAGTGCAGTTCTGATGTAGGGTGATCGAGTCATGGCTTATGGGTCCCGCCAACTAAGGTTGCATGAGCAGAATTACCTAACACATGATCTTGAGCTAGCAGTTGTGGTTCATGATCTACATTTTTGGAGGAAATATCTATTGGGTGAGCAATTTTTTGTTTACATAGATCATAAAATTCTCAAATATATCTCTACACAGTGAGACTTGAATTTGAGGTAGCAAAGGTGGGTAGAATACCTATATTCGTTCGACATTGAACTCACTTACACACCCAGTAAGGTAAATGTTGTGGCTGATTCCTTGATCTAGAAAGCTCAGACACAAACTTTCAAATAGGCCAAAAGTGAGTGGAAGATGATGGCTATGATTTCTGATTTTCACCTGGAGGTTCATGAACAACACAAGAAACCTGTTTTAGCAGCTCTAGCAGTGACATCCTCTCTCCTGGAGTGGGTCATAATGAGAAATTGTTGGATTCTAAGGGCCTCGTCTTGAGGGAGAGTGTCATAGGAGATAACCCACATCCTAGTTGGGTTGTTGATGGTAGTGAGACCTTAATATTATGTGGTTTTGTATGGTTACCTTCAGATATATGGGAAGAGTTGATGAGGGAATCACATGCCTCTGTATGAGCAGTTCATCCTGGTCTTACCAAGATGTATAAAGACATGAGTTGTATGTATTTGTGGCCAGGTATGAAGATTCATATAGTAGGTTTCATTACTCGATGCTCTACCTGTCATTAAGTGAAGGTAGAGAACCAGTGACCTATTAGACTTCTACAACCATTGTCTATTCCTGAGTGGAAATGGAATGACGTTATGATGTATTTTTTTATGGTCTTTCTGAGATCCCCTCAGGGTAGTGATGTATTATGGGTGATCATTGATAGGATGACCAAAGTTGTTCACTTCTTATAGATCTAGGAGACCTGCTCTATTGATGAGTTATATATGCTTTACTTCTAGGAGATAATGCAATTTCATGGTGTACCACATTCTATAATTTCGGATCGAGACACCTGGTTTACTTCACAGTTCTGGAAGGGTTTGAAAAGGAAATAGGTTTATAGGTTCTCTTGAGTATGGCATGTCACCCTCAGACCGATGGGCAGTCCGAGAAGACAATTCAGGTGTTAGAAGATATGATGCAAGCATGTATCCTTGATTTTGGAGGTTTGTGGGAAAGACATATTTATCTTATTGATTTTTTATACAACAATATCTTTCATGCAACAATTTAGATGGATTCGTATGAGGTCATCTATGGTAGGCCATTTTTTTCACCTCTATGTTGGTTAGAGGTAGTGGAGCAGCTCTACTGGGGCCTCATCTCATTTAGGAGACTTTAGAGAAATTCCAGCTGATTCTGAAGCATATGGATATAGCTCGATCTAGGAATAATTCTTATATCAATCATCATCATAGGACTCTGGATTTTAGGGTGGGACATTGGGTCTTTCTGTGTTTATTTCCTAGATTGGGTCACAGACGAATTCAGAGATAGGAAAAGTTATCGCCAAGATATGTCAAGCCCTTTGAGATAGTGGAGAGAGTTGGGCTGGTAGTCTATTAGTTGTTGTTACCTCAGAGGTATCATTCCATGCATGAAATTTTCCATGTATTGCATCTTCGACAATATCATTTCGACCCATATCATTCATTTGATCCTAAGGATATCGAGATGGAGGCAGATGCATCCTTCAAGGAGCATCCAATATGTATCATTGATCATAGCACAAAGGTTATCTGAGGTAGGTCGGTTCCTATGGTCTAGGTGTTATGGAAGCATGGATGTGTACAGGATGAGACCTAGGAGTGGTAGGCCTATGTACATGCATAGTGGTCAGAACGCTTCTCAAATGACATTCTACTACCCTCAAAAGGGAAACTCGGGGACGAGTTGTCTTAAGGAGGGACATCACAGCTTTATCCAAAGGTAATAACCATTAATTTTTTGTTTAAAAATCCTTAAAAGGGCCCTAATAACATTTCCTAATCAAATAATGGAGATCTCGGGTGCATCAGGGGACCATTTGAAGCTCGGGGTCTTAAAATGGGAAGAAGTATACTTGGTCACTAGGTTAGAGAAAAATGTGTGGCCCAGCCCACATGGTTTCCCTAAACCATGTGACTCAAGGTGCATGGTCATGCAACCCACTTTTAGTTTTTGGAAAGTGGGTTTCGCACGGTTAATCAAAGTGTGCACCTAACCGTGTTATGTGCCCCCTTATAGCAGTGAATGACACACGATTAGCGCACAGTTTGGCCGAACCATGCAGCCAAACCATGTGCAATGTATTTTGAGGGTGAAATCCTCATTTTCTTCTTGATGAAGGTTTTAACCCTAATTTATTTCCTTCCCCTTCTTTTCTAGTGGGATTTTTCTCTCCCCTTGTTGTGTGGTGTCCTCCTCCTCCCTCCCATAGGGTTTGCTCTATCTTCCTCCTCTGTGGTCCAAATACTTCAGCGTCGGAAGCAACGAAAATCCCTCAATAAGGTCTTCCTTCCTCTCTAACCTATTTTAAGGTTCCTTCCTTATCTGTTTCACTATTTTGGTGTGATTACGTTTTCCCTATTTTCAGTGATTTTGAAAAATCCTTCGATTTCTTCTGTTTTAGGTCAAATCAAGTCTCAACAACAGATGAGTGGAGCATTGTTACGTCATGGTATGGGTTCTATTCCTTTCTCACATCTTTAGTTGCTTTTAAGTGACATTTCATTGTGTCATGTGCTGAAACCTTATGGTGACACCTCTAATGTGTTTAATAAATTAATTAAAATGGTTTGACATGCCCTATGTGACATCTCCTTATGGAAAAACCCATATGTGGGTTGTTCTCTTGGTCATTGGAAACCGCTTTGGGTGTGCCAACCATTAATGTCTGATTGCCTATGCCTTAAATGTTTTTTAACCAAGGGTGAATTATTCCTTAACCAAGTGTTTTAAATTAATTAAATTTAATTAGAGTAAATGGTTGTCCTTGAGCCTTATACCGACAATTTATAATTTAAATTTATTATGATTGATGCTTTACTTGGCTATGCTTAATTTATTATGCATTGGTTGGATGCCTATAGTTACTGCCTTATCTTTAAATTGCTTATGCAAGTTGTTGAGTTCCTATGTTTCATGCCATAATCCCTTGATTTCCATTATGCCATAAATGTTTAGCTTGAATTAAATGTAATTCTTGGGAAAGCTTGTTAGCTTGTGATGTTAAGACGCCATTGATGGTGTGTGATTATTGTAGGACCCCAGGACACCTTGAGAGGGGAGGGGTGAATCAGGGTGTCAACTTTTTCTTCTTAAAGTAGTGGATCTTGTTCCCACGTTGGTAGGAACTACTTAATCTTGTATGATGGATATGATTAGCAATGAAACATTCACATGCAAAGAGATAACACATCAATTTTACTTGGTTCACCACTAAGGGCTACATCCAAGGAGCATACGCCGACAAGTTTCTGGTCATACCAAATTCCACTAATATTCACTAGTTGTGGATTACAATGGTTCAGGCATAGTCACTCTATCCCAGGCTCACTGCCTTTACAAAGGTTCAGGGATAGCTCACTGCGTCCCTCGGGTCATTCCCGTTGACTCCCCCTAGCTCACTGCTTTTGGTGAAGTCCCGCTCAGTTTATAGACATGAAGGTCTTTTCAATAGATTTGCATTGAATTATTTTTCTCCTATTTAGTATGAGACTTTTCTTGTATCAGGGTTCAGATTTGATGCTCTTTTTATTTCAAACCTTCTTCTTTAGTGAAATGACTAATACACTAGATCCTATTTTCTTCATTTGCCTGAATCACAACCACTGATGTGATTACTCAATAAGTGAATCTCAATTTACTTGGAATTTTCAGAATCAGTTCTCCATGTATGCATGAGATCGTGAATTTATCATTTAGATTTCCTCTTTAATCTCACTTTGCGCTGAAAGTATCAGGAAATCTTTCAGCTCTCGTGCAGCTCCAGAAAGGCGGGAACGCTCCAACAACACCTGGTGCTCCTTTTCAATCTCGGTGTGCAAGTCTCAATATGGAGCGCAAGTCCCAATACGGCGCGCAAGTCTTCGGCGTGCAAGTCCAAACTGGCACGCAAGTGTCACCAAAGAACCTGTGCGACACTTCCTTCTTGAACTTCAAACCTACGCGACTCACTTCCTTTCTTGCCCAAATCACCTTGGGCACGCAGCCATCAACCAGCGCGCAACTTCTAAGAGCTAGCGCACAAGTATCTCCAAACAACTTGCGTGACCACTCACCACTTGCACGACTCCTACAACTACGCGACGAGAGCTCTAATTTTCTCTAAGGGTTGAGCTCATCAGAAATGAGGAGTGGTGGTCCTCTATTTATAGGCAAACTGGTCAACCTGCACGGAGGCACTCAAGTCACCCCTCGGCGCGCAAGTCTCGGCGCGCAGCTCATCACCCCTAGCCTCTGTCGCACAACTCACTTGCACGACCCAACCAATACTTGCACGACCTTCTTTCCTTTGCCATATTTTGAAGTTGTTTTCTTGAAAAACGATAGGCACGCAAGTTTCCGATCCTTCTAGGCACTGGCGCGCAAGTCTCTTCACAGCACGCAGGTCACTTGTGCGACCAACCCAACACTTGTGCGGCCCTCTTCCCTTTTCCATTTTTCCATGTTCTGATCTTGAATTTTATATGGCATGCAATTTTCCTCTCCATCAAGTACATGGCGTGCAAGTCTCTTTTCCAAAAACACTTTTCTCCATTTGTCGATTTTCAGGCCCAAAAATTTGGCAAACACTGGGAAACGGCGCGACCTTGTATCTTCTATTTTTGCACCACCTCCAGATCATCCATTCCTTTGTCGATGTTCTTGAATAAAACATGGATCATTAACCACAGCCCTTGAACTCGACATGCCACCATGGAATCTCCTTTTTCAACAAATTTTTATGTCGTTTGTTTGCTTTGTAAACAAGAACAATCACCTCAAAAACACTTCTTATCGGTGATTTGAATCCTTCAGCAACTCTTCTGCTTTCATCACAAACTCCACTATCATGATATGTATTATTTTAAGGAACAACTTTAGCATCATCATCTTCTGAGACAATTTGATTTGCATGGACATCTCAGAATTCCAATCCCTTGCACACTGTCTTCTTCTTCAACCGTCATTATCTACTTCATGCAAAATGTATAATTCAATTCTTCAAGAAGTCTCTTGCATGGTTCTCATGCAATCATGAGGAATTGCATGGTCTTCATCAAAACCCCATTCTTCTTTAATCATCCTCAGATGGATTATACCTCACATTCTTTATTGTTTTAAACAATGTGTCTCCTTTGACACATGTTCTTTGAACTTATGATCAATACAAAAATCATCTGAATTTACATTCCTCCATTTCATTGGAGTACTTCTTGATCTCCTTCATTTTGATCTTCATTGACAACTATTGACAAAAAATACAACCTTATACACAAAGTGGTTCCAATAATTATGAATATGTTATGCCTTTTTTCTTATGCATCATGCCCATGTTTTTATCTTATTTAATGCCTTGTGATTTTCCATAAAATTCTTCCATAGTTGTTGGATTAAATTGTATAGTTGGTTAGCTTGGTAAGCATGTGGTATTGAGGTGGATACTTGATGGAATGTGATTATATATATATATATATATATATATATACCTTTCCTTGTGATGTTCCTTGGTTGATATGGATCACTTACTTCAGGCCATGAGTGAACATGGGTCACGATTTAAGGATTTCATGGATGGAATCACCATGCTTGGTTGGATCTACTTGACGCATCGGGAGCGATACTCTGGTTTTCCAGGTTTGGGCTCTCCGGGAGGTTTCTTATACTCATGAGTGACACTAGTTCCCTAGGGAAGAAATCAAGGAAGAACACATTGACAAGATGGATATTCCATGCCATGGGTGATGCCTAGTCCCCTATGTGAGATACTTGGTATGGACTTTAAGTCACCATGTCATGAGTGATACAAGGGACGCCGTATGGGTTTCCTTGTATGGACTCAATGGTATTGGTTATATCGGATGTTTTTGTAGAAACCCTTGGGATTCTATTTAGATCGCCTTGGATGGGCTTGGGACTTCACTCATGGATGGATGACTTGATTTCTTGTGATACATATTTTTCTTCTTAATTATATTAGAGCATGACTTATGATGTGGAAATAAGACCCCAAGACAAAGTACAATCTTGGGGATATGCCTTCCTTATATTTCCTTGTTTACAATGGCCCTTGTATACATATTGTGACTTACATAGGTACCTCATTTCAGATATCCAGTTTAGGCCAAAGCAGGTGGTAACGGTTGGGTGTCCATTTAGGAACCTGAATCAAGGTGGTGATTGTTTATTTATTTATTTATTACCCCGCATTGCATTTCTTATTATTTTTGGCACACAACTTATTTATTAATTTCATGAAATGGATCATCCTAGACACCGTGGGTGCTAGCCTGCTGAGATTTATATCTCACACCCTGATCAGGCGTCGTTTGGTACTAAAGAAGACTTCATGATAATAGGTATGGATAAAGGGAAGTGTGCACCTTCTAATGCTTGACTGATTTACAACTTTAGGATGTAGTACAGGGAAGAGGAGCGAGCCTATGTTCAAGATTCTTGTAGTAGCAGTTTCTGAATTTTTTGTATATTTTTTCAGCATGTAGTATATTCTTGTATCCCTATTTCCTCATACTCATATTTTTTAGAGACACATGTCATGCCATTAGCATCATTTTGTATCTATTATTGTTATTCAGCTTCCACTGGTTATTTATTTCCATTGCTTGGTCATTTCCATATTTTCCACTACTCTGTTTCTTTTGTATTCTTTCTTTATTTATTATCCTTTGTTTACTGTTGTGCATACACTGATCTATGAGGGCATAGTCTCCCCACAGACACACCCTAGGCCCTCGCTGCTAGTCAGAAGCCTCTGGCATTTGGGGAGGAGTGCTCGAGGTCCTGTAGCCATCATCTCGGGGCACTGTTGAGTGGAACCTGGGGCGGGATGCTACAAATGTAGGATATTTTAGCATGATAAGTTCCTCCATTATGAAAGATGTAATAAAACTTAGATCTGAAAATCCCAGCTGAAATATCTCCTTAGATTCACAAGATCCTCTCCTCCATTGCAGCATAACCACAAGCATTGTGGAGTGGTCTACCCAATTCCAAGAGGTAGGATACCTTATCCAAAGGGGTACTTCAATACCTATAAAATAAAGTCTCCATTGGATAAAAATATCATTCAAATAAATCCATCTCCCTAAGATTGAGATTCCTCCCATGTCTTATACAAGCATCAAATACTCTTTATTGGGGTGCAACAAGACCTTTCATTATTCACTTGGTTCCAAAGCATCTCCAAGGGTTGATCTGAACTTATTATAAGTGTGGATTAATGAGAAACTGTTATATCATAAAGAGGATTCACCTGGTATTATCAATTTGGTGGGAGTGAATCTACACTTTAAGAGAGTGGCATCGTAACATGCCTTGGTGGGATCCATCTACAACAATCCATGCAAACTCCATACTGTTATCCATCGATATCCCCAACACATTGTGGATGGTGTGACCATGGATGGTTCATGGTGCTGCTAAAACAAGAGGGGAGGGGTTGTCGTTAGTGTCACCCTTTACTTTCTCTATCCTTTAGTTTTTAATTTTAATACTTAATAAAATAAAACTATAATAATTTTAAATAAAAATTTTATAATAATAAAATCCCAACTAAATTATAAGGAATAGCAAGAACAATCAGTACCACTTATTTTAATTAATGAATTGATTGAGAATCATATTGGTCTTTAATGATCTTGTTTGAGGACAGTTGATTGGATCATTTCCAATTTGATAAACCAATTGACTCTTGTTTCTTGTTCCCTATTCAAATTCAAAAGGGTGCTTGATAATTTTTCTTGGGGGAATACCAAAAACAAGGTGTGTGATGTGGTTTTCAATCTACCAGACCTTCAATTTCATCATTTCCCCTCACCTATCAGTACCAATGAGTATGCACTCTGAGTCTCATAGGCACATTAGTATTTTGATATATCATTCCAAGTCATTGCCCTTGTTCCCTACACTCTCATTCTCATTTCCATGTCAGTACCGTAATGGATTAACCTAGAGAATGGAGGTGATTTTGTGTACACATTGGTAGATAGTGAAATTTGACTAGTGGAGGATGGAATGCAATTGGAGTGGGGTTGGGGTTCTCTTGTTTGAGCATGATATTTCCAAAAAATGAATCACTGGTTGGCATGCAAGTGGATGGTTTAGCATAGGACTAAAACTAGACGAGTTTCATGAGGTCATCACGAAGATAGAATGAAGAATGGGGTATGCACTGGTTTCATTGGTGAACAAACTATGATTGAAACGTGCAACCACCACATCATACAATTATAAATTTCCATGGGTGCGGAAGCCAAGAACAATCATAAATGACTAAGTATGATGGCATGATTGGGATGGAGGTGGTGGGTTGGATTGATCCGGCTACCATGAACCAAGATGTCCAAGGATCAAACAAATTTGTATGAAAGTCATTAGCAATGGAAATGGGGGCACATATGAGTGAATGGTCATGTGTTGGGTTGGAAACCATTTTCATAGTTATGTCATTGATTGGTCATGTGTTGGGTGACATTCACTCCAACCAAACTCATTTGTGCTAAGTTGATTTGAGCTTGCGATTGTCGAAGCTACCACCCCTCAACTCTAACATCTGTCATGTTCATTCCAATGATATCCCTTTATATTGAATATTTGAAAAAATAATTTAGAAAATGACAAGATATCTTAACAATTTCATTTTAATCTCCTTGCATATGATTGTTATGTTCCTTCAAAAAAACTTATCTCAGAACTGTGTGAATTATAACAACTAGATCATTAGCTTAAATTTTTTAAATTTTATCTATATTGAAATATCGTTTCCCACTGCTACATTGACATACTTTTTTTCGTTTGTGAGATTCTTGTGTTATTTTCCAAAAACCTTGTTTATGAAAATATTAATTGTGAATTAAGATTTCTTAATTCTTAGTTTTCATATTAAATTTGTTTTATAACTTTTTTAATAATGTTTTTATATTTCTGCCATTTAATTAACATTATCACCATGTTTTTATTATTATGTTGGACCTGGACCTATTTTATTTCACTTGGGCTATGAATTTGGTCCATTCAACTTTTTCCTGGTTACTTGGCTCAGTTTCCATCCTGGAAATCTAAGTATGTTTTCCTTTCATTGTTGGTCATCCATCCATGTGGTCGCCCTTTTGATCATGGTCATCCACCTCGCTCGGTCATTTATGTTGGTTTATTCACCGCATGCTTCGTGGAATCCCAGTATTGGAGGAACCTATTTAGGGGAACCGCCATTTGTAGGAGGTTTCATCACTCTTTCTTCAGTGCTTCCCAAGGTAATTCAATCTAGAATTCTTGGATCCCAGTGATGGCTATCATCGACACCTACAGTGCATCCCTCTAGAGAGTGGTTCCCGAACCCTCTTAAGGTTGTCTTGGCAGTAAGACTCATGAAGAAGGAGATCTTTGTGGAACATTGTTGGTGTACCGCTATTGGTGGAGCACTCATCCACTTCCTTCGGCCTTGACTCATGTAGGTCATCACCCAAGCGACTCAGATCCAGATCCAGTAGGGACTTCAAGATATCAGGACGGTCGGGTGTTATTAACCCCAATGTTGTAAGTTGTTTGTAGTTATTTGATTCTTTTTCCACAATGTTGCACTTTTTTGCCTTTGTTTTCATTTTTATTGCATCGTTCCACTTTAAATCTGGTTTTCTTGTTCATAGTAATAAAACGTGTGTGTGTGTGTGGTGTTCTTATCGTGTAGTAGGATCCCTAAGGATCTGAATCACATAAATCCCTTGTCCATTTTAATTTTTTGAAACTTTTAATACCTATCTTTGGTTATTGCTTCATCGACGCTGAAAGAGCACTATCATGGGCACCCTCAAATTATTAGTGTGATTTTGGGGTACTTAGGTGCAGCAGAGTGGCTGACCAAGGTCGTCTCTCAAAGGGGGAAATGAATTAAAACAACTTTTTAGAGGTATTCTAAAAATAAAAGAAAATAGAATTGAAACACTACTTAAAAGGATGGGGTTTTTTTATAGTTTATAAATCTAGAATAAGTTTTCTGGAAAAAGATTGCATTTTTTTTTGTTTTTAGTTTTAAAAAGTTAGATTAAAATGACACAATAAAAAGATGTTTTTTTAAGAAATATTTAAAAGGAGTAATCGATCTAACTCTAACTCTTGATTTACTTAATAATCATTATCATTTAAATCAATATCCACTTAATTATTATCCCTTGATTTTTTAACCCTCGAACCCTACAAGAGTTAACTTAACCACAAAGATTGAATTACTTAAACCCTAGGCTAGCTTCGGAACACGCAATCGCAGCACCCTGCTTTGATTGTTGTTATAAGGTTAGCTTATGGTCAGTGGTTAATTAGAAAACATATCCATTATGTAAATGAGGATGAATTGTGTTTAGGGATTATATTTTAACTCTACAAATTTATCCTGTGTGGTCTTGCATTACCGATTAAGATCGCGCTCTCACAATTTACACAAAATCTCGACCTCGCATGTTTTTGTGTTAATTATTCAATTGCTTTCTTAGTTTCTTAAAATTTAAAAACACACTTCATGGATAATATTAATTTAATTACAGTAGCTCAATTATTCAAAATAATTAAATGAAGAGGGTAGAAGATAGATCGATTACTAAAAGACTACTCTTCCATGGATGGCGTAATCATCGTAGAAGCGTTTTGCTTGTGCAAAGGTTTATAATGGGTATAAACCAATAACGCTTATAATCAATAATTCAAGACCAAAGAGTAAGATTAAGATAAGAATAAATTTAAACAAAATAGAAGAAAATAGAAGAAATAAAAGAAGAACAAAGAATTTTATTACACAAAAAAAGCATTACAACACGAAGGAGAAGAAGAAGGCTTCATCGAAGGGATCCTTACTTCAAGAGATACCCTTATTGAAATGGTTGGATAATTAGAGTGGATCCACTTCTTCTCTGCCCTAAACTTCACAATGCACGTCCCAACTCCAAAAAATGATAAAAACACCAATTTATAGAGTGGTGGGGAGGCTAGGTTCAAAGTGGTTTCAAGTGTGAATGGGGAATCTCGGCCAAATATTTTATGCCAACTTGAACCGCCCATTTGACCACAAAAACGCGTGAATTGGCCGACCTTAAAGAATGATCATATGTGAGTATATGGTTCCTATATCTCCTCTCAAAATTTGGGCTCAATAAAATCCCATATTAAGGAGTTATGGCTGAAATACAGAAGATTCTCCATTCTGGTGTGTCCAGCCCACCTTTGACTTTATGGCCCAATTACTCCATCCAAATGCATTATTTTTATCTAGTGTCCTGAATAAAAGTTATATCCCATAAAGTAATGAACACAGTTACAAAATATAAAGTTCAAATAATTTAAATAAAAATATTTATGATTGAAATACTATAGTGATTTTAAAAGGGTAAAACTGGAATTTTCATCAAATATTCAAATCAATGATCTAATCCCAAATACTTTCTAATTAAAAATATTTAACACAATGTGAGGAAATTATATCATTTATTATCAATAAAATATTCAATAAAATAGTGTTTTATTAACTCCCCCACACTTACCCTTTTTCACTCCTGAGCAAAACCTCATATCAAGTAAACATCAATATCAAATCAAAACCAATTTTAAAACACATATCCTTGAGATCAAACAATTACACACCAAGAAACAAAAGATATCATGCCTCATAAAAAATCATTATTTCAAGTTCTCCATTTATATCATTCAATATATTTCCACTTCATTTATCCTCCCATGCACAAAACACTTACCTCGCTTGAATTTTCTCTTATCACACAAATATCAAAAAAAAATGCAATGTCTTTCTCATCCAAACTCATACAAGGGTCACCATAGGCTTGATAAATTCCTACATCACTACCTGATGTTAGTCAAGTAAATATGTTTATCATGAGTACTTTTCAAGTTTGTTTTGTGGCTTTTGGTTGGTAGGATTTAGATGTGAAAAATTCTGAGGCTGAATGAGGAGGGATTTACTCTTTTTGAAGCAAAATTGCATTAATCTAATTTTCACTTAAATATGGTCTTCTCCTCAATACCCATAGTATCAATTCAGCTCCATCATCATGAAAAGTCATGGAGAGTTTACACCATTCATCATTTCAGCATCAAAAATGTCAATCTTCTCAAACATGATTTTATTGAAAGCTCCAGATAGGCATAGCTTTCTACCTCAATTAGAAGCTCCAGAAAAGGCACAGCTTCACTTGTCATGAAAGCTCCAGAAAAGGAACAGCTTTCAATAAAATGATTTTCTTCAAAACCAAACACATCTCTTCAGAATTTAATTTTCCTCCCAAAGTATCACAGAATGTTGTAGCACAACATAACATAGCTTACCCCACACTTAAGTTCAACTAGATTATGCAATTTCACTTCAAGAGTTGGTTGGATAGGGAAAATTGGCTTGTAATGTGGCTAACCTAATAGTTTTTGCATGGCTTATAAGGGATACAAGGATTAAATGTTCAAGGTAGGCCATTATAAAAAGGATTCTTTGAAATAGGGGCTTTAATACCAAACAAATGCCTCAATCATTTAAACATAAGTACCTCAAACCCTCAAGTTTTGACAGAGATAAATCAAATTCTGGTTAAATCAAGCATGGTTTGGTTCTCGCAAGAATTGAGGTGAATGTAAAGAATATGAAAATAATGTTTTAGAAGCCTCATAGGAATGTGGTTTCAAATATAAATACAGTGAGATGTGGCATGGGATTCAAAATTCAATGTACTTTTCATGAAATTACTAAATATTTGAACTTGAAACAAAGTCATTTTCAGCATTCATTTAAGCTCAGTTTCATGGGATAAATTGTTTCACTCATTGATATTCATTTCAAAATTGTGATGAGAATAATTTCAGCTCAAAAATTTCAAAAAACACAAATAAAATTGAAAAATAAAAACACAAAATTTGAAAAACACGCAATTTTTTTTTGTTTTGTTTTTTTAAAACAGGAAAACAATTGAAATTACTAAACTAAAAGGTTCCCTCCCCCACACTTAAAATATTGAATTGTCCTCAATGTTAACCCATGATATGATATATGCACATGAAATGCATAATTTTTAAATAGGACAAATAATATAAAAGTGAAAGGGTTAGGAACAGCCTGATGTACTCAAGTGATGATGGGGTCATGCAGTGTGATAAAATCCACTGCATCAGTAGGAAGTCCCTCAATGTATCTCTTCAAACATTGCCCATTGACTGTAAAGCTCCTTCCAGTGTCCTCTTGTGTGATCTCCACTGCACCATAAGAAAAAACATTAGATACAATATAAGGACCTAACCATCTGGAATGCAACTTACCAAGCATCAGTTTTAGTCGTGAATTGTAGAGAAGGACTTTCTCTACAACATGAAACTCCTTTTGTTGGATCATTCTATCATGAGCTGCTTTTGATTTTTCCTTATAGAGCCATGAGTTCTCATGTGAAGACAATAAAATCTCCTCGAGCTCTTTAATTTGCAGCTTCCTTTGGATTCCAGTTTGGGCCAAATCCATGTTGCATTTCTTTATAGCCCAATAAGCCCGATGCTCAACTTCCACGGGGAGATGACATGATTTACCAAAAACAATCTGAAATGGGGACATACCAATGGGTGTCTTGTATGTTTTCCTATAAGCCCACAATGCATCATCCAAGCACTTTCTCCAATCCTTCCTATTTGGTTGCACGGTTTTCTCTAAAATCTGTTTCAACTCACGATTTGAAACCTCAGCCTGGCCATTTGTTTGGGGGTGATATGGTGTTGATGTTTTGTGTGTCACCCCATACTTCTGAAGGAAGGAATCCAAATTCTGATTACAGAAGTGTGTCCCTTGATCACTAATGATGGCCTTCGGTACTCCAAACCTACAAAAAATTTGTGTTTTGAAAAAATCCACAACAACATGAGAATCATCATTCCTGGTGGCCTTAGCCTCCATCCATTTACTCACATAATCAACAGCAACCAAAATGTACAAAAAACCAAAGGAACTAGGAAAATTACCCATAAAATAGATGCCCCATACATCAAAAATCTCACAGAATAGTATGGGTTGTTGGGGAATCTTATGTCTCCTAGAAATGTTCTCAGTGTGTTGGCAACGAGAGCGTGACTTACAAAACACATGGGAATCATGGAATAAGATAGGACAATATAATCCAGAGTCCAAAACTTTCCTATCTGTCCATTGTGGTCCAAAGTGTCCACCACAAGAAAGTGTGTGACAAAAATGTAAAACAGACTCCAACTCATGATCAGGAACACACCTCCTAATAACTTGATCACTACACATGCGCTAGAGGTATGGATCATCCCAAACATAATACCGAGACTCACTTTTTAATTTTTTTACTTGATGTTTCTTTAAATTTGCAGGGATTTTAGAGGCAACAAGGTAGTTAACTAAATCTGCATACCAAGGATGCGTACCTGAGATGGAATAAAGATGCTCATCGGGGAAAGTGTCCCGAAGTGGTACCTAGTCTAAGGTGTCATCCTCTAGTGTGTGATTAATCCTACTCATGTGTTCCGCCACCAAATTCTTTGACCCCTTCTTGTCCTTTATTTTAATGTCAAACTCTTGAAGGAGCATCCAACGGATAAGTCATGGCTTTGCATCTGGATTCTTCAGGAGGTACCTCAAAGCTGCATGGTCAGAAAAAACAACTACTTTAGATCCCAATAAATATGAATGGAATTTATCTAAAGAAAATATGATAGCAAGAAACTCCTTTTCTGTGGTTGTTTAGTTTGATTGGGTTGAATCTAGTGTCCTCGATGCATAGGCGATCATATGTGAACGTCCCTCAGCCCTCTAAGATAAGACAGCTCCAACTGCGAAGTTGGAGGCATCACACATAATCTCAAAAGGAATCTCCCACCGTGGGGGTTGTATGATAGGTGGAGTGGTTAGACACTTCTTTAGCTCATCAAAAGAAGTCCTGCAAGAATCATCAAACACAAAATCAGAATCCTTTTGAAGTAATCGTGACATAGGAAGAGAAATCTTACTAAAATATTTGATAAATTGCTGATAAAGTCATGCATTCCCTAGGAAAGATCTAATATCACGCACACATGAAGGATAGGGTAAGGATGAAATAATGTCTATCTTAGATCTATCAACCTCTATCCTATGTTTTGACACTACATGCCCTAAGAAAATTCCATGCTCTACCATGAAATGACACTTTTTAAAGTTCAGGACCAGATTCTTCTCAATACAACGATTCAATACATTTTCCAAACTATTTAGACATTCATCAAATGAGGATCCATACACTGTAAAATCATCCATAAATACATCCATGCAGGTCTCAATAAAATTACAAAAAATACTCACCATGCATCTCTGGAAGGTACCTGGGACATTGCAAAGTCCAAATGGAATCCTACGGTAGGAAAATGTGCCAAAGGGATAGGTTAATATAGTCTTCTCCTGATCCTCCGGAGCTATAGAAACCTGAAAATATCCAGAAAATCCATCCAAGAAACAATAGTGTGTCTTCCCTACTGGTCTCTCAAGCATCTGATCAATAAATGGGAGGGGGAAATGGTATTTGCGAGTGGAATGATTTAGTTTCCTATAATCAATACACACACGCCAACTGTTTTGTACCCTCATTGGAACTAACTCATCTTTCTCATTTTTGACAACAGTAATACCAATTTTCTTAGGCACAACCTGAATAGGACTTACCCACTGAGAATTTGAAATGGGATAGATTATACCTGCCTTGAGAAATTTTTCAACTTTTTTTTTAACAACCTCCAAAAGGGTTGGATTGAGTCTCCTTTGTGGTTGTCTCACCGGTTTAGCCCCATCCTCTAAAAGAATCCTATGCATGCAAATGGAGGGGATAATGCCTGATATGTCAGCCAAGGTCCACCCGATTGCCCTGATGTTCTCCCTCAAAAGATTCAAAAAAAAATCTTCATGTTCAAAAGGGATATTGTTAGCAATGATAACAAGTAATTTGTCAACACTTAAAAAGTATGAGTATTTGAGATTTGGTGGCAATGGCTTGAGTTCCAGTGTAGGGGGGTGGTGTATGGATGGGATCATAGAAGGAACTGAAATATGTGCACAAATAGCATCAGTATCAGAATATTCATCATCAAAATCAGAGAATAAAGCATCAAATCCATCAGCATACTGAACATCCATGTCATAATTAGAGTTCATATGATCAAAATCAGAATATGATTCCATTTAAAAATCAAATATAAGAGAATCTTTTTCTTTAGAAATAGGTGTGGAAGTACTCTTAGACATCAAACTAGAACCAATACTCATAATCTCCCTAAGCATAGGACAATACAATTCCATGGTGTTTTTACTTGGTGGTTCAAAATGGGAGATAACAAATGCAAAATGATCCTCTGAGGGGTACTTCATGGAATCCATAACATTAAATATCACAACTTCATCCCCAAATTCCATGGAAAGTGTACCCTCATTGACATTTATGATAGTTTTTGCAGTTTTGAGGAAGGGCCTACCTAAGATAATGGGTGCATGAGAACTTACCTGATCATCCTCCATTTTGAGTACATAGAAGTTTGCTGGAAAGATCATGTCTCTTACCCAGACAAGTACATCCTCAAGGACTCCCGCTGGATATGTCATAGCTCTATTCGCTAACTGCACCACTAATCTCGTCGGCTTCAACTCACCAACCTGTAAAGAAGATAATACAGAGTGAGGCATCACATTTATTGAAGCTCCTAAATCACAAAGAGCATCAGAGAAGTGAAACTCCCCTATGTTACATGGGATGGTGAATGTCCTGGGATCCTTGCACTTTGTTGGTATTGCTAGAGTTGGTGTAATTAGTGCTGAGACATTCCTTCCAAGATTGATCCTCTCATTTATCTTGATCCCTCTTCGATTGGTGCAGAGTTCTTTTAAGAATTTGGCATACCTTGGGATTTTTTTTATGGCTTCAAGTAGAGGGATGTTGATCTAAACACGCTTGAATGTGTCCAAAACCTCCTTTTGCATCACCTCTTCAGCCATCTTCTTGGTTTGAACAACTCTATTTGGAAAGGGAAGAGGTTTAGGAGGAACATCATCAATATTTTTCTTACCTTTATCTTTCTCCTTGGGTTGCTCATCAGTTGGTACGGAATGGGGCTTCTCTGGTGTTGAGGTGAATCTAGGTGGAATGATAGGTGGATAAGCATCAGCTGTTTGCTTTCCGCTTCTCACTGTAATGGCACTGACATTCCCCTTTGGATTGGGAGTAGGTTGGGAAGGAAGATTTCTATAATTCTTACTTACCAGTTCATGGAGGGCAGTGGCAATCTGGCTCATTTGAGTCTTCAACTCCCTCAACTCCGAACCTTGACTCTTCAGCTCATTCTGTTGATTAAGAACAATTTGTTTCAAAAGATCATCAGTGTTAGAGTCTACCTTGTGTTGGAGATTCCCTTGTTGCTGACTTGTTGACGTTTGAGCTTCGAATCTCCTTTGGGGTTGTTGAAAACCCTGTTGGTAAGGTGGAGGCTGCTGGAAGTTTGGTTGAAAAGGGGGGCCTTTGTTGTTGCCCAGAGCCATACCTCATGTCTGATTGATCCTTCCACCCTTGTTTGTATGTTGGATCAAACTTATTTTGGGGATATGGTTGTTGTTTTTGTTGCTGATATGGTCTCCTAGGGAACACTGCTGCACAATCTTCTGTTTTTTGGAGTTGTGGGCAACAGTCAGTTGGGTGGCTTGTCTTAGTGAAAATACCACAAGGCCTTGGTTGGGATGTCTTTTGTGCCAAAGCAATCTATCTCGCCATAGTTTTCAATTCTTCCAACTTGGTATCAATTAAATGACTTTCAAGAGAAGATGGACTTACCTGATGTACTCCCCTGACATGTGGTGTACCTCGATCACCAAATTGTTGGGAGTTTTGGGCCATTTTGTCGATCAACGCACGTGCAGATACTATTGTCTTGTCCACCAATGATCCTCCAGCTGAAACATCCACCATTCTCTTCTCCATAGGTGTGAGTCCTTCATAGAAGTACTGAATGAGGATTTTCTCACTGATTTGGTGATGTGGACAGCTTGCACACAACATCTTGAATCGCTCCCAGTACTCGTACATTGACTCCCCTTATGCTTGTTTGATCCTTGAGATCTCCTTACGAATGGAAGTGGTCCTAGATGCTGGAAAAAATCTTTGCAAGAAAAGACGTTTCAAATAGTTACAACAAGTTACATCTTCAGGTTGTAAATAGTACATCCAATCCTTTGCAGCTCCATCAAGTGAAAATGGGAATGCTCTTAATTTGATTTTATCTTCAGAGACATTTCTAGGTTTTAGGGTTGAGAACACCACATTAAATTCTTTCAAATGTTTATTGGGATCCTCACCATAGAGGCCATGAAACTTTGGAAGTAAGTGAATTAACCCAGATTTTAGTTCAAAGTCCGATTCGAGATTTGGGTATGCAATACAATTTTGTTGATAGTTAATATCAGGTGCAGCCAATTCTCGAATGGTTATATTAAGTTCATTTCCATTATTTTCAACCATTGGTTCTTGTTTTATGGTTGAATTTGAATTGCTTCCAATTTCAATGTTCTGATATTGGAGTAATTCTCCAACTGGTTGAATGTTGAAACTTCCCGTATACTGAGAATGTCTGATTCGAGCCCTAAGGCTATGTTCAATATCAAGGTAAAGATCTAAGAGATCTTCGGGATTAGTTCATGTCATTAATCAATGAAAGATGAAAAGAAGGAAAGTGTACCATAGTAAAATAAAAATTAGAAGTATGAGTTGATGGTACAAAAAGAAGTAGAAGAAAAAAAACAAATTGGGTAAAGAAGGAAGAAAGAAGAGAGGAAGAGAATAAAATGTAAAATAAAATAAATACCTCTAATTGGTTGAAATAATTACATTCCTCCCCGGCAACGGTTCCAATTTGAAAGAACACTGTCGTGGTTGCCCTCAAATTATTAGTGTGATTTTGGGGTACTTAGGTGAATTAGAGTGGCTGATTAAGGTCGTCTCTCAAAGGAGGAAGTGAATTAAAACAACTTTTCAGAGGTATTATAAAAATAAAAGAGAATATAATTGAAACACTACTTAAAAATATGGGGGTTGTTTATAGTTTATAAATCTAGAAGAAGTTTGCTGGAAGAAGATTGCATTTTTTTTGTTTTTAGTTTTAAAATGAAGTTCGATTAAAATGACACAATAAAAAGATGTTTTTTTAGGAAATATTTAAAAGGAGTAATCGATCTAACTCTAACTCTTCATTTACTTATTAATCATTATCATTTAAATCAATATCTAATTAATTATGATCCCTTAATTTTTTAACCCTCGAACCCTACAAGAGTTAACTTAACCACAGAGATGGAATTACTTAAACCATAGGCTAGCTTCGGAACACGCAATCCCAGCACCCTGATTTGATTGTTGTTATAAGGTTAGATTATGGTCAGTGGTTAATTAGATAACATATCTATTCTGGAAATGAGGATGAATTGTGTTTAGGGATTATATTTTAACTCTACAAATTTATCCCGTGTGGTCTTGCATTACCGATTAAGATCGCGCTCTCACAATTTACACAAAATCTCGACCTCACGTGTTTTTGTGTTAATTATTCAATTACTTTCTTAGTTTCTTACAATTTAAAAACACAATTCATGGATCATATTAATTGAATTACAGTATCTCAATAATTCAAAATAATTAAATGAATAGGGTAGAAGGTAGATCGATTACTAAAAGACTACTCTTCCATGGGTGGCGTAATCATTGTAGAAGCGTTTTTCATGTGCAAAGGTTTATAATGGGTATAAACCAATAACACTTCTACTCAAGAATTATAGACCAAAGATGAATATTAAGAGAAGAAGAAATTTAAACAAAAAATAATAAAAGAGAAGAAATAAAAGAAGAACAAAGAAGTTTATTACACAAACAAAAGCATTACAACACGAAGGAGAAGAAGAAGGCTTCGTCGAAGGGATCCTTGCTTCAAGAGCTACCCTTATTGAAATGGTTGTAGAATTAGAGTGGATCTACTTCTCCTCTGACCTAAACTTCCCAATGCACGTTCCAACCCCACCAAATGAGAAAAACACCAATTTATAGAGTGGTGGGGAGGCTAGGTTCAAAGTGGTTTCAAGTGTGAATGGAGAATCTCATCCAAATATTTTATTCCAACTTTCAATGCACATTTGACCACCAAAACGGGTGAATTGTCCAGCCTTCCAGAAGTATCATATGTGCGTATATGGGTCCTCTATCTCCTATCAAAATTTGGGCTCAATACAAGCTCATATGAAGGAGTTAATGTCTAAATACATAGCTTCTCTATTCTGGTGTGTCCAGCCCACCTTTGACTTTATGGCCCAATTACTCTATCCAAATGCATTATTTTTATCAGGTGTAATGAATAAAAGTTGTAGCCCATGAAGTAAGGAATACAGTTACAAAATCATAAGTTCAAATAATTCAAATAAAAATATTTATGATTGAAATGCAACAGTGATTTTAAAAGGGTAAAACTGGAATTTTCATCAAATATTCAAATGAATGATCTAATCCCAAATACTTTCTAATTAAACATATTTAACACAATGTGAGGAAATTATATCATTTATTATCAATAAAATATTCAATAAAATAGTGTTTCATCAGACGCACATCATCAGCTTTATTCTTGTTGTTATGTGGTTGTTCTTCACCTCTGTTCTACAACCTCGGAACCACAACAAGTGGTATCAGAGCCAACCTGGCTGCTATGCTGTTTGATTTCATTAAATTGATCATATCTATCTTTGGTTATTTAATTGTTATGCAACCTGCCTTACTACAATTTTGTTTGTAGTTGCTTGATTACTTGAAAACTGCATTCTGCTATTAGTTCCTTTATTTATTCGCCTGCTTCCATTATTTACGGGCTTCTTTAAATCCATTTCTTATTTCCACCAAACCTGTTTAAGGTATTACATTCTTAAAGTCTTGCTTTTATCATGGTTTTTCAAACCCTATTGTACAACTTTGCTGCCAACATTTAGTTAATATCCCCTTTTCACACTACTTATAGCTTTAGGAAAATTTGTTCATTGTATTCTGTTTATTGCTAATTACATTTGTTTGCAGTTTATTAATTTGGTTTTTCTCTTTTATGCATTCAATATTTGTTTAATTATGTTTGTGTGTTGTTGTTTTTGTTTTATCCTTTTAATATAAATCATTACCTTCACCAAAAACTTTCATTTTTCATAACCCATTGTGCACGTTTATCCCTAGTGAGATTGGTCGGTCTTTTGGGGGCATACACTTTTGTTGTCCCCAATTACTCGGCATCTACTCACTATATAAACATGTCTACAATGCAATATGAAATTGAAAAGTTTTACGGAGACAACGACTTAAATCTATGGCGAATAAAAATGAGGGCATTACTTGTCTAGAAAGGTCTTATTGATGCCCTATCTGGGCCTACTAAACCCATTACAACTATTAATGAAACTAGCCAAACTATTATAGAATACCATCCTATCCCCCCTAACACTCTTGTTAAAGCCCACAGTTCACTATTACTTTCCTTAGGAGATAAAGTTCTTAGGGAAGTGTCCTATGAGTCTACCGTTGTCGGAATATGTCTCAAACTAGAAAAACTATACATGACAGCCTCCCTAGTAGGAAGGTTGTATAAGAAGCACCGCCTATTCACCTTTAGGATGAAACCTGGTACTTTCATAAAATCTCATCTTGATGAATTCAATAAAGTCATGTTGGACTTATCTAACATTGATGTTTCAATAGACGATGAGGATCAGGCCATTATTCTCCTAATCTCCCTTGACCATAGTTATAGTACGCTAGTCGAGACCATGATGTATGGTCGAGACTCCTTGACTCTATAAGAAGTTAAGTATGTCCTTATTTCTAAATAACTTCACTCCAAAACTAAGGTAAAAGGTGAGGTTGAGAGTCTATTTACTAGGGGAAGACCACAAGGTAAAAGTAAAAAAGAAAAAATTTAATAGAGATAAAAGTAAATGAATCAAATAACCTAAGAAAGAACCAAATCCAAAGGGTAATTTTAAATATAGAAAAGTCACTTGCTTCCTCTACAGTAAGACTGGGCACATTAAGCCTGAATTTAGGAAGCTTAAGCATGAGAAAGAACTCATGCAACACACTGACCAGTCTCCCTTTGTTGACTCTGGCTATGAAATTGTCGAATTCTTAAATGTTTTCATCCATACACTCAATCGTGAGTGGTTCCTTGACTCTGGATGTTCCTTCCATATGTATCCACAAAAATAGTCCTTTTTAGAGTTGGTTGAGAGAGTGGAAGGGGATGTCCTATTAGGAAAAAATAATAAGTGTAAGGTTGAGGGTAGAGTATCTGTCCTATTAGAATTAGATGATCGATCAGTCATTACCTTTCTTGATGTAAGGTGGGTTCCCAACCTCCAGCACAACTTGATTTCCTTAGGAGTCCTTGATCAAAAAGGATACACTTTTAGATCAGAATCGGGTTCTATTAAGATCTCCAAGGGATCCATAACCATAATAAGAGGGTCTCTCACGAATGGGTTGTATGTCTTGGATAGAAAGACTCATTCAAGGAAATTGGGTAGTGTTTATAATACAAACACTAACAACACTATGCTTTGGCATAGAAGGTTGGGGAATTTAATCTCCAAAGGGTTAGAAGAACTCAACAATCAGGGGCTGTTGAATGACATTACACCCACAAACCTGCCATTTTGTGAAGACTACATAATGGGAAAAACTAAGAGGGTTAGTTTCAATAGATCCACCTTTAAAGCTGCTTCCCCACTTGAATACATCCATTTGGATTTTTGGGGACTAGTGAGGACTACCTCTCATGGTGGAGAATCTTACTTCGTCACTTTTATTGACAATTTCTCTAGGAAATTCTAGGTTTACATCTTGAAACATAAATCAGATGTTTTATAGACCTTTAAAACCTAGAAAGCTTTGGTCGAAAATCAGACCAGAAATAAAGTTAAGACCATGAGGATAGACAATGGGTTAGAGTACTTATCTATAGACTTCATTGAGTTTTTTTAAGATGAAGGGATTAAGAGACATAGAACTGTTAGGGATACTCCCCAATATAATGGGCTAGCAGAGAGGATGAATAGGACAATCCTAGAATATGTCTGAAGCATGCTTGCATGCTCAAGTCTCCCCAAGTCTTTTTGGTCTGAGGCCACCAGCATTGTTGTCTACCTTATTAATAGATGTCCCTCATCTACTAACTAGTTTAAAAATTCTAAAGAGATTTGGACTGGAAAACCCCCTTCTTACTCCTACCTAAGGGTTTTCGGTTCCACAGCCTATGCACATGTTAGGGATAATAAATTAGAAACAAGAGCTCTAAAGTGTATTTCCATTGGTTACCCTGAGGGAGTCAAAGGATATAAACTATGGGTTGATAAATCCAGATACCAAAAATGCATTATTAGTAGGGATGTGGTCTTTCATCAGTCATCCTGTGCCAAGACCAAGACTGCCCAACTAGGCAGTGACGATCCAGACCTTTGTGAGTCTGATGAACCTGAGCCTTCGGCTTATCTTGAGGTTGAAGTTCAGCCTGTTCAACCTCCTTATCAGCCCACTACTGTGGCTGATTTTGAGACTAGTTTTGGTTCAGATTCTGATTCTGAACCTCCTTCTACTTATCCGGACTACCAATTGACTTTTGATAGGCAAAGGAGGGTCCCAAGACCTCCTGCTAGATTCAGCCAATATTATATGTCTTCATATGCCTTCCATGTAGTGTAGGATCTTGTTGATGAAGATCCTCAGTCATATCGGTAGGCCTTGAAAGACAAAGACTCTAAGTAATGGGTCTTTTCAATGAATAAAGAAATGCATTCTTTAAAGAAGAACTATACATAGAGTGTTGTGAACAAACCAATTAATGCTAAAGTAATTGGTTCAAAATGGATTTTCAAAAGAAAAGAGGATAACACTGAGGGAAGAAAAAACAAATTCAAAGATAGGTTAGTAGCCAAGGGTTTCTTCCAAAGAGAGGGAATTTATTATTCCAAAATATTCTCCCCAGTTGTGAAGCATTCTTCTATTCGGCTTGTAACGTCCTAGTTCTGGGTTCTGCTCAAAGTTTCCCCATACCCGGTTGGTCACATAGCCTCAAATGCATTTCCCCAAATTCCAGAGGCTTCCGACTAGAAACGAGGGCATTGGGTATGATAGTGGGGAAACTATGCCCTCATTGGCAGAGTATACACAGTGGAAAGAAAATAGTAAACAATAGTGGAAGCAGTAATATCATACAATAAAGTAAATAGTGGAAGACTGATAGTATAAACAGCTACAGCATAGATATAAATAATTATACATGTCACAAGTATCTAGGAAAGCATCCAAACAAGTCACAATGCTGGAAATACAAAACTGAAACCAAAGTACAAAAAAAGTAAATTCCATAGCATCGCAAGCCTCATCTTGGTCTCATGCTCTCCAACTCCGACAACAATCAAGTACCGGAGGAAGAAGGGTGTTTTCCCTTATATATGCCTGCAACCATATAATCTATTTGGGTCCAAAAGCATGACCCAAAAAATATGTGATATGAATCTGAGTAGGCAACCACCAAAAGATATGTTCCTAATAGTCATTGAATGTATATAGCAGGCAATATGAAAAAATGAAGTAATAAACTAAGAAGTACTCAAAAGTAAACAATCCTACAGTTTTCAATTACATTCATTTTCATTTATAAATTATTCAAACCATTGAATAATGACTCTCAGGGTCTAGCCGAAGCTTTATATCCCTCCATGTAATAGAAATAATAGACGTCTCATAATACCATCTAAACAGCCAAGTAAAACTGAGTCCAAGCTTGTGCTTTGGCTTGGTAGACTTGTCACAGACAAACAACCATTCATAACAACCCTCTAGGAAATCTCTCATGGTCTAACCCCTTTGGTTTAATATAGCACTAATCAAATTCAAACGACCACCTGGACATCTCTCACGGTCATACCCCTGGGTCCACATGGCATTAAATAATTTATACACGACCTCTGGGTAGCTCTCACAGTAAATACCTCTTGGGTCAAAATCTACACTAAGGCTCTCATGGTCCTGTGTAAATAAACATAGAAACCCCCGCAATTTTCCTGGTCCAAGGCTCTCACTATCCAAGGAATATCATCACGCATACAACATTCATTAAAGTCTCTACATGCAATTCAAACTATTACATGTCTCAAATTTAATCAAAGCATAAAACAGGCATCATATATAACCAAACAACTCCATCCTAAACAACTCAAGGTGTGGAAGAAAATGCGGTATGCCTCATAGGCAACCTATTCCAAACGACCAATAACAATCAAACAAGGGAACACACCCATGGGGTGTCCCATAAACAAGGGTATACAAACCTTATGCATACTAAAACCCCTTTTAATCAATTAAACCCTAGCAGGTAGATAATAGGGCTAAAATCCAAAACATGTAATACCCTAAACATGGGTATTCATCACTTTAAGCACATATAATCCAAATAAAATCAAATAAAGGCACAAACCACCTACATCGATGTTGTGCGATGAACACTCTTGAATTTCGGCCCTTGAATCGACCTAGAACAATGTAGATCTACAAAAAGAGTAAAAATGATCAACCCTCAATAACTCATGGGAGATGGGAAATCAGTAAGAGAGGCTCTAAGGAAAGAGAGAACTCACCTGTGGAAATCCAACGCACCCGACAGCGTCTCAATCGGAGCTCGGATGGAGGAATGGTAGGGGTTCTAAGTTCTCGGTCGTCTCGTCGCTCTCCTGTATGAAACACGGGAAGAATAAAATGGATCTGGAGATGAGATGCAACCCCTATCTGATTAATCAAATAAAAATAAAAGTACATGGCATGTTCATTTAATGTACACATCGTGTACTAGCCTTAATCGGCTCCCACTTTAGGCGGTCATCCAGGTCACCCACACGGCCATGTACTCGGCCGTTACACAGCTAGCACACGGTTATGCATGGAAATAGGGTACACGACGTGACTCAGGAGTACATGGTGTGTACTTAGAAAATTTCCAAAACTTCATTTCTTTTCTCAAAAACAACCTGAAATAAAGATCCATACCTGAAATGAAGATCTGAGTTCTTAAACCCCCCCCCCTTAAAGAAATTTGTCCCTGAAGTTCCCTTCTAAGGGTGGAGAATAAAAAACTTCAAACAACTCTGGTCACTAGGATCAAACGTCAGTCTCCCTCTCCCAAGTCTCATCTTGTACTCTCTCATGCTGTCATAGCACCCATACCAGAGGAACAGACCGATCAGGAAGAACCTTCTGTTGCGATCCATAATCTGAATAGGGTGATCCTTGAAGGATGCATCCACCTCCAACTCAACCTCCTCAGGTTGAAAAACATGATACGGGTCTGGAAAGTAACGTCGTAGCTGATAAAAATGAAAGATGTTATGCATAGCCCGGTACCTCTGAGGTAACTATAACTGATAGGCAACTGGCCTGACTCACTCCAAAACCTCAAATGGCCTGACGTATCTCGGTGAAAGATTTCTCTGTCTCCTAATCCTCATGTGTCCCAACCTCAGTGTGACATGTAAGAAAACCTGATCTCTAACCTCAAACTCTAAAGGTCATCTCCGTTGATCATCATAAGATTTATGGTGAGATTGTACAATAGCCATCCTCCTCTGAATCAACTTCACCTACTCAGTGGTCTCCTGGACAAGACGAGGTCCTAGCAAAGCTGCCTATCCTACCTCCATTCAAAATAGGGGTGATCAACATGGTCTATTGTACAAAGCCTTATATGGTGCCATCTGAATCATCGCCTGAAAACTGTTATTGTAGGAAAACATCACTAGGGGTATGTTTCTCTCCTAAGAACCCCCAAAATTTAGGACGCATACTCGAACATGTCCTCCAAAACCTAAATTGTGTGCTCAAACTGGCCATTTATCTAGGGATGGTAAGCTATACTCAGAAGTACATGTGTACCCAAAGCTCTCTGTAGTCCCTGCCAGACATGAGAAGTAAAACGGGCGTCTCTATATAAAACTATAGAGTGTGGAACCCCATGAAAATGTACAATCTCTCGGATGTAAAACCTTTCAAGATCATCAACACTTAAGGTTTCCTTGATCGACAAGAAATGTGCAACCTTCATGAGTTTGTCAAAAACAATCCATATTGCATCATTCCCTCGATGCAACCTCAGTAAACCCATCACGAAATCCATCGTGAAATCATTCCACTTCCACTTGGGAATGGGTAACTGTTGTAAAAGCCATCTTGGTCGTTGATGCTCCGCCTTCACCTGCTGAAAGGTGGAGCATCTCATAACAAAATCAGCTACATCTCTCTTCATATCTGGACACCAACACTGATGGTGTAAATATCAATACATCTTGGTGACACCAGGATGAACTTCCCAAACTGAGGAATAAAAATCCTAGAATAGCTCCTCTTGTATGTCTACTTACACCTATACGTGCCCATGAAAAGGCAAGATCTCATCCTCGCCTACGGTCCACCCAGGAGTAGGGTCCTCTCCTAACACCCTCTCTCGTAGGACTAGGCCTTTGGAATTTGATAGCTGCCTCATTCACACTCAATCCAGAAGAGTAGAGGTAGCAGCTACAGAAGAAAGAAACATCTTCCCCTGTCTGTCGTGCACCTCCAAATGTATCTCAGAGAACATATCCATAAGTCGCCACTCACTGCTGGCCTCCTAAACTACATATATCTGAGTCCTCCTGCTCAACGCATCAGCCACTACGTTGTCTTTCCCAGGCGTATAGGCAAGCTCAAAGTCAAAAGACTGAAGGTACTCAACCCACCTTCACTGTCTCAAATTCAGATCTCATTGAGTAAAGATATACTTGATACTTTTGTGGTCAGTGAATACCACAAAATTCTCTCCCAAAAGATAATGTCTCCAACAACGTAAAGCATGCACAACTGCAGCTAACTCAATATCGTGCGTCGATTAATTCCTCTCATGTGGACTCAACTGCCAAGACCCATATGCAACGACTCCTTCCCTCTGCATAATCACTGCTCCCAGCCTGATACCTAATGCATCATAGTAAATAGTGTAACTCTTTTCTGGTTCCAGAAAAAATAGTATTGGTGTTGAATTCAATCTCCCTTTCAGCTCCTGAAAGGATGAATCGTAGGATTTTGTCCATAAGTACTTTGTACCCTTCTTAGTCAAGCCTGTCAGTGGGGCTGCTAAGCGTGAAAAGTCTTGTATAAAGTGCCTGTTGTAACCAGCCAGCCCCAAAAAACACCATACCTCAAAGACGTTCTTCAGCTTCTCTCGGGAAACTACTGCTCTCACTTTCTCTAAGTCTATTGATACTCTTATCTCTGATATGACATGACCCAAGAAGTGAATCTATTCCATCCAAAAGTGACATTTTGAGAGCTTGGCATATAACTGATGTTCTCTCAGTGTACTCAAAACGAGCTCAAGATGGATGGCATGGTCGTATCGAGTGTGAGAGTACACCAAGATATCGTCCACAAATACTACCACAAAAGAATCCAAGTAAGGATGGAACACTTGGTTCATTAGTTCCATAAAAACTGTTGGCACGTTCGTGAGACCAAACGATATAACCACATACTCGTATAGACCATATCTGCTCTGAAAAGCTATAAGAGGTATATCTGATGGTCTAACGCACAACTGATGATAACCAGTTCTCAATTCAATCTTCGAGAACACCCGGGATCCTTGAAGATGATCAAAGATATCATCAATCCTTTGCAAGGGATATCGGTTCTTGATCGTCAACTGGTTCAGCTTCCGATAATCCACACAAAGTCTGAGGGTACCGTCCACCTTCTTCGCAAAAAGGATAGGAAAACCCCAAGGAAAAGTACTGGGTCAGATAAAACCCTTTTCCTAAAACTCCTCCAACTACTTCTTGAGCTCTTGTAACTCTGGTATAGCCATCATATAAAGAGGAATGAACACCAGTACTACTCCTAACACAAGCTCAATAGAGAAATATACCTCTTGCTACGGAGGTAAACCTAAAAATTCGACTAGAAATACATCCCTAAAACGATCCACCACTGGAGGAAAGTCTATCTGTGAAGTTCCTTGGTCATCCAGATATAAACTAGCAATCTGGGTTATAATTCCTCTCAACCCAAGATGCTTGGGTCGAGCTCTGCTCGCCCGGACATCTCATTCGCCCTTGTGTAGAAAAGACCCACTCTCTGGCGATGTAAAACTCACCATATAGAGATAAAATTCAACAAAGGCCTGAAAGGAGACTAATCAGTCCATTCTGAGAATGACATTGAAGCATGTCATCTCTAAGACATAGAGGTCCCATAAGAAGTGACACACACCAACCTCAATAGGGCACTCCTTTCACTGACATACACTAGACGTCCTAATCCCCAACGAAGTTTATAGCATCATAAAATCCTCAAAAGTGAAGATACAGAGCCCAAGACTCTCCACAACAATAACAAATATGAAACTATGGGAAGACCCTATATCAAAAAGAGCAGAAGCTAAAACTGAGGCAACTAGAATTGTACCTCTAACTATAGAAGGTCTAGGATCCTGCTCCTGATGGGTCTGCTCCACTGCAAAAGTTTGGCTTGTACTGCGGCCCTGTGACCCTAGCTAACTACCTTGAGTTGATCCACCCTACTGTCGCTGAAGGACTGTTTTTTGGCTACCACAGCCATGACCACCTCCTCGATCTGAATGGCCTGATGAACTCCAATTCCCTGACTGATGAAAAATTGGGGGTCTTGATCCTGAACATGGAGTCATAACTGATCCCATCTCACTAGATGTTGGTGAGAAAAACTGGCAAAAATTCTGAAGATGGACCATCTTGTTGCAAGCTCAGCACTCAATTGGGTCTCTCGGGCACTACGGTCTCATGTTCTCACTCTTCCCGTACTGGTAGCACCTCACCTGGCTACCTGTAGATACATATCTGCTACTGAAATCACCACATGAAAGCTCCCTACGAAGCTTTCTACTATCAAACGAAGGAGTACCAGCCCTGGATGTTGAACCGCCCTGGCTCGTAGCTCCTAACTCCCTTAGATTACACTTAATGACCAGCATCTGGTTTACTATAGCAGACACTGAAGTCATCCTGAAGACATTTACCTGTTATTAGATGTCATACCTGAGACCATCCTCAAACCGCCTAGCCAAAGATAACTCATCACCTCCCAGAATAGGTGCGAATCGCTAAAGCCATGTAAAACGATAAGAGTACTCCATCACTGAAAGAGCGCCCAGCTCCAAATGCATGAACTCTCAGGCTCGATGGACCCTCAACGTCTTGAGGTAGAAATAATCATAGAAGGTTCTCTGAAACTCTTCCCAAGCCATATCCTGATGACTTCCTGCCTGTGTGATAACATCCCACCATCTCTTGGCGGAATCACACAACATGTACATTGCAAGCTTCACCCTCCTCTCTGTAGGCATCTCCAGATGCTCAAAGATAGCAAGCATGGCCTCTAACCATGACTCTACAGCCTGTGGTCCTCCATCCCCTGAAAAGGTTGGAGGATGTTGCTACTGGAACACCCTCATCAACTCTTCCATGGTCGGGGTAGGATGTGGTGCTCCCTAGAAAGTTCACATCATTCTCATAAAGCCTTCACGAAACTGTGCATCAGCACCTGTGTCCAGTATAATAGCTGGTTCTAAGACGGGCATGAAGGGAGGATCTACTGGTAGTCCTTGATCTACCATTTCTGGTGTCTGATCATTTCCCTATATCTAGCGTACAACCAGAGGATGTCTCAGTGACATGACTCTACAAGGTCAAGTGCACACCTTAGTTCAAGATTATCAAGGACAACAACTTAGAAGTTCAAGAAAGGAACAGGATAAGAAACATTCAAGTTTTACAAAATAGGGTTACACTGCGTGTATAACCCCTACATGGCATGTTCCCTTAATCTTTTAACATGGTGTGTACCTCTGCCAAACCTGGTCGTGTAACACCCTTACACACGGCGTGTTCCTCCGAGACACGGTGTGTACTTGAATCTTCCCTCCTTCCCAAGTACTTCTACATGGCTAGAACTACACAGTTCTCCCTTGGGTAACACTACACAGCGTGTTCACCCTAGATATGGCGTGTACTAGTTAAGTTATAATTTCCTGTGTCATTAGTCACATGGTCATATACATGGGTCGACTCTACACGGCATGCATAAAAGAGACACGGCATGTGAAACCTAAGTTTCATCCACTCGTGTCGTTGGTCACATGACTGGATACACGGTTCTCTACAACATGGCGTGTACAAGCCAGACACTACGTGTACCATCCGGATTTCATCCACCCATGTCATTAGTCACACGACCGGATATATGGTCTCTTACAACACGGCGTGTACTCCCAGTACACGGTGTGTTCTACCAATCTTTTATTAACCCGTGTATCTGCTCACACAGTCAGTCACACGATCAAGAACTACACGGCATGTACTCCTAGCACACGGTGTGTACTTAAGAAAAGTTGTTTCTTCCAGAACAGAAGAACATGTGGCATGTGTTCATAACACCGCACATCGTGTTGTCTAGGTTTCTGGATAGTAGGCCTCTGAAACTTCTCTGTAACCCTTGAAAACTTTAAAAAATTTCCAATACATGAAAAATTCCAACCTGTGGAAGCCCATAATCTTATGAATCAAAGTTTGGCATCCTTATTCATATCATAAATTGACAAAATTCAATTAAAGATCAAACATGATCCACCAAATTCTGATCCAAGAGGGCCCATAACTCCTCGAGGACCAAAGTTTGGCGTCCATCTAGATGAAACTTTACATATTCCAATACCCTATCAAAATAGAAGGTATTCTATCATGGCATCTATCACAACAACATGCATATTTAGCACAACATCTATCACAATAGCATGCAATCAGTAATGCACCATAAATGGCATGACAAGAATGCATGGCATGTGATCTCTATCAAGTGTCTATATGATGCATGAGATGGCATACCTTCGTCTCATCGGGTTGCAACAGAAATAGAACCTCGATAATATCAACGATAACATCACCAAAAAAGTGAATCACCAAACAGTGAAATCAAATCAACTATAACAATTGCAAAACCAGAAAAATCGCAATATTCAATGTAACTTGGCTTTTCCCTGTACACGGGTTAGCTACTCCCTGGCACAACTTATTACCAACTACTTATTCTTTCTTATCCCTGTCTATAGGCTCCAAACAGAAAAACAAAGCAGAAAAGAAAATATGCTCTGATACCACTTTGTAACGTCCTGGTTCCGGGTGTCGCCCAAAGGTGCCTCATACCTGGTTGGTCACATGGCCTCAAGCACATTTTCCCAAATTCCAGAAGTTGCTGACTAGTATTGAGGGTCTTGTGTGTGATAGTGGGGAAACTATGCCCTCATTGGCAAAGTATACATAGTAGAATTTAAATAGTAAACAATTGAGGAAGGAGTAATACCATACAACAAAGTAAACAACGGAAGACTGATAGTATAAACAACTGCATCATAGATATAAATAATGATGCATGTCATAAGTATCTAGGAAAGCATCCAAACAAGTCATAATGCTGGAAATAAAAAATTGAAACCAAAGTACAGAAAACAGTAAACTCTGCAGCATCACAAGCCTCAACTTGGTCTCATGCTCTCCAGCTCCGACAGCAATCAAGTACCTGAGGAAGAAGGGCATTTTCCCTTATCTATACCTGCAACCATATAATCTGTTTTGATCCAAAATCATGACCCAAATAGGGTGTGAGACGAATCCCAGTAAGTAACCACCAAAAGATCTATGTCTAATAGTCAGTGAATGTATATAACATGCAATATGAATAAATGAAGTAATAAACTAGGAAGTAGCCAAAAGTAAACAATCTTACAGTTTTCAATTACATTAATTTTCATTTATAAATTATTCAAACCATTGAATAATGAATCTCAGGATCTAGCCTAAGCTTTATATCCCTCCGTGTAATAGCAACAACAGATGTATTAGAAGACCATCTAAACAACCAAGTAAAACTGAGTCCAAGCTTGTGCTTTGGCGTGGCAGACTCATCACAGACAAACAAACAACCATTCATAACAACCCTCTAGGAAAGCTCTCACGGTCTAACCCCTTTGGTTTAACATAGCACTAATCAAATTCAAATGACCACCTGGGCAGCTCTCGCGGTTAATACCCCTGGGTCCACATGGCATCAAATAATTTATACATGACCTCTGGGTAGCTCTCACGGTCAATACCCATTGGGTCAAAATCTACACCACGGCTCTCACGGTCCTGTGTAAATAAACATGGAAACCCCCACAGTTTTCCTGGTCCAAGGCTCTCACGGTCCAAAGAAGATCAGTGCGCATACAACATTCATTAAAGGCTCTACATGCAATTCAAACTATTACATGGATCAACTTTAATCAAAGCATAAAAAAGGCATCATATATAACCAAACAAATCCATCCTAAACAACTCAAGGCATGAAAAAAAATATGGTATGTCTCATAGGCAAACTAGGTCAAACGGCCAATAATGGTCAAACAAGAGAACGCACCCATGGGGTATCTCATAAACAAGGGTATACAAACCTTACGCAAACTAAAACCCCTTTTTAATCAATTAAACCCTAGCAGGTAGATAATAGGGCTAAAATCCAAAACACGCAATACCCCAAACATGGGTATTCATCACTTTAAGCACATATAATCCAAAGACAATCAAAGAAATGCACAAAACACCTACCTCGATGTTGTACGATGAACACTCTTGAACGTCGTCCCTTGAATCAACCTAGAACAACGTAGATCTACGAAAAGGGTAAAAATGATCAACCCTCGATAAATCATGGGAGAGGAGAAATCATAAAGAGAGATTCTAGGGAAAGAGGGAACTCGGCGGTGGGAATCCAACGCACCCAGTGGCATCTCAATCAGAGCTCGGACGGAGGAATGGTAGGGGTTTGAAGTTCTCAGTCATCTCGTCGCTCTCCTGTACGAAACATGGGAAGAAGAATACGATTCTGGAGATGAGACGCAACCCCACTCCAATTAATCAAATAAAAAGAAAAGTACACGGCATGTTCATTTAATGTACATGTCGTGTACTAGCCTTAACCGGCTCCCGCTTTAGGTGGTCAACCAAGTCACCCACACAGCCATGTACTCAGCTGTTACACGGCCAGCACATGGTTATGCGCGGCAACTGGATACACAGCATGTAATCAGGAGTACACAACGTGTACTTCAAAAATTTCCAAAACTTCCTTTTTCCTCAAAAACAACCCGAAATAAAAATCCATACCTGAAATGAAGATCTGGGTTATTACACGACTCTTGTTAGCCAATACTGCCTATAATGACTTTCACATTGAGTAGTTAGATGTCAAAACCGCTCTTTTACATGGTGAACTAAATGAAAAGATTTATATACAACCTCCTGACGGTTATCCTAGTGAATTTAAACCACATCAAGTGTGCCTTCTGAATAAATCTTTGTATGGGTTAAAACAAGCCTAAAGGTAATGGCACTTGAAATTTGATTTGTTTATGCTAGGTAATAAATTCATCAAGAGTCAATATGATGCTTGTGTTTATTTCAAAGCAACAAAAACCAGCATCATTTACCTTTTGTTGTATGTTGATGATATGCTCATCATATGCAAGGATATAAATCTCATTTCTTCTGTCAAAACCCAGTTGAAAAATAATTTTGAAATGAAGGACCTGGGTGTGGCTAAGCAAATTATAGGTGTTGAAATCATTCGAGACAAACCCAATAAATTGATTTATCTTTCTCAGCATGGTCATATTTTAAAAGTTCTCAAGAGGTACATGTTTGAAGCTTTAAAACCTGTTAATATTCCTCTTGCACAACATTTTAAATTGTCTTTGACCCAAGCCCCTACAGCTACAAAAGATATTGAATTCATGTCCAAAATTCCTTATGCTAACATGGTTGGAAGCATAATGTATGCTATGATTTGCACAAACCCCGACATTGTCTTTGGTGTTTGCACCCTTAGTAGGTTCATGGACACACTAGGGAAGCCACATTGGCATGCCCTTAAGTGGCTTCTTAGATATCACTCTTGTACATCTAGTATTTCTTTGTGTTATGGTAGAAATATCGATTCTGCTGAACTTATCTATGGTTATGTGGATGCCGATTATGCTGGAAATGTCGATACCCATAAATCCTTAATCGGTTATGTGTTTAGTGCTTTCGGAGGTGCCATTTCCTGGAAGTTCAACATGTAATCTGTTGTTATACTTTTGACTACAGAATCCGAATACATAGCTTTGACTGAAGCAGTCAAGGAAGCCTTGTGGATCAAAGGTATGGCTTCTGAACTTTGTATTTATAGTTCTGCTATTAATGTTTATTTGAATACTCAGTCAGCAATTCATCTGTCTAAAAACCTAGTTTTTCATGGTAAGTCAAAACACATTGATATTAGGTTACACTTTATTAGAAATGTCGTAGAATCTGGAACCGTGTTTATCAACAAGATACACACTGACATTAACCCAGTTGATAGTTTGACTAAATTTGTGGTTCTGTCTATGTTTAAGTTTTGTTTAGATAGATTAAACTTGGTACCAGTTCTATGACCCTTAAGTGCAAGAACATCACCAAATTCAATTGAAAATGGTGGAGATTTGTGAATTAAGATTTCTTAATACTTAGTTTTCATATTAGATTTTTTTTATAACTTTTTTAATAATGTTTTTATATTTCTTCCAATTAATTAACATTGGAACCATGTTTTTATTGCTATACTGGACCTGGACCTGTTTTATTTCACTTGGGTTGTGCATTTGGCCCATTCGACTTTGGCCTGGTTACTTGGCTTGGTTGCCACGCTGGCAATCCGAGTATGTTTGACATGCATTGCTGGCTATCCATCTGTGTAGTTTCCCTTTTGATCATGGTCATCCACCTCACTCTGGCGTTTTTGTTGGGTTGTTCACCACATGCTTCGTGGTAGTCCTGGATTAGGGGAACCTATTTGGGGGAACCGCCATTCATAGGAGGTTTCATCACTCCTGCTTCAGCGCTTCCCAAGGCAATTCAATCTAGGCTTCTTGGCTCCCGGCGACGACTATCACCGGCACCTGCAGTGCGTCCCTCTGGAGAGTGGTTCACGAACCCTAGCGAGGTTATCTCGACGGTAAGACTCGGGAAGAAGGAGATCTTTGCGGTACATTGTTGGTGTGCCGCTGTTAGTGGATCACTCATCCGCTTCCTTCGGCATCGACTCATGTAGGTCATCACTCAAGTGACTCATGTCCAGATCCAGCAGGGGCTTCAACAGATCAGGATGGTCGGGTGTTATTAACCCCAGCGTTGTAAGTTGTTTGCAGTTCTTTGATTCTTTTGTCACAGTGTTGCACTTGTTTGCCTTTGGTTCCGTTTTTGTTGCATTATTCCACTGTAAATCTAGTTTTCTTATTCATAGTAATAAAACGTGTGTGTGTGTGTGATGTTCTTACCGTGCAGTAGGATCCCTAAGGATCCGAAATACGTAAATCCCTTATTCCCTAAGGATCCGAAATACGTAAATTCCTTGTTCCCTAAGGATTCGAAATATGTAAATCCCTTGTCCATTTTACTTTTCTACAACTTGTATTACCTATCTTTGGTTCATGCTTCATCAACGCACATCACCATCTTTGCTCTCGTTGTTCTGTGGTTGTTCGTTACCTATGTTCTGTGACCTCTGTTCTGTGAATTAATTCTTTATATTTAATTCACTTATTTTTTTTTCATATTAAATTTTTCATTTACGTTGTTTTCATATTTTTCTTTTTACACACTGACATGCTGGAAATCCTGTTTCTTTTGGGATGGACTGGTTTCTGGCCGTTGATTAGTTTCACCGCCCATCCCATCCTATCCGTTCATTCATTCCAGTATTCTGTTTCGCTGCACATGACACTGTGCTTCATGGCGTCTTCTCTTTGGCCATGCTGTTAGGTGGTTTCAGTTCCCCAGGGGGTTTCATCACCCCTGTGGTTTGATTGGTTTTGGCGATTCGGTTTTGCAGATCTAAGTTCTGGTTTTTTCGACATTTTTTCCGCTGGATCTCTGGTGCTCCCAGTTCCCTGGTTTTTCATACCCAAACATGGGGTTTTCCCTTCCTTGGTGGTGATTATCTGCGCCTTCCGAACTCCGTGGTGTGCTGCTCACACATCACCTTTGGTGGAGCTTCGAAGTTAGCGGTCTTCGGACGAAGAAGACACCAGACCGAGTACCCGACGGAGGACGATCCAATCCAGGCGACGATTCCTATAAGAGCTTGCAGCTCATCGATGACTCAGGAGGAGTTTACCTACAGCGTGAAGAGATCAGGACTGTCGGGTTTTATTACGCCCGACACTGTAAGATTCTTTACAGCTTTTTTTTCCTTCAGCATATCATCACAGCAGTGTACTTGCTTTTGTTAAAGGTTCTTTCGTCAGTTTTGTTCGTTGTAAATCCAGCTTTCCTTTTGCATAGTAATAAAAAGCGTGTGTGTGTGGTGTTCTTTCCATGTAGTAGGTCCCAAGGGGGCCGAAGCACGTAAACCTTTGTGTTCTTGTGTTTTGTTTCTGTTTCTTTGCATTCTGGTTGTTCTGCTTTGTAATTGTTTCAATATTCTGGCAATAAATCATTGATCTTGGCATCCGGGTTGCTGTGTTATTTTTTATGCACACACTGCACCCTTCACATGTGGTATCAGAGTCTCTATGATTTTTTTTGTTTAGAATTTGCAATTGCAGTCCCTAAATTTGAAGTATACTGTTGTTTTTTGTGCAAACTGCTTCATTTTGTTCTTTGAAAACTGTTGTTATTATTGTTTGTAAAGTTGCTGATATTATTTGGAATCTGCTGCTTAGTATTCTGTTAATCTGCTGCTTTCTTTTGCGGTCTCTGGTTTACATTTTGTACATTATTTTCAGTTTCTTAAAACTTTTACCTCAGTCTTAAATCGCCATTGTGTTTACTTAAATTTTATTTGTTAAAACATTATCACGTTTTACATTTCTGTGCATTTCATATTCCTTCACTGAAACATTGTTTACTCAGGGGATTGGTCAGTTGTTGCGGGCGTACACTTACCATTGTCCGCAAGAACTTGGCATCTACCTTGTGGGTAAACATGTCCACAATGAGGTATGAAATCGAGAAATTTGACGATGACAATGATTTTAACCTATGGCGCATTAAGATGTGAGCCTTACTTGTACAGCAAGGCCTAATTGATGCCCTATGTGGGTCTAAGAAACCTGTTACCATTGTAAATGAGATCGGGCAGCCAAGAACTGAATATATAGATGTCCCTTCTGATGTGCTATTCAAAGCATATAGTTCTCTCTTGTTGTCCTTAGGAGACAAAGTCCTTAGGGAGGTTGTCTTCGAGTCCACTGATGTCGGTCTTTGGATGAAGTTAGAAAAATTGTATATGACTGTCTCATTAGTTGGAAGACTCTATAAAAAACATCGCATGTTCACCTTTAAGATGAAACACGGTGCTTCAATTAAATCTCACCTTGATGAGTTTAATAAAATTATGTTAGACCTTACCAACATAAACGTAACGGTCGATGATGAGGACCAAGCCATGATCCTCTTAATTTCGCTTGATCATAATTATAGCTCTTTAGTCAAGACCATGATGTATGGCAGAGATACTTTAACCCTCGAAGAAGTTAAGTTAGCCCTCCTATCTAAGGAACTTCACTCAAGGCCGAGAGTTAAAGGTGAGGCAGAGAGCCTGCTCACTAGGGGTAGACCACAAAGCAAGGGTAAAAAGAAACAATTCACCAAGGATAAAGACAAGAATAAACACCCAAAACCCAAAAATGACTCTAAGGAAAGAAAGGTCACATGCTTCCATTGTGGAAAGCCCGGGCACACTAAGCCTGAATGTAGAAAACTCAAGCGAGAGTTAGAATCCAAACAGCCCACCGACCAGTCTCTCTTGGTTGACTCCGGATATGAAACTGCTGAAGTTTTAAATGTGTCCAGCCATACACTCGATCAAGAGTGGGTCTTAGACTCTGGTTGTTCCTTCCACATGTGTCCGCATAGAGAGTCTTTCTTAGAGCTGGTTGAGAGAGTGGAAGGGGATGTCCTGTTAGGAAACAACAAGAAATGCAAGGTTGAGGGTAGAGGGTATGTCCTGATAGAATTGGACGATCGATCAGTAATTACCCTACTTGATGTGAGGTGGGTCCCCAACCTGCAACGAAACTTGATTTTCTTAGGAGTCCTTGATCAAAAAGGATACACCTTTAGATCAGAATCGGGTTCTATCAAAGTCTCTAAAGGATCTAGAACCATCATAAAAGGGTCTCTTGTGAATGGGTTGTATGTCCTGAATGGCAAGACCCACTCGAGACAGTTGGGTAGTGTTTACAATACAAACACTGACAACACTATGCTCTGGCATAGATGGTTGGGGAATGTAAGCTCCAAGGGGCTAGAAGAACTCAACAAGCAGGGGCTGTTGAGTGACATCACACCTTTAAACCTTCCATTTTGCGAAGATTGTGTGATGGACAAGGCCAAAAGGGTGAGATTCAATAGGTCCTCCTTCAAGGCTGCTGCCCCACTAGAGTATATCCATTCGGATTTATGGGGGCCAGCTAGGACTACCTCTCATGGTGGAGGATCTTATTTCGTCACCTTCATTGATGATTACTCCAGGAAGGTTTGGGTCTACATCCTCAAGAATAAATCGGATGTTTTCCAAACTTTTAGAACTTGGAAAGCTTCAGTTGAAAACCAAACTGGAATGAAAATCAAGACCATGAGAATGGACAATGGGCTTGAATACCTGTCCACTAAGTTCATTCAGTATTGTGAGTCTTAAGGAATTAAACGGCATAGAACAGTTAGGGAAACTCCCCAACAGAATAGCCTTGTAGAGAGGATGAATCGGACTATTCTTGAAAGAGTCCGTAGTATGCTTGCATACTCGGGCCTCCCCAAATCATTTTGGGTCGAGGCCACCAGCACTGCTGTGTATCTGATCAATAGGTGTCCCTCTTCTATGAATCAATTCAATACTCCTGAAGAACTCTGGACCAGCAAGCCCCCTTCATACTCCTACTTAAGGGTTTTCGGGTCCACAGCCTATGCTCACATCAAGACTGATAAGCTAGAACCTAGAGCCCTCAAGTGCATTTTTGTTGGTTATCCCGAGGGAGTTAAGGGATACAAACTTTGGGTTGATAAGTCGGGATACCAAAAGTGCATCATTAGTAGGGATGTGGTCTTTCATGAATCTTCTGCCCCTAAGACCAGGATCGTGACACCTGGCAGTTATGAACCAGACCTTCGTAAGTCTGATGAACATGAGCCGCCAGCTCATTTTGAGGCTGATGTCCAGCCCACTCCACCTCCTCCTCAACCCACTGATGTGGCTGATTCTGAGTCCAGTTCTGGTTCAGATTCTGATTATGGACCTTCCACCACTCATGAGGATTATCAATTAACCCGAGATAAACAAAGGAGGGTTCTGAGACCTCCTGCTCGGTTCAGCCAGTATGACATGGCCTCATACGCCTTTCATGTGGCCCAGGATCTCATTGATGATGATCCGCAATCATATAAGCAAGCCTTAAAAGACAAAGATTCAAAACATTGGATCTTTGCCATGAATGAAGAGATGCAATCTCTTAAGAAGAACCACACATGGACCATTGTCAACAAGCCACCTAATACTAAGGTGATTGGGTCCAAGTGGATTTACAAGAGAAAGGAAGAAAACACCGTGGGAAATAAAGTCAAATTTAAAGCAAGGCTAGTCGCCAAAGGATTTCTTCAAAGAGAAAGAATTGACTATTCTGAAATTTTTTCCCCTGTTGTCAAGCACTCTTCGATAAGGCTTTTATTAGCCTTTGCTGCTTATCTCGATCTGCACATCGAACAACTAGATGTTAAGATTGCCTTTTTGCATGGGGATTTGAATGAAAAACTCTATAAGAAGCCTCCTGATGGTTATTCTGAGGAATTCAAACCAAACCAAGTTTGCCTATTAAATAAGTCCTTGTATGGTTTAAAGCAAGCATCTAGGCAATGGTATAAAAAAATTGATTCCTTCATGTTAGATAACCAATTCACCAGGAGTCAATATGATGCATGTGTTTACTTTAAATCAATTCAAAGTTGTATGATTTATCTGCTGCTTTATGTAGACGACATGCTGATCATATGTAAGAATATGAGTCTTATCACTTCTATTAAATCCCAATTAAAAGGCAATTTTGAGATGAAAGACTTAGGTGCAGCTAAGCAGATTTTGGGTGTTGAAATCGTTAGAGATAGACCAAACAAGTTACTCTACTTATCTCAGCGTGCTTATATTTTAAAGATCCTAAAGAGATACATGTTTGAATCTCTCAAACCTGTTAATGTACCTCTTGCTCAACACTTTAAACTGTCTTTAACACAAGCACTCATTGTTGAAGATGACGTGCAATTTATGTCTAAAATTCCATATGCTAACATTGTTGGTAGTATAATGTACTCTATGATTTGCACCAGGCCAGACATTGCCTTTGCAATATGCACCTTGAGCAGATTTATGGTCGCACCTGGGAAGCCTCATTAGCATGCCCTTAAGTGGCTTCTTCGATATCTCTCATGTAAATCTAATTTATCTTTGTGCTATGACAAAAATATTGATGTTTCTAATATTTTGGTGGGCTTTGTAGATGCTGATTATGCGGGTAATATTGACACCAGAAAATCATTAACTGGATACGTGTTCACTGCTTGTGGTGGGCCTGTCTCTTGGAAGTGCAACATGCAGTTCGTAGTTTCCCTTTCGACCACGGAGTCCGAGTACATTGCCCTTACTGAAGCGGTAAAAGAAGCCTTATGGCTTAAAGGCTTGTCTTCTGAACTTAAACTCTTTAATTCAATCATTAATGTTTTTTATGATAGTCAATCTGCACTGCATTTATCTAGAAATCTAGTTTGCCATGAAAAATCAAAACACATAGATATTAGATTACATTTTATTAGAGATGTTATAGAACAAGGGACCGTGTGTGTCAATAAGATACACACTGATAAAAACTCAGCTGATAGTTTGACTAAAGTTGTGGCTTTATCTAAGTTCAAGTTTTGTTTAGATAGAATGAACTTGGTTCTTGTGCTATAACCTTAGGTGCAAGAACATCACAAAATTTTAATTGAAAATGGTGGAGTTTGTGAATTAATTATTTATATTTAATTCACTTATTTTGTTTTCATATTAAATTTTTCATTTACATTGTTTTCATATTTTTCTTTTTACACACTGACATGGTGGCAGTCTTGTTTCTTTTGGACTGGACTGGTTTCTGGTCGTTGATTAGTTTCACCACCCATCCCATCCTGGTCGTTCACTCATTCCAGTATTCTGTTTCGCTGCACGTGACACTGTGCTTCGTGGCAGCTTCTCTTTGGTCGTGCTGTTAGGCGGTTTCAGTTCCCCAGGGGGTTTCATCACCCCTGTGGTTCGATTGGTTTTGGCGATTCGGTTTTGCATATCTGAGTTCTGGTTTTTTTTCGACGCTTTTTCCACTGGATCTCTGGTGCTCCCAGTTCCCTGGTTTTTCATACCCGAACAGGGGGTTTTCCCTTCCTCGGTGGTGATTCTCCGCGCCTGCCGAACTTCGTGGTGTGCTGCTCGCACATCACCTTTGGTGGAGCTTCGAAGTTAGCGGTCTTCGGACGAAGAAGACGTCAGGCCAAGTACCCGACGGAGGACGATCCAATCCAGGCGACGATTCCTATACGAACTTGCAGCTCATCGACGACTCGGGAGGAGTTTACCTACAGCGTGAAGAGATCAGGACTGTCGGGTTTTATTACGCCCGGCACTGTAAGATTCTTTACAGTTTTTTTTTTCCTTCAGCATATCATCACAGCAGTGTACTTGTTTTTGCTGAAGGTTCTTTCGTTAGTTTTGTTCGCTGTAAATTCAGCTTTCCTTTTGCATAGTAATAAAAAGCGTGTGTGTGTGGTGTTCTTGTCGTGCAGTAGGTCCCAAAGGGGCCGAAGCACGTAAACATTTGTGTTCTGTTTCTTTGCATTCTGGTTGTTCCGCTTTGTAATTGTTTCAATATTCTGGCAATAAATCATTGATCTTGGCATCCGAGTTGCTGTGTTATTTTTTCTGCACATACTGCACCCTTCACATTATCATAATAATTAAAACAACAAAAAAAATTAAATAAATTTCTCTATATCCAAGAGAACCCATTATATAAAAATGAATAGACTTCCTCAAAATTCTCCAATGAGATAATTAGTGGTATGGTTCCAAGACACCACCATAGCAACCGATCACAAGGGACAAATATTTACATGAACTACTGGTCACAGAGTGATAACTACACTGGGCGTATATGTGTGTGTATAAGCTGAGACATCAGCATAACATTAGATGGGTATTGTCTACTGAGCCAGTGTTATCGTTCACTGTAACGCTGCCGTGCATGGTGGCAGAGGAATCGCTGTCCATTACACTCCTGATAATGGAGGACTTGGGCAGCTTGGGACGGGGAAGAACCACACTTTCATTGCCAAGCATCGACGTTACAACAGACATGGCAGGTCGATCGGCTGCACATTCCTGTGCACACAGAAGGGCGACCGTCATATACCTGTACTGCGCTTCTGCACAAGGTTTTTCTTCTAAATATGGATCCATCAACTGCACCACCATGCCCCTTTTCCATAGATCCCACGCCTGAAAGAACCCAAACAAGAGTAACCACCCTCAAACCTCATATTTTCAACTAAGGATCCGTTTGGTCACACTTGTTGAAAACTGCTTATACCACTTATCACTTGTGATTACCAGTTTGCAAAAATAAACAGTGCTTGTTCTATTTCTGAAAAACACTCACCAAAATTTCAGCATAAGACTACTTTTTGACACCACTTTATGATAAGCAGTTTGAAAAAACAAGTTGTGTTTCCTATGTTTCTGAAAAAATACCAACACTAAGCTTCCATTTCAGTAAACTTCCAGTACCGGAGACACAAGTACTCCATTTATAGTTCATTTTCCAGTAGAAATTTCATTGGAAAATAAACTAAATTGGGTACTTGACCCTTCAGTACTGGAATTTTACTCGAAATGGTTCTGGTCCCCATTTTATAGCACTTGTTGAAAGCTGGTTATGACACTTATCACTTATGATAGGTGCACTGGTTATGACACTTATCACTTATGATAAGTGCACCTCTATAAGTGTTTCCAGATTATTTAATGAAGAGGGGGTTTTCTGCCACTTATTTAAGTGGTTATTTTCAGGAATATAAGTGTGGTTTTTTCAGAAACATAACACAGTACTTATCATAAGTGATAGGTGCTATAAATTGTTGTCAGTAAGTGTCACCAAACAAACCCTAATCCTGAAGAGAACCACTAAAATAAGTGGAGAAAAACACCTTTTCACTCTGGAAACAATAGCAGAGAGGCACTTATTATAAGTGATAAATCCTATAAACATTTTTCAGTTAGTGTTGTCAAGCAAACCCATGTCCAGAAGAAAACCGCTTAAATAAATGGACAAAAACACTTTTTCATACAGAAGCACTTGTCATAAGTGATATGTGTTATAAGCAGTTTTCAGTAAATGTTGTCAAACGAAGCCTAAATGCAAATGAATATGAGATAAAGGAATTATCCCCACTCACGGATCCCAGAAGATTGGGTGATTCTTCGGTGTACAATCCACTGTTCTTCTTGCCACTCAAAATCTCCAACATCAATATTCCAAAGCTAAATACATCAGACTTGACCGAGAAGATTCCATCCATGGCATACTCTGGAGACATGTAGCCACTGAAATACCCATTCAAGATAAAAATATATCACAAAACAACATGCGCCATTATGAAACCAATCAAAGATTTTTGCATTAGAAAATGATTGAAGAGTTGGGTTCTACTCACTAGGTACCGACAATTCGATTTGTTGCAAGTGGGTCGTCCTCTCCAAAAATTCTCGCCATCCCGAAGTCTGAAATTTTGGGATTCATGTTTTGATCCAACAAAATGTTACTAGCTTTCAAATCCCGATGAATTATTCGTAACCTTGAATATTCGTGAAGGTAAAGAAGCCCCTGAGCAATCCCATTAATAATGCGAATGCGTATTTGCCAATCTAAAGTTCGACGTTTCAAAGGATCTACTCCAAATTCAATGAAAGAGGTATGAGTGCAAGACCAGAAACCATATATCAAGCAGAAATTCCATGACAAAACAATGCAAAATAGCATACCAAAAAGGAAAAAATCCAAGCTTCGGTTTTGCAAATACTCATAGATAAGTATCTTTTCATCTTGATCGAGACAACAGCCCAAAAGTCTCACCAAATTTTTGTGTTGGAGTTTGGCTATGAGTGTTGCCTCATTTTTCAGCTCTTCCAACCCCTGACCAGATCGTTTTGAGAGCCTCTTCACAGCAACCTCGTATCCACTTTGTAGTTTCCCCTGCGTGATTCTTTCACTCAGGTTCATATGTAAAAAACATCAACGTGCCCAAGAAATTATAAAAAATCACTTGCGAAAAGCAAATCTCACTCCTTAGCTTCTAATACCCTCATTTAATATGTTGGAATTGTTTTTGAAGAAAGTTAATAGACAAGTGAAAAACAGCAGCAACAACAAACAAGTACCCAATTAAATGGGATCGACTACATGGATCAAACGTCGACAATTAGTTCTATTGAAAACAATATTTTCATTGAGACCATTTACTTGAATGATTTGTTTAGGGGTACTTTTAGGTTTAACTCTATTTCTTTTAATGAGTGAATTTGTCATTAAGTTTAACCTATTAACAGATGAATCTCTAGGTCTTCTTCTAACATGTCCAAACCATCTTGATTTTAATAATATGTTTGGTGTATAAGAAAATTTAAAAATGAAAATGGAGACAACATTAACCAAAAGACAAAAATGCACTTAATGAGAGGGGGAAGGAGCCATGGAGGAGGAGATCAGAGGTGAGACGCGGAAGACTAATTTGATTAGGGATGGAAACTGGTGTCCATTAACCAGATACCTGACACTACCCAACCCGATTAAATAGACTCTGAGTAATGTTTAATATAGGTGTAAATGGTACAAGTCTAGACCCGGATCCATTCCAGTTTCGGAACCATTTAAGTGGGTTTTGTGAGATATCTCTACCCATGAACTCAGACATGCAACCAGACCCATTTAGACACTCTCAATCGGGTTTAGGTCTGGAATTGCTTGTTTCGAACCCGTTAGACCCAGAACCGTTTAAATTATTAATAATTAATAATATTATATAAATTTATATATTAAATACAATTTTATATTCTAGAATGATAAGAGAGGTGGACCAAATACCCAAGATGTCTCTCTAAAGGAGGCATTGAGGTTATTTTATAATGAACAATAAAGCTAACACGATACATCAAGTCCGATGTGGGACTTGGACTCCAACACTCCCCCTCAAACTAGGTCTACCTAGCTTGGACACATAATTAAAGAAAAAAAACCAAGGAAAATAAATCAAACAAAAAATACTACAAACACTCCCTCTCAAGCTGGACATACCCAACTTGATTACAAAACAAGACGAAACAAAATAAATCATCTGCGAACGCAGCCCCCCCTCGAGATGAAAATGAAAGATAATAGAAGATGTCGCTGAAATAGCCGAATTATATCAGTGGTGCGGCAAGTTGTCGAGGCGCAGCAAAGGAACCACGCAAGCGAGGTCGGTCAAGGGGACACCGGGAAAGCCACACAGGCGAACTGGTCGTCAGGACGTCAGGGAAGCCGTACAGGCGGGACCGATCGATGAGGCGCAGGGAAACCCGCACTGGCGTGGTCGTTCGATGGAGCGTCGGGAATGCCGCACGAGCGGGGCCGGTCGATGGAGCGCCGGGAAAACCACACAAGTGGGGCCGGTCGATGAGATGCCGGGAAAACCTCACAGGCGGTGCCGAACGACGGAGCGCCGAGAAATCTGCGGAGGAGCCGGCTACAGAGGCGCAACAAGGGAACCGCGTGGGCGTGCCGATGGACAGGGGAGGCAGCGCTCCAGATCTGGACGGCACGGTGAGGAGGGGAGTCGATCGTCAGAGGAAGGGACGCCGCTGGTTGGGGTCGTCGGATTGGAGCAGCGAGAAGAGGGAGGTCGCGGCTCACAGGGGGTGCCGAGGCGAGAGGTGCCGACGGGAATGATCGGAGAGGAGAGTCGGCACGAGGGGGTGGCCGACGCGGGAGATGCCGACACAACTTAAGGTTGGCCGGCACAGCTTAGGAGCACCACGCATAGAGGGAGAGGGTCGTCGGGAGGGGACGCACCTGGAGGAGGGCGAGCAGGGAGGCAAAGGAGATTCCTTCGCACGGGAGAGGCGACGTTCGGGAATTCCACGCAGGAGGAGGCTGAGATCCAGATCCAAATCAAAGTCACTCCGAACTGGAAATTGAAACGAAGGATCGCACAGAGATGCGTCGCGCAGGGAGGCTCCTGGATCCAACGAGAATGGGGGGTCGTCGCACTTGGAGGAGGTCATCGCACAGGGAGGGCGACGCGCAGGAGGGTTCCGCCGGGAGGGAGCCGCTGGGTGGGATCTGCCGGGAGGGAGCCGCCGATAGGGAACCGCCGGGAGGGAGACGCAGGGGGCGGCGCCACTGTCACGGAGCTTCTAGAATTAGTACAAACTTATGTGAGCAGACCTTTTCAAATAAAAGCTAGAGGGGGATTCTCATAATTTATGACGTTTACCGACGACTTGAGTAGGTACGGTTACGTCTACTTGATGAGGTATAAGTCTGAATCTTTTGAGAAGTTTAAAGAGTTCAAGAATGAAGTTGAGCATCAACTTAGTAAGAAGATAAAGAAACATCGATCGGATCAAGATTGGTGAATATCTTAACCAAGAGTTTGGGGGTATGAGATTTTATCTCAACTCACTACATCACAGTGAAATGATGTTCGTGAAAAGAGGAACCGTACCTTGTTGGAAGCGCCCGGAACCTACATTAGGTACCCCAAATTTCATGGATACCCGACACGTTATCATCTCTGAGTTTGATCACTTACTATCACTTCCATGGAAGTGCCCATTGTTGTACCCCTCTCTTGAATTTCAATGATCACAATCACTCTTTTTGTTCTAACTTGTTTTCAAGTGTTTTTGTTGATAGGCAAAAGGTTGCCAAGGAGTTGGGCCAAGAAGGACTGAAAGTAGACTCTCTGAGTCTACCGGCCAACCGGTGAATTCCCACCGGCCAGCCGGTGGTCTTTGGCAGTAGCAATGGTTTCTGTCCAGAGCCACCGGTCAGCCGGTGTGAGCTCCCCGGCCAGCCGGTATTGTCACCAGCCAGCCGGTGGCTGACCACCGGCCAGCCGGTAGAACCTGGGCAGAGAGCTTGCTCTCTGTCTGGACACCGGCCAGCCGGAGGCTCAGGACCGGCCAGCCGGTGGACCACCGGCCAGCTGGTGAGACACCACCGGTCAGCCGGTGGGCCCAGTCAAACTAGCCGTTGGGCTTTGACCAGACCTGTACTTTTGACTCCCAACGGCTCCGAAGACCTCTCCAACGGCTCCGAAGACCCCCAAAGGCCATTTAAGTGTTCCTCTCCTATAAATAAAGGACTAGGAAGCCCCGGAAACAAAAAAAAAAACCCATGGGAACATTTTTCGATCATTTGGCGAACCTCCGGCGCATTCCTTCAAGGATCCCCACTTGCTCCAACTCACTTCCACAACCAAGGAGCACCACCATAGAAGCTTGGGAGCGCTCTTCATCATCACCAATCAATCCATTGGCGCTCAAGACTTCTCCTCTTTACGGTTTTTATCGTTTTATCATTTTGAGCTTTATTTTGAGTTTGTGCATACAAACCCCTCTTTCTCTCATCCTTCCTTTGCTTGGGTTTTCACACCACCTTCAAGGTGTGAAGAGGTTAGTCAAGTCTTCCCTGTAAAAGACTTGAGTCAAAGGTGAGCTAGCCTTCACCTGTAAGAAGGCTAGTGGGGTTCTTGCTGCAACCAATAAAAAGCAAGCTGTAATAGGTTTCTAGGCTGCCTTAAAGTCTAGTGGGTTTCTTGCTACAACCATTAAAAAGCAAGCTGTCGTATAAATCTCTCAACGGTTGAGTTGGGAGCGGAGACGTAGGCTTGGGATTTAGGCCGAACTCCGTTATCAATTTTGTGTCTTGCCTCTTTTATTTCCGCTGCGCTTTAACTTTTTCTTAAATTGTTAAACTTTTTTAAAAGGCAATTCACCCCCCCTCTTGCCATCACTCTCCGCCCAACAATTGGTATCAAAGGTAGTGTTTGTGTAATACCTTAACCGGTTTCAAATTCAAGATCCATTGTGATGGCTTCATCTTCTTTCGCCCCCGAAGGTTATTCATTGGGTCGTGCTCCTTTTTTTGATGGAACCGACTATACCTATTGGAAAACCCGCATGTCTACTTTTCTTAGAAGTATAGGTTATCCTATTTATAGAATTGTCATGCATGGTTACTCTCTCTCTTCTCCCGATGAATCCAAATGGACTCAAGCCGATATTAAAAATTTCGAGCTTGATGGCAAAGCCATGAACGCTCTTCATTGCGGCCTTGATCGTAATGAATTCAATCGAGTTTCCACATGCACCTCATCTCATGAAATCTGGAAACTTTTGGAGGTTACCCATGAGGGGACCAACAAAGTTAAGGATACTCGATTGGATATGTACCGTCAAGATTTTGAGTCTTTTACCATGCATCCATCTGAAAATATTACTGAAATGTTTACTCGCTTTACTGATGTTTGTAATGGGAGAAAGTCTCTTGGAGATGATGTTTCTGCAGAGATGATGGTCAAGAAGATCCTTTGGATCTTACCTAGTTCATGGGCACCGAAAGTCACGGCAATTCAAGAAGCGAAGAATTTAAAAGAAATGTCGGTCGAAGAGCTCATCGGATCCCTCATGACCTACGAGATCACCATGCGGAGGCAAGCTGAAAAGGAAGACAAACTCATCAAAACTCCAAAGAACATCGCCTTCAAAGTTCAAAAAGAAGAAAGCTCCTCCTCCTCATCTTCTTCCTCTTCAAGCGGCGATTCAGAAATCGAGAACCTTGCCCGCAAGATGCACAAATTCATGAAGAAGAACAAAAAGAAGAAATCTCGCAAGGCTCGAAAGGAAGAACTCGACGAAAAATCCGAGCCCGAGGTAATATGCTATGGGTGCGGCAAGAAAGGCCATTATAAGCCCGATTGCCCACTCCACAAGACAAGGGCCAAGCAAAAGGAAAAGAAAAAGGCATTCAAGGCCACTTGGAGTGATAGCTCCTCATCCTCCTCCTCAAAAGACAACGGTAAAAAATGTCTAATGGCATTTCATGAGGTAACCTCTTCCGACTCCTCTTCCTCTTGTTCTTCCAATTCATTCAATCATTTATCTTACGAGGATCTCCAACATGCGAGAGATCAATTGGAGGAAGGCTTTCACGAACTTTCTTCCAAATTTATTGCTTTAAAAAAGAAATTCAAAATTCTTTCTTCCGAAAAGGATCAACTTCTCAAAGAGAAGGAAGACTTGTCCCTCAAGATCCAAAACCTTCCCGATATTGATTCTATGGAATCAACAATCAAGGATTTAAGGGAATCCCTAGCTAAGTTCACCGAAGGTGAACATAACCTTTCGAAGCTCCTTGGTTCCCAATGCATATCTAGAACCACCCAAGGGCTTGGCTATTCCAAGCAAGCTTCCTCTTCCAATGCTCCTACTATTTTTGTAAGGGGGAGTTCCCAATATAAATTTTGCAACTATTGCAAAAAGATCGGGCACTTAATTTACGAGTGCGACTGCAAAAATGCCCGATATGGAAGGCTCAAAACCATTTCCTTTAACGATAAATTTCATAGGAGAAGACCCGCCACAAGACGAGTTTGGATTGAAAAATCCCTTTTAGCGAGTCTCTCCGGACCAAAATTTGTCTCGGTTCTAAAATCCTCTCCCCGGTGATTTGTTGTTTTTATTTAGGAGGAGTTAGGATCGTTTAAACCTTTTTGCGTTTTTCTTTCAAAACTTTCAATTCAAAACTTTCAATTCAAATTTCAAAAATTTCAATTGGTTTAAAATCTCTATCTTGTTTTTCAATCCTTTCCTTCAATCAAATATTATGCCCCGTGCTATTTTGATAATCACAAAGGGGGAGATTTCCTTGGTTGATTGGGGGAGAAATTTTTCTCTCATGCTTTGCTTTACTTTTCAATTTATCCTTTAAAGCATGCCTTTCATTTCAGTCTTTTACATTGCCTGTTTTGGTGATTGTGATCATCAAAATAGGGGGAGATTGTTGTACCCCTCTCTCTTGGATTTCAATGATCACAATCACTCTTTTTGTTCTAACTTGTTTTCAAGTGTTTTTGTTGATAGGCAAAAGGTTGCCAAGGAGTTGGGCCAAGAAGGACTGAAAGTAGACTCTCTGAGTCTACCGGCCAACCGGTGAATTCCCACCGGCCAGCCGGTGGTCTTTGGCAGTAGCAATGGTTTCTGTCCAGAGCCACCGGTCAGCCGGTGTGAGCTCCCCGGCCAGCCGGTATTGTCACCAGCCAGCCGGTGGCTGACCACCGGCCAGCCGGTAGAACCTGGGCAGAGAGCTTGCTCTCTGTCTGGACACCGGCCAGCCGGAGGCTCAGGACCGGCCAGCCGGTGGACCACCGGCCAGCTGGTGAGACACCACCGGTCAGCCGGTGGGCCCAGTCAAACTAGCCGTTGGGCTTTGACCAGACCTGTACTTTTGACTCCCAACGACTCCGAAGACCTCTCCAACGGCTCCGAAGACCCCCAAAGGCCATTTAAGTGTTCCTCTCCTATAAATAAAGGACTAGGAAGCCCCGGAAACAAAAAAAAAAGCCCACGGGAACATTTTTCGATCATTTGGCGAACCTCCGGCGCATTTCTTCAAGGATCCCCACTTGCTCCAACTCACTTCCACAACCAAGGAGCACCACCATAGAAGCTTGGGAGCGCTCTTCATCATCACCAATCAATCCATTGGCGCCCAAGACTTCTCCTCTTTACGGTTTTTATCGTTTTATCATTTTGAGCTTTATTTTGAGTTTGTGCATACAAACCCCTCTTTCTCTCATCCTTCCTTTGCTTGGGTTTTCACACCACCTTCAAGGTGTGAAGAGGTTAGTCAAGTCTTCCCTGTAAAAGACTTGAGTCAAAGGTGAGCTAGCCTTCACCTGTAAGAAGGCTAGTGGGTTTCTTGCTACAACCAATAAAAAGCAAGCTGTAATAGGTTTCTAGGCTGCCTTAAAGTCTAGTGGGTTTCTTGCTACAACCATTAAAAAGCAAGCTGTCGTATAAATCTCTCAACGGTTGAGTTGGGAGCGGAGACGTAGGCTTGGGATTTAGGCCGAACTCCGTTATCAATTTTGTGTCTTGCCTCTTTTATTTCCGCTGCGCTTTAACTTTTTCTTAAATTGTTAAACTTTTTTAAAAGCCAATTCACCCCCCTCTTGCCATCACTCTCCGCCCAACACCCATCACTTCATTTCTTCATAAGATGAAATCCGATTTCTCTTATTTTGATGAAAGTGGCTTCCAATGTAGTCACTTTTATACAACAAAATTGTGGTCTTTTAAATTTTCATTTTCACTTTCACTTTTCAGAAATCAATTTCACTGTAACCAGATGCTCTGGTTCTTTTGATGAAAGTGACTTCCAATGTAGTCACTTTTATACAACAAAATAGCCGTCCTTTAAATTTTTATTTTCACTTTCACTTCTTAGAAATCAATTTCACTGTATCCAGATACTCGGGTTATTTTGATGAAAGTGACTTCCAATGCAGTCACTTTTATACAACAAAATAGTTGGTTTTTAAATTTTCATTTTCACTTTCACTTCTCAGAAATCAATTTCACTGTATCCAACTCCTCTGGTTATTTTGATGAAAGTGACTTCCAATGTAGTCACTTTTATACAACAAAATGGTTGTCTTTTAAATTTTCATTTTCACTTTCACTTCTCATAAATCAATTTCACCGTATCCAAATGCTCTAGTTATTGGTACATACTTGGTTTAAGCTGGGAACTTGAGTTGGAGTCACTAAGAATTTTTAAATTCGCAATGGAAAAAGCTTTAGCGCCCTTCAAAATCCCATCCAGTTCTCAAATAAACAATTAAGTTGAAACAAAACAAGTCTACAATACATAACGGATTCGATATAAAAAATGTGATTGAGAGTTACCTCAAAGGATAATGTAAAACTATAGAAATGGCATCATCTTAAGTCATTAAAAATTTAGAAGATACCCAAGGAATGTAAAAAAATGCTACTGAATTTGGGAACCGGATCCAAATTAATCCAAGTTTGTGACCAAAGTCGATGTTATTTTTGACAAAAACTTGTTGAATCATTGGGAAGATTCCATTAACCCAAGCCAGAAGAAGCTTTAAAACATTAACGAGAACACTGACTTCAAGCAGAGCTTCCATCGAAAGTGGGAGATGAAAATTGAGAACTTATGTTGTTGAAAAAAGTCAACAAAAAGTATCTATGTGGTGGGATGATTCAACAAGTTCCCCATGCCTTTCAAGCTGAATAATTTGCGAAAACCATAAAAAACATCTCAGTTGCGACAGATACGTTTCAATGTAAATCAAAGTCACCCATGCAATTTAATTAATCTTACATATATGATATTCCTTCCATAAAAGTGTCAGGTTTGCCTCCGCACTCGGCTGGGGTGGTAAGGGTTGGGAGGGGTTTGGGACGTGGTCACGGAGTCGTGGCCTGGCAAGTGGGTTTTACCTGTATTTTCTTCTTTGTGTGTGTGCCGGTTTCGCGGTTGTACCTAATTTTTAAAAGTGCAGGTTCTGGACAATGAACATTACCTTGTAAACAGGTCCAAACCCACCCTCTCCCAGCTTGTTTGCAGCAGAAAAATCACCAGTAACCGCAGATACACTAACAAAACTGAACAGGGGCAGATCACAGTCCTGACCTCTGCCATTATTTTTTGACCCATCAGAACTTGGCGACCATGGGCTGTTGTCCATGTCAAATTGCAGCAAATCCATGCCCACTTGTCCAAGGAAAGAAACATGAACAGATGAAGACGATAAGAATTTATACAAAATACAAACCTAGTTCCTTCTAATTGTTGATAGAGGTGTCCAGAGAACAGAAGAAGCAAGCTTTAAATCAGAAGAACGCTTCTGCAGGACTTACTAATTTTCTGGTACTTTCTCCTCCGTCTAAGGAAAATCAAGAAACCAACCGAAAGCATCAGTATTAGGATCAGGAGAAGCGATAGCAGTAACGGAAACCACCATCGGTTCGTCGTGCCTGCCAATGGATACAAGTTGCAGATAACAAAAGCAAACAAGTATGGAGGTGGCAGTCTATGCGTTTTCCTTTTGTTTTACCTCTCCCGTTTAGCTCGGAAGCAGCAAGCTTTATGAATAATGATCTTCCTTCTGGGTCATCATCTGCGAGCTGTTGCAGATTAAAGAGCTCTCTGCCCCATGTATGGCAGCCATCGCTGATGTGGGCATAAGCAGAGCAAGAGCAATTGGCCAAGCATCTGGATCTGCAAGCCTTGGCGTCGCCGGTTACCACAGAAACAGGATTCACCGGAAGCACCACCGAATGCAGTGGAAGAAACCCGTCTACTTCACTCGCACCGACCCGAGGGCCGATGTTACAGGCTAACGGGACTTTCCTCAAACAGCTTTCGGACATGTCACGCAAGTCCCAAAGCCTGGGATTGCGAGGGATAAACCCCTGCACGCACGAACAGCTATGGTTGACGTTCCGCCGGCAAGTCCCGAAAGACCCACAGTAAGCATAAACCTGGCACTGCTGCGCCGGCTGCGACCAGTTCATCGTCCACTGCTGGTTTTTCTCATCCCATGTCTCCTCCTTGATCTGCCCCGAGACGTCGAGCATGATCCTGGCGGGGGCACGGACACCTTTGAAGCTGGAGAAGGTGATATAGCTCTGGTTCCGATTCGAGACGTATCTGATATTGCTCAGTTTCTTGAAGTGCTCTTCGGAATAAAACCCGAAAGCAGTCCCGTTCCAAGCTCCGCTCGTCCAGTAAATTTTTTTCCCCTGCGTGATCAAAAGCTGGCCGATTCCCCCGGGATCCAGCTGCATCTCGAAGGCCCCGCGTCTAGGTTCTTCCAGACTCTTCCAGGAAACCAGGGACCAGATCTTCCCATTTCGCTTATCGTATCCCAGCTTCATCCCGGGCAGGATCGTGTCCGAGGGATCATCGAAGCTCTGCCACAGAACCGTGTCGGAAGCCCGGTCTCGGAGAACCAGGTTTCCCGTGTCGAGCAGGGTGACGGAGGCGTTCCCGGCGGCGGCGGACGCGTTTGTGACGGCGTACGTGATCCTCCCCTCTCGAATCACGAGACTGCCGTCCGGTTGGAGGGCGAGCGAGGGCGAGCCGGAGAAGAGCGGGAAGTCCCGGTTGGCGACCCACACCACGGTCTGCCGGGAGACCCTCTTGAACCAGATGCCGACGTAATGGCAGGGGGAGTTACCGGGGCTGAAGAAACCCAGTTCGAAATGGCCGGCGGCGGACGAAATCGTGCCGGAGATGTTCAGGGATTGCCCGGAATAAATCGTGTCCATGCCACTGGAAGGCAGCTGAAGAAATGCAACCCAAAGGATCAATAGCGAAACAGCATGCTCTACCATCGACGGACGTTTGGCGTAAACCATGGTGCGGAAGATGAATTTGCAGAGCCTCGGACGGATTTATTCCATTGAAGGAGGAGGAGGAGGATACGGGTAGTGGGGTTCAGAAGCTCAGAGTGCCTTTCTCCATTGAAGGGGGAGGAGGATAATAGGGAAACAGGGAATAAGAGGAGGATGCATGTGGGAGCGTGCGTATCCCCATGGACGTCAACTTCTTGGCCGGTGGGTGTGTGAAACCTGTCTCGGGTTTTTTGTCGGGTCGAGGCCGTGGGGATCTTACAGGCGGCCTCATTTTTGTTCTTTGGCCGCGTTTTAGATAAAGGTAAACGGACTGGAGTTTTACTCAGAAGAATAAAGCAATAGAATGTTGGACTTATTGCAGAAAAATGAAGCGCGGCAAATTGACTTTGAGTACAATCAGTCGGACCGTTGCACTTTTGTTGCATTTCACTTGTTTGTTTTATTAGATTCACCGTTGATTGTTAATTAAATCAGTCGGACCGTATTTACATCATTGGCATCCCGACCCAAACAAGTCCAAACCAGAAGGTCACATGATCTTGTGCACGCCTCCTGCCACGCAATAGGGTGTCAGGTAGCACCAATGGCCCAAGTCCCATAGTGAGTAGATTATACCTTACGTATCAAGTCATGCCATGATAATGCAAATAAATAATAAGAGTAAACATGCGTAAATGATAATGACATACATATCAAATAAGCAAACAAACTATCAAAGTCACCAACCAAAATAATAAGTACTGGAAAAATAAATAAATGACTGCAAGTTCACCGATGTTCGTCCCAGTCACCATCAACTCCACGCTCCTCACCTCAGCAGTCTGTCACAAGACCCTTGTTCTTTGCTGAATCTCTCATGAAATCTACAAACGTACCAAAATACCAAAATAAGATGTGAGTACAAGGCTCAATATGAAACCACCAATGCACTACTAGAAAATCTGGATTTTGCGCCTATTGGAACAAGCGGTCGCTAAAGGCAACCATACCATTTTTTTTAAAAAAAAAACATATCCTATCACCCCACCCCTTCCCCTCACGCACAAAGTCGCGGTCGCCGCCCTCTCCCTCGCACACCCTCACCTCACGTGTCGCCGCTACCGTTGCCGCCCATGTGCCCTTACCACCCCCACTCCTTACCGTCGACCTCCCCCTTGCGCACCCTAACCTTGCCGAGCCTAGAGCCATTGTCATCGCCGCTCCCGGAGCTGCCACCACCGTTTCTTCGCCCCCACTCCCCTACCCCTCAACGCACCCCCCGTCGGAGCCACCACTGCCTCCCGTAATCCCTCCTTGTCCTCTCCCTTACCCTCACCGCATCCTTGTCGGAGCTTGTTAATTCTAATTTTCAAAATTCAAATGTTGTTTTAAATTTCCATGCAAAATCATTTGGACTTTATTTATTATTATTTTTTTAAAGGGAATTCCCCAGTGTGACCTTTTCGAACCCTCCACATAGAGAAACCCCCCTCCCCCACGAAGGGGTAGCACCCGGAGGCAGCTCCCCAGCCGGGGAAGGAGTCGTTGCCAGCCGAGATGGAAAAGCGTCCCGAGGGTAACAGCCCGACAGCGATGGTCCGTCACAACGATCCGTCAGCAATTGGGTCGCGCCTCATTTTGCCCACCCAGAGGAGTCTGGGCGACCCGACAAGATGGGTGGATCTCAGGGGAGAGGCTCGCCCCGAAAGCGGACTCCCAAGATTCGAACCCTGAACCTCCCATAGAACGACCATGTTTTGGCAACTCACCTTCACAACCACACCACCACCGAAGTGGCATTTGGATTTTATTATTATTATGCAAAATTATGTTTCCTGTATGTTTCTTTGTTCTGTTAGGAATTTGTTGGGCCTCTGGTGTTGTTAGGCATCGTGCTGAGCAGTGGGACGCTTCCTGCTTGCTGGGCTGTTCGCTCAACCTGCTGATTTGTTGGCCCGCTTTGTTCTGGCGTGCCACCTTGGCGATCTGCATGAGATGTGTTATTGGCTGTTGATAAATCTTCATCTAATGGCTCCTACGGGCGTCGTTTGTGTTTCTCGATGACCCTTGTACGTTGCCACCCGCCCACTTCTTGCCTGTCGCGTGTCCCGAGTTATGCATGATTTATTGCACCCGCCTTGTGTTCTTGAACCGTCTTCTCACCGTCAGTCTAACACGTGTCCACCTTGACTGTTGCGCCTGTCAGCATGTCGCCTCGACTCTACTGTGTCTTTATTACTCGCCATGACTCTTTCTTTTCGGTGTGTGATTCTTTGTCTTCAACAGTTGGTCCAGAGAGTTTGAGAGAGGAGGAATTCTGGCAGTTCTTTGCTTCGACACCTTCACATCCTCCCTATTCCGGTGATCCCCTCTGATAGATACCTCACCTCTTACGAGTCTTGTTTGGCCGACATCCCTTCAAGAAGTATCAGACACAACAACCTAATTCTCCTGCTACCTCTTCTCGGGTTCTTAGTGTAGGCCTGAATTTTGTAAGGTTGTATTTGTTTTTTGTATGGATTTTGTGTTGTATCTTCTTCCTTCTTCTCGATCAAGGTTGGGGTTGCGTGCATGAGTCTGTCCATTTCGAGGGCGTACGTTACCATCTTCGAGTCATGATTCATCGCCGACTCCTGGAGTGATGAAGTCCCTATTCTCAGATAGTTTAGGTGGTCCGCGTGCGTTTCTCTCTATTTTACTTTCTCTGTTGTACACTGTTTGTTTTTCATAATAATAAAGGATTATGGTTGTGTTCTTGCCATGGAGTAGGGCCAAATTTATCTAAACCACGTAATCTTTCCAGCATCTCTCTCGTTGTATATTTGTCTCTTCAGCTTGTTTTTCTTGCTTGTTTACCTTTGCTTTTCGAATTGTCTTGATTCTCAAATCTTATTCACCCCTTCAGCGTTTGTTCTGGTTTGTCTGTTCTGACCAAACACTCTCACCCTACTTTACAATTGGTATCTGAGCCTTTATTTTCAACACAATCATGACATATCTTAAGCTAGAAGTTGAGAAGTTTGATGGAGAAAACAATGTTAACTTATGGAGAGTAAAAATGAAGGCGTTGCTCGTCCACAATGGATTCACAGACGTACTTTTAGGACCAATGTTGATATTGACCCCGGTATACTTGAGGAAGCCCATCGTCTGCTATTGTTAACCTTAGTTGATAAATTCATACGAGAAGTCATGCCTGAAACTCCTGGCAAGGAAATATGGTTTAAACTTGAACATTTATATATGTCTAAGTCTATTCTTGGTCATTTATACAAGAAAATGTAACTTTATACCTTTAAAATGAACCCTAACTCTTCTATTCGTGTTCATCTTGATGATTTTAATAAAGAGTTTCTTGACTTAGCTAATATAGATGTTAAAATAATTGATGAAGATCATGCCATAATTTTGTTGATTCCCTTGACGATTCTTAACTCTTTAAAAGATTATATGATGTACGGTAGGGAATTGATCACCTTAGAATAGGTTAAATCGGTTGTGTTATCTTGAGAGCTTTAAAAACACAGTTTGAAGGATGATTTTAATAGAGTAAAATTTGAACCTCGACTAATGAATATTAGGGGTCAAATGTAAAATAAAGAAAGGAAAGACATGAACCAGTTCAAGAATTTATAGTGTTTCGAGTGTGGAAAGACCGACCATATAAAAAGACAACCTCTTGACTTTAAAAATAAATACCCAGTCTCATGTGGTATGCCCCAGGTTCACCACTACGAATATTCTTTAATTTTTGTTTAGTAGCTCTTTTGTTGTTGGAATTAAGCATAGATTCTTTATAGTATCTTTTTTGCAATCTTAGGGGTGACCCTAATTGTTTTTTTTGTGGGGGAACCCGGTTAGAAGAGAGGATTTGTTAGGGATGGTCTAAGCCATTCAGGCTTAGGTGGAGTTTTTTTCTCCTATCAGCTTCCTGTTTATGGTTGCTTTGTGTTTCTACTGCTTTATTACCGTTGCATTATTTTTGAGATTTTCTAAATTTTCGTGTTCACTGTATTTTACCCTGAGGAAGGTTGTGTTTATAGGAATATGCATGATTATGTGTTGCTATTTGTGGTGGAGACCAAGGTAATAATTATGAGATTTTTTAATGTTGATGATTAGATAGATCTATTTCAGAGCAAGCTTTAGTAATTTTCAATAACAATAGATGGTAGTATGGGCAGAACATGTGTCACTACCGGCACATGGTAAGTGGTATTCATGCTGGGTGAGTACTTCGTAGACTTAGGTTTTTCTGTTTATGAAAATATACCCACTACTGATAAGTTAGGGTAGATAATCTGCAAGAACACCATCTGTAATTTGTTTTGTTTTCATTATATTTTGAAAATGTGGACATTTTTTAATTCTAGTTTTCAAAATTCAAATGTTGTTTTAATTTTCCATGAAAAATCATTTATATTTTACTATTATTACGCAAAATTCTGTTTTTCTATATGTTTTTTTGTTCTGTTGGGCCTTCGTTGGGCCTCTCATGTTGTTGGGCTCCGTGATGGGCTGTGGGGTGCTTCCTGCTTGCTGGGTTGCTCGCTCGACCTGCTGATTTGTTGGCCTGCTTTGTTCTAGTGTGCCACCTGTAGGTTTCGGGTGCAGCGGAAGTGTGTGATGGGTAGTGCCCTGTCACGAACCAAATCTGGTCACCGCCAAAACCGGCACCAAACCTAGCCTGTGACATGACCCGAGGAGCGTTCCCGATCCCCACGGGCTGGCACAAGTGCCCGGGTATCATATCATGATGATTGGGAACGATTTACCCGATTTTATAAACATTAAACAACAAACAAACTCAATAGAACAAATCTGGATTTTTTTACTAAAACCGTCTTTTACAAATTTTCAGAACTGAAATACATAAGATAAAACTATGTTTAAAGAACATTACAATGGTACATAACAAAATAAAGACAGCCCAAGAACCTCCACAAGGAAAGAGGCACCACCCTCAAGCTATCTCCACGACACTGTATCCCAATGGACAACTAAAAACCTGAATCAATGGCATAAATCTTGTACCCAAACCTGTGACATAAAAAAGGCAAATCTACTTACACCCAAAGGTGTAAGTAGGGTGTGAGCGAAAGCCCAGTAGGATACCACCACTAATAGATTCCATGTGATAAACATTTAATGGCGAAAAGCATGCAAGTTTTCAAAGACATGAGATGCTAGTTAAAATTTCTAAAAGATGCAACATTAAATAAAAACAGTTTTCAGGTGGGCTAATTTAAAGAATAAAAACATTTAAAATAAATACCATAGCTACTGAATTTTCCAGCCTCTCATACCGTATACCGACAGTAAGAACAAAGTATCCAGTGAGCACAATCAATGAGAAATAACCCCTAGGCACTAGCTAGCTGTGGGTCCCAGGTACCTCGTATCTCAGTGAGAGTAACCATCACAAATATCCATTCTCGTGCACGAGCCACTAGTAGGGAACATACCCATAACCTAGTGGTCCCCAATCATCATCATCATAGTTTAGTTAGAGTTGTAAGCGTCAATCTTGCTAAGTGAAACTGAGGCCAAACCCCACGGATTCACTAGCATACTAGTACACGTCCACCCACCTAGATACCCGGGTTTTCCCTTTGTGCTCAAACAAGTTCAGCAATCCAAGAAGTATAGTTTTCACATGAAAATATCACTTCCACATCACAAATTAACCAAACAGCCCCATGTACATCACGCAAGTCAAAAATTCCACTTTTCATTCAAATGCATTTTGAAATCAAACTCACTCCAAATTGCCTACAACACTTTTCAAATTTCTTTAACACTTCCAAAAATCCATTAAACAATTTTATAAAACCATTAAAAGATATTCAACTCACATAACAGCCCACACACATGTCACACAATACCCTTCTCACCTTCACAATTCATTTTATAAATAAACTCACATGAAATATCCCACACCCGTGTTTCGCACACAAAACACAATTTAGTAAAACATTTCGAAAATTTATAAAAAAAATTATAAAAATGTTTAACATCTCAAATCACCACTTTACCATTCAAAAACCCACATTAGGTGAACACACTCACCCAAACAGTACATATACACCCTTTCCCAACTTTGTTTAACCAAATAAAACATTGGCAATTTTTATAAAACAAACCCAAGAGGTATAACCATTGTTTGCACACTAAACCCATTTCAAAACACTCATTTAAAAGCAAAATCATACCAATACCAATCCAAAACATAATTGTTCATCCCTAAAACAATTATTAAACCACCCCCAAATGTTATAAAAATACATCAAATAATACCACAAAGATACACATGAAAAACACACGTTTTCATAAATAACCTTCAAGAAGTACAACATGTTTTTACTCCTTAAACTCATAAAAAAAACCTACTTTCAAGGCCAACATGACAATAAGGAATTAACAAACCAGAATTGGCATCCCCTTTCAAGACTAATAAATCACTTTCATATGTTATAAACTAAACCCAAACATTACCCCAAGAGTCACACATGAAAAGTGTCCAATTTCAAGCTATAATGCAACTAAAAATTAAATGTTCAACCAAATCCATCAAAACTGTTTTCACAGCACATAAAACAGATTATAAACATGCTAAATTAATAATCCATGCAAGCTAACTCATCATAAAATGGCTACACATGGAATCACCTACCTTTTGAGTCGAAATCCTCAAAACTTGGTTCGAAACCTTAAGCGCACCACCGCCGCACCACAAGGAATATAAATCCATACCTAGACCACCAAAAATTGACCCAAAAGATACCAAATCAGACCTTAGGATCGAACCCTAACTTTTGGACATTTTAGAACATAATGAAAGAGGGAGGAAACCCTAAGGAGAATGAAAAATTGAAGAGAGAAACACTTACTCAAAACAATCATGAATAAAACGACCCAAAATCCACCAGATTATGAATCTGAAAACATCCAACCATTCAAGGGATGTTCTAACAAGGATTATGAGACCATTTAGGAATTTGAATGGGGAAAAAAGAGTGAGAATTGAAGGATTTATGAAGGAAACAAATTACCTTTATTAATCTTCCCGAAATGTGAGTGCTTCAGAAGTTTCGACCTAAACCGTGATGCAAATGAGCTGCAAAGAGGGTGGGAGGATATGGGACGCGCGGCTGGGTTCAAGGGGAGTGTTTGAGGCTTGGAATCACCGAAAAAGCCTTAATATTGGATAAGTTATTAATTAAACAAAATTTATTTTTAAAACTGGAATTGGGCTTTCGGGAAGGCCCAATCCCTTAAATAAAAACCCATATACAACTTGTTTATGGTTTTCTAAAGGCTCCAAAATACAATGGTGGTGTTTCTATATCAGGGTAGACCATTTAGGAACTTGAATGGGTGAAAAATATTAAAAATTGAAAAAGTTATAAAAGAAACAAAATTTATTTTTAAATCTGGAATTGGGCTCACGGTTTGGCCCAATTCATGAAAACTCACCCATTCCACTATAAAAGCTTGACAAACCCCAAAAACAAATCATAAATGAAAATTAAATGAAATTTAACTTTAAAATAAGTCATGTATGTGACATGCCCAAATTTAATTTTTTCCATAATCAATTATCAATCTGAGATCTATACGATGATGAATGTCGTGATCCATAGAATTGAGTAAAAGAAATAGACAAAGATGAATTGCGTCAGAACCGAGAGATATGGATCAACACATATTGTTTATAATTAATTTAATTAGATAAAGAATTGCCTCTAAGGAATTATTTCTTCGTTGATGTGTCCGATGACAGATCTATGGTGCACCATCATTGCGTTGTAGAAACTAAGTGTATATTTCCTCTAGCGGTGATCCACACGTGTTTCAGGCATCTCCAGATGTCACCAAAGGAGTCTCCAGGTGCCAGTATGGAAGATGCTCACACTTGCGTCGTCCGCCCTGATCACCTCAAGAATCACTTCCAAAGCGTTCTCCTTGATCTGGTGGAGGAGGATTGATCGCCGTTCTTGGGAGCATTTTTGGATAAGGGACCTCTCAAGGCTAGAGAGGATTCTCCTTGAATCATTGTGCACAACTGAATGGGCTAATGAGAAGATAATATAGTTGGATATTTATATTTCTAGGGTTAAAATAAAATAATTTCACAAGTGACCTTATTATTATTTAATCATAGCAAAGCCCCATGTCAAATAATAATAGTAATATTATTATTTCTTAACACGTGCTTAACTTTTGAATTATAATTAAATATTATTCAGTTAAATAATATTCAATATTATCATTTCTCATAGGACCATTAAAATTGGTGCATCATTCCTCCACAATATTTATCGGGCCTTGAATAAAGTTTATTTATTTATTAAATAAATATCAGTACATTATTCTCCAATAAATAAATAAATATTATATTTACTAAACAAGAAATAAATATTTATATTCGATCAAGCATAAATGAATAATTATTAAACCACGCACAAGAATGATATTTATTCAACCTGTTAAATAATAAATAATAATATATTATTTAACTGAGATTTTGGATACACTTAGCGTGTGACGCTCTAGGGATCTTTCTCAGTGGCATTAGGCGAAGCGGCTTAAAGTCCAAGGTTAGTGTCTAGCAACATGCCAAGATACCCATAAAGAAAAAAATTTAATTTTGCAATGACATGTCACCTCATACGAACTCTTACCATGTAATATAATCTCTTTATCATAATATCTCAAATCGAGTAGGTTTCATGCCAGTGCCATCAACCTATATGATCTATATCTCTTTCTTTGAATTTCTGAAAATAGAATTTGCCTATAGAACACCATGGACATGGATTTATTTAGGCTATATCATTTCCATCAAAGGGTCTGGGATATTAACTTCCGTTAATGTACAGAAGAGATAAATCCTTTATCATATTATTCATTAATGCAATATTACTCGTGACACACTCAACATATCATACTTCACCGCAAACATTTTTCATCATAGTTTTTTTCAATACATCTAAGTGCGCGATTCATAATACTCATTAATAATAATCTTAAAGTCTAAGGACCAATACACATACCCACATATAGGAACATCCAATAACACATAGAAATGTGGATTTCCTGCTGGCGAGTCTCATTCTCATAATATTCATACTATATATTACCAAGGGCATACACCATAAGAAGATGCCTCAAATTCCTATGAGTCTCAACCTCTGATAGCCTGTATCATTTGTGTCCCTCAAATGATATCGTCCGGCTATAGAACATATATTTAAGAATAGGGTCGTATCACTTCCAGGTTCTCATCATAGTGAGGAACTTCTATGACCTTTTAGTGTAACAACTACTCTTATGACATTATCACATACTATGTTATTCATAAGAATGAACATGATGTGATAAGGTGTTTATTAATATTCAAAGACATGAATAAAAGTTATTATAAAATATAAATAAATTGGTTCTAGGGCACCAACTCCAATAGACTCCCACTTGCTCTAGAGCCAACTGCTAACAACCTTCATTATGCTAGCTCTTACATGATACTCATGCTTCTGCTGAGATAGAACTTTAGTCAAGGGGTCCACCACATTCTATTCCTTGGGTACTCTACTTACTGCAACTTCACCCCTCTGATAGAAATCCATCAAGAGGTGATACTCCTGGAGTATATGCTTTGTTCATTGGTGTGACCTTGACTCTTTTTCAAGATTCACTGCTGTAGTATTATCACAATAAAATTTGATAGGGTATTTACATTTAGGTACCACATAAATCTCCTTGACAAAGTTCTGAATCCAAACGGATTCCTTGGCTACATCGAAAGCCGCTATATAGTCAGAATCCACTATATAATCAGCAACAACTGACTGCTTTGAAATCTTTTAGCTCACAACTCCTCCGTTGAGATAAAAAACATATATTGATTGTGACTTCAGGTCATTTTGATCTATCTAAAAACCAACATTAGTATAATCCCACATGACCAGCTCCTCGTCTCCTCCATACACTAGGAACATATCCTTAGTTCTTCTTAGATACTTAAGGATAGCCTTAACATAAGTACAATGTTGTTCTCCTGGATATGATTGATATCTTCCTACTATGATCAATGCATAGGCAACATAAATTCAAGTACATAACATGGAATACATGATTGATCATATCGCTAAAGCATATGAGATCTTACTCATTCTCTCTTTCTCTTATTGTGTCTGGGGACACATTTTATTAGAAAGATGTAAACCATGTGACACTAGAACCAATCCCCTCTTATATTGTTCCATACTAAATCTCTTTAGTATCTGGTTAATATATGTACTTTAACTTATTCCAAGAAACCTCTTGGATCTATCACAAATGATCTTGATCCCTAGAATGTAGGCAGTTTCACCTAAATCTTTCAAGGAGAAACACTTGTTCAACTAGTCCTTAATAGATTGTAAGACTGGTATGTCGTTTCTGATAAGTAGTATGTAATCAACATATACTACTAGGATAATGACCACATTCCCATTAAACCTTTTATAAACACATGAATCACATTCATTCTTAATGAAACCAAATTCTTTTATGGCTTCATCGAATCGAATATTCCATGACCTCGATGCTTGCTTCAATCCATAAATGGATCTCTACAACTTGAAAATATTTTTGGAATCACCTGGAGTCACAAACCCTTCTGGTTGTGTCATATAGACATCTTCCTGAAGGTTCCCGTTAAGGAATGCAGTTTTGAAATCCATTTTCCAAATATAATAGTCATGGTAATCTACTGTAGCAAGTATGATTCTGATGGATTTAAAAATGGAAACTGGTGAAAAGGTTTCATCGTAGTCAATTCATTGACATTTTTTAAACCCTTTAGCCACTAGCCTTGCTTTATAGGTACTTTCTTTACTTTCCATGTCTAGTTTTCTCTTGAATACCCATTTTTATCCAATAATCTTTACATAAACTGGCGCATTGACTAGAATCCAATCTTGGTTCTGATACATGGAATCCATCTTAGAATTCATAGCTTCTAGTCATCTTGTATCTTCTGAGCTCTCTATTGCATCCATATAGGATAGAGGTTCATCATTGTCAACGAATAATGAGTCACCATTCTCAGTGACCATAAAATCACATCCCTCTAGTTCTCTTACCTCTCTTATTTCCCTACACAGTACTTGTGTTTCAGGAACTACTTCTTCCATGGAGACTTGTGGAATCTATTCCTGTACCAAATCCTATGTATCTTGAGCATAAAATCCATCAAATTAAATCTTTCTCCCACTATCCTTTTTGAGGATGTTCCCCTTCTCAAGAAAGTCAGCTTGTTTGGAAACAATCACTTTCTTGTCTGAGGGGTTGTATAGGTAGTATTCCTTTGTTTCCCTGGGATACCCTATAAAGACACTCTTCATGCCCTAGGGTGCTAGTTTGTTGCCTGAAAAGGCCTTAACAAATTCCTTGCAACCCCAAACATGTGTATGCAATAAAATGGGTTTCTTTTCACTCCATAACATGAAGGGAATTCTATTTTCCGCTTTAGTTGGTACTCGGTTTAATGTGTATACCGCAGTTTGTAATGAATATCCCCAAAATGACAATGAAATATCTTCATGACTCATCATCAACCTTACCATTTCTAACAAGATATAGTTCTTATTTTCACTAACACCACTCCACTATGGTGTATAAGGTGGAGTGAGTTGAGATAGAATCTCAAAATCCCATAGAAAGTCGATGAACTCTTGGTTAAGATATTCACCACCTCAATCTGATCGAAGCTTCTTTATCTTCTTACCAAGTTTATTATCTTCTTCAATATTGAATTACTTGAATTTCTCAAAAGACTCGGACTTATACCTCATCAAGTAGATATAACCACATCTACTCAAGTCATCAGTAAAATTTATAAAGTAAGAATATCCACCTCAATATTCTAATAGAAATGGCCCACACACATCAGTGTGTACCAATCCTAAAATCTAGGTGGCCCTTTCACCTTGTCCAACAAATGGTGGTTTGGTAATTTTTTCCTTGTAAACAAGCATGACATATATCTAGTGGGTTTAGATCAGAAGATTCTAAATAGCCATCTTCATAGAGATTTTTCAAATGCTTCTCATTTACATGACCAAAATGGTGATGCCAAAGATGGGTGTTATATGAGTCATGTGAACTTGATTCGTTATCAATTTCCAACACTTGGTTTTCATAATTTATTACATACATACCATTATTTAAATGTTCCATACCATAACATATGTTGTCCTTATAAAAAAACAACTTTTATTTACAAGATTGAAAATAAATCCATCTATATCTAAAATTAATACATAAATTATGTTTTTGGTAACAGTAGGTACATAATAACAATCAAGTAAAACCAAAATCATTCCTATTGGAAATGAAAGGTGGCAGTCACCAATGGAAAGAGCAGCCAACCTCTCACTATTGGTAGCTCGTAGATCCACCTCTCCTCTTTCAATTTTACAGAATCTACTTTGTTCATGCATTTGGATACATATGTGAGCACCAAAAACTATATCTAATACCCAATGTGTATATATGGAAATATTTAACTTGATAATGAATGAACCTTTAGCTTCCCCTTTCTTCTGGGTGTAGTTCCTCTTCCAATGGCCTGGCTTACCACATGCAAAACATACTACATCCTTTTCCTTGCCCTACCTCTAGATCTTCTTCTTCTTGGTAGGATGGTGCTCAGGATCTTTAGACTATTTATAAGTATTGGGCCCCTTTTCCTTGCCCTTTATCTTCTTATTCAACACAAGGACTGTGGGTTTATTATGCCCCATGTCCTTATCCACTTGACAAATTAAATTAAGAAGTTATGAAATATTCTTCCCATTATTGATTATATTATAATTCATAATAAAGTTGGAGAAGTTCTTAGACAGTGATGAAAGTATGAGATCTGTACGCAACTCATCCAGGAATTTAATCACTAAGATGTCTAGGCGTTCAATGTAGCTAATAAGATTGACTACATGGGGCCCAACCGGTGAAAACTCTCCAAGCTTAGTGGTAAGTAAATAATTGGGGATCTCATACCTCTCTTGTATCACCTTCTCTTGATAAAGATCCCTAAGGTGAGACATCATGCTATATTCATCCATTTCCCCATGTTACTTTAAAAGCTCATTGGACATGGATGATAACATGAAGAACTAAAAATATGTAGAATCATTAAGATGTTTCTCATAGAGAGATAGTTATTCATCACTTGACTCATTTCAAGACACAATTGGTAAAGGTTCTTCTGGAACATATAATTTTCTTTCATGGTGAAGGATGACGCATAAACACCTATGCCATTCTTGGAAATTTGTGCCAGTGAGAAGGTTTTTCTTCTCGAGTATGGATCATAATGATTTGTTTGATGTCATTTTATTTCTATTTCTACAAATAATATAAGCATAGATTTATTACTTTATTTGATAAATTTAGAAAAATAAATAAATATTATATTTATTAGCCTCCCACTATTTTATCAAAACCCAATAGCCCTCACCATTGGCTTAAAAATATCCCGTTGCTTGGAAATTCTAGTGGCAATGATCCATATTCCCCATTCTCATTACCCCAAATTTGGTTGGTCAAGAAACTTGAATGGTTTTAGGTAGGCATTCCAAATGACAATTGTATTAACTCACAGTTCCTTGATCTGCTGAGTGGACTCATCAATCTTGAAATCATTAATTTAGATTTACTTAACCTTTTCCTCTCAGTTACACCAACTCTATCTTTGGCAGTTAACTCTTGATGTAAACTAAGCAAAGTCAACCCAAAACCTCATGTTAGAATTCCCCGATAATTGAAAGCACCCTAACTTTGGCTGGTCAAGAACTTTGAACTATGGTTTGATTCTAACCAAAGCAATGGAAGGCTATACCGACTTAATATTTTATTGAGGTATTTTATCCTTTATGCATAAATTGAAAATTATTATCTTTATTACATGATTTTTAATATTAAGTGTGATTACTTAAGTGATTAACCATGTCTTAGATAATATTTACGCATAAGAAAATTTATTTTAGTTCTATATTGCATGATTGTTAATTCATTAATTATGTGATTGCGACAATACATCCATAATGAAATAACCATGAAACTAACAAAAATAAAATAAAGGGTATGATCATGAGATTATTATAATGGTTAGTTTATCTAGCGGTTGATAAACTAACTTTTGACCTAGGGGAGAAACACGTTGAACCAATTGAAGTTCGTGTTTAAAGCTTTCCGCCTGTACACCTTTGTATCTCCTTGGATTGGTTTCATCTCATATCCAAACTTGAACCACCCACACCAGATTGGGAGATCCATCCATTATATATACCTTTTACTCACACACAGGTGAGGGGAAAAGTGGGCTTACATAAAAGAAACCATGGGCACGCAGACCCTACATAATAATGAGAAGAGAAGGCATGCAAGACAACAATTTAATTTGATAGTAAATTAGATAAAACCAATCACATAAAAAAGGTCTGGTCTAGCTCATGATCATCCACATGCATGCAACATATTATGCATTTAATAAAACTAGAATTAGATTCTTTAATCGTTCTTATTTAAGATAAATCTCACTTGAATAGATTAATTATTATATTTAATTAATCAATCCTTTTATCTTAATTCTTATTTGAATTTCCTTAAGATTATCATACATTATAATTTTAAACAAATTAAACAAATTCATTTAAAATCAAACTTGTACATAAATGTACCTTAGAGGAATCACAGTGAATACCTATCCAAATCTACCCAGTATATATTATACTTGTATACTATTTTACTCTTGTGACATATGGAATACATGACTTATAACATAATTTCATGACATGTACTTCACGAATGATTACACAAATTACATGAATTTTCAGTCACGTGTTATGCTTCAATGTACGTAGAGTAATAACTTGTAATATGAATCATACATGATATACAAATCTTGAAAATTAAACATATATTAATTAAACATTTAAATATTTATGTATATTAAAACCTATCACATGGCATGTCCTATATTTATGACCACACACAAGTACATGTCTCAAGGTTTTCATAGTAAAATAAATAAATTTTAAATTTTTGTAACTTGGTATAAGTACACGGAGTGTAGATTCGATCTACACACCATGTACACCTCTCACTGTCTATCCGAGACACACACCTAGGGACTCAGTGTGTAGTGTGTGCCTTAGAAAATTTAGAGTACACAACGTATCCAATGATCCACATGCCGTGTTGACTCTATGTTATATGGTCACCCATCAGGTAGGTTGTGTGTTGAATACATGGCCCGTCTTTGACATAAAGGGACCACCCACCATGTAAAATGGGCCACATGGCGTGTAGTTTGGCTGACGATGCGCCAATATGTCATGTTCAACACACGGTGTAAGAATTAACTACACCGCGTATCATTAATGCAAACGAGTTGAGTAATTTATGAATTAACTCATACTGCATTGAACACAACTACACAGTGTGTAAATTCAGTTACACAGTGTGTACTGTTGTTTTATCTAGGAATAATCCTTGGATACTCCAAAAGAGTTCCTCAATTTTATTTTAATTAAGAAATTAAATGTCTTGATTAGATATACAACAAAATAATGATGAAGAAACAAATATCTCAATTCAGATTAAAAGAATGATTAAGATTGAATTTAAAAAACTATATTATAAATGCATAAATAACCAACGATCTTAAATAATTATAAACAATTATGTGACATATCTGATACCACTTGTAGGTTCCGGGCGTAGCGGAAGCATGGGATGGGCTATGCCGAACTTCAATTTTTCTCATAATCAATGGTCAATCCGAGATCTATACAACGATGAACGCCATGATCCACATAATTGAGTCAAAGAAATAAACAAATAGGAATTGTGCCAGAACTGAGAGAGATGGATCAACACATATTGTTTATAATTAATTTAATTAGATACATAATTACCTCTAAGGAATTCTTCCCTTGTTGATGTGTCTGGTGAAAGATCTACGGTGAACCATCGTTGCATTGTAGAAACCAAGTGTAGATTTCCTCTAGCTGTGATCCACATGTGTTCCAAGAATCTCTAGACATCATCAAAGGATTCTCTGGGTGATAGCACAAAAGATCCTTGCATTTGTATCATCCACCTTGATCACCTTGATAATTGCTTCCAAAGCATTCTCCTTGATCCAGTGGAGGGGGATTGATAGCTGTTCTTGGAAGTATTCTTAGAGAAAGGAGCTCTCTAGGCTAGAGATGATTCTACTTGAATCGTTGTGCACAACCGAATGGGATAATGAGAAAATAATATAATTGAGTATTTATATTTCTAGGTTTAAAATAAAATAATTGCACAAGTGCCCTTATTATTATTTGATCCTAGAAAAGCCCCATATCAAATAATAATAGTAATATTATTATTTCTTAACACACTCTTAACTTGCGAATTATAATTTAATATTATTTAGTTAAATAATATTCAATATTATCATTTCTTACAAGACCATTAAACTCGGTATGTCATTCCTCCACAATATTTATCGATCCTTGAATAAAGTCTATTTATTTATTAAATAAAAATCACCTCATTATTCACCAATAAATAAATAAATATTATATTTACTAAACAACAAATAAATATTTATATACAATCAAGAATACATGAATAATTATTAAACCATGCATATGAATAATATCTATTCAACATATTAAATAATAAATAATAATATATTATTTCACTAAGATTATGGATACATTTAGTGTGTGACCCTCTGGGCCTCTTGCTCAATGGCATTAGGTAAAACAGCCTAAAGTCTAAGGTTATCATCTAGCAACACACCAATACACCCATAGAGAAAGAAGTTAATGCCGCAATGACATGTCACCTCATATGAATGTTTTCCATGTAATATAATCCCTTTATCACAATATCTCAAATCAACCAGGTTGCATGCCAGTGCCATCAACCTATATTCTCGATATCTTTTTCTTTGAATTTGCAGAAATAGAACTTTCCTATAGAACACCATGGTCATGAATTTATTTAGGCTATATCATTTCCATCAAAGGTCCTAGGATATTAACTTTTTTTAATGTACATAAGGGATAAATCATTTCTTACATTATTCATTAATGCAATATTACTCATGACACACCTAACATATCCTACTTCTCCATAAACATCTATCATTATGATCAATACATCTAAGTGAACGACTCCTAATACTCATTAATAATAATCTTAAAGTCTAAGGACCAATACACACGTCCGCAGATAGGAACATCCAATAACACATATAAATGTGGATTTCCTACTGGTGGGTCTTGTTCTCATAATATCCATACTAGATATTACCATAGGTGTAAACCATGACAAGGTGCCTCAAAGTCCTATGAGTCTCCACCCCTGATATACTATATCATTTGTGTCCCTCAAATGACATCGTCCGGCTATAGAACTTATATTCAAGAATAATGTTGTAGCACTTCCAAGTTCTCATCATAGCGGGGAACTACTATGAACTTTCAGTGTGACAACTACTCTTAGAACATTATCAAATACTATGTTATACAGAAGAATAATCATGATGTGATAAGATGTTTGTTAATATTCAAAACCATGAATACAAGTTGTCATAAAGTACAAAGAAGTTGGTTCTAGGGCACCAAATCCAACACCACCTTAGTGATCCGCATGAGATGTGTTGCTGGCTGTTGATAAATCTTCATCTGATGGATCCTACATGTACCATTTGTGTTTCCCGATGACCCTTATCTTCTGTTTTCCACCTGCTCATCGCATACCACATGTCCTGGTTATGCGTGATTTGTTGTGCTCGCCTTGTGTTCTTAAACTATCTTCTCCCCTCATACTGACATGCGTCCACCTTGACTGTTGTGCATGTTATCCTATCACTTCAACTTTGGTATGTCTTTATTACTTGATGAAACTCTTTCTTTTCGATGCGTGGTTCTTTGTCTTTAGCAGTCACTCTAAAGGGTTTGAGAGAGGAGGAATTCTGGCGCTTCATTGCTTTGATGCCTTCATAGTCTCCCTATTCCGATGATCCCCTCTGGTAGAGACCTCACCTCTCATGAGACTTGTTCTGCCGACATCCCTTCAAGATGTACCAAGCATAGAATCCCAGTTCTCTAGCTACCTCTTCTTAGGTTCTTGGTGTAGGCCTAAGTTTTGTAAGGCTGTATTTGTTTTCCATTTGGATTCTATGATGTATTTTCTTCCTTCTTCTCAGTTGGGGTTGGGGTTGCCTGCATGAGTCCATCCAGTTCGAGGGAATACATTACCATCTTTGAGTCTAAACTGGTTTGAACCATATAAATACTCGTGTTCTTTATCTTTCCATCATCTCTCTCGTTGTATGTTCAACTCTTCGTCTTGTTTTTCTTTCTTGCTTACCTTTACTTTTTGAACATCTTGATTCTTGAATATTGTTCACTACTTCCACCCTTGTTATGGTTTGTCTATTATGACTGAGAACCCTCACCCTACTTCAAAATTGGTATTAGAGCCTTTATTTTCGACACAATCATGACACATCTTAAGCTAGAAGTTGATATGTTTGATGGAGAAAACAATTTTAACTTGTGAAGAGTAAAAATGAGGGAATTTCTTGTCCATAATGGATTTATAGATGCTCTTTTAGAACCAAAAAAATCTATAGTAACTATCTCTTCTAAAGGATAGTCGTCCACTACCTATGTTGATATTGACCCCAATATACTTAAGAAAGCCCATTGTAAGATATTGTTAACCTTATGTGATAAATTTCTATGAGAAGTCGTGCATGATACTAATATTAAGAGAATATGGATTAAACTTGAAAATTTATATATGCATAATTCTCTTCTTAGTCATTTATAAAAGAAAAATACGACTTTATAGCTTTAAAATGAACCATGACTCTTCTATTTGTGTTCACCTTGATGATTTTAATAAATTGTTGCTTGACTTAGCTAATATAGATGTTAAAATAATCAATGAAGATCAGTCCATAATTTTTTTGAATTCCCTTGTTGATTCTTTTAACTCTTTAAAAGATTATATGATGTACAATAGGGAATCAATCACCTTAAAATGCGAATGTGCCCATAAGGAGCGCTCCTCCGCTAGGGTTCCTCGTCGCCGCATTCTTCTGCCTCAAATCGATCCAACTCCCCTCCTCAGCGCTTGATCGATGAGTTTGTGGCGGTGGCTTATCCTTCAGCGCTGGCATCGTCCATCTCGACATCTCATCATTGCTGGCCTGCTTCGCGCCTCACTCCACCTTCGCTGGATAGGGCTTCCAATGGCAGCACGATGATGCTTAGGTCGAGATCTTGCTTCCGCTTCTGAGGGTTGCTACCTCAACTCCTGGTATGTGTTGGGTGGTCCGCTGTGGTCTTCGTGCACAGGGATGGTGGCGACAGATTATGGGTTCTGATTTGCGTCAGGGTCTAGTGATCTTGGCTTTTGGGTGGCCGACTTTTGGTGAAGGTTTCTTTAACTCTGATTCACACCCTGTTTTTTGATTTTGGCCTTTGCTCGTGTGCTGGTTTTTGGTCGTGATCTATTTTGGTTGATCCGTTGCTAGTTTTGACTGCATCTGCTGATCCAGTTTTTGATTCTGGTATTTGTGGAATGTTTTCTTGGTGGAGGAGGTGTGAGGATTTAGTACTCATTCCATCTGCTGCTATTCTGCTGAACTATGCTAAAATCTATGGTTAGCCTGTTTCTATTGATTTCGGTGTCTAACGACCCTTCTGTTGATCCGGTGATGGTTCTTGGATTCGTTGATGTTGGTTTAGGGCTTGATGTGTTTCTTGTCTATTTCTTGAAATTTGAATTTCATTTGTGGATTTTGGGATTTTTGTGTGGTTCTGCGATCTTCTTAAATCGACGATGGTTCTTGATGGCGTCAACGACAATGGCGACGACACTAGTGGTGACCTGTGGGTGTTTTTTCAATTTTGAACTTTGAACTTTGTATTTGGGTTATTTGGTTCCCGCCTGTTGTGTAGGTTACCGCTCATCCAAAAAGCGGCTTCTGAAAATCAAATAAAAAATCACTTTTTAGTCAGTCAATCACCTTAAAAGTGGTTAAATCGGCTGTGTTATCTTGATAAATTCAAACACATGGTTTGAAGGATGATTTCAATGGATTAAAATATGAACCTCAAATAATGAATATTAGGGGTCAAATGAAAAATAAAGAAAGGAAAGACAAGAAATGGTTTAATAATTTTCAGTGTTTTGAGTGTGGAAAGACCGTCCATATAAAAAGATGTTGTCCTGACTTTAAAAATAAATATGGTATGACCCATTATCACGTGGTATGCCCCAGGTTCACCATTTAAGATGTTCTTTAATTTCTGTTTAGTAACCCTTTTGTTAAAATTAGGCATAGATTCTTTGTAGTCTCTCCTCTATGATCCTAGGACTGGACCTGATTTTTTGTGTGTGGGGGAACCCTGTTAGGGGAGAGGGGTTTTTAGGGTTGGTCTAAGACGTTTCGGATTATGTGGAGTTTTTTTATCCCATCAGCTTCCTATTTTTTGGTTGTTGTGTGTTTCTAATGCTTTATTACTACTGTATTATTTTTGATCATTTTAAAATTTTCCTGTTCACTGTATTTTACCAAAAGGAAGGTTGTGTTTGTAGGATTCTGCATGCTTGGGTGTTGCTATTTGCGATGGAGACCAAGGTAATAATTGTGATATTTTTTTAATGTTTATTCTTAGATAGATCTATTTCTGAGCAAGATTTAGTAATTTTTGATAGCAGTAGATGGTAGTGTGGGTAGAAAATGTGCCACTACAAGCACATGATAAGTGGTATTCATACTGGGTGAGTACTCCATAGACTTAGGTTTTTTATGAAAATATACCAGCACTACTGATAGGTTAGGGTAGATAATATGTAATAAAACCATCAATAATTTGTTTTGTTTTCATTGCATTTTGAAAAGGTAGATATTTTTTAATTCTAGTTTTCAAAATTCAAATGTTGTTTTAATTTTCCATGCAAAATCATTTGGATTTTATTATTATTATGAAAAATTCTATTTTTCTGTATGTTTCTTTGTTTTTTTGGGCCATCGTTGGGCTTCGTATTGAGATGTGGGGTGCTTCCTACTTGCTGGATTGTTCGCTCGACCTGATGATTTGTTGGACCGCTTTGTTCCGGAATTCCACCTTAGTGATTTGCATGATATGTGTTGCTGGACATTGATAAATCTTCATATGATGGATCCTACGCATGTTTTTTGTGTTTCTTGGTGACCCTTATCTGCTTCCACCCACCCGCTCCTCGCCTTCTATGTGTCCTGGGTTATGTGTGATTTGTTGCACCTGCCTTGTGTTCTCGAACCATCTTCTCACCCTCAGCCCGATACACGTACACCTTGACTACTACACCTATCAGCTCGTCACCTCAGCTCAGTTGTGTCTTTATTACTTTCCACGACTCTTTCTTTTTGGTGTGTGGTTATCCATCTTCAGTAGTTGGTCCAAAGAGTTTGAGAGAGGAATAATTTCAGCTATTCTTTGCTTCTACATCTTCGCAACCTCCTTGTTTGAGTGATCCATTTTAGTGGAGACCTAACCTCTCATGATTCATGTTCAGATGAAATCCCTTGAAGAAGTAACAAGAACAACAACCTAGTTCTCCGGCTACCTCTTCTCGACTTCTTGGTGTAGGAATGAGTTTTGTAAGGCTGTATTTGTTTTTCATTTGGATTCGGTGTCGTATATTCTTTCTTATTCTCAGTCGGGGTTGTGGTTTCATGCTTGAGTCCATCCAATTCAAGGGAGTACATTACCATCTTTGAGTCAGGATTCACCACTAGCTCCTGGAGTGACAAGGTCCCTGTTCTTAGATAGTTTTTGTGGTCCACATGCATTTCTATTCTTTACTTTATCTGTTGTATGCTGTTTGTTTTTCATAATAATAAAGGATTTTGGTGGTGTTCTTTCCATGGAGTAGGACCAAACTGGTCCAAACCATATAATTACTTATGTTATATATCTTTCCAACATCTATCTCACTATATGTTTGTCTCTTTGACTTGTTTTCCTTGCATGTTTACCTATACTTTTCGAACTGTCTTGATTCTAAAATATTATTCACTGCTTTCATGTTTGTTATGGTTTTTCTATTCTGACCGAACACCCTCAACCTACATCACAGAGCTGCCTCCCCCACCACCTTTGATCCTGGTCACCGCTGCCACCCTTCTCTATCAATGTACATGATCCGGATGCTATTTCCCCTTCCACTCGCCACCATCCCAAATTTATTTCGCTATTAGAGGTAAACCCTGTAATTCTTAATTCTCTTGAAACACCATTTATTTTAGGGTTTTGATTTTGATAATAATCATATATCATCTATGTTCTCTAATTGAGTAGAGGAAACCTATCTAGGGGCGTAATTCAACAAGGTCCAGCACAACATGATTACAAGTTTATTACAATGAATTGTTTATGACAAATCTTATATCCATTTTAAAAAGTAATTTTAAGGATTTTTTATAGTGATAGAAGAAAAATTCATCATGAATACTTCTAGTAACATTCACATTTTTTATGAAATATAATTTTTTCACTATAAGTTTTGACACACATGCATGATCCATGGTGCATCCAAGTCTTTTTTGTGACAATTCAATATCAAATCATTGAAAAAATAAATTGATTCTAATCGAATACCTTTTTTTCAACCCTTTTTAAGAATTATGATGTATAACTATGGTGATAACTAATTCTAAAAGTCAACATCCATCACAATTATCATTGCAACAAAGGGAATGTGACTATTTGATAAGTTAAAAATTATAGCAAAGACATATGAAAAATAAGCTATATTTTTTAAATACCCACTGAAAATATGATCTTCTAAATAATAAACCATACCAAATATTTGAGCTAAAAAATAAATATTAAATTCAATTAGAAAATTAGTTATATATATCAATCCATTATCGATATCCATTATAAAAAACATATTATAAAATATCTAACTTGATTATTCCTATAAAATTCCATTTATCTTCTTTCAAAATATTTTTAAATTCTTTTAAATATGTAAATAGTTTGGGATCTAGATATATATATTTCATTTCAATTATTCACTCACCATAGAGGTATTTTTCCAAACATTTAATTTAATCTATTTATAAGTAATTTTTATTTATCAAATTATGAAATCTATTTGTTATTAAATTATTTAATTACTTATTTATTTGTATAATATAATTCATCTTATAGTTATATTTTTTATAAATTGAATTTAAAAAGTATTATTAAAAAACTTTAATTTTTATACAATCATTAACACACACACATATTAAATTATGTATTTCTTTGACATTTGATACATAATTTACTATTCATTTCAATTAAATATTCATCAATCGTCTGACAGTTACATATCAACAATAGCTGAATAACATAATTTTATGTAGTCTAGTGTTTTGATAACTAAATTTATAAAATAACCACTAGTCATAATAATATATATGTCTGATTGTTTTTTTCACTTTTTAAATTTTATTTTCATCTATTTCTTTGTAAGTGACTCTACAAAATATTTATTCATGTACAAAAGAAGTCTTTAAAAAATAAAAGGTATACATAATTTAATATAACTTAAAATATTATGATCACGTCATTTGTGAATTGTTTTGTTTTTTGGGATGAATATGAATTGAAGTCCACATTCAATTGGTTAGTCTTTATTTTAAATATATTTTGTGATCTAATGGAATTTACGCCTCCCATGTACCACTCGTCTTGCTGGGTCACCCGATGTCTCATCGGGTGGGCAGAATGGGCGCACTTCACATGGCTGACAGATTGTTGTGTCGAACCATCGTTGATTGAGGTGTTACCCCCTGGGATGCACTGTCATCTTGGTTGGCAATGGCTCCTTCCCGGATGGGGCATCTCTGAATGATCTCTTTATGGGGAGGGGGGTTCTCGGGTGTGGCGGGTTCGAAAAGGCCACTCTCAGGGATTCCCTTTTAAAAATTAATATATTTTGTGATATAATATTCTAAAAATGCATGTAATATAAAGTCTTATGTAAATGTTACTTCTTATTTTTCAGATACTAAGATGAATAAGAGTTGGATTTATATTCCAAATAGAACATCTAGAGAATATTTTGACAACATTATGTAGTTTATTGATTTCACTAGTGGATTTTAAAGTGACTATATTAGTTTTTCATATAGAAAATGTGAAAAAAGATATCAATTCACACGAGATTTCATGAGGGAGAACCTATTCTTGAATGGGTTTCTGAAAAATTATAAGATTTTAAATCATCACGGGGAATAATATATTCATTTTCATCATACAGAAATAGTTCAGAGGGATGTTTATAAGAGGAAGAATAATTTAATGCAGGAAATTATTACTCAAATGGTATGTGGGTTATCTCTTGAAGGCATTAACTTCTAAAATTTCAAGACTGATGAAATTAATCTATGCTCTGGTGTAGATAGTGATTCATTAAGGTTTTGTAAAATACTTGATGATGCAAAAACTGAATTATATTCTGGGTGTACTAATTATAATAAATTGTTATTTATTATAGAGTTATAGCACTTGAAGACTTTGAATCAGTGTTCAGACACATAATTTGACATGCTATTTGTGTTATTGAAGAAATTACTTCTTACCGATGTTAAGATTCCTGAGTCATATTACCATGAATGTAAGTTGACAATGAACTTAGGTTTCACATATGAGACCAAAAATGCATGTTCAAACAATTTTATGCTATTTAGAAATGAGACTATCCATTTGGATAATTGTATAGTCTGTGACTCTTCCAAGTGAAAAGATAAGGGGAAGATCAAACTAATCAAAGTCAGGCTACAAAATAGGGGAAACCAATTTCCATAAAGAAAATTCATTACCATCTATTAAATATGAGGATTGAAATACTATTTATGCCATATAAAGTTTCTAAATTAATGATATGGAATATGGAAATAAATAAGAAAAGTGATATGCTAACCCACCCGACTGGCTCTCTTGCATGGAATAATTTCAATCAGAGACACATCGACTATTCTAAAGATAGTCATAATGTCCGATTGGGGTTGAAAACAAATGGTTTTAATCCATTAAAGTCTATGGTTGGAAAAACTCATAACACATGGCCCATGGTGTTGGTTCTATATAATCTTCCTCCATGGATTTGTATGAAACAATAATTTCAATTACTTTTTAATTTTATTGATGGACCTAGAAGTTTGGAGGATAAGATTAATGTTTACCTTTATCCATTGATTAATGAATTGAATGAATTTTGGGGTGATGGTGTGATGACTTATGAATGTGAAACAAATAAAATGTTCAAAATACATGCTGATTTATTGTGGATAATCAATGACTTCCTGACTTATGAAAATTTATCTGGTTAAAGTATGAAAGGGGAATTTTATTTCCCTTACTTCAATAAAAGTAAAAATTCTATATGGATTAAAAATTTTAAAAAATAGGCATACATGGGTCATAGACGTTTTCTTCCCCCTTAGTATAAGTTCAGAAAGGAAAGAGTGAAATTTGAAGGTTCTAGAGAATTCAAACCAACACCAAAGATCATGATATGAGTAAAAATATTATCATAAATTGAGGAAGAAAAAATCCACACTGTATATGAATTTTAGGATTTGGTGGCTCATCCATTACCCAATATTTGTGGTGTGAGTAGATAATTCAGTCATAATTGGAAGAACAAAAGTATTTTTTTAATCTCCCTTACTAGAAAACTAACATGCTAAGGAATAATCTATATGTCATGTGCATTGAAAAAAAATGTTTTTGATAATATATTTTGGATCATTTTAGGTTTGAGTGGAAAATAAAAGGACCATGTCAATGAATGATGTGATTTAGAAGAAATGGGTTTAAGGAAAGAATTTCATTTACAGTTGGGTGAGGGAAACAATACATACATTCATGCCACACAATATACGATGAGTAAAAAAGAGAAAGAGACATTTATTTAAATTTTTAAGATGCTCAAGGTACCTGATGGTTACTCTTATAATATTTACAAGTGTGTGAATGTGATGAGTAGGACATTAGAAGGGTTGAAAATTCATGAAAATCACATACTACTTTAGTAGATTATTCCAATCAGTATTCATGATTGTTTATCTCCTAATATTGTTCAACCATTGATTGAGATGATTAATTTTTTTATAAAACTTTTTTTAAGAAATTAATGAATGGTTGATTTAATAATTTTATAGGAAAAATTATATTTAAGCTTTTTCACTTTGAGAAACTATTTCTAACCTAATTTTTTGATGTTATGGTTCATTTGATAGTTCACCTAATTTATGAAGTAATGGCTGCTGGTTTAGTGCAATTCAGGTGGATGTATCCTATTGTGCAGTAACTGAATACATTGAAATGATTTGTACGTAGTAGAGCTCATCCAAAGGCATCAATAGTCAATGGTTATTTGATGGATGAGTGTACTGTTTTTTGTGGAGAATATCTTATGGATATTGAAACAAAATTAGATAATCCATCTAAGATTCATGATGGTCTAGTTATAGAAGGAACTATATTGGAAATTGACAACATGAAGTCGGTACAGGCTCATTAATATATCTTGTCCAATACTCTATCAATTACACCATTGATGCAACAAGTTTCTTATAAATTTTATTGTTTAACTTTTACATGTTCCTTTTGAATATATAAGTTGATCATTTTAACATGGCGTTATCATTTATAGGAAACACACTAATGAGATAAAACAAGAGATGTCTTGTACGAGTGATTATTGAATTCAACAGTCCCATTATGCATCATTTCATGTTTGGTTTAAGGATTTTGTACGTATAAATAGATTTTTGTTATGATTGAAGTATAATAATAATTTCTTTTTACATAACTTTTTATTGAATCCTGTGAAATATAAAGGTCCATAACCCATGGGATTTAGGTAACCCTACACTAACTAAATAATTTTACCAACTAAATGAGTATCCATCTATAACGACTCCTTGTTACAAAGCTTTAGATGCTAATGAATTTTAGTTTCACATTAAATATGTTGATAGAAAATGAGAAGCACAAAATAGTGTAATTGGTTGTCCATTTTTTGATTCTAGTTATTACTATAGTTAATTGAAAGACATCATTGAAGTTGTATATGTAATGGGTTGAAATACATATTATTAAAGTGTAATTGGGTTGATCTAGTCCATGGAATTAAAGTCGATAAATATCAGTTTACATTGGTGAACTTTAACAGCATGTTATGTAGAAATTAACGAGTTAAAAATGAACCTTTCATTTTGGAATCACAAGAAGAACAAGTTTTATTTGTTACCTTTCCATCTAATCTGAATTGGAAAGTTTCTGTGAAAATGTTAAGGTGAGGAGTGTTTTTATTTGAATGAGATGAACTTGAGACTATTACATTTGTTGTAAAATAGCTTGATCAACAAACCATAGTTCAACATGAAGAAGTTATTCATTAGGTTATAGAGACTATTTAAGGAGGAACAATCAATTTTCATGTTTAATAAAAGGAATGATTGTTTTCTCACTCTTCATTTTAAAACCTTTTTTTAACAGTTTAACTTTTTTATGAAATATTTAACTATTTTTTTTGTATTTACTATCTCTTTCTTGGATATATAGTCTATTCATGTTTAACTACCAATTCTTTCTATGATTAAAACATGTCAGGGGAATAGGCACCAGATCCACATCATTCTGAAGATCCATCTATGTATACAAGTTGCGGTATGTATGAATGTAAAATGTGCTTTTATTTTTTTAATTTAGTGTTAAAAATATTTATGCACACCTATCTGATTATTTATGATTTTTTTAATAGGATTAGACTCATATACTTCTACCTCTCATAGGATATTCCCTAGTCATGGTATTTCATCATAGAATTTTAACACGACCCTTGACATATCATTTGACGAGACATACCATCCTATGATAATGGGTTCCCCGACATTTATTTACTAGTTGGGTCATATCACACATGACCCACATATATTTTCATTGACTACACATGATTGGGATTCATTCCCCTAGGATACATTAGATCAGTTATGGAGGGAAGTTTAGTTAAGAGGATCATTTTATTTTTAAGCTATGTTTAAAAAACATTTACCCTTGTGATAATTTTTTTCTTAAATAGAATAATATGAGAGTGTACCCCAATTATTTTTAGCCAGTATGTATGAAGAAATGTCATAAAATTTGGAAATATTATATAGGTAGAGTCAAGAGGGAGCAATGGGTACCAAATGTGGGTGTCCCAAAAATTCCAGACAGACTCCTGAGAGACGTTCTCCCATCTCAGTGGTGTGACTTAGTTGCATATTAGTTCAACGAGGTTGTGACAATGTGCCTATTTATTTTGGTTTATATATTTTGAATAATGTTTATAATTTTACATATTTGAAATTTAAATTTAGTTGAATGTAGGTGATGATAGCACGTCATTCCATGAATCATGTGTTGGAGGGACTATCTCATAGGCTTGAGACTCGTCACATGTCCCAAATTCAACATGATGTATTTATAATTTAATTTTTAAATTTATTATTTAATATGGTTTTTTGTACTATATTTATATCTTATTGGTATAAATTTATGGGTGAAAGGTTCACTGATTGATAAAATATCGGTGTGGATGATGACTTTTGATTGAAATAATCCCAAGGTTGAAGATACTATAGCAAGTTATTGTAATAATTATCAAAAATTACATACATATGAACACACACACAAACACATATTTATATAATACATAATCTCAATTTGATGTTGAGTTAGCACAACTGCTTGAGGACCAGCGAAAACTTTCCATTTTGAGGGATGAGATATTTCACCGTGTTATTGGTCGTGATGGACATGGATACAACATTCTATATAGAAAAGGGATTCCTCATTCTATATTTTTACATTTTGAAGATGTGGATAATGTTTTTTCTAAGATTACATAACATGTGAAAAATTTGGAGGTACATATGCATGCTTTTGAGGAGTTAAATGCACAGTTGTTAGCTAAGGTCAGATCACTAATGGAGTTTATGCATTGGGGTGATAGTAAAAGAACCTATGGAGTAGGTTTATAATAATTTTTATTTATTTATTTTTTATTAAATTAATTATTATTATATTCATAATTTTTATTTTTTATAGGCCACCACCAGACCAGATGTAGGTATTAGCCATGGTCCTACATGTTGCATCAAATTCATGAGGTGTGTTTTGTTTTATCTTTATGGTTTCTCATTAAAATTGATAGTCTCATTTTGTTTTTGTATTTTTAGTAAATTTAAAAATCAAATTTACATTTTAATTAAAATGAATTTGAACAATAATGGATTCAAAACCAACTGAATACATTTAGATTGATGAGAAAACTTAGGAAAATAATTAGTAAGTGATTTTTTTATCTTTAAATTTAAATCGAGTATCACATTTGGAGTATAAAAAATTTATAAATTAGAGAAGTTCCATTAAATAGTAAACCCATCTCTATAATCAAGAGAAGATTCCTAAGTTTCAAGGAACCCATGTTCACCTGAGTACTTATGCGTCTGGTTTCAATTCAAACCACCCAGAGCACCCAACATCCCACTGCAACAACCATACTCATATCATAAAATTCACTATAATTAACATCACTACTTTGTTTTATGTTACAATTAATGCTAACATGGAGACTAGAATGGAAATTTTTTTCCATTATAATAGTATATTAGTGTAGGTTTATCTCAGTTCTACTCTAATTGATATGTCAATACTCTCCTCACATGACAATGGGATAAATTTTATAATTGAGTATGAGAAAATTCATTTATTATTTGGGGAGTGTTGTGTTGTCAACCATTCAAAGAGTAACCATCATAGAATTATCATCTATGGGAATTGTGTTCTTAGAATAAATCTTGATAAGTACTGTGGTTAGAAGGGGAAGAATTCTAGGAATGTATTTGCTAAAGCCACTATAATGATTTACAGTCAAGGTTTCTACCTAGGGATGAGTGAGAAGAATCGTTTTGTTATATAATATATAATTCTTCAAGAATAAGTGTCATAGTTAGATTGGAATCTACTTTCTATAGGACCTGCTATTAGTAGTATTGAATAAAAAAAATCAAATGTTGGATATAGGTAAGTAGGGAATTGGTGTTTCCTCTCAGAAAAAGGGTTAGGGTTTTAATTTATTAGGTCTTCAGAAGATTCATGAAAGTGTTAATGTTTTAGTATTGCAAAAACCTAGAATTTATATTGGTATGGATACAAATATTCATGGACAAAATAACCTATCGGTTGTAGGGACTCGTTGTGGTCATTCTATGAGGAAATATTAGAGGGTTTATAGTTTCCAAGTATAGAATCATCTTGGATGGAAATAGTCTACTAACCCTATGTAGTCTGGAAAGAATCAATCCTACTTTGGTAACTGACCTTACTGTGAGGATCATTGCTATTTTGGAGTAGGTGATAGGTCAATTGAATGATGTTGGGGCCTTTTCTTACAATAAATCTACTCAATTATTTTCACTTACTACTTTTTATGATAAGAAGGAATTTAATTTGTTGAGTGGTAATAAAATTGATGATTCTTAGAAGTTTGTTACACATGAATTTATTTAGGATGAGGCCCAACCATATATTCTTGACAATAGGGTAGTTAATCTTTAAGTACAGGTTGTGGTTGAGAAAAATGTTACTCTAAACACTTAAGATCCCTCAGATGACAATAATATTAATCCATGGACCATTATTACCTAGAAACACAATCATTATACAATAGGAAGGCATTTAATAGGTTGGATCCTTATAATATATGTGTACGAGGTCAAAATTTGATGAAATTTGAAAATATAATTTGGATGGATAATTTTTTTCTCTGGATTCTTCTTTTGGATGGGGTGACTGGTTGTGTCACTCTATATTTTTCTAGCATGTTTACTGTAATTGGTTGGGTTTTTATTAACCTATTGGTGGTACACCATAATGATGGGATTCATCCTAGTTTAGATATTATTAAATTAGAATCACTACTAGTTTTATCATATTTAATGTTTGAAGGTTTTCTAATATATTTTATTTGGAATCTTGTAAAGATGAATGAGATTTGGATTTAGGGCATCTAATATGTGCTACATGTGGATTCTATTTTTGAGTATCCTTGAGAATATTCTAGGAGTGAATGCAGCTGTGTGGGCTTGCTTCATTGAAATATTTATGTTTCTATGTTCATTGGAAGTCTGGTGTGTTGGGGTTTGAAATAGACTTAACTAATTTGAAACTGGATCCTTCTCATGATGATGGAAAGCATATCGGTGTACATAAGATTTTTAAGGGAAAATCAATAGGTTTTAGTCTGGATATGTTTTTTTAAAATGATGTTGAATTTTGGATGGGTTCACAATTTAGTAATTTGTTGGATTGAATGTTTCTTATGGTAGGTTACAACCTAGAACAAGGATGTTTGTTTCCTGTAGAGGTTGACTTGTTGGACCTGTTGGTGGCATAACTCTGAGACGGGATCTATCCACTTCTGAGTTGTTGTAGTTAAAATATTTTGGTTATTTCAATTATATGGTTTTGTATAATGGGATGAAATATGTTTTTCTATAGTTTTAATATTTTATCCATGAATTATTAAATCTAATAGGGAGGATCCTTTTGATTTTATCTTAAAAAAATTATAATAAATATATGGTCATAAGAATTTATTTTCAAAGGGAAAGAATATAAAAATAATCAATAGGTTCCTCCACATAACTCTAATGTATAAATGTTAATTAAGCATACTAATGCATCAACGGATAGAATAAATAAAATAAAACAATAAAAAAAATCTCCCAAAATTCAATTATCAAAAATCTTCCTTTTCATACCACATAAACATCCCACTTTATAACACCAACACTTTTCTCAACATTTATAATTGTATAACTACCATTATATAACATCCACCATCCAATTATAGCTAAAAAATAATAAAATTTCCACTCTTAAAGAGCCTACTATAATATCCTTGTATAGTTTTTCCATCAAAATGCACCATATAAAATTTCACTACCCTCAAGAATACATATAATTATAAGAAACTATTTGAATGCATCACCACTATTAAGTGATTATTCATTCACAGGTAACTTGATAATTACATCTCCATAAACAAGTAGTTATCCCTCTAAAGGAAACTACCTAAATAAATCTACTTGTATGACCATTGTCCACCTTGAGAAACCACTAATATAAAGGAACTAGTGAATATAAAAATACCAAAACATATATCATAATTATACCAATGTCTTAAAGGATTTATATACTTCAATTTAATTCATCACATCAAACAATTCATCATTTCCTAAGAACCTAGATGTTATTAATATGAAATATCTTCTGTCAGGGTGTCAAAATGAGTAAACGAATTCTAATTGATGTGAAAAGTTATGATAATACTCCTCAAATAATACGTGATCTATTGGAATTAATCATGTGTCAATATAATGCTCAGACTGATTGGTATAATTAAAAGTTCATTTTCACATTTATTATATTTTTTTGTAATAATGAGAAAATCACGTGTTTAGGGATTAAAACCAACTAAATGAGCTTTGATTGACATTAAATCTCAGGACAATGATCTTTAATTCATTTAGGAATCATCTAAACATAGATCATATACCTTAATTTTTTGGTATGATCAGAAGTGAAATTTGTCCCTTAGATTTGGAGTGAAGTGAAAAATAATGTAAAAGGGTCCAATACCAAGAAAAAATGCCTTTATTGACATGAAATCATGGTAAAAAGATCATCAAGAAATTTTTTATATATTATAATCAACTTCGCATTCATCAGATTCTTACGTCACTCGATATGATGGAAAACAATGGATAACATTGTCTAGTGTTATTAAAATGACATATGTCCCATTAGGGAGGGATGGGAAAATGAATTATGATTGACATAAAAATCAAGGAAAAAATTCTTTAAATTATATTTTATCTATTGAAATCAACCACATATCAATATGATGTCTAGATTGGTCGGTATAATTAAAAGTTTATTTTCACATTTATTATCATTTTTGTAATAATAGGAAAATAACGTGTATAGGGGTGAAAACTGAACAAAAGAGATTAAATTGAAATTAAATCTTAGGAAAATGATATTTAAGTAATTTAAAATCTTTATTAATCATCAACATGTGGATCAGATACCTGAATTGATCAGTATGATCTAAAGTGATGTTTTCCCCTCTGATTTGGAGCTTAAATGACAAATCATGTAAAAGGGGGAAATATCAAGAAAATGAACTTGGATTGACATGAAATTATGGGATAATGGTCACTAATTCGTTTTTGATCTATAAGAATCAAGGTTGTATCCATTGGATTCTTATGTCACCTAGTATGATGGAAAATGATGAATAACACTTTCTATTTTTATTAAAATGACATATCTTCCATCAGGGGGTAAAAAATGTGCAACTGACTTCTGATTGATGTGAAAAGTTAGGATAAAATTCCTCAAATCATATGTGATCTATTAGAATCAATCATACATCAGTATGATGCTCAGATTTCTCAGTACAATTAAAAGTTCATTTTTACATTTATTATCATTTTTGTAATAATGGGTAAATCATGCTTTTAGGGACGAAAACTAACCAAATGAGCTCTTATTGAAATTAAATCTTATGAAAATGTTATTTTTTCATTTAAAATATATAAGAATAATAATTATGTTAATAATATACCCAAATTGCTCGATATGATCAAAAGAGATGCTTGTTCCATAGATTTGGAGCTTAAGTGAAAATCATGTAAAATGGGATAATACTGAGAATTTTTTTTGTTGACATAAAATCACACGATAATGATAATAAAGATTGTTTGATTTATAAGAATCAATTCTATATCAATCATATTCTTTTTTTTCCTGGTATGATGGAAACCGAAATATAACATCGTCTCATGTTATTAAAATGATATATCTCCCATTAGGGGGTAAAAAATGAGAAAATTATTTCTAATTGATGTGAAAATATAGGAGAAAATTCATCAAATCATATGGAATCTATTGGAATCAACTGCATGTTAATTAGATGTCTGAATTGGTTGGTACAATTAAAATTTCATTTTCACATTTATTATCATTTTTATAATCATGGGAAAATCATGTGTGTAGGGGTGAAATATGACTAAATGAGCTTTGATTAATATGAAAAATTATAAAAAATTATATTTAAGTCATTTAAAATCTATAGAAAACATTGGAACGTGGATTGGATACCTGAATTTCTCAGTATGATCAAAAGTGACATTTGTACCTCAAATTTGGAGTAAAGTGACAAATCATGTAAAAGGGTAAAATAATAAGAAAACACACATGAATTGACATGAAATTGTGTGATAATAATAATCAAGCCATTTTTTATTTGTAGGAATCAACTTTGTATCCATCAGATGATTGTGTCACCCAGTTTGATGGAAAATGATGGGTAACATTGTCTAGTGTTATTAAAATGACATATCTCCCATCAAAGGGTCAAAAATGATAAAATGAATTCTGATTGATGTGAAAATATCATAGAAAGTTCCTTGAATTATATTTGATCTATTGGAATCAACTTCTCTTCAATCTTATTTCTATATTGGTCAGTACAATAAAAAGTTCATTTTTTTATTTATTACAATTTCTGTAATAATGGGAAAATCATGTTTTTAGGGGTCAAAACCAACCAAATGAGATCTAATTGACATGAAATATTAGTTAAATGATATTTAAGTCATTTAATATCTATAGGAATCATCAGTACATGGATCAGATACTTGAATTGTTCAGTATAATCAAAAATGGATTTTGTCCCTCAGATTTGGAGTGAAGTGAAAAATCATGTATAAGGGTCCAATACCAACAAAAAGAACTTTCATTGACATGAAATCATGGTATAATATTCAATGATCCATTTTTATCTATAATAATCAACTTCACATCCATCGGATACTCGTGTCACTCAGTATGATTGAAAATGATGGGTAACATTGTCTAGTGTTATTAAAATGTCATATCTCCCGTTGGAGGGTCAAAAATGAGAAAATGACTCTAATTGATATGAAAAACTAGGAGAAAAATCATCGAATAATATGTGATCTATTGGAATCAATCACGCTTCAAATCAATTCTCAAATTGGTTAGTAAAATAAAAATTCCATTTTTACATTTATTACCATTTTTTTAATAATGGTAAAATCATGTGTATAGGGGCCAAAACCAACCAAATGAGCTAAAATTAACATGAAATTTTATGAAAATGATATTTAAGTCATTTAAAATCTGTAATAATAATCAAAATATAGACCAGATACTTGAATTGATTGATATGATCAAAAGTGATGTTTGTCTCTCAGATTGGGAGTTAAGTGACAAATCACATAAAAGGGGTCAATACAAAAACAAACACACTTATATTAGCATGAAATCATGGGAGAATGATCATCGATCTGTTTTTGTTCTGTAGGAATCATGATTGCATCCATCAGATGCTCGTGTCTCCCAATATGATAGAAAATGTCGAGTAACATTGTTTTGTGTTATTAAAATGACATATCTCCCATCATGGGGTCAAAAATGAGTAAACGAATTCTGAATGATATGAAAATATAAGATAACATTCCTGAAATCATATGTGATCTATTAAAATTAACCGTGCATCAATCTAATTCCTTGGTATGTGATAAACTTGGTCAATGTATACACTAGAAATATTCTCCTCAAGAATAATTATAAAAACACATTCAATAATTTATATCTTTAAATTAATTCGAGAACACATGTGATATTCCTTATAATTATTCTTTAATAAAACCATATGATTATCCTTGAAAATTTCATAATTATCCTCTAATAATTTTATATTTTTGTACATGATAATTCCCTCATAATTATCCTTGTATAATTTGTATAATTATATTATAATAATTTTCCTTACAAATTATCCTTTCACAATTGTCATATGATAATTTATTTCCACAAATTATCTTTTGATAACTTGATGCAATTATCCTTTAATAATTATTGATAATTATTTTTGATAATTCACATAATTTTCCTTTGATAGTTCATGATAAATTATCCCTTGATAATTATTCCATGATATTTTTTTCTTAAATTATCCTTTGATAATTCGATATTTTATATTTTGATAGTTTTGATGATTATCCTTTGTTAATTCAAATAAATTATTATTTAAAATTTTCAATAAATCGTCCCTTAACAATTCCATGTGATTATCCATTTAAAATAATATTTTGATAATTTTTATATTATATACTTTGATAATCTCACAAAATTATCTTTTTAATAATTATCGTTTGATAATTTTAATAAATTATCCACAAACATTCAATGTGATTATCATTTTATAATTGTATTAGGATAATTCCATGAAATTATCATTGGAAAAATATAGTTTTTATAATTTATTTAAGTTATATATTTTTCCAAAATTTTGAAGATAAAAAAAGAGAATAAAATAAATAATTTTATATAAAAATAATCCTACTTCATCTTCCACCTTCCGTGGGGTGCACTGGGGAAACAAGAAGGAAGGGAATGCATAGGGAAGAATAGACTACATGGTGGGGAGCCCAAATGAATTGACACAGCCTTTACTAATCATGTGCAAGGAGTTTTGGGATCCCTTGGACTCAACAAAATCGACAAACAAATAACACCAAATCATTCGACTATTTTAAATCCCTAAACTGTGTATACCTTCAACAAAACCAAAACACCCAATTTAATCTTCCATTTCATCCAAATCTTGATGGAGGATTCATTAATCTCCCTATACTAAATTTGGGTATATTTTCATTTGTTTACTCCCCCCTCCCCGACCGATGTAATAATAATAAGATATAAGGTTAAATAAATTACCCTACATGTGATGTAATTAAACGCCCAATGCGCACAAAGGTTAAGTCACACCTAGGGTAAAAATCACATTCCAGACCTATTGCTGGTCTTATATTTCTCATAAGATACTCCATTTTAGAGATATTACATTATTCTCAGAAAAAAATATAATAACAATATTAAATAAATTACCCTCATGTGTGATTTGACCAAATACACAATGTTCACAAATGTTATGTCACACCTAGGGTAAAACCCACATTCTAGACCTAAAGAAAGTCTGAAATTTCTTATAATAGATATCTTTGGGGAGATATGTTATTTTTTTTTGAAAAATCACATGTGTGTAATATAATATATTTAATATTTTTATTCCATCTGTGACGAGGCTATATGTATCTCGAAATCTCACACTAACTTGTCACCTAACTTCAAAAATATTCTATAGAATATTCCAAAGTGTTAACAGAGTTTTTACCTTTAAATAAATCTTTTAAAACATTTATTATGTGTTTTTTATTGAAAAATTACATTTTCACATAAAAACAATCATAAATTATTAACAAAGGGAGTTTTATTATCATAAAAACTGAGGATATTATAATTCTCCCCCACTAATAACTTCTCATCCCTGATAAGTAACTCTAGTGGTATTGTTCGAACAACTCAGGCCACTGAGCTTGAATATCATATTCTCACTATCATGTCATTATAACAGGAGGAGCATTAGGAACATACATAAATCCTATCCAGTCTATGAGATCACACAAGGTTCTCCTTAGAATCTTCCCATAACCCAAGGCATACCCCTCCAATCATTAACCCTTGTCTTTATCCCTTCATGTTAGTCATAATCATTATATATACACTAACACAACAACATTATATATTCAAATAATTAATTCCAATAAAGATATGTCACAAAAATATGTCAATGCAGTTATATCACATAAATAGAAACTATCAAAAACATATAAAAAAAGAAAGATATTTAATTAAAGAATTACTATGAAGTAAAACAACAAGTATATATATGGCATGTGAACCTACATGCTTAGACATGATTTACAAATGAACACAAAATCTCATAAATCACATATCAACACCATGTGCATCACCCAAGGTGAATTTAATTAATGGTAAAAACAAAACATAGTTTCCCCACATTATGGAAACTTAGAGGTCCACTATACAATGCTAGCCAGGCACTGTCATAATTCCGCTATCCGAGTCCCAATCATCCTATCTCCTGTCTACCATATCCCAAATAATAAAAAATAGAAGAAACAATTTAGTGATTCCTGGTGATCTAATACCATTTTATAGCATCTCGACCTGAACCACCAGGTCCAAGTCGGAAGGTCACATGACCTCATGTGCACCTCCTCATATGCAAGAGGCTATCAAATCACAGCAATGGTCTAAGTCCTATAGTGGGGAGACTATACCCTCTATATCAATTCATAAAACAACAATAATAAACAAATTATACTAATAAATAATCATATTAAACATGAAAAAATGATAATGGCATACATAGAAGATAAACAACAAGCTCCCGAAGTGGTAATCCAACCATAATAACAAGTGCTAGAAAATAAATAAATGACTACAGGTCCATAGGCGTCCTTCCCAGTCACCACTGGCTCCACACTCCCCAGCTCAGTAGTATGCCACATAGCCCTTGTCTTTCATGAGATCCCTTATTAAATCTACAAGTTCATTGAAATGCCCAATAAGGGTGTGAGTAAAAGACTCTGTAGGACACTACCAATGCATCCTTACCTGACGTGCTAAAGTATAACAATGTATACGATAATAATAACAATCAATGCATAGAAAGCATAAACATACAGTCCAAAACCAAGAAGTCGTGTGCTAACCAAGATTCCACAAACCCACGGTTATACTTGCTTTGGCCCCAAGCTGGAAAACAACGGAAGATGTCAATAATAACCAAACTAGACACTAGGCTAGTGTAATTTCTATTCGTCAACCTCATGGCATCATGCCTAGTGTATGACTTGAAACTTGCAAGAGTGCCCAATATATGACATGAAACCCATAAGAGTGCCCAATATGTGGCATGAAACTCAAATTAATGTCTGATATGTGGCATGCACCTCAAAGGGGTTCCCATCATACGATGTGCAACTCGATGGAGTGTCAGTCATACAACATGTAACTCAAAGGAGCGCCCAATATATAGCATGAAACTTGAGGGAGTGCCCAATAAATGATGTCCCATGATATCATTATGTCTATACCTTGTGGTCAGATCTTCTATCACCATCATCGCTAGTCAAGCACACTCCCCCCACTAAGGGATGAAGATGTTATGGTAATCCACTTATTCTGAGCACCTGAACAATACCTCCACATAAGGTAACACACACACACACACAAAGTTAGAGTATACATGGAGAGTATATCATCATGATAAATAAAGCAACAACACATAACAACATGTGATCATAATCCAACATGAAAAAGATACTCTAATATCGATCATGGAAACAAACATCACAAGAGTCTCCCAACCCACACACACCCACACCCACATGCGATCACATCAATCATGATATCAAATATTCCAACACATAAAAAATAATACAAAAACATGTGTAAATGGGAGCCCAAGAGGTAAGTAACCTCCTACCTCAATTCATCGATGTCAATGACAAGAATAAACCACCCTATATGGTTTGAAATCTAGAGTGAGAGAATCAACAATCGAGAACACCTCCTTTTTTCCTTATTATTGTAGTCGTCAACACGTCAACCCTCGAAGTTCACCAAGGGTTCCTAGGATAAAAACTAAATATTTTATTTCAAAAATAAATAAAATATAACATGTGTTAATAATTTTCTCTCTCCTTTATAATTTCCAAAATATCGTTTAGGTCAATGCATGTGCTAGAAATACTCTCATTAAGAATAATTATAAAACAACATTCAGTAATTTATATCTCTAAATTAATTCGAGAACACATGTGGTATTACTTATAACAATTATTTAATAAAACCATATAATTATCCTTGATAATTGCATAATTATTCACTAATAATTTGATATCTTTATCACATAATAATTTTCTTATAATTATCTTTGAATAATTTTTATAATTATATTCTAATAATTTTCCTTAAAAATTATCCATTCATAATTATCTTATGATAATCTATTTCTACAACACTATTTCAGATTTGAGTCTATCTAGTTCCATCCTATATTAGTGCTATCTAAAATCACTGATAAATTCCACCTTTATTAGTAATATAAAAAACCACTAATAAAGGGTACCTTTTATCTATTCTAAAAAAACCCCTTTATCAGTGTTTTTTAAATATGATAAAAGGAACCCTTTATCGGTGTTTGAAAAAAGTACTGATAAAGGGTACCTTTTATTAGTTCTAGAAAAAAGCATTGATAAAAGCCATATTTATCAACACTTTTTTCTAACACTAATAAAGGGTACTTTTATCAATGCTATACAGAAGCATTGTTAAATGATACCTTTTATGAGCGCTAAAAATGAACTGATAAAAGCTACCCTTTAACAACACATTTATTTTAATGCTGATAAAAGGTATATTTCATAAAAAAAATATCATTAAAAATCATATATTAATATAAATATAATATGTTTCATTAAATATGATTTATAGACAACTAAATATTCATTTACACTTAATATATACGATCTTAAGTGAAAAATAAATTATAAAATAATTAAAAAACAATATTTTTCATGACCCCTCTCACTAAAGATACAACAATGAGGGTAGAGAGATAATGACCCTCGAATCCACCTCCAGTAGGCCCCGGGTAGGAGACTATCACCGAGGGTATAAAAATCTCATAAAAATGGGAGGAATTACCCTATTTAATAATATAAGATTGAGAGATAAGATGAATCATCCACAATAAACTCCATGGTATACTATAAAAGGAAACCAAAACCATCCCAAAATTCATGTATAAATAAAAATGATATAAATAATAGTCTCCAAAATTAAATACCCAAAAGAAAATCTAAAGCAACGAAACAAAAACTATCCAAAGGTCCAAGCTAGTAATGTCCAACACAGTCCATGTAATCTTCCTAGAAACTTGAAAAATAGTTTATATACATGGGATGAGCATAGAAGTATACTCAATAGAAAAAAATTATCTCATGCACATACGAAAGAAGTATACTAATACACCTGTGAGAAAACAACAGAACCACCAATACCTAAATAGGTCAACTATCCATCCCAACCTCACTAAGGCACACTCACCAAATAACTCAAGCCAAGTATAATAACATAATAAGAAGTATATCGATAAATGGCACCCCGCACCACTTTCCCATTAATTTCCCTACCTCACACCCCAATTTCATATGTCCTGGTACTCCCATATCTTCTGAATAACGTATACCACCATCCCATAATACAGTCACATCACATCAGGCCCGTAGACACCTGGGCCACCTCCCCACAACATGGTAACATCACATCTCACCCAAAGACACCTGGGCCATCACATCACAACAACTTCCAAAACCATATTAGAAGAGCATCGTTAACATTAAGGACATCAACCTCATGTCCTAATCCTACCATGCACGACCCCCACTATAATTCACCCCAAAACATGGTCATATCATATCTCACATGAAGACACTTGGGCCACCGCACAACAACACAATCACATCACATCCCACCCTAAGACACCTGGTCCATCACCAAGTGAACTAATAGACCTCAATCCATCACAACCTATGCATAGCTACTCACCTAGAAGAGAGAGTGAGAAAGAGTGGGTATCCATCCATCTATCCTCATCATCAGGATTTTAGAAAAAACACCCCCATGTGAATATATGGGTGTCGACACATAGTTCCTAACATGGATGGGGTGTATATATAAATCATAAGGAATATAAAATTATATACATATATCCACACAAAATCCCAACCTATGGGTTAAAAAAACACTAACCAACTCACAACATATCCACTTTCGCTTCTACCTCTAAATACATAACACCACACAAACCACAAACCACATATCACACCACTAACTAATTCCATTATCCATCCCATTCATTCATTAATAATCATAAACCACATTTAACCAAAAAATTCATCATTTATTTGTTAATTAGTCATTTTCATTAATTAACCAAACCAAACCCCAACCATTTTAATCATTATTAAATAATTATTCCACCACTACTTGGGATTATAGAACAAAAAAACCATACATCATAAGTATCTCATCATTCCCATGAAACATAACCTCACCACTCCACAATCACAGCCAAACAAACCATCACCTCACTGCCCCAAAATTATGGAAAAATAAACCATCACTTCATCGCCCCAAAAGCATGACCAAACAAACCATCACCTCATTGTCCCAAAATCATGAACAAACAAACCATCACCTCATCTCCCCAAAAGCATGGTCAAATAAACCATCACCTCACCACCCTAAAATCACAGTAAAAAAACCATCACCCTACCACTCCAAAAGAATGTCCAAACAAAAAATCACCTCACCACCATAAAAGCATGGCCAAACAAACCAAAAATTACCCCAAAACACATCATAACCACACATCATTGCCCCACAAGAATGACCACACACCGAAACACATCAAAGACCATTTTCCAGATTTAATAAAGGGGATTTTATCACATTTCACTTTATTTTATGGGAATTATCATAAAATCCATAATTTTAGGGAAACTATTTTATCAACCAAATATTTTTGGTTATCCAATTTCTATTTTGGGTTGATATCACAACAACATAAAATAATGTTTCCTTATCAAAACAACTATATTCCAAGCAAAGCCTTCCAACAACCATGATTTTTTATGGGAAATTCAGCCCATACAAATAAAATATTAGAATAATATCAAAGCTATAAAAGAATGAGAATCATTCCACTTTCCCCCTTAAATTTAAATTAGACAAATATTAATCTTTAATTAATCCTTTACAACTAGCCCCTATAGATACATACAAAAAAACCCCTCCCGCATGATACACAAAAGTGAGAAATGAGGGATTACCTACCTTAAAAGAGATTTTTCATCTCACTACACACCATGGGGTGAAGAAGAAATACCCTCAAACCACAACCACATAAAAAAGCCACAAATTAACCTACACTACATCAAGGGTTATAAAAAAACAGATCCCAAATCAAAAACCAAACCAAAACTACACCACTGTAGTAGATCCTTGAAAAAATATTGGGAGAAAAACAATGAAAAAGAAGAGAAGGGATTACCACTGATCACCAATGGGCATCCATCAAAACCAAAATATCAATTTAGGAGGAAGGGTATAAAGATCCTCTAAAATCACCTAGGGTTCACTCAAAAATAAGAGAGAGGGAGAGTTACAACCAAGGAATAATAATCAGCCAAATAAAAGAGTTTAAAACCTATAATTTCGACACTTTCACATCATGTAATGCCTCTATGATGTGAAATTCATGGGTTTTTACAAAAATTACCACTTCTGCTAAAAATTAAATCACCACGACCTTTATTTAATTACACACTATGAATTAATTTATTGCTGTGAATCTGTTTCATGGGTTCCACCCTTAGTCATATACAAGCCATGAATCCATCTGGCTACACAAGTTGTGAAACACCAATTCACTTCATGTAAACCTTTTACAATGTGAATTTTCTATAGTAGCTCTATTGTACCTCTAACCACCACATAACCTCATCAAGCCTCCTTTAAAACACCTATAATACCCAAAATCAACAAAGTAATGGGCTAGGAAGGAATAAGACATTACATCAGATACCACTAAAATGATTCTCTCCCTCAAGAATCTAAAACCAATCCCAAAAGGAAAGGGGACTAAACAGCCACCCCATGAGACACCACTCAAGGATCTCGTTACTCCTCAATGCTACCACTATCCAATAATTCCAAACTAAATGACCAAAAAATATCTCACACAACCTCATCACTACAAAATTACATCACCAAAACCATCCAACCTATATGTACCCCAAAACAACAACCGCTACTACCAAAAAACCACCCCACCCTAAATAATCGAATCAGAGAATTCCATTCTCTATGTCAAGATACTATGCCCTCTGGGTGGCACTAACTCACCTGAAGGAGTTTAATTGCATCAAAATATAATGCATCTCGATTAGAAATTAGGTCCTTCCCTTTTCATATGTCGGAACATTATCACACATCATACATCACACAACACATAAAGGGAAAATGAAACATCTCATAAAACATCATTGTCCAAACATCACAACATAATAAAAATAGAGTAAGGAAAAACTCAAAACAACTTCGGGTATTGGGCACACATCTATGCCTCACATTCCCAAGTATTCTCATCTAGGACACCATGCATCCACAACACACAAACCAAGGGAATGGATCACCCAAGAAGTACCTTTTCTTGGAAATACTAGATCTCTACTAGACGATCCATGAATGTCATCTCATCCTCAATAACCAACCCTTCCTAGTTAATAATATGGGAGTCATCATGAATATACTAATGATGTTGGGACATGTGAAAGATGTCACAGATCCTCACCAACCATATTGGCAGTGCCAATAGAAATTCCACCTCACCAACTCTATCTCTGAAACCTTAAAGGGCCTAATAAACCTGGTAGAAATATTACCCCCTTCCAATCTTCCGATTCCCACATCATGGGGAAAACTTCAATAATAGGTGGTCCCCAACCTATAAATCCAAGGGCCACCTCATACAATTAGAATAGGAGTTCTTCCAGTCCTTTGTTGCTTTCATCCTCACTCAAACCAACTGAACCTTTTCTATCATACTCCACACCAAATCAGGATGAATAACTACTACCTCCCCAACCCCCATCCATCACAATAGATAATGACATGGTCACCCATACAAAGCCTCAAATGGGACCATACCGATGGAAGATTGATAGATATTATTATAAGAAAAATCAACCAAGGGAAAGTGTTATTACCGTGATCCACTAAAGTATAATAATAGAGAATGACATGGTCACCCATACAATGACTCAAATGGGACCATACTGATGGATTATTGATAGATATTATTATAAGAAAACTCAACCAAGGGAAAGTGTTATTACCATGATCCACCAAAGTATAATATTCACTCCCGAAACATATTCTCCAGCGTTTTGATGCTTTTCTCTATCTTCTTGTCTATATGAGGGTGGAAAGAAGTGATAAGGAATAAATGAGTTCCAAAATCATGTTGTAATCCCCTATATACTCTCAAAGTAAAATGTTCATTCTGATCTGAGAAAATGGATATCGTAACTCCATAAAACCACACCACATCATCCACATACCTATTAGTAAATCCTTCAATTGTGCCTGACTAATTGATTACTAATAAGTGGGTATATTTCATCAACCGATCCAAGATCACCTAGATAGTATCACAAAATTCCTGAGCTCGAGGTAAACCTATGATTAAATATATCAAGATATCATCTAATTTATACTCTGGAACATCCAAAGGCTGCAAAAAACCACTAGGAACACAATGCTTAACCTTTACCCACTGAAAAACAAAACAACTTTCCACAAACTCTGCCACCAAACATTTCATCTCAAGCCACAAAAACTGCACCCCCAATCCATGATACATCTTGGAAACTCCTAGGTGTACTGCTAAAGGTGAGATATGAAACTCATGGAGGACTCCCTCATGAATCACTACCAGAATAAAAAATCTCTCAAGAAACAAAATCTAGTTCTGACCATCCTTTTTCCCATTTTTATAGATCATCACCATGGTCAACATGATCTTACATCACCTTTGATTTTGATCCTCCCCACTGAGAATTCTCCACCTTCTATATTAGAGAATATTTTACCATCATATGAAACAAAAAACCTTTATCACCATCCACTCTTTCATCTAAGTTGAAGGATACCAACTCCTCTGTTTCTCTCCAAGAATATCTATACTCTTGAACAACATACTTTCATGACCTTATGATCAAAGAATCTTCCACAATATTACATTTCCCTAAGGTGTATGATATCACAAAATGATAATACTGAAGAGACTCCATCCACATCCACTCCAAAAAATTCAGATCATGTTGAAAAAAGATATACCTCAAACTCTTGTGATCCATGAAGACAAAAAAATGCTCTATAATGAGGAAATACCTCCAAAAATTCAATGTAAACACAATCGCTGCTAGTTCCAAATCATGGGTGGCATAGTTATGCTCATGGGGATGCAACTACCTAGACCCATAAGAGATCACTACCCTCTGCTGCATCAAAAAAATCCCAATACTAGATAGAATTTTTCACAGAACACCTCAAACATCACACCCTCAGGAAACTGAAGCATTAGATCACTGACCAACTTCCCCTTCAGGTAACTGAATGCTATCTAACACTAATCAGTCCATAATAAATCATAGTACTTCCTAGTCAACGCTATCAATAGGGATGAAACTCAAGGAAAACTAGGAATAAACCTCCAATAATATCCTATGAGACCAAGGAATCTATAAACCAATGCCATATTCTTAGGTGATTCCCAAGAAACAACTTCCTAGACCTTTGAAGGATCTACTTCCAGACCCTGCTGAGACACCACATGCTCAAGGAAACACACCTATCACATCCAAAACTCACACTTGGACAACATTACATAAATATCGTGGCATCAAATAACCTACAAGATAGTTCTGAGATTATTAGAATTCCCCTACTATGATATTTAGTATATCAATATGTCATCAATGAATACGAAAAAAACTATTTTGGGAATTCATGGAACAAAAAGTTCATGATCCCCATGAACACAACTTGTGAATTCATGACACTGAATGACATGAATACAAACACGAAGTGCCCATACCTACATTTGAAGGTAGTCTTTAGGATATCTCTCTCCTTAACCCTAAAATAGTGACATCCAAACCATAAATTAAACTTAGAAAACCAAATTAAACCTTTTAGTTGGTTGAAAATATCATCTATCCTCAGAAGAGGGTAATAGTTCTCGAATGTCACCTAATTTAACCTCTAGTAGTCTATACACAACCTCATACTACCATCCAACTTATTGGAAAACAATTCTGGAGTAACCAACAGTGAAACAATAGGTTGAATGAAACCCCTAGGCATCATATCATCCACCCACATCCTCAAATCATGCAACTCTATGGGTTCCATTTGATAGGGATCCATCGAAGTTGGAGATTCACCTGACTGCAACTCTATCCCAAAATCAATGTCATGTTGAGGAGGTAGTTTCATAAAATCCATTGGGAAAACATGAAGGAACTTCTCCAAAACCATGGGAATACCCCCAACACGTGCTTCTACTTACATGTCCTCCATCAAAGAAATAAGGGGCTCCACATGCTGACTATCCACCTAACAACCCCGCTCGCAAATGAAAACCACACACCGACCATCCAAATATGAGAACATGATTATCTGATAGAATAAGTGAATAAAAAATGTATATAATACAACCAATATATGATAAAAATGTCATTGTATAATTTAATCTAAAGTAATAAAATATCTCTTTGGGATTGATGTGTCCCAATCACCAGTCTACACCCCAGACACACATCAAATAAGTTGGTCTGGCCTTCGACTGGCATAGTTAACACTAGGGTAATGATAATTATCTTTATGTATAGTACTAAATAATGGAATATAGTTGTTTTAATAAAGGAGTGTGAATATCCTAAATCAAACAAGTCACTAACAAGGTTAGACGATAAACTGAGCATACCTTGAATGATCTATGTCCCCTATATCACTGCTGCCTCCACTGCATGCAACTGACCATGTCTAGATCCTCTACCTATCTTCTAAAGGACACCTACACAACCATACTTAGGTCAAGATCCTAGAACATGAGGAAAATATTAAGGCTAGAATCTACCCACTCCATCTATCCTTGGTGAAGAATAATCATGTTACCCCTAATGCGGAAACAGTTTCATTGATAACTATTACTGAGATTGGTGCTGGACCCGTCTACCTCTACCAAACTGAACTTGAAGAACCAAAGATAACTAATTCTAGAGATAGAAAAAAACCCACAAACAAAACAAACTATCCTGATATCTATAGGAAAATCATAAAAACCAATGTCCCTAGAAGTATCTAAGAGAATATGCTAAGTTTAACTCCTCACTGGTCAAAACCTTGAAGGTCCTGATGCCTGAGACCTTCCAATAAAAAATATTCTACTTGAGGAACCCTTCTATTTACCCTCTAATGGTAAAAATTATTTCAAGTGCATCCACTTGATCACATTCAACTTCTTCTGAACCTCTGAATACAATAGAAATGAAAAAGGAGTAACTACATATTGGATAGAAGGACAAATGACCTCCTCAAGACATATTTCACAAGACTCCTCATCTAGAAAAAGATCTGGGAAAAAACATAGAAGGTACTTGAACTTGATTCCCATCTCCCACATTGAAATACTCCCCTTATAAATAGAAATACGCTCCTATATCTCCACTACCTTCATAATTGACAAAAAGAAACTTTTTTCATAACTCTTTCTGAAAGTCAACCCATAAAACATATTCCTACTTCAACTCACCCAGATATAGTGTCCAACATTGATGTAAAACTCCACACATATGACTAACTGCTAAAGGGACCCAGTATCCCACCAAGGCTTGGATCAAACTAAAAGAAATATCAAGATCCTCTAACCATCTCTCTATATCTACATTCAAAACACTTCCCTTATACTTTCCCAAAGCCTTACATTGGAAAGCATGAAAATCCCTCTTCCAAGCCTAATCCTCCTCTTTCGGATCAAACCTATGGTGATCAACTGGATTAGCCTGCTAAATATCTACTTCCTAAACCACATGAAAAAACATTCAGGATCTATATATAAAAGGAAAAATAGAATTTTCTAAGCCCACTACTATGGAATTTTATTTAGATTCATTTTAATTCACTTTATTCATTTTAACCTTCCCAAAACTACCCAATTAAAATAGGAACATAAGTCATCATGAATCCTATACCTCTCCTAGGTTTCTTCTCTACAAATAGGTCCACCTCACTTGGTCATTAAATAAGCTTAGATTCTGTGCACTAGATCATGGTGGGCTCTAAAATATCATGTCCTAGCTAGTCTCCCTAGCCTATGTCACACACCAAGGTCAATTGGAATTGTTGTGATACCAACCCATTAAATCCTCACTATTCCTAACTCCAAAATCTATACTATCTCTCAACCATCACCTATGATACCACTCTATCATGACCACCTCCCACCAAAGTTACCACAATGAGGGGAGAGAGATAAATACCTTAGAGCCTCTCCTCTAGTAGGATATGGGTTGGAAACTAGTATTGAGGGTATAAAAATCTCATAAAAATGGGAGGTATTACCCTCTATAATAATATAGGATCGGGAGATAATATGAATCATCCACAAGAAAATCTATAAAATAATATAAAAGGAAACCAAAACTATCCCATAATGAATGTATAAATAAACCGATACAGATAAAAGTCTCCAAAATTAAATACCCAAAATAAAATCTAAAGTAGCAACACAACAAATATCCAAAGGTTTGAGATAGTAATCTCTAGTATAGTCCACATAATCCTCTTAAAAACCTGAAAATTAGTTTATATATATTGGGTGAGTATACAAGTATACTCAGTAGGAAAACCAAAGTATCTTGTGCATATATGAAAGAATAATATTAATGTACATGTGAGCAACCAACATAACCAAGAACACCTAAACAAGTAAAATATCTATCCCAACCTTGCCAAGGCATGCTTACTAAACAAATAAATCCAAATATAATAACATAATATGAAGCATATCAATAAATGGTACCCCACACCACTTTCCCATTGATTTTCCACTCTCGCACCCCAACATCGCATGCCCTAGAACTCAAATATCTTCCAAATAAAATATACAACCTTCCCATATCATGGTCACATCACATCATTCCCACAGACACTTGGGCCACCTCCCCACAACACGATCACATCTCATCTTTCCCAAAGACACCTGGACCATCACATCACAACCACTACCATAACCAGAGTGGTAGGGTATCATGAACATGAAGGACATAAACCTCATGCCCTCCTCCTATTATGCATGAACCCCACTAAAATCCACCACACAACATAGTCATATCACATATCACCCAAGGACACCTGGGCCACCACCCCACAACATAGTCACATCACATCCTGACCAAAGACACTTGGGCCATCACCTTGTGTACTAATAGACCTTCGTCCATCACATCTTGTGAATATCTACTCACTTGGAAGAGAAATCCGGAAATAAAGGGTAACCATTCATCCATCCTCATCACCAAGATATTGGGAAAACACCCCCGTGTGAATATACGAGTGTTGGAACATAGTTCTAGACACATGTGAGGTGTGTATAGAACTCATAAGGAATATAAAAGTATATCCATATATCCACATATAATCCCAACATATGGATTCACAAAAAAACACTAACCAACTTAGAATATCCCCACTTTTTCCTCTACCTCTAAATTTATAACACTACACAAACCATGATCCACATATAAAACCACTAAAAAAATTCCATTATCCATCCCATTAATTTATTAAAAATCATCAAACAAATTTAACCACAAAACCCGTCATTTATTTTTTCATTAGTCATTTCCATCCTATTAACCAAACCAAACCTTGAACATTTTATTCATTATTAAATAGATATTCCATCACAACCCGAGCTTCTAGAACAACACAACTGTACATAAAAAGTAACTCATCATTCCTATTAAACCATCTCCTCACCACCTCATAATCACAGAAAAACAAACCATCACCTCGCCGCCCTAAAAGCATGGACAAACAGACCATCACCTCACCACCCCAAAAGCATGAAAAAACAAACCATCACCTCGCCGCCTCAAAATCATGACCAAAAAAACCATCACCTCACTGACCCAAAAGTACGACCAAACAAACCATCACCTCACCACCCAAAGGAATGGCCACACAATCCATTACCTCACCACCCCAAAAGCATGACTAAACAAACCATCTCCCCACCACCCCAAAAACATGACCAAACAAAACACACATCACCCCACATTGCATCACAACTACACATCGCTACCACACAAGAAAAAATACACATAACAACACATAAAAGACCATTTTACATATTTAAAAAAAGGGATTTTATCACTTTTCACTTTATTTTATGGGCACTACCACATAATCCATAATCCTGGGGAAACTATTTTATTAACCAAATATATGTGATTAGCCAATTTATATTTTAGGGTGATATCATAACAAAATGAATTAAGGTTTCCATATCACAATAACTACACCACAAGAAAAGGATCCAAAAAACCATGATTTTTAGTGGGTCATTCAGCCCATACAAACACAACATCACAATAATATCAAAGATATAAAAGCATGCGAATCATTCCCCTTTCCCCCTTCAATTTAAATTAGCTAAATGTTTATTTTTAATTAAGCCATAAAAACACCCCCATAGATAAAAAAGAGAAAACCCCTCCCACATGATACAAAAAAGTGAGAAAAGAGGGATTACCTACCTCAAAAGAGCTTTATGATCTCACTATACACCACAGGGTGAAGAAAAAACACCTGAAAACCACAAACACTATAAAAAACCATATATCAATCTACACTGCATCAAGGGTAATAAAAAATGCATCCCAACTCACAACTTAAACCAAAACTACACCACCATAACAGATCCCTAGGAGAATAATGAGAAAAAAACAACCAAGAAGAAGAGAATGTCTTACCACCGATCACTAATAGGCATCCACCAGAACCAAAGGATAAAGGAAAGAGTAAGGGGGATAAAGATACTCCAAAATCACCTAGGGTTTGACAAAAAATTAGAGAGGGAGAGAGAGTGTGAGGTATGAATGAATGAATAAGAATCATCCAAAAAAAGGGTTCTAAACCTAGAATTCCAATACTTTCACATCGTGTAACATTTTCCATGATGTGAAATCCATAGGTTTTCCAATAATTAAAACTTCTATTGAAAATTGCGTCGCCTCAACCTTTATTTAATTACACATCATTAATTATTTTCATGACATGAATATTTTTCATGGTTCCCCCCCTCATCCTCATATAAGTCATGAATCTAGCCAGATACACAAGTCATGAAACACTAATTCATGTTGTGTAAACCTTTCATGATTTGAATTTTCTACAGAAGCTCTGTTGCACCTCTAAACAACCATGAAACCTCCTCAAGCCTCCCCTAAAACACCTCAAACACCTAAAACTGACAAAGTAACGGGTTGGGAAGGCACAATCCATTAAAATATTAATTAAAAATTTTCTAAATATTATAAATTAATAGTCATTTAATAACAATTTGATGGAATAAAAATTCAATATACTAATGAATGATCTAAGATAAGTTGAAAAAATGACTTGAACTTAAAATGACCATATATTTTGATATGAATTTCTATTTAGTCTCTAAAAAATATTAAATCAAATACCATGAAGTTATCTACATTGTGTTAATCTAGGGGGACATTAGACACTTTTTTTAGGTTAAAAAAGGTCTAAAAGGCCTCCAAAATTGAGTTTTTAGTTGGGATGCACTAATTTTTTAATATTTGATGGTATTTTAGCTTCGTTTAAGAGGGAATTCTTATCCTATTTCAGTGAAGACTAAATTTATTCCCAGGTCTTATATTCATATAGATATCATGGATTTTAAATTTTATCATTTTTTATATTATAGTTTTATTTATAATTAAATACATGCATATTTTCTTATATTTATATATAATAAATCAATTGTACTTATGAAGCTGTGATATGTGGAAAACATCATGTATGCCTATCAACTAAACTGGAAATGCCAACCGATAAGTGACCTTCCCAAGCCTCTTAGTGACTATAAATTGTCTAATATATCTTGGAGACAACTTTCCCTATTTCCCAAGCTGAAAGTGAACCAAATAAGGAGAAACTTTCAAGAAAAACCAATCACCTATAGAAAAATACAAAGGATAATGTCGTTGATCCATATAAGAATTTTGTTTACTTTGAATTGTAACCAGACACTGAAATATATCTTGAATCCTCACGGATGTATCTTGAACCAAACTCAGTCCCACCAAAGAAGCTTCACCCACCTCTACCCAATAAAGAGGTGATATGAACAGGTGACCATACAAATCCTAGAAAAGAGCCATTATGATTGATGACTGATAACTTTTTTTATAAGAAAACTTAACCAGTACCATATGGCTATCTCAAGATCCATCAAAATTCAAGACACAAGAACAAATCATATCCTCCAAAATCTGAATAGCATCCTCCATCTAACCATCTATATGTGAATGATAAGTTGAATTCAATCTGACTTGAGTCTCCATCACCTCTTGGATACTCCTCCATAACCTCAAAGTAAACCTAGGATTCCTATATGAAACAATGGTAGAAGGAAATCCATGTAACCTCATAATTTACTACACATACATCTTACCCATATCTTAAAATTTTGTGATGTCTTTTATTGGAATAAAATAATTTGACTTTGTGAGATGAACCATCATTACCTAGATAAAATTAGTCCCTCAGGGAGTTTATGGTAATAAAAAAAAAATTCATGTAAATGTCATTCCATTTCCAAACTGACGTTGGAAGAGGTTATTTGTTGGAAGGTGTAATATTGGGATAAAAAATCAGCAATGTCACACTTCATACCCACCCACCAGAATCACCGTCTCATGTTATGATACATCTTCATAGTGCCTAGATGAAAAACCCAAGAAAAAATATGATAATAAAACAAAATCAATATCCTCATAGATGATTGGAAAAAAATTCGATCCCCAAAACTAAGAATACCATATAGAGAGAGAGACCAACCCAAACAGTCTCCCCACCATTTATGATTTCTTGAATTCCTCTGAACTCATCATCCTGATGATGAATTTGTAGAATAGAATCAAGGAGAGATGATGATAAATAAACACTAGTTAAAACCACACCTAGACTATCCTCATGAGAATCTAGATGCAATAGAGAAAAAATATCCATAAGGCTCCACTCTTCCTTCAATTCCAAAATAGCTTATGATGGCCCTTTCCTACTAAGAGTGTATTCGACAACATTAACCTTCCCCAGGGTATAGATGATATTGAATTCAAATTTCTATAGGTATTCCACCCACCATCTCTATTCTTATGGTAATAAAAAATTGTGAACCTTTCCCTAAAAATATAATCTTGCAAACACTTATGTGTATGAATAAATATGATAATCTCTAAATCATGTGTGGGATAATTCTTCTCATGTGGTCGAAGCTAACGAGAGTCATAAGATACCACATGATAATCCTACATGAGCATACAACCCAAACCAGTTCTAGAAGTATAAAAGAAAACCACATATGCTTTACCAGGCTCAGGTAAGATGAAAATAGGAGCTGATGTTATAATCCTTTTTATCACATTGAAATAAGATTTAAAATTTCCATCCCATATGAATTTCACCCCCTTTTTAGTAAGAGTAGTCAAAGGAGATACTAACATTGAGAAATCCTTGAAAAACTACCGATAGTATCCAGAGAGAACAAGGAAGATCTGAATCTTAAATACATTTTACAACTCTTACCATGAACAAATATTCTTTACCTTATCATGATCAATTGATAATCCATGATCATAAATCACATTCACCAATAATTTCACTTCTTGAATCCAGAAGTTTTATTTTGAAAGATTTCCATACAAATGGTGACTTTTCAAGATTTATAAAACCAAACTCAGATAGTGCTCATACTCACGATCAAATTTTGAATACACCAAAATTTCATCTATAAAAACTACCATAAAAGTGTCAAGATACTGATGGAATATCCAATTCATCAAATCCATAAAAACTGAAGAATAATTTGTCAAACCAAATGGCATCACAAGATATTTATAATGGCTATAATTTCTCTTGAAAGCTATCTTTGGTATATCACACTCCTGAACTCTGATAAGATGATAACCTGACGAAAGATCAATCTTGGAAGACCACTTTTCCCCTTTAAATAATCAAACAAATCATCCACACGATGTAAAATATACTTGTTCTTAATTATTACCCAGTTCAACTTCTGACACAATTGGAGTAAACTATCTACCTTCTTGGAAAAGAGCATTGGGGATGCCCAAGGTGAAACACTATATTGAAAAAAACCTTCACCACCATATCATACAAATAAATTTTGAGATTTTTTAGCATCACTGGTTCTATATAATAAGTAGGTATCGATATTAGATGCGCACCTGGAAATAGATCAAACATAAACTCTACCTCCCTCTCTGAAAGATTCCCAGATAAATCATCTGGTAAAACATCAAGAAATACCCAAAAATATAGTGTGAATATCAATAACATAATAAAAATCATCGAGATCAACTGAAACAAAAGATAACAAACTCCTGAACTCTAGGTGGGAAGGTCCCGCATGACCAAACATCAGATCCCACTCTCCCTGAAACACCCATGAGCTCCCATCGGCCACAAGAAACATGAAATGATGATGATAACAATAAACCTCATCATGATGAGAAACAATAAAATCCATCATGATGATTATGTCAAACAGATCCAAATCAAGAATAATAAAATCCTATAATAACTCTGCATCATTTATTGATTGCGCATAAGAAGGACATTAAAACCCATATTATTTTCTCTTCCTAAGAGGTATCACTAACTCCATGAAAAAGGACACAAGATCCATTGGAATGATAATAATATCAAGAAACTAGATAGATATAAATGAGTGTGAATAACCAGTATTAAGTGAAGCAACTACTATCAAATATAAAATAAATACGGTACCTCTTACTGTCACTAGAACCACATCTCCCACCATCGAAAACTCTTTTATTGCATGAATGTGCTTCACTCATGAGGCCTATAGATGGATCCATATAGTATTTGAAGAATTTGAATGCCCCATAATAGTCTTTGGATCTGATGAACCCTTGCCATATTGAGGAGTAGACATGGTCTAACATAAATGTTGAAGTTGAATATAACATCCACAAATATTATACATCTTTGCATGTTAATGAAATGAACGCCTATTATGTATGACCTTTACACATTGATAGAAAGTAAGAGGCAAAATAATATCTATAACTAGAGGTTCCGAAGAGGAATATTGCTAAGAACCACCTCCACTACTCTTGTGATGATCTTTACACTTCCTCTTCTTCCCTGGCATGCCACTAAAGTTTCCACTAGGTGGAAGAGAAGGAGTATAATATCCAAAATTGCCTAGCATATTTAGTTCTGCCATCATATCCCTATCCACTATATCTGCATAGGTTGAATGATTTAGCATAAATACATGCGATCTAATATCTAGTTACAAACCCTGCATATACTTTTGATCTTCTAGCTGGATATTCTTCACAACCTCTAGTGAAAAATAAACCATCTCAACAAAATGATTGGTGTATGAAAACACTAAATTATATACCTATTGAAGAGAGATAAAATCCATATACTTTCCTATCATTAGTTAATCTGGAAAAAGCTACTAGTAGAATAGAGTCTTAAACCCCTTCCAGTCCAAGCCCACATGCCTATTATACTGTACCATAGAATCCTACCATCACTTTCTAGGACCCTCAAGTCTGAATGATGTTCACTTCACCTTGATACTCTCAGTTTTATCTAGAAATTAAAAGATCATATAGATATTTTCAAGCCATTCCTCTGCCTCTTGAGGTTCATTCATACCTTTAAAGGATGGTGGCTTCTCATGCAATAACTCTCGTGATCGATATCTTTCTCCCATAGCTCTTGGATGCACCTGACCAACTATGTTAGGAACTTGTGGAACATTCAGGTCAAAAAAATGAACTTCCTACATGATATACTCATTAAAGTTCTAATCCATTAAAGTATTACCTTGAGGATCATCAACTAAAACCTCCTGCATAACATGAATAACAAGTCGTAGAGGCACACTGATACACACCAAAATAAAGGAAACGATCAAACAATAGAACAATATTAGTTCAAACAAGAAAACCCATAAGAAAAAACTATGATTAATATTAAGAACTCAAAACAAAATATCCACATTCCAGTGTCCCATGGTAACTTGAGTCTCATCATGGTAAGAGCTGTCCAGACACTCACCATAATATACCTCTCAAGTACCAAAAATCTTATCTCTAGTCTAACAAACATCCCAATATAAGGGATATTGAGGAAAGACCTCCTCTGATACAAAATTTTAATGAATTGACCCAAATACCCTCTCAAAATTGTACCCAAACTGACCCACCACATACCTGAAGGGAATGCCTGATCCCCATGGGCTAGTGAGTAGTACCCAGACATCAAACAAAAACCTAAGGGAATGATTTATCCCAAACTAAAGCGAGAAAAACATGGAATATATACACATAACAGAAAGAAATAATGGAAGATTCAAATATATGACACAACATATAACAAACAATGGAAATTAAACAAATCAAGATTAGAAATAAATCTACAAGTATAGGTCCAACCAAAAATTATTTCTAAAATAGAAAAAATCATCCAATCCATGTGATAGTGTGGGAAAATTTCCCTATCTCACCACTAGATACTCAACTCACATGATAGAAAATCTCTTCACCTCACTACAATTCCTTTCCTTTACCTGCATTGAAAGAAATAACTAGGTATATACACCACTGAAGGGGTATTATGGGTGTGAGATAACATAATCAGTAGGGACTCAACCAGGTGTTCCATATCAAGTCTCTATAAAAGAATCCAAGCATGATCAATCTTTAAAGAAAATTAGGCATGATAATAATTTATCAGTTTTTATATCAAAAGCATGTAAAAATAGTTTAATTTCCTTTTTCCCACATTTCTAAATAAAGAAGGTAAATCAATTTTAAAGAATTTCATATCCACATATCACAACTGATATATCATGTCAAAATATATCAAATCATGTATCATATCTCATATAAAATCTATGGAAGTACAATAAAAACTATAAAAATCAAAAGCAGAAGCACATGTAACATTATGACAGAGATCACACTAGGTCATGATAGATAGGACACTCATACCTAACATATAAAATCACATAAGCATCAAGACACTAGATATATGCATCGAGTCTAGAGAGTAGAGGAACACCCTGATAAGTGAACTCTCTAATAGGTCTAATAAGTACCTAGAAAAATAGGCATAGGGATAAGAGGAAAACCCCATGAGAAAACCCCCTAATAGTGGATGATACCTATTACTATACCTTCCACCTAAGTACCTAAGGCTTCCCATGTGCTATATTTTCCAAACCAGTTCATCAAACTATTTCCATCAAACCATGATTTGAAAACCATTTCACAATAGTTTTAAAACCCCTTTCCATTTACTAAAACTAGGGGAAAACCATATTTTATAAAAACCTAGTTCCACACACACACACAAAATCATTCATATCATTCCATTTCATGTAATAAATCAATTTATAAAAAATAGGAGAAATGAATTTCACCAAAATAGGCTAGAGATGAAACCACCTACCTCAAAACTCAGGTTGCACATGCCCGTAATATAATCCACCATAGGGAAGAAAACAATAATGAAAATGGAGGCCCTAGAATCAATATACACATCTCAAAATTGATTCAATTTAATAAAAAGGTTGGTGGAGAATAGGAAACAACACATACCACAAGAATGTACACCCGCTACCCCACAACCAACAAAGGGAATGTCCCTCAAAACAAGATATAAAAATGGATCTAGAGAGAATCAAGAAGAAAAATCACCACAGATAAAAAAAACAATAGCTCAATGCAACAGTGCTACCACAATCAAAGGAAACAAATAAGAAGAAAGGATTACTCACTTGGAGAGACGCAATCCAACCGCAATGGTGATCAATTTACGAATTAATTAATCCATATTGAAAAGAGGCTCCCAAAATCATTATAAGATAGCTCCACATAGAGAGAAAGAAGGTATGTGGAAGAATTAATGAAAAATCAACTGATGCAGGGCCCTAAAATCTGACCACCTGACAGTTAAATAGTGTGTAAACCCTTTACACATCGTATAATCCATGGTGTCCAGATACACTGAAAAACATAGTACCTTTTTATTAAAAAACCAATCTTTTAACATTACATGTCATGTAACTATTACATGGAATATACTCCCTTCACAATGTGTACCAGTTTCATGAAATTTTTCCCACAGCACTTACACATCGTGTACTCCCATTACACAATGTGTATTTCTCTAGAAGACTACAAAAACACGAAATTATTTACAAAAACCTTAAGCTAACTCAAGCATTCTCCAAACTCAGGAAGAACTCAAAAAATCCATTAAAACATTTATATATGGACTCAATTAATTCAAAAAAATGTACATCCTCAAACTTTAGGTCATTTTACTCAGAAAATTTTCACCATCCTTAGGATTCCAAAGATACACCCAATTTAAGAGGAAAAAAAGAAAATAGGAGGAAAATACCTGAAATGAGGTAACGAGATGCTACACTTATGCCCTTGTTAATTTTATGGAACCCTTTAAAAGTCATATGTTCAGATCAAAGTATTATGATGGAACTCAAAGTCTTACAATGAATCCTTATGATGTTGAAGCTTTATGACCTGCTCAAAGGTTTAAAATGAAGATTTATGATCTGTGGGTAAATACTTACGATCAATCCTTTATAATTTTACAATCATTAAAATATTTAAACCAAATATTCATGTTATAGATTGAATTATTATGATCATGGAATTTTTTATTTTTTCATTTTCATCTCTATGTTCTAGAATTTATTCAAATGAATTTTGGGCTTATTCAAAGAAACTCTAGTCATTTTTAATTACTTATAAACACCATCCCAAGAATCTTCAAAGTGAACTTTAAACATAAAACTCCTTGTATGTATTCTTTATTTATTTATCTCATCCATATTCAATTTTGGATAACCTTAAATAATATAACCAATAGTTATTTAAGTTTTTTACATTAGATGCACATAAATATCTTTCCAAACTTATATAGATAATGTTTTTGTAGACCACCACTTGTCATGTATCCATGAATGTTATTACATCAATCATCATATGTAAAATTTTTTACCTATAATATGTCTAGCTAGATCTTCAAGGATAATAATAACTCTTTCCATTTCCATCAAGTGATTGAAACCTTAACAATATAATGGAAACACCCTTTATAATCACCATCTCTACTTGAACCAAATATATATATGAAACACCAAGAAAACAACTTTATTATTCTTATAATTTATTTTATATATAGATAATGGAAACAATTATTCCATTATCATATAAATATGATAATAAATAACTTTAAAAATCACAATTTCTATCTTATTTTCCATACAACTAGTGATGTCAGTGGCACTTCCAAGTTACTTTTCAACAAGATTAGGGTCAAAAATTTCCTTCCAAATTATTATCCTCCATAACATATTTACACCATTCATATTTCCTTCTTTATTGATATAAAATACAACTCAAATAAAAATCAGGTTCATCACACCCTCTATCTCAAGCCAACTCAACCTGGCTGCTCTAGCTTCCCAAGTCTCAACCAATCTAGTTCTTGGGTTTAAGGTGACACCAATGATATCCATAATAGTCTGTCATCACTCCAAAACTAGGGAATATTCTAGGATACCTATCCATGTCCTCAATTCTCACTGTAACCCATTCTCATCCCATCTAGTCTAAAGTCTCTAAGGAATATCACAATTCCATAAGGTTAGCTAGAGCCAATTGTCCAAATTCAAAAATCATCCCTACTTAAGGGGTATGTGGGAACCTAACAATTCCACTAAAATCAAATTATTATTTATTAATCACCTATCATTGGTCCACACATTATAGGGTACATGTTTATAATTATACTCTCAAATTTCGGTGGCTAGGATGTCCAGTTAGTGCTCAAAGGATCATCAATTCCCTAACATCTTACTCATATCACTCTTTACATTTAATTTTAAATCTAAAAAATTAATTTAATATTTACCAAATAGTTCATTTAATTAAATAAGGTTAATATCTTTTATTTTAAGGCCACATATCATATTTCATATTAAATTCTTAAATAAAACTGCATAAACCAAAATGAAAATACATAGGGAACACCTACCATAATATGAAGCCTTTATCCCTTTATATCAAAACTCAGAAACAAACTTCCTAAGATCATCGAAGTATGTATTATCCCAAACATCCATCGTACTTCCATCTGAGTCCCTATCTAATTCCAAACACCACAAATTAATTAATTATAACATTTTACAATTAGTTAAACAATATAATTTAAATAGGTAGAATGCCTAAAATATCACTAAATGACATTATTTCATCAGAACCATGATCAATCACTAGTAGAAGGTCAAGAAAAACATCCCTTACATAATTCTAGGAAAAATTCCAAACACACGAAACTAAAACAATCATCAATTTCATCAGATTTTACAGAACCCTTAAATAAAATTATGGCAGCGGCTTACCTCTACCGAAACGATGATGAATGACATGCAGACAACATATTGGTTCCTCTACTACATGATCTGAACAAAAGACTCAATTTAAATTACCATTAAATTGGTCAATTTAACCTAATTTCATCAAAATTCCTAAGAAAAATCATAGGTAAACATACCTTAATAAAAAATACATGAAACAACTTCAAATAATTCTTCTGGGGCACCCTTTAGCGAAGCTGATCCAATTTAACCTAGTTTTGTTGGCCAATTTAACCTATCTGAATTTAATTATTGGAATAATTATTATCCTCTAGTCCATGGAGTGATATTTATTTAGGATTTAATAAATAAAAAATCCAATCACCATATTTATGTGTGGGTTTATTATTAAATAAATAAATATTTATTCGAAAGACCAATGAATAATATATATATATATATATATTTATATCTAGATTTATTTACAAGGTGATAATTAATATTTATTATTAAATCAATGTTTATTTAGTTAGATGAATGTTCGATAAATATTTATTCACAATACTGTGAATATAATATTTATTTATTTATCAAATGAATAACATTTATTATACAAGGTTTGGAAAATACCAAGGAGGAAACACAGACCTAGTTATCATGTCCGGTTAGAATGATATATTAAATATTATTTAAATAAAAATTAATTAATTAATTTATATTTATATTATTCATGATACATTCACACAAAATAATAATAATAATAATATTATTATTTAGATGTGGGGTTCACAATGGATTATGAGACTGGCTAAGGGCCCATGCGAAATTACCAATTCTCTTTTCTAGATTTATTTACACCTAATTATATTATTCATGTGTGACCTAAGTTGTAAGAATAATTATTTATGTAAAACATATTCTCTCTCTATAGTTGTATCTCTAATGAAGAACACTCCAGGGTTTCATCTCTCAATCCTGAGAGATTATTCCACCACCTCCCCCCTCTCAAGTCCAAGAGATCTAGAACAAGAATCAATCATTCAAACTCAAAGTAATGTGTGGAAATAAAAGGAAGTATTGTAAGATGATTTGTACCATCTAGATAACAACCAAAGTACAATCAATGATGCATTAAGATCAAAGAAGCATGCGTGGATAACCTCTTGAGGGATTATATCCATAGATCCTTATAGATAAATGATGAGTAAACAAATGACATTTGGATGATCAACCTATTCTATGAAGAAATAATTTCCAAGAACAAGGTAATTCTTAATTTAAATTAATTAAAAAATTAACATGAAAATGATCTCATCTTCTTGGGTCCAGAGCTAATGTCAATTAATCTTCGAATTAATTCATTGGTCATGATGATATTTATGATGTACATATCAAATTATTCATTGATTAATAAAAAATCCAAGTTAGATATATTGGGGTTTTTAGGATCATCGCATGATCCTTTGGTAGTGTAAGAATACCCAAACAACCAAGAACTATCCTCAAATAGAAGAAACATACATCATAAATAAAATACATGAAAATTTTAGCATACCTGGTTCTTATTTTTAGTAACTTTATTCTTACTTGATGCATGGATAATGTTTTAGGAAGGTCACTAAAGCAATAGATAGAAGCCTCCTACCCACAAGGGGATTAAACTAGTCACTAGATCCCAATATCAATTGGCGGACCCCTGTACACTTGAAGAGGTGATATCATCCTCACCAAAGGTGATGAACATGCTACAAGAAGGAAGAGAGTTTGGAGAGGCTTTCATAGAATCATATATTCATAGTAGTAGGGATATCATCCCTTTATATAGCCATCCATAATGCATTTCATTAAATGAAACACGAAAACCATATTCAATGTATCCATATACACTGATTCCCATTTTCATTAATTAATTGAATTTTATTCAATGACTATTCTAGAAATTTAATCTATTAAAAATGAATTAATAACTTAAATGAAGCCACATGAGAATGAGGTAAAAATTCATGCATTAAGTAAATAGTGACCTCTAGTAAAGCATCAATGCCACTCAAGCTACTAAGGGGTCTTGTGTGATGTCTATCAAACATACTCATATCTCTATATGAACATATTCACCACTAGATGTATTATATAAATTGTATATATACCCATATAATCAATTTTCCGTGAAGTCAAGTGACCACTAGACATGGAACATGTTAATATAGTATAATTATCTCATCTTTTCTTGATTCTCTAAAAAATACTAACCAAGTAAATGAATAAATATCATGTTATTTATTTAAAATATGAGCACATCACATGGACCCTATCAAATTAGTTGAACACATCATATGTGAATCAACTAAGCATGGTCATGAATTTCCTCAGTATCATTAAATCATGGGACAAATGACTTTTCTTGTCATATAAGCAGATAAATCCCATATTGGTTTCACTCCAACTGATGTCGTGATCAACGATATACCTAACCACCCCTTGATTAGCTAAGTTAATATTTTTACTTCCGTAATTAGGGTATCAAAGTATGGATGTTCTCATTCTAGGTATCTCTCCAACCTCAGTTAATAAGGATTGATAATAAGAATAAACCCCTAAGTATATAAAAGATTGTATGATATTCTATAAAATATACTTTTTTGGGTTATTCTAAGTAATATGTCTCTACTTATTACCTCATGATTCCATTCTTTTTATATCTTATTCAACCATTTGTAAAATGTAAAAGAATCTATTAAAGATAATCTTAACATATCATCCCAACCCATAATACTCTATGATGATCATCAATTAAGGAAAACTCAAAGTTTGTAATTTAAGGGTATATTTATCATTTGACCATTCATGTAAAGTAAAATCATAACACACATGAATGAATGATAAATTAATATCGTCCTTAATATTATTACATGATATGTTTACAACCATTACAACCAACATATTATGTTTTTAATATATAGATATTAGACATTAATCTCATTTTTTTCTTGTAGTAATAGTTTTTTAACATCACATCCATATTTAATTCCTATCATATCCCTATGTGACCATATGATAAAATAATCCCACTAACCTCTTAGTGAGTAACATTTACAAAGAGAGAGTTTGAATAATGGTATGAATTAGGAATAATATTCCTAACCTTAAAATATTTAAACATATTAAAACACCTTGACTTCACAATATCAAATCTTATGTTGTTAACTTCTATTATTTACTTAGAACTATTTCTAAGTACATCATTATCACCCTCGAAACCCTTTCAATCGAACTTTTCCTTGAAATATTTTTTAAACAATGTAACTATTTAATTATCACTTTACCAACACATCCTAAAATATTTTAAGATAAAGTGATATCCAAATTTTAAAGGAAAATAATGATTTTTTATAGTGACCTAAATTGTTCTTATATTCCTATTACATCATTTTTATGATAAACATAATAGTGATATAATCCAAAATCCAAAGGTTTAGTATCATGGGAAAATTGGGATCATACATCACTTGTACATAATAAAAATTAAACCTTATTTAATCCTTATTATTTATCATCCTAAAATCTATCACATTGTTTTTATTAAATGTAATAATACGAGGATATAAATAAAATAAATTAGTGAGCTTAAATATTATCAAGGGGAGTAATTAGAGATATGAATTAATAGTACATGGGTGATAATAATCGACATCATTATATCATAAACATAGGATCATCATCATAATCATGAAGGATACATTTGATAAAGTCATGGAATTTAGAATATGTATAATAATAAAACATGCTAACATAGTGGTCAAATAACATACATAGTAGTGAACAAAACTAGTATCATGTTCATGCATAACATATGTGAATAAATCATAACATCATAATTATGAGCAAAGATAGAGTCATGTTTATACATAACACAAATTATATCATGATATATATCATATTTACTAATACATTAGAGGGATATATAATTCTGATACCACCCATCACATCATAAAATGCTCATAATCATGCATGCCATATGAAAGATAACATATAATGATCGTAGTAATGAAATAAACCCATGGAATAGAATGAGTTTCATAAAATACTTCACATATAATAATTCAGGGAATAATATTTTGGGTTCCCAAATGAATAAGGGAGATCATAATTTGGTATAAAATATCATTGTTCTTTAAATAATAAACAACTCAAGAGGAGTCAAAGATATGTTTTTGGAAAATAATGTATTTTTAATAATCTTTGTATTTGGATTAGAAATAATTTTATCAAGGTAGAAACATGTATATCCCAAGAAATATAAGAGAAATAATATTTAAAAGAAATTTTATGAAAATTATATGAATAAAAATACTGAAAATTAATGTGAAATAGAAGATAAACTAAAATAAAGGGTTGGGTTTGAGAATACCCTTACCTTAAACACCGTTTTATTTCATTAGTTTTCCTCCCCATGAATAATAAAATTAGGTTTGTTAAAACATGGAACCATAAGTTAATTATGTTCATTTTTTTCATTCTTGATAATTATAATCATTTTATTCTATTACTTAATTTCCTTTTTTAAAGGTAAAATGTTTATATATCATGTTTTCCATAAAAATATCCCGTTTTGTTCTGGTTTCTCTATTTTTGTTCAAGGTCATTTATACATAATTATAATTAATTACATAAGATTAAAATGAATATATTTATATATTTATATATAATAAATAATTTATTATAACCATCCATAAGGGTGGTGATAATAAATGGGTTGAAAACATCCCTGTTGGTGGTTAACCAACCGTTAACGAGACATCGTTAAAAAAGAAGAAAGAGAATTATGAAATATGAATACATCATTAATATAATTATTATAGTATGTTAACATAATTAATATAATTTTAACAAAATACAAAATTAATATTATAATATTTTAGATTTAAAGGGATATAGAAAAAATAAGAGAAGGGGAAAGTGAGAAGGGAAGTTGATGAAAACTTACTCTTTTCTTAGTGTCACTTCTTTTCTACGACACTAAAATACTTTGATGCTTGGAGTTGGTTTACTCTAGAATTTACTAAAGGATTATAAGGGTATTAATATAGGGTATTTAGGAATAAATTTGTATTTTTTAAGTGTAAGTGAAGTGGTTTTCCAAGAGAGAGGTGAGGGGTTATTTATAATTGAAGAGAGGGGTATTTTTGAGTTATAATATTGAATAAAATATTATATCCAAGGTAAACCTTTAAATAGTAATATTTTTGACATTATGAAATATATTTGGATTAAATAAAATTATTTTTATAATTTAAAACACTTTATAATATGAATTTATTGGTTTAATAAAAAGGTGAAAAAATGTAATAATATTATTTTAATTGAATACTTTAGACATTAGACTTTGGAAAATATTTTTTGGTTTGGAAAACAAGTTTATTATATTTAAATAAATCATTTATATCATTAAATATTTTTTTTGTTAATAAAAAATTTATATAATTTATTAGGGAATTATTATATCATGAATTATGTAATTTAAAATACACCTATTACGAAAAAACTGTATTTTTACTATTCACCTAAAAATTGAAGTATTTCAGAAAATTACCAAAAAATAACCCTTAGGTAAATTTAATTTAATTATTATAAAAATGGAATTAATTTTATCAAAATAATTTTATAACATAGGTAATTTAATTTTTAATATAAAAAATTATGATTTTTAGGAAATACATTAAAATTCTATTTATTAAAAATGTGCTTACATTTTTTTTGAGTTTTTAATATTGATATTTATTTTATATTATTATAATATTTATATTTTCATAAATTAATCAAGATAAATATTATTTATGCTACATTTTTCTATTTTGAGGTCAAATTACTAGTCCAACGGTCATGTTACTATTCCAATAGTCACATACCTCATATAAATACAACTTCATTCATTCATAAATTTTCACTATAATTCCTCCCAATGTTCTATACTTTCCTTTTATAGAATTTCTATTGGTTTACTATTATTCTGTTTCTTTTCTATTGTGTTGTTTGTGGAGGTGATGATTCTATCACATTGAAGGATTCAAAATTTCCCATTCTACTTTTCTTATTTTTCATTTTTATCCCATTGAAATGTTTTACATTTTCATGGGTTTAGTTTCTTACTAATGTAATAATCACCATTAATGAAATAAAGTCTTATTAGTTTCTCTATGTATTGTATGTGTATAATGATAAATAATAGAACACATATGTATTCAAGAAAAAAATCATAAAGGATGGGTTGTTACATTCTTCCTCATTTAGAAATTTTATCCCTAAAATTTCAACTCATATTATTGATTGAGAATAGATGAGGGTACTTATGTTTCATCATTTCCTCCATCTCCCATGTCACCTCTTTATATTTATAATTCCTCCACAACATTTTGACAAGGCGAGTTGTATTTTTTTCCTAGAATTTTATCTCTATGGTTGAATAATTTCTCTGACTTCTCCTCATAGGAGAGTTCATGCTATAGTTGTACAACCTCTAGATTCAATACATGTGAGAGATCAGGTATGTACTTCCTCAAGAGAGATGTGAAACTCATCATGAATTTGATCCTTGTTTGGTAGAAGTGCTAGATGATATATTATTTCTTCTATGCGATCAAGGATCTCAAATGTGACAATGTACCTAGGGCTAAGATTCCCTTTATTTCTAAACTAAAAGACTCTCTTACATGGTGATATTCAAAGGAAAACTTTATCTCCAACATAAAACTCCAATTCCCTTTGACAGTTGTCAGCATAACTCTTCTACCAACTCTGAGTAGTTTTTATATGATGTTGGATGGCTTTAAACGTTTTTCCATATATTGAAAAAGACCAGGTCCAAGTATCTTTCATCCACCAACTTCATCCCAAATAATATGAGTTCTAAATTTCTTCCCATACAGAGCTTCACATAAGGATATTTGAATACTTGAGTGGAATATTTTTTTGAATGATAACTCAACTAATGAAAGTTGTTGATCCCATCCTCTAAATTTCATTAAGAAGGATCTCATAATTTCCTCGAGTTTATAAATTTTCCTTTTATATTATCCATTAGTTTAAGGGTGATAGGCCTTAATGAAATTCAATTTAGTATTAAGAACATGTTTAAGACTTATCCAAAATTTATAAGTGAACCTTGTATCATGATCATAGATGATCAAAAGTGGTTCCCCATATAGCCTCACCACTTCCTTTATATGTATCTTATTATGTTTTTCAAGAAATAAATATTCCTGAATAATGATGAAGTGGGTATTCTTGGAAAGTTTATACACTAAAACCCATGTCATATTGATTCCTTTGGATTTATTTGGGAGACTAAAAATAAAGTCCATGGTTGTGTTCTCCAATTTCCATGTGGGTATAGGAAATGGTTTCATCATCCCCTTAGACTAATGTTAATCTTATTTAAATTGATGACATACCAAGAACTTTGTGGTGTGCTCAAGGATCTCCTTTTTCATGTTGTCCAATAATAAGTTCTCTCAAAGATCATAGTATATATTGGAACCTCCAGGATGGATGGAGAAATATGAGATATGTGCATTACCCAATAACTCATTTTTATCTTAGGTGATGTAGTCACACTAATTATAGTTCCAAACTGAATGAAACCATATTAATTGATGTGGAATTTATGAAGCTTATCCTTCTTTAAAACTTCCACCTTCTTTTGAAACTCTATATCATCCCTTTTTACCTCCTTGATATTCTCTTGAATAGATAGTTGGGTAATCATTTGGGGAAGTTAGGATGTATTCCTTACCATTATGATTTCCAGATCCATCTTTTGTATATCCATAAAGACAATGTCTTTCTCAATCCACATCATGGATAGAGTAGTGGGTTCTTTTATGCTAAGATCACTGCTACTAACTCCATATCATGCATTAGATATCTTTTTTTCATGAATCATTAACTTTCATGAAGAATAAGCTATCAACTTATTATTCTACATGTGTACACAACATAAGACTTTATTTTAAGTGCCACTATATATCACAAACCCTTATCCACTTTATGGTAGTGTAAGTAAAATAGTTATTAGCCTATTACGATATCTTTAAATATTTCTTCACATTATTTAATTTAGAAATAATTTACACCTTTCCGTTTTAACTTAGTTAATGGGCTTTAAAATCATGATAAATTTCTCAAAAACATTGGTAGCACCCTACTAATCCAATAAAACTATGGATTTCCATGAAACTTGAGGATCTAGGTCATTCCTTAATTTCCTTTTTCTTTTAAGGGTCCACAAAAATTCCCTCAATTGTGATCATGTGCCCCAAGAATGATACTTTCTATGTCCAAAAGTCACACTTTCTGAACTTAGAGTACATTTTATCTTTCCTTAATGTCACCATTACAATAATTTTATGTTCTTCATGTTCCTCCTTTCTCTTAGAGTAAATGAGAATATATTTTGTAAATATTACCAAAAAAATTTCAAGGTAGTTTCTAAAGACCCTATTCATCAAACCCATGAAGTTTGTAGGGGAATTAGTAAGTATGGAAGGAATCACTATGAATTCATAGTATCCATACTTTGTATATAAGGCTATATTCTAAATACATTCCTTCATAACTTCAATTAGTGATATCCATAATTATTATCCTCATTTGAGAAGCACTTATCTCCTCATAGTTTATAGAATAAGTCATCAATCCTTAGAAGGGGATACTTGTTCTTTATGGTGATCTTGTTGAGATCCTGATAATCAATATACAACTACATTGATCCATATTTTTTCTTGATAAAGATCACAGGAACACCCCAAGAAGATGAACTAGGGTGTATGAACCCTTTGTAAAAATGATCTTGAAAATTTTATTTAACTCTTCCAATTCGACCAGGTCCATCCTATAGGGGAATTTTGAGATAAGAGTGGCTATTTCTTTTTTGAAAAGTGATGCCTTGGAAAAAAATGACCAAAGTAAAAATATTATTTAAAAAAAGAAAGGTTACAAGAGTGTAAAAAATGGGATCACATTATAGTCTTTTTCATGAAAGGAAGTAAGAGTAGCAGGAAGGTCTTCGCACCAGGTAATGTCCTAATTTACTCCCATGTTGGACAGGCCATCTGCAACCGTGTTTTCTTCTTGATAAGCATGTTTGATGATATAGTTAAGATCGATAAGAGAATAGATGAAATCCATCCATCTGGTAGTAATCGGCCAAGCAAGATGAGTTATGCCCTTCCAAATTGCTTAAACAATAGTCGTCGAGTCACTTTCAATCCAAATTTTTTTCTAACTGAAGAGCTTGGAAATGGCAACAACATGTATCAAACCCAGTATCTTAGCTTTGAGGGAGGTGTCAATGCCACATTTACCCATGAATCATCCAAGTACCTGACCGAGGTGATTCCTAAAGACAACACCACACCATGCTGGCCCAGATTGACCTTAGAGGCACCATCAATATTGATCTTGATCCATCCAGGAAGTGGGGCTCTCCAGAACACCTCCAGTGTGAAATGCAGCTGACAGAAATTGCCTTTAATCCTTAGACACTTCAGGATCCCAAATTCATGCACAGTATTGTGAAAAATACCCCTTTTAATTGAGGAAACTTCACATATAGCAATGAGGATCTTCATCCGACCTGCATTTTGATTAAATGAGTAATTGTTATGAATAATAGAATTTCGATCATACCAGATCACATGGTTTAGCTTAGTAATCACAATAAGGAAGAGGTTCCTAATTTGCTGAGATCTTTCCATTTCTGTACATTTTTTAAGTTGAGCTTTGAAAGAATAAAAAATCATCCATCTACAATCAAATATGTCAAGAATATAGTTCCAAAGAGAAGAAATAGAAGTGAAAGAGAGAAAGATATGATCGACATCTTCTCTATGTTTATTACAGATTTTGCACTTAAAGTAGAGCTGAATTCCAAAAGATTGGAGGCAATTTTCAGTGGGAAATCTGTTGTGAGAAAGACGCCAGATGAGGTTGAATCTCAAAGGTTTTATCAAAGGTTTATTGAAGTGATTTAACCAGCTATAATCACTTTCAGAGTTACAGAAATAGTGATTATAGATTTTTTTTGAGTTAAGCATACCATTGTGTGCAGGTTCCCAAGTTAAGAAATCAATAGTTTGATCAAAAGGGTAATTTTCAATGACATTCCAGATTGTGTCAGGAAGGGGATCATGTTGAGAATTAATAATTTCTTTCAAAGTGTTGTTGATATTATCAGGTGTTTGATCAAGATATATCATGGAAATTAAAGGCATTACAATCTAGTTATCCAACCAAAATTTCATGGAGGAGTCTCTGGATACCATCCATCTATAATTATTCATAATATTGGTGAAGGAGGATTTTATGGAAGGCCATATTGATGAATTAATGAAATTTTTATTTCCCATTTTAAGTTTTTAAAGGAACATATTTTTGAGAAAGGTAATAGCTTCAGAAGTATTGTGAAAAATATTCCAAGTGAGTCTAGCTTTAAGGGATTCGTTAAAGTATTTGATATTTTTTATCCCCATACCACCATTTTCAATGGGCTTGCAATAGTTGACCAAGGAACAATCACCAATTTTCTTTTCAGAATATTACCAGTACAGATGAATTTATTTATGGAAGTGTTAATTTTTTTAATGAGACCAACTGTCCATTTATAGACCATCATGGAGTAAACCATCTTGGAGATAATAGTGGATTTAATAAGGAAATTCCTACCTACCATAAAGAGAGATTCACTTTTCCAAGAAGATAGATGAGTTAGAACTTGGTCAAAAATAGTCACAAAGTGACAGGATTTGGGTCTACCCCAAAAAATGGGAACATCGAGATAAGTTAAAGGGATCATACCTTCTTTTAGACCTAGATCACAGATGATGTTACATTTTATACTAGGTGGGAAATTCTTCCCAAAGAAAATACAATATTTCTTCCAACTAATGGTTTGACCAGAAACTTCTTCATAGTGTGAGAGTGCATTTTTGATATTAAGAATGTTTATTTTATCCCGTTGAAGGAAAAAAGATGATGTCATCAGCATAAAAAAGATGAGTAGGAGCATTCACATTCCTAGAGACATGTATGGGGTTTATATTGTTCTAGTACACCAGACAGTTGATTAGAGGACTGAGGTAGTCTTATTCTATCGAGAAGAGAATGGCAGATAGGGGGTCACCTTTCCTGACACCTTTAGTGCATTTAAAGTATCCTTTAGGTGAACCATTGATTAGAATGGAGATAGATTCAAAGTTGAAGAGGGTTCTGATTATAGTGATAAAAGAGGTGTTAAAACCATACCCTTGAAGGACTTTGAAGATAAAACTCTAGTCCATGGTGTTGAAATCTTTTCTAATGTCAAGTTTAATAGCTATGTTTCCACCTCTGTTAGTTTGGTCAAATTATTAACGCACATAGAGGCAAGGAAAATATAGTCTTGAATGGATCTACCCTTTATAAAACCAAATTGGTTCCAGGAGACAATTTTATTCGTGATAGTGGAAATTCTGTTGGCAATAATTTTGGTGATGATTTTAAAAAGAGTGTTGATAAGATAAATAGGTCTAAACAGATGAATCTTAGAGGCATTATCCACTTTCGGGATCAAGGTGAGAAATTGGGAATTTAGAGCGTGAGGGAGAACCCCATTGGTGAAGAATGTTTTTACAAGTTTACAAACGTTAGTCTGAATCACATCCCAATAATGTTGGAAGAAACCATTATTGAAGCCATCAGGACCCAAAGCACTATCGGGGTTAAGACCAAAGAGATTGTCTTTGATTTCGTGACCCAACAGAGTGCTAAGAAGGAATGATTTATCCTCATCAATGATCACTAGGGGAATGAAATCTGGTAGGAGGTCTTTTTTTGTATCAGGGCCATTGAAAATGGTTTCATAGTAGGAGACAACATGATGAGAGATGCCATCCTAATTATCAAGAAGCCTGTCCCCATCCATTAAAAAGGTTAACGGACTGTAAGATTTCCTAATTCTTTGAAGATAATTGTAGAATTTAGTATTTTGATCACTGCCTATTAACCATTTAGCTTTAAACATTTGTTTTCTCATATTTTCTTTGAACGTGAGCAAGGAGTTAAGTTTGACCACAATGTTTAGTTCTTGAGTAGGATCAGTGTTAAGGTCATAGTTGGTGTTTGAGTTTTGCAGATCATTGAGATCGTTCTCAAGAATAATGATGTTATTATTAATTTGCTTGGATTTAGAGCTGCACCAAGTTTTTAAAGTCTATTTTAGATGTTTTAATTTTAGATTACAGTCAGGTACACCATTGTTACAAGACATTGAGGACCAATAATTTTGAATAATATGAGAGCACTCATCATCAAAGAACCAAGCATTGGTAAATATAAAAGAAAAACGGGGTTTCATGTCTTTGGTGGAGACACTGACCAGGATGGGATGGTGATCAGATTTTAGCCTGTGAAGAGTAATACTAGAAATAGTGTCCCATTTATCTAGAGTGGGGACATTCATGAAGGATCTATCCAGTTTGGAGGTTACTACTTTGTTGTAATGTCTTCTATACCAAGTGTATTTTGCACCAGTGAGATTTATTTCAATGAGATTATTGTCATATATTGAGGCTTTAAAATCTCTCGTGGAAATAAAAGCGTGAGAAGGTCCAATTTTCTTGCTTGAGTTGAGAATGAAATTAGAATCACCCATAATAAACAAGGGTGCATTAATGTTAGTACCAAGATAAGAGAGATCATTCCAGATCATTCTTCTTTCTTGGTATTTATTCTTGTCATAAAAAAGAGAAGAAGACAGGTGTTTCATCTATATTAAAATTTCAAGTAAAAATCTTGTCAAATCTATTGTAAAGACTAATATTCTGTAAAGAAGAGTGCGAGAAGATCCATAAAGATTCTGCATTGAGGTTATTTTTTATTGCACCAGTAAAAACATAATTTTTTTGACATTAGTAAGAGTATTTAGAGGCATAATGGATTTTTGGTTATTCAATAGCAAATAATAAAAGATTATGAGTGTAAACCATTCTCTTTAACACAATAAAGGTGTTAGAGTTAGCAATCCCTTGAAAATTCCAAAAAAGTATCTTCATTAAAATCTCGGTTTGGAGTTAGAACCCCACTTTTTCTTTTTTCCAGAGCCTTTATTTCTAGAATACCTTCTAACTTCTTGATTATCCAAGGTATGTTCCTATTTATTACTGGATTTAGCAGTGTTCTTCTTTGAAAGTTCATATAGATCATTCATAGAAGAGTGTGTAGATTCCTTATAACACAACAACAAAGCATTTGAATTATGGTTAAAAACATACTTTTTAGACTTAATAGCACAATCAATACTCTCTATAGGTAAAGAAATTGTACCTGGAACTTGTGAAGAAATTGTGTTCTATTGTTTGATGTTGCCCAGATCTAGACAGCACTGGGTTTTCTCTGTAGAGACAGTCATAAACTGCAATAGTCTAGATTCCTGTAATGTTTGTGTGGCGTATTCAACCAATTCAGAGGTCATGACAGAAGATTTATAGTGCTTCTATAGGGACTTGATATAATAATAATTACTAGTAGTGTTAATAGTATTAGTGTGAGTAGCCTCAATTGGTTCATCATATTTCATTTTGGTTTCATTTTTTGGCCCTAAAGGAATGTCTTTGTTAGCAGGTTGTATTATTGGGTCCTTAATGATTGGGGCTGTATTTTTCATATTACACATCAACATAGAAATGGTATTATAACTACTATTAGCAGGTTGAGGCCCATCAGAATAGGTATTTATGGTAGTGAGGTTGTTTGTGCCTGGATCGGTTTCCTTCTCCACCCCATGTTTCTCTATGTCTATCTGTTTTGTGAAACTATTGGCTTTTTGACTTTGTGAAGAAACCTATACTAAGGATGTAGTTCCCTTCAAGGGATTAATAGATTCCAATTTTTTTTTGATAATTTTAGTCACCTTTATAGCAGTGGATTGTGTTGTGTCCCGAATGTCCTTCTGGTAAGTCATTGATTTTTCAGCTTTTGAAGTATGTCTAGTGGAATCTTGAGCTTTAAAGCATATAACATAAGAGCCTTGATCATGTGTGTGGAAGTATAAGTTGTCTGTTCTGTTACTGGATTATTTGTGTAATTCTGAAACATCAGTGGCATTTAAGAGATGGGGATTCTGGGTTTGTCCAGTACGCAAAAATAGAGTGTGATTCACCATAGTTTGATCTATAATTGTCATAGGGTTGTAACCATTATGAGGAGGTGCAATATAAGTGTTGCAAGTATTTCAATTCACTTGTTCAGGTGTATTTCCCCCTACCCAGGTTATGGTCCTCATCTTGGATGAGTTTAAACCTTGAGGTTTGACTATATTGAAAAGTATTGTATTCCTCCTTCTCATTGGTTAGACTTACAGTGTCTAAGACTAGGTTTTCTATTTCTTCCATGATTCCTTGGTCTTTAATGAATTTGTCTTCTTCTTCAGAAACATCTACCCATTTTATACCTGAGGTATCCCCCATGTGTGTTAAACTGTGTTTTTTGACCTAGATTTCAGCTTTCTTCCTGGGGGGTTCAGATATCTCCATCATGGGTGCTTTGTCTTTTTTATTTCTCTTGGTTTCCTTCCAATCATTCTCAATTGGTTGTATTACTTGCCGTCTAATCACCCTACTATTGGAAATTGTGTGACCAATGATTTTAAAAATGTCATAGAAGGGTGGTTTCCTCTCATATTCAATTATAATTTCTATTTTTTATTCATTCACAGTGAAATTTATTGTATTAGGGAGCTTTGAATCCAAGTTAATTTCCACCAAAACTCTAGCTAAGAGTCCTAGGTCAGCATTCAAAGTTTTGTGGTCAATTTTCAGAGGAGTCCCTATACAGGAAACAATATCATTTAGAATTTTTGTACGCCAAAAGAACCAATTAATTCCATTAAGTTTAACCCATACTTGTGCCATTGTATTCCTATATGTGTGTGGATTGAAAGAAGAGTCCGAATTAGAAATTCTAAGTAATCCTGGCTTTAGATTAAGATTTCCAGTCTTCCAAACTTTCTCTAAATCATCATTTTATTTTAGAAGTATGTGAAAGTAACCTTTACCTATTCGAATTAGATTCCAGTTAAAAAAATTCCAGCAGTGAGCAATATCTATATGTAATTCAGAGAGAGGCCAATGATGATCACCTTTGAGGTAGGAGATGTGTCCCGTGATAGAAAATTTGCACATTTGCGTACGTTTTTGAAGAGAATCCCAATCTGCTTCCACCAAAAACCCACCATCATCAAGTGTCTTGACACGGGGAGGTTTCATAATAGTTTCTAGGCTTAGATTAGTGCTCTTTAGCACATCAAAAAAAGATATCCCTTGAAATCTACCATAGAAAGCACGAATGCAAGAATTTTATTCAGGAGCATCTTCTGTATGAATTTTTGTGACCGGATCTTGAGAATGGGATAACTGATTCTTCTGAGGGGTTGTAAAATGATGGGATTCAAACCTCCATAGATTGAGGAAATCCTCTATGTGTGAGGAAATCTGAGGATTCAGGCGAAGGAGCTGGAGTCACTCGAGGGTTATAGTGAGAGAAGGTCTCCCATCTCTATATGGAGATAAGAGTGGCTATGAGTATAAGATCTATTAATAAATATAACTCATGATCTAGGGTAAGGTCAGGTAACTCTTTATAAAATACATAAATATATTCCCTTATTGTGGGAATTTACTCAAGGTTGATTATTTACTTTGACTCAACCATTTTGGAAAGGTATGCTTCTTCACTGGGAATCAACACCCACACCACTGAGGGATATTCCAAAGGAGGTTCATAATATCCTTTCATTTTTATAGAAGCAAGGGATAGTTCAGAATATATAAAGAGATTTACTTTTCCTAAAATTTTATGTGATATATATATAATGAGATCCAATCCATTCCAAATATAGAATCAAATTCCACTAAGTGAAGGATTATGAGATTTGTTGGAAGAATCTTCCCATAGATGTTAACAATAGAAGAGTCCAACACTTGGGTTACATTGATCACACCACAAGTGTTTTTATGGATATATCTACTTCAAGGTATTAGAAATTTGATTCAATAGTTCTAGAAAACTTGCAGGATATATAGGAATTTTTAGAACTAGAATCAAATAAAACTTTTTTCCATTCTTGAGTGAATAAGGAGTGTACCTTGTACAAATTCACTTTCATTTTTCACCTCAATGATAGTGATGGAATAATATTTCCATTTATCCTTTGGTTTTGATGGTTGTTTATGTTGATTACCCTCAATGACCCATGGTTTATTTCATTGACTTGCACAATTCCCTTTCTCCCTAAATTGAAGCATTTCACCATGAGTGGTGCATTGGAGGGGGGTGGGTGCTTTCATTTCCTCTATCACATTGGTCAGATTCTTCATGCATCTTCAAAATTCATGAGCTCAGTGGAATTCTCTCCCATACTTAAATAATTTCCTTACCTCTTTAAGGTAATTCCCATGGTTTTTCTTCCCATTTTTTCTCTATTTGGGTGGTTTGATCTTCTTTCCTCCTTTTTCATTTGATCTTCTAGCTTGAAAGTCCATTATTTTTTTTTCACCATGTCCATGTGACCATTTTACAAACACTATCTCTACTTTAAGAACAAATCAAAATAATTATTCATAAATCACAAATTCTAAGATACTTAGATCCTTTCATAGGTGTGTTTTTAAACCATTAAAGAATCTATCTATTTTTCTATCATTATTGATAACAAAACTCGAGGCATATCTTTCAAGACTTGTGAAAGTTGTCTCATAATCCATGACAAATTAACCCTCCTTTTGATTAAGATCTAGGAATTGTATCTTCATATTTTTAAAAATATTTCAAAGGAGATAATTGTTAAGAAATAACTTCTTAAAGTATCCATACTCCATTTCTTCCATTTCATTATTTGGTTTCATATTCTTTATCAATTCCCACTATTGATCAGCCTAACCATCTAAACAATAGATGAAAAAAGTAACCTTCTCCTTCTTAGAATATTGGATCATAGAAAAGGTCTTATACATTGAGTCTACCCACTATTTAGTGAAAATTGGATTAGAATATGCACTAAATGTTGGTGGTTGTTTTTGTATAAAAGACTCGATAACTAGATTATATTTATTGTGTGAAGGTGAACATTCCACACAGTTTAAGTTATTTTTCATAGCCTAAGATAGCTGGGTAAGAATCGACATGAATTTTTGAACTCCAATTTTCATTTCATTGGGAATATTGTTTGGACAATCATTGAATTTCCCCTCATATGGGTTTCTGCCCAGTTTATTCTTGTTCCCACCATTTTCTAAAATAAAAAATGTTTGGAAAAAACACAATTCAACATTTCATAAATAAATAATTTATACTCATGCACAAATTAATTCTAATGTAATATATTATTGGATCCCATTATTTAAAATTTTCCTCAAATGATGCTTTAATAATCATATACATTAATCCTTTTATAACTTTTAATAGGTATAATTACTTAAGTTATATATCTTCTATAATAGTTCCTATAGAGCATGTGATTAACTAAATCATATCAACCATGAGTGTCAAACCTGGTGTGAAATATGGCCTCTTTGTTTTGCACTGGTTGATGATCATTATAATACCCAATCCACCCTTTTTGGAGTCATTACCCATAGGTAAAACTTTTCCAGAGCCACATCCACATATAATATTCACATAGTGGTTTCATTTCTTGGAAACCACACACTATTTTACTTGACCAAAACTTAGGATATTTATGTATACTTAGACTTATCCTTATGGTTTTCACTAAAATTTTATAATAATAATTAATAAATTAACTAAAATAAGATCTAATAGAAACTATAGTGACCCAACTTTTTCTTACATGACTATTCATAATTTTTAAGATAGAAAACATAATAGTGATACAATCTAGGATCCAAAGGTTTAGTATCTTGGAAAAATTAGGCACATACATCACTTGTATATAGTGAAACTTAAACTTTATTTAAATAATTATTCTTTATTCTTGTAAAACATATAACATTATCCTTAGTACATATAATCACCCAAGGATATACATCAAAGAAAGGGGTGATCTAAAATCCTAGTAAGTGAATAAATCAAGGACATGCATCAATAGTACATGGGTGAGAATAATCAACATCATCATATCATAAGCATAAGATCATAATCATAACCATGAGGGAGACATTTTCAAAGGTACTTAATGTTTCATATTCATAATAATGAAACATCATAACATAATGGTCAAATACAACACATAGTTGTGAAAAAATCTAGCATCATCTTCACGCATACCATATGTTCATAAATCATAACATCATAATTATGAAACAATATAGAATCATGTTCATGGATAATACACATTATATCATGATATATATAATATTACCTAATTAATTTGAGAGATATATAATTATGGTCCCACCAATCACATCATAAAATGCTCATAATCATGCATGACACATGGAAAGATAACATATAATGACTGTAGTCATGAAATAAACCCACGGAAAGGAATGGTTTCATAAAGGATTTCACATATAATAATTTATGAAATAACCTTTTAGGTTCCAAAATTCATAAGGGAGATCATAATTTTTCATAAAATATCATTGTTCTTTAAAGAAGAAATAGCACATGAGGACTCAATGATGTGTTTTGAAAAAATAAAGTCATTTTGGTAAATCTTTATATTTGGATTACTTTTTTTTGGAAAGTTAGAAGCATGTATATCCCAAGAAAGATAAGTTAAATAATATTTAAATGGAAATTTAAGGAAATTATAGTAATAAACATACTTAAAATCAATATGAAATAGGAGATAACCCAAAATAAAGAGTTAGGTTTGAGAATATTCCTATATTAAATCCTTCTTTATTTCAACGCTTTTCCACCCCCTAAATAATAAAATTAAGTTTATTAAAACATAGAATCGCAATTTAATTATATTTATCAATTATAATCATTTTATTCTATTCCTTAATTCTATTATTCGAAGGTAATATGTTTAGACATCATGTTTTCCTTAAAAATATCTTTTTTTGTTTTGATTTCACTATTTTTATTCAAGGTCATTTATACATATATAGAATTAATTATAGAAGATTAAAATTAATATATTTATACATTTATATATCAAAAATAATTTATTATAAACATACACAATGGTGGTGGTAATAAATGGGTTTGAACCATCTTTATTGGTGGTTAACCAACTGTTAATGGGATATTGTCAAAAGAAGAAGAAAGAGAAGTATGAAATATAAATACATCATAAATATAATCATTGTATTAGGTTAACATAATTAATATAATGTTAAAGTAATATTCAATTAATATTAAAATAATTGTGTTTGAAATTAATATATAACAAATAATATAAGAGGAAAGTGGGAAGAGAAGTTGATGAAAACTTACTCTTTTCTCGGTGTTGTTTATTTTCTACAGCACTAAAATCATTTGATGCATGGAATTGATTTAATATAAAATGTAACTAAGGATTATAAGGGGATAAAAATAGGGTATTTGGTTATAAATTTTTCTTTGGTAATTTTAAGTGAAGTGTTTTTTGAAGGGAGGGGTGAGGAGTTATTTATACTTGAGGAGAGGGGTTTTTTTGAGTTACAATATTGAATAAAATATTATATCTGAGGTAAACCGTAAAATAGTAATAATTTTTTACATTATAAAATATATTTGGATTAAATAAAATGATTTAAATACTTTAAAACACTTCATAGTCATAATTTATTATTTTAATCAAAAGGAAATGTTAAAAAGTGATAAAATATTATTTTAATGGAATACTTTAGACATTATACTTTGGAAAATAATTTTTAAGTTTGGAAAACATGTTTATTGTATTTAAATGACTCATTTATCTAATTAAATATGTTTTTGGTTGATTAATAATTTATAGAATTTATTAGTTCATTATAAATCATGAATTATGTAATTTAAAATACACCAATTATGAAAAAACTGTTTTTACTATTCACCTAAAATTGAAGTATTTCAAAAAATTACAAAAAATAACCCTTAGATAATTTTGATGTGATAATTATAAAAATTAAATTTATTTTATCAAAAAAATTTCTAACATAGGTCATTTTAATTTTTAATATAAAATTTTATGATTTTTACGAAATACATTAAAATACAGGTTATTAAAAATTGTCATATATTTTCTTTTAGTTTTTAATCTTGTTACTTATTTTAGGGAATTATAATATTTATATTTTCTTAAATTACTAAATATAAATATTATTTATATTATATTTTATTATTTTGAGGTCAAATTACTATTCCAACGATCAAACTACAGTTCTCAATGGTCAGGTTATTGTTTCCAATGGTCAGGTTACTATTCCAATGGCCACATTACTATTCCAATGATCATATTAAATCTTATAAATAACACTTAATTCCTTTATGAATTATTCAATACAATTCATCCCAAGGTTCTATATTTTTCTTTTCTAATATGTCGATTAGTTTACTAATATTATATTTCTTTTTCTATAGTGTTGTTCATGGGGGTGATGATTTTAGTAGATTAGAAGGATCAAAATTTTCCCATTCTACTTTTATTATAATCTATTTTTTTTGTCCCATTTTAATTTTTATAATTTTAATGGGATTAGTTTATAACTAATTTAACAATCACCATTAATTAAATAATGTGTTGTTAGTTTCTCGATGTGTTGTATGTGTATAATTCTATATAATATAGCACACATTTATTCGGAAAATAAATATCATAAAGTCTAGGTCATTACATTATGTTTCTCTTTACCACCATAACCTAAACTATATTAGGGTAAAAAGTGATACAATTTATGTATTAGATAGTATAAAACTCTTATAGAGTACCGATTTTCACTTGTTTTGGTAACTAAATGTAACTATTTAAATTTTTTTTCCATCACATATCCTAAACATTTTAAGATATAAATTGAAAAATTAATTTACTCTTAGAATGGTATAATCCTTTAATGAATAGTAATACTCACTTTCTCACAATAACTATATGAAACTATTTATATTTTTCATTACCATCACACATCCTAAAATTCTTTAAGCTATTAAGTAAAGAATCACTATAATCTTATATTGGTGCAATCCTATAGGAAATAGTGATATTAATTATCATGTGGTAACTCAATGTAACCTTTTACATTATTATAACTACATTTCCAAAACTCTTTTAGGACATAAAAGGAAAAATCACTTAATATGTATTTGTTAACTTTGAAATTCACTAAGTTCAAACACAATCCCACTAGTCTCTTAGAAATTATTCTTCTAAGTTACACAAATTGCTTTGTGATTAAGAAATAACACTTATTTCCCCTTAGTGGAAATATTTAACAAATAAACTACCATATACATATCATATATGTTATTATATTTTCTTGTATTATTATTACTTTTTAAAAGAAGTTTTTATTTAAATATACCACTGATGGTGGTAGGAACACATTTTCTCATGTTTTAACAAAATGGATAAACTCTTTATCCTAGATAAAACATTTTATCCATATATTCTTATTAATTTTTTTATAGATTCTAATGAATAATAAACCATGTGTATATAACTAATAATTATAATTTTTTTATAATAATTTTTGTTAATTAAACACATGTCTTATCATATAAGAGAAATGAGATGGCGATGCACATCATTTTCTTAGATTCATTAGATCATGTAACACATTAAAATCTTTGATATAGAAACTTTTTTCTTCATAACTTGAATTCAAATTAAAATTCCTATAAATTATTCCCTTTATTTTGAACTCTAATATATTTAAAACACTTGTAAAATATACATTCATTATCACATACCCTTCAAAATCAAAGAATCAATTTTTATAACATTAGTACCTGACATGGAAGTTCCATGAAGTTTCCTAAAAATCCTTTAGGTATTATATATAATCCTATCACATGGAATTATCACTTATTTTTGAAAACCATAGGTTTTAATAACCTTGTCTCACTACTTGAAGAAATTTTATCGAACTTTATAACTAACTTTGTTCTTTTGGTTTGAAATTTTAAGTACTTGTATTGTTTTTACAGTACGAGAACTCAAAAATCATATGCTTAGTTCATTTATTCTAAAAAATTCGAGAATATTGGGTAAAATTTTATTGAATTCATCTATCTTATTGTAAAATTTCCATATATGACAATATAATGAATTACTTAACCAAAATAATCCTTACAAATTTCTTTAATCTTCAGGAATATTCAATCATATTGAATATTTTTTACATACCCAATCATATTGAGTATATAAGACTATAATTATTTAGGTAAATTTTTATATAATGCCTTTTAAACCTTAAAGGAACCATTACATTATTCTATAAGAATATTCATTTTCTTTTTGAAAAACATTGACACCTAGTTACTCTGGAAATAACTTTTATAACACATATAATATTTCTATTGCACCAGAAATTTTATTAAGCTACCAATATTAAGAGTTTCTTAATTTAATCTTCACATTTCAAGGATTAATTTCAAAGTTTAGTTTGATAATGATGATGAAATTATATGCAATAAAAGGTTTTATCAGAATAATATAATGTATTATATTTTTCATTAAGGTCCTTAAATGTCAATGCTCTAAATAAAATTAATGAACACATGCAATATATCCATTTAGTGACCCAAGATCCATATTTCACTAAACAACGAGTCCTCTTTAGAATTTTTGTCACATTCATGATTTTATTTTGAGGTATTCATTTTTTTTATTTTTGGTCTTGTATTTTTTCCTTGGTTTTCCTTTTCGTTTTTTTGAAAAAAAGGATTTTTTAGACCCTACAATAGGTAGCATACGATTGGCGTATGGTTAGGGGAAACTGTGTGCCAACCTAGGGGAAATCACATGCCTTAGATAGTGTCACTATCTAGGCTGCACTTCTTGGCACACAATCATGAACCATCCCCCAGGAAACCGTGAAGTCAGTTTCCTATTGGATAGAGGGGATCACATGGTTGTTCATAGTTTGGAAAACTATGTGGGCTAATCATGTATCCTATTCAGGTCATTAAAAATGATGAATTACATTTCTACCCTTCCATAATTTTAACCCCAAACCACCCATAATTCGAACCAAACAAGATTTTTATCCCTAGGAGCCTCCTCTTATCCTTATTTTCCTCCTTGAAATTTATTTTTTGGGTGGATTTAGTGTGGGATCTTCAAGTAATCATCAAGTAAGTCTCTTTTCTCTCAGTTTCTTCCTTCTTTAGGGTTCTTCTTCATCCCTATTTGTGTTTTTATTCTCCAATGAGTTTATTGACCTAATAAGGGTTCAATATTGATTTATTGGGGAAAATATTGATGCTTATGGTTTGATATTTACTTTATAGGGTTCCTTTGTGGTGCAGTTGTGGTTTTCCACTGGATTCCAGAAGTTTCCAAGCTTAAGGTAGGCGGTTCCATGCTTTATCATTATTATATGGTTTTGGTATGCTTTATTGGGTTCTTAAATGTGTTATATGGATTCTATGTGTGGTGAGAAATGTGTTTTTAAAAGGTTATAAGATTCATATGATTTTAAAGGTGGTTTTTCAAATGGAAATGGTTGGATTTTAGGTGTGATTTACTTATTGTGCTTCCAAATGGGTTTTATGAATCGTGCAAGTGGTGAGAAGCATGTTTTAAAATGGATTTAGTGTGCATGTGAAGTTTAAAGAGGTTTTTCCTATGAAAAGTGATGGGTTTCAATGTGAATTCATATTTCTTTATGTTTTTATGTGAATGTGGTGATCTACGTGACATGTGAAATGGAAATTGAGCACAAAGGGAATCCTAGGTATCTAGGTGGGAAGACTAAGACTAGTATGCTAGTTGGATTAAAAGCACCGAGGCCTGGTTTCTTCTAGAATTATTGATTCTACAACACTAACTAAATTATGATGATTATTGGATACCACTATAACTTTTGATGTATTCATATCTAGTGGATCTTGCATGAGGACACTATGGGTTATGGTTGTTATACCATGTTTCACCGATACACGCGGTTCCGATGGCCCCACTAGTGCTAGTTTCTTGATAGAGCTAATATTTTCCACATTTTTATATGAATTTAAATTTTTTTAACCCTCCCAATTTACCGAATTCAGATTATATGGATCAATTTTTCATTTATGAAGTGTTTTGAGAAAAATTGTGAAAAGTGCTTAATTATGTATTTTTCATAGATTTTTACCACAAGGGTATTTTAGCCATTTATATAAAAATATAATTCCAAATTGAGTAATTATTATTTTTTGAAATACTTGATTAATTTCCTTCAACTTCATCTTCTGGACTAGGGGATGATTCAAGCATCTTGAGGGTCGAAAAATTCATTGAAGTTGGAATATTTTGTGGGAAGACAGCATGGACCCCACCACCATAACAGAAGCACAAATCAGTCTACACACCTCCAATTGAGGTTATTCCACCTGGAATGGAATTAGAACTCATAGGTTAGTTTTTAAAATAAATTTCATGGAGTTATGAGCTCAGTAATGTGTCCTTTTAATGAAATATTTTTAAGGAAGATGCCTATAACCTTCATCCATAGAAAATAACAGTCAATAAAAAATCCATAACTCCTAAAAAAAGTGGAAAATTAAGCTTAAAATTTTAGGGTGGATGAGAAACACGTTTTGGAACAACTTTTGTGAAGGATAAACCACGTGATTCTGTCATTAATTAGGGATATAATGTGAAATATTTTGGAGTAGAAATTATTCCCATAAAAGGAGAGGAGCTCCTACCTCTCAAATCATCCCATTTTCCATCCCATTCCTTCCAAGTCACTAAGGTGGAGATCAACACTAAGGGAGGCTATCCAAAAAATATTACCCCTTTTCATCTTCTTAATTTATTTCTTTTCTTTATTTTTTAGTTTTCAATTGTAATTTAGATTTCTAATAAATTCATGAATTGTTTTTATTTTTGTGTCCATCTTCCTCACTATTATTCTTCTTCAATTCTTCTTATTCTTTTATATTATTCTTCTCACATTTCTACAGTGACCTCTTACCCTAAAAAACGAGGGGCTAACCCAAGACTTGGATCGGGGGAGGTATGTGAAAATTTCATTTATTCTGTGCTTAAATTTTTATGTTTTATTAAGTTTTTGATGAGAAAGAGTGATGTGTATGAGTGTGGAAATCATCCACCAGGACAATGATCTCAAAATAATTTCTATTATTTTATTAAATATTTTACTTCCTTCTACTGGATACAATCTCTTCACACGATGGAGTTGATCCATTCGGTGGTTGAAATGACATACGATGGAGCCAGGTCTTGGAAGATGCCACACTCTCGATCGAGGTGTGTCATCAACCTTGATTATAGGAGGAAGTGAAGTTAAGATTGATAAATGAATTTAATATTTCACACCATTAAATAAAATAATGGTAATTCATGCATGATATCTCAGAATTGAATTTCCAAAAATAATTTAAACACCAACAAGGAGAATGATGGAACCAAAAAACCAACCCATAAAGACCAAGTTATTTCTTCATTAATTACATTTTGTCATTACATGCTAGTTTAATCTTTTCATTCATTTAAATTTCTTCACCTTCCTAAATTAAAAAAAAACTGTTTAGGTTAATTATATTAAGTGAGTGAAAATCTGAGAAAGCTCCTTAAGTGAGACAACCTTGGTTAGCATTTGTGTTGCATTAGGAAAATAATTTTCTTTTTCCACGCCCTACGACAGGTGTGAATCAAAACTGGCACTGTTGCCGAGGAGCCAATTAGTTATTCATTTACGTTTTCTATTTTCAAATTTTAGATAGTTTTATTGTTTAAAATTTTAAAAAAATAATAATAAAAAAATTATTTTTCCATGAAGTATCCAAACTACTATTACTCTGCATGGAATGACTACCCACATGTGCAAGAACAATAAGAATAAAATATCTTAAAGTATAAAAAATCTCAAGTGAAGGAACTTAAAGAGGACATAGAATGACTACAAGGTCAAATTAGAAGGCTAACATAATATTTCCATGATACCCAAGAGAAAATAGAGCCTGAGCTTAATGTGGGAGATCAAAAAGATATAGATGACTTTTGGAACAATTGTGAAGAACAAAATGATGTCCCCATTCCTTAAAATGAACCTAAGCCAGTGGTGGAAAAAAATTCACCACTCATCTTTGAAATTGAGGAAAATATGGAGGAGACCGATTACCCCCCTCCATCCATTGAGATCCAACTTTAAGAGGCACTTACTACTGAAGAAGTGATTGAATTAGAACCAACTAAGGGAGATGATTATTTCTTAAACTATAACTTTTCTGATTTCATTCATTCTGATTTGAGTATCACTCCTTATGGTTTTGAATTTTAAGATTCGGTCAATCATTAATTTTCCTTAGAGGAATAGTAAGAAACTGAACATGCACCTGCTGAGTAATACATAGTGATCCCTGATTTTATTGAACATATATTTGAGGAGGCCCTTAAAAAAGTTCATGTTGTTGAGCCTATGGAAACAAAGATAAAATATGCTTACTTTGATAGGGAAGAATTTGATATTGATACTTCATGTTTTAATTATATTCAAATAGATTTACAATCTGACATCAAATTTGATTATTATTTTGATGTAGCACATCTAGAGTAACCATTGGAAGGAGAAGAAAACAATGCACCAATAGAAACTAAGGAGGAGGAGGTTTCATACTTCATCCTACCTCTTCCATGAAAGTTATACCACATTGTGAAGGGGGGGGGATCTGCTATACTCTATCTGTGGAGTCCTCCTCAACAAGAACAAAGAACTATAATATGGGAAGAACAATATGTGGTGGTTCATATAAAAGAAGATACACCCACCATCAAACTTTAGATAACATGTGAAACTACCTTCTAGAGGCAGTAAAAATTCTGGGCCCACTTGGGGGATTATACCATGATTTATCCTTTATTTTCTTCTAGTACTTTCATTTTCAATCTTAGGAATTTAGATTTCAAATTCTGCATTACGAATTAATTAATCATGCATCCCCCTCCATCCTATATTTTTGAGCTATAATGACACAATACTTGTGATTAATTGAGTTTTTTTTATTTTATAGGTTCATGATGGCATAAGGAAGCCTCAAAAAGTGGAATAGAATGACTAATCCTCATGGGAAAGGGAGTTAATTTTTATTTTTTAAACTTTTAAACACCTTACATTTTTTGGTCCGTTACATGTTTTGAGATTTATTGATAAGAATTTAATGGCCACACTTGAATTAATGCTTTACTTGGCTTATATAGGAGACATGAGTTTCTTAGGAATCCAGTGATGTCATGTTTTATATTTCAATGTTAATGAAATTGAATGAGTGCGATGGAGGATTGGATGATTAAAATAAAGCATGGATATTGAAATGAGGACTCCTGATTTGAGGTAATTTATTGATTCATGTAAATGAAATTTCCCAACCATTTTTCATGATTTTAATTTTTGAAATTTATTTGAATTGATTTTTTTTATTAATCATGACTTGAATGATTGTCCAATATCATACATATCATTCCCAAGAGGATTTATATACCAAGTACTTCCTATTTTTCTTGAGCATATTTCTTGAGTGATATTGGGACATGTTACCTTACAGAACCTGTATTGAAACTTATCGAAGATACTAACTTTGAAAAGACACATTTATAATGATTAAGGCATATTTTTATAAACCACTTATACTTAAAATACAACCTTTACATGAATCCTTCTTTTATCCCGTAGAGAATATGAATGAACGTATTAGGAATTATCCATGTTTCAAGACATTTTTATCTATTCCTACCCTACTCTTAGTATATGCATGATATTTTAAAGTTAAAGTGTGGGGGTAAAGGGAATCATGGTGGAAGGGATGTTATACATTGTAAGGAAAAAGTGTGAGGGTTATATTGTGGTAATTATAAAAGGTTGTGGAATAATTCACTGTACTCTATTGTTTTACCCCTCTTGAATATAAAAAAATGAAAATGAAAGAAAAGAACCAAAAAAATGAGAAAAATGGGTTGTGATTTGGGGAAACCAAAAATCACTATTACTAGACCAATGATTTTTATCATACATGGTTAGGTGGTGGATGTGAGGTTTATTCTAATCATAATGTTCAAAAAATGAAAAGGTTCATTGAAAAATAAAAAAAATTATAAAAATAAAAAAATTCAAGAGTGTTAACAAATCATTCATTATAAACAATTTGATCATGAAATTACTTTGAGTTTAGGGGAAATGAGAGTTTCTACATTAAAGGGGAGAATTTCCTTACACTTTTTTATATCATTCATTTTACTTAATATATAAAGATCCTTGTTGATCCTTAATATTTAAGAGCATAAAATCTTACCAACCTTAAGCCCCAAAGTCATTTGAACCTTTATTTAAAGTCCTCTTGATTTTATGTTCCTTTTGTCTTTAAAAAGTAGAGAAAGTAGTTCATTTATAAGAATATGGATAAAGACCATGTTCTCATGATATGAGCATAACTCTACATAAATTTTATCATGATTGATGAGAGAAAAGAATCAAAATTGAGGTAAATCATAACTTGGTATGTTTAATAATAATGAATTGAGGATATTGAATGAATGAAAGGAGAAGTTCCATCATTTTTCAAATGGGAAAAGTAAAATACATGAATTGATTGTTTTTTTAAAAAAATGAGAGATTAAATTGATACTTCATATGGTTTTTTGAAATTTTTATTTGAAAATGAAAATTGTTTTATTTTATTATTTTGGAATTTGAATACTGTTAACATTAGTGTCCACTCAATTCCATGTTGAGATTTTATGCTTGAGGGAAAGCATGGTTTAAGTGTGGGGGAATTGATAGAACTAAAATTTTATGAATTTTTTATATGAATTTTTTATATGAATTTCAATTGTTTTAACCCTACCAATTTATCAATTTGAGATTATGTGGATCAATTTGGGATTTATGATGTGTTTTGAGAAAAATTGTGAAAAGTACTAATTCTGGATTTTTGACAGATTTTTACCACAAGGGTATTTTGGTCATTTATTTAAAAAAATAATTCCAAATTGAGTTTTTTTTGAAATACTTGATTAATTTACTTTAACTTAGTCTTCTGAACCAAGGGCTGATTTGAGAATCTTGAGGCCCGAAAAATTCATTGAAGTTGGGAAATTTTCTGGGAGGACAGCATGGAACCCACCACCGTAATAGAAACACAACTCGGTATATATGCCTTTAATTGAGGTTATTCTACCTGTAATAGAATTAGGACTCATAGTCTCATTTTTACAATAAATTTCATGGAGTTATGAGCTCAGGAAGGTGGCCTTTGAATGAAATATATTTAAAGAGGTTGTCTAGAACCTTCTTCCAGAGAAAGTAATAGTCAATAAAAAATTCATAACTCCTACATCCGATGGCCAATTAAGCTAAAATTATGAGGGTAAATGAAAAAAATGTTTTGGAACACCTTTTATGAATAATTCACTGCATGATTCTATCATTAATTAGGGCTAAGACACACAAAATGTTGGAGTAAAAATTATGACTATAAAAGAAGGGGAGATCCTAACACTCAAATCATCTCATTTTCCATCCCATTCCTTCCAAGGAACCAAGGGGGATATTTCAACTGAGGAAGGCCATCTAAAAATCTTACCCTTTTAATCTTATTAATTTTTTTTCTTCTTCTATTTTTATTTTTCAATTATAATTTAGATTTCTTATAAATTCATTATCATTGTTTTTTTGTGTCCATCTTCTTCACCCTTATTCTTATTCCATTATTCTTCTTATTTTATACTATTCTTATCATCTTTAAACCATGACCTCTTACCCTATAAAATTAGGGGCTAACCCAAGACTTGTCCTGGGGGTGGTATGTGGAAATTTCATTTATTTTGTGCTTAAATTCCTATGTTTTATTAAGTCTGTGATGAGAAAGTGTGATGTGTACGGGTGTGGCGATCTTCCACCAAAAAACTGATCTAAAACTAATTTCTATTCTTTTATTAAATATTTTCCCTCACTTCTACTGGATACAAGATCTTCATACGATGGAATTGATCCATTCAGTGGTTGAAATGTCTACGATGGAGCCAGGTCTTGGAAGATATCACACTCTCGATCGAGGTGTGTCATCAACCTTGATTATAGGAGGAGTTGAATTTAAGATTTATAAATGCATTCAATATTTCACACCATTAAATAAAAGAATATTAATTCATGCATGAGATCTCAAAATTTAATTTTCAAACTTAATTTAACACCAATAAGGAGAATGATGGAACCCACAAACAACCCATAAATGCCAATTTATTTATTCATTAATTACATTTTTTCATTACATGTTAGTTTAATATTTTAATTCATTTAAATTTAATAATCTTCCTAAATTAAATAAAAACAACCAAAAATAATTAGTTTAGGTGAATTAGATTAAGTGAGCAAACATCTGAGAAAGCTCCTCAAGTGAGACGACCCTGACTAGCCTCCATGCTGCATTGGGAAAATAATTTTCTTTTTCCATGCCCTACAATATGAGTGCATCATACCCATAGGTATTTCCTATGAAGTGGTTCTCTCTTATGATGTTGTGAATATTGTCGATATATGGTGGACCTTAATCTTATGTTAAATTTCAAAGCATTCTTCTTTGAAAATGTTTTCCTTAAAAATGTTTTCATTAAAAGTGTTTCCAAATTCTTTCTTAAAACTTTCATGGTGAATTTTCTTCTAAATTTATGGCATGGAATATTTATTTTGGGTGGAATCCTACTTGGCTTTGGCTCACACCCTATATACACTCCAGGTGTATGTAGATCTTATTATATTTAACCCAGGTAAAGGTAAGATGTATCATGTTGTTGATAGTGAATCCAGTTTCTAGTGTTACTCTCTTATAGGTGTTGGTGGAGGTGGATTGAGGGTGATGGCCCTCACATTGCATGGATGTTTTGAGTTGTGGTCTAGTTGGTTCCTCTCCAATTTTCATACTTTGGTTTGTTTTTGTTTTAGTTAAAGTTGAAAAATGTTTAGCTTGGAATTTTTGTACCTCCTTTGGTTATGGATATTGATCTTCAGTATGATGTTACATTTTTGGAATGGTTCTTGGTTATTTATCATGGGTGAAATTGTTCCAAAAAGCATGTTGTTGAGACCCAGGCACTAGTTTCTAGCTTGTGGGGATCCGAAACACCCTTCGATCCATGCCACAGACCGAGTCATGCATCGGGTTGGATGGAACCTCAGCTTGGTTCTTGAAAAAATAGTATCAGAGTGTGTTTCTCTCTTTTTTTGGGTCATGATGCATGGGAGAGTCTAGATATACTAGAGTTGGGATTGTTGGGGGCTAGAGGTTTTGGTTGTGGGTGGGGTGTCTGGGTAACAAACCTTATGACAGACCTCAGATCTCCATGGGATGTTGGGATTTGGTTTGAATTCTCCTCCAGGCGAGACATACAAGATAAAGATTTTATATAGACACTGGGTGGGGGTGAATTAATTTGGATTGGATTGTTATTGTGATGGATTTTGTTTTTTTGAACTATGGAAGTGATTGGGATTCATTGTTGATTGATGGAAAATTTCAGAATGGTTTATTGATGGATTTACTTTGTGGTTGTTGCTTTTTATATCAAGATGCCTCCCTATATACTTCATGTACAACCATGGGAAGAGTATGGAGAGAGGTATCCCTCACTAGTTGATCAGATACTAAAAGAATTAGTGGTTCGAGATATCTAAGATTTGGGTTAGGGAGCTGGCTCTGGTCCTGCTCATATTGGGGAAGCCGAACTAGGTCCCGAGAATGACATGGATATGGAGTTCCTCAAGAACAAGCCTCTATTTTTCTAGGGTATCATGGATCCATGGGAGGCAGAAGAGTGTCCTAATAAGATCAAGAGGATGTTTGGGTTTCTTGAAATTCCTGAGGCAGTGAAGGTGAAATGTGATTCCTTTTTTTGGAAGGTCCCAGTCAGAGGTGGTGGGACTCAATGGTTGAAGCTAGGAAGCATGAACAGATGGGTTGGAAGGATTTAAAGGTTATATTTAATGATCAGTATTTCCCAAATACCTTTTCTTTCACAAAAACTTAGGAGTTTTTGGATATCCACCAAGGGAATCAGACTGTGATAGATCATGATAACCGCTTTGCAGAGCTAGTTTGGTTCTCACCTAAAATAGTTTCCAATGAGCAGTTAAACACTCAAAACTTAAAAATGGGGTTTCACCCAAATATATGATCCCAAGTATTCTTGTTCAAATTTAAGACTTATGTTGAGGTGGTTGATCGAGCATTTATGGTAGAGATCGATCATGGTGGAAATTCCAGTTTTTTTGGGGTAGTGTCATCAATGGGCCATGGCAACGTCAATTAATCTGAGATGAAGAGGAAGTGGGATCAATAAGAGAATAAGGGAGGTGGTAGTTCTAGACATCCTTCCATAATGTCTTCATTAGTATCTCTAGATTTTAGGTTGTTCTTGTGTCATCAGTGTGGAAAGGTGGGGCACATGCGGTCAACATGTCCATCTCCACCTAGACCTTTACATCAGTGCATACATATGGGGAACCTATAATAGTTTTACAGAGCCACAAGTCCATATTAGGGTAGAGAAGGTTCTATGAGATCTAGGGGAATTTAAATCCAGTCATATCCATCCATGATAGTGGGTTCTTGGTTTGGTGGTCATGGCAGTAGGGCTGGATCTTTTTTAGGTCAAAGTCATCTTAAGGTAGAGTTTCTAGTTAGTGGTTATTCTTAGGCTCATACAGAGATGAGGAATCTTCATGATTTGGATCAGGAACTAGTATAATCTGATGCGGGGCCTATAAAAATTCAAATACCTGTTATTATTTCATAATCTATACCTTCTATTCTATTTGATACCAGTGCCTTTGTTTCTTTCATTTTTTCCCATCTTGTCGGTTTGTTGACTTTTCTATACGAGCTTATGTCTTATGCGATGGAGTTAGTGATGCCGCTTGGTAAGAAGTGAGATAAGGGTTTTAGGTGTATCTATTTCTTACTCACCATGTCATTGGTCAAGATGAAATGGGATTTCCTAGTTCCAGAGATAGACCAATTTTGTGTGATCCTCGATATGGATTGGATGGTGTGATTTTAGCAACATATAGATTGTTATTATTGACATGCGAGTTTCGCGGCACCTGATGGAAGTACTCAGGATTTCTTGAAGTTGAGAAATATTGTTTTTTGATATCTAATCACTCATATTGGAGGATGATGATAGATGATTTGAGGGTGGATCACCTCCTATGGTGGATGAATTTCCAGAGGTATTCCTAGATGATTTTTTAGGTTTACCTTCAGAGCGGGATGTGGAGTTCACCATCGATCTGGAATTAGGAACACAATAGATATCTCTTCCCTCCTAACTTATACCCCCCACCTAGTTTAGGGAATTAAATTTATAGCTGTATGACTTGGAATCCAAAGGATCCATTCACCTGAGCATCTCACCTTGGGCCTCCCTAGTCCTATTTTCTATAAAGGTTGATAGATCTCTCTGGTTATGTATTGATTAACGGAAGTTGAATAAGGTAATGATCAAGAAAAAATACCCTTTTCACTATATTAATGAAATTTTTGATCATATTAATGGGGTGAGGTGGTTTTACAAGATATACTTACATTTTGGGTATCACCAGGTCAGAGTCAGAGAGGCATATGTTCCGAAAATAACTTTCTGAAGCAGGTATGACCAATTTGAGCATTTGGTCCTGCATTTTGGATTAACGAATTCTCTAGCGGTCTTTATGGTTCTTATGAATTGGGTGTTCCATCAGTATCTTGATTAATTTTTCATGGTAATTGTAAAATACATCCTGGTTTACTAAGAAACCAAGTTGGATCATGAACAACATTTGAGAATTGTGTTCGGAACTCTTCGTGATCATCGTCTCAATGATAATTTTTCTAAGTGAAACTTTTGGATTAGATAGGTGAATTTTATGGGTCATGTGATCTCAAAAAGAGGGGTTTAGGTGGACCCTTATGAGATCAATATAGTGATTTCTTGGGAAAAATTGAAGAATTTTTTCTAGATCAAAAGTTTTCTAGGCTTGACAAGGTATTACAGGTAGTTCTTTAGATATTTCTTTTGCTTTCTTTTCCCATGATGACACTCACCTGGAAGGTGGTAAATTTTGAATGAATTTTAGAGTCTCAAATGTATTTATAGGAGATTAAATGGTGGTTTAACACATCCCCTATTTTTATTTTATTGGAATCTAAAAATAGATACATGGTCTACCATGATGCTTCCGGTATGGGTCTTGGTCGTGTGCTGATATAGGATGAACATGTGTAGCATATGGTTCTCACTAACTCCAACCACATGAAAAGAATTACCCAAACCATGATATGAAGATAGCAGTGATGATTCATTCCTTGAAGATGTGGAGTCATTATCTATTTGAAGAGAATTTTGTGTTCTACTTAGATTATAAAAGTTTAGCATACATTTCCTCCCAAAAGGATATGAAGTTGAGGCAGTGTCATTGGGTCGAATACCTTCAGGGGTTCGATTTTGATATCATATATACCCTAGGAAAAGGTAATGTGGATTCATATTCCTTGAGCTAAAAAATTCTAATTCACGCATTTAAAGACTCAAGTGATGAGTGGTATTTGATGGGTCTTTTTGCTCAAATACATTTAGAGACCAAGGAGCACAGTGGAGATGCATTCTTGGCTAGTGCACACCTGAAACCTTCCCTTCTAGAATTGATTTGGAATGAGAAGCTAGGTGATGAGCTATACCAGCATGCTATTTAGTTACTAAATGGTGTGGAGGTTCCTTGTGAATGGTCGTTGTCTGCTGAGGGAGATTTGTGATTTAAGGGTCTCTTTGTGTTGACATTGTTATTATGAAAGGTGGTGTTGCGGGATAGGCTTTGATCTTAGTGGGTCGCTCATCCAGAGACCACCAAGATGTTTTATAATGTGAAAATTTAGTTTTGGTTGGGTATGGGATGGGAAATAGATAAATTCACATCTATTTTCTATACTTTCTAGCAGGTTAAAGCATAACACAATAGGACATCTAGTTTGATTTATCCATTACCCATTCCTACCTGGAAGTGGTACAAGATCTCCATAGATTTTATTATTGGCTTAAATCATACACCACTGGGAAGAAACACAATTTGGTTAGTGATTAGACATATGAACAAATCATCCCATTTTATTCTGAACAACGATTCAACCAAGTTCAATGAGTTGGGTTGATTGTACATTCAAGAGATAGTGAGGCTTCATGGTGTGTCATTGACTATCATTTCAGAAAGGGACCCCCATTTTAAATCAAAGTTTTGGAAAGGACTTCAAAAGTCAATGGGGTCATAGATCAAGTTGAGTACGGTATATCATCCTCAAACTTATGGTTATATGGAGCGGGTGAACCAGATTTTGGAAGACATGATCTGGGAAAGTGAGTTGGATTTTAGAGGCTCGTGAGATAGCCATTTTGGGTTGGTTTAATTTTTTTATAATAATAGTTACCAATAATATATAAAAATGGAACCCTTTATGGTTATTTATGGTCTTCTATGTCAGTGTTTTATGTGTTGGACTTAGGTGGGTGAAAACTCATTGTTGGGATAAAGATTGGTACATGAAACATCTGATAAAGTTAGATTAATCAGACAATGATTATTGACAGCATAGAGTTTCCACAAGTCTTATGCAAAACAATAGTGCTGAGACTTGTAATTTTCTATAGTTTTACACATGTTTCTAAAAGTGTCCCCTCACTTAGGCAACTATCGTTTGGGAGATAAAGGGAAGCTAACACCATTTTTTGTCAAACCTTTTGATATTATAGTGAGAGTTGGAAAGGTGGCATATCGACTAGCTTTTCCATCCCAATTTAATTCAATTCATTATGTTTTACATGTATCAAAGATAAAAAATTATAATCCAGACCCCTATCATGTTTCTAATTGGGAAGAATTAGATTTAGAATCCAATTTTTCTATGTTTGAGCGATGAGTGTAGATTTTGGGTTTCCAAGAGAAAGTCCTTTGGAAAAAATCCATAATGTTGGTTTGGGTTATTTGGAATAATGGTAGTGATGAGAATGATAATTGGGAGTGTAAGTATTTGGTTAAGGAGGAATACACATTTTTATTCTCTGGTCAGACTCTGGGATGAATTTTTGGGGGTGAAAAGTTTTTATGGTGGGGAGAATTGTCACATCCATGATTTTATTTTGAGGTATTAATTTGTTTATTTTTTTGTCTTGTATTTATTCCTTGGTTTTACCATGATATTTTTGAGAAAAATGGAGTTTTTGGACCCTATAGAAGGTGGTGAACGGTTGGCACATGATTAGGGGAAACTATGAACCAACCCAAGAAAAAATGTGCACCTTGGAAAGTGGCACTTTCCAAGCCACACGGCTTGTCGCACAGGCATGTGACCTCCCCTAGGAAACCATGTGGCTAGTTTCCTCTTAGACAGAGGTGACCACACGATTTTTGCATGGTTTTTCAAACCATGCGGGAAAACCGTGTTGCCAATCCTTGTCATTAAAATGATGAATTACCTTTCTACCCTTCCCCGATTTTAATAAAAAACACACTAATTCGAACCATACAAGATTTACAGCCCTAGGATCCTCCTCCTATCCTTCTTGGACTCCTTGAAATTCATTTTTTTGGTGGATTTGGTGTGGTATATTAAAGGAATCATCAATAAAGTCTCTTTTACCTCAGTTTCTTCCTTCTCTAGGGTTCTTTTTCCTCCCTCTTTGAGTTCTACTTTTCTAGCAGATTTATTGACCTAATAAGGGTTCAATATTGATTTTTTGGGTAAAATATTGATGTTTATGGTTTGATCTTTCTTTTATAGGATTCCTTTTTGGTGCGGTTGTGGTTTTCCATTGGATTCTAGAATTTTCCAAGCTTGAGGTAGGTGGTTCCATGATTTAGCATTATTTGATGATTTTGGTATACTTTCTTGGGTTCTTAAATGTGTTCAATGGATTATGTGTGTGGTGAGAAATATGTTTTCAAAAGTTTATAAGGTGTTTATGATTTTAAAGGTGGGTTTTCAAATGTAAATGGTTGGTTTTCATGTTTTATTTTCTTATTGATCTTCCAAATGGGTTTTATGAATTATGCAAGTGATGTAAATCATGTTTTAAAATGTATTTGGTGTGTTTGTGAAGCTGAAAGAGGTTTTTCTTTTGAAAAGTGATGGTTTTCTATTTGTATTCATATTTATTGATGTTTTTATGTTAAAGTGGTGATCCACATGACACGTGAAATAGAAATTGAGCACAAAGGAAATCCTAGGTATCTAGGTGGGCAGACTAGGACTAGTACATTGGTTGGATTGGTGGGGATGATTCCCGATTTCTTATATCCATATTGACACTACAACACTAACTAAATTATGATGATGATTGGATACCACTATAAATTTTGATGTATTCCTCTCTAGTGTCTCATTCATGAGGAAATTTTGGGTTATGGTTGTTATACCACGTTTTACTGAGATACAAGGTTCCTAGGGCCCCACTAGTGCTAGCACTTATAGGGATTTAGTATGATGTGGAATTATCTTGTGAATTTGTGCATACCATCAGCATACGGTGGACCTTACTCTTATGTTAAATTGAAAAGAATGCTTCTTTGATTTTTTTCCATAATTTTTCTTATTAAAAGTGTTTCCAAATTCATTCTTAAAACTTTCATGGTGAATTTACTTCTAATGATATGACATGGAATATTTATTTTGGGTGGAATCCTACTGGGATTTGGTTCACACCCTACATACACCCCCAGGTGTATATAGATCTTATTATGTTTAACCTAGGTAAAGGAAATATGTATCATGGTGGGGATGGTGGGTCTATTTTATAGTGTTCCTTTCTTGCAGGTGTTGGTGGAGGTGTATTGAGGGTAATATCCCTCACATTGCATGGAGGTTTTAATTTGCGTTCTAGTTGGTTCCCCTCCCGTTTTGGTAATTTATTTTGTTTTGGTTTTTGTTAAAGTTGTAAATTTTTTAATGTGGAATTTTTTTACCTCCTTTGGTTAGGGATATTGATCTTGGTATGATGTTACATTTTGAGCATTGTTTTTTGATTTTTATCATGGGTGAAATTTTTCCCAAAAGTGTATTGTTTATACCCATGAATTATCTTCCAACATGCGGGGATAAGGAATTCCCTTCAGGCAATGCCACAAACTGGTTCATGCATCGTTTTGGATGGAACCTTGTCTTGGTTTGTGATGATTTCTCTCACACATAGTTATTTAGGAGGGAATCATCCATATCACAACATTTGAGTCTCTTGGATAGTTGAGTGGACAAATATTTATCTAAATACATCATATAGATAATAATAAACTCTATTACACTAGTAAATTAAACCTATTAGGGTCTCCTAACTAGTGCAACCCAAAACCAACACTAAGAATAATCCAACAAAGGACAATAATGGGGCACCTAACTTTGACATGACCTACCTGACAATAAAACCTATAGTTAATCATAACTTTATTTCCTTATGAAATAAAATCTATGGGTACCCAAATTTGACAAGACCTACCCACCTGGATGTTTGAGGTCTTTACAAGTGCCACTTTAGAATGAATCTCACGCTTAGTATTTGAGGGGGTTTCTTTTAAAAAACTTAAAGTCTCACCAATTTAATATACATTATATATATATATATATTAAATTCATAATTATTACATATTATGTTGTCATTATATTATCATGTTTTATCCCATTTTTGTTCATGAATTCCTCTAATGATTTAGTTTTGGAATCCCAATTCCAACCACCTAATTAATATATTCACACAACATTAATGTGTATCACTTTACACAACCCATAATATATGTTACTTACCCAAAAAAAGAATCCAAAAATATTTATACATATCTAAATGCATCATATGAATAAGGTATATGAACTCTTCATGTAAAGTCATTGTGAAACATGAGATTGAAAATATCCACATGAGTTAACCTGAAGTGACAGATAACTGACCCCATTCACCATTTTATAATGAGACATAAGACTCTATGCTGATAAGTGGTTTGAACCAAAGTCCCTCTAAAGGGATAATTAAATTCAGGATATTTATTATGCTTAATATGAAAAACATATGACTAATAACTAAATTCAAGCTAACAACTTCAATAAAAAATCGAGGTCAAGGTATATGAAAACTAGATTTTATGGAGTCGTACCATGCATATAATGCAAGTCTCTAGCTCCTAGAATAATTTTAATAATTAAACTAAAACATACGCATTCATAATATAAACAATTTATAACTATGAATAAAGTAGGTAATAAACTTTAAATAAATTAACAATTCATATAATTAAACATGAGTTAACCATTTATGCACAATTCAAAAATAAAATCTAATTATAAAACCTTTTATAAATTATGTAACATTAAGTACATTCCATAATTTTAAATATAAACTTTTTTATACTTAATCCAATCTAAACTCATTCATATTATTTATTATATAGAATTTCAATTTATTATTTAAACCATAGATCAAATAAACACTCAAAACCTTTATGATGTAGTTTAAATAATATATTTCCCATTTTAATTTGAATAATTTATAATTAATAAGTTATGAAAAATTCATAATTATAAATATAAACACCTTTTCTATTTTGACCTTATTTATGATATTTATAAACTCTTTTATAAATCATTTTTATAATCTTTAAATAAAAAATTTATTTAAATATTATAAATATTCCATATAATTTTAGGTAAAAAGGTCTTAATACCCTTTATTATAATTTATAACATTTATAAATCATATTAATGAGGAAATGATATTATTAATATCAAATCTTTAATATTAAAGTAATATTTTTAATAAATGTTTCAAAAACATTTAATCAATTAACCATAAACATTTTATAGTTAATTAATTTACAAAATACCCTTTTATAAATTTTATAAACTTCCCATAAAACCTTTTCATTATTTATAATTAATTTAAAAATAATTTTATTAGATTATTAATTAAAATTTCTTTATAAATAAATAATTTATTTATTTACCAAAACATTTTAGATAATTACTTAAAATAATACCTCTTTTAATTTGAACAACGAAAAAATTAATTATTTATGAACTATTCATAATTTTAAATATAAACTTATTTATATTTAAGAACTATTCTATAATTTATAACCCTTTATAAATTACCCCTTATGATTTATACATAAACATTTCATTTTTAGATCACAAGGCATACCAAATGATTCAGTGAAACTATTTAAAATATTAACATTTAATATTTGGAATATTTCATTGATAAATGTTTTATTCAAAATTATATAATTAATTAAAAAACTTTTATAAATGAAATATTATAAAATACTATTTCTTTGTAAATTATAAACATTTTATAAAACACAATCCAAATTATCAAAATAAAATAATTTCTATAAACCAATTTACCATTTCAAAAATGAATGGTTTAAAGATGATCAAAAATTGAAGAATTTTTTTCTTATGATTAATTTATAAGATTAACTCAATAATTTTAATGAATTAAATCATTTATTTCAGATTGTTATCATGTAAAAAAATATCAACCAAAGTTAAACCAATAAAATAGCATACATCCTGTTTTTTAAAAATGGAAATAAATGGTTGTTGATCTGATGAGGAATCTACCTTCAATACTACAATTTGTTTTTTTGGATCATCACATGATCCTTTGGTAGTGAAATAATACCCAAATTAGAATGAAACATCCTCAAACATAAGCAACATAAATCTTATATAAAATACATGAAAATTACAGCATATCTTGTTCTTGTTTAAAGTGACTTTATTCTTCCTTGATGCAATGAGAACACTTGGGGAAGATCATTGAAGAAACAAAAAAAATCCTCCTACCTCTTAGATTATTACACCAACCAATGGATCCTAATATAAATTTGAGTTCTCCCATAAACTTAGGTGTTAGTGACTTCACCAAAGGTGATGAATAAGATATGAGAAGGAAGAGAGTTTGGAGAGGCTTATAGAAAATCAAATATTCACAACTAGAGGGAGATCATCCCTTTATATATCCATCCATGATTCATTTCATTTAATTAATTTCATTTGAAATATTCAATGCATCCATATACATTTATTCTCATTATCATTAATTCATTAAATCTTATTCAATGAATATTAAATCCATTTAATATATTCAAAATGGATTAATAATTAAAATGAAACTATGTAGGAATGAGATTAAAAATTAATGCATTAATCCTTTATTAAATTAGGTGTAATTTATATGAATCATATATATATTTTAGTGTATATATACTATATGATAATTTCCAATAGGTGATTCCACTGTGTCAGGAACATTCAAGTGGTATCAGAGAGACCACATTAAATTTATAACCATTCATTATTCATTGATCATTTTATGCATTTGATAGTAGATTAATTTCAACTTTAATTAATTATTATTCTGAAATTTGATATTTCAAATTCATTCATGTCTCATATGACTCTAAAAAAGTTAAGAACAAAAAATTAATGACTAGAGATTCCATCGATAGGTGCTGAGTTTTATGGTTGCATGACATCATTACACTACATGTATTGGAAATATAAATTCCATTTACCAAGGTTCCTTAAATCAGGATGGGTTACATGATACATGAAATTCCTAACAAAATTATCATGTGATATATTTATTACTTTGCATGTTGATCAGCTAGATTAGCACACAGTTTGTTGGATTACATGATGTGTATCTGGTGCACACATTGTATAGTCAGCACAGTTTCAATTTTTTTTTATGGAAACCATGTGATAAAATATGCATCATGTATTAATACAAAATGTGTGGGACTGAAAACCATTCAACAAGTATGTACCTCATAAATTTCCACTACCAAAAAAACACACCAAGTCACTAGGTGTGTATCGCAGAAACCATTACATGTCATGTAGCAAGATGTACAGATCGTGTAACCGGTACCCATATATGTGAAGAACACACCATCCAAGATTTAAACATGTAGATTAATTACATGTAATAAAATTAATTATTTAATTAAATTGAACAACATAATGTGTAACTGGTGTACTCACTGTGTAATCAGGTATTATAGAATTTTAAATGATTAATTAAATACTATTTAAATTAATAACTACACACCATATATGATTTTCATTTACACCATATTTAATAAAATAATTAAATCTATACATGACATATATGTATTAAATTTTCAGTGCATCCTAAATATTCTAAATTTATTTAGCTTGAAAAACTACACACCAATTAATAGAAAACATGTTTTGTATATTACATGTCATATTAAATACACAGTAAAGACCATATAAGGAGACATGCAGTTATGATGGGTATTTATCATGCTGACTCCAAATATATTTTGTGTACAAAATTAATTTTATTTATTTAAGATCAATCATGAAGGGAATTTCCAGGATTGTCTAGATAATGAAATTAAGATAAATTAGTTAATTAACCAATTAATAAGATAATCAATTCAATCAAATTTATATTAATTAAAGAATTAATTAAAATGAATTCTAGTTTAATATGAATTCATTGCATGTTTATGAATGACCATGATCTTTTATTGAAGAATGTATGAACTAGATTTCTTTTAATTTAATTGCATGAGTTTTATTATTACTAAATTTAAATAATGGTTTGTGGGACATCCCTCATCCTATTTAATATACAGGGTCAGTGTGCCCATTATTTCCTTTATATGAACCCCTTATCCATTCCATTGAATCTACTCAATTTCATGTGAGTTAAAATCATATATAGAGGAAAGGATCTCCTAGGCATGTGGTGGTAGTTCAGAACCCGTGGAAAGGTGAAATCAATTAAAGAAGATACAAAGGTCAATAATAGAATGCTGAAACTCATGAGCTAGGCCCATCTCATGGAGTTTATTTCTTCTAGGGTCATAATTTGATTAATTTTACACTCAATAAATCAACCATTAGTGAAGCTCATGTACAAGTCATTTATTTATTTATTTTGGATGATGCATGATTAATTTTTTGGATGATTTACTATGATTACATAATTAAATGAATTAATAAGATTGTGATAAGAAATTAAAATAAATAGATTTTGTGTAAATGTTTTATTAACACATAGTTAATTAATTAATTAAAATCCACTTAATATTAAAAATACATATAAACGGGTAAAACAAGATAATTTACACATAATAAAAAAATCCCTCAAGTTAATATTAATTTAAAATAAGCCTTCCATTACTTGATTAAGAGAATAACCATATAAATAATTGTTGGCCTGACCTTATTCATGAAACTTAATTTTATTGGGGAGTTATTACAGAGGTTTTGGTTCGACTTAAGCAAGTTTAAATCAAGATAAGCATCAATTGTTATATTTTATGTATCTTAGATGTAATTATTGAGGAAATCCAAGTAAAGATTTTAGGATTGGGGATTCCACTCAATGGATCTAGGAGATTCAAACCCATAGTTAGAAATACCACCTTCCTAAATACCTTTGAGTAATTAACCATTACCTTACATGGGTTATGAGAATAGAAATAAGATTTCCTCACTTTGATTATGTGTATCCAAACATAGAAATTAAGAAAGTGAAGAATTACTACTAGAAGTTTGGTTCATTATTAAAGAATCTAAAGAAGGGTGATTCCTGCATTAGTATAAAGACGTTCACAAATCATTAATTCTATAATCAATTCAAGTTGAACTATTTTTTTTTATTATTACAAAAAAAATTATCTTATAGGCCATTATAGACACAATGAGACATTATTTCATTTTGAAATGAATGTTGTTATAGTTTTCCAAACTAAATATATAGTTTTATAATTCATGAATCATAGATATTTTAGATCAACAATCAATGATGAATCTAAATATAAGACTAAGAATACCCATTGTGGAATGATAATTCTTTATCAAGTAAAATTGATAAGTAATTTAAAATTTTATAACTAGAAAAGGTTTCTAGTATCCTTTGAGATATAACACTAGGTATACTGGAAATATTACTTATCATTTTTTTAATTAAGAATCCTTTATAAATAAAGGTATTCCATAAAATTACTAGAGTTAGTTCAACAAAATTGGGTGACCTATTCTAAAGACGTAACTAATAAGTAAGCTCATATACTTTATGTGATTACTTTAAGAGATTTTAGGAATGATCAGTGAAAAAATGAATACACTTGGTAATTGATATAGGTTCCTCCAGGCAATCTTGTCAGTGAGTATCATAACCAAGTATTAATCGATCATTAATATATGGAGTGAAGATAATACCAATCTCACATTACCTTATGGATTGAATTTTTTATAGTAGTAAAAGGGTATTGATGAAATATATTATATATATTATAAGTCTTCCATGATGGTCTAAGACATGTTTCAAAAATAGTAGAAAAATCACTAACCATATGCCAACTACATTAACTAATGAATATCATATTGGATACAATTCATCAGTTACTGTTTCAAGTGTTTAATGTAAATCATTTATTAAATTTCATATTTAGCTACAAATGAACATCAATAAAAAACTAAGTGAATCTATTTTTATTACCCTATAGCCACTGAGGATTTTAACACCCCTTATTAGTATATACTGACTATATTTATATAAGAGGGAATCACTTAAATGAATTCTAGGATCTTAATGCATATGATTAGGTATGATAACACAAAATTCATAAAGATCTGTGAGAGGAGTTTTTCTAAGAGACACAAACTGCCTAGGAAATTAAAGCCAAAAGTGGTTTCATATTCACTAATACTGGTTACATATTATTCCTACAATGAAGTAGTAAATAGTAATATGACAAGTATTAATGAATTTAGTAATGGAATCCATGTACCAATATTTAGGGGAACTATGTTTTTTAAGTTTTAAAACATAATAATACTAGTGAGTATTTAATAGAAACTATATATGAATGATAAAAGTTAGTATTAATAAATAAAATTTGATTATTAAATGTTTAAATGATTTCTAAGAAAAATTATATGACAAAACCTTTAATTCAACCATCATACTAAAATTCATTTAAATCATAATTATCATGAAAATATTATATGATCATTTTATTGGGAGTTTGGATATCAAGTCCAATTTCCTTAATGGAGACCCTATGAAATATGTCCCTATGACATAACCAAAAGGGTTGGTGACACCAATGAATTTCAATAATATATAAAAATTGCACATATCTATTTTTTGGATAGAAGAAAACATAGTAATGTTAAAATAATCATTCAAAATGAATAAGTTACATGTTTATATAAGAGGTTAGTGGGAGTGATACTATTTTTAAGATAGATATGTTAATAACATATACAAAAAATAATAATCAATATTTCCATCTTGCTAAGACTAAAAAATGAATTTCTAAAATTATGACTTAAAATAGAAACCTAGTTCTAGGGAATAAGATCCAAAAAGGTAGATATATGGGTTTTCTTAATCTAGTCATTGTGCATACCTTGAAAATATGAAAAAATCCAAGATAAAACTTATTTTACATCACATGGCATAAAATCTATCCACAAAAGCATGCATGGGAACATGAGGAGATTATGAATTAAAATTCCACAAGATTTAGTGCTAGGAATTTATCTAATATTCCATGTTATGTAATTTTGTTTGATATTCATGTTACATGAAGTTCAAATACCAAACAAAACTTGTTAAACTATACAAATTTTTTGTTAATAATTATCTAAGAGTACATAATAAAGTAGAACTGAATGATTTCCTGGTATAATGAGAAATGGGAATATAGGTGCTTAAGGGGATATAACACTAGTTTTACTTTAGATAATTTTGATTTATGATCATAATGAGGCTAAGTAAATATACAAGAAAAACTTTTACAACCTCTGATTTTTATATCTATAATAACCAAGTACATTGAAACTTCTAATGTATCTTAAGAAGTGATTTTTTAATAATTTTTTTCAATTTTAGGTTATTCCAAAATAGTAAGAGTAGTATCATTATTATGATAATCCTTGAATATGGTATTATCTAAGATGTTAGTTTTATAATAAGGGATAAAGCAGTGGATATTTGGGGATATTACTAATTGAGGTATTTTCTCAAGGTAATGATGTCATAGTGTTTCCTCGGAAAGATTATGATTGGGTAACCTCATTGGGTGAACAAAATGGTCTGATGAGAATTGGGTAGTATATCATTTTTTATGTTGTAAAAGAGATGTATTGGTTAAATAAGTTCATGTTGGATTCACCATTTTTGTTTTGATGGAGTGATGCAGGAGTATTTTGTCTTATGGTATGATTGTGGGGGGTTTGATGTTAAGAACAATCATCCGCATCGATCTCACCATTTGTTAACCTTTCACAGAAACTCACAATGGTTCCTGAATCCATAATTGGGTATGGACATTCTTTCCAAAGACAGGCGATTGGTTGGGATTTTAGACCCAATGATGCTTAGAAACTCACATTGGTCAAGAGGATGAGAGGTTGTTCTCATCGCACCCTTGGGGGGGGATTTTCCTACTTTGGGGCTCTCTTATATATTTAAGATATGTTCATGAATTTATTCCTAATCCCAATATAGTATCGGTTACCCTAACATAATGACCATAGGTTAAGCCCTTTTACGTGAAAAATAATGGGATCTCATTAGTGGGTCCATCTATATGTATCTAGGTTTCTTAATCCATTTTAATTTGGTGGGTATATTCTTATATGTTGAATCCATATTATCAGGTACTATGGTGTTTTTTATCTAGGGAGATGATTAATATCCTGAGGATGAGATTGAGACATTATGAGGCATCCAATGTATCATATTCTATAATAGGAATCAAAACCCACGTATTTATTTAAACCTGTACAGTTTGAATTTTTATGAAAAGAAAATATATGTGGGAACTTGGTAACCTGGTATTGAAGCTAAAGTCTCATAAAGATGTCCTATGTATCTCGATTATTGCAGGAATCAAAGTTATCCTAGTTCGTTCATGCCTTTGGGACTGACCCCAAGGTAGATGCTCTTATATAGAGGTAATCATATCATTCCACTCATCAGGGATTACACACTAAGGTTTCCTTGGATGGTGGATATTCATGATGTGAATGATATGACCATTGCAATTCCCTAAGCCCACATGAGCTATTATCTGTGTGAGAAACAAGGGATAAAAAGTAATCAACCTCCTTGAAAATGGATGTGAGAATATGTATTGGGACATCCATTAGGATATTAATTATGGATATTGGGACTTAAGAAAGTTTCCTACATATCCTAGTTATGGAAATAATCAGAGTTATTATAGTTTAGTTGGCTTATCAATCTGCAGATGGATGAGGTGGAATGATCTGCCCATGGGAATGATTGGGTCCTGATGGTTGAAATGTTGGATACATGTTGGAAATTATACCGAATTTGATTCTCATATGATTTCAAGATCGATCCTTATAAAGTAATCAAATATATCCTATTTATGGAAGGAATCCGAGTTCTCATAGTTTAATGAGTTCTCAATCCCTTGGTGGATGAGGAAAGATGATCAGCCCATGGGAGAGATTAGGTCTTAATAGTTGGAATGTCAGAGTCATGGTGGGACTTTCACTGAATTGTATTCCCATTTGAGTTCAGGATCATGAATTAGGAAGGTTTCTTACATATCTTGGTTATAACAAGAATCAGAGTCCTCTTAGTTCAATTGGTCGGGGCTTACACACTGACTTTTCTCTTATATGTGGGAAATATCATATTATGCCGCTAATCAGGGCTTACACACCGAGGCATCCCTTATTCTGATAGAGGATTGTGACATGAATGATATTATCATTTTGACTCCCTAATCCCACGTCATCTATGCTCAGTCTGAGAAACATGGGATGAAAAATAATTAGTCTCATTACTGGTGGGTGCAAGACATATATTTTAAGGATTCCCTATTAATGATCATTATAGATCTAGAGCCTTAATAAGGCATCCTACATATCCTCTTTATGTATAGAATCATAGTTCTCATAGTTCATTTCATTGGGGCTTACACACTGACATTGTCTTTTGTATAGGTTGGACAAGGATACCAAGTCCTGGGATGTCCGATTGACATAAACTTCTTGTCTACCTGACATGCGTTGATTGTCTTCTTGACATGTCATGATTATCTACTTGACATGTTAGGGGATGTATACCTAACATGTCCAAATATAATCGCATGATCTAGTTGACTTTTCCTAGGGACATCTCATAGACTAGATGGCATTTTTGAAGGTTGTCACATGATCAAGGATGACTTTTCTAGAGGATATCATAAGACATAGCCAGCTTGTTTTGGAAGCCATCTCATGATCCCAGATGATATGATTAGACAATGTCACATGATCCAGCTTAATTTCCTTGGTGTCATTACAAAATCTAGTTGACACTCTTGGAGGGCATTATGAGTGTTAGTGTGTTATGTCTCATAGGGTGTTGTATGTCCTACCTGACTTGTATGGGTGTCATCTCAAAAGCCATATTAAATGTACGAGGGACATATCAAGGGGTAGTTGACATACCCAGAGGGAATCAAAAGGTCTTGCTGGATTATCCATAGGATTTCACAAGAGCCACTTGACATGCATGGGTGCTATCATGAGACTTAACTGAAATGTATTGATATCACCGCATGATATGGGTGACATGTCTAAAGGACATTGTGAGGCTTGGATGGTGAGACCGAAGGGTTTCAAAAGACTTGGGTGGAATGCCCAAGTGTCTCCATGAGACTTACTCTAACATGTTCATTATCCAAATAATATAGCAAAGGACCATCGCATGACCTGGGCGATATGCCATGGTGATTTCTCATGACTTGTGTGGTTCATGCGAAGCGCATGATGATCATCGTATATGTTATTTGCATAAGTCTCCCATATTTTAGTATTTTTTACAGTCTTTTATTGAATATTACTTATATTTTTCAGCGTTATATTATTTTAAGTCTCATATATTTTAGAAAATATGTGTAATGTCCTTTGCGTAACCTTCCAGATGTCCTTCACGTGATCTATAAGTGATCACATGAAGTGCCTATGCATGTTGAATGATTTCTCCGGTTGTTACCCATAGTTTACCTGACAAATAACCTTTTTGTTCTCGAGATCATCCACTCTGAGAAATTCACTTTAATGCTTAGGTGCACTGGTGCGACGTTCCAAGGAAAAGTCCCCCTTCTATTTCATACAGGGGTGGGAATTTATAGGCCTTTCTACCCTAATTATTCATCACTTTGTACGGAACGTATTGTGTGAATCTTGGATGGAGTCAGTAGAGGTATTATATGTCATGGGTTTTCATGAGGTTTTTCTGTAGTTTAATCTAGGGGCATCACATGATTTTTAGAGACCATGAGATCATCCCATCAACACCCCATTATTATATTATAGCCAATTAAAGGTGTAATTCCAAATCACAAGATCACACTGAGGGTATTCCATATTGTTAGGATGAAATTTCTATGGAATTTCATGAGACCTAGATGCCTACTAAAATGATTTCTCATGATCTTTGATTCCTTTTACAGGTTATTCCATGAGACAAGGATGGATTACTAGGGGGACTTTACAAGATCAAACTAGTTCATCAAGAGGTCTTGTGAGGCCGTGCTGGTGAATCACATGAGTTTTATGACCACAAGAGGCTCTCAAATTTTCCTTTTTTATTTCCTTCTTTTATTTGATGAAGGATTAAGAATACTGTGAGATTGCACAAGTTTTTTCAAAGAAAATCACTTTCCCCATCAGTGATTCATGAAAAAAAGGTCTTGTGGTTATGCATGAGCACTTAATTGGTAAACCATTTTTCTTATTTTTGGAGCCAAAGGGGGAGTGTGAGAATGCCTAGACTTGTCTGAGTCCTTTCATGTGACAGGGGTGACATGCCAACAGGCTCTTGAGTGACCAAGAAGACATGTCACTAGGGCTTCTGTGGTGTCTCATGGGCTTCATGGGTGCGTCGTGTGAGTTTTATGACCACAAGAGGCTCCCATATTTCCACTTTTTATTTACTTTGTTTATTTTAAAAAGTTCGGGGATCTCATGAGATTGTATGAGTGTCACTGAATACAATCACTCTAACTATCAGTGACGTGTCACATGATATTTATGACTGTAAGATGCTCCCAAATTTTGGATATTTCCCTTCTATTCTCTAAGGATTTTTAGATGGTTGGTGAGGTGCCTACTGCATGACAATTCTCATGACCTGGGAGTACTCATCTGAAAACCACCACATAGTTACTAACTATCTGGGAAACCTTCTCAAGATAAGAAGGACTTGTCTAAGGGGCTCTATGGGATCTTCTGTAGGCTATTCACTACATGTGACCATCCACATAACCTTCCAAAGGTGATGCGATCACATGTATTCTGAAGGTTCACGCGATCCATGTGATCATGGACACCTTTTTCTTACTTTGTTTTGTGGGGAAAATAATACCCATATTTAGTATTTATTCCTTTGTGAAAATTTCAATGCTCATTTGGCAGGTGTTAATGTAACAACTAGGCCCCACTGACAATACAAACACTCTGCCTTAACATGGTCATTAGGTACCACAAGTTTCCACCATAGACACGTGGTCCCCACCCTAGGTCCCACCCACATGCTCAAAGGTGATGAGATTGCATGTATTCTAAAGGTTCACGTGATCCATGTGAACATGGAAACCTTTTTCTTTCTTTGTTTTTTGGGGAAAATAATACCCATATTTAAGTATTTATTCCTTTGTGAAAATTTCAATTCTCATTTGGAGGGTGTTAATGTAACAACTGGGCCCTGTTGACCACACTGACACTCCGCCTTAACATGGTCATCAGGTCCTGGTCTGACAGGTACCACCAGTTGCCCCTGTAGACATGTGGTCCCCACCCTGGGGTCCACCCACATGCCTGAATAGGTCATCTGACTAATGAAATTCTTCACAGGCCAACACATGTCCTTTCTAGCATGCTTTTTCCTCACTTACACACACCATGAGAAACTTCCCAGAAGGTCACCCATCCTGATCACTACTCTTGGCCAAACACACTTAACTATGGAGTTATAACCAGGTAGGATCCTGAAAAGGAAGATGCACCTTGTTGACATGAGTCATATCATTTAGTCATTTAACCCTTCATCATTATGGGGTGTTACATTCACCCCGCCTTTAGAACACAACGCCCTCGTTGTGGACTGTACATCTCAACCTAGGTAGTGCACCGCATTTAAGGCTAGGTTCCTCCTATGATACCAAATATAACAACTGGGCCCTCCTGACAACATAGACACCCCGCCTTAACATGGTCGTTGGGTCCTAGCCTAGAAGGTACCACTAGTTGCCCCATAGACACGTGGTCCCCAACCTGGGACCCACCCACATGCCCAAATAGGTCATCTGACTAATGAAGATCCCCAAAAACCAACACATGTCCTCTCCAACGTGCTTTTTCCTCACTCACACACACCCTGGGAAACTTCCCACTCTAGGAAAAGCATGATTAACTGTGAAGTTTTAATCATGTAGGCTCCTGAAAAGAAAGGTACATCTTGTTGACATGAGCCATATAATTTAGTTATTTAACCCTTTATCATTCTGGGGTGTTACAGTTAACAAATTCCCCCCCCCTCAGGAGTGATGTACATGGGGACAAGGCCTCAGTTCCAAGGAAAGTAAATGCCCTCATAAGGATTTGGTGCTATCTCCAATCAGTGTCTTGGGTGATGTTTGGTCTTCCAGGAAATGTTTGGTATTCCTCAGAATTCACTATGAATGGGGGAGTGAAGAGAGATTCATTCACTAGCTACTCAACTATCTAGAGCTCTTGTTTCCTACTTCCATCGCGTAACCTCTTCGCAAGACCTTCCCATAAAAACACATTGTGAGACCTCACTGAAAGCACACACTACTAGAAATGAAGGATATAACCACACTTGTATAGCCACAGTTAAAAAAAAATGGATACATCCTATGATACCAGTAAGGTTATTAAAAAACAATAGATTTAGATGAGATATACCACGAAAATTCATCCTCCCTCATGGATTTCCTATCTCACTCACCTACTCGCCCTAAAAACCCTTCTTCTCTTCATTGTGGCTTTTGTCCGATCATCGCCCGACCAACGAATTATCTCTCATTCATCCTCACTAGCTTCGGTTCCTCTATCCCTCACCGTGGTTCCTTCATTCGCAACACGAATTCTCCATTTTTGGCCTCTCCATTCGTAGTTCCTTCTTCCCTCACCTGCATCTCTATTTGGGGTTCCTCCATCCCTCTTGCATTCCTCCCTTCCTCCATACCCTTCTTTGGGTATTCCTCCTCTATTCGGTTCATTGGAAAAAGTGTTCCTCCCCTCCTCCATACCCTTCTTTCGGTGTTACTACTCCATTTGGTGCGTTGGATAAACCATTTTATTTCATTCTATTTTGTGTCTACTGTTTGCATTATTTATTCTATTTGCAGTATTATTAACCTATTTTGTAGATCCCTTATATTTGCAGGAGGAGTTTGCAGTATTCATTCAATTTGCATTTATAGGTGGATTTTGTGTTTTCTGGATCCTAGTTTATAGTATTCATTTTGTTTATGTTTTGGTGCATTTCTATTTTGTGGATCTTGTTTTGTGGCTTATTTGAATATTGTTTGCTATATTTATTATGATTTAGAAGTTTTCAATTATAGGAGGAGTTCACCAGAGGAGTTTTTGTTTATTTTCAACTCTTTTGAGGATCCTGTTTGTTGACTGGTATCCTGTAAATTGTTAATCACTGGCATCTCATGGTTTATATTTCCATCTCATTATCATAATTAATCTGGTATTCTGATATTCATGGTTTAATCTGTTTACTATTTTGTTATCTATTTACTATTCTAGAATTATTATGTTTCTATTTACTATTCTAGAATTATTAATATATTTCTAAGTGTTTTGTGTAATAGACTTTGTATTTCTGAAATTTATAGAATTTAGAAGTTTGATATGAACATGAATCACTTATGTGATCACAACCACTGAAAACATCATAGATTTCTTCAAGATTTCCAAATCAGTTTGATGTAGACAGATTCTTTTCAAACTATGGATGTTTCTTTTTCTCTAGCCTGACCCCCTTGAAATTTTCTTCCATTTTACTTCAAGTATTGATGGATTATAATAACAATCCAATGAAAAATTCCCAAACCTGTTACACTACCATTATTTTCCAACAAAACTAAATCTTCTATTCTTTACAACATGTTGTTTAGAATTTCCATATTTTAGAGCATGTTGTTTTTGGGATTATTTTATCACTAGTTGGGTTCTTCTTACAGGACAATATTCGACACTCATTCTTCTATCCACTATAGAAATGGTGTAAATATTATCCTCATTTTGATTCACCCATACTCTTATAAATTTTATTTTCAAACCATCACTTTCTATGAAAATGGATTTATAAAAATCATTACATTAAGGTATAAATGACACATTTTTATTTAGGTCTACTTGAGAATTACCATTATATGACACAATGGTATTATTTCAATATAATGGAAGCATTTAAACACCAATGTAATCATTAGAACAATTTGTGGTAGTATATTATTTCATTTTAAATTGTGAAAACTCAATATGTTTCATTTCTAGATTGGCCATTTTTTTAAATTCTACAAACTTCATATTGAGATAATTCTTTGAGTCTTTAATTAATTACACTTTATTTTCATAGTATTTTCTCATTCTTCCAACTTCTTCAACATGAGTTTTTTATCTTCTCATTTAACAAAGTTTCATAATACTTGATTCTTTTGGCCTTGACATCAATTTGAGCATTCTTGGTGGAAATATCATATTCAAATTCATCGAATTTATTCTCAAATTCTTTAGTGAGACCATCCTTTTCATGGATGGTTTTGAGACACTCTTATTCAAATTTGGAGTATCTTTATTTAATATCCTAATTCATATGTTCTTTGAAATTAACTTTTTTAGAGATATTTATTCAAGTTAGAGTTGTTTCTCTTAAATATTTCTATAAATTATTTGCCTCACCTTTAAACCGAGTGATCTCTTCCTATGGAATTTTAAAAATTTCAAAAATAAAAGCAACAATTTATTTGAGAAAACAATACAGTATATCTTTTAATGTTACAAAAGACATATCTTCTTAATCAAAAAATATATAATCACTCTTAATTATTCTTGGATCTTCTTTGGGATAGTTTTATAAATAATCTTCACTTACCTCATTTTCACATGGATCCCTTGAATCAGTAGAGGTTGTAGGATTGTTAAAAATCTTGGTAGTTATCTCAACCACTCTTTCATCACATTATAAGATAGGTATAACTTCTTTAGTATCCTATAATATAGAAACTGATATTTATTCTTCTTTTTTCAAGAGGGATAACTTCTTTATCATTTTTTTTCTGTTGTTTTCTTCTGTTTAGATTAGTCTTGGTAGAAATAGAATTCAAATCTAATATAGATAAATATTTACTAAAATTGAACTTCATTATAGATTAGGAATAAAACCTTCCAATCTTTAAAATAGAATAACTTCAAATCTAGAGAATCTAATTAGAGGTGAATTTGTCTCTAATACCAACTAAAGGGGACTAGTTGAGATATGAACCACATTGAGTGGGGTTGAATTAATTTTGGTGGATTTTAATTACATTTTTTGTACTTTTAAATTATTATCCCTTTTCTTTTTAATTTTATCACTATTAGGTGAGTGGTTTCTTTATTCTATCTCTCCTCCTCCATTATTTCTTATATCATAATAAAAAACACACGCACAAGTGTCATATTAATTTATAAGGTTCACCTCTCAGTATGATAAGTCTAATCCTTAGTGTGATCTGGTAACACCTAAGGTCACAAAACCCATTAGTAAATACCTATGAGCTTTAAAATATAGTCTCTTGACAATATATAGTGTTTATACTACACACTTATTTGGTGTTTCCCACACTCAAGTACATCTCATACCTTTACAATAAATATAGGGGTAACAACAAGATATTGTAACACCAATTTAGAATAATTCCTTATTGTTCATATACTACTCATTTCTTCTTCTTCTTCCATTGCACAATAGCAAGTCAATTAATTTATTTTTATACATATCACTATATAAAAACTCTTATTCTTCATAGTATAAAACTGATATTCTATAACTTCTTCTTTATATTCCTTCCTATATAAACTTAAATACACATAACTCTTCATCTCTCCCCTTCTTTCATGTGTAAACTAGGGGAACAAATCTATTCTTCTTATAAAATTCATGAACTACTTGGTTGCTTCTTCTTCTACCTCTACCCACTTTTTTCTCTTCTTTTTTTTCAACAAAAAGAGCACTAGATCTTCCTATTCTTTTTAACTTTGACACATAGTGGTTCTTTAGAATAAAAATTATGTTGGATCTTATCACTATTTTAAATAGTGTATAGAAATCATTCTCTCTTGAATAATAATATCAAGATTCCACTTGTTTATATTTTGAACTTCTTGAATATATATCAAATATAGCAGCATTGATTTATTCTTTTTTAGAATTCACTAAACCACATGAATAATTTGGATTCAAATATCCATGAATTAATGGATATATAATTTCCCACTCCATATATTTATAACCATTTGTTTTGGGTCTTATCACTCTTTTTACATAGTTCATATAAATTATTCTATCTTTAATAATAGTTTCAAACTTTCACATGTCTCTATTTAGAACTACATGAATATATATCAAATATAGCAGCACTATTTTCTTCTTTTTCTGCATTCACTAAACCATATGAATATTTTGGATTCAAATATCTTGGAATTACAGGATCTAGAATTTCCCACTCAATATATTCATAACCATATGATAACTATATGTAATAATATCATGTGGACATGCATAAATAATGTGATCTTCATCCTTTATAAATCCATGATGTGTGCCTTAAAATCATTATGTATGGTTGAATACATGTATAATATAGTGACACGATCATGGCTTATTCCTTATTCAATCTTGAAATTATTCCTATATTCTCTCCTTAATACTTTAAATGCATTTAATATTGGATATAAATATTCACGAATTAAATAACCTTGGTTGTGAAAGGGAGGGGGGGGGGGGCAGTGGGGGTGAAGGGGGGGGGGGGGGGGTTCAACGGAGTTGGGGTGGGGGGGAAGTGGGGGGGGGGTGGGTAGTGGGGGTGGGGGGGGTGGGGTCAAAGTATTTGGAGTGGGGGGATCAGTGGGGGGGGGGGTTTAGGTGTGGGGGGGGGGGGCAGGTGTGGGGGGGGAAGTGGGGGTGAGGGGGGATGTGCAGGTGGGGGGAAGGTGGGGGGGGGGAGTGTGCGAGGGGGGGGGGGGGGGGATTGTGGGTGTGGTTCAAGGGAGTTGTGGTGAAGGGTGGGGGGGATTGGTGGTGAAAGTGGGGGGGAGGGGTTGGGGTAAAGGGGGATGGGGGGATAGGGGGTGAAGGGGGGCTAGGGGAAAGGGGGTGAAGGGGGCTAGGGGAAAGGGGTGGTGGGGGGATGGGAGGGGAGTTTGTATGGGGGAAGTGGGGGTTGGGGGGGGGGGGTCAAGGGAGTTGGGGTGAAGGGTGGGGGGGGAAGTGGTGGTGAAATTGTGGGGGGGGGGGAGTTGGGGTGAAGGGTGGGGGGGTAGTGGGGTGAAGGGGGGTAGGGGGCAGGGGGTGAAGGGGGCTGGGGGGATGGGGGGGGGGGGCATGGGGGGTGAAGGGGGTTGGGGGGGGGTAGTGTGTAGGGGGTCGATAGCTCCATGCATTTCTTGGGTAAATATTTTGTTAGTTTCTACCTATCTGTCCTAGCTCCATGCATTTTCCTAGCTCCATGCATTTATTGAAAGAACAGACTACAACTAAACGTCTTTTCTCTGGTTCTCCTACTGCCACAACATCTATCACCATAGTTTATGAAATCCCCACAATACTTACAAAAAACACTATAAGTTTTATGAGATTCCCATAAGTAGTCCTAAAATTTTTCAGGACTTAGCTAACTTTTATCTTCCAAATATAATTTTATATATATCTTTAATAAAAACATAGAACTTATTCAATTTACCTGAACTCATCTCCAAACACTCCAAATAAACTTTTCTCCTCTCTCACGATAGGAACCTACCTCTTGCAATCGAACCCCTTCCACCTCCCCCTTTCCCTACCTCTGTCGCGATCGAACCCCCTTCCCCTTTCCCTGCCTCTTTCGCAATAGAACCCCTCCCCTGCCTCGCCCCTCTTCGCCCCCCCTCCCCCCTACCCAGCCTCTTCCCCCTCCAACCCCGCACCAGCCCCCCTCCCCCTCCCCCCCCACCAAACCCCCTCCCCCTGCCTAGCCCCATCCCCCTTCCCCTCCCCCTACCCAACCCCTCCCCCTCCGCCCCTCCTCATGACTAGCCCCCTCCCCCTCCCCCCTCCCCCTCTCCCCAGCCCAACCCCCTCCCCCTCCCTGCACACCAACCCCTCTCTTATACATGTATTACAACCCAATATTCTTAGAAAATCAATCCTTAGTATATAAACCCCCATGGTCTACTCTAATTGTGTCATTATAAAATGATGCATTGCAAACTAATCCGACATTTGAATCTGTTTCCACTATATAATTATTCTAAGAATGATACCCTTTGTATATATTATTAAATTTTCATTAGGATATAAAATGTTACCTCCACTTGTATCTCATGTATTTTAGTATCTCATTTATTTTAGTATCTTATTTTTAGATAATGTAAAATCATTGATGATTATGATTTATTTATTTAGAATATTTACCAATATCTAGAAATATAGGAACTTGATAGCAACCCAAGGATGACCTATCATGGTGTAATAATTGATATAGTAAGAGATTTAATCTTGTATTCTCTTAAAATGAATTAAATATTAATTAGTGGATATGGGTATAGTTCTTATATGATTATGATTTAGGGATCTCATATAATTTAGTAAATGATAATGTTATAGTTGATGCATTAAGCCTGAATATTTACTTATGTTTCTCAAGAATCATGTAAGGAATATAATCCTATGAATGAGTTCATTATACTACTTTTCTTAAGCATGAATGAGTTTCAATGTTGTTACTTACAATCAAAAAATTTACTAACTATTTTTTTATTCATATTAGAATAGATAGAAGCTGGATGTATAATATTGATCAGATCACTGATGAGTTTCAGAAGGATTTGGAATATTTTTTGGATTTTGCATTCAACAATGTTTCAGACGGTGGATTGATTCGATGCCCATGTTTTGATTCCATTGTAAGACCATGATTAACACGTGAGGAAGTAAGTTACCACATCACTAAAAAAGTTTTTCCAAAAAGGATATCATGCTTGGTATCACAATGGAGAAAAAGTTCAAACGGAGAATGACGTTGATTTAGCTGAAAGGATCGGAATGGAAAATTTGATTTCTGATCGATTTCCATTTTCTTCTCAAGACAACACTTCATGTAGAGAAGTGGAAGAGGAAATGAATACGGGAACACAATTTTCATCTAATGATCAAGATGATGGCGTTGATCATGTTAGAAAGTTGTTAGAAGATGCGAATACCCCAGTATACCTATCATGTGAAAAAATGACCAAACTAGAGTTTTTAATGCGACTGTATCTTGGGAAAACAATGTATAGATTTAGTAATATTGATATTGACTATCTACTTAATCTTTTTAAAGACTTGATACTTGATGATTCATGTATTCCTAAAAATGATTATATGGCATCAAAGTTGGTTGAAAAATTTTGTATTTTCAAGTACTAAAATCCACACTTTCCCTAAAGATTGTTGCCTATTATTGAAGGATAATGTCGAGTTAAATTAGTGAAAACAATGTGGTACATTGAGAAGGAAAACTAATAAAGATGAAACTAAATCCCATGTACCAGAGAAGTGATGTGGAACTTTCCATTGGCTCCCAGACTTTAGAAACTTTTTATGTCAGAAAAAATGACTAAGAATATAAGATGGCATGTAGATGAAATAAATAAAGATAATGATGATATAGGTCATCCTACTGATGGGTTAGCATGGAAAATTTTTGATAGGTTACATCCTAATTTTTCAGTCGACCCATAGAATGTTATATTGGGATTTTCATGTGATGGTTTCAACCCATTTAAGCAGATGCATACTATACATAGTAGGTGTCATGTTTTCATTAATATTTATAATTTTCTGTCATGGATGTGTATGAAAAATCTAGTTACTATCATGAGTATATTGATTTCTAGAGCCAATGATCCTAGAGATGATATTGAAATATATTTGCGACCATTAATAGATGAGTTGAAGGATATTTGGACCGTTGGGGTGCAAACATATGATGTATTTTGAAAGGATTACTTTATGTGTCATGCAACATTATTATGGATAATAAATGATTTCAGTGCATATGGAATGATGTTTGGTTGGAGTACCAATGGGAGATTATCTTTCCCTATATGTATGAAAAATACATGTTCTTGGAGATTAAGGTTTCGACGAAATTTTAGTTTCCTAGGGCATCGACGATTTCTAATAATGGATCATCCATATAGGAAAAATCAAAGATTGTTTGATAATTCCATAGAGATAGATGAAATAACTCAATGAATTTTGGGGGTTCATATCCTTAAAGAACTTGAAAGTTTGAATTTTGTTCTTGGAAAGGGTCAGTTAAATTCAAACAAGAGGAAGAGTGTTTATTTTAATTCTGATAATAATTGGAGAAAGAAAAGTATATTCTATGAGTTTCCATATTGGTCATAAAATATTCTGCATCACTACTTTGATGTAATGCATATTGAGAAAAATGTGTGTGAAATGTTACTTGCAACACTTTTAAATTTAAAGGTAAAGACAAAAGATGATTTGCGCTCACATCATGATTTAATGGATCAGGATATAAAACTAAGACATCATCCAGAGTTAATTGATCAGAATTAGTGGAAAGTCCCTTTTTCTTGTTTTTTGATGAAAAATGCAAAGATTTTTTTTTCTTCAAGTCTTGGAATGTTTAAAGGTTCCAGATGGTTATTCGAGCAACATTTCGAAATGAGTGAATAAACGAGATGTGAAACTAAACTCCCTCAAAACCCATGACTACCATGTCCTGTTGGATGAATTGATTCCTATTTCCATTTGAAATTTACTATCACAAAATTTCAGGGTCACTGTGATTATATTATGTCAATTTTATTGAGATATGTGTGATAAAATATTGAACGAAAGTGTTTTGAAAGAACTAAAAAAATATGCACTAATCATTCTTTGCGACTTGGATAAAATATTTCCCCATCATTTTTACATGTATGTTACATCTGACTGTGCATATTCTAACAGAAATTCTTTTGGTGGTCCCTTTTCTAGTAAATGGATGTATCCAATAGAAAGAATGATGTTTACATAGAAATATTATATGATAAATAAGAATCATCCTGAAGGATCTATTGTAAAAGGTTATTTAGCGTAGGAATGCATGGATTTTTGTTCAATGTATTTGACTAATGTCACCATGATATCTAATTGTCCCATGAGAACTGAAGATGAGCAGTATGATCCCATTGAGACAACTTTTCTGTCACTTCCCCAAATGGGGGGGGGGATATCTAGATCATACATGTTGTGTACTTTGAATAGGGATGAGTGGGAAATGGCTCATTGTACGATATTATTTAACTGTGGCGTGGTTGAAGATTACATCAAGTAAGTAAAATTATAAATAAATATATATATTTTTTGTGTATTTTTTCATAGTTCCTGATATCATTAAATTTTTATATTTGAAGAGAACATAGAGAAATTATAAAAGGATCACATCACTCTTTATCTATTAAGAGGAAGGAGCAATTACACAAAAAAAAATTTCGTGCTTGGTTGAAGTCAAAGGTAACAATTTTTTTTACATTACCAAATTGTTGGTAGTTATTCAATATTCGTTGTTGATATATTTCAGGTCCAAAGTTTACCGATGGATAATTTATTTTCTGAAATAATGGAATTGTCATTTGATCCAAACATTGTGGTTCGTGATTGTAAAACAATGGTCGTCAATGGTTTTAAATTCATTATAAATAGTTTTGAAACAAAGATGGAAACACAATATGACAGTTTCATGATAAGCACTACAACGGATTATTATGCTAGTGCCTTAGACATACATCCTCAATAAAAAAATATGTCATATTATGGGGTTGTTGAGAGAATATTTTTATTAGATTACTATACACATGGTCATGTAGATATGATGAAATGAAAGTGGTTTAATTCAATGACATGACAAGGCTTGTATATAGATAGTTGTGGTTTTAGAGTGATTGATATGAAACATCAGCTGTGAACAGATGAGCATTATATTATTTCATCAAAAGCTAGAAAAGTATTTTATGTAAATGACCCTTTAAAAAAGAAATTTGGTGTTATTGTTGATGTTATTCCCAAACACATTTTTGATGAAGGATTGGATGATGGTGATGTTTGGGATGAACCGGTCGGTATTCAGTCAAATGTATCATTCGATGATATGGATGATTCAATTGTGAGAATGGATTGTGAATTGGAAATTATAATAGATAATTTCTAGCGTTACATGTTTCAAATTATTTAGATTATATTATTTTAACCTGATGCATTTTTTTTAACTTTTAAAGTAGCAGCTTGTTTTGTTTTTTAATGTTTTCATTTAGAGAGTAAAGAATACAATGAAAAAAAAACCATAATGGAAGATGTAATGTTTTGAAAAATAATATGAATTTTCATGGAATATTTATAGTTATTTAATGCTTTGTTATATTTTTAAAATTTTCACATCACTTTTGTAATATACAGATTATTATGTCTTATGAGGAGGTTCATAGAAAAAAAGGAGGAAAATGATCGCTGACTTAGAGAAGTTGTCCTGACAAATATGATTGTTCTGGTGAGTCCATTATTTATTTATTTATTATGTATTAAATTTACACAAATCATATTTAATATGAACATGAATAATCCAGGAGGAAACTTGCGTTCAATGAAGATGGTTCATGCACTCTAGAGTATAGGACCGGTGCTACATGCAGCCCCCCCTACATGTAATGCCACACATTCCATGGCTCTACAGTCACTGGGATGGTTTCCTCCCATCATGAACCCAATTATATGCCTTATCCATACATGGAAGGTCATCCTTTTTATCCATTTCCTCCTCCTACCATGATGGGTAGTCCATCTCCTTCTATCCCTCAGCATTTTTACCCTTATCCACCTTCATCTCTACAAGGTACACCTCTATTGGTTATTCCCCCTATATACCCATACCCTCCTACCCAACCTCAGCATCCACAGTCTACTATGGAGGGTACACCTCCATTGGTTATGCCCCCTGTATACCTGTACCCTCCTACCCAACCTTAGCATCCACAGTTTACTATGGAGGACACTTCTCCAGTTGCTGCCCCCCAATATAGTGTGAATGATCGAGCAACAACAAATAGTTCTACTGGTAAATGTTTAAAAAGTAATGAAATTAATAATTTTTTATTAAATTTTAGTTATGTATTTTTATAAAATATTTTTTTTCTTTTTTCAATATCATCTTCTACTAAAATACGTGGTCATACAAAGATGCATAAAGTGTGGAATAAACACACGCAAATTATGGTTCAATATAACAAGGAAATGTGAGTTATTGAAGAAAATGGTAAAGAATTGCAGAGTTTCATGGGGACACTAAGAAGTCATATCAATATTTTTATAGTTCAAGCAATAAAGTGGAGAAAAGTTGTACAAGAAATAAAAGACAAGTCTTGGCCAGAAATTTGGGTAATATATTTTTTAAAATTAATTGTCAATTTCTTTATAAAGTATTATTGATAAATTTGTTTAAATATTCAGATTTTATATAACTTCCCAGATGGTTTCCATGCTAAGAGAGATAGGTTAATGGAACTGGGGGAGATGTGGTGGGCCTACAAGCATGACCTGCATGTTGGCTGGAAAAAAAGAAGAGGTACTCCTCTTGAAAATGAACCGATCTTTAACGAATACCCAATTTCACAATATGAAGAATTAATTGCATATTGGAGATGTTCCTCTTTCAAGGTAATTTACAATATTAATGTATTTAATAATTTTATTTTTTTCATTAATCTTAGTTTTCTATAGTGGATGATTTTATTAGATGTGATTGTGTTCAGTTTTATATTTCAGACTTAGTTATTTTAGTTATGTCTTGAACTTGTTGAATTGTTAAGTTGAAATGATTATTTTTATCCCCTTTGACTTGTTTAAAGGCTAGTTTATTTTTGTTTACTAGTAGGATTTATCTAAAAGAAACATAATAAATAAGGGAATCATGATATATAATCATACTCTGGGGCAAAATACACTGCCAGATCATGAACTGTCACAGGTAATATATGCTTCAACATTGAATATACATTTAATTTTTCATTGATTTACGTTCAATTTTCATGTAGAAACAAGAATTAAATATCTAAGGACATGTTCCCTAATAATTATTATTTTGTTCTAGTAGGAAAAAGAAAGATGGAACTACTGTGAATCAAGAAATGCAGAAAAAAATTGTAAGAATGTTTTTAAATTTTTAGCTTTTAGAATGCAGTTTCATTCACTGAAAATTATATGAGTTGTGTTTTACTCATAGGGAATGAGAATGATTGAGTCAATTATATCACTTTTTTCTATGGTATTATATAGGACAATACATTATCTATCACTCTCTTTATTATTCTTAATGATGATTTAATAAGATCAATTCTTGATAATGTTTAAAAAGGACATATGAAATCCATTCAATCTATAATAGTGTTTAAGGAACCTTCTCATTTCATTTATACTGATCATATAATCATGTTTTTCTATGGATGTTTAAGGAATATTTAGACTCTCAAACAAGGCCATAACCACTACTAATATATCTGTAAAGCCAAACAACATCACAAGATACTAATATAAGTTATACCAACTCTTAAAAGTAGTATAAAGAATATAAAAGTACATATTCTACTTATGTTTTGATCTATATTTCATAAAAAAAGAGGCTATAGAAGCAGTTTTTAATTAGAATGATATAGTTTCAAATGTGGATTCTGATCAATGTCTGGTCATCCACTCATCTTAGGAGATCATATCGAACCTAATGGGGAAAACCCTTTTAGAATATCCCATTTCATACTTGTTACCTTTATGTGGTCTTGTCTTAAAAATGATTTTCCTATACTAAAACCCCATTCATAGATTATGAATCTTTCTTGGATCTTGAAGACCCATAACACCTTTAGAGTAATTATCTATCATGTGGGACAATTCATTTTTGAGGAATAATGCTCTGATGGGTATATGTTAAAGTTCATACCGAAAGACTTTGAATAGATCTGCCACAAACCTGATCCTAACATTCATATATACTATTAAATAACATGTAATTATACTTCATGTTATAAGTTTAGGTGGTTGCATGGTTGTGACCTTCGACCGGGAGGGAGCTTTGGGATGGAATGGGGTTGGTCCTTCTGGGTGCAACATACAACCACCAAATATACTACTGAGTTAAAAAATATTGGAATGTATGGGGATATATTAATTCTAAAACCCTTTATTATTGAAATAATAGTTTAATTATAGACTTTGTTAGTTTATGGAGTCTATACATGAAAATTTTTCATCTTACATACAGTGAAGTCAGTCTCTTAAATGTCGACCAAATCTGCAGTACACTAATTTTGGGAGGTATGTATGTTGAGTTTCTCCCTTCACCATCTATCTGGGATAATTTAGAAAGGACCCTACCATTTATAGGTAAATAATTAGGATCTCCAAAAAGGCCCTTTTGAGGCCCCATTTCCTGGGAAGGGCATCTCATTTAAGGAATAGATGGTATTTTTCATTAAGAAGACACATTCTGAACCTAAGGTCAAGAAAGTGAAGGCTTCCCATCAAAATATTATTGTGTGGATGAAGGTTCTTATTGGACCACTATTGAAAAAGGTTCATTTAATAAATGGGGGTGGGAGTTGATTCCCAAAATCAACCAACCCATTCAAATGGACGGATTTATATCAATGTACTGTTGAGTCAATAAGGTTTTCCTTATGACTTTTCCATTCCTTCTTTTTTTGAAAATCACAAACACCTTATCTTTAAGAAAATTGATTTTATAAGGAAAATTTATTTTATAAGGAAAATTGCTTTTATAAGGAAAATTGCTTTCTTAAGGAAAATCGCTTTTATAAGAAAAATTATCCTTATCACATTTTCATCCATATTTTTCTTAAGTATGAGATTCAGATTCATTTTCTCGGAATCATTGAAACTTTGATATAAGCATTCTGTTTTAGGGTTCGGATTCTGGACAATAACTATAAGGAAGTTTCATTCCGAATTCCGGATATGAACTCTGACTAAGTTCTATTCCAGATTCAGGATACGAATTCTGAAGAAGAATTCTCATTACGAGTTCTAATGAAGAAATCCCATTCCGAATTCTCATTACGAATTCTGAAAAATAATTCTCATTATGAATTCTAATGAAGAAATCCCATTCCGAATTCTCATTACGAATTCCAATGAAGAATTCCCATTACGAATTCTAATGAAGAAATCTCATTCCGAATTCCCATCACGAATTCTGATGAAGAATTACCATTACGAATTCTGATGAAGAATTCTCATTACGAATTCTGATGACGAATTCTCATTACGAATTCCGATGATGAATTCTCATTACGATTCTTGATGACGAATTCCTATTCCGAATTCTCATTCCGAATTCACCTATTAAACATAATCTGATTATCTTTATTTTATACACTCTGAATTTATTCACTCTGAACCTTCACTCCGAAGTTTTCATTCCGAACTTTTATGTTAAGAATTAAAACGATGTCGTACATTCTACACTTGTTTTGTTATAAAACGATGTCGTCTGTTTTGTTATAAACTAACCGTTGTCTAAGTGACACGTGTACAGGTCCCTCCAATCTTTAAGGAAAATATGACCGTTGGAGAAGGAGCCGACCTTACCTATAAATAGGAGCTCATTTGAAAGATCTCGGAACTGATGACAGATGAACAACTTGGTTTTGTGCATACATGCTGTTGAAGTGATTTCTAGAGAGAGAGGCTCTTATTAACTCTCAAAGCTTCGTGCGACTCCGAATGTTGGTGATTACATTCGAGGGCTTCCGGGGATAGGAAGACAGAGGTGCGGACTACCTTGAAGTTCGAGGGATTCCTTTCTGAGGAAGACAGAGGTTGTCAACTACCTTGAAGTTGAGGGCTTGCGGGGATAGCAAGACAGAGACTCCGATCTTCGTATCGAGGGCTTACCCTGGTGTGGGTAAGACAGACTTGCTTGAAAGTATAAATCAAGGGACCTTTATCCAAGGTTGTTGGATACCCTTCTCTTTGGGTTAAAAGACTTATATCTTGTTACTTGTAGTTTTACTACTTGTTTATATTCTGCTGCAATTTGTATCTTAAGGAAAGTATAACTTTCTTATACTTCCTTACTTACTCTGATTCATTTAGATTCTATACGCTTTAAGGTAGAATCTCATATTGTAACTTTTGTTAAGTTTCAAATTCCGGAACCATATTTCCGGAATCCACTTTCGGAATCTTATTTCATTATTGTATTCGGTAGTAGAGGTGTTGTGAATTTACTTAGTTTAACTTTGTTAAAATTAGCCTTTTCCTTTGCTTAAGGAAAACATAGTTATTCATAACTAACTTTAAAGGTTCCAAAGGAATTTTTAAAGTATACAATTCACCCCCCCCTCTTGTATATTGAGCATCTCATACTATATTTCGATCCTACAATTGGTATCAGAGCTTGGAAACCTCTTACTCTATACCAATCTTACAATTGGTATCAGAGGGGTTACTGAAATACTTGTACTCACATACAAGTTTTTCTTGCTCACTTTATCCTTCCGAACTTTGTCATTCCGAATTTGTCCATTCCGGAATTTCTCATTTCGAACTTTGTTATTACGGTTCTTTGCTACTAACAAGTTTGTGTGAAAAGTTATTTCCAGTATGGCAGGAATTAATGTTGGATCAATTGACAATCTAAATCCTACAAGACCACCTATATTTGATGGTAATGACTATGAGTACTGGAGAGATCGTATGAAGACTTTTGTTATGTATACTGGAGTAGACAACTTTGTTATGCTTACTGGTGATTATAAAATTCCTGACAAGGAAGTCAGAACTTTCACTAACCAGGAAAAGCAAGAATATCAACTCAACTATAAGGTACGCAACACTTTACTATGTTAAATGACTAGAAATATATATAGCCAAATTTCTTCTTGTGAAGCAGCTAACTGTATATGGAAGAAGTTAGAGGTTACACACTTTGGGACTTCTAAAATGATTGAGACTAGAAGAGCTATGCTTAGAGTTGAATATCATGGCTTCAATTTTCCTTATGGAGAACCTATCTGTAAAGTTAAACAAAGATTTATGACTATTGTCAACAGTCTACAATCTATGGGAGAGAAAGGCTTAGATGATTAAGCTCTTGTGGATAAGATAATTGATATTATTCCCAATGAGTGGGAATCCAAGAGAACAGCTATAGATGAGAACAGGAAGGTAACTCAAATTACTCTTGATGAATTATTTGGAACTCTTCTACAACATGAAACTAGAATGAAGAGAGATGCAGACAACATCAAGAAGAAGAATGGAAATGGTACTGTTTCTTTTACTACAACATCGAATCAGATGGAAGCTAAGACTCCTGAGAGAGTAACCAGATCCAAGTCTAAGAAAGTCATTTTCCAATCCGAATCTAGTGAGAGTGAAGTCTCAGAAAATTAATTAGCCAATCTTGCTCAATGGATGAACAAGATAGCTGGCCAGAGAAACTTTCAATCCAAGTATAAGAAAAAGGATAGGAAAGATAAGAAAGATGGAGAAGTTACTTGTTATGAATGTAAGAGAGCTGGACATATTAGACCAGATTGCCCTATACTCAAAAAGAAATAAAGAAAAGAAAGACATTCAGACAGGAACAGAAAGAAGTATTATAAAGCTAAAGCTAAGAAAGTTCTGAAAGCTAATGACACTTGGAGTGCCAGTGGTGGTGACTCTTCAGATGAATCTTCTGATTATGAATCTTCAGGACAGAAGAATCTTGGTCTTATAGCCAGATTACCTATTGATAATCATTGTCTTATGGCTAAGGTACGGAATGCTGAATCATTGACCAATGTTTCTTTAAATCCTAATGATAGTAAGTATTATAACTCTTCTGATGAAGAATCATCTTCTGATGAGGAAAATACTTTACCTACTTATGAAGAAGTCTCTAGGTTTGCTGAACTTCTTGAGATTGAGAATTCCAAACTCAACAAGAAACTTGATAAGGAAAATTCTAGGAATTCTATTCTTACAAAAGAGATATCAGATCTTTCTAAAGATCTTGATAATAAAAATGCTGATTTTTAAAATATTTCAAAAAATCTTGAGGAAGTAAGTTCAGAGAAGAACAAACTTTCTAAAGAGTTAGAAAAAGTAATTTCTAATAAAAATGTTTTCGAGCCTAACTCTAGTTCAAAAACTAATGATTTTGAGAATAAAAACTTGGTTGTAAAACTCAAGTCCGAAATTTTTTCCTTAAAGAAGTGTTTATCAAACTTTACCCATGGTAAGGAAAATTTTGATAAGATGTATTCTCAAATACGACCTTTAAGAAATAAATCCGTATTTGGTTATACCCATGCAAAACCATTTTTCAGTAACAATTATTTTGTTCCTCAAAGTGCCCCATTTTGTACAAAATGTCAATGTGGAGGTCACTGGGAAAAAAGTTGTTCCTTAAATAAAACCCAATCTCTAGGTTTTCACAAAGCTTACTTTTCTAAGAAAATGTGGGTTCCTAAAATTTTATTGTCTGGAAATCTCGGATCCAAACAAGTTTGGATTCCGAAAGTCTAATTTTCTTCTTGATTTCAGGATAATAAAGAAAGTACCAGCAACAATACATGGTACATGGATAGTGGATGTTCCCGGCACATGACTGGTAACAAAAGTTTTTTTGAAAAGACTATCAAAACGAAAGGAGGAAAGGTAACTTTCGGAGACAATGCTAAGGGAGAGATTGTTGGTATTGGTAATATTGTTCTTTTAGGTAAAACCTTGATTTCAAATGTTCTTTTTGTTAAAGGTCTTAAGCACAACCTCATTAGCATAAGTCAGTTATGTGATGAAGGTTACCTTGTGAATTTTAGGAATGATAAGTGTTTAGTTCACAATTCCAAGGAAGAATTTGTTCTCTCAGCCAATAGGCAAGAGAATGTCTACACTTTGAACCTAGAAGACCTCAGGAGCCAAGATTTACCTTGCCTAAGTGCAATGGAAGATCATTCTTGGTTATGGCATAGAAGATTAGGACACTGTAATATTAGGAACCTATGTAAACTCTCTAAGAAGAAACTAGTTAAGGATCTACCAGAGCTTAGATATGATTCTTCTAAAGTTTGTGATCCTTGTCAATATGGAAAGCAACATAAATCTAGTTTTAAGTCAATCGGTGAAGTCTCAACAACTGATGCATTACAGTTAGTGCACATGGATCTTTTTGGTCCAACACAAACTGGAAGTATTGGAGGCAAATACTATGTGTTTGTTCTAGTTGATGATTATACTAGATTTACTTGGGTCTATTTTCTAGCAAAGAAATATGAAGCTTTTTCTTATTTCAAAAGTTTTAGATCTCAAGTTAAAAATGAGAAAAACCTTCCATTGAAAACTATTCATAGTGATCATGGAGGAGAATTTCAAAATTCTGATTTTGAAACTTTTTGTAGTAAGAAAGGTATTACTCACAATTTTTCAGCACCTAGAACTCCTCAACAGAATGGTGTAGTTGAAAGAAGAAATAGAATTCTTCAAGAGATAACTAGAACCATGCTGAGTGAATATTCTATTGCTAGACATTTCTGGGCTGAAGCTGTAAGTACTGCTTGTTATACTATAAATCGAGTTTTGATTAGACCTTTTCTTAATAAAACTCCTTATGAGTTATGGAATGGTAGAAAACCAAGACTTTCCTACTTCAAGGTTTTTGGTTGCAAAGTATTCATTTTGAATACTAAAGATAACTTACATAAATTCGCACCAAAGTCTGATGAAGGAATTTTCTTAGGATATTCCACAACTTCTAAGGCTTATAGAGTTTTTAATAAAAATACTTGTACTGTTGAGGAAACAGTACATGTAAAATTTGATGAATCAGATCCTTTTGTTTTTAAACCATCTCAACTTACATCCTCGGATGTGTTTTCAAAAACTGATTGTCAACCTTTAATAGAAGAACCTTCTGATAAGGAAATTGTTCTAGAAGATACTTCTGAAACATTTATCCCAGAAGACTTTCTACCCTATGTTGATGAACAGGTTTTACAAAACCCAAATCAGGTGTTTCTTAAGAATCATCCCAGTGATAGTATCATTGGTGATGTAAACCAACCGGTAAGGACTAGAAGTTCCTTAAGAAATGAAGTAGAACATCTAGCATTTCTTTCCCAATTAGAACGTAAAAGTACAGATGAAGCTTTGGGTGATGATGATTGGATCAAAGCAATTCAAGATGAACTAAATGAATTCGAAAGGAATAAAGTCTGGACCTTGGTTGAAAGACCTAAGGAAACTTATGTTATTGGAGTAAAATGGGTTTTCAGGAATAAATGTGATGAAAATGGAGTCATTGTTAGAAATAAAGCTAGACTTGTTGCTAAAGGCTATAATCAGCAAGAAGGAATAGACTATGAAGAAACCTATGCTCCAGTAGCTAGACTTGAATCTATCCGTATTCTACTTGCCTTTGCAGCATTCTTTAATTTCAAACTTTTCCAAATGGATGTGAAATGTGCTTTTCTTAACGGTTATGTTCAAGAGGAAGTTTTTGTAGAACAACCTCCTGGCTTTGAAGATACAAAACATACTGATCATGTTTTTAGACTTACCAAAGCTTTGTATGGCCTTAAACAAGACCCACGAGCATGGTATGATAGACTCACTGGATTTTTGCTTCAAAATAACTATGTTAAGGGAAATGCAGATCCAACCCTTTTTATAAAGAAAGACAAGAAAAATGTTTTGATTGTTCAAATTTATGTTGATGACATTACATTTGGTTCAACTCAGCAATCTTTAACTGACTCTTTTGCTAGTCTAATGAAATCTGAGTTTGAAATGAGTATGATGGGTGAGTTAAAATTTTTCCTTGGTTTTCAAATTTCTCAAAAACCAGAAGGAACCTACATATCTCAACATAAGTATATTAATGATCTTCTGAAAAAGTATGGTTATGACAACACTACGAGTATAAGTACTCCCATTGGTACCTCAAACTCTTTAGATCTTGATGAAGCTGGGAAACCAGTAGATCAAACATCTTTTAGAGGTATGATAGGAAGTCTACTTTACTTAACAGCTAGTCGACCAGACATAATGTTTTCAGTATGCTTATGTGCAAGATATCAATCCAATCCTAAGGAATCTCACTTAAAGGCAGTAAAAATAATTTTTCGCTACCTTAAGGGAACCATGGATCTAGGATTATTTTATACTTCTGGAAATGATTTTGTTCTAAAAAGCTTTTCTGATGCTGACTTTGGTGGATGTAGAATGGATAGAAAGAGTACATCCGGAACTTGTCATTTCTTAGGAGATTCTCTAGTTTCTTGGTCCTGCAAGAAGCAACATTCTGTAGCACTTTCCACTACTGAAGCTGAATATGTAGCAGTTGGAAGTTGTTGTGCACAAGTATTATGGATGCAACACACACTCACAGACTATGGCTTGAGTTTTACTAAAACTCAAATTTTGTGTGATAACACAAGTGCCATTGCCCTAAGTAAAAACCCTGCACATCACTCTCGTGCAAAACACATAGATATTAGGCATCACTTTCTTAGGGATCACACACTTAAAGGAGATATTATTCTTCAGTTTATCAGAACGCAAGATCAACTTGCTGATATTTTCACAAAATCTTTACCTTCTGATAGACTTTAATATATTAAACAGAAGTTAGGAATGATAACCGTAAGGTAATATTTCTTAATTAACTTTCTGTTGAAAAAGTCTCCTTACAGTAATAAACTCCTTTTCATAGGGGGAGTACATTTGATTGTTTGTTTAACAAAGTTTTTCAAAATTTGTTTTCAAACTTTTCGGAACGAATATTTCCGGAATGGAACTTCTGGAACTAAAATTTCTCAAATTGGACATTCTCGTACAGAACACTTCTGGAATGGAAGTATTCGTATTGGAAATTTCCGGAATGAAAATTTACGTACTGGCAGTTTCATAACCAGATATTTTTGTACCAGTTGTTTTTCGTACTAAAATTCTTCGTAATGTATTTTTCATATTAAGTTCTTCGTACTGATTTTCTTCTTAAGTTTGTTTTTCGTACTGAGTTTTCCGTAATGAATGTTCCGTAATGAGTTTTTCGTACTAAGTTAATTTTTCATAGTAAAATTTTTGCGAAATCTTCCATTATGAATAATTCCCTAAGCCAATCCGAAAGGTATGATTTTCTTCCTCAAGTTTTCGTAGTCATATTTTACTTGCTGGAATTCTCTTATATTATGTTCTCGGATTATAGTTTTCTTAAAACTTTACTTTAATAAAAACCTCAAAAAGATCGGATTCAAGCTTCCAACCGTCAGATCTGATCTCAGCTCATTCTAACCGTTAGATCAATCAAGGTAGGTGAACCGTCATCTCGTTGCCTATATAAAGGGGACCCAAATACTCGTCCCACATCGATCTCAAAGATCTCGCATCCCGAATCTCTGCCTCTCTGATTTAAGGCCGTTCCGAACTTCAGTCTTCTCCGTTCCGAACTTCTCAAAGAACTTCAGATCCGAATGTCTGCGGAGTTAGCATCTCAAGAAATGTCATCCACCAAGCCTATTTCTCAGTGGTTAGTTTACAGAGAAAGGTTGGTCCATCCGAATTTCTTCAACAACTATGATTCCCTTATCTCAAAGAACATCAAGTTGAATAGCTGGGAAGATGTTGCGGTATCAAAAACCGAGAATCAAGATGAAGTATATTCAGACTTACTTATCGAGTTTTATGAGTCAGTTTCTTTCTTCAAGGAAGATAATAGGGAGAAGTTCTCTTTTAAGTCTTATGGCAAGACTTACAAGTTTTCTCACACCAAGGCTGCAAGCTTGGTAGGACTATCTTATGAAGGAGAAGCCGAATTTATTTCGCATGTTTTACCGGACTCTAAGGGTAGCTTCGACAAGGAAAAAGCCTTAGAAAATCTCGGACTTGCTGATGACAAGGCTCCGAAGATTGCAAGTCTTTCTACAAATTTCCAGATTCTGGAGTTATGGGTACAAGGACTTATCGTACCGAGGAAAGGTGATAAAGATAGCTTGAAGAAAAGTGAGATCTATATCTTAGATTTCCTGATAAATCTAAGGAAGTTTAACTTGATGAAGCATATTCTTATTACTCTTGAAAATTTGAAGAAAGGAAATCTGAGAGCTCAGATTATTATGTATCCAGCAATCCTCTCCAAGTTAATTGTTCGGTGCCTTGAGTCTTTCAAGGAGGCTTGCAAATCTAAGCCGAGAGTTTGCAAGATCATGCTGGTCAGCGATGGCACTCTTAAAAGAATGAATGTAGCTTTTGACAAGAAGTCTGGAAAGTTTATTGATCTACCTGTTCAAGAAGAAGTGGCTCCGAAAGTTGCTGATCCGGAATCATCTAAGCCAGTAAGGAAGAGAAAGCTGAAAGAAGTGGAAGTACAAGCAGAAAATACTAAGTCTAAGGAAGTCCACTCCGCACCACCAAAGCCAAAGAAGAAAAAATCCTATCCTGATGAGGTTGTTACAAAGTGGAGAGCTGATAAAGAGAAAAGGAAAGAAGGGGATCCGCAGTTCGGATTGGACCCTGCGGAGGCTAAGGCCTTGAAGGAGAAAACTGCTGATGAGCTTGAAAAACAAGCAAAACAAAAGAAGCTCAAGAAGAAGAAGATGTCCGAGGATGAGGTAGCTCAGGCCTTGTTAAAATTCAATGAAATGGTTTCAGCAACTATTCCAGTTCCGAGATCTTTCTCCCTGGAATCTCTACCTGAGACTCCAGGAAGGAATTTCGCTGCTCCGGAAGAGGCTGTTGCTAACAATTCTGAGGAAGTTGAGCAAGTGGAACAAATAGAAGAGGGTACTGAAGGAAGTAGTGAAACCAGAGATGTGCTGAAACAAGTAGATGATTACAAGGGAACACCTTCGGAACACTTATCACTCCGGACTTCAGAAGCTGAATCTTCGAAGTTAGTTACTCCAGCAATAGAAGAAGAGAAAGGAGAAGAAGAAGTTTCCTATCATGGAGAATAAGAACAACTTTTACATGATATTTCTCAGATGAAAAACGTAGAGGAAGGTATTCAGGAAGTTGCTGATGAGGAAGATAATGTCGTTCAAGTTTCTGATAGTGAGAAGAGAACTCCAGAACATGACTCAATTCCGAAAAAAGATAAGGGGAAGCAAATTCTTGCTGATACTCCGAGCTCAGGAGAAAGGAAGAGAAAGGAAGCTGGTAGTTCTTCTAAAAGGAAGTTGGAGCTTATTGAGGAAGAAAACTCTCCAAGAAAAATTTCGGATTCGGATTCATCATCATTGGGGCATGATATTGTTGTCCAGTCTTTAAAGAAGTTGGTAGGAACCATTCCGACCTTTTCTAGTATTGACTCAAGATGCCAGATGCTCCAACATGCGTTGAATCAGAAAACCGACTCCGTATCTATGGTTATGGATAAGTGCGTTGAGATTGAAGCTCAGTTCAAAACATTCTTTGTTGGTTACGAAGCTCATAAAAGATCTTACAATAGGATGACAAGCTGGTCGAAGAAGAATGTGGAAGAGATGAGGCTGCTTGATGAGTTTCAAGACAATGTTAAATATGCCTTTGAGACCGAGGATAAGAAGATAAATGAGCTGACTTCCTCCTGTGAAGAAAAGATGACTGAAGAAAAGAACTTCTGGATTCAAGAAGTCAGGGATCTGAATGGGAAACTGAATTCTGTTTCTCAGAACTGGAAATTTAAAAGAGATCATCGGATCGATTTTGAAGAAAGGATGAAGGCTCAGGAAGAGAAGATCAAAGCTCAGGAAGAAAAGCTGAAGGCTCAGGAAGAAAAAATTGAAGCTCAGTCCGCAAGAATAGTCGTCTTAGAGAAGCAAGCTGAAGAAGATCATAAAGACTTAAAGAAGATCAAGACTATTCTAAAGGGGCTCATGTCAAAGGAAAAAGATCCAAAATAACCTAATCCGATCTTTTTGTTGTATTATTTTTGTTACTAACATTCCAAATCTAATGAAATTTGTGTATCTCGTTTCCATTGTTTTCATTACTAATCTTTCAGGTACTTTGTTATTTTTTTTTCCATTCCCTCCAATTCTTTTTGAAAATCACAAAGGGGGAGAAGGAAAAGATCCTTAAGAAAAAGAGGAACTCTAATAAGAGTTTATCAAAGGGGGATAAAGGAAAAATACCCAAGGAAAAAGAACTCTAATAAGAGTTTGTTTAAGGGGGAGTTTTTCTTAAAGAAGACCTTCTTATGAAACATCACTCCAGAAATATGAATACGATCCTTAGAGTTTCAAAGCCTAAGGGGGATTTAGTCGTATTCATCTATATCCTTAAAACAAGGGAGATAAGCATTAATTTGTTTCTTTCTTCTTAGAATTTTTTTTCTTTCGTAAGGATGTTTGTGCTTTCCAAAAAGGGGGAGATTGTTGAGTCAATAAGGTTTTCCTTATGACTTTTCCATTCCTTCTTGTTTTGAAAATCACAAACACCTTATCTTTAAGAAAATTGCTTTTATAAGGAAAATTGCTTTCTTAAGGAAAATCGCTTTTATAAGAAAAATTATCCTTATCACATTTTCATCCATATTTTTCTTAAGTATGAGATTCGGATTCATTTTCTCGGAATCATTGAAACTTTGATATAAAGCATTCTGTTTTAGGGTTCGAATTCTGGACAATAACTATAAGGAAGTTTCATTCCGAATTCCAGATATGAACTCTGACTAAGTTCTATTCCAGATTCAGGATACGAATTCTGAAGAAGAATTCTCATTACGAGTTCTAATGAAGAAATCCCATTCCGAATTCTCATTACGAATTCTGAAGAATAATTCTCATTACGAATTCTAATGAAGAAATCCCATTCCGAATTCTCATTACGAATTCCAATGAAGAATTCCCATTACGAATTCTAATGAAGAAATCTCATTCCGAATTCCCATCACGAATTCTGATGAAGAATTCCCATTACGAATTCTGATGAAGAATTCTCATTACGAATTCTGATGACGAATTCTCATTACGAATTCCGATGATGAATTCTCATTACGATTTCTGATGACGAATTCCTATTCCGAATTCTCATTCCGAATTCACCTATTAAACAGAATCCGATTATCTTTGTTTTATACACTCTGAATTTATTCACTCCGAACCTTCACTCTGAAGTTTTCATTCCGAACTTTTATGTTAAGAATTAAAACGATGTCGTACATTCTACACTTGTTTTGTTATAAAACGATGTCGTCTGTTTTGTTATAAACTAACCGTTGTCTAAGTGACACGTGTACAGGTCCCTCCGATCTTTAAGGAAAATATGACCGTTGGAGAAGGAGCCGACCTTACCTATAAATAGGAGCTCATTTGAAAGAGCTAGGAACTGATGACAGATGAACAACTTGGTTTTGTGCATTCATGCTGTTGAAGTGATTTCTATAGAGAGAGGCTCTTATTAACTCTCAAAGCTTCGTGCGACTCCGAATGTTGGTGATTACATTCGATGGATTCCGGGGATAGGAAGACAGAGGTGCAGACTACCTTGAAGTTCGAGGGCTTCCTTTCTGAGGAAGACAGAGGTTGTCAACTACCTTGAAGTTGAGGGCTTGCGGGGATAGCAAGACAGAGACTCCGATCTTCGTATCGAGGGCTTACCCTGGTGTGGGTAAGACAGACTTTCTTGAAAGTATAAATCAAGGGACCTTTATCCAAGGTTGTTGGATACCCTTCTCTTTGGGTTAAAAGACTTATATCTTGTTACTTGTAGTTTTACTACTTGTTTATATTCCGCTGCAATTTGTATCTTAAGGAAAGTATAACTTTCTTATACTTCCTTACTTACTCTGATTCATTTAGATTCTATACGCTTTAAGGTAGAATCTCATATTGTAACTTTTGTTAAGTTTCAAATTCCAGAACCATATTTCCGGAATCCACTTTCGAAATCTTATTTCATTATTGTATTCGGTAGTAGAGGTGTTGTGAATTTACTTAGTTTAACTTTGTTAAACTTAGCCTTTTCCTTTGCTTAAGGAAAACATAGTTATTCATAACTAACTTTAAAGGTTCCAAAGGAATTTTTAAAGTATACAATTCACCCCCCCTCTTGTATATTGAGCATCTCATACTATATTTCGATCCTACATGTACTTGAGTGGGTACCTGCTTCTGACCCAGGAGAAGGGTGGAGTTAGGGTTTCCACTTTCATGATGGCGGTGTCCATTGAAGAATAAAGGATCATTGTTTTGTCCATTTTTGTGTTTTCAAGAAGGGAAACTACCTATAGTTTCACAAACTATTATTGTGTGAAGAAGAAACTATGACACAAGTGTATATTATTGGAACAAAAATGTTAGTGTACTCATGGGAAAGAGAAAGTCACATGTTTTGGTTTATACATTGTGATGCGAATTAGTTGGAAACTATATGTATATAATTACATGAATATGGTATAAACAGAGTTACCAAATCTTTTACAAAACATAGTATTTTGACATAATTGATTTTGATAAAGGATTGAGATTAGAATACTATAATTGATTATTAACAAACCAAAAATAGAAGTATCCATCCTAACATATATTAGTATTTCTTTCCTATATGCTTGTTTTATATTTTTTAAGTCCAATGTTTTTTACATTTATTAATGGGTAAACACAACTACAATTTCCATTACATGAGTTTACATATTTGGTTTTTCCTTTTTAGAAATTTTACTCATAACACTTATGAGAATTTCAATGGACATATAGATGATTTTTTTGATTATCTACTAAAATGGTAATGCCATTTTATAGGATGCTCTTCAAGCTCTAGTGGCAAAGGAACCAGACACATTTGGACCAAAAAATTATTTACATCAAGTTCTTGGCAACAAGCACAGTAGTAGAGTTTGTTGTAAACCCGGAAAGAAAACCATGTCGTCTAAATATTTGTCACCAGGTATTGAATCTTATAGAAATATTTCAAGAATGGTTACCTAAGAAAAATTGCATGATGACATTGAGATATCAAAGAAAGAGGTTAGAAAATAGTATTAAAAGATGCGGAAAATAGAAAATGAACAATTGTTCAAGTTGATATCAGCTATATCCTCTTCACTTCCACTAGAGGGTGTAACAAAAATGGATGGATGCCTATCGAGTTTGCGCTCGATGTATGAGGATGGTGATGATTGTGTAGTTAAAGATGTTGTTGGAGAGGCTGAAGATGCTGGTGATGGTGGAGAGGTTAAAGATGTTGCTAATGGTGATGATGATGCTACTATTGGTGGTACACATGTTGATGCTGTTGATATCGGTGATGATGATGAGGATGATTCAGATGAAATTTTGGAGTGATATTATTGACAGTTTTTGTATCTATCATTTTTTTATTGTTTATAAAATTTCAATTTTATATGAATTATTTGTTTTTTTATTTGTGTGGAAATGAGATGTTGTAATTTTTTTTGGAATTCGTTATAGGTCTATGTGTATGGTTTATTTGTATACTACAGGTTTTTGTAGGGGGAAGGGAAAACTGGAAGGGGAAGGACTGGCAGGGGGAGGGAAAATTGGAAGGTGTAGGGGGGAACTGGAAGGGGGGAGGGGGAACTGGAAGTGGGGACTAGCAGGGGGAATCATTAGGGGGTGGGGGTGAAAGGGGGAGGACTAGGTGGGATGGGGACTGGAAGGGGCGGAAGGGGCATGGTGGGTGGGGGTTTGGGGGGGGGGGATAGTTGGGGGAGGGGGACTAGCAGGGGCAGGGGGAGGAGAAATTGGAAGGGTGGGGGGGGAACTAGTAGGGGGCAGGACTGGTAGGGGGGGATTGGCAGGGGAAGGAGAGAACTGACAGGGGGAGGGGAAACTGGTAGGGGGAGGGGGGGAACTAGTAGGGGAGGGGAGTGTGCAAGAGGTAGGGTAGGTGGGAGTGCATGGGGACTGGTAGGGGGGACTAGTAGGGGGTAGGGTGTAGGGGGGGGGGGCAGGACTGGCAGGGGGGAGGGGAAACTGGCAGGGGTTGGGGGAGAACTGGCATGGGGGGAGGAGAAACTGGCAGGGGGAGGGGGTGAACTAGTAGGGGGAGGGGGTGTGAAAGGGGCAGGGTGAGTGGGGGTGTGTGTGTGTGTGTGCGGGGGGGGGGGGGGGGGGGGTAGGGTGAACAGCAAGGGGTACAAGGGGGAGGAAAAGGTGGGGTGGGGGTGCAAGGGGCAGGGTCAGTGGGGATTTAAGGGGGGGACTCGCAGGGGGAACTAGTAGGGGGTGAGGGTGTAGGGGGGGGTCAAGGTGGGGTGGGGGGACCGGTAGGGGGAACTAGTAGGTGGGGGAGGGGTAATTGGCAGGGGGACCGACTCTGGGGGGTGGACTGGTAGGGGGTGGGAAACTCGCGGGGGGGGGGGACTGGTAGGGGCAGGGGGGACTAGAAGGGGCAGGGGGGTGGGGGGAATGGCATGGGTAGAAGGTGGGGCTGCAAGGGGGAGGATAAGGTGGAGTGGGGTAGGGGGTGCCAAGGACATGGTGGGTGGGGGTGTAAGGGGGGACTGGTAGGGGGGAACTAGCAGGGGTAGGGGTGAAAAGGGGAGGTCAAAGTGGGGTGGGGGGACTGGCAGGGGGAACTAGCAGGTGGGGGGGGGGGGGGTAAATGGTAGGGGGATTGGTACTGGGGAGAGAGGACTGGTAGAGGGTGGGGAAATCATAAGGGGGGGATGGTATGGGCAGGGGAAGGATTGGAAGGGGCATGGGGATATGTAGGGGCAGGGGTGGGGAACTAGTAGGTGTAGGGGGGACTGGCAGGGGCATGGGGGGGGAGGACTGGCAGTGGCAGTGGGGTGGGGGACTGGCAGGGTCAGGGGGGACTGGTAGGGGTAGGGGTAGGGGATTGGAATGGGTAGGGGGGACTGTCAGAGGCATGGGGGTGGAGGACTAGTAGGGGACGGGGTGGGGGGGACTGGTAGGGGGTGGGGGTGTAAGGGGGAGGGAAAGGGGTGGGGAGGGGGTATGGGGACTGGCAGGGGAAGGGGGGGACTGGCAGGGGCTGGGGGGACTGGTAGGGGGAGGGGGTGCAAGGGGTGGGTGGGTGGGTGGGGGAACTAGCAGGGGGTGGGGGTGCAAGGGTGTGGGCAAGGGGGTGGGGGGTAGGGTCAATAGGTAGTGCGTGTGGGGAACTAGGGGGAACTGAATTAATTTTTTTATACCATATAAATGATATAGCCATAGTTTTAACCATGGAAGTAGGGGCCTAAATCCATGGTTTTAACCATGGCACTAAGCCCCTAATTCCACAGTTAAAACCATGGAACTAGCCCCCTACTTCCACGATTAAAACCATGGCAGTAGGTAAGACCTACTGCCACGAAAATAGTGACCATAGTTTTCTGAAACCGTGACCAAAGGCTATTTCCACGATTTTCCAAAACTATGGCCATAGGCTATTGCCACTGTTTTTGGGCCTATGTCCACAGTTCCAAACTGTGGCCCTATGTGTATTTTCTAGTTGTGAGATTTTATGAGAACTGTTTCGCAATAATTCCCTTTGCCTAGGTGCCTACTTGAATCAATCCATGGACTTATCTTTGGTAATTACTTGAATTTTATCCATTGGGATGCATGATCAGTTTGAGATTTTCTTGAGATCTGATGGATTGATCTCACGATCCTTTTATTATTATGTGGCTTGTGTGACCATTTCAAGGTCACACGATCACGAGTCTTCTGAGGGGTCATGTGGTTGTGTGACACCTTACGGGTTTATGTGATCTACGAGATCCTAAAAATTTAGGAAACTCACGATCCCTTCATGCAATTCATGAATCCCTTTGATTATTCATGTGATGTGCATTATGATCTTAGTTTTATGAATTTCCTTTGATAATATTTAAATTAATTTGTCTAACATATTCCACTTACTTTTGCTCAGATGGATTCCATCTCTCATCAAAGTTACTATGTTGCGGCTAATCAAAATTCCATGATTTCTAGAAACTATAACGCTAACACCTAATATCACATGAATTCTGATAATGTGATTCTAAAATATATTATTCCATTCGATCTTCAAAATTTTCCTTTATTACATCGAGTTACTCTATATGGGTTTGGCTTGCTGGACAATGTTGTCATTCCCCAAGAATTCAATTTTCCATCTTGTTGAGTGTCAAATTATCATGAATGTCTTCAGATGAATTTTTTTAGGATGGATGACTGGTCACAACTTGATCCCAGAGTTTGTATTATATGTTGGAAATCTCTCCCTTGGGTCTGAAAGGCTATGATTTCTCTCATCATCACATCGCTCAGAGCTACTCGAGTATATTCATCTCTTCTTTGAACAACTCAGATGGTGGATGGAGATCAAAATGGGATCTTTATCCTAGTGGTAACTTTTCTTATGAATGGGTGTGGCCATTCTAGACTAGGAAAAATTTCTTATAGTTTTATAACAAGTTATATTTTGTCCATATTTATGAAGTATTTTGTATTTCCCAATTTATTTTCTATCACCAACCTAATATTTTTGTGAACTAGTTATCCATTGGTGTCTTGGAACCAACTCATTTCATTTTTCCCATGGAGAGGTGGGAATTATCCTATGGGATATCTTCCAACTGGGTGGAATACCCCCTCTCTAAGAGATGTATGATGAGTTACTTCCTGCCATAGATGTATGAGATGTAACTTTATAGAATCCAATATTAGAGAAGGAAATACTCATCATTATGAAGGAAAAGTTAAAGAGATGAATATGAACTTTCTTATCCCTTTCAAAGATTGGATAAACATTTTTCTACGTCATAATGGAGCCAGGCTGGCCACTATATGCCCCCATCAGTGCCCTTCCCAACAAGTTCATGACAGTGTCAACTCATATTGTGTAATTTTTGAAGCTAATGATCATATAGGGATATCAAGTGAATCCAGAGATCTCTCTGAACCTTAGGCTGTTGGGATTCATGCCCATGTTCCTGAATGGGTGGCTTTTATCAGCTGGGGATGCACATTCAGGAATCCAGGCCAGTATGCTGGTTATGAAAATGGGACCAGTAGAGGGATAATGCCTTAATATAGTGGAGCTAACCCTTGAATTCCTTTACTAACTCCTAGGACACATTCAATAAGTCAGTATCACCTATAGGATCAGTGTTCCTTTCTAGTTTTTATTTAGCTAGACAGGGGGGCATTTCCATTGCTATGAATACTATAATTCCACCAGGATCCTTGATGCCTTATCTCATCCCAGGTTTCTGAACATATCTGGGGTTAGGGATATGTCACTAGGTTCTTATGAAGTTACCTATATGTTGATTCTATATGATATATTTTATTTCTCTCCTTATCCTACACCAACTAGGATAATCATTGATAATGGCAGTATCTCTCTTGATGAAAGGTCATACACGATCTCCTTTTAGGATAAGGTTCTTGTAGCTAGGATAGAAGAGCTGATCATCTATGAGCTATATACACCTTATCAGTTCACTCATCAGTTTGTATATACCCAAAGGATCTCCCATATTCCTTCAGATAGTGTATGAGGAGGGAAACACCTTGGGATCATCCACAAGTTATGGATGATGTTGTCATGTGACGAAACTGATGTTGAGACCATTACTCCATCTGCTGACAATCCTTCATTTCTTACTTGGGACTATGCATAGGCTTTGGTAGTAACCTATCCAAGTGGTGTGCTAATATGACTGGTTCATCATGTGTACAATACATTTGAATCACCAACCCCTCTATCTATGGAAACAATAGATTTGATTCAGGACTTGGGAAAGACTTCGAGGAAGCACCCTCGTCCTGGAGATGAAAATCCTATTAGTGGGACCGAATATATCAATTAAATCAACCCTCCATCACAATAAACAAGTGATGAAACTATCTAGGGGAGGATTCATGGAGCCTCCTCTCTTATTTCCTTTCTATATTAGATGGCTATTCCTTCTTTTTGGCATGACCACCCCATCAGTCATATAAGATCAGACAAAATACAAGATGATCTGGAAGAATATTCACACCTTGATTATTAAGACTCCTTTGGAAAGATTTCATGACCAAGGGGAACACCTTCATCATCTATTTAACAACTTGGGGGTAGATGGGTTTGATTGAAAACCACTATATGAAATCATGAGATAATTTATCCTAACTCAAAAATATTTTTCCATCAATGAGAGGGGCTTGAAAAATATTTAAGATGAGTATCCCTTTACTAAACAGATGAAGGATTCATTGGAGGAACTAGAGTAGATTCGCCATTTTATATCTAAATTGAAATCCCATATGGATTCCTATACCATAAAAATATAGAGATATGAGGAAATCATAGCTCACCTGAGGTATGAAATTTCTACATCATTATCATCATTGGAAAATAATAAAAATAGAGTTAAGGAGATAAATACTTTAGTCGAGACTCTCCATCATAGGGTAGAAGTAGAAGAGGTAGGGTGAAAGAAACTTCAACATTCAATTGATGCTTCTTTCCAAACTCTTTCCAACTTAGCCAGCTCAACAAATCAAATATTATTGTAGTTCAAACATTGATATGCCATCTGTTTTTGATGATATTCTTGGAGAGGCTCTAAAATGTGGAGATTCCTCCTTTATTATGCCATCAATGAATGGATCTGATGAAATATCTATGTTTTTTTTCTAGTTTTCTTTCATTCATGATGTGCATGACTTTTTTCTAATCTTATGTTATATAAATTGCTAAAAATTCCCATCCTTTGTATAATATGAGTTAAATCTGAATGTATGGATCTAAATATTTAAATCATAATAGATTCTCCTTAAGAAGTGATCATGAATTCCCACCAACATGATATTCATTAATGATATATCTTCTCTATATATCTTGAGATTAACTAATTCACATAAGGATAATTGGGTAGAATACATGTCTTGGAGGGAGAGTTCTCTATATTTTTCCGAATCTGATAGGATTGGTGAGACTAGCTTTATTTTTTAGGCCATATGGTGGAACTTACATGATTTTCCATTCTCAGAGACTAAATCACTATTGTTATGTAGTTTAGGGTATTTTAGATCGAACCTTCTATCACTATAGTTTAGGGTCTTTTATCTTGGACCTTATATCACTATAGTTTAGGGACTTTTAGTTTGAACCTTCTATCATTGTATTTTAGGGTCTTTTAGCTCATAACTTATATCACTGTATTTTAGGGTATTTTATCTTGGACCTTCTATCACCGTAGTTGATGAACTTTTAGCTCAGACCTTATATTGTTGTAGTTTAGGGTCTTTTAGGTCAGAACTTAGGATTCCATACAGTTTAAAGTTTTACTGCCAAGACTTGATCAATGATAATTAAATATGGTACAGACATACCAGGAATGACCCAAAACACCCTAGGGTGTTGAGTTCTACCATACTGTTTCTAAGGCTCATGAGGATTAGAGCCCCTTTACTATAAGGGGGAGGTGCCTCTAATTGGTAGGTCAAAGCCCTTATTCATCAGTATCATTTTCAAACAGAGGTGTCTCCAATATTTTCTAAGGTTCATGGAAAATTTATGAGGGGGGATATTGGTTGAGGGAGAAATACTAGGGATGTTAGGTCCACCTGGATAGTTGGAGTATGCGTGATATAATTCATAACCCAAAAGTTCAAGTTAGTGAATATGGGATTATGTAGACATGTCAGGGGTGACCCATAACACGCTGAGGTTCCAAGTTCCACCATGGTGTTTCTAGGTATCACAAGGATTAAATCCCCTTTCTTGTAAGTAGGATACACCTTTAGTTGGTAGGTCAAAGTCCTTATGTGTTGATAGAATGGTCAAGAAAAGATGTTTCACACTATTTTACAAGGGTTATGAAATATTTGTGAAGACTAAAATTTTGAGATGATGAGGTTGGGTATGGTGGAAAGCTATCTAGGAAGGGTTATGGAACCCTAGGGTCGCTCAACTATTAATTGTAAAGCTCGAGCCCTATGTCCTATGGTTTCAAATCACAAGGTGTGGGCCATCAAATGTTTGAGAATGGATTGTTTCATTACTTCTTTGAGAAAGGGTACAAAACACAGTGAATTAACATCAAGGATGTCAAATATGCTTGGATAGTTTGGTATGGTGATTGTAAATAATGGTCCAAAGTGACCGGGTCATGAGGATGATATAGGATAATCATACTGGGAAGGACCCAGAACACACTAAGGTGTTGAGTTATACCACTGTGATGTTAGGGCTCACAAGGATCATAATTCCCTTTTTACAGAGTGATGCATTTAGTTGAGAACCATAGGCATATTTGTAGGAATCATAGGCATGCATTCATAGTAAAACAAAGGGTCCCTCGAAGATGGGTATCCTTTTCCAAGGGCCATGAAAGGTTTACGATGATTTGAGGTGCTAAAATCTTGAATTGTGATTTATGGAAAGTGTAATATCCAAGAAGGTTTTAATCACCCTAAAATATGTTTCACCACCTACAGAATATATTATTGTGGTGAGGAGATGTGAAAAATCATTACTCTAATGTTTTCCTAAACAAGGGGGTTCAACGAGTATATCTTTCCTTTTACTAGGGATATTTTGTAGACCCTATGAGCTTGATTTCTTGTTTATTAGTGACCTAATTTTTTCTATACTCTATATATTAATATTTTAGCGAGAAAATAATTGAGTTTTTCTTAGGCTTCCCTTTATAGGTTTTCAACCTGATAAGTTTTTTGCCTATTTTTCTAGCAGTTTAAGGTCTTGTAATTTATACCATTATAGGCTAGAGTTTAAGGTTATACAATTTGACTAGAGTGTAGGCGGTTTAATGTCATGATTCACATGGACCTAATTTGGTGGATGATACAAAAGAGCCTAATTAGGATACCTACACTAGTGCAGAAAACGTTTTTTACGTCACCATTTTTTACGTCGGTTATATAAAACCGACGTCATATTATGTAAAACGAGGTTTTTTACGTCGGTTATTTATTAACCGACGTAAATATTTGTATTCGGTACACCTTTAACGTCGGTTATTATTATAACCGACGTTATTAATCGCGCGACTTTGTTTTTTACGTCGGTTATAACAATAACCGACGTAAAACATGCGGTTTCCGAAGGCCTTTTTACGTCGGTTATTGAATAACCGACGTAACAAATGCGGTTTTTGAAGGCTTTTTTACGTCGGTTATAAAATAACTGACGTAAAAAAAGAATCCGCAGATGTTTTTGACGTCGGTTATTCCATAACCGACGTAAAAAAACGCGGATTTTGAGCCCTTTATAACGTCGGTTATAAACTAACCGACGTAACAAATGAATCGGAGGAAGGTTTTGACGTCGGTTATTGAAATAACCGACATTATAAATGTTTTTAAAACAATTTTCACGTCGGTTATTCAATAACCGACGTGATAATTCATTTAAAAATTTACCCAGACCCGCGGATTGTCATTCGCGGGTTTACCTTCGACAGTCGCGACTCGTCTCTCTCGCGCGTAAACCCGAATCGGCTCGTCCATTTCGTTGGTTTAGATTCGTTTTGCGATCATCGTTTCTCATATTTAATATCCTCGGATCAATCATCTAAACTCGCAGCACTCAGGTAATCCTCCCACTCGTTCGTTTTTTTTCGCGGATAATATATATATATGTGTTGTGATTTTTTTGTTGAAACTAGCTAAGATTCTTCGATTGCGAACCCTTTTAACTCGTTTTGGCACCATAATCTTATTTATCATCCCTAAATCTATTTGTTCGACTTGCAATATTGAGTAATTTTATGATTTCACTAATTTTTCATCGTTTTCTATAAATCCCCGAGAGGGTTGGGGCGTGTCCATTTGGATGGGTTGCCCTTTTACAGTTGTTACTACTTTATTCACACACAACCATGGCATAGGTGCATGGATTTGGGGTCGGGGGGTGTCCAGGGGGGTTTACAATGGGGTGGGTGGGTGTGGGGGGCTGTCCAAGGGTGTGGGTGGGTGTTGGGGGGTGTCCAGGGGGGTGTCCAAGGGGGTAGGGGGTGGGGGGTGGTGTTTAGGAGGGGTGGGGGGCTGTCCAGAGGGTTGGGGGGTGTCCAGGGGGGTGTCCAAGCAGGTCGGGGGTGGGGGGTTGTGTCCAGGAGGGGTGGGGGTGCTTTCTAGAGGGGTCGGGGGCTGTCCAGAGGGGTTGGGGGGTGTCCAGGGTGGTGTCCAAGGGGATGGGTGGGTGTGGGGGGCTGTCCAAGGGGGTGGCGGCCTGTCCAGAGGGGTCGGTGGGGTGTCCAGGGGGGTGTCCAAGGGGGTGGATGGGTGTGGGGGGCTGTCCAAGTGGGTGGCGGCCTCTCCAGAGGGTATTTGGGGTTGTCCGGGTGGGTGGGGGGGCTGTCCAGAGGGTTGGGGGATGTCCAGGGGGTGTCCAAGGGGGTAGGGGGTGGGGGTGGTGTCCAGGAGGGTTGGGGGGCTGTCCAGGGGGGTTTACAAGGGGGTGGGTGGGTGTGGGGGGCTGTCCAAGGGTGTGGGTGGGTGTTGGGGGGTGTCCAGGGGGGTGTCCAAGGGGGTAGGGGGTGGGTGGTGGTGTTTAGGAGGGGTGGGGGGCTGTCCAGAGGGTTGGGGGGTGTCCAGGGGGGTGTCCAAGCAGGTCGGGGGTGGGGGGTTGTGTCCAGGAGGGGTGGGGGTGCTTTCTAGAGGGGTCGGGGGCTGTCCAGAGGGGTTGGGGGGTGTCCAGGGTGGTGTCCAAGGGGATGGGTGGGTGTGGGGGGCTGTCCAAGGGGGTGGCGGCCTGTCCAGAGGGGTCGGTGGGGTGTCCAGGGGGGTGTCCAAGGGGGTGGATGGGTGTGGGGGGCTGTCCAAGTGGGTGGCGGCCTCTCCAGAGGGTATTTGGGGTTGTCCGGGTGGGTGGGGGGGCTGTCCAGAGGGTTGGGGGATGTCCAGGGGGTGTCCAAGGGGGTAGGGGGTGGGGGTGGTGTCCAGGAGGGTTGGGGGGCTGTCCAGGGGGGTTTACAAGGGGGTGGGTGGGTGTGGGGGGCTGTCCAAGGGTGTGGGTGGGTGTTGGGGGGTGTCCAGGGGGGTGTCCAAGGGGGTAGGGGGTGGGTGGTGGTGTTTAGGAGGGGTGGGGGGCTGTCCAGAGGGTTGGGGGGTGTCCAGGGGGGTGTCCAAGCAGGTCGGGGGTGGGGGGTTGTGTCCAGGAGGGGTGGGGGTGCTTTCTAGAGGGGTCGGGGGCTGTCCAGTGGGGTTGGGGGGTGTCCAGGGTGGTGTCCAAGGGGATGGGTGGGTGTGGGGGGCTGTCCAAGGGGGTGGCGGCCTGTCCAGAGGGGTCGGTGGGGTGTCCAGGGGGGTGTCCAAGGGGGTGGATGGGTGTGGGGGGCTGTCCAAGTGGGTGGCGGCCTCTCCAGAGGGTATTTGGGGTTGTCCGGGTGGGTGGGGGGCTGTCCAGAGGGTTGGGGGATGTCCAGGGGGTGTCCAAGGGGGTAGAGGGTGGGGGTGGTGTCCAGGAGGGGCGGAGGGCTGTCCAGGGGGGTTTACAAGGGGGTGGGTGGGTGTGGGGGGTTGTCCAAGGGTGTGGGTGGGTGTTGGGGGGTGTCTAGGGGGGTGTCCAAGGGGGTAGGGGGTGGGTGGTGGTGTTTAGGAGGGGTGGGGGCTGTCCAGAGGGTTGGGGGGTGTCCAGGGGGGTGTCCAAGCAGGTCGGGGGTGGGGGGTTGTGTCCAGGAGGGGTGGGGGTGCTTTCTAGAGGGGTCGGGGGCTGCCCAGAGGGGTCGGGGGGTGTCCAGGGTGGTGTCCAAGTGGATGGGTGGGTGTGGGGGGCTGTCCAAGGGGGTGGCGGCCTGTCCAGAGGGGTCGGTGGGGTGTCCAGGGGGGTGTCCAAGGGGGTGGATGGGTGTGGGGGCTGTCCAAGGGGGTGGATGGGTGTGGGGGGCTGTCCAAGTGGGTGGAGGCCTCTCCAGAGGGTATTTGGGGTTGTCCGGGTGGGTGGGGGGGCTGCCCAGAGGGTTGGGGGGTGTCCAGGGGGGTTTACACATCGATTTGTTTTATATTTCAAAATTGTTTACATTCAAATTATGATTTTTTTCATATAAATATATATTTGTCTTATCTAAAAAATATATATATTTTTGCTATTTTTTATAGGTAATAATGAGTCGAAGTTGGATTACGGCACATCGAATGAGCAATGAATATGAGGAAGGTGTTGATGCCTTTTTGGAATTTGCTAAACGAAATGTTCCAAGTAGTGACATTTTTTTCTGTCCATGCCTGAAATGTCTGAATATGAAGAAGATGAAAAGTAGAGAGATAAAAGATCATCTGATTTGTCATGGTTTCAATCCGAGTTACAACCCTTGGATTTGGCATGGCGAAACTGGACAGAATGTCACTGATGATAATGAATCGCAAGATGGTAACTCCGATGGAATTGAAGAAATGATTCGCGATATTGTAGCAGAACAAATTGAGATAGAACCGACAGTTTCACGTCTATATGGTGATGCCGAAAAACCATTATATCCTGGTTGTACAGATTTTACGGTTTTGTCGTGTCGGCGGTGTTAAGATTGATTAACCTGAAGGCGAAACATGGATGGAGTGACAGAAGTTTTACAGAGCTGCTACAATTGATGAAATACATTCTTCCAAAAGATAACGATCTTCCAGATTCACATTATAAGGCCAAAAAAATATTATGCCCGATGGGATTGGGATACAGGAAAATACATGTCTGTCCGAATGACTGCATTATATATAGGAAGGAATATGAATTTCTGAAAGAGTGTCCTAAATGTGGGACATCACGGTATAAGGTGAAAGAAAAATCACAAGCTGATGTAGAGATTACAAAGCTCCCTTCAAAGGTATTTTTGGTATCTTCCTATAATTCCTCGTTTCAAACGTTTATTTGCTAATTCACATGATGCAAAAAGGTTAAGATGGCATGCTGATGAGCGGGTATGTGATGGAAAAATACGTCATCCAGCTGATTGTCCACAATGGAAGAAAATTGATGCCCAGTACCCTACATTTGGAAATGAAATTAGAAATCTGAGACTAGGCTTGTGCACAGATGGAATGAATCCATACCGAACCCTCAGTAGCACACATAGTTCATGGCCTGTTTTATTGGTAATTTACAACCTCTCTCCTGAAATTTGTATGAAGCGCAAATATGTCATGTTGAGTATCATGATCTCTGGTCCAAAGCAACCCGGCAATGATATTGATGTATACTTGTCACCGCTGATTGATGATTTGAAACTGTTATGGGCTGATGGTATTAGGGTTGTATGATTCTTATAAAATGGAATATTTTCAACTGCATGCAATGCTTCTATTCACTATAAATGACTTCCCAGCATATGAAAATTTGTCTGGATACAGTGTTAAAGGGCATAAAGCATGTCCAATTTGCGAACAACAGACGTCATATTGTCAATTGCATCATGGGAGGAAAACAGTGTACATGGGTCATCGAAAGTTTTTGCCTATGGATCACCCTTATAGAAGACTAAAAAAGGCATTCAATGGCTCACAAGAATTTGATACTGCTCCTCAACCTTTATCCCCAGAATTGTATTTTGAGAGGGTGAAAAACCTTGATGTGACATTGGGAAAGACACAGAAATCTGGTAATGATAGACATATTTGGAAGAAAAAGTCAATATTTTTTGAGCTACCATATTGGAGGTATCATGAAGTCAAACATAATATTGATGTCATGCACGTGGAGAAGAATATCTGTGATTCTTTGATCGGAACATTGCTAGATATTAAAGGAAAGACAAAAGATGGATTGAATGCAAGGTTAGACCTACTGTCAATGGGAATACGTTTGGAGTTAGCTCCCACTCCTAAAGGAAGACGAACATTTCTTCCCCCGGCTTGTCATACATTATCGAAGAGGGAGAAAAGTAGCTTCTGTCAGTGTCTTCATGATATCAAAGTGCCTCAAGGTTATTCTTCAAATGTAAAAAATTTTGTCTCATTGAAAGACTTGAAGTTGATAGGTATGAAGTCACATGATTGTCATGTCATGATGCAACAAATTCTACCAGTTGCACTGCGTGGAATATTGCCCATCCGTGTCAGAAAGACTATAATGAGGTTGTGTTATTTTTTCAATTCAATTTGCAACAAGGCGATTGATGTGAATGCTTTGAACATTTTGGAAAAGGATGCAATTTTTATACTTTGTCATTTGGAAATGTATTTTCCTCCAACTTTTTTTGATATGATGGTGCATTTAATGATTCATCTGGTTCGAGAAATAAGACTTTGTGGACCTGTATATCTTCGTTGGATGTATCCTTTTGAAAGGTATATGAAAATATTAAAGGGATATGTTAAAAATCCATATCGACCTGAAGCCTCCATTATTGAAAAGTATATTTCTGAGGAGGTAGCAGAGTTTTGTACGAGCTACTTGGCTACGGCGCAACACATAGGTTTGCCTCCATCTCGCCATGAACGGGTTAATAATGAGGGAAAGGGGATTCGTGGCTTGAAAGTCAAATCACTGTCAGCTGAACATATGAAGAAGTTAGAATCATACATCTTGAATAACATAGCTGATGTTCAACCGTATATCACATTGCATATTAATGAGTTGAAACAATGTCATCCAAAGAAGAAAGAAATGTGGATTTTGAATGAGCACAACAAAACTTTTTTGCCATGGTTTAAAAAGACCTTGCTTGGTAGATCAGATGTATCAGAGACATTAAAATGGATAGTGGGTGGTCCATCTTTAAATGTGATAACATGGTCCGCTTATGACATTAATGGCTATACATTTCATACGAAAGCTCAGGACAACAGAAGTGCAGTTCAGAATAGTGGTGTATTGGTGTTTGCAGAAGCAATGCATTTTTCGAGTGCTAAGGACAGAAACCCAATTTCGGCATCAACTGCATATTATGGAGTGATTGAAGACATATGGGAGGCTGATTACTTTAAAATTAAAGTTCCCGTTTTTAACTGTAAATGGTTTATCGGTAACAACAGTGTCAGACACGATGAATTTGGAATGACACTTGTTAATCTGAATAGATTGGAAGACACAGCTGATTCTTTTATAATGGCAACACATGCCAAACAAATTTTCTATGTAGTAGATCAGTCAGATATGCAGTGGGCTGTTGTTTTACAAGGGAAAAACCAATATGTTGGTGAGGATGAATTTGATGAAGATGCTGATTTATGTGAGATCCCTACTTCCATGGAAAGATTAACAGAACATAATGATGAGTATGTTGAAGACATGGTTTGTGCCATAAGGAACGATCACGACGAAGGAATTTGGGAAAACAATCCAATTGTACATTCCTAAAATTACTGGTAACACAAGTTTATTTCTTGTTTACATTTAGTTTTTTCATATAATGTTAGATACTGTAAATTTTTTAGTTATTAAAACATGTATCAAACCAAAACGATAAAACAATAAAAAACGTAAAGAGGAGAAGTCCTGGGCGCACCGGCTGGCCGGTGGTGGATCACCTGTTGGCCGGTGGTCCAGAACAAAGCTCTGTCTGGTCCACCGGCCGGCCGGTGGTGATCCAGCGGCCGGCCGGTGGTGATCCAGCGGCCGGCCGGTGGTCCAGACAGAGAGCCTCCCTCTCTGTCTGGATCACCAGCGGTCGGCCGGTGTTGAGCCAGCGGCCGGCCGGTGGTCCAGACAGAGAGGAAGGCTCTCTGTCTGGTCCACCGGCCGGCCGCTGGATCACCACCGGCCGGCCGGTGGACCAGACAGAGAGCCTTCCTCTCTGTCTGGATCACCAGCGGCTGGCCGGTGCTGAGCCAGCGGCCGGCCGGTGGTCCAGACAGAGAGGAAGGCTCTCTGTCTGGTCCACCGGCCGGCCGGTGGTGAGCCAGCGGCCGGCCGGTGGCCCCAGGCAGTGGGCAAGTCTACTTCCTGGGTCCTCCGGCTGGCCGGTGTGCTCACACCGGCTGACCGGTGGACTCAGTGAGTCCACGTTTCAGCTTTCTTGGGCCAACACTTTGGAAACCTTTTGCCTGTGTTTACCATGTTTATCATTGTTTAACATGCATACCATATTACCAATGTTTACTATTATGTAATTTAGTACACTTTTCTATTTGTGAACTAATGTTTGTTTTTTTGATTTGAAGGAAAATGACAGATCAATCAGTTGATCAGCCACATGATTCTGGAGATGAGCATATTGGTCATACATCTGGGGAGGAACATTCACATGCTCCTATTACGAAAAAGAGTTCAAAGGTTGGTAAGCGTGGGTGCACACGTTTACCAAAATTATCACTTGCCCGTACGAAGGAGGAGAGGATAGTCGTGGAGTTTGATGATGATGATCTTCCTAGAGGTCCAAATGCTAAAGATTTTAAGGGTTTTGTAGCAACTCAGGCTAAGAGAAAAGTAAGCATTCTCTATGATGATTGGAGAAGTGTGGATAAGGCGATAATTTCTCAGCTGTGGGAGACCATTTTGGTAAGATCTTTTGCTATTGTTTGACTGTTCTTTAAATGTTTCTAGTATATATAATATTTTTAACCTCTTTTTTATCAGATGACATTTGATATTCCTGACACTGGAGGAGTCAGGAAGAAATGCTTATCGTTGGCTGCTAGGAGATGGAGGGATTTCAAATCAACCCTCTCATCTGATTTCATTTATGGTCATAGGAGTCGTGAGAATCCATGTCGTATATATCCTTTTATAGATGAAGACACATGGAGACAATTTTTTGAAAGTAGAAGAAAAGAATCATTTTTGGTAAGGGAAATGTAAACTTTTATAAGCTTTCTTATATAAATGATCTTATTATTGTTTTTTTAATGATTACTTATTCTAAATTTACAGCAAACAAGGAAAGCTCATCAAGAGATCCAATCTAAAAATGTATACCCTCATAGTTTATCTCGGGGAGGGTATGCATTATTGGAAGAACAAATGATGGCAGAAAAATTTCAACAACTAAGAGCTGAGTCTTCAAGCTCTGGAGAGGTGGCCCCTCCATCCCCTCCATCTAGACATGAGAAATGGAAAAGAGCTCGGAAGGGCAAAAAAGGACAATATCTTTCGGAAGAATCGAGACTCGTAGTTGAGAGGATTGTAAGATATCTATTTTATTTATTTAAGTTTACTATTTTCGTCATATATTTCCAATAATTATAGAAATGTTCAATTAATTATTACAGGACTCTCTTGAGGAGCAGAGTTCACAGGGGACATTTACACCATCTGGGAGGGAAGATATTTTATCTGTGGCATTGGGAAAGCCCGAACATCCTGGCCGTGTAAGAGGATATCCGGCAGGTGTATCGGTAAGAAAAGTGTTGCCACGTTCCTCAACTTCTAACGTTGAGGGAGTTTATAAAAAAAAAATAGAATCCTTGGAGGCTGAAGTCCATAATATTAATGCGACAATGGAGGACAAGATTAGAGCATCGGTGCAGTTAATGTTTGCAGACTTGCAAAGACAATTTCAGGGTGCAGCTCCCACTCCACCTCTCCCAGTAGCTCCCACTCCCCCACCTCAGCCTGCGGACCCCATTTTTGATCCTCCTCCTCCGCCGCAGCTACCTACTTATTGTGAGTTGTATGTTGATGATCCTCAACATCATATAGTTGCATATGGGATGGTATATTGTATAGGAGATACAGTTCATCATCAATAGTTAGAGGTAGAGAATCATAGGGTCACTGTACAGGATATTATAGATAGATCAGCTCGGATACCATTACCTACAGATGAGGTGACGACAGTTGGACATAGTATCGGCCATTTTTTACTTTGGCCATCCAGACTTCTTCGACTCATTACCATAGAGGTATGGATGTTATATCTTTTATTTTATATTTTTATTAATGTTTTATCATTTGAAAACTAATATATTTTTCAATTTATTTTTACAGGAATACTTCAAAGGTAAAGAAATACTGTATAGACAACAACAAAGACAGATAGCTATGACATCAGATGCAGATACTAGCAGTCTTGACAAATTGTCAAGATATTCAAATTTGTTGGCAGATCATTATGACTTTACAATGGAAGCTCATGTCTGTGGACGTGAACTATGTGTGGGGATTATGAAAACTGATATCATGGAGTTTGTCACTGGAGATAAGTTGGGCATCAACGTGGTGCAAATTTTTATCATGTAAGTCTTAACACCTTTTCCTTGCGTTATATTTATTAAAAATGTATACTTATGTCTGCTTTGTATTAGGTATCTGTATAAAATTTGTGAGAGGAATGAACTGACAGATGTATATGGATTTGTGGACCCACAATTGATTTCCCCTGAAGCATGTGCATTGGATGAGGAACAAAGAATGCTTTATATTGCTGATAGATTTGAAAAGAATGTAATCACATAGTGTTGGATGATGCCTTTTTGTGATAGGTATGAAACACATCCCTCTCAAAGAGTTAATTATCTTTTAACATAAAAAACCACTAACGTTAAATTTCCTTTTATCAGGGATCATTGGATGTTAGGGGTTTTTTGCCCTAGGGAGAAAACACTTTATTGGATATGCTCTCTCCATGATGATGTGCGAGAAAGTTTTAAGAATATATTGGAAACGTAAGTTTCAATTTCACAATAGTTTTATATATTATAATGAATTTTAAATTTACCCCATTCGTATTATTTTCTAACAGGGCATGGGTCCACTTTCGAAAAAGCGCAAAGAAAAGGAATTTCAAGATCAAATATGTACATGCAAAGGTAAATATCCATTTATAATTTGTACATTTTGATTTATTACATAAAAATAATATATTGAATTTACACTCATTTAAACAGAAATGTCATGAGCAACAAGGCATCATCGAATGCGGATATTACATGTTAAGATTTATGTATGAAATAATAACAACTGGGACAGTTCTGAGTTTTGACCTGGTAAGATTTCCTCTTTCTCATAATATTTCAATTTGATTTATTCATTATACACGTTGACTACTATCCTTTTCCTTTGTAGCTTTTTGATGACCCTCAACCCTTTACTGCTGAAGATATCAAACACTTACAAGTGGAGTGGTCAAATTATTTTACAGGTTTTATTGACTTTTAGTTGTTTGTAATGAAAAATGTAATTTTGAATATTGTCAATGTAATTGTGTATTTCGTAGTCGTTTAGGTTGGATTTAGTTTTTTTTGAAGTTGACAGTGTAAGTTTTGAATGTTATATAAGTGAATGTTTAATTTTTCTCTACTTCTTGTTTTGGTCTACTGTTGATGGTTTTTCTGGTCTGGATTTTGGTATGGGGGGAGAGGTTCCAAGGGGGTGGGTGGGTGTTTGGGGGGTGTCCAAGGTGTGTTTGGGGCTGTCCAAGGGATATAGGAGGGGTGTTTGGGGCTGTCCAAGGGGATGGGGGGGTTTCCAAGGGGTAGGGGGGGTTTCCAAGGGGTCGGGGGGGGGGGGGGGTGTCCAGGGGGTGGGGGGCTGTCCAAGGGGTGGGGGGGGTGTCCAAGGGGTGTTCGGGGGGTGTAAATGAGGGTGGGGGGGCTGTCGAAGGGGTGGGGGTGTCCAAGGGGTGGGGGGGTGTCCAAGGGATATGGGAGTGGTGTCCAAGGTGTCTGGGAGTTCTGTCCAAGGGGCCGGTTGGGTGTAAAGGAGGGTGGGGGGGGCTGTCCAAGGGGTGGGGGGGTGTCCAAGGGGTGGGGGGGTGTCCAAGGGATATGGGAGTGGTGTCCAAGGTGTCTGGGAGTTCTGTCCAAGGGGCCGGTTGGGTGTAAATGAGGGTGGGGGGCTGTCCAAGGGGTGGGGGGGTGTCCAAGGGATATGGGAGTGGTGTCCAAGGTGTCTGGGAGTTCTGTCCAAGGGGCCGGTTGGGTGTAAATGAGGGTGGGGGGCTGTCCAAGGGGTGGGGGGGTGTCCAAGGGATATGGGAGGGGTGTCCAAGGGGTCTGGGAGGGCTGTCAAGGTGTGGGGGGGTGTCCAATGGGTGTTTGAGGCTGTACTAGGGGTCGTGGGGGTGTAAATGAGGGTGGGGGGGTGTCCAAGGGTTGTGGTGGGGCTCCAATGTGGTGGGGGAGGGCTGGCCAGGTTGTTAGGTGGGTATAGATGAGGGTGGGGTTCAGTTGGGGCTTGGGGGAGGGCTGGCATTGTTATTTTTGTTTGGTTTCTGGTTGCTTTTTGGTGAGAGCAGTGCAATTATTTAAAAAAAAAAAAATTTTCTTTCACATCGGTTATTTTATAACCGACGTGGTAAATAAATCGCCAGGGGTTTATCACGTCGGGTTTTTATAGAACCGACGTGATAAACCGTTCCCGGGGCTTTTATCACGTCGGTTCTTAATATAACCGACGTGCTAAAAGGCCTGGGAATCGATTTACCACGTCGGTTATTGGATAACCGACGTGCTAAAACGTTTCCCAGGCCTTTTTAGCACGTCGGTTTCTTAAATAACCGACGTGATAATAGGCCTGGGAAGGGTTTATCACGTCGGTTATGTCATAACCGACGTGATAAACGATATCCCAGGCGTTTTATCACGTCGGTTTAGGGAATAACCGACGTGATAAAGCCCCCCCGCGCATATTTATCACGTCGGTTATTATATGAACCGACGTGATAACCACCGTGATGTTAGGGATATTACGTCGGGTTTTAAATAACCGACGTAAAAAACGTTATTTATAACGTCGTCTGTATTAACGTCGCCTTAAAACCGACGTAAATAATAAAAAATAACCGACGTAAAAAATGTTTTCTGCACTAGTGCTAGGGTCAAGAGTACCCCAAAATCCTTCTGAGAAGGAGATAAAAATATTGTAAATCACGAATTGAGGTTATCAGGTCGTGAGTAATGATATGGGACAATCATACCTGGAATGGCCTAGAACACACTGAGGTGATGAGTTCTTCCACTACAACATCAGGGATCACAATTATCAAAAATCCCTTTTTGCAAAGTGACACATTTGGTTGATGACCATAGTCGTATATTCTGGATCCATAAGCATGCATGAATATTCAAACAAAGGGTCCATTGAATCCATGTATCTTTTTACAAGGTCCATGAAAGTTTTATGGAAACTTGAGGTGCTTGAGACATGAATTTTGATTTATGAATTGAGGTGCATAAAATATGGCATAAGCACACCGTACTTTGGATGATCGGGGTAAGTCTCTTGTGGTCTTTTGGTAAAGGATGATAATGGATAATGGTTTGCATATTTTAACATCCTATAGTAGGTATGTACTTTCTTCTATGTAGTAAGGAATTTTTCCTTGCATTTTAATCGTCATGTGGTAAGGATGTGGGAACCGACGTGATTTTTTTTGAAAGATATATTACATGAACAAGTAGGCAGTACATAGATCTAACTCATATTTAGGGAAAAATGTCTTGTATGGATTATTACCTATGCAATTGGTATGAATTTTTTATCAGTTGTTGTAGATTGGCCTAGGATTCAAGATTTAGGCATCAATACGTTTCCTATGATGATAAGAATCAATCCAAATGTAGTTCTTGAATGGGAAACTCTCTTTGAAGGCCTGACCTATATGAATAGGTGGGCATTATTTCTATTTATTAATATAGTTGGGCCCAGGATTGGATATGCGGGTGTCATTATGTATCCTATGATGACCAGAATCAAGCCACACATAGTTCTGAAGGAAATGTGTAGTTTAATGTCATACAGAAATGAAATTGGCTTCTCAACATGAAAATGGGTATTGTAGATAAACCCAAGGATTGGAATCTGGGATTTAATACATATCCCTCAGTAATATGAATAAATCCACACATACTTCTTGAAATATAATATTCCTGTACAAGTCTAACTAATATGCATAGAGGGAGAATTTTTATGTTTATTTATTATGACTGGACCTAGGGTTGGAGATTTAGGCATCACTACATATCTTGTGATGTCAAGAATCAATTCACACATAGTTCTTGAATGGAGGTGTGTTAGGAGACCAATCACCAACAATAGTGGTCCTATCAAGCAAGGTCCATGAGAATGTGTAATGTTATGTCATGCAAGGGACATCAACTGTGCAGTTTAACATTATGCAGTGAAGACACATGGTATACATTTTAAGGTCTTACATTTAGGATCATGATGAGACTTTCATGAGCTATTATGAATTGTTTGTGTGGGGAATCCATTACTGAAATTCCCAAGCTCACGTGAGCTATGATCGGTGTGAGAGACAAGGAATGTAAAGGGTTTATCTCACCATATAGAGGAAATTAAGGATGTGACATGGGCATTTTGTATCATGTGGTGGATGGACCAGAATATAGGATTTAGGAATCCCTACATATATAATTGAAAATGAGAATCAAGCCATACATATTTCTAGAAAAATCATGTAGTTTAATGTTGTGTGAAAAGGACACTGGCTGTGCAGTTTTAATGTCTTGTGGTAAGGACGTAGGTCACAAAAAATGAATGAAGATGAACCATTAGGGAATCCATGTAGTTTAATATCATGAAGTGAGGAAGTTATCCATACAGTTTATCATTATGTGGTTAGGATGTATCTTTGTATTTTAATATCATACGATTAGTATTCCTATGAAAAATATGTATAGTTTAACATCATGTGGTTAGGATGTGATACATTTTGTAGTTTAAAGTATTGGTGTCAAGAGTTGAGATTCCATGAATTTTAATGTTTTTCTACCAGGATGAGGGTTAACCAATGTGGAAGGGAAGTAAAACTATTTCTAGTTCCAAAAATAGAGGGTTGGCAATCACTACGTATCATATTATGATATGAATCAATCCACACATAGTTTTGAGAAGGAAAGACTCCCTATGTAGAGTTGAATCTCACATGGGGATAGGTGAATTTCATTCATATTTTGTACAGATATAGCTTGTGTGTAATGATTCATTAGTGAGATGGTTCTTCCCGTGTATTTTAATGTCATGCGGTGAGGATGTGCTTTGTACAGTTTAGCATCACATGGTTAAGAAATGATACGCTGTGAAATTTAAAGTCTTGCTACCTAGACTTGAGATGCTATGTGGTTTAATGTCCTACTTCCAAGATGATCTTGTGTAGTTTAACATCATGAAACCAGGATAAGGGGTTCTTGATGATATCTATGCAAAGTATTTCTTGAGAAACCTTGCATTGGTGGGGGGTGTGACATGTTTTCCATCCACTGTGGCTAGTGAATAAGCTCTGTTGTGATAGACCTTATGTATGGTGTAAGACCCTTCTCATTTGGGTTCTAGCTTTGGAGGATTCTTACCTTGTATCATTAGGGTCCTAAAAGACAACACCAGTTCTCCTTGGAGGGATGAACGAAGGTGAACCTTCTTATTAAAGGCTCATGTGATCTGATTTTAATGGAATTCAAGGTTGTGTAATGTACACAACATGTACTCATCAAGCCACTCTAATTGATACAGTCGCTTTTGTTATTTATTGTCATCCAAAAGTTGTATAAAAATGGATATTCATAGAAAAGGAATCTGGACTTATACGGGTAACACTACCTCAATATTTTACACCAATGAGTATAGAATTGATTGTGTATTAGTACACATGGTGGTACAGTAGGCCCATAAAGCATAGAGGAGCTTGTCCGACAAAGACTTCTCATCCTTATTCACTATCTTCTAGAGTATATTTGATAAAGTCTTATTTAAGGCCACTATCTATCCATATTACACTTCATTATACTGATATGATTGATTAGACTTGATATTTTACTCCAAGTACTGTTTCTTCAACTCTGTAGAACATAAGTTGGCATCATTGTCCATTAATATTGTGTGAAGGACTCCAAACCTACTGATGATATGGAACTTTATGAAGTTGCTAATATTTATCATCCTAACTTATTTTATGGGTATTTCCTCTACCTATTTGGAAAATAAGTTGACATAAATAAGGATGTACTTGAACTTCTTAGTTGTAGTAGGGGGATATGGCCCCACAACATCCATTCCTGAAATGGTAAACAACTAGGAATATTTAGATGTATGTAGAAATTATGGGGGTTGATGGATTAGGTTTTCATGTATTTATCATGAATTACATTCATTGGTTAATTACAAATAGTCATGTATCATTATTTTCTATTAATAACCCATGCTCTTGATTTGGTGGGAGGACCTGATCCCATACTAATGAGCATCGCAGGAGCCTACATGGACTTCTTCCATAATGGTGTGAATATCTCTTTATGCTATGAATCTGAGGAGGATTCATCAAATAATCACTTGTAGAGGTATTTTTTCTCATTTGGGTCATCCCATAGGGTAAAGTTTATTACACAATGCCGAATTTGTTCCATTCCGACCTGGTCTATTAGAAGAGTCCCAGTTTAGAGATAACTGATTATGGTATCCATCCATCCAATGGTGGATATCGGTTCATCAAGATCTGGGGTGATGTTTACATGATTGATTTATTCTATATCGTATATGGCGATTGATGATACCATTCTTTAGTGTGCGATATGAAAGATTACTTCCCCCTAATCAGGGTCATCTAGGATTATGGATGAATTAGCCAATGTATTGGTGTGAGCATTCTATGATTGGGAAACATGATGTAATGTGGGATCAAAAGCTGACTCTTTCATTAGTCCCCTGATGTATCCAACGAGAGGGTACAATTCTTCCTTTTTTATGGAACATTCTCTATTGATCTATTTTATCACTAGTTATGAATCCTCTTTGATATTCTGGTATTCTATCTATCACTGTAGGGCTAGTTCCAAGCTAGTGATAAGGGATTTTTATTTAGAATCATTATTCATGTAGCCTTGGATAGTGAAAAATAGTAGGTAAAAACTATTTTTTCTAGAGATATAAATACAACCCCTAAGCCAATCCAATTTAGCTCTGGGTATTCCATCCTTTTTCTGATAAGACTTTTGGAGGAGCCATAAAAATACATTTCCCATGTGTGAGGAGTGTCATGGGAATATAATACCTCTTCATCTGGGAGCTCTATGTCTACTGGTGTATTCTCCAGGGTAGGATTTTCAATGAGAAAATCATCAAGGGATTTCCCTTTCACCGTCATTTGTGACATGAACTGGATGTCATTTTTTTTCAAAATGACAGCCCATTGGGCCAAACACCTAGTTAGCATGGGGGAATCCAAGGATGTACTTGAGTGGATCAATATAAGAGACCATATAGAATTCATGGTGATGCAAGTAATGGCTCATATTCTTCACTGCGAATATGAGTGAAAGGTAGTTCTTCTCAACATTTTTGTATCAGTTATCAGTACCTAGCATTGTTCGGATGAGGTAATAGAGATTGTTATCTCTCCATGCATCATTTTTCTATGTGTTTGTGTGTGTGTGGGGGGGGGGGGCTGTGAGAATTCCATGGTAGACACATACAAGATGAGTGGCCTCCCTTCCACCCTTCCACTAGAGGAATCATAACTAATGGGTACTATAAATACTTCTTGATACTCTCAAAGGCTTCTTGGTAGTCCCCGTCCCATTAGTATATGTCCCCTTATTCATTATCCTAGTGATACTGAGAGATTTTCCAGCCAAATTAGCTATTAAATGGAAAATATAGGTGAGGTGGCCTTTGAGTCCCCTTATCTCTTTGAGATTTTTGGGGGTGACATAGCTAAAATAGAACTAGTCTTCTCTAGGTCAACCTCGATATTGTGGTGGAATACCAAAAATATAAGGAACTTCTTTGATGTTACCCTGAAGGTTAAATTAAATGAATTCATCTTCATACTATGCGGGCATATCTTTTCAAAGATTGTTTGAAGATATTTGATGTGATCACATCACTATCAGCATTTGACCACTAGGTCTTCAACATAAAATTCATCTATTCTTCCTAAGAATTTCTTAAATATATGATGCATGACACGTTGATATATAGGGTCAGTATTTTTAATCCCAAGGGAATGACCTGATAGAAAAGTATACCCTAAGATACTCTAAAGGTAGTGGCTTCCTTATATTTAGGGGCCATATTTATTAGATTGTACACTGAATACCCATCCATTAAGGAAGGGTCATGGAAGATAGCAGTTTCATTGATCAAGAGTTTTGTGATCGAAAATGGGATATCATCCTTTGGGAAGTGCAGATTAAGGTTTCTAAAATTGATGAATACCCTAATATTCCCATTCCTTTTCTTGACAGGTACAATGTTGGTAATCCATATTGGGTATTGTTATCATGAACCGTCCTAGGTATCCTGGTAACCCAATAACCGAGCCAGATCTGACATGACCTGAAGGGTGTTCCTAATACCTATGGGTTGGTGACTAGCACCTGACATCATCAACATGAAATTGGGAATGATTTTTCCACAAACATTATAAAAATTTATAAACATATCAGTATTCATACAAGAAAAACTCCACATGGAGTAGCGTACCAGAAGTAAAATAGGTAAAAAACACAAAGTACTAGAGTAAAGTTCGAGAAAACAAGATAAAAACCCAAGTCCCAATGGACGCAACTCTCTAAGCCCAAGGATCAATAGATACTACCACCTCTTAGTGGCATCTTAATCTTGCTCAAACCTGGAAAAACATAATATACAAACACCTGAAGACATAGGTAGGGTGTGAGACAAAATCCAAGTAGGGTCTCATCAAGGATTCCATAATAAGATGATAACATTTAACTAACCAAATAAAGATTTTAATTTTAATAAATAGGTATGGAATTTCAGATCATAATTAAAATAATTCATGATTTACATTTCAAATGATGGAAATAGTTTCAACAACTGGATTGATAAATTTTTTATATAGAACAATTTATATAAATTCAAAAGGCACATAAAATAGTTTACAAACATTGGAACACATTTATATCTCAAACATAAACAAGATAGAAACATGGTCATCTACCAAAAGGTATGATAGTTTCAGGCTATGATATCCTTACACACTTGAAATTGATCATAATAATATGTGTATACACACATACCTCTAACACTAGCCAAAGAAAACTTATCACCCCCCCCATCAGGGATGTTACCTACTGTACTATGTTTTATTTCAGTTGTAAAGTTTCAAAAGAGTGTTATCCCAATAACTCACTAACTACCTAGTATTTAATGTGCTATAATATACTCAATGATCAGTATTTTATTTTAAAAACTACTTAAAATACAATTGATCCCATTCTACCATTTCAAAAGTTCCAATTTTCCATTTAAAAACCCACTCGGTTTTGATCAAAACCATTTTAATCAATTTTATCAAATAAAAATTTGAAATCAATTCCAACCAATCAATTTCATGATTTAAATTCAAAAATTTAAATTCTACAATTTTCCACTAATTTTATAAACACACCCCAACTCAATGGAATTGGGTGTGTTCCCCATTTCCTACCAAATCAAATCCAAATCCTCCAATTCAATGGAATTGGGTTTTTAATAAAAAAATTGAAATTAGTTTCATGTAATTTAATTTAAATCAAGCGATTAAGGGTTAATAAAATTTGGCCATCATAACGGAACCATCTACCTTTCTCATGGAAACATAAATCCCACAATGGAACCCACCAACAAGAATGAAGGCACAAAGGATCTAGGAACTCAACCCAAAAGCAAGATTAAACAATATATGGTTTTGATCCATCAATTATAATATGATCTATCAAACTCCATGGAGGGAAAGAGAAATATATGAAGATATAGGAAGAATGCTTACCTAGAAAGTCACACCACAACAACAACAATGATCGATCACTGAAAATACAACCCGGAAGTGTTTGAGGGTTCAAAATTCACATGGGAATGGGTATTAGGTTGAGATAAATAAAATATAGAGAGTAGGAAATAAAATTTTCATCCAAGCTAACTATTTAAAAACAACACTCGGGAATTTACACGATGTTTAACTCAATTACACATCGTGTAATTAACAAGTCTAAAAATCATTGAAAACCCCATAAACTTTTATTAAAAATAGATTTATTATTATTTTATAACTAAAACATTTTTTATCTCTATTACATGGCATGTAAATTCATAGAATTATATAGAACCAACATGATTTATGATGAAAATTCAACAAATCTATGAATTTACCATTATAGGTATCCTCCCAATTCCATCTCAGTCCTACCTAGATAATAAAAAAGGAAAAACACAACATCTCTGACTTCAACATTATAGGTATCATCCAAATTTCTTCTCATCCCCTACCTAGATAAAGAAAAAGGAAAACTACAACAAGGTTTAAAATGTACCTATCAAAAAGGTTATAGGATGTTACAACCTCCCCACCATAAAACCTTTTTTTCTCATAAATCCTATCAAGAAGAATCCATATCAAAAAGTTGAGGCCACTTATCTCTCATCAGTGTCTTGTACTCCTATGTAAAATGAGAATCAGAACCATTTTTCCATAGAACACAAACCAAATGTATCATCCTCCCATTAAGTACCTTTGTTTCCGAATCACCTATATTGATTGGCCATTTAATCATGGATAAATCAGGTTCAAACTCAAGATCACTCCAGATCAGAACATGAGATGGATTAGATAGATAATTTCATAGTTTAGATACATGGAACATGTCATATATTGATTTCATCTATGGAGGAAGTGCTAAATGGTAAGAAACTTTCCTCACCTTCTCAACAACCTCAAAACGTCCCACAAAATGAAGAGAAAAATTCCCTTTCCTCACAAGCCATCAATAACCCAACCGAGGTGAAATTTTCAAGAACAACTAGTCACCAACTGATAATTACAATGGTTTATGGTGATGATCAGTATAATACTTATATCAACTATGTGCTGCCAATATTCTATGATGAACCAACTGAATCTTTGATGTCATCTCTTAAACCAAGCTTGGTCCAACCAAGGAACTTTCACCAATCTATGACCAACATAATAGAGATATATAAGGATAGCCATATAAGGCCTCAAAAGGATCCATTCTAATCGCATACTAGTAACTATTGTTATAATAAAACTCAAACAGACTCAGATGGTCATCCCCAAGAATCCACCAAAAGTTGAGAATGCATGTATAGAACATGTCCTCAAGAATATGTATAGCTCTTTCTATCTGGCCATCCGGACTATGGATGGTTTCCATGCTAAAAAAAACCTACATATCCCAGTGCCTCTTGAAGGCATCTCCAAAAATGATAAGTAAACCAAGGATCCCTATCAAAATACTATGGCACATAGAAATCCATGAAAATGAATAATCCCTTTCACATAGATATTTCCCAACTCTGCAACATTGGTTGTATCATGAATTGGTAAAAAGTGATCCAATTTTGTCTATTGATCGATATGAACCCATATAACATTATTATTTATCTAGGTGTGTGGAAACCCAACCACAAGTAAATTGAGATCTCATCCCACTTCCAAGTAGGAACTAGAAGTGGTTGATGAAAACCCAAAGATTTTTGGTGCTTGACCTTGACCAATTGTCACATATAACAATGAGAGACAAAATCATAAATTCCTCGTCTCAAAATGAGACACCATAATATATGTTTCATATCATAGAAAATATTCATGGTTCCTAGGTGCACTACCCATTGGGAGTTATGGAAATCCATCATTACATGTTTCCTTACCACTAATGGTACAAAAAAGTGGTTCTGATAGTATAGTATTCCCTTGGGAGAATGACCAGTCAGGTATGGTCTACCCACCATAAAGGGAGTCTCTGAAGCTATGGAAATCATTATCAAGCTACTGTTCCTAAAGAATAATCTAGATAATAGCATATGTGAAATGATCACCAGCCAAAAAAACCTAATCCCCCATTTCCCAAACTAAAATATGAAAATGTGAAAATAGAGCCATAAAGTTCCACTCTTCTGAAGGTTATTTAACATCCTAGGTTGGAAGTTTATTTATTAAATCATCTATAATGACATTCCCTTTACCTAGGGTATAGGCGATGTTGAAATCAAAAGACTACATATATTCCACCCAACACCTCTGGTGAAGATTCAAATATTTTTTGAGAGGAGATATAACTCAAGATCTTGTGGTATGAAAACACGGTAAACCTTTCTTTGTAAAGGTAATGCCACCAAATCTTAATCTCACACATCACAACTGAAAGTTCAAGGTCATGGGTTAGGTAATTCTTCTTGTGTGGCCTAATCTTCCAAGATCTATAAGAAATGACATGATCACCTTGTATTAGAACACAACTCAAACCCAATACCGATTCATCATATAAGACCACATAGCCCTTTCTGGCCTATGGAAGTTTCAACATCGGTGAAATAGTCAAAATAAATTTAAGATAAAAAAAAATAATTCTAGAATTTTTCATCCCAAGTAAACTTTACTCCCTTCCAAGTTAGAGTAGTCATCAGAGAAGACAACTTTGAGAAGTCATTAATGAACCAACAATAATACCCATCTAGACCCAAGAACCTCTGAATATAAAAAAAATTTGTGGTTGTTCCCATATCATAATAGCCTTTTAACTTTTCAGGATCAACTAAAATACCATGTTCTAACACCATGTGTTCCAATAATTTCACTTACCGAATCTTGAAATCACATTTTTAAAGCTTGGCATAATGACAATGATTTATCAGAAATTATGGAACAACTCTCAGATGATGCACATGATCTTCCTTGGACTTAGAGTAAATAAGGATTTCATCCACAAAGACCACCAAAAAGGTATCAAGATACTCATGGAAAATAATATTCATTAAATCCATAAATACTAAAGAAGATTTTTTTAGGCCCAAACGCATGAGAAGGTGCTTATAATGGTCATACATGCTCTTAAAGGTAGTTTTCAGATTGATAGATTATTTTATCCTCAACTGATGGTAACTAGATTAAAGATCAATCTTTGAGGACCACTTTTCCCCTTTAAAATAACAAAATATATCATCAATCCATGGAAATAGATACTTATTCTATACTATGACTCTATTGAGTTTTCGATAATCAACACAAAGGTGAAGAAAACCATCAACTTTCTTAGCAAAGAGAATTGACGCTTCCTAAGGTGGCATGCTCAAGTGTATAAATACTTTATATAAAAGATCATCCAATTGAATCATCAACTATTTCATTTCATATGGTTCCATTTAGTAATAAGGAATAAACACTGGTTGAGTACCAAGTACTAAATCGATAGAAAACTCTTCCTCCCTTACCAGTGGAAGATTAGAGAAGTGAGAAGAAAACACATCCAGAAACTTGATAACAATTGGAGGGAGATCACTGCTCAAAGATTATCACTTTATATCAAAGGAAAACATAGATATCACTATCCCCAACATTGGATAATAAGGTCCATCTCTACTCGACCTTATGTCCCATTCTCCTTGAAAGATATGTAATACACCATGGGGTGTAGTAAATAAGACCCATCAAAGATAGAAATCAATCTGGGATTTATTAGAAATAAGCCAATCCATCCTAAATATGATTTCAAGAGGTTTTCTATTGAGAACTAGAAAACTCCAAGAAATCTCAACATCTAATATGGATAAATAATAAGAGGTACTACAGAGGCCCTACTCCCTCCTTGTTTCAAAGGGTATAGTAATATCCCTCACATAAGATAAAAACTCAATAGTAAGATTTAGAAGATTAACAATACAAATTGAAATAAATGAATGATATGCACCAATATTAAATAAAATGGTCAGTAATGATGAAGCTATAGTGATGGTACCTTGCATAGTCTGGACCTATATCTGCTTCCTATAGAGACTCTTCCACTGCATGAAGAATCTTTGTTCCATATTCCTATGACTGGGACCCCTTTTTCCTTGAAGTAACTGATTGCACCGTAGTTTTAGAAGGTTATAATGATCCTGTTTCACTATGTGGAGTGAAATAAACATGGAATAACTTCTTCAAGTGAACCAAGCATCCGTAGGAGCCACAAATATTGGGTGCCTCAGTGAAAACTCTCTTTAAATTCCTAGGATAGTCACACTGGTAACAAATCAAAGGGCCTATTCCAGGAACTACATGTGGTCTAGAAAAACCCTACTATCGAGATCCACCATGAGAATCATCATGCTTCCTATTTCCTTTAGAGGAATTCACACTGCCACTAGGAGAAAAAGGAACTCCAACAATCCTAACATTTTAACTAGGTCCATTTCAACCATCAATATTATATCATGCACATCAGAATAAGCATGATAATTTAGTAAGAAAACTTGAGAATTAATATCATCTCAAATTCCCTACTCGAACCATCGAGTCTTCATCTTATTATTTGATATTACCTCAAGTAAATATTGTACTATATCAGCAAAATGATTTTCATACTCTGTCATAATTCTGTTAGCCTACTAATGTTTCAAGAACTATCAAGCCTTGGATAACAATATCAAATTTGGATACAATTGGTCGGGGAAAAAATACTTGAAGTCTTTACACTCTAATCCCTCATGTTTCTTCACTATCACCATTATGTCCCACCATCTCCTACTTGGTCGCTCTAGCACAAAAGTGGCACACTTCACCTTGACCTCCTTAGGTGTCTCCAAGAATTCAAACAAACACACCATCCTGCTAAACCATTCCCCATCCTCTTGAGGATCATTGGATACTTTTAATACTGGTGTCTTATAGAGAAGGAACACATGATAACTATTTCAGATAATATCCCTCTAAGATTCTACAACTAGTGACTGAACAAGAACTAGTGTAGGTGCCTATACCAGATCTTGAATAATACACACGATCACCTCAACCAAACTCAGTTCCATAAGAGGATTTTCTCACTGAGGTTCATCAGCAGCTTCCTCCTGGATCCGATTCACACATATTCTTAGAGGCATGATGCTACACAAAATAAGTAAACAATGTTGAATACATAATATTAACACTCAATAGATAAATATGGGAAATTAATCCCAATATATAAACAATAATATTTGGATTCCAATATATCCAAATCAAAAGTAGAGAAAAGACAATAAATAATCCTCAAGATTTCTTTCCCAAAACCACCCTGGGAAACTTAAGTCTCATTACAGTGAGATATTTCTAGGAACTCAATCAAAACTACCTCTTAAGTCTAGAAAAGATCACAAAACTTCATACTGGCATCAAGTAAATATGAAAAACCTACACCTATGATACCACTTTGTCACAAACCATCTTGAGTAACCTAGTAACCCGATAACCAATCCAATTTTGAAATGGACCAAAGGGAATTCCTGATCTCCATGGGTTGATGAATAGAACATCGCATCATACAACATGAAAGTTGGAACGATTTTCCACAAACATTGAAAAAGCAGATAAACAAGTTAGTATGCATACAAGAAAAAATCCATAAGGATTAGTGTGCCATAATTCAAATAGGTAAACAAAACCCCAAAGTACTATAGAAAAGTTCCAAAAAACAGGATTAAAATCTAAGTCCTAATGGACACAATTATCCAAGCCCAGGGATCAACATCTACTACCACCTCTAAGTGGTACCTTACCCTTGATCGAACCTAGAATAAGATAATATAAAAACACTTGAAGGTTCTGGTAGGATGTGGGATAAAATCCTAGTAGGGTATCACCAAGTATTCCATAATAAGATTCCAACATTTAACTAACCAAATAAATATTTCAATTTTAATAAATAGTTATAGTAGATCAGAGGATAATTAAAAAAATTCATTCTTTACATTTAAAATGATGGAAAAACTTTAAACAAATGGCTGAATAAACATTTTATATAAAATAGTTTAGATAAATTCAGAAGTCATGTAATATAATTTACAAACATTGTTACACATTTATATCTCAAATATAAATAAGTGAGCAACATGTTCATTAACCAAAAGGTATGATAGTTCCATGATATGAGATACTCACAAACTCTAAGGTGATCATGAAAATATGTGTATACACACGTCCCTCTAACACTGGACAAAGGCAACTCATCACCATCCCATTAGGGATGTGACCTACTGTACTATATTTTGTTTCAGTTGTAAAGAATAAAGAAAGTGTTATCCCAATAACTCACTAACTACCTAGGCTTTCATGTGCTCTAATACAATCAATGATGGTAACTTTATCTTAAAAATTATTAAAAATACAATTCATCCCATTCTCCTATTTCAAAAGTTCCAATTTTCCATTTAAAAACCAAAGTGGGTTTTTAATCAAATCATGTTTTTTTCTAAAATAGAACCACTCATTTTCTATCAAAACCATTTAACCCATTTTCTCAAATAAAAATTTGAAATAAATTTCAACTAATCAATAACATAATTTAAATTCAATAATTTAAATTCCACCAATTTCACAAACACACCCCAACTCAATTGAATTGGGTGTTTTTACCATTTCGTTCCAAATAAAATCCAAATCCTCTAATTAAATGCAATTGGGTTTTTAATAAAATAGTTGAAATCAGTTTCAATTAATTTAATTTAAATAAAAAATTGAATTTAAATCAATAAATTCAAGGTTAATCAAATTTGGCCATCATAACAAAACCACTTACCTTTATCATGGAAACACAAAGCCCGAAACAGAACCCTCCAACAAGAACGAAGGCACAAAGGATCTAGTAACTCAACCTAGAAATAAGAATCAACAACACAGAGTTTAGATCCATGAATGCCAAGATGATCTATCAAAATCCAAGGAGGAAATAGAATGGGATGAAGATACTTGGATAAAACTTTCCTAAAAATTCACACCACAACCACAATAACAATCAATCATTGAATGAAATGACCTATAAGGTTTTGAGGGTTCTAATGTCACTTGGGAATGGATATGGGGTTGAGATTGAGGAAATATGGAGAGGAGGAAATAGAATTTTCAGCCAAGCTGCCTTCTTAAAAATAACACTTGGGACTTTACTCAACGTGTAACCCAATTACATACCATGTAATTACAAAATCCTAAAATTACCAAAAACCTATTGCCTTGTGTTAAAAATATATTTATTATTATTTTATAATTTTCACATTGTGTAACCATATTACACGACATGTAAATCCATAGTAGGATATAAAACCAACATGCTTTATGATGAAAATTTAATAAATATATGACTTCACCATGATAGGTATCCTCACAATTCCTTCTCATCCCTACCCAGATAATGAAAAAGGAAAACCATGTAAAGGTTAAAATGCAACTATTAGAAAGTTAATGGGATATTACAATTGCTCTTCTCGGACCAAGTTTTCTTTGATCAATTTTTCATCTTCCACCTCTATATTGGTGGCATGAGAGGGGTGCATCCTTCTGGCTACCTACTTGAAGCCTCGATGCTCATTAGGTAAGCCGAGATAGTTCATAGCCACATATGAATTTAGATCAGTCATTTATATATAGTTCCAAGTGAACACATATCAATACTTCTTTATAAATTCAATATAAATCTCTTTCTCTTAAAGGGTAATAGAAACACTAATCAGTGTATGCCACGAGTCTTCTTTGGTTCCTAGATTCACCTGCCTAAGCACATCCATGGGGGTGGAGTCACCTTCCTCAAATAGGGGGGAGGGGTGGAATTCCTGATGTCATCCTCTTCTTCTTCCACATGTGAGTAAGTGGAGGAATTTTTAGACAGAGGCGGCAATATGGGGGCATCTATGTAACTTTAGAGGTGAGAGAGGCCATGAGAGGTGACAGTATACTCCCCTACTTCCTATGTTGTTATAGAGAGATACCAAAGCTGATTGTATTTAACACTATCACTGGGGAAAGTAGGGGATTTTACTTTTAGGACTGGGTCTATCACCTCAACTAGATTTATGGGGAGAAAATAGTCACTATTGAACATACTCTAGGGATTTTTAGGGGTGGTTCATAAGCTGTTGGGGGATTCGACCTATATATCATCATCCACCATTGGTTTTTTTCTTACCATTTTGTAGAAACCTACTTTAGCATATGTGGCTTCAAAAGTCTTGAACGAGGTTCTGCCACCATGTAGTATGACAAATTTTACATCGATGGGGTATTTCAGACAATGATGGAATGTTGAAGGTACCTCCATGTGGATATGATGTTAGGTCCTTCTAAGAAAAACATTATATGTGGTGTCTTACTAGATAACTATAAAATCAACATCATATTTGAGATCCCCAAATTAATCTTTGACTTTGATCTTCCTAATACGTCATTTATCACACTTACCATATGTAAAGACCCGTAAAATTCAAGGGTATTTTTTTTAATTTTCTTTGGGATTTTACAAGAATGCAGTTTCTGGTGGCGCCTGATTTCGAGGCCCGGTGTGCCCGAAATCAATTTCCAAAGTTAGGCTCGGGTACGTTCAGTGAACAAACGAGCCGAATTTTCTAACTTTTGCACCGGTGCTCGGAATTGAAATCCGAGGGCACCGATGGAATCGCAGCGCCGATAATTTCTTAAGAACACTTTTTCTGGAGTTGCATTCGCTCAGGTGTGGTTACTAAATTTTCGGGTTAAGTAAATGAATAAAATAAAATGGTGCGACCAATTTATTTAATTTTAAGTTGTTTAACCTAAGTTAAGAGGTTAAAGTGGGACCCACAAAATCCTACACCTCCAGGTAGGATATTTGTGAGGGGAGGCCCACACGATCCCCACCTTTTTACCTTCCTCAACCCCTTCTTAATTTTAGTAACGCACCCGCACCCCCCTATTAAACGAAGTCAACTCTTGCGTTTAAGCTTTATAATAAACGCCTCTATTAATTGGGCAGTTTAAAACGTTGCAATTAATTGAGTTAATTATTTGATTCACTTTTGAATTTTAAAACATTTGGCGTGACTAATAAAATAAGGTAACCCTTATTTTATTATTTTTGGGTTGTTGTGTTGAGTTTTTGGGGAGAATAAGAGAAGTCTTGAAGTTATTCGTTCTTCGTCGAAGAACACGAAGAACGTGAAGAAAATGAAGAATGAGAAGAACACCGACCTCCGATGAAGGTCGACAAGAACGCCGGATCCTCGGAGATCGACGACGCAACGCCGACGAATCTTTTCTCCGCGACGTGACGATCCCCATTCCGCGACGCCCTCTTCCGCGATGTCCCTTTCCATGACGAGCCTTTGTTCAACTACGCTCGAGGTAGGGGTTAATTTTTGTGTGTAAGTTTATATTCCCATTATTACTTCCTTTTAAAACAAAGAACTCAGATCAAATCATCCTCAAGTTGATCCGCGAATGATTTCTTTTACGGGTTGGGAATATTTATTTGCGGGGAAAACTGTTTGGGTTGATTTCTTTTGTTCGTGAAAAATCCTTGTTGTTCTTCATCTTTTGGGCCGCTTGTTACCAACTTAACGAGAAGAGGTCGGACCGCACGAACACAGCCAACTCTCCTCCCCCTTTGTTGTTTTGTTCGTTGCGGCACGAACAAAGGCGGTGCGGTGCAACGGAACCGCGCAGACACGAGAAAGAACGCGGCGAAGAAGGGCGGCGCCGTCGCGCGACACCATTGAGGCCGAACGAAACCGCGGCCGGAGTCGGGGCCGCGGAGGCGATTTAAGACTCCACTGGTTGATTGTTGTGCGCGGATTGACGGGTGACGACAAACGGGGCTGCAAGGTAAATTTGAAGCCTCCGAAGTGAAGGTCGGGTCCCGGGATGACCGTTGGCGAAGGTGGCGAGCAAAACGGACCACCGGAGTGCGTCCGGTGGTCCGCGAAAGACTCCGCCGGCGCGCCGCCAAGGAGGGCTGCCACGACTGAAGTTGCGGCGGCAGGCCGCTGGTCCCGCGACCACGCAGGACCGAGGAAGGCGGGACGCGACGCTCAGCCGCGTCCGTTGACAAAGGGCGGCCCCACACGGGGCCGCAGTTCATTCAAGGAGGGGGGCGACGCCCCCTTGCACATCCGCTCGGCCGTTTTGGCCGAGCCACCTGGCCGGGCCGCACCAGCCGGGCCGGGCCGCTCCCAAGCGGGCCAGACCCGGACCCGGGTTGGGTTGACCCAGTTCGGGCCGACCCAGGGGGTCTCGGGCCGGATCGGTCCGGGCCCGAAACCCCCACTTCCGGACCTTTTTCGGTCTTTCGCCCATATCTTGGTCCACGAACCTCCGATCGATGCACCGTCAGTTGCGTAGCGATCCTTGGATCGAGGCGGTCGTTTAGGTATATTAAAATCAAGGTTTAGGAGAACTTTGAGTATGGATGGGTTGGTTCGAACACGAAACCAACCGGGCCCTCGGAGCGGAAACGCTTATATCTGGAGCTCCGGACTTCCGATTGACGTGCCGTCGACTTTGTTGGTTTCCTCTTGATGAGACGGAACTTTTGGCGTACTATGCCTGAGATTTGGATGCAGTTGGATAGTGGTCGTGTTGGATTGTACCTGAAATCCAACCGGGCCCCTGGAACGGAAAAGCTGATAACTTTCAGACCGGACGTCCGTTTGACGAACCGTTAGTGACGTTAGTGATCACGTGGAGAGATGGTCCCTATGAGTATACCCTATGAGAGTTAGGGGTACAGTTGAGATACGTCCAGGTTGGTTTGCACACGAAACCAACCGGACCCCTGGGACGAAAAGGCTAATAACTCACAGACCAGACGTCCGATTGACGCGCCGTCTGTTGCATTGAGACCCCTATGATGAGGAGGTCCTTTGAGATACTTCTTAGTGGGACTTTGAGATACTTGGAGTATCGACCTGTAGCTCGTGGAGCGGACCCTACCGGAGACGAGCGTTCGGAGTACGGAGACCGTGTAGCCGTCTGATACCTGACGACTACTTGACCAACTCGACTTGGAGTGAGTCGACTAGCCCAATAGACAGAGAACTACTTTGTTTGGGTGCAGACCCATGGCGGACAGAGCACTACCTGTGTGATAGTGCAGACCCGCGATACTCGTCCGGAGAGTACCTCTGCAGGCTATTAGGAGGTGTGCACTACTGTGTTTGGGTGACATACCCCGGCGGGAAGCACTACTGTGTTTGGGTGGCTGGCCCGCGGTACTCGACAGGAGGAGTACCTCAGCAGTCTTAGGTTAGTGAGTAGTACCTCAGAGTCATGACAGGACCACTGTACACTCCAGAGACGGGGCTCTTTAGTAGTTACGGTTTCGATAATAAAAATCCTGGTTTGAGCTGGGTCTTTGATCCTTGTGTTCCCTCATGACTGAGATGGGTTACTCGATAACTTAGGTATATGTATGGGCATATACCTGGGTAGTGGTTATCCGTTGATTTCATAATCTTTGTGTTTCCTCATGATTGAGATAGGTTACTTGATAACTTAGGTATATGTATGAGCATATACCTAAGTAGAGGTTATCTGTTGAGATCTTCTTTGTGGTTATCCGTGTTGGATTTAGTGAGAACTTGAGGGTCTCAGGGTCCCTACTGACACTACTGGAAAGATGATCTTTCCCAACACTTCTATACCAACGGTTTGTAAAAACCGTTGGTATAGCTACCATTTCCCAATGGTTCACCAAAACCGTTGGGAAATCCATAGATTTCCCCACCTTTCCCAATGGTTTGGAAAACCGTTGGGAAAGGGTCACTCTTTCCCAACGGTTTATGCTAAACCATTGGGAAAGGGTGTGTTTTGAGCCTCTTTCCCAACGGTTCACCAAAACCATTGGGAAAGAGTGACCTTTCCCAACGGTTCACCAAAACCATTGGGAAAGAGTGACCTTTCCCAACGGTTCACCAAAACCGTTGGGAAAAAACACCCAAAAAACCAACCTTCGGCCTAAAAAAACTCAACCCACCCCTAACCTATCCCAACGGTTTTGAAAACCGTTGGGATAGGGCTATCCCAACGGTTTTCAAAACCGTTGGGATAGGTTCTTTATATTTTTTCCAGATCTACTAACCGAGAACATTATATAATTCAAAATTTTAAATAATTATGATAATACATATATATATATTTATGAAATTATGTTTACAAAAGTGATGTTAGCTTAGTGGTTAAGTCGTTCGATTATAAACGAGGGGTCCTGGGATCAAATCCCAGCTGATGTTTTATTTTTGGAATTTATATACCAACGGTTCCATTACCGTTGGTATAGATTTCATATTACCTATACCAACGGTTTTTGGAAAACCGTTGGTATAGACCTATCCCAACGGCTTACTTGGCTACGGTTCTCCAAACCGTTGGTATAGGCTATACCAACGGTTTGGAGGCCTATACCAACGGTTCTAAACTGTTGGTAAAGGTTAGTTTTCCAGTAGTGTGAGTATCGTTATACTCACCCCTACATGGGCTATGCCCGTACCTCGTTGTGTTGGTTGCAGACGACGGGCAGTGCTGACGGAGGCCGAGTGTTCGAAGACTGGACGATACCCGGAGGTGGACCTCATGACGAGCTAGTATCAGGAGGTGGACTCCACGGCGAGACGATACTCAGAGGATTTTGACGAGCAAGAGCGTTGTGGAGGCTATCTGTACCTACCCTTTAGGTAAGATCTGTGGTGGACGATCCAGGAGCTGCGCTATCTGTACCTACCCTTCAGGTAGGATCCGTGGTGGACGATCCAGGAGCTGTGCTATCTGTACCTACCCTTCAGGTAGGATCAAAGGAGGATGACCTATGAGCTTCTTCCTTTTTTCCAGTTTTTGTCTTTTCTGTTGTACTTTTGTTTAGTTGTAGTTGTACTTTCAGTTGGGTTTGTATTCTGGACCATTTACTTTTCAGCACTTTCTTCTGTAGTTAGTGTTTTACTTCCGATTGTAGTCTGTGGTGTTTAGTTTACTTTTATAAAGGCAATGCCTTCCCAGTTATCAGGATTTATGCCTTTGGTGCTAGTCTCCAGCCCATAGACTATGGAAGGCGGGCTTGGGGTAGTCACGACGTGGGCCCCGAGGACGGGTCGTGACAAATTGGTATCAGAGGAGTCGGTTCTACCGCAGAACTTATAACTCTGATATTTTCTTTCTGTGAAGCAATAGTGTTAAGGGTACCGAGTGTGGTTTTCAGTTCAGGGAGTCCAGTGTTGGTGTGGGCGGCTGACGTATCCATACACCAGGACCCTGACAACTGATTTCCGACTTTGTGCATGAAAACACTGATTGCGTGTGTGTTTCCAGAAGTTTTTAAAAGTCAGATCAAACCAGCTCAGCTCACCGGGTATAAATCGTTTGACTGTGTCATGTATGTTTCTTTCATTATGCCTTTCCATGGACAACCAGCTAGAGCCCAGAGGGATGTGCATACTGACAGCCTACCGAGCGACAAGGTTTTGGTACATGGCCCTCTTGCAGTTGAGGCACCGGTGGAGGCACCAGCAGTACTACCATACGTTGGGTCATCGATGCCACCAGCCCCAACAGTAGGCGATGCACTCCACTTGAGCGTGCTGCACGAGTTCCAATGCCAGAGGCCACCCAGGTTCCGGGGAGAGACAGACCCGCAGGCGGCTGAGGATTGGCTGGAGGCTATGGTGAGAGTCTTCAGGCTAGTGGGGACGCCAACAGACTTCATGGTGATCTTTGCTGCCAGCCTTCTTCAGGCAGCAGCAGGCAGGTGGTGGAGCCACTTGTTCCAGTTTTGCGACGGGATGACCTTCACATGGGAAGACTTCGAGGCCTTCTTTAGGGTGGAGTTTGTGCCAGTAGCTCTACACCCCGAGCGTGTATAGGAGCTGCTGCCTTTGCCGCAGGATTTTCGATCAGTAGCCGAGTCATCTGTGGTTAGTAGACAGATGATGTAGAGGTCCAAGAGGACCAGATACAGCCGTACGAGGAGTAAGAAGTGTTATGAATGTGGCAGGAAGGGTCACCTGACACGTGACTGTCCGACCCCCCGCACAGTCGATCGGTAGGCGTTGGAGGAGCCACTGAGGCAGAAGCAGCGACAGGTTCTTGAGCAACAGCCGGAAAATGGACAAGGCAGTAGAGCTCCGGGAGCACGTGGACATGAGCGGAACTAGTGGATACGTCCCTTGTACTTCTAGTTCCATATTGCTTTTGTATTCATGTCTTTGTACTATGAGCTACAATAATAAAAAGACACTTATCTTTGTGATGTTTTCTTTCCTGTCCTTTTGTTTGGTTGATAATGAGAGGTCCTGGTTAAAACTGTTGACTTGACCCTCACTTTTGAGATTTCTACTGGAGGAGACCCAATGACCACACACTGATGTCGACAGCGTGACTCGACCCTTGGAGGTGAGAGTGACAGTTGGATATCTTGGTAGTTACGTTGAGGCCTTACGACGTCATCCATGGCATGAATGCATCATTCATGTTAGGATTTACTATATTAGGCAATGGGCGTGGTTAATCCGGGGGATGAGACCGAGTTTCTCTTTTTAGCAACAGAGAAATATTAGTAGCTCTTTCAGATCGTAGGCAAAGAAGGTACAGATCATCCAGGAGCGAATGAAGACTGCACAGTGCAGTAAGAAACAGGAAACCGACGCCAGTCTTAGAGACTCAAGCATGTTAAATGTTTCAAGAAGAGGAAACTTTAAGGAGAGATGAGTCTGCGAAGAAGCAAACGTGGAGGCAGAGCTAGGAGAGTAGTATGAGGTGGTGTACATTTTAACATGCTACAACCACCCACCTTAGTTATCCCTACCAGGCTCAGGGAGTTGGAGGGTGGAGGAAGAGTGCGGCTGCATGCGGTCAAGGAGTGTGACCCAATGGCTCTAAAAATGATTCAGGGGATAGTCTGTGTCCACTGCTAGCTACCGTAGTAACAGACGTGGATATGAATTATTCCTTGCTTTCACAAATCTTGTCCCATACCTAGAGTTTCCGTTAAGCCGTAGACTTGACCCTCACGTTTGGAGATACCTTGGGAGAAGACTCGATAATCACACTTACGCCGACGGTGTGGTCAGACCCTCGAGGTGAGAGTTTTTGTTGGAATCTCTTGGTGGCAGCGTCGAGGCCTTACGACGTTGGTTTGAGTATGGACTGGGCAATCACAGTTCATACACAAATTGACGGTATTAGGAAAAAAGTTTGTGGTTTAACTATGACGTCGGGATGGGTTTTCCTTGGTTGGAAAAAGGAAACCCTAGGCAGCATAGGATAAACTCATGCATAGGAGGGTGCGACCGATCACTCTTGAGTCGGTCAACCTTACCCTCGTGGCAGCAGTCATTTTGAGTTTCAGTTCTAACAAGAATTGGAGACCTCTAGAGTTCGAGGATGATGATCACGTCCTTATACAGGTCTCACCTCGACGAGGTTTACGGAGATGTGGCCAAGGCGGAAAGTTATCTCCGAGGTTCAGTGGAACTTCTTAGGTCCTCAGCTGGGTAGGCGTGGTGGTTTACCGCTTGACCCATCCACCTCAATTGCACCTGGTGCACGATGATTTCCACGTATCTCAACTGAGGAGATACATGCTCGACCCTTCACATATCATCGACCATGAGGAGCTGGACGATGGCGATGGGGTGACATTCATGGAGGTTACAGTGGGGATCAAGGATCGACAGGAGCAGATCCTACAAAGACGGTCAATTCCTCAGGTGCGCTTTCTTTGGCAGTATGGGAACCTCCAGGTAAGCACATGGGAGCGGAAGGCTCAGATGCGTGTTCAATACCGCTTTTGTATCCCTAGTTTGTGTTAAAGCTTTACGAGGACGTAAATCCCTGAGGTGGGAGTAATGTAAAGACCCATAAAATTCAAGGGGATTTTTTTTAATTTTCTTTGGGATTTTACAAGAACGCAGTTTCTGACGGCGCCTGATTCCGAGGCCCGGTGTGCCTGGAATCAATTTCCAAAGTTAGGCTCGGGTACGTTCAGGGAATGAACGAGCGGGATTTTCTAAATTTTGAATCGATGCTCGGAATTGAAATCCGAGGGCACCGATGGAATCGCAGCGCCGGTAATTGCTTAAGAACACATTTTCCAGAGTTGCGTTCGCTCAGGTGTGGTTACTAAATTTTTGGGTTAAGTAAATGAATAAAATAAAATGGTGCGACCAATTTATTTAATTTTAAGTTGTTTAACCTAAGTAAAGAGGTTAAAGTGGGACCCACAAAATCCTACACCTCTAGGTAGGATATTTGTGAGGTGGGTCCAACATGAGCCCCACCTTTTCAAATTCCTCAACCCCTTCTTAATTTCAGTAATGCACCCGCACCCCCCTATTAAACGAAGTAAACTCTTGCGTTTAAGATTTATAATAAACGCCTCTATTAATTGGGTGGTTTAAAACGTTGAAATTAATTGAGTTAATTATTTGATTTGTTTTTGAATTTTATAACATTTGGCGTGAGTAATAAAATAAGGTAACCCGTATTTTATTATTGTTGGGTTGTTGTGTTGAGTTTTTGGGGAGAATAAGAGAAGTCTTGAAGTTCTTCGTTCTTCGTCGAAGAACGTGAAGAACAAGAAGAACGCGAAGAACTCCGACCTCCGATGAAGGTCGACAAGAATGCCAGATCCTCAGAGATCGACGACCTGATGCCGACAAATATTTTCTCCGCGACGTGACGATCCCCCTTCTGCGACGCCTTCTTCCGCGACGTCCCTTTCTACGATGAGCCTTCGTTTAACTACGCTCGATGTAGGGGTTAATTTTTTTGTGTAAGTTTATATTCCCGTGGTTCCTTCCTTTTAAAACAAAGAAATTAGATCAACTCATCCTCAAGTTGATCCGAAAAGGATTTCTTTTACGGGTTGGGAATATTTTTTTGCGGGGAAAACTGTTTGGGTTGATTTCTTTTGTTCGTGAAAAATCCTTGTTGTTCTTCGTCTTTTGGGCCGCTTGTTACCAACTTAACGAGAGGAGGTCGGACCGCACGAACACGACCGAATCTTCTCCCCCTTTGTTGTTTTGTTCGTTGCAGCACGAACAAAGGCGGCGCGGTGCAATGACACCGTGCGGACACGAGAAAGAACGCGGCGAAGAAGCGCGGCGCCGTTGAGGCCGAACGAAACCGCGGCCGGAGTCGGGGCCGCGGAGGCGATTGAAGACTCCGTTGGTTGATTGTTGTGCACGGATTGACGGGCGATGAAAAATGGGGCCGCATGGTAAATTTGAAGCCTCTGTAGTGAAGGTCGGGTCCTGGGAGGACCGTTGGCGAAGGTGGCGAGCAAAACGGACCACCGAAGCGCGTCCGATGGTCTGCGAAAGACTCCTCCAGCACCGGCCGGCCGCCAGGAGGCGGCGGTGCCTGACGCACTGCCGGGGAGGGCCGCCGCAGCGACAGGCTGCTGGTCCCGCGACCGCGCGGGACCGAGGAAGGCGGGACGCGGCTCTCAGCCGTGTCCGTTGACAAAGGGCGGCCCCCACACGGGGCCGTAGTTCATTCAAGGAGGGGGGGTGCCCCCCTTGCACATCCGCTCGGCCGTTTTGGCCGAGCCACCGGGCCGGGCCGGACCCGAACCCGGGTCGGGTCGACCTGGTTCGGGCCGACCCAGGGGGTCTCAGCCGGATCGGTCCGAGCCCGAAACCCCCACTTCCGTACCTTTTTCGGTATTTCGCTCATATCTTGGGCCACCGGCCTCCGATAGACGCACTGTCAGTTGCGTAGCGATCCTTGGATCGCGGCGGTCGTTTCGGTATATTACAATCAAGTTTTCCGAGAACTTTGACTATGGCTGGGTTGGTTCGAACACGAAACCAACCGGGCCCTCGGAGCAGAAACGCTTATATCTGGAGCTCCTAACGTCCGATTGACATGCCGTCGACTTTGTTGGTTTCCTCTTGATGAGACGGAACTTTTGGAATACTACGCCTGATATTTTCATGCAGTTGGATAGTGTCCGGGTTGGATTGTACCCAAAATCCAACCGGGCCCCTGGAACGGAAAAGCTGATAACTTTCAGACCGGACGTCCGTTTGACGAACCGTCAGCGGCGTTAGTGATCACATGGAGAAACGGTCCCTATGAGTATACCCTATGAGAGTTCGGGGTAGAGTTGAGATACGGCCAATTTGGTTCGCACACAAAACCAACCGGGCCCCTAGGACGAAAAGGCTAATAACTCACAGACCAGACATCCGATTGACGCTCCGTCTGTTGCGTTGAGACCCCTATGACGAGGTGGTCCTTTGAGATACTTCTTCATGGGACTTTGAGATACTTGGAGTATCGAACTATAGCTCGTGGAGCAGACCCTCCCAGAGACGAGCGTTCGGAGTACGTAGACCGTGTATCCGGATGAGACCTGATGACTGCTTGACCGACTCGACTTGGAGTGAGTCGACTAGCCCAATGGATGGAGCACTAATTTGTTTGGGTGAATACCCATGGAGGATGGAGCACTACCTATGTGACAGTGCAGACCCGCGATACTCGTCCGAAGAGTACCTCTGCAGGCTATTTGGGGGTGTGCACTACTATGTTTGGGTGGCATACCCCGGCGGGAAGCACTAATGTGTTTGGGTGGCTGGCCCGAAGTACTATATAGGAGGAGTACCTCAACAGTATTAGGTTAGTGAGCAGTACCTCAGAGTTGTGATAGGACCACTGTACACTCCAGAGACGGGGCTCTTCAGCAGTTACAATTTCGATAATAAAAATCCTGGTTTGAGCTGAGTCTTTGATCCTTGTGTTCCCTCATGACTGAGATGGGTCACTCGATAACTTAGGTATATGTATGAGCATATACCTGGGTAGTGGTTATCCGTTTATTTCATAATCTTTGTGTTTCCTCATGATTGAGATGGGTTACTTGATAACTTAGGTATATATATGGGCATATACCTAAGTAGAGGTTATCTGTTGAGATCTTCTTTGTGGTTATCCTTGTTGGATTTAGTGAGACATTGAGGGTCTCGGGGTCCCTACTGAGTATCTTTATATTCACCCCTACACGGGCTATGCCCGCACCTCGTTGTGTTGGTTGTAGACGATGGGCAGTGCTGACGGAGGCCGAGTGTTCGAAGACCGGACGATACCTAGAGGTGGACCTCACGACGAGTCAGTATCAGGAGGTGGAATCCACGACGAGATGATTCTAGGAGGAGGTTGACGGGCAAGAGCGTTGTGGAGGATATCTGTACCTACCCTTCAGGTAGGATCCGTGGTGGACGATCCAAGAGCTGCGATATCTGTACCTACCCTTCAGGTAGGATCCGTGGTGGATGATCCAGGAGCTATGCTATCTATACCTACCCTTCAGGTAGGATCTGAGGAGGACGACCCAAGAGCTGCTTCCTTTCTTCCTGCTATTGTCTTTTCTGTTGTACTTTTGTTCAGTTGTAGTTGTACTTTCAGTTGGGTTTGTATTCTAGCCCATTTACTTTTCAACACTTTATTTTGTAATTGGTGTTTTACTTCCGCTTTTACTCTGTGGTGTTTAGTTTACTTTTATAAAAGAAATTCCTTCCCATTTATTAGGATTTATGCCTTTGGTGCTAGTCTCCAACCCCTGGCCTATGGAAGGCGGGCTTGGGGTAGTCACGACACGGCCCCCGAGGACGGGTCGTGACACCATACCCTTGAATGGTCATCTTTTTTGGAGACAAATCACCTTTACTATGTTCAAAAAATGAGAGGGTTCGAACTAGGATGAGGTTGATCCTAGATCCATTTTCAATCAGATCCCTTTAAATGTTTACATTATCAAGTCTTCCAAAAAAATATAGGGGTTTTATGTGTCCCTGGATGACCTCTTCTTAATAATGCTCTATGAACAAGATGGAGACATGATATTTTAATGAAATGGTCTCCATTTGGTAGACCTTGGTTGTAGAAACTTCAATATCGAATTACTATGGTATTTGGAAGGCTTTAAAAAGTTCCTCTCTGAGTTATTTTAAAAAATGGTGTGCATCGAGTATTGAGATCTTGGTTGGGACAACCACCAGCTATTTCAGAATGTCCTTCTTTTGTTCCAGAGGTCAGAGCTTCTCAAGGTGGGGTTTCTATTAGACACGTGGTTCATGAATAAAGGGATTTGAGGTGGACATGCTTGGTTCTTGTGTAGATGTAATGGGATAATCTTCTTCCAATTGCGGAGGTAGAGCTAGACTTCCCCATTTCCTGGGATGATCGGAAAATTGCACCCTCGCTAGGTGGTCATGAAAGATGAATGGGTGTGAATGACCACTGGAGGGTTATGAGACACCTCCATGTCTTTTTAGGATTATTGGAGTGTTTTTACATGGCTCTCAAATGCATATATGTTCTTTATGGGTGTTTGACCAAAATATTAGGCCTGACCATGCCCGTTCTATCCCTTGTATCCTCATTTTCTGTGCATACAGACTCTTGTTCTCTAGTTTGGTGTAGGTAACTCATACTTAGAGGCATATTCATCATCATAGAAAGAGTCTTCCAATTGTATCATGTTAAAATAAACAAATATAATCTCTTTTTTTTATGAGGGTTTCGTTTGGCGGGGCGGTGCCCATGCTTTATATGTTAGAGGGAAGAAATATGCAAGAGTAAAAGCTTACATTGGAGTAGAATATAACTCCTATTATTATATTTCTTCTTGATTTGGGTGGTTGTACCCACTTTTGGGATACATATCTAATGTAAACTTCTTGTGTGGTGAATCTATTGTGGGTCTACGCAACTTTTCCCTCGAGGTGGCATGAGTTTGGTCAACTATTTTCCAAGTCATCCAGTTGTTGAACTTCTATTCACACTTGGAAAAAAAATTCTTCCAATCACCCTCTTCTTCTGACTACACAACGGTTGTGAAAACTACCTTCTATAGGGAGTTATCTAACACCACTTTTCTGGGATCGACCATGCCTTGAAAGATGTATTTGAAGATGAAGTAGTCTTGAATATTATGACCCAACCTTCTATGTAAAGGGAAATAGTCCGGATGGTTAGTGAGGTTGACCTCATTGGGATTCTTGGTTTGTGGTAGCTTGAGAAGGTTATTGTTCATGACTTCCAAGAAAAAATCAAGGACTTGATCATTTCTAAAAAAGTATGCTTTATTCATCCATTCCTCAAATATTGAGTGACCTTGATTTCTATGTGCTTTTGGATGAGGGAGATTTTGTGGTTGTTGTTGCTCGATAGGAGGTATTGGGTGGTTTCGAACCTGTCTAGGTGCTTGGATGGGCACTATTGTTGGCTTGAGAGTGATATTTGTAGCTTCTTATTTTCCTATCCTTTTCCATTGTGCAGAGGGAATGGGCCAAGATTTGAATGGAGTTCACTAAATGGTGTCTTCCAATCATTGTGCCATTTCTGTGAACTTAAGAAACCAACCTAGATACTTCATTGGGATAAAATACATTTGCAGCTCATTTCAAATATTTTTAGCATGTAGTTCTAGAAATTGGTCCTATGAGAGGGGGATGCTAAGTGAATAGGTTAAACCAATCTATTTGTCTATGAAGTTAGACACTCTATCATTTCCATGTTGTTTATATTTCTTCAGGTTGATGATTATCATTTTCCTCAGCATGGAGTTTTAATGATAAAGTAATTGACAATGATGGTCTTCCCATCCTATAATGGATCACGCCGGTAGATTGGTACACCAAACAAAGAATGTCCCTATTAGAGTATGTAAAAAACACCTCAGTTTTGTTGCCTCCTATTGATCTTAAGGGCCCATCATTAGACCACATCAGGATACAAAGTGTGTGAAATTCAATTCAGGGTTGCCGACACCGTCAAAGGTAGAGAAGGTAGGATTTTCATAATTGGATGGGAGCAAAGTATCATCTACCCACTTAGGATATGGGTTCCTCTTAGGATGAACAAGTGTGCATCAACCTTCCATGGATTCCATTTGAGTATCTAGGGACTTGATGATGTTAAGCAGTTATGGAGGTAATACTTTTTGAGCTGTCTCCCATATACAATGAGCAGGTGGGGGTCGATGAGATGGCATCACCTTCATCTCCCACTGATTATCGATTTTTCCTAATACTGAATTATCACCCTGGATAGGGAGAGGTTATCACCTCTATGGAGGTATGTCATGATCATTATTAAATTAATCATTTATTTAGACTAGCTTCCTGGATCTAAAGTCATTTTGATGCTCAAATATTGTTCTTGCTGGTGGATCAGATATTTCTAGATGTATGGGAGGAGGAATATTTTGATTCATCCTAATGATGATACCCAATAAGAATATTTCCCCTAAGTAGATCCTCATTTATTTTTCTGAGATTTTGTATCTCTTTCAAATAGTATTAAAACTATTCCTCCATGGAAGGAACTTAAATTCTTATGGGTGGTGATTGGGATGTAGCCACACCTTTCCCTTTATCTTTAGTAGTGTTCTTCCAGAGAGGTAGAAATTTGATATTCGAAGGTGCTAGATTTTGGAGCCTTCCTTGGTTTCAGGTGCATGCAGCCTTAATTGGTGCATCCAAATCACCCTCCTCCTAGGTTTTGTTTTTCATGTTGCAGCCCTCTTCATTTTCATCGTGATCCACCATATATATTATATTGACAATGATGATGTTCAGAGAGGCATGTCGGGCAATGGTGGTTGTTTCATTACTTTCAACGTAACATGATGATTCCGCACTTCCTTCATCAGGGTAATTTTTCAAAAGCTTCTCCATATTGGGCCATTTTTGGCTTTCAACCCTAGCAGGTTCTGATTTACTTTACTATACACTCCTCCTATATTGGCCTATGAGTAATGACCTTGAAGGAGTTTCCAATCATGATTTCCAAATGGGCCCTGAATAGATAAGGTTTGTCTTGCGGTGGGAGAAACAAATGGGATGTCAGCCATTGATATTTACCTACCAACCTAGAGAAGACTGATTCTATCAATGGTGATGATGATGATAATGAAAATTCCCCTAGCTCTGTATGTTGAAGGTTATCGGGGTCCATAATTGACATTGACTAATCCTATTATTAAGAATATAATGATTCTAATTGGGGATTTGATGACTCCCAGGATAGACATTGAGATATAAATTCCCCCATCCTAGGGGTCTAGGGTTAATCTAGAATCACCATTGATTTCCCCAGAACCCACTCAAGGGATGATGAACCTGGTGATACTGATTGAGATATAAATCCCTTCATCCTAGTAGGATGGAGTTTGTTTGCAGTTATTGATGATATGTATAGAATACTCTCAATAATTGATGATCCAAGAGATGGTGGTAGATAATCCCCCATCCCAATGAGCTAGGTACACTTCTATATGGATTCTATGCAAGATGCTACTAAATACTATTTGATGTGGAATAGTTGTGATCATGTAGGAGCTGGGTGAAATGGTAGCCCATGATGGGAATCATTATGTATGGGAAATTGTCTTTTCAGTTGCAGCTTCAATCTCTATGTCAGAAATGAATTCCCGTTACTTTGAGGGGCCCATTTCAAAGACCTACCATCTATCCTCTTACTCTGTTCATGATTTTTTGGAATATTTGAAGTAGGTACATTCTATTTTAGTGACCAAATGGATCGTGTGTTACCTAGTCCTCTGATTTCACCAGAGGATATGACATTATAGGATTTCATATCTAAAGGGATCTATTGTTCCAAGGACATAGTGAAGTGAAATGATCCATATTTCTCCCATCCTTAGATAAACACATCTGGTTATTCTTTGGAAATCAATTAGTAGATATTTGTTGCAATGTAGATAAAAACACTACATAGGTGTTTTTCATGTGACTCTATTCCCAGGTTTTGGTCTACAAAAAAATGATCATATCCAGATGACAACATAATGTATTGATGAGATGAAGGTGATAATAGTATCCTAGATATGAGAGATGCATATCCTTCAGTTTCAAATGATTAGCCCACATATTTTGTTGTAGATAAGGAATGCACTCATTTTCAAGCTCATTGGGGACCACATAGTCAGAAGTGGTGAGGGGAAAAAACATAGTGGGGAGGTTTTTTCTAGATAACCTTTTCTATATATAAAATTTTTACTCTTCTTCATCAGACTTACATGCCTCCATCCGACCAGACCATAGAATATTCTTCTTGGGGTCACCTACTGACTGGAGTAGAGTTCTATTAGAAGGTGATGGGGAACTATATACAGTTTATATCTATGTTTCGAGCACCTCCCTATAATAAGGCATCTGAGACTTGAAAAACTCTCTATATGAAGGTGTTTGGGAAAGGGTATGATTTCCTTGCCTATGGGAGATATCACTGTGGGGAGGTTGACCATGATGGATGTGAGTAGTAGAGTCCATGCAATCCATCTACACACTACAATGAGGAGTATTATCATAGTAGTGATTGTATTATACTTTGGTTGAAGAGTTTACGGACCCTTGGAGTGTTTAGAATGTGTCTTGAACAACCTCAAGGACACTAGAATTGAGTATATTAGGGCTATTAACCTTGTTCTACATTGTGGTTGGAATATGCTGACCGACCTTCTGGAATTGTGTAGGGATATGAGCTTGTTCTATGATGGTTTCTATAACTTTTTTATAACCATATATTGATGTAGAAGTATGATCATGATACTAAGAATCTTCTATAATATTCCAATGATATTTTTCATTATTGATAGAAATATGATTCTATCTCGAGGAATGTTTCATTCTCACTTGGCGAGCCTCAGTCAAAACAAGAGTATGAGCCTGATCCTGAGCCTTTGGAATATTCCTCTTGTATTTTGTTGTAGGGATATGTTCCTTCCATGAGGCATGTTCCATTCTCACTTTGTGAGCCCCAGTTGGAATAGGAATATGATCTTGGTCCAAATATACATTCCCTGTTAGAATATATCAATGGACCTCTGGAATGGAAGAAGGGATATGAGCCTCCTTCTGTATTCCCTCAAAAGGATTATGGTGTAGTCGTTCATCAATAGGATTAGGAATATGCACCCAACCTCCATGGTGTGATGGAAAATTATAGGTAGATTCTCTAATATGAATATGATTCTCTCTCAAGGTATGTGCCATTGTCACTTAGTTATCCCTAGATAGAATGAGGATATGAGCCCGATCTTGGGCCTTTGGAGTATGTTGTGGGTCCTCTTAGATAGGATTATGAGCCTATCCTCAGGAATGTGCCCCTCTCACTTGGTGAATCCTGACCAGAATAGAGATATGAGCCCGATCCTAGGCCGTTGGAATATTTCACCAATTTTTTTTAAAAGACATGTGCCCATATCCTAAGGCATGTTCCACTCTCACCTGGTGATTATTGGTTACAACATGAATATAATCCCAGTCTGACGCCTCATCCTTTACCAGAATAGGATGATAATCCTCCTGGATGTAAGAAAGAATGTGTGATTTCTCTGAAGCAACCACTTTTTCATAATGATCAGAGTGTTGAGATGCCCTGGCTATAGGGATAGGAATATGCACCTGTACCTATATCTATAACAGTTTAGGAATATGCTAGTGGAGTTCTTCTGCTATTTCTAATTTGTAATTTCATTTTAGAAAAGTGTGCCTAGTGATATAATCCTACACATTTTTCATCTCCACCATATACTAGAATATATATTCAATTTAAGAGAGGATATGATCCCACTTCCTTCTTCCTTGTTCCATCGGAATGTGCTGATGGGATCCATGTATAGGGGTAGGGATATGTGCCTCCCCTATGACTACTATAGGAATATGAATGTGGACTTGCTCTAAGTTAGCATGGATATGAGCTTGCTCACTAGTTACTACCAAAATATACTGGCATACATTGTCAGTGGGAGTGGGGGTATGAGCCCACTCATAGTTATCTAGAGCCTTCCTCATCCGATGTGTCTACCTTGTTGCCTATGCATGGGTATCAGTGGTGGTAGTGTGTTGGGTTGTATCCTCAGTAGGCAACGAATGGGTATCAGTGGGATGGTGCTGAAAATGTATGTTGACAGGAGCCCTCCTCGGTGGATCCTAGACCATAAAGGAGCTGTATTTGATTCCTTGGTCCACCTTCTTCAGATACTGATGGTCGTGATTGTCCCGCTCAAGGGATGAGCTTCTGAAGTTGTTGGCTGTGGAAATGAAGGACACTAGATTAATTATTGAATTCATTGGATGATGTGGACTCATCAGTTTTATAACATGGAGACCCTCCCGGGAAACTTCAAGATTTGGTATTTTACCACATCGATGGTATTCTCGTACCATTATTTTCACCACTTGACATTGAAGTTTTTGGGAAGGTGAGATCATTTTATGACCCGTATGGGTTTTAGCTATAACTGATTTTCCAGAACAACCACTGGATGAATAAATTATCTCAAATCAAGATACTATTGATGAGAATAATATCTACAGTTAGGAATATAACAAGGAAAAAGGTCACTGATTAGTGCAATATCATAGTCATGATGCGTGCTCAACTAGATATGCATGGTTAACACAATTGTCCTTTAATTCTCAATCTGTCCATTCTACTATCGTGGAATTGTTAAATCGAGGATAGAATTATTTCATGGGAACCTAAGTTATAGAGGATTAGTTATAAGATTTATGTCCAACTTATCATCTTTTTTTGATATGCCAATAAAGTGTCCCGAAACATAGCAAACTGATCATCTTGATATTTGAGGGTTTTATGTCAGGATCATTATTTTTTTTGTTTGTGTAGAATATGTAAATAAAAAAATGGATTGACACATTATTAACTGATCATTACATTATTTTAGAGTTTCACTATGGGTTCACCATTTTTTTCCCTTGGAAAGATGATGATTGGGAACCCTCATTGGGTAAACAAAATGGTTTTATGAGAATTTAGAAGTCTATACTTTTTATGTTATTAAAGAGATGTTGTGGTTAAATAAGTTCACAAATGGTTCACCATTTTTGTTTCCTTGGAAAGATGATGACTGTGCATCCTCATTGGGTGAACAAAATGGTTTTATGAGAATTGGGCAGTTTACCCTTTTTTATGTTGTGAAGGAGATGTCATGGTTAAATAATTCACATCGGGTTCACCATTTTTTAATTCTATGGAGAGATGTGGGAGGATTTCTTTCTAGTGGTCTGATTGTAGAGGGTTCAACATTGTGCACAATCATATATATTGGGCTCACTATTTGTTAACCTTTCTAAAAAACTCATAATGGTTCCCACATCCATAACTGGGTACATACCTACTTTACAAAGGTAGGCATTCAATTGGGGTTTCAGACCCAGCGACTCTTAAGAACTCACATTGGTTGAGAATATGGGAGGTTAGGATCATGAAACCATTTTTGGGTATTTTTTTCCTACTCCGAGTCTCTCTTATAGATTTAATATATGTTCTTAAATCTCTTCCCAATCCCAATATGGTATTGGTTACCCTAACAGAATGACCATAGGTTAAACCCTTTTATATGAAAAAGAATGGGTTCTCATTAGCAAGTCTATCTATATGTATCCAATTTTCTTCATCCATTTCCATTTGGGTGGGTAGCTGGTTATATATTGAAGCTGTATAAACAAGTACTCCAGAGTTTTTTTTATCTAGGGAGGTGATTAATATATATAGGATGAGATTGAGCTATTATGAAGTGCCCTATGTATCTGATTTTATAACAAGAATCAAAACCCACATAGTTCATTAAACCCATGAAATTTAACATCATATGAAAAGGATATATATGTGGGAACTTGGGCACCTAATATTCAAACTTGAGTTTTGATGAGACATCCTACATATCTTGATTATGAAATGAATCGGAGTTATCATAGTTTTTATGCCCTTGGAACTATACCCAAGGTAAATGATCTTATATGGAGGTAATCATATCATGACACTCATTGGGTATTACACATTGATATTTCCTTGGATAGTAGATATTCATGATGCAAATGATATAACCATTTAAATTCCCTAATCCCACATGAGATATGGTCAGTGTGAGAAATAAGGGATAACAAGTAAACAACCACATTGCATATGGATGTGGGAATTTTGTAATGGGATATCCCTTGGGATGTTTATTATAGATCTCAAACCTTAAGAAGGCACCTATATATCCTGGTTATAGGAGTAATCATAATTATCTTTTTTTGGTTGGATTCTCACTCCACTGATAGATGAGGTGGAATGATCAAACCATGGGAATTATTAGGTTATGATGGTTGAAATGTCAGAGACATAGTGAGACTTACACCGAAGTGGATGCACATATGAGTTGGGATCAAGACTTAGGAAGGTGTCCTATGTATCCTATTTATGGTAGGAATCATATTTATCATAGTTCAATGATTTCTCAATAAATTAGTGGATGAGGAAAGATGATCAACCCATGGGAGAGAATGGATCCCGATGGTTGTAATGTTAGATACATGGTGGGACTTACACCAAAGTGGATTCCCATTTAATTTTGGGATCGGGCCTCAGGAAGGCATCCTATGTATCCTGATTATGGAAAGAATTAGAGCCCTCATAGTTTAATTGGTTGGGCCTTACATACTGACATTTCTCTTATACGCGGGACATATCATATTATACCGTTGATTGTGGCTTACACACTGAGGTTTACCATATCCTGATAGATGTGTTTCACCTAAATGAAATGACCATTGTGACTCCCTAAGCCCACATGATCTATGATCGGTGTGAGAAACAAGGGATGAAAAATAATCAGTCTCATTTCTTGTGGGTGCAGGACTTATGTGTTGGGACTACCCTACTGATGCTTATTATGGAGATCGAGCCTTAAGAAGGAATACTACATATATTGGTTATGGAATGAATTATATTTCTTGTAGTTAATTTTATCAGGTCTTACATGCTAACATTTCCATTTTTTGAAGATGGATAAGGTTATAAAGTCCTAGGATTCCTAATTGAACTGACCTTATTGTCTGCCTGAAATGTATTGTTTTTCTTCTTAACATGCCCTGATTGTTTTCTTGACATGTCGGTGGATGTATGCCTAACATGTCCAAATAAAATCGCATGATCCATTTGATCTATCTTAGGGAAGTTGCATAACCTGGATGACATTTCTGAAGGTTGTCGCATGATCAAAGATGACTTTTTTGAAGGATATCACAAGACCTGACCAACTTGTTCTAGAAGTTGTCGCATGATCCCAACTGACAAGCTTAGAGGGAGTCGAATGATCTAGCTATCTTGCCCCAGTGTCATCGATAAAGTTGGCTGACATGCTTGAAGGGTGTCATGAGAGTCAGTGTGACATGTCTCAGAAGGTGTTGTATGTCTAGATGACTTGTCTTTGTGTCATCATGAAATTAGGATGACATGTCTAGGAGATGTCATAAGTACCAAATGACATATCCAAAGGGAATCATAGGGTCTGGCAGGCTTATCTAGAGGATGTCATGAGAGCCAGTTGATATGCCCTGGCTCTATCTTGAGACTTATATGACATGAACTGATGTCACCATATGAATTGGATGACATATCTAGAGAAAATTGCATGGCCTGGATGGCGAGCCCGGAGTGTTTCGTGAGACTTGGTTGGCCTACCCAAGAGGCACCATGTGACTAGCTCTGACACGTCCAGGGGACTTCAAAATATCCAAATAGTATACCAAAGAAGTATTGTGTGACTTGGGAAACATGTCTTGGTGTTGTTTCATGACCAGGGTGGTTCATATGAAGCACATGAGGGTCAAGGTAAATGTTCTTCGCATAAGTCTCCCATATTTTAGTCTTTGTTACAACCATTTATTGCACATGCCTTAGATTTTTTCAGTGTTATCTTGTCTCAAGTCTTTCATGTTTTAGAAAATATGTGGTATGACCTTTTCATAAATTGCCATAATTACTTTTTATGATCTATGAGTGATCATACAAAGTTCCTATGCATGTTGCATGATCGATCCGGTTGTTCCCTGGATTTTACGTAATAGAGAACCTTTATAGTAACATGAATTCAGGTTGACATGTCTAAATACTTTTGTGAGATTAAGATTCCTATTGAAATGATTTCATGTGATCTTTGATCCCTTGTCCAATATATTCCACGAGACAATGATGGATTTCTAGGGGCCTTTGAGTGATCAAACCAGTTTTTCAAGAGGTCTTGCAAGGCTCTATTGGTGCATCACATGATTTTTATGATCAAAAGAGGCTCCCAACTTTTCCTTTTTATTTCCTTCTTTTATTTGAAAAAAAGGATTAGGGATATTGCGATATTTCATGAGTTTTGTTAAAAAAATTTAGTTTCCCCATCGATTATGTGCTACATGACCAACAAAAGTTCTTGTGGTGATGCACAGGCACTTAATGGGTAAACCCTTCCGCTTATTTTTAGAGCCACAGGGGGAGAATGAGACTGGCTGGACATGTATGAAGCCTTTCACGTGATGGGGGTGATATGCCAGTGAACTCTTGCACAACCAAGAGGACATGTCATCGGGGAATATACAGTGAATTGCGAGTTTCATGGGTGTTTCATGTGAGTTTTACTACCACAGGAGTCTCCCAACTTTCCTCTTTTTATTTCCTTTATTTATTTTACAAAGTTTAGTAATATCATGAGATTATATGAGTGTTGTCAAAGATAATAACTCTAACTATTAGTGATGTGTCTCATGATATTTACGATTGCAAGAGGCTCTCACCTTTTGGATATTTCCCTCTCATTTTCTGAGGAGTTTTGGATGGCTTGTGAGGTGCCTATTGCTTAATAATTTGCATGACTTGGGGGTGCTCTTCGGGCAGCCGCCACATGGTTACTGACTGTCTGGGGTGCCTTCACAAGAGTATAATGACTTTTTAAAGGGGATCCATGAGGTATTACAAAGTCTATGTGTTTCACGTGACTATCCACATGAACTTTTGTAGGTCATGAGATTGTGTGTCTCCTAAAGGTTCATGCGATCTACACGATCATGGATGCCTTCTTCCTCCTTTGTTTTGTAGGAAAAATAATACTCATATTCAGGTATTTATTCCTTTGTGAATTTTTTTATTCTCATTTGGTGGGAATAAACACATGGTAAGAATATTCTTCTAATATACATGTAGCTATATTAACCCTATCTATAGAAACATGATAGGCCTAATGGCTATAATCATACTCAGCTAAATCATGTTTTACATGTGTGAACTAACTAGTCAGTTAACAATTGACTCTAGTGAAAGTGGGAGTCTATTAGAGTTAGTTTCCTAGAAATAACTAATTTTTACATCAGTTTATCTTTATATTTATATACTTTAATATTAATAAATTCCTTACAACATAATGATTTTTCTTCTTCACAACATTAATGTGATAATATCCTAGAATAATTTGTTGCATTGAAAAGGTCATAACAGTTCCCTTCTATTATGAGAACCTTGATATGATATGTGAATATTTTTAAATTATATGTCCTTTGGTTGTATAACATCATATAATAAGGTATTAATGATGCATACTGTTAGATGTGAGTGCTCTTAAGAGGATGATACTTCTTCTCATGAAGTTCCCACCTAGTAATCTATAAGATGGGAGATCATGCATATAAAACTTCCTATAAGAAATACACATGTGTGAGTGTCATTAAATGTTTTTATCCATGAGGGTGTGTAATTAACCTTAATATTTAGGATTATTATTAATATATATCATGACTAAAATACTTTGATGCACTGACCAAAACTGTGATGCCATATGTTTACAGGAAGTAGGTTATGTTGGGTGTTCCATAAATGATATGTTATTAATGAATAATTCAAGGAAGGGTTTTTCACGCAATTTTTATGGAAGTTTATATCTTGACCCTTTGATAGTAAGAAAACTATTGAAATAAATTCCATGTCCATGGTGTATTGAGAGGTTTATTTTAGATACTCAAAGAAATACATGTTGAGTAAATAGGTTGATGACATGAGTATGAAATTTGCATGATGGGATGTCAAGACAAAGGGATTATATTACACAATGAGCATTCATATGTGATCATCATCATTACAACATTAAATTCTTCTTCTTAGGTTCCTTTACATATTGATAGATGTTGATATTGGACTTTAGGTGGGCCCACCTAATACCATTGAGGAATAATCCTAGAGGGTCATTCACTTAGTGTTTCTATTAATCTTGATTAAACTCTATTTGAATTTAATAATTAGAAGAAATATTATTCTCCAGTTTATCGAATGATATTTATTTGGAATTAAAAAATCACAAATATTAAGTCACCATAATTATGCGTGACTTGATTATTAAATAAATTAATATTCATTCAAAAGACTGTCGAATGATATATATATTTATATATATACTTATATCTTGATTTATTCACAATGTAATAAATAATATTTATTATTAAATATATATTTATTTAGTTACATGAATTTTAAATAAAATTTATTATATTACCATGGATATAATATTTATTTATTTATCAAATGAATAATATATATTATTCGAGGTTTGGTAAATATCAGGGAGGAAATAAAAACTGAGTTATCAAGTCTGGTGTGAATATTATATTAAATATCATATATATATATATATTGATATATATAATTATCTAGGATATATGCACACATCAAAGAAATAATAATAAAATTATTATTATTTAGACACGGGGTTCAATATGGATTTTGAGATTGGATAAGGGACTATGTCTAATTACCAATTCTCTAACCCAGTTCTATTTATACCTGTTTTTTTTTATTTCAATGTAACCTTGGTTGTGAGAATCATTTATTGGGAACAACATATTCTCCCCCTAGAGCTCTTTCTCCAATGAATCATGATCTAGGGTTTCTTCTCTCAAGATTAAAATATTATTTCACCTCCCCTACCTCAAGTATTAGAGATTGAGAATTGGAATTAATTATTTAAGCTTGAAGGATTGTGTGGTGATCAAAGGAAGTAATGCAAGATGATCAGTATCATCATGCTAGCACCCAACGTACCATTAGTAATGCTTCAAGATTAATAGAGCATGTTTGGATCACCGCTAAAGAAATTCTATCCTTGGATCCTCATTATGAAATGGCAATATAACTGAATGACATTCAAATGATCAAACTCTTCTATGAAGAAAAAATTTCCAAGGATGAAGTAATTCTTAATTTATATTAATTATAAATTTAATGTGAAAAAATCATCTCTTTTAGTTTTGAAATTAATGTTAATTAATCTTTAAATTAATTCATTGCTCATAGCGATTCTTTGTCATGTATATCTCAGAATATTCATTGATTATGAAAATATTCGAGTTGGATACAACCCAATAAGCTCTTTTGATGCATCCAGAACCTTTAGCTTCAACAAGCCGCTAGTTCCTTAATGTTCATGCACATGGTAATCTACTATGAAGAGAATTTGGTTCTGGTTCTTGAACCTAGAGGGTGATAAACTTAGTGAGTAACCTAGACATATATGATATTGAGGACATCAGACTGAGAGGATGCGACAACAATGATTTCATCACCTATAGTGAGCTTCTTCTTGAATAAAGGGTTGTCTGAGCCCTAATAAGGGGGTCTCATCTTTGTTTATGCTTTTCCTTTATTGATTTTAAAGGATTCTTATTTGATGTTTGGTTTTCATTATATATTTTATGTTTGGTTCCTTTTCTAATTTTGATCATGTCTTCTGTTTTCTTATACTCTCTCTTTGGTGTATAGTAAATCCCATGATGATCTTTCCCTATACACATAGTCCAATTGGCCAGAGCATGTAAATCATTATGTCTATTTACTATTTTATTTTAATATTTCATTGACCGGGTAATGTAGAATTCTTTATTCTTGAATTAGCATCAAGCTTTTACAAAATCATGCACAATCAATTAAAATGAAACCGTGTGAATTTACTATAAATGATTTTGGAAGAAATTTTTTTATTACGGTTATAAAAAAGCCTAAAATTGATAACCATGTGGTTTCTTATTATCATTTTAATAATTAAATTCAGTATTTTTTTCCCATTTTTTTTATTTTTGGTTATAAATTTTTCCTAACCATTTAGTTATATTTATTTTGGTTTTCATTTAACCATTTTGTTAATCATTATAAAAACAATAATTTTCACCATAACCACATTGGAAAATAAGTCAAGATTGTAAATAAATCCTTAAGTTTTATAGAAAATATTTTTTTAAAACAAACATAAGTTTATAACCAAAAATAATTTGTTTATTTGATGTCTATAATAAATCACATGGGTCATTTAGAATATTAAATTTAAAAATTATTATTTTTTATAATTTTAGTTATTTTTTCAATTTTTAGTTATTAAAATTAATAATAAAAACCAACCAATTTTTTGGGTTATTAACCAAATATAATTTTTACTAACCAAAACTCAATTTAATGTAATCATTGGTTTAGTTTTTACTCTGATTTAATTTAACAGTTTAGTTAACTGTCAATATGCCCACTCCTACTCCCATGACAGTAAAAGTGATCCGATTTTCCTTGTCATTTGATTTAACCGGGTCAAATGGGGGAGAAATTTTCAACCAGGATTCTATGTGTAAGTCAATGGGTTTACTTCAATTATTTAAAAATTGTGTTAAAACCTTCTATTTTAGTTAAATTAAATGATAAATATAAATTTCATATTCTTTTTAATGAAAATTTGTATTCAGTTTGGAAAACCCATATGGTGAGTTTCATTTTTAATTAAAAAATAATATATATATATATATATATATATGAATGAATGAAGGAATGAAAGAATGAAAGAATGAATATATATATATATATATGTATATATATATATATTCAAAACTATTAAAGTTTTGAGTATATTTTTTTTTCAAAATACATTTATAAACTTAAAAGTTTAAAAACATATATTAATGAAAAAACGTCAATCTCATTCAGATTTTAAAACTATCAAAAATAAAATAAATTAAAATATATTAAAAAAATAATACACATAACCTATGTTAAGTGTTTTAAAATTAAAATATATGTTAAAATAGAATATGAAGGTTTTTTAAATGGATAATGATGTTTTTAAATGAAAAAATGTGTTTTTTAATTGAATAGTTAAATAAAAAAATTCAAATAATATATACAGACTCAAAGTTATTAAATATATTAAAAAAATTAAAAACATTTAGAAAAAAGAATATACAAGAGTGTGTATTATGGTTAGATTTTATGTTTTATTCACATATATTTTGTTTTAATATTTTATATTTTATTATAGGTAAGAGGATTATAAGAAACCGGAAAACACACACACTTAGACACCCTAATGGGTTAAGCCTCATCCTTCCCCATAATAAATGAAAAGCACTCACCAAGATTATTAAATATGATTGCTCAAAGTCCATTATATGGTCTGAAAGCCCAGTGCCTCTAAGACCTAACATGTGGCTTGAAGACCCAATGGAACAGTCGACATCATGTCATTACGCCAATCTAAAGCCTTGTCTCCCCATGGTAGGGAGCCCCTCCAACCATAGTAATAGTGCGAACAAAGGTCCAAATGATAGATTTCAGCACACTCATCACTCTTTCAAGCATCCCACCCAAAGATTATTTGTGTAATGTTGTAACATCCTAATTTTTTTATGAATAATAAAAATATATTTTTAAATAGTTAACGAGCATTTTTTATGTGAAAAATGTAAATTTTCAATACAAATAAATTAATAAATGATTTAAAGGCTTTATACATGGGTAAAATTACTGTTAACACAATGAAAATTCTTTGAAATATTTTTAAAGTCAGGTTCTAAGTTATCATGGAATTATGAGGATCATAGAGCCTCAATATTATTTTAATAAAAATATTAAATATATTATATTACGCATGAATGATTTTTTAAAAAAAAAGAATAATATATCAAATGATGTATTTTATGAAAAATTAGAGACCGCCATTAGGTCCAGAATGTGGGGTTTACCATAGGCACAATATAACATTTGTGCACGTCATAAATTTGGTTACATTGTGTGTAAAGGTAATAATAATTATATTATTATTATTATTATTTGTGTTGAAGAAATTAAAATGGAAATTACGTGTTTAATTAAATTCACTTAAATGATGGGAGATGTTTCACCATGTGTTTATATTTATTTGTGATCAAAGTAATTAATGTAAAATTATTACTTAAGATAAATAAATTTAACTGCGTGGTTAATAAATTTTTTTATTAACTATTCAGTTTATAATGGAAGTAATGTTTAAAATGTTAATGGTGACAATGATTGGTGATAAATTATAATTATAATAATTGATTTTATTATTATTACTACTAATTTTGGAAAATAATATTATTTGTGTATGGAAAATTAAATAGTATATATATGGGTTAAATATATATGAATATATATATGCAGATGTATATATATATACGGGTGTGTGTATATATTTAAAATGTATGTATATATATATGTGGGTGTATATATATATGGGTGTATATATATATGGGATAAATAAATATATTTAATGGGTAAATAAATGTGTTCAAGGGAGGTTTAACAAAAACCACATAAAGTATATAGGGGTAGCGCATGAATATTTAGATGAGAAAGACGAAAAATAAATAAATGAAATAAAAAATTAAATAAAATCATTTAATTATGAATTAATGGAAAAATAAAGGAAATGGTTTAAAAAATTATTATATGACATTAGAAGAAGGGGTGAACCTACCTCCCCACTTTCTCATGCCTCATCTCCCCCCTCTCCTCCATCTATCTATTATTATTTTTTATTTTATTTTATTTTATTTTATTTTTTCCCCAAAATTCTATCTTTAATATATCATGTGATATTGATCATATTAACACATCATAGATGCCATTGGGTTCATCTCAATGAGCAGAATTTTAATCCTAAATTTGTTTTTAAGGGATATCAGATATTATTTTCAGATTTAATTTAATACCTATTTTTCTATGTTTTAAATAACAAAGATGATTATAATTTTAAATCTATTATAATCAAGAATGGTACTAGTATTCAATAGTGAAATTGAACCCAAACGTCAACCCTGATAATCAAATCATTGTTATACCTAAGGTATGAAGTTCCTTATGATTTAGGACCATGTATATGATGTTAACATGATATGTGATTTATGTTGGACTAACCCATGCTTGTTATGTGATTCTTGTGGGTGTGTGTGTATCCATGAGACTTTATTGATTGACATATTATAATTATGAATGTTGATGTGCTTTGAACCATGTTGAGTTTCTTATATGTGCGTATGTATGGACTTTTCACACTCATGATATGTTATGTATGATGTCATTGTTGCCTTATGATATTCTTGGTATATGCTATGTTGTTGTGTTATGCATGGTACCGAAGTGATAGGTGGGCCCATCATAGCTTGGTATCCCTAGAGGGGCAGCATGTTCAAACACTACATGTGACTTGATAATGAGACCAATATGGACAATGGGACATGATGACCTAGTGTTTCTTGACTTGGGTGCAAGATTATCATGAGTGATCGGGCTTGTATGCGATGACCGTGGGGAAGGATGATCATGAGTAATCCGACCTACGAGACAACAGTGAGGAATGATGGTCTATGTGACCTGACCTGGAGATATCATTGGGGCATGATTACCTAGTGTTGTTTGACCTGGAGGCCTGAGGACTGTATGATTATTGAGCAGCTTGAGGCTGGCTATAATATTGATACATTTCCACGATTGTTTCAATATTTTATGGCCTAAAACAGAAGTAGGTATAAACGGGGTTTTTGGAAGCTTGGTTAGCACATGAATGCTCGACATAATTATTACTTGTGTGCTCATTTATCTATTATTATGTTATAAAATCTTATTAATGTGTACAATTGTTAAGGAGGGATTAGTAGTGTCCTTCTGAATCTTTGTACTCACACCCTACTCGATCACTTTGGCGCACATAGAGATTTCATGACCCAAGATCCGATGAAGGGAAAGGGACCTATGGTGGACGATTGAGTAATGGATCATGGATCGGAAGTGTGCTGAGATAGACTCTGGAGGACCAGTAGATGTTTATTCATTTCTTTATCTCTTTATGTATCTGTTTCTTACTTTCTGGATAGGTTTGCCACATTGGGAGTTGCTTATTTATATGTCATGTTTAGTTCACTATTATGCATTATTACTCTAATTATTTATTATTATTGTTATTTATTTATTATTTTTTTCTATGAAATGATATGAAAGTTAGAGTCTCTCTACTATCAGATTTAGACCCTCACTATTTGTCGACAACCTCTTGTATATAGGGAGGCGTTCATGTGGTAATGTAGCATGTGGCTTGGAACTAGTAGTTCAGGTCGGGATATTACAAAATGGTATCAGAGGACTAGGAATCACTAACTTATTTTTTCTCTTTGACTTGATTTAGGAAAAGGTAGATATGAGATAGGAAAGTTGAGACTCAAGTAGGGGAACTATCACAGTGTTTGAATAATACTGTATAGAGGACCACCAAGTTACCATAAAATGGGAATTTATATTTTTATACTATAGATGATTAAAATTATCTTAGGTGATGCACATGATGTTGATATATCCAAATCCATTTTTTTATATTTTAAAAAATATGCTTTATTTTTTAGCGATAACTGAACATTCGATCAGAAAAAAACTAACACACACATTTTGAAATTTCAAAATCAAAATTCAAAAGTAAAATGAACCAAAACCATGTTCAAAATTTTAATTCCACTCAAATACACACATCCATCCCCGCACCCCCTGAAAATTGAGCATAATCACCATTTCCACTTTTTCGGCAAGAACCCCATCGAACGATGTCCCAATAAACCTTCATCGATGACTTTGAGGGAGAAATGATGAGCAAATACATCTATCCCTAACATAAAAGAAACCATCCAAAAAAATAACAGACCATAACCATGAGAAATAATGTTGATTTTTTTTCCAAGTTAACAATACCAACACCAAGCCCCACAATCACAAAGAATAAACCTGTTACATTGATGTCATCATTTCCAATAGACATCAACACAGATGTAAAACACCAGTCAGGTGGAGGGTGACCAACTCAATAAGTGTCTGGAACACCATAAACTTTTGATCCACACATCCCAAAACCTATTTTTTACACCTCTTCAGACTAGACTGGGGTAGGCGAAGAGGAACATGAGGTCAGAGAAGAGGTTGAGTGGAAAAGAGATTTGAATGCTATTATCATCATCAAAGGTGTAAACTAGATAGCCTACACCAGAGTGATCCACAAACATACTAGACCATCATCTCAAACCAAGAACTCTGAATGACACTGTCATCATAGAGGGTGAAAGTCAGTAACCATCACACCATATCGGGCCCCAAATTGAAACATAAAATTCCATCCCAACCAAAAATACCTCATCCAATGCACCATACCAAATTAATGTATTGTAGACACCACAAACTACGAAGACCATCAGAAAACACCTTCAAGAAAGATTAAAGAAACTAATTGGAGAAAAACCAAAGACCCAATGGACAAGAGGAAAATTGAAATGTGAGAGCTTTCACCAAGCGCATCCAAAAGAACCATACAAATCCACCCACACCACCACTGTGACTAATTGAAGTGAAGTATGGAATGATGGTTTAATAAAGAAATGTAAGAGAAGGATCACATGGGGGTAGGGTGTGTCTAAAAGAGGTAATGATGCTACAAGATGGGGAACAAGGTTATTACTAAGAGGGGAATACCTTGGGATATGGGTAGACTCCTAAGAGAACCTTGTGTATACCTTAGACTAGTTAAGTTCTATTTGTGTTCATAATGTTCCTCATATTATAGATATGCTAGAGCATGATTCTAATGTTTGAACTCAATGGCATGAGATGTTCAAAAAATACCGCTAGAGATACTTCTTAGGGATGAGAAGTTGATTGAGAGGTATAATTGAAACATAATTTTTTAGGGATAATAAAACCCTCTATGTAAATATTTAATGAGTATTTTTTATGTGAAAATTGTAAATTTTCAATAAAAACACAATAAATGATTTAAAGGCTTTATGTATGGGTAAAAGCTCTATTGATACTTTATAATATTCTATAGAATGTTCTCAAAGTCAGGTTCTAAGTTAGCATAAAATTATGAGGCCTGTTGAGCTTCGATATTAGTTTAATAATTTTTTTAAATTTATTATATCACGCATGGATAATTTTTAGAAAAAAATGAAAAATATCCCAAACAGTGTCTCATATGAGAAATATGAGATGGCCAATAGGATCAGAATGTGGGTTTACCCTAGGCATGACATGAAATTTTTGCACGTCAGACGTTTGGTTACATCACACATTAGAGTAATAATAATTACATCATCATCATCATCATCATTATTTGTGTTGAATAAATTAAAATGGAAATTACATATTTAATTAAATTATCTTAAATTAAAATCAACGTTTCTCCATGTATATATATTTATTGGTGATCAAAGTAATAACGGTGAAATTATTACTTGTGATAAATAAATTAAATTGCATGGTTAATAATTTTTTATGAACTATTCGGTTTTAATGTAAGTCATGTTTAAAATGTTAATGGTGACAATGATTGAAGATAAATAATAATAATAATATTTTTATTATTATTATTACTATTAATTTTGGAAAATAATATTATCTATGTATGGAAAATTAAATGGTATATATATATGGATTAAATATATATGTATAAATATATGTGGGTGCATATATATATATATATAATATAATTTAAATATATATGTATATTTATGTGTGGGGGTGTATATATATATATTGTTTATGTATATATATATATATGAGTTAAATAAATATATTTAATGGGTGAATAAATGTGTTCTAGGGAGGTTTAAAAAATTTATAAAGTGTATATGAGCAGAACATGTATATTTATATGAGAGAGAAGAAAAATAAATAAATGAAATAAATAATTAAATAAAACCATCTAATGATGAATTAAAGGAAAAAATAAGGAAATGGTTTAAAAAAATATTATAAGATGACATAAGAAGGGCTTCCCCTGCCTCCCCACTTTCTCACACCTCATATATCCCTCTCTCCTCCATCCCTATATTACAATTTTATTTTATTTTTCTTTATTTTTTAAAAAAATTATATATTCAATATCTAATTCAATATTGATCATATTGATGTGTTTTCTATGTCCTTGTGTTCATCTTGATGAGCATGATTTTAATACTTTTTTTGAAAAGAGTGAGGTATTATTTTTAGATTTAATTTAAAAATTATTTTTACAAATTTTAAATAATAATGATTATAATAATTCTGAATCTTGTCAAATCGAGAATGATACTAGTATTTAGTGGTGAAATTGAACCCAAACATCAATCCTTATCATCAAATCATTGTTTCAACTTAGGTAAGAAGTTCCTTTCCATTTGGGGCTATGTCTATGATGTTAGCATGATATGTGATTTATACTGGACCAACCCATTCTTTTTTATGTGATGCATGTGGGTGCGTGTGTAGCCATGAGACTTGATATATTAACATATTATGATTATGAATGTTGTTGTGCTTTAGAATATGTTGAATTGCTTACATGTGTGTGTGTATGGCTTGATCACGCTCATGATATGATATGTATGATTCCATTGATGACTTGTGATATTCTTGTTATATGTTATGTTGTTGTGTTATGCATGGTACCAAAGTGACAGGTGGTCCTATCATAGCTCGGTATCCCTAGAGGGTAAGCATGTTTAGATGTTTCATGTGATCCAATGATGAGACCGAGGTGGACAATGGATCATGATGGCCTTGTGTGGTCTGACCTGTGGGCATGATGATCGTGAGTGATCATACTTGTATGTGATGGATATGGGTAAATATGATCATGAATGATCAGAATATTGTGGAAATAGTTGGGCATGATGGTCTATGTGAGCTAACCAGAAGATAACATCGGGGTATGATGACCTAGTGTTGTTTAACCTATATCCCTAGGTCCTGTTTGGCTACTGAGAATGTTGATTCTAGATTTGATGTTTAAATGTTTCCATGATTGTTCCAATATTTTATGACATGGAACTAAAATAGGTGTAACTAGGGGTTTTGGTGGCTTGGTTAGTGCATGAATGATCAATGTAATTGTTTCTTCTGTGTGAATTTATCTATTATTATGTTATAGACTCTTATTCATGTGTAAACTTGTTAAGGATGCATTGGTGGTGTACTACCGGGTCTTTATAATCAAACCCTACTTGGAAATTTTGGTGTTCTTGTAGATTTTATGTCTCAAGATCCAATGATGGGAATGATACCTATGGTGGATGGTTGAGTAGTGGAGCATGGAGCGGGAGTGGGCCAAGATAGACTTCAGAGGAATTTGGTAACATCCCCAACTCGAAAGCCACTAAATGGTTCCCCAATCCAGGTTACCACATGACCTCAAGCACGCCTCCCCATATGTGAGATGTTGGTGACTAGCATTAAGGGTCTAATAGATCTCGTGGGGAGACTATACCCTCTTTACCAGAGTAATCCATAACCGAAAACATATGAAATAAAGTAAATAATAAATAATAAACAAGAAAAATTCATTACTAACCATTCCCAAATAGCGTACAAAACACAACCAAAATAATTATACCATGTCATGCTAATAGTTCCAAAAGTGAAGAAAACCCAAAATGACACAAACAACTGAATCCCCAAAATAGGTCCCGACTCCAAGTTTGGATCCTCATCCTTGCAAAAACTAATCCCTACTCAACTCCCCAACATAGGACCTCTTCCCTTGTCATGACCTGTAACCATGAAATCTTCTCTAGTACCCAATGGTGGTCTGATCAGGATGTGAGTACAACTCAGTAGGCCACTAATAATGGTGTTTATTAAATATTAGATCTAAATAGGTAGTGCATAAAAAAACTAAATTAATTATAAGGTAAAAAATGGATTCCATTAGTTAACAATATTCACTTTAACCATTTTAATAACTTAATCCATATTCTTCACTTGTTTAATGGGTCAGGCATTTACATCATTTACACAGTGGCCTAAGTTGGTCAATTACTATGTATAAGTGATAAGTCAAGTTCCCTATCTCACTAGGGATAAAAATTTCAGAAAACAGTACATTAGACTTAGCTTGGAGCCTCAGTCTTGGTAGTCTCTTTAAATGTAATAGTTAGGGAAATAGAGCCTCAGTTCCCTTACCTAACCTATGAATTATAGAGGTTGGGTTTAGAGCCTCAGTCTAATATGACCCGTGTGTGTAGATCCTCAAGTACAATACCCCACAACTACCAATCCATTTTCACATGATTATTTATCCATTTACCACATAAAATATATCACAAAATATATACAACCAATAAACATAACATATACAATTAAAATTTTATAAAACATATGAATCATTATCAATCCTTAACCCATTAGCACATTGACCATTTACTTAGAATGGTCCATTTAATCCATTATCCATTCTGAAACTTAACCCATTTAGTATAATCAACAATTCCCATACATTATCTCATTTAACATATTCATTAAATCTTGTGCATTAACCCATTTAACACATCCAAAAGTTTTCAAGTATTTACCCATTTAACATGTTCATCATTTCACATGAATTAACCCACTTATTCAATTCAAGTAAAATTCCTAAGTCATTTAGCATAATCACTACATTTCATCCAAACCATTCCATATTAAGCCAAACAATCCCTTAGGACATTATCAAAGTCTAGACACAACTATTAATATTCCCTTTTCAACTAAACTAACATATTGACATGTTCATAATGGGATATACTTTATCACTAGTAAATTATATGCTTATCATTATAATTTTCCCTATTTAGGAATGCTGTAATGCCTCATGGGTGGCCCTAAATCAGTCTAGTCATCCTTAGTGCATCCCACGGGGATCATGAGGGGCACAATTCATCATTTTCCTAACCATTTTACCAAATAAATTTAAAGGCATAAAATTTGTGACAAGAGAGAACTATTAACACAACCAAACATTCACATATTAACTTCAAGACTATGAGATATAACTTGTAGACCACCTTCCTTGATTCTGAAGATAAAAACACTCTTAACCTTGAACTTTGACTTGGATTCAAAAAACCCTTTGAATCCCCAACCCAGGATCCACTAAAAAAAGAGGGTTTTAGGGATTTAGAATCATAATAATGAAACCAAAAGAACTAATCCAGAAAAAAGAAGTAAGAGGATCATTTGACTTACCTGAAGGTTCGATCCACACCCAACAACACTCTAAATGGCCTGGAATCGAAGGAGATAAAATCTTGGGAAGACTTGGTTGTTTTGTCTTATCACTAGAACTGTAGGAAGAATAATGGGGATTAAAATCAGATGAAACACTTAAAATTCTAGGGGGGGGGGGAATTGGTACAAACCCACTTTTAATGGGGAAGATGGTTTGGAAGAACAGTTTTCCAAATCATGCACCAACCGTGGACCTGTCTTTATCCAATAGTGGTCCAAGTTGTACAGTTACCTAGGAAGCCTTCATGGTTTGACAAACCATGAACCAACTGTGAAGAATGCCACTAACCAAGCCTATACAGTTTAGATTTCCCCTTTCATACTTTACCAAACCATGCGCCATTCCTTCTAGTTATCATGGTTTGGGCCCATGGTTTTCACTAACCATGCTCTAACCATGCAACATACAAAGGATGGCCCAATTTCCCTTTCTTTCATGTCCCAAACCCCCAAAACATCCCTAATATTCCTCATATACCTAGTAAACATTTAATTATACAACCTTAAGGGATTTAAACAAAAAATTTAAACAATAACATACATCCACAAAGTTCGGGATATTACAACCACCCCACCTTATAAAAGATCATCCTCGAGCCTCACTTCTAAACATCACTGAGCTTACAAGGTAAAGAGATCAGGACACTAGGCCCATATGTTCATTTCTCTCTCCCAAGTTTCTTCCAAAATATTATCATACTGCCACAACACTTGAACCAAGGGAACAATCTTTCCCCACAATACTTTCTCACTATGATCTACAATACAAAATTGATGCTTCTCAAAGGATGCATCATCCTCAAGATCAAAATTATCAACATCAATTATGTTAGATGGGTTACTGTAATACTGATGGAGCTGTGACACATGAAAAAAATCATGCATACCACTATACCACTGTGGAAGAGCCAATTAGTATGCCACCAGTTTGATCCTCTCCATAATCTCAAAGGATCCCACATACCTGGGTGCCAACTTACCCTATTTCTAAATCCAAAAGTGACCCAACTTTGACAACACCCGATGAAAAAAACTATCACCCCCCAAAAAATCAAGAGTTCTATGACGTTAATCCACATACGACTTATTCATACTATAATCCATTTCCATATGTTTCCAAATAAATTGAGCCTATTCTGATGTCTCCTACATGCGATTCAATCCCAAAAATTCTGATTCCCTTGCTTCAATCGAACATAATGGGGATCTAAAAGGTCTACCATAGAGTACCTCATACTGTGTCATATGAATCGTTTCTTAGTAACTATTGTTATAGGATAACTCAATAAGCGAAAATTTATTTTCCTACAATCCACCAAAATCTAGGAAACAAGATCTCAACATGTCCTCTAGTACCTGAATAGTACACTCCAATTTCCTATCCATCTGTGGGTGAAAGGCATACTCAAAAATACCTAGGTACCTAGTGCCTTATGTAATCCCTACCAGAAGTGAAATGTAAAACATTGATCATGTCCGAAAACTAGAGTTTTTAGTACCCCATGAAACTTCACTACCTCTTGAACATAAAAATCACTAAACTGGTCCATGGTGAAAGTCTCTCAAATTGGAAAGAAATGAGACACCTTAGCTAATTGATCAAAAACCACCCAGATCGCATCATTCTTCTGAGGTTTCCTCATTAGAACTACCATAAAATCCATCATCATTTCATATCATTTCCATTCCAGAATAGGAAATGGCTACAATAAACCACCCAACCTCTGATGCTCACCCTTCACCTAAATTAAGGTAAGGCATCGTGCCATAAAACCTGCAACCTCTTTCTTCATCCCTGTCCACCAATACTTCCTATGAAGATCATGATATAGTCAAACCAGGATGCACTACCCACTTAGATTTATAAAACCCATACATCTACTATTCTCGCATACATGTTAGCACAACCACACAACCACAAACATACATAATCTCATCATCTCCAATAATCCAACTAGAAGATGAATCCCCATCTTTAAAAACTTCTCTCAAAGAAAAAGATTCTGGATCCTCATACTTCCTTTTCATAATCTAGATCAAAAGCATGGGCTCAACTTCCAAGGATGCAAGGGTCGTCTTCCCTTGACCATCCTTTATCTCCAGATGCATCGCTACAAACAACGCCATCATCCTCCACTCAGAAATAGATTCCTGAACTGCCTGATTTTGATTATTTGGAATCAAAGCATCTGCAACACTGTTTCCCTTTCCCGGTATATAAACTAATTAAAAAAAAAGGACTGCATGTACTCAACACACATTCACTTTTGAAGATTAAAATCACATTGGGAGAAGATGTAATAAGTATTTTATGATTGGTATACATGGTAAACCATTCTCCCAACAAGTAATTTCTCCAACAATTTAAATCATAAACCATCGTAACCAATTCAAGATCATGCATGGGGTAATTTTATTCCTGAGGCCTCAACTAATGAGACCCATACACCATGACCCAATATTTTTTGCATCAACATTTCTCTAAACCCAACACTAGATGCATCACAAAACAAGGTATACTCTATACTCAAATCAAGTAAAATCAAAACCAGTGAAGTAGTCACCCACTTCTTTTACTCATTCAAGGCATTCTCACATTCCCCAGAAAAAACAAACTTGATGCCCTTTTTTTAATCCTAAAAGTGGTGCAGCCAAACAAGAGAATTATTTAATGAACCTTTGGTAATATCTTGTTAATCCCATAAAACTTTAGATATCCGATACATTATTGGGTTGCTCCCAAGACACAACTGCCTACACTTTCTCTAGGTCCACTGACACACCTTCTTCAGAGATGATATGACCTAATAAATGTAATTTTTATAGCTTGGCACATAGAATATTCTCTCTTAGTGCACTTAGGATGATGTCAAGATGTTCAAAATGATCATTATGAGTTTGGGGTACACTAAGATGTCATCAACAAAGAAAATCACAAACTGATCAAAGTATGGATAAAAGATTCGGTTCACTAGGTCCATAAACATTTTCAGTGCATTGGTCAACCCAAACGACATCATTAAAAAAATCATATAATCCATACCTTATCCTAAAGGAAGTCCGTGATATATCATAAGGTCTCACCCTCAAATGATGATACCCCGATCCCAAATCAATCTTGGAGAACACTAAAGCACCTCTCAACTAGTCAAAAAGATCATCAATTTGAGGAAGGGTGTATATATTCTTAACTATCATCTAATTAAGACTCCTATAATCAACACATAACCATAGTGATCTATCAACCTTCTTAGAAAACAATATAGGAGATCCCCAAGGTGATATACTTGGATGAATAAACCACATGTTCTCTAGTTCCTCTAACTGATTTTTAAGTGATTGGAGCTCTTCCATTGCTATTATATATGGTAGAATGAAAGATGGTTCTTATCCCAATAGAAACTCTATCGTGAACTCAATATCTTTCTCAGGTGGCATCCCTGAGAATCCCTCAGGAAACACAAGTTACTCCACTCCCTCATCATCAAGTATAAGACATGCCACTTGGGCTGTGATTTCACCCAACTACTGACAAACTAGCCTTGCATGTCCTGCCCAGACATCCCATTCACCACGATGGACAGAAGTGTGTCCCTCAAGATACATTAATGTTACCCTAAATTGGTAAAAATCAATATGGTCCTGGTACAACACTAACCAATCCATCCCCAAAATTAGATCAAAACCTAACATCTCAAGAAAAAACAAGTCCCTCAAGAAACGATACTCACCAAACTCTAGGGAAAACCCCTTACATTGTTAGATATTTTCTTCTCACACCCCTAACAATGTGTCAATCAACATAACCCCACATAAACATTCCACCACTAGGACTAACACACTCAAAAATTGAGAAGATATAAAAGAATATGAGGAACCTGTATCAAATAAATCTCTAGATAACATGGAATATAAAAGAATCATACCTTGAATGGTCGATGGTCTAGCCTCACCACCTCTAGGTGTATACTAAACTACAAGAAGCTAACATTCCCTTGTACCTTGGGCTCTAATATGAGTTCATGGTGTTGTAATAACCTGGTGATATGGGCGCTCTTTCCCTAGAGTACCATGACCAACACCTCAATCGGTAAAACTAGTCGAGCTCCAATTTCCTGTCTGATATGGGGAAACTGAACCCTTTCTTACACTCAATATCGGCCTTGTCCCTCCATCCATGCCCAACTATCTAGGGTTTCTATAGAACCACTACACATTTCCCATTCCGCCGCACACTCGACATTCAATTTGTGGTTGGAGGAACTGACCTCACAAGTGCTCTAGCCCACCACACTAATAGAAAAACACATGGTCACAAATTTGAGAGGATTATCCACTTTTTTGAATACTCTACACACTTACAATATTATTAATATTCCTGAAACGATGCTTCCTATCCTTGAAATTCACACTACCAATCTGTCGAACTAAAATCGCAAACCCCCTACATGAAGCCTCCCTTAAGTTCCCTTATAAAATAAGGGCCGGATCCACCACTTCTTCAAACCTATTTAAACAAAAGAGGTTCACTTGGGACTTGATCTCATGTCTAAGTCCATATTGGAAACATCTCTTCGTATCGACCTCATCCCATTCCAATATTGGAACAAAGAGTTTGAAGTCCGTGAAGCAGGCAACATAATCCATCATTGAAATAGTCCTCTGGGACAACCTGATAAAATTTTCAGCCCAATCCTATCTCAAGTTATCTAGATATAAATTCTCCAGAAAATTTTCCTAGAATTATTTCCATAACATAGCATCAGCCTGCTGAGTTTGAACCAAAATATCCCACCAACGGTTTGCTGGTCCTCGTAACAAATAAGCCACCTACTTGACTCACTTTTCATGAGGAGTCTCTAAGTGGTCCAAAATCAACTGAATAGAATCTATCCTGAGCTCTACTTTCACATTTACACCCTCTTTGGAAAATGTCATTGGGTGCTACAACTGAAATTACCTATCTAGATCAAACATACTCAACACTACCTGCCCTCGGTCCCGTTCCATCATCTACATAAACTGAGCAAAGTTCTCACAAAACTGCTCCTCTTCTCTATTACTCTGTACCAATGGAATCTCTTTCCCCACCTCGAGAGGATCATTCTCGGTGATATCCTATTTTCTCCCAACCAACACCTATCATCTTGGTGTAATTTATCTATAATTCCAAATATACATCTCAAAACACTTAACATAAAACATCCATAGTTTGCATAAAATAAGGCTCTCTACTAGCCTTAAACAACTCATTGTACATACACTATCCCAATGTACATTGTTATAGACAAAACAATACCCTCAACCATACCTACCACAGTTCATGGTCAAAATGGGGTAAAACAACTTACATAGTCACCATTCTTTCATTAGACACCTTTTTAAAACCATTTCCACACTCACAATGTAAATATTTCTTCTCAGGCACATTTCCCATTTCACAACTTGTTACAACCAATATGTTAACTCATTCAAAAACTTCATTAAATAATTTTTTTAACCATTATTTAACTTCCTTTCCATTTACCCATTTTTATCATATTTATTAGACACAATTTTCCTCAAATTTTTAGGAAAGTAAAATGCATCCTACCCTTCATATCCCACACACCCTTCTTGTGTATGCCTACCAAGATGCATGCCACCCATATCCCTAGATTAATATAATGATGCATGAATGCACAACCTCATTCCATTATTCCCATGAGAAAAATATCATAAAAAAGTAACATCACACAAAAAGTGCATCACCTAATAGTGAAATATCATTCAACTGAAACAACACACATCAAGAACAACAATTATCACTCTGGGTACTTGGGTTTTCCCTGAAATGTAGCTTAGATACTCCCAATCACGAGTTCATTTCTAAGGCCTGGCACTTCCTAACCCCCCATATACCATTCCAAAATTGTAATACAGATAAAATAACTTCCTCTAATTCCACTTTGTAATGTCACCAACCCTAAATCCACTAACCGATGCCTTGATCTGGGTCACTAAATGACCACAAGTGCGCCTCTCTGTATGCCAAAGGTTGCCGACTAGTCGTGAGGGTCTAATAGATCATGTGGGAATACTATACCATCTTTACCAGAGTAAGCCAAAATAAAAAAAATGTGAAATAAAGGAAACAATAAACCAGAAACATGCATTACTAACCATTCCCAAATAGGGTATAAAACAAAACCTTCAATAATTGTACCGTGTCATGCTAATAGTTCCAAAACTGAAGAAAACCCAAAATAATACAAATATATGAATCCCCAAAATGGTTCTAGAATCCAAGTCTATATCCTTATCCATTTACAACCCAAGTCATACTAAACTCCCTTGTATAAGGACTTTTACCTTGTCCTGACCTGCAACCATGAAATCTGCTCGAGTACCCTATGGAGACCCGAGATGGGTGTGAGTACAACTTAGTAGGCCATAGCCAATGGTGTCTACAAAATATCCAGTCTAAATAGATAATGCATTCAAAAAATAAATAAATTACAAGGTTAACAAAAGGAAACTTGGGTTCCATTAGTCATCAATATTCACTTTAACCATTTTAATCACTTAATTCATATTCTTAACTTGTTCCATGGGTTAGGTGCTTACATCATTTATAAAACAGCCTAAAACTGTCAATTACTATGTATAATGGAATAAGTCAAGTTTCTTATATCATTGAGGATAAACATTTTACAAACATTACATTACACTTACCTTGGAGCCTCGGTCCAGGTAGTCTCATCAAATGCAACTGTTATGGGCATAGATCCTAAGTCCCCTTCTATAATCCATGCATTATAGGGGTGGGGTTTAGAGTCTCAATCTAACCTGATCTATGGGGGTATATATTCAAGTCCAATAACCCAAAACTACCAAGCCATGTGCACATGATTATTTATCCATTTACCACATAAACCATATCACAAACAATATACAACCAATACACATAACATATACAATTTATATTTTTTACAACAAATGAATCATCATCAATCCTTAAGAAATTAGAAAATTTATCATTTACTTATCACGGTACATTTAACCCATTTACCTTACTATGCCTTAACCCATTTAGCATATTAAACAATTCCAGTACATTAGATAATTTAACACATTTATCAATTCCTGTGCATTAACCCATTTAACACATCCAACAATTTACATGTATTTACCCATTTAACATGCTCATCATTTCAATTGCATTAACCCACTTATTAAATTCAATTACAATTCATAATTCATTTAGCAAAATCACTATATTTCCTCCAAACCATTCTATATTAAGACAAACAATCACTTAGGCCATTATCATAGTCTAGACACAACTATCAATATTCCCATTTCAACTCAACTAACAAATCGACATGTTCATCATGGGATCTAATTTATCACTTGTAAATTATATGTTTATCATTACAATTTTACATGTTTGATAATGTTGTCACACCCCATGGGTGGCCCTAAATTGGTCTAGTCATCCTCAATGCATCTCATGAGGATCATGAGGGGTTCAATTAATCACTTATCCAACTATTTTATGAAATCCATTTAATGGAATCAAATGCACAATAAGATAGAACCATTAGCATAATGACACATAAATAAATTGACTTCAAGACTATGAGATATATCTTGTAGACCACCTACATCAATTCTGAAGATGAACACACACTTAGCCTAGACCTTTGACTTGGATTCAAACACCCTTTGAAGCCCTAACCTAAGATCTACTAGAAAAAGAGGGTTTTAGGGATTTAAAAGAAGAAAAATGAAACCACGATCCCTAATCAGGAAAATAGAAGAAATAGGAGTGTTAGAATTACCTAGAGCTTAAATCCACACCCAATGGTACTCCGAATAGCCTATAATCGAAGGAGACCGACTCATGGGAAGCCTTATTCATTTTGTCTTATCACTAGGGATGGAGGAAGAAGAATGGGGAGGAAAATCATGAGAAACACTAAATATACCGTGGGAGAAATGGTAAAAACCCATTTTTAATGGGGAACATGGTTTGGACACATGGTTTTCCATACCATATACCAACTGTGTGCCTGCCTCTACATAAGAGGGGTCTAAGTCGCATGGTTACCTGGGAAGCCCACACAATTTGGAAAACTATGTTCCAACCATGAAAAATGCCTCCATCCAAACCATCATGGTTTTATATTTCCCATTGCATAGTTTACCTGACCGTGCACCACTCCTCTTTGTTAGCATAGTTTGGGCACACAGTTTCCACTAACCATGTGCCAACCGTGAAACATGCACATGATGGACCAATTTCACTTTCTATCAGATCTTGAACCCTCTAAAACCCCCTAAGATTCCTTATACACCTGATAAAAAATTAATTATCCAACCTTAGGGGATTGAAACCAAAATTTTAAACAAGAACGTACTTCCATGAAGTTCAGGATATTACAAATCACATATTTTTTTGTCATTTTTTATCTCTTTATGTATCTACTGCTTAATTTCTGGATAGAATTTCCACATTGGGTTATTTTTATTTATATGAAATTTTTAGTTCACTATTTCTCATGATTAATAAAATTATATTTTCTTATTATTCTTAATTTTTATTTATTACTCCATTCAATTGACATGATATTAATGGTATAATCTCCCCACTATCGAACTTAGGCCATCACTTCTAGTCAGTAACCTCTCACATATAGGGAGGTGGTCATGAGGTCACGTAACTCCCGAATCAAAACTAGTGGTTTGGGGAGAGATGTTAAAAACATCTTAATGCATCACCTGCCTATCAGATTGCATAATATGACTAGTCCCACTACTTGATAGTTTTTGACATGCGACCTATCTATCCCACATTATAAATCCTTGAGAATGAGTGATTGAATTTGTATTGTGTGCACATGTGTAGTGTACAAGGGTGGTTCTTTATATATGTGTTCCATATTTTACATACATCCATATATAAAAAACAATATATGTTAAAAATCTGAAAATTTAAGCTAAAATAAATAATTAAAGTATATTCATTTCAAAACATAAAAAATTATATAATAGGAAATCAATCAAAGTTAATTGAAAAACATTTTTTTACATTCTAAGTATATCCTATATAATAGTTATTTATTTTTTACATAAACCCCAACACCCTATTACAATTATTAACTTCCAATCATGTAGTTCACGTCTTGCAAGCGGGATAAAGCCCCTTGACCTCACACTTTGTATTGTATTTGAAGTTGGGTAAAACTATCCTGCCCCACACTACCATGAATTAATGAGGGTATTACATTAATGTGTGTGATGAAAAAATAAAACCATACAAAATTAAACCCCCCAACTACAAGTAACCAATAATAGGACCCTAACTGTCGGGCAACTCATAGGGGAAATGTATACTATTTATTGAGATAAAATAAGTTTTTGAAATATAAAAAAGGGTTTTTTTATTTGTAAATTTTTATATATTTTTATATTTAACCAAGATCTAATTAATTATAAAACATAGAAATACCTGGTTAACTCTCATGATTTTATTAACGTGGATGTGGAACTAAAGATGAACCAAATTAGGATGTTGGGATTTGGGTGGTGGATGGGGTGATCTGGCCATATCCATCCCAGGTAGACCAGTTAAAGAGGTTCAAACTAATCTTACATAGTGTGTTGTGAAGTTGTGTAAAACCTATCTATTCTCACACACTATTGGTCTTAATAGGAATCGAACCCCATCTCTAATATAATAACTGAACAACCCTAATTATTGAGTCACTCTTTCATGGGTTAGACTTTTTCATTAGATTGATGTATTATTTGTGAAATGTAGAATTGGAATAAATTTTCCTCAAGATGTATGTATATGTGTGTGTGTGTGTGTTCATATATTCAAACCATACACATTTTAAAACCTCAAAAATTTTAATCATAAAATTTTAAATCATTATATGTCATGTATTTGATAGAAAATGATTAAAATATGTATGATTTTAATGTAGGTATCTACATGGATGTTAGTTCTATGATTTCAATTTAAAATTAATGACTCTTAAATTGATATTCAATTCGATTATATTACTCCATTTAGTTTCAATTAATTTTCATCCTATCTTTTAAGAATCATATATTAATAAAAAATAGTACTTTTCCCATACAATCACACAACTCTCTAATTAAATGTTTAATTTTAAACAAAGAATGAAATTTTGAAAAGTTAATAATTCATATGTATAATGGAAGTGTATTGTACTATATGTATTATAGAAATACATTTTCACTATATTGTATAATGGATTTTACTCATATGGATAATGTTTATTACACTCTAGTGGGTTTTATTATACTCATATGGATTCTACTCATAATGGATTATACTCATATGAATTAAATATTACTATATGTATTGCAGAAAAAATATGTATTGTATTATAGTGTATTTCATAATGTTTATCATAAGTAATTATACTCAATTTAGATTAATATGTTCATAATTTTTAGTTATTATAATAATACATCTATAAAATGGATAAAATGAATAAAAAAATAAAAATATCTAAATGTGGGTTTGAAGTAGGAACACCACTACAATGAAAGTTTACACCATATAACTTGCTTCTTTAAATATAAATAACTACTTCACTATGTTTTATAGAATATTACATAATCTCAAAAACTGATCAACTAAAAACTGGTTTTAAGTTGTGAATGATAAAAAACTGAGCCCATAAATAGATTGTCATATAGAATTTTACAAAACTATTATAAAACTGAGTAAATTATATCGCATTTTGAAATGATAATTCATAATTGTATATAATGGTCAAAAAATAGAACATACCAAAATACATAACAACCCTGTAACTTAAAATGTTAGTTCATGTTTTCCCCCGTGGCCTAAAAACAAAAAAATTATCAGGAATGACGCCCTAAAGCATGTGAAGTCTCACTATTTACCTATAAAATATCAGGGAATATAATAGTTAGATTTCAATGATCCACAGTTCTGAAAATGAAATTATTTTGGATTATTGAAAATAGGCACTACTCGAATTAGTATTGTAATAAAAATTGAAAATATTTGAATACAGTTAAAAAAAATTTAAGGCAATAATTAGTAATCTAATTAAAATTAAAACCTATTGAGTTTTAAGGAAATATGGTTAAAATTACTATTCCAAATGAACCCTAATTGTAATATCAAACTGTAAAGAAAAATAGTTTCAGAAAACTAACTATGAAAAATAGTTTCAGAAAATAAATATAATTACATATGTATTTTTAGAGTATTGTAATTCTATATATAATAGTATAGTTTTAAATGAAATATATGGAATAAAAATAGATAAAAATGGAATTGATAATGGATTATACATTAAAGGGATGAAAATATCAATTAACACAATGATCATATCTATATTTTATATAATTAATAAAGCCCATAATGATATGTTTATTGAATTACTGCTTAAAAAAGTAAAATTTATAATGTATAAAATTTATAGATGAAATAAATATCTTGTAAAATAACACATTTTACTCAACCATACAATTTTTCATGAAATATGAAGAGAAAAGAATAATGTAAATTGGAACAAAAATGTTAGAAAAAGGGTTGATATAGATCATGTAGACCTAGTAAGGGAAGGTATATTTGTGAATTAGAAATATGAGATTCTAGATTCTAGACACACCCATCATATGTTCTCCCATATAAAAAATTTTAGTCCAAAAATAGATTAAAATATTAATCATATTCATATGTGTGATGATGACTATTAAATTCAAGACTTATGAAAATGGATAATGTAAGTTAGATTCACCAGTGTTGATGTAAAAAATAAAATAAAAATTGATCAGACTAAATTATGATATTAAAAATGTCATGGTTGTAATGAAAGGATCTAAAATGGGAATTTATGAAGATAACTAAGAAGAAATTCTGGCTGAAGTTATAACCCGTGTATTTTCAAAATACAAAATTGTTTAAACTAAATTATGGTACATGATATTAGCCCACATCAAACATACCATGAAATAATTGAACAATAAAAAACTGAGAGAATAAAATATTACAAGATCCAGTTATTTAAGTATTTTTTATGTGGAAAGAAACATCAAGTAAGCTCTAAAGAAGCATCACATACTACATATGACATAATTATATATGTTTTGATGTATGTGGTTCAATAATCATTCCTTAAATTAATGGTACTTATTATTTTGTTGCATTAATTAATTCATATTCTAGAAAATGATAGATCTATTTTATGATTTTTTGAAGAGTATATATTCAAGAAATAGAATGCACAATTAGTGTACATAAAAATAAGTTTAGTTTCCTAAAATAGATTATGACATTGAGTATAATTTTTTTAAGTTTCTATAATTTTTAATGAATGAAGTTATTGGTAAAGACACCTCACCTAGATGGTATAACAAGGGGATTAGATAGAATAACCATATATATTACAAGAGACTCTAAATTTGGTAGAATGTCGATTCATTATGAAAATTATAAACTGCAATCATATAAATCGTACACCGAAATCTTAAAAATAAATAGAACTTAGTGAAAATGTGTACATGGTCTCATCGTATATGTAAAAAATTAATATATAATGGTGGAAGCATGTGAATAGTTTAATATATTGAGTTAATTAATAATTTTGTAATATACTAGATTTTATTATAAAAAAATGGAATCAATTATCCATTATATGTGATTATATAATCAAATAAGTAATGTATTCAAATTTATGTGTACAATTAAGAAACTATGGAATATAGGATGGAAATTAATTAAAATCATAATGTATAAGAATGATATTTCATTTCAAGTCAAATTTAGTAATGTAAATAATAGAAAAAATGATGGGAATATAAAAAAAGTATATGAAAATAGAATGAGAAAAAATAAATATCTGAAAACTAATAGCATGACATATTAAATGAAAAAAATGACTAAAATTTTGGCCAGTAAGAATTAAGTCTATAAAAACATCATCATTTAAAATTAATAAAACATTTTAGGTGTTTTGTTTATAGGCTAGATAAAAATCATGAATGTCGTGTTCAAAGATTTTTAAAGAAAATATCACCATTTTCGACTCCAAAATATTCTGTTCTAGTAAAAATTCAAACTCATCATTTTCCTTCATTGGTAATAATTCTAGGTGTAATATAATTTATAAATATGATATAGTGTTACATAAATTTTTAAAATATTCTGCCTAAATTAAACTATCTCTAAGCTCGAATGTATTTTTTTTTATAAACCACATCACATGTATTTGGAATAGAATAACTAAAATTGTTTCACTATAATCCATAATCACAAATTACAATTTGAATATTAAATTATATAACAAAAAATTCATAAGTAAATGAATCTAGAAGTATGTAATAAAAAATCCACTAATACCATTGAATACATGAAGAGAATTTCTTTTTACAATATACATGTATGTATATAATGCATATACACAACATGTTCAACATAGCATGCATGCATGAAGAAGATAGAGGAATTTGGAAAATATGGATATAAATTGAAATTAGATTGTAGAATAAGTAATAAATAATAAAATGTATAGAAAACTTATCAAGTAATGCTTCCCTACTTGTACTGAATATATCACTAAAATGTAGGGAAAAATATATTTATGTATATTGTAGAAGAAGATTGACAATATAGAATATATGATTAAGAATGAATGATTCACATATTTTAAAAACCTATTTAAAAATTAGAGAACCTATAATGCATAAATGTCATGAACTGATTACAAAAACAAATTACAGAATAAAGGTTTCATATATATTGGAAAGGTAGCAAATAGATATATAACCAATAAATAATTTTTTTCATAAACAGATTACAAAAAATCATTGAATATTACATATTTAATATATATCATACTACATATTTCATAAATAGATAACAAAAAACCATACCAAGTATTTTAGAATCAGATTATTCAATAAATGCATATTCCATATAAGAATTTATGCATATTGAATAGTCAAAAAATACATATTGAATATTTAATTTACATGCATTGAAAATTTATTGTATCTATACTAGATGCTATAATATATAGATATTTCACATTACACATATAGTATATGAAAACTAAGGTTAGCCATACTACACATCACACGGTGTATAAAAAAATTATAAATAACAATAAAATCAATGTATGCATATTGAATAGATATTTCATATTGCACATTGCAAGGTTGAACGTGTGTGCTCAAGTTAAAAAATATTTCACAATTATGCCGAGTTGTTAAAAATTTCCCACCATTGATAGAAATTTTAAAGTTTTATAAAATATAGAATAAACTTGCAAGAATAAGTTCATTGAACTTTTGAGTCAATTACTAACTACCAATAAATATTTTGAATTTTTTTAATGCAAGAGGAAATATAAACTATTAAGTTAAATATAGAGAATATATAATTTTTTTTATAATAAAGTATTGTGTTTTAAAATTAATTTAGGGATTTATGTAAATATGAGAAATGAAATCACAGTAATCTCTACATGTAAAATTTATAGTATAAAAAACCAAATTGTAGATAATAAGAAAATAAAACAATAAATTGAAAAACAATAATTACAATCTTTTGAAGAAATATACATAGTGTATAAATGACCAACATCATCCCATGAAATAAAAATAATTCAAGTCTAAATATTCATGAATACATCAAAAATTTAGTTACAATGACAATAATATATAACAGTTGTAGAACAAAGAAAATATTAATTTAAATAAAAATCAAAGTAATGAAAAGTTAAATTTGTAATAAAATTATTGTACCCAATGAAAAAATTAGTGTATCCATAATGATTAGTGTGATGATTTAAAAGATAAACATTAAAGTGGTAAATGTTTACATGGAAAATATTAGAATAAAATAAATTTAAAATGAATCATAAATGAAAATAATATTTAATGAAAACTTATTAGTATTTATTATTGACTCATGAATTCATATTATAAAAAATTTAATGCAATATAAATAGGGAGTTTCCAAATATATTCATATCATTTTTGGTATTTATGTAAAATTGTAAAATATAAAATAAATAAAATGAATTAGAAAGAAAAACTTAAGAATAATCCATGACTACAAAGGACATGATAAGACCATGACCTTAATTAAAATCATTGAGGTCATGTTAGTACAATCATTTGGTGGTTTATTCCTCTTTTTTTGTGTTGTTAGAGGAATAAAAGTGTTTAAAATATTGTATTAAATTAAAATGTGACCCAAATACATGAAAAAATAAATCCACTACTAATTAGATACCACAAAAATATATCGATAACAAATACTGATAAGATCACAAATTAAAAAACACAGTGGAAGAGATTGAAAAATAATTAACTAATATGAAAAAATAATAAATAAATATGAACATATAGTGAATAAATATGAACAAATAATGTATAAATATGAACCAACATATTTAAGTGGAATAAATTATTTTGTTAACAAATTTAAAGCTTTAGAAAGAAATATGATCGAATATAAACCAATATAAAAATTATTATTAATAGAAAAATGATTTTTATACAAAAATGATAAAAAATGAACCTATATATTTAAATTGAATCAATTATTTTGTTAATAAATATGATCCTTTATGAAAAAAATTAACATGAATCCATAGAAAACAATTATTAAAAAAATTATTATTATTAAATAATGAATAAATATGAGCTTGTATATTTAAGTGGAGTAAATTATTTTTTTACAAATGTAAACTTGTGTGAACATTTATGAATAAATATGAAAAACTAATGAACAAATTTTAAAAAAATAATGAATAAATACATTTAATTTTAAACCTATATATTCAATAAAAATTAATTATTATGTTAAAAAATATGAACTAGTATGAAAAAATTTAAAATGTATAAAAAACACTCTTAAAAAAATTACTGTTATACAATTAATAAAATATTTACAAACCTATGTATTTGACTTTTAAATATGAATTCAGAAACAATTATAACATAAAATAATGACAAAAAAATTCAATTAAAGATTAAAAATAGAATTATAAATATAAGATGAAAAAAGACAACAAAACCATGTACAATCAATCAAATAGGCATAAATAGTTATGGCACTTCAAGAACAAAATTAATTATAAAAGAAAAAAAGATTGTGAGATGGGTGGAAATTAAAACCACATCAAAATTGAAGATCATAAAACCATATAAAAATTCAAGATCAAAGCACATAAGGTTAAAATAGTTTACATAGGATAACCTATGGCACTTCAAGATCAAAACTCAAAGCATAAAAAAAATAGAATTGAAGAACACAAACCATGATATGAGATGAGGTGGTTGGGGATTAAGAATATGAGTGTAGAAATAAAATAGATAGAGATAGATTTAAACCTAATGATATTTAAAATTAAAAATGTCTTGACTTGTAAAATAAATTTGATTTAATGGAGGAGACCAGTGGTGGAATTATATTCATCTTTAAACCACTATATATTCTCCACGACTATGAAAAACCACTACTTATACATACCCACTCTTCCAATGTTTTAGTAACCAAACTCAATGAGGTCATAAAAATAAATTTATCATATGGATGAAATAATGGGAAATATAGAATAAATTATGTACCTTATAATGACAAAAAGAGTTCAAAAATTATTAAAGGTGATAGGAATATTTTTTATTGTGGTTTGTGAAAACAAACTAATCTAAAAACACCCAAATAAAAAGTGATGATTGAAAGAAGAAAATCGACTAGGTTTTTCAAAAGATTTTCTCATATTTTATTTCAGGGATTCCAAAATAATCTAAAGAAAATCATTCCAGATATGATTGAATGAAAAAAATATTTTAAATTGATGATTGAGATCAAAGTAAGAATGATTAAAATTAAGATATTAGGGATACATGAAAAAAGGATCGAAAAAAATGAACATGGGTAGAGGTGGAGGGGGGAAGAATTGGGGATTTAGGTTTTGGAATAGAAAAATAGTTGTAGTCATAAAGGAAGTAGATCAAGGGAGGAAGAGGTGTGGGGATGTAGAGGAGAATGTAGTGGGGGGGGGGGAAGCAGGATAGAGATGAGGAGGTATGTAGGTGTAAATAAGGGAGTGTAGGATGAAACCCGATATGAAATAGGGAGAGTGAGATTTTGTGGGAAAAGGGGAATGGGAGAGTGAAACATAGAAACATTTTTCTTTATAATTAGTATATATATATACATATTAGAATAAATATATAAATATTGAAAAAGTAATAAAAATTTAGGAAAAATATATATTTTTCTAAAATAAATTTGTTAGATTTGTTATGAAATAATTATAAATGAATAAATTTTTTATGTGTGGGGATTCCCATGGGTTCAATTCTAATAGGTTAAATTTCCCCTCATCATTGATTTCCAATATATATCTCATGTCATGGATCCCAAATATTGTATATTTCTAATATTTTAGGGACTAATCTATACAATTAGTTATATGTGCTTATTAGTAATATATATGCTGACATAATAATGAATAAACTTTTTCCTCCCTTTTTCTTTTTATTATTATCATCCTTATTTATTTGGTTATTATATTATGATTATATGTTCATAATTATCAATTACTACTTTATGTTTACTTGAAATTGCTTCATTTATTCATAAGTGTGCATCTTGAGTTTAACATAATTTGTGCTTTTGATCGATGTTTTGATTAAAATTCCACAATAATTTATCATCCCGTATTTTACCTGACTATAAAGGTAATTCTAATTGGGTAAATCATTCTTTCCATGGTGAGTATTTGTTTACTTGGTTTCCCATATAAAATCATTTGAAAAAATATACCTTTTTTGTTTCTTACTATGTTATAAAATATTCCTACACCACTTTCTCTTGAAGAGTAATCCTGAAACCTAATCAAATAAATCAACTCCATTCCCTTAAATGAATGGGATTATACTTGATAATGTGGTAAAAATTGATATGGATTATGTAAATGTAAATGTTATGGTAAAGGCCTTTATACATTGAATTTAAATAGTAAATAAGACAACAAAAATTCATTAAATTATGAGAACTCAAACTTGAAGAAACCAAATCATGATGAAAGAGATTTTTTTTGATGTGACATGAAGATGCACTGGTCACATACTAATCATACATCAAAGAAGCTTATTTATCTTTTTTAATAATTAATTAATGGAAATGATAAAAATGTTTAAGTGAAATTTTTATACCATACCATGATGCATGATGATGATATAATGAATTTTTCCATGTCATAAACCAACCTAGGTTACCCTTGAACTAGATACTTGAACTAGTCTGTAGAAAGGCCTAAAGGGCATTCTTGATCAGCACTATCTGAAAATAAGTGCAAGGACATAAAAACTAGACTACATGGGAATGATTTCACCATGAAATAAAAGTAAATAAGGTAATATATTTTTACTAAAAATAATACATGGTGCATATATACAATGAGAATCTGTGCATAATAATATAAGAAATTATAGAATGATAGAACAAAATATTCCAGAACTAATAAAATGAAGCAACTCATGTGATACAATAACAATAAAAAAATATCTTAAATGAATACAAAAAGGTCTAATAAAATAAGACTAAATACAGATAAAGAGAGATAGTGGACTTGGACGATACATCAATACCCCAAAAATAAAATTATCCTCCTGAAGACATACCACACGATCACCTCCAAGCAACCCATGGTCACTCACCATATCCCAACTCACCCATTGATGACCTAACATATCAAACATACAATCTAGATAAAATAACCTTAAACCTGTATACAACATGATGGTTTCATAAAACAATTAATTAATTCTATTTTGAAATACATTTTTAAAATATGGGTTCTAATTTTTATATGACATGTAAGAAACCAATATCATACTTTTAATTATAAATAATAAATTAAATATTTCTTTAAAAAACAAGTGTGATCTCCACTTAATAGTAAAATTCTTTAAAACCCAAGATAAGGATCTTTTATCTTAAGATAAAAAAAGAGAAACCACTCCCATATTTACTAAAAATTCCTTAAAAATTATAAACATAAAACAAACCATTTTTAATTTAATTTGAAACAAGTTTTCTAAATAATTTTTGAAAACCAATTTAGAAAACAAAACCATCTATAAATGAATAATATATAAAACAAGAAATCATTACAATGTAAAGTGACATCACATAATTAAATAATGAAAAGGTCCCACAAACAAGGAAAGGCAAGGATATACAAACCAAAGAAAACAAGACCCTCTACACAGAATCACCAATCAAAGTATATGTGTCATTGGATACTCCCTAGGTACTAATTTGATATGATCCTAATAGTGATCTAACCACATGGGTCCAACTTATGGCATTTGTGGCATCCAACATAACACAAACCACCCAATGATCCCACACTAACCTCATCAAAATGACGCCCCTACTGGCCTTGACATTCCACAAAAATTGGAGGCCACTAGTGGTGCGTGTACCATTTAGTTTAGCATGAATCAAGATATCCCACTTAGTTCCCCTATTTACCATTCCATAATAAGGTAAAGGTGAGAAATCAAACAATCCATGATGAATCAATAGGGCAGTAACAAAAATCCTTCCTCACCTCCAACACCCTCACAAAAAAAGAACCCCCTTTTTCATATCATACAAAAATCACATAATCATTGCACATTCCATAAATTAAAAACGATTAAAAAGGGAAATAACGAGGAATTCACACACAAAAAAAGATTTTTTATAGGGTTCTAAACAAGACTCTAAATAAATCTGACTCAGGATACCAAGATGCTTTAGTTTTCTTAAAATCTAGGTATTTAAAACACCCTTTTAAAATAAATTAGAAAACTAAACCATTTTCCATTATAAAACCTTTTTATAAAAATTATTATATTACTTTAAAAACAAAAATAGTTTCTGTTGGGAAAAAATACCTCAAGGTAACATTGATTCATTTTTGGGTTGATTATGTTTGTTGACAAAGAGGTTTTTCATGGTTATTTGGGAAGTTCTAGAGATATTGTTAACAAACTATGTTGAAAAGGATCCATAAAAAAGGAATGGATGATCTAGAGATAGTACAAACAGATCATATTCAAGGTGGTGACATTTCCCAGTGTTTGCCAAATTTTTGGGTCCAAAAATTGAAGAATGGGAAAAAGTGTTTTTGGAAAAGAAATTTGTGTGCAAGTACTAAGGAAGTTTTTAAAGTTTCACGCTAGCCATTTTTCATGATTAGTACATCAAAATGTGGAAAAGTAAATAAGGGTGCATAAGTTATGGATTTTTCATGCAAGTGAGGTTGCGTGTATTTGAGACTTGCGCATTTAGGGATAAGTTGTGTGCCTTGCACTCCGGGTCACCATAATTCCTATAAACTGGAAGCTACACCCCTCATTCTAATGAATCTCAATACTTAGAGAAAATTGGAGTTCTGGTTACACAAGTGGTGGGTTCGAATAAGTAGAGAGTTATACAGAAGTTGCACACCATAAGGGATTTGTGCACTAATAGTGAGTTGGTCATAAAAAGGGTGTGTTGCACAAGTATTGAGTAGTGTGAAAGTTGGTTTTTCCAGGTAAAAGAAGACACTTTTGTTCCATGCTTAATGTAGTGTGAAACTCAACCTGAGGTTGTGTGAAAGTTGGAAGTTTCCTAGTATATCTATAGTAAAGTGGTATTCATCAGTGGATAAAATTTTTACTTCAACATATCATATATCTACAGTTGAAGATGCGACATTAATGAAAATGGAGGGACCAACAAGTCCATAAACTATAAGTGAATACCTTCTAAGAGTAGTAATAAAAGTAAGAGGAATACAGTGATCCTTTACACTAGCAGTGAGCCAGAGAAAGAGACATAGGGAGTGACCCTTGGGAATGGAGTGAGAAGACCCTAAACATTGTAAAGGAAGTGATCATGGGCATAAAAGTGATCTAGCCCAAACCTTGTAATTGGTAGTGAGATTTAGTGAATTTGGAACATTGGAACATTGTCATTGTATGCTCCTTGGACGTAGCCCAGTGAGGGTGAACCAAGTAAAATTCTTATTTCATGTGCATGATTTAATTTCTTTAATACATTTCTATGGGAGAAAGGGAGAATTATGTTTTGTTTAACGACAAAAAAAGATCCAAAGGGATGGTAATTTTAATATTTCATACCCTGATTCACCCCCTCTTGGGGTATTTTACCTAGTGGACCTAACAGTTTCAAATCCCTTTATTTTCTATCAAAAAAAATTAAAGGAGGCCCTTAGTCATTTTCATAAATGCATGGCATGAGAAAATATTTAGTTTCATGACATTGTATAATGAAAACCCTTCATACCAATCCCAAATTTATGGAAACAAATTAAAAACACCTCATATATATTATAAATAACTATAATTTAATCATAAATGATTTTTTAAAACACAATCATCTCATTAATTGTAAAATAAAAAAATTATATAGAAACACCTACCTCATTCTAAGAAGAAATAAATTTATTTTGATTGTAAAGGCCAATATAAGTAAGGAATCAGCCTTTATGAGCCTTAAACCACCAAAAACCTAATGTTAGATAGAACCAAACCACAAATCCCACTTTCACATGTGATTAGGTTTCTTGAGGAGATGGAAAATCAAAGTAAAAGGAAATGAAACCAGAGTAGATTATAAATGAGGGAAATAAGGGATGATTTCCTTAAAAACTCACTTGTAAATCATAAGGAGGGAGCCAAAAATTGATGGAGGAATGAAATGGAGCTCTATTGTTAGCTCCTGAATGTCATCCATATAAAATGGGTGGGGAAATTGGGTCTAAAAATCCATATTAATTGATAAGGGAAAATATATAATTCAATGAAAATTGTTCTTCCCATAATAAATTACTATGTTAATTACTTTGTCACAGCTTGAAAACTTGAAGAACATGGAAGATCATGGTGTGAAGAATTTTTTATGGCATGATGAACTGTAAAAAGGACCAAGGGGATACAACCTAGGAGCTTGATGTGGCATGATGACCATGCTATTGTGATACGTCAAATTGATTATGTTTTTGAGGATGATATATAGTCTAGGGAAGACCCTAGGTCGTCTCTCAAGGAGCGTTGGTAGGGTTAGAGTGTGTGTTCTTAATAAAAGGGACTGAAAGGGGGGTGTTTTTGAAAACAGTTTAAAGAAAATGAATTGATTTAAAGAGTTTAATAATTGAAAAATAAAAGAGGTGTTTTACAATTATGAGATAAAGGAGATCATTTCAAGTTCACTATAAAACTTGGATAGTTCATTGTTCTGAAAATATTGACATGGTTTTGTTCAATTATTTGGTTGAGGGTTGTCAAGATCTTGATTCCCCTCTTGCCTCTTAAAATGTTGTACAAAGCACCAACCCTTGACAAAAAAACCATGTTGTCAAGGTTTGGATCTCAATAATATAGTTAAGGCTACCAAAACATACTGAAATCTTATGTATGTGTGATATTAATAGGGTTCTTGTCTTGTCCTATCAGAACAAACCAAGATCCCCACTTGAAATCTCAACCCAATCGGTGTTGAGATAAAAAGTGTTTCACTTAAATTAAGCCACCCAAATGCATTCAGAAGAGAAGATCATAGAGATTAATCATAAGTGAAATATTTAACACACAAATTATACAAAACCAGTGGAAGAACAAGTGCTGGAACTCCCTCCCAAGTAAGTGTAGCTCCCTCGAAATGATCGCCCACCGTTTAGCTCGCCATCGTGAGGAGGAGGAGGCTTGGGTGAAACTCCTTCTTCATCCTTGATCCCCCTATGAGGATAGGGGACTCCAGAACTTCTTGGATGATGAGAGTACTCCCTTGGGTCTCCAAAATACCAGAGCTTTGCCTCCTGGTCGAACTTACAAATGAGGAGCCCAAGGTTCCCTTTTATAGGAAATGTGGGAGGTGGTTTTGGGAACACATATTTACTAAAACCGCTTGGAACATTGTTTTAGCCTATCAGACAATCTTAAAACGTTTTTTGGAAAACTAAAAAGTTGTAGCCCAACGTATTGAATATCTCTACCGAATGTTTGGCATCATTTTAACAAGTGGAGTGCAAGATATGGATAGATCACAACACACAACTTTTGACCTCGAGCAGATTGGGTGTGCTGGACAGATCAGGTCGGCTGGGCCCCTTAATGGCCGAATATCTCTTGGGTTATTAAATGAAAGTTTTATCCTAATGAGTTTTTGATAAGACCACAAAATATCAGACCATTTGGATGAATGGTGGAGTATCAGCATGAATTTTAGTCCATTGAACTTCTTGGATCCTGCGCAGTTTGGCCCATTTTTCAAGGACTTCATCATGGGCCCTCCAAATTACCTCCACCTACATTGTAATTTTCAAAACAAGTATCATTTCCCTATTTAACAGTGATAAAAAAAAATTATTTAATCAAACATGAAGCAAAATTTGATAATATTTTTATAATTTTTAATACAAAATATGTTTAGCACAGCGGTGTAAGGGTGAAAATGAAACATTGAATCGTGGTACGATCACACCCCCACACCTAAACATTTTCACTCCTGGGAAAATTAACATTTCTAAAAATTATGCATGTAGATATTCCCAACTTCATGAAGATTTAAAATTCTTGAGAAATTAATTTCTAATATAATTGTGATCAAAGCACAAATCACACCGAGGAGTTATTCTCAGTGATCATGGAAAAAGTCGTCTAAAAAATTGTATCCAAATGAAATTCGAAGAGACTAATGATACCAATCAAAGAAAATAATTCAAAAGTTAATCATGTCACCCATTCTCGACGTGTGTGTGTGACAAACATTTCATGCTATTCTTTCCACTTTCTATTAAATAAATATAAGTTATTTTAAAATTAGTCTACTGACTTGATTCTTTCCACCGAACCTTCCCTAAATCCTTTGAAATCAAATTCTAAGACCCACTCAATTAAGCATTCCCAGAAGTCAAACCTAAAGCTCTCGACCTAGATATCCCCATATGCTGTACATTTCATCACCCCCCTCAATATTTATTTTTTTTTCAAAAGTTGCACTTGGAACAAATATCACACTCTTATCTCAACCCATGTTTGATGTCCTCATGACACTAATTGTAATAGTTATAACAACATCAAAAGTCGAGAAAGGGTGGTTTTTGACCTGCCCAAAATACAAACCCATTTTTTTTGTTTTTTTAGGGTTTACAACAGTCGGATAACAGGTACACACACATAGGTCAATCTGGTACAGTAATGAAATAGATTGGATAAGGAACGAACATATGTAAAGATCATTTGGAAAGTAGAGAAAAATTAACCTAACTTATATTTACCTTCAATAAATTAAGAAATATTCACACTTCATGGTTGGGTGCAAAAATATGTGGAGAGATTAAATGACACAATTTTCCCTTAAACTATTCACAAAAAAGGGTACCACTCTTCTCAATGGCTTCAAAATGATACAACCATTCATATCATCAACCAACAACAAATTTTCAAGATAAATTCACACCACAATGTTGAATTCATGCTAAAATGCACATTTCATCAGAATTTTTTTTTTGAATGTTAAAACAACATGAAAATGGGAAATTCCTCATGTATTTTCAATAAATTCAATGATAAAACGGGCATCATTTTCCATAATAAATTAGGCATAAAAAACTATCATTTTAGCATAGAAGTGAGGGGGGGGGATAAGGGGGAAAGTGATAATACCATGCAACAAGAGAAAAAGAGAAGAAGAAGGAAAGATAATAAAAAAAATTCCTAACTAACCGAGGAATGTACCCATCCCCCCACACCAAGAGAATGTAGTGTCCTCACTGTAATAAAAGAGACTGTGGGAAGGAAGGATAAAACCTGGTGAGTGTTATTCATAGACCGCTTCTTGAACATGGAGTTCCTCCATTGGGGACTCTGGAATGGCTTCATGGAAGTGCTTCAACCGATGCCCATTGACAGTGAAGGTTTGCTTGGTGTCTTCATTCTGAACCTGGACAACACCAAATGGAGAGACATTAGTAACAATGTAAGGTCCAAACCAATGGGAACGAAGCTTACCAGGGTGTAACTTCAGCCTTGCATTGTAGAGGAGGACCTTCTTCCCAATGTGGAATTGACGATAAAGGATGAGACGGTCGTGGGCAGCCTTGGTTCGCTCCTTATAAATCCGGGAGTTCTCATATGAATCTCTTCTCATTTCCTCCAACTCCTGAATCTGCAACTTCCTTTGAATACCTGCACCAGAAAGATTAAAATTTCATTGTTTAATGGCCCAATAGGCCCGGTGCTCTACCTCAATAGGGAGGTGAAAACTCTTCCCAAAAACTAGTGTCCGTGGATGGGAGAATCCTACTGATATGGTCAGAAACCAAATTCTCGGCTACTTTTTTATCCCTAATTTTCAGATCAAATTCCTGAAGGAGGAGAATCCAGTGAATGAGACGTGGTTTGGCTTCCGGTTTCTTAAGGAGATACCAGAGGGTTGCATTGTCTGAGAACACAATGGCTTTGGACCCTAGAAGGTATGACCTGAATTTATCCAAGGCAAACACAATGGAAAGAAATTATTTTTCAGTTGTGCTATAGTTTCCTTGGGCAGGGTCCAGAGTACGTGAGGCATAAGCTATGACATGTGGAGCTCAGTCGACCCTTTTTGATAAGACTGCCCCAACTGCATAGTTAGAGGCATCACACATGAGCTCAAATGGTAAATCCCACCAAGGTGGTTGGATTATTGGGGGTGACGTGAGACTCTATTTTAACTTATTAAAAGCTTCCTCAAATTTTTTATCAAAAACAAATTCTTTTTCTTTTTGGAGTAATCGGGAGAGGGGGAGTGCAATTTTACTAAAGTCAAATGAAACGACGATAAAATCTAGCATGACTTAGGAAAGACCGCACATCCCGAAAATTTTAAGGAATTTTAGGGAGGAAATGATATCTACTTTTTATTTGTCCACTTGGATACCTTCCCCAGAAATGACATGTCCCAAAACTATGCCTTGTCGCACCATGAAATGGCATTTCTCATAATTTAATACGAGATTATTTTCAATACAGTGATGTAGGATAGAAGCAAGACTACTCAAACATTCATCAAAAGAGGATCCATAAATAGTAAAATCATCAATAAAAACCTCCATGAAATTCTCCAGGTAATCTGAAAAAATAATAACCACACATCGTTGGAAAGTACTTAGAGCATTAGATAGACCAAATGGAATCCTTCTATAAGAAAATGTACCAAAGGGGCAAGTAAAGGTTGTCTTTTCCTGATCCTCAGGGGTAATATGGATCTGAAAGTATCCAGAATACCCATCAAGGAAACAGTAATGGGACTTTCCTGCTAGCCTCTCTAGCATCTGGTCAATGAATGGAAATGGGAAATGGTCCTTCTCAGTGTGTTGGTTTAGTCGGTGATAGTCTATACAGACACGCCAACTATTCTGTACACGAGTTGGAACCAATTCATTGTTTTCATTTTTAACTACAGTAAGGCCAGTTTTTTTAGGAACTACTTGAATGGGACTGACCCATTGGCTTTCAGAGATAGGGTAAATGATTCCAGCAGCCAACAATTTTGTTACTTATTTTTTAATAACATCAAGTAGGTTTGGGTTCAGTCGACGTTTTGACTGCATCACTAGTTTAGCCTCATCATTTAATAAAATATGATGTGTACAAATTGATGGGATAATGCCAGGAATGTCAGCAAGTGTCCATCCCAAAGCTTGTTTATAATTCCTCAATAGATCAAGCAGTCGCAATTCATGCTCAGGAGGGAGTGAAATAGCAATGATGATGGGCAACTTGTTTCCATTCTCAAGATATGAGTATTTTAAATCTTGAGGCAGTTGTTTCAGTTCCAATTATGGGGGATTTTGGATTGACGGAAGTGTGTGTGAAAGTGAGAAGTCACTGATCTCATCTAACTGCTCAATGGTAACATCCTCAGATGAGGAATGAGCTTTTACAAGCTTAGCAATATCATCGATGGTCATGTGATCCTCTATGTTCAAGAAATCATCAATTAACAAACATGCATGACATTTATCTAGACCGCTACAACAATCAATGCATGATTCATTACCTAAAATTTCAATCAATGAAGAAAACTCAGAAAGGGGATCAGGTGAATGAAAATAAGTTGTTTCAGGGGAAGGGAGAACAACAATTGAATTGACAGAGAGAGAGAGGAGTGTTCTTCTGAGGGGTGCTTCATGTCATCAAGGATATTTAAGTGGACAGTATTACCACCAAACTCCATAGATAATGTACCATTATGGACATTAATTATGGTTTTGGCGGTTTTCAAGAAAGGTCTCCCCAATATAATTGGGGCATGTCCATTCATCCTATCATCTTCCATTTTAAGCACGTAAAAATCAGCAGAAAAAATTAAATATTACACCCTCATAAGAACATCCTCTAACACACTAGAGGGGTGTGCTGTACTCCGATTTTATAGCTGAAGGACAATACCAGTAGGCTTCAGTTCACCGACCTGCAATGAAGAGTAAATAGAGTGAGGCGTCACATTAATAGAAACACCCAAATCAAGCATAGCGTTGGAACATGAATACTCCCCTATGGTTCATGGAATCAAGAATGTCCCAGGATCATTGCACTTGGTAGGAAATGATGGCTCTATCAATGCTAAAACATTCCTCCCTAGGATCACCTTCTCATCACCACGAATCCTCCTTTGGTGTGTACACATCTCCTTTAGAAACTTGGCATATCTTGGAATTTTCTTCACAACATCAATCAAAGGAATGTTAACCTATAATTTCTTGAAAGTTTCTAAGATTTCTTTATCAAGTTTGGTTTATTTTTGTTTCCTAGGTTGGGCAGCCCTTTGAGGAAATGGAAGAGGAATGGTTGGGATAAGTGGCTCATCAACAGCCACAGTCTTTCCTTTGGAAGGGCTTCTCTCAGGAAAAGGGTTTTCTTCTCTTGGACCATTTTCAGAAGTTGGGATGGTGGTTTCCTTTGGATGGGAGGACTCTAATTGAGGGGTCATTTGGATTTTGAGTTGTGTCCTAATCCTAAGGGTGATGGCACTAACATTTCCTTTATCCCTAGGTTTTACTACTGGTTGAGATGGTAGTTTACCCGACCCATGACTTTGGATTTCCCCCACCGAGTTGGAAAGTTGGACTAGTTGGGTCTTTAGGTCTTGTATGGATACTTGGGTGGTTTTTTGGAATTGGATATTATTGGCAGCCATTTTCTTCCTCATATCTTCTAGGCTAGGCTCAGTTTTTGGAGGGGGTGGTTGGAATGGCCTTTGGGGTGGTTGAGGATTTCTAGGTGGTGGTGGATGACTACTCTGACCCTGTTGGTTCCATTGATGTTGAGGTTGGTTTAAATACCCCCCTTGCCTATAGGATTGGTTGTCCTTAAACCCTTGGTTGGATGGATAGTATGGTTATTGCCTAAAGGGTTGGTTAAAGGGGCATCCTAGAAATATTGCCTCACAACTCTCAGAAGTTTCTCTCAATTGAGGACATTGGTCAGAATAGTGGGTGTCAGAAGAGCAGATTCCACAATGGATGGGAGGAGGATATTGAGATTTCCCTTGGGAGAGAGCAAGTTTTCGTAGAAGGGTACTTACCTCTTCGAACTTCATGTCCACCTTCTTCTCAAACTCAGTACTTTGCACCTCATGGACACCTTGAATGGGAACACTGGACCATGTACCGAATTGTTGAGTGTTCTGTGCCATGTACTCAATGAGGTTTCTTGCAGCAATTGGGGTCTTATCTACCAATGCACCACATGCAGCATAATCAATCATATTTTGATGAATAGGAATCAAACCTTCATAAAAATATTGAATTAAAAGTTGATCACTTATTTGGTGGTGTGGGAAACTTGAACATAACCTTTTAAATCATTCCCAATATTCATGTAATGTTTCCCCTTGAGATTGTCTTATACCACATATTTCTTTCCTTATAGTTTCAGTTCGAGAGGCTAGGAAGTATTTTTCAAGAAAAAGGCGTTTCATGTCTACCCAGCCCCTAATTGGTGAATTGACATAGTATAACCAATCTTTTGCAGTGTATTATAATGAAAATGGGAATGCCCTAAGCTTCACTTATTCTTCATCCACATTAGTAGGTTTTAAGTTTGAACACACAGTATGAAATTCTTTTAAGTGCTTATGAGTGTCTTCTCCAGGAAATCCATGAAATCTTGGTAATAAATGGATTAGACCATATTTTAGTTCAAAATTAGGTGCCTCGCCTTGAATTTGAATGTAAGTGGGTTGGATATCAACATCAGGTGAGGTTAATTCTTTTAATGTTCGATTATTTTCAGCCATGTTATTGAAGATTATTTCAGGTTCTAATTTGGTTCCAGAAGAAGATGAGTTTAGAAGAGTCTCGAGTGGTGTGTCCTCCTTCAAAAGGGGGGCTTGTGCGTCTCGGTGTCGCTGACGTAGGATCCTCTCTGGTTTGGGTTCGAAAGGAAGTAAGTATGCCGAAGTAGAACACGTCATGCATAGAACCTAGACAAGATATGGATCAGAACACAAGAAGTAATAAAAAGGTAGAAAAAAACAAACAAATATTCACAAAATTTACAACTACTTTATCAAAAACACGCACTAAAAACCAAATCGCTCCCCGAAAATGGTGCCAAAATTTGAATGTTCTATCGTGAAACGTCAAATTGATTATGTTTTTGAGGAAGATATATAGTCTAGGGCAGACACTAGTTCGTCTCTCAAGGAGCGTTGGTAGGTTTAGAGTGTGTGTTCTTAATAAAAGGGACTAAAAGGGGGGTATTTTTGAAAACAATTTAAAGAAAATGAATTGATTTAAAGAGTTTAATATTTGAAAAATAAAAGAGGTGTTTTACTATTATGAGATAAATAAGGTCATTTCAAGTTCACTACAAAACTTGGATAGTTCATTGTTCTGAAAATATTGACATGGTTTTGTTCAATTCTTTGGTTGAGGGTTGTCAAGATCTTGATTCCCCTCTTGCCTCTTAAAATGTTGTACAAAGCACCCACCCTTGAAAAAACAATCGTGTTGTCAAGGTTTGGATCTCAATAACAGAGTTAAGGCTACCAAAACATACTGAAATATTATGTATGTGTGATATTAATAGGGTTCTTGTCTTTTCCTATCGGAACAAACCAAGATCCCCACTTGAAATCTCAACCTAATCGATGTTGAGATAAAAAGTGTTTCACTTAAATTAAACCACAAAAATGCATTCAGAAGAGTAGAGCATAGAGATTAATCATAAGTTAAATATTTAACACACAAATTATACAAAACTAGTGGAAGAACAAGTGCTGGAACTCCCTCCCAAGTAAGTGTAGCTCCCTCGAAATGATCGCCCACCGTTTAGCTCACCATCGTGAGGAGGAGGAGGCTTGGGTGAAACTCCTTATTCATCCTTGATCCCACTATGAGGATAGGGGACTCCAGAACTTCTTGGATGATGAGAGTACTCCCTTGGGTCTCCAAAATACCAGATCTTTTCCTCCTGGTCCAACTTACAAATGAGGAGCCGAAGGTGCCCTTTTATAGGAAATGTGGGAGGTGGTTTTGGGCACACAGATTTACTAAAACCGCTTGGAACATTGTTTTAGCCTACTAGAAAGTATTAAAACGTTTTGTGGAAAACTAAAAAGTTGTAGCCCCAAGTCTTGTCTATCTCCACAGAACTGTTGGAATCATTTCAACAAGTGGAGCACAAGATATGGACAGATCAGAACACACAATTTTTGACCTCGAGCAGATTGGGTGTGCTGGACAGATTAGGACGTATTGACCCCTTAATGGCAGAATCTCTCTTTGGTTATTAAATTAAAGTTGTAGCCCAATGAGTTTTGGATAATCCCACAAAATATCAGCCCATTTGAATGGACGGTGGAGTATCAGAATGAATTTTAGTCCACTGAACTTCTTGGATCCTGCGCAGTTTGGCCCATTTTTTAAGGACTTCATCATGGGCCCTCCAAATCACCTCCACCAACATTGTAATTTTCAAAACAAGTATCATTGCCTATTTAATAGTGATAAAAACAAAATTATTTAATAAAAAATGAAGCAGAATTTGATAATATTTTTATAATTTTTAATATAAAATATGTTTAGCACAACGCTGTAAGGGTGAAAATGAAACAGTGAATCGTGGTACGATCACATGATACCTTGCATCACGATAATGACTAACTGCAATATAGAACTATAGCTTTATAGGACTTCCCAAAAGCATGAGAAACATGGGAGAACCCCACCCCCCAAAATAAAATAAAATAAAATAACCCAAAATACATTAATTAATATAATGATAGTGATATGTGGGTATGACATGAAATCTATAGTTTCTTTTTTAACCTTGAATACGCTGAACATATTGATAGATTATAAATTCCCATGATGAATATGTTCTTTGTTTTTGAATTTTTTTCCAGTAAAATAATTATTCTTTGTGAGTGTAAATTAATAAATAAATTGTTTATTTATATTATAAAATTAATATATCAACAAAAATAGTCTCTTTAAAATCTATTTTAGAAGTGACATCGGTACCAAATAAATTGTGATATCTCATTAATTGATGTGGATGATATTTTATTTTTTTTATTTTTGAATGCTTTAAAAAATCATCGATAAAAATTTATTTTTAAAGATATCTACTGTAACATCCCATGTTATTATATGGAATATTATTTCATAAAACTTATAAGTTTCATAATTATTTTGTTTTCTTAAAATAATAGGTTATATTATCATATACACCAAGTAACAATTTAAATGTAATTTTATTTCATAACATAAAGTTATAAATAAATGATAAATATAGTCCATAGGATCAATAAAAGTATAATTAGGCAATAAAAACATGTAAATAACATTACTAATTTTTTTAAATTTAATTGTTCATGGTCTCTTACAAATACCACAACCATGATAAACACTGAAAATAAAATAAAACTTTAGTAATAAGTTAGAAATTTTGTGAATTAAGTGAACAAAACCTTCATAGAAAATTGATTGAATGAAGAATAAAGGAAATAAGAGGTATTTATAGGAAGAATAAGTATCATAATACCATTATAATAACAACTGACTATTGGAATAGTATCATAACCGTTAGAATAACATGATTATTAAGAATAGTAAAATGTCTAATAATAAATATCTACCATTAATAAAATAAACAAATATAAATATTAGAATATCATAAAATGATTTCTCATGTTATGAAACCAAAAATATGTATAAGTGTAAGTTAGTAATAATCAATTTTTTAATTTACTTATTAAAATATTAAGTTTTATGTTAAAATTTAAATATTATAATTACTTAATTTATAAACTTATTTTGATAAAATGGATCTAAATTTTTGAATCATCACATCAAAATTATTTAAGGGTGAATTTCTGGTAAATAATAAAAATATACATTTTCTGTATATGAAAAGTTTTACGAAATCATTTTGATTTAAAAATGACTTATTAATTTATAAAACCTTTTGAAAAACATAAAATGTATTTAGAAAGTAAAAAATGTATTAAAAATAATATATTAAAATTATAAACCTATAAATAAATTTCCTAAATCTAAATAATAATTTTTATTTTAATAAAAAACTATTTTAGATTCTTTACTTTGAATTAAAAATTTCAATAGAACTATTTGGTTTTTGAAATGATGAAATGTCCTGAAAAAAATATATTTTTTCTAATCAGACTCTATTATTTAAATTAAAAATAAAAACTATTCATAGTTTAGAGAAAAAAAGTAAGTATTCAGTATTTTATTAAAATATACACCTATATTTCATTTTTCAATACACCCCTTCTCCACCCATTTCTCATAAATTCCAAAACTTATTCTATATCCAAAAAACTATCAAATTTTATTCCCCAACCCTATTTTTCATGTTTTATAAGACATGATCTTAACAAAAACCAACCTTAAAATCCTTAAGGAGTGTTCCAAAGGAGGTGTCTCAACATAGGTATAACGATGATACTATTCCCTTGAATTTAAGGTCCATGGGTCATGCCTAATCTATAAAAAATTATCCATGAATAATATGTATAATATAAAATTTTAAAATCTATATAAATAAAACAAAGAGATAAGTGGATATCACATAGTCCTATATATAAAATAATTAGTCAATATGGCATGAATAAATACAAAATAAAGTTTTATAAATATCATACATATATACAATAGAATTAACTAGAATAAATAAAAAATATGTGGTAGACTAAATGATATATATGAAGTTCAAATTTTGGGTTAAAGTTGAATAAATGCACCCTGAGAGGGGGGTGGGTGATTAAGAGTGCACACTGAATAAAAAAAATTCTCTTTGAAATCTATTATCCGTATAGATTATGTTCCCTATTTGGAAGAAAATCATTCAATTTATCTTTCTTTCATTACAAATGTTGGAATTAAATCACATAAGACACATAATGTTTTACTTGGTTCACTTAAATGGGATTCATATAAGGAGCATGCAATGAAAGTATGGAGATTACATAAAATTCACTAAGCCTTACTAGTTTTATGGATATAATATTAGGTCATGGTCACTCCACACCAAATACCACTACCTTTACAATGTTTATGGATGATTCACAATCTCCCAAGGGTAATTCCCTCTTATTTTCCTATTTACACAACTTCAAATAAGTATTTTTCAGTTTATAGACATGTGGGACTCTCCATGATCATCATGTAGAGTTGAATCTATTTTCATCACAACTTTTGATTTGATGCTCTATTTAATTCCATATTTCATTCACTCTTCCACTTCAAATACGGATAAGACCTACTCCTCAATGAGTGAGTCAGGTCGATTTCTTATATACACTATTATAACAACACCAAAATTCTTCCATATGAAGATTATTTCACACTATAATTATCTTTTTTATGATTTGTCTTCAATATTTTAACCAATCATGTATATAAATGTAAATAAATCCTCTTCAAACCTTTTTCCTTTAATGGAATAGATGCAACCAAGGAAACTCTACTATGGTGCTCCTCACTTTCTCTTCTCTTGAAACCAGATATGTCAATAATATTCTCCCTAAATTTTTTTATCATTTTTCTCATTTCCATCAACTATAAATAAATAGATTATGTTCACCATGAATACCTAACATCAAGGGATATGATATTTCCAAATCATCATGCCATGTGTAATTTCCATAATGATCTATATATTCCATAAATATCTCCTATATTAATGGATAAAAATATCTCAGTCAAATATCCCTCTTTCCTTATCTTAATATCTCTAAAAATATATAGTCAAATTTTCCACCATGACTAAATATAAAAGATTCCATTTCAAAATCAAATACAAAAACATTCTCTCTCATCGGTCAACTATTAATTCAATGACAATTAATCTATATAATGGTCAATGTTTCACCATATTCAATGCTTCATAATGACCAAATATTAACCATATATAAATTCCATAAAATATTCTCCATTATTAATGATAAATATTTTCCAAATATCACCTTTGACTTTATATAAATAATTCTTAAAAATTTCTCCATGATTTTATCAAAAAGTACTCCATGTTTCTCTCCTAGTAAAAATATCATGAATCACCCATAAATGAATCTTAAAAAATCCTCCAAATAAGCTAATAAAAACTCTATATTAATATATCTCAATATTTCTATAAATTCAAATTAGTTCAAAACTTTAAGAGATTTGGTAAATACCATATCACAACATGATGCACATTGTTTTGGAATGACATCCCTCAACTTCAACTAGATTTATAGTATAACAACCATTATTGCATTGAATTTAACTTCCACATTACAAGATTATGGTGTGATTTATCATACTATGTCATGATATTTAATAAAACTAAAAATCTAAAAAATTAAGGTGTAATATTATTTAAAACTCTAAGGATGTCATGGTATGATAGCTTCAAATATTCTCAAAATTCAAACCTAGTACAACATTGTTCTCTGATTGTGACATGACCTCATATGTCCGAGTCTTCTATAAATTCAAGTGATTCTTCCAAAATTACCTCTCTCACATAATAACCACTTTAATTAAAGTATGATACTTCCTTACTCTTTTGCCACTATGGTGTGGCACATTACTTTTTCCATGATCCCTTTAAATAGATGTACACTTAATTTCTATATTGAAGAGCTATGTCGTGAACCTTTCTTATAACCCAACACCTTAATATTACAAATAATTAATTTTATTTGGATGATAAACATTTTTGTTTGATAGTTTTGTTTATTATGGATGTTAGAACACCAAAACTTCATGTTGTATTCATTATGGCATGACCCTATTTCACATGTCATAACCAAGTGCCTTAAAGTGTGACGTACCAACACTATTACCAGATTATTCCAATGTAATCACCTTCATGATGTGAGTGATTCCATTAGATCATGATTATATCAATTTAGAAAAACACAAATCCAAATATTCTCCAAGATCTTATAAACTTATCCAAGCATATAATGATTATAATATTCTAGAATAAAAAAATATTACCCTTATCATAATCATCATAATTTTCAGATTAATCAATCTTCAAGAAAGATCTATGCTCTTACAACATTCCTTATTCATTCCTGATAGGTTAGCCTCATCTTTACTTTTCCACTGGAAGGAAGTAGGGTACAATAATAGAAATAAAAACCCAGTAACTGACATTCCTGAAACTTCTAAAAAGAAAAATGAAATCTGGGTAAAAAAACCAATGCTTTTCCCCCTACAAGGTATATCTTGGGATGAAATGATAGATGAAGATGAATCCCTCATTATTGAGCATAAAATAGGTAAGGAAATTGAGGATATGGTTTTTGGGAACTCTAACTTGGTTTCAAATTCAAAAAAAGTTAATGAGCCTTGCAAGGACACTACCACATCCAGTTCTACTGTATGCGTAGGGGAAAAAGAGGAGATTTGTGTCTCAAAATCCCCTTCTAATGATCTGGATAATGCTGGATTGAATCCCAAAGGTAAGCAGAAGTCCCATTCGGACATCCCACATGAGGCCAGTAATGCTGCCTCATTTTCCTGCTCTCAAACTGCTTCTGATCCAAAGGCTCTGCAAGGTACACAGACAAAATTCCTGGTTCCAGGTAACTATTCTAACTCTAGCATTCCTATTGGTGAACTTTCTCCTGTCCCTAATGAAAAATGCAATGTCCCTAATGCTGCTAATTTAGTATTACCTACTTTAGATGCAGATTGTATCACCATAGAACACATAAAATCTGCTGAACTTTCTATGGAAAAGATTTCTGTTATTGATAGTGCACAATGAAATGCATCTATTTTAGATTCAAAAGGGTAGAATATTGATAGTTCTGTTTGTAAGGAAATTGAGGATATGGTCATTGTGAACTCTAAATTGGTTTCAGATTCAACCAAAGTTAATGAACCTTGTAGGGACACTGCCACAACCGGTTCTACTGTATGCACAGGAGAAAAAGAGGAGATTTGTGTCTCAAAATCCCCTTCTGATGACCCGGATAATGCTGGATTGAATCCCAAAGGTAAGAAGAAGTCCCCTTCAGACATTCTATCTCAGGCCAGCAATGCTACCTCACTTTCCTGCTCTCAAAATGCTTCTGATCCAAAGGATCTTCAAGGTACACAGATAAAATTCCTGGTTCTAGGTAACTGTTCTAACTCTAGCATTCCTGTTGGTGAACTTGATCATGTCCCCGATGAAAAATGCAATGTTCTTGATGCTGTTAATTTAGTATTACCTACTTTAGATACTGATTGTATCACCATAGAACACATAAAATCTTCTAAACCTTCTATGGAAAAGATTTCTGTTATTGAAAGTGCACAATGCCATGCATCTATTTTAGATTAAAAAGGGCATAATATTGATAGTTCTGTTTGCGCTAATTTTCCACCCTCACATACCCAATATTCTGCTCCTAAGAATACTAATACAACCTCCCCAAGTCCTGCTTCTAATTTGAAGGAATCTAAATTGAACTCCTCTCTAGTAATCAGAAGATCTGAGATGCAAAAGGACATGGGTACAACAAAAAAGGGGGATCTAACCCCAAAAATATTTTCAAATGAATCTTTTATTCTGGAATTGTCAGGGTATCTCAAACTCTGACACTTTAATTGCTTTAAAGAAACTTTTAAATACTCATAAGCCTTATTTATTTTCAATAGCCAAACCTAAAATCAAATTTTCCACTAAGTTTATGCACCTTTTAACCCTGAACTATAATTTTCTAGGTGCTTGTAAAGATGGATCCTTAACTAACTCTTTATGGATTTTTTACCATTCATCTCTTAAAAATGTCAACATTGTCAAAACTTCAAAACAAAATTTTACTTGTGATTTTTGTCATGATGATAGGGATGTTTTTTACACTATAATCTATGCTAAGAATATATATCAAGAGATATGATCTCTTTGGCATGACCTTCTCATGTTGGCTCACAATATCCATGACCCTTGAATTGTTTTTGGAGATTTGAATGCCATTATTTCTCCTAGTGAGAAGTTAGGACATTTTCACTCTTCCATATCCTCACGTGAATTTAGAGCTACTATCAAGGACACCAACCTTGTAGAAGTAAATCTTATTGGTGTCAAATATACCTGGTACAGAAGACACTACAACCAAGTAGTGGCAAGAAAACTTGATAGAGTTTTTGTGAATTCTTCTGCTCTTGAAAAATGGGATACTATTTCTAGCACTACTCTTCCTAGGTTAAATTCAGATCATCATCCTATTATTTTCAATATGATCAAAAAGATTTCAAAACCCATCCTTCCCTTTAGGTTAAATACCGCCTAGTCTGATGACCCTGATTGCACTGCTTTTATCAAAGATTTTTGGCAATCTATGAACCATCAACATGATGCCTTTGCTTGTGTTATTAAACTCAAGCATCTAAAACAGTCCCTTAAAGGCTGGTGTAGAACCAAAATTAAGCAAATTGACTTAGATATATCCTGTATAGAAAATGAATTTTCTCAAATTCAAATAAATAACACCACCTCGGATTTTTCTTGTGACCCTCAACCAGAAATTGAAATCTCAATGAAACTAAAATCTCTTCTCACCATCAAAGATAACATGCACAAATTTTTTTTAAAACAAAATGGTTATCTGATGGAGACAGAAACACCAAATTTTACAACTATCTTCAAAGGATAAATAAGGTTTGTTGACCTCTCACCACTCTTACGTATAATGGAATTCTCATTGATTCAGAGGAGGCCCTTTCTAACCACGTGGTTTCCTATTTTCACAACATCTTCAATGGTCATGATATCAATAAGGAACTTAGGCCTGATATTATCCCCTCCTTGATTGAAGAAAAGGACAATACCTATCTTCTTAGAACCCCCCTTGAGCATGAAATTAAAGATACTATATTTAGTTTAAATCCCGATAGTGCCCTAGGACCTGGTGGGTTTAATAATGACTTTTTTCAGAAATACTGGGATGTCATTCGCGTGTATGTTTGTAAGATTTTTAGATCCTTTTTCTCTAATGGTGTTCTCCCCCATGGTCTTAATGCTCAGTTCCTCGCTCTTATTCCTAAGGTTGATAATGCCTCAGAGATTCACCAATTTCGGCCTATTTCCCTCATTAACACTCTCTACAAGATAATTTCTAAAATATTTGCAAATAGACTCACTCCCATATGAAATAGAATTGTTTCTTGGAAACAATTTGGTTTTATTAAAGGAAGGTATATTTAAGATTGCATTTTACTTTCCTCTGAATGCACCAACATTCTTAATAAAGTTACCAGGGGGGATATTGCTATAAATCTTGACATTAAAAAAGATTTCGACATGATTTATTGGGTTTTTGTATTCAAAGTGCTTCAAAGTTTTGGTTTTAATGATATATTTATCAAAATAATTAACAACTTATTTAAGTCATATTCCATCTCCATTATGATCAATGGTTCTCCTAAAGGATATTTTAATTGCAACAATGGTGTCAGATAGGGAGACACCCTCTCAGCCATCCTCTTTGTTATTGATGAGGATTACCTTAGTAGACTGCTCTCTCATCTGGTTAATCAGAACAAGATTAAGCCCATATAGGCTTCCATGAATCTAAATGTCCCCACTCACCATATGTATGTTGATGATATTATTTTATTCCTTCATGGAGGGAGTAAGAATACTCAGGGTTTTAAAGATGCTTTGTCCCATTATGAAGAAATCTTAGGTCAAGCCATATGTTGGAAAAAATCTTCAATTTTATTTGGATTTTTTTTGCTGCAAATAGAAAAAGCCTTTCATCAACAATTTTGGAATTAAAGAAGGATTTCTCTCCTTCACTTATCTTGGAGTTCCTATCTTTTGGGGAAGACCCAAATCAATCTTCTTTAATAGCATTATGGATCAAATCATTAATCAACTCTCTTCCTGGAAGGGTAAATCCCTATCCATGGCAGGTAGAATCTGTCAGGTTAAATCAAATATTGTCTCTAAAATGGTTTACTCTTTGATGATTTATAAATGGATGACTTGTGTCATAAAAAGGCTGAACAATTACATAAAAAATTTCATTTGGATAGGAATTATTCTTGAAAGAAAACTTGTCACCATCCCTTGGTCCACCTATTTTAATCCTATTGATAAGGGCGATATTAGAATAAAAAATATCAAAAATTTTAATTAAGCTCTCCAGGCCAAGATCACCTGGAGGTTAATCAATAGCCACTCGAGTGCGATTGATTTTTTAAAACCAAAATTTCTTTCTAAGCTTAAAAAAAGAAATTCTAATCATATTACCTCCTCAATTTGGACTTCCATTAGACAAAACTTCAACAACATCATGGATAACTCTAGATGGATGGTTAATGCGAATTCTAATATAATCTTCTCGATGGATAATTGGACTGGTGCTCCTCTCATCTCTTGGTTATCTTCTGACTCCCCTCTTGAGAATATCAACTCCACTATCCGGGATTTTCTTCAATCCCACAGACATGATCTCCCTAAAAATATTTCTCATATTATTGAAAACTATCCCTTTTCTAATGTAGAGGATTTCCTCATTTGGGAGCCTGCTCATAATGGAATTATTGACTCAAAAAAATTCTACAAACATAATTTTTCAAGACTAGAATCCAACTTTGACTGGTTGAATTACTTTAACAAACCATGGATCAAACCAAAAAGACTCACTCTTATTTGGCGTATTTCTCATAACAGAATTCCCACTGAGGTCTATCTTCAATCTTTTGGTTTTCAACTATGCTTCAAATGTAATTTATGCAATCAACATAGGGAAGATGCTGATCATCATTTTCTATCCTGTTCTATTTCTTCTGCTTTGTGGAACTACATTTTTGATATTTTTAATTTCAGATGGATGATTCTCGATACTATTGACTTACATCTAAAGAGATGTGTGGATCATGATTCCTCGCTGCAAATTATTTTTTTTCTCGCTGCTATTGTATAACTTCTTCATGTCATATGGTATGATAGAAATAATATCCTTTTCAATAAGGGCTCATTAAACTTAAATGCCGGTAAAGCTCAGATTCTCATTGTGATTCAAGAAGAGACCTCAATTCAAAAAGCGTATTGTAACAACACGGTTGGTGACTTTGATATTCTTCGAAAACTTCAGATTGATGGAATTTACAGGCCTCCTAAGCACACTCTTGAAGTATTCTGGAAAACCCCGATGCCAGGATGGATTAAAGTTAATGTTGATGGTGCCTCAAAGGGAAATCCTGGTTTGGAAAGCTGCAGTGGGATTTTTAGAGAATTTCTTGGGCAGTGTCATGGTTTCTTTTTTAGTGGTTGTGGAACTACTTCGTCACTTGAAGTGGAGATGATGGGTGTCATCAATGCTGTCACCTTTTCCCTTCAAAAAGGTTGGATGAACATCTGGTTAGAAGGTGAATCAACCAACATTGTTCAAGCATTATGGAATGGAGTGACTCATCTTGTCTGGCCACTCACCACTCGATGGATGAAATGCCTGGATTCGCTCCTGGGGATCAACTTCATTGCTACACATGTTTTCTGTGAAGCCAATGTGGTTGCAAATGCTCTTGCTAATAAAGGTGTCAACCAGGATCGGACGTGGTTAGATTCCTCGACTCCTGATCTACTTCATTTTTATCAAAAATATTGTAAAAAACTCCCATATTTTCATCTCTTGTAACCCCCTTTTTATATATGAAATAATTGGTGCCTTGGTCGTTTGACCAAGGCACGACCTTCTTAAAAAAACTTTTATAACATCAATACATTCACTCCCAATATTCCACATTTATCCACATGAAATATGTATCAATGATATCCATTATTTATAAAACGTCATGTCTTACACATCGACATTCAGCACACACCATCAATGATTTTCAACAAATCCAATATGACGACTTTACTTTGTTTTTAATAAATCCAACAACCAACCTCCGGGTTACAACATCCCCCCTTTCATATTTTTTTGAAAATACTTTAATAAATCCATTCATCTTCATTAAATAAATATTCTATACCTTTAAATATTTCAATCTAATCTCTAATAAGTATATGGATTTATGGTATTCTTTTCTCCCCATTTTTAAAAAAATACAAAGGTCATATCACCTTTTTTTTATTCTCCCATTTGTCAATACAACTCTTACACTATATTTAAAGAGACTATACTCCCATTTTTACATTAAACTCTTTCACAATCTATAGATACACTTATAATACATTTTGAACAACTCTATATTTTTTCATTAAATCTCAAAACCTCTTCCAACTATAGCTTCATTCTAATAGTTTTTTAGTGGATGAACTTACCACTTAGTAAAGAATCATCAAAAAAATCCTCCAAGACTACTAATTCAGTACTTGATATAGAAAACAAAATTTTAAGTTAATAATATAAATGTTTTCCATTTCACTCACTTACTTATATAAATGCATGGAACTCTAGTATCTTCAATAATCCACCTATATACTAAAAACCACTAACACATGATCATTAATAAATTAAATTTTGAGAACCATACAATTTTTTTAAAAAATGATACCACTCATTATAATAAAATTATGATACAACTTCTAAAACCTGATCTTCCTTTATAGGTGTTTCCCCTTTGACAAGCAATGCAAGTATCCTTTGAAATTTCAGCACCAACTCCACCTGAATATCACTACCCATGAAAATCAATTATTGAAATAATATTCATCATGGATGTATCCTTTTTGTAAATTTTGATATCCTAAAGTCACAAATGACACCACATAGTAAGTAAAATAAATAAATCAATAATTCCTCTATAGATGCCACCACTCCATCAAGCTATCCTATTCCATTATAAAGGTTAGAAACAAATTATATATTGTCAAATTACACTTGTTGTAGTCCATTTTATTCTCGATACCACTTGAAAATTTATGATTAATCTTTTACACTACTTGAAATTATATGACACCACTTATAATCAAGAATTTTTCTCTTGTACCACTTGAAATTCTAGATTTCAAAACATATTTTATCTCTATTTACATAAGAATTTCCAATTTAATTATTCCTTACAATGTTCTCACCCCATGGATCATATCTCCAATTTAATCATGTAACACTACAATAATAGTTATAATAATTAAAAACATGGGGAGAGGGTTACTTTATAATAATCCTAAAGTAGAGTAACGTGGTTACTTTTTAGTGATACCATTTGTAAACAACTTACTCTAGATATTTTATTTTGGACCCTACTTCTTCTTTGGTTTAGTGTTCATCTCCATGATGAGACAAATCCCACTAATGCCCATTTCTTCCTTTGATCTACTACATACATCTTTACTATACTTCTACCTTATGAGGGATCTTACAATTTTTTTATCATTTTTTACATGTGGTATAATTTATGATACCACTTAGTCATGATTCATGCTTTCGCTCCTTGATAGCCATTGGAATAACTTTGTACTTTCATTTATTTTGCAAGTCTTTATTCACATGTCCATCCTCTTTGTATGCAATGAAAGTAACTTCCAACTTCTTTATTTTATATTTTTTTTCTCTATATAAAGTCTACTATGAATAAACCACCATTGGTGCTTGATTAACCATTCATTGTATTCCATACTTTCATTCCTTAAGCTGGTGAATATGTTTTTCGGTGTAATAAATTCTTCTTATTTCCTTACATACCTCCACCTCAACATGGGAATGAGGTTTATTATTTTGGAATTAACCACACCTTTCTTTATATATTACTTTTTTCTATATGTCCATGGTTTTCAAAAATAAAACATCTTCCATTAATGTCATACCTTGTGTATCATTACCTTGATTGAGATTTTATAGCAATTTTCCTTGCACTATCGAGCCCTTGGGCTTCTAGAAACATGATCATGGTGTGTCCCATGATTAAAAAAGTAGAAATTTGTAGATAACCTCTTTTGAGAGCCATGATTTCTTATATTTTACAAGATATTTTTGATTACTAATTTGTTCTATATTTTCATCATTGAAGACTCCTCTTATTTAGGCTACTTTAAGAGGTATTTTAGTCTCTACACTTGAGGTTTTTAACCACTCTTCATGATCCTTGATATTTATATCATTATAATTAATTTGGGTAACCATGTATTCTTTAATTAAGATAAATTCCCTTCTATATTTTATCTTTTATTTAAATTTTGTTTTAAGAGGTATAATACTCACTTTCAGATCCTTCTCAGTGGATATGTATTTCTCCCACCCTGTGTGAATGTTATTTGAGTAGGTCACTTTTACCCTTCATTTTTCACCAATTCTAACAATTTCTCCATCAAAGGCCATCACTTATTTCTTCAATATTTGATTCTATAACACCAAATATTCCAAGAATGTGTAGTCAATTTTATAGGTGATTTATAAGTGACCCACATTATTATACAAGGATTGGATCTCATCTTGCTTTTTTCATAAACATCATCCAGATTGATGACTTCATTCCATTACCACTTCTTTCATAGAATCACAATCTAATTTAATCTCAATGTAGTGAATATGAATTTACAAATTTTCACGAATCTTATAAAACAATATAAATTTTAGATTTAATATTATAACCAAAATTTATCACCTTGATTTGAGAGTACATCTTCTCAGGAGTCTTTTTTTCTTATTACTTCTCTTCTTTCATTTTTATATGCACTCATTTTTTATGATATTCTCAGAGAGACACCAAAATGTGAAGATTCTTCCTTTAGTATGCCATCAATGAATGAATCTTTTAAACTCTATATGTTTTTTCTAGTTTTTTTTATTCATGATGTTAATTACTTTTCTATGATCCGATGTTATATGAATCACCAATGACACCCATCCTTTGTATAATATCAAGTAAACCTAAATGTGTGGATTTGAATATTTAAATCATAACAGATTCTTCTCAAGAAGTGCTCATGAATGACCACCAACATGATATTCTTTACTAATATATCTTCTCTAGTTATATTGATATTACTTAATTCAAAAAAGGGTAATTGGGAAGAATACATGTCCCAGAGGGAGAGTAATCTATATTTTCCTGAAGATTATAGGATTGGAGAGCATAACTTGATTGTTGTCGAGTATATATTGTGTTTTTATAAGATTTTCCATTATTTTAGACTAAATCACTATTGTTATATAGTTTAGTGTAAGAACCTAGTTATTATTCTTGAGGTACGGGTTTCTTCTTTTCCTTTTTCCTTAAGTGTTTTTGAGAAAATAAGGAAAATGGGAAAAAATCCCAAATTTTGTGGGTACACACCGTGTAATTTTCCACACACCGTGTACTTTGGCCATGTGGGATGAGTACACAGGGCGTGTAGCCCTGTTGGCAATGAAGGGTGTAGAAACCGACTACACGCCGTGTAGTGGGTATTTACATGCCATGTAGTCAGTTGGAAGGTGAATAGTAAGGCAGTGGGAGTTGCAGCCAGCTGAGCGATAGTACACACCATGTATTCAGAAATACATGTTGAGTACTCATGTCGATGGATGAACAGTATGACGGTGGAAAAGTAGCCGCCAGGGGAACAATTAAATGAGAAAAATACATGTCGTGTACTTGATAGTACATGCCGTGTAGTTTGTTTTTTTATCTTAAAATGGGCAGTAGCCTCCTTTGTTCACAGGGGAAGCTTAGAACGTCGTTGGAGCTCGGGAGGATGACCAGAGCTTCAGAGATCAGCTGATCGCGCACTGGGAATCCGTTTCTGCTTTTTTTGATCACGTTGGAACCGCACGGGTGAGTTCTCCCTTCTCCTTACGCTGTTATTACCAATTCTTACTCTAAGGGAAGTTATTTTCATTTGAAAGAGAATAATTTTATCCCAGATCTACGTTGTTATTGGACGATTTGGGAGGCGTAGTTCACGTATACCGATCAGAGACGATTGAGGTAGGTGGTCTGGTGTTTAAATTCCAACTTCTGTGTGTTTTGTGTACCACTGGGATACGCACCCATGTTGGGGGTGTCATATGGCTGAGGCCTTGTGTAATTAAATACCTAGAATTTCATAGGTAGTTTAATGAATATGTATAACTGTTGTTTGGGATCACTGCTTGGATCCAGGACCACCCCAGGGGTGCGTTCCTCTGTTTAGCCGTTTAGCCAGGTCACCCGAGGGTATACCATAAAATTTAGCATGATTTAAATTTCATTGAGAGGAATTTTATATAATTACTTGCTTATCTATTGGGATTTCCCCAGTTATTTTATCCTAAGGGCGTGGTTAAATTAGCTTGAGGGCATGGTGATATTTAGCCTGAGGGCATGACTGTATTAGCCCGAGGGCATGGTTATATTTAGCCTGAGGGCATGGTTATATTAGCCTAAGGGCATGGTAATATTTATCCTGAGGGAATGACTATATTATCCTGAGGGCATGGTTATATTTATCCTGATGGTGTGGTTATATTATCCTGAGGGCATGGTGAAATTTAGCCTGAGGGCATGAATGTATTAGCCTGAGGGCATGGTTACTACTAGCCTGAGGGCGAGGTTTTTTTTAGCCTAAGGGCATGGTACTGATGAGCACAAAATGTTATTAAATAGAATGGTTAAATGAATAATAAAATGGAAATATGACTGCTAAAGTTAGTTACTTTTGAGTACTGCTTAGTTTATTGCATTTACTATTGCACACTACTGTTGCACATTCTCACTGATAGTTGAGCACGGGCCTTTGGTGGGTGACTACTGTGTTTTATTTCTCACACCCTATTTGGTTCATGTCTTCGGCCCAAATAGATTACATTTCTACAGGTATGGATAAGGGAAAGGGTCCCTATACAGGTACTTGATTGTAGTAGAGGAGTAGGAGAGCGTGGGACCGAGCTTAGGCTTGTGATGCTGCTGCGTTTTGTTTAATCTGATTTGTTTTTTTGTTATACCTTGTACATGAGAAGTATTGTATTTTATTGAAGTGTATCCTATTCTGGATGTTTTCATAGAATAGTGACATGATGTATCTTTATATACATGACTGTTGGTTCTCTTTTACTTTAGTTGTCCATTTCAGTTGAATATTGTTACTTCTTTTGCTGTTGTATGTTATTTATCTTTTCCGCTGTGCTACACTTTGACAAATGAGGGAATAGTTTACCCACTATCAGACCTGGGCCCTCGCTTCTAGTCAGAAGCCTCTGGCATTTGGGGAAATGATCTTGAGGTCATGTGACCAACCGGGTTTAGGGCACCCGTTGAGTGGCACCCGGATCTGGGATGTTACAAAGTTGAATCAAAGGGGTTCTTTTATTTGACTTAATATTTGGAGACTTAGTCAGGGATAGGAAATAAATGGTAGTTGGTAATAATCTGTGCCTAGGAGTAGCTAACCCGTGTACAGGGAAAATCCAGTCTACCTTGGTTATTGTAATTTTTCTGATTTTGCAATTTTACAGTTGATTTGATTTTCACTATTGGGTGACACACTTGTGGTGTGTTGTTATATTTTCATACGGGGTTCTACTTAGTTACAACCCTATGAGATGAGGGTATGCCACTGCATGCATCATTTAGGCACATGCTAGAAATCACATGTCATGCATTATTCCATACCATGTAGGTGCATTAGAAATTGCATGTTGTTGTGATAGCTGTTGTTCTAGAAACACATGCTATTTTGATAGTTGCTTTGATAAATACCTGCTATTTGATAGGGTATTTTTTTGTGAGGCCTTGATAGAATAAATGCCAAACTTTGGTTATTGTGGAGTATGAGCCCTCATTGACCGAAATTTGGTGGATCATTGGCTGCTTACTATATTTATAACATAGATAAGATGCCAAGCTTTGATTTGTGAGGAGTATGGGCCCTCACAGATCAAAATTTGGAACTTAGGTGTTGTTTTAATGTTTTTATGGGTCCCAGAGTATTTTCAGAGGCTTACTATCCAGAAAACCCAGGATACATGTTGTGTAGTTCTGTGATTACACGCCATTTAAACTTTTGTTCAGGAAGAAATGAAATTTTTTTAAGTACACTCCGTGTACCCTGAGTACACGCCGTATAGTCTCTTCCTATGTCATAGACCCTGTGGGTGGGGACATGGGGTAGGTAATGACTTGGGAAAAACATGCCGTGTACCGGTTGTACACGCCATGTAGTTTAGACCCGATGACTGCCCGTGTAACTAACCGCACAGATGAAAAAACCTTAAGACATACATGCTGTGTTCACCTTGAACACACCGTGTAGTCTGACCCAGGTACCCGGCCGTGTCACTAACAACACTGGTCGGTGTTACCTCTTCTTGAACACGCCGTGTACTTGTGGGACACACTGTATAGTCTTGACCGGGGAAAGACTGTGTGGACCTGGCCATGTGGCTGGGAAGACAGAGTGGTGTACACGCCGTGTAGTATTAGCTGAGTAGTCGGCCGTGTCATGAACGACATGGGCATTTGGAAATTAAAACATACACGCTGTGTAGATGTTATACATGCCGTGTAGTATTGTTCAGAAGAGATCCGTGTGGCTAAGTCATGTAGAAGGAATCGGGCAGGGGAAGAAAAGTTTGGTACACTTCATGTAGTTAATATAAACGCCGTGTAGTCTTGTTTTGAAAATCTTGAATTCCTTCTTCCTCATATTCCCTTTTTGGTCCCCTAGTTTTTAGTCTTTGATAAGCTTAAATCTAAGTCGTGTTTTTGACCTTGTAGAGTCATGCTACCGAGACGACCACCAGTTGTTCTCCAAGAGAGAAACACTGATTATACTCCAAAGATGGTAGGCCATGGGCTACCAGTTGGTCCTCCAACAGTGCCAGGTGCGGTGCCAGCTGTTATACCAGACGTAGGCACATAGGCTCAGTTCCATTAAGGCTTCATGTGGTTCATGCAGACCATCCAGGAAGCACCGCGGGCCACCACATCTATGGAAGATCTAACACGTATATTCCAACAGCAGCATCCACCTACGTTTTCAGAGGATGGCGGACCACAGGCTGTAGAGTCATGGCTGGATTCAGTGCAGACTATTTTTGAACATCTGGAGACACCTCCAGGGCGGAGGGTCAATCTTGCTACATATATGCTGCGTGATTCCTCCAAGAGGTGGTGGGATGTTACCACCCAATCAGAGCATCACAGAGACATGACGTGGGAAGATTTTCAGGCAGTCTTCTATGACCTCTTCTTTCTAGAGATGCTGCGGGCAGATCGAGATTGAGAGTTCATGAATCTGCATCAGGATGCCATGTCAGTGATGGAATATTCTGCTCACTTTACCGAGATTTAGCATTTTTCAGCTGTTCTAATGGGTGATGAGACGTTGAGGGTCATATGCTTTGAGGATGGTCTTCGATATGACATCCGAGCACTAGTGAATGTTTTCAGGTTGCTGACAATGCATGCTATAGTGCACTAGGCACTGATTACCAAGAGGAACCTGCGGGAAGCTAGTGGTGTGGGCCAGGGTAGTTCAACACTAGTTTCTGCTACTATTTCTACTAGGAATAGGAAGCAACAGATGAGTTTCTATCATAGTGGTAGTACTAACCAGGCGATTACTTTAGGTGGCCCGGTCATTTGTTACCAGTGTGCTAGAGAGGGGCACAAGAGACCTTATTTTCTCCAAGAACCAGTGGAGTGCCGAGCTTGTGGAAAGATGGGCCATCTGTAGTGATTTTTTAGGGCGGTTATACCAGTGGCTAGTGAGAGGGGTTCTGTATAGACTCCGCGTGCGGGAGTAGGACTAGCAGCTTCTTACCAGTCGGGCAACTGGGATATGTCAGGACGTACAAGCCGAGGTCGTGGTCGTGGCTATGGTATCCAGACACCAGGATCTCAGAGGCAGTAGGGAGAGACAACTCAGGGTAGCCAGGCTGTGTCGCAGGGCCGTGACACTGGGCAGGCATATGCAGTGCAACAGACCTAACATGTGCAGGATCCCAGACTTTCTACTGTCAGAGGTACTATTCTAGTAGCTTCTGTTTTATCTTCTGCACTTTTTGATACGGGTACTACACATAGATTTATATCTGTGCCCATTGTGGAAATCCTTGGGCTCTGTGTTTCTTCTTCTTCTGATGTCATGATGCTAGACACTCCGTTGGGATGAGTGGCAGCTTATGGCTTTGTTCTCTGAGATGAATTTGGAGGTGCACTACAGTCAGGGGCAGACCTATCTTTCTTCCTTAGCTGTGACCTCTACCCTCCTGGATAGAGTGAGGATGAGGCAACTATCTGATTCAGAAAGCGTAGTCCTATGGGAGTCGGTGGCAAGTAAGGACCCTCCTCCTGGATGGACGATAGGAGATGATGAGGTATTGCGTTTCCATGGACGAGTATGGGTTCTATGGGATATACGCGAGGAGATGATTCAGGAGTTTCATGCTTTATCTTGGGAAGTGCATCATAGAGATACCAAAATGTACCGTGACTTGAGACGTCAGTATTTGTGGACGAGTATGAAACAGGAAGTAGCTGGTTTTGTTACTAGATGTTCCACCTGTCAGCAGGTGAAGGTGGAGCATTAGAGGCCAACCAGAATGTTATAGCAGTTACCCATTCCGGAGTGGAAATGTTATGATGTCGCGATGGATTTCGTTACTGGGTTTCCGAGTTCACCTTGAGGAAATGATGTCGTGTGGGTTGTTGTGGACAGACTTATGAAGGTAACTCACTTTTTGCCGATTAAGGATACCTTCGGTGTTGACGAGCTTGGGAAGTTGTATATCCAAGAGATAGTGCGTCTTCATGGGGTCCCTCATTCTATCATTTCAGATAGGGACGCCCATTTTATGCCTCGTTTCTATCATATTTTTCATAGTGCACTGGGTACACAGGTGCTTATGAGCATAACTTACCACCCTCAGACCGATGGACAGTCATAGCGTACGATACAGGTGCTTGAGGACATGATGCGCGCATGCATCCTAGACTTCGGGGGCTCTTGGGAAAATCATATACCCCTATTTGAGTTTTCCTATAATAACAGTTTTTAGGAAACTATCGGGATGGAACCTTACGAGGCTTTATATGGTAGTCCATGCCGATCACCTTTGTACTGGTTAGAGGCAGGTGAGGTAGCTTTGCTGGGACCACGTCTTGTGCAGGAGACATCAGAGCAGGTCCAGTTGATACAAAAGCGGATGGATACGACGTAGTCTCATCAGAAATCTTATGCTGATCACCGTAGATGATCTTTGGATTTCATGGTTGGGGATCAGGTTTTCTTGCACGTTTCACCGAGGTTGGGACACAGGTGAATTAGGAGACAGGGTAAACTTTCACCATGGTATGTAGGGCCATTTGATATTCTGGAGAGAGTCGGTCCAGTTGCCTATCGGTTGCAGTTACCACAAAGGTATTGGGCCATGCACGATGTCTTTCATGTATCTCAGCTGCACCGTTATCATTCAGACCTGTCTCATGAATTTCAGCCCGAGGAGGTTGAGCTTCAGATCGATGCGTCCTTCGAGGAACATCCGATTCGTATCGTTGATAAGAGCACGAATGTTCTCCAAGGCCGGTCAGTTCCTCTTGTACGGGTGCTATGACAGCATGGTCGAGTACAGGACGAAACCTAGGAGTGGGAGACCGAAATACGTGCTTAGTGTCCAGAGTTGTTCTGAGCTTTATCTTCGTCACCCTTGGAAGGGCAATTCAGGGACGAATTTCTTTAAGGGGGGAAGTCTGTAAGAACCCGATTCTTATTCTTGAGGTATGGATTTCTTCTTTTCCTTTTTCCTTAAGTGTTTTTGAGAAAATAAGGAAAATGGGGAAAAATACCAAATTTTGTGGGTACACACCGTGTACTTTTTCACATGCCGGGTACATTGGTTGTGTGGGATGAGTACACAGGGCGTGTAGCCCTATCGGCGATGAAGGGTGTGGAAACTGACTACACGTCATGTAGTGGGTATTTAAATGCGGTGTAATCAGTTGGCAGGTGAATATTAAGGTAGTGGGAGTTGCCGCCAGCTGAGTCACAGTACACTTTGTGTATTCAGAAATACACACCGAGTACTCATGTCGATGGATGAACAGTACAACGGTGGAAAATTAGCCGCCAGAGGAAAAGTTAAATGAGAAAAGTACAGGTCGTATACTTGATAGTACATGCCGTGTAGTTTGTTTTTATCGCTTAAAATGGGAAGTAGCCTCCTCTATTCATAGAGGAAACTTAGAACGTCATTGGAGCTCGTGAGGATGGTTGGAGCTTCAGAGATCAGTTGACCGCACACCGAGAATCTGTTTTCGCTTCTGCTGATCATTTTGGAACCACACGGGTGAGTTCTCCCTTCTCCTTGTGCTGTTATTACCAATTATTCCTCTAAGAGAAGTTATTTGTGTTTGAATTATTATCCTTTTATCCTAGATCTTCGTCATTCTTGGATGATTTGGGAGGCGTCGTTCACGTATACCAATCAGAGACGATCGAGGTAGGTGGTCTGATGTTTAAATTCCAACTGCTGTGTGTTTTGTGTACCACTGGGATACACACCCATGTTATGGGTGGCATATGGATAAGGCCTTGCGTAATTAAATACCTATAATTTCATATGTAGTTTAATGAATATGTATAACTGTTTTTTGGGATCACTGCTTGGATCCAGGACCACCCCGGGCGTGCGTTCCTCTGTTTAGCCATTTGTACAGTTTACCCGAGGGTATACCGTAAAATTTATCATGCTTTAAATTTCCTTGAGAGGAATTTTACATAATTTCTTGCTTATCTATTGGGTTTGGACCAGTTATTTTAGCATAAGGGCATAGTTATATTAGCCTGAGGGCATGGTGATATTTAGCCTGAGGGCATGACTGTATTAGCCTGAGGGCGTGGTTATATTAGCCTGAGGGAATGGTGATATTTATCCAGAGGGAATGAATGTATTATCCTGAGGGTGTGGTAATATTTATCCTGAGGGCATGGTTATATTAGCCTGAGGGCATGGTGATATTTATCCTGAGGGCATGACTGTATTAGCCTAAGGGCATGGTTACAACTAGCCTGAGGGTAGGGTTTTGTTTAGCCCGAGGGCATGGTACTGATGAGCACAAAATGTTATTAAATAGAATGGTTAAATGAATATTAAAATGACAATATGACTGGTAAATTTAGTTACTTTTGAGTACTTATTAGTCTATTTCAGTTACTATTTTGCACTACTGTTGCACATTCTCACTGACAGTTGGGCACGGGCCTTTGGTGGGTGCCTACTGGGTTTTATTTCTCACACCCTATTTGGGTCATGTATTTGGCCCAAACAGATTACATTTATGTAGGTATGGATAAGGGCATGAGTCCCTATACAGGTACTTGATTGTAGAAGAGGAGTAGGAGGGCATGGGAATGAGCTTAGTCTTGCGATGATGTTGCATTTTGTTTACTCTGCTTTATTTTGTTTGTTGTACCTTGTATATGAGCTGTATTGTATTGTATTGTAGTGTATCGTGTTCTAGCTGTTTTCATAGAATAGTGACATGCTGCATCTTTATATACATGACTGCTGGTTCTCTTTTACTTCAGTTGTCTATTTCAATTGAATATTGTTACTACTTCTGCTGTTGTATGTTATTTATCTTTTCCACTGCACTAAACTTTGACAAATGAGGGCATAGTTTCTGCACTATTAGACCTAGGCCCTCGCTTCTAGTCGGCAGCCTTTGGCGTTTGGGGAAATGTGTTTGAAGTCATGTGACCAACCGTGTTCGGGGCACCCGTTGAGTGGAACCTGGATCCGAGACGTTACATTTAGGGTCTTTTAGATTATACCTTCTATTGCTGTAGTTTAGGTTCTTTTAGATCTAACCTTCTATCATTGTAGTTTAGAGTCTTTTAGCTCAAACCTTCTATCGTAGTTATTTAGGGTATTTTAGATCGGACCTTCTATCATTGTAGTTTAGGTTCTTTTAGCTCATACCTTCTATAGATTTAGTTTAGGTACTTTTATCTCAGACCTTTTATCGCTATATTTTAGGGTCGTTTAGCTCAAAATTTCTATCGTTGTAGTTTATAGTCTTTTAGCTCTGACCTTATATTTTTTTAGTTTAGGGTTTTTTAGCTCGGACCTTAGGATGCCATGAAGTTTAAAGTCTTAATTCCATGACTTGATTGATGATCATGAAATATGGTGAAGAAATTCCAAGAATGACCTAAAACACATTAGGTTGTTTATTTATTCCATGGTGTTGCCAAGGATCATGAGGATTATAGATCATTTCTTGCAAGGATGAGGCGCCTCAGGTTGGTAGGTCAAATCCCTTATGCATTAGTAGCATTGTCAAACATTGGTGCCTCTACTCTTTTCCAATAAGCATAGAATATTTATGGGGGAATATTGGTTGAGGGAGAAATAATAGGGATACCAGGTCCTCCTAGATAATTGGAGTATGGGTGATAACCCAAAAGTTAGAGTCAATGAATATGGGATGGGAAAGACATGTCAGGGATGACCCATAACACCCTGAGGTGCCAGGTCCCACCACGGTGTTGCAAGGGCTCACAAGGATTTAAGCTTCTTTCTTTCAAGGAGGGGATTTATTTAGTTCGTAGGTCAAATCCCTTATGTTTCAATATCATGGTCAAGAAAATATGACCCCCACTCCTTTTCGAGGTCCATGAGAGATTTGTGAAGAGTCTAATGTCTATATGACGAGGTTGGGTATGGAGGAAAGATATCTAGGAAGGGTTTTGAAAACCTAGGGTAGTTCAACTTTTAATTATGAAGCTCAATCCCTACGACCTGTGTTTTCTAATCATGAGGTGTGGGACATCAAAGGTTTGGGAATGAATTTACACATTCCTTATTTGATAAAGGGTACAAAAAACGGTGACTTAACATCAAGGATGTTGAATTTTGTAAGATATCTTGGTATGGTGATTGTAAATCATGGTCCAAAGTGCTCGGGTCAGGAGGATGATATGGGACAATCATGCTGGGAATGAATGAGAACACACTGAGGTGCTGATTTCTACCATGGTGATGTCAGGTCTCACAAGGATTGGAAATCCCTTTTTATAGAGTGATACATTTGGTTGATGACCATAGGCGCATATGCAGGATCCATAGGTGTTAGGAACAAGCTGATGGTGAATGAGATGGTTTTTATGTGTTATCGTTTATTGTTAAGGTATGATTTGAAGGATGGAAATCACCTCACTTTATATTGGAAAATATTGTTTTGAGGTTTGTTTTCAAAATAATCAGAATCCTATTTTTTAAAGAATCAAACTCACTGTGTTAGTCCATCATAATGAGAAGAAGCTATTTTGAAATGAGTGTTTCTGATCGGAATCACCTCAGGTCTGACTGAAAGTGAAAACACCTTTCTAAAATTAAATGGATATTAGATTCACTCTGAATATTATGAGTAAAAATTGTTTGTTTTATTGGAGAATCAGATTCTTTGTGACTACAATGTTTTAAATGTGATAATGGTTTTCTGTTTTGTAATTCTCATAAATCATAAGTTGAATTAAGAACATGTGATGAAAACTTGATTGAAGTGGTGGTGCCGATTGAAAAGTTAGTGACAGTTGAAGAGGTGGTGCTAATTTACTGTTGAATTTTTTTCCATCAACCACATACTAAACGATCGGAATTAGGAAAATCGTAACCCGAATGTTCATACTCAGGATTAGGGGGAAACTGATCGTACCTAGAAATGATTGTACCCATAGTGATATTACCCAGGAAAATCATACTAAAAAAGATCGTACTCTGCATATCTTAATCAGGATGAATTGAATAGTTGTTTAAATTACTGAAGGAAGAGATAGATGGAAACTGATTTACTTTTAAATGTTATTTTCAAGTGGGACAAGAGAAGAAATGAAGAAGATGATGAACAATGTAGTCAACCATTTCAAATGGGTTGAATTACTTTATTTGGATTAGTTGTTGGAAGAAGATAGATTGTTGAATGATTTTTTAGGGGGATCTTAACTTTTAAATACTTGATTCTGATTCAAATCAATTTTAGAAAATTAGACACTACAATTGCAATTAGACTCAGCAATTGAAATCAGACTCAAAAATTGAAATCAAACTCGACAATTGAAATGGATGTTTAATAATTCAAGTGAAGGGCTGAAGAAGATTTTAGAAATTTTGAGAATAATTGAGAAGTATTGAAGAAGTCATAATTTCTTTCATAATTCAAGAGAAATTCAGATTTTGTTGAATTTAGGTGAGTGAGAAAGTGTTTTGGGCTTCCCACTTAAACCTGTTTTGGGTTACCTATAAAAGTTGAAAAGTACATTGTACTTGACAGATGAAGAATTACTATTCACCATAGTAGACATAGAAGTTCTGGGTTTTAGAGAGAAGAATAACTCTTCGTACAAATATATTGTTGAAGAGGTTTTGATAGAGAAGTTAAATTTTCATTCAGCTAATCATTGTATCAGGCAGGATTAGTCGACTTTGGGATTTCAGTATTGGGTTTTACTATACTGAGAATTTTTGGACTGACGAATAATGGTTTCTAATTTGTCTCAATCGTACTTAGAAAACACTATGTCCTTTTGTATTGGGAAATAAGACTAAGGAAAAAGAATCATATTGGGTTTTATCACACTATGGTATTGAAGTGGTGCTGATTCATTACTATTGTATTCGGAAAGAAAATCAGACTGAGAGAATCATACTCGAAGTAATTACACTAGGAAAATCGGACCTTGGAAAATCGAACTGAGTTTTTCATAAGAAAGTCTAGGAGGTTCTTACCTTTCTTTTGGGTAATAAATTTGAGATTTTTTTCAATTGAATATATTTTTTGAATTGAAAATAAGAACATGTAACATGAGATGTTACATAAAAATTGTATTACCCTATTTGTACTAAGAGGGTGAACACGCACTAGTGGGATTGTTTCATAGTTCTACATGAGTGTAAGGGTATATCCAACCCATTGTAATCTAAGGATTGTTTTCTAGTGGATTTTATGATATTTTATCATTTACAAACCATACTAAGTACGTAGCTATTCTTATTGAATATTGAACCTTGTAAATCTTTGTGTTCCTTTGGATGTGTGGATTAAATTGTTTTTAGTAGGGAATTGAATCATTAACAAGAGGAGAAGGTTTTTTCACTTGAAAAGAAACAAAAAAAAAAGAGTATCCCTGATTCACCCCTCTCCCTCTTAGTGATACAATACATTGACAGGGCACTCGTAAATGGTATCATAGGTTAATGTTCCCTTCACTATTCTTTGCCGATGGAGAATTTAAAATGTGTGAACAGTAAATGTATTCCGGTCTTTGATGGGAAGAATTATCATATATATAAGGATATAATGTTTCCATATCTTATTCTTATCTGTTATGATGTTCTTGAAGATGCAACAGTTGGGTTTCTTCCCATTGATGATAAATCTCCACTTATATCTATTGAAAAGAAGTATATAAAGAATGATGGAAGGGCCAAGAATGCTATATTCTCATCGCTTTCTAAAATTTAATTCTTGAGAGTAAAAGGAGTTTCAACAACCAAAGGTATATGGGACAAATTAAAAAAAATATATTCTAAGGAAATAAAAAATTCAAGAAGGAAAAAAATTTAAATCTGGAGATTGAAGTATAAAGACTTGAAGGTGGGTGAGCATAAATTGGTTGGGGGCTTATTTACCAGGGTGAATGACATTGTTAGTACTATCATAATGTCTTGGTGAAAATATGGATGACTCTATAGTGGTTGAAAAGATTTTGAGAATCCTACCTAAAATATTTGATGCAAAAAGTTTCTTCATTAGAAGACAGAGATCCTGACACATTATCTCTTATTGATTTTCATTTCTCCCTTATTACTTATGAAATGAGAAGAGAGAAATATTTGAATAAAAAAACAAAGGCTGATAGATAAATGTCTTTCAAGGATGTGAATAAATAAAAATCAAAGAAGATTATTATTGAATAAGAATATGGTGATTCTGAATCAGAAAAATATTCATGTAAAAAACTCAATGATATCTTATCATTGTTTTCTAAAAATGTGAAAATAGGTATAGGGAAATAAAAAGGTAAACATCCCTTGAAATGTTTTTAATGTGGAGGAGTTGGTCACTTTGAGGCTAACTTTCCTCTAATAAAGAATAAAGAGGGTAGTGATGAAGAAGAAATAAATCCAAGAAGATTTTGGAAGAAATGGGGTGATAAAGGAAAGTTGTATTCCATAGGGAAAGAAAAGAAATTATTTAAATCCAAAATAAGAAGTTTCTTATCCAAAGAGGAAGAAGAAGAAGGAAGTGATGTTGAATCTAAAAATTCAGTTGAGTATGGTATTGAAAATACTTTCATTGAATCTATGAATGATGAATAATACAAAATAATTAGTTCTGAAGAATAAGATAATCAACTTGAAATCCATTTTAAAGAAGAGTTAAAATAATGTCTAAGAAATATTAGAAGACTTGAAAAGAAAAATAACAAGTTTTAAGATGAATGCTCAAACAACCAAGAATGTTTTGTTGATGGGAAAGAAAATATGGTTAAAGATATTGATGATTGAAAGAAGTCTATTAATGATGAAAAGAATCATAATGAGCATTTAGAAGTAAAGCTGAAGAAAGAAGAAGAAGAGTTGGAACTTGTTCAAAAAAAGTTATCTAAAGATGAATTGAAAAACAAAATTTTCAAAAAATCTATCACTGAAATTGGTGAGAGTTCTTGAAATTATAAACTATATAATCTCCAACAAAATTTACCTTAAAATAGTGATAAGAATAATGGATTTTTTTTTGAAAATAATAATGTTAGAAAAGCTGTATATGTGTACAAGAATAATAATGCTGGAAATTATGAAGTCTCAAAGGAACCAAAGTCCAAAAATGTTTTGAAACAATCTTAGTATGGGTAGGTTTCCAATAATATTGATTTCAATAAGGCTGAAAAGATGAAGAAGAATCCAACTAACAATGAGAATGTTGGTAGATCAGAATGGAAAGAGAAGGCAGTGGCTGGAAGATGTTTTTACAATTCCAATCGTAATGGTAGTTTTAGAGGTAAATATTCATTTTATAGTTATTGTAGGTATTGTGGGGGATTTTGACACATGAAAAGTATGTGTTGGTTCAATAAAACTCATCACTATTATCCCACAGGTTATGAAATTCATAACTTGAGGGAAATTTAATCTCCTTAAAGAAAGAAGAATGAGAAGGTTGCTAATAAGAAGTTTGAAAATAGTAGAATGATGATTTAAAATAGGTTCAAGCCCTTGGAAATTAGTTTTTTAAGATGTAAACATCCTGGAAACCTTGAAAAAAGATGACTTGTTTTGTTACCAACTCAACAAAATATTCTTAATTCACATAAACTGAAGGTGAAGAGAGAAAAGAAAGGACACAAATCTCTTATTGTTGAAACTGCATTGAAAGCCACAAAAGGAGAGCGATCTTGGATACTTGATAGTGGGTGTTCCTTGCACATGATAGGAAACTTGAAATTTTTGAAGGAGGTGAAATATTTTAAAGAAGTAACAATGAAATTTTTCAATGATGAATCATTAAAAATAAAAGGTGTTGGGTCATCCATAATTGGAAAAGAAAAGATAAATATTAGAAAACATTGTAAGTTGATGGGATGAAACACATTATGCTAAGTATTTCAAAATTGTGTGATGAGGGTAACAATGTTATCTTTAATAAATATGGGTTTTTTAAGTGTGAATAATATGGGAAGATTGTTACAAGAGTCCAATGTACGAAAGAGAATTTGTTTTAAGTTGGTGATTCACAAAACTCTTGTTACATATGCATAGTGTAAAAGAATTAGTTGTGTCATAAAAGGCTTGGATATATGTGTTAGAGAAATATGAGAAAGTTATCTAAAAGGGACAGTGTTCGAGACATTCTTGATTTTCCAATAAGAATATATTGATGTTTCACTATCTTCCAGAAAGGAAATATTATAAATTTTGTGCATAAGAAAGTTGATATTTGTTCAAAACAAACCCTAGAATTTATACATTCATATATATATGGGACAATGAGAAAAAAATAAAAAAATGAAGATAAGTACTTAATTACTTTCATTGATGATTTTACTATCATTACTTGTGTCATGTATATGAAACATAAATCAGATGCTTTGAAAATGTTTAAAAGTTTTTTAAGTAAAGAAGAAAAGGAATGTGAGTGTTTAGTGAAGAATTTGAGAATAGATAATGGTGGTGAGCATATAAGTGAAGAGTTTTAAGACTATATTTAGAAGCATGGAATTCAGCATGAGTATGGTTCCCCATACACTTCCCAAAAAAATGGGTTTGTGGAAAGAAAGAACAGGATCTTGGTGGAAATGGGAAGAACCATGTTACTTGAGCACGAAATCTCTCATTAGTTTTGGAGGAATGACTTGAGTACTTCTATTTACATTCATAACTATTATTTTTATAGGTATCAATCAGATATAACTCTATATTAATTGTTTTATAACAAAAATCGAAGTCTGAAGCACTTTATAGTTTTTTGGAGTCCATGTGTTATAAAAAATAAAGGTAGAAACTATAGAAAATTTTAGCATAAAGGTGAAGATGGAATATTTCTTGGTTATGATCCAGAATAAAGAGGATATAGATGCTTCAACAAAGAAATAAAGATAATTTTTGATTCAGTTTATGTGAAAGTAATTGAGAATACAGAGGATGATAAACATAATCAGGCATACAAGGAAGTTTAGAAAGTTGAAGAAAACAACTATGATAAGGATAAAGACAATTGTATTCCTTCTCAAGAAGAATAATTGGACTTATCTATTTCAAGTGATGAAGATTATTCTCGAAAAACTCATCCTAGGATGAGGAAACAAGTGGAAGTCCGTAATATAATTGGTGATCAACATCAAAAGGTTTAAGTGAGAAGAACAATAAGTGATATCAAACATACTTCATTTTATTCAAAAGTAGAACCAAATGATGTGAAAGAAGATTTTGAGCATCCAAAATGGGTTCAAGCCATGAATGAAGACTTGGATCATATTGAAAAGAACAATACATGGGAACTCATACCCAATCTTGAAAAAAAAATCATTGGAATAAAATGGATTTTACAGAATAAGATTAATGAAGAAGTTGGAGTTATAAAAAAAGAAATATTGGTTTGCAAAGGGTAGTCACAGATTTAAGGAAGTGATTTCGATGAAACCTTTACTCCTATGGATAGATTGGAAACAATGAGAATATATTTTTTATTTCTACACAATGAGGATGCGAGATCTTTCAAATGGATGTTAAATCCACATTCCTTAATGGTGATCTTGAAGAGAAGGTTTATATTGAACAACCTTGTGGATTTTTTTTGGGAATGATGAGATTTATGTGTTCAGATTGAAGAAAGACTTGTATGGGATAAAACAGTCTCTAAGTTCATGGTATTCCAAATTGGATACTTGCTTAAGGAAGATTAATTTCAAGAAAGGAAGAGTAGATACCAATATGCATATCATAGAAAGTCAAGAGTATTACCTTATTTTTATTGTTTATGTTGATGATATTATCTTTTCTAGGAACGATGAAATAAGTTGTGAAAGATTTGATGAAGAGATGAAGAAGGTATTTTAAATGTCCATTTTGGGGGAAATGAAATAATTTCTAGGGTTATAAATCCTTCAAAAGAAAGAATACTTTTTTCTCCCATGAAAAGTATGATAAAGAAATTCTCAAGAGGTTCGACATGGAAAACTTAAAACCGGTTTCCACACCAATTTCAGTGGGAACAAAGCCGTGTAAATATGGATAAGAAAAAGAAGTAGATCAGAAAGAGTATCAAAAGATGACTAGAAGTATATTGTATTTTATTTCCTCAAGACCCAACATTGTTTATGTTGTCACCTTATGTTCTTGACTTTAGAGTGAACCAAAAAAGAACATTTACTTTCTAGAAAAATAATTCTAAGATACATCAGAGGCACAACAGAATTCAGAATCAGGTATTGTCTCTTAGATATTATTGATTTGTTTGGGTATTCATATGCATATTGGGCATGAAATGTTGATGATATAAGGTCCACATCTGGTCTAGTATTCTTTATGGGAAAGAAATGTGTGAGATGGCATTCCAAGAAATAGAATTTAGTAACCCTCTATATGGAAGAAGCTAAGTATGTTTCTGCCACTCAAGACACTACTCGACTTATGTGGTTGAAAACACAATTGGAAGATTTACTTATTGAAGTAAAGTTACCATTTCTCTTGGGTTGTGATAATCAAAGTACAATCCATATCACTAGGAATCTATTTCAACATTCTCATTCAAAGAATATTGATATCAAATATCATATCATCAAAGAGCATGTGGAGAAGAATGAGTTAAACTTGGAGTATGTTCCAACATCAAAACAAGTGGATGAAATTTTCACAAAACCCTTGACAAAGGAATCATTTTATAGAATAAGTTTGAACATGAGAATCCAACCTATTTCTCATCAAGGCATAGGTACATTTTTCTATCCCCTCTCTCATATTACCTTTGGATTGTATTTTCAAGGGGATAATTGCATTATTTTATAAATATATTGCATAAAAGAGAGAGTTGTGGGTAATTTGTGAATTTTGTATTGTTTTTTGAGTGAAATATTATAAATTGTTGTTGGAGTAGTTTTAGGAAATAAATTGTTTTGTATTCTATTATGGATGAAAAATATCTGATGAAGGAAAAAGAAAGAGGTTTTCATAATCACTACTTTTGGAAAGCCTGTATATGTTGTCAATGATTCTTGTTTCCTATAAGCAGTTAGCTCACATAGGCTTAGAATTGTTAATATGTAATCCATTGCTTGAGGATACAAAGTTTAGTTATTTATGAAAACTAGTTTAACAATAAAATCCAAATGGTGAGATTTTTAGGACCAATATGATGATGACGGTGATGATTTTTTTGTGTTGTCTTCTGTTATCAAAATATGGTTTGAAAGAAGGAAATAAACTCACTTTGTATTAGAAAATATCATATTGAGGTTTGTTTTCAAAATAATTGGACTCATGATTTGTAAAGAATCAATCTCACTGTGAATGTGCATCATAATGAGAAGAAGTTGTTTTAAAAGGAGTGTTTTTGATCGGACTCACCATGGGTCCAATAGAAAGTGAAAACATCTTTCTAGAAGTAAATGGATATCAGATTCACTCTGAATATGATGAGAAAGAGGTTTATTTTCCTAGAGAATAGAAGTCTTTGTGACTATGATGTTTTAAATGTGACAATGATTTACTGTTTATGGATTCTCATAAATCATAAGTTAAATTAAGAACTTATGATGCAATCTTGATTAAAGAGGTGGTGCCAATTGAAAAGGTGGTGTTGATGGAAGAGGTGGTATCGATTGAAGAGGTGGTTTCGATTTACTATAGTATTTTGTGTTCCATCAACCACATAGTAAAAGATCAGCATTATGACAATCATACCCAGAATGATCGTACTCAGGCTCAGGAGGAAACTGATCGTGCCAAAAAAATGATCGTATCCAGAATGATCATACCTAGGTCAATCATAATCATAAAGATTGTACTCTACATATCATAATCAGGCTGATATGAATGGTTTAAGGAAGAGACATATGAACATTGATCTACTCTCAAATGTTCTTTTCAAGTGGGTTAAGAGAAAAATGAAAAATATGATAAAAAACGTAGTCAACCAATTCAAAAAAGTTGAATTAAATTTTGTGTATGAGTTGTTGGAAAAAATAGATTGCTGAATGATTTTTCAAAGGGGAGATTAACTTTCAAAAACCAGATTCTGCTTCAAATCGGTTTCAGGAAATCAGACTCAACAATTGAAATTAGACTTGGCAATTGAAATTAGACTCGGTAATTGAAATCAGACTCATAAATTGAAATGGAAGAATGATGATTGAAATTAAGGGTCGAATAATATTGTAAATTTTTTGAGAAGAATAAATAAGTTTTGAAAAATTCGTAATTACTTTGAGATTTTAGGAGAAATTTTGATTTGGGTGAATTTAGGTGAGCAGGAAAGTGTTTTGGGATTCCTAAATAAACCTATTTTGGGTCACCTATAAAATCAAAAATGTAAATTATAATTGATAGACGATGGAGTACTATTAACTGCATTAGAAAGAGAAGCTATAGGTTTTATTTAGAGGAATAAGTATTCGTACCGATATTTTGTTGAAGAGGTTTTGATGGAGAAGTGAAATTTGTATTTGTCTAGTCATCATATCAGGATTGATTAATCGGATTTGGGATTTTGATATTGGGTTTTACCATAATGAGAATTTATGGATTGAGTAAGAGGAGTTTCTAATTAGTCTCAATCATACTTAGATAATGTTGCATCATTTTGTATTGAGAAATCAAATGAAGGAAGAATAATCATACTGATTTTTATCGAAATCAATTATTGAAGTAGTGCCGATTCATTACTATTGTACTCAGAAAGAAAATTGGACTAGGAGAATCGTACTAAGAGGAATTAGAATAGGAAAATTGGACCTAGGAAAATTGGACTGAGTTTTTCATAACAAATTCTAGAAGGTTTTTAACTTTTCTCAGGGTAAGAAATTGAAGAATTGTTTTCAATTGAATACATTTTTTGAATTGAAAATAAGCACAGGTAACATGAGTTGTTACATAACAATTTTATTACTCTATTTGTTCTAAGAGGATGCACATACACTAGTGGGATTGTTTCATTGTGCTACATGAGTGTAAGTGTATATACTACTCATTGTAATCTAAGGATTGTTTTCTAGTGGATTGTTTGGTATTTGATCATTTCCGAACCATACCAAGGATGTAACTATTCTTATGGAATAGTGAACCTTATAAATCATTATCTTCCTATGGATGTGTGTATTGAATTGTTTTCATCATGTAATAGAATCTTTAATAGGTGGCGAAGGTTGTTACAGTTGAAAAGAAACATAAAAGAAAATGAGTATCACTAATTCACCCCCTCCCCCCTCTCAATGATATGATACATTGATTGTGAACTCACAATAGGCATACATGTATAGTCCAACAAAGGGTCCCTTGAAGTTGGGTATCTTTTTTCAAGGCCCATGTAAGGTTTACAGTGATATGAGGTGCTCAAACCATGAAGTGTGATTTGTGGAAAGTGTAATATCCAATAAGGGTTTGAGCACCATAAAAGTTGTGTCACCACCTAGAAAACATATTCTCATGATAAGTAGATGTGAAAAATCATTACTTTATCTTGTTCCTAAACCAGGGGGTTCAATGAGAATATCTTGGCTTTTAATAGTGCTAATGTATAGAACCTATAATATTTATGACTTTTTTATTCATGCCCTAATTGTTTTCTAAACTTTGGAGATGAAGAGTTTAGTGAGAAAAGGCTTGACTTTTTCTTAGGCCTCCATTTGCAGGTTTTCAAACTAAGAATTTTTGCCTCTTTCACTAGGATTTTAAGAACTTTTTATTTAAACCATTATATGCTATAGTTTATGGTCATACGACTTTGACCAGAGTGTGGGCAGTTTAAGGTCATCACTCACATGGACCTTGTAATTCCCCAACCCCAATTACCCAGAGTCGGTGCATTATTACATAAAATTTTCATGATCACAAAAGATCAAGTCTCAAAATACCGATTAGTTTAGTAGCCCTGGAATCACTAGATACATTCATAAAGTTTTCATTACATAATAAAGTGAAAACTAGAACAAAATCTTGTCTCCATAGTCATATCCACTTATACTATTCCTGCAGGTCATTCATAAAATACTTTTCACATCCTGGGAAAAATAAAACATTGAAAGGGGTGAGCTCAGATTCTCAGTAAGGATAACAATATAGCGAGAAATTTCATAAATAAGCATAAACATTTAAGGCAATGTTTAACTAAAACAAAATCCTTTTAAACTTGAACTTCAGAATAATATGGAAAAGATAAAATGCAATAATTCCATTTAATTATTCACATGGATTTTATTCTAGTTGAATAATCACATGCAATATCAATAACCACTTTCATAATGATGGAATGCATAATGCCAGACTATCATAACCACATAGTCAAGGCCTTGTGCCAAGACTACAAATAATATTTTGTCAAGGCCTCATTCCAAGACACTAGTTTGTCTCATGAGACCTACTGATGCATCGAGGAGCTATAGCGGGCTCCACCCGTCACTTATTAAGTCCAATGCATTCCTCATATGAACAGGTTTAAACATAACATAAACATTCGTATTAAAACTAGCATACAAAATGTCAATACTTTCTCCATAAACCACGAATGGTATAAAAATAACAAATCCAAAGTCAAACATATCCCAAAACCTTCAACACAATATGGAAGTTTTGTATCATAATAAATCAACTTCAAATAAACTTAAAATCCATCAAAGGATGTTGACACAGATGAAATCAAAACTATTTGAGATAAATATCTCTTTTTTTAAATCAATTAAAAGTAACATAATTATAAAATAAAACATTTAATTTAAAAATATTCTTATAATATTTTAAGGGAAGCTTTGACGATTTTATAATGGCGGAAAATAGCCGCACCTGCTGTATAATTTTTTAAAAAAGACATTATTACCTAAATTTTGTCAAAAAGGTTAAAAAGGGCCTTGTTTGGAAAACGACGAAAAGATTCCTTTATAAAATTATTATTAAAAGTAAAACAAGGGTATAAATTACTTTAACCCATATTCTGTAAAATAGTAAGAATATTTTGAAATACATTTTTAAGAAACTTGGATGTGGATGATAAAGAGGTCCGAGTAGATAATTACGTATAAACAACCTCAGATAATGAAGAGATTGTGAAATAAACCCTTAACTTGTACTTTTCCTTAGTAGATGGTATGTTAACCTACTGTATAATAGTTAAAACATTGTTATTAAATTATACAAAAACCATATACATAATTATGATATCATATATGATCTTATAATAATTCTTTGTTAATAATATTTTAGTATTATCGTCGTTTCGGGTGTTAAATTACTCGTTTTATTTTATATGTTTTGTTACATAAGCCGTGTTTGTTATGGATAGGTTGTATCTCATTAATATATAGAATGATATAAAGTCCTTAAACATTATTTTTAATCATCAAATGAGAATTAGACTTGAATGGATACGATGGGGAATGAATCTCATCGCGTTCGTGGAGACGGTAGTCCGTACGTACGCACGAGCGACAATATCATTCTTTTGATATTAAAATAATATATAATTGGATAGTATATCATATATAAATAATAATTATCATGTTATATTTATTATTTATGTGAATTACACATCATTATTATACCCATCCAAATAATAATTTATTGAATAACAATTACACCAGGACGCGGAGACGGTAAGACGTACGTACGCACATATGGTGAAATGTCATTAAAAGGATGGATAGAATACTGAATATGGTTGTACCATAGTTATAATAAAATCATAGTATATATAATATACTGGAGTTGTTATTTTAGAATGGTAATAACAAATAAAGAATAAGTTGAAGAAGAAAGGAACTTGAAAGAGGGTGGTGAAAACATTACCTCTTCTTCGGGTTCTTCCTTTTGATTTGATCAAAATGGATCTTTAGGTTGGATTTATGATAAAAATAAGGCATATATGTTGAATTGATGGAAGTTGAGAGAGTATTTGGGTAGGGGTTGGCCGAGAAAAAAATCTTTGAAGGTGTAAATTAGAGAGAAGGGGGAGTTCCCTTTTATAAGAGGTGTGAGGGGCACCTTTGGAAAAGCTAGAAATATTATTTTATAATAAATTCATATTCAGTTTCTAATGGCTCCAGAGTGGATTATTTAAAGGTTAAGGTCGGGATGGGTCGAAATACTTTCAACCAATATATTTTATACAGGTTTGGGTCACTATATTAACCTTATCATATATATTTAACTCTTAGTCAAATAGTTTGACATTTACCATGTCTCTTTGTATTTTTATATTATATAGTTAATAAAATTACTATATACCTCCAAGAGACCCCCAAGTGGTCCATTAATGATACAAATATCATTATATAAGTCCTTTGGCCGAACCTTATATTTTTAGGAACATAATATCAATTAATAATTTAATATTTGCTTTAAAAACTCTTTTATGTCAATTTTGACACTATTGGGTATTTTGTTTTTGATAAATTCATAACAACATTATTACTTCGAAAACATTTATATAAACAATCCTAATATGTCATATTAACCTAGAAAATTATTGTAATTTATAAAAAGTCTCAAATTACATTTATTTGGGTATTTATAATATCAATTATCTTAATCTTTCATTAATACGACAATTACTTCATCATCATTGGTCATAAATAAATTAAATTATTTAATGTCTAAAAATTATAAATAAAATACTATTATGTAGGGAATATTTTTATATTTATAAGGAATATTTATAATCGAATTTATCTTATGTATAACCATATATTAAAAATGTTTTATTAATTAAACTTTGATTTTAACTCTTTTAACTCTTTTTTGAATTAAATAATAATAAATGTCCTAATCTAATCCAAGTGGAACTAAATGATAATATTTTATTCCTAAGTTTGTTTTTGGTCAAGATACACTTGTCCAATAGAATTAGGACATGTGTTAGGGAAATATTAATATCATTTTACCCTTAATTACCCTACTTACTTTTAACCGCGGTAAATAAAAGTAAAAAGTTACTATTCACCAAAAAATTATTTTTATCTTATTGAACCACATTTTACTCCTTGATATTAACCGTGTCTCTCGTATTTTTGAAATTCCACTCACAGAAGCGGTAAAATTAAGTTTTATGTGAATTTCCAAATTCTCCTAGGAGGTGGGTAAAAGACGGTGAAAAGTTCAATAAAATTTTTATATATCTAAAATTATTCTAAACTAACTCCAATTAATTACATTGAACTTATATAGGTATTATGTATCCATTTTGACATTAATTAAATTTAAATAAAATAAATAATTATTTAAATAAAAATTCAGTTTTAAACCATAACTAAGTGTTTTTTCACTATTCATCAAAAATTGAATGTTTTCAGAAAAATACCAAAAATTCACCCTAAGATAATTTCGATATTATGAATCCAAAAATGAAATCCATTTTGAAAGATAAAATTTATATAATTTTATAAAGTGGGTATTACTATTTATAACAGCTAGTTTGATTGGTTGTGGTGTGTGTTAGAAATTGATGTTGCGTGCAACACACGCTACTGTATTATTCAAAGAGAAGCATACCATGGAAGCTTGGGGTGTTACATTCTATCCTCCTTCAAATAATTTCATACTAGAAATTTCTAGAATACTACCGCATGAAAAGACTCGGGTGATTCTTTATCATAAGTTGCTCGAGTTCCCACGTTACCTCTTCCATCTTATGGTTTCTCCATAGAACTTTTACCAGACGAGTTGTCCGGTTTCTCAACACTTGTTCTATGGTATCAAGAATCCTGATGGGCTCTTCGCAATAAGACACATCAGGTTCCAGTTCTAATTCCTCATATGTGAGTACCTGCGTTGGGTCGGACATGTATTTTCTCAACAGTGATACGTGGAACACATCATGAACTTTGGAGAGATATGGAAGCATTTTCAAATGGTAAGCTACAACCCCAATTCGTTCTAGAATTTCTAAAGGTACGATGTACCTAGGACTCAATTTACCTTTTTTACCGAAACATATAACCCCCTTCCATGGAGATACCTTCAAGAAAACATGATCTCCTACCTGAAATTCCAAATCCTTCCTTCGGTTATCGGCATAACTCTTCTGCCTACTTTGAGCTGCTTTGATGTGGTTTTGGATTACCTTCACCTTTTCCATCGTTTTCTCCACTAGTTCTAGGCCTACGAGTTTTATTTCACCAACATCATCCCAAAAGGTTGGTGTGCGACATCTTTTTCTGTATAACGCTTCAGATCAGGTATATCGGGAACACAAAGTCTCTTCCCAAATTTCAAAATTCCTTCTTCATACACAAAGTATCTCAATCTCCCATCATTTACAGCTTTAATATTCTTTTGAAACTCATCATCATCGGTCTGATAACTCTTTATCCTTTCTAGTAAATATGGTTTGGAAACCATTTGAAAAAGCATTGATGTTTCACCTTTCATGGTGATTCCCATATCCAACTTTACTAAATCCATGAAAATAGGATCCCTCTCAACTCTCATATTGTTCAAAAATCCATGATTATTTCTGCTCAAAGCATCTTCCACCTTATTTTCCTTCCCCGGGTGGTAGCGTATCGTGTAATCATAATACTTGAGTAGTTCAAGCCATTTCCTTTGCCTCATGTTGAGTTCTTTCTGTTAGAAAATGTACTTCAAAATCTTGTGATCAGTATAAATCTCACATTTTTTACCATAGAGATAATGTCTCCATATCTTCAAAGCAAAAAATTACAGCAGCTAACTCAAGATCATGAGTAGGATAGTTTTTCTCATGAATTTTCAGATGTCGTGATACATAGGCAATAACTCTATCATTCTGCATAAGGACACAATGAAGTCCTTTCTTCAATGCACCACTATAAATAACAAACCCATCATTCCCCAATAGTAGAGTCAATATAGGAGCATTGAATAATATTCTCTTAAGTTCTTCAAAACATTCTTCACACTCTTTTGTCCAAACAAATTTAACCCCTTTACGCGTGATCTTTGTTAATGAGTTAGCTAATCAGGCAAAGTTCTGGACGAAACGACGATAATGACCTGCTAAGCCAATAAAACTGCGTACCTCAGTTATACTCATTGGTGCTGGCCATTCTTGGATTGATCTTTTCTTAGAAGGATCAACATAGATTCCATCCTTAGAGACAATATGTCCAAGAAAAGAGATCTCCTAAAGCCAGAATTAACACTTGCTAAACTTTCCATATAATTTATGTCTTCTCAGAGTCTTCATGATAATGCACAAGTGATTTTCATGATCTTCATAGATTTTGGAGTATACTAAGATATCATCAAAAAATACCACCACAAAATAACCGAGATATTCCTTGAAAACTCTATTCATTAGATCCATGAATACAAAGGGTGCATTAGTCAATCCAAAAGGCATTACTGTAAACTCGTAATGCCTGTACTTGGTTCGAAATGCCGTCTTCAGAATGTCTTCCTTCTTCACACACAACTGTTGGTATCCAGATCGAAGATACATATTTGAAAAATATTGAGCTCCATGCAGTTGGTCAAATAAATCATCAATGTGAGGTAGGGGATACCTGTTCTTTATTGTTACAACATTGATTTCCCTGTAGTCGATACATAACCTCATAGATCCATCTTTCTTCTTAACAAAAAGGATAGGGGCTTCCCATGGAGAAACACTAGGGAGAATAAATCCCTTATTACTCAATTCCTCTATTTATTTATTTAGTTCAACTAATTACACAGTGGCTATTCTATAAGGGGTCTTCGATATGGGCCTTGATCCAGGAATTAAATCAATGGAAAACTCAATTTCTCGTTCTGGAGGATGTCCAGGTAAATCTTCTGGAAACACATCAATATATTCTCTCACAATAGGTACATCCTCTATTAGAACATTCCTTTCCTTAACCATAGTTATTTCATTCTCTTCCTCCCCAATAATTGAATTTAGTTGAGCTACTGGGGGTGGATCTAGGTAAGAGTCAGGTGGTGATGATTATGCTTTAAAGATAAGGTGTTCTTTATCATCATCATCAAAAATTGTAACCTCCTTCTTCTTATAATAAATATTCACATCATGGTCCGAAAGCCAATCTATACCAAGAATTATATCAAACTCAATCATAGTTATGACGATAAGATCAGCAGATAAAGAACATTTATATGCCCTAATGGGAATGGATCCACAGAACTTTGTAGCAATGATACTTCCCTTAGGAGTTTTAACCAACAAATCTCTTATTAAATCAAATTGAAAATATCTAATTTTCTTAGCAAACTGGGAAGATATGAAACAATGTGATGATCCATAATCAAATAATGCATTTTCTAAACTTGAGGAAACCATTAAATTACCTACCACCACATCTTTCGGAGCTTCTATCTCAGCAGTAGTGATAGCATAAGATTTTCCTTGATACCTTGGCCTTTTCTGAGGTAAGTTCCCCTGATGCTTAGGACATTCATTTGCATAATGTCCCATCTCCCTACAGTTGTATCATTGAACTTCAGTAGCTTCTTTCTTCCCCTTAATATCACGAGATTGGTGGCCTTTTTCATCACACTTGTAACAGACTCCCATTCCCTTCAAGAAGTTACGGGGTGTTTCTTCCCACAATTACTGCAGGATAGATATTCAACTTTTCCCTTCTTCCCCTTATTTCCATTCCCAGATTGATCAGCAGATCTCTTCTTATATTGCTTTGCTTTAAAGTCATAAGACTTAGAGAATTCTTTTTCTATCTTGATAGCACATGAGAAAATATCTTCATACAATGAGAAGGTTTGTGAGACTAATGCTTGATGTAGAAATGGTTTTAACCCATCAAATAAATGATCAATATTACTTATTGGGTTACGTATATAATTTTCAACATACCTTTCTAACCTTGTAAAGTTAGCCTCATACTTTGTGACATTCTCATCCTCCTTTTGTCTCAGACTTAGAAATTGCCTTTCCATATCTGCTCGATGGTCATGGGGAAAGTATTTTTCTAAAAACAGATCTTTGAACTGCATCCATTCCATATTTGATAATTCATCATCTTCCTTCATGTTTTGAATCAATTACCACCATTGATCATCATCTCCAATGAGGTGGTAAATTGCTATGATAAATTTTTCCCTTTCAATAATCCCCAAATACTGAAATATTTTCTCTAGGGAACTTATCCATTGCTCAGCTAACAATGGATTTGTACTCCCATTGAATGTTGGTGGTTTTTGCCTCATGAAGCGATCTAAGATTGATCCTCCACGCTGTGAATTAGGGTGCTCCATACGGGTAAGGTTATTATTCATAACCTGAGTGAGTTGTCCCAGTATGGTGATTAGCTGATCAGCACCAGTTGCATCACCAGCTCCACTATAATTATCTTGAGCAGGATGGAAATACCTACATGGAAAGTGTGCATTGATACAATTTCTATTTCTTCTACTAGGCTCCATTTCTAAACAATGGCATAAACTAGGTTAGTTTATGAATCAAAATACATAATTCCAAATTTGTAAAACACTTAACATAAATTGAAATATTTATGGATATAATCCATAATCATAAAAATGTTTTCTTTAAGGAAGTATATACTCATAAACCCTTCATAATGGTTTGTAAAGAAAATAATAATTATCCAAAGCATATCCCCCGGGAGTGTCATAACCAAAAATGCAGCAAGGCCCGTTGTCGTGCACCAGTTCCCGTTCAAGTCTAGCTAAAAGCGGTGTTTTTGGGTTTTACCCTTAGGTACATCTGTTCCAAAGCCGCCTCTACCTGCTCGTATCTATACACGGATGTATTGCTCAGAAAACTCACAAAATCTCTACAATACCAAAATTCTAGGAAGTTCTTCTACACCAATCCTCAAAGTCTATCTTAGGGATATGTGCTCTAATCAGGATTTATCTAAATCTATCTTCCAAGGTTTGTACTAAACTTCCTCTGATGCCAACTGTAACGCCCTGACCCCAGTTACCCAGAGTCAGTTCATTATTACATAACATTGGCATGATCACAAAAGATCAAGTCTCAAAAGACCGATTAGTTTAATATCCTTGGAATCACTAGATACATTCATAAAGTTTATATTACATCATAAAGTAAAAACTACAACAACATCTTGTCTCCACAGTCATATTCCCTTATATTATCCCTGCAGGTCATTCATAAAATACTTCTTCACATCCTGGAGAAAATAAAACATTGAAAGTGGTGAGCTTAGATGCTCAGTAAGGATAACAATATAGCGGAAACTTTCATAAATAATCATAAACATTTAAGGCAATGTTTAACTAAAACAAAAACCTTTTAAATTTGAACTTCATCATAATATGGAAAAGATAAAATGAAATAATTCCATTTACTTATTCACATGGATATTCTACTAGTCAATTAATCACATGCAATATCAATAATCACTTTTATAATGATGGAATTCATAATGCCAGACTATCATAACCACATAGTCAAGGCCTTGTGCCAAGACAACAAATAATATTTTGTCAAGACCTCGTTCCAAGACACTAGTTTGTATCATGAGACCTACCGATGCATCTAGGAGCTATAGCGGGTTCCACCCGTCACTTATTAAGTCCAATTCATTCCTCATATGAACAGGTTTAAACATAACATAAACATTCATTTTAAAACTAGCATATGAAATGTCAATAATTTCTCCATAAAACATGAATGGTATAAAAATAAAACATCCACAATCAAACATATCACAAAACCTTCAATACAATATGGAAGTTTTGTATCATAATAAATCAACTTCAAATAAACTTAAAATCCATCAAAGGATGTTGAAAGAGATGAAATCAAAACTATTTGAGATAAATATCCTTTTTTTTGAAATAATTTAAAAGTAAAATAATTATAAATGAAAAAATTTACTTTAAAAATATTCTTATAATCTTGTAAGGGAAGCTTCGACGATTTTATAACGGCTAAAAATAGCCGCACCCACCGTATAAGTTGAAAAAGACATTCTAACCTTAATTCTGTTGAAAAGGTTAAAAAGGACCTTGTTCGGAAAACGACGGAAAGATTCCTTTATAAAAATATTATAAAAAAGTCAAAAAAGGGTATAAATGACTTAAACCCGTATTCTATAAAATAGTAAGAATGTTTTGAAAAACATTTTTAAGAAACATGGATGTGGATGATAAAGAGGTCCCAGTAGATAATTACGTATAAACAACCTTCGATAATGAAGAGATTGTGAAATAAATCCTTACCTTGTACTTTTCCTTAGTTGATGTTATTTTAACCTCCTTTATAATAGTTAAAAAATTGTTATTAAATTATACAAGAACCATATACATAATTATGATATCATATATGATCTTCTAATAATGCTTTGTTAATAATATTTTAGTATTATTGTCGTTTTGGGTGTTAACTTACTCGTTTTATTTTATATGTTTTGTTACATAAGCCATGTTTTTTTGGATAGGTTTTATCTTATTCATATCTAGAATGATATCAAGTCCTTAAACATTATTTTTTATCATCAAATTAAAATTATACTTGAATGGATACGATGGGGAATGAATCTCATCACGTTCGTGGAGACGATAGTCTGTACGTACGCACGAGTGATAATATCATTCTTTTGATATTAAAATAATATATAATTGGATATTATATCATATATACAGAATCATTATCATGTTATATTTATTATTTAAATGAGTTACACATAATTATTATACTCATCCAAATAATAATTTATTGAATAACAATTACACCACGACGCGGAGACAGTAAGCCGTACGTACGCACGTATGGTGACATGTCATTCAAAGGATGGATAGAATACTGAATATGGTTGTACCATATTTACAATAACATCATAGTATATAGAATATACTGGAGTTATTATTTTAGAATGGTAATAACAAATAAAGAAGAAGTTGAAGAAGAAAGGAACTTGAAAGAGGGTGGTGAAAACATTACCTCTTCTTCGGGTTCTTCCTTTTGATTTGATCAAAAGGGATCCTTAGGTTGGCTTTCTGATCAAAATAAGGCCTCTATGTTAAAGTGAGGTAAGTTTAGAGAATATTTGGGTAGGGTTTGGCCGAGAAAAAAAGCTTTGAAGGTGTAAATTAGAGAGAAGGGGGAGTGACCTTTTATAAGAGGGGTGAGGGGTACCTTTGGAAAAGCTAGAAATATTATTTTATAATAAATTCATATTCGGTTTCTAATGGCTAAAAAGTGGATTATTTAAATTTTAAGGAGGGTATGGGTCGAAATCCTTTCATCCAATAGATTTTATATAGGTTTGGGTCACTATATTAACCGTATCATTTATATTTAACTTTTAGTTAAATAGTTTGACATTTACCATGTCTCTTTGTATTTTTATATTATATAGTTAATAAACTTACTATATACCTCCAAGAGACCCCCAAGTGGTCCATTAATGATACACCTATCATTATATAAGTTCTTTTTCTGAACCTTATATTTTTATGAATAGAATATCAATTAATAATAATTTTTTTTAAAAACTCTATGTCAATTTTGACACTATTGGGTATTTTGTTTTTGATAAATTCATAACAGCATTATTACTTCGAAATTTTTTTATATAAACAATCCTAATATGTCACATTAACCAGGAAAATTATTTTAATTTATAAAAAGTCTCAAATTACATTTATTTGGGTATTTATAATATCAATTATCTTAATCTTTCATTAATACGGTAATTACTGCATCATCATTGTGTCATAAATAAATTAACTTATTTAATGTATAATTTTTTTAAGTAAAATACCATTATGTAGGGAATATTTTTATCTTTATAATAAATTTTTATAATCTAATTTATCTTATGTATAACCCTATATTAATTTTTTTTAGTAATTAAACTTTGATTTTAACTCTTTTAACTATTCTTTGAATTAAATAATAATAAATGTCCTAATCTAATCTAAGTTGACCTAAATGATAATATTTTATTCCTAAGGTTGTTTTTGGTCGATATACACTTGTCTAATAGAATTAGGACATGTGTTAGGGTAATATTAATACCATTTTTACCCTTAATTACCCTATTTACTTTTAACTGTGGTAAATAAAAGTAAAAAGTTACTATTCACAAAAAATTCTTTTTATCTTATTGAACCACATTTTAATCCTTGATATTAACCATGTCTCTCGGATTTTCAAAATTCCACTCACAAAAGTGGTACAATTATGTTTTATGTGAATTTCCAAATTCTCCTAGGAGGTGGGTAAAAGACGGTGAAAAGTTCAATAAAATTTTTATATATCTAAAATTATTCTAAACTAAATCCAATGAATTAAATTGAACTTATATAGGTATTATGTATCCATTTTTACCTTAATTAAATTTAAATAAAATAAATAATTATTTAAATAAAAATTCGGTTTTAAACTATAACTTAGTGTTTTTTCACTATTCATCAAAAATTGAATGTTTTCAGAAAAAATACCAAAAATTCACCCAAAGCTAATTTCGATATTCCGAATCCAAAAATGAAGTCCATTTTGAAAGATAAAATTGATAAAATTTTATAAAGTGGATATTATTATTCATAACTGCTAGTTTGATTGGTTGTGGTGTGTGTTAGAACTCGAAGTTGCGTACAACACACGCTACTGTAATATTCAAAGATAAGCGTACCGTGGAAGCTTGGGGTGTTACAGACCTAATATGGGGGATGATAAACAAGATCCTAATTAGAATACCCAAGTTCAAGAGTACCCCAACATCCTTCTTAGTATTATATGAAAATATTGAAAATCATGGATTGAGGTATTAGGTCATGAGTAATGATATTGGACAATTATACATGGAATGGACTAGAAAAAAAATGAGGTGATGAGTTTTTCCGTAATGATGTCAGGGATCACAAGTATCAAAAAATCAATTTTTTGCAGAGTGATGCATTTGGGTGAAGAACATAGGCACATATGCAGGATCCATGGGAATTCATACATAGTAAAACAGAGGGTCCCTTGAATCCATGTATATTTTTCCAAGTACCATTAAAGGTTTAAGGAAAATTGAGGTGATCAATACATGAAGTGTGATTTATGAATTGTGGTGCTTAAAATATGGAAAAAGAACCCCATACTCCAGATGAATGGGATAAGGATCTTATGGACTTTGATAAAGTATGATAATGGATAATGTTCTATATAGTTGAATATTGTGTAGTAGGGATGCACTTTCTTCCTTGTAGTTTAACGTCACATGGTAAGTACATTTTCATTGTAGTTTAATTGTCATGTGCTAAGGATGTGGGAACTAACGTAAAAAATTGTAAAAGATATATCACATTCATAAGAATTCCATACATTGATCCAACTTGTATATAGGAAAAATAGTCTTGTATGGATCGACCCCTATGCATTTGGGATGAATTTTTTATTGATGGTTGTATCTAGGACCAGGATTGGAGATCCAGGAATCACTACGTATCCTATGATGATAGGAATCAAGACACGCATAGTTATTGAATAGGAAACTCTTTACACAGGTCTGAACTATATGCATAAGTGGACATTGTTTCCATTGATTATTGTAGATAGTCTCAAGACTAGATATTTGGGCATCACTACATATCCTATGATTATAGGAATCAAGACACATGTATTTCTCAAGGAACCATGTAGTCTAACATCATTTAGAAAGGACATTAGTTTCCTGACATGAAAATTGGTATTTTGTTTGGACCTAAGGATAGAAGTTTAGGAATCACTATGTATCCCTCAGTAATAAGAATCAATCCACACATAGTTCTTGAAATATAATCCTCATACACATGTCTAAACTATACGTATGGAGGGGGGGAATTTTTAGGTTTATTTTTTGTTACTAGAACCGGGGTTAGATATTTAGGCATCACTACATATCATGTGATGTCAGGAATAAAGTGAAACATAGTTCTTGAATGGAGGTTTGGTTTGAGACCAATCACTAATAATAGTGGTCCTCTCAGGTGAGGTCTATAGGAATGTGCAACGTTATGTCATGCAAGGGACATCAATCATGTAGTTTAACTTCATGTGGTAAGGAATCATGGTATTACTTTTAAGGTCTTTCATTCAAGACTATGATGAGACTTTAGTTATATTTTATGCCTTTTTTGTGTGGGGAATCCCTTAATGAAATTCCTAAGCTCACATGAGCTATGCTCAGTGTGAGAAACAAGGAATGACAAGGGTTCCTCTCACTATGCAGAGGTGATTAGGGATAGTAAATGAGAATTTTGTATCATGTGGTGGTTATACCAAGATATAGGATTGAGGCATCACAATGTATCTCATTAAAAATTAGAATATATCCATACATAGTTCTAGAAATATGGTGTAGTTTAACTTCCTGTGGAAAGGACATCATTTGTGTAGTTTTAATATCTTATGGTAAGGACGTAGGTCACCCTATGTGAATGAAGATGAACCACTGGGGTATTTGTGTAGTTTAACATCATGTAGTGAGGATGTTATTTGTATAGTTTAGCATCATGTGGTTAAGACACATCTACGTAGTTTAAATTTATACGACTAGGACTCCTAGGAAAACTCTGTATAGTTTAACGTCATGTGGTCATGACGTGAGACACTGTGTAGTTTAATTTCTTGGTTCTAGAAGTTAAGATGACATGCAGTTCAATGTCTTGTTGCTAGGAATAGGTTTTCCTGACGTGAAAGGTAAGTAACACTATGGTTTGGCCCAAAAATAGAGGTTTGGGCATCACTATGTATCCTGTGATGATAGGAATCAATCCAGATGTAGTTTTTAGAAGGTGGGACTCTCTATTTAGAGATGAATCTCACACGGGGATAGAGGCATTTCATAAATCTTTTACATAGATCTAGCTCATGTGTGGTGAGTATCTATTGATATGGTTCTTCATATGTATTTTTACATCATGCGGTGAGTATGTGCTCTGTACAATTTAGCATCATATAGTTAGGACATGAGACGCTGTGTATTTTAAAGTCTTTCTACCAAGACTTGAGACACTATGCAGTTTAATGTATTGATTCTAGGATGATCTTGTGCAGTTTAACGTCATGGAACCCAGATGAGGGGTACTTAATGACAACTACGAAAATTATTTTTTGAGAAACCTCACATTTTTGAGGAGTGCGACATGTTTCCTATCCATTGTGTCTAGTGAGTACGCTCTGTTTTGATAAACCCTATATACAATGTAAGGCCCTTCCCATTTGGGTTCCAGTTTCATAGAATTATCACCTAGAATCATTGGGGTCTCAAGAACCAACACTAGTTCTCCTTGGGGGAATTAATGTAAGAAAACCTTCTTATTAAATTCTTGTGATATCTGATCCCAATGGACTTCAAGGTTGTACAATGTATGCAACCTGTTCTCATCAAGCCACTCCAATTCATCCAGTTTCTTTTGTGATTTCTCATCATTCAAGAGTTTTCCACAAATGGATATTCAAAGAAAATTTATCTATAATTTTATTGGTAATAATGCCTCAATCCCATACACTAATGTGTATGGAATTTCTTGTGTAGAAGTACATGTGGTGGTACGGTAGACCCATAAAGCATGGAGGATATTTTCTGGCCAGGACTTCTTATCCTTGTTCACCATCTTCTAGAGTATATTTTAAAATGTATTATTGAAGGCCTCTATCTATCCATTTACCACTTAAAGATAGCAAGATGAGTGAAGAGACATGATATTGTACTCCTGGTACTGTTTCTTCCACTCTGTAGAATAGAATTTGGTGTCATTGTCTATCAATATTGTGTGAGGGACTCTGAACCTGGGGATGATATGGGACTTTATGAAGTTGATGATATTATTCATATAAACTTCTTTGATTGGTATTGAAGCATCCCATTTATAAAAGAATTCAGTAGTAGTAAGGATATACTTGAATTGCTTAGTTGTGGCTGGGGGACATGGCCCCACAACATCCATTCCCCAAATGAAAAACAACATGGAATATTTAGCTATATGTAGTAATTTAAGGGGTTTATGGAAGAATTTTTCATGTATATGGAATACATGAAATTTATTCATGAATTCCACAGAGTCCTATATCATGGTTTTCTAGTAATAACACAACCTCCTAATTTGGTGGGAGAGCCTAGTCCTAGACTGATGAGCATTATAGGAGCCCGTATGGACTTCTTCCATGATGGAGTGAATATATCTTTCTACTATGCATATGAGGAGTATTTTGTTAAATCCTCTATTGTAAAGGTATTTCTGCTCATTTGGGTCATCCTGTAGGGTTCGTTGCATGATACCAAATTTGTTCCTTTCCGGCCTAGTATTTCGAAAGAGTCCCATTTTAGAGATAACCTTTTATGAACTCCATCTATCCATGGGTGTGTATCAGTTCATCATTATCTAGGGTAGTGTTAACCTGATTTATTTCTCCCATACCACATATGAAAATCAACAAGACCATTCTTTGATGCATGATATGGAATATTGTTTCTTCCTGATTAGGGTAATCTATTACTATGGATACATTATCCAATGTTTCGACACAAGAATTTTGTGATCAGGAAACATGATGGAATGTGATATCAAAAGGGAAATATTCCATCAGTCCCCTAACATAGCTAGTGAGAGGGTTTAGTTATTTATTTTTTATGAAAAATTCACAATTGATATGCTTTATCACTAGTTCTGAATTCCCTTTGATATTTAGGTAGGATATCTACAGTTGTAGGGATAGTTCCAAGCTGGCAATAAGGTCTTGGTATTAAACCTCATTATTTTTTCATCCCTTGGATAGTGTTAAAGAGTAGGGAAAACTATTTTTTTCTAGAGATACAGATATAATCCCTAATCCAACCCGATTGAGCTTTGGGTTTTCCATACTTTTGCTAATAGGACTTCCGTAGGCGCCATAAAAATACATCTCCTATATACGAGGAGTGTCACGGGCATAGAATACCTCCTCAAATAGGATTTTGGTGTACACTGGTGTATTCTTCAGGGTGGGATGTTACACAAGGAAATTATTCGGGGCTTGACCTTTCACTATATTTTTCTACATGAACTAGATGTCATATTATTTCAAAATGACTACCCATTGGGCCAGATGCCTATTTAGCATGTAGAGACCAAGGATTTACTTGAGCAGATCAATACAAGAGAACAAATGGACTTTATAGTAATTCAAGTAATGCCTTGGATTTTTCACTATGAATATGATTTAAAGGCATTTCTTCTCAACATTAGAGTATTGGGACTCAATACCTATCATTTTTTAGATAAGGTAATAGATATTATTCTCTCTCCTTGCATCATTTTTCTAGGTGATAATGGTTCCCGATGCAAGTTACATGGTGGCCACATACAATATGAGTGGCCTCCCTTCCACTGGAGGCATTAGAACTGGTGGGTGTAGTAGATAATTCTTGAGAAATTTTCAGGTTTCTTGGTAGTCCCTGACCCATTAGTAGTTGATCCCCTTCTTCATTATCCTAGTGAAGGGGAGATCTTTACTGGCTAAGTTGAATATGAAACGCCAGATGTAGGTGAGGTTCCCTTGGCGTCCCCTAATCTCTTTTAGATTTAGGGGGTGACATTGTTAAAGTAGCACTGGTCTTCTCTGGATCTACCTCAATGGCATAATGGCATACCACAAAGCCAAGAAACTTCCTTGATGTTACCTTGAAGACACATTTCAGTGGATTCATCTTTAAACTATGTCATCGCAACTTGTCGAATATAATTTGATAATCCATGAAGTGATCACATTAATGTCAGGATTTGACCACCAGGTAATCAACATGTAATTAAGCTATTCTTCCCAAGAACAAAATAAAGATATTATTCATGGCTTATCGATGTGCATTACCAGTGTTCTTTAAACCAAAGGTCATGAACTGATAGAAAAAGATCTCCTAAGGTGCTCTAAAGGTAGTGGATTACTCATGTTTAGGGGATATATTTATTTTATTCTACCCTAAATACCCATCCATAAAGGAAAGGGCTTGGAATCTAGTAATTACATTAATCAATAATTTTATGATCAACAACGGGAAATCATATTTTGGGAAGTACCAATTAAGGTCTTTGAAACTGATGAAGACCCAAATCTTCTCATTCTCTTTCTTGATATGGATGATGTTGGTGAGCCATCTTGGGTATTTCACTTCTCTGAAAAAGTTTTATTTGATCAATTTTTTAACTTATACCTCTAAATTAGTGGAATGAGAGGGGTGCATCCTCTTGGATACCTTCTTGAAACCTGAATTACCATTAGGTAATATGAGATGGTGCGTAGCCACATATGGATTTAGTCTAGGAATCTCTGTATAGTTCCAAGTGAGCACATATTAGTGATGCTTTAGAAATGAAATAGACATTTATTTCTCTTTTAGGGGAATAGAGACACTAATTAGTATAGTCCACAAGTCTTCTTCTGTTCCCAAATTCACCTTCATGATATTTTCAATGGTGGTGGGGACACCCTCCTCAAATGTGGGGGGGGGGGGAGTTTCAGAGGTCTTTCTATTTTTATTCAATATCTAAGTCTATGGATGCATTCTCATACAGAGGTGTCAATACGAGGGAATATCTGACACTATTGAGGTGGGATATGATGTGAGAAGAGAAATTATACTCACATAATTCACATGTCATTATAAAGAGATGCTAGAGTTGATTGTATTTTACACCTTCACTGGGGACATGAGGGGTTTGGGCCTCTAGGATTAGGTCTATCACCTCATCTATATTTATTGGGATAACATAGTCATTGTCTAGCATACTCTAGGGATTTTTAGGGGTGGTCACCAAGATGTTGGGGGCTGAAACTTGTATATCATCATACACCATAGGTTGTTTTCTTCCCCTTTTGTATAAAACTTCTTTATCATACACGGATTTGAAAGTATCGAAGGTGGTGTTTTCACCATGCAGTATACCGACTTTTCCATTGATGGGGTATTTCAAGCATTGATAGAATGTTGAAGGTACCAAAATATGGCTATAGATCCAAGGTCATTTGTGTAGGAAATTATATGCAGTGTCTTGATGGATATCCATAAAATCAGTATCAAATGTGAGATCCCTAAACTGAGCTTTGAGTTTGATCTTCCCAATATGTATTTTATCATGCTTATCATGTGCTTGAATGGTCAAATTTGTGGGAGAAAAATTCCATTCGATATATCCAAAACATTGGAGGGTTTGAATTGAGATTAGGTTGATACAAAAGATATTTTCAATTATATTCCTTTAGATTTTGAAATTATCGAGTATTACTAAAACATATAGGGGTCTGATGTTTCCCTAGATGAAATCTTCCTAATCATGATCTATGAATGAGATGGAGACATGGGATTCTACTAAAATAGTCTCCATTTTATAGATTGTGGATTCAAAAAATTCTATCTCAAATTCCTATAGGCTTTGGAGGGATCTTACGGGTGCCTATCTGAGTTATTTTGAAAAATATAGAGTGCATTGAGGATTGAGAGCTTGGATTGGACAATTGCTGACTATTTTAGAATGTTTTACTTTTGTGAAAGAGGACTGCGATTCCTGAGGTGGGTTTGGTCCTAATCATGTGGCTTATCAGTTGAGGAATTTTAGGTGGATAGGCATGGTGCTTATGAAGAGGTCATGGTAGAATCTACTATTAGTGGCATGGGTTGTTCTGGCCTTCCTTGCTTCACAGGCTAATCAGATAATCACACCCCCACTAGGTGAGCATACAAGACAACTGGGTATGGATGACTGTTGGAGGGTTTTGAGACACCTCCATATATTTTTTGGTCTTACTGGATCACTTTACCATGGGTTTTAGCTATATATATGTTCTTTGTGGGGATATGACTGAAATATTGTGTCCAACCACGCCTGTGTTGTCCCTTGTATCCATGGTTCCTACACATGCAGCCTCTTATTCCCTGTTTTGGTGTAGCGAACTCATAATCAGAGGCATATTAATCATTAGATAAGAGGTATTCCAAGTGTATCATGTTGATAGAACCAAATATAATCTCTTTATTCAATGATATTTCCATTTGGTGGGGTGATGCCCATGCTTCAGATGTTGCAGGGGAGAAATATGCAAGAGCCAGAGATTGCATTGGAGTAGAATAAAACTCCTCTTATTATTGTTCTTCCTACTTATGGTGGTTTCACCAAATTTTTGGAGACATATTCCATGTAACCTTCTTAGGTGGGGAAGCAATTGTGGGTCTGCGCAGCTGTGATCTCAGGTTGGCGTGAGTTCAATCAACTATTTTATGATTCATCCAGTTATTGAACTTCAGTTCATGCCTATCCAGAAATTTCTTCTAATATTCCTCTTATTCCGACTGGGAAATAGTTATAGAAGCTACCTTCTCTATGGAGTTATCTAACACCACCTATCCAGAATCGACCATGTCTTAAAGGATGTATTTAAAGATGAATCAATTCTTTATATTATGACCCAACCTTCTATGGAAATGCTAGTAGTCGGGATAGTCAGTGAGGTTGACCTCATTGGGTTTCTTGGGTTATGGTAGCTTGAGAATGTTATTTTCCATGACTACTAAGAAATAACAGGGGACTTATTCATTTCGGAAGTAGTATTCTTTATTCATCCGCTTATCAAATCCCTAATTTCTCTATGATTCTAGTCGAGGGTGATTTTGTGGTTGTTGCTGCTCGATGGGAGGTGTTGGTTGTTTTAACACCTATATAGGTTCTCAGATGAGAAATTATACTATCTTGAGAGTGATAGCCTCAAATTATTCTATGTCTATCATTTTCCCCTATGTTGAGGGCATGATTCAAGATTTAAATTCGGTTCACTAAGTGGTTTCTTCCAATAATTGTTATGTTTATGTGAATCCACAGATCTTTCTTGGATACTTCATTGGGATCAGAGGTGTTTATAGCTCATCCTAAATATTTTAAGCATATATATCCATCAATTTCTCATACGAGAGAGGGATACTGAGTGAATAGGTTAAATCTTTCCATCTAGATATGAATTTAGACACCCTATCATTTCTACATTATTTGCAGTATTTTAGGTTGAATATTTCCATTTTTTTAAGAATGGAGAAAAAATGATAATGTAATTGATGAAGAAGGTCTTCCCATCTTGTAATGGATCCTGCTAGCAGACTACTATAACAAACAAAGGCTAGCTCTATTAGAGTCTGTAAAAAATATCTCAGCTTGTTTGCCTCCTATTGATCTTGAGGGCCCATTATCAAACCAAATTAGGATAGAAAGTGTTTTAGATGTTGTACGGGGTCACATTAATAGTCAAACATAGAGAAGGTAGGATTACCAAAAAAATTGGGGGCCGAGTATCATCCACCCACTAAGGATATGGATTCCTCTCAGGATGCACAAGTGCAAATCACCCTTATATGGATTCCATTCAAGTATCTAGAGACTCGATGATGTTAAGAAGATCTGGGGGTACTGCTATTTGATATGGCTCTCATCTACAGGGAGCGAGTGGGGGTCTATGAGGTCTCCCATCTTTCATCTCCCGCTTAATATCGATTAATCCTAAGACTAAATGATCACCCTGGTGAGGGAGATGTTGTCACTTCAATGGTGGGAAGTCATAATCATTTTTAAATTCCTCATTTATATAGATCATCTTCCTAGATCTTATTCCATTACGACACTCAAATACCACTATTTCTAGTGGATCATATATTTCAAAATTTATCGGGGGAGGAATATTTTCTTCAGCCTAAAGAAGATACCAAACATGAATATTTCCCCTGAGTTTCTCCTCGTTGAGTTGTCTGAGAGTTTGTATCTTGTTCTCATATTATGAAAATTGTTCCTACACAGAAGAAACTTCAACTATTTTGGGTGGTGATTAGGATGTAGCCAAACCTTTCCCTTTATATTTTGAAATGTTCTTCCAAAGAGGTGGAAACTAGATATTCAAAGGTGCTATATTTTGGAACCTTCTTTGGTTCTAGGTGCGTGAATCCTCAATTGGTGCATCCAAATCACCATACTTTAAGGGTATGTTTTCCATGTTGTGGAACTCTACATTTTCATCTTGGTCCACCATATCTGTTGTGTTGATAGTAATAACATTCACATAGGCATATTAGGTAATGTTGGTTGTTCCATTACTGTCAACACAGTAGGATGATTCTTCACTGCCTTCATCAGGGTTATTTCTCATACCCCAGGACATAATGGGACATTTTGGATTGCAACCCCAGTGGGGTTTGATTTCCTTCATCATACTCTCATCCTATCCCAGCCTGTGAGTAATTACCTCAAGGGAGTTTTTGGTTGTGATTGCTGAACATGCCCCAAATTGTAGAGGTTTGCCTTGCGGTGGGAGGAACGAATGGGATGTCGACCATAGATATTTACCTCCCAAATTGGAGAATATTAATTCTCTCTATAGTGGTGATGATGATCAAAATACCCTCAAAACTATAGGATGGGGGTTATCTGGGGCCACAATTAGCATTGATTGATCCTCATGTTGGGGATCTAATGATTCTATTCAAGGATTTGATGGCTCCCGCAATAGACATTGAGATATAAATTCCACGAACCCAGTGGGCTGGGGTTGATCTAGAAGCTTTGTTAATTTACCTAGGACCCAATCAGGGGATGATGAACCTTATGATGGTTATTGAGATATAAATGTCCCCAGACTAGTGATTTGGTGTTTGTTTTCAATTTCTGATGATATATCAAGAATCCTCTTGGAAATTGAAGATTCTAGAGGTGGTGGCGGTGGTAGATACTCCCCCGGATTAGTGAGCTAGGTCCACTCATGGATGGATGCTAATATAGCTACTAATTTAGACTATTTGATGTGAAATAGTTGTTCACATGTAGTAAATGGGTGTAATGGAAGCCCATTATGGGAATCATTATTTATGGTAAGTTGTCTAGTCAGTTGCAACTTTGGATTTCGTGTCATAAATTCATTCTTGTTGCTTTGAGGGGATTATTTCAAAGATATTTTGACTATACTCTCCCTCTATTTGTAATGTATGGGCATTATTGAAGAAGGTAAATTCTGTTGTAGTAACAAATTTGACTGTGTGTTACTTAGTCCTCTGATTTCACCAAATTCTATGACATTATAGGATTTCATATCGAAAGGGATCTATTGTTCTGGTGACATAGTTAAGTGAAATTCTATATATTTCACAAATCTTAGGATATACATGTTTGGTGATTCTCTATAAATGAGTTGCTGGATATTTTTCATGGTGTAGAGACAAACAATGGACAGGCGTTCTTCATTCTCCTCCATTACTGAGTTCTGGGCTATGGAAAAGGGGACCATATCTAGCTGAAAATATAGTTTATTGATGAGATAAAGGTGATAATCTTATCTTGGATAAGGGAGATGTATAACCTTCAGTTGCTGATGACTACACTTAAAATTTGGTCTTAGATAAGGCAATAACTCCTTTTCTAGATCATCTAGGATCTCATAGTCATAAGTGGTGAGGGTCCAGAACATGGTGGGTGGGTTGTTTCCGCCTAACTCTATCCATATTTCAATGTCACCCTCTTCATCAAACATACATGCATTCATTCAATTACACCACAAAATATACTTCTTGGGGTCACCTGTTTGACTATAGTAGAGTGTTGTTGGAAGTTTATGGGGGAACTATATATGTTTGACACAATTTTTTGATCACCTCTCTATAAAAATGCATCTAAGTCTTGGAAAACTCAATATATAAAGGTGTCTGGTAAAGGGGAGGATTTCCTTGTCCATGGGAGATATCACCATGGGGATTTTTACCATGATGAATTTCAATATTAGAGTCTTTGTGATCCATCTCCACACTACCACAAGGAGTTATATTGTGGAAATTATCATATTCTTCTACAGTTGAAGAGTTAACGAACCCTTGGGGTGTTGAGAATGTGTCTCAAAAAAAAAAAAAAAACTCAAGGACCTTGGAATTGAGAAGATTAGGGATATGAGTCTCATTCTATGTTGTGGTTGGAATATGATGACCTTCCTTCTAGAATTGTGCTGGGATATGAGCCTTTTGTATGGCAGTTTCCAAAAATTATTTATAAACTTATGGTGTTATGGGAGTATGATCCCACTATCCCAATGAGATTTTTTTTTATTTTTTATAGGAATATAATCATGTATTAAGGTATGTTTCATTCTCACTTGGTGAGCCTGATCCTGAGCCTTTGGAATATACCATTGGTCTTTTGTGGTAGGGATATTAGCATGCCCGTAGGCATGTTTAACTCTCACTTGGTGAGCCCCAGTTGGAATAGGAACATGAGCCTTGTCTGAATATTGATTCCTCACTGTAATATGTCGTCGGAACTCCATAATGGGAGAAGGGATATGAGCCTCCTTTATTTCCTCGAAAGGATGTTGGTGTAATTATTCATTATGGAAGTAGGAATATATAACTAGCTTCCCTGATGTACTGGAACATTCTAGATAGATTCACTAATAAGAATATGAGCCTATCCCGAGGAACCTTTTATTCTAACATGGTTAGCCTCAACCATAACGGGGATATGAGCCCGATCCTGGGCCTTTGGAGTATGTCACTGGTCTTCTTTGATAGGAATACAAGCCTGTACTGAGGCATGTTCCCCTCTCAATTGGTGAGCCCCAACTAGAATGAGGATATGATCCTAATACTGGGCCTTTGGAATATGACACTAAACTTTTTCAATAGGCATTTTTCCATGTTCTGAGGCATGTTCGGATCTCACTTGGTGAGCCTTGGTTGGAATGAGAATATGATCCTAGTCCGACACCTCTTCCTTTACTATAATATTATGATAATACTCCTGGATGGGAGAAAGAATGTTCGCTTTCTTCGGAGCAACCACCTTTTCATAATGATTAGAGCGTTGAGATTACATGGCTATAGGGATAGGAATATGCTTATGTCCCTATATCTTTACAAGTGTTAGAATATGACCAATGATTTCTTCCATTGTTTTTAAGATATAATGGAATTTTAGCAAAGTGTACATAGGGATATAAGCCTACACATTTTCTGTCTCCACTGTATACTAATAGATATATTTTATTGAAGTGGGGATATGATCCCACTTCTTTACTCCTTTTTCCACTGAAATATTTTGATGGACTTCATGTACAAGGTTAGGGATATATTCTCCCATGCCTATTGCAAGAATATGACTACAAAATTTCTCCAAGTGAGAAGGGATATGAGCCCTCTTGCTGGTTACTACCAGAATATTATGATATAAATCATTAGTGGGAGTGGGTATATGATCCCACTCATGGTTATCCAAATCCTTCGTCATTCTATGTATCTTCCTTTTTTCACGTTCATGGGTATCAGACGTGGCATTGTGTCATGTGGTACCCTCAACAGGCGACTGATGGGTACTGGTGGGGTGGTGCTGGTGACAAAAATTGATAGAAGCCCTCTTCAGTGGATCCTAAATTAGAAGTGAGCCATATTTTAATCCCTATCCCAACTTCATCAGATATTGAAGGTAGTGATTGTCATGCTCTAGGGATAAACTCTCGAAGTGGTTGGCTGTGGCAATGAGTGCAACTACCTTAGTTGAAGCTTTCCCTGGATGATGCAGACTCATCTATTTTAGTACTTAGAGACCCTTGTGGGTAGCTTTAGTAGTTAGTATTGTACCACATCAATGGTATCCTCAGACCATTGTGTTCACCACCTGATGTTGAACATGATGGGAATGTGATATCATTTTGTGACCCACAAGGGTTGAAACCATAGATTATTTGACAGAAAGGTCACTATATGAAGAAATTATCTTGGATTGAGATTCTATTAATGAGAGAAGTATATGTAGTCAAGAATAAAAAAATGAACAAGGACACTAATTAGTGTAATATCATAGACATGATGCGTGCTCAATCAGATATTCATGGTTAAAATAATTTCCTTTTATTCCTAATCCATCCATTCTATTTGTGTGGACTTTTCAAAGTGAGGATGAACTTATTTCATGGGAACCCCAGTTATAGGGCATCAACTATAAGATTTATGTCAGAATTTTCATATTTGTTTGATATGTCACAAGATTGTACTGACACATATAAAACAAATAATTCTTCTATTTTAGGGTTTTACATTAGGCTCATTATTTTTCTACATAGAATATGAGAATAAAAAAATGGACCAATGCATTATTAACCAATCAATCCGTTATTTGAGAGTTTCAAATAAAGTTTACCATTTTTGTTTCCTTGTAAAGATGATGGTATAGAACTCTCATTGGGTGAACAAAAATGGATTAATGAGAATTGGGAAATCTATCCTTTTTTATGTTCTGAAGGAGAATTCATGGTTAAACAAGTTCACATTAGGTTCAATATTTTTGTTTCCTCAGAAATATGATGATCGATAACCCTAATTGGATAAAGAAAATGGTTTGATGAGAATTGGATAGTATATATTTTTTTATGTTGTGAAGGAGATATCATGGTTAAATAAGTTCATGTTGGGTTCACCATTTTTGTTTTGACAAAGAGATGTGGGAGGATTTTGTCTTATGGTTTGATTTTTGGGGGTTCAATGTTGTAAAAAATCATCCACATCAGGCTCACTATATATTAAACGTTCATAGAAACTCCTAATGGTTCTCACATACATATCTAGGTATGGTTCTTCTTTCCAAAGGGAGGTGATTAGTTGGGGTTTCAGACCCAATGACACTAAGGAACTCACATTGGTTGAGAGGATGAATGGTTGGGATCATCACACCCTTTTAAGGGTGAATTGTTGCCTACTTTGAGACAATCTTATAGAATTAATATATGTTCATGACTCTCTTCCTAATCCTGATATAGAACCAGTTAACCTAAAAAAATAACCATAGGTTAAACCCTTTTATGTTCAGAATAATGGGATCTCATTAGTGAGTCCATCTATATGTATCTAAGGTTATTCATCTATTTCCCTTTGGTGGGTAGCTTCTTATATGTTGAATTCATATAACTAAGAACACCAGAGTTTGTTTTTACCTAGGGAGGTGATTAATATATCAAGGATGGTATTGATCCATTATGAGTCATCATACGTATTCTATTTTATAATAGGAATCAAAACCCACATAATTCTTTAAACTCATATAGTTTAAATTTAGATGGAAAGTAAATATATATGGGAACTTGGGCACCTATTATTCAAGATCGAGTCTTGAGAATTCATCCTACATATCCTAGTTATGGAAGGAATTAGAGTTATCTTAGTCTATTCATGCCCTTGGGACTTTCCCCAAGGTAGATACTCTTATATGGAGGTAATCATATCATGCCACTCATCACAGCTTACACAATGAGGTTTACTTGGTTGGTGGAGATTCATGATGTAAATTATATGACCATTTCAATTCCCTAAGATAACTTGAGCTATGACTGGTGTGATAAATAAGGGATAGTAAGCAATCAACCTCATTGCATATGTATGAGATACTTATGTACTGGGACAAATCATGGGATATTTATTATAGATCTAGAGCCTTAACAAGGTGTCATGCATATCCTTGTTATAGAAGGAATCAGATTTAGCATAGTTCAGTTGGATTCTTAGTCCACTGATGGATGAGGTGGAATGATCATCCCATGGGAATGATTGGGTCCTGATGGTTGAAATGTCAGAGACATGGTGGGACTTACACCGAAGTGGATGCTCGTTTGAGTTTGGGATCGGGCCTTAGGAAGGCGTTTTATGTATCCTAGTTTTGAAAAGAATCATATTTCTCATAGTTCAATGAGTTCTCAATCCATTGGTGGATGAGGAAATATGATCATCCCATGGGAGAGATTGGGTCCTGATGGTTGGAATGTCAAAGACATGATATGACTTATATCAAAGTGGATGACCATTTGAGTTTGTTCTTGAGCCTTAGGAAGATTTCCTACATATGTTGGTTATGGTAGGAATCATATTCATCATAGTTCAATTAGTCAAGGATTAAAAATTGACGTTTCCCTTATATGAGAGACATATTATATTATACCATTGGTCAGGGCTTACACACTAATGTTTCCCTTATCCTGATAGATTATTTTTATATAAATGATATGATCATTGTGACTCCCTAATCCCATGTGATCTATGCACAATGTCATAACTAAGTGATGCAAAATAATTAGTCTCATTGATCGTGGGAATGCGGATTATGTGTTGGGAATACCCTACTAATTTTTATTATGGATCTCAGGCCTTAAGTAGGAATCCTACTTATTCTAGTTATGGAAATAATCAAGGTTCTCATAGTTCATTTCATCGGGGTTTACACGTTGACATTTCCCTTTGTAGAGGCTGGACAAGGTTATCAAGTCTTGAGATGCCTGATTGACCTGGACTAATTGTCTTCCTGATATGTGTTGATTGTCTTATTGACATTACCTAATTATCTTCTTGACATGTCATAGGATGTTTTCCTAACATTCCCAAAGATAGTCACATGATCCAGTTGAATTTTCTGAGGGATGTCACATAACTTGGATGGAAAGTTCGAAGGTTGTCTCATGATCAAGGCTAACTTGTCTAGAGGATATTGAAAGACTAGGCCAACTTGTTCTAAAATTTGTCTCTTTATCCTAATTGACATGTTTAGAGGGTGTTATATGATTTAGATGACTTTCCTTGGTGTCATCACTAAATTTGGGCGACATGCTTGGAGGGAGTCATGAGATTTAGTGTGACATGTCTCATAGTGTGCCATAAGACCTGGATGAATTGTCTAAGTGTCATCGTGAAAGCTGACTAACATGTCTGGGGGATGTCTCAAGAGACATCCGACATACTCGAACGACATCACAAGGTGTGTATGGCTTGTCTGGAGGATGTTGTGAGAGCCAGTTGACATGTACTAGTGCTATCGTGGACTTATCGGACATTACTGATGTCTCCATATGATCTGGGTGACATGTCTAGAGGACATTACAAGGCCTAAATGGAAATCCTAAAGGGTTTTGCAAGAATTTGGTGGCATAGATGAGGGGTTCAATGTGACTTGATCAGAAATGTCTAGGGGACTTCACATGATCCAAATAGCATACTAAAGGAGCGTTGTGTGACCTGGGTGACATGTCTTGGTGCTGTTGCATGACCAGGTTGGTTCATTTGAAGCATATGAGGATCATCGTATATATTGTTTACATAATTATCCCATATTTTAGTCTTTATTCTAGCCATTTATTTCATATGTTGTAGATTTGTTCAGTGTTATCTTGTTTTATGTCTCACATGTTTTAGAAAATATGTCAGATTTACTTTGCGTAACATGCCAGAAGTCCTTCACGTGATCTAGGAGTGATCATGTGAAGTTCCTTTGAATGTTGCACGATCTATCCACTTGTTACCTAGATTTTACCTAATTAAGAACCTTTCTGGTTGGGAGATCAACCAATCTGATTAATGCACTCTGATGCATGGGTGCGTCAGTGTGAGTTTCCAAGGCAAAGCCCCCCCTTTTTTTATGTTGGAGTGTGATATTTATAGGCCTTTACACCATAATTATTCACCACTTTTCATGATGCATATCGCATGAATCCAAGCTAGAATCGGTGGAGGGATTTGATGTCATGTGTTTTCTTGAGGTTTTTCCATAGGTTATTTCAGGGGAATCACATGATTTTCAGAAACTGCAAGATCATCCCATAAACACCCCATTTATGGGTTATGGATTATTAAAGGGGTCTTTTAAAATCATGAGTTCATGTAAAGGGACTTCCCTATTGTCAGTTTGACATGTATAATGAATTTCGGGAGATCAAGATTCTTACTAAAAGGATTTCATGTGATATTTTATTCCTTCTTTAGGATATTCCACAAGTCAAGGATGTATTTCCAAGGGGCCTTTGCGATATCAAACTAGTTTTTCAGGAGGTCCTGCGTGGCCATGTTGGTGAATCACATTAGTTTTATAACTACAAGAGGATCTCACATTTTTATTTTTATTTGAAGGAGGATTAGAGATCTTATGTTCTTGTATGAGTGTTTTCGAAGACACTAACTTTCCCCATCAGTGATGTACTGCAAGACCAAAAAATGGCCTTGTGGTGATGCGTGATCACTTCATGGGTAAACCCTTCCACTTATTTTTTTGAGCCAAAGGGAGATCATGAGACCACCTAGGCATGTATGAAGCCTTTCACATGATGGGGGTGACACGCCAGTAGGATCTTACGTGGCTTGGAGGACATGTCACTGGGCATCTGTGGTGTCTCATAGGCTTCCTGGGTGCATCACAAGAGTTTTATGACCATAAAAGGCTCCCACCTTTCCCCTTTTTATTTCCTTGATTTATTTTACAAAGTTATAGATCTTGAGAGATTGTATGAGTGTTGTCGAGGACAATCACCCTACCTATCAGTGATGCGTCACGTGATATTTACTAGTGAAAGAGGCTCCCACCTTTTGGATATTTCTCTCCCATTTTTCAAGTATTTTTGGATGGATTGTTAGGCGCCTACCACCTGATAATTCACGAGACCTAGGGGTTCTCGTCTGGAAGCCTCCACATAGTTACTGACTATTTGGGTGCCTTTGTAAGAGTAGAAATACTTGTCAAAGGGGATATGTGAGATCTTTCATAGGCTATGCGCTGCACATGACCATCCACATATCATGCGATCACATGTCTCCTGAAGGTTCACATGATCCATGTGATCATGGAAAAATTATTCTTTCTTTGTTTTATGGGGAAAATATTACACATATTCAGTTTTTTCTTCCTTTATGAATTTTATGATGCTCATTTGGAGGGTGTCAACACATGGTAAGAAGATTCTCCACATAGACATGTGGATATACTAACCCTAGCCAAAAAAACATGATAGGCCCAATGACTATAGTCATACTCAACTAAACCATGTTTTACATGTGAGAACTAACTGGTTAGTTAATAACCGACTCTAGTGAAAATGGGAGTATTTTAGAGTTGGTGTCTTGTAACCAACCAATTTTTACTTTATATTACCTGTTTATTCATATACTTGAATATTAATAAATTCATTACAACGTAACAATTTTTATTCTCCATAAAATTAATGTGATAATATCCTGTAATAATTTGTTTGCATTGAAAAGGTCATAGTAGTTCCCCTATATTATGAGAACCTTGATATGATATGTCAATATTCTTAAATTATATGTCCTATGGCTGTATAACATCATTTAATAAGGTATAAATGATATATATTTTTAGATGCGAGTACTCATAAGAGTATGATACTTCTTCTCATGAAGTTCACACATAGTAATCTATAAGATGGGAGATTATGAAAACAAACCCGCCTATAGAAAATACACATATATAAGTGCCATTGGATATTTATATACATGATGGTGTGTAGTTATAATTAAACTTTAATATTATTACTAATATATATCATGACTAGAATAATTTTATGTACTAAAAAAACTATGACACCATATGTTCATGGTAAGTAGGGTATGTTGGGTGTGTCATGAATGATATGTTTTTTAATGAATAAATCAAGGAAGGGTTTCCCTTCAATCTTTATGGAAGTTTATATCTTAACCCTTTGATTTAAAGGAAACTATTGAAATAAATCCCATGTCTATAGTGTATTGATAGGTTCATTTTAGATGGTCAAAAAAAATACATGTTGAGCATATAGGTTGAAGAAATGATAGTGAAATATGATTGATCAGATATCGATACAAAGGGATTATATTACACAATGAGAATTTATATGCTATCATAATCATTACAACATTAACTTCCTCCTCTCATGTGCCTTTACATATTTCTATACATTGATATTAGATTTTAGGTGGACCCAACTAATGCCATCGAGGAAGAATCCTAAAGGGTCACACACTTAGTGTTTCTATTAATATTGATTAAATTATATTAGAATTTAATTATTGTAATAAATATTATCCTCCAGTTTAGGGAATGGTATTTATTTAGGATTTACTAATCACAAATATTCAGTCACTATATTTATGTGTGGCTTGATTATTAAATAAATAAATATTCATTCACAAGACTGCTGAATAGTATATATATTTATATATATACTTATATCTTTATTTATTCATAATATAATAATTAATATTTGTTATTAAAAATATATTTATTTAGTAACATGAATTTTAAATAAATATTTATCATAAGACCATTGATATAATATTTATTTATTTATCAAATGAATAATATCTGTTATTATATGTTCGGTAAATATCTGGGAGGAAATGAAAATTGAGTTATCAGTTCTAGTGGGAATGTTATATTAAATATCATATATATATATATTGATATTTATAATTATATGTGATGTATTCATGCATCAAAGAAATTATAATAATATTATTATTTATATGTGGGTTTTAATATGGATTATGAGATTGGTTAAGGGACTATGTTCCATTACCAATTCTCTAACCTAGTTCTATTTATACATTATTATATTATTTCTATATAACCTTGGTTGTGAGAATAATTTATTGGGAATAGCATATTCTCCCCCTAGAGATCTCTCTCCAATGAATAATACTCCAGTGTTTCTTCTCTCAAGCCTAAAATATTATTTCACCTCCCCTCCCTCTAAAGTCTAGGAGATCAAGAACATGACTCAATCCTTCAAAATTTAAGGATTGTGTGGTGAGAAAAGGAAGTGATGCTAGATGATTGGTATCACCATGATAACATACAGAGTACCATAAAAAATGCTTCATGATCAATGGAGAATGTGCAGATCACCAGTAAATAGATTCTATCCTTGGATTCACATTATGAAATGATGGTATAATCGAACAACATTCTGATGATCAACCTCTTCTATAAATAAATAACTTCCAAGGATGAGGTAATTCTTAATTTAAATTAATTATAAATTTACCTTGAAAAAGATCATCTATTCTTAGTTTTGAAATTAATGTTAATTAATCTTTAAATTAATTCATTGTTCACAGAGATTATTTGTCATGTATATCTTCAAATATTCATTGATTATGAAAAAAGTTGAGTTGGATACTACCCAATAGGTGCTTTTGATACATCAAGGACCATCAACATAAACAATACCCTAGTGCCTTAATGTTTCTCCATGTGTTAATCTACCATGAAGAGGTATATGGTTCTGGTTCTTGAACTTATAGGGTGATGAACTTAGTGAGTAACCTAGAAATCAATGATCACGAGGGCGTCATTCTGAGAGGATGCGACAATGATGATTTCCACACCTCTAGTGAGATTCTTCTTCAATAATGGTTTCTATGATCCCTAATAAGGGCATCCATGTTTTGTTTATGCTTTTTTTTTATTTTATAGGTTTCTTATTTACTATTTAGTTTTCCTCGTATGTGTCATGTTTGGTTCCTTGTCATGTTTTGATCATGTCTCATACTTTCTTTTACTCATTTTTTGGGGTATAGTAAAGATCGTGATGATCTTGTCCCATGCACATAGGCCAATTGGCCAGATCATCTAAATACACATGTCTATTTACTATTTTATTTTAATATTTTTTGACCTGGGAATGTTGGATGCTTGATTATTGAATTAGCATCAAGCTTTTACAAAATCCTTCATAATCAATTAAAATGAAACTGTGTGAATTTAATGTAAATGAATTTGGAATAAAATATTGATTATAGTTATAACAAAACCTAAAATCGATAACCATATATTTTTTTAGTTATCATTTTAATAATGAAATTCAATAATTGTTTTTCTTATTTTTTTTAGTTTTGGTTATAAATTTTTTCTAACCATTCAGTTATTTTTATTTTAGTTTTTAGTTAACCATTTTTTAATCATTATAAAAAATAATAATTTTTACCCTAACGATATTAGACACTAAGTCAAGATTGTAAATAAATCGGTAAGTTTTATAAAAAATAATTTATTTTAAAATAAACATAATTTTATAACCAAAAATAATTTGTCCATTTGAAGGATATAATAAATCACATGGGTCATTTAAAATATTAAATTTAATTTTTTTTAAAAAAAATATAATTTCAGTCATTTTTTCACTTTCTAATTAATAAATTAATAATAAAAACTAACCATTTTTTGGGTTTTTAACCAAATAGAATTTTTACTGACCAAAACTCATTTTAGTATAATCTTTTAGTTATTTGTTTACTTCGATTTCATTTAACAGTTTGGTTAACTGCCAATTTTCCCACCCCTACTCCCACAACATGAAAAATAATCTGGATTTTATTGGCATGTGATTCACCTAGGTTGAATGTGGTAGAAATTTCAAACCGAGATTCAATGTGAAATTCAATGGGTTTACTTTAATTATTTAAAAAAATGAGTTAAAGCCTTCTATTTTTGTTAAATTTAATGATAAATCCAAATTTCATATTTATTTTATTTTAATGAACATTTATATTCATTTTTTATTAAAAAATATAATATATATATTACTTAATGAATGAATAAATGAATATATATATATATATATATATATATTCAAAACTATTAAATTTTTGAGTATAGATTTTTTTTAAATACATATATAAACATAAAAATTTAAAAACATATATTAATGAAAAAAATAGTAAGCTTGTTCAGTGTTTTAAAACTATCAAAATCAAATAAATTAAAATATATTAAAAAAATAATACACATAACATCTGTTAGGAATTTTTAAATTAAAATATATGTTAAAATTGAATATGAAGGTTTTTTCAATGGATATTGACATTTTTAAATAAAAAATGTGTGTTTTTTAAATAAATAGTTAAACAAAAAAATCAAATAATATATACATACTCAAGTTTATTAAATATATTAATAAAATAAAAAAAATTAAGAAAAAAGAATATACAAACATGTGCATTATGTTTTTATTTTATGTTTTTTATATATATATTTTCTTTTAATATTTTATAGTTTATTATAGGTAGGGGGATTATAAAAAACCAAACCTCACACACACTTAAACACCCCATTGGTTTAAGCATCATCCTTCCCCATGATGAATCAAAATAACTAACCAAACTTATTACATATGATTACTCGAAGGCCATTATATGGTCTAAAGGCCTAGTGGACCGAAGACCTACCATGTGGCTTGAAGGCCAAATGGAACATTAGAAATGATTTCATTACACTAGTAAAATGCCTTGTCTCTCTCATGATAGTGAACCCCTCCAAGCACATCAATAGTGTGAGAAAGGGCCAAATGATAGATTTCAGCACACTCATCTCTCTTTCAAGCATGCCACTTGAAGATTCCTTGTGTGATTCTCTAACAACCTTAATTCTTTTAAGGATAATAAAACTCACTTTATAAATAGTTATTGAGTAGTTTTTATGTGAAAAATGTATTTTTTCAATAAAATCAATTAATAAATGATTTAAAGGCTTTATGTATAGGTAAAATCTATGTTAACACTTTGAAATATTCTATGAAATATTTTCAAAGTCAGGAATTGAGTAAGCATGGAATTATGAGGCCCGTCAAACCTCAGTATTATTTTAATGAAAATATTAAATATATTATATTATGTGCGCATGATTTTTTTGAAAAGAATAGAAAATATACAAAATAGTGTCTTGTATGAGAAATATAAGACCACCATTAGGTTCTAAATGTGGGGTTTACCCTAGGTGCAATATAACATTTGTTCACATCAGAGGTTTGGTTACATCATGCGTAAGGGTAATAATAATAATTATATTATTATTATTTGTGTTGAAGTAATTAAAATGGAAATGACATGTGTAATTAAATTTCCTTAAATAATGAGCGATGTTTTACCCTGGGTTTATATTTATAGGTGATCAAAGTAATAACGGTAAAATTATTACTTGTAATAAATAAATGTAATTGGGTGATTAATCAATTTTTTATTAACTATTCAGTTTGTAATGGAAGTCATGTTTAAAATGTTAATGGTGACAATGATTAGAGATAAATAATAATAATAATAATAATAATAATAATAATAATTTTTTTTATTATTATTACTATTAATTTTGGAAAATAATATTATTTGTTTATGGAAAATTAAATAGTATATATATGGGTTAAACATATATGTATATATATATATGCAGATATATATATGTATATATATGTGAGTGTGTATATATATATATAATGTATTTATATATATATATATGAGTTAAATATAAATATATATATATATATATATATATATTTGACTGTATATATATAATGTGTGTATATATATGGGCTAAATAAATATATTTAATGGGTGAATAAATGTGTTCTAGGGAGGTTTAACAAAAAACACATAAAGTTTATAGGGGTAGCACATGAATATTTTAGGATAGAGAATAAAAATAAATAAATGAAAGAAAAAATTAAATAATGATTAATTAAAGGAAAAATAAAGGAAATGGTGTAAAAAAATTATTTTAATCCATTAAAAAGAGTGCGCCTACCTCTCCACTTTTCCATGCCTCATATCTCACCCTCTCCTCTATCTCTCTATTATTATTTTTTATTTTATTTTATTTTTCAAAATTCTCTCTTCAATGTCTCATACGATATTGATCAGATTAACACGTCATTGATGCCATTGGGTTCATCTCGACGAGCAGAATTTTAATCCTAATTTTTTTTGAAGGTACTGGGACATTATTTTCATATTTGATTTAATACTTCACTTTCCATATTTTAAATAATGAATATGATAATAATTTTAAATATTGTCTAATCGAGAATGGCACTAGGATTCAGTGGTTCAATTGAACCTGATTGTCAACCGTTATCATCAAATCATTAATACCCCTAAGGTAGGAAGTTCATTACCATTTGGGGCCATGTATATGATGTTAACATGATACATGATTTATACTAGAGTAACCCATTCTTTTCATGTGATTCATGTGGTTTTGTGTGTGTATGCATGATACATGCTTTATTGACATATTATGATTATGTATGTTGATGTGGTTTAGACCATTTTGAGTATCTTATATGTGTGTATGTATGGATTTCCCACACTCATTATATGTTATGTATGATGTCGTTGTTGCCTTGTGATATTCTTGGTATATTCTATGTTGTTGTGTTATGTATGGTACCAAAGTGACAGATGGGACCATCGTAGCTCTGTAGCCCTAGAGGGGGAGCGTGTTCAAACACTGCATGTGACTTGATAATGAGACTAAGATGGATGATGGGGCATGATGACCTAGTGTGACCTGACTTGGGGGCATGATGATCATGACTAATCAAACTTGTATGTGATAAATGTGGGGAAGGATGAGCATGAGTGATCAGACCTGTGTGGAAATAGTGGGGCATGATGGTTTATGTGACCTAACCTGGAGATGGCACTATGTCATGATGACCAAGTGTGGTTTGACCTGGAGGCCTAGGGCTGATATGACTATTGAGTAGCTTGAGGCTATCTCTGATGTTGATACATTTCTATGATTGTTCCGATATTTTATATCATGACACTGAAGTCGGTATAACCGGGGTTTGTGGTGGTTTGGTTAGTACATGAATGCTCTGAATAATTGTTTATGGTGCACACATTTATCTATTATTATGTTATACACTCTTATGCATGTGCATAGTTGTTAAAGACGCATTGGTAGTGTCCTACTGAGTCTTTGTACTCACACCATACTCAGGAATTTCAGTGCTCTTATAGATTTCATGACCCAAGATCCGGCAAAGGGAAAAGGGATCTATGGTGGACGGTTGAGCGGTGAAGCATGGAGCGGGAGAAGGCTGGGATAGACTCCGGATGACCAATGGATGTTTATTAATTTTTTATCTCTTTATGAATCCATTGCTTAATTTTTGGATAGGCTTGCCACATTAGGAGTTGTTTATTTATATGTATGGTTCAGTTCACTATTATGCATGACTACTATGATTATTTATTATTTATTATTATTGTTTATTTATTATTCCTCTCGAAGAATTTATATGAAGGTTATAGTCTCCCCACTATCGAACTTAGACCCTCATTGCTAATTGGAAACCTCTTGCATATGAGGAGGCACACATGAGGTCACATAGAACCCAGCTCTGAATCGGTGGTTTGGTTTGGGATGTTACAAAATGGTATCAAATGGTCAGGACTCACCAACTTGTTTCTTCTATTTTACTTAATTTAGAACAAGGTAGACAAGATATGGGATAGTAGAAACTCAAGCAGGGGAACTATCATAGTGTCTCACCAAAATTGTATAGCGGGCCTCCAAGTTACCATAAAATGTGAATTTATGTTTTGTTAATACTGGTGATTAAAATCACCTTGGGTGATTCACATGATATTGATATGTCCAAATCCAGTTTTTATGTTTTTAAAATGCCTCTTTATGATTTATTGATAACCGCATGTTCGATCAGAAAAAAATCAGCACCCACATTTCAAAATTTCAAAACCAAAAATCAAAATTCATAATTGAAATCAACCAAAACCATGTTCAAAATTCTAATTCCACTCAAATCCAAGCATCGATCCCTGTACACCCTAAAAATTGAGCACAATCATCATTTACACTTCATCGACAAGAACCTCACCGGCTGATGTCACGTAGTAATAAACCAAAAAACTTTCACCAATAATTTTGAGGGAGAAACACTGACCAGATCCATCAATCCATAACATAAAAAAACAACCAGAAAGAGAACAGACCACAATCATGAGAAACAACTTCAAAGAAAATTTCCAAGTTAATTATACCAACACAAATCACTACAATAAAAAAACACAACTACTTAATTAACATAACTGTTTCCAATAGACATCAACACCAATGCATAACACCAGTCAGAAGTAGGGAGGCTAACTTAGGATGTGTTTGTAACACTGTTGACTACTGATCCACATATCCCAAAACCTATTTGTTAGCATCACTTCAGACTAGATTATGAGAGGGGTGGAGGAACGTGAGGTCATAGAAGGGATTGAGTAGCCAAGGGATTCAAATGTCCCCATCATCATCAAGGCTAAAAACTAGATATCCTACACCAAAGTTATCCAAGACCACACTAGACCATCGTCCCAAACCACAACCTCTAAATGAAACTGTCATCATCAAGGCTGAAAGCTAGTAACCATGACACCAGATCAAACCACAAATTGAAACATAAAATTCAATCCCAAGCTGAAACTCCTCATCCAACGCACCATACCAAGTTAATGGATGGTAACCACCAAAAACTAAGATGACCATTGGAAAACAACCACGATAAATCCCAAAGAAACCCAAATCAGAAAAACCAAAGACCCAAGTGACAAGAGGAAAACAGAAACGTATGCAAGAGCTTCCACCAAGCATGTCCACCATCACCATCCAAATACTCCTACACCCCCACTATGCCTAACTAAACTAGAGTATGGTGTGATGGTTTAGGAAAGAAAGGGAAAAGAATAATTGCATGGGGACAGGACAAGCCTGAAAGAGGGAACGATGATGGGAGATGGAGACCAGGGTTAGTGCTAGGAGGGTTATACCTTGGATTATGAGTATACTTCTAAGAGAACCTTGTGTGATCCCTTAGACTAGTTAAGTTCTATTTATGTTCCTAATGTTCCTCCTACTATGGAGATGTTAGAGCGGGAGTCGAATTCTTGAACTCAGTGGCATGAGATGCTCAAATAAGACCTTTATAAATACTTCTCGGGGATGATAAGTCGATAGAGGGGGAGAATTACAACACTCTATTTTTTAAGGATAAAAAAATACTATTTTTAAATATTAATGAGTATTTTTTAAGTGAAAAATGTAAATTTTCAATAAAAATCACCAAATAAATGATTTAACAGTTTTATTTATGGGTAAAATCTTTGTTAATACTGTGAAATATTATATAGAATATTTTCAAAATCATGCACTGAGTTAGAGAAGAATTATGAGGCATGTAGAGCCTCAATATAATTTTATTAAAAATATTAAATATATTATATTACACATGCATACTTTTTAGAAAAAATGAAAAATATCCCAAACAATGTCTCATATGAGAAATATAAGAATGCAATTAGGTCCGGAATATGAGTTTTACCCTAGGCGCGACATGAAATTTGTGCAAGTAATATGTTTGATTGCATTGCATGTTAGGTTAATAATAATTACAAGATTATTATTATTATTTATGTTGAAGAAATTAAAATGGATTTTAGATGTGTAATTAAATTTGTTTAAATGATGAGTGACATTTTTCTATGGATTTATATTTATTGGTGATCAAAGTAATAATGGTGAAATTACTACTTGTGATAAATAAATGAAATTGTATCCTTAATAAATTTTTTTATTAACAATTTGGTTTTAATAGAAGTTGTGTTTAAAATGTTGATGGTGAAAATGATTTAATAATAATAATAATAATAATAGTAATAATAATAATAATAATAATTGTTGTTGTTGTTGTAATTGTTATTAATTTTGGAAAATAATATTATTTGTGTATGGAAAATTAAATAGTATATATATATATATTGATTATATATATATATATATATGTATGTAGGTATATATATAGTATGTTTATATATATATGTGTGTGTGTATATATGTGTGTGAGTGTGTATATATATATAATGTGTGTGTGTGTATGAGTTAAATAAATATATTTAATGGGTGAATAAATGTGTTCAGAAAAATTTAAAAAACACTTAAAGTGTACATGGGCGGCACATAGATATTTAGAGGAGAGATAAGAAAAACAAATAAATGAGAGAAAAAATTAAATAAATTCATATAATGATAAATTAAAAGAAAAATAAAGGAAATGGTTTAAAAAATTTATTATGAGACTTTAGAAGAAGGGGTGCACCTACCTCCCCACTTTCTCAAACCTCATGTCTCCCTCTCTCCTCCATATCTCTATTATTATTATTTTATTTTATTGTATTTTTTAAACTTCTATCTTCAATATCACATGCGATGTTGATCATATTGATGCACTGTTGGTGTCATTGTTTTCGTCTTGATGAGAAAGATTTTATTCCTAATTTTTTTGAAGGTAGTGAGGTATTACTTTCATATTTAAATTAACAATTCTTTTTCTACATTTTAAATAATTAAGATTATAATGATTCTAAATCTTGTCGAATCAGGAAATGGTACTAGTATTCGGTGGTGCAATTGAACCCGAACGCCAACCCTTATCATCAAATAATTGTTGCACCTAAGGTAGGAAGTTCCTTACCATTCAGGTCTATATATACAATGTTAGCATGATATGTGATACTGTTAGGTTTCTGGGGCCTGCAGCGGAAGACGGTGGGTTGGGGATTTTAAAATTTTTGTCATCGGTACGACGGTACTTGTCGTCGTCGACGATCCGAGCCCCAGAGAGGTCCGAGGATCTCGCGTAGATTATTAAGAGCATAAAGAAAAACATAAAACATACCAGTTGCATATCTTAAGCTGTTGTTGACCACTACTTATCGATGGTGATCCTTGCATGAAGGATCCATAGCATGATCCCTTTGAATCATCAACACGTGCTTCATAAATCTGCTAGAATGCTGATCGTCGAATTCCGAGTGCTAGCGCGGTGATCCGACGATGCTTTCGACGTCCCGATGATCACCGCATAGAGAAGCCTTCAATGCAGAAGAGAGATCACGATCCGAGCATCTTGGATCGAGTGATTCTCTCTCTAAGAAGCGGGAGGATAGAGAGGCTCTCAACTTTCATTATATGGAAATGAATGAATAGTTAATTTCACACCAAAGAGAGAGAGCATCCTCTCTTATTTATAGATACGTTGAGAAATACCCGGTTGGGTTCCCCAACCCCCGTATATTTCAACGTTGACTAAATAAATAATTTTTGACGAACCTAACTGCGCTAATATTATTTATTATTTTATCACATACTTGTAATATATATATAATATATTACGTGATAAAACCGAGCCATTTAACTCGACTCGTTGTCCCGCTTAATATTAAACAAACCTTAAATATTAAATAATATTCGTTACATTAATATTTTTCTTGTATTTACTAAACTCGTAAATAAATTAAATAAATTAAATCCCAAATATTCATAACTTGAATATTAATGAATTTATTTAATTCATTTAGTGATCGACAACTTGGACAATGATCGGACCCCGTGGAAGGGCCCACTATGTCCACATTCCTATTCCACTGAATAGGTGCGGATTCTTGAATACACTGTTGTGTGTGAGCCTCTAGGCCCTTATCTCAATAGTAGTGAATAAAATTCTTATACCAAGAGTGGGGTCTAGCAACCCGTCATGGCCCCTAAAGAGATAAGGATAGTCATTGCAATGACTACCATCCTACGAACACTGACTGTGTACTATAGTCTCTTTGTCATTAAATATCTCATAAAGCAGGACACACTCTTGTGTCATCGTTCTTATCTTGCTTTATTATTTTTTGATCTATCCAGATGGACTTTCATTTCTTCTACTTTGGCCAAAAACTTATGAAGGCAGCACCATCCTGATCAACCAGGCCTGAGATATACAACTTCCTAAACTTGGAAGTGACAAATCCTTTCTTGAACATTCAACCAATGTCACACCACTAACGATGCACCTGAAACAAACTACCTCACCACGACATCACTACCATGGTTTTCTCCTTGCATCAAAGTATGTAATTAAATGATATACCTTGGCAATGGTCTCAAGTCAGGAGACCAATACAGATGTCCGTAGATAGGAACAACCAATGAAACCCAAAACATGGGGTGTTCCTATTATCGGGTCTGTTCTCATGATCTCACTACTAGATATCACCGAGTGCGAACTTCATGAGAAGAATTCTCAATACTTATGATCCCCCAACACCTGATAGTCAGACATCTACTCTGTCTAGTCAGTAAGATATATCTAGACTATATAACATATATTTAAGATCACTGTCATTGTATCTCTAGGTTCTCATTATAGCCTGGGATTTGCTATAACCTCTTGACACGACAATTAACCTTTGGACATTACCATTATTATAGTAGATGCAGAAAAGTCTGCACTATAATGGTAAGATATCATCATGCATATCTAACTATACACATGATACGGTAATCAAATGTACTACATAGTTGGGTCTAGGGCACCCACTATTTCAACACTCCCACTTGCACTAGAGCCAACTTTCTAACTAAACTTGTTAGCTACTCACATGTTAAATACCATGCTTCTGCTGAGTAATGGATTTAACTGTTGGGTCTGCCACATTTTCACTGCGTGGTATATCTGCTATATGCAACCTCATCGACTTGAGTAAAACTTCTCAAGATAAAGTATCCCTGAGTAGATTACTTTTGTCCATTGTCATGAATTTACAACTTGGCTAGTAAGAATATCATAATTCTCATTATGATAATACTTTTCTCACTAGGTGAAAATCCAAGAATTGGAACAAATCGTTGCAATTTAAAACTGCTTCTTTGCTGCTTTAGAAGCTGTAACGTACTCAGTGTTTGTAGGTATTGCTACCACAAGCTTTTATGAGCTTGACTCGCTCATCTCCTTTGCCTAACTGCGATACTAGATCAAATTGATCTAAGGAATACTAGTATGTGTCCCACCATAACTAGTATACCTTCCTCTCCATATTCCAGGTATATATCATTTGTACTTACCGAAGTACAAGATGAAAGTTCTGACTGCATCACTTGCAGTTCTCCTGGAATTAATTGATATCTACCTATAATAAATTATTTCCTGGAATTATCAATTATTGTACATAATATGGCATATGTGATTGATCCATCGCTAAATCATATGGTATAAATTCACAACTTTAATCTCTACACATGCTCCGAACATGTTAACATGGAGAGATTAATCCACGTAACATAGGCAACAATTCTGAACATGAATTGTTCCAACTTGTATTTTTTTTAATACAATGTCACTATATGTACAATTTACTAGGACCAAGAAACCTTTGGATCTACCTGATTGGATCCTATTCCCTAGAACTTAGGTTTCTATTTGAAGTCAATAATTTGAGAATTGCTTTTAACCTGATCTTATCTAAATGTAAGATCAAGATCTTTTTTCCATATGTTTCCAAACATATTTCGTTTGGAAAAATTTGGCGCTCCCACTAACCTTTGGTAGACACAAGGAAAAGATTCATTTATAATGAATTCTCTAAGATCTTGTTGCTTACTTTAATGCAGAATTGGATTTCAGTAAATTTCAACCCTTATTGGCATAATTTAATGTCATTATCTCTTTCTGGTTGCGTCCTATAGACACCTTCCACAAAAAATGATCTTGACATCCAATGAAAAATATAATATCTTAGAACTTTGGCTATAACGAGTAAAAACTCTAATAGATTTAGGCATACCAACTTGGTATAACCAATCAAGCCTTATTGGTACCATACTTGTACCATCCACGTATCATTTCATTTGAATACCCACCACAATATTCAATTTATAACCCCCATTGCAATTTGATACATGGAATCCATTATTGAATTGATCTTTTCAATCTTAGCTTTTTTTCCATTGGAACATGCTTATTCCACATGTACTTGTGGAAATTTTTCCCTATGCCAACCATTTGTGCATCCGAAGCATTGACTAAGTCCAAGTCAATTCATCTCCCACTATCTCTAATAGAGATGTGCACACTTGTATAGAAATGTAGTCTAAAACTTGACTACATCTTTTCTATATTAGGGATTTAGGTAATATCTTAAGAAACTGTTAGGATAATTAACTTAGATGCACAACATGTTTAACTTGATGCAGGTTTTTTTAAATCCTAACAAATGCTTTGCATCTAAACATGTCCTATAACATAATGGATTTCCATCATACTATGACTCATATTATATCCATTTGTCATTTTAGTTGGCATATTGGTTATGGGTTTAAGCTATTATTTTCAAAGCACATCATGAAATATAATGGAAGTTTTTGCAGGTTGTAACATTGATACAACTTACATCATAACTTTGAAGTATAAAATGTGTGTTTAAGAATTGCTCCACGCTAAATTTTGTTGATAAATGTTAATATGTAAGACTCGTCATCGATCCTCCTTATGAACATCAATACAGTGATGTAGATAAGGTAACATTCATTTTGGAATTACTCCACGCTACATTATCATGATCGATGATTGCTTGGTCAAGATATTCTTCGGCCTGCCGATCCAAAGCAACTCATATCTTCTTACCAAACCTATACTTCACTATTCCTTAATAACTTAAAGGAAACTTAAGAAGTATCTTTACCTCTTGCTTTCTTTGGAATAGTTCACACTGTCTTGTTGAACTAACCTCAGAAAGCTTTGTGGCAAACCTTTATTTCTAAAGGTTTATTTGTCTAAACTAAGAGTGCCAATAATACCATAGGTGTTTAGCTGTGCCGAGCCTAAATACCATTTTGGGTATATAGTTTACATCTGATTTTAGTTTTTCTTGACAAAAAATCATGTTTCCATAACTGGGTAGGTCTTACATTTTATATTCATCATTTATTGCCATTGATTCAAATAGTAGTGAACTATTTGTTGAGTATGTTACAACAAACAACATTCATTCCAAAACTTGGAACAATGTCTCATCATGACCAAAAAGGTAATGTGAGATAAATGTTTTGGCTATACTCAACAACTTGTTCATCTTGAATCAATTACTTGGAAATTAGAAGTTATGTGTTTCTCCCTACTAACTTAGGAATCACCCTTTCTCAGCTACTTGGAGAAGACACTTTACTTCTAGTAATGTTTCTCCACTTAATTGGTTATTGTATTTCAATACATATATGTGAAAATCAAATTGTATTTTAATACCCAAGAAGTATGAGAGAAAACAATACTTTTATTTGATGAATATTAACTGAACGAGGATTAGGTATTTGCTTCTTGTATTTTAGTTTTTAAACTTCCATGAATTTATTTCATTATGTGATGCAAATAAAATCTTGTTAAATAACCAACCACTTGTCATTGAAGGACATGACGAAGATGCCTTTGGCATAACTTTACACAAGCCTTTTCTCCTTGTCAATCAATTTATTTTCCATGAGAATAAAAGATGGTGTTATCTCTAATATTCTTATTACTTGGAGAATGTTACCTTAGCGGTAATGAAGCGTTTATTCTATACCATTCATTTGTACCTTTAAACTAAACTAGAGTAATTGGGTGTAAAAGGTATAAGAATGAGATGACATGAAAGATTGTGAACTGTATTTCACTTTACACGATATGAGTGCAGTCATCACATTCAAATATTGCTTCGCTTTCTCCTCAAAAGGATCATGGAGATGATACTACATGTAACATCATCCATGTCTTGATGTAGCGAACACAACTAACATCATAAGTTGATGATATCATTATGACAGAACCATTATATTCTTATTTCATGAGTCTCCTGTAAGCAGTTTTACACCCTCACTTCTTGAGGTGTCTTAACAGGTTGGGACACAAGCACCTTGAATTTCCATTATTGTAGTAATGTGTGCAAGTGCCTATACTACAATTGGAATTTCGTGCTTGTTTGGAAATTAACTTTTTCCAATGTTTATCGCAATTTTATTATGGTATTTCTTTCTATTATCTAAAAATATACTTTAGTAGATGGTACTTTTATGTGATTACCTAGTATGACATTACTGATTATTTAATCATAAAATCTCTCCCACTAATTTTTCAAATTCTAGGAACCCTCTGTACTAGAATCGGAATACTCTTAAGTATTCTAGTGTCATGGATCCCTAAACCTCCCTCATAGTCTACAAGCTAGGGCTAAGCCACTACTCGAAGGGTCCAAGGTAGGCTTTTGGCAGGCCAACCACATTATCTTGCAGTTCCTTGATCTGTTGAGTGAAGTCTTAGCTTCAGAAATCATATAAGGATTTTCTCAATGCTTGCCTCTAAAATTACAACAAACTAGGTAAGTCTATATCTTTGATGCAATTTTATTTAAGTCGACCCACCAAACAAATAAGAACTCCTCGGTAGTAAGAGGCACCCTCAGCTAAGGCATGAACCGGCACCTCGAACACCCGGTTTTGTTCAAACTTGAATGATGGAAGGCTATTTGTGAATTAATATTTTATTTGAGGGTTTTATATTTTTCTCTCGATGAATGTAATCCATTTCTATTAATCTTGTTCATCTATGTTGTCGCGCTCACAAATGAACTTTAATAGAAAAACATATATCGCTTCTTTATGCATTTTATTATCCATTATTTTATGTATTTTTGCCGCTTTTCTAAATTGCATAAAATAATAAATAAATTCAGAAAGTTAAAACGACTACCCGACTGGTCTTGAGCATCTAAATGACCTAAGGAGCATCATACCTGTGTCGAAACTTGACACTCGATGCATCTCATCCCGTGCTGTATGTTTGCTTATTATCTGGAGAATCGCCTCGTCTTGGCGGAGTCCACGTTACGTATTTGCATCGTCTTGATCAACGTGCTCCACCTCATCTTGGCGGGGTCGACGTCGCTCATTGTCTTTGTCCGAAGTAAAAATTTACTCACACGCAGGCGAGGGGAACTTTGGTATAGATTTACATCAGGTAAATTGGGCACACATGCCCTTATACACTTTAACTGAAAAAAAGACGATGTGCAGAATATCATTTATTTAATTACACACATTGCACGCAGTTTAAAATAATTAATTTAATAAATAATTTAAAAGCAGACATACAAAGGTTGATGCTCCAGACTAGATGATAGGTAAAATTAAAACGCGATAAAATTAAAGTGCAATAATTAAGTACGAGGGTTTATTTAATTAAATTAAATGAATTAAATAATTCAAATAATTTAATTAATTATCGGTCCATCAATTAATTTAATTTTAATGCCAAAATTAAATTAATTTGACTTAATTCAATTTAATAATTAAATTGAAATAATTTTATTAGGGTATTAAAATTATTAACCAAAATTAATTTTAATTAATTTAATTTATACACTAAAATTAAATTAATTAATTTAATTAATCTTGATTAATTAAATATGGTCGAACCCCGAAAACACCATTGCATGGCATGTGCGGGTCAGGCCAAACCCGCGCATGGCCATACCTTGGCTGAAATGGGCTGGGCCGATCCGCCCAAACCCGTTCCGGGTTGGGCAGGTCTGCGCGGACCGCTTCAGGGCCAATATTTTCCTGCAGAAAGACTTTCGGATAAAATAGAAGTACCTCCCGGACCTTGACTGATGCCGCGGCGATGAGGAAGTCACATGGGTGCATGCTGGATTTTGCGGGGTGCGACGCCTCAACCTTGTGCCGTGAAAAATGAGAGGAGGCCAACGACAACCCAGAGAAGGATTTTTCCGGTAGTGCATGGGGCCCCGGGCTATGGAGGCGGCGGCCTGGAGCGTCGGGCTTGCATGCAGGGTGTCCGAGGGAGGACTGTGAGCAGGGCGGTCTGCTGCTGCCTCATCGGTGCTGGGTCCGGGCTTTCATGCTAGGCCTCCGGCGCGCGGGGAAGGCCAGGGAGAGGGAGCAGCGGTGGACCGAGCTCGAGTGCAATGACCAGGGGGGGTGGTTCCGCAGGAGAGGGGCATGCGGCACATGCAGCACCATCTCTGGTTCTGCTTGAGCGGGAGAGGGGGTGCGGAGCGTGAGCTGGGTGGAGACCGGGTTGGCCGGAGAAGGGCAGCTGGGGCATGCAGGTGGGAGGTAGCGGCTCCTGTGCTGCTATAGGGAGCCCGTGGCGCTATGCGCAGTAGCCTGGGGTGCGGTGTTCCGGAGGAGAGCAGCCAGGTGAGGGGGCCAAGGCGAGATTGTGGGGTGGCAGGTCAGCAGAGAGGAGGCCAGTGGGTGTGGCGGCCCCTTGCTGGCCGTCGTGCCGGGGTGGAGTCCCGGCGGCGCTGCAATGTGCCGCGCGGGAGAAGGGAGGGGGTCCACTCGGACCCCCTGCAATTCATTTTTTTTGCTCTGTTCTTTCCACTAGCCGCATGCAGGTTTTTTTTCTTTATTAAACCCCTTAATTTTGTTTCTCCATATGGGGAGACCCTATTTGGGGTCTTCCATTACATTTTTTTTAAAAAAAGACTTATTTCTAAGTCTTTCCCCCCCTTTTTTTCAATTTTTTTTTTTCCAAAAGGCTATATAATATCCTTTTATTATTATAATACATAAATTATTATAATATAATAAAAATTTGTTATTATTGTAATCATATAATAATAATAATTAATTATATTATTATTATTATATATATAATTATAATAATTATAATTATAATTATAATAATTATAATTATAATAATTATAATTTCTTAAAAACTTATTTTATTTTCGATAAACGGAAACAATCAACAAAATTTAAAACCCGAGTAAAAACACGAACATGATCCTTTCCATAAATTTCTAATAACCGTATTTTGGTCGTTCGAAATTGGATTGAAACGCGGTTCGATCCGTTTTGACCGTTTTTAAACACTCTACTTAATTTTTTATGAAAATTAATTTTATTTGGCTCAGAAAATCTACACGCTCCCTCTGATACCATTGTTAGGTTTCCGGGGCCCGCAGCGGAAGCCGGTGGGCCAAGGATTTTAAAAGTTTTGTTGACGGAATGACGGTATTTGTCGTCGCCGACGATCCGAGCCCCAGGGAGTTCCAAGGGTCTTGCGTAGATTATTAAGAGCATAGACACAAACAGAAAACATACCCGTTTCATATATGAAGCTGTTGTCGACCGCTACTTGTCGACGACGATCGTTGCACGAAGGATTCATATCAGGACCCCTCTAGATCGTCCACACATGCTCCAGAAATCTTCTAGAACGCCGATCGTCGAATTACGGGTGCTAGAGCGGCGATCCGACGATGCTTTCGACATCCCGACGATCACTGCATCGAGAAGCCTTCGATACAGAAGAGAGATCACGATCCGAGCATCTTGGATCAATTGATTCTCTCTCTAAGAAGCGAGAGGAGAGAGAGGCTCTCAACTTTCATTCTATGGAAATGAATGAATAGTGAATTGCACACCAAAGAGAGAGAGCCTCCTCTCTTATTTATAGAGATGTTGAGAAATACCCGGTTGGGTTCCCCGGCCCCCGTATATTTCAACGTCGATAAATAAATAATTTTTGATGAACTTAACTGCGCCAACATTATTTATTATTTTATCAAATACTTGTAATATATATATAATGTATTACGTGATAAAACCGATCCATTTAAATCGACTCGCTGTCACGCTTAATATTAAACGAACCTTGAATATTAAATAATATTCGTTCGATTAATATTTTTCTTATATTTACTAAAATTGTAAATACATTAAATAAATTAAATCCCAAATATTCATAACTTGAATATTAATGAATTTATTTAATTCATTTGGTGATCAAAAACTTGGAAAATGCTCGGACCCCGTGGTAGGGCCCACTATGTCCATATTCCTATTCCATTGAATAGGTGCAGATTCTTGAATACGCTGTTGTGTGTGACCCTCTAGGCCCTTATCACAATAGTAGTGAATAAAATTCATAGACCAAGAGTGGGGTATAGAAACCTGTCATATCCCCTATAGAGATAAGGATAGCCATTGCAACGACTACCATCCTACGAACACTAACTGAGTACTATAGTCTCTTTGTCATTACATATCTCATAAAGCAGGACACACTCTTATGTCATCGTCTTTATCTTACTTTATTATTTGTTGATCTATCCAGATGGATTTGCCTTTCTACTACTTTGGCTAAAGACTTATGAAGGTGGAACCATCCTGATCAACCAGGCCTGAGATATACAACTTCCTAAACTTGGAAACGACAAATCCTTTCTGGACCATTCAACCAACGTCATACCACTAACGACGCACCCGACACAAACTACCTCGCCATGACATCACTACCATAGTTTTCACCTTGCATAAAAGTACATAATTAAATGATATACATTAGTAATGGTCTCAAGTTAGGAGACCAATACACATGTCCATAGATAGGAACAACCAATGACACCCAAAACATGTGGTGTTCCTATTAGCAGGTCTGTTCTCATGATCTCACTACTAGAGATCACCAAGTGTGAACTTCATGAGAAGAAGTCTCAATGCTTATGATCCCTTAACACCTGATAGTCAGACATCTACTGTGTCCAGTCAGTAAGATATATCTAGACTATATAACATATATTTAATATCACTGTCATTGTATCTCAAGGTTCTCATTGTAGCTTGGGATATGCTATAACCTCTTGAAACGACAATTAACCTTTAGACATTACCATTATTATAGTAGATGCAGAAAAGTCTTCACTATAATGGTAAGATATCATCATGCATATCTAACTTTACACATGATACGGTAATCAAAATTACTACATAGTTGGGTCTAGGGCACCCATTATTTCAACAGATACATGCTAGACTAACTCATGATTGTTATGTGATGCATGTGGGTGGGTGTGTAGCCATGATACATGGTTGATTGACATATTATCATTATGCATGTTGATGTTCTTTAGACCATGTTGAGTTGATTACATGTGTTTGGGTATTTCTTGATCACACTTATGATATTTTATGTATGATGTCATTGTTGTTTTTTGATATTATTGGTATATGCTATGTGGTTGTGTTGTGCCTGGTACCAAAGTGACAGGTGGGCCCATCATAGCTTTATATCCCTAGATAGGGAGCATGTTCAGACGATGCATGTGACGTGATGATGAGACCAAGATGGACGATGGGGCATGATGAACTAGTGTGGCTTGACCTGGGGGCATGGAGATCATGAGTGATCATACCTGTATGTGATGACTGCGGGGCAAGACGATCATGAATGGTAAAACTTTTATGGAAATAGTGGGGCATGATGGTGTATGTGACGTAACCTGAAGATAGCACCGATGTATAATGACCTAGTGTTGATTGAACTGGAGGCATGGGGCTTGTATGGCTATTGACCAGATTGAGAATGGATTTGATGTTGAGATGTTTCCATGATTGTTTTGATATTTTCTAGCATGGAACTAAAACAATTATAATCAGGGTTTGTGGCAGATTGGATACTTGACCTAATTTTAAATTGTGTGTGAATTTATCTATTATCATGTTATACACTCTTATTCATGTGTACACTTGTTAAGGATTCATTGGTGGTGTCCTACCAAGTCATTATAATCTCACCATACTTGGTAATTTCGGTGTGCTTATATATTTCATGACTCAGGATCCGACGAAGTGAAAGAGACCTATGGTGGATGGTTTAGTTGTGAAGCATGGAGTGGAAGTGGGCTAGGATAGAATCTGGAGGACTTACATATGTTTATTCATTTGTTTATCTCTTTACATATCTTCCACTTAATTTTTGGATAGGCTTACCACATTGGGATCTATTTATTTTGATGACATGTTTAGTTCACTATTCCTCATGATTAATTAAATTATTATTTATTATTGTTTAATTATTACTATATTCAACGACATTATATGAATGGTATAATCTCCCTACTATCGAACATAGACCATCACTGTTAGTCGGCAGCTTCTCTCGTACGAAGATGTGTGCATGAGGTCATGTAACACCCAACTCGTAACTGGTGGTTTGGGTCTGGATGTTACAAACTCCTTGATGCATTGCCTTCCTATCATGTCACATCATATGACTGATCCTACTACTTGATAGTCTCTGATATTACACCCATCCGTCTCACATCAGAAATTCATAAGAACGAGTGAATGAATTTGTATGGTGTGCACATGTGTGTGGTGCGCACGGGTTATATATGTGATTCATATTTTACACAAATCTATATATAAAAAATAAAAAATATTAAAAATATGAAAATTTAAGCTAAAACAAACAAGTAATGTATAATCATTTCAAAACATAAAAAAAATTATATAATATAAAATCAATCAAAGTTCATTGGAAAACATTTTTTTACATTCTCAATATTTCCTATATAATAGTTATTTTTTTTGTACACAAACCCCAACCCCCTATTACAATTATTATTTTCCAATAATGTAGTTCACCTCCAATAAGAGGGATAGAGCACCTCGACCTCACACTTTGTACTACAGTTGAAGCTGGGTAAAACTGTCCCACCACAAACCACCATGAATTTCTGAGGGTATTAAATGAATGTGCGTGATTAATAAACACTAACAGAAAAAATCAAACCCCAGAATCCAAGGAACAAATCATACAACCCTAAAAATTGGGTAACACACATGGGAAAGATATAATATTTATTGAGATAAAAAACTTTTTTGAAATATAAAAAAGGATTTCTTTATCTCTTAAATTTTATATATTTTTAAATTTAACTGAGATCCAATTAAAACCTCTATGTTCTCATGCACTGTCAGTCTTAACAGGAATCGAACCCCCCGTCTCTAATATAACAATCGAACAACTCTAATTATTGAGTCACTATCGCTAGGGTGAAATTGGAATAAATTACCCTAAAGATGTGTGTGTCTATATATATATATATATTCATATATTCAAACCATATACATTTTGAAACCTCCAAACTTTTAATCATAATTTTTTTAATCATTTCAAGTCATGTATGTGATAGAAAATGATTAGAATTTGTATCACTTTAATGTAGGTGTCTACAGAGAAGTTAGTCCTATGATTTGAAGGTAAAATTATTGACTCATAAATTGATATTAAATTCATTTATATTTCTCCATTTAATTGCAATTAATTTTTATTTTATCTTTTAACACATACATTAATAAAAAAATAGCACTTTTCCCATGCAATCACACAACTATCTAATTATTTGTTTAATTTTAAAAAAAGAATGAAATTTTGAAATGTTAATAATTCATATGCATAATGGAAGTGTATTGTAATATATGTATTATAGGTTTACATATGCACTATATTGTACAAGGTATTCTACTCATAATGGATTATACTCATATACATTATATATTACTATATGTAATGCATACAAACTTATGAACTTTATTACAGTGTATTGCATAATGTTTATCATAAGGGATTCTACTCCATTTATATTAATACATTCATAATTTTGAGTTATTATAATAATAAATCCATAAAATGGATAAAATGAATAATGAAAAAAGTAAATATCGAGGTTTGAAGTAGGTTCAACACTGCAATAAAAGTTTACAACATATGACTTGATTCTTTAAATATACAAAACTACTTCACCATGTTTTATAGAATAGTACATAATCCCAAAAAATTGACCAACTAAAAACTGATTTTAAGTTTGGAACGATAAAAAACTAAGACCATAGACATATTTTCATATAGGATTTTACAAAACTACTATAAAACTGAGTAACTTATATCACATTTTGAAATGAGAATTCAGAACTATATAGAATGATCAAAAAATAGAACATACCGAAATACATAACAACCCTATAACTTAAAATGATAGTTCCTAGTCTCCTTAGTGGAAACCACAACAACAAAAGCATTAAAAACAACACCATAAAGCATGTGAATTTTCACAATTTACCTTTAAAATATCAGGCAATACAATAGTTAGATTTCAGTGATCCGCAATTTTGAAAATGAAATTAATTTAGCTTATTGAAAATAGGCAATACTAGAATTCGTATTGTAAAAAACATGTAATACAAGAATTATTAATCTATCAGAAATTAAAACCTAGTAAGTTATAGGGATATATGATTAAAATGACTATTCCAAATGCACCCTAATTGTAATATCATACTGTAAAGAAAAATAGTTTCAGAAAACTAACTGGGAAAAAATAGTTTCAGAAAATAAATAGAATTACATATGTATTTTTAGAGTATTGTAAGTATATATATAATACTATGGTTTTAACTGAAATATATGGAATAAAAATAGACAACAATGGCATTAATAAAGGATTATACATTAAAGTGAAATATCAATTAAAACAATGATCATATCTATATTTTATATAATAAATAAAGACCATACTGATATGTTTATTGAATTACTACTTGATACAAAAGTAAAATTACTCATGTATATAATTTATAAGTGAGAGAAATATCTTGTAAAATAACATATTGTACTCAACCATATAGTTTTTCATGAAATTTGAAGAGAAAAGAATAATATAAATAGGAACATAAAGGGTAACAGAAGGGTTGATACAGATTATGCAGACCTAGTAAGGGAAGGTAGATTTTTGAATTAGAAAAATGAGATTTTAGATTCTAGACACACCCATCATATGTGATCCCACATGAAAAGTTTTCATCCAAACACATATTATAATATTAAACATGTTCATATGTGTAATGATGGTTGTTAAATTAAAAACTTATGACAATGGATAGCGCAAGTTAGAGTCACCAGTGTAGATGCGACAAATAATTTTTTTGATCAGATTAAATTATGATATTAAAAATGTCATGGTTGTAATGAAAGGATAAAAAATGAGAATTTATACAGATAGGTAATAGGAAATTCAGGGTGAAGTTGCAACCTGTGTATTTTCCAAACCCAAAATTGATTTGACTAAATTATAGTACATGATATTTTCCCACATAGAACATACCATGAAATAATTGCACAATAAAAAGCTAAGAGAATAAAATATTAGAATCTCCATTATTTAAGAATTTCTTCTGCGAAAAGAAACATCATGTAAGCTTTAAAGAAGCATCACATACTACATATGTCATAATTATATATGTTTTGATGTATGTGGTTCTATATTTATGCCTTAAATTGATGGTACTTATTATTTTGTTACATTAATTAATTCATATTCTAGAAAATTTTAGTTCTATTTTATGAATTTTTTGAAGAGTATATATCTAAGCAATACAAGGTTCAAGTAGTGAACATAACAAAAAAATTAGTATCTTAAAATAGATTATGGCATTGAGTATAAATTTTTTGAGTTTCTAGAATTCTTCCCAAATGACGTTACTGGTGGAGACACCTCACCCAAATGGTACGATAGGGCGATTAAATAAAATAACGATAGAGATGATAAGAGATTCTAAATTGGCTGGAATTTCCATTAATTATGAAATTTATAAACTATAATCATATAAATCATACACCAAAATCTTAAAAATAAATAGAACTTAGTGAAAATGTGTACATGGATTCATCATATATGTGAAAAAATGAATATATAATAGTGGAAGCATGTGCATAGTGTTTTATATTGAGTCAAGTAATAATTTTGTAAGGTACTAGAATTTTGTTTGAAAAGAATGGAATCAATTCTCCCTTAAATGTGATTTTATAATCATAGAAGTCGTGTATTAAAATTTATGTGTAAAATTAAGAAACTATGGAATATTGGATGGAAATTAATTAAAATCAAAATGTATAGGAAACACATTTCATTGCAAGTTAAATTTAGTAATGTAAATAATAGAAAATATGCTGGAAAGATAAAACAGAAATTATCACTACCATAAAACGAGGCAAGTTAATCACCTCATTTTCTCAGTGCTAATAACGGGGGGGGGGGGGGGGGGGGTTATCAGTGCTATATAAAAATGATGATAAATGTACCTTTTATCAGTGCTAAAAAAATCACTGATAAAGGGTACACATTTATCAATGCTTTTATTAGTGCTCATAAAGGATACATTTATCAGGGCTATTTTTAGCACTGGTAAAAGTTTTTAATAATAATTTATATACAATTATTATATTTATATTAAAAAAAATGTTTATTTGTATACATTAAATAAAAAACACATGTTTATAATTAATATATATACTTTAATAATTCAAATATATATATATATATAATGTTTTAAAAAAACTATTTTTTAGATTATAATTAAATATATATGTGTTTATAATGAATTTGGTCAATAAATATATTGATCATGTGTGCATATATGTTATGTATCATCATTAATGTTCATTTATACATTACACTATTCTTATTATTTGTGTTGTACATTGATGAATCATTTTTTATTATGTATATTTTACTAGGTGTATATGATTAATTCATACATGTTACCCATATATATACTATATTATGTTCTCAATACTTATAAAATTACATTAAATATATTTAAAGAATAGATATACTTATTATATTTATAATTATTAAAATTTAATTATATAAAAATACTTTTTAAATATATTTATTGGTAATTATAATTATAACTATATATATATTTAAATAATTATAAAATTATAATAAATATATAAATATATTATAATTTTATAAATAAATATATATAAATATATATTTATAATTATATAAAAATATTTATAAAAATATTTATTTATAATTATAAATATAACTATAAATACTAAGGATTCTTCACTACTATTGGTTAACTACCGGTTAGCATAGAATCTTATCTGAACTTATGATCCGGCATCCCCATGATGCTCTCATCCCACACCATCTCTATGATATCATCATTCATTGTTCACTTTTACTACTCTTCCTACACCCACTTACTAGGCGCCTATATGGAAGTGAGGAGACTGCATGACAATTGATGTGGAACACAGACAGAAGAAATAAATATAGGAAACTACATCACTCAAAAGACTCTTCTTAGTGGAACAGAATCGATCATGAGTATCCTGATTTTGGAAACGAGTCGAGAAACCTTCGTTTTGTGTTATCTACAGATGGAGTGAATCCTTTTGGTTTTCAAAGAAGCACTCACTGTACATGGTAGGTTATGTTAGTAAATTATAACCTTCCACTATGGTTATTTATGAAATGAAAACACATCATGCTATCTATTATTATATCAAGACCGAAACAACCGGGTAATGATATTGATGTTTATTTGGATCCATCGACTGAGGATTTGAATTTATTGTGGGATTCAGGTGTTATGTTGTACGGTGCTTACAGAAATAAAGATTTCATGTTGAGATCCATATTGTACTGGATGATAAATGACTTTCCTGCTTATGGAAATTTGTCAGGATATAGCATTAAAGGAACTCATGGGTGTGTCGTCTGTGAAAAAGGTACATAGTCAATTAGGTTGAAACATTCATAAAAAACCATGCTTCTAGGACATCAAATATTTCTACCCTGATGACATAAGTACCGATCTTCGGCCAAATCATTCGATGAAAGTACAAAAGAACGTACATCACCATCTCCACTAACATGTGATCAACTATTTAATAAAGTAAAATATGTGGACATTGCTTTTGGTAAACCATTTTTGAAAATCATTATGAAAACTGGTTAGAAGAAGAGATTAGTTTTTTTTGAATTACCATAATGGAATTGTCTGTAAATCAGACACTTTATTGATGTTATGCGTGTTGAAAAAATGTATGTGATTGTGTCATCAACATATTTCTAAATGTACCCAGCAAAACAAAGGATGGAATTAAGGTTAGGTTGGACATGGTTGACATGAGAATACGAGAAGAGTTGGCCCCAGTGAAGGGTGAAAAAGAAAATTTTCTTCCTCCAACTGCTTACACTATTTCCAAGCAGGAGAGATACTAGTTTTTCAGATTCTTGAATGATTTAAAGGTTCTAAAGGGGTATTCATTGAATATTGAAAACATCGTGTCAATGACCGATTTAAAGTTCAAGGGTCTGAAATCTCATGACTACCACGTTTTGATGCAAGATATAATTTCTATATCTTTCCATTGAATTTTTCCCAAGAATGTTTCTTATACATTAACAAAGATCTATTTCATCTTCAAATCTATATGCAACAAAGTTATAGAATCGAAGAAATTTCTGAGTATGGAAAAAGAAATTGCTGTCATATTATGCAAATTGGAAATATTTCTTCCTACAAAAATTCTTTAATATGATGGTTCATTTTATGGTTCACTTTGTGAGAGATATTAGACTACTTGATCCTGTAAAATATAGATGGATTTACCCCATTGAATGGTATATTAATATTTTGAGAGGGTATGTGAAAAATTGAAGTCATCCAGAGGGTTGTATTATAGAGAGATATATTTTTGAGGAAGTCATTGAATTTTGTACCGAATACCTATCCGATGCGGAAAGAATTGGTCTACCGAAATCTCATCACATTGGGCAGCTTGTGGGTGATGGAATTTCTGGAAGAGAGGCTGTCACAATAAATATTATAGATCAGGAGAAGAATTACCTTTATGTTTTTCATAAAAGTTTGGAGGTTGACCTATATGTCGAAACCCAAAAAGATATTCTTAGGCATTCGAATCCATCAAGGGATGAAAAATGGATATCAAATACACATAATTGTCAGTTTATAGGATGGTTTCAGGACAATATATTTAAGGAGTCAGTTGAAAATCCGGAATCAATTTTAGAATGACTTATATGGATATCCAGAGGACTAAGTGTGTATGTATTATCTTATAATGATTATGTAATAAAAAATTATACATTCTATATTAATGAACATGATAAAGACAATACCATATAGAATAGTAGAGTTACACTTGTGGATGATGCGATGGATGTTTTTGGGGATATGGACAAAAATCCAATTTATGAGAATATGTAATAATTTGGCATCATCAAACAAATATGAGAGTTGGATTATAAGAAATTTCAAGTGTTGATTTTTCAATTCAAGTGGATTGATAATAAGAGTGATGTTAAAATAGATGAGTTGGGATTCATGAAAGTTTATTTTAGTAAGGAAGGGTACAAAGAAAAACCATTTATAATGGAATTACAGGAAGTAAAGTTATTTTATGTTCCAGATCTTGCAAACCAAAATTTGTCAATTATTCTGTTATTGACCAAAACCACTAAAGGGTTAGATGAAAATTCAATAGAGGATGACCCTTTCATTGGGACGTCACAATGATTTTATAGTGGTCCCAATATAGATAATGTTTTGTATGTTAGAGGTGACCATAATGAAGGGATTTTGATAGTCGATATACGGTTCAAATCCATTCATTATTTAAAAAAAAGAGTTCAATAATCTGGTTATATATATTTTTAATATACATCATGTCACCTTATGTTATTATATATTTTCTGTCACTTTTATGTAATCTAAATTAAATGTTAAACCACTTCTATAGATAATGACTTCTTCATGTGATGATGCTCCCAATCCCAAGTCACAATAGATCGTTCAACCTGCTGCTACTCGTAGTGTAGAGGAACAACATGTCTCTCAACCTGCTGCTGCTCGTAGTGCATAGTCAAAATATGCCTCTCAACCTGCTGTTTCTCATAGTGTAGAGAACCAACATGTTTTTCAACCTGCTGCTGCTTCTCCCAATGTAGAGGTACAATCACCATCTGCACATACCAATGATAGAACTCTGAAAAAACATGTTGATAATGTTGAAACTGAGGAAATGGTAGGCAATTAAACACTAGCGATGCAGAAAAAATGGGAGCACTGTAGTTTGATGGTGTTAGTAATAATACTTAAGTCAAAAGCGAAAGGCATCAAATACTAGGTTAGATGGAATAAGTAGAGCTAGCATGTTAACCCCAACAAGGCCATGTTCAGTAGTTACATTGGAATTGTCACTCAGCAACGCATACTGATTGATGTATTATTGCAGAACCATGTTGTCACTAATATTAAGACACAGATGTGGGGAGATATTATGGTAACATTATGATATCATTTCTTTAATTTACTAAAAAATAAAATAATGAAAAATTGAATTACTCTTCATCAACCATTGTAGAGTGAATTTATAGTAGACGACTCCCACAAGGACTATGAATTAAGGGTTTCTGGAAGGATTCATAGATAATTTTTCACAATTTTAATAAGATATTATCTTAAAGATGTTTAAGGGAAAATAAAATCACACCCACCTACTCTTTATACACACCTGATAACCTAAGGAGCATGGGATGTGTTTATTATCTGTTGTGCATAGCAGTATTTTCAAGTAAATTGTGTTTAGTAATACATTGTTTGACGATACATGTATTCATAACTTTGATTGATAGTTTTTTATTTATGAAACAACAATTGAGTGATGAAAATAAGGAACGAGTAGTAAAACTAGTGTACCCCTACCATAAAACTGGGATGTGATACACTTCACTTGAAAAAAACTTGGTTCTTATTTTAAATCTACCATAATAATTTTATGTGACATAAAACAACACCATAACTATGTCCCTCTGTTTATATGAATATTGAAGAATCCAAATCAAAAGTCACATCCATCCCACGCCATTTGATATGGAAGGAGGCACATGTAAATAAAGATGAGATACTAATATATGAGAAAACAAAAAAAGTGTGGGAAACATGTGTAAGTATGACATAATAAATATTCTTTTTCTTTAAATCAATATTATATAACAATGATTACTTATTTTACCATATTTTCTATCTAACATAGTCATAGGAATCAACAACACCCAAAATTAATGCAGACACACTTTCGGTGGCCTTGAAGCAACTAGAGAAGTATGGCCGTGTTAGAGGTGTGGGTTTTGGGGTGACCCCCCAAACATTTTTTGAAAAAAAATAGGAGGTTTAAATTGAACAAATGAAAATTATGAGAGATAGAGTATATATCCTTAAAGAAAAAATGTAATGATAGAGAGATATCATATCAAATTTCATGGTGGGTGGGGGGGGGGAGAGAAGAATAAAATCAAGAACAACTAGTGTGTGAAAATCCCACCCCACCCCTACATGCTTTGAGGCGAGCCATTCCCCTCAAAAACCATCTTAACTAAGGTAATCAAAGTTATAATAATTGTTTCTTTAAATTGTGAATCAGATAGACATTGATACCTTTCCTGTACTGATATTTTACAAGGTGAAAGTGACTATGATTTATATCTATCAACACCCACCCATCACCTTGTAACAAGGGCTAAGATGTTCAATATCTAGAATACCATGCTACACAATAAACCACTTCCAACAAGTCATGTAAAAGTGTTGATTAATATATCCCATGATCCAAGCGCTGAGATAACTATTCCAATTAATGATGAAGATATTCTAAAGGTCGAACAAGATCTTGGAACATTCATTGCATAACCGTCACAACTTGTAAAAAATCATGTCAACAAGGAGGTAATCATTTTCAATTTATTTTTCAATATAAACCTTTATCATTTAATGAAAAAATTTCTGAACTAATGAATGTTATTATAGGAATATGTAAGGAAGGAGGTGAAAAGAAAGAATGAATCAAAACTATCTCAAGGATCACCCAACTGATCAAAATGATCTACCGAAATCACCTTAAACCCACTCATTCTAAATCCGCATTTATTATCATTACAGGCTCATGTGAATACAAAGTTGAAAGATGGTGGTACTCACACAATTTCTTTTGATGAAAATATGTACAGAGGGGAAGATCCATTTTTTATTAGTGTTGACAATGTAAGTGAAATCCTAGAGTATGATTGGCTAGGTGGCTCAATTGTAAATGTATACATGAGGTATGTTTTCATGATTTTATTTTCAAAAATATGATATACTATGATAATTATGACTAAATATATTTCATATTTTTCACAAGTGTATATATAGAAAAAAATTGAAGGGATTTCCACATGATTGTTTTGAATCGTTAGTCATCACGTCACCTTTACAGAACAAACAAAAATAAAATCCAATAAAGAGGGTGAAATAGTGATAGGCATGATCAAATCATTTAACAAAAAAATATGGATGACAGTCTCTTCTTAATTCCATCGATGTAGAGGTAAAGCTCTATAATTTAATCATATCAAATAAATTTTAATTTATTTTATTACTTATTCTTTTTTGTATTCTTAGGAAGTATTATATGCTCATTGGGGTCAATTTAGACACTCCAATGATTTATTTCCTAGATTCAATGCATGGATATCTAATAAACCAACCACACATGATGGTGTTTGTCAATTTTTAATACACTACATCCAAATTTTTTGAACTAAAAATCTAGTTATATAATTTATATTATTTTTAATGAGGATTTTTTTATGATAGGGTGGTGCATGAATATCATCTACATCATGGAATGAGACCAGTGGAAAAGGACAAGAAACATCACAAGTATTATTACTAGATAAGTATTAGGGTATATAAAATAATACTTCACTATCCAAACACATATAAAAAATTACTTATTTTTCTCAATGTTTTTGTAGTGTCTAAAACAAACACATGGAAAATATTGTGGTTATTATATTTGTAAATTTATAAAATAGATCGTATTAAATGAACAAACCAGCATCCATGAAGAGGTATTTTCAAAGATAATTACTATTTCATTTAAAATATTTATTAATCCTTTGCATATTTATATTTTTTTCAGTACTACCATGATTATAAAAAATACTCATATTCACAAGACAATATAGATTCATTTAGAAATGAATTGAAAACAAACCTGATGGAAGAATGTACACAAATAACATCAAGATTTGATCGATATGAATTTAAGTGTTTATTTTTATTTAAAATTGATAGTATTTTTATTAAAAAACAAGTGAAATATTGAAAATTGAGAAAACTCATTTGGATTGATTAGATACTTTAGGAAAACGATCTATAAGTCATTTGTGATGTGTAGGAATCAACCGTACCTAAATCTGACACATGGTGTGAACATTATGACTTCACGTTTGTATTTTTATATTAAATTACAAATAAATTTTGAAAAAAGAACAAGTGACATACTAAAAACTGAGAAAACACATTTATATTGTTTTGAAAATTTAGGAAAATGATCCATCATTCATTTGTGATTTGTAGGAATCAACCAAAACTCAATCCGATGAACGGTGTGACTGATATGACTAAAAGTGTCTGTTATCAGTTTAAAATTGACATTTTATCTCAAAATACGTCACTAACTGAAAACCAAGAAAACTCTCTCCGACTGTCTTCATAATTTAAGACAACTATTCATAAGTCATTTTTGATGTGTATGCTGTAGTCTCATATCAAACTGACACACGATGCAACTGATATGATTCAAAATACATATTTCTAATTTGAAATGATATTTTAGTAAAAAAATACAACTAACATACTAAAAACCAATCAAACACATTCATATTGTTTTGATACCTTAGGAAAACGATCTACAAGTCATTTTTGACATGTAGGAATCAACCACACTTCAATCTGATGCACAATGTGACTGGTATGACTCCAAGTGTTTATTTTTATTAAAAATTGTCATTAATTTTAATAAAAAAGCACAATTGGAATATTTAAAATCGATAAAACTCATTTGGATTATTTTTATAATTTTGGAAAAAAATCTATGAGTCATTTTTGACATGTAGAAATCAACCCCACCTCAATAAAACAAACAATTTGACTAGTATTGTAACAGCCCGAGATTTTATGAAAACTATTCTTTTTAATTTTATTAATGTCTTGTGTTGTACGCTACACCAAAATGAGCTCGCACAAAACGTATCCTTGACTTGCCTTGCATTACACGCAATCGCAACCTTCCTCGATAGCGTGTGTAGTACGCAATACCGAGTTTCACTAAACAACGATATGCTATTAAAATATTATCAAAACTAGCCGTTATGAATAAGTAATAACCACTTTTTGAAATTTTATAAATTTTATTTTTCAAAATGGACTTCATTTTTGGATTCGGAATACCGAAATTAGCCTAGGGTGAAATTTTGGTATTTTTCTGAAAACTTTCAATTTTTGATGAATAGTGAAACCACTAAGTGGTAGGTTAAAAATTGAATTTTGCATAAAACTTAATTTTACCGCTTCTGTGAATGGAATTTTGAAAATCCGAGAGACACGGTTAATATCAAGGACTAAAATGTGGTTCAATGAGATGAAAATAATTTTTTGGTGAATAGTAACTTTTTACTTTTTTTACCGCGGTTAATAGTAAATAGGGTAACTAAGGGTAAATATGATATTAATATTACCCTAACACATGTCCTAATTCTATTGGACAAGTGTAATTCGACCAAAAACAAACTTAGGAATAAAATATGACCATTTAGGCCCACTTGGATTAGATTAGGACATTTATTATTAATTTATTTAAAGAAGGGTTAAAATAGTTAAAATCAAAGTTTAATAAGTAAATCATTTTTAATATGGGGTTATACATAAGATAAATTCGATTGTAAATATTCATTAGAAAGCTAAAAGGATTTCCTACATTATGGTATTTTATTTTTAATTTTTATAAATCAAATAATTTAATTTATTTATGACACAAAGATGATGCAGTAATTATCTTATTAATGAAATATTGACATAATTGATAATATAAATACCAAAATAAATGTAATTAAAGAATTTTTATTAATTACACTAATTTTCTAGGTTACTATGATATATTAGTGTTGATTTAATCAACTTGTTTCGAACATATAATTCTGTTATGACTTTCACAAAAATCATGTATCAAATAGTGTCAAAATTGACACAAAATAGTTTTTAAATCAAATATTATATTATTAATTGTTATTTTATTCCTAAAAATCTAAGGTTCGGCAAAATGACTTAGATAAGGATATATGTATTAATAATATACAATTTGGGGTTCGTTTGGCATGTTATAGTAAGTTTATTAACCATATAATGTAAGAAAACAAAAAGACACGGTAAAAGTTAAATTATTTAACTTAGAGTTAAATCTAATTGATAAGGTTAAAATAATAACCTAAACTTGTCTAAATCTTATTGGTTGATAGGATTTCGATCCATCCCCACTTTAGCTTCGAAATAAGACCCTTTGGAACCATTATAAACCGATTTTGACTTTAATATAAAATAATATTTTGAGATATTCCTAAGGTGCCCCTCTCCTCCCTTATAAAAGGACACATCCTCCCCCTCCTCCTCACACCAATTTGAGCACTCAAGCTCGGCCAACCCCTGCCAAAATCTCTTCTCCACTTCCCTAGAAACATCCTAGAGGTTCTGGTCTTCCTCAAAGACCAATTTTAGTGCCCTAAGAGGAGGTCTCAAAGAGGCATTCAAAGAAGAGGTAATTACCGTTACCAATTCTTTCATCTTTATTTCTTCTTCCACTTCTTCTTCTTAGGTAGTTTCATTATGAAGTAATAACATCAGTATCACTCATATACTGATATGTAATTATAAGTATGAAACAACCCTATTTCACCATCTATCCATCCTACGGAAAAAGAAATCACCGCGCGTGCGTACGTACGGAATACCGTCTCCACGCCGTGGTGTAATCTATTTTACACCACCACCTTACATGGATGAGTATAATGGTGTAAAGAATAACTATACATAGTTATTACAACATCATATTGATTCTGATATATTGTATAATCCACTCCAATTCAATTCAATATTTATATAAATGATATCATCGCTCGTGCGTACGTACGGACTACCGTCTCCACGACGCGATGAGATTCATTCTCCATGTTAACCATTTAAGAATGATTATAATGTATATATAAGAAATAAAAATGAAATATATGACATTATAAAGCTACTGGATTTATGTATATATATACATATGTATTTCATCTACTTACTTCCATTTCAAGACAATAAGGAAAGGAAAACATCGTTCATGCGTACGTACGGACTACCGTCTCCATGAACGGTGTTTTTCATTTTATTTATCTACCTATTATATATATATATGCTGAATATATATGATATATAAATCATATTTTATATTCTGGAAGTGAGTAAATCATGATATAAGTAATAATGATGTCAATAACAACAAGTCAAAACACCTACAATAAATGAAACGATTTTACCCAAAACGCTTCTTTAACATGGAATTTACAAAAGAACGGGTAATATAATGTCATAAGTGAACCATATATGATATCATAACAATGAATATGATTCTGTAATAAGTCAATAACATGATTTAAATCATTATACAGGAGGTTCGGACACTTACAAAGCAAGTCGGACCTAAGGTAAGGGAAATATCACAATCTCATTTTTATCCGAGATTGTTTATTCGTAAGTATTTACTGGGGTGTATTTTATCATCCACATCCATGTTTAATCAATATGTAATATTATTTCCATCCACCTAAAATTTTTTAAATCCATTTTTACCCTTCGGTGAGTTTTTAGTAATATGTATGAAAGGAATCTTTTGTCGTACGAGGTACTTTTTGACTTTTCCGACAAAAGTACGAAGAATGTTTTTTTAACTTATAAGGCATGAATGGATTTTTAAAACATTAAATCCAAGAAGCTTCCTTTACAAGTTTTCAAGTTTATTTTTAATCAACTTCTTTTATTTTAAAGTTGTATGACATGTTATGAAAGAAAAAAAATGTTTTTGAAGAAGAAAGGATATTTTCCTCAAGAATGGAGTTCAAGTGTTTTATCAAAATTATTTTCCATCTAAGATAATAAAGGGTTATGTTTTTATCCCTATTATTACATTGATTTGATCATGTTGTGATGGAATTATTTTTATGAATTCCTTTATCTTATATGAATTGATTTATGATGTCATGATGTTTCAAGAATCCCATTTTTGTTACATGTGTTATGCAATGATGTATGATTATGTGGCACACATAAGAAAGGATTCATTATAAGATGGGTGGGACCTATATGTCCCTCCAATGCATTGGGTAAAGATTTTATATCTCATGAGATAGACATGGCTGGAACGGAAGGTTATTTCGGTTCAGTGATACAGGACTGAAACGAGGAGTGAACTCGGTTCAGAAAGGGACTTTGTCCACTAAGATAGTCTTGGCAATGAGTCATGACTAATAAGAAATGATTTTCCATGATTATGTGTGCATGCCAAAAAGTTTCAAGTTTCATGTTATGATTATGGAGATCTTATTTTCACTTCTATGATTTATCCCATGTTATGATATTATGAGCTCTTTTGCAGGTTAAGATTTCCAAAAGCTATGTTCTTATGTATATGATGTGATTGATATTTCTTTTGTTTACCCTTACTGAGCATTTGAGCTCACCCTTTTATGTTTTCTTTTCCCCAGGATGTAAAGAAAGGTTTTTAGGTAAAAAAAAAGGAAGATCTTTATGGGAGATATTGAAGATATTTCACCACGATTAGAAGATTACGTTCCGAGTTTCCAAAGACACTAAACTATTACGATCCTTGTGTGTGTTTTTGTTATGTACTAAGTATTCCGCAAAAGTAATGTAATGTCCATGTACGATAAGCTTCGGGTCTCTACAGTTGGTATCAGAGGAAAGGTTTAGTCAACCTTTGGAAACTAGGATGCGAAAACGTTAGTGAGATCCCTAGAGATATTTCTAAGGTATGTCTAGGGATGTCCCTAGGGATAAGTATACGTATAGGTTATAGTAATAGAATTACGCTAACGATCATAGAATTAAACCTAAGATGTTGGATATTGAAGGTACTCCCCCTTTATTATGTTGTTTTCCCTAACATGATTTTTGCCTCTCACACTATTTATTTTGGGTTTTAGACGATGGCTGGAACCCGAAGGAACCGTGTTGATCAATGCAATGGATAATGCAATGATTGCCCTCCTGAACAAACAAATGTTATGGGAGATGGAGTGCAAAATCTTATTGCTATACTTACACAAGCTATGAATCATTCTGGACTTCCAAATGAGCAGAGAAGGGAACAATATTCTATTGAGTCCTTCATGAGGCAACGTCCACCTTCTTTCAGTGGGTCTTCTGATCCACTTGTGGCTGAACAATGGATCAGTACTACTGAAAAGATATTTTCAGTTCTTCAATGTTCTGAACATGATAAAGTCATCTTAGAAGTATATCGTTTGGAAGGTGAAGCTGATCAATGGTGGAATCTTATCAAGAATACGAGGCCAAGAGATGAAATTGAGTCCATGCAATGGGACGAGTTCAAGAACTTGTTTTTCAGTAAGTACTTCCCTCGTATTCTTCGAACAAAGATGGAGAAAGAGTTTCTTGAACTGAAGCAAAGGGACGATGAATCTGTTGGTACCTATGAAGCAAATTTTACAAGACTTGCAAGGTATGCTTCTGGTATTATCATCCAACCTGAAAGTAAAGTTGATCGATTTTTCAGTGGCTTAAAACCAAGTCTTTGAAGGGCATTAGCTATAAGAGACTTCAGTAGCTATGAAGAAATTGTGCGTTGTGCTATCAAGGTAGAAATGGAAGTTGGTGTTACATATCCATCTCATGGTTTTGACAAGAAACGAAAGATGGAGTTCAAGGAGAAATCTCAGAATAATGGTGAAAAGAAGATGAATGTTTCCTTATGCACAAAGTGTGGAAAGAAGAATGGTGGAGATTGTCTTAAAGGGACTAGAAAATGTTTTAAGTGTGGAAAAGAAGGTCATCGAGCAGCTGAGTGTCGAAGTAATGGAAAAAGGGTTTCTAATGATGTGAATAAAGCAAACACTGCAGAGAACGCACCACCAACACTTCAATGCTTCAAGTGCAAGGAAATGGGGCATTATGATAATAATTGCCCTAATCTAAGGGTTAGTGATGATCAACATGATCAACCACTGAAGGCAAAGGACAAAGGGAAATCACATGCGATCACTATTGGCAATGTTGAATATGACAACGATGTGGTGGAATGATTAAGTGTTTATGTAATGGGATTCCAAAATAATGTTGTATCATTGAGTATTGCAATATTTATTGATGTGGTATTCAAAGTGATTGAGATATTTTTTGGAAATAAGATGATATGCGCATAATGAAGACGAGAAAATGAAATGTTTAATAGTATTCATGAGCTCATGATTGATATAAGGACTAAGTGATATCATGGTTTGAGTATATAGAATTTTGAGGATTTTGGTATGTGGAAAGTGTTAACTTTTAACTGCACTCATGTTTTCACTAAGGTATTCAAGAGAATACACGATTAAGGACTTTGAATGTTTGGAATGTGACCAACAAGACATATCTTATGATATGTGGGGATCAACGACAGTATTAAATCTCTGGTAATCGTTGTCACTATATTATGAGAGTGGACTGCAGTATTATGTATAAGCCTAAAGATTAGACTGGATTATGTTGGACATAAGTTAGTATTGTTTAAGGATAGAAGATTTTCGATATTATTGATGGGATGTTATAGTAACGTAGTTTTAGAAAAAGGACAACCTGCAGGACGGGCGACAGCCCATCGCTTCGGACAAGGCTGTAGGAATCGAACCCACAACCGAAGTGCGACTGGCCTTTATCGCCTACCACTGACCTACATGAAGTCCCTGTTTAGTAGAAACTAGTGTTATTATATTAAGCAGTATGATATATGAAGTATAAGCCCATTTTAGGAACCATATATGATTAATCCCACTATAGATCGACTTATGTATATAAATTTTGCTAACCTTTTGAGACAGATGGAATGACCCGTCATTCTATCACATGATCTGCTAACACTTCACGAATAACAAATTCAACTTCATTTATTTAAGAGATGAAGTGGAAATTGTTAAAGGCACGAACAACAGTGAGATTGTACCAAAATAAAGTAAGTATTTATTCTAATTCAAATTCTTTAACTTTAGGGAAATGATCTTGGAAACCAAAAATGTTGTCCTAGTTTTCTTATACCTGATGAATCAGATGGTACCTTAGATCGTCACAAATTTATGGATTTGTGATTACTGGCTTTTCCATAGCCTTGTTCTCTACCACTCTCCATCAGAACATGATGGTTAGATTTCTCTTCCATATCCATATTTTCACCTATGTGGAAACCCAGTGATTAGTTTATTTGGGTAATAGTTACATTTCATACTTTAGTTTTTAAAGACAATTTTTGGTATTCCTTTTTACGATGTGGGTTTCTATTAAAGAAACTTTCGAATAGTAAACTATTTATAACCCCGACGAATTTCGAGGGCGAAATTCATTTTAAGGGGGGTAGAATGTAACAGCCTGAGATTTTATGAAAACTATTCTTTTTAATTTTATTAATGTCTTGTGTTGTACGCTACACCAAAAGGAGCTTGCACAACACGTATCCTTGACTTGCCTTGCATTACACGCAATCACAACCTTCCTCGATAGCATGTGTAGTACGCAATACCGAGTTTCACTAAACAACGATATGCTATTAAAATATTATCAAAACTAGCCGTTATGAATAAGTAATAACCACTTTTTGAAATTTTATAAATTTTATTTTTCAAAATGGACTTCATTTTTGGATTCGGAATACCGAAATTAGCCTAGGGTGAAATTTTGGTATTTTTCTGAAAACTTTCAATTTTTGATGAATAGTGAAACCACTAAGTGGTAGGTTAAAAACTGAATTTTGCATAAAACTTAATTTTACCGCTTCTGTGAATGGAATTTCGAAAATCCGAGAGACACGGTTAATATCAAGGACTAAAATGTGGTTCAATGAGATGAAAATAATTTTTTGGTGAATAGTAACTTTTTACTTTTTTTACCGCGGTTAATAGTAAATAGGGTAACTAAGAGTAAATATGATATTAATATTACCCTAAAACATGTCCTAATTCTATTGGACAAGTGTAATTCGACCAAAAACAAACTTAGGAATAAAATATGACCATTTAGGCCCACTTGGATTAGATTAGGACATTTATTATTAATTTATTTAAAGAAGGGTTAAAATAGTTAAAATCAAAGTTTAATAAGTAAATCATTTTTAATATGGGGTTATACATAAGATAAATTCGATTGTAAATATTCATTAGAAAGATAAAAAGATTTCCTACATTATGGTATTTTATTTGTAATTTTTAAAAATCAAATAATTTAATTTATTTATGACACAAAGATGATGCAGTAATTATCTTATTAATGAAATATTGACATAATTGATAATATAAATACCAAAATAAATGTAATTCAAGACTTTTTATGAATTCCACTAATTTTATAGGTTACTATGATATATTAGTGTTGATTTAATTAACTTGGTTCGAACATATAATTATGTTATGACTTTCACAAAAATCATGTATCAAATAGTGTCAAAATTGACACAAAATAGTTTTTAAATCAAATATTATATTATTAATTGTTATTTTATTCCTAAAAATCTAAGGTTCGGCCAAATGACATATATAAGGATATATGTATTAATAATATACAATTTGGGGTTCGTTTGGCATGTTATAGTAAGTTTATTAACCATATAATGTAAGAAAACAAAAAGACACGGTAAAAGTTAAATTATTTAACTTAGAGTTAAATCTAATTGATAAGGTTAAAATAATAACCTAAACTTGTCTAAATCTTATTGGTTGATAGGATTTCGATCCATCCCCACTTTAGCTTCGAAATAAGACCCTTTGGAACCATTATAAACCGATTTTGACTTTAATATAAAATAATATTTTGAGATATTCCTAAGGTGCCCCTCTCCTCCCTTATAAAAGGACACCTCCTCCCCCTCCTCCTCACACCAATTTGAGCACTCAAGCTCGGCCAAACCCTGCCAAAATCTCTTCTCCACTTCCCTAGAAACATCCTAGAGGTTCTGGTCTTCCTCAAAGACCAATTTTAGTGCCCTAAGAGGAGGTCTCAAAGAGGCATTCAAAGAAGAGGTAATTACCGTTACCAATTCTTTCATCTTTATTTCTTCTTACACTTATTCTTCTTAGGTTGTTTCATTATGAAGTAATAACATCAGTATCACTCATATACTGATATGTTATTATAAGTATGAAACAACCCTATTTCACCATCTATCCATCCTACGGAAAAAGAAATCACCGCGCGTGCGTACGTACGGAATACCGTCTCCACGCCGTGGTGTAATCTATTTTCCACCACCACCTTACATGGATGGGTATAATGGTGTAAAGAATAACTATACATAGTTATTACAACATCATATTTATTCTGATATATTGTATAATCCACTCCAATTCAATTCAATATTTATAGAAATGATATCATCGCTCGTGCGTACGTACGGACTACCGTCTCCACGACGCGATGAGATTCATTCTCCATGTTAACCATTTAAGAATGATTATAATGTATATATAAGAAATAATAATGAAATATATGACATTATAAAGCTACTGGATTTATGTATATATATACATATGTATGTCATCTACTTACTTCCATTTCAAGACAATAAGGAAAAGAAAACAGCGTTCATGCGTACGTACGGACTACCGTCTCCATGAACGGTGTTTTTCATTTTATTTATCTACCTATTATATATATATATATATAGAATATATATGATATATAAATCATATTTTATATTCTGGAAGTGAGTAAATCATGATATAAGTAATAATGATGTCAAGAACAACAAGTCAAAACACCTACAATAAATGAAACGATTTTACCCAAAACGCTTCTTTAACATGGAATTTACAAAAGAACGGGTAATATAATGTCATAAGTGAACCATATATGATATCATAACAATGAATATGATTCTGTAATAAGTCAATAACATGATTTAAATCATTATACAGGAGGTTCGGACACTTACAAAGCAAGTCGGACCTAAGGTAAGGGAAATATCACAATCTCATTTTTATCCGAGATTGTTTATTCGTAAGTATTTACTGGGGTGTATTTTATCATCCACATCCATGTTTCATCAATATGTAATATTATTTCCATCCACCTAAAATTGTTTAAATCCATTTTTACCCTTCGGTGAGTTTTTAGTAATATGTATGAAAGGAATCTTTTGTCGTACGAGGTACTTTTTGACTTTTCCGACAAAAGTACGAAGAATGTTTTTTTAACTTATACGGCATGAATGGATTTTTAAAACATTAAATCCAAGAATCTTCATTTAAAAGTTTTCAAGTTTATTTTTAATCAAATTCTTTTATTTTAAATTTGTATGACATGTTATGAAAGAAAAAAAAATGTTTTTGAAGAAGAAAGGATATTTTCCTCAAGAATGGAGTTCAAGTGTTTTATCAAAATTATTTTCCATCTAAGATAATAAAGGGTTATGTTTTTATCCCTATTATTACATTGATTTGATCATGTTGTGATGGAATTATTTTTATGAATTCCTTTATCTTATATGAATTGATTTATGATGTCATGATGTTTCAAGAATCCCATTTTTGTTACATGTGTTATGTGATGATGTATGATTATGTGGCACACATAAGAAAGGATTCATTATAAGATGGGTGGGACCTATATCTACCTCCAATTCATTGGGTAAAGATTTTATATCTCATGAGATAGACATGGCTGGAACGGAAGGTTATTTCGGTTCAGTGATACAGGACTGAAACGAGGAGTGAACTCGGTTCAGAAAGGGAATTTTTCCACTAAGATATTCTTGGCAATGAGTCATGACTAACAAGAAATGATTTTCCATGATTATGTGTACATGACACGAAGTTTCAAGTTTCATGTTATGATTATGGGGATCTTATTTTCACTTCTATGATTTATCCCATGTTATGATATTATGAGCTCTTTTGCAGGTTAAGATTTCCAAAAGCTATGTTCTTATGTATATGATGTGATTGATATTTCTTTTGTTTACCCTTACTGAGCATTTGAGCTCACCCTTTTATGTTTTCTTTTCCCCAGGATGTATAGAAAGGTTTTTAGGTAAAAAAAAAGGAAGATCTTTATGGGAGATATTGAAGATCTTTCACCACGATTAGAAGATTACGTTCCGAGTTTCCAAAGACACTAAACTATTACGATCCTTGTGTGTGTTTTTGTTATGTACTAAGTATTCCGCAAAAGTAATGTAATGTCCATGTACGATAAGCTTCGGGTCTCTACAAGTATAAATCCAAATGTGTCTTTTTATTTAAAATTGACATTAATTTAAGTAAAAAGAACAAGTGACATACTAAAAACTAAGGAAACACATTCGAATTTTTTTTATACTTCAATAAAATGATCCATGAGTCATTTTTGATGTGTAGGAATCAACTGCATCTCAATCCGACGCACGGTGTCACCGGTATGACTAAAAGTGTATGTTATCAGTTTAAAATTTACATTTTTGTTCAAAACATGTCACTCACTGAAAACCAATTTTCTTAATTGTCTTAATAATTTAGGAAAGTGATTTGGAAGTCCTTTGTGACGTGTATGAAGTAGTCTCACATCAAACCGACACACAATGCAACCGGTATGACTCAAAAAGAGTGTTTCCAATTTGAAATGATATTTTAGTAAAAAAACACAAATGACATACTGAAAACCAAGAAAACTCATTTGTATTGTTTTGGTACTTTATAAAAATGATACCTGAGTCATTTTTGACATGTATGAATCAACTACCCCTCAATTCAACGAATGATGTGACCATTATAAATCCAAATCATTTTTATTTAAAATTAACATTAATTTAACTAAAAAGAACAAGTGACATATTGAAAACCAAGAAAATACATTTATATTGTTTTGATACTTTAATATAATGTTCCATGAGTCATTTTTTAGGTTTATAAATCAACCACACCTCAATTCGATGCATGGTGTGACTGGTCTGACTAAAAGTGTCCGTTATCAGTTTAAAATTGAAATTTTAGCTCAAAAATTTTCACTCACTAAAAACCAATAAAATACCCTCCGGTTGTATTCATAATTTTTGAGAGTTATTTGTAAGTCCAATGTGACATGTATGAAGTAATATCACCTCAAACCGATGAATGATGTGACTGATATGACTCAAAATGCATGTTTTCGATTTGAAATGATATTTTAGTAGGAAAACACAACCGACATACTGAAAAACAAGAAAATGCATTCATATTGTTTTGATAGTTTAGATTATTGATCCATGAGTCATTTGTTATGTGTATGAATCAACCTAACCTAAATCCGATGAATGATGTGACCAGTATAAATCCAAACGTGTCATTTAAATTTGATATTAATTTTAGTAAAAGAATAAGGGACATACTCAACACTAAGAAAACTCATTCCTAGTTTTTTGATACTTTAGGAAAACGATCCATAACTTATTTTTGACATGTAGGAATCAACACCACCTCAATACGATTCACGGTGTGACCCGTATAACTCAAAATTCATCTTTTTTTTTTAAAATTGACATGTTATTAATATATTCTTTCATATTAATGTTTCTTTATATTATTACTAACACAATATTTGTTTTATTATATATATTGAAACTTTTTCATGAGTTGGGATGATTTTTTTGGTAACTAATACCATGGGTGGACTTTTTTGAGAGGGGATCACATATGTAAAATGATGAAATATTAATGTTTTTAACTATCTGTTGGATAATTATAAATGTAATTATATAAAATAGCGTTTTAAATGTATATAGAATTGTTTTCCAAACCCTTTTATGTGCTTCTTTCTTCTTGTATTCACTTCTTTGTTCTTGTGTGCATTGTATTAGTGCTATTTTGTGTAGGTGGTGTGCCTGCACTATGTAGGTGCTGCTGGGTGTACTGTTATATAAATAGCACATCATGGGAAGCTAGTCCTTTATCAGCATTATTTCTGTGCTGATAAAGGGTATAATTTATCCATGCTAAAATAGAGCTGATAAAGGGGGACATTATCAGTGCTTTTTTTATCATGGATAATGGCCCCCTTTATCTTTACTATGATTAATAGCATGTTTCTAGCACTATTAAAAGAGGTTTCTAGCACTTTTAGAAGCACTATCTGTAGTACTGTATATGAAAATAGAATGAGAAAAAAATAAATATCTGAAAACTAATAGCATGATATATTAAATGAAAATATATGACTAAAATTTTGGTCAGTAAGAATTATGTCTACGACAACAATGTCATTTGAAATGAATACAACATTGTAGGTGTTTTTTATAGGCTTGATAAAAATTCTAAATGTTGTATTAAAATATTTCCAAAGATAATATCACCACTTTTCACTCCAAATTTTTTAGTTTTGTATGAAACTCAAACTCATCATTCACCTTCATTGGAAATAATTTGAGGTGTAATATAATTTATAAATAAGATTTAATATCACATAAATTTTTAAAAGATGCTGCCTAAATTAAACTATCTCAAAGATCGAATGATTTTTTTATAAACCACATCACATGTATTTCAAATAGAATAACTTAAATTGATTCACTATAATTCATAACCACCAATTACACTTTAAATATGAAATTATAAAACAAAAATTTCATAAGTCAATGAATTTAGAAGTATTTAATAAAAAATGAACTAATACCATTGAATAAATTAAGAGAATTACATTTTTCAATATACATGTATGTATATAATGAATATATACTACATATTCAACATATAGTGCATGCATACAAAAGATAGAGGAATTTGGAAAATATGGATATAAATAGAAATTAGTTTGTAGAATAAGTAATAAATAATCAAATATATAGAAAGTTGATCAAGTAACGCTTCCCTACATGTTCGGAATATATCACTGAAATGTAGGGCATACTATATTTATATATATTGTAGAAGAAGATTGGAAATAATAATATATGATGAATAATGAATGATTAACATATTTTGGAAAACTATTGTAAAATTAGAGAACCTATAATGTGCAATTTCATGAACAGATTACAAAAAGCCATTACAGAATAAAGGTTTCATATATATTGGAAATGTAGTGAATAGATATAGAACCAATAATTATTTTTTTTTCCTAAGAATATTACATAAATTCATTGAATATTACATATTTAATACATATCATACTATATATTTCATAAATAGATAACAAAAAACCATATGAAGTATTAAAAATATAAATATTTAATAAATTATTATTTTATATAAGAATGTATGCATATTGAATAGTTAGAAAATACATATTGAATATTTAATATACATGTATTGAAAGTTCACTACATCAACACCAGACACTAAAATATATAGATATTTCACATTACACATATAGTATACATTTACTAAGTTTAGCCATACTTAATATCATAAGGTATAAAAAAAATATAAATAATAATAAAATTAATGTATGTATATTGAATAGATATTGCATACTTCACGTTGCAAGGTCGAACATGTTCTCAAGTTAATAAATATTTCAAAAATATACCAATTTTCTTAAAATTTACCACCATTGATAGATATTTGAATGTTTTATAAAATATAGAATAAACCTCCAAGAATAAGACCATTGAACTTTTGAATCAATTGTTGAACATCGATAACTATTTTAATTTTTGTTTACCACAAGAAGAAATGTAAAATATTATGTTAAATATAGAGAATATATAATATATTTTTATAATTGAGTATCATGCTTTAACATTAATTTAGGGATATATGTAAATATGAGAAATGAAATCATAGTAATCTCTTAATGTAAAAGTTATATTAAAAAAAACCAAACTATTAATAATAATAAAATCAAACAATAAATTGGAAAATAATACTTATAATCTTGTGAAAAAATCTACATAATGTATAAATGACCAACATTATCCCATGAAATGCGAAGAATTAATGTAGAAATATTCATGAATACACCAAAAATTTAGTTTCAATTATAATAATAGATAATAGAAGAAAAACCAAAAAAAGATTAATTTAAATAAAAATCAATGTAATGAAAAGTTAAATTTGTAATAAAATTATTGTACCCAATGAAAAAATTAGTGTATCCATAATGATTAGTGTGATGGTTTGAAAGATAAACATGAAAGTGGTAAATGTTTAAATGAACAATTTTAGAATAAAATATATTTAAAATGAATCTTAAATTAAAATAATATTTAATGAAAACTTCTATGTTTTTGTTGTTTATTATTAACATCATATTATGAAAAATTTATTGTAATATAAATCGAGAGTTTCCAAATATATTAATATCAGTGGTGGTATTTATATAAAATTAAAAAATATAAAATAAATAAATATAATTGGAAATAAAATCCTAAGAAGTGTCAATGAATGCAAAGGGCAGGACAAGAACCTACCCTTAATTAAAATCATTGTTTCTATGCCAGTCCTGTTAATTAGTGGTTTCCACCCCTTTTGTTTTGTAGTTAGAGGAATACAAGTGTTTTCAAATATAGTATTCAATTAAAACATACCACAACTACATGAAAAAATAAATCCACATAAATTTATCCACCAAAATAAAATATAGATAACAAATACTAATAAGATCAAAAATTCAAAAACACAGTGGAAGAGATTGAATAAATATAGAACTAATATGAAGAAATAATGAATAAATATAAACCAATATATTAAAGTGGAATAAATTATTTTTTTACAAATATAAACCTGTAAAAAGAAATATGAACAAATATAAACCAATATAAAATTTATTATCAATAAAAAAATTATTGTTACACAAAAATCAACAAAAATGAACCTATATATATAAATTGAATCAATTATTTTGTTAATAAATATGAACCTGTATGAAAAAATAAACATTAATCCACGTAAAAACTAATATTAAAAAATTATTATTATACAATAATGAACAAATATGAGATTGTATATTTAAGCATGATAAATTATTTTTTAAAAAAATACGAACTTGTGTGAAAAAATATGAAAAAATATGAACAAACAATGAAAAAATTTGAAATAAAAAATGAACAAATACATTTAATTTAAACCTATATATTAAAGAGAAATCAACTATTTTGTTAAAAAATACGAACCAGTTTAAATTTTTTTTAAAATTTATTAAAAACATTTTAAAAAATCTTGTTATATAATTAATAAAATATTTAAAAACCTATATAGTTGAATTTTAAATATTAATTTGAAAACAATTATAACCTAAAATAGTGACAAAAAAAATTGAAGTAAAGAATAGAAAGTGAATTATAAATATAATATATAAAAAGACAACCAAACCTTGTAAAACAAATAAAATAGGCAAGATGAGTCATGGAATTTCAGGAAAAAAATTCAGTATAAAAGAAAAGAAGATTATGATATCGGTGGAAATTAAAACCATATCAAAATAGTATATCATAATACCATATCAAAATTCAAGATCAAAGAACATAAGGTAAACATATTTTACAGAGGATGACCTGTGGCACTTGAAGAGAAAAATTCAAAGCACAAAAGTTTTTAGAATTGAAGAACAAAAACCATAATTTGAGATGATCTGGTTGGGGATTAAGAATATGAGTGTATAAATAAAATATATAGAGATAGAGATAAACCTAATGATATTGAAAATTAAAAATATCTTGACAAGGATAATTAAGTCAATTTGATGGAGGAGATCAGTAGAAGCATTATAGGAATCCTTAAACAACTATAAATTTTCCATGTCCATCCAAAACTACTCCTTATACATCCCCACTCTTCTATTTTTTTAGTAACCAAGATTAATGAGGTCATACGAAAAATTATCACATGGATGACATAATGGAAAAAATAGAATAAATTTTGTACCCTATGATGAAAAAAAGAGTTCAAAAATTATTAAAGGAGAGAGGAATTATGTTCATTAAGGTTTGTGAAAAAAAAATATAATCTAAAAAAATGAAAATAAAAATTGATGATTGAAAGAAGAAAATTGACCAGGTTTTTAAATAAATTTATCTCATATTGAATTTTAGGGATTGAAAAAATAGTCTAAATAAAATCACAACTATAACGATTGAATGAAAAAATTTATAAATTAATGATTGAGGTTAAAGTATGAATGATGAAAATTAAGATATTGAGGATAAGTGAAAGAAGGATCCAAATAAATGATCATGGGTAGAGGTAAATGGGGAAAAATTGGGGATTTAGGTTTTGGGATATAAAAATAATTGTAGTCATAGAGTAATTATAGATGAGTAGGAAGATGGGTGGAGATGAAGAGGCGAAGGTATTAGGGTGGAATCATGGTAGAGATAAGGAATCAGGGAGGCAGAAATAAGGGAGTGAAGGATGAAACCTGATGTGAAATAGGGAGAGAAAGATTTGGAGATAAAAAGGGAATGAGAGAGTGACACATGGAAATATTTTTCTTCAAAATAAATAAATAAATAAATAAATAAATATATATATATATATTAGAAAAATATATAAATATAGAAAAAATCATAAAAAATTATGTTAAATATATATTCTTGTGAAATACATTTCCTATATTTGTAATGAAATAATTATAGATGAATCATCTTTTATGGGTGGTGATTCCCATGGGTTCGATTCTTATTGGTGAAATTTCACCCGATCATTGATTTAAAACATATATATAATTTAATTGATCCCAAACATTGTATTTTTCTTAGATTTTAGGGACTAATCCACACAATTAGTAATATTTCCTTATAGGTTATATATATGTTGACATAATAATGAATACAATTTTTCCTCCCTTGTTCTTCTTATTATTATTATTCTTATTTATTCGGTTATTATGTTATGATTATATTTCAATAATTATCCATTAATATTTTATGTTTACTTGATATTATTTCATATGTTCATATGTGTGCATATTGAGATTAACATAATTTTATCTTTTTATTGATGTATTAACTTCAATTCCAAAATAAGTTATCATCTTGAGTTTTACCTGACTAAAATGGTAAGTCAAATTCGAGAAATCATTCTTTCCATGGTGAGTATTTAAGTACTTGGTTTCTACTTTAAAATAATTTAAAAAAATATACCATTTTTCTTTCTTATTATGACATAAAATATTCCTACACCATTATATCCTAAAAAGTAATCATGAAACCTAATCAAATAAATCAAATTCGTTCCCTAAAATAAATGTGACTGTACTTGAGAATTTGTTAAATGGTTACATGGATGATGTCAATTTAAATATTATGGTAAATTTATCTATACATTGAATGTAAAGAGGAAATAAGACAACCAAAAGTCACTAAATGATGAAAACTCACACTTGAAGAAACCAAATCACGAAAAAAGGGAATTTTTTCAATGTGGCATGAAGAGACATTGGTCACATACCTAATATAAATCAAATCATTTTATTTATCTTTATTAATAATAAATTAATTGAAAAGATAAAAATTCTGAATTAAAATTTTTAGACAAGACCATGATGCATGATGATTATATAATGATTTTTTCCATGTCATGAACCAACTTGGGTTACCCTTGAATTGGACACTCGAACCAGCCTATGGAAAGGCTTGAAGGGCATTCATTATACCTAATAGATGAAAATAATTGCTAAGGCATAAAAATGAGACTACATAGGAATGATTTCACCATGAAATAAAAGTAAATTAAGTATTATATTTTTACTATAAATACAACATAGCGAATATATATTGTAAATCTATGCATAATAATATAATCAATTATAAATAAATTAGAGAACCAAATAGTCCAAAATCAATAAATTTAAGCAAATAATATGATACAATAACAATCCAAAAATATACAAAATGAAAAAAGGTCCATGAAAATAAGACTAAATACAGATAAAGATAGATGGTTGACTTTAACGATGTATCAATACCCAAAAAATAAAATAAACCTCCCAGAGACATACCACACAATCACCTCCATGTGATCTATGGTCACTCACCATATCCAAAATCACCCATTGAAGATCTAAAATATCAAACATACAATCTAGATAAAAGAATCTATAATATGTATACAACATGATGTTTTCATAAAAAAATTAAATAATTCTTGTTTTAAATACATTTAAAAAATATTGGTTTTATTTTTTATATGACATGTAAGAAATTAATATCATACTTTTAATTATAAATAATAAATCTAATATTTCTTTCAAAAATAAGTGGGATATCCTCATTATAGTAAAACACTTTAAAACCCAAAATAAAGATCTTTTATCTTATGAGAAACAAAGAGAAACCACTTACATATTTTCAAAAAATACCTTAAAATTTTTAAACATAAAACAAACCATTTTTCTTATAATTTGAAACAAGGTTTCTAAATAATTTTTGAAAACCACTTTAGAAAACATACCCATTCACAAATGAATAATATATAACACAAGAAAGCACTACAATTTCAAGGAACATCACATAAGTAAATAATGGAAATGGTGCCACAAATAAGCAAAGGTATGGGGATATAAACCAATGAAAAAGAGACCCTCGACGCAGAATCAACAATCAAAATATATGTGTCCCATGGGTCCTAATGTGATATGATCCTAATATTAATATAACCATATGGGACCAAATTATGTCATATGTTGCATCCAACATAACAAAAACTACCCAACTATCCCACCCTAACCTAATCAAAATGACACCCACTAGCCCTAACATTCCACACAACTAGGGGTCCACTAGTGGTGTGTGTATTATTTAGTATAGCATGAATCAAGATCTCCCACTTCGTTCCCCTATTTCCAATTCCATAATAAAGTAAATATGAGAAATAAAACAAACCATGATGCATCAATAGAACAGTAACACAAATCCTCCTTCACCTCTAACACCCTCCCCATAAATAACCCCTTTTTATCATCATACAAAAATCACATAATCATCACACATCCCATAAATTAAAGACATATATAAAGGGAAATAATGAATAATTCACACACACAAAACTAATTTTTATAAGGTTATAAACAAGACTCTAAATAAATTAAAATCAGGATGCCAAGACACTTGTTTTCTTGAAATCTAAGTATTTAAAACACCCATTTTAAATTAATTTAGAAAACTAAACCATTTTCTATTATAAAAAATTTCTATAAAAAACATAATTATATTACCTTAGAAACCAAAATATTTTCAAATCTCTTTATTTTCTATAAAAAGGATTCCCTTAGTCATTTTCATAAATGCATGACAAGCGAAAATTTTTAATTTCATGACATTGTATAATGAAAACCATTCATACCAAGACAAAATATATTGAAGTAAATTTAAAAAACAATCATAGATATTATACATAATAATAATTTAATCAAAAATAAATTTATAAAAATCAGTCATCTCATGAATTTTAAAATAAAATAATGACATAGAAACACATGCGCCATTCTAAAAAGAAATAAATTTCTTTTGATAGTGAAGGCCAATCGAAGTAAGAAATCACCCTTTTTAAGCTCTAAATTATAAAAAACCTAAGGTTAGATAGACCCAAAAATCAAATCCCACATTAAAATGTGATTAAGTTTCTTTAATAGATGTAAAATAAAAGTAAAAGGGAATGAAACTAGAGTAGATATGAAATGAGGGAAATGAGGAATGATTGCCTTGAAAAACCACTTAGAAATAATGAGGGAGCCAGAAAATAAAGGGGGAATGAAATAGAGATCTAATTTTATCTTCCGAATATTGTCCACATGAAATAGGAGGGGAAATTGGGTAAAAAACCCTATTAATCGATAGTGGAAAAGATATAATTTAATAAAAATCACTCTACCCATAACATGTCACTGTGTGAAGCACTTTTTCACAGCATGACAACTTGAAGAACATGGAAGGTCTTGTTGTGAAGCATTTAATTATGGAATTATGAACTGTAGAAAGTACCACGTGGACACTAACTAGGAGCACATTATGTCGTGACACACTGTGTTATGACCACAACCAACTATAGTCCAAAACTGTAGCTTTCTAGGACTTCACAAACAATGAAAAACATGGGAGAAACCCTTAAAAACATAAAATTACCAAAAAATAATTAATTAATATAATTATAGTGACATGTGGGTGTGATATATCATCTATAGTTTCTTTTTAAACCTTGAATATTTTGAACATATTGATAAATTATGAATTCCCAAGATGAATATGTTCATTGTTTCTGTAATGTTTTTTAGTAAAATAATTATTATTTGTGAGTGTAAATTAATAAATAAAATGTTTATTTTTAGTGGAAAATAAATAATCAACAAAAATACCCCTTTAAAACTCTATTTTAGAAGTGACACCGGTACTAAATAAATTGTGAGATCTCATTAATTGATATTGATGATATTTTTTTTTATTTTTGAATGCTTTCAGAAATCATCGACAATAATTTATTTTTAGAGATATCTATTGTAACATTCAAATTTATTATATTAAATATTATTTAATAAAACTTATAAGTTTCATAATTATATTTTTTCCTTAAAATACTAGTTCATATTATCATATACACCAAGTAACAATGTAAATTTCATTTTATTTCATAACATAAAGTTTTAAATAAATGATAAATATAGTCCATAAGATCAATATAGGTATAATTAGGAAATAAAATAATGTGAATAACATTAATAAATTTCTAGAAACTTAATTGGCCATGGTCTCCTAAAAATACCACAACCATGAGTAACATTGAAAATCAAATAAAAATTTAGTAATAAGATAACAATTTTATAAATTAAGTACAACGAACCTTCATAGAAAATTGATTGAATAAAGAATAATGGAAATAAGAGGTATTTATAGGAAGAATAGGTATCATAAGACAATTGGAATAATAAATTACTATTTGAATAGTATCATAACCATTAGAATAACATTAACACTGAGAATAGTAAAATGTCAAATAATAAATATCTACCATGAATAAAATAAATAAATAAAAATATTAGAATATCATAAAATTATTTCTCATGCTATGTAACAAAAAATACGTATAAGTTTAAGTTTAAAATAATATATGTTTTAATTTATTTAGTAAAAAATTAAGTTTTATGTTAAAATTTAAATATTATAATTAAATAATTTATAAATTTATTTTGATAAAATGGATCTCATTTTTTCGAATCATCACATTAAAATTATTTAAGGGAGAAGTTTTTGATTTTTTTCTAAAAAATTAAATTTTAGAAAAATAATAAAAATACACATTTTCTATATATAGTATGTTTTACGACAACATTATGATTTAAAAATGACTTAGTAATTTATAAAACCATTTGAGAAAATTAAAATGTATTAAAAAATAATATATTGAAATTATAAACCTATAAATTAATTTCCAAAATCTAAATCATATTTTTTATTTTAATAAAAATCTATTTTGGATTATTTTCATCGAATTTAATATTACAATTGAACCATTTAGTTTCAGAAATGATGAAATGTCCTAAAAAATATTTTTTTCTAATCAAACTCCATTATTTGATGTAAAAATAAAAACTTTTCATAGTCTAGATAAAAAATAAAGAAGTATTCAATATTTTGTTAAAATATAAACCTTTATTCATTTATTAATACACCCATTCTCCACCAATTTCTCATCACTTCCAAAATTTATTCTATAGCCACAAAACTATCACATTTTCTCCCCCAACCCTATTTTACATGTTTTAGATGACTTGATCTAACCAAAAACCAATCTTCAAATCCTTAAGGATTGTTCCAAAGGATTCGTTTCAATATAGGTATAACATGGAGACTATTAACTTGAATATAAGGCCCATGGTTCATGAACAATATATCAAAGATTATCCATGACTAATATGTATAATTAAAATTTCTAAAATCTATAGAAATAAAACAAGGAGATAAGTGGATATTACATAGTCCAATATATAAAATAAGCAGTCAATATGGTATACATAAATAAAAAACAGAGTAGTAGAAATATCATACATATATATAATAGATATAATTATAAAAAATAAACAACAAGTGGTAGACGAAACGATACATATGAAGTACAACTTTAGGGATAAAGTTTAATAAATTCACCTTGAGAGGGGGGATGGGTGATTAAGATTTCACACTAAATAAAAACTTTTCTCTTTGAAATACCTTATCCATATAGATTATATTCCCTCTTTGGAAGGAAATAATTTAATTTCTCTCTCCCTCATTACAAATGTTGAAATTAAATCACACAAGACACATAAATGTTTACTCAGTTCATTAAATGGGATTCATCCAAGGAGAATTTAATGAAAGTATACCGATGCCTTAAATAAAAAATTTGTTCATGGTCACTCCACACCAAATCCCACTACCTTTATAAATTTTATGGATGATACACTATATCCCAAGGGTCACTCCATATTTTTTCCCACTTTACACTACTTCAAAGAAGGATTCTTCAGTTTATAGACATGTGGGACTCTCCATGATCATCATGTAGAGCTGAGTCTCTTTTCCTGATAACTCATGATTTGATGCTCTATTAAATTCCACATTTCATGAACTCTTATACTTCAAAGATGGATAATACCTACTCTTCAATGAGTGAGTTAGATCAATTTATTCCACACAATATTATAATAGAACCAAAATTATTCTATATGAAGATCATTCCATAATGGAATTATTTTTTTTATGCTTTATCTTAAACATTTTAACTATTTTTGGTGTAGAAATGTAACTACATTCTCTTAGAGTCTTTTTTTACTTCAATGGAATAGATGAGACCAATGGAACTCTACTGTAGTGATCCTCACTTTCTCTTCTCTTGAAACCAGATGTGTAAATAATATTCTCCCTATATATTTTTATCATTCTTATCATTTCCATCAACTATAAATAAATAGAGTATGTTCACCATGCTGACCTAACATCAAGGGATATGATATTTCCAAATCATCATTCCATGTTTAATTTCTTTAACGATATATATATTCCATAAATATCTCCTCTATTAATGGATAAAAATATATTGGTAAAATATCCCTATTTCCTTCTATGAATATCTCTAAAAATATATAGTCAAATATTCCTCCATGATTAGATCTCAAAGATTCCATGTCAAAATCAAATACAAAAACATTCTCACTCCTTGGTCAACTGTTAATTCAACACCAATTAATCTCCAAAATGGTAAATGTTACCCTATATTAAAATCTTCATAATTGTCACATATTAACCACATTTAATTTTTATAAAATATTTTCAATTATTAATGAAAAATATTTTCCAAATATCACCTTTGAATTCCTTGAAAGAAATCTTAAAAAAATTTCCATGATTTTATCAAAGATCACTCTATTTTTCCCTCTTACTCAAACTATCATGAATCACCCCTAAATTAATCTTCAAAATCCTATAAATAAGATAATAAAAACTATATATTAATATCTCTATGTATTTATATAAATTCAAATTAGTCCAAACCTTTAATAGATTTTGTAACTACAAGATCAAAACATGATTCACATTGTTGTGGTATGACATCCATCAACTTCAACTAGATTTATAGTGTAAAAACCTTTATTGCGGTGTAATTTACTTCAACATTACAAGATTATGGTGTGGTTTCTCCCACTATAGCATAATATTTAGTCAAAATCCTAATATAAAAAATATAGGTGTAATATTATTTAAAACTACATGTAGATATTGGATTTATCTCTTCAAATATTCTCAAAATTCAGACCTAGTACAACATGGTTCTCTGGTTGTGACATGACCTCATATGTATGAGTCTTCTATGAATTTAAGAGATTATTCCAAAATCACCCCTCTCAAATCATAACCACTTTAATTTCAGTACAAGTCTTCCTTACTCTTTCTCCAATATAGTGTGGCACATTCCTTGTGACATGATCCCTTTGAAAAGTTTTACACTAACATTATGTGGTGAAGAGCTATGCCATGAACCATTCCCACAACCCAAAACCACAATCTTACAAACAATGAATTTCACTAGGATGATAAATGTTGTGATTTGATAGTTTTATCCACTATATATGGTAGAACACCAAAATTTTATGTTTTATTCATTATGGCATGACCCTATTTTTTATGGAATAATCAAGTGCCTTAATTTGTGACATCCCAACACAATTACTAGATTATTCCAATGTAATCACCTTCATGATGTGAGTGATACCATTAGATCTTGATTATATCACTTTAGATAAATACAAATCTGAATCATATCCAAGATCTTACAAACTTATCCAAGCCTATAATGATCTTAATATTTCAGAATAAACAATATTATTATTATTATTATAATCTTTATCCATTCTAGATCAATCAATATTAAAGAAAGATCCATGATCTTACAACCTTACTTAGTCGTTCCTCATAGGTTACCATCATCTTGAAGTTTACATTTCTCCACAAGATACTTTTATAAATTTAATACATCTAATCCCAATATTCTACATTTATCCACATGCCTTATGTATCAATTATATCCATTATTTATGATAATTCATGTCTTGCACATCCTCATTTAGCACACTCCATCAATGATTTTCAACAAATCCAACATGATGAATTTTCTTTATTTTTAATAAATCCCACAACCAACCTCCTAGTTTCAGCATACCCCCTTCATATTTTTTTGAAAATACATTAATAAATCCATTAATTTTCATGAAATAGAGATTATATTACTTTTAATATTTAAATCTAACTCTAATAAGTATATGTGTTTTTGGTATTCTTTTATCCATTTTTTTAAAAAAATACAAAGGTCAAATCAACTATATTTTTCATTTTCCCCTTTGAAAATAAATCTATTAAACTAGTTTTTAAGAAAATATACTCCCAGTTTGACATGAAACTCATTCCAAATATCTAGATCCACTTATAATCCATTTTGACCAATTCTGTATTTTTTTCATTCAAGCTCAAAACCTCTTCCAACTATAGCTGTATTCTAAGAGTTTTTCAGTGAGTTAACATACCACTTAGTAAATAATCATAAAAGAATCTTACAATCCTACTAAGTTTGTACTTGATGTAGGAAACCAACTTTTAAGTTAATAATATCAATGTTTTCTATTTCACTCACTTACTTATATGAATGTATGAAACTCCAGTATCTTCAATAATCACCCTGTAAACTAAATCAAACTTACACATAATCATAAATAAAAAAATTTAAATAATTTTTTTTGAACCAAACCAATTTTCAAAAAAATTGATACCACTCATTACAATTAATAAAATTATGATACCAATTCTAAAACATGATCATCCTTTATAGGGTTTTTACCCTTTGATAAGCAATGAAAGTAGCCTTTAAACATTCAACACCAAATCCAATTGAATATCACTAAACATGACAACACTTATTGAAATTATATTCATCATGGAAGTCTCCTTTTAGTAAATTTTGATATCCTAAGGTCACAGATGATACCAAATAGTAAGTAAAATAAATAAATCAATAATTCCTATATGGATGTCACTGCTTCTCCATAAAGCTATCCTATTATAACTTACTATTTAGAAATTTTTTTATCTAGTCTTATTAAACTTTTTCTAGTCCATGTCATTCTGGATACCACTTGAAAATTCCTGATTATTCTTTGAAACTACTTGAAATTATCTAACCCCACTTATAATCTAGAATTTTTCTCTAGTACCACTTAAAATTTCATATTCCAAAACATCATTTGAACTACTACAAAAAATGGTCAAGTAAAGCGCTACCCTTTTATCAGCACTAAAAAAAAGCGCTGATAAAGGGGGCCTTTATCAGCGCTAGAAAAAGCACTGACGGGGGGGGGGGGGGGGGCTTTAACAGTACTAAAAAAAGTGCTTTTAAAAGTGACCGTTTATCAGCGCTTTTTTTAGCGCTGTTAAAGGGGACCCCTTTATCAGCACTTTTTTTAGTAGCGCTGATAAAGGGGGGATTAATCAGTGATTTTCCTAGCGCTGATAAATTTTATGTTTAAAAAATAATAATTTTTCATGAAAAATAATATATTGTTATATAAGTATATTTACATTGATATAAATATAAGATATTTTTTTTAAATATGTTTTAGATAAGTATAAATAGACTATTACATTTAATATATAATAAATTTAGTTAAAATGGATTTAAAATATTTTAAAAAATATTATTAATTAATAATTTTATAATTATTATCGATTAAAAATCATTTAATAAAAATTTAAAGACACAAAAATCAAAACAGTTAATAAAAGATCTAAAATAAGTTGAAAATGTAACTCAAACTTCAAACAACCATAAATTTTGATCTGGGTGTCCGTTTGAGCTCTACAACATATCAAATCGAAGCCATAACTTTTTTGAGGCCAAAAAAGGCCCAGAAGGCCTCCAAAACTGAGTTTTTAGTCGGGATACCCCGATTTGTAAACATTCAAACAGGTATTACTTCTGATCCGGATGTTCGTTAGCCCTGTACCACAAATCATATCAAACATCATTTCATTTTCTTCAATTTTACTAGTTGTTGAGTTGAAAAAGGCTTCTATATTAGAAGTTATGGTCGTTTTAACATTATATGGATTTTCAAATACAGACATATATATGTATTTATTCGTAAATATATATATATATATATGTGTGTGTGTTGTATATATGTATGTATGTATTTATTTATTTATAAACACACATAAAAAATATATTTTATAAATGTATTTAAAACTAATTTTATAAATATATATTAATATACAAATAAATATAAGGATAAAAAATTGTAACTACAAATATATATATAAATAGATATAAATATATATTAATATACGAATGAATATATATTTTCTAATATATGAATAAACATATATGTATTAATATAACTAAATATATTTATATTAATATGAATCTATATTAATATACAAATAAATATAACTTTATATATATATATATACATAAATAGATGTATCCTTAAATAGAAAAAAATGAAATGGTTTAGTGGCAAAGGTGCAGGCACACAAGGGGGAGGTCACGGGTTCATGTTCGGGTTGATTCAAGGAAGTTGCATGCGTATGTGTGGGATGCATGGGGAAGGGCAGCGTGCAGAAGTGGGGAGGGGTTTCCTAGCGCTGATAAATGGGTGGGGGGAAAGCGCTGTTAAAATCTACCCCCCGAATATAATTTTTATTTTATTTATTTGATTTTTTATATTTTTATATTTTTTTACTTTTATCAGCGCTTTTAAAAAGTGCTGATAAAACACCCATTTTATCAGTGTTAAAAGAAGTACTGATAAAAGACCCCTTTTATGAGTGCTTTTTTTTAGCACTGATAAAAGGAGTCTTTAATCATCTCTTTTTTTAGCGCTGATAAAAGGGGTCTTTATCAGCGCTTTTTTGAGCATTGATAAAAGGGACCCCCCTTTATCTTCACCCTGATTAACAACCCTTTTTTAGTGCTGTTAATGCACTTTTCTAGCGCTGATAAAAGCCATATTTTTAGTTGTGTTGTCTCTATTTACATAAGAATTTATAAATTCATTATGACTTACAATGTTCTCACCCCATGGATCATATCTCCCCTTTAATAATGTAACACTAAAATAATAGTTATCATAACTAAACACATGGGGATATGGTTACTTTCTAACCATTCTATAGTAGAGTAATGTGTTTATTCTAAATGAACTGACCATTTTTTCCAACTTCTTTCAAAGTTTTCTTAGTGGTTAATTTTGAGTGATAATATTTGTACAAAACTCACTCAAGATATTTTCTTTTGGACCACCCTTCATCTTTGGTTTAGTGTTCATCTCCATTATGAGTCCAATCCCACTAATACCCATTTACTCCTTTATCCACTGCATACATGTTTACTGTTCCTCTACCCTATGAGGGATCATCCAAAGGAATTCTCTTTTTTTTTCATGTGGTATAATTTATGAAACCACATTTTCATGATTCATGTTTTACCTCCTTGATAGCCATTGGAATAACTTTTTTACTTTCATTTATTTGGAGAGTCTTTCTTTACATATATGTCATCTCTGTATGGAATGAAAGTAACTTCTTACTTCCTTCTTTATTTTAGATTTATTTTCTCTATATGAAGTATACTATGAATAAACCACCATTGGTGCTTGATTCAACATTAATTTCATTCTATCCTTTCATTATTTTAAGCTGGTGAATATGTTTTTCAATGTAATAAATTCTTTTTATTTCGTTACTTTTCATCCCCTCAACATAAGAATGAGGTTTATTATTTTGGAATTAGCCTCACCTTTATTTCTATATTGATTTTCCATATTTCCATGGTTATAAAAAACAAAACATCTTCCATTAATGTCCTACCTTGTGTATCATTACCTTGATTGAGATGTTATTGTAGTTTCCTTACACTATTCAGCCCTTGGGCTTCTAGACACATGATCATGGTGTGTCCCATGATTAAAAAAAAGTATAAATTTTTATATAATCTACTTTAAGAACCATGATTTTTTGTATTTAACAAAATATTTTTGATTACTCATCAATTCCATATTTCTATAATTGAAGACTCCACCTATTAAGGCTACTTGAAGATGGGTTTTCATCTCTTCACTTGAGGTTTTTAACCACTATTTATGATAATTGATCTTTATATCATTCTCATTCATTTGGGTAACCATGTATTATGTCATTAATCCAACTTCTCTTATAGATTTTATATTTTCTTAAAATTTTGTTTTAAGTGTATAATACTCACTTTTATCTCCTTATCTATGGCTATTTTGTTCTCCCACCTCGTGTACAAGTTCTTTGAGTAGGTTACTTTTACCCTTCATTTGTTCATGCATTCTAACAATGTATTCATTAAAATCCATCACACATTTATTAAATATTTTATTATCTAACACTAAATATTCCAAGAGTGTGTATTCCACATTATAAGTGATTTCTAGGTGACCCACATTATTATACAAGGGTTTGATATCATCTTGGTTGTTTCATGAACATCATCTAGATTAATGACTTCATGCCATTATCAATTGTTTCATAGAATAACCATCTAAATTAATCTCCATGGGGGGAATCATAATTTTCAAATTTTCAAGAATATTCTTAAAAAATTTTAATATTATATTTAATAGTATAATCAAAATTAACCACCTCGATTTGAGAGTACATCTTCTTGGTATTATTCTTTTTCTTATTAATTTTCTTCTTTCCTTTTGAGTTAATGAAAATTTATTATAATTTTATCATTGATATTTTATTACCCCTAGATCTGTACTCTTCTATTGATGTATACTACACAACTAACAATAATTCCAATTATTTTCCATATATTTCTTCTTTAAGCATTCATATATCAAATACACCAGTATAATGAATGGTTTTCTTGAATAACATGCTAAAGATACCCCTATTTAGTATCTTTTATCTCTCTACATGATGAACTACTTCATTATGTTTTCAAAAACCAGTATCTTGATGTAAGTACTCTATGATATTTTCACCATAATTCTATAAAACACAATTCATATCTTTTTTCTATCCATAAAATTTAGTACCACTAAAAAAGTGGCTTCATGTGTGAATCTATGTGTGAAAAACTACAAAAAACATAATTTTATGATTTAACCTAAAATCCAAAACTATTGGATCTAACACCATTTATTGGGACCACGTTGAATAAAAGAAACCGGGGGTGCAGGGGGGGGGGTGAATTAGGTTTTACACCGAATATAAAATTTTATATTCAAAATCTCTTACAAACATTAATCTTATTCACTTGTTAAGAAGAACTCATTAAATCTACATATCTATCATTATATATAAAACCAAAATGAATTATAAATATATAAATTAAAGAACTCGAGACACAAAGATTTTTTTAATTAGTTAACCCAAAAGGGATACATATAAGGAGCTTGAAATTGTAGTATTCTGATACACCAAAATCCATTAAGCTTTACTATATTAGTGTATACAGGATTCAGTCATGGTAAATCTATACCAAATCTCAGTACCTTTTCAAATTTTAGAGACGGTTAACTACCTCTCAAGAGTCACTCCCTCTTCCTATTATCTATTCACCACTTCATGGAAGGAATTTTCAATTTATATACATGAGGTTAAATCCATGATCAACATGAAAAATTGAATATCTTTGTATCAAAACTCCAGATTTGATGCTCCCTTGTTCACTACACTCTTTTTATTAAAATCTAGATAAAATATACTCCCTAATGAGTGAGTTAGATTATGTTATTCCACACATGATTACAAAAACATAAAAATTCTTCTAAATGAAGATAATTCCATGATGGAATTATCTTTTTCATGCTCCATATTCAATATTTCATTAAATTAGTTATAGTAATGGAACTCTATCTTATTCGATCCTTCTTCCTAAAATAGACTCTATGAAACCAATGGAACTATGTTATGGATCTCCATATTTCATCCTCTCTTGAAAATAAATATGTCAATGAAGCTCTCTCCATATCTCTCCACCTTTTTTATTCATTCTATAGACTATAAATAAATAATTTATATTTTCCATCAAGACCTAGCATTAAAGAATATGATTTTTTTAAATCACCATTCTATGGATCATTTCCATAAAAATATAGATATTCCATAAATATATCATATATTAATGGAGAAAAATATCTTGGTCAAACCTTCCTCTTTCATTCCATCAATATCTATACAAATATGTAACGCCCCGACCCCAGTTACCCAGAGTCGGTGCATTACTTCGTAACATTGGCATGATCACAAGAAAGATCAAATCTCGAAAGACCGATTAGTTTAGTAGCCTTGGAAACACTAGATATATTCATAAGTTTTACATTACATCATAAAATGAAAAACTACTACAACAACATAATGTTTCCACAGTCCACACTATAATCCCCTCATAATATCCCTGCAGGTCATTCATAACTTACATCTTCACATCCTGGAAAAAATAAAACATAGAAAAGGGGTGAGCTCAAATGCCCAGTAAGGATAACAATATAGCGAAACACTCAAAAATAAGCATAAACATTTAAGGCAATGAATTACTAAAACAAAAGCCTTTTAAACTTGAACTTCAACATAGTATGGCAAAAGTAAAATGAAATAAATCCATTTACTTGTTCACATGGATATTCTACTAATCGAATAATCACATGCAAAATCAATAACCACTTTCATAATGTTGGAATGCATAATGCCAGACTATCATAACCACATAGCAAAGGCCTCGTGCCAAGACTACAAATAAGATTTTGTTAAGGCCTTGTGCCAAGACACTAGTTTGTCTCATGAGACCTACCGATGCATCGAGGATCTATAGCGGGCTCCACCCGTCACTTATTAAGTCCAATGCATTCCCATATGAAAAGGTTTAAACATAACATAAACATTCGTATTAAAACTAGCATACGAAATGTCAATAATTTCACCATAAACTATGAATGGTATAAAAATAGCACATGCATAGTCAAACATATCACAAAACCTTCAATACAATATAGAAGTTTTGTATCATAATAAATCAACTTCAAATAATCTTAAAATCCATCAAAGGATGTTGACATAGATGAAATCAAAATTCTTTTTAAAGAAATATCTCCTTTTATTTTGAAATCATTTAAGATCCATATAAAATAAAAAATTTTCTTTGAAAATATTCTTATAAGCTTGTAAGGAAAGATTTGAAGATTTTATAACGGCGTAAAATAACCGCACCCACTGTATAAGTTAAAAAAAACATTCTTACCTCAATTCTGTCGAAAAGGTTAAAAAGGACCTTGTTTTGAAAACGACGGAAAGATTCCTTTATAAACCTCTTATAAAAAGTCAAACAAGGGTATAAATGACTTTAACCCATATTCTTGTAAATAGTAAAAATGTTTTGAAATACATTTTTAAGAAACATGGATGTGGATGATAAAGATATCCCATTAGATTATTACGTATAAACAACCTCAGATAATGAAGAGATTGTGAAATAAACCCTTACCTTGTACTTTTCCTTGGTTGGGGTAGGTTAACCTCCTGTATAATGGTGAAATAATTGTTATTAAATTATACAAGAATCATATTCATTAATATGATATCATATATGATCTTTTAACATTGCTTTATTAATAATATCTTAGTATTATCGTCGTTTCGGGTGATAATCGATTCGTTCTTCTTAAATGTTTGGTTACATAAGACATGTTTGTAATGGATAGATTATATCTTAATCATAATCAGAATGATATTAACATTATTTTTAACCCCAAAATGAGAATAAGACTTGAATGGATATGATGGAGAATGAATCTTATCGCGTTCGTGGAGACGGTAGTCCGTACGTGCACACGAACGCTACTTCCATTTAATTTTTATTTTAAAAGAATCTAATCCAAATGATACATAGGTATATTACTATTCCAGTATAGTATTTTATATATGTTACTTAAGTTCATTAACACCATCCTTTATACGTTCCATGTGTGGTATGAACGAGTCATATCATTTTAAGGGGGCGGTAGTCCGCACTTCCTCAAATGAAATTATCGTATGTATATACAACATGAAACGAATAATGGTATGAAATAAAATGGAATTACAGAAGCTTATATATAAAATATATATCATTAATATCATATTTAATTACAGTGCCATCATAATGGCCACCATGATAGGTGGTAAGATGTATTTGAACAATCATCGTTTCGTGAGGCGTTAGTTTGCCATCCACAGAAACATTATGTTCATCATCCATTAGATGGAGTTGTGTGTATGTGTAGTTTGAATCCTTCTTATAACAACATCCTAGTATATTTAGGATACTGGTTTTGTTACAAAAGAAAGGAAATAAAAAGATTTTGGGGGTTGGAGAAGCAAAATAAATGAAGATACTTTAAGAGAAATTGTTACCTTTAATTTAGGTAACTCACTTTGGTTGGAACCAAAGGACTTCTTGAAATGCTTTCTGCCTAAGGGGAAGCTTCAAGGAGGAGGAGAGGGATGTGGGGAGCTTAGTTGGGCAGATTTTGGATGAGCCAAGTGGCTTGAGAGGTGTGAGGAAAAGAGAAGGAGGAGTGCCCTTTTATAAGAGGGGTGAGGGGCACCTTTGGAAAAGCTAGAAATATTAATTTATAATAAATTCATATTCGGTTTCCAAAGGCTCAAAAGTTGACTATTCAAAGGATGAGGTGGGGATAGGTCGAAAACAACTCATCCAATAGAATTTAGACAGGTTTGGTTACTTATATTAACCTTATCTTTAAGTATTAACTCTAAGTTAATTAGTTTCACTTTTACAATGTCTCTTTGTATTTTTATATAATATGGTTAATAAACTTACTATATACATCCAAGAGACCCCCAAGTGGTTCATTAATAATTAACCTATCATAATATAAGTCTCTTGGACGAACATTAGATTTTTAGGAATTTAATATCAATTAATAATATAATATTTGTTTTAAGAACTCTTTTATGTCAATTTTGACACTATTCAATAGTTGATTTTTGTGAAACTCATAACAGATTTATTACTTCGAACAAAGTCAATTAAATCAATCCTAATATATCATATTATCCTAGAAAATTAGTTTAATTCATTAAAAGTTTCATATTATATTTATTTGGGTATTTATAATATCAATTATTTTAATTTTTCACTATTATAGTAATTACTGCATCATCATTGTGTCATAAATTAAATAAATTATTTAATGTCTAAAAATTATAAATAAAATATCATTATGTAGGAAATCGTTTTAGCTTTCTAATGAATATTTATAATCTAAAATCCAACATGTATAACCCTATGTAAAAATTGTTCTTCTAAAAGATGTAAGCTTATGCCATTTTTATTTTTATTTTAACTTTATTAATATAAAGTGTCCCTACCACATACAAGTGGCTCCAAGGGGCCCCAAAATTGACCCAAGGATGATAATGGTCGGGTATGTCTCCACCAATAAGGTTAGGACACGTTTTAGGTTAATTTTGTATTATTATAGTATTATTTTTTAACCCTTATTTACCAGATTTACCCTTAACCATGGTAAATAAAATATTTACCGCAGTAATTATTCAAAATGTCTAAAAATAAAAGTTACCTATTTACACAATTTGGACATCCTGATTCCAAATATGGAATCCATTTTTCTAAATTCAAAACACAGAAGTGGCAGAAATTAATTTAAAATTAATTCCCGCTGTCAAAACAAAAAGCGTGTTTTTAAGAGGTAATAACTATCAAAAGATTGACACTTGTTTATGTTCGGTTTAATTGTAAAATTATGTCCAATGACCAAAATTATATTAAATGGTAAAAATATATTCTAAATATACTTTAAAACCACTCAAATTCATAATTTATCACTATTAATTATTTTGATTAAAAAAGTTGTTTTTAATTAAAATTTAGTAATTTTCACTATTCATCAAAATATGAAAGTTATCCGAAAAGTACCAAAATTTCACCTTAGGCTAAATTCGATATTCCTAATCCAAAAATGAAGTCCATTTCAAAATATAAAATATATATAATTTCAAAATTTATGTATTACTATTCATAACGGCTAGTTTGATCGGTTGTGGTGTGTGTTAAAACTCGAAGTTGCGTACAACACACGCTACTGTTTTATTCAAAGGAAAGCATACCGTGGAAGCTTGGGATGTTTCATTTTAAATTTTTTGATGTCTCCATTTAGTCAAAAAGTTTAAAATATTGTATTTAAAAAAAGATTCACTATCAAAAGTTGATAAAAGTGCAATACTGAAAATGAATCTGTTCTTGCATTATGACTAAGAAACTCATAATAGGGAGTCTAAAATTATAAGGATTATATAAAGTTCAAAATGTTGTTAATACTATTCATGACCTCTTTTAATGGCTTTTTTTTTGTACGTCATGGTGTGATTGAACTCGGTGTTGCGTGTAGTGCAAGTTATTGAATTATTTTTAAGAAATAACACACTATGAAATCCTGGGGTGTTACATTCTCCCCTCCTTCAATAAATTGCGTCCTCGCAATTTGAAATTGTTTTTCGAAAATAAAAGGTTGAAAATAGAAAATATCTTTGTGGGAAAACCCACATTGGAAATTAGGTTACTAAAATTTAGTCTTAATATGAGGAAAAGAGAAATCAAAGGGTCACCACCAAATTATGATCTCGATTAGGAGAACATTGGTGGCAATTAGAGACATATAATTGGAGGAAAAACATAAATATTTATAGGTAGTGATTGAGGTCATAAATCACAAACAAGTGTAAAATTGAGGTCCTTAAATTCATCAATCTATGATGATTTGGAATACCATCGGTTCAACAAAACATAGGGTATTAGGATAACACATTTTTGACGTTTCAAAATATCATAGTTGAAATCCCACATCGAAAAATAAATTAATGAGGCCTCTATTTAAAATAAAGAGTGGAAAGTATGAAGATTACCGAAAATAACACATACTAGGGTTCCATGTAGGAAAATATGGATATGGAAGAGAAATCTAACCATCAATTATCTGATGGAGAGTGGTAGAGAACATGGCTATGAAAAGGCCAACAATCCCAAAGCCATGAATTAGTGATGATTTAAGGTACCATCTAGGACAACATTTTTGTTCTAAGTTCCTTTTATTAATGTTGAGGAATATATTTATGAGATTGGATAAGATCATAAGGAGATATACTTACTTTATAATTAGAGTTTTATCCATTAATAAATTTCTACCACAAACTCATCTTTCACTCTAAAAGATAATAGAATGTAATTTTTTTATTTATACTATTCGTACAGGGTTCCAAAATAAATGAATTTATAATTCATATACCAGATCTTTAAAAAAAGCAACATTATTTAATCCAGGACATCTCGTGGGCCAGTGGTAGGTGATACACCCTTGTCGCCCTTCGGTTGCGGGTTCAAGTCTGGCAGCCTTGCCGGACGCGACGGGTTGCCGCCCGACCTCCGGGTTGTCTTTTTATGGTAATCCAAAATAATAAAAACTAGAACTATCCAAAATACTTCTGTCCAAACTCACAGTCCAACATTTATAAGGAAGGTAAACATAATATAGATCCTTTTTACCCCGTAATAGCATATGAATACCTTCATCTTGTATTCTTTTAATAAACTGAAACATCTTGAATTACAATATTCCTTATTGATTACAGTCATGCTCCCCTATTCCATATAGAATGCTTGATATACTTCATCAATCCAAAAATGTTTTAAACCCCAAAAAAATGATGGAATATACAAATCATTAATCAGTTTCAAGGTAGTCAAGAATATACAACATAATTTATCCAAATCAATCATGTATTATTCTAAAATCACTAACTTGGTATCAGAACCATATTATGGTTTATCTTTCTCTCAACCATATATTTTCCAAATATTTATCCTGCTATTGAGTCACTTTTCTTTGTTCCACACAATCTCAAGTCCTTAATGAAATAGTGCTGCAGTACAATCCTTATATACTCCATAATTATTATAACAAGTACATTGTTGATACAACACTCAATTGACATAATCAACATAAGAAATCTAATCATTCCTCTTCATCTGTGGTAGTATCATAACTTGATTATTATCCAATAACATCATTTGCGGCATAGTCTGATGACTGGAACATAGGTTCGCGTAGTGTCCAAACTCCTTGCAAATGAATCATTGTATATTTGAAACCATTTTCTTACCCTTGCAGTCACGTACTTTGTGCCCTTTTCCTCCACACTTATAACAAACTCCCATTCCTTTCAGGCAAGTTCCAGGGTGTTTCTTCCCACAGTTACCACATATGGGAAAATTCTTCGTTTCCCTCTTCCCTTTATCCAATTTTCTCTCTTCCATCCTTTTCTTCTCTTGCTTCCCTTCAAAGCCATAGGACTCAGTAAACTCTTTACTTATCTTATCAACACATGATATTATTTCATCATATGATGATAATACATGCGAGACTATTTCTCTTGTAAATTCTGGCTTAAGACCATAAAATATATGATCCTTCTTTCTCATTGTATCATGTGCATTGCTAGAGTTCTCATTCCTTCTACTGGGCGCCATTTCTAAACAATGGAATAAACTAGATCAGTTTATGAATCAAAATACATAATCCCATACTTATAAAACACTTAACATAAATTGAACTATTTATTGATATAATCCATAATCATAAAAATTTCTCCTTTGAGGAAGTAAATCCACATAAACCCTTCATAATGGTTTGTAAAGAAAATGAGAATTATCCTAAGCATATCCCCCGGGATTCTCGTAACCAAGAGTGCAGCAAGGCCCGTTGTCGTGCACCAGTTCCCGTTCGAGTCTAGCTCAAAGCGGTGTTTTCGGGTTTTACCCCTAGGTACATCTGTGCCAGAGCCGCCTCTACCTGCTCGTATCCAGACAGGGATGTATTGCTCGGAAAACTCACAAAATCTCTACGATCCCAAAATTCTAGGAAGTTCTTCTATACTAATCCTGAAAGTTCATCTTAGGTCTACGTGCTCTAATCAGAGTTTATCTAAATCTAGTTTCCAAGGTTTGTACTAAACTTCCTCTGATACCAACTGTAACGCCCTGACCCCAGCTACCCAGAGTCGGTGCATTACTTCGTAACATTGGCATGATCACAAGAAAGATCAAATCTCGAAAGACCGATTAGTTTAGTAGCCTTGGAAACACTAGATATATTCATAAGTTTTACATTACATCATAAAATGAAAAACTACTACAACAACATAATGTTTCCACAGTCCACACTATAATCCCCTCATAATATCCCTGCAGGTCATTCATAACTTACATCTTCACATCCTGGGAAAAATAAAACATAGAAAAGGGGTGAGCTCAAATGCCCAGTAAGGATAACAATATAGCGGAACACTCAAAAATAAGCATAAACATTTAAGGCAATGAATTACTAAAACAAAAGCCTTTTAAACTTTAACTTCAACATAGTATGGCAAAAGTAAAATGAAATAAATCCATTTACTTGTTCACATGGATATTCTACTAATCGAATAATCACATGCAAAATCAATAACCACTTTCATAATGTTGGAATGCATAATGCCAGACTATCATAACCACATAGCCAAGGCCTCGTGCCAAGACTACAAATAAGATTTTGTCAAGGCCTTGTGCCAAGACACTAGTTTGTCTCATGAGACCTACCGATGCATCGAGGAGCTATAGCGGGCTCCACCCGTCACTTATTAAGTCCAATGCATTCCCATATGAAAAGGTTTAAACATAACATAAACATTCGTATTAAAACTAGCATACGAAATGTCAATAATTTCACCATAAACTATGAATGGTATAAAAATAGCACATGCATAGTCAAACATATCACAAAACCTTCAATACAATATAGAAGTTTTGTATCATAATAAATCAACTTCAAATAATCTTAAAATCCATCAAAGGATGTTGACATAGATGAAATCAAAATTCTTTTTAAAGAAATATATCCTTTTATTTTGAAATCATTTAAGATCCATATAAAATAAAACATTTTCTTTGAAAATATTCTTATAAGCTTGTAAGGAAAGCTTTGAAGATTTTATAACGGCGTAAAATAACCACACCCGCCGTATAAGTTAAAAAAAACATTCTTACCTCAATTCTGTCGAAAAGGTTAAAAAGGACCTTGTTTTGAAAACGACGGAAAGATTCCTTTATAAACCTCTTATAAAAAGTCAAACAAGGGTATAAATGACTTTAACCCATATTCTTGTAAATAGTAAAAATGTTTTGAAATACATTTTTAAGAAACATGGATGTGGATGATAAAGATATCCCATTAGATTATTACGTATAAACAACCTCGGATAATGAAGAGATTGTGAAATAAACCCTTACCTTGTACTTTTCCTTGGTTGGGGTAGGTTAACCTCCTTTATAATGGTGAAATAATTGTTATTAAATTATACAAGAATCATATACATTAATATGATATCATATATGATCTTTTAACATTGCTTTATTAATAATATCTTAGTATTATCGTCGTTTCGGGTGATAATCGATTCGTTCTTCTTAAATGTTTGGTTACGTAAGACATGTTTGTAATGGATAGATTATATCTTATTCATAATCAGAATGATATTAACATTATTTTTAACCCCAAAATGAGAATAAGACTTGAATGGATATGATGGAGAATGAATCTTATCGCGTTCGTGGAGACGGTAGTCCGTACGTGCGCACGAACGCTACTTCCATTTAATTTTTATTTTAAAAGAATCTAATCCAAATGATACATAGGTATATTACTATTCCAGTATAGTATTTTATATATGTTACTTAAGTTCATTAACGCCATCCTTTATACGTTCCATGTGTGGTATGAACGAGTCATATCATTTTAAGGGGGCGGTAGTCCGCACTTCCTCAAATGAAATTATCGTATGTATATACAACATGAAACGAATAATGGTATGAAATAAAATGGAATTACAGAAGCTTATATATAAAATATATATCATTAATATCATATTTAATTACAGTGCCATCATAATGGCCACCATGAGAGGTGGTAAGATGTATTTGAACAATCATCGTTTCGTGAGGCGTTAGTTTGCCATCCACAGAAACATTATGTTCATCATCCATTAGATGGAGTTGTGTGTATGTGTAGTTTGAATCCTTCTTATAAAAACATCCTAGTATATTTAGGATACTGGTGTTGTTACAAAAGAAAGGAATTAAAAAGATTTTGGGGGTTGGAGAAGCAAAATAAATGAAGACACTTTAAGAGAAATTGTTACCTTTAATTTAGGTAACTCACTTTGGTTGGAACCAAAGGACCTCTTGAAATGATTTCTGCCTAAGGGGAAGCTTCAAGGAGGAGGAGAGGGATGTGGGGAGCTTAGTTGGGCAGAGTTTGGACGAGCCAAGTGGCTTGAGAGGTGTGAGGAAAAGAGAAGGAGGAGTGCCCTTTTATAAGAGGGGTGAGGGGCACCTTTGGAAAAGCTAGAAATATTAATTTATAATAAATTCATATTCGGTTTACAAAGGCTCCAAAGTTGACTATTAAAAGGATGAGGTGGGGATAGGTCGAAAACAACTCATAAAATAGAATTTAGATAGGTTTGGGTACTTATATTAACCTTATCTTTAAGTATTAACTCTAAGTTAATTAGTTTCACTTTTACAATGTCTCTTTGTATTTTTATATAATATGGTTAATAAACTTACTATATACATCCAAGAGACCCCCAAGTGGTTCATTAATAATTAACCTATCATAATATAAGTCTCTTGGCCGAACCTTAGATTTTTAGGAATTTAATATCAATTAATAATATAATATTTGTTTTAAGAACTCTTTTATGTCAATTTTGACACTATTCAATAGTTGATTTTTGTGAAACTCATAACAGATTTATTACTTCGAACAAAGTCAATTAAATCAATCCTAATATATCATATTATCCTAGAAAATTAGGTTAATTCATTAAAAGTTTCATATTATATTTATTTGGGTATTTATAATATCAATTATTTTAATTTTTCACTATTATAGTAATTACTGCATCATCATTGTGTCATAAATTAAATAAATTATTTAATGTCTAAAAATTATAAATAAAATATCATTATATAGTAAATCTTTTTAGCTTTCTAATGAATATTTATAATCGAAAATCCAACATGTATAACCCTATGTAAAAATTGTTCTTCTAAAAGATGTAAGCTTATGCCATTTTTATTTTTATTTTAACTTTATTAATATAAAGTGTCCCTACCACATACAAGTGGCTCCAAGGGGCCCCCAAATTGACCCAAGGATGCTCATGGTCGGGTATGTGTCCACCAATAAGGTTAGGACACATTTTAGGTTAATTTTGTATTATTATAATATTATTTTTTTAACCCTTATTTACCGGATTTACCCTTAACCATGGTAAATAAAATATTTACCGCTGTAATTATTCAAAATGTCTAAAAATAAAAGTTACCTATTTACACAATTTGGACATCTTGATTCCAAATATGGAATCCATTTTTCTAAATTCAAAACACAGAAGTGGCAGAAATTAATTTAAAATTAATTCCCGCTGTCAAAACAAAAAGCGTGTTTTTAAGAGGTAATAACTATCAAAAGATTGACACTTGTTTATGTTCGGTTTAATTGTAAAATTATGTCCAATGACCAACATTATATTAAATGGTAAAAATATATTCTAAATATACTTTAAAACCACTCAAATTCATAATTTATCACTATTAATTATTTTGATTAAAAAAGTTGTTTTTAATTAAAATTTAGTAATTTTCACTATTCATCAAAATATGAAAGTTATCCGAAAAGTACCAAAATTTCACCTTAGGCTAAATTCGAGATTCCGAATCCAAAAATGAAGTCCATTTCAAAATATAAAATATATATAATTTCAAAATTTAGGTATTACTATTCATAACGGCTAGTTTGATCGGTTGTGATGTGTGTTAAAACTCGAAGTTGCGTACAACACACACTACTGTTTTATTCAAAGGAAAGCGTACCGTGGAAGCTTGGGATGTTTCATTTTAAATTTTTTGATGTCTCCATTTAGTCAAAAAGTTTAAAATATTGTATTTAAAAAAAGATTCACTATCAAAAGTTGATAAAAGTGCAATACTGAAAATGAATCTGTTCTTGCATTATGACTAAGAAACTCATAATAGGGATTCTAAAATTATAAGGATTATATAAAGTTCAAAATGTTGTTAATACTATTCATGACCTCTTTTAATGGCTTTTTTTTTGTACGTCATGGTGTGATTGAACTCGGTGTTGCGTGTAGTGCAAGTTATTGAATTATTTTTAAGAAATAACACACTATGAAATCCTGGGGTGTTACAAAATATATAGTCAAATATCCCACCATGACTAGATCTCAAAGATTGCATGTAAAAATCAAATATAGAAACATTCTCTCACCTCAGTCAACCAATAATTAAATGCTAATTAATATGTACAATGGTAAATTTTTAACGATATTAAAATCTCTGTAATGGTTAAATATTCCCCATATTTAAATTTCCTAAAAATATTCTCCATTATTAATGAATACTCTTTTTATAATATCACCTTTGATTTACATAAAATATTCCTATGAATTTCTCCGTGATTTTCTCAAAAATTACTCCATGATTCACTTATAGTCAAACCATAATACTACCCATAAATATCTATAGATATTTCCATAAATTCAAATTAGAAAAAACCTTTAATATATTATGTAAATAACTAATAACATCATGACACTCCTTGTTTCGACATGAGATGCTTTGAATTTAGCTAAATTATGGCGTGACAACCTATATTGTGGTGTAATTCCCTTTAAAATTACTAGATTATGACATTATATTTACCACTATAGTTTTATATCAAATCAAAATTCAGATATAAAAATTTTGGGTGTAATCTCATTTATATCATTGGTGAGATTGCGGCAAGATCTATTCAAATATGCTCAAAATACAAACCTGTTATGTTATGGTACTATGGTTTTGGTGTGACCTTTAATAATAGGTCTTCCTTGAATTCAATCCTTTCAGATGAAACCACCCCTCTCACTGACTGAAAATTGTTTTTTTATTATGAAAACACTTTTAAAGAAAAAGTGAGAAAACATATAGGACTTCATTATATCAGTGCTTCACCACTTCAACACATCACCATTTTATAACTTAACCACTTAACCACTTAACCACTTCACCACAAAAACTGTACTAGGCTTCACATCCATTCAAGCATTAATACTAAAAAACCTACACATATGGATCCAAAATCGTCAAGAGAAGACCGAGGTACCATGAAGCATGGGAAACGAACATCAGAAAAGCTGGACAAACCACAGAACTAGTCTCCTCGAATGCCCACTGGTGCGACCGTCAACACCATCCCAATACCACAAACCCAACGGACGACTCCAATTAAAGTTTTCCCAAAACCTCCAGCGATGTGAGATGAACCCAAAGAGAACTTCCATAAAGGGAGATGAAGAAACTAGAACGAGAAAGACCAGGCTGTCCGGACGTCACGCCCTACTCCTCAGATAAACGTAGTGCAACCTCGAACTAAGAACTTCACTAGGCAACCTCAACCAATACAGAAATCAGACAGACCCCACTATGCTCCTCTGACTCCCATCCACTAGTGCAGTACCCCAGGCAAAGAAAGCACATAGAACAGAAACACCCATCACCATATCTACAAAATCAACAACATGAAGAGTGAAAGAAAGAAGCCGCCACACATCACCCATCACCATATCCACAAATTCAATGCAGAAGACAAATTGCAAAAACATTGAGCCTGCCATACTTCAACGAAGGAAAAAACAATACAGAATCACAAAATAGACCTTCTGGAAGGATTGTAGGAACTTTGGAAACCAGAAATCCCCCTCCCCTCTGCGATAATCTAGGGCCAATGCAAATCAGAACTTTGATTGCTACAACACCTTTGCCACTGATGCCAGACCAAGATCCAACACCGAGAAGCCTTCTAATGCCTGCCATGATGCCTTCGCCTGCCAGATATGATGTTGACTCTAACAAGCCGTCAACCACCAAGACACACCACAACACCTCGACAGATCTGGTGAATTCGGAAGCCCTGCTTGCCGAAGCACGCCTACAATGGGAAGAAAAGCTGAAGCCGAGCTATGGGCCATCGTAGGAGCGGAGGAGAGGAGGGGACGAGATCGGATGCAGAACCCTAGATCTGCAATATGGGAGGCATGAAACTGCTCAAAGGCCTTGGAATATCATTTCCTTCAAGAATTGTATTGTTTTTTTTGTTCTCAAACCTCTTAAATTTCAACCACTTTAATTACAGTGTGGGACATCCTAAATCTTGTGCCACTAGGACATGGTGTATGACTTGTGGCATTATCCATTTGAAAAAACATACACCAACATTATATGACCATGTGATGTATCATGAACCATACTTGAAACCCAAAACATTGATAATACATTCCTAGAACTATGGCATGATGATGAAATTTGCAGTGTGACAGATTCATCTATTTTATATAGTAGAACACCAAAATTCCATAGGGTATTCAATGTGGAACAACCCTATTTTTTATGACATGAACAAGTGCCTTGGGGTATAACCACACAACACCACTACATGATTATTCTAATGTAATAAAATTAATGACATGAGAAATACCATTATAGTGTGATTGTTCCACTTTAGACTAATAACTTTGAATTATCTCTAAGCTCTTACAAATTAATCCAATCCTCTAATGATTATAATATGCTTGAACAAATAATGTTATCCTCATCATAATAATCATCCATTTGAGATCAATCAACATTAAATCAATCTATATGATCTTACAACCTTTTTTATCCATTCCTTGATAGCATACCTTCACTCTTAATTTTTTATTTCTCCATGTCCCACTTTGGTGAATTCAATACATGCACTAAAAATAATTCACATTTATCCACATTCCATATTTATCAATGATATACATCCTCCATGAAACTACATTACTTACACAACCTATTGAAATATAATCCATCAATGACTTAAAAAAAATCTAATAATCAACCTCCTTGTATCAATAACAATTGAAAGAAAATATACAATGGACTGTGGTCTAACTAACACAACAAAATCTTATCGAATACTAAACCTCCAATACTATACCCATCCTGATATAGGTTTCCAAATCCACGAAGATACATTTTACTAAAAGAAAAAAAATTAATTATACCTATATACATTGAAATCTATGTTGTGTATATTGGTAGGAGGAAAGTCTAATGAACTAGTGTAATTAACCTATTCTCTTCAACACACTGAGTGTTAGTGATCTTGTATATGTGCATGAAAATATTAGGAGAGTGAAATTTAGTGATAATTGAAAATAACCCACCAAGAACCATAACCCATGCAAGATCATACAAGTTATATCCATGTTCCATCATGAATCGAAGACATACACACCCCAAATACTCATACCAGTACTACCCAAATTAGGAAATGTTTAAACTACCTATAATTGATGACTCATATACCCTCGTAACCCAATGAGGTATGCTTTATAGTTACACTCATCTCATTATATGTAATCATTTATACGTCTCACCATATCCACAAAAAAATCATTTATCAACCACTACCTGACCCATTAAACATCTCACTACCTATCAATAAACCAAAACAAAAAATAACATGGGAAATAATTACCATTAAAATAATAACAAAAAAGAGAAAATAAATATTTCACAACCATCAATACCAATAGTAAACCAAAAAACAAGAAAAAAATGATATTCAATAAGGTACCAAAGCATTATATCACATATAAACCACAATTCCATGGTAAAAAAATCGGGAAAACAAATAGTGGGTCCCAACCATATAAAATTACAATCATGGAATTCAAATCCTACCCCATATAACCTCATTAGATCTATTCATAAGATTTACTATATATCAAATCCATATCTATCCCATATACCACAAGTATTCATAGAGAATGAACCTTACTGCATGACTTAACAACACAAGAATTCTTTATGACCCCCTAGATCCTACATCATCAGCATCATCATCATAAAAAAAGTGTATTCCCGGGAAATGGTATTACCTAATGCAGGCCCTTGAGAGGATGCATTTACACTTTATCACATGCAACCGATAATCACCTTCTAAGGATTTAATAAAAGCATACCTAGATCCTCATCAACCATCACTTAGTGTATGGATTTCCATGGGGAATATCACATTTAAATCAAGTCTATATCCCAACTAGTAAAATCAAATAGTGAACAAAAACTCACAAATAAAAGTAAACGAGATCCTAGAGTTAAGCATTAGACCCTGAGATCATCCTAGATGTTACCTACCATATGAATAATATATTGATCAATAGGTTTATCACATGAGTCTCATTGAATCATAGTCTATGTTCCCTGTTTCTCTATATCAATTGACATAATCCAACAACACTTAGGAGAGAACCTACAATCCTACCATAAATAATACAATGAATGGATCTCACATATCTAATTTTATATCAGTATCCATTCCAAGGATTATCACCACACTAGGACCACTACTCAAAAATTAGGCCTAATCCATCCTTTAAATAAGACGGTGATAACTTCCACCTGAACTAGTGAGGTATGAAAATAGGCACTCTTATAAGGATTTAAGAGGTCCATCACTTTTATTAAGTATAAATACCACCTAAAGTCTAGTGGTGAACAATGTTATAAGGTCCTACTGAACCCCATGACTCACTATAATTGGTTAGGATTACCCAAGAGTATAATTATATCATGCATCATAATGAAATATGGATAAAAACAAGGCAATAATGAATCAAAAGGATCACACAATCATACAAGATTCGGAAGATATGTAATAACCTTTACATAGTTAAACAAACCACATAATTTATCAAGATGAATTATTTTTAATTTTATTTTAAATAAAAATCAACCCCATTTTAGATTTTTTTTAAAATGTCACCACACAACCAATTTATGAAGAAAGGACTTAGATAAAAAGTTGTAGAAATCCCACTTTAAATACCATTAAAAAACCACCTTTACATTCCTTTGAAAAAATATCAAACCCCTTTTGTAACCCAACATGTTGTTTTGAAATTCCATTTAAAAAACATCACTTTAAATCACCATATCCATTTTGAAATCCCATTTTATATCATTATATTAAATCAACACATTTTTATTAGAAATTATAAAATAAAAACCCATTTCTAATAAAAATATATTTTTAAAGGTAGAAACTATATCATTTTTTGAAGTTTGAGTCAAAACCACTCACACCACCAAAAAAACCATAAAATGGGTCACTGAAATCCATTTGAATAGGCACCACCAATGAACTATTCAACAAGATATATAATCCTAGTTTACTATTAGTCTGATGAAAAACCATCCCAATTTATAAGATAATATCACAGTACGCCATACACATATTACAATAATAATGATTATAATAACACAAAAACATAATATGACTAAAATATCAAGAGACTAAATAATGCAAATACCACCTAACTCAATCATGCCTTTAATGTAATCATCAAATCTGAAAATGGCCTCCACCGATTATACAAGAACCTATCTTATCCATAAACCATCTCAAATTAATTAATTATTCATTTTAAAATAAAACCACCAATTGGAATAATAAATGATATAATCATCAATGGGATTTACGATGTTGAAACCATGAGAAAAAAGAATAAAATAACTCACAAAATCCACCAAGTACAATGAAAATGGAAAACCTTAATTTTGTAACTTGAATCAATGATTAGTTTCATCACTATTCACTAAAGTCCCAAAATACTTCATCCAAGAAACATGCCTCAACTCAAGAGACATTAAAAAAATGATATTCCTTTCTCCCAAGTCTCCTCCATACACACCACATGAAATAACTATCAACTTAGAATGATTCCACTATGATCAGGTATAATCATCATCTAAAACCTTAGACATCCATAGAAAAATTTGAGGAGAATGGAAAAAGGAGAAAATGAAAATAAGGGGAAGATCTTACCATGAAATGATATGATGAAATGATCCTAACACTCCTAGATAAAAGGGGGAGAAAGGGGAGGAAGAGATGGGGGGGGGGGGGGGGGGTCATCATTCTCTCTATAAGTGGTCTATATAAATAGAAACCCACCAAATGGGGTTTCTTAAATAAGTGAAAAAAATCCCCTTTTTTCGACCACAAAAAAAATAACTTTCTAGTTTTCCACTAAAACTTTAGTGGTAACGATAGTCGTGAAACACCATTTTATAGTCCACTAGAACTTTGGTGGACTACCATTGGGTTTTCAATGACTTCCTTCCACCACCCATCACACTTGGGTGCCTCTTCCCATGATGAAATCACATAGTTGGGATTTTTTTAACTAATTAAAATTTCAAAACAACCATTTAAATATCCAAAATACATCTTGAAAATACTCCCATTTACCCATTTCTATTTTTTTAAATCCACCCATCCTTTAATTCAATGAAAACTATCTTTAACTCTAATTCACTAATGCAAAGAAGTACATATCATTACAAAATCTACACCATAATTATATTTTCCCCAAGAATATTCACTTATCATATATACATAAATATCAACCTACATTTACCATCTATTAATTTCCATCTCACACTCCTATTGAGGAATTCCAACACTTAATATATTATTCATTAAAAACTCCATTACCCAATCATCGAGACTCCCATTATATCTTCCATGATTCTCATCAACTCACTAGAATTGTTTTACTATAAATCACCCATTAACAGTCTTGCATCCCAAAATATAGCCTCCAATCCTCCATTCCCATCGACCATTAAATTGTTGAGAAAATGCATGAATGAAATCATTGATCCCAAAATACTAAAACCAACAACCAATAAATCCATGGACTTATGTTACTCCCCACCATAAGGATTAACTAATGAATGATGAGTCTATATAATGGTGTGAACCACCATAATAATCTCCCATAAAATCTAAATTCAAATGATTCAATCCATAAAATCACTATTTTCTATATTCGGCCACCCAATCCTTACACTGAACACCTACACATCAATCCCAACCCACAAAGGTATCTCTAATAGATATAACACACCAACCAGCATGAATTTAAAAAAACTTAGTTTACATAAAATTCAAATATTCAAAACCAAGAAAACCTGGTTTACACAAGTACACTTCTCTTATTTTGAAAACCAAAAAAAACCATTTTATATATTCCAAAAACTCATATGAGTATTCTCAAAACCTCTTGGTATTAAAGTGTTTTCATCAAAGTATTTTTTTGAAAGATCTAACATTATCAAACTTATATAAAAAATTGTTTCCAATTATAAAATACATTTTTAAATCCAAACATAAAACCTCAACCCTAGTTTTCATAAAACTATAAAATCCAAAAATCCTCAGCCTTATTGGTTGTTTTTCCAAAACACATCATAATACAATTTTAATCACATTATATAATAAAAAAAACTCATTTCCTAAAATTATATTTTCTCAAAAAACCATTTAATTAAAAAAATATGATTTGTAATATATTCTAATTAAAACCAACTTGTAAAATAATTTTACACATGCCCCTATTCAACCACACAAGTTTTATTTCAAAAAAAGGTTTTCTAAAAAAAAATTAAACCCCAAAAACTATTACCCTAGGTTTATATAAGAAACATAATAAACAATCAATCACAAAATAAAGCAAGACCCTATTGTATATATTGACTGATTACCCATTATAATCTGTTTGAGAAAATATAAATTTTATTTGATGCTTCTTAAATTAATAATGGATCCATACAAGGATGCATGCTAAGCAACACCACCCATAGACATATGTATCATGACCTAATAATTATACTATAATTATGAATGAAAAATTCAATTAGATCCCAACTAATACCTTTGAATTATCACAAGTATCATCCATCTTTTATCAGGATTATCATTCCAACATATCAATCATCTTAGTGTGCTAAATCTCGATGATTATAAATTTTTTGGTAATTTTGTTTTCAATAGAAGAAATAGTGTCCAAGAATTCTCTATATTTACCTCTAAAGTCTTGAAATATTATTTAAACATCTAATTAATACATTTAAAAATAAACACATTCTTTGATACCACTTTGAGATGCCCCACCTTGGGCCACCCAAATAGCGACTGAGCTAAGGTCTCTACAAGACCTCAGGCATGCTATACCATATTCCAAAGGCCATTTATTAACATGGAGGGACTAGGATAGTCATAGGGAGACTATGCCTTGAATATAAGACCCAAGTTTCAAGCTTGATCTATAAAAAATTTTATATGACACATCCATATAATGGACATACCAAAAAATGATAGACATAAAACTTGTATCCAAGAGGCTGTCCTATGGTCCAATATATTAAATATGTAGTATAAATAGTACGTATAAAGACAAAAAAGAGATGTAATAATTGAAATAAATATAATAGGAATCATCATAATAAATAAAAATCTTGTGGCACATTAGGTGATACATATGTAGTATAACTAAAAGAAAATATACAATGGACTATGACCAAACATATATAAACAATTCCAATAGGATCCTCAACATATAATACCATTCCCATCCCAATACATGTGTATTTCTTAAAGAAGATACGTTTTCATGAAATAAAACATGAAGTACACATAGATACATCAAAACCCATTCCATGTACATAGGTAGGGGTGATTATAACGATCTAGTAGGATTCCATCGCTCACCTAAACCCACTGATTACTAGTGATCAAGTGGCTGCGCATGAAAATATTAAGAGAGTGAAATTAGATGATATGTGAAACTCACCCACCAAGAAAAATAACCTTTTCATGATCATATGAGTCACACCCACATGCCATCATAGTTAGAATATACATACTACCTGAAGGCTCATGTTGGTGCCACCTAACTTATGATAGGCTCCACCAACTTGTAATCGATAACTCACATACCCTTATGACCTAATGAGGTATACCTTATATTTAATCTCACTTCATTTGATGAAATCATATATTTATATCACTATATCCAAAAAATATCATTCATCATGAACCATATAATCCATCAATCATCCCAGTATCCTTTAGTAAACCAAAACCTAAATATCATGGAAAATAATGATCATATAAAACAACAATAATGGGAAATCCAAGAGGGAAAAACCATCAATACTAATAGTCATGTGAAAACTAAAACAAAAAATTTCATTCAAAGAGATCCCAAAGCATCAAATCATTTCTAAATTACAATCCTATGATAAAATAAATGGGAAATGACCATTTTCTTATCTCAGGTGTGTTCTTGGGAGGATGTGGCTCAACTTTATCTCATGCATCTAAAAAATATCTTCCCAAGGGTTAACCACCATCCCACATTTAGACTCATTAGACATCACTCAATGTCTGAGCACTCATGGGGAAGAGCTCATTTAGAGTTAGTATATATCTCAAATAGGAATATCTAATGTTATAGGAGACCTCAAAAATAAAAGTAAACCTAATCCTTGAGATAAACATTAAACCTCATGGTTATCCAAGATATAACCTTCTATAAGAATCATATCTTGATTAATAGGTCTACCATAAGAGTCTTTTTGCCTAATAGGATACATTTCCCATCACTATATCTTAATTATCATAAGACAACAACACTCAGAAGAGAACCTATATCCATCCAATCAATAATGAAATGAAGGCATATCACACATCCTACTTCATATCTAAAACCATTCCAAATATTATTACCACACCATTACAACTACTCATGAATATGTTCTAAGACACCAATCATATAACATTGGGAAAACATACACCTCAAAAATTGATCTCCAATAATAGGAACTCTTAAAAGGGACTAAGGAATCCCATAACTCATCCAAAATATTAATACTACCCAAATGATAGTGGTTAATAATGCTACTAGGTCCCACTAAACCCCATAATTAACTCTAAGTGGTTAGGGTAACCGAAGAGTCCTAAATTCAATATCACCCCAAAGGATATATCCAGCTTCCTACAAATCAATTTCATTAATGGAAAATTACCAAGTACGTCAAATTATTTTAGCCAACCAATCATATTAAGGATGGTTTCTCATATATATTCAATGTTATCTTTCATTACTATTAAACAAGGATAAAAATAAGTAATCCATGAATCAAAAGGAATGAAAAATTATTCAATATTTTGAAAATAGGGCATAATTCATACAATTTCAAATAAAAAAAATCATTTATTAGAAAAAATCCTCTTTAATTTTTTTAAATATAATTAAATAATTTTTATAAATATTTAAAAAAGGGCACCACACACCCACTTTATAGAACAAGTCCTTATCCAAAAACTTTTAGAAAATCCCTCAAGAAACCTACCCAAAACCTCCTTTACATTCATTTGAGGAAAAAAAATAAAATCCAAACCTGAAATATTGTTTAGAAATAACATTTCAAAGAGTTAACTTTAAATCACCAAATTCTTTTGAAATGCCATTTTAATCCATTCACAAAAATCAAACTATTTTATATAGGAATTATAATCTTAAAACCCATTTCCTTTAAAATTATTATAATAAAGGTAGAAGAAATTTCCATTTTTAAAACCAATTCAGAACCATTCATGCCACCAAAACGAAGAATAAAATGAGCCACTGACACTTATTTGACAAAGGAGCTATCAAAAAACCATTTAAAAAGTTATATGGTTCTTATTAACATTTAGATCAATGAAAGATCATCCCAATTTATGGGATGATATAACCAAATTTCAAACTAACATGTGAATTGATGAACCCACTTTGTGGTTGAGTTGTATTTGTTTTCACTGAAGGAGGAAACATGCATGATGTTAATATGATATGAATTAGGAGGTATTAGAAGGAAAATGTAGAACCCAAGCATGTTTAGAAGGTTCATAAAGTTTATAACTAAGATGCTACTTTGTCTTAATGATACCTTCAATATTGGAATTGTTTCTTCCATCACTAGTTGTGCAGAAAAAAAGATACGAAGGAAGTTCTTCCATCATATATATAGAAAAAAATTATAAAACTTATAGGATTTAATGTGAAATTTTTTTTGGATAAAATTAATGGAAAATAAATCATTGAATATGATTCCATGGAACATGATAAATAAATTATGAGGAATGGATCATTGGAATGAAATTCAAGGAAACCTAATCACATGATGGAAATGGTGATTTTATGTGTTATTTTTTTCTACCATTCGATATGTTTGATGATTCATTCACTAGGAAAAGATTAATGGAGTGTTAGAGAAGGCCTGAGTTGAGTTTAAGAGGTTTTGAGTGAACTTGGAGAAGTTATGCATCTGTGTGAAGGTAAATAAGTAATACCAAAGTTATGTAATAGACATCATGAGATTAGGATAAGTACATTAAGTTAATGATAAAATGAACCGAAGGATATATAAGGGTAAAAAACAACCTATGCAACGACCATTCAATTGATAGATCAATACAAAAGATCAATCTAGGGATTTGAAATATTTTCATACATGGTTGATTAAATGGATCAATTGATTGAATCTTAATGTTTTTTTGAGAGGCATGACTGATTCATATGACCGATCCTCATAGTGAGTCTTTTTCACATGCGGCTGATCCATTTAAAATCACTTTTCTACCTCATATTTGATCTTCACAATCATATGGGTTTACATGAGATCATTCAAAATAGTCACTTTATACAGTCATTTGTTTTCCTTAAATGGTTGATCTGCAGCAATGCTTGACTACCTCAAACTTGATCTTCATAGAGTAAGCTGAGTGAAAATATTAGCTTCTAGAATTTTTATACTCTAAAGAAATGAATTCTGATGATGGTATAAATCTTCAATGAATTAAGGTTATAGTAAATAAGAATTATTGTGATTCAAGATGATATCAGTTTAGGAGACTCCACAACATGAATATTGAGATATTTTTGTGTAAGAATGAAGTTAAGAAGATCCCCATGATGAAGAAATAGAGGCGACAACACTGGTTCTGTAGTATGAATTTGTAACCATGGTGAAGAGAAATTTTAGTGGGAGTTTTGGTGCCATCATAATATCCAATGAAAGAATAATAAGTAATGAACATAATGGTATATAACACACCATATTTCATTCATGGTGGACATTTTTAGAAGTGATTAAAGCTAGAATAACAACATGAGGAGTTCTGTACCATAGGTTATGTTGTGGTGTTGCATGGATTCATACACACATGGAAGAATTAAAAAGAAAATGTACACATTATTTTTCAGAGAATTTGAATAAAAATAAATACCCTCATATTTCAAATATAGTGAGAAATAAAATATCCAATTATTTAACTAGTTTTATAGTAAAATATGAATGATGCTTTTACTCAAAGATACCTAGTTTAAAAGGTCAAGATTTCTAGAAATTGAATGTATAGAATAAAGGAAATTAAAAGGGACATACTAAAATGATATTGTTAATATATATTCAAATAATAAGAATATAAAAACAATAATCTTGAATATATTTGTATATGAATATTCTACAAGTTAAAAATAAATATAAAAGGAACTGACTTGCTGTGTATATTTTCATTCTGATAAGCTAAGAAGAGAAGGATTTTTAGTGCTTCAAACCATTTTACATTGAAGAAGTATGAAAGATAAGACTAGTAATCTACTATTGATGATTATACCCAGGATGAAGATACTAGGAAAATAAGTACTTCATGAAAAGTATTTATCTTGTTCACTGAAGAATAATAAAAGGAAAAGAAATAAGAATAAGTGACTGTGAGTGGAATACATCAATAGATCATGCATATGTCGAAGTACTGAGTGATCTAGATTGAAACATCATGCTATGGAAGTCAACATATTTTTAGGCAAGCTATATGATAACTAAAAGTGAGGAAGTAGATCAATCCATACATTTTAGGAGTAACTCAAGCCGTCATAGGTAATTTTTCTTCAAGGAAGTGAAAGTCCATTATCTTGTATAAAGGGATAGAAATATATCATTTTCTTTGTACCTAGTTAGTGCTAGGATAATGAGTTCAAGGCCATACCATTTCTCAACCTTTATATTATAATAATATTGAATTAGTGTGGGTGTGTGAAAAAATCCCCCATACAAAGGAGATGTAGTCATCCTTAGGGAGGAGAACCTCGTTAAAAAACTCCAGTATTCTCTTATAGTGCTTTCTAATTCTATATCTACTTTTTGATAAAAGTATAGATAAATAGAAATATTTTCACACAATTAATAAGTAAAGGTGTGTAAATTGATTAAATTAAAATTAGAATAAAAGTATACCAACACCAATACACCCCATTTTAGTCTTGGACACATCCCTATGTGGTCCAAAAAATTGGTATTCGAGCAGGTCACACCTCTATTGGATTCTCTTGTTTCAATTTTTATTTGAATAATTATACCAATATTTTCAAAAGCTATATGAAGTTAATATTTTAGGAATCCTATAAGTTTACTATCAAACCAACCATGGAATATATATCTCCCAAGACCATAAATAACAGGAATAAACGAAAAGGAAATAAGTTAAGAAAGACCTCATCTAATAAAGGAGACAATAATGACTCTTTACTAATTGAAGGTACTAAAATTAGAGTTTATTCTAATATTTTTATTCATAAAATATCACTTAAATAAATCAATGATGAGAATCCATACCTTTTATGTAAAGATTAAGAAAAATTAGTTTCCCTATACAGTAGTCCCAATAAGGTAAATCATGCATAAAAGATGATGATCTAGTGGTTGAATCCACCTCAAAGGAATTGGATAATAGTTTGGTTTCATATATTTTATCATATCAATAAGAAGAATGGGTGATAGAAATATCTTGTTAAAATTTTCCTATTCAAAAACCATGTATTAGTAGTGAATATCACAATTCATAGGGTTCATAAGATGGATCAATTGGCATTATAAAAGATATGCTGTATAACTTCCCCCAAGAAATTGTCTAATATATTTATAGAATTATTATATGTATAAAATTGGAGATCACCCACCATTAAGATGAGAATAAAATAATAAATAAATATTTGAAAGAAAGGATAAAAATCAGTGTTAATATCTTCAAACAAGTTGGAGACACAAGTGAAATGAATATGGTTCTTGAATAAAGATTCTATAGACTTTAATATGAATGGATCAACACAATAAAAAAGAGATTGGAAGACAAGAGAAATATTAAATAAATAATCCATGCATATGAAGAAGTAATTTCTATTAAAAATCATCAACTTGAGGTAAATGATAAGAGGATTAAAGAGCTTGACCATCTACTGCAACAAAATAGAAAAATGCATGAAGATCAAGTTGAAGAGATAAGAAATAATTTTGAAGGAAAATTGGAATGACTGGAGAATTAGGGAATCATCCTCAATATGAAATTCTTGGAGATTTCTATTAAATTTAATAATATGTAATTAGTTCAAGATATGTCTTCCCAAAAAATTGAAAAGAAAACTATTGCCACACAAACTACAATAGAAGAATCTTTTTCTAAAAAACCGTTATCTATTGAAAATAACATTCTAAGATCATCTAATGATCAGTCTAAATCAACTAAAAAATGAAAGGTACCATCAAAATCACAAATCTTTAATTGTAATAATTGTATTTTTATATATAGTGTATACTTAAAAACTCAAAATATATACAAATATAGATGAAGAAAAGTGATGAAAATCCTACTATAAAGTCAAGTATAGATATAAGAGTTTGCATGAGAGATAGTCATGAGATCTAGTTCCTTGAATAAAGAAAAAATAGTTAAAGTAAATTCTAAAAAATAATAGAATATAAGTTCGGGAAAATACCGACAACATGTAGTTGAAATAAGGAAACCAAGGTTGATGGGTTATTGTTTTTACTATAAATTAGTTGGGTTGTAACAACCTGGAATTTTATTAACAGAAAATACCTTCTTATAATTATATCATATAGTATAAACCACATAAAATCACTTTGAGAACACAATAAAAAGTTTATAAATGAATAATGAATGAAATAAGAGTTATTTAGAGAAATTAAGGAACCCATACTGATGGAATAGTAACTTGACCTTTGGAATAGTAATTTGACTATTAGGAATAGTAATCCATCCAATAGAATAGTGACCTCACCTATGACAGTATAAATAAAATTTAGGTATATTATGAATGAAAATATGATATATTTATTTCATTGTTTAAGTAAATAAACGTTTTAGAAATGATAAATTAAGTGTTGGTATTTTTGTAAATTATAAATATTTAATTAAAATTTTATAATTAATATAATTATTTAAATTAAAGTGTATTCATAAATTAGTATTTTTTTGTCTTATGATTATAATATAGTTTTATGAGACCTTAAGTAAATTTTCAAAGTTCCATAAAATCAATTATAATTTTAAAATCAATATTTTTTGAATAAATGATGATTTTATTTAAAAACTAAATTTCTCATATTTAAAAAATTATTTTAATAAAATGGAGTTCATTTTTTAATATTACATGTCAAAAAATGGTCAGGGGGAATTTTTGGTATTTTTCTAAAAAAATTGAATTTTTATTGAATAATGAAGTACAATAATTTATGGTATTTAACAAATACATGAATTGTTGAGTCATAGAGTATGTATGGATAATGTAACCACATAATATTGAAATATCTTTAATTATTTTTATATATTTATTTATAAAGTTCAAAATATTCATATTCATGAGGCGGAAAATTAAACTAATGAATAAAATAATAAAAAAACACCCCTCTCCTCCACTGTAAATATCTCCCCTTACCACCCCTTCAACTAACACCTACAAAGTATTGAAACTTGTAATATTTATAAAAAATACTTTTCCCAAGTCCCAAACCCATGTCGAGGAGCCTTTGGTCTCAACAAAAGACCAAAACCAATCCCCCCAAGGAGGTTCTCATGGAGAACAATTCAAGAGGAAAAATCCTTTTTCTTTGCTTTTAATTTATTTTTCATTTTATTTTATTTTATTATTATATCATCATCTCCCATTATAAAATTGGAATGATAACTTTAGTATCTTATATATATTTTAATGTTATTATATTAAGGGAATAATCTATCATCAAACATCTTCTCTTCTCCCTTTTATTCTAAAAATGGAAACGTCATACGTGAGGTGTTGTTTTATCGCCTTCAAGGAAAAAAAGTTTTCATTTTCATTTACCACGTTCAAGGCTTGTCTTAAAACCAATATAATGGTTGAAAAAGATTTTAAAATGTATTTTATAACTTTTTTTATGTTTTGTAACTAATTTATATACATAATATTAAATAATAAAACAAAACGAGTTTGTTGTGATAAAAACCCACCAAATTAATCTAAATGACTATCATTAACAATATATCTAATTAATAAACCTCATATATGGAAATAAAATAATATATAAGACTAAATAAATTTTTTAATTTCATTAATAATGTATAATATCAATTTTGGATGATTATTCCCATTTAATATGATCTTCTATACATGTATAAAAGTGAACCGATCATGAAAACCAAGAAAATGAACACTCTCGAACGATGAAATGGAACACTATAAATAATAAAAATAGATATAAACAAACTTAATAAAATTATAATGAATCAAATACATGTATATGAGGTTATATATTTATTTATTAATTAATTTAATTTGTTTATCCAGGATATTAATGTGAGGAAAACATTCATCCATAAGGTAAAGGAATTCTCGAACCCGATTCCTTACTTTGGGTTATTCTGTCTTCCATAATATGAATGTTTTTATTATATTATTCAAAAACCATTTAAATTTTCTTTTCAAGGATATAAAATTTTCTAATATTATTTTATAACAAATGAAAATATTTTTCCAAAATAACTCTTCCTTCCAAATCAAATTTTGACCCCTCTTGAGTTGTTTCTTCATCGCTCAAGAATGATGAATCTTATACCAAATATGTTTTCCCCATTTAATTTTAGAACCCCAAGTTTATTAATTATTGTCTAAATCCTTATTAAATGCATTTATTTACATGGGTTACTTCATAACTTTTATTGATATAGATTGTAATTGTCCTTCAAGATTATGTAAATGTTATGATGTGACTGGTGCACACAAAATTTAACAGTGCTTTAATGCATTGGGTAATGTGATTTATCTCATGAGATAATTTGAAATATGTGTTAACATGATGATATATTTTTTCATAATGATTATTTTATGATTATTCACATATGTTATGTGTGTACATGATGATTACTTTGTTTACAACTATGCGTGTTAGTTGACCACCAAGACATGATGTTTCATTTTTATGCATTTCCAAATTTCATGCCTTTATCTAATGATTACTCTGATGATTATGATGATGATCCCATGATTATGTTATGATGATAATGATTATTTTTACCCATGATATACTAATTCATGTTCTTATCTATCCTCTTACTTGAATTTTAGATTATACCTTTATTTGATGTATATCCTCTTGTGATTACTTGTATTAAAGAGAAAATAAGGGCCACTAAGAAGCTCGAGATGAAGGAATTAAATAATGTTAATGTTTTTGTTTGTAAATTTTATGTTTGATCCTAATTTTCCAAAGACACTAAACCTTTGGATCCTAGATTTGTAACACTATTATATTTTTTATCTTTAAAATGATGTAATAGGCATGTAAGAAAAAGTAGGATCGCTATATGGGTATAGTGCATTAGATTTATAGTAGAATCCATCAATAAAAATGGGATAATAGAATCCCATTTCAAGGGGGATCAAGTATAATAAGAAGTAATATCTAAATAATATGAAGAAAGATCTGTCAAACTCAAACAAATTTGAAATGATTGAAAATAAACACAATGTTTTCAGGGAAAATGTTCATAGTAAAGACACATGAAAGTATAAATCATTAAAGCTTGAAAATAAAACAAATTAGAATATAAGAGCATAAAAACTGATGAATGGAGATAATTCAACCTTGTAAAAAAATCACGTGAAAGGTTATGAAAAGAACATTCCCAATAAGTTTATTAATATGGATGGAGAGTTATACATAATAAATGAGAAGAATAAAAAAAATCAAGCACACCCAATAATATCAAGAAATATGTCACACAAAAGGGAGAGTCTATTTCTTTTGTGTGAAAAGAGTTCACATCATTGACCCATTCAAACAAGCCATGAGTGTGAGACTCAAAAGAAACAATCCGGAATAGAATGGAGTAACATTATAAGGAAGAAATAAAATGACTAAATTAGTGAAGAATAAATCTAAGAATATATATGTAAAAACAAAAAAGGATGAGCAAATTCCTAAAGTGTACTTGGAAATATGGCCAACTGATTTAGAGAAAGAAATAGAAATTGAAGAATAAGATAATTCAAGATCCAAGGGGAAAGATAATATTACACATAATGGAGAAAAAAAATTCATGAGAGGTTGTTAAAAAGGATAACCTAAGATTATATGGGTTGTATGGAAGGTGAAAGTAGACAGACTGAAAATTTAAATATTTTTATTTCAAGATGCACTTTTAAGGAAAAGTGGGAACCAACAAACATCACATAATAAAAAGAAATTCAAACCACATATCTGATAATAAGACCATTATAGAAAAATTTAAAGGAGTTGGAATGGTTTACCCTCTTTAAACACCATTTGATGGAGTTAACCTTAAATTTTGGATTATCTTTGATGAGGTCCTAGAAGTGGTAGGCCGTCTTTTCTTAGGTCTCTACATGTTCCTCTAATATTTTCCCCCTCATTAAAGCCATTAATCAGAATTTGGTTCTGTTTATTGATCAAAGCAATCCGTTCTTCATTCAAATCCACTCGAAGTTGTCTTTCAAACATTTTGTGAGTATCCTTATTTGAGACATTAATATGAAATGACTCCTCAATAATCTCTTCATTATAATGAAGGAAAAGCTCCTAAATATTTTCTCCTTTATCATCCTCCTTGTCACCTCCCTTTGTAATTTCCCTATTATCCCAAGTTCCCACAACTTTTATCCTCTGGGAATTACTTTCTTTGGGTTCTGAGAGAAGATTACCTCCAATTTTGGACTGTCCCTTTTCAATATCCTGATCATTTGGAGAATTCACAACAACAAAGGGTGTCATATAAAAAAAATAAACCTTTACTAGCCGATCTTACAACTAGATTAGATGGTTAATTTGGATAGTCGTTACATGTTCATGATCTCCTCAATTTCCTGATGAAAACATCAGAATAAACAAGGGTATTTTTTTTCCTTTCTTTGTTGAGGCCCAAATATATTCTTCTACTAAATCCATTTCTTACTCTCAAGGGACCGAGTTTTGGAATTAGAATCCTTCCCAACCTAAATTTCATCTAACCTACCTCATAGAGGATTATTCTTTTTAAGGCCTACCTCATTTCCACTCCATCCTTTTAGTGGGTTATGATCTTCATCACCCAACACCACAAATCTATTTTGACTTCCTATTCCATTGAAAGTTTCGGTGGACAGCTTACTAGATTATCCCCTTTTAAGGTTCCTATTATGAAGCATGATAAGACCATCAATTTCCACTACCTAACCATTAAGCATGATCAATACATCAAAATGAGAGAATTACTTGGACCTTTTAGGTCCATCCTCTATTGAATTTTCACTGAAGCTCGCTGTTGTGAGGTGAATTTGATTCACTGTATATGAATAAGAATCCCAAAAACCTTAAACATGCTTGTTAATGTTAGGAGTCTGGCTCTCTTCATTCCCAATATCCTTCTCATCCATATACTTATTCTACATCGAGGAATTCACATTAATCAAATTAAAATCAGTCAGAGTGATGCCACTTTGATGAAATCTCTCAGATGAATTCTCTTGGAGGTAGGAGAAGGAGCACTAATGGGTCCATGAATCATAAATTATCAGGTGTTTGTGTCTGTATTCTCCCTCTATCTCAATTCTGACAAAATCTAGTGGGGGTTTAGATATGTCTACCTCAACACATATTTAGGGTTTTATGGGATAGTAAATTCCTTGGGTCTTGATATCTACAACCAAGAAGCATCCCACAATATCACCTAGCATTTGAAAAAATAGAGGTATTTGGGAAATATAGAGGAAAACCTGGAAGATAAACCCAAATCACCATTGTATCTAGGTCACGATTCAAGTGCATATTGAAGGAACAATGAAGAAAAAAGAAACAAAAGTTGTTAATAGAGTGTGATCTTTTGGACCATGTAAGATCTAGATCTTCATCTGTGAAAAAAGAATCATCAGTTTACAAGAGTCAAGAAAACCAACCACCATGTGATGATGAAGACCCCACTATGTATTGATGACTCTATCAACAACATCCACTGAAGTCCTATGCCATCTAAAATGAGCTACCAAGGAGAGGTTTTGTAGGGAAGAAGCTTTTTAGAACTCTGCGAAGGAGATCAGAAGCAAAGGGGATCCAATGGAAAAACCGAGAACCTTAGGGGATAACACGATACTGGGGAAAACGGAGAGCAACCTATGGTTAGTGAAGGGAGAAAAGTTGAGGGAATATCCAAAAGAATAAGATTAAATTATTCCATTACCTCCCTCCCCCTCAAGGTGGGGAGGGCCCGAAGATTATGCTAGCACCGAAAGAACCCTTACAACACCTAATGGTAAGATAAATCCTAAAGATCAGAAGTTTCATGTAGGTTGGAAACAATTAAAATTATTTACTAAAATTATTTAAAATAAGAATAAATCATAAATAAATTGAAATATACATAATGTGATATAATTTCCTTGATGGATCATATCAAAAGGAAAATATCACACAAGGAGAAAATAAAAGAACCCATGATGCCAAATCAATCTTAGATTTAAAGCATAATTATGTAAACACAAGGTGTCTATCTAGAGTTGGGTACAAATTAGAAATGTAAAACTAGATAAGAATAAACTCTCAGCCCATATACTTACATTTAAGAGAAAAGAGGATCCACTATATTCCCTAAAATATGTATTTTGATTATGTGTTAACCATGTAGATAATTGAAGGTGATGCAAGTTCTAAAATGAATAAAAAATGAAGAGTTTAAAGTTTTAACAATCATTTTAGATCTAAAAATGACATTAAATTGGTATTATTTTTCAAATTGTATTCTAAAGAACACTTATATAAAATACCAACATTGATGATGGTGAATAATCTTTCAAAATAAGAGACCAGAGTGAAAAAATTACCCATCTTGGTAGAAATGAAATACAAGATATCCAGAAGATTATTTGAAGAAGTTAATGTTCTACAATAAATAAATAATTAATACTACTGTATTGGTGTTATCTAAATAACCAGAATCATAAATATAATTTAATGAAAAAGATATACCTTGACAAAATAGATATAAATATTTTCCCTTGCAGGGGAGTTAATCTTGATAAGTTTCTAGATTTATTCATTTCATGAAAATATTTAATTTTTGGAAAGTGCTTAAAAGGTCATTGAAAATGTGTGAATTATTATTCTATAATAATCATTTTTATAAATAATCAATTGTAATGTTATGTTAGAAAATTTAAATTAATCAATGATAAGGAAAATAAATAAGCTTCAAGAGTTCTAGGGCTGCTTAAAATTAAAACCTACTGGTTACACTTGAATGTGTTTAATCTATGTGTTGAGTAAGTATAGGGAATTAAAGTTGAAAATGTTTTATAATTTTTTAAAAAACTGATATGAATAAGTATTATCTTCCTTGATACAAATGATTATCCCCTAAGGAACATAATTGATAAAGGTAACATTTGGTGTCATATTTTGTTGATTATGGATATCCTTGTTTTCTAAATAAAACCCTCTTGTTTTTTTTTGCATTGCACATGGATTAATTAGACTTAGAGTGGAATTATTGGTGGTACATTAATTAAGGATTAAGTGATACCATACTCTCTTATATTATTTTTAATTACAACCAATAAGGGGGATAGAGAAGAAAATGAAAGAAATTAATGATGAGAAAATAAAATAAATGGAAAAAATGGGTTTATATATTTAAATTACATTTTCTATAACTGGTATGAAAAATAAATACAAAGGGGGTGATTCATGAACAAAATTTTTGTTTGAGTTGTATTTTTTTTCAATGAAGGAGGAAACATTCATGATGTCAAAATGAGATAAAGTATGATATTTTAGAAGGAAATTTTAGAACCCAAGCATGTTGGGAAGGTTCATTAAGTTCAAAAGAAATATGCTACTCTGACTCAAGGATACCTTTAAACTTGAAAGTGTTACTGCTATCACTGGTTGTGTAGAAAATTAGATATAAAAAAAATTCGACCCTTATATATATGGAACAAAAATGAGGAATATTATAGGAGATAATGTTTCAAACCTATTAGAGGAAAGGAATGTAAAAAAGAATCATTGAAGTTGATATTATAGAATATGATAAAAAATGAGGAATGAAGTTCTTATATGAAATTCAAGGAAACCCAATAACATGATGACACTGATGATTTTAAATGTGATTTATGATTGCCATTGAATATAGTTGATGATCCGTTCACTTATAAAATATTGTTTAAAGTGTTAGATAAGACCTTGAGTTGAGTGGAAGAGGTTATGAGTTAATCCAGAGAAGTTATAATGATGTATAAGGGTAAATCAGTAATAAAAAGCTATGTAAAGGCCATCATGGGATTATACTAGCTACATAATGTTGGAGTTGGTTCCCTAGAAACAACTTATGTGTACTTGAGGATAACCTATATTCATTTTTTGAATATTAATATACTTCTCATCACGTAATGATTGTTATCCTATGTAACATAGTATATGATGATTTCTTGTGAGTATATTTCATACTGAAAGGTCATAGTAGTTCCCTACTATGATGAGAACCCATAAGTTCCAAGGCAGTATTCTTAAATTTATGTTCTATATCTATATGAAATCATTTAAGGGACAAAAATTATATAGGCTATCAGGGGTGAAGACTCATATGACATTAAGGCACCTTCTCATGGTGTTCGCCCTTGGTAATATCCAGTGTATGATATTATGAGAATGAGGCACAGTAGTAGGAAATACACATTTAAATGTTTCATTGGATGTTTGTATGTATGGACATGTGTATTTTTCCCTATAATTTAATATTATTATAAATTAGTATCATAACTCGCATAATTTGATGTATTAATGGAAATCGTGATGACATATGTTCGCATTGAGGTAGGACATGTTGGGTGAGTCATGAGTAGTATTTCATTAATGAATAATTAGATAAAGGTTTTCCCCTTATATTCTTCAACAGAAGTTGACATCTCATTCACATTGATAGAAATGATATAGCTTAAAAAAATCCATGTCCATGGCGTTCTTCTATAGAAAATTTCTATTTCTAGAAATTCAAAGAAAGAGACACCAAATACATAGGTTTATGGCACAATCATACAACCTGCTTTATTAGAGATATCATAATAAAGGGATTATATTATATAGTAAGCATTTGTACATGGTTTTATGACATTGTGACATTACCTTATTTCTCTATTGGTTCCTTGGCGTGTTTCTAGATGCTAACCATGAACTTTGAGCTGATTTTCCTAATTCCACTGAGAAAGAGTCCTAGAATGTCACACACTAAGTGAATCCATAACATCAGTTAAATAATATTCTATTATTTATTATTTAACAAGTTGAATACATATTATTTGTTCACATGGTTTAATAATTATTCTTGTTTTTTTGATCGCCAATATTCTATAATCAGTTATTCGAGAGAATATTATGTTTGAGGAATATTTAATAAATATTTATTTTATTTTTAGTGAATATAATATTTATTTATTTATTGGATAATGATGCAGTGATGTTTATTTTTTAAATAAATAGTTATTATTCATGGTCTATTGAATATTGTGAAAGAATAGAAGATCGAGTTTAAAGGTATGGTAAGAAATAATATATATTAAATATTATTTGAATAAATAATATTAGTATTTAATTCATGAGTTAAATGCATGTTATGAAATAATAATAATAATAATAATAATAATATAGATATGGGGTTCCCTAGGGATTACAAAAATAGCAAGGTTACATGAAATTACTATTTTTTAACCCTATTAGCATATAAACACAATTATATTATTTTATTAAGGGAGAAAATTCATTTTCTTATGCATAATGAGATTTGATGAGAATCCTCTAAAAGACATGGAGAGATCCCCCTCTAAGAATTCTCTCAAGAACAGAGAGAGATCCTCCTCCATCACCACTCTCAAGTATAGAGAGATCGAAGAGAGCCCTTGAAGTGATTCTTGGAGCGATCAAAGGTGAACGATGTAAGTGTTAGAATCTACCATGCCAACACTTGGAGATTCCAATTGCAATATTTGAAGTTTCATGGAACATGTGTGGATCATCACTGGAGGGAATATATTCTTTATTCTAAAACAATAATGATGATACAACATAGAGACATTGTCTGATCAATCAATAAAGAAATAATTCCTTGCAAGGTGATTATTAATTTCTTTAATTAATTATAAATAATATGTGATGATCCTATGATTTGATTTTAGTGTTTTTTTGTTTTCTATATTCATTGACTCAATTTCATTGATCATGATGTTTATCATTGTGTAAATCATGGATTAATCATCGATCATGACAAAAAGATGAGTTGGTCATGCCCCATTCGTTGCTTTCACTACACCCATAACCTAAAAGTGGTATCAAAGGGGTTATATAATTATTTATAATTATTTAAATATCATTGATTAATTTATACATTTTTAATCAGTTTTTAATTCTAGTTTAATTGTTCATTAATCCGAATTGAAATATCTACTTTCTTCCTCTCCGTTTCTCACAAATATAATCAAATTGATTAATTTTATGAATGAAATAAATTTTAATATCTCATCTAGAGGTTCTAAGGAGTCTGTCTAGGAAACAAAAGAGTACACACCATCTAACCTAGAGGTACACATCATGTATCAGTGTTTAATGCACCATGAATTATTTCCTAATTAATTTAATCTATGTATATTTATGACACATGGTGAATTTAATTATACACCACATGTTGATTGGGTTATCCCAACACACGGTCAGCTGGAGTACACGCCTTGTAACTTCCATAAACAATGTGTAGTCCTTTAGTCACAAACATTACATGTATTATCTTACATGTCCTACATGACCAGTGACCACGTTACTCAGAGACCACACACCTTTTAGACCAATTACATTCCTTGTAATTCAATATTTTCCATTTCACAGTTATATGTCAAGTCCCTAAGCATGTTCCAAAGATAGATGGTGAAAATACTACATGATGTGTAGTTTCAATGTACACACCATGTAATTTTACCAAATTATGTAAATTTAAAAATTAATTTATTATACTTATTAACCATTATCAACATGTGTTTTATGTGGTCAATAAGTTGATATTACAATCCCTATGAAAGGTTATATATATATATATATTAAATTTTTAATTAATTTTATATGTAATGTTCAGATCTGAATATTGTGTATAAGTCCTAAAAAAACTACTACTCTACATGTATCAAAATATTACATGCTACATAAATACCATGTGTTTCATGTGGTTATTAAGTTGATAATACATTCCATTACACAATGTGATAATTTTTTCATATTAGATGTTGTGTGAGTAAATAGTTTATGAATATTATATATGTTTGATAGTTTAGATGGGCACTCATTGTGTTTCCTCTAAGGTAGATTTTATACACAGTTAATTTAAAATAAATTTATTTAATTTCATTAAAATTAATAAAAATTATATTTTCAAGAAAATTCATTTGAGAATTAATATAGAATAATTTTTAAATTAATGAAGATAATTAATTGATTTGATAACAATTTATCTTAAATAAGAATGTCTGGAATTGAATACTAATTTTATTAAATATATAATTAATTGCTTGTATTTGGATGATCATGAGCATATACCAGACCTTTTTATGTGAATATTTTGTTTTAATTTATTGTTAAATTAAATTATTGGCCTACGTATCATTCCTCCTCTCATTATATAACCGCATGCCTGCCCATGGTTTCTTTTATGTAAAACCCTTAACAAATCCTTTGGTTCCTCTCATCTGTGTGTGAGTAAAAGCATATGTAATTGATGGAGCTCCCAATCTATTAGAGGCAATTCAAGTTTGGAGCCTAGGAAAAAGTAATCTAGGATAGATAAATAGTTGGACAGGTGGAAATCTATATCATGAACCATAAATAGATCAAAGTGTTTTCCCTTAGGCCAATGGCCAGTTTATCATCCACTAGTTAAACTAAACACTAGTAAAATCTCATGATCATACCAATTTATTATTTTATTTATGAAAATTTTCATGGATATTTAATTACTGATGGTTTTTCATGATCACATGAATTAATTAATTAAGAATCATGAATGACATAACAAAAATAAACTAGCTTATGCATAAACTTTATCTAGGACATGGTTAATCACTTAAGTAAATTCACTTAATATTAATTAGCATGTAATAAAGATAATAATCAAGAATTTTTTCATAATGATAAAATCCCTCAATTAGATATATTTTTTTGTAGATCCTTCCACTAGTTAAGTTAAAACTGATCCATAGTTCAATGTTCTTGACCATCTAAATTTGGGGTGCTTTAAATTATTAGGGAATTATCACTTGAAGTTTTGGGTTAACTTAATGTATTTTAAATAATGGGTGGAATTCCAAAGAAGGAATTGGTGTAACTAATAGGAAAAGGTTGAGGAAATCCAATTTAAGGATATCAGGATTTGGGAGTCCACTCAACAGATCAAGTAACTATGAGTTAATATAGTTGGAATTTGGAATTCCCACTTAAATCCCTTAAAATTTATTGACTGGACAATATTGGGGTGATGATAAGGGGAATATGGATCATTTCCACTATAATGTCCATGAAATAAGATATTCTGAAGCCAATGGTGAGGGATATTAAGTTTGATAAAATAGTGGGAGATTAATAAATATAATATTTATTTTTCTATCTAATTTTATTAGATAAAGTACTAAAATTTTGTTCTTTTTTATTTTTAGAAATGGAAATAAAAATAAATTTAAACATATCACTGTGATCCATACCAAAAAAGGATAACCTTATCACTAACACAGATTTCCAAGAGTGGAAAATGCACTTATACATTATCCAATGCCATGAAATGAAATTATATGTGCTGGAAGAACCTATTACCAAATCACTAGGTAAAGAGGCTATTGAGGAAGAGTTTTCTCTCTACAAGATATATTTGAACTATGCTATAGATGTTTAGTGTTTCATGTAATATTCCATGACCAATGAGATTATAAATAAATATGAGAACATGGATGTGTATAACATGATGTCTCACCTTTAGGATCTCTATCAAGATATAGAGAGATAAGAGAGATATGGGATATCCAATTCTTTATTTACAACTAATCTTGGAGATTCATCACTGGATAGACCTCATGTAATCATGGTTATTGGCTACATTAAATGCTTATCCATATTAGAGATTAAATTCCAAGATGATTTGCACATAGATCTCATACTTTCATCCCTACCCAAGTCTTTCTCTAGTTTTATTGTTAATTATGACATGAGAAATAATGAGAAGAGTCTTTTAGAACTTCTTAATATGATTCATAAAGTGGAAAAGGACATGGGGCGTGACAAACCCACAATCCTTATGGTGAATAAGAAAAGTAAGAACAACTAAAAGGATCCAAAGAATTATAAAAAGTTTAAATCTCCTCATAACCATCCTTCTAAGAAGGGGAAGATCCAACAGTAGGGAAAGGAAAAGGGAGTAATAGGTTTTTCACATGGAAAGCAAGGGGAAGCTAAAGTTTTTTTCATTTTCAAGTGTAATATTTCAATATATACACATTGGGTATTAGATATAGCTTGTGGTACTCACATATATATACAAATACAAGAACTAAGTAGATTATGAAGGAAATATAGAGCATGGGTTGATTTTTGAGTTATTAATGGTGTGAGGATGGATGATCTAGCCACTAGAGAATACCACCTTTCATTTACAACAATAATGATATTGGTTTTAAGAAATTATTATTATGTACCAACTATTACCAAGAACAAAATTTCTATATCCTTCCTAGATACATATGGTTTTATTTTTAAATTTTAAATTAAAGGTCATTTCATTCCTAAAGACAACATATGGTATGGTATGAAACATTTAAATAATAGTATTTATGAATTAAATTATGAAGACCAACTATCTTCAATAGATAATGAATCATATTCACATGACCCATATAAAACCCAACCATGACATCAATTTCCTGGTCATGTAAATATGAATCATTTGGAAAAGATCTATCAAGATGGTTATTTAGACTCTTTTTAGATAAATCCACTTGAAATATTTCATGATTGTTTACAAGGAAAAATGGCCAAGCCACTATTAAGTGGATAGGGTAAAAGGGACAAAGAGCTTATAGGATTGTTACACATCGATGTGTGTGGAAAATTTTTCAATAGAATCTATTGGTGGATATTATTATTTCATAACTTTTACATATGAATTGATTAGATATGGCTATGTCTACTCAAGGTTGTATAATTTTGAGTCCTTTGAGAAATTCAAAAAATCCCAAAATGAAGTAGAGAATTGCCTAAGAGAGAAGATAAAGAATCTTAGATCAGATCAATGTGGTGAATATATTAGAAAATAGTTTATCAAAATTATATGGGATTTTGGGATTTTTTCTCAACTCACTCCACCCTAAACACCAAAATGGAATGGTTTTAGTGAAAGTAGGAACCAGACCTTTCTATACACAGTAATATCTATGATAAGTCATGCAGAACTTCCATTATCCTTTTGGGGATATGCATTACAAAATATAGAATATACATTAAACCAAGTACCAACTAAATCATAACATGGATTTACCTTTAAGTTTTGGAGTGGAGAAAAATCGACCTTATTTCATATACTTCTATTGGGTTGTGAGGAATTTCTAAAGGATTTCCCAAGAAACAAACTAGAACCTAGGGCACAAAGTAAATATTTATAGGGAATCCTAAGGAAACAAAGGGATACTACCTATACAAACCCTTATACAATAAAGTGACCATTGTCATACAATCCATATTTCTTGAGATGGATCACATCCTCAAAAAGGATAGTGGAAGAAAGATTGAATTGGATGAATTTTATGCTCAAGATCCATGAGATTTGGTACAAAAATAGATTCTATAGGTCCCCATGGAAGAAGTAGTTCCTAAAACACAAGTAATTTGTATGAGCACAATATACGTAAGAGAACTAGAGAGATATAGTTTTCTAGTTAACAAAGACAGTGAATCATTATTGGTTGAAAATACTGAAAGTATCTCCTAAAAATTGGTAGTATAGAGCTCAAAAGCTACAATATGGAAAAATACATGAATTCTAAAATGAATTTCACGTATTAGAACCAAGTTTGAGTTTTGGTCGATGTTCCAGTTGATGTAATTCTCATAGGAAAAATGGGAATTGAAGAGAAAACTAGACATGTAAGGTAAATAAAATACATAAAAAACAAGGATAGCAGATAAAGGGTTTAAATAGCATCAAGGAATTGACTATAATGAAATATTTTCACCAATTTCCATGTTTAAATCCATCAGAATTTTACTTGCTTTAAAAAATCACCATGACTATGAAATTTGGTAGATGGACATCAAAACTGCTTTCCTTAATGGGATCATTCAATAAGTTGTCTATATGACACAACTATAGGGTTTTGTGACTCTAGGTTATGCCAAAAATATTTTCAAGTTGATAAGATCCATTTAAGGATTTAAGAAAGAATCCAGGTCACGGAAAATTCAATTTGATGAAGCTATAAAAAAATTTGGTTTCATTAAGAATGAATGCGAGCCCTGTGTTTACAAGATATTTATTAGGAATTACTTCATTATCCTAGTAGTATATGTTTATGAAATATTTCTTATAATAAATGAAATTCCAGTCTTATAGTCTGTTAAGGATTGATTAAACAAGTGTATCTCCATGAAGGAATCAGGTGAACCAACCTATATTCCCAGGATCAGGATCATTCATGATAGATACAAGATCCTGATTGGACTAAGAAAAAGTATATACATTGACTAGATAATAAAGATATTTAATATAGAATAATATTAGAGGGTATTGGTTCCAATGTAACATGGTATACATATTTTTAAGAAAATGTTTCCTAAAAACTAATAGGAGAAAGAGAGAGTGAGTAATATCCCATATGATTTAGTGATAGGATCAACCATGTATGCCATGTTATATACTGGACTTGATATTGCCTATCTATTGAGCATGGTAGGTATATACCAAGATAATCTAGGAGAACAACATTGGTCTACTATTAAGGATTTCCTTAAGCATATGAGATAAACTAAAGATATGTTCTTATTGTATGGAGGAGATGAGGATATAGTATTTAGGGGTTATACTGATTCTAGTTTTCAAATAGATTAGAATGATCTGAATTTTCTGTCATAATATGTTTTCTATATTAATATAGAAGCTGTGAGATGAAACAATTCAAACCAGACAGTTGTCACAAATTCTATTATGGAGAATGAGTATAAAATGGCTTCTAATTTAGACATGGAATCCATTTGTATGTGAAACATTTTCTAGGATATTGATTTGGTACCTAACAATAAATACCCTTTCACATTATATTGTGATAATACTGCAGAGATGGTTTTTGAAGAAGATCCAATGTCACAGGAATGGAAAAAGTACATACTTCAAAAGTTTTACATCTTGAGAGATTTTTATTATAGGGGTGAATATATAGTAAGAATATTTTTCATAGAAGAAAACAAGGTGGACCTCTTTACTAAAGTCCTATCTTAGTAGAAGCATGAGTATCATGTAAGAGCTAGCAGACTGAAGATTGTTAGAAGTTGGCTCTAGTGAAAGTCGGAGTCTATTGGATTTTCTTACCTAGAACCAACTTTTGTGTACTTTATGATAACCTATATATAGTTTTTTGTGTGTTAATAAACTTCTTATCACATCATGGTTGTTCTTATTCAAAACATATTATGTGATAATGTCCTAAGATTATCTTTCAAAATGAAAGGTCATAGAAGTTCTCTGTTATGATGACAACCCAGAATTCCATGAAAACATTCTTAAATATATGTTCTATAGCCGGATGAAATAATTTGATGAACAAAAATGATACAGGTTATCATGGGTAGAGACTTATAGGACTTTGAGGCACATTCTCATGGTTTAAGCCCTTAGTAATATCTAGTGTAGGATATTATGATAATGAGACCCTCCATTAGAAAACCCACATTTATATATGCAATTTGATGTTCATATGCAAAGACACGTGTATTTGTCTTTAGACTTTAAGATTATTATTAATGTGTATTATAAGTCACATACTTTAATGTATTGATGAAAACTATGATGACATATGTTCATGCTGAGGAAGGATACATTGGGTGTGTCACATGTAACATTTCATTAATTAATAACACAATGAAGGATTTTCCCCATATATTTTTTAATGGAAGTTGATATCTCATTCCATTTGATAGAAATGATATAGGATAAATAAATCCATGAACATGGTGTTCTTCTGCATGCAAGTTTTATTTTCAGAAATTCAATGAAAGAGACATGAAACATATAGGTTGATGACACCAGCATGCAACCTGCTTAATTTGAGATATCACCATAAAGGGATTATATTACACAATAATAGTTTGTATGTGGTTTTATGACATTGTGATTTTAACTTCTTTCTATTTGGGTACCTTGGTATATTTCTAGATGTTAAACATGAACTTTGGACTGGTTCACCTAATGCTACTAAGAAAGAGGCCTAGAGGGTTACATACTAAGTATATCCATAACCTTAGTTAAAAAATAAATTATTATTTATTATTTAGGATGTTGAATAAATATTATCCCCACACATGGTTTTATAATTATTCATTTTTACTTGATCACATATATTACATCACCAGTTATTCGAGAGAATATTATGTGAGATTAATATTTAATAAATTTTATTTTTCTATTTAGTGAATATAATATTTATTTATTTATTAGAGAATGATGTATTTATATTTATTTATTAAATAAATAATTATTATTCAGGGTTTGATAAATATTGTGGAGGAATTGAAGATCAATTTTAATGGTCCAGTGAGAAATAATATAAATTGAATATTATTTAAATAAATAATATTTAATTTTATTTGTGAGTTTAGGGTATGTTAATAAATAATAATGACAATAATATTATTATAGACATTGGAATTCCACATAGATTATTGAAATAATAAGGGTGTATGTGAAATTTTTATTTCCTAACCCTTGAAGTATATAAACCCAATTATAATATTTTCTTAAGGGAGCAAATTCATTATGTTGTGCACAACAATATCCAGAGGTAATCCTCTAAAATCCCTAGAGATCTACCTCTCTAAGAATTCCCTCATGAATAGAGAGTGATTATAACGATGTTCGAAGGTTCGTGGAATACGTGTGGATCATAGATGGAGGGAATATATTATTTATTACCACAATGAAATGATGGTATGATATAGAGACATTTTTAGATCCATCAATGAAGAAATAATTCCTCACAATGTAATTATTAATTTCTTAAATTAATTATAAATAACATGTGATGATCATGCACTTTGGTTCTGTAGTTTTTCTGTTATCTATATTCTTTGATTAAATTACATTGATCAGAACATTTATCATTATGTAAAAATAATTTTAGTCATTTATCATAATAAAAAGATGATTTGGGAATTCCCTTCCGCCACTTACACTACACCCGAAACCTATACATAAAAATAATGATAAAATCCACTAAAGGCTATAGAAGATTAAAAATTAAAATGCATAAAGGTAATTATTGTGATAGATCAGTAAATGTGGTCAATCTAAGTATTTTTAGTATTATCATTCATAGTTTGTCAAAATTAATGATCTATTTAATCTCAACGTGAGGTTGAAAGTCATGGTCTCTTTACATGGTCATTACTCGTAGTTAATAGTTTGTACATGTAGTCGATCCATTGATGGTTTATTTTTTTGATCATTGTAAATATTTACAATTATAAGGTTGTATACGTGTTTGATCTAGATGGATGATTAATATGGATGCTTTTATACTTTACATGATTTATCTTCAAAAATTATAGACTGCCTCAAAATCGATCTCCATGGAGACTTTTGGTTGAATAATTTGAGTTTCCATAATTTTTATTTTTGGAAGAAATGAATTTAGATGATACTTTGGTATTGATATTTAATGAATTAATATCAAAATAAATAATAATAATAATTATTCAATATAATATCAAATGATGATCCTTCACAACATGATGAGCAATATGTTACTACACAAGGATGAAGTTGAGAATAGAACCTCATTGAAGAAATAGAGGTTATGCTTCTGATGATATAAAATAAAGACATCACCACATTATAGTGAAATTTTAGTGGTATTTTTGGTCTTCGTGGTGTATCAAATGAATAAAAAGAAGAAATTATAAAAATAGAATGGACCAACCCATAGTTCATTTATATTGTCTATTTTGGGAAGTTCTTGACAATGAAATCCCAACATGGGGAGTTACACACGACATTCTATATTATGGTGTTGCACGAATTCACGAACATGTGGAATAATAAAACGTTGATATTTAAAAACCATGAGTGATGATTGGAAAACCACGCACAATGGAATCCTAGTCTTATGAAAAGTAAAATATCTAATTTTTAAACTTGAATCGATGATTAATTCAACCCCAATTTCCCCAAATCAATAAATAATCCGACTAATCAATGCACCTCGACTCAAATGATGTGTAATAAAGAGATTCTTAGTTTCCTGATGTAACAACCCGAGATTTTATGAGAATTATTTTTTTAATTTCATTGATGTCTTGTTTTGTACGCAACACCAAAGGGAGATTGCACTACATGCATTTCATACTTGTCTTTCATTACACGCAATTGCGACCTTCCTCGATAGCATGTGTAGTAAGCAATACCGAGTTTCAATAAACAATGATATATTGTTATAATATTATTATGAACTAGATGTTATGAATAGTATTAACTAAATTTTTAAATTTTATAACATTATTATTCATCTTATACATTTTCTAGAACATGGTATGAGAACAAAACAAATTATTCGGGTAAAATAAGTATTTTCCAAAAAATGCAGTTTTGCCGCCTTTTGATGGCACACCCACTTTAAATATAGTTTTTTACATGTTTATAAGTTCAATTTGACAAAATAAAATTCTTCTTTGGAATCAGGATATAAAAACTTACTTTGGATAAAATTTTCATATTATTGTGATAACTTTCATATTTTAATGAATAGTAAAAAACACGCTATATTTTAATTATAAACAACTTTTTTCATCGCAATAATTAAAATGGTTAAATTATAATTTTGTATGGTTTTAAGGTATAAATAGAATATATTTTTACCATTTAATATGGTTTAAATCATTACCATTAATTTTACATTGAATTCATAGGAAAAAACATTTCAATCTTTGGCAATGTTTTAACTTTTAAAACCCGTTTTCTTAACAATGGGATTAATTTTAGATTAATTACTTCAACTTATGTGTTTTGAATTTTGAAAAATGGATTCCATATTTGAATTCAGTGGGTCCAAATTATGTGAATAGGTTACTTTAATTTTTTTGATATTATGAATAGTAACTATGGTAATTTTTATTTACTGCAGTTAAAGGTAAATCGGGTAATTAAGGGTACAAATAAGATTATAAAATTACCCTAACACCTGAAAAAATTCTATTGGATGACTAAAGGTCGACCCATATCACCTAAGGGTCGGAATATATTAATTTTATGGACTTTTTACCATGAAAATAATTTAATTATTATTAAAACCAAAGAAAGTGACAACATGTCACTATCTTAAATATTATAATTATAATAATTTTTGTTTAGTGATAAAATTCATGAAACTTAAAAAATTAATAGTATCCAGAAATCTAAAAAAATTATCTACATCATGTGAATTTATTTAGAATTTTTAGGGATTAAATAATCATCATTAAAAGTGACACAATAGTGATGTTGAAATTATTTTATTTATTAGAATATCAAATAAATAGTTTTAAAAATATTAAAATAAATATTATATGAACTATTTAATGTTCTACACTAATTTTATAGATAAATATTACATGTTATGAATCTATTAAATCTTTTATTTCTAACATATCGTCTGTGAGGATTTTATTTAAGTTCAAATAAATGAATAGTGTCAAAATTGACACTATTGTTATTTTATAAAAATAACATAATATAAAATTGTTTAAAAATCACAAAAATATTTTAAAATTATAAATTAAAATTTATATGGTCTAAAATGTCATAAATTATTCAATTATGTACAATTCATAACAAATAAGTAATTATTTATAATAATTTAAAATTTAGAATCTTATTACCACAAATAAAATTAAATAGATTAAATAAGGATAAATCAAGTTGATAATGTTTAAAATAAATTCCCTACATGTGTAAATTTTATTGGTTGATGATATTACAAACCTATATAATCTAATCTTCGGATTTGAGCTATTTTGGAAGTTTTTATGTGGGGTTTGAATTTATTATAAATTATTATTTTTGAGGTTTCCAAAGGCGCCTCTCTCCTCCCTTATAAAAGGGCACCTCCTCCCTCTCCTCTTTACAAAACTCTGAGCCTTCAATATAGGCCAAACCATGCCCATTTCTCTTCTCCACTTCCCTAGAAACATTATGGAGGTTCTGGTATTCTCAAAAGACCAACTCTAGTCCCTTAAGAGGAATCTTAAAGAAGGTGCGTCGAAGAAGAGGAAATCTCTTCTGCCGATTCTTTCAAGTTTCTTTCTTTTTCAACTTACTATTCTTTAGTTGTTTCATTGTAAAGTAATAAAATAAGTATTAATAATATACTTATATGATATTATAAATATTAAACAACCCCATTTCACCTTCTATCCATCCTATGGAAAATGAAATCACCGCGCGTACGTACGTATGAAATACCATCTCCACGCCGTTGTGTAATTAGTTTTTACACCACCACCTTACTTGGATGGGTATAATGGTGTAAATAATAACTATATATGGTTATTAGAACATCATATTGATTCTGAGATATTATATCATTCACTACAATACTATTCAATAATTATGGGAATGATATCATCGCTCGTGCGTACGTACGTACAACCGTCTCCACGAATGCGATGAGATTCATTTTCCATGATTAACCATTCAAGTATGATTATAAAGTATATATAATAAATAATAATGAAAGATATTACATAATATTTATACTGGATTTATGTACATATATGTTTCATTTACTTAATTCCATTCAATTCAATAAGGAAACGAAAACAGCGTTCATGCGTACGTACGACCTACCATCTCTATGAATGGTGTATTTCATTCCATTAATCGATCTATCATATATATTTATATACTGAATATATATTATATATAAATCATTTTTTACACTCTGGGATTAAGTAAATTAAAATATTAGTAATAATATCAAGAACAACAAATCAAAACATGTACTATAAATGAAACGATTTTACCCAAAATGCTGCTTTAACATGGAATTTACAAAAGAATGGGTAATATAAAGTCATAAGTGAACCATATATGATATCATAACAAAGAATATGATTCTGTAATAATTAAATGACATTATTTAAATCCTTATAAAGGAGGTTCAGATACATATGAAGCATATCAGATATAAGGTAAGGGATAATTTTGCAAATCTCATTTTTATCCGAGATTTCTTATATATAAGTATTTACTGGGGTTATATTTTTCATCCATTTCCATAAAAATGTTTTTCATAAAGTGTTAATTATTCTTCCATGTATGTTCAAAGTCATTTTTACCCCTATTTGACTTTTACATTGTGTTATGAAAATAATCTTTCTTTTGTTTATCATACGAGGAACTTTTTGACTTTTCCGACAAAAGTACAAGAAGAATGTTTTTTTATCTTATACGACATGAACGGATTTTTATGGTTTTATAACACCTTATTTTCATGAAGCTTACTCTACAATATTTCATTACTATTTTGAACAAAATACTTTTCTTTTAAAATTTCATGAAATTTTGGGAAAAGAAAAAGATTTTGAAAAAGAAAGGATATTTTCCTCAAGAATTTATTTCAAGTGTTTTATCAAAACCATTTTCCATCTAAGATGAAATTATTTAATATTATTATGTTTCAAGTATAATGTCTCTATTATTTACATGGTTTTATTCTTCTTATGATGAAATGATATCCATTTGTTTTATATGGATTACATTATGGGATGATGTTTATGAAACCCATTTTATTCTTTGGGTTATGATGAATGATTTATGTTTAATTTGTGGAACAAGTAAGAATGATTTCATTATGATATGGTTGGGACCTATATCTCCCTCAAATGCATTTGGTATAGATTTATATCTCATGAGATAGACATGACTGGAATTTCAAGTTAATCTGGTTCAATGATACAGGACTGGAACGAGGAGTGAACTCGATTTAGTAAGGGAATTTGTCCACTAATATGGTCTTGGAAACAATGCCTTGGATACTATGGAAATAATATCATGTTCTTGATGGTTTTCCACAATTACATGTTTTATTTCTATGCTATTTTATTATGATTGATGTTCTACTATGATCTATGCCTTACGTACTGCCATGTTTTATGTCATTGTACAAGATTTTGATGTTTAAAATTTATGTTCATGTTTTTAAGTTCAAATGTATATGATTTCTTTTATTTTCTCCATGCTTACCCTTACTGATCATTTGAGCTCACCCTTTATATGTTTTATTTTCCCCAGGATATAAAAAAGTTTTTAGGTAAGAAAACAAAAGGGGAAGATATTTATTGGAGATGTTTAAGATCTTTCACCATGATTAGAAGATTATGTTCTGAGTTTCTAATGACACTAAACTATTACGGTCCTTGGGTGTTGGTTTTTGTAATTTATTAAGTATTCCGTAAAAGAAATGTAATGTCCATGTATGTCAAGTTTGGAGTCTCTACACCTGAGCCTCCTCTATATGTCACCTAAAAAAACCCCATCAATAAATCATGATTATACCATGATTTGGTGGAATATTCATATAAAACCCTTAACAACTGCAATAAAATCAATGGAAAAGGGAGTATAGGGGAATGTGAAGAAGAAGGTGATGCACTTACCTCAAATCAGTGTGATTAAATGATCCCAAAACTCTTAGATATAAGGGGTAGAAATGGGATGAATAGAGAGAGGGGGATCATACCTCCCTGCTCTATGTGTCCTAGAAAAAGGGGAACCACCAATTGGTGTTCCTAAAATAATATAATAAATGCCATACCACCTAAAAAACTACTTAGACTTCCACTAGAACTCAAGAGGGTTGCCACTGGACTTCTAGGGGTAAGGAAAGTGGTGTAACATAATCATCCATACCATAAAAAAACTAATAGACCACCATTTTAATTCTAGGGGAATGGATAATAATCACTATCAACTCCACTGGAACTTTATTAAGCTATCACTAGGGTTTCTATGACTTCCAATTTCAACCCATTAGAATCATTTTCCTTCAACTGCGATAAAATTTCTCCATCGTAATTTTCAACTACCAACATGAATTCAAAAAAAATTGATGAAACATCCAAAAGAAATCTAAAAAATCCTCCCCTCAACCAGTTTATAATTTTTTTTAAAATCCACCTATCATTCAATTCAATGAAAACCAACTCGGCCTTGAGTTCATAGAAACAAAAAAGCATAAGTCATTACATGATATATATGTAATTTTTAAGCATCATATATAGCTATCATATATGTAATATATAATGATTAAAACCCATAATATACACACTTATATAAAATCATTATTATTGGGATATATATGATAGTTAAATTAAATTACCTTCATATGTAAGTGTATATAAATAAGATAATTATCTTGACGCCCATCATATATGGTCTTGTAAAAATAATAATACACGACTATATAATTTAATTATACAAGATAACTCTCATATATTCTATTAAATTTAATAATTATCTAATATACCCATCATATATTTCATTTTAATATTTTATATATTTCCCAATAGTATTTGACAATTATATTATAAAAGGATAGAAGATTCATATATATATATAATAAAAAATATATACATATATGAAATACCATCTATATATGAAGAGTTTCAAAAAATATAGTCAAAGAAACACTATATAAAAAAGATATGTAAACAGAAAACATTTTGAATCGATGCTCAACATAATACCAGACATAAAAGATATACAAATATAGAACACAATTTATACACATAACATGTTTTGTTTTGAACATATAAATATATTAACTCATGTAACATAATTTAAGTATATACTTGAGAAAAATAAAAAAAATAAAAAATCTAATATACATGGAAAATAACTTATTAAAACACAAAATATCCAAACACTACAAACAAATAAAAATAAAAATATAAAGAACATAAGACTGGACACAGATAATGTGTTCTATATATTACGCACAAAACACTTATATAAATAGTGAAAAAATTATAAAAAAAAGACATAAAATAAAGAAAAACTTAAATACCAAATAAAATAAAATATATCATATATTTGAATTTATAAATAAAATTAAAATTTTAATATTTTTATTCCAAAAATATAAATAAAACATAAAAATGTCATGTGTTATACATTATATCTAAACATTGATATATATATATATATATAGAATAAAATAATTAAATTAATATCCTCAAAATATAATTTTAAATATTAAAAATTATATTTAATAATTATAAATATTTAACATTATAAAATATTAAATAAATAATATCATCTTATGATTTAAAAAACATGTATAAAGCATGTTCTATGTTTTCATGAGATATCTCATATCAAAACATTATTTATATAAATATTATATCATTAAAAAAATAAAAAATCATAACTATATATGATTTAATATATATAAATGATTAAAAATATAAATAATCAAGAAAAACATATAGAAAAAGACTATAGAATATGTTAAAGGAGAAAACATAATATGTTACATTAATTTCCTTTTAATTAAAACATGTATATATATAATCATTATTAATTCATATTCATTATACAATACACTTCATCAAAAAATATTTAAATACAATACATAAAATAATAAAAATTTTAATATAATTAACAAGCACATAACATTATATAAGTCTAGTTTGAATGGATAGAAGGCCTTAATTTTTTTTGGATAATCCCCCCTTTTAACTGGGTTTAGGGGGAACCCTTATATAAACTCTAGGTCTTAGAGGAACAATGACTTGTATATGACCCAAATACCCAAAGACCCGAGTACACTTGGAACTACCCCACCCCAGCATCTGCTATATTGATGGAACTAAGCTCTCCAACTCACATAGATGATTGGATAGAATTATTCCATGAAGAGATGGAATGTTCTTAGTACCAATGAAGATTTCCATACCCTTTCTTCATTATTGATCTGGTGATCTTCTCTTGGTGGATTATACTTACTCTGATTGCTCTTGTGGGGACTACTCTTATGGGGTTTGACTTGACTACTTTGTAGCCCGAAGGCCCTATGGCCTGAAAGTTCTTGGCCTAAAGACTTTAGGTGACCAAGGGGCCATATTTCATGAATTAAAATGGTGTCTTGAATTCCCTGTATCTCGAAGGCCTAATCTAGTGGCCCAAACATATTCTATGTAAAATCACAGAACATGTTTTGTGTTGAACATGAATCTTCAGATGATTATAAAAAAAGTATTATTTAAATATCAATGAAAATTAAAAAAAACTAACCATATAACATATTTATGAAAATAAAAATAATCATGGAAAAATAAAACCCTTTGAATTATAAAAAATGGGGAAATAACATGATCACTTCACACAAAATAGAGTTTTCCTACACTCATTCACATAACAAATCTTATGTGGATTTCCATGTTAAAAACCTATCACACACACATAGTTATAATTATTCATTTATAATATATACCTTTAAAATTATAATTAATATTATATTAAATTACCATGTCATATAGTTATATAAAATAAACATGAAAAATGTAACACCCCAAGCTTCCACGGTACGTTTCCCTTTGAATAATGCAATGTCGTGCATTGTACACAACTTCAAGATTCTAACACACCACAACCAATCAAACTAACCGTTATGAATAGTAATACCTAATTTTTGAAATTTTATAAATTTTATCATTCTAAATGGACTTAATTTTTGGATTTGTAATATAGAAATTAGATTAGGGTAAAATTTTGGTACTTTTCGGATAACTTTCATATTTTGATGAATAGTGAAAATTACTAAATTTTAACGAAAAACAATTTTTTTAATCGAAATAATTAATAGTGATAAATTATTAATTTGAGTGGTTTTAAAGTATATTTAGAATATATTTTTACCATTTAATATAATGTTGGTCATTGGATGTAATTTCACATTTAAACCAGACATAAACAAGTGTCAATCTTTTGATAGTTCTTATCTCTTAAAAACACGCTATTTTTTTTGAAGAAAGTGGTGACATGAATTAGTTTCCCAATTCATGCCCCCGAAGGAATTTATTAAAATAAAAATGGTATGTTACAAACCCAAGGTGAAAAGAGCTTACACGAACATAGGAATATTGGGGGGTACATGAAAAAGACTCAAAATAAGACCAAGACCAGAATACAAAGCCCTCCACAATGAGGTCACCATAAAAGAGGAAGAAACGACCTCCAAGTGAGTCCAAACTCATTCTTCACAAACTTAAAATCTGAAATCGCAAGAGGATTATCCATCATGATAGTTGAAAATCACTACAACAAGGAACTCATCCATTATAGAAATCACCATGCAGAAAAATAGTAAAATCCCAATTCAGCTTTTATACTTCAAGAGAAATCCCCTTCTCTCCAAGATAACAGAAACACCATGCTGCTCAGGGGAAACATAGAGAATGCACAAAAACCAGGAGATTAGAGATCATGAATATATTCAATGCAAAGATCCATTCTGTTGAACATCAAAACATTGATTCTGAACACTCAGCAAATTTAAAAATCACCAGAGAGACACCCCAATCAGATAACAGCAGAAAAAACTAGAGTAAAAGGGAAACTGAAACCCTTCAAGAGATATTAGAGGTCTGTAAAAAATGAAAAACAATATGCTAGTGGATCTAAACCATAAAGGATCCAAACTGATCTTTCATCCAAACTCAGAAAGTGAAGAATTTGTAAAAAACCCCACCATAATGCACTGTGTAAACTGAGAAAAAAAAAACAATTCTGAAAGAGTTATCCAATAGTGACAAAGACAGCCCCAAGAGGGAATTTCAAAAATCCAAGAGACATGGTTAATATCAATGAGTAAAATGTGGTTCAATGAGATGAAAATAATTTTTGGTGAATAGTAACTTCTTACTTTTATTTACCACGGTTAAAAGTAAATAGGCTAATTAAGGGTAAAAAAGATATTAATATTACCCTAACACATGTACTAATTCTATTGGACAAGTGTATCTCTACCAAAAACAACCTTAGGAGTAAAATATTATCATTTAGGTCCACTTGTATTAGATTAGGACATTTATTATCATTTAATTCAAAGAAGAGTTAAAAGAGTTAAAATAAAAGTTTATTTACTAAAACATTTTTAATATAGGGTTATACATAAGATAAATTTGATTGTAAATATTAATTATAAAGCTAAAAATATTTACTACATAATGGTATTTTATTTATAATTTTTAGACATTAAATAATTTAATTTATTTATGACACAATGGTTATGCAGTAATTACCTAATTAATGAAATCTTAAAATAATTGATATTATAAATATAAAAATAAATGTAATTTGAGACTTTTTATGAATTACACTAATTTTATAGGTTAATATTACATATTAGGATTTATTATATATATTTTTTGAAGTAATAATGCTGTTATGAATTTATCAAAAACAAAATACCCAATAGTGTCAAAATTGACATAAAGGGGTTTTTTAAAACAAATATTATATTATTAATTTATATTCAATTCCAAAAAATTTAATGTTCGGCCAAGAGACTTATATCATGATATTTGTATCATTAATGGACCACTTGTGGGTCGATTGTATGTATATAGTATGTTTATTAACCATATAATATAAAACTACAAAGAGACATTGTAAAAATGAAACTAATTTACTAAGAGTTAATACTTAAAGATAAGGTTAATATAATGACCCAAACCAGTATAAATTCTATTCTTTTAGTGGGTTTCGACCCATCCCTACCTTAACCTTTAAATAATATACTTTGTAACCATTATAAACCGAATATGAATTTATTATAAAATAATATTGTTAGCTTTTCCAAAGGTGCCCCTCACCCCTCTTATAAAAGGGCACTCCACCTTCTCACTAATTCACACATTCAAAGCCTGTTGGCTCGGCCAAACCCTGCCCAAATACTCTCTAAGCTTCCCTAAATACAACCTAGAGTCCTTAGTTTGATAAAAAATCCAACCTAAGGATCCCTTTTGATCAAATCAAAAGGAAGAACCCGAAGAAGAGGTAATGTTTTCACCACCCTCTTTCAAGTTCCTTTCTTCTTCAACTTCTTATTTATTTGTTATTTCTATTCTAAAATAATAACTCTAGTATATTCTATATACTGTGATGTTATTATAAATATGTTACAACCATATTCAGTATTCTATCCATCCTTTGAATGGCATGTCACCATACGTGCGTACGCACGGCTTACCATCTCCACGTCGTGGTGTAATTGTCATTCAATAAAGTATTATTTGGATGGGTATAATAATGATTTGTAATTCATGTAAATAATAAATATAACATTATAATTATTCTGTCTATATGATATAACATAAAATTATATATTATTTTGACATCAAAAGAATGATATTGCCGCTCGTGTGTACATACGGACTACCGTCTCCATGAACGCGATGAGATTCATTCTTCATCATATCCATTCAAGTATAATTATCATTTTATGATTAAAAATAATGTTTTAGTACTTGATATAATTCTTTATATGAATAATATAAAACCAATCCCTAACAAACACGGCATACGTAACAAATAATATAAAGGAAAACGAGTAAGTTAACACCCGAAATGATGATAATACTAAGATATTATTAACAAATCAATGTTAAAAGATCATATATGATATCATATTAATGTAAATGATTCTTGTATAATTAAATAACAATTATTTATCCATTATACAGGAGTTTAACCTACCGTCGACCAAGGAAAAATTACATAGTAAGGGGTTTCTTATCTCACTTTTAATTCCGTGAGAATTCCATTGTTCACCACTTATTTATTACATGTGGTGTGTGTACTGACCATGTTTGTATTCATTGTGTAATATACTTTAATTCATGTATATTTACATCATCATTTTATGATCATTCTTTCAGGGGTGTATGTTTTTTATGTTACCAAATCAATAAGGGAATTTAAAATTTCAATTTCTACTCATTCGCCTTTACGCATACTTCATTGATTATTTTACTCCAAGATTATGTGTAGAATCAGTATTCATTTTATTATGTCATAAATTCCACTCACCTTTCTGTGGATATACTTTTGATACAGATAATCACTCCATTGATAAATTATCAGGTCATCGGTATGAACTTGATAAGATTCATTTTTACTCAATCTCGATTTGTTGAGTTAAACATCCAATTCATTGGTGTTGTTTTTACAAGAATATGTGTGAATGTCCTTTGATTGTTTTACACTGAATATCCAATAATATTGAGTTTATTTATATTTTTCAATCATAATTATGTCTTTTATTTATCATTAACCTAAGGATACGACCATTATGAGAGATTTCATCTCAATTTACATTCCACTGAGACTTCTTTGTTGTTATACACCAAATAACTTTTATGTGGGTTATATAATGTACTTTGACATAGTATATCATGAATCCATTTATTCTCATGATATTACAAAGTTTTGATTAACTCAATTATTTGTATTCAAGTGTCTCTATTTTGGTTAGAAACTCTAATTAAAATACCATTCTTAAATGTTTTAAAGACTTATTCTTATAAATCTTTCTCATTAATGTGCATGTTTTAAAAATGGTTTTAAGGATTTATTTATATGGACATTAAAGTTTTAAAATTAAAACTCCTTTTAAAAGTTTTAAAGTGGTATGGGAAACTCTGATTATAAAATATATTTTAAATGGATTCTTGAAAAATAGTGTGACTTTTAAATGATTTCAACAAAAGGGGGGATATTTCACTCTAATTGTTTTGATGATTATTTTCATCTATGTCAATATCCTTCATCATTCTAAATTGAGGTTAATATGATACAATACAATATTCCATATTGTATCGAATGAGTTATGTTTGACTGTGGATGTGCTATTTTTATACCATTCATGGTTTGTGGATAAAGTATTGACATTTTGTATGCTAGTTTTAATACGAATGTTTATGTTATGTTTAAAACTTTTCATATGAGGAATGCATTGGACTTAGTAAGTGACGGGTGGAGCCCGCTATAGCTCCTCAATGCATCGATAGGTCTCATGAGACAAACTAGTGTCCTGGCACGAGGCCTTGACAAAATCTTATTTGTAGTCTTGGCACGAGGCCTTGGCAACGTGGTTATGATAGTCTGGAATTATGCATTCCATCATTATGAAAGTGGTTATTAATATTTTCATTTGATTATTCGACTAGTAGAATATCCATGTGAATAAGTAAATGGAATTATTTAATTTTATCCTTGTCATATTATACTGAAGTTCATGTTTAAAAGGATTTTGTTTTAGTTATACATTGCCTTAAATTTTTATGTTTATTTATGAAAGTTTTCGCTATATTGTTAACCTTACTGAGCATCTGAGATCACCTCTTTTCAATGTTTTATTTTTCCCAGGATGTGAAGAAGTATTTTATGAATGACCTACAGGGATAGTATGAGGGGATATGAAGACAATATGTTGTTGTAGTTTTTCACTTATTGATGTAATGTAAACTTTATGAATATATCTAGTGTTTATAAGGCTACTAAACTAATCGGTCTTTAGAGTCTTGATCTTTCTTGTGATTATGCCAATGTTATGTAATAATGCACCGACTATGGGTATCTTGGGTCAGGGCGTTATAGTTGGTATCAAAGGAAGTTTAGTACAAACCTTGGAAGCTAGATTTAGATAAACTCTGATTAGAGCACATAGACCTAAGATGAACTTTGAGGAATAGTATAGAAGAACTTTCTAGAATTTTGGTATTGTAGAGATTTTGTGATATTTCTGAGCAATACATCCCTGTCTGGATATGAGCAAGTAGAGGCGGCTCTGGAACAGATGTACCTAAGCGTAAAACCCGAAAACACCGCTTTGAGCTAGACTCGAATGGGAACTGGTGCACAAAAATGGGCCTTGCTGCACTCTTGGTTACAACACTCCCGGGGGATATGCTTAGGATAATTTACATTTTCTTTACAAACTGATTTGAAGTATTATATATATATAAGATAAGAGTAAATGACCTTGGTTAATCCTAATGTGTTTCAAATTGAGAATATGGTGACATATTAATCTCTAAATGATTTTATGACTAATGTTACTCACACAATGCTTTCTAGTTTTAGTTAATGGCTGGATTCCAAGGAAGTCATAGTGACTCTGAGAATGATGTACAAAGTGGGAACGGTGGTGGAAATGAGCAACAAAATGGAATGTTGATAGGTGTAAAAGATATCGTCTTTATTCCAAATCAATTTTCAAGAAATATGATCAACAATATATATATTAACCAATTCCCAAACTCAACAAAGAAGAGAAAGGTAATGAATGATAAGAGCTCTAGCATTGGAGACCATGGAGAACGAAATCCTCAATTTCCATCATGCAGGAAATGTGGAAGGAGACACCCAGGAAAGTGTCTCAATGGGACAAAGAAATGCTTTACGTGCAGGAAGGAAGGACATAAAGTGAAGAATTGCCGAAGAAAAATGAAGAGTACTATGGAAGAAAATAAAAATGGTCCCAAGAATCCATTTATAGTCATTTTTCATAAATGCAGGGGACCTGGCCATTACCCAAGTGAATGCCCTATTCTATAGGATATTTTCTTGGTCAAAGAAGAAGCTATGTGGAAATAAATGGTTGGAGAAATGTTTAAAAAGTAGTAGTGCTCCTTGTTGATGGGTTTACTTTGGAATAATTTTCTATTGTATTTTTAACCCTGTAGTTTTCCATGTGAGAATGATATTTGAGGAAGAATTATCTTTTCTCTTGTGGATATAGTTATAAATAACCATTTGGATTGTTGGGTTTGAGGCAATTATAAGTTATTATAATTTGGGATGAAAATGAAAGGTATGAGATAAGATTTGTGGTTAAATTATGTTATGGTTATTTTGAGGAATTTATCTCATTTTGGTAATGTTATAAAATATAGTTTTTGAAAAAGGACAACACGCAGACCGCGTGACAACCCGTCGCGTCAGACAAAGCTGTGGGAATCGAACCCACAACCAAAGTGCAATTGGGATTTATTGCCTACCAATGGACTACATGAAGTCCCTGGTTAGTGTGACTATTATTTTTAGTTAAATGATTTTATTGATCAATAATATTTTTAGTGGGGATATTATGTCTTATCAAATGAATACCCTTAGTATAGGAAAATGATTTGGTTATTAAGTGATAAATTTTATTTTGGAAGTTGTTCTCTTTGTTGTGAACACTATATGACCAAGGAAAATAGAATAGTATGGGATTTAATTTAAGGAGTAATGGTGGATTTTTATCTATGTTTTTATTGTATATTTATAGCGATTTGGGTTATTTATGGAAATGACTAGGTTAATTACTTTTAAGTATATGACTTTAAGAGTAATTAATGTCATTTGGAGATACAATTTAATGTGGAAGACTGAATTCTTATAAGTTTTGGGTTTCAATATTAGTTTGGATTATATTGAAGGATTTTAAGGACAATTGATTATTGAATGGTATTTATTTAACTTTGGGGTATTGATTGTTTAATTTTAGAAAATTAAGATTAGTGTTTTTTTCTCTAATGGAATATCCATTTGGGGGATCATCAGATATTATACTAACCATTTTGGTTTTGATTAATCTCTAAAGAAAAGGTAAATATATAGTTTATCCTACGTGGATCATGAATTTCTATAGAAGTTTATTCTAGCTCTTCCATTGTGACCAAGTCTTCTTGAATACTCATTGTTCAAAAAAATGAGTTAGTGGTAAAAATTTATTAAAGAATGAAACTCTACTTAAAAAGTAAGTATATCTATTTTTGTTCTTAGTCAATATAATAAATGAATTCCTCGTCCTTATGTAATGTAACTTAAAACAAAAAATGTTTTATGTTTACTTTTCCTACTGGGAGACTAATGACCATTTTTCCCAACACAAGTTTGTGATTTTCCTATTGTTAAATTTTTCCTGATCATTTTTTCTATCCCTCTCCATCAGAACCTAACACTTAGTTTATTGTCCATATCCATGTTTTCCTACATTGAATCCTAGTGTGGGTTATCTTGGGTGACCTTTATACCTCTCTTCCTTTCTTTTAAAGTGATAGTTTTATTGACTCTTTTTCCGATGTGGGACTTTCCATTATATTCTCAAGCCCAATTTTAAAAAATTTGTGAGGAAGAAATTTATTGAAGGAGGGAAGAATGTAACACCCCAAGCTTCCACGGTGCGTTTTCCTTTGAATAATGCAATGACGTGCATTGTATGCAACTTCGAGATTCTAACACACCACAACCAATCAAACTAGCCGTTATGAATAATAATACCTACTTTTTGAATTTTTATAAATTTTATCTTTCTAAATGGACTTCTTTTTTGGATTTTTAATATCGAAATTATATTAGAGTGAAATTTTGGTACTTTTCGGATAACTTTCATATTTTGATGAATAGTGAAAAATTACTAAATTTTAATTAAAAACAACTTTTTTAATCAAAATAATTAATAGTGATAAATTATTAATTTGAGTGGTTTTATAGTATATTTAGAATATATTTTTACCATTTAATACAATGTTGGTCATTTGATGTAATTTCAAATTTAAACCAGACATAAACAAGTGTCAATCTTTTGATCGTTATTATCTCTTAAAAACACGCTATTTGTTTTGACGACAGGAATTAATTTTTAAATTAATTAATGCAACTGATATGTTTTGAATTTGGTAAAATAGACATCATTTTTGAATTCATAATATCAAATATAGCTTAGGCATAATTTTTGGTATTTTTCTAGAAACTTTCATTTTTTGATGAATAGTGAAACCACTAAGTGGTAGTTAAAAAATTGAATTTTTCATAAAACTAAATTTTACCGCTTCTGTGAGTGGAATTTCTAAAATCCTAGAGACACAGTTAATATCAAGGAGTAAAATTTGGTTCAATGAGATGGAAATAATTTTTTGTGAATAGTAACTTTTTTCTTTTATTTACCACGGTTAAAAGTAAATAGGCTAATTAAGGGTAAAAATGATATAAATATTAACCTAACACATGTCCTAATTCTACTGGACAAGTGTATCTCGACCAAAAACAACCTTAGGAGTAAAATATTATCATTTAGGTCCACTTGTATTAGATTAGGACATTTATTATTATTTAATTCAAAGAAGAGTTAAAAGAGATAAAATCAAAGTTTATTTACTAAAACATTTTTAATATATGGTTATACATAAGATAAATTAGATTGTAAATATTCATTAGAAATATAAAAAGATTTCCAACATAAGGGTATTTTATTTATAATTTTTAAACATTAAATAAATTAATTTATATTTGACACAATGGTGATGCAGTAATTACCTAATTAATGAAATATTAAAATAATTGATATTATAAATATCAAAATAAATGTAATTTGAGACTTTTTATGAATTACACTACTTTTCTAGGTTAATATGACATATTATGATTGATTATATAAATTGTGTTCGAAGTAATAATGCTGTTATGAATTTATCAAAAACAAAATACCCAATAGTATCAAAATTGACATAAAGGAGTTTTTTAAAACAAATATTATATAATTAATTTATATTCAATTCCTAAAAATATAAGGTTCGGCCGAGAGACTTATATCATGATAGGTGTATCATTAATGGACCACTTGGGGGTCTCTTGGATGTATATAGTAAGTTTATTAACCATATAATATAAAAATACAAAGAGACATTGTAAAAGTGAAACTCATTAACTAAGAGTTAATACTTAAAGATAAGGTTAATTTAATGACCCAAACCAGTATAAATTATATTGTTTGAGTGGTTTTCGACCCATACCCACCTTAAAATTTAAATAATCCACTTTTAAGCCATTAGAAACCGTATATGAATTTATTATAAAATAATATTTTTAGCTTTTCCAAAGGTGCCCCTCACCACTCTTATAAAAGGGCACTCCCCCTTCTCACTAATTCACACATTAAAAGACTTTTGGATCGGCCAAACCCTGCCCAAATACTCTCTAAAATTCCATCACTAAAACCTAGAGGCCTTAGTTTGATCATAAATATAACCTAAGGAGCCCTTTTGATCAAATCAAAAGGAAGAACCCGAAGAAGAGGTAATGTTTTCACCACCCTCTTTCAAGTTCCTTTGTTCTTCAACTTCTTCTTTCTTTGTTATTTCTATTATAAAATAATAACTACAGTATCTTATATATATTGTGATGTTATTATAAATATGTTACAACCATATTCAGTATTCTATCCATCCTTTGAATGGCATGTCACCATACGTGCGTACGTACGGCTTACCGTCTCCACGTCATGGTGTAATTGTCATTCAATAAATTATTATTTGGATGGGTATAATAATGATGTGTAATTCATGTAAATAATAAATATAACATGATAATTATTATTTCTATAGGATATACCATAAAATTATATATTATTTTAACATCAAAATAATGATATTGTCGCTCGTGTGTACGTATGGACTACCGTCTCCACGAACGTGATGAGATTCATTCTCCATCGTATCCATTCAAGTATAATTCTCATTTGATGATTAAAAATAATGTTTAAGGACTTGATATAATTCTGGATAAAAATAAGATACAACCTATCCATAACAAATACGGCTTACGTAACACATAATATAAAGGAAAATGAGTAAGTTAATACCTGAAATGACGATAATACTAAGATATTATTAACAAATCAATGTTAAAAGATCATATATGATATCATATTAATGTAAATTATTCTTGTATAATTCAATAAAAATTATTTTACCATTATACAGGAGGTTAACCTACTGTCGACCAAGGAAAAAGTACAAAGTAAGGGGTTTCTTATCTCACTTTTAATTCCGTGAGATTTCCATTGTTCACCACTTATTTATTACATGTGGTGTGTGTACTGCCCGTGTTTGTATTAAATGTGTAATATACTTTAATTCATGTATATTTACATCATAATTGTATGATCCTTCTTTCATGGGTGTATGTTTTGTATGTTACCAAATCAATAAGGGAATTTGAAATTTCAATTTCCACTCATTCAGCTTTACGCATACTTCATTGATTATTTTACTCCAAGATTATGTATAGAATCACTATTCATTTTATTATGTCATAAATTTCACTCCCCTTTTTGTGGATAAAATTTTGATACACATAATCACTCCATTGATAAATTATCAGGTCATCATTATGAACTTGATAAGAGTAATTTTTACTCAATCTCGATTTGTTGAGTTAAATATCCAATTCATTGGTGTTGTTTTTACAAGAATATGTGTGAATGTCCTTTGATTGTTTTACACTGAATATCCACTCATATTGAGTGTATTTATATTTTTCACTCATAATTATGTCGTTGATTTATCCTTAACCTAAGGATACAACCTTTATGAGAGGTTTCATCTCAATTTACATTCCTTTGAGACTTCTTCGTTGTTATACACCAAATCACTTTTATGTGGTGTATATAATGTACTTTGACATAGTATATCATGAATCCCTTTATTCTCATGATATTACAAAGTTTTGATTACCTCAATTATTTTTATTCAAGTGTCTCTATTTTGGTTAGAAACTCTAACTCAAATACCATTCTTAAATGTTTTAAAGACTTATTATTCTAAATCTTTCTCATTAATGTCCATGTTTTAAAAATGGTTTTAAGGATTTATTTATATGGACATTAAAGTTTTAAAATTAAAACTCCTTTTAAAAGTTTCAAAGTGGTATGGGACACTTTGATTCTAAAATCTATTTTAAATGGATTCTTGAAAAATAGTGTGACTTTTAAATGATTTCAAGAAAAAGGGGGATATTTCACTCTAATTTTTTGATGATTATTTTCATCTATATCAATATCCTTCATCATTCTCTATTAAGGTTAATATGATACAATACAATCTTCCATATTGTATCGAATGAGTTATGTTTGACTGTGGATGTGCTATTTTTATACCATTCATTGTTTGTGGATAAATTATTGACATTTTCTATGCTAGTTTTAATACGAATGTTTATGTTATGTTTAAAACTTTTCATATGAGGAATGCATTGGACTTAGTAAGTGACGAGTGGAGCCCTCTATAGCTCCTCGATGCATCGGTAGGTCTCATGAGACAAACTAGTGTCTTGGCACGAGGCCTTGACAAAATCTTATTTGTAGTCTTGGCACGAGGCCTTGGCTATGTGGTTATGATAGTCTATCATTATGCATTCCGTCATTATGAAAGTGGTTATTAATATTTTCATGTGATTATTCGACTAGTAGAATATCCATGTGAATAAGTAAATGGAATTATTTCATTTTATCCTTGCCATATTATGTTGAAGTTCAAGTTTAAAAGGCTTTTGTTTTAGTTATACATTGCCTTAAATTTTTATGTTTATTTCTGAAAGTTTATGCTATATTGTAATTATAAGGCCCCAGCCTTACACCTTACTTAAACTTGAGTTATTACAAGATTACACATTGAGGATATTTTCAGGTTTAGAGTTTTAGAGAATTAGATCATGAAACTTGCATTACATTCCACATTTAAACAAGGTGGTTACAAAAAAGACAATATTCATTCTTCCCATCAATGGAAACCTATTTAAAATAAAACACGGATTCTTTCTTGACACATCCTTGACACTATCGTCACATCATGTACCTTTCCCTTGACCTGTGAAAATCATTTCAAAAACTTGGGATGAGCATAAAAAGCTCAGTAAGGGTTATAAAAATATGGAAAGGAAACATGAGTTCATATATACATAAGAATGAAATCATACTTTACCCATAAAACATAGGCATATCAAATCATGAATAAATCATAGAAGACATAAGACATAAAGGTAACTTGAGGCATTCATAACATTCTTATGTAGGGAGTAACCCTCTTGGTTACATTTGGAATACCCATCACAATATATTTCCTAAATCTCTTCGGAGAAACCTTAACGTTTCACTCCTTCGCGTTACCCAATGCATTGGAGAGCTATATCGGGCTCACCCGCCCTTAGTTTATCACGGAACCACCCGTTCTTCATAACAATGCCCAAGAACCATAACATAATCGTATCACATAAATATGAATAAAGGAAACATAACATTTCCACATTTCAATCACAATATAACATTTTAGGATATTGAAATAATGAATCCATTCAAAAAGAAACCATTTCCAAAACCATTTAAAACATTTAATAAAGAGATTTGAATCAAAGTGTCCCATACCACCTTGAAGATTTTAACATTTTAAACCATTAATATCCATATAAATAAATCCTTAAAACCATTTTGAAAACATGGATATTAATAAGAACAAATAATTAAAACATTTAAAGCGATATTTTGGTTAAAGGGGTTTTACCAAAATTAGAGACACTTGAATACAATAATCAAGGAATAACATTTAGTCAGAACTTTATAATATCATGAGAATAAAAGGATTCATGATATAATACTCCAAAGGACAGTATATACACCATATAATAGTGAATTGGTGCATAACAACAATGAACCCTCAATAGAAATGTCAAATGTGATGAAATCCCTTATAAAGAAGGTATCCTTAAATTAAGGACAAATCAATCTCAAAATATGTGTGACAAATATAAATACACCCAATATAAGTGGATATTAAGTGTAAAACAATAAAAGGTCATTCACACATATTCAATGGATGACATATTCAATGACTACATGTTGAACCCAAAGAAATCGAAATTGGGTTAAAAAGTTCCCTTGACAGCCTAATGACATCACATCAAAATGAGTTGATGAGAGATAAAAAGTGTATCTCATCACTTGGACATAAAATTTACATCAATAAGGATATATGAGAACATATCCCAACATAACAATATGTAAATTAAAAGACCCAACAAAAGAAGTCTTTTAAAAAAGAGGAGGGTGAAAGGTTCCCTTACCGACTTGGGTATCTTTCAAAACATACACCCCATGAAAGAAGGACAATAGATCATTGATGTAAATACTCATAAACGAAATTATATTACACAAGGAGTATAATAATGGTAATTACATACACCACTCAATGGAATTTGTGGCAAATGTAGCATAAATCTCACATGAATAAAAGTGAGATGAAAAATCCCTTACGAAAACTCGGCAGCCTAACAGCGCCACATAAAACTTCAGAATATGGATTGATGAGATAAAATAGGGTATCTCATCACATTACAATAAAATTTACAGCAATATGAATATAAAATAACATCCCCCAACATTACAAAGAGGATCTTAAAAGAAGTGACACAAAGGAGAGTACTTAAAAAGAAAGAGAGAGGTTAGATCTCTTACGAAAGTTCGGCAGCCTAACGGCGCCACTCAAAACTTCCAAAATGGATTGATGAGAGAGAATAGGGTCTCTCATCACATGAACATAAAAATTACAGTAAGTTTAATATAAAAGATCATCCCAATAACAAGAAAGATGAGCTTTAAAAGGAATGACATAAAAATGTGTACTTAAAAAGTATGAGAGGAGTAGGATCCCTTACCTCAGGTCCGACTTGACTCGATCATTCTTTAATCTCCTGAATAATAAACTTGAGTTAATTTCTAGTTCCTTAAGAACCCTTTTTCAAGTTCATTATTACTTTTATACCACTTATTACCATGTCATAAACATTATGTAATCATTTAAGTTAATAATATTTGTTTTGCCGATATTTGGTTCTTAAGTCGAAAGTGGTCTTCTTACAATTACATGTTGTTCGTGTGGCCAAATGTTTATTATATACAGAATTGTATTCATTATGTAGATATCATATATGTCATATATATCCAGTACATTCATGCATTTATAACATTACATAATCATTTAGAGGTAAGAAATGAAATGCACCGTTCATGGAGACGGTAAGCCGTACGTACGCATGAACGCTACTTTCATTTCTATTTCGTATTTTATAGAATGGAATAATAATGATATAAAGGTATATTATAATTCCAGTATAATATCATATATAATATCACATTTACATCCTTTATACATCCCACATATGGTATTTAACGAATCAAATCACTTTGAGGGGGCGGTAGTCCGCACTTCCTTAAATGAAGATATCGCGTATACCCATAATGGAAGCCATAAAGGTAAGACAAAAATGAAAAATACAGAAGCATAAATAAAACATAAACATATTATATATCATATATAAAAATAGTGACATCATAATGGCCACCCTTGAAGGTGTTAAATGAGTATTGAACAATCATCGTTTCGGGAGGCAGAATTTCACCATCCACGGAAACCGTATGTTCTTTAACCATTTGATGTAGTTGTGTGAGAGTGTAGATAGAATAAATCTTATAACAACATCCTAGTATATTTAATATACTGGTGTTGTTACAAAATAAGTAAATAAAAAGAGTTTAGGGGGTTGGACAAGCAAAATAAAACAAATGAACATGAGAGAATGAATTACCTTTAAAAGTGTAACTCCTTTTGATTTGAGCCTAAAGGCTTCCTTTGAAAGGATTCTTACCAAAGGGAATCCTCTAGGATGAGGATAGGGATGTGGAGAGAGTAAATGGGCAGGGTTTGTCCGAGCCAAAGGCTTGAGGAGTGTGTGAAATGAGGTAGAGGTGGGGGCCTTTTATAAGAGGAGAGGAGGGGCACTTTTGGAAAGTAAAGAAATATTACTTTATTTGAAAAGGTGTTTCGGTTTTAAAAGGTCCCACATTGATATAATTCGTGGATAAGGTGATAAGGCTTCGAAATCCACTCATCCAATTGGTTTTTTCCATGTGTAGGTTTTAGATTTTTCATTATCTTTCCATTTTATTTAAATCGTCAAATAATGATGTCATCGCTGCACCATTATTATGTCATAAATAATTTAATTTATTTAATGTCTAAAAATTATAAAAAAATTACTATGATGTAGGAAATCTTTTTAGCTTTTCAATGACTATTTATAATCAAAAATATGACTAGCATAACCCTACTTAAAAATTGTTTAAGTAAAACATATCATGTTTGTGTCAATTTTACTTTTCCATTAAATAAAAATATATTATTGTCATTTTCCAACTAAAGTGGCTCCATGGGGTCCCCAAGTTGGCACATGGCTTGTCTTGGTCGGCCATGACTCACCCAATAGGTGTAGGACAAGTGTAATGGTGTTTTCACATTCTTATAATATCATTTTTACCTTAAACTACACTAATTACCACTAATCGTGATTAAAAACTTAATAAGTTACTATTCACCAAAAAATTATTTTTATCCCATTGAACCACATTTTACTTCTTAATGACAACAATGTATGTCGGATTTTTAAAATTCAATACACATTAGTGGTAAACTTTCATTTAACTGAAAAATCAGTTTGCTTGATTACCACTTAGTGGTTTCACTATTCATCAAAAATTGGAGTTTTTCAGAAAAATACCAAAACTTCACCCTAAGCTATACTTGATATTCCGAATTCAAAAATGAAGTCCGTTTTACAAATTTCAAAACATATTAGTCACATTAATTAATTTAATAATTAATTCCCGCTGTCAGAGCAAATAGAGTGTTTTTATAAAACAATAAGTATCAAAAGATTGACACTAGTTTAAGTCTGATTTCAAAGTGAAATTAATTCCAACGACCACTATTGGATTTAATGGTAAAAATATTTTCTAATTTCAATTTAAAACCAATTCAAAATATAATATAATCATATAAATAAATTAGATTAAAAAGTGGTTTTGAATTAAAATACAATATTTTCCACTATTCATTAAAAAAATGAACTTTATCGGAAAGATACCAAAAATTTACACAAAGTAAATTTTGATGTCCCGATTCTTAATAAGAGTTTTATTTGGTCCAAAAGAATGTTTAAGAGTGAACAAAACTATATTTAATGACAGTTCTCCATCCAAAGGCGATAAGTGAACCTTTAGTGAAAACTAGGGCATATACGCCTAAAATTGAATTCTTTCCGTATTTTAAGCCATTATATTTTATTGGATAAACATTTAAAAAACATATATAATCATATTTTAGTTATTTCTATCCATTCCCGCCAATACAACGACTACATGTTAACTATCATTTGAAATAATATTATTTTATTATTAGAGTGCAACGTAAGATTCCCAAGAAACTCGTTGTTGCGTGTTGGGTACGCCATCAAGCATAGCGTCCCCTTTAAAGTCATATTAATATTTTATTCACAAATATGGATAAATATGAAAATTTCATATTCATTATTTACCTGGGGTGTTACATCCTTCCCCCCTTTTGGGAATTGCGTCCTCGCAATTTTAAAATTGCGCTTGGAAACATCCTTGAAAGTCCCACATCGGAACAAAAGTCGGTAAAACAAACACTTTAAAATAAACAAAGATAAGTACAAAGGTCACCCGAGTTAACCCATACTAGGATTCCAAGTATGAAAATATGGACATGGAGGAAAAAACAAAGGGTCATGTTCTGATGGAGAGTGATAGAAAACATGTTTAGGAGAAAGTTAACCACGAGAAAATCACAAACTTGTGATGGGTTAAACGGTCTTCGATTCCCCAGTAGGAAAAGTTAATAGACAACATTTTTGTTTTAAGTTACTTTTTATTGAGGAATTTATTCATAAGGAAACATAATCACTTATCATATTGACTTTCAACCTTTATTAGATTCCTTACACAAACTCAAATTTTCTCCAAAATACGAGTATTTAGGAAGACTTGTTCACATTAAGAGTACTATAATCAACTTCTAGAGAATCACCTAATCCACAAAATAGAACTATATACTTCCCATGTCTTTAGACTTTAACCAAATCCAAAACCAAAAAGGCTAGTACAAGATCAGATAATCCAGAAAAGGATAACCCTTTATAAAAAGAAAATCTATTCTTAATCTCCAACATTTGTCCAACAAAACCCAAAGTTCAAAGAGGACCATTCTATAATCAATTTGTCCATAAATTTCTTCAAAGTAAACCAAACTAAGATTGAAACCCAAATATTTGAAGGATTTAGTCGCATAGTCTTCCAAGATAAATCGTAACATTTATCTCCAAACAATATCAGTTGCTCCTAAAGTCTCGTATTGAAAAGTAATTAACCTAATCACATATCATCCATGATAGGTTAATCATTTTCATAAATAACCCAAAATCAAATTACTCTTAATTCATAAAATCATATAACTAAAAAGAATCAGTCAAACTAACCAGGGACTTCACGTAGTCCAGTGGTAGGCGATAAATACCAGTCGCACTTTGGTTGTGGGTTCGATTCCCGCAGCTTTGTCCGACGTGACGGGATGTCACACGGTCTGCGTGTTGTCCTTTTTCCAAAACTATATAATTCTTAAATCATTCCCCAAAAAGAGATAAAATCATCAAAAATGATCATAACATATTTTAACCTCAAGTTTATCTCATGCCTTTCATTTTCCAGCATATCATATAATAACCCATAATTACCTCAAAAGTAAGGATCATATAAACTCTAATTGTTACCTTTACAATTATTACCTGAACTTCCACATGGATTGGTCATCTCGTACATGATGCATTAAAGATCATACCAAGGTTCAAGTGGTTGATCATGACTCCTTGATATTTGGTTTAGAACAACAATGAGTTTCCTCATTGAATCCTCCATTTTATCTAGTATCTTAATCAGAGAACCACCACAGTTTCCATCAAACCTGTTGTCTCTTTGGTGCCTGCTAGATCCATCCATTCACTAAAAATAGAAATGTCAGTGTGAGTATATCAACAAAACCATCATGTACTAATGAGGAAGATAAACACTAAGATATACTTCCTCATTCACTTTATCTAAAACTAGGACTCTTTCTGAAATCCTAACAATTATAGTAATTTCACTTATGCTTAAAGAATACCCTAACCTCTAAAGTTATCTAAACCGACCTTTGATACCAACTATAAGGCCCCAGCCTTACACCTTACTTAAACTTGAGTTATTACAAGATTACACATTGAGGATCTTTTCAGGTTTAGAGTTTTAGAGAATTAGATCATGAAACTTGCATTACATTCCACATTTAAACAAGGTGGTTACAAAAAAGACAATATTCATTCTTCCCATCAATGGAAACCTATTTAAAATAAAACACGAATTCTTTCTTGACACATCCTTGACACTATCGTCACATCATTTACCTTTCCCTTGACCTGTGAAAAGCATTTCAAAAACTTGGAATGAGCATAAAAAGCTCAGTAAGGGTTATAAAAATATGGAAAGGAAACATGAGTTCATATATACATAAGAATGAAATCATACATTACCCATAAAACATAGGCATATCAAATCATGAATAAATCATAGAAGACATAAGACATAAAGGTAACTTGAGGCATTCATAACATTCTTATGTAGGGAGTAACCCTCTTGGTTACGTTTGGAATACCCATCACAGTATATTCCCTAAATCTCTTCGGAGAAACCTTAACGTTTCACTCCTTCGCGTTACCCAATGCATTGGAGAGCTATATCGGGCTCACCCGCCCTTAGTTTATCACGGAACCACCCGTTCTTCATAACAATGCCCAAGAACCATGACATAATCGTATCACATAAACATGAATAAAGGAAACATAACATTTCCACATTTCAATCACAATATAACATTTTAGGATATTGAAATAATGAATCCATTCAAAAAGAAACCATTTCCAAAACCATTTAAAACATTTAATAAAGAGATTTGAATCAAAGTGTCCCATACCACCTTGAAGCTTTTAACATTTTAAACCATTAATATCCATATAAATAAATCCTTAAAACCATTTTGAAAACATGGATATTAATAAGAACAAATAATTAAAACATTTAAAGCGATATTTTGGTTAAAGGGGTTTTACCAAAATTAGAGACACTTGAATACAATAATCGAGGAATAACATTTAGTCAGAACTTTATAATATCATGAGAATAAAATGATTCATGATATAATACTCCAAAGGACAGTATATACACCATATAATAGTGAATTGGTGCATAACAACAATGAACCCTCAATTGAAATGTCAAATGTGATGAAATCCCTTATAAAGAAGGTATCCTTAAATTAAGGACAAATCAATCTCAAAATATGTGTGACAAATATAAATACACCCAATATAAGTGGATATTAAGTGTAAAACAATAAAAGGTCATTCACACATATTCAATGGATGACATATTCAATGACTACATGTTGAACCCAAAGAAATCGAAATTGGGTTAAAAAGTTCCCTTGACACCCTAATGACATCACATCAAAATGAGTTGATGAGAGATAAAAAGTGTATCTCATCACTTGGACATAAAATTTACATCAATAAGGATATATGAGAACATATCCCAACATAACAATATGTAAATTAAAAGACCCAACAAAAGAAGTCTTTTAAAAAAGAGGAGGGTGAAAGGTTCCCTTACCGACTTGGGTATCTTTCAAAACATACACCCCATGAAAGAAGGACAATAGATCATTGATGTAAATACTCATAAACGAAATTATATTACACAAGGAGTATAATAATGGGAATTACATACACCACTCAATGGAATTTGTGGCAAATGTAGCATAAATCTCACATGAATAAAAGTGAGATGAAAAATCCCTTACGAAAACTCGGCAGCCTAACAGCGCCACATAAAACTTCAGAATATGGATTGATGAGATCAAATAGGGTATCTCATCACATTACAATAAAATTTACAGCAAGATGAATATAAAATAACATCCCCCAACATTACAAAGAGGATCTTAAAAGAAGTGACACAAAGGAGAGTACTTAAAAAGAAAGAGAGAGGTTAGATCTCTTACGAAAGTTCGGCAGCCTAACGGCGCCACTCAAAACTTCCAAAATGGATTGATGAGAGAGAATAGGGTCTCTCATCACATGAACATAAAAATTACAGTATGTTTAATATAAAATATCATCCCAATAACAAGAAAGATGAGCTTTAAAAGGAATGACATAAAAATGTGTACTTAAAAAGTATGAGAGGAGTAGGATCCCTTACCTCGGGTCCGACTTGACTCGATCGTTCTTTAATCTCCTGAATAATAAACTTGAGTTAATTTATAGTTCCTTGAGAACCCTTTTTAAAGTTCATTATTACTTTTATACCACTTATTACCATGTCATAAACATTATGTAATCATTTAAGTTAATAATATTTGTTTTGCCGATATTTGGTTCTTAAGTCGAAAGTGGTCTTCTTACAATTACATGTTGTTCGTGTGGCCAAATGTTTATTATATCCAGAATTGTATTCATTATGTAGATATCATATATGTTATATATATCCAGTACATGCATGCATTTATAACATTACATAATCATTTAGAGGTAAGAAATGAAATGCACCGTTCATGGAGACGGTAAGCCGTACGTACGCATGAACGCTACTTTCATTTCTATTTCGTATTTTATAGAATGGAATAATAATGATATAAAGGTATATTATAATTCCAGTATAATATCATATATAATATCACATTTCCATCCTTTATACATCCCACATATGGTATTTAACGAATCAAATCACTTTGAGGGGGCGGTAGTCCGCACTTCCTTAAATGAAGATATCACGTATACCCATAATGGAAGCCATAAAGGTCAGACAAAAATGAAAAATACAGAATCATAAATAAAACATAAACATATTATATATCATATATAAAAATAGTGACATCATAATGGCCACCCTTGAAGGTGTTAAATGAGTATTGAACAATCATCGTTTCGGGAGGCAGAATTTCACCATCCACGGAAACCGTATGTTCTTTAACCATTTGATGTAGTTGTGTGAGAGTGTAGCTCGAATAAATCTTATAAAAACATCCTAGTATATTTAAGATACTGGTGTTGTTACAAAATAAGTAAATAAAAAGAGTTTAGGGGGTTGGAGAAGCAAAATAAAACAAATGAACATGAGAGAATGAATTACCTTTAAAAGTGTAACTCCTTTTGATTTGAGCCTAAAGGCTTCCTTTGAAAGGATTCTGCCCAAAGGGAATCCTCTAGGATGAGGATAGGGATGTGGAGAGAGTAAATGGGCAGGGTCTGGCAGAGCCAAAGGCTTGAGGAGTGTGTGAAATGAGGTAGAGGTGGGGGCCTTTTATAAGAGGAGAGGAGGGGCACTTTTGGAAAGTAAAGAAATATTACTTTATTTGAAAAGGTGTTTCGGTTTTAAAAGGTCCCACATTGATATAATTAGTGGATAAGGTGATAAGGCTTCGAAATCAACTCATCCAATTGGTTTTGGCCATGTTTAGGTTTTAGATTTTTCATTATCTTTCCATTTTATTTAAATCGTCAAATAATGATGTCATCGCTGCATCATTATTATGTCATAAATAATTTAATTTATTTAATGTCTAAAAATTATAAAAAAATTACTATGATGTAGGAAATCTTTTTATATTTTCAATTACTATTTATAATAAAAAATATGACTAGTATAACCCTACTTAAAAATTGTTTTAGTAAAACATATCATGTTTGTGTCAATTTTACTTTTCCATTAAATAAAAATATATTATTGTCATTTTCCAACTAAAGTGGCTCCATGGGGTCCCCAAGTTGGCACATGGCTTGTCTTGGTCGGCCATGACTCACCCAATAGGTGTAGGACAAGTGTCATGGTGTTTTCACATTCTTATAATATCATTTTTACCTTAAACTACACTAATTACCACTAATCGTGATTAAAAACTAAATAAGTTACTATTCACCAAAAAATTATTTTTATACCATTGAACCACATTTTACTTCTTAATGACAACAATGTATGTCGTATTTTCAAAATTAAATACACATTAGTGGTAAACTTTCATTTAACTGAAAAATCAGTTTGCTTGATTACCACTTAGTGGTTTCACTATTCATCAAAAATTGGAGTTTTTCAGAAAAATACCAAAACTTCACCCTAAGCTATACTTGATATTCCGAATTCAAAAATGAAGTCCGTTTTACAAATTTCAAAACATATTAGTCACATTAATTAATTTAATAATTAATTTCCCGTTGTCAGAGCAAATAGCGTGTTTTTATAAAACAATAAGTATCAAAACATTGACACTAGTTTAAGTCTGATTTCAAAGTGAAATTAATTCCAACGACCACTATTGGATTTAATGGTAAAAATATTTTCTAATTTCACTTTAAAACCAATTCAAAATATAATATAATCATATAAATAAATTAGATTAAAAAGTGGTTTTGAATTAAAATACAACATTTTCCACTATTCATTAAAAAAATGAACTTTATCGGAAAGATACCAAAAATTTACACAAAGTAAATTTTGATGTCCTGATTCTTAATAAGAGTTTTATTTGGTCCAAAAGAATGTTTAAGAGTGAAGAAAACTATATTTAATGACAGTTCTCCATCCAAAGGCGATAAGTGAACCTTTAGTGAAAACTAGGGCATATACGCCTAAAATTGAATTCTTTCCGTATTTTAAGCCATTATATTTTATTGGATAAACATTTAAAAAACATATATAATCATATTTTAGTTATTTCTATCCATTCCCTCCAATACAACGGCTACATGTTAACTATCATTTGAAATAATATTATTTTATTATTAGAGTGCAACGTAAGATTCCCAAGAAACTCGTTGTTGCGTGTTGGGTACGCCATCAAGCATAGCGTCCCCTTTAAAGTCATATTAATATTTTATTCACAAATATGGATAAATATGAAAATTTCATATTCATTATTTACCTGGGGTGTTACAGTTATCCTTACTGAGCATCTGAGCTCACCCATATAAATGTTTTATTTTTCCTAGGATGTGAAGAAGTATTTTATGAATGACATGTAGGGATAGTATGAGGGGATATAAATACAATATGTTGTTGTAGTTTTTCACTTATTGATGTAATGTAAACTTTATGAATATATCTAGTGTTTCCAAGGCTACTAAACTAATCGGTCTTTCGAGACTTGATCTTTCTTGTGATCATGCCAATGTTATGTAATAATGCACCGATTCTGGTGATCTAGGGTCGAGGCATTACAAAAAATTATGAAAAAAATAAAACAATTCAATATTTAATTAAAATAAATTTATAATCATTAATATAAAATAACACGAAGCATATATTTTATAAATCCACATAAAACGCATGTTTTGTGCTTAAATTTTTCATTTTGAAAAATCCTAATTTAATTAATCAATAAATTATAATCCAAGGGAACATTTATAAAAATAAAAAATGAATAATAAAATCATTTTTATGTCTAGAATTTTTTATTTATGTTCAGTATTTACTAAATGTTTTGTTGTGATAATATGTTTTATATTCATTATATTCAAATGTTTTTTTCTTAAGCATAAAAATTTATTAAGTATGAGTTATGTTTTATCCATGTTCTCTCTGTGTGGTTTATGGTCTTTGTTATATATCTCAACATATATTATTATGTTACATGACTTATATTTTTATATATTCTATGTCACAATATGAATGTTTTGTGTTTTTTTGTTATGTTTTATAACCTTTATGTTCTCTTCTAAGTTATATAACCTATTAATGAGTTATTATATATTATATGGGTTATATATATGTTCTTTGAGCTATATATCATGTTATTTGGGCTAATGAAACAATATTAATGATAAAATTATTCATCATTGATTGTTATTACAATTAATATTTATTCACATTTATAAGCTATTATTCATGAAATGTTCATATTTAAAACAAAAATTACATCAATTGTTGTTTGACTAATAAAGTGCTATTTAATTATTAATAATCTAAAATCATAGTAATCATTAAAATTTTCAATTCTGTGCCTAATTATATCCATGTTAAATATGTATAAATTTTTTAACACTTAAAAATATGTACTTTGATACCAATTGTTAATCTGCCTCTAAATACCAAATATAAATAATACAAATATTTCAAAAACCTAAAAAATATACATCACAATATATAATGCTATTTTAGGAAAAAAACTATAACATCATATAAACAACAACACATAAAAAAATATTATGGTTATCAGTATCCATTTTTTGTAGATTAAAATTCATAAAAACATATAAAATTGTAATATTTAAAGTTTTTTATGAAAAATAAAAACCATAAAAACATATAAACAATAACATATAAAAAATAAAATATATTTTGTTTAAATGTATTCATGTTTTATTGATATAAATTCATAAAAAATATAATTTTTTACATTAAATCCACAAGGACTATGATTAATTAAGGTTTTTTAAAGGGTGTAGCCTTGTCCAAATTTCTAAGACTCATTTATTGATAAAATAAAGGTTACATAAGCCTATAGAGGGGTTTTTATAGTATTTATCAAAAAGAAAGAACATTTTAGATAGTAATTAATTTTACTAGATGAGATCATTGTTGAAACCTTTGTTGGCCAGCTCATCTTTCACCGCATTCTCTTCTCAAATGAAATGCATGATAATGTGATTGTAGTGAGAGAGGAAACTCAAAAACTCCATCCACCTAACTTATGAGTTTCCATGAAAGATGTTGCATGACTTTATTGAATTCTTGAACAATAGTAGTAGAGTTTATTTCAAGCTAGAGGTTGTATCATACTTTCTTCCTTGCAAAGGAGACCACATCAATAACAATGTGTATTTCGGACTCCTCAGATGATGTGATGCCACAAGTATTAAATATACTTCCAAGAGTCCATCTAGAGTAATCATAAAAAAATCACCAATGCTCACTGAACCCGGATTACCATTTAATTCACCATTAACATTGATTTTAATCAATCCCATAAGTGGTCTTTCCAGAAAAATTCAAAGAAGAAATCTGTCTATTTGTATGAGCTTGAAGTTTCCAGCTTCCTCAAAACCATGAAATCGTGGACTGAGTTTGAGTAGTGTCCAACTTAAAGAGAGTTATCTTCCCAAAATATGGTGAAAATTTTCACAAGAGATATTTTAATAGATAAACAGGTACATCTATGATTTATGGAATTTCAAGAATACTAGGTAACATGAAGTATTTCAGCCACCACAACTGTGTAAAGGTTGAGAAGCTAGGGATAAAGCTGTACAGATGTGCATCGGTGCATTAGATCAAAAAGAGTGAAGGATTCTAGACATTTAAATTCAAAAAATAATAAAAAACATTACAAATAGCCAAGGAAGTGGAACATGATTGGAAAATATGGTTCAATTATTCCCTGTTTTATTGCAAATACAACAACTAGAACAAAGGGTAGTACCAAAATATTGTAAGCAATCATCTATAGGAATTATATTATTATCAATCCTCCAAACTAGGGTCACGATTAAGGGTTTGATCCAAGGTTTTTAAAAAAATTTACGTTAGGATAATTCATGGAAAAATTCAACAATATTAGATTGATAATAAAGCTTGGATTCAATAATTCTGGTGTGAGATGGTTCCCATATTAGTGTGTTACCATTCAGAGAGAAAACATAATTATTGACTAGGTTTTGACAGTCTTCTAGAGTATCCAGATTGGGGAGGCCTAAAAATATTTAATAGAGACTTGGGTATCAATAGATAAATTATAAGAGTTTATAAAAGAGATAATAGGAACACATATCCAGTTGTCAAGCTAAAATTAAAGTGAGGAAGAAATCCATCTACAGTGTGACATAATGTTGGGAGAGGAATAATATATAATTAGGAAAATAGAAGAGTATATATAGTGCTGACTTCCCCTTTCAAATTAATCAATAAATCTATCTCTAATAATTTTATGCGCCTTTGAGTCATTATTTATAAGGATCTAGGTAAATCTGGCTTGTAGAGCATCATTTAATAGCCTGATGTTTTTAATTCCTAGACCACTATTTTCAATTGTCTTGCAATATTTAGTATAGGGAATGGTGACCATTTTCTTTTCAAGAATATTCCCACTCCAAAAAAAAAATTCATGATGTAGGCATTGATATGCTTAAGAAGACTAATGGGCCACCTGTAAATTATAAAGGAATGAACCTGTTTGGAAACAATGGTATATTTGACCAGGGAAAGCCATCAAACCATTGAAAGAAACTTCCCTTTCCAAGATGAGATGTTATTTTTAATTTGATCATCGATCCCAAAAAATTACTATATTTAGGTCTTCCCTAAAATAATGGAGCACCAAGGTGACTAAGGGGAAAATAACATTCTTTAATACCAAAATCCAATAAAATATAAGATCTCCTACCAGAAAGGATCCCCTTACCAAAATAGATTGATGACCTGTTCCAATTGATAGACCACACTAAAAGATCCTCATAATGTGATAGGTCCATCTTAATGTTTTAATATTTCATTTTCCCAAATGGATGAAAATATTGATGTCATCCGCATAGAGATTATTAGAAGGAACAATAATATTTCTTGAGGCCTATTTGTGTTTTAACTTTCATTGTTCTACCCTTGGTGTGATAATCCTTCTCAAATAATATTCACAATAGAAAAGATGATATCCAATAAAGTATCTCCTTATTTAACAACCTTGGAATTTTTTTAATATTCCTCAGGGGAACTATTTAAGAGCACTGAAACATTAGTAATCTCAATGTGATCTTTAATTCATTTACCAAAAGTGTCATTAAAACCAAAACATTGGAGCAATTTATAAATGAAATTCCAATCAATAATGTCAAAGTATTTCTTAATGTAAATATTAAGCACAATTCTACCACCTATTTTAGATTTCTAAATAATATTGACACATTCTGAGGAAACTAATGAAATATTGGATGGTTTACCTTTTAAAAATCCAAATTGATTCTAGGAGACAATTTTATTCGCTATTGGAGTAATTATATTTGAAAGAATCTTGGAAATGATTTTATAGATATTCTTAATAAGAGAAATATGTTAGAAGAGGGTTATCTCAGAACCATTTTCTAATTTGGGAATCAGAGTGAGAAACTGATAATTGATTCCATGAATAAGGGACCATGTAGAAAAAAGGATTTAACCAATCTGTTCACATCGAAGTGGATACCATACCAAAAGTTATAAATTTTTTTTTGGTAAAACCATCAGGTCCCGAAGCACTTTTAGTCATAAGACTGATGACATATTCTCTTATTTCATTATCAAGAGGAATGCTGGTAAGCTAGGTGTTTTCCTCATTGCTAACAATTTTTGGAATGATATCGTCTTCAAGGACCTTATTGAGCACAAACCCATTATAGTGTATTGTGAAATAAGAGATAATATGCTATGAATTAAGTTCCTCGTTATCAAGAATATTATCACCATATTTAAGGAAGGTGTGGGGCTTACAATCTTTTCTAGATCATTGTAGAGAGTTTTAAAATTTAGTAATTCCTTCCCCAACCTTTTACCACTTGACCATGGAGGTTTATTTATGAAGTTTTTCCTTATTTAAATAAGGGAATTAAGATTATTGGTGTGCTCTATTTATTACTGAATATCCACTGTAAAATATAAACTAGTAGATTCATGTTTCATTTGGAAGAGGCTATCCTCAAGAGAGATAATTTCCTTCTCAATCCAGCTATAAGTGTCCTTACATCAACCCTTGAGTTTGTATTTCAAAAGCGTCAGCTTCATGACACAAGAAAGGGAATCATTAACAAAATATAGAGAATTCTAAAAGTACATAAGAAGCTTGATATAATTAGGTTCGGAGGACCAAGAATTATTAAATTTGAAAGGTATAATAGGTTTGTAATTTATGAGAATAAGGCTAACCAAAATTGGGTGATGATCAGAGTTGATCCTTGGAAGGGTGATACTTGAAATGATATCCCATTTATCAAGAGATTTCTTATTAGAGAAAGCTTGTTCAAGATTTATGGCCACCATCCTATGACTATAACTTATGTACCTAGTATATTTGGCTCTAACAAGATCAATTTCTATCAACTTGTTTCCATAAATGAAAGTGTTAAACTCCCTTGAAGAGATGAAGTAATAAGAAGAACCTAGCCTTTCACTAACACAAAGAATTTCATTAAAATCCCAAATGATAAACCAAGGATCATGGATTCTAGAATTTATACTATCTATATCATGCCAAATCCTTCTTCTATCTTGGTATATATTCTTATCATAGATAAAAGAGAAAAACATATGAACATTATAGATATTAGCTTCAAATGGGATCATTTGTTATTATATGATGAAAACAGAAACATTTATAATAGGGGAGTGAAAAAATATCCATAGGGTATCCACATTGAAAAAACAATCATTACCACTAATGAAATGATACCCTCTATTTTCCAGTACAGCAAGGCCAGAAGAGTAATACTTTTTGGGTTTAGAGATTACAAGGAGATTCAGTTTATGAGTTTGAATGTATCTATGTAAGGAGATGGCCGTATCCGTGTATTCCATTATTTGTAAATTCCAATCTATTAGATTAATTTAAATCTATGTTTGGGGTTGGAACCCCCTTTTTCTTACAGCCTAAATTCTTTTTATGGCATGATCACTATAAAAAACTGAGCGTCTAGTTGTGTTTTAAACCGCTGCTATATGGTTCAACGACAGTTTCAAAAAACCACTGCTAAAATTGGTGTCGGCAATCAACATACAACGGTTTCTTCCTATTAATAGAGATTTATAGAAAGTGTCTTAAAAGTCATATTTCCTGATGATTTTCTTAGTTTTAGTAGCAGTTTTTGGTTAAAAAAATAAATGGGATCTAGTGGTTGTTTCTAACTATCAATAAAGTTTGGACTATTTTCTGAAAACGAACTGCCACTAATATGGTTAAACCTTCTATTGAGTGATTATTTTTTCATATTTAGTAGTGGTTTTAACACCTGTCTTAAAAAATACCATAATATAACGGTGGTTTAAACTGCCGTGAAAAAAAATCCCATATTTAGCATTGGTTTAAACCGCCGCTATCACATGTATTTAAAGAAGCAAGCTGCAGGTTCTCCAACCCCAAAACCTATAGCTAGAACAACACTGCAGTGACATTGAAAATTTTACCTGATGAAAAAATATATCATTAACATACATTAAAAAAACACATGTTAAAACTAAAGAATCAACATACCTTGATTCTCACCAAAACATAAAGAATCAACACATTGAAAAATGAAAACAACACCTGGAAAGAAATAATACATTTCTCAATACATTCAATGAATTAAAAAAGAACCAACACATTAAAAGAATCAATAATATATAAAAACATGGAAAGAATCAACAAATTGAAAGAATCAATAATACATTTATCAATACATTGAAAGAATCAATACATTTCTCAATACATTTATCATTGAAAGCATGTTGATTATTTAAACAATTACACAACACATTTCCAAGGAAAACATAAATTTAATACATTTAAAACTAGCTATAAAGAATCAACGTACTTCCATTAAAATGATGATTCACATGTTAAAACTAAATACACCAAAATTACAAGCAAGATAAATTAATTTAATCATAAAGAAATAATTCTCAATATGAAACCATCTATCGCGAATACCATTTTCATCAAAAGGGTCATTAATGATTCAAAACCAATAACCAATGCTTATCCAAAATAGAAATCTTCCTAAATATCTATAAATAGTCTAAACTTCCACAAGAGAGGATTAAAACTGACTTGGATTTATACTACAGGTAAATACTTTATGATATCCTAGGACTTACAACACTGATCTCACCCCTTTATGAGATCATGAGAAACAACATAGATGACTCTATGTTCCTAGACCAACTAGAATCCACATAGTATGAGTTACCCAATTACATCCCCACAATATATCCAAGACCAACAAGACAGAGCTCAAAAAACATGGTCCATGAATAAATAGAGTGCAAAAATCTCCCAAAAGAGAGATCACCCAACACATCAAGATCGAGCTCTAACCTAGAAGGTTAAAACCAAAGGATACTAATCGAACATAGGGTCTGTAGATAAGGGTTATCCTATATATTATAGGATTGAGATACCATTGTGTGGATAAGTGATATAAGACCTTAGTTTGGTGAGAGATAACATAAAATGATCCTTGGTCAGTAGAATTGGGTCATGATGTGAGATTTGGAAAAGGGTATACACTTTCCTATAATGGATTGAGTTAGATCAAGATTATGGTCTTGGAGAAATCCATGGGGTTTTGTGTCATGAATTCACTTATAGTGACCCTAATTGGGACACCGGTAAGATGAGAGTAACACAACATGTTCACCCCTAATAGTTGGAGGTCTAGAAATAAGAATAGAGTAATAATATCACTGAAGTGGGATGAATTATCATATTGTACATGAACATGCACACACTCAACTCTATGAAATACTGCATAGGTATAATAAAATAAAACCTCTCAGTGTAAAAAATTCATGTAGTAACCTTTATGAAATACATCAAAATGAGATAGATAAATATCCAAGAAAGGTAAAGGGTAAAATACATGCCAAACCAAAAAGAAGGGAAGTAGGTCCCAATCTAGAAATAATTGAAAGTGAAAAGAAGAGGAGTTCCCAACTCAAGATCCTTAAGTATGACCACCAAACATGGTCAGTGAATCCACTTAATTCTATGTTCCATAGATACTAGGTTCACTAAGGAAACCATCTACCAGTTGTCTGTATAAGAAAAAAATAACGCTTGTAAAGACCAGGTAGGTGTGAGTATAAACATACTTAGCAAGACACCATGAAAAACAAGTGTTAAATAATAGAATATAATAGTCATATCAACCTATATGTAAAAGAGAGACAAGAAAATAAAAATCATATATGATCATATAGAAATTTCAATCTCCATATCCAGTTAAAACACAATATATAGGCCCATGGTTATACAACACATACATAGGGAACCCGTTGTCCTAATCCCATCTAAAATATAAGAAAAAGATAAAAAATAATCACATTGGATGTACTGATACATGAAAAGACCCTCTCCACTAATCATTTCCCAATGATGAACTCTACTAATCAGCCTCTCCATCTCCATCTCTACTTCCTACTACCTGCACCTGTAAGACAATTATATTGAAAATTTAACAATATTTTATATTTATATTTAAACATAAAATATGTAAAAGTTTGTGAACTAAATAATTTTGAACTTTTTTGATTTACCTTCTCACCACTATTCATCACTTACAATCCCAATTTTCCTACCAAATACCTTATATGGTAATAGTCCCAAACCCATACATACAATCGACCAAGATTATCCTTCCCATGAACATTACCAACTGGTTCATCCTGGGAGACTGAGTTGAACTGCGTGGGATTGACATCCCATAGTTCATTAATGTTTACCTGTAAATCAAATATTAGTCGTATAAGAAGAAATATATATTAACATAGTGAAAACTAATAAAAATTTATTATAACGAAAAATTAATACATACCCCAACTTCTTTGGTATGATCATTAACGAAACTCCCATCATTTTTTTTATAAACATTCAACCACACTTCTGTTCGGGATGCTTGGGGGCCTAAATTTGGTGAATGCATTAAACAATGATAAATAAAAAATTTAATGTATTAAACATATAAAATTATCTAATAAATATTTAAACTAATGAAAAGATTACCAGATTCAATCAGCTTCTATAAAAACTTTTTGACCCCAAAGTGTGAGTATAACACTTACTCCTTGGAATTCTTAACATTTAATCAAATAAAATTAAGTTCAGAATATATATTTTGAAAAATTAATGCAGAAAAAACAGAAATAATAAAATATGCACTATACTAACAAACAAAATATACATATATATAATAATTAATGATTGCACAAATGACATAGTTGGTTGATAAATTAATGGATAACTGCACATACAATCATTTTCTCCTTCAATCATGTTGGTTTCCTACTCCATCATTACTTAATCTACTTTATCCACTCTTTCAAGATTAATATTTTCAATATCATGATGTAAAAATAAGTCATATTCGTTCTATTTATGGGATTCAATGTCAAAGGTCAAATATTTTACCTCATTGCCCATATCATACAAGTATTTTTGTTTTATGTGAGAAACTACACTCCTCCATTCATCAAGGATATCTTTCACATAATATAACATTTTCTCTTACAAAGATAAGATATACAAATCATGCCATTCATGGTCACCAATATCCATCAAGTGAGATAATTTCACATAAGTAAATTGAAATGAATCTCTTTTAACACCCTTGATAATATCCACCCACTTACATTTGAATAAAACAACCGAAACATTCCTATGGTAGTTTAATTCTATAATATTAATCAATTTTATATAGTATTCCACTTTTTAAAATGTAAATATGCCACTATTATATGTTTTAAAACTCTCTTCCCAATCAACTTTGTGGAATATAAATCCATTCATGTTGTAATCGTCGAACATTCTAGCTTTTTTTAAAGGAACTCAAGCAAGAAACATCAAATATTTGGACAACTCTGCTCGAGTATCAATATTAATATTTTGAAACAATTAACATACATTATTTGATTTGAAAAATATATGTATCGACCTAATATCTGTGTTGATTGCAATATTTATGGATGTAAACTTCATGCAAACTATTCTATAATCTCTTTATTAACACATTTTTTTATATCTTTATCATTTCGTATTCGTCCTCTCATTTATCTCTTTGTTTGTATCCTTAACTCTTCAATAAATGGATTTGAAATTTTACTATTTAGCAGCACATATCTATGTGCTGGTAAAAATTCCATTTCTGTTAGTGTAGAATTTGAGCTCCTCCAAACCGATCGACCAATAGTAGGAAATATTTTTGATTTCCCAGGTATTTCAGATTGAGTTGACATATCGTCAAAAAACCAACCAAGATTTAATATTGTATCAAGATAACCCAGGTATATTGAATAAAAGGTAAGACACTCCTCTTTCAAATAGCCTTTAGAAATATATCCTTCAGGTTGAGATTTATTTTTCATGTATGATTTCAAATTCCCAAGATATCGATGAAATAAAATAAAAAACATAATTATATATTTAATAAAGTGCCAATAATTTTTTACCAAAATGGAAAACATATAAATAAATTACCCCTCAATTGGATACATCCATTGATAATGTACGGGGCATCCTAATTTAGTTTCCTCAACCAAATGCATAGTTAAATGTATCATTAAAGTAAAATAACGATGAAGGAAAGACCATCTTCATTACAAAAAGTGTCATTAAAAATCTCTTTTGAAGGTTGTCAAGTTGAAATTGATGTAGAGTTTTCTCACATAGTTTTCTGAAAAATGTGCAGAATCAGAGTATAACAACCATAAATTTTTAGGTAATAATGTATGCAATGCTAATGGAAGTAACTACTGTAAAAAAATATGAGAATCATTGCTTTTCAATCCATGTAACCTATGATTATTTAAGTCAACACACCTTGATATGTTACTTGAATTCCCATTAGATACCTTCACATGTTTTAAAATTAGAAGGAATGTATCTGTATCCCTATTTTTCATTGAAAAACTACCAGACCATACTTTCCATTCTTATCTAGCCAGAGGTCACACTTTATGTTCATTTTTTGTAAGTCTTTCAGAGCATTGAGATGATCCTTTGACTTTCTATGATCATTAAGAAATGTGAAGAACAAATTTTCACAAACATTCTTCTCAATATGCATAACATCAAGATTATGCTGCAACAAATTAAATTCCAAACATGGATGTTTGAAGAATATACTTTTTTTCTTCCATTGTCACGTTCCGATATCACTTGGCGATGCAATTTGAACTCGTTTCCCAGTATCATTCAAATGATGCACCTTCCCCAATCCCATTTCCACATTACCTAGTTGTTCAAATATTTCAGAACCTATTAACAACTTTGTAGGTGGTCTATGATCAATAAAACCATTGAATTTTGACTTGTTCAGAAAAAATCTATGAGATGTATCGAGAAATATTTGATGACACAAGAAGAAACATTTTCTTCTATGAGATAGCTATTTGGGCTCAAAATGAAAGTTACAAACAGAAAAATCCAAACCTGTGTAAGTGTTCCTACCAAATAAATTCCCAATTCTAGGGAAGTCACTTATGGTCCACATTAGAGACGCTTGCATTTTGAACATTGTTGTAGAAGATGCATCATATGTCTCAACACCATTTCTCCATAACACTTGTAATTCTTTAATTAAAGGCTACAAGTATACATCAATATCATTTCTAGGATTTTTTTAAGGAATAATCATCAAAATGATAAAAGAATTTTGTTGCATACAAATCCATAGAGGAAGATTGAAAGGGATCAAAACAACTAGCCAAATGCTATAACTAGTACTTAAAGTCCAAAATGGGTTGAATCCATCGACAACCAATCCCAACCAAACATTCCTAGGACCAGATGAGAAATCTAGATGTAATGAATCAAATGTCTTCTAGGATTGTGAATATCTTGGATATCGCATTAACCCATCATTTTTATTAGCTACGTTAATGCCACTTCATGTGTTCGATGATTTTCAATGACATGAATAATCTTGACAATTGAGGATTTAAAAGAAAGTAATGAAAAACCTTTGCAGGTGTGTTCATTTTCTACTTCTTCATGGTAGTATATTGATTTAGACTTCCAAAATTACCCATAGACTACCATATATAGGAAGAAATTTTCTTACAATCTTGTCTACTTGAATCCTCTCCCTAATAAAGCATACAATCATTGGGACACTCATAAATTTTTGTATAGTTCAGACCAAGCATGTTAACAACTTTTTTCATGTCATAAAAAGACTCAAGGATCTTTGATTTAGGAAATTCATCACACAAAAATTCCAATATCATTGATGTCACCTTATTTTTAATTCCACATAGATATTTGATATGGTACAACTTCAGTAGAAAATAATGTTTTGAATATTTCAAACATCCACTATACAACTCTTGATTTCCATCATCAACTAAACCATGAAATGAATCTGTCTGCTCTGTGATGTTTTCTATTACGTTAGTCTCCACAGTATCCAGATAAGGATGCACTAATATGTTATAATCTTGATCTTGTTGTTCTATAGTCTCAAAAACATCACTTTTCACATTTCTATTTGTAGAACCCTCAACTGGTTGTTTTTATATGTTTTTATGTTGATGTTTGTGTCTTGCGATTCCGAATGAATTATTTATAAGGTTTTTCATCTCATTTCCCATTGTTGTCTAAGTTAGGAGCTAATTTTGTGGATTGACATCAGTGATTAACCTTTCTGTAACATTTGATTATCCATGCCAAATCCAAGAAAAATATTAAACAGATAATTGATTCAAAATGAAGTGTTCATAAACTTTGTCTATCTTCAACCATCTTATAAATTTATTAATATATATCAAAATGTGCCTACACATTATTAAAATAAAATTAAAACACATAACTATTACTAAATAGGAAAATTGATTTATATATACTAGTTGAAAAAAATATGAATATGTTAAATAAGTTTTTCCTTTCTAAATACATAAGAAGGGATCAAGAATCAATTTTCATGACTCCGTGAGTTCAATCATTAAAATTATAAATAATTATATTTATGAAGGGATCAATCATATAACATAAATTCCTTGAGGTTAAATACTTTTGAACTCTATATATGTTTTTTTGACACTTTAAACAAATGAATCCCATTTTAAAATTCCAATTAAATTTATTCATGTATATATCATGAAAGTAATATATACCAAATATGGTGCATGAACATGGGCCTCCTTGTAGTGACAAGGAGATGGAAATTTAAAATAATAACTTCCGTAAGAACATTATATTCCATAAAAAACTCAATCATAGAAAAAAATGAAATAAAAACAATCCCACACCCATGGTAACCAAGACTTACCACAAAAAATGTTTTCATAACTCCCCAATATATGGTCTATATCTGGATTTGATAAATTCCTCATATTCACCTATTCCATCTACCCAATCTATAAAATGAACTAAATTCTATGATGTCACATTGTAATTTCCCATTCTAGAATCATCATATGAGATGAGGTTCAACATACCTCAAGCATTCCAACACATATGAAAGTGGATATGAACATGTTTCAAGGTACTAATCCATATTATATGGTGGGGAAATACTTCAAATTAGAGTATAATAAAATGGAAAAATAACCAAGACATCTACCACATATCAATTTGAATAGTAAAATAAAAAAAATATATAATAAATTCCATGAATAATTCTTATTGTAATAAAAAACTAATCACCCAAGGGATGATGAAAAATATAAAATAAACCAAAAAATAAAACACCATAAATCTAGACCTACATCCATCCTCAGGCCTCAACACACCCTATCTAAAAATATGCATCAATATTTACATGACCTATCCATTATATGTGATGTTCTTAGATAAAGTCTAAATATATGGTATGCATGCACATAGGGGTTCCTGTGAATGGTGTGAGAAATACATCTCCGTATGGACTTACCAGGTTCCCCAAGTATATTCTATCATATTCATGTATACATGAGAGATAAAATAAACATTCCACACAAGATCATTTTATTTAATGTGAAAACCTAGAAAACAACCATGAATTCTCATTAATTGGTAGGAAAATTATCTTTGAATAATTTTTTACATGTAATAATATATGGAACATCAATCTGATTTACATTGTGCTCATAATGACCGCAATAATTTTTTTAAAGATATAAAAGTCATTAAAGACATTATTTAAGAGTTTAAAACAAATAAACTAACATATTATTTTCATGAAATCTTATTAAAATGATTACATATTAATTTATAACATATAGGAAAAGATGCCACATATATATGTGGGGTTTTTTTCTGAATGACCAAAAATGTAGTTTTATTATTTTAAAATTATTCAAACATGAAAGTAATGTTTAAAACATAGAGAATGACCATGGATTGATTTTAAATTGTTGAACAATTATTATTGGATAATTTTTAACATATATAAATGAATGAAACATCAATCAATGTGTGGTTTATTTAGAATAACCAAAAATTTGTTTTTAATGATATACAATTATTTAAAAACATGTTTTAGTGGGTCAAATTCTAGAAAATAACTTTGGATTATTTTGAAATATTAGGAAAATTACTGGTTGATAATTTTTGAAATATATGAATAAAAATCACATCAAGACGAGTTTCATTTCTCTTTTAATGAATGAAATAGAAAAAATTATTATTTTATGACTCTAAAATATAATTACAATGGTCAAAACTAATAAAATTACTCTTAATTGACGTGAAATTATAGGGAAATAATTATTGGATATTTATTAAATGTAAGAATATATGGTATATCAATCTGACATTTAGTGTGATCGAAAAGATCAAAAATTCATTTGTGAAAATATATGTTTCTAAAAACACGATTCGAGGGGTAAAAACCTAGAAAATGAAATTATATTATTATTAAAATTTACAAAAGTGACTGGTGGTTAATTATTTAAATATAGGAATCGATTCTCATCCCATTGCATTATCTATAAAGGTAGGGTTCATTGATCTCATCACACAATTTACCATGGCACAACCCTCTCTTTAGAGGACCTTAACTAAATAATAATAAATAAAGGTAAAATTATCACACTAACTAACTCTTAGGGAGGTACATGATCAATTACATGATGTGATAGGGAACAAGCATACATAATTAAAATATAACCTTCTACTTGAGGAAAAATGGAACAGTCTTAGTTCCTTAAACAATGTCACATCCCATGTCACTTATGGGAGGTCACACCACACACACTAACCTATCACCATAAAATTTAGTGAGGTCACATAAAGAACATGAATCATAGGCAAGGACCATGTAACTGACATAGTTCACTAGTTGATCCTAGGGAACTATACAGTTGAGAGATATCCCCTCATCATAACAAGTTCCATATCACCCTTGGGGGAATCCATTTGGAATTTCAGAACCATCATGGATTATGATCTTTGATACAAGCTCACACAGTTATATACTTAGTTATTCTAAATCAAAAAGTATTATCTTAAATAAGAGAACAATATCCATTCCAACATAATTGAATCAAAACCACACTTCTAGTCCTACTACCCATGGACCATCCCGATCCATGTCACTCTAAACACTATGGAATCCAATCTCATCCATGAAACATTAGAGTCTGTATCAACTCTAAAAATTTTCATCACATCACTTAACATTAATAACTACCTATAAATAATAATAATTATATATTTACTTTTAAAAAATAGGAATAAATGATAGAAAACACACCTAGTCCTACTATCATAATGAATATATACCCAACACCCCTTATACGGTCTACACAGCACTCTCGAAACTATACTAGAAAAAAAACCTATGATGTGACACCCATTTAAGCATCAATATAATCCAGTTTTGGAAAAAAACCAAAAATAAAATTTTTATGTGTTACCTTCACTTACCACTCGACCATTGAGGGGCGGCGAGGTGGGGTTCGGGATCAGTAGTGAGGGGCAGGGAAGTGAGGTGCGGTGAGGCAAGGTGCGGTGAGGGACGAAGAAGTGAGGTGATGTGTAGATATGTATGGAAAAGTGTGGTGAGGTGAGGTGCGATGAGGTGAGGCATGCTGAGGTGAGGCGTGACAAGGGTCGAAGATGGGTAGTGATGGGATAGGGATTTGGGGAGTCAGTAGGGTGGGGGGGGGGGGGGTTGGGGGTGTTAGAGGAGGGGGGAAGGGTCATGTGTATTAATTTTTTTTAACAATTTAGTGATGGTTTATAAAAAACCACTGCAGAATTATTTTAATTTTTTTGCGGCGGTTTACAAAACCACAGCTAAACACTCAGTTTTTTGTATTGGATCTTCTAGTTGGTTGAACCTTCTATGAAGAATTATCAGGAGTGGTAACTTAATATTATTGAGTAGAAGTTGATGATGGACTATTTCAAGTTTTATTAGAGGAGGCTTGGTTAGTTTTTGGTGCCTCACTTTTTGGAAGGAGGCTTAGTAGAACCGAGGAGTTGACGTTGACTAGAGGAACTGAGATCGATGATGACGATGGTGACCAGAGAGAAGAAACTAATGGGTGATGAGAGTGGTCATTTAATGGAGGAGAAAATTTCATAGGGTTCTCATATTTGTATTGTTATGAGTGAGAACCATGTCATGGTTTGTTTGATATAAAATATGTGATTGTTTTTCTAAAAAATGTTCATTTATCATCATAATAATAACATGATTATTTTCCTGAAAAACCATTATATATTTCTATATATGATGTGAAGAACAAGCACACACATCGGAATTTTATAAATCCATCATATTTGGGTTGATACATAAAAAATATGTGTTCTTATATGTGATGATTTTATTAAAAATAACCATATATAAGATGTAATTTATAATAAATTTTTTAATAGAATAGATTTACATAAGAATTGAAAATAATTTTATTAAAATTATAATTTTGGGAAAAAATGATAGAAAATTTTCATATGAGTTTGTTAACTTTTTATTTTTATTTTTATTATATCATTATTCATTTATTTCATTTATTTCATGGTGTTTTTTATATTTTTTGCATCATTTTACCTATAAATTTCATTTTGAATCCTATTATTTTTATTAAATTTGAAATGGAAATTAAATTTATTCATCTTAAAATTTATTATAATTTCCATTTTATTTTATATTTTCTATATTATAACTTTCATTGTGACTTTTTATTATATTTTTCATAAAACATAAATGAAAAAATTTTCTATATATTCTCCAAATAACCTTTCATCAGAGTAAAAAATGCATTTCATGAATTATTTAATATTTTATTATATATGTGAGAACATATATTTAATAATTATTATTTTCATTTTTCTGATAATAAAACATTTTTTGGTTGTTTATATATTTCTTATGTGTTTATAATATAATATGTTTTGTTTTATTTTTTCATATAAAATAACAAATAGAGATTTTTTTATTCTTCAGTTAAAATTTTAATTGGTATAGATTATATGTTACACGTGTTTAGTTCAAAACCTTTTAAATGAAAAATCATCAATCCATAAAAAACCATCAATTTTTGAGGACTAAAGGGAAAAAAATTAGCTAAGGATAACTTGATGAAAAACCATCATTTAACAACATTTTAAACAAAAACCTTCAACTAAAGACTACACAAAGAAAAACCTTCTGTTCAATCTAATTTGTTAAAATAAATATCTAGTTCAAACTCACTTCATGATAAACCTCATGTTAGTGGTAAAAATGAAAATTCCCAAAAAAATATGATGACCTGGGGTTGGGGGAGTGAATCATGTCTTCAAAATTTATACCAATTATTTTTTACAATAATAGTATTCATCAAGAAATATTATCTTAGATATTAATATAGATTTATATATTCCCAACTAAATGATTCTATCAATTTAAAAAAATTCACAAAAAGTACACTTAGGTTTACTTGGATCACTTAACGTGGGTTTCACCCAAGCTATGGGTGGGAGTTTGAGGAAACCCAATAATTTCATACATAAATATTACATAATTGTAGATGAATATTAAATACATATCATAATAATACATTCTATATAAATGTAAATGTTTAGTGTTTTTTGAGACTAGATACACAATCATATTATTTCATGAAATATATTTAACATCTTTCACAATGTTCTTCTCACATAGTACACATCTTAAAAATACCCTACTTAAAACATTTCTTCGTAATCCTAGGAAAGGAAACATAATAAAGGGTGAGATTAGATTATAAATATGAGTAAACATAGGATATATCAATCAATGATCATAAGTGAGCATATTATAATCATAAAGGTATTATAACATGATCATAACTTATGGAAGTCATACCCAACCAATCAAAGATATTTAATCATTTACCTTGGATTAAGGATTTTTCATAAAAAAATAAAATAGTCATAAGAGTGAAGAATCATCAATAATCAATCATGATCCATGAGAAAATATCATAATCATTAGACATAGGTTTCTTGAATACACATAAGAATAAAAATTCATTTCCTAATTCAAGGGTCACTATCAAGACTATCATAGTGTATTGGGCTTACAACCCATTCTGTCATTTATTAAGTCAGGTTTCACTCTAAAAACTATCATATTGGAAAAATTCCATTACCTTACTAGGTTAAATCCTATTCTAGTCCATATTATCTCTTGAGATATCATTTTTTACCTAATTCGTTGGAAATCTATATAATTACAGGCCCATCAATCACATAATGAAAACCACAGATATATATACCAGAAGATCATAAAAAATTCATAAATTCATAATATCATAACCCATTGAAATGAAATGAGTTTGATAATTATTCCATCATTTAAACATAGCATAACTTTTGGAAAAGATTCGAGTTTCATAAATATTTCACCATAACTTAATTAACCAGTGGGAAAAAAATGACTTCCATAAAATCATCCTTAAATCATCATCTTCATAAGACTTATAGAGAATTAAAGTGGATGGAATCATAAGATTATATACGTGTATAATCATAAAAACCCTTAATTAATATTGAAATTGATTAAAAATACCTTTAGAATAGTATTTGAAAATTTCTTTTAAAAATATGGAAAATACCAATGTCTTTCAGTATCTTTAAAATCAAAAAAATCCCAAAACACTGATAAAAATACTTTCATTGAAAATAAAAATGGAAACTTATAAAGTAAGATTAAAAGAAAATAATTTTCATAATTTTCATAAAATCAGTTTGTGTAGTAAACGTTAAAACAAATATTCCTTTCACTCTGTAAAAAATCTCAAATAAACTATTCATAAAATATAGAAAAAAAATTGATTTTCAGAATTTTGAAAATAAATTAAAATTTTGTTAAAATTTTCATTAAAAAATAATTATAACATAAAAATCAACATCCTTGAAAACATTTTACAGAACATGGACACAAAAGAAAAAATTCCATCAACCAAAGAGGAAATAAGGTCAATTTTTCTTAAAAACATCTTCTCGATCATTTTAACTTACAATGAGAGGAAAATGGTACTATTACTTGAAAATTAAAAGAATAAATAGATAAGAATAAAATATATCGGGGTTAAAGGATAATATCTATATAATTTCCCTTAATAAAAATTTATCATATGTAATCTTGAAAAGAAATGAGATTGTAACATAAACACTTTTCTCAAGTTCCGTCTTGCTTTGTATGTGTTCAAAACTCTAATATAGTAAATATTTATTTATTATAAATTTATTAAATAACCATATTAATACATAAATTACCATTTATCATTCCATTATAAATTACAATTGTCATTTTATTAATAATTTCTTCATGAAAATGAACATTCAGGTGAAAATCGGTCCCTTTTCTATGCATGTTTTGCTTCGATGGTTTCGATACTTGCACATAATCTATGGTTTCATCATATAAAACATTTTAATCATGACATAATTATTCTATTTAACAATTATATAAACTTTTATAACCATCTATATAAATCAATGATGAAAATTTAATTACATCCCTTTTTGGAGATGGTAGTCTATACGTACACTTGAGTGATGCTTTCACTTTTTGATGGATGAAAAAAGAATGGTAAATTATAATTTACCTTTAGAGAATCATAATTATATCATAATTATCATATATATATATATATATTTATTCTATCCTAATGACCATCCTGTAAGGAGTAAATGAAAAATGAATGACATATGTTCATGGATGTGGTAGTCCACAAATAAAAAGGAGTGACATTATCATTTTCTAATGAATGGGAAGGATATAGAAAATGGTTTTCCCATAATCATAATAAAATATAATTATATTTATGACACTGGATTAATTATTTTATTATGAATAAAATAGGTTTATAGGAAGCATAATAATAAATAAACTTTGAAATAATCGTGTAAAATGATTACCTCTTCTTTGAGAGACCTCCTTTGTCTTACACCTGAAGACTTTTTAGGTTGATCTTAGGGTAAAAAAGGAGGTAAAGAACAAAGGTAAGGATTATAGGATTGTTTTTGAGTAGGTATTTCATAATATAGTGTGATAAAATTTTCTGAATAAGGGATGAAGAGAGTTTCCATTTTATAATAGAGGGGAGGGACACACATGAAATTACTTACAAGATTTAGTTAATATAAATTCACTTTCTTGTGAAATTAGAACCCGATGGATAATAATTATAAGTTAGGATAATATAATTTTGGAATATATTCAAATAATAATATTTATAAATTTATAACTACAATTTTACCCTTATCTTTTAATTTAACCCATGATAAACCTATTTTAACCCTAACCATAGTAACAAATGTTTACCAATTTTTACTTCATTATGACTAAACATTTAGTGGAAATTTTTAAATTATATTAATTATTTTAGTTTAAAATATTTAATAAATTTTAAAATATTCAATTTCTATATGTGATCGAAACTCTTTTTAAAGTTATTACACATAATGAAATGAAAACCATTTTTAGAAAAATACATTTTTAAGCATAAAATGAACATATAAAAAAATAAAATATAATTATGATAAATAAGGAATTAATTAGATTATTTTTTTAACGGAATATTATTTTACTTTAAAAATAAATCCAAAACAAAATGATAATTTTAAATTACTTGATTTAACGAAAATTAATGATAGTTTTACAAAAATGGACATTTTTCACCATTCACTCAAAACTCAATCTTTTCAAAAAAACCCAAAAACATCATAAGAATATTATATCATGTTGGATTAAAATATTATTTCCATTTTTTAAAATAAAATTTATAAAATTGATAGAAATTTGTTGCAGTATCCATGAACAAAATGAAATAAAATGTTTTTTTGAAGAAAATGTATTTTCGAAGCATAAAATAAAATTTTCTCATTCCTTTCCAAATAACCATAATTAAATTAATTTTAATTAATTAAAATGGTTATTTTAATATAATTATTTAATTATAATAATTTATCAATAGTGATTAATTTAATCTATTAAGATAAAAATATATTTCACACATAAAAACATTTTTATGAAAGATATCTCTTTTATCATCAAACGATTTTACCTTCATTTTTAGCCAATTGATAATAAATGTATGATTGATTATTAATTTTATAAATTTGTAAACAATAATTTTTCATAATTTATTTATTCATATTTATATCTTCTAATCCAAAGTCTAGGCGATACTCATTACATTAAATAATAATATTTTAATAGTATAATGTGGTTTATTAAAACTTGGTGTCGTCTGGAAATAAATATATCAAAGATATAAAATTTATTTAAAGAGAAATATATCATAAAATATTGGGGGTGTTATATAGTTTGTTTGTCATCTTGAAAATCTCTATAATGATATTGATTATATATACTATAAATATGGTAAGTATCTTTGTCAATCCCAAGTCACCTAGTTTTGATCACTACCATCAAGTTCAACTCACCACCTTCACATAATACATATATCAAGATGATAGAAAATAAAACTGAAAGAAGCTTCCTAGAATTTGTGTATCAATCAGTATATATCCTTCTCCATCAAAATCCTCCTCCTCCTTTTTCACTGTGAGAAATCTATTGAGTTCTTATCTTCGCCTTTATACGTTCCACTCTCTTTGCATATCTCTATATATGTTTTGTATTATTGAATTCTCACTTCACTATTTAATTTATATACTATCTCATTAATTATTTCTTTTGAATATCACACAAAATTTCTTCAAATACTATATCAGATCCTTGAGATCATGATATACTATATCAAAGAAACCACTGAGTCTATGATATGCACAAACTCCAATAACCATCCCAAAATTATTATTTTCTCTATCAACTTCTACATATAAAAATTGTTAGGTAAAACCAATAATTATATATTTTAATATTTATAAATCATAATTATTATGTTTATAATATATTTATTGGACATGAATGACTTTGTGGAACCTACTAGATATATTTTTACTCTTTTTATAATTAGTTAACTCTTGAATATTTTCAGTGTATAACTGACCATGTTGAACAATAAAGGTGATTGTGAAACTATTTAATTATATTTAATAAGTTCAATTTAGATAGCAAAAAAATGGATTCAATTGTGAAATGTATTTGAGTCTGTGATAAAATTTATTAAAATTGATGATGAATATTATTAATGTTGATTGTGTAGTTCAAAAAATCTTATCATTCATAGAATTTAATTTCAAGGATAAATTTTAAACAATTTTTTAAAATATATTAAAGAAATAAATATTCAAGTGATTTTAACTTTAAAATTATCATTTTACAATGATTAAATATTATTACTACTATGGATGTTTATGAAAATACATTTTTATCCCACTATACTTGTGAAAATATGCCTCAACCAAATATAATTGTACACATTCTGATTAACTCAAAGCTAAATAAAAATTACTTACTATATACCAAGGTGTAAAAAGTTTAATGGAAGAAAATACATGTTGATTGATCATCATATTTAAAATAGAAGAACATAACTTGAATTATTATTTAATATTTTCTCTTTATTTTTATTTTATAGATATATTTCATTTACTATATTATTTTATTTGTTATGAATATTTTTGTGTTGTAGTGAAAAATTTATAAATCATTTTTAACCCTATACTTACTTAAATTTTATTTCTAATGACATACCATGGAATAGTTTATTGGGGTCATAAATTGGGAAGTGGTATCTTCTATACTTTGTTAAACTTGGTCCATGTTATAGACTCACCTACTTAGTGTAAAAGGGCTCAAGGACTAGAGTGTTCTTATAGGTGGTTTTAATCAAGTGGACATGATTGTTATATACCTAAAATCTAAACAAATTATTTATTTTTATTGTACTATTATTTTTACATTTCTATACTAATTTAATATTTATCTTTATTACTATAATTATTTTTTCCCAATATTAAAAATAATCTATTATTTATACTTTGTACCAAACCATACTTAAGTAAAGAAATTTTAAGAAAACCTTTTTATTTTATAAATTGTGTTTTAGTATAGGTTATAACATTTTCGATCTTGGTTTGATATTTTTTAAGTAAAATTGTTTAAAAAACTATATATTTTATTTAAATTATATTATAGAGTATTGAAAAATTCTTTCAAGAAGCTTATAGGAAATTATAAATATATTTCTCTCTCCGTTTTAGTAAGTAAATATTTTTTTTAATTGGGGATAGTTAATTTTTTTGGACATTTTAATTAGTATATTTTATTTTTTTAAATCTCAATTTACCATAATTGATGGAAAAATATGTAGTGGTAGCTAAAAAACCTCCCTAAAAGTGTACAATATGATGTATCACATGAACTAGGAGTTACCCCGAGTCATATATACAAGGAAGATAGGTTCAAATATGAATTTTAATATACTTATTATGAGATGTAAGGGAGTGTTAATTTCATTTTTTTGACTGATACTAAGTAACAAAATAACATAAAAAATAAATAATAGATTTAAAATAAGATGAGTGCAAGAGAAATAATTTTTTTTGTAGTTTTTAATAAGTGAAATCAGTGGGGGTGTTATGTTTGGTTTCACTATTTCATATTGCCTATACATGAATTCTCAAGCTCTTATATAGTGGACTCCCTTAGTATTTCCAAGAACTCTATCAAGCTACCCTTAAGATACTTATTGTAATTATATAAAACCATAAGGTTTCATATGATAATCTAAAAAAGGGTAAAGTTATTTATGGTCCTTGATTTGTGTGTGCCATATTCTCTTAGGATACTCTCATTATTTAGAGAAATAAGTCACTACTTCAAGTGAATTTATTAGTGTTTCAATTTCACTCTATCATCTAATTCCCATAAAATCATTTACTAATCGATCAAGCTAGAAAATAATGAAGACAAAAATAGTAACATTTACAAAATTTGTTTCATTCAATCATTTGATAATCACCCACAACTACACCTCACTCAAACCCCACTAGGTTATTAGCCACACATAATCATGTTATTATAATAAAAAATAAACATTGTAATAAAAATATTATCTAATTATGATCCATGGTTTCAAATTCCTATAATAGATATATATCCAATATCCAAAATCTACATATATGTGATAATAATCAAAAATATAATTCCTCAACACATGGATCTCCTCTTTATACTTCCTCTTAACTTCCCTGATCATTACAAATAAATAGTGAATGTTAAGATCATTATGTGTGGCATAAAAAAGTTCATCCATTCAGTTAGGATCCAACAGCCTTTCCCACATAGATCATATTCTCTCTCACCTGGATTAGCTTCCATGTGTATATATTATTATTTCATTTCTTAACTTGGTTAGATAGTTTTGGATGGGGATTACTTGGTCCTTATAAGATGTTCATGTGATTCACCTAGAAAGAAAATTGATAAAAGAATCTCAAATAATTACTTACGTAACAACTTTAATAAATAGTTATTTAGGATAGTTCTCTAGTTTTTTAGGATGTATGATCATTTCTATAACACTTATGATATTGAACCACTTGGACAACATCATTTTTTAATTTAGAGTACTAATAGGTTATCAGAGGCAATGAATCATTCGTTGTGGACTGAAATAACATTGGATCAACAATATATTCTCAAGTTAATGACATCTAAGTTTTTTTTTGGAGTAATTAATGATTATTTATTCCAGCCTAAAATTAAATTGGAGTGGGAACACATTGGTGTAGATGTAGCCTTTTAATGTAGTCCAAGTTGCATTGGCTGGTGAATGAATCCTCATTTGTCTAATTTTTTAGAATCCTTCAAAATAAAGTGTCACAATACTTTTTAAATATCCTAAATTTTTTAACATAAATTGGAACCTCATGCCACATTAGGTATTAAAATGATTTTTCATTGGAGTTTGAAAGGTTTCATTGGTAGTGATGGAATCTTAAGTTCTTCCCCCATTTATGTTTTAACTGGAGTAGCCCTAGAAAGTTGATGAAAAATTCATTGATAAGTGGATGTAATATTGTAATAATAATGAATATGAGATTACATTAGAGCTCAAGTGAACTCTCAGAACTTGATGCATGGATTTTATTAACCCCATCGTATTATCAATCTTGTATCCTTGAGATTGTATTAGCCTCAACATATAATAATGGTTTTCTATGACACTATTTTGGTTCCCCAACATTTTATAAGGTGAAGGGAAAATACTATATTGGATGAGGTTCTCACACATGATACATTTTTACCCAGTGTAATATCAACCCCAAAATGTGAATTTTATACAGTTTTCTTAAACTTATGGTTTTTCATTATCAACATAATACCTTACATCTAAATATATACTGACATTGGTGTTTCATCTTCAAACATATCAAGATTCAAATTATATATTGAATGAATGAAAAAAATACATGAATGATTCATATTCAAATATTATTCAAAGAACTATTGAAATTTTAAAAACTTACATAAAAAACTAATAATTATAGGAAAAATCACATGATGAAAAGTAAAAACAAAACAAAAATAATGATAGATTTATGAAATTCACATTCCCCCACACTATATTTCTTACTTTTTCTCAAGTAATTTCTCTTAAAACATTTTACTAGGATCCCAAATCATCTCTACATAAAATTATATACTATTGAAGGTAAAATGAACATGATTAAGCTGAATCATGATTTCAAAAAGAAACAACTTCAATTATTTCTCTAATTCAAGTTCCTCATCAATTTCTTGGTTTATTTTTTCCTTGATACAATATAATTGATAATGTTATAAGTCAATTTCACCTTCTTCATCTTGGATAAATATTCCCCTCACCATCTATTCCTTTTGACAACTGTACACACAAAATATTTTTGATATTTTTATGTCATGGCCTATGATTTGAACTTACTATTGAGTGTGAATTTTTTTGAACTAAACTATTCCTTATATCCAGAGTCTATCAATTTTATTTATTATAACCCTGGAATATAACTTGGATTAGGGTATCCAACTCTTAAAATTCAAATCCACTCTTATTTACGTCCTCAATTTTTCACACACACATTCCATCCCAAATCATCATAGAAAGTTAAAGTGGGATACTAATTTAACATTTAAAACTAATTCAATTAAATTATATGATTTTATTTTAATTTTGTTCTCTAAGGGGTCAATTACTTATGGAAAACAATTCACCCAAATTCATGTTCAAATTCCAGTGCATATAAGTTAGATTATGATCTACCTTAACCTTTCCTTTTAAACTCCATAAAATAAGTTCATAAATAAAAAACTCATTATTATCAATGTGATATATCTATTAGAGAAATTTTGGTTATAATTATCAAGTGTAAACTCAAACATTACACACACTAAAATCCCCCACACTTAATTTTTTCCTCATAAATCAACATCTATAAGTTCAATAGATTGTAAGTATGATCTAATAGTAAGATAAAGTGAAATATATAGGCCAATTAGAATACTAACCTTTATTAATATCTCTACTTATGTAGTGTATAATTTTTTTTAAATTTCATTCTTCTATACATCATGTAAAATTAATGTAATACACTTAGTTGGTGGAATGAGTATTATTTAGAACCAAAAAAATAAATAAAATTAAAAAAACTTAGGCTACCTATAAACAATTCTTGTTTTATAGCCACCAAATTAACTATTTTTCTTCTTAGTATTCAATTTATAAGGGTATGGGTTTCTCCACCTTTTCTAATTTAATGTATAACTTCATTCTATGTCCATTCATAGTGAATGGATCTCTATTTTCTCCATTAATTTTTACAGCTCTATTTCGATTTACCACCACACCTTAAATAGTATAGACCATATATACTTAATCTTCCATATAAATAGATTCAACCTTGAACTGAATAAGATGATCAATTTTCCTTCTTTGAATTAATTTTTTTGGATAATCCTTCCATGAAAAAACATGGCATTATCTTTTACAATTTTTGTTTTATCATTATATTCCCTCAGATTTTCTTCCAATTCATTTAGTTCAAACATAATTTTTCCACCAACACTCTTGTAATCCATGTGGAAAACCTTTATATCCCAAAAGGCCTTTTGTTCAATCTCCCCTAGTAAATGAAATTTCTTCCCAAAAACAAGTCTATAAGGATACATACCAATGAGTGTTTTTTAAAAAGTTTTTTTATTCTTAAAGAGCATCCTTCAACTTGCAAGTCCAATCATTCCTTGAGGTTCTCACAATCTTCCCTAGAATTCCCTTTAAATACTTATTTGATACTTTAACTTGTCCAATGGTTTCAAATGATCGAATAATATAGTATTGTTTCTACATATATGCTTCACCATCAACACTATAAATTTATGATTCAAAAAATGCACAACATTATCACTTATAATGGCCCTTAGAACTCCATATCTGAAAATTTGTTTTTTCTTTACAAACTTCACTATATAATCCTATTTTTTAAAGGAAACAGATTAAATATATCTTAATACACAATCAATTCCACTAATATATAATTATTTCCATGAGATATTGGGGATGGTTCTTAATGTCAAACTCCTAAACACCAGATATTTATACTTCGAGAAATCTTATCTCAAGAATCACTTACCTCCTCCTTATATTTATTATTCTTTAGAAATTATCATATTTATTCAAAACCCCCTAACATCTTTGACCAATATAGTCTAGTATAAACCACTCTAAATAACTTTTTATGATATTTTTAAATTTACATAATGTATACCACATGGTAGTTTGTGGAAATGTATAATAATTGGAAACAATACCTCCTATGTAACAAAACTTATTAGATTCCCATAAACACCTTGATTATAAAGAAATGAATCCTACCATAAGTATTATTTTATATCTAAATTGAAACTATTCTTCTTATTCTATGTCAACTTCTATGGATTTTTCCTAATAACTAATAAGTTTGAAATTTTAAAATTCAACTATAATCATTTTTTTGATAGAAAACATTTTTTCATAAAGAAATTCTCCTCTGATAGGATAAATATGATCTTGTTTAAGTATTCGAATATATATATAAGTGATCAATAAATTGATTATAAACCCCCTTTTTGTATTTAATCTCCCTAAAAAACTATTATAGAAGAAATATAAATCTAATTATCCATATATTAGCTTTCTTTTTTGAACAAAATATTTCAAAGATGAGTAGTCTTTATACACAGTCACTTTTATTCTAATAATATATGTCATTAACTTCTCTATAGCATACACCAATTAAAAAAACATCCTTCTAAATTTTTGAATAATTGATCTAAGATCCATTAAAAACCTTACTTGTATAGTATATGACATGTTTCTTACTTTATTTTTTCTACTCAAGAAAGACAACCCAAAAAAAGGCACTAGTGTCCCACATAATTGTAAGTGCCAGATTTCGATTAGGTGACATAATGATAGGTTTTGAAACAAGATCTCTTCTAATTATGTTAATATATTTAAGATAATTCATTTCAAAATTAAACTTGGCATCCTTAACTAGTATTGCACACAATGGATTAAATTTTTGGAAAGGTATATATTGAATTTTATATAAAACACATCATGTCTAAGTAAACTCCTCACTGCATTTACTAAATTTAGTGGCTATGATGAAATTAATTAAATCACGACCTTATAAACTACAATTATAGCCTTTTAAATTATTTATCCAATAACTATGACTTGTCTCATTATAGATTTAAATTTTCACAATTTAGAATCAAGTTGGTTTCTTTTCACCTTTCTAGCACCTTTGAAAAATTTTCTAGATAATCCTTAAATTCTATCATAATAAACTGAGAAGTCATCCAAAATAAATTCAATGTTTTTTCTATCATATATATGAAAATAGACATAATATGTCTCTAAAATGTGAATGGTTCTCCATATTGTCCAAAATTTATTCTCCTATATTAAAATGTTCCATATGAACATGTAAAGGTTGTCTTCTATTAGCCAATGTGATCAATTGGTATTTACTTATAACTTGAGTAGCCATCTAAAAAAATTGAGAGTGTATTTAAATCATTTTAAGAATAATATATATAAATGGAAAAGGTAAATCTTCTTTCCTTATGTCCTAATTTATATTTCAATTTTCATTTGAAAATATATACCAAGTTAGAGTCCTTATAGAAATATGTTAATTTTTATCCTTAGGTATCATTTTCAAGACATACTTCTTAAGTAATACATGAATATATCTCACCTAAGAACATTCATATATGGAATATTTTATCACAAAACCAAGTATCTTGATCATATTAGCCTAGGCTACATCCATCATATTTTTATTGAGCCTCATTTGTCCCTTAATAGTTGATTTCACCTCATCCTCCATAAGAATGTTTTTCATATAAATTGTTGGAATAATTCACTTAATTTCTAAAATAGTGTAAGAAATGGTAGTGTTATACCTTATTATACCTTTAAGTAATATTTCTTCCAATTTATATTCTAAATCATCCACCACAATGATTTGTGTGTGCCTTCTCCTCTTAGGAAACTCTTGTGCTTTAATGAATTTTCATCCCTACTTGAATTGCTTGAGATATAATTCCAATTTATCTACATCCTCTAATTACCCTAATATCATATACCATCATGAAAAAAAATTTTAATAAGGAGTTTCATAGTAGTAAATATAAACTACATATCTTTCAAAATGGTTTTTTAGAAGTGTATTGGTCAAACAGGTACCAATAGATATCTTTGTAGTTTTCCTGGTGGCGTGAGTTTTATTTCTAAAGGTAAAAGGAGTTTCATTTTTAAAATGTGATTTTAAAAAGGGGATTTATTTGAATGAAATTACAAAGGAAAATTATTGATTTCAAAATGGTTTTGAAATGGTATTTCAAAAAATTTGGGGCTTATAATGATTTTTTAAGGGGATGTTGGCTATGGGACTATCATAAATAAGATGACATGTGATGCCTTTTATAAATTATTTTTAAAGAGGATTTTGATTTGATTTTAAAGGAAAGATAAAATGGATTGGTTTATTTTTGTTTTGGAATGTTTTAACTCATGTGGGTAATTCCTTGTGTTCTAAATCATTGTTTCTTTTGAATATTTATCTTCATTATGATTTCCCAATGGGTTTTTTGTTTCACTATAATTGATGATTTCATGTGTTTCTTATGATTTTAATTTTTATCTATCAAAGTGCCTAGTTTGGTATATATTAATGAAATTGACCCATTATAGAGTAATGATGAAAAAATTGGATTAGATTTGATGGAACAATGTCCAGTTTCATGATGTTAGGATGGGTTTTATTCTTGAGTATATTTTTCCTAGAGTGAGTTGTTTTGGACCGATTAAGGTTTAGAAAAATGAGATGTATACAATATTGTTTTAGATGATAAATCCTTAATTTTTTTGGTTATAGGTGCATGAACATGTATTATGTGAGTTACTTAGGGGGATTAATATACCAGAATCCATGGGCTATCCTTGTGGTACTTTTATACTTGGAGTGTTCACTAGGTTAGTGATTGACCTTTAAACAATGCTTGGTTATTGATTACCTTACAACATATTTTGTGATATGTTAAGATGGATGATTGTGTAACCATACCAAGAGAGAATAAATTGGTATAATATATAAAAATATGTGATTGTGGATGTTAGGTTAAACCTTGAGTGATAATTTTAGGCTTCGATAAAATGATATAGAACCTCCCCTGACTAAGATTGGTTTGGGTAATTCATTTGAAAACTCATCTGAGTGAGAGGGGATGGTTTGAGTACTTGATGTGTGACCTCCAATAAGTTAAAGGGGTTGTTTGGTTACTTTATGTGTGACTAAACTTGGTTGAAAAAGGTTAGTCCAGTTAATGGACGTGTTATCTCCCTTAATCAAGAGGGGTCGGTTTGGGTATGTGGTGGGTTTCCATTCACTGAGATAGGCTATGTTAATCCTTTTCTAAAGCGATTCCATATGGATAAAATATGAAAAATATATTACTATATTTGGATGAAGAAGTAGGGTCAGACATCATAGTGAATTTTCTAGAACATTATGAATTTATGTGTCTACTTGTGTGTTTATTTTGGGTTATGATTCCACATGGGTGTGTTATACTGGCATGAATTTGACCCTTATATGTATCGCACATACATATATTTTTCTCAAAATAGTATTTATACCTTCATGAATTATTTCATTCAAAATTATTGAATATATGTGGACATGTAGCTTAGGTCTATCAGGTTTTAAAGGTTGAGGGTTTGATAGTGTGATTACATAAGTTGGGTTAGAGGCCAGTATAATTTATTTTTTAGTTATTGTTCAACATATGTATAGGGAAATATATAAACATGTTTATTTATATATATAATTAATATTATATTTTTTTTATCTAATGCTAATACACTATTGTTTTTTGATTCATCATATAGAATATTTTAATAATTTCTATTTTGGAATGCAGGGCGCCTATTGGAACCCTATTTATTATCCACTTGTTTGGGGTTTTTTCTATTATACAAACTTTTGATACTGAATTTTTTATAGAGTTGGGAATTAAAAATAGGATTTTTAGATAGAAGAATCACCCATGACTATTTTAGGCCCTCAATACTAGTTATAATCCTCTAGAATACAGGGAGGCATGCTTGAGTTTATCTAGCACCACCACTTGAGTTTTGTTTGGGTGATCTAGGATGAGAATGAAAAAATGGTATCAGAATATATTTTTTGATAGAATTTTTTTCATTAGAGGTGTAGATAGGCTATCAAGACATGATAGGTAGACCAGTAGAATATCTATCTAATATGGATTCATTTGAAATCTAAATTTCAATCGGATATCCAATATTATGACTATGCACTATAGGTTGTAAGAACCCAATTCTTATTTAAGGTATTAATCCTTTACTTTCCATAAATTCTTAGTTCAAATGTTTAAATATGGTTTATTATGAATTCCATTAGAGGTCATAATGGTTTCGTGGGTGTCTAGGGTTGGTTCAGAGCCCGTAACCCAAGTTCTGGGGAGACATAATCTAGGCACATAGTTAGAGAAAATCATGTAGGGCATGCCACATGGTTAGATAAAACCATACGAGATAGGATAGTGAGTAGGGGAAGGCCTCAAAGTTAGAAAAAACTATGCAATTTGGGCTGCACATCCATATAGAAACCTCTTAATTTTGAAAATGGGTTTTGGAATGGTTTGTGCACGGTTAGTCAAACCGTGCAAGTAAACTGTGCGAGGTTCCCTTCCACACAACTAACCATGCATTGTTGGAAAAACGTTTGTAAAACTATGCACCTATACCATGTAACTCTATAATTTGGTTTAAATTAAAAAAAATTCCCTAATTAAAAATATATTTCAGACACTAATTTCACTTTTTTCCCACACAAAATGGTTCCCATTCGAATCCCTATTTTAATTTATCCTAGGAAGCGGGAGATCTCCTCCATCCAATCTATGATTCAAGAACTTCTTATCTCGTTGGATCCACATCGGTAAGATATTGATTCCTTTTGTGTCATTACTCATTTGATTTCGTATCGGTTGTACTATATAAGTGTAATATAATTGTTTTTATTATTCGGTTCTTTATCCATTCTTTGATTTTCTTCTGACCTGAGTTGAATCAGAAGTTGATACTAGACGAGATATCCACTATAGACCTACAATAGGTGTCCTAATGCCATTTGTTAAAAGCATAAGTGTTTATATATGATTTTTTTATATGCAACCAATTCTCAGATGGTACCTTGAAATGAAATTTGTTCCTTGAAATGAATTGATAGGTATAGCCTATGCAACTAACAAGGACAATTGATAAATGTTAAATGGTTAAGAACCTTGAAATAGGAACCAACACTTTGGGTGTTTTCTTAATTAAATGGTCCATTATGATGGAATGTGGTTTTGATACCTTTGAGGTATGACCTTTTACCCCTCATCATAGGATGTGAGCATTAAATTGAATCAATGAATTGAATTGTAAATTGAATTTCAATATTAATTATGGACTATAATAGGAATGGATTAAAGGAAAGGGGATAGATAACATGATCCTTAACACTTTCCAGGTATTGGTTAATTAATTATGAGATTATTGTTTTAATTAAATACCCATTTGAGTTAAATAGAGTCTATTCCATGAAATTTCTTGTTAAATCTTGAATTGATATTTATAGTGAATTTCCCAAGTGAGTTAATTTTAGGAAATCCTTATAAGCTTGGACAATGATATGTGTCAAATTTTGAGGTGAGATTAAAATGAATTATTCTAGGTGTTTACCTTGAGTTTATTAAATGAAATTGATTAAATGTTATGTAATGTTTCATTCCTTGGGTGACACATGGATTCAAATGAGAATTCCATGGATAGAATCAACTGGATTGAACATTGCTTATGCTCCAGTGATACTTGGACCCTCTTGAGGACTGCCAAGGATGGACTAAGAGTCTTGAATATTATATGTTGAGTGATACATGGATTCATATTAGAATTCTGTGGATAGAATCAAAGGGTAATTGGATCATTACTCCATGGGTGATACTTGGGATCAGTTAGTGTTTTTCCAAGGATGAACTCGAGTGGTAGAGATGTTATACCACACCTAGAGAGATACCTGAGTTATTGAGAGATAACCATGGACAAAATTGTAGGGTGTCAGTTTATATTATACCAAGATCAATACCTAGAATCTAGCATTAGAATTCCATGTACAGGATTAGGTTCATAAGTGAATAATTAATGAAATTGTTGTTATGATGCATCTTTCAATCCAAATCACATTCTGGGATTCTTTCTTTCCTTACACTTTATGGATGGAATATTTGGGAATACTTCTATTATATCACTACAGGGGACACTGGGATATGTTATGGGTCTTGAGACACATTGACTAAATGACATTGAATGGTTAGTTGAACTTGTTAATAAAAGAAATATATCAAACTGTTAATTTAGTGACATAGATTCTAAATGAAATTGATTAAATGAAGTTGTTTAAAAATGAGAACCTAGAATTTATAGGATGTTTACTTTCAATACTTCCTTTATGTATTGTATTACTTCTAGAAAACTAATTTTGTTATATATTCAATCAATAGATGGAACTATACCTTGGGTGGTTTCCTACTAGGCTTATTTATCACACACTGTTCGGGCCACCTTAGGTACCCAAATAGATTATATGATTGTAGGTATGGTTAAGGAAAAGATACCTGATATAGGTTATTGATTTATTATTGGTATAGGAGAGTATGAGACCAAGACGAGGCTTACGATGCTAGCTAGGATACCTTCTGGCCTTTTTTACTTTTTTTCCATGTGTTGTAAACTTACCATGTATATACGTTTTGGATATTTTATTTGATACTTATCAAAAGTTTCGTCATAATAATTATATATGAGATTACTTTTTTTAAATTTTGACCTATTCTAATTGATTATCTATTATATGTATGATTTACTAGTTATGTTACTTGTATGTTGTTGATATTTTGCTGTGAAAGACTCTGGTGATGAGAGAATAGTCTCCCCATTGACATACTCAGGCCTTCACTGCTAATCGATAGCCCTTAGTGTTTGGGGAGATGTGATGAGGCCATGTGGCCAAAAGGGATTGGGGAAATGTTGAGTGGCATCCATGTCCGGGACATTATAATGTGGTATCATATGATTCTTTTCTAGTTTGATTTATTTTTTGGACACTATAGAAAAGGAAATGAAGGAATTGAAGTTTGGTAATGACCTATGACCAGGAGTATCTACCCCATAAATAAGAAATAGACAAATTTCTTTGAATGAAATTAATTTTTTTCCATATTTTGACTATTATAGTTGATTTGATTCCACGGTTTGGTGATTCACATGAATTTTGATGTTATTATTGATAGGATTTTGGGTTCTTTTATGTTAAAACCCAGTGAGATGAGGGTATTCCATATCATGAAGTGTAATAGGAACTTTTCATAAATCACATTCAATGAATTATGCCATGCCATTTAGGATATATTACTTGTTATGTGATATTATGATAGGTGTTGTGATAGATATACCTACTATTGTGATAAGTATTCTGGAATGTGTTATGGTATGAATCAAGTGGAATCAACACTTTGGTCCCAAATAAGTATGGTCCCTCATGGATCATAATTTGGTGGACCATTGGCTTAACCATTTTAAAAATGAACTGCGATATAAATGTAAAATGTGAGTGATTTAAAATGGAAGTGAAAATTTGAATTCAATTGAAAATGAAATAGAAACAGAAACTTGTTTATAGAAGATATCTTGGCCCAAACTCGACCCTAGTAGTGGAGAGTAGGAAATGTATATAGCTTTTATACAATCTATACATCCCCTAGACCTGACTCATAGAACAGGAAGATGGATGTTTTATTATAGAGGAATGATTATTCCTATCCTTCTTAAATATATTTTATTTTGAGATATGGACATTGATAATATTCTTGATCGAAGGCATGTGGTTGACATTTGTAGATTTATGACACTACAAGTCCTTCTGTCGTATGCCAGGAGGGTGGAGATGAACATACTCTAGAGGTGGTGGTCCATGTGTTACTAGTTGATCCTCCAGTATTTCTAGATGTTACACTAGTTATTTCACTCGACATAGTTACTGAGACACAATTCCATGAGGATTTATTGTGCTCCATGCAGACCGTTTCGAGAGCACCACGACCTAACCTAATTATAGAAGAGTTGACTCGTGAGTTCTTGTAACAACATCTACCCACGTTTGTGGGTGGGAAATCAGGCTGTAGATTCATGGAAATAGGACATTCTATCTATCTTTTAGCATTTAGAGACGCCTCCTAAGAGGAGGGTTAAACTCGCTACGTATATCGGGCATGATTTTTCCAAGAGATGGGGGGTTGTGATAACTCATATGGAACATCAATGGGAGATGGATTGTAGGAATTTTAATATGGAATTATATGAATACTTCTATCTTGAGATGTTGACGGATGATAGAGATTGGTAGTTTTTTGTACCTAGAGCTGGGCGAATTATCAGTTATGGAATATTCAACCCATTTCACTAAGTTATAATGCTTCAGACCTACCCTAATGGGTGATGAGATATCAAATGATAGGATATTTTATGATGGTGTCAAGTTTGACATCAGATCATAGGTGAATTTATTTCATCAAAATACTATTTATGGAATAGTGAATCTTACACTTATTATAGAGCACAACCTGAGAGAGGTTAGAGGTGCAAGCCAGGGCAGTTCGACATCTTGATCTGGTACTGAATCAACCGATGTTAGGAAACATCATCTAGAGTATCCACATAGTGATATTAGTAGTCATAGCACACAATCAAGTATCTAGGTGAGGTGCTACCAGGGTGGCAGACCGAGACATATGAGGCCTCAATGTACAATGGACCTAGTCGAGTGCCAATCATGTGGAAATATGGGCCATCTAAAAAATTTCTACAGATCTTTTCCTCCGATAGCCCATGAGAGTTTTTCTACACCTACTCTATGTTTTGAAGTGGGGTCAAGAGATTCTCATCAGGCAGGGATCTAGAGTGTAGATTTCCAATCAGGCCAAGGTGGTGTTTGTGGCCTTGGTTGTCATACCCCAATTTTACAGTGACAATAAATTAGATCTGCTCAGGGTATCTAGGAAGTATCACATGGCCGCAGTTTAGGGCATATATATGAAGTGTAACTAACCCTTGTGGAGAAAGATCCTAGACCTTATACTGTTAGAGGTACTATTCTAGTATCCTCTACTTTATCTTCTACACTATTTGATAAAAGGGGTTCGCATAACTTTATATTTGTTCCCGTTTCTGAGAGCCTTGGGGTTAGTATTTATACTTTTGATGTATTAATGAATCTTGACTTTCCATTAGGGATTATAACAATGAATGTATATCAGTACAGGGAGTTCCACCTTTATATTGGCGAGCATCACTTCATATGATACCTCTTTCTACTCAAGATGATAGGTTTTGACATCATTCTTAGAATATGATAGTTGATCTAATTTCATTATTTCATTGATTTATATCACCTTAGGGAGACCTATTCCTCACTAGAGTGTAGAGAATTTATTCACAAGGGTGAATGTGATGTCTTGGCAAGTCGATATAGACCCGAGTATTGTGGACTAGGTGAGATGATAGTCAATATTTGAAGTTTATATCTAGATGATCTAGGAACTTTTAAAGAAAAATTCCCTCTAATGGTTGATTATTTGCGAGAAATATTCTTGAATGAATTTTAGGATTACCTCCGACGAGATAGGTGGAGTTATCTGTCGAGCTAGTTATAGGAGATGCACTGATATCTATTCCTCCTTATCGGATGGCTACTATTGATAAGTAAGAGCTCAAGAGGCAGCTATATGATTTAGAAGAAAATGGTTTTATTTGACCTAGTAATTCTATGTGGTGTACTTCAGTCCTTTTTGTGAAAAATGTGGATGGTACCCCCAGGATATGTGTGTACTATCAGAAATAGAACTAGCTGGTGGCTAAGAACTAGTGTCTTCTTCAATGGATAAATGATCTCTTCAACCATCTAGAAGGATCTCGGGTTTTCTCTAAAAAATATTTGAGATCTGGTTATAATCAGGAGTATGTTAGACTATCAGACATACCTTGCACAACTTTTGATAGCAAGTATAGTCTATGTTAGAATTTGGTTATGACCTTCAGGTCTCACAAATGCACCAACAGTCTTCATGACACTGATGAACCAAGTTTTACATCCTTATCTAGATCTATTTATCATGGTATTCATGGATGACATCTTGGTGTATTCTCAAAATCTACACAATCTTGAAAACATCTTGACATTGTATTGAATACACTAATAGATCATCAATTATATGATAAGCTCACAAAGTGACACTTCTAAATGAATTAGATTCACTTCCTAGGTCACATTATCTCAGAGACAGGAGTATCTGTTAACCTTTAGATGGTGAGAGATATAGTTTCCTAGGATAATCCTAAAGAACATATTGGAGTTAAAGAGTTTCTTTGGGATAACTGGTTACTACAGGGATTTCATATAGGACTTATCACACCTAGAAAAACTGATTATGGGATTTACTAAGATGGGTGAGAAGTTTTTGTGGTCATATTTTTTTTGAGAATACATTTTATTAGTTGAAAGGGAGATTTAATTACACACCAATACTGATTTTTCTAGATCCCAAAAAGAGTTAAACTATTTACTGTAGTGCATTCGGTATCATGATAGGAACAATTCTTATGTACGAGGATAGAGTCGTGTCATATGGGCCTTGACGCTTGAGGCCACATGATAGAATTTAATTGTTGAATTATTTTGAGTTAGTTGTGGTTGTTAACGCATTTCATTGTTGGAGACATTAATTACTTGGAGAGATTTTTTTGGTGTATAAGGGCTAAAAAAGCCTCAAGTACATATTTACACTGTGAGACTTGAATATGAGGGAGAAAAGGTGTGTAGAATACCTAAATTATTCTGATTTCGAGTTTTCCTACGCACTTGGTGAAGGAAATTCCGTGGTTGATGCAATGAGTAGGCGGAATCAGGTGTAGGTAGTTTGATAGTTTAGTAGAGAGTGGTAGCTTATGGATTTATTCTATAAGATGCACTTGGAGGTGTTTGATAGTCAAGGGAAGATATTTATATCATTTTTATCTATTACATGTACCTTACTCGATAGAGTAGGGGTGAGGAAATTATTGGACTCTGAGAGCCTAGTCCTATAAAATAGTGTGGTAGGTGAGGACCCTCCTCCTGGTTGGACCATAGGAAAAGATGAAATTATACATGTACATCATCACATATGAGTTTCTTATGATATGTGTGAGGAGATGATGTGAGAATTTCATGCTTTAGCTTGGGTAGTGCATCCTAGCATCACCAAGATGTATCGAGATTTACATCGCTAGTACTGGTGGCAAGGTATGAAAAGAGATGTAGATGTTTTTTTTCATGTGGTGTTCCCCCTATCGGTAGGTGAAGGTGGAACACTCGTGACCATCCAGATTTTTAAAAAATTTACCCACCCCAGATTGGAAATAGGTTGAAATTTTGATGGATTTATTGAAAGGTTTACTAAATTTTCCTCGAGGTAATTATGTTGTATGGGTTGTTGTTGATAGGATCACAAAGGTTTCACATTTCCTACTGATCAAGGAAACCTTCAGAATTGATGATCATGAGAGGTTCTATATTTATGAGATAGTATGAATTCATGGGGTCTCACACACTATCGTTTCATATAGGGATGCCTGATTTACGTCACGGTTCTGACAAGGGATATAGAGGGAATTAGGTAGATAAGATATTTTGAGCACAACATACTACCACTAGAAAGATGGATAGCTAGAGAGAACGATTTAGGTGCTTGAGGAAATTATATGGGCATGTGTCCTTGATTTCTATTTCTCTTGGGAGAGGCATATACCCCTGGGTGAATTTTACTAAAAAAATATCATCCAAGATACACTTCAGAATTAACTCTATGTGTATTTTTAAGGCAGGACATGCCGAATACCCCTTTATTGGTTAGAGGAAGAAGATGTAGCTATGCTTGGACCTCATCTTGTTCAAGAGACCACAAATAAGGTTCAGTTGATTCAGAAGTAGATGGATACTATGTAGTCTCATAAAAAATCATATGCTGATTGCGATAGATGACCTTTGGAGTTTGAGGCCAGGGATCAGGTTTTCTTATGTTTTTCACCAGATATTGAGACACAAGAGGATAAAAGGTAGGGTAAGCTATCGCTGCATTATGTTGGGCCATTTGAGATTCTGGAGAGAGTCAGTCCAATATCCTATTAGTTGAAGGTACCTTAGATCTATTAATTCATGCATGACATATTCCATATATCTCAGTTACACTGCAATTATTCAGACCATTCTCATGCCTTTCAGCCTGAGGAGGTTGAGTTACATGGAGATGCATACATTGAGGAGAATATAATACATAATGTGGATCGTAGCACAAAGGTTCTTCAAGGCCAGTCAGTTCATTTTGTATGGCTACAATGGAATCACAACCAAGTTCATGATGAGACCTAGGAGTAGGAGGATGATGTACAATTGTAGTGGCTAGAGTTGTTATCAAACATTCTTGACCACCTTTGAGAGGAAAAATTAGGGATGAATTGATATAAGGGGGGAAGTCTGTAAGAACCTGGTTCTTCTTTCAGGTACATATCCTTTAATTTATATCAATTCTCGGCTTAAATGTTTAAATATGGCCTATTATTAATTCCGTTAGAGGTCATAATGGTTTTGTGGGGGTGTTCGGGGATGGTTTGAATCCCGAAACCCAAGTTTTGGGGTGAAATATGCGTAACACATGATTAGATAAAACCTTGCCAGGTAGGATGCATAGTTATATTAAACCATGTGAGGTTGTATAGTGAGTTGGGGAAGGGCACACGGTTAGAACAAACCATGCTATTTGAGATGCATGGTCGTGCAACAACCTCTGCAATTTTGAAAGTGGTTTTTGGAATGGTTTGCACACAGTTAGTCAAACCGTGAGAGGTGCCCTTCCCTACAACTAATCATGCATAGTTAGAACATGGTTTTTCAAACCAATCCCCTAAACCATGAGACCCTATATTTTGGGTGAAATTACAATTTTTACCCTAATTAAAAATCTATTTTTAAACTTATTTTCACTTTCTCTCCCACACAACAAAGGCTCGAATTTGAATCCCTCTTCAGATTCTATACTATTAAGTGGGAGATCTCCTTAGTCTGATCTCTGATTCAGGAACCACTCATATCATTAGATCCAAATCGATAAGATCTTGATTACATTTGTGCCATTCCTATATTTATTTGGTATCTACAGTGTTATTCAGGTGAAATCTAATTTTACCAATTATTAGGTTATTCATCTATTCTTTGATTTTCTCTCGATCTCAGTTAAGTAAGGAGATGATACTAGATTATCTATCTACTACGGACCTATGGTAGGTGGTCTCATGACTTTCATTAAAATTATAAGTGTTTATATATGCTATTGTTCCACATAAACAATTATTGGGAATCACCTTGAATTGAAATTGTATCCTTGAATTGAATTGATAGGTATAGAATATGAAATTAATGTGGCCCATTGATAAATGATAAATGGTAAAAAAAATGAAATTTAAACCACTCCTTTTGGGGTGTTGCTTAATTAAATTACCCATTATGATGGTGTGTGGTTTTGGATACCTTTGAATTGTTCCCTTTTACCCCTCGTCATGGGAAGTGAACATTAAATTAAATCCATGAATTGAATTGTAAATTTAATTTCTATATTAATTATGAATTGTAATTGGAATGGATTAATGTAAAGGGGATGGATGCTATGATCCTTGAAACTTTCCATTTATTGGTTAATTAAGAATGATATGCTTGTTTTAATGAAATGACAATGTGAGTTAAAAAGATGCTATTCCATGCAACAACTTTTTAAATCATGAATTTATCATTATTTTGAATTTACCATGGGTGTTAATTTATGAAAATCCTTAAAGATTGGCCAATGATTTGTGTCACATTTTTAGGTGAGATTGAAATGATTTTTTCTCAGTGTTTATCTTGACTTTATTAAATGATATTGTTTAAATGTTATGGAGTTTTATATTCCTTGGGTGACACATGGATTCAAATAATAATTCAATGGAATAACTCAATTGTCTTGAACTTTTCTTATACCTAAGTGATACTTGAAATCCCTTGAGGACTACCAAGGAACGACTCAGAGGATTGACCATTATATGTCAAGTGATACCTGGATTCATATGATAATTTTGTGGATAGACTCCAAGGGGAATTTGATTATTATTACTGGGTGATACTTGGGATTCCTTAGTGGACCTCCAAGGATAAAATCTAGTGGAAGAGATGTTATACCACAACTAGAATGATACTTGGGTTCTTGTGATATTTCCATGGATGGGCTTGTAAGGTGTTGGTTTATATTATACCTAGAGCGATACATAGATTCCAACTTCTAAATTCCATGGATGGGTTTAGATTCATAAATAAATAAATAATGAAATTATTGTTATGACACATCTTCCAATATAAAGCACAAGCTTTGATTCGATCTTTCCTAACACTTTATAATGGCATGTTTAGGAGTATTTTGAGAATATCACTATGAGGGATGTCAGGATACATGATGGGTCTCAATACATAATGACCAAATTAGATTTAATGTTTAGTTGAATTTTCTTATAAATGAAATAATCCTGACTATTATTTCAGATAATTAGCTTCTAAATGGAATTGATCAAATGAACTTTTTTATAAATGAGAACCCGGAATTTATAGGTGGTTTACTTTCAAAACTTCCTATACTTTTTATATCATTGCTTGAACACTGCTATTTTTATATATTCCCTGACTGGATGGCATTAGACCCTGGGTAGTTACCTACTAGGATTATGTCTCACATCCCATTCGAGCTGACTTGGGTACCCTAAAAGATTATATGATTACATGTATGGGTAAGGGTAAACACCCTAAAAGAGGTTCTAGATTGGTGTTTCAGAGTAGGAGAGAATGGGATCGAGTTGAGGATCTTGATGCTAGCTAGAATACGTTTTGGATTTTTTTATACTTTTGTTTCATGTATTGTATACTTTCATTGTATAAATGCGTTTTATTTTTATTATAGATTTATGAAATGTATCATTATCACAATTGTATATATTCTTCCTTTTGATATTTTCATCTATTCCTGTTGATTATCTATTATATGTATGATTTACGGCTTCTGTTACTTGTATTTTGTGGATATTCCACTATGTTACACTATGGTGATGAGGGAATAGTCTCACCACTAACCCACCTAGGCTATCACTACTAGTCAATGACCACTGGTGTTTGGGGATGTGTGCTTGAGGCCATGTGGCCAAATAGGCTTGGGGAACTATTGAGTGGTATCTGGGTTTGGAAAATTGCATAGGTTGAGTGAGGTGTTGGACCAAAGATCCCAAGGTAGTATAGATGAGACCTAGGTTGAGTCATTGGTCTCGTTTGGGAGCCTGTAACTTTGGTAATACATCATGATAGTGCCATACATAGGTAATGATGCACACAACTATGGGTAATGTCGATTAACGTGTTACCTCATCATGATTCACTATTAATTGAAGAAATTTATATTATATTGATTGTTTTACCAAATACATTATAAGGTATTATTATATTAACACAGATTCTAAGGGATTGTTGGATTGATTATGATTGTGCTTTTTGACTGCCATATAGAAATGATATTTAGGAGGGATAATTATTGAGAAAACCCTATTTTAAAAATAAATTCATTATCTACCAAATGGGTGATTAAAATGGTTTTTCTAAGTTGGTTTTACGTGAAATGACTCATAAGGACGGTGTTTTGAAAATGGGTTCGGATTTTCTGGTTTTGAGAAAATATTCAGAAAAAGGATTTTGAAACTAGTTTTCAATGTGTATTTTCAGAATGAGGTTTCTTTTTCTAAAATAATGAACCAAATATTTCAAGTATTTTTAAGGACTTTTAGTTTTGATGAAAATCCCTTAGATGCCAAGGGGTGTTTTGAAAACTCGGGTGAGTTTTTTTTGGAATTTTTTTAGATTCCTTGAATAATAAACTAATACCGATATAAAACAGTCTTCTTAGAATTTAATGTTTTGGCTAAGAGTGAACCATATTATTGAATTGTGTTTTCAGATAGTGTATCATGATTTTTTTTGGAAATACCTAGGTAAATTCGGCAGGTTTGGAACCAATTTGATATGATACAAGAAAAATAAATCTATGGCTATGTAGATTGCATTTTCTTGATTTTAAGTGATAGACCAGGGATTGCATAAGAGTTTTAGTTATGAATTTTTTAGGAATAATAATGTTTCTTTGAGAGTTCTATATATTTTAAGATTTATGGGAGGATGATTTTGTTTTGGTCGAGTATCAGAATACAATTTTTAATAGTTTTGTGGTTTGGAGCGATCAATTTGGGTTTCAGTATGTGATTCCTTTGGTAGGAAGAACCATTTAATGAAATTGTACATTAATAGTATAGTGTTATAGTGGGGAACATTATAACCCTGAATATGAATAAATTATTGGAACTTCAGTGTCTTAGGATTGATGGGTGTGGTTGAACACTATCTTATTAGCTGTAGATCGATATTTTCGATCCGTACTTTGGCATGAGTTGGGTGTTCATGCCTATTTATTACAACCAGTAATAGATAAGACTTGGTTTGTGATGATTGGGTGTTTAGGTTCATTGGGGTGATGATAAGGATACTTCCATGTAGGGGAGCATGAAATCAGTTATAGGCATATGCCCCTCATGTTGGAAGTGTTGGGGATGTGGTGAAACCGGTCAACATATGAATAAGAGGTAACCAATATACCAGGGAGTAAATAAATCAAAATTGTGTAGTTCTTTAGTGAATACTAGATTTGGGGCTCAGAAGCTGTATTAGATGGATTTCATGTGATAAAAATAGACTCATGTTAGATTTTGGTGTATTCTGATAGGGAGTTAGATCATAGAGACATCAATAATCATTGGTTAAATAGAGTTTTGGTTTTTCTTCTTCGAGGATCAAATCCTAGAATTACACTGAGGGTTAAGTACAAACTTCAATATGGGAATTGGATGATTCTAAAATGCCTATGGCAATTAAGGAATCATAAATAAGAGAACTTAGAGACAAATTACACAAGTTATGTTACTTATAAGCATGTACAATAATTATTTATCATTACATATGGGCATGGTGTGGAGGATGGGAAATATAGTGTGGTGATCTAGAGATGGGGTGGCTCACAACTGGGTAATGGTAAAGTTTCTCTATGAGGATCATATGATGCAGGCTATCAATATATAACCACCACATTCATGCATGGATGGTGTCTTTATAGGGGGTTGAGCCCTCTATTTATGGAGAGTCACACTGTGACCAAGAAGGTCTATGTTGTGACCCATAGGGGTTACAACCCCATGTATTCTAGTTGTGGTTGCATCAAGGTGTAACCATCATGGTCACACTATGACCTTCTATTGATCTATTTTTAAAAGGTAATTATATTTATTTTATGGCTTATAAATTGGAAAACCGCATTGGGATTTCATAATTTTTGGATGTGTGAATAGGGGGGGATGATATCCTCTTACCCATTGTACCCATTTATATCTCTTTGATCTAATTTTTTAAAGAAGGTTATATTACATGGATTCAATGTAAGATTTCTCCCCTTCCCCAATTTTTTATTCCCCCATTTTTTATTCGATTCTAGCTCATTAGGTTAGGGTTTTGGGGGGGACATTTCCAACAGACCATAGAGAAATCATCCAACTTCATGAGGATTTTTTGTGCATCTTATAGAGGGGATTATAAGAGGATAAACATAATAAGTATTGTGTTTTTTCACTAAAGGTATTACACTAACCTTATTAATTTTTTATTTTTGAATAAATTATGTTTAATTGATCATTGATTCGAGTAAATAAATTGGGGATTTTTTACGTCTTAGTTCCAAGAATGTGTTAGGAGTGGATTACAAATAGTTTATTATAGTTTCAGCACCATTATACCACCCAATGAGTTTGGAATTGGTTATTCAATCATGGAATTATGGTTTTAAATGTTCGATTATTATCTTGATGGTGTTTATGGTTGATATATATGCTCAAATTTTTAATGTAGGTTATTTTGATCATGGTATTGATATATAAATCATAAACTTAGGTAAGTGGCCTTTACATTATTGATCCAATTTTTTATTTGTAAACTTTATGTTCCTGTGTGGGAATTAATACCATTCTATTAGAATATTGAATGAATTTTGTGACAATTCTCCCTAAATTAGGATTTTCTCACATTAATTTAAAATTCAACAAGGGCCAAATAGCTTGATAAACAATTTGTTAGTGGTTCCTTGTTCAAACATGTGCCAATTGACCTATTTATTTCTTTCTTGGTGGAATGAATTGGATTTATAAAGGTATAAGTGGTTTTGTTTTTAATATTTGATTTTAATAGGGGTTTGATTTGAATGAAAATTTAAAGGAAAATTATTGATTTCCAGAATGATTTTTAAATTGTATTTCATAAAAATGTGGGGGTTTTGAATATTTTTTATGGGAAAGTTATCCAAGGGAATAAAAGGAATAAGATAACATGTTATTCCTTTTCAAAATTATTTTAAAAGAGGATTTTAATTTATTTTTAAAGAAAATATGAAAGGGATTGTTTGAGGTTGGTTTTCATCTATTTGACCTAGTGTGGGTGGTGCTCTATTTTATAAATCATAGTTTTTTTTGAATGTGCTTACTTATTGTGGTTTTCAAGTAGATTTTTTGTTTCATGATGATGCATGATTCCGTGTATTGGTTGATGATGTTATGTTTTTGGAATGAAAGTTCCAAAGATGGTTGATATTGATGTAATTGACCCCTTAGTGGGTATATATGAGTATATTATCTTAGATTTGATGGAACTATGTATGGTTCCATAAAGAAAGGATGGGTTGTCTTCTTGAGTAGACATGGCTTAGAGTGATCTACTTGGTCTCATTGAGGTTTGGATATCCTAAAGGTATGATATATAGTTTTAGATGGTAAATACTTTATTCTTAAATGTTCCATGAACATAATTATGGCTGATGTGATTCCCTTAGAATGATTGATGTGGGAGAATCCAAGGGATATCTTTATGGTAATTTTTTACTTAGAGTGTTCATTGGGTTAGTGATTGACCCTATAAAAATTATTGATTATATAATGTCCTCATTACCTATTGTGTGATATTTTTAGATGGATGGTTTTGGATATATCTTGATAAAGAAGAAAATGGGAAGATATATAGTGGTATGTGATTGTGTATGTTAGGTCCAACATTGAGTGAGATGGTTGTGATCTAAGAAACTAATGAACAATATCCCCGGAGTAAGAGGTGTTGGTTTCGGTACTTGATGTGTGAACTCCCATAAGTGAGAGGAGAAGGTTTGGTTAATTGATGTGTGACATTTGTTGAGTGAAATGGGTTGGTTTGAGTACTTTATTTCTAATAAAACTTGGATGATAAATGTTTTTTTGGATACAGGATGTGTGACCCACCCTATTAGAGAGGGGCTAGTATGGGTACATGGTAGGTTCTATATTATAAAAATGGCTATGTTAAGTCCTTACCAATGGGATTTATTACAGCACAATTAAGATATATATATATATATATATATAACCTCTAATGATAAAATCATGTAGGATCAAGAGCTATGGTGTCCTAGTTAGTACATTATGACCTGATGTGTATTGTAGCGGCTTGGATTTTGGCCCTGTCAGGCTTTGTATTATTTCTACGAATAATTCCAGAGCTAGGCATGAAGACTGCGTGCAATTCTGAGTCCCGATGTGCCCGGAATTAATTTTATAAAAATATTAAGTATTTTTATACTAGGCACATGGTAGAGGTGTGATATCTCCTAAACGGTAGCTTAGAACGGGAATCCGAGGGCACGTTTGCATCTGGAACGTTTCGTTTACCCTAGGCGAGGTGTAAACCATGTGGGCGTGGGCCTGCGGTGGAAAGCGCCACCAGGGGTGTTTTTGTAAATGAATGGAAAAGTTAGTGTACGAGTGTCAGCTCGAATAACTTCTGAATGGGGTCTCAGATGGAAAAATCTGAGTCCGTCATTGCGTTTAGAACGACGCGTTTACCCTAGGGGTGACCTTACCTTTGTTTGCATCAGGCGTCGGGTCCGAGGAGGGTTTGGCGCCGACGGGCGACAGATAATTTTCTAAAACATAAATCAATATCAGCACCCCCTTTCTCATTCCTCTCGGCGTTCTTCGCCGTTCTTCACCGCTGATCCGCCGAATCGAGCAAACGAAGCGCCCACGAGCTCGGATTTCGATGACGGATGTTATAGGAGCATGTAGAGGAAGCTATGGAGCACGGATCTAAGGTAGAATGTCGGCGTTTCTCCTGTGAGGTAGGAGGTTTGAGTTTTAATCTCCGGATCCCGTTTCTGCTGCGAATTTCTTCGTTTTGATGTCGTCGTAGGGAAGATCGCGAATCGAGGGTCTCACCGGTGTGTTCAGATCGTAAAACGGACCTTTGGGGTGCCCCCAGAAGTCCGCGGAAGCTCTGCCAGCGCGCCACACGGAGGAGCGCCGCTAACTGGGCAGGCCGGCGGCGGAGGGCCGGTCCCGGCCGGCCGGACCGGCCGATTCAAGCCGGTCCGACCTCTTTTTCATATACATGGGTTTTTAAACCCCCAATTCTTGCAATCCAGGAGTTGAATTCGCGTGCCATCTATGGCAAAGCGACCCTGGGAACGAGGAGAACTCTCCAGTGTGAGTTTGAGGGTTTAAAGGTTCAAGATTGTGGTCTGGGAGTTTGAAATGTCATATAAAATAATAATATTTTATAATTTCACGACTTCGGGCCGTTGTAACTTCTACCCGGAGCGTTCGAATGACGTGATGTTAGTGGCGCTGAGACCCTAAAAGTATGGCAGACTTTTTGAGATGGTTTCTAGGTGTTGGGTCTGAGAACGGGGTGCGGGCCCCACGAGGCCGGGTTTTTGGTGTTTTCGGTGAAACACAACTTTTTCACCAGGAGTCCGATTTTGGCGGATGATTAGTCGATGCTGTGTGTTTTTTCGAGTGGATCGCAATGGTGAAATCCGTTCGATGAGTTTCAGAATCGAGGTGTGGGCCGCACCCGAGCTGGCTACGGTGAATAATACCTTTTTCACCGGGTGTCCGTTTCAGATGAGCGAGTAGTCAGTTCCGCTTATTTTTCAGAGGGGATCGTCATGGTATGATCCACTCGATGGGTTTCAGGATCGTTGTGTGGGACCCGCACGAGCTAGCTGCGGTGAATAGTTTCTTTTTCACTGGTGCTCCGGTTCGGGTGAGTAAAAATCCTATCCTACGTGTTTTTCTACATAGAACGCGATGGTGACATCGGTATCGGCCTTGGAGATGCGCGTTGTGGCATTGTGGTGGGTCGCTCGGGTTAGCGATGTTTGGACCAGCAGTTGTTGAGGGTTCTCCCTTGGTTCGTTCCTACGAGGGTTCGCGCGACATCACAACCTTCATATAGATTTGTGATCCTCTCGATGGGATGTTTAATTTGTTAGAGTTGTGGCATCCCTCCGGTGGCCCCAGAGTGGGATCTTCTAGCATCTTTTCCCTAGATCGGGTTCTTGGTATTGCTGAGACCACTTATCCACAGGCAGCGATCCCTTATCTAGCTGGTTAACATCATAGGGTTGGGGTATCATCGAGATTATGATCTCCTACGTAGTGGGCCGTACTCAGTAGGGTTGTGGCGTCATCGGTTATACGATCCCCTACTCAGCATGAGGTGTATAATAGGGTTGCAATATCGTTGGTTATGCGATCCCCTACTCAGCGTGTGGTTTCTATAGGGTTGCATCATCATCAGTTTGATCCCCTACATCGCGAGTTATACCAGATAGGGTTCCGGTATCGTCGTGACCACCTTTATATGGGCGATGATCCTCTATCTGAGTGACGTGCTTTTGTCGAGCGCCAGATCAGGTTGTGGTATCCCCCAGCGAATTTTGGGTGTGATCTCCTATCTGTGAGAACTACGTATGCCAGATCGGGTCGTGGTATCCCCCAGCGGACTATGGGAGTGATCCCCTATCTGTGAGTTCTTCGTCTACCCGAGTGGGTTCTGGTATCCCCTAGAAGACCCTAGGAGCAATCCCCTATCAGAGGAGTTGGGTGGTTATGTTGTTTCAGTGAGGTTTCCTCAGTGACTCTATCCGATGAGTGATATCTCTCGGGTGAGCGTCTGAGATGTTTGTGAGAATCCCAATGGAGTATATCTCTCGGACGCGTGTCATCTGGGATGAAAGTGATCGGGTAGTGTACTCTCCTCATTGTGGAAAGTTTTTGGTGATGAGGTTGGTAACTCAAGTGGCTTATTGCGTGAGTTGAGTATATCTGGATTGTTGAAGGTGTATGTATAGGCATATACCTGAGATGAGATGACTAGTTGTGTTTAGCCGAAGTTGGTCATGAGATGGAGTTTTTTTCTTGTCCGGGTTCCCTCTGGCTAGGATGAGTGCATTGTTGCCTTTCAGTTGCTCTCTTTTTTTTTTTCGGGTTTTGGGGTGCCTTCTAAGTATGTTTATAATCACCCCTGCACGGGCTTTTCCCGCACATGTCTTGGCCTTGTACAGACCACATGACTATCGACGGAGTCCCAGGAGGACCCGGAGCAGGCGAAGCTGAGTGAGCAAGTTTGACCGGGGTGTTTACCGGTGCGGTGCCGAGGGAGCTTTCCGATGGGTGTTTATGGCATCATTCCCCTTCTTCAGAGTAGTTTGGACATGTTTTTTTAGCTTTATTTTGGTGTGCCCAGTTTTTCCCTTTTGTACTTCTACTGTACTCTGGTTGTGGGATAGTTGTATGCATGATTTTTCTTTTTAGTTTTATATATATCTTCCCTATTGCGTGGAGGTTTATGTGTGTGTGTGTGTAAAGGTACCTTAGGCTAATTCCTCCCATGTGTGTGATAGCCTACTCGGTGCTAGACGCTAGCCCTTGGACTATTGGAGGCGGGTTTGGGGAGTCGAGGCTCGAGCACCATTGGGTCAGGTCATGATAGAGTGGTATCAAAGAAGGTTCCACCTTTGGTATCTCAGAGCGTAGCTGGTCTAGCTGTGAGTTTGGTTTGGGTTGCAAAGAGGCAGTGTTAGGGTGTTTCGAGGTCGGCTTTCAGGCCAGAGACTCTAGTGTTGGTGCGGCGGCCGACGTATCCATACACCAGGACTTTGATAACCTGCCTTTCGAATCGGGACATTCGTACACTGGTCACAGGTACATAATTGTACATGAATCATATAAGACTAGGATTTTGGGTTTCCGCAGCAGGATTGTGCTTATGAACCACCCCGTGTAGAGGCTGTGGAGCAAGGTGCAGGTTCTGAGGTTGCACCTCCATGTGGTCCGCCAGTTGAGCCGCCACCTGTCGAGCAGCTGGTTGTGCCTGCAGTACAGGATGAGGTTGCATGCAGGCTGAGTGTGCTGGATGTGTTCCATAGGCAACGAACTTTGAGGTTCAGGGGTGATCCAAACCCCCAGGAAGCTGATGACAAGCTTGAGGCAGTCACCCGAGTTTTCCGCCTGGTGAGGACACCCCCAGATCAAATGGTGGTACTTGCGGCGAGACTTATGCATGGTTCTGCCCAGTGATGGTGGAGTTTGGTGACACAGTACCATGATGAGGAGATGCTCACGTGGGTATATTTTGAGAGGCTCTTCAGGGAAGAGTTCTATCCAGTGACACTAAGGTTAGTGCGGATCCAGGAGCTTCTACAGCTTCCGCAGGAGGGCATGTCTGTGTCGGAGTACTTAGTGAGGTTTATAGACCTATCATGCTACTCCCTGGATATGGTTCAAGACCAATTATTTAGGGCTCGGACCTTTGATCAAGGCTTAAACAGAGACATCCGGGCAGGTGTAGTTTCCTTGTGCCTTCCCACCTATGCTGGAGTGCTGGAGCGAGCGTTGGTGGTGGAGAGCTTTCTGGCTGAGAAGATTCCCCCTGTTAGTTTTGGGCATGTGAGAGCTAAGGCTTCGTCATCTGGTAGCCGACGATAGAATCAGGGGTATGGACGTGGTTGACGTTTCAGGATGCGACCCCAGGATGGTGGATCTGAGGCTCCGGGCTCGCATGCCAGTTTTGGTCAGCCGCATGAGAGGTGGGGTTATGTTTGCGATGGTCGAGGACATATTGCTAGGGATTGTCTGACCTGACGTGCTGCTGAGAGGGAACCAGTTGATGGACTGCCTTGGCCAAGGCAGCGTCTCGAGCAAGGAGGTCTGTAGGGTGGCAGACGTGGCGGCGGAGCGGGTGCAGTAGGAGGTGGTGGTAGGCGGTATCAGTTGCCACCACCCCCACACCTGGTGGTCCACGCCAAGCTCAGGGAGCTGGTGGCCGAGGGCGAGGACAGCCGCATGCCCTGGAGGTTGTTGAACCAGAGGCTCCACAGATGGATATAGGTACACCATGTGTCCTTTTTTACTTTCTACAGTAGTTTGATAGACACTGTTTAGTAGTACCATTCCTTTCTATTGCTTGCTCGAGTTTTGTGAAGGGCGTTGGTAAGACCCTGTGTGAGTTTTGTTCGGCGTGCTTCGAATGCGTGAGGAAAAGGGATCCTTCCCCTACCGAGATTTTTTTTGTGACGCAATTAAAACCATATGGGTGATTCAGTTCCACCCAAAGCGGATAGTGTTGAGGTGTGGTGGATGATTCCCTCTAACTTATGTGTTCGGGCATGGGTGGTTGTTGGTAAACTCGCTGGTGTGCGAGACCCAGTTGAGAGTCCAGTCGCTTTCCTTGTGCTTATGGCTTTTTGGGAATGAAAAGTTATAAGGGGGGGGGGGAGGATGTAGAGACTCATATTTTGGCCCTATCAAACTTTGGATTATTTCTACGAATAATTCTAGAGCTAGGCGCGAAGACGGCGTGCGATTCTGATGCCCGGTGTGCCCAGAATTAATTTTATAATAATATTAAGTATTTTTATACTAGGAACATGGAGGGGGTGTGATATCTCCTAAAAGGTATCTCAGAATAGGAATCTGAGGTCACAGTTGCGTCCAGAACGTGCCGTTTACCCTAGGCGCGGTGTAAACCTTGCAGGCGCAGGCCTGCGGTGGAAAATGACACCAGGGGCGTTTTTGTAAATGAATGGAAAAGTTAGTGTACAAGCGTCGGCTCGGATAACTTCTGAACAGAGTCTCAGATGGAAAATCTGAGTCTGTCGTTGCATTCATAACGGCACGTTTACCCTAGGGGTGACCTTACCTTTGTTCGCATCGGGCGTCGGGTCCGAGGCGGGTTTGGCGTCGGCGGGTTTGGCGCCGGTGGGCGGCAGATATTTTTCTAAAACAGAAATAAATATCAGCACCCCCCTTTCTCATTCCTCTCGGCGTTCTTCGCAGTTATTTGCCGCCGTTACGCCGAATCGAGCAAACGAAGCGCCCACGTGCTCGGATTTCGACGACGGACATTCCAGGAGCATGCAACGGAAGATCTGGAGCACAGATCTAAGGTAGAACGTCGGCGTTTTGTGCGAGGTAGGCAGTTTGAGTTTTAATCCTCGGATCCCGTTTCTGCTGCGAATTTCTTCATTTTGATGTCGCCGCAGAGAATATCGTGACCCGAGGGTCGCACCAGCGCATTCGGATCATAAAACAGACCACCGGGGTGCCCCCAGCGGTCCGCAGAAGCTCCGTCGGTGCGGCTCCGGCGCAGCGGAGCATCGCTGGCCAGGGCAGGCCGGCGGCGGAGGGCCGGTCCCGGCCGACCGGACCGACCTCTTTTTCATATATGGGGGTTTTTAAACCCCCAATTCTTGCTATCTAGGAGTCGGATTCGCGTGCCTTCTACGGTGACGTGACCCTGGGGACGAGGCGAACCCTCCTGTGTGGGTTTGAGGGTTTAAAGGTTCAAGATCGTGGCCCGGGAGTTAGAAATGTCGTATAAAATAATAATATTTTATAATTTCACGACTTCGGGCCGTTGTAACTTCTACCCAGAGCATCCGAATGACGTACCATCAGTGGCGTTGAGACCCTGATGGTACGGAGGACTTTTTGAGATGGTTTCTGGGTGTTGGGTCTGAGAACGGGATGTGAGCCCCATGAGGTCATGTTTTTGGCGTTTTCGGTGAAACACAACTTTTGCACCAGGAGTCCGATTTTGGCCGATGATTAGTCGATCCTATGTGTTTTTCCGAGAGGATCGCAATGGTGTGATCCATTCGATGAGTTTCAAAATCGAGGCGTGGGTCCCACCCGAGTTGGTTTCGGTGAATAATACCTTTTTCACTAGTTGTCCGTTTTGAACGAGCGAGTAGTCGATTCCGCTTGTTTTTTCGAGGGGAACACCGTGGTATGTTCCGCTTGATGGGTTTCGGGATCATTTTCTGGGCCCCACATGAGCTAGCTATGGTGAATAGTGCCTTTTTCACCAGTGATTCATTTCGGGCGAGTAAACAGCCTATCCTGCGTGTTTTTCTACGTAGAACATGATGATGGCCTTGGTATCGGCCTTAAAGATGCACGGTGTGGTGGTGTGGCAGGTCGATCGGGTTAGAGATGTTTGGACCAGCAATGGTTGAGGGTTCTCCCTTTATTCATTCCTACGAGGTTTCGCGTGACATCACAACCTTCGTATAGGTTTCTGATCCTCTCGATGGAATGTTTAATTTGTGAGATTTGAGGGATCCCTCTGGTGGACCTGGAGCAGGATCCTCTATCATCTTTTCCCTAGATCGGGTTCTTGGTATCGCTGTGACCGCTTATCAACAGGCGGTGATCGCCTATCTAGATGGTAAACCTCGTAGGGTTGTGGTATCATCGGGATTATGATCCCCTACGCGGTGATCCATACTCAGTAGGGTTGTGGCATCATCGGGTATACGATCCCCTAATCAGCATGAGGTGTATAGTAGGGTTGCAGTATCGTTGGTTATGTGATCCCCTACTCAGCGCGTGGTTTCAGTAGGGTTGTGGAATCGTCGGTTCGATCCCCTACATCACGAGTTATACTAGATAGGGTTCCAGTATCGTCATGACCACCTTTATATGGGTGATGATCCTCTATCTGAGTGACGTGCTTATGTCGAGCGTCATATCGGGTTTTGGTATCCCCCAGCGGATCCTGGGTGTGATCCCCTATCTATGAGAGCTACGTATTCCAGATCAGGTCGTGGTATCCCCCACCGGACTCTGGGAGTAATCCCCTATCTGGGAGTTCTTCATCTACCGGAGTGGGTTCTGGTATCCCCTAGCGGACATTAGGAGCGATCCTCTATCCGATGAGTTGGGTGGTTATGTTGTTTCAGTGAGGTTTCCTCAGTGATGCTATCTGATGAGTGAGATCTCTAAGGTGAGTGTTTGAGATGTTTATAAGAAACCCGATGGAGTGTACCTCTCAGACATGTGTCATCTGGGATGACAGTGATCAGTGAGTGTACTCTCCTGGTTGTGGAAAGTTACTGGTGATGAGGTCGGTACCTCATGTGTCTTGTTGCGTGAGCAGAGTATATCTAGATTATTCAAGGTGTATGTATAGACATACAGCTGAGTTGAGCTGACTAGTTGTGTTTAGACGAGGTTGGTCACGAGATGGAGTTCCCCTCTCGTTTGGTTTCCCTCTGACTGGGATGAGAGGAATGTTGCCTTTAAGTTTCTCTCTTTTGTTTTGGGTTTTTGGGGTGCCTACTGAGTATGTTTATACTCACCCTTGCATGGTATTTGCCCACACATGTTTGTGTCGTGTGCAGACCACATGCCTTTCGATGGAGTCCCAGGAGGACCCGGAGCAGGCGGAACTGAGTGAGCAAGTTTGACCGGGGTGTTTACCGGTGAAGTGACAAGGGAGCTTTCCGGTGGGTGTTTGTGGTAGCGTTCCCCTTATTCAGAGCAGGTTGGATGTGCTTTTTTAGTTATCTTTTGGTTGGCCATGTTTTTCCCTTTTGTACTTCTGCTGTACTCTGGTTGTGGGAGAGTTGTATGCATGCATTTTCTTTTCAGTTTTATATATCACTGCACTGTTTCATGGAGGTGTATGTGGGTGCGTGTGTACAGGTACCTTATTCTAATGACTCCCATGTTTGTGATAGCCTACTCGGTGCTAGACGTTAGCCCTTGGCCTATTAGAGGCGGGATTGGGGAGTCGCGGCTCGAGCCCCATTGGGTCGGGTCGTGACATGTATTCTCATGTGTGTATTTTTTGTTATGTTTGTAGGTGGGTCTGTTTTAAGGGAATGAATTTAAACCATATATATTTTTCATGAATATCTATTTGATCATAACAGTATCTATTATTTTTAGGAATTGGGGATTCCTACTTGGTCACTAGACTTACCCTTACCCATGTACGGACATGGGTTTTGTTTTACATGGTTAGAAATTCATATTTTATTTTAGGTACATATATTTATTGTAGATGGACACCAAAATTAGGTCTAGTATGTTTTGGAGGCTATGGGTTTGGGAGGGTGATTATTTTATTTAGGATGGTGCATAGTATAATTTATTTTTCTAGTTATTTTTCTACATATATAGAGGCCAATGTACCTACATGTTTTTATATATGATTCATATTATATTTTTTATCTATAGTTACTACCTTGATATGTTTTTTTGCATCATATAGAATGTTTTACTACTTTTTATTTTGGAATGTGAGGGCTTTATTGGATCCTCATTTATTATCCATTGGTTTTGGGTTTTTTCACTATACGAATGGGTGATTCTAAAATTTTAGTATAGTTGGGCATGACCCCAGGGATTTGTTTTATAGGTTATAGTGTTTATATGGTTTTAGTCCCTAATTTCTATTCAAAATCCTCTGGTGTATGGATATACATGCCTGAGGTCATGTAGCATATCCTCTCAGGTTTTATTTGGGTGATGCCAGACAAGGTGATATAAAATGGTATCAAAGCATGTTTTGGTATGGAACCATGTAAATTAGAAATTTATATAAGTTTTTAGGGATTAGGAGGTATACCGATAGTATTCTTATCCAGCATGGATTCTGTTGAGACCCAAGTTACCAAGGGATATCCAGTATTGGGATTAGGAACACAAGAATGGGAGAGGTGATGGAAGGATCCCAATGTGGGATAGATGAGAATCAAGATTAGTCAATATACTCTACTAATATCCAGTAACTTATTTTATGCATCATGATTGTTATTATAACATGATGAATCTTCCTATGGGTAGTTTTGTTTGACATGTTACCTCCTCAAAATACACTATTAATTGAATAAACTTATAATATATTTTATGTTTTCTCAAATACATTTTAATAGGTGATTATATTAATATGTATTATAAGGGATTGTTTTATTTATATTGGTTAAACATGTTATATGACATAGAGATTTGTTTTGTTATAAATAGTTTTTAAGAAACCCATATCTAAAAAAATAAAACTCATGTGTGGAACAAAGTGTGCATCAAATTGTTTTTATAAGTTTTTTTAGTTGAAATTATGTTTCAAATTAGCTTTTAAAAATGGGTTTAGTTTAAAAAAAGAAAAAAATGGATAGGCCAAGGATTTTTAAATATTTTGGTTTTGAAGAAAAACACTTGGATGCAAAGGGTTGTTTTAAAAACCTTAGTGATTTTTAGTTTAAGTAAATTTTTTTGAGTTTCCTTGTGTAAGAAACTTGTTTCTATATAAACTAGAATACTTGTATTTTTATGTTCCTAGTAATGTGATAACCACTAATAGGGTTGGGGCGGGGGGGGGGGGGGGGTTGAATCAATGGTGATCTTTTACAATTTATTTTATCTCAAAATTAATCCCCATAACTTTTTTGAGTTTCTATCCTTTTAAACATTATATCATAACTTTTCTTATATCAAAATGTTTGAAATTAATGCAAGGTGCACAATATTTACAAGATTCTCCCATAGTGTGGGTGAAAAAATCCTTACCATGGAGAATCCCATCGGTCCAAAAAAATTCACTATAATATGAAGTGAATAAAATAAATCAAACTACCATAAATATCCTTATATCTTCTGATAAGTAATTATACTAACTCACATCAGTTATGAAGTTTTCTTATACATTGAGCCAAAATATGATAATAAACTTTTCTTAATAGATCACTAAAAAATTCTCCATAAAATCTCCATCCAGTACACTCTTTGTCCAGTATGACTCCATCCAATACAACTCAAAACACTAGGACTCTTTATGTTGCACTTTGTCCAGTAACTCTGATCAATACCTCAATATGACACCTTTAACTAGTACATTTTTCTGGTTGCTCTATTAATATATCTTTCTAGAGTCCTTTCTTCAACCAAGTGATTATTTAGTTGGAAACTCACACTTATCTTCTAATAAAATCTTCAGCACTTTGGCTATCTCGTGCATATGAATAGTGTAACTGTATATGGTTCCTTTACCCTTTTATATAGGTAGACCTCCATGAGAAATTACATGAACTCAAAAAGAATTTTCCCTCTTAACTAAAACATGAGTTTTGAAACCTTATACTCATTTAAACTTTGTTGGATCCATCTCAAATATTCTAGAACTTTCTTTAATATTTTTATAAACTCGGTGTTAATGAATATCTTAGTACTTACTCATATCTTGGATATATTAGCACACATTTAAACAATATATTAGCATAATAATTATTAATTACATTACCAAGTTATTAAAAATTTATTCAGAACTCTGTCTGATTTTTTTTCTAATGAATTCATTAATAACTTCTCATTCTAATGAATTGTTCCAATATCTAATGAACTCTATTATAACTCCTCCATTTGATAGTTTCAAAACATTTCTCTCTTGAGATCAAGATATTTTTTCTATTTAGTGGACCTCTTAAAGATTCACCTTATGTACTTTGTATTCTTATCCCCATCAGCTGAAACTCAACTTCTTATGGGGCTTGGTTCACAAAAACATAGTTTGACACATCTTCATAGAATATTCCATATGGTGAAATTATATTTTTTTTTTCCAATTTTCATTCATTTAATGAATAATTGACCAATTATCTTGATCTATTAAAATTATCCACCCTATATTGAAACTTCTTTTCTAGGTAGGAAATTATTCATCATATGTCTTATATACTACCCATATTTCTTCACCTACACCACATTGAAAAAGGTCATTCGATGGAAAATATAAAAATCTATCTGATGTAACTCCATTGAAGTCTTCCTGATGGAACCCCTTTGATTTGGTAGACTCAGTCTAGTGAATTTCTCATAACTTCATTATATATGGAAGAAATTATTCATCTTTTTATGGTGTAAATTTATACCTGTTCTTTTAGTAAACTTTATAAACCTATATCCATTCATCTTTTCACCTATACATATGATAACTTAATGAAATATCTTTCATAATAAATGAAAATTTATATTTTTATAGCTCAAAACCTCAACATGGTACACCCAATCTACACGGAAACTTAATTTTTATCTTTGTACAGCCCAAACACATACTTTACAGATCTAAATTCATTTTTTACCTTATTAAAGACTCATACAAACTCAGCTAGAATCATGAGAATATTTATAATGTTATGAACCTGAGGATTAGTATTACATCATTTGACTGTATAAGTAAGGTTTCTTAACTCTGTAAGGAAACATTCTTAAACTCATTCAATAGGTAATTTTATCTAGAAACAAAAAAACATTCACAAATAATATATTGAAAAAATACAATATTTATTAAAAAAACAATCCAAAGGATATTTAGTCTCCCCCTTTGGATGTGTTGGAAACATTCATAACAACATTTTTAATTTTTTCAAAACTTTATCATCAAACTACAAACTTTCTCATTGAGAATATCATGGGACTAGACTACCAGTTTAAGAAATTTTTTTAAAATAATTAAATCCATTGATGATTTTTTTTCTTTCACAATAAGATAAACTCCTCATCAATATTTTTCTCCCTCATTTTATTATAACACCAACTTTTTATTGATAAAATAAATATTTCACACCTTATAAAATAGTTATATTTATTATCCACATTTGAAAACTTAATCCAAATAACAATAGGGGAAATTTTCTTGTGAAATTTATGAATCTATTGGTGGAGTCTGAGCATGTAGTAGTATCATTAATTAACCAAATATTTACCTTGGCATAACTTTGGTGAAAACATATCCAATTTTATATTTTGTTGAAATATATTCAAGAATAACATCTTCACCAACAACATTATTCATAATGGAATGATATTTAATGTCAATGTCCTTTTATTTGGAATGTTGTACCTGATTTTTGGAAGGATCCATGAAACTTTTATTATCACAAATAATCTTCAATGGTTTTTCAACTTTCAACCTAAAATATTCTATTTGAACTTTTATCCACATAATTTCTATACAAGTATGAGTAATGGTAATAGATTTTGATTCCACCTTATTCAGAGTAAAAAACATTGTTTCTTACTATGATAGTTCACAAAACATTCACCCAAGAAGAAAATTCATCCTAATATTGATTTTAAATCATTAAAATATCTACTCCAATCAGTATTAGTGAACCCATTAAAGATAAACTCATTACTTATTCTATGAATCAGGCTATAATTTTATGTTTGTTTAAAATACCCAAGTATTATCTTACCTTCCAACATGTGTAATACTTTGGATCAATTTGATATATTTCACAAAATATTACAATATAATCACTATCTGGTTTTGAGGAAGAAATATAGAGTAATCTTACAATAAACTTTCAAAATTATTTTTGGTTCATATTTTTCCTTCATCTTTACTTATCTTCATGCCAATAGAAATTGGATTATAAACATCCTTTGAATATACCATGAAATTATTTTATAATAACTCTTAGCATAATTTTGTTGAGATAAGAAGATGTAAATTCTATTTTTTTGAATGTGTAAGACCATAAATAAGTTCTACTCTTTGAAAATTGTCATTTCAAAGTTTTCATTCATTTATTTATAAAAATATTCACAAGTTTTATCCCTCTCACATGTAAAAATTATATCATAAAAGTAAACAATGAAAATTATGGTACCTATGCCCATTTAATTCACATTGAAGTTTATATCATATTTTTCTATTGAAAAGTTCAACTACTTTAGTGAACTATCAAGTTTTTAATATTAGGAACAAAGGGCCTATTTCATACCATATAAATATTTCTTTAGTTTAAAAACCATGGTTCCATAATCATCAAGTATGAACCCACCAAGTTGCTTAAAATAAAATTCTTATTCAATTTTTTCGTTTTGGAAAGTTGACTTAACATCCATTTGATAGAATTTGTAAGAATAATGAGAAGAAACTACCAATAAAATTCTTATAGTTTCAAGCCTCACAATAGGGAAAAAGGTTCTTAAAAATCAAAAACTTCCACCAGTGTGCAACCTTTGTAAACAAGGTGTACTTTTTTTCTTGAAATTTATCCATGTTCATTGAGCATATTTATTAATTCAAATTTTTTAGCTATAAAATTATTTCATTCCTATCAAGTAACAAGATCCCGGGCTTCATTTATCTTAAATTGATCTAACTTTTTATTCATCAAATTAAACCACTCTTTATGTTCAATCTCCTATAAAACTGATTGTGGTTACACCTATGAGTTAAGTGACATTTTATTCTTTAATATAAATTTTCTTCTTATTTGAAATGGATCTTTCTAATTTCTAATGATTTTATCTGATTCAACATGTTTTTGTGAATTTATAAACTTTTTTTTATCTTCTTATAATCTTACATTACTCCTCACTGGATTGATATGAATTAAATTGTACGAGATTATGCTCACATTCAACTTAATTCTCCTTATATTATTTGGATATCATCATTCTATCTTTGGTAACACGTTCCTTATCATCTTTAACAAATTTTATCAAGGAAGTATGTTTTAGATAACTTTTATATCAAAGGAATCAAAAAAATGTTTTAGTCGTTTATTCCAACATTTGTAACTTCTTCTATTGACTAAATATCCCAGGAAAATTTCTTCTTCTTCTTTCCCATAAAAAATTCCAAAATTTGGATTTTTGATATTTATTAAGAAATGAAACACAAAAACCTTATAGTATTTCACTATATTATTTTTCTTATACCACACTTCATAGGGATTTATTTTTTATTATAGTCAAAAAAATATCTATTTTGAACATGCACAACTGTAATTATCTTTTCTCTCTATAAGAATTTAGAAAGTTTATATTCAGCTAGAATTCGTGTTACAATTTCTTCTAAACTTATATTTTTTACTTTATGTCACTCCATTTTGTTGAGCAGTTTAAGGAGCATTTTATTATTATTTGATTCTATTTTTTTAGACAGGACTCTAAAGAGTTACTTTTGTTCTCATTTTTATTGTCTTTCCTGAAATTAAATATATATACACCATGATATTTCTCAACGTCCCTTATTAAACTTTTGAAAAATTCTACAACCTTTGATTTATGTAGCATAAACATTATATTTTTAATTTGAGTAAAATCTTCAATAAAATTTATAAAGTAAAAATCACCCATTTTTGATTGATGTGTCATCAACCCACAAATGTTAGAGTGTAAGATTTCAAGAGGTCTCATGGATTGGTATTAAACTTTATTATATCTTTTTCTAATTATCCTTCCTTTTTTTAAAGTTATACAAATAACAACATATTATATTTTCCATTTTGGAAAGTCTCTTACAACAAATTCCTTATAAATGTTTCTCATAATTTTATTATAAAATCAAAAAATTTAGAAACTCGGAGTCGGTAGTTATATTACATAATTGTTACAAAGTAAAAAAGATCACAAAGGGTTAAATAGTTTTGTATTATTATAATACTAGATAAAAACATACATTACACTTGAAATCATGACATACAATATGAACACATTTTGAGAACATTGTTATCCCTTCCATCATATCCCTAAAAATTACACATAATCCTCTTATAGGATTCCTGGGGAAAGGAAAAAAGTAAGGGTGAGCTCAGATGATCAGTAAAGAGTAGAATACAACAAAATATTACATAACATAAACATGAAATAAGTGATATAGAGTGAATAAATGAAAAAAATAATCCATAATAAACTAAAAACAAGTGAAAGCTATATGTATAACTATAAAATAAAACATGTATAACAATAATCATTAACATCATACTAACGGAATTCATAACATCGTACAACAAAAACTTGTTGTCAAGTCCTTATTCTAATACACTTTTTTATTCTGGGAAGATTTGAACACCAAAACCCAACTTGTTTTATCACATTTGACTTATCTATGCATCACAGGGATATATAATACCGGTCCCCACTCATCACTTTTCAAGTCTAATGCATTATCCGTAACAGTCATCAAGACCTTTCATACCATTCCCTAAGGAAACTCTTGGTAAATAAAAATTGGGTATCCATTTGTTGAGAAATAAAAACATAAAACACTTCCCCATTCAATTGAATAATGTGTATGTTTTTGATAACATAGCTTAATCAAACTGGAATTTGTGGGGTGTCTTTAAAGTAACATGAAGTACCCTTATCAAAGAAATATAGTGGAAATAGTGCTTAAAATTTATTAGGTTATCCATGGAATATAGTAATTGGATTTAATAGATTGAATTTGCAGTAGACCAAGGTAATGGTATGAAAAATCCTTCATTATGGTTCATTGTGAGCCAGTGAATATTTCAAAGAATATCCCCCCAAGAGTCTCTTTCCAGGTGTGCAATCTTATGACCAATCATTATGAATTGGGGTGATGATTGAGTCAATTATAAACCAAACCTTTTTAGGTGATTAAACCTGGGTGTATCTATTATACATCCATATCCACATTCCAATATCCATATATGGATGTTGTTTTCTATGAAATTACACACAGTTGTACTTTACAAAAAATTAGGATAATTTCCCACTGTGGAAATGATAAATCTTGAATAAAGAGAATATAAGAGAGGAAAAATTATATAGAATTATAAATATATTAAATTTAATGAGTAACATTGATAAATTATTCTATATAAATTTATGCACTACACTAAAGAAAATAAGCATTGATCACAACATGAGTCCCAAAGAATGAAAATTGAGACAAAAACCCCAATTATGTCTTGGGAAGAAATTTAATCATAAAAATTGAAAAATTGTGCTTAAATTGATCTTAAAATACCATTAATAATTTAATTTATTGATATTAAATCTCAAATATCTAGAATATACATCGCATAAAAGAAATTAGGTGCGCATTACAAAATGTTTCTCAAAGAGAGGAATTTGAGAAGAAAAACTCTTACCTATTGTCCCAAATTTTATGATTGTTCTATAACCTCATATATCATAAAAATATATATCTTAATAAATTAATTAATAACCTTAATCATATCAATTTTCATTCATACACTTTTGAAATTTTCATTCAAGATATGAAATCTCCCAATTTCTCACATTAGGTGTTTATAGTTTTGAACGTTTATACTAGTTTTCTAATAATAATGTTTGTATTATATATTATTAAAAATTTAATAATTAAAAATTCATTAAATTTACTATTAGGGATTATTTTTATTAATTTATGATGTTTAAAATTCCTTTCATGAGTATTTTAGTCTTTATTTTTGAATATGAAATCGATAATAAGCATGTTCTAGTGATTTTTGACAAATGGAGGGTCTTTCCTTAATCAAAGAATTAGATATTTATATAATATATACAGAAAAAATTATTATTCACACAATTATATAATATTATACCAATAATTATGTTCTAATATTCATCTATTGTATAAATTCAAAGTATTGTTCAAGTAGGTTGTTAAATTGACCGAAACATGAACATACCCTAATTTAATGAATGATTAAGAGGTGGTTTTGTTTTAATATAATTACACAAGGAGAATAAATATCTTATTTAGTTTATATTATTTTTATGATTGGATGATATTTAGGATACTAAATATCACTGGTAATTACCCAACCCCTCGTTATACCATGGAAGTTTTTTGGACACCGCCATTTGCAGGATGGTTAAGATACAACACCTATGGAGAATCAAGGGGTAACCCAGGTCCCTCAGGATATGGTGTTATCTTCAAGGATGAGAATGGGGATGCCGTTGAATACTTTTTTGGTCCTTTTGGTAACCGCACAGCCTGGGAAGTGGAGATGATGGGACTTATATTGGAGGTTGATTGGGCAATACAAAAGGATTATAATTCTATATGGTTTGATTGTGACTCCACTACCCTCATGCAAGCTGTTAGAGAGGATATGAGGAATCTCTCATGGAAGCTAGCTGCTAAATGGGTGAACAGTCTTGAAAAAATTCACTCTTTGAATCACTTCATCACCCACACTTTCAGGGAGGTGAACTATATTGATCATGGGCTGGCCAACAAAGGAGTCAACACAGAAAGCTGCACTCACTTTCACATTCTACCTAATTATATGGATCCTATTTTACTCCGAGATAAATGTAAAATTACCTAATTTATCCTTTTGTAATCTTTCTTATTTAATATAAGGTCCTCTTTTCTCATGTTTTTCTTAAAAAAAGAAAGAATGAATATGAAAATATTACACAATTTTAATAAACAAATATCCTCTTAGTACACTTATTTTAAATGATTAAATTAACAATGATTATTTTTTTATCATATAATTGATATGTTCCTTAAATTTTCATACTAGAACCTTAATGATAATATAAAGATCATATTTATCCTTTAATACCATCCTTATATCCATCCCTGTAATATTTTTAATGAAAACAAAACACGTTACTTCGTGGAGGCAGTACTCTGTATAACACATGTTTTTTTATTTTTCTTAATGTATGGGGAATCTCAAAAAATAAAGTTATTAACATTAATATTGTAATATTATTGCATTTTAATGATAATAATATCATTAAAATGGTGTTTCTATTATAACTTGGAAAGAATATAGTTAATAAGTAAACTAAGTAGTCTATAATACTCACATCAAGGACTTTTATTTTCCTTGGAAGTCTCCTTGAATTTGGAGAGATTAGGCTAATTATGAGTGAACATGGGATTATTTTTGTGGGATATTGTTTTTGGGAGATTAAAGTGACATATTTATAGTGGTAATGATAAATATAAGTTAGTCTTGAATTGGTGAATGTGTCTCCCTTTTATAAGTGAAGGGAAGGGTAGTTTTGGGTGTAACCCTTCCATTTTCAATAATTTAAGCTTATTATTCAACTGTATAAGGATAAAAAATGGAAAAATGAGAGATTATAATGATTTTGTGTCAAAAATCACCTCAACCACTCATTTTTATATAAATTTGAGTGATTTATGGGTTTTGGTTTTTAACTTTTAACTTTTACCTTGGCAATTAATTTATAGCCTTAGTATTTAATTTCAATTACAAAAGATTAAGTTTGAAATTTTACATAATTTTATTCCTATAATTTCAAATTTAGAAAAAATTTTATAAAATAATATTTCAAAATGTGTGAAATTTTATTTTTAAAATAAATACGCTCAATCGCGTAAAATCCATTTTTAGAGAAATTATGTTTTTAAAATTTAAATATATATATATATATAATGTTAAATAATTTTAGATACTAATTTTAATAACCTAAACTGATTAAATATAAAATAAATAAAGGATATAAGGTTTTTAAGGAAATCTAAAATTTCATCTCCCTTAAAAACAATCAATTCAACAAAAACATTGAAAAAAGTTCTTTTTTTAATGAAACATTTTTATTAGTTCTAAAAATATTTTCCATAGATTTTATAAGTTAAAAGAATACAGTAAAATGAATAATTTAATAACATAAATTTATTATTTTTTACTTAAAAGGTTTTCTAAACTTATAGGTCATTCTTATATAATGGTAAAATCATATAAATTAAAATTTTCTTGAAAATTGTAATTTTCAAGTAAAAACCATCCTTTTCAAAAAAAGATCAGAAATTCCTATTAAGATCGTTTCAATATGATGAAATAAAAAATGAAGTTTGTTTGGTCAATTTATTTTATTAAATTAATCTATAAAGTATAAAGTCCCTTTGAATGGAACATTGTGTGATGGTTTATGATATGATATTTTCCAACTATAGTTTAGTATCACATGTTACATTATCCCCACCCCAAAAACAAATTGAATCCTAAAAATTGGGGTATGTATCAGCCATTGAAAATATTTGTATACTCCTTCCATATAGATTATTCAGGATCCCAATTTGCCTCTTATAGTTTGTGATATCTACAAAGTACTTTAACCAAATGATTTATCCTTTTCTACAATACCTTCTCTCTCTTGTCAAGAATCTGGAAATACTTTTCATTACAAGAAAAGTAAATATCTAACTCTATTACCTCAGATGTGATAACATGAATTGGATTTGGAATGTATTTACTTAGTAATGAAACATGTAATATATAATTTTATTTAGAAAGGTTGGGCATTTTAGAAAATTAGTAAGATACAACCCTGATTCTTTCTAAGATTACAAAAGGCCCAATGTATATAGAGCTTAACTTCCTTTTTTACTAAATATTAAGAATCCCTTCCATAATGAAAACTTTAAGAATACATGAACCCCACATGAAATTCCAATTATTCCATTCTATTATCTACATAGATAATTTTTTTGTTATGATTTAATGTGATCCGAAATAGTTTGTACTTTAATAAGAATCTGCTCTATGAGCATTATGATAACTAATTTTATTTTTCCAACTTATTCCCAACAGTTTGGAGTATGTCACCTCTCCCCATAAAATTATTCACATGGTGCCATCTAGATTATTTAGTGGAATCTATTACTGTATAAAAACTCCACTAAAGGTTGGTAATGATCCTACATACCTTAGAATTAAAGAGAATATGATTTGAACATGTCTCCCAAAGTCTGGATATATCATTCAAGCTACCCATCCATATGGGGATTATAAACAATGATTAAATGTATCTTGATGTTGTGAGAAATTTGAAGGCTCCTCAATAATTTTTATGCAAACCAAGCTTCATGATAACATACAATCGATAAAGGCTAACCATGAATCCTTACGATTTAACTAATATAGAGTCATGCAAGGTTCTTAAGGGATAGATATTCTCTTATTGTAATGAAATGGGTAGACTTAGTAAGATGATCAATGATGAACCATATAACACAATTATTAATTGGAATCTTTTGGATTTTTGTGACAAAGTCCATTATAACATTGTACAACTTCCATATCAGTATATGAATAGGTTTTATGGATCCCTTAGTATATTATCTTTTATCCTTTACCTCCCAGAATACTAAGAGTATTGACAAATTTTCCACAATTTCCCACTTCACACCATCCCACCCGAAATGTTCTGTTAAATCCAAATACATATTTGTGCTACCAAGGTGTATAGAAAAATTTGAGCTATGTGATTTATCTGGAAGTTCTGTTTTCAACTATGGTAAAAATGGAACACACAACATTTTCTAAATCCTCAACACTCCATATTTATAGAAAATGTCAATTAATTTTCCATTATTCACTAGTTTAAAATTCCTTTGTATGTAATAATCATATTGTTGGGACTTCTATATCCTTTCTAGTAAGTATGGTTTATAAATTTCTTGAAAAGGGAATGTTTTCTCTACTTTTCCTAAAAATCACCATATCCAACTTTATTAAATCACTACATATGGGATCCTTGTTAATCCTCATCATGGTTAGAATTCCATCGTCTCTCCTACTCAATGTATCAACCACCTTATTTTCTTTCTCGGGGTGGGAGTGTATTTAGAAGTCATTGTACTTGAGTAGTTCCAACCATATTATTTGCCTCATGTTGAGCCCTTTTGAGAGAAGATATACTTAAAACTATTATGCTCTATATCTCTCTCACATGTTTCACCATTGAGGTAGCGTGTCTATATTTTCAAATAAATGACTAAAACTTCTAGCTCAAGTTTGTGAGTTGGAATTTTTTTTCATGGATTTTCAACTACCTTGATACATAGGCAATCGCCCCATATTTATGTATAAGGAAATAACCATGTATTTTCTTTGATGCATAAATATAAATTAAAAATACCTTTTTACCTGATGTTATAGTTAAAATAAGTTCATTAAAAAATCTACTCTTAAACTCTTCAAAACTTTCTTTACATCCCCTTGACAATGTTATTTTTACCCCGATACATGTTAACTTGGTTAATGGGTTGAAAAAAAAATACTAAACAAACTACTCATTGTAACCTGCTAAGCCCAAGAAACATTAGTTATCAATTATGTTCATTGGTGTAGCCCAAATTTGAATACATTGGTATTTAAGGCATAAATAGATAACACATTCTTAGAGACAATATGAATAAGAAAATAAACATCATTGATCCAAAATTCACACTTACTACACTTCCTATATAATTCCAAATTTTCAAGGGTCTCTAGAATTATTTATAGATGACTCTCATTATCTTCATAAATATTATATTTTATAAGTATTTAATAAATGAATACCCCAAAAAGTTATCAATATAATCCTTTAATACTATATTATTCATATCCATGAATACAGAAGGTGTATTAGTCAATCTAAAAGGCATTACCGTAAAATCGTAATGTTTATACCTTGTTCAAAATGTTTTATTCAATATATCATCCTTCTTAAACCTTTGTTTATGATAAAAATAGAGAATATTTATCTTTGAAAAGTATTGGTATACTTGAATTTGATGGAATGAGTAATTAATTTTTGGAAAAATATACTTACTATTTATAGTGATGCCCCAAATTTCCTTATAATAGATGCACAATCTCATGGACCCATCCTTTTTTTTATGAATAAAATATGGGCTTCCCATAAAGAAACACTAGGGAATATAAATCCCTTATCACTCAACATCTATATCTATTTTTTCAACTCCACCAAATCCACTATTTCCATTCTCTAAGGAGTTTTAAATATTATCCATACATTAGGAATAAGCTCAATGGATAAATCATCTTCACACTATGGTGGATGAACATGTAGTAATTATAAAAAAATATCAATTAAATTTGGTAACATGGGAATATACTATATTATAAGGTTACATTCCTCATCCATAGATCACATATGATCTTACTCTTTACTGAAAATTTCATTAAGGAGAGCTACTGGCTGAGGATTCAGACATGATTTAAATGATGATATTTCCCATCTAAAGATATGATATTCCACCTCTCCTTCATGAATCATAATCTACTTCTCCTGGAAACGAATTTTTCCGTTATAATTTTAAATATAATCCTTAAAAAGGATCATATAGAGGCCAAAAATTTGTATGATAAACAAATGTGTAAGTAGGGTACAACCATGCATCATAATTGGAACTGACTCACACAACTTTATTGAAATAAGACCCCCACATGGTGACTTAATTGATAACTCCCTTACTAGGGTTCTAGGTAAGTATCTAATGTTTTTGGAAGACCAAAAAGATATAAAAGATTATAAAGTCCTAGAATCAAATAAAACATTAGATCACTTTTAGGAAATGTTCAATGTGACTTCCACCACATGATTAGGAACTTTGAATTTAACTATGGTAACCTCATAATCTTGGACTATTTCCCTTTACATTTTTTGAGGAAAATTCCCTTGAAATTTTGGGAATTAGTTCCCATAATGTACCTTATATCTATAGTTAAAACTTTGAATATCAACAAATTCTACCTTTACCTTGCATTTGTGAGCTTGATATCCTTTTTGTATATTCTTGTAACAAACTCTTGTTCTATTCCCACAATCCAAATGTAATTTTAACCCATATTTATAACACATAGGAAATCAAGTCCTTCCTTTTCTTCCCCTTTGTCACATTATTATTACCATGATGCTCATATGGTCTCTTATTCTCTTGATGTCCCTATAATAAATACATCTTGGAGAACTCATTTTCTATTTCTAAAAGTTCTTGAGACTATGTCCTCATATGAATAAAATGTATGAGAGACCAATTCCTTCCAAAGGACCAGATTTAACCCATAAAATAAATGATCAATCTTACTTTCTAGTCTATATTCATAGTATGAAACATGCCTAGCTAACATTCTAATTTATCCTCATACTCAGAAACATTTTCCTCATCCTTTTATATAATATTGAATAATCACCATTCCATTTCTACTATTTAATCATTAGGAAAATATTTTTTACAAAATTCCAACTTGACTATTCCCCATTCCCTTAACTTGATCTCATCTTCATATTTAGTGTTTTTAATTATCGGCCACCATTTTCTTACATCTTCCATTAGATTATAAACCACCATGATGAATTTTTATTTTTCACTACTTCCCAAAGTGAGAGAGGTCTTATCGATGGATTTAATCCGTTGTTTGGATTCTAATATATTAATAGTTCCAATGAATGATGGAGGATGTTTTCACATGAATAAATCCAGTATAGATACACCATATTGTGGATTAGTATAATGATTTAAGTGGGCATTATTATTTATCATAACATGTTTATACTTCCCCAATATGGTTAAGAAATTATTAGCCACAAATTTAGATTCATTGACCTATTTAGGGGGAATATACCTTAATTTACTATAGGTGTTGATATGGTTACCATTTCTTCTGTTAGTTTTCATATTTCTACAATTTATTACACATAATTAACTCAAGATATTGGATTTTAAAATACAATTCCTACTATGTTTTCTAGATTGTTTCCATGAAATATTGAGGGATTTTCATAGTACTTGTTATATCTTACTTGGTTTATCTAAATTTAATACCCAAGGTTGCTACTAAAATTACTTTGATACCAACTATAACATATTGGAATCTAGAATCCTTGTTCTTTTATTTTTATTACATAATTAGTACAAAGTACAACAATTCCTGAAGGACTAAACAATTTATTAGTCTTGGAAGATTTGAAACATACATATATTAAACTTGAAAACATGATATTCAACACGAAAATTTTTTGGAAACATTATTACCCCTTACATAAGATCCTTGAAAATTACACATAATACTTCTCTTTAATTCTTGGGGAAATGAAAATAAATAATAATGAGATTAGATGATCAGTATGGAATAGAATAAAATGGAATATTACACAACATAAACATGGAATAAGTGATATGGAAATAATAAATGAACAAAATTAATCCTAATCAACTAAAAATAAGGGAATTATATATATATGAAAATAAATGAAAACATGGTTAAAAATAATCATTGATCTCATAATGATGAAATATATATTGCTTGAAATCAAAAACTTAATTCTAGGGACTTATTATAAGACACTTTACAATCATGAAAAGAGGCATACACCAAAACCCAACATGTTTTGTCTCATGATACCCATGGATGCATCAAGAGGATATATAATTTCACACCCTACCCATCACATGTTTAATTCAGTGAATTAAATATAAGAGTCATCAAGACCTTTCATACCATTCCCCGAGGAACCTATTAATGAATAAATCTTGGATATTAGTAAATTGATAAATATAAACATAAAATACATCCAAATTCAAAAGAATAATGTGTATATCCATAAGAACATACCTTAATCAATATGGAAATCATAGGGTGTCATCAAAGTAACATGAAGTACCCTTATCAAATAAATATAGTGGGAAGGGTACTTAAAATGTGTTAGGTTATCCATGTAGGACAATAATTGTATTCAATAGATTACGTTGGTAGGATACCGAGGAAATGGTACTAAAAATACTTCACCTTGTTCATTAAGAGTGTGTGAATATCCCATAGCATATCCCCCAAGAATGTCTTTCCAGGTGTGTAGTCTTATGCCCATCATCGAAACAGGGATGTATTTTATAGGAAATTACACACACTTTTACTTTCCAAAACTTGGGATACTTTTCCACTATGTGAAAATTAACTCTTGAATTAAGAGAATATGAGATATGGATAATGATATATACTTATAAATACCTTAAGTATAATTATTATCATGGAAAAATTATTCCATGGGAATTCATACAATAGACAAAAGAAAATATCTGGTGATTATAACATGATTCCCAAAGAATGGAAATTGAGATAGAAAACCCCACTTATGGATTGGGTAGCAATTAAATCATAAAATCCTGAAAAATAGGGACAAAAAGTTACCACTAAATAAACTTAAAAAGGGAATTTTATAAAATTAAATATCAAATAGTCATTATAGACACCACATAAATTAAATTAGGTTCACATTACAAAACTTTTCTCAAAGAGAGGAATTTGAGATAGAAAACCCCTACATCTTGTCCCGACTTTCACAAATATACTTAAAAATTATATATAATAAACAAAAATATATTAATAAATTAATTAAGAACCTTAATCATATCCATTTTAATTTATACAATTCTGAAATAGTCATTCTCTATACGAATTCTCATGATTTTCCTCATCAGGTGTTTACAGTTTTGAACATTTGCACTGATTTCATAATTATGGTGTTCATATTATTTATTCTTCCAAAGTTCATAATTAATGGGTAAATAAAGCTACTATTATAGTTTAATTATAAAATTTAATTATTTTTGAAATCCATTTCATTAGTGTTTTATTCCTTATCCTTGAAAATGAAATCAATAAAAAGCGTGTTTTTTTTGTGATTTTGACGAATAGAGGGTGTTTCCTTAATTGATGAATTAGATATTGATATAATATCTCCAAAACAAAGAAATAATAATTATTGACACATTTATATGATATTATACCATTAATTATGTTCCCATAGTCATCCATGTTTTAAATTTAAAAAAAATGCTCAAGTAGGTGGTTAAATCAACCCAAATGAACATACTATAATTTAATGAATGGGTAAAAGGTGGTTTTGTTATAATATTATTATACTAGTAGAATAATTAAATTAGTCATTATTTATTTGTGTGATAAATTATAATTATAATAAATTATAATAATACGTAATGGAGATTAAAATATTACTAAATTTGAATAAATCTTTATCCTCTTCGTATGTTTAGTTTAAATTATTAAATTAATGATGATCATTTTTTATAATATAATTTATAGGAATTTTAATATTTCATAAAATAGAGTAAATTATATCATAAAAATTATATTTATCCTTTAACACCATCTTTATATCCATCATTTCAAGGTAGTTATGGAAAACAAAACAAGTTGCGTCGTAGAGGATGTAGTATGAAAAACACATGAACAATGATTTTGTTTTTATGAATGGATAGGTTATATGAATAAATAATGATAATATACTTAATATGGTAAAAATAGACAATATAAATGATAATAATATCATTAAACTAGTTTTTTAAGATTTTTTTAAAGAAGATCGTTTATAAGGAAACCAATTAGTTAGTAATACTCACATCAGGAAGTTGAATTTTCCTTTGAAGTCTCCTTGAATTTGAAGGAATTAGGATAAATATGAGTGAACAGGGGCTTATTTTCATGGGAGAGGGTTCTATGGAGATTAAAATGAAAAATTTTCAATTTGGGATTTGAATGATAAGTGGTGAAGGTGTTTCCCTTTTTTAAGTGAAGGGAAGGGTATTTTTGAGAGTAACCTACACATTTTCAATAATGTAAGGTTACAAGTGTCTAAGGGAAAAAATAAAAAAAGAGGATAGAAAAATGATTTTAAGTCTAAAATCACCTAAAAAATCTTTTTTTAGAACACTTTTAGTAATTAATGGGTTTTTTGACTTTTAACTATTACCTAATTTACTTTTACATTTGTAATCAATTTCTAGCTTTAGTAATTAATTTTAATGAAGAAGATTAATTCTGAACTTTTACCAAATTTCATACCTATTATTTAAAAGTTGGAAGTAATTTTATCAAATAAAATATCAAAAGGTGTAAAAATCAAATTTTAAAATAAACACGCTTAATCTCATACAAACTGTTTTTAGAGGAATAATGTTTTTATGATTTAAATGAATATATATATTTATACATATATTATGTAAAATAATTTTGGTTACTAATTTTAACAACTTAAATTGATTCATTATAAAATAAATAAAATATTTTGAGTTTTAAATGAAATCTAAAATTAAAAATCCCTTAAAAATACTTGATTCAATGAAAATACTGAAAAATGGTTTTTATATTAATGTAACATATTTATTAGTTCTAAAAAAGTTATACATATGTATTATAAGTTTAAATAATATTGTTAAATTTTTATTGTTATTCCATAAATTTAAATTTTATTAATTAAATCATTTCCTTGACTTCTAGGTCATTTTTATATAATGGTAAAGTTATACAAATTTTAATTTTCATGAAAATTGCAATTTTCAACTAAAAATTCCCATTTTCCAAAAAATCTAAAAAAGTCATAATAATATAATTTTAATATGATAAATTTAATAATTAAATTAGTTTAGTCAATTTAAAATTGTTAAACTAATATATAAAGTGTAAAGTCACTTTAAAGGGTGTATTTCATGATTGTTCATGATACAATATTTATCTGCTATAGTTGATACTTGGGTGTTAGATTCCCAGAAAAGGTTCCCAAGTCTATAATTCCCTTAATTATTTTCATCTTCAACACATTGATAAAAAAAATCACATAGATCTCCAATCAGAAATATATTTCCATAGGTTATTTCTCCCATAGTAACATATTTCCTTTTTTTAAATAGTGAATAATGCCAAAATATTTTTGGAATATACCTTCATTACTATCATTATAAAAGTGGATAACACTAAGTAATTTGTGATTAATCCCATAAACATGCATAAAATATTTTTTATTCATTTTTTGATCTTTATTATCATTCGTTCCAATTCCTCTAATTTTTAAGGAACTATCATTTCTAAAAGTAACTAATCCTCCTTAATGTTCTTCAATATTTTTCAAGATTTTTATATAACCTATCATATGTGAGGAAAAACCAATATAAATAATAAATGGTTTGTTCATTTTGATAGTTTTTAGAGCTATATGAACAAAAAAATCCATTTCTTTAATTTTATTCACCCCAATTTATTTTTCTTCTCTAGCATAAGAAACTTTCCACAAAAGTGTGGTCCTATGTTCTTTAGAATAGTGACCTATTTAATAAAACCTTAAATAAAATTATTCCAAGTGATAAAATTGGGTTTACATTTGGAAATTTTTAACTTTTGATTGTTTTTCCTTTTTTTCTTCTTGTAACATAAGAAAGTTACTTTCTTTTCTTTTTCTATTTATCCCCCTTAATTAATTTCTTATTCTAAGAATAGGCATATTGTGCCAATATTTATATTCCTTGTGCAAGTGTACACCTAAAACCAAAAATATCAGTTGAACCTAGATTTTTTTTTAAAATATGGGGTTTCCTTGTGATTTGTTTGTTGAGGTCTAACACATCTTTCTATATATAATTACCCTTGGTATAATATATTTTACAGAGGTTATTTTTAACCTTCATTATCTCAAAAAAATATTTCCTGAAGTTTTTTCTGTTACCTGTATGGTCAGTACAATCAGATGAAATTTTATATTGAGTGGGTGTAGATTTTATTTGATTCTTGGGATGAATTATTTCATCAGCTTAAGATGTTTTCAGCTTTTACCTCCAAATATTAGTTCAAATTTTATTTCTTTTTATTCAATGTATTTTTAGCCTGGATACATCCTAATTGAGTCTTAAATGACTCTTATTACTTAATAGTACATTTCTTATGAAGATATTTCACCATTTTTATATATTTTATAACTTTAAGATTGAGATTTTTAATATCTTTAATGTAATCATATTACTTTTAAGGAATTTTTAATTATTTTCATTTTTATTATCACTCAATTTCTTCAATATTCTGAATTATTTATTTATTTATTTTCTAAATACATACCTCAAGTTCTAATATTAGCTGATATTACCTATAGGTTTCTACACCTTTTTCTTCTTCACTGTTTGAATAATATTCCTTTCTTTAAACATTAGAAAAGAAGGTTTTGATCTTCTTTTAATTTTCATCTTATAATGAACGACTATCAATTGATTCATAATCAAATTTCTTACTCAACGTGATTATTTTGTTTCCAGTGATTTTTTTATTATTTTTGGTGGAATGGTTATCTTTCATGGTTGTTTTATTCCACTTATTAAATTAAGGGTTTTCTTCAAAATTATCATCATATTCTCTAACTATCTTCTTTTGAAAATTCATATAAAAATATCCAATACCACCACACTCAAAACATTTAAGTGGGAGTGTGAATTTATACTTTCCTATACCTTTTTTATAATTTCTAGGGATAAGGTAAAAAACCTTGTCATTCATTTTATCATAGTCTTCCTTATATTTTAAATCATTGAAACCTACTATCTCATTTTTAGTTTTATGAATTTTTAACTTATTCATAGATTCAAATGTAATATCTTTCTTAATATTATTTTTAAATTTTTTATATTTCCTTATTTTATATGTAAAAATAATGTTACGAAATTTATCAAGATATAAATAATATTTATCCTATAAATTATATATTTTAGGGTCAAACTTGTTTATAAAATTTATCATTAGTTTGTTAACAATGGTAGAATCTTCGAGGAGATATTGGAATCCCTTGATTGTAAAATTTTTATTAACTATGGCGAAGTAGTAATCAATAGTTTCATCTTTTATAATTTTTTATCTTTGAACTTGATTCTCCACATTTGAAGTTTTTCATCCATCACTTTTATATTTCCTTTGAAGAGAATTTAAACTTTTTCCCAAGTTTCCTTTGTTATATTGAGACCCATCATCTTCATATATACATTTTTTGACAAGGACATATGAATATAATTTTGATCTTTCCTATCAAACATAAGTTTCCTTTTGTTAGTAACTATCATAAGATAATCTTTCTCAATGGGTGAAAACCCAACCATATCTATATCAATTACCTTCAGGCCAAGATATAGAAGATATGGTATTATTTTGTTTTTTTATCCATGGTCATATTTTCCATAGAATGTGGGAATTCCACTACTATTGATTGAGTTGAGATTATACATGATATGAAAAGTGAGGATATTCTAGAGGGAAGTTGGATGGTCTGATACCACTTGATTTTCCAAAAATAGTGAGAACCACTGGGGGGGGGGGTTAATTAGTGGTGATATTTTTCAATTTAATTTCTATTTAAATTAACCACTGAAAAGTTTTAGAGTTTCTATCATTTTCAAATTTATATTTCAACCTTACTTATGTAAAAATATTGGAAAGTAATGAAAGGCACACAAGTTTTAGAAGTTTCACCCCTAGCATGGGTGACTATGTCATTTCCATAGTGACTCCCATCATTCCATGGAAATTGAATCTCATATAAATTGAATACAAATGATTTAACTATCATAAATATCCTTATATATCCCAAAAGATAATTATACTGACTCATTTTAGTTATAAAGTTTTCTTATACTTTGACCCAAAATAAGACAATAAAATTTCCTTAACCGTTCACTGAAATTATATCTTGAATTTATTTTTCCAATACACTCTTTGATTGATATGACGTTGTCCAATTTTCTTAGCTTCACCCAGCATGATTCCATGTGGTGCGCCTAAAAATACTATAAATTTTTATGATTCACTCTATCTAGTAACTCTGGTCAATACCTCGGTTTGGTAACTCTGACTAGTACCTCTATCTGGTGCCTCTATGCACACTTATATCCAGGGTATTTTCTTTAACCATGATATTCCTTGGTTTTAAACTTACACTACTATTATAACAAAATCTTCAACAATTCATCTCTATCAAATATATAAACAATGTTAATTGATATGGTTCATTTACCTATTCATATAGGAACACCTCTATGAGAAATCATGAGAACTCTAATAAATTCCCACTCAAGTTAAACCTTATTTTTAAAACTTCTTGATCATTTCAAATTCATTATATGCCTCTCAAACATGTTATATTTTTCTTGAAGCTTATTATAAAACTAGAACCAATTAAGTTCTTTGAACTTCCTCATATCAGGTCTGGATTATAAAATGTTGAAATAAAAACTTAACAACATAATTTTAAATTACTTTACTAAGTTATTGTCAATATCCTTATAACCTTGTCAGAAAAATGTTTTTCTGATTACTTCATTAAGAAATTCTCCATCTGGTGCACTGTACCACTATCCAATATAATTTGTAAGAACTTATCCATCTAATAGTTTCAAATGAGTTTGTTTGATGAGCTCCTGAGAATTTATATTTTCTATGGAAATTATATATATTTATCTCATGTAATTTTTAATATTCTCCCCATCTATTAAAACTCAAATTTTTATAGGTTTTGGTTTATAATAACTCATTCTAGTATATATTCAAATATGAATTTTTTTTGATGAAATCGTATTTCTTTGTCTGATGTTCTTCTATTTAATGGATATTTTATAGATCTTCTTAACCTACTAAACTCATCCATACTATCTTAAAAATTCCCTACTAGGTAGGAATTTATTCATCATCTATCTAATAGAATTCCTATATTTCATCACCTAAACTATGTTGAAAATTTTTATTCAATGGAAAATGTAAACATATGTCTAATGGAGCTCCATTAATTTTTTATACTTAGAATATAAATTTTTTCTAAACTTCACTATGATTGGTAGAAAAAATTCATATCCTTATTGTTTACTTTTGTACCTATATGTTTTTTAAACTCTATAAACCTCTATCCAATAATCTTTTCACCTATCTATCTGATGACTGGACGAAATTTTCTTATGCTATAGTGAAAATGGATTTATCATATAAAACTTAGTATGTTGGATCTTTATCGAATGGACTCAAAATGATAACCTTCATACAAGAGTATACTCAATGGACCTATAAATTTTAACTCTATATTGTGTGAATATATGACTTTTTATATCATAAAACTTCAATATTATGCACCCTGTATATCTACAAACTTCAAAATGAAATTTTTATATCCACAACATGTACTTTGTGGATCAAACATCAAATTATTTTCATTAGTAAAAACTCATAAAAAATCATCTATAATTATTATAATCTTCATGATGTTAGGAACTTGAATATTATTATAGAATCATCTGACCATATAAGGGAATTTTCTTAACTTTCTAAGGATTTTTTACTAAACTCTTTTAAAAAATCATTTTCTCCTAAAACACCAAAACATTCCAAAAAATGATTTAAAAAAACATTCATTACAAAAAAACCCAATCTATCTTTCTATTTTAATGTTTTGAATGGGATTTATTCAAATTATAGAATTATGTTCTCAAATAGTGTGTCATGTTTTTTGTAAATCACTATGTAAAGTTAGTGAGTTTGGAAATGGTTTGGTCCGATGCTAGAAAAAAAATTAGTTCCTATATATAACATGTTTTATTTGTTTTCATATATATACTAGGGATTACTGGAATGTATGAATTATGCATTAATTGGGTATTCCATGTTTGAGACACCCCTCGTTTCACTGTGTTGTTGTTTTTTTTATTTTTTTATCTTTTCTTGAGTAGTTTTGAGTTACGGTATTCTGAGGGACGAAATTAAAATTTTTTGGGTGGATTTTGGGAGAATCGTGACTATCCTTCATGGTTAGGATTATTCATGTTTTTCTCATGTGGATGGTCCTGTCATGGTGAGTGATCCATTTTTGCATGGATTCCACACGATTTCTCAAGACATGTCTCCCCCAAAATTGTGCGACCTCTTTGTCCTAGGAAGAGGCTGAAGCGAAGTTGAAATATGGGTCTTCAAACAATCTGGACAAACTGTGTGGATGATCCATTTCTTGGAAGTTGTTTACAGATGGTTGGAACATGGTTTAGAAAACCATGCGGCCAAACCATACGTCTTTTCTAGATGTTTATATTTTGGGTAATTTCAAAAAATTCCCACCCTAATTAAGAGTGGTTTCACCCCTCTTCTCCTCCATTCTTGTCATCCACCCCTTGGGATCCCAAGGAGGAGCTCCAACCTCTTCCACCTTTGATTCTTAGATAATCTTTAGTGTTTTTCAATAGGGTTTGAGGTATTTCTTCTTTTCTTACTCTCTTTATCCCTTCCCTCTCTATTTTTTCTTCGAATTGGTTTCACCGATGAACCCTAGATCTCTAATGATAGATTTTAGGGTTCCAATTAGATCTGAGGATTGGTTTTTTAGTGTAATGGTTTTGTAGACACCATTTCTGTCATTGAGGGCATGCTCTCCATTGAAGGCAACATGTTTTAGCTTTGTTTCCACTTCTTCTAGGTAAGTTCTTTTATGTAATTATTTTATTTTGGAATTAAAATTGTTCTCCTGATAAATAAATTAATTTTTTTGAAGGTATGTATATATATGACATCTTTGTGAAATTTGAAAACTATTTCTTGTGTTTTGATCTTGGAATAAAGGGTTTCTCTTATAAATTCCATGTTTTCATGTTTGATATAGAATAGTTCATGTGATAACATTTTTATGAAATTAAAAATTGGATTTTGAAATGGTTTTTAGTGTAATTGGTGTATTTTGATCTAGTTTTAGTTTTTAATGAGTGAAAAATATGTTTTAAATATAATTTTTTTAAAGCGATATGTTGACCTCAAAATAAATTTTAAAGGGGTTATTTATTGGATTTCAAATGGTGATTTGAAATGTGTGAATAATTTAACCCTTGTTAAAATGAATTAATGGATACTTTAAAATGGTGTGATGGAAATTGAAGGCCCTTGACCATGTTTTTTATTTCGAAGAGGGAGACCCATGTTTTAAGCGTAGCCATGAAATGTTTTTAAATGTTGTTTGTGATTTGCATGATTTTTTAAGGATGTATAAAGTGGTGTTTTATTAAATGTGAAAGGGATTAGCATTCTGGGATGTGTTTTATGATAAAGTCTCAGTTGTCACTTTGGTTTCAAAATGGGTGATTTGAAATACACCCCTCAATTTTCCCTTTTCATTTATACTACTTGTATGGGTTATTTTTCTGTATTACCCCTTGAGTTGGTTTTTAATCTCTATGAGGTTTTTGTTGCTCCCCTTACATTGGAATGTAATTTTTTATGTCGTGGGTGCCTATGATATATAAGTTTATTTATCATTTTGTTGTTATGGGGTGAGGGTTGGCCTTTTCTTATTCTTTGTGTGTTAGACTTGTCAGGTTTATCCTTTCACTTCACTTCCCATTTTTGGTCATGGGAACCTGAGTACTTAGTGAGATTCCTAAGTCTATGCCTCCAGTTGGTTCACACATTTCTAGTGGACCTCTAGTGGTTCTAGGAACAAGGGATATGTGGGGTTTTTCATCATAATGAGGCACCTGTGGGATAGTTGGATGACCTATGTTCTGGACTTTAGTGCGTGATGGTATCTTGTTTGGGGGTTATAATACTCTTATATTGTTAGAAGATTAAAATTTCAAGGATTTGGGGTAGATCCCATGAAAAATTTTAATGCTTTATTGGTTATTTATTTAGATGAGTTTGATATATTTCTTGTTTGTATCATTTACCCTACTTGTATCATTATGGAATCATTCATTTTTTATATTTGGTTAAATTACTTGTGATATATGATGACATATTGTTGTGATTTAACCATATGTTTGTTGGGTTATTTACTTTGGAAAATGAGTTTTAATAGAGGTTTAGAAAACCTTTTTCCAATTTTAATGGATCTTTTGTGTTATTTTTTTAATCTTATTTCAATTTGGGTGTTTTGGTTTAATGATTTATTTGAGTGGTGAAATGTTTTAATGTATACATTTTCATTTAAATAAAAAATTGGGTTGTTTTTGAGAAATTTTAAAGAGACTTTGGTTTTTAGATAGATTAGGATGGGGTGATTTATTTCAAATAATGTGTTTTAAGTTTGAGAAAACAAAGTAATTTTTTAAAGGTGTTTATATAATTTTTTTGGTTCTCCCAAAGTTATATGTTAAAAGATTAATTTCAAGATTATTTTTAAATTATCATTGATTAATTACCTCATGAAATGGATTTTAATGTTTTGTAATGTTGGGGTGACATAATAAGATTTTTAGGTGATTCCTTTATATTTCAGTTTTTGGGTTTTAGGTTGGATCCTTCCTTAATTCCTTGAGGCCGACGTGGGGTGAGTTGTGTGGATGTGAGAAACCAAAGGTTTCATGGAGTAGGTTCTAGATCAGATCCATGTGGTTTATAGTTTTTTTTATTTTTAGTTAGAGTTTTTTCTAATTACTTATTTTATCTTTTTATGTCTTGGATGATGTGTATGTTCATTCAAATGGTTAGGATATGTTTAGATGGTTATGAATTATTTGTAATGTTTAATTATTTTGGATCTTTTATTTGTTTATTTTTATATATTTATCTTTTATATGGGATAAATAATTCCCAAAGGGATTATTGGGATGTGTAGACACTTTTTTCCATCCCATGGAGATCAAAAACCCCCTTTGGGACTTTTGGAAAATCAGGATGGGTGCCAGGTTTGTTGACATCCTGATCAGGTTCATTACAAATGTTTATTCAATGGAGTTGCATGTTTTAGAATCTATAGATGAATTATGATGTTGGAATTGAGTAATTGGATGTGAGTTTCTATGGTTTCATGTTTTGGGATGACTAATTTGTGTTTTTATAGGAAATTACTCTAATGGGGAGCACCATTAGTTGGAATCGTCCATTGGTAGTGGAGTATAATTGTGGGGAGAACCATAATATTAGAGACAAATTGATTCTTTGAACATTGTTTTATTGGGATATATGGGTGAGGTTGGGAATTGTCTTAGTGTTTGGGGATCAATGTTTTAGGTTGGTACTTTGGAGTGAGTGGTTGATCACATCTAGCCATTACAATCAGTAAAGGATAGGCGCATGCTATGAAGATTAGATGTTTTTGTTTAATTGGTAGATTATGGGGATACTATTATAGTGTGGAGAATATAATTCATCTTATGTGTACTTCCCTTGTGTTTTAAGGGTTGTTTCTATTGTAAAATCAATCAACTAATAACCAAGAGGGTACCAAGATACTAGTGAGTTGATAGATCTGACTTGTTTGATTTCTTAGTGAACACTGTATTTAGATTTTATATGTGGTATCAGATAAGGTCCATGTCTTAGAAGTAGATTCATAGTGTATTCTAGTGAATTATGAGAATGAGTAAGATTAGAGACATGTCAATATTCATGGGTGTACTATTATAGTAGTTTGTATTGTTCTTGAATGCAACCGTGGAATTATATCAAGTGTTGGGTAAAAATATTGATGTGGGCATTGGATGATTCTATAATTCCTTTTGTAATTAAGGCATACTGGTTTAGTGGTGTGGAGATATACTATTAGGTGAGTCCGAGTGTTTATGAGGAAATTTATATAGAGAGTGATCAATTAATGCTGTTTTTTAGATGTAGAGGTAGTGAGGTGTAAAACACTTCCAAAACATTTCAAGGAAAATTGAGGTGAAATGATTCTAGAGATGTGATGGTGATCATGGATTGATATACAGGAATCTTGGTCAGTGGGTAACTATAATTTTAATGAATATTCTGCACTAGTGGTAGGATTTGCACAGTTGAAGTGCATTAATAATTTGGTGATGAAACATAGTGAGTTATTAGTGAATAAATGGTTGAGGTAGTCTAATATTTATGGTTGAGGAATAGGTGTGTATTCTCAAGGATAAGAATTATTATGGTGTGGATTTTTTAATGAACCATGCCATTATGGTTTGGTGAAAATTTGGTTAAATTTTAATTTTATGACTTTGATTGAGGACTAATAGTTTTTATTGTTTTTAAATGATTTATGAGATGTTTCAAAAGTACTAGTTTGGTGGAAGAATTCTCAAAATGAGTTCATGGGTGTTGGAAGATGAAATTATAAACCAAGATAAATTTAACTCTATGATATATGGGGAGTCACAACATGGATAGTGAATGATCCATGATCACACCAAAGCCAAGAAGGCTTTATGGCATGATGAGTGGCATAATCCAGGATCATTTTGTGACTAAGGGGTACCATAGTGTGATGTCTAGAATGTCTAGGGAGGTCACAACATAGAGGGCATTGTCTCAACATGTATGATAAATGAGTTAATAGGTCACAATATGGTATAGGGTTCCATAGTGTGATGATTTGGAATTTCAAAAATAGAATAGTCCCACACGTAAGGATATATCCTTAAATATGATCATTACATGGTAGAAAGTTGCCATAACATGATGGACTAAAGCTAGGTAAAATCACAACTGGACATTAATGAAGTCTTTCTATGAGGATCCTATGAGATAGGCCATCATGGAATGACCATGACTGTCACTCCATGATAGTTCCTTTCTAGGGGGATGATCCCTCTGTTTGGGGAAGACCACACTATGACCCAAAGGGGCCATGTTGTGATCTTAATTGAACATGATGCATTGTGGATTGACTATGGATGCATCATGACATGACTATTAGGACATTACCATCATGGCCACTCCCTGAAATACCACAAGACAATATTGTTAATATTCTAGAATAATCCTTGGGTTTCTAAATTGAAAACCCCCTTTATTATTTCCTTGTTTTTGGATGTAGAAATAGGGGGTGTCTGAGATCCTCTTCCTTATTCTTATCTCTATTAGATCTAGGTTGTTTGGAATGGTTTCAACACATGGATTCAAGTTAATATTTCTCTCCTCTAATTTTTTATTCCACCAAGTTTTTCTAGGATTTTAATTTTCTAGGTTAGGGTTTTAGGGATAATACTTCACTAAGCATGGTTAAATCATCATGCTTATTAAGTATTTTGTGTGAATATTATCGAGGAGATTTTGGTATGACAAATGTAGTGGGTATTTTGTGGTTTTACTGAGTTTATTTCACTTCCCATATTTATTTTGGGTCTTTAGAGAATTTGGGATTAATTAATCATAGATTAAAGAAAAACATTTAATATTTTATATGGATTATATTTCCATGTGCATTGGGTGTGGAACACACCCCATTGAACATGGTTTCCGTTCTATTATTCCACTAGGCAAGTTTGAAATCAATTATTCAATTGTGGAATTTTTGTTTTAAATGTTTTTCCCCTAACTTGGTAGTGTTTATGGTTGAGATATGTTCTCATTTACTAAAAGGTGGTTAGTATGATCTTGGTATTTATTTAGAGATAATAGTTTTAGCTAGGTGACCATTACATTATTGATTCTATTATTCATTTGGTGATTTTTTTTCATGTGCGTAATGACCCGAAATTTTATAAATAAAATTGCACATGTTATTTAATTAAATGGGTTGTTATATATTATGGATATAGAAAACACATGTAGTTATTTGGTTTCATTATATCCTATTAGATTTAAAAGATCATTAAGTATCATTATCATTGGTAATATAGCCATTGAACTGTGATCATATGATTAGTATAAATATAGTGTTTTGACAAATCCAATTAACACAGACAAAGGAAGTGATGACCACATATAGTAGGATTATACCCTATGAACCCCATTTATCAGAGCTTATGAGGGAGATAACATATCTGGAATTTTACCTTGAACAAGCCCAAGCTGATATCTAACAACTTAACCATGAGAAAAAACTGTTTATGGGAGAAATTCAAGATAGTTGATATCATGCCCAAACCATGTATACTAAATCACGCCATGATATCATGAACAATATAGGATATTATAAACCACTATAAATATATTTTTATTATATTTTAAAATTTCCATAATTTATACCACATGGTAGTGTGTGGGATGTTTAAGAGTTAACATCAATCCCTCCTATGTAAAAAAAAATTATAAGAATCCCATAAACACCTTGATTATAAAGAAATGGATCCAACCATAAGTATTATTTTATATCTACATTGAACCACTTCTTCTCATTCCATGTAAAATTATATGGATTTTCCTAATAACTAAGAAGTTTTAAATTTTAAAATACAATTCTAATAATTTTTTGATAGAAAAAATTTGTTCATAAAGAAATTCTCCACTGATAGAATAGATTTGATCTTACTTAAGTATTCAAATCTATATAATTTATCAATGACTTGATTATGAACTCCATTTTTTCCTTTAATCTCCAAAAAAGTATTATAGAAGCAATATCTATCTAATTATCCATATATTAGCATCCTTCTTAGAAAAAAAATATTTCAAAGCTGAGTGGTCTTTATACATAGTCACTTTTATTCCAATAATAAATGGCCCAAACTTATCTATAGAAAAAAAAAATAAAAAAAAATATCCTTCTCAGTTATAAAATAATTAATCCAAGATCCATTCAAAAACATACTTGTATAATATATAATATGTTTCTTACTTCATTTTTTCTACCCAAGGACTACCACCCAAAAAAAGTCACTAGTGTCACACATAATTTTTAGAAGTAGATTTTGATCAGTAACAAATGATAGGTTTTGAAACAAGATCAATTCTCAATATTTTAAAATATTTAAGATAATTATTTTCAAAATTAAACTTGGCATCCTTAACCAATAATGCACATAAAGGATTATTTTTTTTGAAAGGTTTATATTGAATTTTATATAAAAAACATAATGTATAAGGAAAATCATCACCGCCTTTACTAAATCTAGTGGCAATGATGAAATTAATTCAACCCGACCTTATAAACATCAATTATATCCTCGAAATTTTTTTGGCTAATAACTTTGACTTCTCTCATAATAAATTGGAATTTTCTCAATTTATTATCAAGTTGGTTTCTTTGAACCTTTCTAGAACCCTTGAAAAATTATCTAGACAATACTTAAATTCTATCCCAATAGAATGAGAATTCATCCATAATCACTTCAGTGATTTTTTCTATCATATCTATGAAAATGAACATAATATATCTCTGAAATGGGGATGGTTCTCCCTAGACTCCAAATTTCATTCATGTGTATGAAAATGTTCCATATAAATATGTAAAGGTTATCTTCTATTGGCCAGTAGGATTAATTGGTAGTCACTTATAACTTGAATAACCATCTAAAAAGAAAAATTAAGAGTTTATTTCCATACTTTTAAGCATCTAATATATAAATGGAAATGGTAAATGGGATTTCCTTATGTCCTTATTGATATTTATATTTTTATTGTTAAATCTCCACCTATTTGTATTCCTTATAGAAATATTTTAATTTTTATCATAAGGTATCCTTTTCAAGACACACTTCTTAAGTAATACATGAATTGAGCTCACCTAGAAATAGTTAGATATAGGATATATTATCAAAAAACCATGTATATTTAGTATACTAGCCTATAATACATCCTTCATATTTGGATTGATCCTCCTTTGTCACTTAATAGTTGACTTCACCTCATCCTCCATAAGAAATTTTTGCATACATATTGTTGGAATAATTCACTTAATGTCTAATATAGTCTAAGAAATGGTAGTGTTATACCTTATTATAATATTAAGTAATATTTCTTCCAATTTAGATTCTAAATCATCCACCAAAAATATTTGTGTGTTCCTTATCCTATTAGGAAACTCTTATGCTTCAAGGACTTTACATCCCCACTTGAATTGCATGAGATAAAATTTCAATTTATCTCTATTCTATAATTACCCTAAGATAGTATACCATCATGATATAAAATAATAAAATGAATAAGAATAATTTAACTAACCATGTATTTATGGGTTGGAGAAAATAAGGATAAATTAGAATTTTGGGATTTATATCAAGGATTGAGAGTTTTGATCGTGTTTTAAAGGATTTTTGAGATGTTCCAGAAGTGTTATTTAGTGGAATAATTCCTAGAGTTGGTTCATGGGTGTTGTAAGATAAACTTATATAGTAATAATAATTTTACACCAAGACACAAGGAAGTCACTATATAGAAATTAGCTTATCCACAATTTCATTGTAGCAAATAAGACCCTATAGTGTAACCCATGATCACTCTATGACCAAGGGGAGCCTTATTGTGAGGTCTGGTGTATCTAGGGAGGCAATAGTGTAGTGGGTGTTATCATAACATATATAATGGATGAGGTATAAGGTTAAAATGTGGAATAGGTTGACATGATGTGACACTTTGGACTTAAAAAAATGAAAAATTATAATACATAAGGATTTATCCTTACATATTGTCACAACTTAGTAGAAGGGTGACATAGGTTCTCATAGAATTATAGACTCATATGAGGTCAGTACAAGCTTGAGACTGATTTATGGACTATTTATTTATATTGGTAACATTTACATTACCAATTATTCTATTTATTTGGTGATTTCATGTTCGTTTTTAGTATTATTACTATTTTCTATCATGTTTCACGACTTCTGTGATATTTACCCAGAAACTAGGACAATATGAAATTTTCTTAATAGTAAATATTAAATAAATAGATTGATGGTTTTTTATAAGTGCTTTGTTTGAACAAGTACCAATTAATATCTTTATAGTTTTCTTGGTGTTGTGAGTTGTATTTCTAATGGTAAAATGAGTTTCATTTTTAAAATGTGATTTTAAAAAGGGGTTTGATTTGAATGAAATTATAAAGGAAAATTAGTGATTTCAAAAAGGTTTTGAAATGGTATTTCAAAAAAAAAGTGGGGTTTCTAAGAATGTTATAAGGGGATTTTGGCTATGGGACTAGTATGAGTAAGGTCGTATGATAGATAGGATAAATTTTTAGCATATTATAAACCACTCTAAATAAATTTATGGGAGAATTTCAAGCTCATTGACACCACGACTAATATAAGCTAGTATAAACCACTATAAACAAATATTTATTATATTTTCAAATTTCAATAATGTATACCACATGGTAGTTTGTGGAAATGTTTAGTAATTTAAAACAATCCTTTCTATGAAAAAAACTTTTTATAATCCGATAAACTCCTTGATTATAAATAAATTAATCCTCCCATATGTATTATTTTATATATACATTGAACCTCTTATTCAGATTACATGTCAACATCTCTGCATTTTTTCTAATAACTCATAATTTTAAAATTTTAAAGTACAATTCTAATATTTTTTTAATAGAAAAAATTTTTTTAATAAAGAAATTATCCTTTGATAGGATAGATAGGATCTTACTTAAGTATTCAAATATATATTAGTGATGAATAACTTGATTATTAACTCCCTTTTTGTCTTTAATATCCATAAAAACTATTATAAAAGAAATATCTATCTAATTATCTTTATATTATATTACTTCTTTAAAAAAATATTTCAAAGATGAGTGGTCTTTATACACATTTAATTTTGTTCTAATAATATATGGCATGACCTTGTCTATAACATAAACCGCTATAAAAATTTATAAGAGAAGTTTAATATAATTGAGATCATGATAAATATAGGCTATTATAAACCAATATAAATAAATTTTTATGATATTTTCAAATTTATATAATGTATACCACATGGTAGTGTGTGTAAATGTTTAAAAATTGGAAACACTCCCTCCTATGTAACAAAAATTATTATAATCCCATAAACACCTTGATTATAAATAAATGGATCCTCCCATAAGTATTATTTTATATCTAAATTTAACCTCTTATTCTCAATCCATGTCAACTTCTATGGATTTTTCCTAATAACTAAGAAGTTTGAAATTTCAAAATAAAATTCTAGTCATTTTTTGATATAAAACATTTGTTCATAAGGAAATTATCCTTTGATAGGATAGATAGGATCTTACTTAATTATTTGAATCTATATTAGTGGTCAATAACTTGATTCAAAACACCTTTTTTTCTTTAATCTCCATAGAAAACTATTATAGAAGCAATATCTATCTAATTATCCTTAGATTAGCTTTTTTTCTTTGAAAACAATATTTCAAATATGAGTGGTCTTTATACAAAGTCACTTTTATTCCAATAATATATGGAATTAACTTCTCTATAGCATACAAAAAATAAAAAAACTCCTTCGCACGTATAGAATAATTGATCTGAGATCCATTCAAAAATATATTTTTATAGTATATTACATGTTTCTTACTTTATTTTTTCTACCCAAGGACTACCACCCAAAAAAAGTCACTAGTGTCACACATAATTTTAAGTGGTAGATCTTGATTACATGACATGATGGTAGGTTTTGAAACTAGATCCCTTAAAAATCTGTTAAATTTTTTAAGATAATTCCTTACAAAATTAAACATATAATCCTTAACCAGTAATGCACACAATGGATTTAATTTTTTGAAAGGTATATATTGAATTTTATAAAAAACACACAATGTCCATGGAATATCCTCACTTACTTTACTAAATTTAGCAGTGGTGATGAAATTATTTCAATCATGGCATTATAAAGTTCAATTATATCTTTGGAAATTCTTTGGACAATAACTATGACTTCTATCATAATAAATTGTAATTTTACCAATTTATAATCAATTTGGTTTCCTTGAAACTTTCTAGCACCTTTAAAAATTTATCAAGACAGTCCTTTAATTCTATCCCAATAAACTATAAATTCATCAATAATCACTTAATTTTTTTTATATCATATCTATGAAAATGGAAATAATATATCTCTGAAATGTGGGTGGTTCTTCATAGAGTCCAAAGTTCATTCTTAGGTATGAAACTGTCCTATATGAACATGTAAATGTTGTCTTCTATTGGTCATTCAGATTGATTAGTAGTTACTTATAACTTGAATAGATATATAAAAAGAAAAATTTTGAGTTTATTTCCATCATTTCAAGCATTTTATATATAAATGGAAAATATAAATGATCTTTACTTATGTCATTATTGAGATTTATATTTTTATTGTAAAATCTTCACCCAGTTACAATCCTTATAGAAATATATTAATTTTTTCATTAGGTATCATTTTCAACACACACTTCTTAAGTAATACATGAATATATATCACCAAGGAATAGTAATATATGGGATAGATTATCAAAAATCCAAGTAGCATGACCATTCTTAACTCAAATACATCCAACATATTTAGATTGAGCCTCCTTTGTCCCTTAATAGTTTATTCCACCTCTTCATGCATAAGAATTTTTTGCATAAAGATTGTTGGAATAATACCATTAATGTCTAATATAGTTTATGAATTGGTAGTGTTATACCTTATTATAAAATCAAGTAATATTTCTTAAAATTTAGATTCTAAATCATCCACCACAAATATTTTTGTGTGTCTTATCCTCTTAGGAAACTCTTGTACTTCAAAGAATTTATGTCCCTACTTGAATTACATGAGTTAGAATTCAAATTTATCCCCATCATCTAATTAAAATAATATCATATACGATAATGATATAAAATAATAAAAATAATAAGAATAAGGTACTACCCACTTCTTTATGGGTTGGTGAAAATCAGGTTAAATTTGGATTTTTGGATTCAGATCAAGGATGGAGAGTTTTGATCATGTTTAAAGGATTTTTGAGATATTTTAGAAGTGTTATTTTAGTGGAATAATTCCTAGAGTGAGTTCTTGGGTGTTGTAAGATAAAATTATATAGTAAGAATAATATCACACCAATACAAAAGAAAGTCACTATATAGAATGTAACTGATCCATGATTTCATTGTAGCCAAAAAGACTCTATGGTGTAACCCAGGATCACTCTGTGACCAAGGGGATACTTGATGTGAGGTCTGGAGTATCTTCGGAGTTAATAGTGTTGTTGGTGTTATCACAAAATATAGAATGGATTAGGTATAAGGTTTCAATGTGGAAGAGAGTGACATGGAATAGTAATTTGGAATAAAAAAAAGAAAAAATCCAAGACGTAATGATTTATCCTTACATGTTGTCACAACTTGGTAGAAGGGTGAAATAGGTTCTCATATAATCATAGACTCATATGAGTGTGGGAATGATTTATAGAGCATCAATTTATATTGTTAACTCTTACATTATCAAGTATTATATTTATTTGGTGATTTAATATTCAATTTTGAGCATTAGTACTATTTTTCTAGAATTTTTCATGACTTTTATGATCTTTACTCATAAATTATGATGATATAAAAGTGTCCTAATAGTAAATATTAAATAAATATCTTTCTAAATGGTTTTTTATAATTGAATTCGTCGAACAATTACCAATGGAACTCTTTTTAGTTTTATTGGTGGTGTGAGTTGTATTTCTAAAGTTAAAAAGAGTTTCATTTTTAAAATTTGATTTTAAAAAGGGGTTTGATTTGAATGAAATTATAAAGGAAAATTAGTGATTTCAAAATGGTTTTGAAAGGGTACTTCAAAAAAATATGGGGTTTCTAAATAAAATTTTAATGGGATGTTAGCTATGGGACTAGCATGATTAAGATGACATGGGATGTCTTTTATAAATTATTTTTAAATAGGATTTTGATTGTATTTTAAAGGAAAGTTAAAGGGGATTGGTTGAAATTTGTTTTGGAATATTTAACCTCATGTGTGCAATTTTTTATTTTAAAAATAATTGTTTATTTTTTAATATGAATCTTCATTATGATTTTCCAATGGATTTTTTGTTTCACTATGATGGATGATTGCATGTGTTGGCTTATGATTTTATTTTTTAGTTATCAAAGTTCCCTGGTCAGTATCTATTAATGAAATTGACCCATTAGATGGTAAAGATGGGTAAATTGGATTAGATTTTATGGAACTATGTCTAGTTGCATGAAGTTAATAGGTGTTTCCTTCTTGAGTATATTGGTCCTAATAAAGTTGTTTTGGACCAATTGAGGTTTACAAAATTGAGAGGTCTACAATATGGTTTTAGATGATAAATTCTTCAATTTTGAATGTTCCAGGTGCACAAAAATATTTTATGTGAGTTACCTAGGAAGATTAATATAGGGGAGTCCATGGGATATCCCTATGGTACTTTTAATCTTGTAGTGTTCACTAGGTTAGTGATTGGACTTTAAATAATGCTTGATTATTGATGCCCTTACCACATATTGTGTGATATGTTAAGATGGATGGTTGTGTCCCCATCCAGAGAGAGAGAGAGTAAATTGGGATAATATATAATGGTATGCTATTGTGGATGTTAGGTGTAACCTTGAGTGATAAGGTCCGGCTTCGATAAAATGGCGCACAATATCCCCTAACTAAGAGGGGCTGATTTGGGTAATTGATTTGAAAAATCATCTGAGAGAGAGGGGATGGTTTGAGTACTTGATGTGTGTCCTCCCCTTTGATAGAGGGGTTGTTTTGGTAACATGATGTGTGACCAACCTTGGTTGAAAAAGGTTAGTATAGGTAATAGATGAGAGATATACCTTAATCGAGATGGGTTGGTTTGGGTATGTGGTGGGTTCCCACGTTCTGAGACAAGATATCTAAATCCTTTTCTAAAGGGATTCTTTATGAATCAACTATGAAAAAATATATTACTAGAATTGGTTGTAGAAGTTAGGGTTAGACCTCAGAGTGAATTGGTTAGAAAATGATGACTTGATGTGTCTGATTGTGTGTGTATTTTGTGTTATTATTTCACATGGGTGTGTTACACATGCATGAATTGAACCCTTATATGTATTGCACATACATATATTTTCTCAAAATAGTATTTAGACCTTCATGATTTATTTCATTCACAATTATTGTTTAAATATGGGCATTTTTCTTTGGTATATTAGGTTTTCAAGGATAAGGGATTAACAGTGTGATTAAATAAGTTGGGCTAGAGGCCAGTATAATTTATTTTTCTGTTATTATTCAACATATGTATAAGAAAATATAAAAACAAGTATATATATATATATATAATTCCAATTATATTTTTTTATCCACTACTACTACTATGTTGTTTTTATTCATCATATAGATTATTTTACTAATTTATATTTTTTAATGTGGGGTGCCTCTAGGAAACCTATTTATTATCCACATGTTTTGGGTTTTTTCTATTAAAAAAGGATTGATACTGAATTTTTGGTAGAGTTGGGAATTAACCATAATATTTTTTTGATGGAATAATCACCCCAAACTATTTTAGGCCCTCAATACTAGTTATAAGCCTGTAGAATACAGAGATACATGATTGAGGTCATCTAGCATCACTGTTAAAGTGTTTTTTGGGTGATCCGAGATGAAGAATGAAAAAATTGTATCAAACTATATTTTTAGATTGAACAGTTTTGGTTATAGGTGTAGATAGTTTTTAAATGCACGAGAGTTAAACATATAGCATGTCTATCCAATATCGATTCATTTTAAATCTATGTTTCTAAGGGATATTCAGTATTATAACTGTGCACCCTAGGTTATAAGAACCTATTTCTTCTTTGAGGTATGATTCCTTTAATTTATAGAAATTCTCAGTTAAAATCTTTATATATGGCATATTATGAATTCCATTGGAGGTCGTAAAGGTTTAAAGGTTGTCTGGGGTTGGTTCAGAGCCCAGAACCCATGTTTTAGGGTGAAATAAGCCTGGATCATAGTTAGAGAAAATCATGAAGGGAAGGACTCATGGTTAGATAATATCATTCTAGGCTGGATAGGGAGTAGGGGAAGTCTGTGCGGTTAGAAAAAACCGTGAGATTTGGGCCAGACATCCATTCAGAAACCTCTTCAATTTGGACAATTGGTTTTGGAATGGTTTACACATGGTCAATCAAATTGTGCACTTAAAATATGTGAGGTTTCCTTACCTAGAGCTAATCATGCACTTTTGGTGCATAGTTTGTCAAACTATGCACCAAAACCATGTAACCCTGTATTTCGGGTGAAATTAAAAATTTTCCCCTAATTAAAAATATATTTGCAACCATAATTTCACTTTCTACTTCACATAGAAAGGTTACCATTTGAAGCCCACATTAAAGTATGTAGATAACCAAGCTTTATGTACATGGAAATTACAATACTTTTGCGTAATACTGAATACATAACAAAAACCAACACTCAAGGACCGTAATAGTTTAGTGTCTTTGGAAACTCAAAATATAATCTTCTAATCATTGTGAAAGATCTTCAACATCTCCCATAAAGAACTTCCCCTTTTTTTTTCTTAGCTAAAACCTTTCTTTATATACTGGGGAAAAACATATAAAGTTTGAGCTCAAATGCTCAGTAAGAGTAAACATGGATAACATAAAAACAATCCATAAACATTTGAATGTAAAAACATGAACTTAAAACATCAAAATCGCGAGCAATGACATAAATCTTGGCAGTACATAAGTCATATATCATAAAGGAACATTAATCATGATAAAATAGAATGGGGATAAAACATGTAATTGTGGAAAACCATTAAGAACATGTTTTGATTTCCATATTAGCCAAGGAATGTTTTCCAAGACCATCATAGTGGACACAGTCCACTACTGAACCGGGTTTACTTGCCATTCTAGCCCTGTATTACTGAACCAGATTCACTTGTTGTTCCATTAATGTCTATATCATGATATGTAAATCTTTACCCAATGAATTACAGGGAGATATAGGTCCCACCCATCTCATAATGAAATCATTCTTACTTGTGCCACAAAATAAACATAAATCATTCATTATAACCTAAAGAATTGAATGGATTTCATAAACATCATCCCATCTTCACGTAATCCATATAAAACAAATGGATATCATTTCATCATAAGTAGAATCAAACCATGTAAATAATAAAGACATTATACTTGAAACATAATCATACTAAATAATTTCATCTTAGATGGAAAATAGTTTTGACAAAACACTTGAAATGAATTCTTGAGGAAAATATCCTTTCTTCTTCAAAATCATTTTTTTTTCACAAAAATGACATTCAATTTTAAAAGAATAGGATTTTTGTTGAAAATAATCATGAAATCCTGTAGAAGAATATTCATGAAAATTAGGCCTTATGAAACTATAAAACTCCATTCATGCCGTATAAGTTAAAAAAACATTCTTCTCCTACTTTTAACGGAAAAGTCAAAAATTACCACGTATGGTAATCAAAAGAAAGATTCCTTACATAACACAAAGTAAAAGTCAAAGAGGAGTAAACATGACTTTAAACATACAAGTAATAATATTAAACACTTTATGAAAAACATTTTATGGACATGGATGAAAAATATAACACAAGTAAATACTTATGTATAAGCAATCTCAGATAAAAATGAGATTACAAAATTATACCTTACCTTAGGTCCAATTTCTTCTGTATGTGTCTGAAACTCTTGTATAGTGTGTCTAAACATATTATTAACTTGTAACAGAACAATAATAATATTTATGATATCATATATGATTCACTCATGACTTTATATTACCCGTTCTTTTGTCAATTCCATGTTAAAGTAGCGTTTTCGGTAAAATCGTTTCATTTATCGTACGTGTTTGGACTTATTGTTCTTGATATTATTATTAATTATATCATGATTTAATTACTTCCATAATGTAAAACATGATTTATATATCATATATATTCATTATATATATATATATAATAGACAGATAAATAAAATGAAAGACACCGTTCATGGAGACAATTGGTCGTACGTACACATAAACGATGTTTTCATTTCCTTATTAACTTTCATGAAAGTAAGTAGATGACATATATATATATATAAACAAATCCAGTATCATTATTATGTCATATATATCATTATTATTCATTATATATTCTTTATAATCATTCATGAATGGTTAACATGGAAAATGAATCTCATCGCGTCGTGGAGACGATAATCCGTACGTACGTACGAGCAATGATATCGTTCCCATAATTATTGAATGGAATTGGAGTGGATTATATAATATCTCAGAATCATTATATGTTATAATAACCATATATAGTTATTATTTACACCATTATACCCATCCAAGTAAGGTGGTGGTGGAAAAACAGATTACACCGCGACGTGGAGACGGTATTCCGTACGTACCCACACGCGATAATTTCGTTTTCCGTAGGATGGATAGAAGGTGAAATGGGGTTGTTTCATATTTATAATAAAATATCCGTATATTATTTATACTGATGTTATTACTTTATAATGAAGGAAATAAAGAATATAAAGTAGAAGAATAAAGAAACTTGAAAGAATCAGTAGAAGAGATTACCTATTCTTCGACGCACCTCCTCATAATCTCCTATTAGGGCACTAAAGTTGGTCTTTGAAGACGAAAATGACCTATAATAGGTTTATATGGAAGTGGAGAAGTGAATTGGGAAGAGGTTGGACGATCTTGAAGGCTCAAAGTGGCGTGAGGAGGAGAGGGAGGAGGTTCCCTTTTATAAGAGTGGAGAGGGGCACTTTTGGAAATCTCTAAAATATTAATTTATAATAAAATAAAAACCAACTTAAAAACCTCAAAAAATTACTCCAATACTAATATTAGATGAGATATGGTTTTAATCCCATCAAAAAATTAGATTTTGACATTTTGGTAATTTATTTTAAACCTTATCAACTTGATTTATCATTATTTAATCTATTTAATTTATTTGTGGTAATAAAATTATAAATTATAAATTGTTATAAATAATTACTTATGTGTTATAAATTGTCCATAATTGGATACTTTATGACGTTTGAGACCATATAAATTTCAATTTATATTTTTTAAATATTTTTGTGACTTTTAAACAATTTTATAATATGTTATTTTTATAAAATAACAATAGTGTAAATTTTGATGATATTAATTTATTTGAATTTAAATAAAATACACACAGAGGATATATTCGAAAAAAAATATTTAATAGATTTATAACATGTCATATTAATATATAAATTTTTTTTAGAACATTAATTTGTTCATATAATATTTAATTTAATATTTATAAAACCATTTATTTGATATTTCTCTTAATAAAACAATTACTACATCATTTTTGTATAATCATTTAATATACTTATTAGTTGCATTAAAATTAAAAATAAAATACTATGATGGTCATAAATCTGATATATTTCAAAATAATACTTTTACTTGAATTTATCATCTTAAAATAACAACATGTAAATTGTTATATTTATTAAATTGTGAAGGTGGCAACTTTGACATCAATTAAAATTAAATAATATAAGTGTCATAATCTCTTTTATAAAGCTCAAAATGGTCATAAATTAGACCATTGTATGGTTATGGTTTATATATATACGACCAATAAGTTTTGGTCAGGTTTTGGTCTTTTTAATGGGTATTATTATTTTAATAAAAACTTTATTACTGGTTTTTCAAAAAATAAATAATTTATGCATCATTAATGTATAAACTATTAAGGAAATTAATTATCTCTTAAAAATTACAAATAAATTACCATAACAAATAAAAACTTTTTATCTTTCAAATGAGTATTTATAATCGAATTTATATTCTGTATAACTTTATATTAAAAACACATTAATTATTAAAGTTTGGGTGGGACATATTTCACTTCCTTTAAAATAAAATAAATTAAAGGTCTTAATGACATCCAAGTGGGTTCCAATGGATTCCATTTCTACAAAAATATAACTTAATATGAAATAAAATCATCCAATTATATTAGGATAAGCTTTAGGGTAATGTTATAATATTATATTTACCATCAATTACCCGATTTACCTTTAACTATGGTAAATAAAATTTACTGTAGTTACTATTCATAGTGCCAAAAATGAAAAGCAGCCAATTAACATAATTTGGACCTACAGATTCCAAATATGGAATCCATTTTTCCAAATACAAATCACATAAGTTTCAGAAATTAATTTAAAATTAATCATGTTGTTAAGAAAGCGAGTTTTAAAAGTTAATATATTATAAAAGATTGAAATGATTTTACCTATGAATTCAATGTAAAGTCAATGCTAATGACATACATTATATTAAATGGTAAAAATATATTCTATTTATACTTTAAAACCATTCAATATTATAATTTAATCATATAAATTATTACGATGAAAAAATTTGTTTTTAATTAAAATATAGTGTGTTTTTACTATTCATTAAAATATGAAAGTTATCAGAATAATATGAAAAATTTATCCAAAGTAAATTTTTATATCATGATTCCAAAGAATAATTTTATTTTGTCAAATTGAACTTATAAACATGTCAAAAACTATATTTAAAGTGGGTGCACCATCAAAAGGTGGCAAACTACATTTTTTGAAAAATACTTATTTTACCCAAAAAAATTATTTTGTTCTCATACCGTGTTATAGAAAATGTGTAAGATGAAAAAAATAATGTTTTTAATTTAAAATATAGTTAATACTATTCATAACGGCTAGTTCATAATAATATTATAACAATATATCGTTGTTTAGTGAAACCCGGTATTGCGTATTACACACGCTATCGAGGAAGGTCGCGATTGCGTGTAATGCAAGCCAAGTCAGGATTGCATGTAGTGCAGGCTTCCATTGGTGTTGCATATAACAAAATCAAAACTTATTTCATTTATACATTAAACAAAATCTATACTTAATGTTGTGTCGAATAATTTCTATAAAATGAACTTGAAATTGTGTGTAACACGAGCCAAGAATAGTGTTGCGTATACTGCAAGCTAATACGGTGTTATGTATAGTATAAGATAATATTGGTGTATTGTAAAATAGAAGGTATGAAAGAAATTAAAAAGAATATATCTCATAAAATCTCGGGGTGTTACATTATACACCCCTTAAAATGAATTTCTCCCTCAAAATTCGTTGGGGTTATAAATCGTTTACTACTTGAAAGTTTCTTTCATAGAAAACCACATCTTAAAAAGGAATACTAAAACATAATTTTAAAAAGGAACGTTAGAAACATAATGGATACCAAAAGTAACTCATCATTGGGTTTCCACATAAGAGAATATAGGCAAAAATATAGATATGGAAGAGAAATCTAACCATCGAGTTCTGATAGAGAGTGGTAGAGAATATGGCTATGAAAAATACAACAATCACAAAGCCATAAATTTATGATGATCTAATGTACCATCTAATTCATCAGATATGAGGGCACTAGGACAACATTTTTGGTTTTAAAGATCATTTCCCTAATGTTGAAGAATTTTTGAATTAAAATAAATACTTACTTGATTTTGGTACAATCTCACTGTTGTTTGTGCCTTGAACAATTTCCACTTCATCTCTCAAAGAAATGAAGATGAATTTGTCTTCCATTAAGTGTTAGAAAATCATGCGATAGAATGATAGTTCTTTTCATCTGTCTCAAACATAAGGTTAGAAAAAGTTATATACATAAGTCCATCTTATGGTGAGATTAATCGTATATGGTTCCAAAAATGGAATTATACTTCATATATCATACCACTTAATAAAATAAAACTAGTTTATACTAACTAGGGACTTACTGTAGGCCAGAGGTAGTAAATAAAGGCCTATCGCACTTCGATTGTGGGTTCGATTCCTGAAACCATGTCCGACGCGACCGGTTGTCACCCGTCCTACATGCTGTCCTTTTTCTAAAACTACACTGCTATAACATTTCAGAAATAATAGCGAAAAAAGGTTCTATCCTTAAACAATATTATATTATGTCCAACATAATCCATTTCAATATTCAGGCTTATCCAAAATACTTATGTCCAATCTCATTGTATAATGAAAAAGATTACTAGAGAGGTCATCTACCAAGAATGTAAATACCATCATTTATCCCCCATATATCATAAAATATATCTTGTTGGTCACATTCCAGACATGTGGATACCTTAATTATGTATTCTATTGAAACATGAATTACCATAGAACCTTAGTGAAAACATGAATTCTGTCAAAAGTTAACTCTTTCCACATACCAAAATCCCAAAATTTCTATATACTCAAACCATGATATCACCTTGTCCTTATATTAGTCATGAGCTCATTAATACTATCAAACATCTCATTATCTCCTTATCCCTTCATTATGCACATATCATCTACTTTCCAAAAATATCTGAATAACCTTTCATGGTTACCAGTATCATTCAACATATAATTTTAAATACTTTAGAAAAAACAATAGTGTAACAATACTTAGATGTGTCTTTATTCCATAGTACCATTACCTATAAAACATAACTCTTGATAAACATAAATCATTCCACTACCTTCTTAAACCATTGACAGAGCTTCAACATTTCTTTTGTCTCACATATCATTTGTAGTCTCTTCATCATCATCAATATAAATACTACCCATATGACCATGATGATTCTCTTCATGAGACATTCCCTCAGGGAATTGGTTTTCATAATGCCCGTACATTCCACATTTAAAACATTTAACCATTTTTGATGTCTTAGCAATACCATTATCCTCATCCATGGTGTTAACTGAAACTTTTTCTTTGCAATTACTATCTTTGTGTCCTTCTTTTCCACAACCAAAGCATCTTCCAGTTCCTTTGAAACGTTATCCTTGATGCCTCTTCCCACATGATTTACATGAGGGAAATTGAAATTTCTTTCCTCTGTGATCATCATGAAACTCCATATTTCTCTTATTAGTTGAGTCGGGAAACTTACCAAAGTTGAGATTATTGATCATATTATGAGATTTCTGATTAGGCATAATAATGATGTTTGGACTTCCAAATCCCATTTCATTTGGTTTCTCATGAAGAATATCATTCCATTGTCCATCATATCGTCCATTATCATGAATCTTTCTGTTTCCAGCAGTTTTCTAAAACCCAAAAAGAATTGTGTGAGAGACAAAAATCATGTAAGGAAAACAACTTAATAAAGGCTGATTACCTTCAATATCTAACATCTTTTGTTTAATTTTAATATTGTTACAGTAATTCTAGGACTATAACTTATAATTATACTTAACCTTAGGGACATCCCTAGACATACCTTAGAAATATCTCTAGGGATCTCACGAAAGTTTTCACATCCTAGTTTCCAAAGGTTAAATAAACCTTTCCTCTGATACCAAATGTAGAGACTCAGGCTTGACGTACAAGGACATTACATTACTTTTTCAGAATACTTAATACATAACAAAAACCAACACTCAAGGACTGTAATACTTTATTGTCTTTGGAAACTCGAAACATAATATTCTAATCATGGTGAAAGATCCTCAACATCTCCCATAAAGATCTTCCCCTTTTGTTTTCATAACTAAAACATTTCTTTATCTCTTGGGGAAAAGAAAACATATAAAGGGTAAGCTAAAATGCTTAGTAAGGGTAAACATAGAGAACATAAAAAATATCCATAAACATTTGACCATAAAAACATGAACATAAAACATCAAAATCTTGAGCAATGACATAAATCTTGGAAGTACATAAGGAATTGATCATAAATGAACATTAATCATGATAAAATAGCATTGTAATAAAAAATGTAATTGTGGAAAACCATTAATCACATGTTATGATTTCCATATTATCCAAGGAATTGTTTCCAAGACCATCATAGTGGAGAAAGTCTATTACTGAACCGAGTTTACTTACCGTTCTAGCCCTGTATTACTGAACCAGATTCACTTGCATTCCCAGCCATGTCTATCTCATGAGATATAAATCTTTACCCAATCCATTGGAGGGATATATGGGTCCCACTCATCTCATAATGAAATCATTCTTAATTGTGCTTCAAAATAAACATAAATCATTCATCATAACCCAAAGAATTAAATGGGTTTCATAAACATCATCCCATCTTCACGTAATCCATATAAACAAATGGATATCATTTCATCATAAGAAGAATAAAAACATGTAAATAATAGAGACATTATACTTGAAACATAATCATACTAAATAATTTCATCTTAGATGGAAAATAGCTTTGGCAAAACACTTGAAATGAATTCTTGAGGAAAATATCCTTTCTTCTTCAAAATCATTTTCTTTTCACAAAATTCCATTGAATTTTAAAATAATAGGATTTTTGTTGAAAATAATCATGAAATATTGTATAGGAAGATTCATGAAAATTATGCATTATGAAACTATAAAACTCCATTCATGCTGTATAAGTTAAAAAAACATATTTCTCGTACTTTTAGCAGAAAGGTCAAAAAGTACCACGTATGGTAATCAAAAGAAAAATTCCTTCCATATCACAAAGTAAAAGTCCAAGAGGGATAAAAATGACTTTAAAAAAAAGGAGGAATATTAAACACTTTATGAAAAACATTTTATGGACATGGATGAAAAATATAACCCCAGTAAATAATTATGTGCAAGCAATCTTGGATAAAAATGAGATTGCAAAATTATCCCTTACCTTAGGTCCAATTTCTTCCGTACATGTACGAAACTCCAGTATAGTGGGTTTAAACATATTATTAACTTGTAATAGAACCATAATAATATTTATGATATCATATATGATTCACTTATTACTTTATATTACCTGTTCTTTTGTCAATTCCATGTTAAAGCAGCGTTTTGGGTAAAATCGTTTCATTTATCATATGTGTTTGGACTTGTTGTTCTTGATATTATTATTACTTATATCATGATTTACGTACTTCCTGAATGTAAAACATGATTTATATATCATATATATTCAGTATATATATATATATAATAGATAGATAAATGAAATGAAACACACCGTTCATGGAGATGGTAGGCTGTACGTACACATGAACGCTATTTTCCTTTCCTTATGGACTTGAATGGAAGTAAGTAGATGAAATATATATATACACATAAATAAAGTAGCATTATTATGTAATATATAACATTATTATTCATTATATATACTTTATAATCATTCTTGAGTGTTTAGCATGGAGAATGAATCTCATCGCATCGTGGAGACGGTAATCCGTACGTACGAACGAGCGATGATATCATTCCCTTAATTATTCAATGGAATTGGAGTGGATGATATAATATCTCAGAATCCATATAATGTTATAATAACCGTTTATAGTTATACTTTACCCCATTATACCCATCCATGTAAGGTGGTGGTGGAAAAACAGATTACACCACGGCGTGTAGACGGTATTTCGTACGTACGCACGCACAATGATTTCGTTTTCTGTAGGATGGATATAAGGTGAAATGGGGTTGTTTCATATTTATAATAAAATATAAATATATTAGTTATACTGATGTTATTAATTTATAATGAAACAACTAAAGAAGAGGAAGTATAATAATAAATAAACTTGGAAGAATCGGTAGAAGAGATTACCTCTTCTTCGACGCGCCTCCTCTTAACCACCTCTTAGGGAACTAAAATTGGTCTTTGAAGAAGACAATGAACTCTAGTAGGTTTCTATGGAAGTGGATAAGTTAAATGGTAAGTGTTTGGTTGAACTTTTAGGCTCAAAGTGGTGTGAGGAGGAGAGGGAGGAGGTGCCCTTTTATAAGAGAGTAGAGGGGCACTTTTGGAAACCTCTAAAATATTAATTTATAATAAACTGAAACCTCACTTAAAAACCACAACAAATGACTCAAATACAAATATTAGATGATATAGGGATTTAATATAATCAAAAAACAATATTTATACATGTTGGTAATTTATTTTAAACCTTATCAACTTGATTTATCATTATTTAATCTATTTAACTTAATTTGTGGTAATGAAATTACAAATTTTAAATTGTTATAAATAATTAATTATGTGTTGTAAATTGTCCATAATTGGATACTTTATGACCTTTTAGACCATATAAATTTAAATTTATAATTTTTAATAATTTTTGTGATTTTAAAAAAAATTTATAATATGTTATTTTTATAAAATAACAATATTGTCAATTTTGACATTATTCAATTTTTTGAATTTAAATAAAATCCACACAGACGATATATTCATAAAAAAATATTTAGTAGATTCCTAATATGTCATATTAATCTAGAAAATTTGTTTAGAACATTAATTAGTTCATATAATATTTATTTTAATATTTATAAAACCATTTATTTGATAATTCTCTTGATACAACAATTACTACATCATTTTTGTATAATCATTTAATATACTTATTAGTTTAATAAAAATTAAAAATAAAATACTATGATTATTATAAATATAATATATTTAAAAATAATACTTTGACTCTAATTTATCATCTTAAAATAACAACATGTAAATTTTTATATTTATTACATTATGAAGGTGACAACTTTTACATCATTTAAAATAAAATAATATAAGTGTCATAATCTCTTTTATAAAGCTCTATATGGTCAAAATATAAACCATTGGATATTTATGGTTGATATATATACTACCAATAAGTTTTGGTCAGGTTTTTGGGCCTTTTAATGGGTATTATTATTTTAATAAAAACTATATCACTAATTTTTCACAAAATAAATAATTTCTACATCATTAATGTATAAGCTATTAAGGTAATTTAATATCTCTTAAAAATTACAAATAAATTACCATAAAAAATAAATTATTTTATATTTCACATGAGTATTTTTATTCTAATTTATATTCTATATAACCTTATATTCAAAATACTTTAATTTTTAATGTTTGAGTGGGACATATTTCACTTCCTTTAAAATAAAATAAATTAGAGGTCTTAATCACATCCAAGTGGATTCCAATGGATTCCATTTAAACCAAAATATATCTTAGGAAGAAATATAATCATCCAATTATATTATGACAAGTGTTAGGGTAATGTTATAATATTATATTTACCATTAATTACCCGATTTACCTTTAACTATGGTAAATAAAATTTACCGTAGTTACTATTCATAGTGCCTAAAAATAGAAAGAAGTATATTAACATAATTTTTACCTACTTATTACAAATATGGAATCCATTAATTCCAAATTCAAATCACATAAGTTGAGAAATTAATTTAAAATTAATCCCGTTATTAAGAAAGCTAGTTTTAAAAGTTAAAATATTATAAAAGATTGAAATGATTTTACCTATGAATTCAATGTAAAGTCAATGATAATGACATAAATTATATTAAATGGTAAAAATATATTCTATTTATACTTTAAAACCATTCAATATTATAATTTAACCATATAAATTATTACGATGAAAAAATATGTTTTTAATTAAAATATAGCATGTTTTTACTATTCATTAAAATATGAAAGTTATCAGAATAATATGAAAATTTTATCCAAAGTAAATTTTTATATCCTGATTCCAAATAAGAATTTTATTTTTTAAAATTCAACTTATAAACATGTCTAAAACTATATTTAAATTGGTTGCACCATCAAAATCCAACAAAACTGCATTTTTTGAAAAATACTTATTTTACCTAAAATTTTTATTTTGTTCTCATTACATGTTCTAGAAAATGTTTAAGATGAATAATAATGTTATAAAATTCAAAATTTAGTTAATACTGTTAATATCGTCTAGTTCATAATAATATTATAACAATATATCATTGTTTAGTGAAACCCGGTATTGCGTACTACACACGCTATCGAGGAAGGTCATGATTCAGTGTAATGAAAGCCAAGTCAGGGATGCATTTATTGCAAGCTCCCTTTGGTGTTGCAAATAACATAATCACAACTTATTTAATTTATAAATTAAACAAAATCTATACTTAATGTTTCGTAGAATAATTTCGACAAAACGAACTTGAAATTGTGTGTAACACAAGCCAAGAATAGTGTTGCATATACTGCAAGCTAATACGGTGTTGCGTATAATAAAAGATAATATTGGTGTAGTGTACAATAGAATACATCAATGAAATTAAAAAGAATATATGTCATAAAATCTTGGGGTGTTACAGAGTCTATCCTAGGAAGTGGGGGATCTCCTCCATCCAATCTGCGATTCAAGAATTGCTCATCTCGTTGGGTCCCCATCGTTAAGATATCGATTCCTTTTGTTCCATTCCTCATTTTATTTGGTATCAACTGAAATATATAGGTGAAATATAATTTTCCCTATTATTAGGATTTTCATCCATTCTTTGATTTTCTCCGGATCTGAGTTGAATCAAGAGCTGATACTAGATGATATATCAACTACTCTACGGTAGGTGGCCTCATTCCTTTTTTTTAAAAATTAGTAGTGTTTATATATGCTTTTGTTCCGCGTACCCAATTCTCAAGTGGCACCTTGAAATTAAATTTGTTCCTTGAATTGAATTGATAGGTATAGACTATGAAACTAACAAGGACCGTTGATAAATATTTAATGGTTAAGAACCTTGAAATTGGAACCAACCCTTTTGGTGTTTTGTTTAATTAAATGGTCTATTATGATGGATTATGGATTTGGATACCTTTTAGTTTTGACCTTTTACCCCACATCATAGGATTTTAACTTTAAATTTAATCCATGAATTGAATTGTAAAATGAATTTAAATATTAATTATGAATTGTAATTGGAATGGATTAAATAAATGGGGATAGATGCCTTGCTCCTTGAAACTTTCCATGTATTGGTTAATTAAGCATGAAATTATTTTTTTAATTAAATACATATATTAGTTAAATAGAGTCTATTCCATGTAATTTCTTGTTAAATCTTTAATTGATCTTTATAGTGAATTTCCTAAGTGAGTTAATATTTGGTAATCCTTATAAGCATCGACAATGCTTTGTGTCACCTTTTTATGTGATAGTAAAGTGAATTATTCGATTTTTTTAACTTGAATTAATTATATAATATTTATTAAATGTTATGGAATATTACATTCTTTGGGTAAAACATGGATTCAAATGAAAATTCCATGAATAGAATCAATTTTCTTGAACTTTTCTTATAAACGAGTGATACTTAGACCTTCTTGAGGACTTCCAAGGATGGACTCAGAGGATTGAATATTATATATCGAGTGATACATGGATTCATATGAGAATTCCTTGGATAGAATAAAAGGGGAATTTTATCATTATTCCATGGGTGATAATTGGGATCACTTAGTGTTCTTCCAAGGAGAAACTTGAGTGGTAGAGATGTTATACCACACCTAAAGCGATGCTTGAGTTATTGTGAGATTGCCATGGATAGACTTGAAAGATGTCAGTTTATATTATATAGGGAGCAACACCTAGATTCCAACATTGGAATTCCATGGACAAGATCGATTTTATAAATGAATAATGAATAAAATGGTTATTATGATGCATCTACTAATCTAATGCACAAGCTTGGATTATTTCTTTCTTTACACTTTATGGATGTCCTGTTTAGGCATCCTTCTAGTATATCACTATGGGGGACACTAGGATATGTTCCGAGTCTCTAGACACATGAACTAAATGATATTTATTGGTTAGTTGAACTTGTTTATAAATAACATAGACCTAATTGTTAATTCAAAGACCTAGATTCTAAATGAAATTGATTAAATGAACTTGTTTATAAGTGAGAACCTAGAATTTATGGGATGTTTAATTTCAATACTTCATTTAATTGTTTTATTACTTACAACACACTAATTTTGTTATACATTCAATAACTAGATGGAACAAGACCTTGGGTGGTTTCTTACTGGGATTATGTATCACACACTATTAGGGCTACCCTGGTTACCCAAACATATTATACGATTGTAGGTATGGTTAAGGGAAATATCCCTGATATAGGTTCTTGATTTCTTCTTAGGATAAGGGGAGAATGAGACCTAGCTGAGGTTCACGATGCTAGCTGGGATAGTTTTTGGATTTTTTGTAATTTTGTTCCATGCGTAGTACACTTTCCTTGTATATATGTTATGAATATTTTATTAGATACTTATCAAATGTATCATCATAAACATAATTATATATGATCTAACTTTTGATATTATCATCTATTCCTATTGATTATCTATTATATTTATGATTTACTACTTTATTTACTTATATGTTGTTGATATTTGACTATATAATACTCAAGTGATGAGGGCCTAGTCTCACTATTGACACACCTTGGCCTTCACTACTAGTTTATAGCCTTTGGTGTTTGAGGAGATGTGCTTGAGTACATGTAGCCAACTCGGATTGAGGCATTGTTGAGTGGCATCTGGGTCTAGGGCATTACAATGTGATATTACAGGATTCTTTACTGGTTTGATTTATTGTTTGTCCATGATATAAAGGGATATGAATGAATTGGAGTTTGGTAATGACCTATGATTGGGATTAGCTACCCCATAAATAAGAAAAAAACAAAATTTATTCAAATGAAATTTTTAATTTTTGGATTCTGACTATTACAGTTGATTTGATTCCACCGTTGGTTGATGCACATAAACTGTGATATTATTATTGATATGATTTTGGGTTATTTTGTGTTATAACCCAATGAGATGAGGGTATGACATATCATGAATCCTAATAGACAATTATTTGAAATCACATTCCATGCATTATGCCATTCCATTTAGGTTTCTTTACTTGTTACATGATATTGTGATCAATACCGTGAGATATATACCTACTATTATAATCGGTATTCTAGAATATGTTATGGTATGAATTAGGTGGGTACCACACTTTATTCCCTGAGGAGTATGGTCCCTCATAGATCAGAATTTTTTGGACCATTGGTTTAACCTTTTTAAAAATGAACTATGATATAAATATAAAATGTGAGTGAATTCAAATGGATGTGAATATATGAATTATATTGAAAATGAAATGGAAATTGAAACTTGTTTATAGGAGAGAAATTGACCCATACCCGACCTTAGTAGAGGATATTAGGAAATTTATCTTGATTTTATATGATATATACATCTATTAGAAGTGAATCATAGAGAAATAAAATGGGTGTGTAATTATAGATAAAGGCTTGTAACTATCCTACTTAAATATATTTTCTTTTGAGATATGAAATTTGATAATATTCTTGATCTGAGGCATGTTATTGACATTAGTAAATTTATTCTTGTACAACGTCCTCCTTTCATACGCCAGGAGGGTGGAGACAACCATACATTGGATGTGGTAGTCCATGGGATATCAGTTAATCCTCTAGTAGTTCCAGATGCGACACTAGTTTTTGTACTGGACATAGGTGCTGAGGTACAATTTCATGAGGTTTTCTTTCACTTCATAAAGACCATTTAGGGATCTATGTGACATACCCTGAATATGGAAGAGTTGACATGTGAGGTTTAATAGAAATATCCCCCATGTTTTTTGGGAATGGTGGAACTTAATATGTTGAATCATGGATAGAGGCCATTCTATCTATCTTCAAGTATTTAGAGATGCCTCTAGAGAGAAGGATGAAAATCGATACTTATATGTGGCATGATTCCGCCAAGAGATGGTGTTATGTGATAAATCAGACAGAATATCAACATGAGATGGCTTGTAGGGATTTTATTACATAATCCTATGAATACTTCTATCTCAAAATGTGGAGGACTGATAGAGACTTGTTATTTTTTCACCTGGATTTAGGTGAATTATCAATTATAGAATATTTAACCCATTTTACTAAGTTATAGTGCTTTACACCAACCCTAATGGGTGAGGAGATATTGAAATCTAAGATATTCAAGGATGGTATCAAGTCTGACATCTGATTATAGGTGAATGTATTTCGAATGACTACCATTTCTAGAATAGTGAATCATGAACTTATTATAGAGCACAACCTGAGAGATTCTGGAAGTGAGAGCCATGGCAGTTTGACATATCGATTTGGAAGTGTATCAACTGGTATTAGGAAACATCATATGAAGCTTACACATAGTGATATTATCAGTCAGAGCACACACTCAGGTATCCAGGTGAGGTTCTACTAGTGTGACAGACCAAGACATGCAAGGCCTCAGTTTACAAGGGACCTAGTCGAGTGCCAATCATGTGGATAGATGGGACATATACAGTGTTTCTGGAGAGATTTTTCTCCGACAGCCAGTGAAAGAGGGTCTGCACTGACTCTAAGTTCAAGAGTGGGGTCAAGAGCTTCTTATCAGGGAAGGAGATGGAGTATAGATTTCTAATTAGGACAAGGTGGTGGTTGTGGCCATGGTAGGTAGAATCCAATTTTATAGTGACAATAAAGGAGATCTTCTCAAGGTATCCATGAAGTATCACAGGGACGCGGTTCAAGCGAGATATACATAGTGTAACCAACCATTGAGTAGAAAGATCCTATACCTTCTACTATCAGAGGTAATATTCTAGTATCCCTTACTTTAACTTCTACACTATTTGATAAAAGGGGTTCACATGACATTATATCTATTCCCATTTTGGAGAGCCTTGGGTTTAGTGTTTATACTATTGATGGATTAATGAATCTTGACACTCCATTGGGGATTAGAACAGAGGATGTAAATATGTCAAGGGAGTTCTACCTTGATATTGGTGAGTGGCACTTCATATAATACCTCTTTCTACTCAACATGACCACTTTTGACATCATTCTAGGGATAGGTTGGTTGGTTTCCTTTCACGATTTCATTGATTTATATCACCTTAGGGTGACCTAGACCTCACTGGAGTGTGTAGAGTTTATTCAAAAGGTTGAATCGGATGTCTAGGAGAGTCAATATGGACATCAGCATCCTGGACTGAGTGGGATGATAACCAAGATTGTGATCTTATATATGGATTATTTAAGGACTTTGCAATCATATTTCCCTCTAGTGGTTGATTGTTTAAGGGGAATTTTCCTGAATGAATTTTTAGAATAACCTCTAATGAATGAGATGGAGTTATCTATCATGCTAGTTCCAAGAGGTGCAATGGTATCCATTCCGCCTTATAGGATAAATACTATTGAGATGAAAGAGCTCAAGAGGCAGCTTGAGGATATAGAGGAAAAGGGTTTTATTCAACCCAGTACTCCTCTACAGGGTTCTATAGTCTTTTTTGTAAAAAAGTTGGATGATACCATCAAGCTATGTGTGTATTACTGAAAATTGAACAAGATGACAGTTAATAAATGATATCCTCTACCATGGATAGATGATCTATCCACCACCTCCAATGATCTTGGGTTTTCTCTAAAAACGATTTGAGATCTAGTTATCATCTGGTGCATTAGAGAATATCAGACATACCTTGTACAACTTTTCATAGTAGGTACTGTTTATGTGAGTATTTGGTTATGTCGTTCATATCTCACAAACACACCACCAATCTTCATGGAACAGATGAACCAAGTTTTACATCCTTATTTGGATCCATTTTTCTTAGAATTCATGGATGATATCTTGGTGTATTCTCACAATCAACAAAACCATGAATTTTTTTTGATATTGTATTGAATACACTAAGAGAGAATCAGTTATATGCTAATTTCACAAAGTTCCACTTGTAGATGGATCAAATTCACTTCCTAGGTCATATTATCTCAGAGATAGGTGTATCAATTAACCTAAAGAATGTGAGATATATAGTTTCCTAGGATCATTCCAAGAACATATTTGAGGTGTAAAGTATCTTAGTGATAGATGGTTACTATATGAATTTAATATAGGACTTATCAAACCTATAAGAACTGATTATGGTCTTGACCAAGAAGGATGTGAAGTTTGTCTATTCATATTTTTATGAGACAACCTTTTAGGAGCTGAAAGAGATATTGAATTCATCACCGATTCTAATTTGTAGAGATAAAGGAAGGATTTACACTTTTTACTATGATGCATCTGGTATTATTCTAGGATTAGTTCTTATGTAGTGTTATTGAGTCATGGCATAAGTGTCTCAATAGTTGAGGCCACATGAGAGGAATTAACCAAGGAATGATCTCGAGTTATCTATGGTTGTTCACACATTGCATTTTTGGAGACATTACTTACTTGGAGATATTTTTTTGGTGTACATGGACCAAAAAATCCTAAAGTACATATTTACATAGCATGATATGAATCTGAGGCTGAGGAGGTGGGATGAATCCCTAATGTCTTTTGATTTGAAGTTTTTGTATGCACTTGGTGAAGGCAATGCGGTGGCTGATGAAATGAGCAGGAGGAATCGGATGTAGGTAGTTCGGAAGTCTATTAGCAAGTGTAGACATATGGATTTATTCTTTGAGATGCACTTGGAGGTGTATTATAGTCATGGTAGTAGATTTTTATCATCTTTAGATGTTATATGTACCCTATTGGATAGAGTAATGATGGGGAAACTATTATACTCTGAGTGCCTAGTCCTATAGGAGAGAGTGGTTGGTGAGGAACCTCCTCCTAGTTGGACCATAGGCAAGGATGAAATTCTACATGTACGTGGTCGCATATTTGTTTCTTCTAATATACGTGAGGATATGATGTGAGAATTTCATGCTTTATCTTGGGAAGTTCATCCTAGCATCACTAAGATGTATTAAGATTTACATTTCTAGTACTGGTGGCTAGGTATGAATTGAGATGTATCTAGTTTTTTCATGAGGTGTTCCACATACCAGTAGGTGAGGGAAGAACACCAATGACCAGAGATACTTTTAAAACAATTAACCATCACTGAGTGGAAATGGGTTGACGTCACAATGGATTTCTTGAATGGTTTACCGACTTTTCCATGAGGTAATTATACTATATGGGTTGTTGTTGACAGGCTCACGAAGGTTTCACATTTCAGTCCAATCAAGGAAAAATTTAGTGTTGATGATCTTGGGAGGTTTTATATCCATGAGATAATATGACTTCATGGGGTCCCACACACTATTGTTTCATATAGGGATGTCTGATTTACTTCTTGATTCTAGAAAGGGCTACAAAGGGAATTAGGTAGATAAGAGATTCATAGAACAACATACCTCCCCCATACAGATGGCTAGTTAGAGTGCACGATTCAGGTGCTCAAGGAAATTCCACAAGCATCAGTACTTGATTTTGGGGGATCTTGGGAGAGGCATATACCTTTGGTTGAATTTTCCTACAATAATATATTGTAGGATACTATTTAGGTGAAACCTTATGATTCCTTTTATGATAGGGCATTCCAATCACCCCTGTGTTGGTTAAAGGAATAAGAGGCATCTATTCTTGGAACTCATCTTCTACAGGAGACCAAAAAATTGGTTTAGTTTATTCTGAAGTGGATGGATATCGTGTAGTCTCATAAAACATCATACGTTGATTGCTATAGATGGCATCCAGTGTTCAAGGTTGGGGATCATGTTTTCATATGTGTTTCAATGAGGTTGATACATAGAAGGATTAGAAGGTAGGGTAATCTCTCACTGGGTTATATCGGGCCATTTTAGATTCTAGAGAGATTTAGACTGATATCATATTAGTTGATGTTACCTCATAGGTACTGATACATGCATGACATATTCCTTGTATCTCAGTTATGCCACTATTATTCAGGCCAGTATCATACCTTTCAGCCTAAGGAGGCTGAGTTATAGGGAGATGCATACATTAAGGAGCATCTGATACATATTGTAGAATTTTTCATGAAGGTTCTCTGAGGCAAGTCAATTAATTTAGTATTGGTTCTATGGAGACACAACCAAGTTCATGATGATACATGGGAGTGTTAAGTTGTGGTACGGTCATATTGGAAAGAGTTTTTATCAACCAATATTTACCACCATTGAGAGGAAATATTTGGGATGAATTTATTTAAGGGGGAAAGTGTGTAAGAACCCGATTCTTTATTGAGGTATATATCATTTAATTTATATCAATTCTCATCTTAAATATTAAAATATGTCCAATTATGAATTTTCTTGGAGGTCATAAAGGTTTCAGGGGGGATGTTCAAGGATGGTATGAATTCTGAAACCAATGTTTTCGGGTGAAATATGCCTAGTCCATGGTTAGAGAAAACTATGCTGGGAAGGATGCACGGTTATATAAAATTGTGTGAGACTGGATAGTGAGTAGGGTAAGGCCACATAGTTAGACCAAACCATGTGATTTGGCATGCACAATTGTGCATCAATCACTAAAATTTTGACAGTGGGTTTTGGAATGGATTTCACATTGTTAGACCAACTGTGCGAGGTGACCTTCCCTATAGATAACCCTAAAAATCTGGAACATGGTTTTTCAGACCCTTCCCCTAAATCATACGACCCGATATTTTGGGTGAAATTCCAATTTTGACACTAATTAAAAATTTATTTTTAACCATATTTTCAATTTTTATCCCACAAAAAGCCTCCAATTTTAATCCATCTTTAGAGTCTATCCTAGGAAGTGAGAGATATCCTTTGTTTGATATTTGATTCAAGAATTAATAATCTCTTTGGATCCACAATAGTAAGATCTTTATTCTATTTGTGCCATTCCTCATTTTATTTGGTATCTAAAGTGCTATTTTAGTGAAATCTAATTTTACCAAATATTAGGTTATTCACACGTTCTTAAATTTTGTTTTGATATGATTTGAATCAGGTGCTGATACTGGATGATATATCCACCATGGACCTACGATAAGTAGTCTCATTCCTTTAATTAAAATTTTAAGTGTTTATATAGGCTATTGTTCTATGTTTCCATTTCTCAACCGGCACCTTGAAATGAAATTTTATCCTCAAATTGATTTGTTTGGTATAGTATTGTAAATTAATGAGGCCCATTGATAAATGTTAAATGGTTAAAAACATTGAAATTGGAACCTCCCATTTTGGTGTGTTTAATTTAATGGGCAATTATGAAGGTGTTTGATTTTGGATAACTTCGAGGTGTTCCCTTTTACCCCTCCTCATGGGATGTGAACATTAAATTGAATCCATGAATTGAATTTTAAATTTAATTAAAATATTAATTATGAATTAAAGGAAATGGGATAGATGTTATGCTCCGCAACACTTTCCATGTATTGGTTAATTAATCATGATATTCTTGTTTTAAGGAATTTCCCATCTGAGTTAAATAGAGGATATTCCATATAATTTCTTGTTAAATCTTGAATTTACCATTATAGTGAATTTCCCATTGAGTTAATTTATGGAAAGACTTATAAGCTTGGACAATGCTTTGTGTCATGTTTTGAGGTGAGATTGAAATTAATTGTTCTCGGTGTTTTCCTTGACTTTATTAAATGAAATTTATTAAATGTTATGGAATTTTATATGCCCTTGGTGACAATGGGTTAAAATAGGAATTCCATGGAAGAACTCAATTGGGTTGATATTTTATTATATCCGAGTGATACTTGGAATCCCTTAAGGAATAAAAAGGAAAGAATAAGAGGATTGACTATTATATGTAAAGTAATACATGGATTCATATGATAATTCCAAGGATGGACTCAAAGCGGAATTTGATCATTATTCCATGGGTGATACTTGGGATTCCTTAGTGGTCCTCCAAGGAAAAAATCGGGTGGAAGAGATGTTATAACACACCCAGAACGATACTTGGGTTCTTGTGAGATCACCATGGATGGGCTTGTAGGGTGTCACTTTATATTATACCTAGAATGATACCTAGATTCCAAATTATGAATTCCATGGATGGGGTCAGATTCCTAAATAAATAATGAATGAAATTGTTTTTATAGAACATCTTCCAATATAAATCACAAGCTTGGATTCAATATTTCCTTACACTTTATAAATGGTCTGTTTAGGTATCCTTTGAGGACATGCCTATGAGGGATGTCGATCTACATGATGTGTCTCAATACAAAATGAATAAATGAGATTAAATGGTTAGTTTAATTTTTTTAAAAGATGAAATAGTCTTGACTGTTAATTCAGAGACTTAGATTCTAAAATAAATTGATCAAATGAAATTGCCTATAAATGAGAACCTGGACTTAATAGGATGTTTACTTTCTATAATTCCTTTACTTGTTGTATTACTATCTTAACACTACTATTATTATATATTAACTGACTATATGGAACAAGACATTGGGTGGTTTCCTACTAGGATTATGTCTCACACCCTATTCAGGCCGCCTTAGGTACCCTAAAAAGATTATATGATTGTATGTATGGATAAGGCAAAGCACCCCAATATAGATTCTTGATTACTTATTAGGCTAAGAGGAGAATGGGACAAAGTTTTGGATCGTGATGCTAGCTGGGATACTTTTTTCCTTTTTATACTTTTGTTCCATGTATTGTATACCTTCCTTGTATACATGTTTTGGCTGTTTTATTAGAGACTTTTGACAAGTATCATCATCATAATTGTATATGAGATTCCTTTTCATATTTTTATATATTCCTATTGTTTATCTATTATCTGTCTGTTTTATTGATTCTACTCCTTGTATGTTGTTGATATGCCACTATTCTACACACTAGTGACGAGGGCATAGTCTCCCCACTGACACACATAGGATCTCACTACTAGTCGACGACCTCTGGTGTTTGGGGATGTGTGCTTGAGGTCATTTGGCCAACAGGGCTTGGGGCACTATTGAGTGGGATCTGAGTTTGGGACATTACATAAGTTGAGTGTGGTTTTGGACCAAGGATACTAAGGAGGGATATATGAGACTTCGTTTTTTTCATTGGGATTGGTTAGGAGCTTGTAACTTTGTTAATGCATCATGATAGTGGCATGCTTAGGTAATGATACAAACACCTATGGGTAGTGTCGATTAACATGTTACCTCATCAAGATCTACTATTAATTGAAGAAAGTTATAATATATTAAATCTTTTACCAAATACATTACAAGGGATTATTATATTAATATGGATTCTAAGGGATTGTCTGATTGATTGTGATTGTAATTTTTGACTACCATAGGGAAATTATTTTAAGGAGGGATAATTTTTGAGAAGAATCTATTTATAAAATAAAAATTATTCTCTACACAAAGAGTGTGCAAAGTAATTTTTATAAGTTGGTTTTATATAAAATGTCTCCTAGGGTCAGTGTTTTGAAAATGGTTTAGGATTGTATAGTTTTGAGAAAATATTCAAAAAAACGATTTTGAAACTAGTTTTCAATGTGGATTTTGTGAATACAATTTCTTTTTATAAAAAAATGAAACAAAAAGGTGAAGGATTTTTAAGGATTTCAGTTTTGATGAAAACCCCTTAGATTCCAAGGGGTGTTTTCAAAACATAGGTGAGTTTTTGTTTTGAAAAAATGTTTTGAGCTTCCTTGAATAAGAAACCATCACCTATTTAAACCGGCCATATTTGATTTTAATTTTTTGACTAGGTGGGACCCAGATTCTTGAATTTTTTCTTTGGAAAGAGTGTCCTGTTTTTTTTAAAGATATAGGTAAATTCGGTGGGTTTAGACCCAGTTTGTTTTGATATGGGAAAAATAAACCAGTGCCTATATATATATTACATTTTCCTGGTTTTAAGTGATAGACCAGGGATTACTAGATAGTTTTAATTGTGAATTTTGTAGGCATACTAAAGTTTCTTTGAGAGTTATATATATTTTATGATTTATGGGTAGATGATTTTATTTTCAATGTGTATCAGAGTGTGAGTTATAATGATTTTTTGGTTTAGAGAGATAAATTTGGGTTTTCGTAAGTGATTCCTTTTGTGGGGAGAACCATTTATTGGAATTATCTATTAATAGTACAGTGTTATAGTGGGGAACATTATATGTCACAAACCAGATCTAGTTGCCATCAAAACTGACACCAAACCCAGCTCGTGGCAAGACCTGAAGGGCATTATCGATCCCCATGGGCTGGTACAAGTTTTCGAGTATCATAAAATGAAAATTGGGAACGATTTACCCGATTTTATCAACATACAACGACAAAGAAGTCCAATAAAACCAATATGGATTTTTCAAACAAAACCATCTTTTACAAAATTTCAGAACTGAATTACATGGTTTTAAACAACTCTCAAAGACTATAAGAATGAAAAAAACAAAAAATGATAGCCCAAGAACCTCCACATGGTGAGAGGCACCACCCTCAAGCCTTCTCCACACCACCACATCACGATGGACTGCTAAAAACCCAAACCATTGGCACAAAAGTTGTACCCAAACTGTGGAAAAATAACCCAGTCTACTTACCCCCAAAGGTGTAAGTAGGGTGTGATCCATAGCCCATTTGGATACCACCACTAATATATTCCAAGTGATAAGCATTCAAAGATGAAAAGTATTCTAGTTTTCAAGACATGAAATGCGAGTAATAATTTCTAAAATATGCAACTTAAATAAAAGTAGTTTTCAAGTGGGATATTTTAAAGAATTAAAACTTTTAAAAATAATGTAAATTCTACTAAATATTCCATCCAACCATACCATATGATGATGATAAGAACAAAGTAACTAATGAGCACAAGTAATGGGAATGTAACCCCTAGGCACTTTCTCAGAGTGGGTCCCAGGTACCTCGTATATCAGTGAGAGTAACCATCACAATATCTGTTCTCATGCACACGAGCCACTAGTAGGAAGCAGACCCATAATCTAGAGTTATCTCATAATCATCATCATCATAGTTTAGTTAGTGTTTTAATCATCAAACTCTCTATGAAAAACTGAGGGTAAACCCCATGGTATCACTAGCATACTAGTACATGTCCACCAACCTAGATACCTGGGTTTTCCTCTTGTGATCAAGCAAGTTGAAAAAGTCAAGAAATATAATTTCTCATGAATATACCACTTCCACATCACAAATTCACCAAACATACCACATGAATATCATGAATGTCACATAATCCACTTTTTCATTCAAATTCATTTTGAAATCATACTCACACCAAAATAGCCCACAACACCTTTCACATTTCTTTAACACTTCCAAAAAACCATTAAAAAATTTTATAAAATTTTTCCAAGATAGTAAAACTCACATAAAATCCCACACACACATCGCATAATACTTATTTCATCAACAAAATTCATTTTTCACATCACACTCACACAAAACCGCCCACAAACGTGTTTCTCCCCTCTCTTTCCATTTGATAAAACATTTTAGAAATTTATAAATCATTCTAAAAATGTTTGACATCTTAAATCACCAATTTACCTTTAAAAAACCCATATTAGGTGAACACACTCACCCAAACAGTACATATAAACTCTTTTACCACTTTGTTTTACCAAATAAAACATTTACAATCTTCACAAAACAATCCCAAAGGGTATAACTATGTCTTTCACACAAAACCCATTTCAAAACCCCCTTTCAAGGTCAAAATCACACCAAGACCCTTCCAAAGAGTACTTTTAATCCCTTTAAAAATTTATTTAACCATTACCAAGTACTTTAAAATCAACTCAAATTATACCACAAAAGATACCCATGAAAAACACACATTTTAATAAAACACTTTCAAGGTGTGAAACAAAGTTTTACACATAAAACCTATTCAAAAACCCTCTTTTAAACCCCAAATCACACCAATACCCTACCAAAGCAGAATTGTCAGCCAAAAAACTATTTCACAAAACAATTTCATATGTTATAACATCAACCCAATGATTACCACAAGGTTTACAAATAGAAAACACCCAATTAGAAACAATGTGCAACTATAAAATTAACTGCTTAACAAACTCCATCAAAAATGGTTTTCATACAATGCACATCATATGAGGAACATTAAAAACAATTAAATCAAGAATGATAACTCATCAAAAAATTATTAAACATGGAATCACTTACCTTTTGAATCAAAACCCCTAAATCCTAGTGCGAAACATAAACTGCACCACCGCCACACCTTAAGGAAGTGAAATCCAACCTAAAATATTTGAAAAACTAGACACAAAATAAAACCCTAGGTTCGAACCCTAACTTTTGGACATTTTATAACTTCATGAAATAGAGAGGAAACCTAAGTAGATGGAAGGAAATGAAGATAGAAACACTTACTTGAAGAAATATAGAAGAAATCGGTCCAAATCAACCAATAGTTGAATCTTGAAGTAACCAAAACTGGTACGAAGGCTCAAAGGAGTAATATTAGGTCAACTGGGAATTGAATTTGGGGAAAAAGAGTGAAAATTGAAGGAGTTATGAAAGACAAATTTTACCTCATCGAATATGGGAGATTTGATAATGATTAAGAATTATCTCTCTAATCCATGGGGAAGATGAGCTCCAAATAGGGAGAGGAGAGCGTGGGAGAACGCCTTAGATATGTGGTCTTGGTTGAGAGATAGAATCACTAAAAACCAAAAACATTTAATGAGATATTTAATAATTAAGAAAATATTTTAAAGAAGTAAATGAGCTTTTGGGCTATCCCAACACCTTAATAAAAAACTCAAATCCATCATTATTATGGATTCCTGTGGGGTCTAAATTGATATGGGGGTTTTAATATAAAAGGATATTCCAATTATAAAGTGGAATGGGTGTAAAATTTTGAAAATTAAAGGAGTTATAAAAGAAACATAATTTATTTTTAAATCTGGAAATGAGTTCACAGTTTGGCGCAAAATTTTGAAAACCCACAATTTCCACCAAAATGCATGGGAAACCCCCAAATCAAAGTAAGAATAGAAATTAAATGAAAAATACATTTTAAAATAATTCATGCATGTGACATTATAATCCTAAAGATTAATAAATTATTGGAACTTCAGTGTCTTGGGATTTATCAGCGTGGTTGAACACTATATTATTGGTTGTATATCGATGTTTTAGGTCAACACTTTGGCATGAGTAGGGTGGTCATGTCTAGTTATTACGGACATTAATAGAAAATATATTGGTTGTGGTGATTGGGTGTTTTGGTTTATTAGGGTGATTATAAGGATAATTCTATGGAGGGGAGCATTAAATCAATTATAGGATTATGCCCCACATGTTGGAAGGGTTGTGGATGTGGTGAAACCAGTCAACATAAGAATAAGAGGCAACTAATATACGAAGGAGTAAATAAATAAAAAATCCTCTAGTTCTTTAGTGAATACTATATTTGGGGATTAGATGTGGAATCAGATGTATTTCATGTGATAACAATAGTCTGAGGTAAGATTTTTGTGTATTTTTATACTAAGTCATATCATAGATTCATTGATACTCATTGGTTAAGTAAAGTGGTGGTTTTTCTTCATTGAGGATCCTATAATGGAATTACACTGAGGTTTATTCAGAAACATCAGTATGGGAATTGGATGATTCTAAAATACTTATGGGAATTAAGTAATCATGAATAATACAACTTAAAGAAAATTTACTACAATGCTGTTACTTATATACATATGAAATAATAATTTATCCTTACATATGTTCATGGTGTGGTGGATGGGAACTATAGTGTGATGACCTAGAGATAGGATGGCTCAAAAATGGGCTATGGTAAAGTTTCTCTGTGAGGAACATATGATGTAGGACATCAATATATGACCATCATGGTCATGCAATGATGATGTCTTTTTAGGGGTTCGAGCCCTCTATTTTGGGATGGTCACACTATGACCTAAAAGGTCTATGTTGTGAACCATACAGGTCACACCACCATGTATTATAGTTGTGGTTACATCATGGTGTAACCAACATTTTCACACTATGACCTCATACTGAGCTATTTTTTATAAGGTAATAATAGTCCTTTTAGGTATTCTAAATTGGAAAACCTCTTTGGGAATTCATAATTTCTGGATGTGAGAATAGGGGGAGGATGATATCCTCTCCCCCATTATACAAATTTACATCCCTTTTATCCATGTTTTTATAGAAGGTTTTATTATATGGATTCAATGTAATATTTATTCCCTTCACTAATTTGTTCTTCCCTTATTTTTCCTTTGATTTTGGTTCATCAGGTCAGGGTTTTGGGAGAGACATTTCCAATAGACCACATAGGAATCATCCCACTTCATGGGGATTTTGTGTGGATATTATGGAGGGGATACTGAAAGGATAAACACAATCAATATTGTATTTTTTTCACTAAAGGTATTACAAAACCCTTATTAATTTTCTATTTTTGAATAAATTGGGTTTAACTGATCATTGATTCAAGTAAATTAATTGGAACTTTTTAATCTCTTAGTTCCTAGTATGTGTTAGGAGAGGATTACACCCCGTTTCTTGTGGTTTCATCAGTATAACACCACCCGGTGAGTTTGGAATTGGTTATTCCATCCTGGAATTTTGGTTTTAAATGTTTAGTTATTAACTTGATGGTGTTTATGGTTGAGATGTGTGTTCAAATACATATAGGAGGCTATTATGAGTATGGGATTGATATATGGATCATCGATTTAGGTAAGTGGACTTTAAATTATTGAGCCACTTTTTCGTTTGGAAACTTTATGTTCATGTGTGAGCATTTGTACTAGTCTATTAGCATATATCATGAATTGTGTGATCTTTACCCATAAATTAGGATTGTATCACCTCAACTTAAAATTTAACAAGGACCAAATAGCTTGATAAATAGTTTTTTTGGTGGTACCTTGGTCAAACAAGTGCCAATGGACCTCTTTGTCTGTTTCTTGGGGGCATGAATTGGATTTCTAAATGTAAAATTGTTTTTTTTTAATATTCCATTTTAAGAGGGGTTTGATTTGAATGAATTTTTTAAGTAATATTATTGATTTCAAGAACGATTTTTAAATGTTAATTAAAAAATTTTGGGTTTCTAATTTTTTTTATGGTAATGTTGGCCAAGGGAATAAAATGAATAGGACGGTATGTTTTTAAATTTCTAAATTATTTGTAATGAATATTTGACTCTATTTTTAAATAAAATACCAAATTTATTGTTTTAGGTTGGTTTTGGTCTATTTTACCTAGTGTGGGTGATGCCCTATTTTCTAAATCATAGTTTCTTTTTAATGTGCTTTTTGTTTATGGTTTCCTATTGGATTGTTTGTTTCATGATGATGCATGATTATGTGTATTGGATGATGATGTTCATTTTTTTGAATCAAAGTGCCAAATATGGTCTATATTTATGTAATTGACCCCTTAGTTGGTATACATGAGTATATTATTTTAGATTTGATGTAACTTTGTCTGGTTTTATAAAGCATGGATGGGTTGTCCTATTGAGTAGATAGGGCTTAGAGTGATCTATTTGGTCCCATTAAGGTTTGGATATCCTAAATGTATGAAATATAGTTTTAGATGGAAAATACATTATTTTTAAAGGTTCCATTAAGAAAATGATGGTTGATGTGATTCACATAGGGGGATTGAAGTGGGATAATCCAAGGGATATCCCTATGGTACTTTTATACTTATCGTGTTAATTGGGTTAGTGATCAACCCTATAAAAATTCATGATTATATAATGTCCTCATTTCTTATTGTGTGACAAGTTGAGACAGATGGTTTTATATATTTCTTGATAAAGGGGAAAATGGGATGTTATATAGTTGTATGTGATTGTGTATGTTAGGTACAACCTTGAGTGAGAAGGTTGTGATCTAAGAAACTAATGAACAATATCCCCTGAGTAAGAGGTGTTGGTTTGGGTACTTGATGTGTGACCTTCCCATTTCAAGAGGGGCTAGTATGGGTACATGGTCAGTTATATGTTCTACAAATGGATATGTTACGTATTTTCCAATGGTATTTATTACAACACAATTGTGATATATATATATATATATATATTACTGCTAATGGTAGAAGCATGTAGGGTCAAGAGCTATGATGGTCTAGTTAGTACATGATGACCTGATGTGTATGCTCACATGTGTATTGTGAGTTATGTTTATAGGTTGGTGTTTTTTATGTGAATGGATTTCAACCTTATATATTTTTCATGAATATCTATTTGATGACAATATTATTTATTATTTTGAGGCATTTGGGATTCCTACTGGGTCACTGGACTTTCCCCTACACATGTATAGACATGGGTTTTGTTGTACATGGGTAGAATGCCATACTTTATTTCAAAAACATGTATTTCTTAGAGATGGACACATGGATAAGATCTAGTAAGTTATTGAGGATGAGGGTTTGGCATGGTGATTATATGATTTATTATAGTTCATAGTAAAATTTATTTTTTTAGTTTTTTATACACATATAGAGGCCAATGTGTTGAATGTTTTTATATATGATGCATGATATATTTGTTTATCTATAGTTACTTCCTTGTAATGTTTTCATGAATCATATAGATTGTTTTACTACTTTCTATTTTGTAATGTGTGGGCCTTCATGGATCCTCATTTATTATCCATTGGTTTTGGGTTTTTTCATTATACAAACAGGTGATGCAAAACTTTTTGTATACTTGGGAACGAACCCATGGATTTATTTTATAGGTTATATTCTTTATATTCTTTTGAGTCCTTCATTTATAGTCAAAATCCTCTTGTGTTTGGATATGCATCCCTGAGGTCATGTAGAATCTCAGCTCATGTTTTATTCATGTGATGCCAGAAAGGGTGCTGTAAAATGGTATCAAAGCATGTATTGATATGGAATAATTTAAATTAGACGTTGATATAGGTTTTCAGGGCATAGGCGGTGGACCAATAGAATTCCTATCTTGCATGGATTCAGTTGAGACCCATGTTTCCTGGGGATATCCAGTATTGTGACTAGGAACACTATAATAACTAAGGTGATGGATTAATGATCCTAAAGTGGGATGGATGAGAATCGAGATGAGTCAATGGGCTCAGTTGAGATCCAATAACTTGTTTAATGCATCATGATAGTGGAATTATTAAGGCACGAGGCATCGGCCTATGGGTAGTGTCGTGTCACATGTTACATCCTCATAATCCACTATTAATTGAATCAAATTATAAAATATTTGATGTTTTCTAAAATACATTATAATGGGTGATTATATTAATATGGATTCTAAGGGCTAGTTTGATTGATTGTGATTGTACTTGTTAGATACCATAGGGAAATTATTTGTTGTAAGAATAGTTTTTGAGAAACCCCAATCTAAAAAAATAAAACTCATGTGTGGAGAAAAGTGTGCATAAAATTGTTTTTATTTGTTTGTTTTAGTTGAAATAGGGTTTTAATATAGATTTTAAAAATTGGATTCGTTTAAAAAAAGAAAAAACTGGATAGGACAATGATTTTTAAAGATTTTGGTTTTGATGAAAAAAAATGGATGCCAAGGGGTGTTTTAAAAACTTGGTTGATTTTTAGTTTAAGTAAATTGATTTGAGTTTACTTGTGTAAGCAACTGGTATCTATGTAAACTAGAATTATTTTATTTTTATGATCAAAGTAATGTGATAACCACTAAGAGGGTTGGGGGTGGGGGTAGAGTCAATGGTGATCTTTTACAAAAAAATTCTCTTGAAATTAATTCCCACAACTTTTTTCAATTTCTATCATTTTCAACATTATATCACAACCTTACTTATATCTAAATATATGAAATTAATGCATGGCACAGAAGATTTTCAAGGTTCTCCTATAATGTTGTTGAAAACATCCTTTCCGTGGAGAATCCCATCATTCTATAAAAATTCACTATAATAAGAAATGAATACAACTGATCCAACTACCATAAATATGCTTCTCTCTCCTGATAGGTAATTATACTAAATAACATCATTTACAAATTCTTTTTATACTTTGAGCCAAAATATGATAAGAAAATTTTCTTAACATATCACTAAAACATTTTTCATAAAATCTCCATCGAGTACACTCTTTGTATAGTATGACTCCATTCCGTGCACCTCAAAACACTATGACTCCTTATGTTGCACTCTGTCCAGTAACTCTAATCAATACCTCTATCTGAAACCTCTGACTAGTACATTTTTCTGGTACCTCTACGAATATCTCTTTCTGGTGCCTTTTCTTCAACTAAGAGATTCCTTGTTTGTAAACTCACAGTTCTATTCTAATAAAATCATCACCACATTAGATGTCTCGTGCATATGAATAGTGTTACTTCCTATGGTTCCTTCACCCTTTTAAATAGGCACATCTCCATGATAAATCCCATGACCTGAAAGTGAATTTCCCCTCTTAACTAAAACATGAATTTTTAAACCTTATACTCATTTAAACTTCATTGGATATCTCTAAAATATTCTATAGCTTTATTGAATATTCTTATAAAATCGGTGTCAATGAATTTCTTAGAACTTACTCATATATTTTCTTGATTAAAAAACATTGAAACAATAGATTAACATCATAATTATTAATTACATTACAAAGTTATTATAAATATCCTCAAAACTATATAATATTTTTCTTCCTGATGAATTCATTAAGAAATTCTCCATTTGATGTATTTTTCTTCAATCCAGTGAACTCTATTATAACTCCTCCATTTTATGGTTTCAATTTTTTCTGGTGAGATCTAGATATTTTCCCCATTTAATGGGTCGTGTAAAGATTCATCTAGTGTACTTTGTACTCTTATCCCCCATAGATACCACTCAATTTATTGTAAGGCTTGGTTCACAAAAATGAGTTCTATACTTCTTTATAGAATCTTCCATTTGATGAAATCATATTTATTTGTCTAATTTTCATTCAGTTGATGAATAATTGACTAATCATCTTGATCTATTAAACTCATCCACCCTCTCTTCAAACTTCTGTTCTAGGTAGGAATTTATTCATCATATATCTTATATAATTCCCATATTTCTTCACCTAAACCACTTTGAAAAAGGTCATTTGATGGAAAATGTAAACATTTATCAGATGGAACTCCATTGAAGTTTGTATAGTGGAAATCCTTTGATTTGGTAGACTTAGTCTGGTTAATTTCTCAAAACTTCACCATGTTAGGTAGACATTAATCATCTTTGTCTGGTGTAAATTTAAACATGTCCATCCAGTAAACTTTAAAAACCTATAACAAATCATATTTTAACCTATACATATGATAACCTGACAAACATTCCTTTATACTACATAAAAAGTTATATTTTTATAGCTTGCAACTTCAACATTTTACACCCTATGTGTTTGGAAACTTCATCCTTAACTTTTTACAACCTCAACAAATACTTCTTGGATCTAAATTAATTTTTTTTACCTTATTATAGACTCAATAAATCTCAACTAGAATCATGAGAATTTTAATAATGTAATGATCTCAATGATTAGTATTGCATCATTTTACTATATAAGTAAGGTTTCTTAACTTCATAAGGAATATTTCCTAAACTCTATAAACAATAAATTTTATATTGAAACAAAAAAACATTCACAGATAAAAAATTGAAAAAAATACAATATTTATTAAAAAAAAATCAAAAGGATCTTCAATATCCCCTTTGGATTTGTCCGAAACATTCTTAACAACATTTCTAATTTTTTCCAAACTTTATCATCAAACCACAAACTTTCTTGTGGAGAATATCATGGAACTACACTTCTAATTTAAGAAATTTTTTTAAAGGAATTCCATCCATTTATAAAAAATATATTTTTTCCAAAATATGATAAAATCCTTATCAATATTTTTCTCCCTCATTTTCTGATAACACTAGCTTCTGATTGATAAAGAAAATATTGTACATCTTATAAAATAGTTATTTTTATTATCTACCTTTGAAAACATAATCCAAATAACTATGGGGGAAATTTTCTTGAGAAATTTATGAATTCATTGGTGGATGATGAAAATGTAGTTATACCATCAATTCCCCAAATATTTACTGTGGCATACCTTTGGTTAAAACATCTTCAATTTGACATTTTTTTGAAATATATTCAGGAATAACATCTTCACCACAAAAATTCGTCATAATGAAATTATATTTAATATCAATTTTATTTTATTTGGAATGTTTTACATGATTTTTAGAAAGATCTATGGAACTTTTAATATCAAAAATAATATTCAATGGGTTTTCAACATTCACTCTAAAATATTCTAGTCAAACTTTCATCCAAAAAATTTTTATACAATCATGTGTGATGGTAACATATTCTGATTCCACTACACTCAATGTAACAAAACATTTTTTCTTACTATGATAGTTCACACAACATTCATCCAAGAAGAGAATTCTGCCTAATATTGATTTTATATCATTATAATCTCCACCCCAATCAGAATTAGTGAACCCATGGGAGGTCATATCATTACTTCTATGAATCAAGATATAATTTGATGATTCTTTAATATACCCAAGTATTATCTTATCTTCAAAAATGTGTGATCCTTTGGATCAATTTTATATATTTCACATCAAAGGAATCAAAGAAATTTTGCAGTCATTTATTCCAACATTTTTAACTTCTTTTATCGACTGAATATCCTAGGAAAATTCTTTCTTATGGTTTTTCATCAAACATTCCAATTTTTTTTTGATTTTTATTAATCAAAGACACACAAAAAACATATATTATTTCACTATATTATTTTTCTTATACCACACTTCACAGGGATTTATTTTTGATTATAGTGAAAAAACATCTATTTTGAATATGTACAATTATACTTACCTTTTATCACCATAAGAATTTAGAGAGTTTATATTCAGTGAGCATGATTCTTCCAATTTTTGCTAAACTTATATTTTTTACTTTATAACACTCAATTTTTTTGAGAAGTGTAATCAGAATTGTTTTACTATTTGATTATATTTTTTTAATACAGGAATCTAAAGAGTTACTTGTGTTATCATTTACATTTTATTTCCTCCAATTAAATATATATACACCAAGATATTTCTCAACATCCCTTATTAAACTTCTCAAAAATTCTAAGACTCTGATTTGTGTATCATAGACATTATATTTTCAATTTGAGTAAAATAATAAATAAAAGTTATAAAGTAAAAAATCACCCATTGTTGATTGATGTGTCATTATCCCACAAATATTAGAGTATATGATCTCAAGAGGTCTGGTGGATTGGTTTTAAACCTTCCTGTGTCTTCTACTAGCTATCCTTCCTTTTATTAAAGTTATACAAATAAAAAAATATTTCATTTTTAGTTGTGGAAATTCACTTACAACAACATACTTAGAAATGTTTCCCATAATATTATTATAACATCCCAAAATCTATAAACTCAGAGCCGATAGTCATATTACATAATTAGTACAATGTAAAAAAATTCTCAAAGGATTAAACTGTTTGGTCATCTTAGAAGACTAGATGAAAACATACATTACACTTAAAAACATGACATAAAATATGAACACATTTTGAGAACATTATTATCCATTCTATAATATCCCTAAAAATTATACATAACCCTCTTCTAGGATTCCCATGGAAAGGAAAAAAAACTAAGGGTGATCTCAGATGATTTGTAAAGAGTATCATACAAAAGAATATTACATAACATAGACCAGAAATAAGTGATATAAAGAGAATAAATAAATAAAATGAATCCATAATCAACTGAAAATAAGGGCATTCTATATCTATAGCTATAAATTAAAATAGTTATAACAATATTCATTGATCCCATACTGATGGAGTGCATAATACAAAACATCAAAAAATTAATGTCAAATCCTTATTCCAAGATAATTTCATATACTTGGATGATTAATACACCAAAATCCAACTTTTTTTTGCCACATTTTACCTAATTATGAATCTATGGGATATATAATATCAGTCCCCACTTGTCACTTTTCAAGTATAGTGTGTTCTCCATAAAAGTCATCAAGACCTTTCATACCGTTCCCTAAGGTACCTCTTGGAAAATAAAAATTGGATATCCATGTGTTGAGAAATACAAACACAAAATAATTCCCCATTAAATTTAATAATGTGTATGTATATGAGAAGATCACTTAATCAACTTGGAAGTCATGGGGTATCATCAATGTAACATGAATAACCCTTATCAAAGAAATATAGTGGAAATATAACTTAAATTTTTCTAGGTTATCCATGGAAGAGAGTAATGAGATTTAATAGATTTAATTGGTAGGATACCAAGGTAATGGCTGAAAAAATCCTTTATCATGGTTCATTAAGAGCTTGTGAATATTTCAAATAATATCCCCCAAGAGTTTCTTTCCAAGTGTCTAATCATATGACAACTCATTATACATTGGGGTGATGATTGAGTAACTTCTCAACCAAAAGTTTTTTAGGTGATTTCCCCTAGGTGTATCTATTCTACATCCTTATCCACTTTCCAATATCCATATATGGATGTTTTTATATGAAATTAAACACAATTTTACTTTACCAAAATTTAAGATGATTTTGCACCATGGAAAAGGTAACTCTTGAATAAAGAGAATATAAGAGAGGGATAATGACATAGACTTATAAATATATTAAATTTAATTAGTAACATGGAAAAATTATTCAATGTAAATTCATACACTACACTAAAGAAAATAATCACTGATTACAACATGAGTCCCAATGAATAGAAATTGAGACGAAAGCCCCCAATTATGTCTTGGGTATCAATTGAATCATAACAACCACTTGAAAAAATTGGGATGAAAATTTATCTAAAAATACCATAAATAATTTAATTTCTTGGTATTATATATCAAATATCCATTATATACATCACATAAAATAAATTTGGTGCGCATTACCAAAATTTTCTCAAAGAGAGGAATTTGAGATGAAAATCTCTTACCTATTGTACCAAATTTCATGACTGCAATTTAACCACATATATAATAATCACATATATATTAATTTATTAATTAATAACATTAATCATATAAATTTTAATTCATAATCTTTTTAAATATTCATTCTCTATATGAAATTTCCCAATTTCTCACAGTACATGTTTGTAGTTTTGAATGTTTGTACTAGTTTCATAATAGTGGTGTTCATGTTATTTCTTATTAAAATATTAATAATTACCAATTAATTAATGTTACCATTATGGATTAATTATAATAATTTTTAATTTTTAAAATTCCATTCATGTGTATTTTAGTCTTTATCCTTAAAGATTAAATAGATAATAAACATATTTTAGTGATTTTTGACAAATAGAGGGTGTTCCATTAATAAATGAATTAGATATTGATATAATATATACCTAATAATAATAATAATTATTCACAAATTTATATAATATTATACCAATAATTTTTTTACCATATTCATTCATTGTATAAATTCAAAGCATTGTTCATGTAGGTGGTTAAACTGACCCAAACATGAACATATCCCGATTTAATGAATGATTAAGAGGTGGTTTTGTTTTAATATAATTAAACTATGATAAATCTGATATTATTTAGTTTTTATTATTGTGATAAATAATAATGATAAGTATAATAATAATTAATGAATATGAAAATATTACACAATTTGAATAAATGATTATCCTCTTAGTACATTTATTTTAAATTATTAAATTAACAATGATTTTTTGATCATATAATTAATAGGTTCTTTAATTTTTTATAATAGAAAATAAATTATTTCATGAAAATAATATTTATATTTTATTACCATCATTATATCCATCCTTTAAGGTGGTTATGGAAAATGAAACACATTACTTTGTGGAGGCGGTAGTTTGCATAATGCATAAAAAACAGTTTCATTTCTCATAATGGATAAGGTATCTAAATAAATAAAGTTATTGAACTTAATATAGAAATATTATACTTTCTTTATGATAATAATATAATTAAACAAGTGTTTCTATAATAACTTTTAAATAATATAGTTAATAAGGAAACTAAGTAGTTGATAATACTCACATTGAGAACTTTTATTTTCCTTGGATGTATCCTTGAATTTGGAGGGATTAGGCTAACTATGAGTGAACATGGGATTAGTTTTTTGGGAGACGGTTATAAGGATATTAAGGTGAAATATTTTGTAGTGGGAATTATAAAGATATGTGAGTCTTGAATTGGTGATGGTGTCTCCCCTTTATAAGTGAAGGGAAGGGTTATTTTGGGAGTAACAATTACCTTTTCAATAATGTAAGGTTACTGTTCATGTTTATAACTATAAAAAGTATAAAAAAGGATAGATTATAATGATTTTGGGTCAAAACTCACCTAAACCACTATTTTAGTGAAATTTGAGTGATTTAGGGTTTTTTTAACTTTTAACTTTTACCTTGGTAATTAATTTCTAGCCATAATAATAAATTTTAATGACAAAGATTAATTTTGAAATTTTACATAATTTAATTCCAATAATTTCAAATTTAAAAACAATTTTATAAAATAATATTTAAAAATGTGTGAAATTTTAATTTTAAAATAAATATGCTCAATTGCATAAACCATTTTTAGAGAAATGATGTTGTTAAGATTTAAATTTATATATATAATGTAAAATAATTTTGTATATTTATTTTAATAACCTAAATTGGTTCAATATAAAATAAAAAAATATATAAGGTTTTTAAATCAATCCAAAACCTATTCTCCTTTAAAAACACTTGATTCAAAAAAAAGGAATGAAAAACATATTTTTTTTCAGTAAATAAATATTTTTATCAGTTCTAAAAATATTTTCCATAGGTTTTCAAAGTTCAAAGAATATTTTAAAATGTATAATGTTATTAATTAAATTTATATTTATTTACTTAAAATGTTTTCTAATATTATAGGTCATTCTTATATAATAGTAATATCATATAAATTAAAATTTTCATGAAAACCGTAATTTTCAACTAAAACCCAACCTTTTTTGAAAAGGATAAAAAATTCATAATAAGATAGTTTCAATAACATGAATTAAAAAATGAAGTTAGTTTCATCAATTTAAATTTTTTAAATTAATCTATAAAGTATAAAGTCTATTTAATTGGAACATTTTGTGATGGTTCATGATATGATATTTACCTAATATAGTTGAGTCCCATGTGTTACATTACCCCCCTAAAATTCAATCCTAAAAATTGGGGTATATATCAGCCATTGAAAAGATTTGGATACTCTTTCCTTATAGATTCTTCAGGATCCTAATTTTACTCTTTTAGTTTTTGATCTATCCTAAGGACTTTCACAAAATTATTTATCCATTTCTACAATACCTTCTCTCTCTTATCAAGATTCTGGAAATGCATTTAATTATAAGAAAAGTAAAGATTTAACTCTATTTCCTCTGATGTGATAAAATGAATTGGATTTGGACGGTATTTACTTTGTAATGAAACATGGAATACATAATTTACTTTAGAAAGGTTGGACAACATAGCCAAATGGTAAGATACAAGCCTGATTCTTTCAAATATTACAATAGGCCCAATGCACATAGATCTTAACTTCCTATTTTTACTAAATCATAGGACTCCATACCACGATGAAACCTTTAAAATACATGACCCCCATATGAAATTCCAATTCTTTCCTTATAGTATCTATATATCTCATTTTTTTCTTTGGGTTGCTTTAATGTGTTCCTAAATAGTTTTTACTTTAAAATCCATATCCTCTATGAGCGTTAAGATAACAATTTTTCTTTCTCTAACTTATTCCCAATAGTTTCAAGTATGTCACCTCTCCCCATACATTGAATCATATGGTTCCATCTAGATTCTCAAGTGGAATCTATTACTGTATGAAAACTCCACTAAAGGTAGGTACTGATCCTACATACCTTAGAAGTCAAGAGAATATGATTTGAACTTATCTTCCAAAATCTGGATAACTATTTCAATCTACCCATCCGTATGGGGATGATATACAATGATTAAGTGTATCTCAGTGCTATGAGATCTTTGAATACTCCTCTATAATTTCTATGTGAACCAATATTCATGATAAGATAAAATCAATAGAGGTTCCCCATGAATCCTTAGGATTTCACTAATATAGAGTCAGGAAAGTTTATCAGTGGGTAGATCCTATCTTATCATAATTCAATGGGTAGACTTAGTAATATGATCAATCATAAACAATATAACATTGTTCTTAATTCGTATTTTGGTATTTTAGTGAAAAATACCATTATAACATTGTACAACTTTTATATCGGTATAGGAATATATTTCATGACTCCCTTAGGATGTTGTCTTTTAACTTTTACCTCCTCGAATAATATGAATATGGATAAAGAGTCCATAATTTTATACTTCACACTATCCCTAAAGAGATTTTATATTAAATCCTTATACATATTTGTGATACCGAGGTGTATAGATAAATTTGAGCGATGTGCTTTATCCAGCAGTTCTATTTTCAACTATGGTAAAAATGGAACACACAACCTTTTCTCAAACATAAAAACTCCTTCGTTATATAAAATATCAATTCTTTTCCCATTATTCACTACTTTAAACTTTATTTTTAAGTTATAATTTTCTTTCTGGGACTTCTATATCTTTTCTAGTAAGGATAGATTATAAATTTCATAAAAAAGGAATGTTTTCTCTCATTTTCCAAAAGAACACCATATCTATCTTTATGAAATCTCTACATTTGGGATCCTTGTTAATCACCATCATGGTTAGAACTCCATGGTCTATCCCACTCAATTTATCGGCCACCTTATTTTCCCTCTTGATTTGGGAGTGTATCTTGAAGTCATTGTACTTGAGTAGTTCCAACCTTATTCATTTCCTCATGTTGAGCCCTTTTTTAGAGAAGATATACTTCAAACTATTATGGCCTATATATCTCTTAAATATTTCACCATAGAGGTAGTGTATATATATTTTCAAAGTAATGACTAAAAATTCTAGATCAAGGTTGTGAGTTGGAATTTTTTTCACATATTTTCAACTACCTTGATACATATTCAACCACCCCATCATTATATATAAGGACATAACCATTTCCTTTCTTTGATTCTTAACTATAAATTAAAAATACTTCATTACTTGATGGTAGAGTAAAAACTATTTCACTAATAAATATTCTCTTAAACTCTTCAAATCATTCCTTAAATTCCCTTTACCATGTGATTTTAACCCCTATACATGTTAACTTTGTTAATGGATTGGACAACTAATAAAAATCTTGAAAAAATACTAATAGTGACCTGTTAAGCCCAAGAAACATCAGATACCAATTATTTTCATTAGTTTAGGCTATTATTTGAATACATTGGTCTTTTAGGGATCAAAATATAACCCATACTTATGACAATATGAACAATAAAATAAAATTTATTAAGCTAAAATTCACACTTACTATACTTCCTATATAATTCTAATTTTTTGAGGGTCTCTAGAATTATTTATAGATGACTCTCATGGTCTTAATAACTCTTAGATTATATAAATATTTCATAAATTAATACCACTAAAAAGTTATCAATATACTCCTATAATTATATATTTATCACATCTATGATGACATAAGGTGCATTAGTCAACCCAAAAGGCATTACAGTAAACTCATAATGTGTATACCTTGTTCAAAATGTATTCTTTAGTATATAATCCTTAGTAACCCTTAACTGATAGTAAATAGAGAGAATATTTATCTTTCAAAAGTATTATATTCCGTAAATATTATTGAATAATTAATTAATTTGTGGAAAAAGATAGTTATTATTTATAGTGATGCCACTAATATCCTTATAATCGATACAGAATCTCCTGGAACCGTCCTTTTTTATGAATAAAACATGGTATCCCCATAGAGAAGCACTACGGAATATAAATACCTTACCACTCAACATCTATATCTATTTTTTCAACTACATCAAATCCACGTCTCCATTCACTAAGGAGTTTTAGATATCAACCTTACATTAAGAAATGAGCTCAATGAGGAACTCAGCTTCATGCTCTGGTGGATGAACATGTAGTTCTTCAAAAAAAATGATGGAATTTTGTACCATGGAAAGACACTATATTCTTAGGATACATTCCTTATCCATAGATCACATATTATCCTCTTATTTATAGAAAATTTAATTAAGGAGTGCTATTAGGTGAGGATCCACTCATGATTTAAGTTATTATATTTCCCCTCTTAAAATAAGATATTCCACCTAACAATCATGAATCATAATCACCTTCTCTTGAAAATAATTTTTTCCATTATAATTTTAAAGATAATCCCTAACAAGGATCATATCAAGTCATTAATTGGTATTATAACCAAATTAGTAAATATGGTACAACCATACATCTTAATTGGAGCTTCCTAACACAACTTTATTGAAATAATACTACCACTTTGTTTCTTAATTAATAAATCCATTACCATGGTTTTTGGGAGGTATCTAATGTTTTTGGAATACATAAAATATATAATAGAGTATAAACACCTATAATCAAATAAAACATTAGTTAACTTTTCAGAAGTGATCAAAGTAACTTTTACCACATGATAAGGAACTTTGACTTTAACTGTGGTAAACTCATAATCTTAGCTTATTTCCCTTGTGCATTTATGAGGAAAATTCCCATAACATTTGGGGAATTGGTTTGCATAATGTCACTTCTATCTAAATTTAATTAATTGAACATAAAAAAATATACCTTTACTTTTCATTGGTTAACTTGATGGACTTTTTATAAACACTAGTAAAAAAATCTCGTTCCTTTCCCACAATCCATAGGGTATTATATCCCATGGTTACAAGACATAGGAAATCAAATCCTTCCTTTATTCCCATTGGTCACATTTTTCTTCCCATGCTTCCTAAATAGCCTCTTATTCTCTTGATTTCCCTTGAATACATATATCATGGAGAACTCATTTTTTGTCATAACAGTTCTTGAGATTATGTCCTCATAAGAAGAAAAGTTCTGAGAGGCCAATTACCTATAAAAGCTCAGATTTAACCCATAAAAAATGATCAATCATACATTACAGTCTATATAAATTTTCTGAATCATGCATAGCTATCATTGAAATTTAGCCTCATACTAAAAAAATATTTTCCTCGTCCTTTTGTCTAATACTAAATAATTGCCTTTCCATTTCTACTATTTACTCATGAGGAAAATATTTTTCATAAAATACCTTCTCTAAAGTTCCCCATTCCTTTAACTTGATACTATCTTCCTATTTAGTGTTTTGAATTAGTGAAAACCATTGGCCAAAATCTCCCATTAGATGATAAAACAACATGATGATTTTTTATTTTTCACCACTTCCTAAAGTGAGAAAGGTATTATCTAGGGATTTAATCCATTGTCTGGCATCCAATAGAGTAGCAGTTCCACTGAATGATGGATGATGTTATCACGTGAAGAAATACAATATAGTTACACCATATTATGGATTTGTAGAATGATTTATGTGGGAATTATTGTTTATCATAACCAATTTCAACTTCCCCAATATGGTTATGAAATTATTTGCCACAAATTTATCTTTATTAACCTATTGAGGGGGAATATATCTGCATTGACTATAGGTATTGATATGGTTTCCATTTCTTCCATTAGTTTTCATATTTCTACAATGTCATACAAATAATTATCTCATGATATTGGATTTTATAATACAATTACCGCTAGGTTTTCTAGAGTGTTCCCATGAAATATTAAAGGATTTTCATAGTACTTGTTGTATCTTACTTGGTTCATCCAAATTTAATCCCTAAGGTTACTACTAAATTTCCTTTGATACCAACTGTAAAATATTAGACTCTATAAACCTTGAGTTGGTAGTTTTATTACATATTTAGTAAAAATTACAAGAGTTCTTGAAGGATTGAAAAATTTATTAGTCTTGAAAGATTTGTTACATACATAAATTACACTTGAAAAAAATGATATTCAACATGAACACATTTTGAAAACATTATTACCCATTCCATCAGATCCTTGAAAATTACACATAATCCTTCTCATTGATTCTTGGGGAAATTAAAATAAATAATGATGAGATTAGAGGATCAGTATGGAATAATATAAAATGGAATCATACATGACATAAACATAAAATAAGTGATATGGAAATAATAAATGAACAAAATGAATCCATAATCAACTAAAACAAATGGAATGATATATCAGTGAAAATAAATGAAAACATAGTTAAAAATAATCATTGATCTCATACTGATGAAATATATAATTCTAGAATTCAATAACTTACTGTTAGAGACTTTCTCCAAGACACTTTCCTATCATGAAAAGAGGAATACACCAAAACCCAACCTGTTTTGTCTCATGAGACCCGTCGATGCATCGAGGGGATATATAATATCACACCCAACACATCACATGTTTAATCCAATGCATTCAACATAAGATTCATCAAGACCTTTCATACCATTCCTAGAGGAAACTATTACTGAATAAAACTTGGATATCATTAAATTGATAAATATAGACATAAAATAAATCCCCATTCAAAATAATAATGTGGATGTCCTGAAGAAAATAGCTTAATCAACTTAGAAATCATGGGGTTTCATCAAAGTAACATGAAGTAACATTATCAAAGAAATATAGTGGTGAGGGTACTTAAGATTTGTTAGGTTATCCATGTAATATAGTAAGTTTATTAAATAGATCACATTGGTAGTATACCAAGGAAATGGTAGTGAAAATCCTTCACCATTGTTCATTAAGTGCGTGTGAATATCCCAAAGCGTATCCCCCAAGAGTGTCTTTCTAGGTGTGTAGTCTTAGGCCCAATTATAATGAATCAAGGTAAAGATTGTGTTAATGATAAACCAACCATTGTTTTGGCTGATAAACCCTAGGTTCTTCGGTTCCATATAATTATCCACTTTCTAGTATCGAAACATGGATGTATTTTATAGGAGATTAAACACACTTTTAATTTCCAAAACATTAGATACTTTTTCCACTATAGAAAAATTAACTCTTGAATTAAGATAATATGGGAGATGGATAATGATATAGACTTATAAATACCTTAAATTTCTTATGTAACATGGAAAAATTATTCCATGGGAATTCACGAACCAAACAAAAGAAAATCAGTGGTGATTAAAACATAAGTCCCAAAGAATGGAAATTGAGATGGAAAACCCCACTTACAGATTGGGTAGCAATTAAATAATAAAATATTGAAAAATAGGGATTAAAATTGATCACTAAATACCATTAACAAAATAATTTTATGAAATTAAATCTCAAATAAGAATTATTTACACCACATAAATGAAATTAGGTGCACATTAGAAAAATTATCTCTAAGAGAGGAATTTGAGACAAAAAACCCTTACCTCTTGTCCCAACATTAAAAAATTTACATTAAAACTATGAATCATAAACATATATATATTAAAAACATAATTTATAACCTTAATCATATCTATTTTAATTCATACACTTCATTTATAGTCATTCTCTATATGAATTCTCTTGATTTTCCACGACAGGTGTTTATAGTTTTGAATGTTTGTACTGATTTAATAATTTTCTTTATTCATAAAAATTTCATAATTACAGGAAAATAAAAGTTACTATAAGGTATTAATTATAATAATTTATGATGTTTTAAATCCATTTAATGAGTGTTTTATTATTTATCATTGAAGATGAAATCGATAATAAGCGTGTCTTGCTGATTTTTGATGAAAAGAGGGTGGTTCCTTAATTAATGAATTAGATAAAGATATAATATCTCACTAACCAAAAAGAAATCATTATTTAAAAATTTATATGATATTATACCATTTATTTTATTCCTATAGTCACCCATTGTATAAATTCGAAAAAATGTTCAAGTGAGTGGTTAAATCAACCCAAACATGAACATACTCAAATTTAATGAATGTATAAGAGGAAGTTTTGTTAAAATATCATTATACCAAGAGAATATTTATATTATCAATTATTTAATAGTGTGATAAATTATAATTATAATAAATTAGAATAATAAGTAAAGGATATTAAAATATTACTCAATTTGAATAAATGTTTATCCTCTTCATATGCTTATTTCAAATTATTAAATTAACGATGATAATTTATCAATCATATCATTAATAGGTTTTTATATTTTTCCTAAAATAAACTTACTAATGTCATAAACATTATAGATATCTTTTAACACCATATTTATCTCAATCGTTTCAATGCGGTGAAGGAAAACGAAGTAGGTTGTGTCTTGGAAGAGGTAGTTCGCACAACACATGAATAATGATTTTGTTTTTATGAATGGATGGGGTATATGAATAAATAATGATAATACCCTTAATACGGTAAAAATAAAATATATAAATTATAATAATATCATTAAATTAGTGTTATAAGAATAAATTTGAAAGAATTTATTTAATAAGGAAATTATGTAGTTGTCAATACTCACGTCAAGGAGTTGAATTTTCCTTGGAAGTCTCCTTGAATTTGAAGGAATTACGATAACTATGAGTGACCAATAGATTATTTTCATCGGAGAGGGATATATGGAGATTAAAATGAAGAGTTTCAATAAGTAATTTTAATGATAAGTGGTAATGGTTTTTCCCCTTTTGAAGTGAAGGGAAGGGTATTATTGAGAGGAACCTACACATTTTTAATAATATAAAGTTACTATTCAAGTTTCAAAGGAAAAAAATATAAAAAGAGGAGAGACAAATGAGTGTGAGTATAAAAACACCTAAAAAACTCTTTTTTGTGAAAACTTTGAGTGATTTATTGGTTTTTTTAACATAAAACTATTTCCTAGTTAACTTTTAACTTAGTGATAAATTTCTAACCTTGGTAATTAATTTGAATGAAAAAGATTATGATTGAACTCTTACCAAATTTGATACCTCTAATTTAAAATTTGAAAATAATTTTATCAAAGAAAATTTCTAAAGGTGTGAAAATTAAATTTTAAAATAAACACGCTTAATCGCGTACATAATGTTTTTATAGAAATAATGTTTTTAAAATTGTAAAGAATATATATATATATAAGGTAAAATAGTTTTGGATACTGATTTTAATAACCTAAATTGATTAAATTTAAACTAAATAAATTATAAGTGTATTTTAAGTAAATCTAAAACCAAATATCACTTAAAAATACTTGATTCTATGAAAATACTGAAAAATGGTTTTTATTTTAAAGTAACATTTTTATTAGTTATAAAAATGTTTTACATAGGTTTTATAAGTTTAAATAATATTGTTAAATTTTTATTAGTACTCCTTAAATTTATATTTTATTACTTAAATTCTTTCCCCAACTTCTATATCATTTTTATATAACGGTAAAGTTATACAAATTACAATTTTCATGAAAACTGTAAAATTTACCTAATAACCTTCCTTTTGAGAAAAATCTCAAAAATCATTCTATATAATACTAATATGATAAATTAAAAAATGAAGCTAGTTTAGTCAATTTTAAATTGTTAAATTATTCTATAAAGTATAAATTCACTTTAAAGGGTGTATTTTATGATAGTTCATGATACAAAATTTACTTGTTACGGTTGATTCTTGGGAATTACATTCCTGAACAAGATTACCAAGTCTTTAGTGCCATGAATTATTTTTCATCTATAACACTTAGATAAAAATAATCAAAAGGATCTCCAATATGAAACATATTTCCATAGGTTTTTTCTCCCATAGTAATAACTTTCCATTTTTTAAATAGTGAATGAAGCTGAAATCTTTACTGAAGATACCTTCCTTACCCTCATCTTAAAGTTTAATAAAACTAAGTTAGTTGTTTTTAAGCCCATAAAAATGCATAACATATTTTTTATTATTTTTTTGAGCTTTAATATTGTTTGTTCCAATTCCTATAATTTTTATGAAATTATCATTTCTAAAAGTAACTACTCCTCCTTAATGTTCTTAAATATTTTTCAGGATTTTCATATAAACTGTCATATGTGAGTAATAACCACTATTAGGAATCAATGGTTTGTTTCTTTTGGAAGTTTTAGAGATATCACAAGAAAAAAATATCTCTCCTCAATTTTATTCTTCGCAATATATTTTTCTTTTATAGCATAATAAACTTCTCCCAAAAGTGTGTTCATACACTATTTAGCATAGTGGCCTAGTTGGTCACACCTTCCATAAAATTCAACAAAGTAATTAAATTAGTTTTACATTGGGAAATTTTGAACTTTTGATTATTTTTCATTTCTTTCTTCTTACCACTTAATAAAGTCACTTTACTTTCATTATTTCTCCCCTTGAATTCATGAGTTATTATAGGAAGAGGCATACTATGCCAATAGTTATATTCCTTAGGCAATTAAACACCGCAATAATAGAAATATCAGTTGAACCTTGATCTTTTGTAGAAATATAGGTTTTACAAGTGATGAGTTTGTTGAGGTTTACGACATCTTTTTGTATCTAATTAACCTTGGTATAAAAAAAATTATTATATAGGTTATTTTGAACTTTAATTTTCTCAAAGAATTATTTACTAATGTTTTTTCTAGTACTTGTATGGTTAGTATAATTAGATTAAATTTTACATTGACTGGGTGTAGATTTCATATGATTCTTGAGTTGAGTTCTTTCAATAGCTTAAGATGTTTCATCTTTTACCTCCAAATATTTGTTGAAATTTTATTTCATTTTATTAAATGTATTTTTAGCCTCAATAAATCTTAATTGAGTCTTAAATGACTCTTCTTCCTTATAAGTAAGATTATTATCAAGATCATTCACCATATTTGCATATTTTATAACTTTCTGTTTGAGTTTTTTGATCTCTTAAATGTAATCATATTACTCTTAAGGAATTTTTCATTTCCTTTATTATTATTATCATTATATTTCTTCAACATTATGAATTATTTTTTTATTTTTTTCTGAATACGTGACATAAGTTCTGAACTTAGCTAATATTACCTATAGGTTTCTACACCTTCTTATTCTTAACTATTTGAAGAAACTTCCTTTCATTCAAAATTAGAAAATAAGTATTTGAGATTCATTGATATTCATCTTATAATGAACTATTATTAATTTATTCATACTCAAATTTCTTACTCAACATACTTATTTAGTTTCTAGTGATTTTATTATTATTTCCGGTGCATTGGTTATATTTCATGGATATTTTATTCCACTTATTCAATTAAGGATTTTATTTAGAATCATAATCATATTTTATTGCTTTATTCTTTGGAAAATTCATAGAAAAATATCCAATACCACAACACTCAAAATAATTAAGAGGGAGTTTGAATTTATACCTTTATCTTACATTTTTATAATTTATAAGGATAAGGTAAAAAATACTAGCACTCATTTCAGAACAACCTTAATTTTCTTCTAAATCATTAAAACCTAATATATCATTTTTAGGTATATGAATTTTCAACTTCTACATAGATCCAAATGTATTCTCTGCTTTAATATTCTTTTTAAAGGTAGGATATTTTCACATTTTATACATAAAAATAAAGTTATGAAATTTATCAAGAGATAAATAATATTTGTCCTCTAAATTATATATTTTAGGGTCAAACTTGTTTTCAAAGTTTCTCATTAGTTTATTAATAATGGAATAATCTTCCAGGACACATTGGAATCCTCTGATATTGAGGAAAATTTTATTAAATTTGGTGACGTAGTCATAAATAGTTTTATCTTCCATCATTTTTTTATCATTGAAAGTTATTCTATCCATTTGATGTTTTTCATCCTTCACATTTATATTTCCTTCAAAGAGAATTTAAAATTTTTCCCAAGTTTTCTTTTTATCTTGAGACCCATCATCTTCATATAAACATTTTTGGACAAGGCCATTTGAATAAAATTTTGATCTTTTCTATCAACCCCAAGTTTCTTTTTGTTTGTAAATATCATAAGATAATCCTTCTCAATGGTTGAAAACCCAATAGTATCTACATCAATTACCTCCAAGATAAGATATATAAGATATGGTATCATTTTTTTCAATCCATGGTTATTTTTACATAGAATACAGGAATTCATATTCTATTGATTGAGTTGAGATTATACATGATAAGAAAAGTAAGGATCTTCCATAGAGAACCTGAATGGCCTGATACCACTTGATATTCCCTAGAATGTGGGAACCACAGGAGGGTTAATCAGGGGTGATATTTTTCAATCTAATTTCTATTGATATTAACCACTTCAAATTTTTAGAGTTTTTATCATTTTCAAATTTATATCTCAACCTTACTTATATAAAAAGATTGGAAAGTAATGAAAGTCACACATGATTTATAAGTTTCTCCCCTAGCTTGGGTGACTATATCCTTTCCATGGTGACTCCCATGAGTCCATGGAAATTTAATCTCATATGAATTGAATACAATTGATCTAACTGTCATAAATATCCTTATATTTCCCAAAAGGTAATTATACAGACTCATATCAATTAAAAAGTTTTCTTATACTTTGTGCCAAAATAAGATAATAAACTTTTCTTAATAGTTCACCGAAACTATATATAGAATTTATTTGTCCAATACACTCTCTAACTGATATGACTTAGTCCGGTTTTCTTATATTTATTCAGTATGATTCCATCTGGTGCACATAAAATTACCGGGAATCATTATGATGCACTCCATATAGTAACTCTGATTAATACCTCTATTTGGTAACTCTGACTAGTACCTCTGTCTAGTGCTACTGTGCACACGTCTATCCAGGTTATTTTCTTCAACAATGATATTCCTTGGTTTAAAACATACACTACTATTCTAACGAAACCTTTAACACTTCATCTATATCCCACATATGAACTGTGTTACTTCATATGGTTTATTTGACCCTTCATATAGGAACACCTATAAAATAAGGCATGTGAACTCAAATTAATACCTCAATCAAGTTAAACCTGATTATAAAAACTACTAGATCATTTAAACTTCATTGTATGCCTCTCAAACATGTTATATTTTTCATTAAGATTATTAAAAAATTAGAACTAATTAATTTAGTTGAACTTACTCATATCATGCCTAGATTAAAAAATATTGAAATAAAAACTTAACAACATAAATTTTAATTACATTACAAATTTATTGTAAATATCCTTAGAACCATGTCTGAAAAATATTTTTTTTGATGATTGTATTAATAACTTCTCTATCTGGTGTGTTTTTTATCTATCCAATGAAATCTATAATAACTACTCCATCCAATAGTTTCACAAAATGTTGTCTGATGATATCATGAGATTTACAATGTTCTATGGACCTCATAACGATTCATCTAATAGAATTTTTACTATTATATACATCTATTACAACTCAAATTCTTATAGGAATTGGTTTGTAAAAACTCATTCTATTACATATTCAAATAATCATTTGTCTGATGGAATGATATTTCTTTGTCTGATGTTCTTCTATTTAATAGATCTTTGATAGATCTTCTTGTCCTACTAAACTCATCCACCCTATCTTAAAACTTCTCTACAAGGTAGGAATTTATTCATCATCCGTCTGATAGAATTCCTATATTTCAACACCTAAACTAGATTGATACATTTTATTCGATGGGAAATGTAAATATATATATAATGGTACTCCATTAGTTTTTTAGAATTAGTATAAAAAGTTTCTCAAAACATCATTATGATTGGTAGAAAAAATTCATATCCTTCTCGTTTAATTTTGTACCTATATGTTCTATGAAAATTATAAACCTCTGTCCAATAATATTTTCACCTATCCATCTGATGACTTGACAAACATTCTTTATGCTATACTGAAAATGAATTTATCATATAAAACTTAATATGTTGGATATTTTTGTAATTTATTTAAACTGATAACCTTCATACAAGAGTATAATTGATGGATTTATAAATTTTAACTCTATATTGTGTGAATCTCTAACTTTTTATAGCATGAAACTTCAACATTATACACCCAGTCTATCTAAAAACTTCAACTTCAAATTTGTATATCCACAACATGTACTTTGTGGATCAAAATTCATCTTATTTCCATTAGTATAGACTCATAAAAACTCATCTAGAATTATGATAATATTCCTGATGTTAGAAACTTTAAGATCAGTATAGAATCATCTAACCACATAAGGAATGTTTCTTAACTTGGTAAGGAATCATTATTAAACTCCTTTAACAAATAATTCTCTCCTAAAACATGAAGACATTAAAAAAAGAAGTTAAAAAATTAAAACATTCATTACAAAAAAACCAATGGATCTTTATATTTTAATGTTTTGAATAGGATTGATTCAAATTATAGAATTGTGTGCTCAACTAGTGTGTCATGTTGTTTGTAAATCACCATGTAAAGTTGGTGGGTTTAGACCTGGTTTGGTCTGATATTGAAAAAAAATCAGTTCGTATATAGAACATGTTTTTTTTCATTAGTATACCAGGGATGACTAGAATTTTTGAATTATGAATTTTTTGGGTATTCTGAGGTTGTGAAACCCCTCATTTCATTGTGTTGTTGGTTTTTTATTATTATATATTTTCTTGAGAAGTTTTGACTTCTGGTATTTTGCAGGATGGAATTTCATTTTTTTGGGATACTTTTGGGAGAATTATGACTATCCTTCATAGTTAGGAGTAATCATGTGTTTCCCATGTGGATGGGCCTATCATGGTGAGAGATCCATTTTGCATAGATTCCACATGATTTTTCAAACCATGTAGAGCTCCCCTAAAACCATGAGACCTCTCTAGCTAAGGTAGAAGCTAGAGCATATTCGAAATATGGGTTTTCAAATAATGTCAAAAAACCATATGTGTGATATATTTCTTGTAAGTTGGTTATAGATGGTTTTCACACGATTTGGAAAACCATGTGTCCAAACCATATGTCTTTTCAAGGTGTTTAAATTTTGGGTAATTTACCAAAATTACCTCTCTAATAAAGAGATTTTTCAACTTTATTCTCCCCCATTCATATCATCCTACCCTTGGGATCCCAAGGAGGACCTCCAACCTTATCCTACTTTGATTCTTGGAAAATATTTAGTGATTTTGAAGAGGATTTGAGGTATTTATTCTTCTCATCCTCTCTTTATCCCTTCCCACTCTCTCTTTCTTCTTGGATTTGGTTTCACCCATAAACCATATATATATTATGGTAGATTTTAGGGTACTTAGTGAAATTGATGATGGGTTTTAATTGTATATTGTTTTTATATTCCATATCTTTATTTGAGGGCATGTTCACTGTTGAAGGTGTCATGTTTTAGCTTTGTTTCCACTTATTCTAGGTAGGTATTTTGGTGTAATTGTTTTATTTTGGAACTAAAATTGTTCTCAAGCTTTATAAATTAATTTTTATGATGTTTTGGATATACATGATATATTTGTGATATTTTAAAACTATTAATTGTGTTTCGATCTTGGAATAAAAGGTTTCTTGTAGAAATTAAATGTTTTCATGTTTTATATAGAATAGTTCATGTGCTAATATTTTTATGAAATTAAAAATTGTATTTTAAAATGGTTTTGAATTTAATAGGTGGATTTTGACCTGGTTTTAATTTTTAATGTGCCAAAATATGTTTTAAATTTAGTTTTTTTAAAGTGATATGTTGACCTCAAAATGGTGTTTAAATGGGTTCTTTATTGGATTTGAAATAGTGATTTGAAATGTGTGCATGATTTATCACTTGTGAAAATGATTTAATGGATAAATTAAAATGGTTTGATAGAAATGGAAGGTCCTTGGTCATGTTTTGTATTTCAAAGAGGTAGACCCATGTTTTATGGGTGGCCTTGAATTGTTTTTAAATGGTGTGTGTGATTTTCATGATTTTTTACAAAAGCATAAAGTGGGATTTTATTAAATTTTAAAGGTATTATCATTATGATCTATGTTTTATGATAAATTACAAGTTGTAACTTTGGTTTTAAAATGGTTGGTTTGAAATAAACCCCTGCATTGTCCCTTTTCTTGTATATTGCTTGTGTTGGTTATTTATCTATATTACCCCATTGAGTTGGTTTTTGATCTCTATGAGATTTTTGTGGCTCCCCTTATATAGGAATATACTTTTTAATGTCATGGGTTCTTTTGATATATATGGTTATTCATTATTTTTGTGTTATGAGGTGAGGATTATCCTTTTCTTATTCTATGTGTGTTAGACTTTTCATGGTTATCCTTTCACCTCACATGCCCTTTTTGGTCATGGGGACCTGAGTACCAAGTGGGAGACCTATGTCTATGATGATATTTGGTTTAAACATTACAAGTAGCCATCTAGTTATGCTAGGAACAAGGGCTTGGATGTTCTTTTCATCATAATGAGGCTTGTGTGGGCTAGTTGGATGACCTGTGTTTTGGACTTCAGTGTATGCTAGTAGCTAGTTTGTGGCTTAAAATACTATTATATTGTTATAATCTTCACATGTCAAGTATTCATGGTATATCCCATGACACATTTTATTTATTTAATGGTTATTGATTTAGGTGAGTATGATATATATTTTTTGTATCATTTACCCTACATGTATCATTATGGAATTGTTCCTTTTTTATATTTGGTTGAAATCCTTACGATATATGATGCCTAATTGTTGTGATATACCCATATGTGTGCTGGGTATTTTCCTTTGGAAAATGAGTTTTCAAATATGGTTAGAATTTCTTTTTGAATTTTAAGGCACTTGTGTGTTATCCTTTTAATTGTATTTCAATGTGGGTGTTTTGGTTTAAATATATCATTGAATAGTGAAATGTTTTTAAGTATACATTTTCATTTAAATAAAACAAGTGGGTTTTTTATAAATGTTTAAGAGACTTTGGTTTTGAAATGGATTAGTCTAGGGTATGTTATTTCAAATCATGTGTTTTATGTTTGAGAAAATAAAGAAACTTTTTTGAAAGGTGTTTATATAATTGCTTTTATTACACCAAAGTTTTATGTGAAAAGATTACTTTAAATCTTAGTTTCAAAATATCATTAATTAATTACCTCATTAAATTAATTTTAATGTTTTGTAAGGTTATGGTGACATACTAGTATTTTTAGATCATGCCTATATATTTCAGGTTTTAGGTTTTCAGTTGGATCCTTCCTTCACTCCTTAAGGCCGATGTGGGGTGAGTTGTGTGGTGGTGAGAAACCAAAGGTTCCATGGAGTTGGTTTTGGATCAAATCGAGCTGGTTTATAGTTGTTTTATTTTTATTTAGTGTTTTGTCTACTTCATTTTCATGTCTTTCTATTTCTTGGATTATGTGTATGTTCATTCAAAGGGTTGGATAAGTTCAATTGGTTATGACTTATTTGGCATGTTTATTTATTTTGGATCTTGTATTTGTTTTTATTGATATATTTATATTTTATAGGGGATAAATAATTCTCAAAGAGATTATTGTTATGTCCAAATACTTCTTTTCATCCCATAGAGATTGGTAACACCCTTTGGGACTTTTGTAAAATCATGTTGGGTGTTAGGTTTGTTGACATCCTGATCTAGTTCGTTACAAAGGTTTATTCAAGAGTGTTGCATGTTTTAGGATCTATAGATTGATGATGATGTTGTAATTGAGTAATTGGATGTTATTTTCTATGGTTTCATAGTTTAAACTGACTAATTTTTGTTTTTATAGGAAATTAATATGATGGGGGGAAGCATTATTTGAAATCGGCCATTAGTAGTGGAGTCTTATTGTGGGGAGAACCATAAAGCTATAGATTAATTGATTCTTGGAACTTTGTTGTTTTGGGATATATGGTTGAGGTTGTGAACTGTTTTGGTGTTTCATGATCACTATTTTAGGTTGGTACTTTAGTATGAGTGGGTAGTCACATCTAGTCATTACAATTGATAATAGATAGACGCATGCTATGGAGATTGGTTGCTTTGGTTTAATGGGTCAATGATAAAGATACTCTTATTGTGTGAAGAATAGAATTGGTCTTAGGTGTAATTCCATAGTGTTGTAAGGGTTGTGGATATGATAACACCATTCAATAAATGACCAAGAGGGCACCGAGGTACTAGTGAGTTGATAGATCTAACTTATTTGGTTCCTTAGTGAACACTGGATTTGGGATTTATATGTGTTATCAGATGGAGTCCACATCTTGGAAGAATATTCATAGTGGATTTTGGTGCAATCTAAGAATGATTAAGATTAGAGACATGTAAATACTCATGGGTGGAGTATAATAGTAGTTTGTATTGTTCTAGGATATATCTATGGAAATACACCGAGTTTTGGGTTAAATATTGATGTGGGAATTGGATGATTCTATAATGACTTTGGGAATTAAGGAATCCTGATTGGATAATGTTGATATATACTGTTAGGTGAGGCTGATTTTTTATGAGGAAATTCATATAAGGAATGACCAATTAATGATGTTTCTTAGAAGTAGGCGTAGTGAGGTGTAAACCAATTCAAGAACATTTTGGTGAGGTGAAATGATTCCAGATATGTAACGGTGATCATGGATTTATCTGTGGGAATCTTGGTGAGTGGGTAACTATACTTTTAGAGAATATTCTGCATTGGTGGTAGAAGTTTCATGGTGGAAGTGAATTGGGAATTTTGGGATGAAACACTGTGAATTATCAGTGAATAAATGGATGAGGTAGTCCAAGATTTATGGTTGCAGAACATGTGTGGCTTCTCAATGATAATAATTGTTATGTTGTGGAGTTTTTAATGACCCATTTCATTATCATTTGGCAATAATTTGGTTAAATTTTAATTTTATGATTTGGGTTGAGGACCGAGAGTTTTTATTGTCTTTTAAATGATTTACAAGATGTTTCAGAAGTGATAGTTTGGTGGAAGAATGCCCAAAATGAGTTCATGGGTGTTAGAAGATGAAATTATACACCAAGATTAATTTTCCTCTATCATATAGTGGCGTCACAACATAGATATTGATTGATCCATTATCATTCCAAATCCAAGAATGCTTTATGTCATGATGAGTGTCATGATCCATGATCATTTTGTGACTGAGGGGTACTATTGTATAAGCTTTGAAGTGTCCAGGGACGTTACGACATGGAGGGTGTTATCTAAACATGTAGGATTAATGAGTTAGGATGTTACAATATGGTATAGGGTTCCATAGTGTGATGATTTGGAATTTAAAAAATATAAAAGTCCCACATTTAAGGATCTATCATTAAATATAGTCATGAAATAGTAAAAAAGAGCCATAACATAATGGCTTGAAGCTAGGGAGGCTCACTGCTGAACATTTAGGAAGTATCACTATGAGGATCCTATGAGATAAGACATCATGGAAGGACTATGATGGTCACACCATGATAGTAATTTTCTAGGGGGATAATCCCTCTGTTTGGGGAAGAACACGTTATGACCCAAAGGGGCCATGTCTTGACCTAAAGGGGACATGATGCATTGTGGATCGACTATTGATTCATCATTACATGACCATCATGGTTACACCTTGACATACCACTAAACTATGTTATTAATACTCTATAATAGTCCTTTTGGGCTTCTAAATTGGAATCCCCCTTTATTATTTCCTAATTTTTGGATGTAGAAATAGGTGGTGGATGAGTTTATCTTCTCTATTCTAATATCCATTGGATATATTTTTCTTGGAAAGGTTTCTTCTCATGGATTCAAGTTAATATTTCTATCCTATAATTTTTTCTTTCACCTTGTTTTTGTATGATTTTTAATTTCTAGGTTAGGGTTTTGGGGATAATATTTCACTAAGCATGGTGAAATAATAATTCTTATTAAGGATTTGGTATGTATCTTATCAAGGAATCTTTGATAGGAAAAATGCAGTGGTTATTGTGTGGTTTTACTGAGTTTATTTCACATCCATTATTTATTTTGGTTATTTAGAAAAATTGGGATTAATTAACCATTGATTTAAGTAAATAAATTGAATATTTTATTTGTATTATCTTTTAGTGTGTTTTGGGTGTGGAACAAAACCCATTACTCATTGTTTCAATTCTATTATTCTATCGGGTGAGTTTGACATATATTATTCCATCATGGGATTTTGTTTTAAAATGTTTTTGAATTAACTTGATAGTGTTTATGGTTGAGATATGTTCTCATTTAATAAAAGTTGGTTAGTATAAGCTTGGGATTAATTTACAGATCATTATTTTAGCTAGGTGTCCATTACATTATTGAATTAATTATTCATTTGGTGATTTTTTTCATGTGCATAATGACAGAAAATTTTATAAATTAAATTCCCCCTTATGATTTAATTAAATAAATTATTACATATTATAGATATAAAAAACACATGAACTAATTTGGTTTTGTTATATTTTATCATATTTAATGTATAATTAAGTATCATTACCATTGATAATATAACCAATTAACTTTGATCATATGATTAATATAAATATAGGGTTTTGACAAATCCAGTTGACAGAGAAAAAGGATATGATGACCTCAACTATTTGGATTATACCCTATGAATCCCATTTATCAAAGCTTATAAGGGAGATAACATCTCTAGGATTTCCCCTTGACCAAGACCTAGCTGATATCTAAAAACTTAATCAGGAGAAAAAAAATTTATGGGAGAATTTCAAGATCATTGATGTCACACACAAACCATATAAATTGAAGCATCCCAGGAAAGTCTCACCATCATGAACCTTATGCTTAGGGAGTTTTGTGGTGTATTAAATGGATTTTTATAAATTCCATAATAATATGAATATGTAAAATTTATATAATAATGAATATATTTTCATTTTATTATTATTACTTTATAAATTATTTTTAATTTTATACAATAAAACACAAATTTTATTTTTTGGTAATATTCAAATTCAATTAAAAAATTTATTTTGATGGGTCGATATATTTTTGAAATAAAAAACCTTTTAAATAAATATTATTATTAAATAATTTTTATTATATATAAATTATAATATAAATTTTATGAAGTCAAATGTAATTTTTATGAGGGTTCGAAAACTATTACTGTCAAAAAAACTGAGAATTTCTCAATAAATGTCAATTATTATTTTAAAAGTCAAGATTTAAATATTTAGAAAATTATTTTTATAAAATTAATATTATTTTTTAATGAAAACATTGAAATTATCCAATGGTTAATTTTTGATAATTTTATGATATAGTCGAATTTTTTGGAAAAATTAAATACATTATAAATATATTGTGCTTATAAGGATATCTTGTGATGTAATAAATACTATAAATGGTATACAAAACAAATTATATGTTTATAATTTAAAATAATGTGATTTTATGTTTGTTTTATTAATTTTATACAAACATTATGAATCCTCCAAAACCTATAATATATTTTAATGTTTTAAAATCATTTCTTTTAGGACATAACTCACTTCCACATCAACAAGTGTATTGTTTTAATAATTTAGGCCCTTATGTTAAAAAAGTAATTTAAAAAACCATAATTTTGATAAACCATGGGAAAAATACATGGGAAGGTTTTTGATTTTGGTTATTTTACTATATAGAATCCAAAACCTAAGTTTGGGAAATGATAAATAATTCCCCACTCATTTACTATATAAATATACCCAATATACCATTTAAATTCACTCAAAAACCTTTAATAACATTCTGAATCTAGACATACCTCTCTATATTCCTCCCATGGTTCCCCTAATATCTCATGAATCTCCTACTATGAATTTGAAATCATCCCCTCAACGTAAGGGATCCTCTTCTTCTCCTATTTATTCAAGTATATATTTTTTATCATATGTCTTTTTTATTCATTTCACACTGTTGGGATATGTTTTTCAATATCCCATTACTATCCATTATATGTTTAAATTATGATATACCCCTTCTACTCTCATCAATCCCTCCCATGAGCATTCATATTCCCCTGTTATGCTGCCAAAATTTCACCTCGATTTTCTTTTCCAGACAATTGTGTAGTGAATACCCATACCCATTTCCTATCATGGGTGTTCACATTTAGGAAATTATGATTATTGATTTGGGACTTAAATTTATTTATTCCAAACTCCTTTATCATAAAATAAAATATCATTATGAATGAATCAATGTTGTATGATCTATGAGGCTCACCTAAGCATGAGGCTAAAATAAAAGTGATGGGTTCGCCCGAAATTATATTGCACTAAAATGAATTGGGTAATGTTTTAGTCTCATGATATTTCATGAAAGGTATTAGGGTGTAAAAATAATCCATAATGGGAAATTTTCCATCATTATTTCTGGGAAGTTATCCTTGAACTATGTTTATAATGTAGTGTTTTAAGTTGTTTCCACATTTACAATGTTGCTTTTATGATTATCATGCTATATCATGCCTTAATTTTCACATTTATGATTATCACTATTTTTATTCCACATTTATATTCCTATTTTCTAACATGTATCCACTACTACAAGATTGACCATTAGAGACTTCCAAAAGCGGTCGCTAATAGACTTTTGCGACCGCTCAGTGACGGCCAACGGCGGTCGCCGTTGGTCCGTCAGTAAAGGCTAATATCAATCGTCATTGGCGGTCCCTATACGACCTCCATGGCCGACTGCAGTATCGGTCGCCGAGAGGAGCAGTAGTGACCGCCAAAAGCGGTCACTATAAACCAGAAAAATTTGACATCATTAGCGACTCCGTAAGGCGGTCACTAGCCTGGTAATTTTTTTAAAAACTAGAACATTGAAAGCAGACAAAGATCCAAAAAACAAATTCCTAAAAATAGAAGCATGTGCCAATGGTTCAACATGGATGTGTCTTTCGATTAAGTGGATGGAAAATGAAATTAAAATGCACATAAGGTGAACAAAATTCATACTTCTCCCCGGGCTCGTTGTAGAAGGGTTCCTCCTTAAGCACAAGGGCCTGGAGCGACACCCTATGCGGTCTCTAGACTGCAACTTTAAAAACATCCAAACCTGAAATCAGATGCTGCCATGATAAATAAAAAATCCAGGGAAACATTCAGAAGGAAAAAACCCTAAACACTATGTCGCCATCAATGATAAAAATTGAGAGAAGATCCATTCAAGCTATTTAAAAAAAGGATAATAAAATATTCCAGTTGAAGAGAAGGTAAAACAAGAAATTCCTAATCTAATTATAAAGATACATGATAAATCTTCACCATTGACTGAAAGGTTCAAGTAATCTCACTTTACAAAGGGTGGTTATCATCAGATTACAATGATTAAAAGATATCATATTTTTCATAGCAAGTATGTAGGACTTATTATCAAGCTTCAAAGATAATAAAATCATGATTCAGGTAGATTCTAAAATACTAAACAATAAAAAGCTCCATGGAGAATTTCTAAATCAATATTAATGTTTGAATGAATCTTTCCTGATTGTGAGACATCCAGCTTTCCAGGAGTCCATAGAAGACCACACAGACACGAAAATGAAGAAACCAAAATGAATATAAACTAAAGAACATAACAAAACATAAAATGGAAAACTAGATATATAAAAAACCCAAAATGGAAGACTATATATATAAAATCAAAAAACTACTAACCAAAATAATGAAGTTTTCATTCTTGATCTTCCTTCAAATGCAATCATCATGATATCAATCCATCAAAATCACTATAAATATATATCGTCTAGATAATGAAATCACCATATAAAGAACCTATATTTAGACAAATTTGGAGCTTCCAATCTCCTTTCTCAATCAATCTAAAAATATAATACAGGAAAACAATTAAATAAAGAAAATATAAATAGGCTCTTTTCTCTCTAGGAAAAAACACAAAATGTGTAATGAGAAATCTCATAATTTAACTTTCCAAGAGAAATTTCAGGAGGTAATTAGTTAGTGGATTATGGCATTGTACCGGCAATGAATTCTTCTAGGAAACCTACAAACATAAAACTAATAAGAAAAACATGACATTCCAACTAATTATTAGTCTTATCCCATGACACCCTACAATCTCACAGTTGGTCTATAAATCATAATCAATGGTAGATTTACATGTCTCTTCAAAAAAGTCTTGAACATATCTAATATTACCTCTATGATTTTTATCCATTAAATGGAATCCTATAGCCATCCCATTCTCTAAATAGCTGCAAGATATTGGAGCTGAAATTCATGAAGATAGTCAACTATTGTACTTTTTTCACCTCCTCCATGGGATGTTACAGTCCAAAAGACTCTGATCTAGAGGGGATCTAATGCCTAAACCACTAGAACATGTTCGATAGAATGATATGGTGAATCCTCCTACACAACTTATGGTTGAATTGGTGTGTCCAACCTATCTCGATAATTTTGGTTATCTTCACAGAGTTTTATAGTCAAGAACGTTGGTGGTGGCATTTTATGATGTTTCTAATGAAATTTTAGAATAACATGAACCAATTTCTTAAGGTATTAGCTTTACAAGCTGAAGACACACAAGAATATATTTACTTTTTATTATACTCATAATTTCACCACACAAAAAAACAAGAATGTGTTTATTTTTTTACCAAAAAAAACTAAAAACCATTATTAATAAATATAATCAAACAAATTACCTCATCCCACGCCTTCGAGTCACAAGAATGTTGATATGTCAGTCTTTCCAGCTTCCTCAGTCTCTAAACTCTTTATAAGGTTAAAGAATTATGCAAAAAATATTGAACATTCACTAAAATGAACAGAAAAAACCTGTACACATAGAAACATATACTAATAATCAATAAATATTTATTCAATGACCATAAGAACCATTATTTAAAGAAAATTTAAAACAATTCTAGCTCGATAGAAATATCCATGATATCCCCATAGTACCTCCACAATCCTAGTGCTAAATCATTTTTAGTACATATATGAGTTGTAAAATCCCTTAAACTATTTCTACAACATATAAATTTAAAAGATAGCACAATACCTTGACTTTGAATATCCTAATCTATTAAAAGTGTATTCCTCCTAATTCTCCAAATCAAAATGGCTCATTTTTTAGGAACACTCTTATCCCAGAATAGATCGCCCCACAAACATATGGATTCAAAGTCCTATTGATATTTCAAAATGAAATAGATGAAAAAATACCATCAGCACTAGGTATGTAAACTAACCATATTTAGAAGAAGATATAAAAATATCCTTGTCCTTAGATCTTTGATCTCTATGAAGCACCGCATGAAGAAAATTAAGGCACCAAACAAGCAACATAGGTTCCAAGAAAATAACTTTCATCACTAGTGGTGAAAAATAGTGCATATCTGTATAACATCACACTAAATAATGATTCTATGCATCATTATAGCCAATCTAAATTAAATTCCAGTTTCAAAAATTCCACTTTCAAAAAGATTAAATTTTATTGGACACAATATGGTGGTAAATAAATTTCATTAAACATAATATATTACTATAAATTTTAGTGAGATAAAACACACTATGTGGGATACAATGTATGCAGTAATATATTCTTGTACCTTTCAGTGAGATACAACAGTATATAGGAAATCTAATATATGCCCATTTATTCCTAAAACATTTTAATAAATGGGAAAGATAATAAATCAACGAAGTATTAAAGAAATTATATTATGATTTATTAGCTATCACAACCTAAAAAATAAATGGGCAGGTCTTCCATTGAAATTAAAAAATATCAACAGCTCCTAGTATTAAAAAAAATGACAGTGTATAACTATAGAAAAAACATTAAATGGGTGGTTTATAACAGTAGATCATATTTAATAACTATGTATAAAAATAGACAATCATAAATAATAGTATATGAAAATAAAAATTGAAAAAATGATTGTGTATAACAGTATATAGTATAATAGTAGACAATGTATAATAGTAGACAGTGTTAAATGGGCAGGTTTTGACAGTGTATTAATAACACCTAATAAATGCTAAAAAATCTGGTCATCTCGTCATCTGTATAGCTACAATGAAATATAGATAAAGGATAATCAAGCAATGCATCTAAGAGAAGTGGTATCAAGCAATGCAGCCATAAAAGGCAATTTTAGTCAAAATTAAGACACATATGAAATCAAATGCAATTAAAAAAAGAAAAGAAAATACATACTTGTTTAATATCTAGATTTTGTGCATGATTAACCTATAAAACCAATGACAATATGAAAGATAGTAAATTGTGATGTAAAATAATTTAATAAATGGAATAAAAGAAATAGATGAACCTAAAAGAGGGTAAATTTCTTGATGAACATGACATTAATTAATTTTAAATAGTGAGAGATCATTGTATATCATGTGATTGATTAACCTAAGAAGAAAATGAGATGAGAGTTCACTTAATATTGAATAGTGGGATGTAAAGTTTCTTGGAAAAATGGAAATTGGAAGAAAAATTACCCACATATTAGATACTTGGAATTAAAATTGTCCCAAAATTAAATAATGCTAAACTAAAAACCTAGGCTACCAAGATATGTAGATGGGAGATGCCGGAGGCAAGAACGAGGGTAGGGATGGAAGTGGAGGTCGGGTGAGGTGCGAGGGAGGGGCGGTGGTGAGGGCGGATGGGCTGTGGCAAAGGATCTGTGTGTGGTGGTGTAGGCAGCGGTCAGAGGCACAGGTCTGATGAGGCCGGCTGGAGGGGTGGCAGTGGGGGAGGATGGATGGCGGCGACGACAAACCTTGGTGCGATGGAAGTGATGGATGAGAGGTAGGGGCGGTGACGATGGGTCTATGCATTAATGGAAGGATTCAGGGGAGGAGGGTTTGCAAGGGTATGTGAGGATGATTTGGTTAGGGGGCGTGATTGCACCAAAATGTTTTTAATTCGGGTTAGCGACCGCCTATGGCAGTTGTTGTTGGTATCCTTTAGCGACCGCTAATGGCAGTCGCCCATTCTAAGGGCCTAAAATTCCTAATTCTCTAGTAGTGATTGATTTATTTATGTCATTCCATGTTTATTCCCTTACTAGTATTTTTAGCGCACCCTTTTTTATGTATGTCCCCATGTTATCCCATGAAATTTTAAGTAAAAAAGAATAATATGAGCATGTTAAGGAAGTTTTCAATAAAGATGATGTATTCCTTATTTTAAGTTATTATGAAATGTTTTTAATTCCCAAATAAACTAGACTTATTGATCTTATAGGTTGTATTATGTGTACTCTATTGTAATAAATCATGAATTAATTTGTAATAAAGATGAGTGTTTTCATAGTCTGTATCAGAGGAAAATTTAATTATTTTCGGGATTATGATTAGAAAACTCTAGAGAAAGCCTTTTGGATAAGACTAATTATTAGAAAACATCCCTAAATTTTAGTAAAGTATAGAGTAATTGGTTTATCAAGAAAATATATCCCTATCTGAATACTACAAGTGATGTGGATATGGAACATATTTATGGAGGGGTAAAACCCAAAAACACCATGTTGAGCTAGATGCAACCAAGAACTGGAGCACAAAAATGGGCCTTGCTATACACCTTGTATGAAACTCATGGGGGATATTATTTGGTAAATTCACAACCACGTTATGAACCATTATTTAGTGAAAAAATTCCCATAAGAATATATATTAAGAAATTGATCATGGATAATATAGATTGAATCCTAGAAATTCATAAGTAAAGAAAAAAATTCCCATTATAAGTTATACCTATAAAGTCACTGAATTATTGTTTATGTGTTTAATGGTTTAAAAATAATCATCACTAATTTTTCCTTTCTTCAGGCCAATGGCCTAAAATAGGAGGAATCAGGTGAACAACCAATGTGAATGGAAATGTGATGACTACCCAAACGATATTCTCAACCCAATGGGAGTTAGAATAACAAACTTTATGATGATACTCTCTTAGTAGAATAAGGTTTTGAATATAAACCTAGATGAGCCACCAAATCCCCCTAATAAAGAACAAGCTACAATTGAGACCTTTATGTGATAAAGTACTCCAACTTTAAATGGATCATATAATCCATTAATTGTGGAACAATGGATTAAATACATTGAAAAAACCTTCTCAATCCTTAAATGTTCTAAGCAAGAGAAGGTTCTACTGATTATTTATCATAAAAATGTATAATCACATTAATAGTGGATATTGATCAAGAATATTAAGCCTGAGGAAGAGATCGAAGATATGGGGTGGAAGAAATTCCTGGATTTTTTTTCAATAAATATTTTCCTCATACTCTCAGAATTGAAATAGATAGGGATTTCATTTCCCTTAAGAAAAATGATAAAGAATCTATTAGGGTTTATGAGGAAAACTTCACAATACTTTCCCAATATGCCTCTATCTTTTTCATTACCCTAGAATGAAAAGTTAACCACTTATTTGGTGGGATAAAACCTAGTCTATGAAAGTCCAAGGCAATCTAAGACTTTGATAGCTATTAGGAAATTGTATTATGTGCCCTCAAATTTGAAATGAAGATCAATGAATCCCTTGGGTATCATAGGGATAAGAAGCAGAAAGTGGAGTTTAATTTTGGTGATCTGATGGAGAATTTTAATGGTGTTAAGAAATTTCAACATACCACTTGTCCAAATTGCAAAAAGAATCACCCCCGAAATTACATAGGGGGGATAAGAAAATTATTTAGGTATGGGAAGGAAGGATACATAGCTTGTGATTGACAATAGGAGAAACCCACTAATGTGATGGAGTAAAAAAATTCTCCAGTCAACCCTTATCAAACTCTTCATTTTTTCAATGACAAGGAACCATAACAATTTGAAAACCAATGCACTAATACAAGGGTTTTTAGAGAAAACCAACCACCTCAAAGGTCATAAGGGTGAGATTATGCCATCACAACTACTGAGTTGGATCCTGAAATATAATTAGTGAAAGGTACACTAGTTATTCATTCAATAAAAGCGAATAAAAATTTGGATTCTAGTTATACACATTCCTTTATATCATATAAGTTTAGTAGAACTATACAAATACCACCAAAAATCATGGAAGTAGATTAGTTAGTGAAAATGAAAAATTGAAAATTTCTTTCATCCTGAGTGTATAAATACTCCATTATAAATTTTTTTGGGATGAACTTCCTATTTAACATTGTGATACTATATTTAGTGGAATTTTATTCAATTATAGGAATGGATTGGACTTACCTGTATAAAGCCAACATAAATTTTCACGGGAATAAAATCAATCTTCATATCACGAATCGTCCTTCGATTTTGTACAAGGGAAAATAGGATTATTAATATTATTTAGAAAAAAAATCTCAAGAATATATATTATTTCCCTATTATCAAGTATATCTAGCTCACATGATTGAGTTTAGGGAAAAGATCATCCTTGAAGACATGACCATTTTGAGGGAATACGGTAATGTGTTTCCTGAAGAATTTCCTAGTTTTCCTCCTAGCTGTGAGGTTTAATTTTCAATCGAGATTATAACTAGGTAATTTCCATTATATTGGAATCAATATAGAATGGTTGTTTTGGGACATTAGGGGATTAAGAAAAAACTATAGTAGAATCTTGATAAAGGATTCATACACCAAAGTACTTCACCTTGGGGTGCACCAGTCCTCTTTGTCAAGAACAAGGATGGGTCTATGAAACTTTTCATTGATTATCATGACATAAAAAATATCATGATAAAGAATAAGCATACTTTTCCATATATTGATGAATTGTTCGATCAACTACATCGAGCACAATACTTCTCCAAGGTGGATCTACAGTCGAGATATTATCAAGTAAGGGTGAAGATGGAGGATATCCCCAAGTTTTCCTTACAAACATGGTATTGTAACTATGAGTTCATAGTAATTCCATTAAGACTTACTAATTATCTATAAATTTTTATGTACTTGATTAGTATAGTATTTATATATTACCTTGAATTTTTTGGTAGTCTTTATTGATGATATTATAATATTCTGCAAAAGTAAGGAGAAACATTATGAGCATCTAAGAACCATTCTAAAGACCATACAAAAGGATAAGCTTTATTAAAAGTACAAAAATATGATTTTTGGTTGAAGGAAGTATCATTATTATGGTATATTATCCCAATAAATGTGATATCTATGGACCCATCAAAAATATAAGTAATTCAAGGATGACTAAGTCCAACATATGTGGTATCTATTTTTAGTTTCCTTAGATTAGATGGGTACTGTCATCAATTTTTGATAAATTTCCCACAATTTTCAATCACTCTAACCAAGATAACTTGTAAGGGAGTCATGTTTACATGAAATGATGAATTTGAATAAATATTCAAGGAGTTGAATTAGAGGCTTATCACTATACTTGTACTCACACTACCCATAGGTGGATAACTTTTTACAGTATTCATCAATGCTTTAAAGAATGAATTGGGCTGTGTGTTACTGAAAAATGACAGAGGGATGGTATATGATTCAAATTAATTTAAGGTTCACAAATAGAACTACCCAAATCACGATCTAGATTTAGCTGTATTGATCATTGTCTTGAAAATATGGAAGTATTATCTCCTTGGGGGGAAGTGTAAAATATATATATGAATCATAAAAGCTTAATGTATATATTTACACAGAAAGAGATGAATATGCACCATTGAATATGGTTGGAGCTAATCAAGGACTATGATTTCTCAATCCACTAGAATTTTTGGAAATGAAATAAAGTAAAAAATTCTCTATGTAGAACGGATCCAAAATGTTATCATTAAATAAAATTGATAAGGATATGAACTTCTTATATTTGAAAAGGATGGACAAGGGAATCATAAAGGAAGGAAAATCATTAATCCTTTCACAAATGATTTCTCAATGTCCCCTTATGGAAAGGGTAATGGATGCTTAAATATGTTATTTATGAATTTTGAATAAAGTGTAAGCTATAATAAAAGGTAAATCCTCTAAGATCAATGTTAATGAATAAGGGGTTGCGAGATTTGGGTCATGACTATGTGTACCATAAAATCCTAAATTAAATAATGATTTATTAGATTATTCACCTAGCTTGAAAATCTACATCTATCCAAGAATCATGAAGATGTATTGAGATCTCTGAGAGCACTATTGGAGGGATATTATGATGAAGGAGATCAAAAAATACAACTCAAGATATCATGTATGTTAACAAGTGAAGGAAGAAAGAAAAAAGTACAAGGATATGATGTAACGATTACTCATACCTATATGGAAATGGTGAAACATCACCATAGACTTTTTTACTGGTCTCCCAAAGTCATCAAGAGGAAATAATGGTATATCAGTTTTTGTGGATCATCTTACAATGAATTCTCACTTCATTTCAATTCAAGAGAACTTCTCCCTCGATCAACTTGAAAGGATATACACTAGATAAGTAGTAAGGATATATGGAACACCCCTATTTATTTTACCCAATTGAGATCCAAGATTTACCTCTAAGTTATAGAACAGTCCCCAATATGCTCTAAATATTGAGTTAAACTTAATAATGACTTATCTCCCCCAAACTGATGTTCAATCGGAGCAGACTATCCAGACAATCACGGAAATGTTGAGAGCAAGATCAATTGGATTCAAAGGAGGATGTGATCAACATATTACTCTGGATGAGTTATCATACAAAAATAATTTCTACTCTTTCATCAAAATGGATCCCTATGAATCCCTTTTATAGGAAGAGGTGTATAACACCTGCATGTTGGGATGAATTTGGGGAATGTAGACTAATAGGTCCTAAAATTGTTGAGGAAATAGTGGAGAAGGTCAAGACCATTAAAGAGAACCTCAAGGATTCTTAGAGACAACAAAATAGCTATGCGGAAAATCATCTATGATACCTAGATCTTGATGTTAGAGACAATATATTCCTCCACATATCTCCATGGAATAAAGGCTTGATATTTGGGAAGAATGGAAATCTTAGTCCAAGATATATCGGTCCATTTGAGATCCTTGTTAGCATTGGAGTGGTTTCCTATAGATTAGAACTCCCACTTGAACAATATTAAGTACATGGTGTGTTCCATGTATCACTTTTGAGGAACTACATATCAGACCCCTCACATGTACTCAATCCAGAGGTGGTACCAATTGGATATTGATCTTTCCAATGAGGTGCATCCTATGAAGATCTTAGTTTGTAGAGAAAAAGTTCTATGGAATAAGACAATGAACCTGGTCAAAGTGACATGGAGAATCCATAAGTTTAAGGAAGCAATGTGGGAACTAGAGGAAGTGATGAAACAATATTACTGTCATCTATTTTAGTGTGGGAAATGAAAATTTCAAGGGTGAAATTTCTAAAGTGAGAAGACTAAAACGGCCTGAACTTTTATAAATAAAATTCCCCTTGTGATTTAATTAAATGTATTATTATATGTTATGGATACAGAAAAAACATGCACTTATTTGGTTTTATTATGTACTAATGCATTTAAAAGACTATTAAGTATTGTTACTATTGATAATACATCCATTGAATAATTACCTTATGATTAATATAAATATAGGCTTTTGATAACACTAATTGACATAGAAAAAGAAGGTTATGACCTCAACTTATAGGGTCGTACCCTATGAATCCCATTTATTAGAGCTTCTGAGGGAGATAACATGATTGGTATTTTCCCTTAACAAATCCAAAGATGAGATCTAACAACTTAATCCTGAGAGAACCGTTTATGGGATATGTTCAAGCTCATCATGATCACATCCCAAACCATGTACACCGAACCACCCCATTAATGTCTCACTATCGCACACCTTACACTTAGGGAATTTGCTGATGTATTAATGGGATATGTATCAAGTCCATAATAATATGAATATGCATATTTTATAGAATAATTAATATATTTTCTTATTATTATTGTTACTTTATAAATTATTTTGATGTTGATACAATAAAACACACATTTCATTTTTAGGTAATATTCAAATTCAATTAAGGAATTTATTTTGATAGATTAATGGATTTTTGAAATAAATAATATTTTATTGAAATATTATTTTGAATATAATTTTAATTAAATATAAATGATCATATTATTTTCATGAATTAAAATTTATTATTTATAAGGGTTTGAAAACAGTTATTATCAAAAAAAACCAAGAATTTATCAATAAATTCCATTTCTTATTTTAAAAGTAAAAATTCACATATTTATAAAAATATTTAGATATAATAAATATTATTTTTGGAATCATAATATCTAAACTATATAATGGAGAATTGTTCATAATTTTTTTAGAAAATCAAATTCTTGATTAAAAATTAAATCTGTATAAATATACAGTGCATATCATGGCATCATAATACCCAAAAAGTGATGTAATAAATACTATAAATGGTATAAAAGACAAAATATATGTTTCCCCTTAAAAATAATTGGTTTTTAAGTTTATTTTATGAATTTTAAAAAGCCTTTATTAATCCTCCAAAACCTATAATATATTTTAAGGTTTTAAATTAATTTATTTAAGGACATGAAACATTTCCACATCAGTAAGGGTATTATTTTCATAATTTAAAAACATGTTGTAATAAAATAATTAAATCCACCCATATTTGAAAAAAAATATGGGAAAAACCATGGGAAGGATTGTGATTTTGGTTATTTTTTTATACAGGCTCCAAAACCTATGTCTGATAAATTATAAGGAATTACCCACTCATTTCATATATAATTCCACCCAAGATCCCATTTTTATTCACTAAAAAACATTGAATAACATTCTATCTCTTCACTATCCTCTCCAGAGTCCTCCCAAGTTGCCCCAAATCTCTCAAGAATCTCCTATCAATCATTTAGAATTACCCTCTCAAGGTAAGGGATCCTCTTTTCCCCTCTTTATTCAATTAACTTATTTATAATATGTATTTTATCTTAATTTCCTAATTGTGGGATATTTTATTACATAAACCATTACTATGAATTTTATTTCTAAATTATGAGAGACCCCTCACACCCTCATCAGTCCCTTCCATGAACATTCATATACCCCCATTATGCTGCCAAACTTTCACCATGATTTTCCACACCATACGACTGTTTAGTGAATACCCATACCCATATCATATAAAGGGAGTTCAACTATATTAAATTATACTTATTTATATGGTACTTAAATGTATTTATTTGAAAATATATGATTTTGTAATAATATATTATAATGAATCAATCCATGTAGTATGATCTATGTGGCACACTTAAGCATGATAATGAAATGAATGTGATGGGTGCATTCATAATTATATAGAGATCCAATGAATTGGGTAATATTTTAGTCTCATGAGACATAATGAAATTTATTAAAGAGTGAATCTAATCCATCATGGGATTTTTCAATCATGATTTCATGGAATTTATCCTTGTCCTATGTTTATGATGCATTGTTTTATGCTGTTGCCACATTTCCCATGTGGCCTTTATGATTATTATACTATATCACACCACAATGCTCATGTTTTTGATTCTCACTCCTTTTATGGACCATTTATATGACCATTGTATGAAATTTATTACTTTATTCATCTTATTCCATGTTTATTACCTTATTGGTATTTATATCTCACCCCTTTATATGTATGTCCTCAAGTTATCCCATGCAGTTTTAAGTATGAAGGAATAATATGAGCATGATAAAGATGTTTTCAATAAATATGTTATATTCTATATTTTAAGTTGCTATATAATTTAAATACTTTATAAATACATTATACTTACTGATCTTATGGTTTGTGTTATATGTACTCTAATGTAATAAAATGTGAATTAATGTGTAATAAAGACTAGGGTTTTTATAATGTGGGAGCATTATTACAATTATTATAGAATGATTCATGAATTGTGTGATATTTCTACATAAATTGTGATGATATCACATATACCTAATATTTAACATGGACCGCATATATTTATAAATAATTTTTTGGTGGTTCCTTAGTTAAAAGAGTTCCAGCGGCCCTCTTTATAGTTTTCTTAGTTGTGCGTGTTTGATTTATAAAGGTAAAAGGGGTCCCCATTTTAAAATTAAATTTTAAAAGGGGTTTGTGTTGAATTAAAATTTAATGTATATGTAGTATTTTTAAGAATGTATAAGAAATATTATTTCAAAATAAATATGGGGCTCTAAAGAATGTTTTTAATGGAATGTTGTCTTGGGGACTAGCATGAGTAAGATAATACATGATTCCTTTTATAAGTAAATTTCAAAGATTATATGAATTTATTTGTAAATGAAAACTAAAAGGTATTGTTTGAGATTATAATTTCTATATTTGATCCCATGTGCGTGATTTCCTATTTTTTAAATCGTAGTTACTTTTAAACATGCTTCATGATTGTGATTGACTAATGGATTGTTAATTACATGATTGTTTCTGTTGGATGATGATGTTCCTTTTTGGAATCAAAGTTCCTAAGTTTAATGTATTGATGTAATTGACCCCTTAGATGATAGACATGGGTAAATAGTATTTTATTTAAAGGAACTATTTTAGGTTCAATAAAGAGAGAATATGTTTTCCTCTTGAGTAGATATGACATAGAGTGAGTTGTTTGGTTCCAATTGGGGTTTAAATAACCTTGAGGTGTGTACCATTGGTTTAGATACAAAATCATTCATTTTTGAAGGGTTAATGTTCATAAAAATGGTTGGTTTGAGTCATCTAGTGTGTTTATAGGGGAGAATCTAAGGATTATCGCTATAGTACTTTTATGCTTATAGTGTTCATTAGGACAATTTTTTACCCTATGAAAATGATTGATTATATGATTTCATTTATCCTTATTGATTTATATTTTAAGATGAATGGTTGTGTACATGTTTTTAGTGGGAGTATGGTGGGATAATATATAATGGTATGTGATTGTGGATGTTAAATCTATCCATGAGTGAGAAGATTGGGCTTCAAGAAACTGATGTATAACCTCCCTTGAGTAAGAGGGGTAGGTTTCATTACATAATGTGAGACCTACCATGAGTGATATGTGATGGTTTGGGAAATTTATGTGTGACCTCACCTAAGTTAGAGGTTTTTGTTTGGTTACTTGATGAGTGACCACCCATGGATAAGAAGGTTTAGTTTTGGTATTTAATATACGAACTCCCCTAATCGAGAGGGGATGGTCTAGGTACGTGATGGGTTCCTATGTATTAGGATCAGATATGTTGATTTTTTCAGGATAATATTCCTTATGGATCATCTTTGACATATATATTATTAGAATTGCCTAACGTAGGTAGGATCAGGCTTCATAGTGTCCTAGTTAACAAATGATTACCTAAAATGTATGATTATGTGTGTATTGTGTGTTATTATTTTAAGTAGGAATGTTGAACATGCTTGAATTCCACCCTTATATGTATTGAAAGAATATCCATTTGATCACAAAAATATTCAGTATGTTGAGCCATTGGGTATTCCTTCTAAGTTGTTGTCCAAACACTATACCCTCTTACACAAAATGAGTTTCGTTGTATGCGAGTATGCCTTCATGATTTCTTTTAGGAACATGTATCACATAGATATGAACATGTGGCTCAGGTGAAACTAGTTGTAGAGGAAAATGGTTCAACGAGGTGATTTTGTGTGTTGGATCAGAGGTTGGTGTAGTTTATTTTTCTAGTTATTATTCCATATATATATAGGTCAGGGTATCATCTTGTTTATACATATGATTCTTATTATATATTTTTATTTAATGAAACAACTTTTTTTTGTGTTTTGATGCATTATATAAAGTATTTTTTTATTCTAGATTACAGTGAACCTCTCGGATCCTTATTTATTATAATTTTTTTATGCTAATCTATTATATGGATGGGTCATATTGAATTTAAAATGAAATAGAGCATGACCATAGAGATTTTATTTAGAGGGAATAGTCTCCCCTGACTATTGTATAACCTTCCATTATTTGTTATCCTCTACCATATGTGGAGTCTCACCTGAGTTCTTGTAGTGTACTCTCTTGGTTGTCATTTGGAAAATATATGCCAGGTTTCCACAAATAAGATATTAAATTTAGATTTATTCAAACAATTAGAAATAATCCATGACTATAGTTCACCCAAACCCTTTTAGTTGGTTAGCCACACATAATCATGCTATTAATATAAAGAAATAATATGTTATGAAAAGGATTCACTAATTATAATCCTCACATGCATATTTCTCCGCTGACTATATCTCTAAGATTTAGAATCTCCCCTAAAGTTATGGTAAACCAAAATCCCCTTCCTCTATACATGGGAAATATTATATATAGTTCCTCTTTACTTCCTTAATCATCCCAAATTGGTAGTGTGTGTTAAGATCAATACATATGGCATAAATTGTTTTATAATTTTGATTATTCTTTACTATCCTATCCTATTTATATTATATTCTCTCTCCCTTAGATCAGTTTCAATCTATATAGATTATTATTCCATCTCCTAACTTGGTTAGATGGTTTTTTATTAGGACTACCTTGGTCCCAAAAAGCTAAGCATGTTATCCATGTAGAAAATCCATTGATAATTGGCTAGTAATGATTAATTTCCCATAATTAATTCCATGTTAATTATTTAGGATACTTCTCCAATGTTGGGATAAATGGTCAATTTTATAACACTTCTAATATTGAACTAGTTTGTCTACATCAATTCTAAAATTTAGATCCATAAGATTTCGTAGGATAAAATGGATCATGAATTTTGGATTAGCATGAAATTGGACTAAAATTTTATTTTAATATTAATTCCCTATGTCCTTTAAGTCCTTCGGGCCACCCAAGCCTTTGGGCTAGTAAGTCCTTCGGGCCACCTCAAGGACTTCATGCCACCTTTTACTGTAGATGAAAACTACAAAACCTACAAGGAACAAGATCTATAGGAGGATGATCAAGGATCTTTAACCACAACAAAAGCTACACAGATTGCATGAATGAGAGGGTATGACACCTTCCATCGGGAAAAGCCTGTGCATGTATTGGATAGCCTAGTCGAACATCTATGTAAAGGTGGAGAGCGTATTTCACGATGATGATGCTGGGAGGAGCAGTTACAAGTAGTTATTCTGGGTTGTATGTAATGTTTGAAGCCTATGAGAAATGAATTCTTCTAAGTCCTACAAGGCCATGTAGTACTTAGGCCTATAGGCATTGTAAGGGTTCCACCTCACCCCTTTAAAGGTCGATTATCAAAAATCAATAAAAAAAATGAAGGCCTTTGGGCCTTTGGATGGATGGATGTATCATTGAGATGTGATGTGGGCCATGTTGGTGAAAACACAACCTTGAAATGTGTTGTGGTTCAAGGAAATTTAATGTTATCCCCCAATTTATTCTCAATGATAAAATATGAATTTTATGCATTTCAATTAATTATAATTTTTTCATTCTCAACCTACTTACTTCCATCCAAACACTTACAAACAATAATGATTTTCCTTCAAACATATCAATATTAAAAATATAGATTTAATGAATTAAAATAAATACAAGAATTATTCATATTCAAATATTTTCCTAAAAATATTAAAATTATATAAATTTACATAAAAACTAAAAATTATAGGAAAAGAAACAAGATTAATAGAAAAACAATGAAACATTTGTGCAATGCACAAATTCATATTGAGTATATTTGTAGAAAAATATCCTACATATCAATACATATATATGTAAAATCTTTCTCAAATATTCTCAAACCTAATGACTGAATTTACCATTTTATATTTCTTCAATGCTCCATGTGAAAAACATAAATAGGTAAAATAAAAGATAATAATAATAAATTCTTTATGTCATATGGAGTGAAATAATAATAATAAATATATTAGAAACATAACTAAAACAATTTCCTTACAAAATCTATAATATACCATTATACATTGGTTAAACTAAGAGTGACCAACACTATCACCTGACACCTTTCATATTAAGGGTCACAAGCTAAAAGTGCACCACATTTTCCTTTTTCAACCTCCTGAGATGCATATGCGGACATTGAAAACCATTTATCATTGATTGATTTAATACTTAATCCATTATTACATATAAACATATCTTAGTGACTGTTTCTAAGGTACCCACTTGATCATAGAGCTTTTAATTTGGTGTGAACTTTATATCCAATGGTATATAATCACATACACTTTACCAACGAGACTTTGGTTGCACATTAGTCTAGAGGAAAGGAGCCAAGTAATTCCTTAATAGACTTCAATACCTTATATATGAATCCTTTAAATAATTAGTACATATTTTTGAATCCTTAAAATTAAAAATATTGCTAATAGTTACCAACATGAAAGTGAATTATCAAAGCCATTCATTTTACTTGTTAACTATTTTGTGGTTTAAAGACTTACAATCGGGATATATGGATTTTATAAACATCCAGGGAGTTGATAGTTATTTTGAATTTTGTATTGGGTCTATGAGAGGGGATTACTAGAAATCATTTTCAAGGGAAAAATAACCCATAATTTGGTTTCTCCTAACAAGATATGTCATAAATTTTAAGTTCATATAAAAACTACTAATGCAATTCATTTTTAGGTTTTTTATCCATGAACAAGTGAAGTTTCTCTTAAGGTTATTTTTTTTGATAGATTCCATGTAGTTTAATATCATATAGAGTTTATGTTATATAATGTAGTTTAAATTCATGAAGTTATGAATACTTGGAAAATGGTTCCTATAAATGGTCTATGTAGGCCTTATGCAAGAGAAACCCTTTATAGTTCATCCTTAGAATTGTTGTCTCAATACAAGGGGTTATGGATAGAACTAATGGGATTAGGTTTAAATAAGAATTTTTTTCATGGTGAATTTATCTTAGTGAGTATGGGTTTTGTAGGGAATACAATTTAGTGAAAATGGGTTGGGTTATTGGTATTACCTCAGAGAGAAATTCTATGAATCAAATTTAATAGGAGTCAAAGCATGTATAACTCTAATTTCATAGTTTAAGATCATATATCAGGATAGTCTTGTGCATTTTAATGTCATACGATTAAGATATCTATGTTGTGAAATGGGAAACAATAGTATATTGTGCGGGGATTTTGGATGATCATCATTTTCTAATTCATCCTAAAATATGACTCAGTTTAAGGTATGTTTTGGGGACTAAAATATATTAGAAGAATACATGGTATCCATAGATTATTTAGTGAACACGTTAAATGGTCATAATTGAGGATATGGTTGGGGTTTACACCTAATAAAAGGAAACTTTTTTCTTCCTCATGTCAGGCCATGAGGGAATTTTATGGTCACCACATAAGAAAAGTAGATATGTGTAATATTAAGCTCATTATATAAGGAATTGTGGATAATCCTAGGAACATCAAATTGGGAATCTTATTATCATCACATAATATGGATATAAAAGCTTAGCAGATACCACCAACACTCAGGGGGATGATATGGTAGTGGTTTTGGGATGTCTGGATTAAAGCACAAGGCATTGTCCTATATATCATGGCAGAATAAGAATAAAGACCCATGTAGTTTGAGTTGTATAGTTTAAGGTCGTATGATAAGATTAATATATAATATTTAACATCATATGGTAAGGATAATATGATATGTATTTTAATATCTGGAAGCAATGAATACTAGGTGTAGAGGTAGCTAGAAATGGTTGGTGTGGGACTTATTCCTGAGTATCTGTTTCTCATTTACTCCAGTAGGTGATCCATGTGAAGTAATTTTTGGGAAACCATGAGGAGGATATTAAAATAAGTAATTTAAGTAAACCAAAAGAATAATCTCAACTCCATAAATATTATAAAACAAAGTGGTCTGTCCCAACTCATAGAATATAAGGAAACCAAGAGGATAATCTAGACTTAATGAATATAATGAAACTAAGAGAAGCATCTTGACTCATGGAATATGAGTAATTAATTAAATGTATTGACTCTCGGATTACAAATGATTCCAAAATATGAAATCATTCATAAAATAGGTTACCATAAATCCAATATTATATGGTGATAGAATTTGTAAAGGGAGAAACATGTTCTAAAATATTTTATAATCCCATGAAAGATTTGGTTCATGAGAACACATGGTTTTCTATAAAAATATGATTTGACACCTGCAAAAGAAATATTTTATATATTGGGTCATCATAGGTAAAATATTTTATAGATATGAATCATTGGAAAGACAAGGACACACATTTTAGGAAGAAACTATTTTGTATAAGATTGGGGTTTGATGTAATGGGGTAGGGTCCAAAAAATTCATGGGTTTTAAAGTTTATGGTTAATGATGGTATTATGAAAATTTTCCTCTATGAAAAAATTTCATGGGACTCCTTTATGAATGAATTATGGGTATACTTCATAAATTACTTTATGCAAGAGACTCTATAAAGGTATTTTAAGAGGAGGAAATTATCATAAAGATCTCACATGGTTCCCTATACTTATCTTGTTATTTAATTTAAGAGTTACTTTAGGGGGATTTATTTGAAGTCACATGTGAGTTATGATCTTCAAACATAAAGTGATTTCTCTCTTAGAGTTTTTAACATAGATTTAAAGATATTCTTAAGTTTTGTGTCAATGTTTTTAATCCATCCTCTTTCTCAAAGTGCATACTGAGTGTTTATAAGTAGTGCTACACAATTATATTCTTATAATACATGGTCATATAGGATTTACATGGTCACATAGAGTTATGAAACATTGAAGGATCACCAATTCACCTTCTCAAAATGATTCTTTTACATTAATATGTTCCATGACCACAAAGGTGTCATTTGACTAAAAAATATTCATGTTCCACTTATGAAAAGTATCACCTTGACATGAATATGTCATGCTCCCATGAATGATTCTCATCAAGCTTTCAAAAATTAATGCTTTATCACAAATATTTCATGTGACCATGAAGGATTATCATCATGATTCAATAAAGTGATGCTTGTCCATTAAGATATTAGGCGTTCACAAAGTATTTATCGTGTGGGTTCATGAATGACTTCCATATCAAAAATTAGTTTATACAGTTTCAAATGAAATTATTTTTATGAATAAGATGACTCTTTCATGGATAGAATTTTTATTTTACAATTTCTTTCAAGATAAAATGGATCCAAACATAAAACAACCACAAATTTTGTTTCATTAGTCTGTTTTGGCTCCATAAAAAGCGAAATGAATGTATAAATAATGAACTGCTACCATAGATATAGGTTTTCACTATAGAAAGTATTCTTTGGGGTAAAAAAAGTTCCTATAAGACCCTCTAAAATGGGTTTTAAAATTTATATAACCCTTTTTCATGAATAATGGATGAATACATGGGATACTCCAAAAGGGAGGTTCTCACCACTTTACCACTAGACCATGAAATATTTTTGAAAAATATCCATTGCATAGTGATTAAAAATTTATAAAGAATTTATAGAACCCATTTTTATCCACTTAAATTATGTTATCTGAGTGAGGGTTGTATCAGGGATTCCAAAACAAAAGGTGGGGCACCCATTTTTCAGTTCCAATAAAATTACCCCCAATAGTATTGGATTTTTTTAAAATAAAAAGAATCAGATTATGGAGAAATATAAAGAACATTTATACATTACATGAAAATCAAGTGAGTTCTTGGATAAGGATTATCATTAAGGGAGTTAACTAAGAAGAGGATATCAACTCAATGATTTCTTCCACTAAGAGGATAATCTCAACTCAAAGTGTTTGGGTATCCAATAATAGGATCTTGAATGAAGTAATTTTTATTTCTTATAGGATAATTTCAACTCAAGGATTGTGGTTTTTCTATGATTAATAATTTACTAAAGGATTTTGAAATTCTAGATCAACATTAATGAAGGAAACCCAAATTGGATTACAAGGCCAAAATACTAATATAGTATTGGGAATGGAATTAAAGAGTCACTTTAATATAGATACACGATAGGATATCTTGATTTCACTACATATTCCATGATAAGAGGAATCAAGATATACATCATTCTTAATAGATGAATTTTAATTTTATAATGGGTTTAGAAAAAATGGAATCTCCATGGTTATGCCTAGGATATGATATCCAAGTTTATATATAGAATATCCTAGTGTATGAATGATATAGAAATTATGATTTCAATATGAAGACCATACACTGGGAGAGTTCAAATGAAAATTAATTTTGTGTCCAGTTACATGATAAGTGATCTAGATACCACTATGTATCTTGCAATAATAGAAATCTGGAAAAAAATATTTCTTGGAAGATACTCTCTATGATGATGAGTCTTAGCCATGATAGATAATAAAATGGTTGCATCTTAGTTTAGGGTTGTTATCAAAAATCAAATGTGGACTAATAAACTTGTACCCCATGAAGTATTACATAGATTTGGATTATATGAAAATGAATCATTTCATATAAATCAGGAAACTCCAAGTATTTTACGGTATTTTAAGATAGACCATTTATTTGTGTGGATTAGGGTCATGTGACAAGGACCATATACACAATGGTAATTTTCAATACAGTGAATTTCAAATAAAATATTTGGGGCTTCCAAGAGGAGTATCTAAACTCAAGTTATTTCTTCCACCAGATGACTATTTCAACTCATGGAATATTGTTATTTATAGAATATAAATACCCAAATATTAAATGGTATAATAATATAATTTCATAATCTTGATTTAAAAATGGGTATGATGCAAAAATGTGTAACTTAAAGAGTATTTGAATCCAATTTAATAGTTTATTTATATAATTTATATATCAATACCTAAAAATGTTTGAGTTAATGGGTGATGATGTTAGGTGAGAGTTGTTTGAACATTGGTAATGGCGAGAAAACCCTCACACTAACCGAAAAATAATGAATGGGGTTAAGGGGGGATTTCCTCTATGACCAAAAAATATCCCTTAGGGTGTACTTAGTGACTCAAAGGAAACTATATTTTTCACCATTTAAAGTGAAGTCCATTCAAATTAGTCAATCACCTTGTTACCAATTTATTTTAAAGGGGAAACAAAGAGGATACAGTCCAGGTTTTGAGGATTCTAATAAGATAATATTAACTCTAGTATTTGGGTTAGTGATGATCGGAAGTTGAAATTATAAAGTAGGTTCATGGGGAAAATTTTATTCAAGAAGGATTTGAGCACCCTAAAGTTTACACCACTGTCTATTGAAGATAAACTTAGGGGGAGGTATATAACATGAAATTTATTGAGTACATGCTCATCTAAAATAGTTGGCTAACTCAATTTAGATAACTATAATTTATGTGAATTAAAATACACCCATGGAACATTTAAAGCTCAGTTGTACTGGGATAGAAATATCTGATCTAATTTTTCAGAGACTAGTGGGTCTAAGGATCATAGTTTGTATTTTTCTAGGGATAAGTTTGGGTCCCTAAAATCTTTTTTCCTTTTTCATTTTATGCTCTAACTTTTGATGAATACATAAAATATAGAGGATAAGTGATCTAATACCTGAATTTGTATTAGGTTTCATTTTATAAATTTTCATTCGGACATGTATTTTGTCTCTTTTGATGTTTCTTATGCTCTATATTTTTTCTAAGATATAAAAGGGAAAATATTAGTGAGTGAAGACTCAAATTATTCTCAGGAAACTAAATACATATTTTCAACTTGAAAAATATTTGTGTTAATTTAATTTTTATTTTAAGTCCTTATAATTTATAAATTGAGGGATAATGTTCAAGGAAATATAACTTTGACAAAAAATGGATAAATTTTAAGTTTTTACATCTTTAAACAAATATGTGGTGACATATCCAATGATAGGTTAAATAATTTACTTTATGTGAATGATGAAACCCAATACTAGATATTAATTCTAGAGAAATGGGAATAGGTAACCCAATATGACTCTTATACCCCACACTATTCTAGGAGACCTCAATAGAGATAAAATATGATTGTATTCTAGGGTCATGTTTCTAGGAATATACGCCAAATGATAATTTTCCAATAAGATAATCTAAACTCAAGGATTTTGGAACTATAATATGAGTATCTTGATTCATGGAATTTATTTATTTATTGATAATATAAACCCAAATATGAGGGTTCACATGTGTAGGAATCAATAATCCTACTTTTATAATGAGTGAAATACCTAGATGTATAACATGGAGTGTATTTGAGACAATATGAACAATTGGGTTATGGAATATGAAATAACATAAAAATAATATTTTTTTCACTAGTATATAGTGATATGTGGGAATAAGTTTACCATTATTTTCGGAAATAATTTCACCACACCATCATAAAATAGCACATGGGGTTAAGGGGTTCCATTTCATTGGATGAAAAAATTCCTATAAAAAGAATACTAACTATTAAACACATATATCATTACCAAGAAGAAGAGTCATTTCATATTATTCAATAATATTTTTAAAAGTCATGATGAAAGGGGGAACCAAGAGAAGACACTCAAGGTTCTAGATAATTAGGATGATAGTTTTAACTGAAGACCTTTGGGTGACTATTTATTAGAAATAAAAGATATAATGTATATTTATGGAGAACCTGATATTCAAGAAGGGTGTGATCACACTAAAATTTACTCCACTATGTAGTGAACAAAATCTTCGGGTGAAGGATTATGAAATGAAATTTATTGGGAACTTGATCACTTTAATTGGAGTCCTTATTAATATGAATAATTTTTCCCATTATTAGTAAAAATTTACCCATGTCATAGTTTAATATGAATTGTAAGAGAAATTAAAATATTCTCTAATGTTTTTCTATAGCAATAGAACCAATGATAACATCTTGAATTTTTCTATGGAATAATGGAGGTACCTAAAATATTTGTGTGTTTTTTATTTTAGACCTAATTTCTGTCTAATTTATGAATGTGTAGAGGCTTAGTAGTTATAAACTTGGATTTTTCTAAGGCCACGCATTGTGGGTTTTCAACCTTACAAAATTTGTGTCTTTTCCTTTATTTTAATGATCTAATTTATCCTAGGATATTAAAGGTGACGTCCCCAAGAGTGGAGACACAAATGTTTCCTAGGATTACCTTTGTAGGTTTCCAATCTAGCAAGTACTATTTCACTTTCCTTGGATGTTTGAGGGAATTCTTGCTGGACTAGTGAAATTTATGTTTAAGGTTGAACAACATTGACTAAGTGTAATTGAGGTTTAAGGTCATAAAAATTTGACCAAAAGTTGAGGCAGACTATATTGAAACAAGTGGAAGAAAAACCCTATGAGATTGGAGATACCAATTATAATATAAAAACCCCTGAGAATAGGTTTATGCAATTTAAGGTTATGATGATTGGTCCAAATTTGAATATGGGCCTAAGAATGGTTATCAAGATTTAATTATGTATCCCATGGTAATAGGAATCCATCCTTACATAGTTCTTCATATTGAATGGGGTTTTCCCAATGTAGGGATATTAGAGGAAACCCAACATTAATTGGAAAACTCATAGACTAGGATGGTATGGAGGATTTGATGGGAATGATATTTCGTGGATGGACCCAAGATAATAGATAGGTATAAATACATATCATGTTATAGTGGAAATAAATCCATACACAGTCCTTGAAAATCTATATGTATTCCTAGCACATATGAAAGAGAGTATCTATGAAAATTTGTCTTATTCATAGGAGACATGGTAGTGAAATAAATAATTTCCTGTTGAGAGAAGGTATGAAACATGGCATGAATGGGGTATTAATACCAAGATAAATTGAAATAGTTCCACTCCAACACATGACTTTGGGAAGGCCTGATGTGATCTAGTAAAGGTATTATCATCAAGGTTGAATTCGTCATGTAAATGGAATCTATATCGATAATTTGGATGAGAGATATTGATATAAGTATATATCGTATTGTAATAGGAATCAAGATACCTATAGTTTTGGAAAAGAGTAATTTTAGAACAGGTTTAGTGAGAAATGACATTATAGTAGATAAATAATTCCATATCCATAAAATCTCTTTTAAAGAATAAACATTTTTTAGATCAAATTGTTACATAAGAGGGAATTTCAAAGTTTGATGACATATTGAATGGACCACTCTATGTAGTTTAAGTTCATGTTATATGGATGACTCCATATAGTTTAAATTCAAATGGGATGGACTATGTTTCATGTAGTTTATGGTCTTGTGACAAGGACCTCACGTCATATAGTTTATGGTCTTATTATGAGGAACTTATGTCATGTAGTTTAAGGTATTATATTAAGGGACTTATTCTGTGTAGTTTAGATTCATGTATAAAGGGATTTTTTCAATCATATTAATAACATGCAATGAGGAATTTCTGTTATACATAGTTTTTTAGTCATGATTCTTTTTTGTAAGAGTGAGGATAACTCACATACATGTCACACGATTCTCTAAATTTTATAACACTATTGGTCTTTTATCAATATTATTCTAGAGATAATATTTAAATAAAAATCATCATTAGTCATATGTCCTAAAAGTTTTGGGTAGGTAAAATAGTTGGGATGATTTATCATATGTTCTTACTTAGGTATCTTAATCCTTGGAAGATCAAGAAGGTTATACCCTAATGAAATTTTAAAGTAGGTTTCTAAATTCCCAAGTTTAAATAAATAGACCTTATTTATTTTGTTATTAATATAGATAAGGCCCTGATTCTTTTATATAATTTTCATGTTTTTTTAGGGAACTCACTTACCTAAATTAGATATTTTTATGGAATTGGATCCATTATCCCTTGATCAATTTTATTCTGAAACCAATCCTTAAGGATGAATCAACCATCAATTTTATTATCTAATAATCAATTATATGGGAAGTAATTTGAATGGCCTATAAAATAAAACTCCTAATGTCTCATGATCCTTAGGATATCAATAAATTTTTTCTTAATGGAAGAGGTGAAATTCCCAAAAAAAATCTACAATTGGAAGGAATATACATTGCTCCATATATCATTGATAGGAATATTACAACACTAATTCCCTCATGCACCATATATTCATTACTCAGCTTTGGAACAATGTTGAATTTGATATATGTGTGGGGATATATTAATCTCAATTAATATATGGGTAGATATTATAGCTATCGATGATTATGATATCAATAGTGTCACCCCCAGATCGAAGTGCTCTAGTTGTATTGGGGAGTGCATGGTGATCATTAAGAAAAAAAATTATGAAATATAACTGATGAGGGGTGAATAATATAATAATTCTACCATCCCTATGGGATAGGTTGCTTCACTATAAGGAGAAAAACTACTGTAATATGTAGGCATGTAACCATAGGTAAAATATCCTTGAAGTATCTATTTAAGTATTTTCCAAGGATTCTCATTTTCTTAGTTTAACTATGAGATATAGTCATCAATAGAGATGGAATTTTATGTTTTAGGGAACATAAATATAGAAGATATGATTACAACCTTTCCCATCCCTATGTAAATATAGGTGGTTGATGGTGTGAGTCTATTTGTGGACCCTAGTGTCCAGATCTGTTGCTGACATTGGGAACATGCCCTATTAAAATCATATTATGAGGTGTTTGTAGGGTTGAATATTCCTTTTTTAGAGGTAGGTGGTGTATCTCCATTCTCTTCCTCACTAATTTTATGAATTGAGTATAGGAAAACCTATTGAGCCACAAATTATTATATAAGTGAGCGATCATCTCTGTCAAGAGTTTACTCATCATAACCAGGTGAAGATTCTTCAAATTTTTCTGAAACCATATTGATAGAAAGAGAATATCCCATTTTATTAAACTTTTCTTTCTAAGTATTCATATTTATCACTCAAATAATATTGAATATGGTGAGACAATGTGTCTCGTCCAAATAGTATCTTGTTCACTGGGATAATTCCCACTAATTCATTTGGTGGGATAATGCCCATTATCCCCATGATGGGTGTATAGAGACAATGAGTGTTTGGAATTGTTCTTAAATTCTTGGGGACTTTACTTGCACCTTGAATTTCCTATTCAAATTGTGTCATATATTAATAGGATGTGATATATAAGGTACAATAGTCAGATTTGTAGAGTAAATTGGGTCCATGACTAGTTGACTCACTCATGCTTGATAATGTAATGTTCATGATCCACTGTATTCCAGATCATCTGATCATAATTTTTTTTGTACTCCCACACGAGTCCTTTTACCTTTGTTTTTATTCATTGAGGAGAATGGATGACACATATGTCACATGTGACTTGGGACTATACTATGAAACTTTTCCATCATTGGCCGTATTTTTTAGAAAGTCTTTGAAGATTAAACAATCTTGGATCATGTAACCTAACATATGATGGGAAGAGAAGTAATTTAGGAATTAATTATAACCTACTTAATTTGAATTCATTATTTCTAGAAATGTGATCAAGTTTTACTCTAATAAAAATTGGATTAATATGAAATTAGTTCATTAAGATTTTATTATCCCTACTTTTTTCTATTATTATCTTGGGTATCCTAACATTTTTCTACAATTAGAAGATAAATGGGTGAGATTATACTATGCATTTCCAATTCCATAAAATTTTAAGAAGTTATGATTCAAAAAGTTGGGAATAAAAAGAGTCAAATCCACCCACTTGGTTTATATATTCCTCTATAGTAGTACAAGGAAATTATCAAATTCTATAGTATATGTCCAAGTAGTTACAACAGATAACAGTTTCTATGATACCATTTCCTAAGTTATCCTCAGATGAATTTATATAGTTGGCAGTTGATGTTTCCCTAGTGGTTTTAACTATTAATAATCAATCAATTTTATAAAAAAATGGGATGACTGATGTGATCATAAATTGACAGGGTTGCTCAATCCTTTCTTTTTTTGTTGGGAAATTTACTCCCATTAAAAGAGGGTCATGTGGAGGTGGTATGTCGACTTCAACTAGATGGAAATACTATATAGGTTTGTTTCCCTTGAGAAATTAATTATTCAATTTCTCAAGAACATATATTATAGCCTTGATATGGGTAATTTGATCTTTTAATAATATGATGGCACCATTATCAAGTGGTGGGTGTGGTATGGATGCCACCAAATATTTTTTTATTCCTATTGAAACTAGATTTCCAATTGGTCAAAAATGGAATACTATAAGGGGACCCCAAATCATGGGATTTCATTTGATATTGAGTGTATACTCCTTACTCAACCACCTCTATGAGAGTAGAATTATCTATACATGCCTCCTAATTTTCAGAGTCTTTTACAATAAAATGTGATACAACATTAGTTGGGCCCATAATGATGAAATTAATTGATGTGAAACCCATAACAGGGAACACCGTTTTCATTATATAATTTATATCCAAAATATGAGTATATTTCATCACTATGGATGATGCTGAAGGTGACTGTTAGGGTAAACATCACCCTAACCTACTGACATGTGGGTTCCCAAGAGATATTTTAATTGTAGCTATGGATTTGTAGGATTATCAGGCCCATATTATTCCAGGTGATGAATGTTGTGAGATTTCAATGAGAGGAACTCCATATGGGTTAATTTTATCTCCTATTAGTGAGGGTTCTATTGAAATTTTCACTTAGTAAATATTTGATGAAGTTTGAAGATCCTAGAAAAGGTGATTTTGAATTATCTCTAGGACACTCTTGAGATACATTGATGGGCCATAAGGATGTTGGTATTAGTATAGATAATGATTTACATTCAATTTGTAGTGGTTGGCTTATTATAATGCACCCTCCTTCTGGATTTCTGATTTTGGTTGATTAGGGTAGCACAACTTCCTCTAGAACATCCTATGGAATTAGGGCCATGTATCAATGATGATGACCATGATGAAGAATATCCATCCTAGGTATCTCCTATATGGTTTCTTAGATATAATGGATATTCTTCTCTGCCTTCCTAAGATAAGAAAGGTATGCATTTCCTTGCTCTGGGGAGAGACTCCCAAAGTTGGTTTCTATTGAGATGGGGGCCATGTTCCCCTATTTATTTTCCTACATGGTGTTGTAATTATCAGATTAAACCCCTATAAATTAACATACATTATTTAAAATATTGGAATTATCCCTTCATAGAGGTACTCTATAACAATTTCATTCACTCTATAGTGTTGAATATGATAGGTAGGTGATAATGTCGAATGGTACCTTAGTGATTAAGTATATATAACAATTATAAATATATAGGATCAAGGTGGAATTAGATTTAAACTCATTATAACCCACATTTCAGTTCAATGTCTCTAAGGTTATATAAATATCTTGATCTCTCATGTTATATCCATCAAAAATGACATTTGGATTACCCATTTGGATTTAGGAGGGGTAACAAGAAACCTATTTCTGTAACAACACCCATAAAAATACAACCTTAATCAAATTATTTAAAAATTAAGGATTTAAATTGGGTTTAACATCCTATTTTTTATTTGACCTTATTCCCTCCAAGATTTTGAGTTAGTACCAAATTTCTTTCCAAAGGCAGGTGGTCGATGGGACTTTACTTGTGATACCTTGGTTGCACGTCTGTTGAGAGTACATTACTTGGATCATTTATCAAGAAGAATCGACACCTTATCTAGTAATACCTTTAAATATTTAATACATGTTATTTAATACTTAATAGTAATAATATTACTACTAGTTACCACCATGTGAGTGATTGATCAAAGCCATGAATTTTTCTAATTGATTATTCTATTATTTAAAGAAAAACAGTTGGGTGGTGTGGAGTTTATCATCATCTATGTAAGTGTTAAGTGTTGTGAAGTTGTGATAAATACCATTATAGGGGATCCCTATATATTCCTATAGATGGAATCATAACCCATTTTGTTTGATTCTACTTAACATGACACATTTTACCTTTTAAAGTTGTGTGATAAGAACCAATGTGGTACCTTTTAATATCATCCAGCCAAGACCAAGTGAATTTCAATTTATGGTCATGCATACAAGATAAATTTCATTCACTTTAACATAATTTAGAATGGATTATATTCTATATAGTTTAAATTAATACAACTAGGACCACTTAGAAAAAGATCCCTAATAATGGTCATTATATGGATTTTACATGAGCATCCCTTTCAGGTTCATCCTATCCCTTTGTAACTCAACAAAATAGGGGTGGGGGTTATGAATAGATCCAAGAAGAATATGGGAAGATGATTATAGGTTTCAATGGTAATATATCCGAGTGAGGATGGGTTTCATGGGGAATATGGCCCAGTGAGGATGGATTTCATGGGGAATATAGCCCAGGGAAGATGGGTAATGGCTTACACTGTATAGGAGGCCCATAACGTATATTGAGGTGTTGATATTGAACCTTAGAGAGAAATTATTTGTTTCCTAGTTAATATAAATAAAATCTTACATATTTTAAATTATATATTTTATAGTCACATGTTAGAACCATCCCATGTAGTTCAATGTTGTTTGTTAGGATGTGTGGATTGTGAAAGGGGATACAAGAAGAGATTGAGTAGGGATCATGCATGAGAGGCCCTTTCTAATTTATCCAATATTATAACTTCGGTGAAGGTAACTTTTTGGTCTTAGATTGTATTGGTAACCCTTATGATATCCCTATATCATTGAGTGGACAAGGGATATGATCATTGTTGAGGATGATATGGTTGGGGATTAAACTTAATAGGAATCCCATTTTATCATCCTCATATCAGGCTGAGATGTCATCATATACTCGTAATATATGGAATGGAGGGATGGTTAATATTATACTCATAACATAAGGAATGATAGATCATCCCATTCTCATAATATATGGATTTTTATTCCCATCATACAAGAAGGATGGTTAAATTTGTGAGATACCACCCCTCGATGAGGAGATGAGACAACAATCGTTTTGAGATATTGAGATTCAACCTCAAGGTGGAATCCTACATATCCAACTAGAGTAGGAATAAAAAAATGTAGTTTTAGTTAATAGTTTAAGTTTATATGAAAAGACTAGTCAATGAAATTTAAGGTTGTGTGGTAAGGATGATATGAAATGTGGTTTAAAGACATGAAACTAGGATCATTGGGTGAAAGGTACCTAGCAATGAGTTGGCGTGGGACCTATGCATGAGCAACCATTTGTATTTTATTTGGGATAATGAGATAAGTGGGGTATTTTTGGGAAACCATGAATAAGATCTCGACTAAATGAATTTAGGGAAACCAAGAGAGGAATACCAACTCAATAAGTATGATTAAATCAAGAGAAGTATCTAATATCAGGGTAGATATGGAAACAAATAGAAGAATCTTGACTCAACGAATATGATAAATCCAAGAGGAGTATTTTGACTCATGGAATATGAGGAAACCAAGAGTAGTATATCAACTTAATGTGTTGATACGGGGATTAACATAATCTACCCATATAATAATTAGTTATTAAAAGAGGTTACCACACGCTCAATATTGCATGGTGGTGGACTTTTGCAAAGGGGGAAACATGTTCTACAAGATTCTAGATTCTTGTGAATGGATTTTTTTCATGTGAAAGGATTTTTTTCTATAAAAGGAGGTGTGAAAACCTAAATAATTAATATGTTAGTCCTATTAGTCTAGTGTAGACACCTGAGAGGAGGGAAAAGTAGGTGTTCCATTTTTTTTCTCAAATTCTAATTTTTATTTTAATATTTTACCCCATTTAGTCTTTAAACCATTATTTTCGGTTAAGTCATAAGTCGATAAATTTTAATATTTACCCACTACACATACCACATGAAATATAGAAAAGAAATAAATAATAGCACACAATATGTTTACAAGGTTCACCCCTAATATGGGTTACTATGTTCTTGATTTTTTTTTGAAATCTTATAATACATATATATTTTTAATAACAATATTATCATCAATTATAATGGTTTGTCTAGGTATCATCCTAAGACCAAGTAAGTAGGGATTATCCTTATCTCATAGTTCATCACACACTACAAAATATCCCATTAAATTATTTGACTTCCTAATATTTTAAAATAATTCCCACCTTTTAAAATAAATATTCTATTAGTTTAGGATGTCACTCCATCAACACAATGATATGTATTTCCTCAACATGGAATATTTAAACACCTTTGGATATTCAAGAAAACAAGCATGAAACTTAGTCACAATACTCATACTTTCTCTAATATATTTTTTATAATTTTTTCACTAACATATCTCAACTTAAACTCCAAGGTCTTTGATATCCACCATGTATTATTTAGTATTCCCTACACATAATCCTTTCTAGGTTCTTATTCTTATTCTTATTCTAACATATACTTCTACAATATAGTGTATCACAGGAACTAGTCTACATACTAATAACAACTTCTTATTCTTCCTTTTTTTATCATATTTTTTGATACCCAATATTTTTTCTTCTTAGATCACTACCATGATCTATACTCTTCCCATAAATAGATCGTAGGTTCTCTTCTTAATTTTCACACACTCTCTTTTTTTATTCTCTATTTATTTTATATTCTAGGTCATTGATCATATTTTATATATTGTGAATATAGAAAACCTTTTATAATCATTTTCCCAATATATTCTCTCTTTTCCTCAAAAAAATAATGTGGTTGTTCTTCCCGGATTATAATATATTCTATTATTAATTTAACTATTATCCATTATAATTTTTTTTAATACACTTTCCTCTTTTGTTTCTCAATTTCTCTAAGCTGAATTTGTTTCCACTTTATTCTTCCAGTTTATTTGAAAATCTTACACTCAAATGTATTCCACAAATGTTCACATTGAATCAATATTTATTTATTTATAAAAATTATATAAAACTATAATGTAGTAGTGTCAAATTTTCCTTTTTTGTGTGAGTGCTTCCATAACACCAACAAAAATTCCATCTTGAATCTATAAAATTCAACTAGAATATTATATTAACCTCCTTATTCAAAATAAAATGTTTAATCACAATTAATTTTGTGATATTTGAATCATTGAGGAATAACACATGAATCGATATAATTTAGATCCAATAAATTTTCTAGTTTTTATCACCAACATTTATTTTAAAATTTCCATATTTGAAAATCTCATCTTAACAAAATAGTGATCTACTCATCCTCATGTACCTTTATATTCTTATAATCATATCTTGAATCCTAGATACACATAACATTAGGATATTTTGAACTTGAAAGAACGTATTCAATATCAATATATATACATTCCCATAATTTTATATTATGGAAATTTTACATTTATGTGTTAATTATATCCTCAAAATATCTTCAAGCTGTGATTTTCTTTTCCATAGCCTTGAAGATCAGTTTTTATCAATAATTCAGAATAAATCACACAACATTTGAGTGTTTGTGATGTTATGATCAATGAATATTATCTTTGTAATTAACTGATTTCATTATTTCTTTATAATATTTAATTATAGAAAACTAATATTTTTCATCCTCCAATAGTCTATAAATTTCTCAAACTTTTGATAATTATTATGGAATGACTCTTAAAAAAACACATATCATCCTTAAAAATGTCACATGAACCTTATAGAAATAAATATTTTGGTATTCTGATGATAATTATTCATATATAAGTCACTCTTATAAACTCATGAAACATATTTATAAAGTTCAATAGTTATCCGTAAAAAGTGTTGAATCATACTTATGAAGTTTGAATGATACTTTTGGAATAATAAATAATCCTTACAAACTTTAGGAATGATCTTTACGTAGTCCGTAAATCAATATTATGGACTTTAGGAATCATCTTTATAATAAGACAAGGATCCTTACAAAATAATTCCTTTTCCATTTTTTTGTGAATTTATAATACTGAAATGAATCTTATAGAAGTTGGTAATCATGATTAACAAATTCTCATGACTTAACCATTTTTTTCAGTCTCAACTTCATAATTCCATAACTCTTCAAAAAAGTTTAGAATCAATTTAAATCTGTCCTGAACATCTAAAATATCTTAAAATCACATCAAAACAACTTCACATATTTTTTAAAATTATCATAATAATTCTAAGCTTCTTTATCTTGTTTCCAATTTATTTTTCAAAATATTAATACTCCATTTTAGAGTATTTACATGTATTATTTCCACCAAAATATTATTTCTTCAATATCATTCACTCTAACATTTATCTAAGAGATTTTAATCAGTAAATACAAAATATATCATTCTAGATATTTCTTAGATGTTATCTCCATAAATTTAGATAGATCACCTCAAAACATTGAACCTTGTTTAATATTTCGATCAATTAACACTTTATAAAACATTTATCATCTAGTTAGACAACCATATTTTAACTCCATTCTTATACTTGGGAACATGAACTCCACTGACATTCTCATTGACAAATTTTTTTAGAAAATGATTATTACATACCTAAAAACCTATATTTATCTTCTATTAATACCATATAAAAAATAATATAATTTATAGTCACTATATTTAATTTATCCACCAAGGTATTCAAGGATAGTATCATAGGAAACCACTTCACCTTGTTCATTGGGTGTATTCTAACCCCATCAGCCAATAATCCAACATACACATATTGACACTCATTGAGAAAATATGACTATAATATAGTGGGAACTTCATAATATTTCTTTAATTTGGAAAATATAGGTCAGATCTTATATAGAGATAGACCATTGGAAATTGGGTGACAAAATCATTTGGAAGTACCAATTTCACATAAGATTAGGGTTTTATGTGAGGTTTTGGGGTCTCTGAAAGTCTTGGGTTTTAAGGATTTTGTTTCAAGATGGAGTTATATGAATGAACCTATATGAAAAAGTTTCACAAGAACCCTTTGATAAATAATTTTATGGGATTCCATCATAAATAAATTTACATGAGAGGCTATACAATGATTTTTCATGGGGAGGGAAATACTGTGATGATATTTTTCATCTACCCCTTCTCTTTTGATTGAATTTGGGATTTACTTGAGGGATGTTTCTTATAAGTATTATATGAATGAAAAAATTCAAAAATAAAGCAATTTGCCCTTATAATTTCAAACTATAGAAGAAAATATATCCTGAAAGTACATGATAATGTTTTCAATCTATCCCATTTCTTGAAGTGTGTTCCTATTATTTATAGGTAGAACTATGTAAATACCTTACCATAATACAATGTTGTATTACATGTTTATGACCATGAAGAGTTACACAACCATGAAAGATCACCACCTTGACTTTACAAAATTAAGGTCAACCTCAAAGAAGTTCTATTTATATGAATATTTCATGTGGTCATGAAGGATTCATATCACAATTTCAAAAAGTAATGCTTGATTTTTAAGATATCATGTGTCGATGAAAAATTCTTATTAGGATTATGACACCCCCATGTCACCGTGGTGTTTTATTTTATCTGAATTTGGGACAATTTAAAATTTTATATGTTTCTTTCTTGAGATTTAGAATTTTGAGAGTATTTACTCTATAACATTATTTATTCTTTATTAGAAGAAACTGTGTGGGTTCCAAGGTAAACTATACTAGGGTCTTTAGTTGGGATTTTTATGGATAGATCATGGTTTTTAAAACAACGAGTGGTATTTAAGAAACCATGTGGCTTAGGTTGGTGTTCAGGGGAAACCTATATGCTTGGTGTATAGTGAGGAGAAACCATTCAAAAAAACTATGTGGGGTGTGTGGGTTCAATCTAGTGGCTTATGCCTAGTTTGTGCATAGTTTTCCTAACTGTGCAACCTAAGCTTGAAAATTCCACAAATTATTAAAAACATGAAATTACAAGTTTACCCCTCAAATAGTTTGTGTTTTTGGACACTTTATTTCATTATTCTCACTCGTTTAGCCATGGGAAATATGTAGGGAGATCTCTCCTCCCTTATCCCTGATTTAAATCTTCCCCCTTAATTTAAAGTGGTTTGTTGAGGTATTTTCCTCATTAACATTATTATCTTCTCTCTTAACCCCCTAGGTTTTCTTCCTCACTCAAAACCTATTTTTCATGTCGGTAAAACATAGGGTTTTGTATGATTCTAATGATAGGGGGTTTTATGTTTAGGGGTTGTAAAGGGAGTTTTATTACTTTGTTACACATTCACCATAGAAGGTGTTGAGTTTTGATTTATTTTTTCTTGAATGAAGTAGTTGTTTCATTGTAATTAATTTATAATTCATGACATGTGATTCATGATTACTTTAAAAAATTTATTACAAAATTTATATATAAAAATGATATCCTATCTTTGTTTGAAATTGGTTTTTGATGGTTTTTATGCTTTTAATAAAGGTAATTTTGTGGTTTTTTAATTTCCTTCTTTAAATTGAAATTTATGAATGAAAAGTGTCTATTAAGAATTCTAGATAGGTTTTCAAATATAAATGTGTAAATTCATTTGGGATTTCAAATTACTTGATAATTTAAATAAATTTTTGATGGTTCAAAGCCTTTATTTCTAAAATGGGGGTGTTTTTTTATTTGAAATGGTTTTAAAGACTTGGTGGTTTAGTGGTGGATTAAAAATTGGTTCCAAAGTAAGATATTTATTTCCAAATTGATTTTAAGGTTTTTTTCATTATTTAGTTTTAAAGGTTGTTTTAAAAAAAATTCAAAAGGTGTTAAATATTTTAGAATCATAAGATAATTTTCAATGTCACATTTTGAAATTTATAAAATTGTTTTATTTTATATGTGAGATTATCCTAGTTGACCCCCTTCATTTTTTTATGTTCTGTTTAATTATTTTGGGAAAACATTATTTTTATCTATGGTTATGTGTATATGTAAAAAGTATTTATTTAATGTGAGGGTGTTTAAGGTAATAAGTGGTTACTTATTATGTTTAAAATTGTGGTTTATATATATATATATATGATTTTGATGCTCACTGTATTCATTTATTTACTCACATATTTTGATTGATGTCATGGGAACCAAGTTAGAAAATTAAATGATTTAGATGAGTAATACACTTTTATAGATTATTATCTAGTTAGTGACCTAGGAATTATTTTCTTCTACAAAGGGTTTACTTCCAGTGATACCATGAGTGTAAGATAGGGTTGAGTATTGTTAAGTCTACATATGGCCAGACAATTATTTTTCAGGTTTTCTATATGTGAGTTAAAATATTTCTCTAGTTAAAACCAATGGAGTTTTTTATGATTCTTAGAACCCATTGAAGATTATTTTGGGAATCCCTTAATTTTATTTTTTATATCACCTTGACCTTATTTTTTAGTATGAAACAATTTCTTGTTTATCCATATTTCTATTAATTTATATATTCATGTATTATAATGCTTATATTCTACTTCAATTATGTTTTTATAATGATCTATAAGATAAAAAACCCATAATTACATGATTTATAACAATGACTGCACTTTCTTAAATTTTTAGGATATTTTAGGCTTATATATTTAGAGAATTAGAAACACTCTTATATATCAAACCCTCATAATACTAAGTGGAAATTTATACTCAATGTACATTTTCCCACACAAACCGGATTCCAAAATTTAAACTCATGTTTTACTAATAAATACTTCATATTTTTTGAAGAGTAACCTCAAGGGAATGATTGACCACGATATAGTTCCTACACATCATTATATCCTATAAAAACATTTTAAAAATATGGATGAGAAAAAAATTACTCAGTAAGGGATTTAAAAATAATGGAACCCTGTAAGTCTAGTCAAAAAAATTAAAACCCATGATAATGTTTATATTTTCACAATAAAACTTTATAAACATAAATAAAACATATCGATAAGAAAAAATCAAACATTACTCAAAGACAACCTATGAAACCAATTATAAAGAATAAATAAAATCATTAAAGGATCATGGAAACATTTTTTTTTGAAAAACAAAACATTCACATTTAAAAGATCTAAAACTTTACTTACCATATGAGATAAAAAGATTTCTATAAAACCCATTTTTAAAGCATAAAATAGGTATATTGGATCATCATATTCCTAAACCATGTTAACCCTTTATTAACCAATTTTAGAATAATAAAATACTAGTAAAATCCATAGGAATAACCAACCTAGTTATCCCCTTTATTTTCACATTGAAATACTTAATCATTACCCAATGTACTGGAGATTTATATTTGGCTCACCCATCTCTAGGATCTATATGGAGATCACACATTGCTATGAGCTATATCGATCTCACCCATCATCATCTATAATGTTTAAGTACCATATCATAAAAAAATATATGTATACTTAACATTTTAATCATAAACCTTTAAAAACTCATTTGAACCCATAAGCTATATAGTTTTCATTTTCACATAAAATTGGGTATAAATATCCCATTTAATTTGAAAAATCCATTAAATAAAAAATTACACTAAATCATATGAACTTAATTTAATTTTAAAACCATGAAAACATCAAGAGTTAGATTTATAAAAAATATAGGACATTATGGTAGAAAATTATACTATTATCATATACATTATAAAACATTCTTTTTCAATTTGGAAAAAAATGTAAAAAGTGACCCATATGGAAAATGTTTACAAGATTCAATTTTAAAAATTTTTAAAGAAAGTAAAAATTATTTTAATGTAACCTTTAACAATATTTTAATCATAAATAATAATATTCTTGAAAACATTTAGAATAACATGGACATGGAATAAATTTATTTGAAATTAATGCTTTAAACCATGGTTTTAAAGAAAACCCCCTGGCAAATTTTATAACTTTTGAAATTAAAGGAAGTTGAAGAACAGAAATTTTAATGAATTTTTAAATGAATTTCATTTCATTAAATTAATGATAAAATACACCTATATGTAATTTTATACACCAAAAAATATAAAAACATGTGGTGAAAGTGGTATAATTCTCAAAGATAAGGAGTTAGGACAAGAGATCACTTACCTCATCTCCTGAATTGCCACATAAAATTATTTAATTATTTTATAACAAAATTATATTAATTATTTAATTTATTAAGAGAATTTATAGGTTTATTTCCTTATCATAATATATTTTATTTCATTTATTACTTTATTTTATATATTTATTAGTGGATTAAATTCATGTTAGATGTTTTGAGGATGTTCAATTCATAATCCCAAAAAAACTTCAATAGGTTGACCATGGTCAAAGGAGTCACCATTATATCATCTCCATAATATTAATAATTAATTAATTATCATTTTTATACATTAAATAAAATTTTATAACCACACATTAAATACATACATAAAAAACAAATCACAACACTTTATGGAGGTTGTAGACCTCAAGTACTCATGAGCGACATTATCATTTTAAAGTGAATTGAAGGGTTTAAAGGTTAGTAATATATTATATTTTAAAAATCCTAATTATTTTATGAATATAATATATATTCATTAAATCTATCATAATAACCATCTTTTTTGAGTTGGTGATGAAAAATAAAACACATCACTTCGTGGAGGTGGTAGTCTACACATTACCACTAGCGCTACTTTAATTTTTTATTATATGATAAAAGGAGATTAATAAGGGATTATCCGTAAAAAAAATAATATTTTAGTACATGGAAGATATTTATTTTATTATATCATTTTGTTTAAGATATAATTTAAGGAGTTAAAATAATAAATAAAATGAGTGAAATCGATTAAGAGTTATACCACTTCTATGGAATCCTAATTTTTATTACATCTTAAGCATTCTTAAGACAGTATTAGGGAAAGAAAAGATGATATATTTTGTGGGAAAAGAAGAATAAAAGTTAGTTTATATCTATTAATTGATCTAAGTTGCTAATTTTTTTCAAATAATAGTGGAGAGAGGTTTCCCTTTTAAAACTGTGGTGGGTGGACAACTTAAAAAAAATTGTAATATAAATATATAATATGTGTCTAACTCATATAAAATGACTTAAAAATGAATTATATTACATTATATTTAGGATAAGTTCAATATATATATATATATATATAATTTTATGTGTCATTTTAATCCTTGTCTTTTGGTCTAATGGCCTCATTAACACTATTTAACCTTAGGTGTTGTATCAAAATTTTTAATCTTTAAGAGTCATTTAAGTAATTTTAAAAATTAAAAGTGGAAAATAAATGAACCCTGAATGATATTATAAAAATTTTACCATAAAATTGATTCAATATAGTATTTTTTTAAATTTTATGGTCATTTTTAAGACTATTCACATATATTGACTTTAAATACATCAAGATAAAAATGATATATCATATAAATACATTAAAACATAATTATACTATAAAAATATTATAAAAATTATTGGGTAACCATAATGAATCAAAAATTTATTACTTTTAATGTTTTTAAAATCATTTATTTTAATTTTCTACTCCTCGAACAAGAACTATATAAGAGTTTCGTAAGTGTTCAAGACAATTATAGTATCTATAAAAATTAAAATTAAATAAATATCATAAAAAAAATTAATATAAAAAATAAAAATTTATAAATATTAATATATATTTTTTCTCTATGAAAACATATTAGAGATAATTAATGAAAGAGGTTGAAATTTTGTAAATTTTCTTAACATAAAAAATACAAATGTCATAATCAAAAGTACATGAAAAAAAGGAATATTTTAGAATTTAGGATGGTTATGGTAAAATTAATCTAATAGAATTAAATAAATTCATTATTTGGGTTGTTTTTAGGCCTTATCTGATAGTTTTAATCTTAATTAATCTATTTTAGCCATTACTATGGTGATAAACCTTTATTATGATTACTATTCATTATGACTAAAAATAAAATTTTCATATCTATAAAATTTGAAGCTTAAAATTATAAATATTAATTGAATTCCTATAATTCTAAAAAAATATTTTAATATATGTACATTAGGAGCATCGAAAATTGTTTATAGAAAAATGATGTTTTAAGCATAAAAATAATCTTATACAAAAAATAAAATATAATTATGATTCATAAGGAATCTATTATATTATTTTTAATAAATTATAATTTATTTTAATTTAAAACCAAATATGAATAAAAATTAACCTTTAAATTACTTGATTTACATAAAATAAATGACAGCTTTGTAAAAAAGGAATTTCCACTATTCACTCAAAAATCGATCATTTCTGAAAAATATAAAATATTTGGGTCTATGATAATTTTAAAATGATGATTTATAAATTTATATCCATTTTTTAAAATACAATTTATAAAATTGGTAGAAACAAATTTTAATATCTACACACAAAATTCAATAAAAACAATTTTTGAAGAAAATATATTTTTGAAGCATAAAATGGCTTTACTATGATTCATTTACCATTAATATAAATTAAAATAATTTTAATTAATTTAATAGGATATATAATGTACTCATTTAATTAGGATTATTTATCAATTATGATTAATTTAATCAGTTAAGACAAAAATACATCGCACATTTAAAAACATTTTTTGAAAATATATATCTTTTACCTTCAAAATATTTTATCTTATGTTTAACAAATTTATAATCAATGTATGATTAATTATTAATTTTTTTGAGAAAAAAATTTCTATATATATTTCATAATATAGTTATTCCTATTTATACTCCCAAACCAACAGCTAGGTCATAACTGTTATGTTTAATTAATAACATTTTAATATTATATCAAAGTTCACTTTGTGATTGATATTTCATATACCACATTTATCAAACACATTATCATTTAAATAAAATACTTTATAATATCTTGGGGTGTTATATTATACCCCATTAAATAAATTTCATTATTATAATTTTATCTCATGTCGGATGAACAAATGGGTCAAAACATTTTCATAATCAATTATAAAAAGTGGAAATATATATATATATATATATATATATATAAGTGGAAATAATTATCTTTTATTATTTATTGATAACATTTTATTTTTAAAATAACTTTAACGTCTATGTTAATACTTGGAAAAAAATCATTTCCTAAATGTTTCTTAAATGATGAATTTACCATTGTGAGACTCATACTTGGGAATGTTTTTCTAAAAGAATACCTTATTATTTGAGTGATGTAACATGATAAATTACTTTCATATTTCCTAATATGAGGAATTATTTTACCATTGAGATAAATAATATGAGAAAAAATACATTATTTCCTTTCATTATATAAGAAACTTTTCATTTTTTAACTGTTCTTTGAGAAATTTCCACTTCTACCTCATCTCTTACTCTATGTGATGAATATTCATGATGAATATTTCATATATGAAGTGCTAAAGTAATCTTATAATGGATTTTAAAATCCAAAAAATAATGAAAATTTATTTCTTCTATTTATGTCCATTAATAAAAAAATTGTTTTAAAAATTATAAATAACATACAAAATGAAGAATTACTACATTACTCTCCAAATCCTCAATAAATAACACCTGGATGGTATCTTATATCATTCTTAAAACTCTTCAGAATATTCCTAATCATGTTCAAAACTCAAAAATCAGAAATATTTGATCACATATTCTTTCAATATTAATTTAATATTTATATTTAAATAATATTAATCACTTATAAAGTCACATAAAAAAATTTATATTTTATTTTCATATAGTATCCAAAATATGATAATATTTCCCATTAATAACCTAAATCACCATAAAGAATAAATTAATTCATATATAATTATGAAAGATAATTCAGCATATATTACTAAAATTATACTTAACCAAATCATTTAATGTTCCCAAAATATTAAAATTATTTAAAAATTACATTTATCACATAGTCAAAAAATCACTTTTCAGTCCCATGGTAATCTATAAAATAAAACATATGTTCCTAAAATATATTAACCATTTATTTTAATTAAAAATAATTACCTCAATATTTAATAATATATTAACCCTAAAGGTTATCAATACCTTTTAATTTATGTCCAAAAAATATAAAATCATCCCTCCTAAAATAACATTTTCTCTAAAACACATAATAAACCCAAGGGTACTATTCACATAAATGTCTCCCAAAATATCCTTAATCATATTAAACTCCCATCACATAAAACCTCAAAATGAAATCTATTCATTTAAAAATATGGTCAAAATTAAACTTATTAACCCATTATGATATCTAAAACTCTTTAAATATCCTCATTTGAATCAACTTAAACTCTAAATTTATCTCAGCCTTACCTCAGATATTAATTATAGTTCCGCATAACAAAAACAAGCCATAATTACATGATCTAAAAAAAGGTTTCAGATTATTAAATTTCAAGGATATTTTGGGTTTATTGTTTTATAGAATTAGGAAACAATATTTCATATAAAACCCTTACAATAAAAAGTGGAAAATTCCACTCAATGAACATATTTTCTAAAAAAAAAGAATTCCTAAATTTAAACTCCTATTTCACCCAAAACACTTCATTATCTATTTTGAAGAGTAACTAAGTGGAATTAATAAACTTTATATAGTTAAAAAATATAATTATAACCTATATAATACATTTTAAAACATGGGATGAGTAAGAAAAGATTAGTAATGGTTATAAAAATTAAGGAATCCCCTTAGTCTAGTGAAAAACATGAAAACTCATGATAATGTCTTCACTTCTCATAATAAAACTTTTATCACATAAATAAAACTTATACACATAATAAAATAAAAGATTTATTAGGTAAAATCATTGAAACCCATTATCAAGAATATAAAAAACCACGATAGGATCATGAAAATATTTCTCAGAAAAACAAAACATTCACCGTTAAAAGTTCATAAACTTTTCTTACCATATGGAATCAAAATATTTACAAATAAACCCATATGAAAGAATAAAATAGGTATATTGGAGAATAATATTCAGAAAACATGTTCAATAATATTTAAGTTATGTCGGAGTGAAAGAATCCAAGTTAATTCCATAGGAGTAACTATCCCATTTATCTCCCTCATTTTCACCTTAGAAGAATACATCATTACCCAATGCATTAGAGAGATATATTAGGCTCTCCCCTTATCACGAGCTATAATGGTCTCACCCATCACCATCTATAATCATGTAGTACAATTTCCTGATTTTTTTAATATTTCACTTTTCATCTTAAAACCCTTTAAAAACTCATTTCATTGCATAATAAATACGCTTTCTATTTTCATATTAAAATGTGAAAAAATTTCCCGTTACTTTTGAGGAAATATTTAAAATGAAAAAATACCCCAAATAATTGTAATTTAATTAAATTTGGAAGAACATGAAAATTTAATATAATGATTTATAATAAATAAAGAAAATTATGCTGGTAAATTCCACTCATTCCATGTATATTAAAAAAAATATTTTTCAATTTGGTAAAAAGATTCAAAAGTTACCCCTATATAAAATTTTAAAAAGTTTCTTTTTAAAATCATTTTAAAGAAATTAAAAAGTAGTTTTAAGTTAGCTTTAAATATATTTGAATCATAAATAATTAAATTATTAAAAAAACTTTTAATAACATGAACATGTAGGAAACATATTTGAATGGAATACCTCAAAATATGGTTTTAAATAAAAATCGGTTACGAATTTCATAACTTTTGAAATAAAAGGATGTTGAAAGAGAGAACGTTAAATAAAATTTTAAAATAATTTAATTTAATTTAATTAATAATAAAATAAATCCATATGGTTTTTTATGAACCACACAAAACAAAACATGTGGCGAACATTTTTGAGTCAATAAGGTTTTCCTTATGACTTTTCCATTCCTTCTTGTTTTGAAAATCACAAACACCTTATCTATAAGGAAAATTGCTTCTATAAGGAAAATTGCTTCTATAAGGAAAATTGATTTTATAAGGAAAATTGCTTTTATAAGGAAAATTGCTTTTATAAGGAAAATTGCTTTTATAAGGAAAATCTCTTTTATAAGGAAAATTATCCTTATCATATTTTCATTATCTATATCCATATATTTCTTAAGTATAAGAATCAGATTCATTTCTATATTCTCAGAATCATTTCAAACCTTGATATGAAGCATTCTGTTTTAGGCTCCGAATTCTGGATGAGATCTGTAATGAAGTTCCACTCCAAATTCTGGATATGAACTCTAATAAAGTTCTACTATGAATTCTGGATATGAACTCTCATGATGTTCGACACCAAAATCTAATGACGAATCTTGATTAAGAATTCTCATTACAAATTCTGATGACAAATTCTCATTCCGAATTCTCATTCCGAATTCACCTATTTAAAAGAATCTGATCATCTTTGCTTTATACACTCCAAATTTATTTAGACTCCAAATATTATTGTTGGTTAGACTCCGAACTTTCACTTTGCTTACACTTTTATAATTTTTCTACTCTTTGTCATTTTGTTTACACTCCGAATCTTCACTCTAAACTTTTTAACTAATCTTGAAACAATGTCTTACTTTCTGTTACACTTGTTTTGTTATAAAACTATGTCATCTATTCCGTTATAAACTAACCATTGGTTATGTGACACATGTACAGGTCCTTCCGAATTTTAAGGAAGATATGACCGTTGGATAGGAGGCCGACCGAGCCTATAAGTAGGATCTCATTTAAAAGAGCTCAAGAAACAATGAAGTTGATCGATCTAGAGACCACACACTACTAAGGTGATTTCTAGAGAGAGAAAGCTTTTCATGATTTGTGCGTACTGAACCGCTCGTTCAGTTTTTTCTTTGTGCGACTCCAAATGTTGGTGATTACATTCGAGGACTTCCGAGGATATGAAGACAGAGGTGCCGACTACCTTAAAGTTTGAGGGCTTCCTTGCTGAGGAAGACAAAGGATCCAACTACCTTGAAGTTGAGGGCTTGCGGGGATAACAAGAAAGAGATTCCGATCTTCGTATCGAGGGCTTATCCTGGTGTGGGTAAGATAGACTTGCTTGAAAGTATAAATCAAGAGACCTTTATCCAAGGTTGTTGGATACCCTTCTCTTTGGGTTAAAATAGTTATTGTTTGTTATTTGTATTTTTACTACCTGTTTGTTTCTGATGCATATTGTATTGTAAGGAAAGTATAACTTTCTTATACTTCCCTACTTGCACTCTGTTTCATTTAGATTTTATACTCTTTAAGGTAGAATCTCATATTGTAATCTTTAGTTAAGTTTTGATTTTCGGATCCAAATTTCCGGAACCTACTTTCTGAATCTCTTTCTAGTTTAAATCAAGTACCTAGAACTTGAAGTTTATATCTTCATTCCTTATTCCAATTTTTCAATTGGTGTTAGAGGTGTTGTGAATTTTCTTAGTTTAACTTTGTTAAACTTTGAACTTTCCTTATCTAAGGAAAACATAGTTATTCGTAACTAACTTTAATGGTTCCAAAGGAAATTTTTAAAGTGTACAATTCACCCCCCTGTCATATATTTTGAGCATCTACATCATTATTTCGATCCTAAAATTGGTATCAAAGGAGGTCTCTGAAATACTTATACTCACGTATAAGTTTTTCTTGTTCATTTTCCTTTATTATTCATACTTTCTTAGAATTTTATTTGTCATTCCGAACTTTGTCATTCAGAACTTTGTGATTACGAACTTTTTCTACTAAAAAGTTTGTGTATCCAAGGTTATTTTAAGTGTGGCAGGAGTCAATGTTGGTTCCATTGATAATCTAAATCCTATAAGACCACCAATCTTTTATGGTAATTACTATGAGTACTGAAGAGATTGAATGAATAATTTTGTTATCAATACTGGAGTAGAAAACATTGTTATGCTTACTGAAGATTATAAAATTCCTGATAAGGAAATTAGAACTTTCACTAACCAGGAAAAGAAAGAGTATCAACTCAATTATAAGGTATACAATACCTTACTTTGTTCAATGACTAGAAATATATATAGCCAAATTTCTTCTTGTGAAGCAGCTAATTGTATCTGGAAGAAGTTAGAGGTTACACACTTTGGAACATCTAGAGTGATTGAGACTAGGAGATCTATGCTTAGAGCTGAATACCATGGCTTCAATTTTCCTTATGGTGAACCAATTTGTAAAGTTCAACAGATATTTATGACTATAGTCAACAGTTTACAGTCTATGGGAGAGAAAGGGTTATATGATGAAGCACTTGTGGATATAATAATTGATATTATGCCCAATGAGTGGTAATCAAAGAGAACTGCTATATATGAGAACAAGAAGGTCACTAAAATTTCTCTTGATGAGTTATTTGGAACTATTCTCCAACATGAAACCAGAATGAAGAGAGATGTTGACAACATCAAAAAGAAGAATGGGAATGGTACTGTTTCTTTTACAACAACATCAAATCATATGAAAGCTAAGACTCCAGAGAGAGTAACCAGATCCATGTCTAAGAAGATGGTTATCCAATCATATTCTAGTGAGAGTGAAGTCTCTGAAAATGAGTTAGCAAATCTTGCTCGAAGGATGAACAAGATAGACGGTCAGAGAAATTTCCAATCCAAGTACAAGAAAAAGGAAAGGAAAGATAGGAAAGATGGAGAAGTCATGTGTTATGAATGCAAGAGAGCTGGACATATTAGACCAGATTGCCCTTTGATCAAAAAGAAAGAAAGGAAAGAAAGGCATTCAGACACGAACAAAAAGAAGTATTATAAATCCAAAGCCAAGAAAGTTCTGAAAGCTAGTGATACCTGGAGTGCCAGTGGTGGTGACTCTTCAGATGAATCTTCTGATTATGAATCTTCAGGACATAAGAATCTTGGTCTTGTAGCTAGACTACCTATTAACAATCATTGCTTTATGGCTAAGGTACGAAATGCTGAATCATTGACCAATGTATCTTTACATTCTAATGATAGTAAGTATTATAACTCCTCAGATGAAGAATCCTCTTCTGATGAAGAAAATACTTTACCTACTTATGAAGAATTTTTTAGGTTTGCTGAACTTCTTGAAATTGAGAATTCCAAACTCAATAAGAAACTTGATAAGGCAAACTCTGGGAATAATATTCTTACGAAAGAAATATCAGATCTTTCTAAAGATCTTGATAGAAAAAATGTTGTTATAAATATTTCAAAAAATCTTGAGGAAGTAAGTTCTGAGAAGAACAAACTTTCTAAAGAATTAGAAAACGTAATTTCTAAGAAAAATGTTTTCGAGCCTAGCTCTAGTTTTAAAACTAATGATTTTGAGGATAAAAACTTGGTTATAAAACTCAAGTCCGAAATTTTTTCCTTAAAGAAGTGCTTATCAAACTTTACCGATGGTATGGAAAATTTTGATAAAATGTATTCCCAAATACGACCTTTAAGAAATAAATCCGGATTTGGTTATACCCATGAAAAACCAATTTTTAGTAACAATTATTTTGTTTCTCAAAGTGCCCCATTTTGTACCAAGTGTCAATGTGGAGGTCACTGGGAAAAGAATTGTTCCTTAAACAAAACCCAATCTCTAGGATTTCACAAAGCTCATTTCTCTAAGAAGATATGGGTACCTAAAATTTTCTTATCTGGAAATCTTGGATCCAAACAAGTTTGGATTCCACAAATATAATTCTTTTCTTGATTTCAGGAAAATAAAGAGAGTACCAACAACAACACATGGTACATGGATAGTGGATGTTCTCGGCACATGACTGGTAACAAAAACTATTTTGAAAGGATTATCAAAACAAAAGGATCAAAGGTAACTTTCAGAGATAATGCTAAGGGAGAAATTGTAGGTATAAGTAATATTTTTCTTCTTGGTAAAACCTTGATTTCAAATGCTCTTTTTGTTAAGGGTCTTAAGCACAACCTCATTAGCATAATTCAGTTATGTGATGACGGATACCTTGTGAATTTTAGAAATGATAAGTGATTAGTTCACAATTCCAAGAAAGAATTTATTCTCTCAGCCAATAGGAAAGAGAATGTTTACACCTTAAATTTAGAAGACCTCAGGAGCCAAGATTTACCTTTCCTAAGTGCAATGGATGATCATTCCTGGCTATGGCATAGAATACTATGTCAATGTAACCTTAGGAACTTATGCAAACTCTCTAAGAAGAAACTAGTTAAGGATCTACCAGAGCATAGATTTGATTCTTCTAAAGTTTGTGATCCTTGTAAATATGGAAAGAAACATAAATCTAGTTTTAAATAAATCAGTGAAGTCTCAAAAACTTATGCATTACAGTTAGTGCACATGGATATTTTTGGTCCAACACAATCTGGAATTGTTGGAGGAAAATACTATGTGTTTGTTCTAGTTTATGATTACACTAGATTTACTTGGGTTTATTTTCTAGAAAAGAAGTCTAAAGATTTTTCTTATTTCAAAAGTTTTAGAGGTCAAGTTACAAATGAGAAAAACCTTCCATTGAAAACTATTCATAGTGATCATGGAGGAGAATTTCAAAATTCTGATTTTGAAACATTTTATAGTAGAAAAGGTATTACTCACAATTTTTCAGCACCTAGAACTCCTCAACAAAATGGTGTAGTTGAAAGAAGAAATAGAATTATTCAAGAGATAACTAGAACCATGTTGAGTGAATATTCTATAGCTAGAAATTTTTGGGCTGAAGCTGTAAGTACTGCTTGCTATACTATAAATCGAGTTTTTATTAGACATTTTCTTATTAAAACTCATTATGAGTTATGGAATGGTAGAAAAAAAAGACTTTACTACTTCAAGGTTTTTGGTTGAAAATTATTCATTTTGAATACTAAAGATAATCTACATAAATTTGCACCAAAATTTGATGAAGGAATTTTCTTAGGCTACTCCACAACTTCTAAGGCAAATAGTGTTTTCAATAAAAATACTTGTACTGTTGAAGAAATAGTACATGTAATATTTGACGAGTCAGATCCTTTTGTTTTTAAATCATCCAAACCTACATCCTCAGATGTGTTTTCAAAAACTGATTGTCAACCCTTGATAGAAGATCCTTCTGATAAGGAAAATGTTCAAGAAGATACTTCTGAAACATTTACCCCAGAATATTTTCTACCCAATGTTGATGAAAATGTTTTACAAAACCCAAATCAGGTGTTTCTTAAGAATCATCCCAGTGATAGTATCATTGGTGATGTAAATCAACCTGTAAGAACTAGAAGTTCCTTAAGAAATGAAATAGAACATCTAGAATTTCTTTCCCAATTAGAACCAAAAAGCACTGATGAAGCTTTAGGTGATGATGATTGGATCAAATCTATGCAAGATGAAGTAAATGAATTTGAAATGAACAAAGTCTGGATCTTGGTTGAAAGACCTAAGGAAACTTCTGTTATTGGAGTTAAGTGGGTCTTCCGGAACAAATGTGATGAAAATAGAGTCATAGTGAGAAATAAACCTAGACTTGTTGCTAAAGGCTATAATCAGCAAGAGGGAATAGACTATGAAGAAACCTATGCTCTAGTAGCTAGACTTGAATCAATCCGTATTCTTCTTTCCTTTGCATCATTTTTCAATTTTAAAATTTTCCAAATGGATGTGAAATGTGATTTTCTTAACAGTTATGTTCAAGAGGATGTTTTTGTTGAACAACCTCCTGGCTTTGAAGATACAAAACATCCGGATCATGTTTTTAGACTTACCAAAGCTCTGTATAGTCTTAAACAAGCCCCATGAGCCTGGTATGATAAACTCACTGGATTTTTGCTTGAAAATAACTATTTTAAGGGAAATGCAGATCCAACCCTTTTTATAAAGAAAGATAAGAAAAATGTTTTGATTGTTCAAATTTATGTTGATGACATCATATTTGGTTCAACTCAGCAATCTTTAACTGACTATTTTGCAAGTCTAATGAAATATGAGTTTGAAATGAGTATGATGGGTGAGTTAACTTATTTCCTTGGTTTTCAAATTTCCCAAAAACTAGAAGGAACCTACACATCTCAACATAAGTGTATTAAAGATCTTCTCAAAAAGTATGGTAATGACAATACTAAAAGTATAAGTACTCCTATTAGTACATCAAACTCTCTAGATCTTGATGAAGCTGGGAAACCAGTAGATCAAGCATCTTTTAGAGGTATGATAGGAATTTTACTTTACTTAATATCTAGTCGACCAGACTTAATGTTCTTAGTATACTTATGTGAAAGATATAAATCCAATCCTAAGGAATCTCACTTAAAGGCAATAAAAAGAATTTTTCGCTACCTTAAGGGAACCATGCATCTAGGATTATTTTATACTTCTGGAAATGATTTTGTTCTAAAAATATTTTCTGATGCTGACTTTGGTGGATGTAGAATGGATAGAAAAAGTACATCTGGAACTTGTCATTTCTTAGGAGATTCACTAGTTTCTTGGCCTTGCAAGAAGCAACATTTTGTAGCACTCGCCACTGCTGAAGACGAATACGTAGCAGCTGGAAGTTGTTGAGCTCAAGTGTTGTGGATGCAACACACACTCACAAACTATAGATTGAGTTTTACTAAAACTCAAATTTTGTGTGATAACACAAGTTCTATTTCCCTAAGTAAGAACCTTGCACATCACTCACATGAAAAACACATAGATATTAGGCACCACTTTCTTAGGGATCACACACTAAAAGGAGATATTATTTTTCAGTTTATGAGAACGCAAGATAAACTTGATGATATTTTCACAAAATCTTTTTATTCTGATAGATTTGAATACATTAAATAGAAATTAGGAATGATAACCGTAAGGTAATCTTTCTTAATTAAATTTCTGTTGAAAAAGTCTCCTTAGAGTAATAAACTCCTTTTCATAGGGGGAGTATATTTGTTTGTTAGTGTTACTAAATTTTACTTTTCGTAATTTGTTTTTCAAAAGCTTTTTTCTGGAGTTATAATATCCAGAATAGAAGTTATCGGAATCGAAATTTTCTGAAACTAAAATTTCCGGAATGGTAATCTCCAGAACTGAAATTTTTCAGGATTGAAATTCTCAGAGTAAGAACTTCCAGAATGGAGTTTTTCGGACTAGGGTTTTCGTAACGAGACTTTCGTACTGAGACTTTCGAAGTAAGACTTCTGTATTGAGACATTCGTAATGACATTATCATATTGAAATTCTTATAATGGTTTTTTTTATTCTTTTCGTACCGGGTTTTTCGCACTAAGTTTTTCGTAGTGTGTTTTGCAATCTATGTTTTTTTCATAGTGAAGAAGGATGTTACCCAATACAAATAATCCCCCTAAGCCAATCCGAAAGGTATGATTTCCTTACTCATGTTTTCGTAATCATACTTTACTAGCTGGTATTTTCTTATATTTTGTATTCGGATTATAGTTTTCTTAAATCTTTATTTTAATAAAAACCTCAAAAGTTCGGATTCAAGTTTTCTTGAGAATTGGTTTTCAACCATCAGATATGATCTCAGTTTTTACAACCGTTTGATCAACTGAGGAAGATGAACCGTTATATCGTTGCCTATTTAAAGGGGACCCCAAATGGTCGTCCCACCTCGGTTTTTCAAGCTCCAACATCCCGAAGCTCTGCCTCTCCGTTTTAAACACGTTCCGTTCTTCAGTAATCTCTGTTCCGAACTTCCCAGAAGTCTTCAGATCCGAATGACTGTAGAAGTACCTTCTCAAGAAATGTCAACCTCTAAGCTGATTTCTCTGTGGTTAGTATATAGATAAAGGTTGGTTCATCATGATTTCTTCAACAATTACGATTATCTTCTATCAAAGAACATAAAGCTTAATGGATGGGAAGATGTTGCTGTGTCTAAGCCTAGGAATCAAGATGAAGTATATTCGGAGTTTCTTTTAGAGTTCTATGAGATAGTTTCCTTCTTTAAGGAAGATGGTAGGGAGAAATTGTCGTTTAAGTCTTATGGAAAGACTTATAAGCTTTCTTATGCCAAGGAAGCCAGCTTGGTAGGGCTGACCTATAAAGGAGAAGCAGAGATCATCACTCATGTTTTGCTGGATTCAAAGGTAAGTTTCAAAAAGGAAAAGGCTTTGAAGACTCTCGGACTGTAAGATGACAAGGCTCCGAAGATTTCTATTCTTTCTACGAATTTTCAGATTCTAGAATTATGGGTACAAGGATTTATCGTACCAAGAAAGGGTGACAAAGAAAGTTTGAAGAAGAGAGAGATCTTTATTCTAGATTTTATGATAAATCTAAGGAAGTTTAATCTAATGAGACACATTCTTATTACCATTGAGAATGTTAAGAAAGGGAATCTGAGAGCTCAGATCACAATATATCAAGCAATAATCTATAAGTTAATAGTTCGGTGCCTTGAGTCTTTCAAGGAGTCTTTCAAGTCTAAGACAAGAGTTTGCAAAATTATGTTGGTGGGTGATGATACCCTTAAAAGGATGAACATTCCTTTCAACAAGAAGACAGGTGAGTTCTTTGATTTTACAGTTCAAGAAGAAGCGGTTCTGAAAGTTGCTGAACCTAAATCTTCTAAGCCAGTGAAGAAGAGAAAGTTGAAAGAAGTTGAAGTTGAAGCAGAGAATATTAAATCTAAGAAATATCATTCCGCACCTCCAAAACCGAAAAAGAAGAAAGATTACCCTGATGAGGTAGTTTCTAAGTGGAGGTAAGTCAAAGATAAGAGAGTGCAAGGGGAGCCTCAGTTTGGCTTGGACCTTGCGGAGGCTAAGGCCTTGAAGGAAAAGACAGAGGATGAACTAGAAGAATAAGTGAAACAAAAGAAGCTTAAGAAGAAGATGTCTGAAGCAGAGGTGGTTCAGACTTTATTGAATTTTAATGAGACGGCCTCTAAAAACATTCCAGTCCCGAGATCCTTCTCTTTAGAATCTCTACCTGAGACTCCAGGAAGAAACTATGTTACTCCGGAGAAGGTAAAAGCTAAGCATGTTAAGGAAGTTGAGAAGTTTGAGCCAGCGGAAGAGGATGAAGTAGTTTCTGAAGGCAGTGGTGAGACCAGAGATCTTTTGAAGCAAGTATATGATTATAAGGAGACACATTCGTAACATTTGTCACTCCGAACTTCAGAAGCTGAGTCCTCTAAGATAGTCACTCCAGGGAAGGATGGGGAAAAAGGAGAACAAGAAGTAGCTTATCATGCAGTGGAAGAACATCTTCTACATGATATTTCCCAAATGGAGAATGTAGTGTATGGTGCTCAAAAAGATATTGATGATGAAGACAATGTTGTTCAAGTGTCTGATAGTGAGCAGAAAACCCCAAAACAGGAATCCATTCCGAAAAAGGACAAGGGAAAGAAACTTGTTGTTGATACCCCGAGCTCAGTGGATGTAAAGAGAAGGGAAGTTTGTGATTCTTCTAAGAAGTAGGATGAGAAATTTGAAGAAGAAAATTCTCCAAGCAAAGTCTCGGATTGAGAGTCATCTTCATTAGGACATAACTTTGTTGTTCAGTCTCTAAATAAGTTGGTATGTTCTATTCTGACCTTATCAAGTATTGATTCAAGATGCCAGATGCTCCAACATACTTTGAATCAAAAAACAGATTCTGTATCAATGGTTATGGATAAATGTGTTGAGATGGAGGCTCAGTTCAAAACTTTTTTTGTCAGCTATGAAGCCCACAAAAGGTCTTGTAAGAAAATGACTAGTTGGTCGAGGAAAACTGTAGAAGAGATGAGGCTCTTGGATGAATTCCAAGATAATGTTAAAGATGCATTTGAGACAGAAGATAGGAAGCTCAATGATCTTACTTCTTCCTTTGAAGAAAAGTTGACAGCTGAAAATAATTTCCGGATTCAAGAAGACAGAGATCTGAATGGGAATCTGAATTCTGTTGCTCAAAGCTGGAGAAATGAAAGGGATGGTCGGATTGAGATTGAAGAGAAGTTGTTGAAGCAAGAACAAGTTTTGAAAGCTCAGGAAGAAAAGCTTGAAGCCCAGGAAGAAAACCTTGAAGCTCAAAGTGCAAGAATAGTTGTGTTAGAGAAGAAAGCTGAAGAAGACCATAAAGACTTGTAGAAAATGAAGACTATTATTAAGGGTCTTATGTCGAAGGAAAGCGATCCAAAATAGACAAATCCAATCTTTTTGTTGTATCATAGCTTCTTTGTTTTTGATCTTTCAAACCTAATGAAAATCTTTCTTGCTCGCCGTTTGTTGTTGTTACTAATTTTTCAGGTACATAGTTATATTTTCAATTCCCTCGAATCCCTTTTGAAAATCACATAGGGGGAGAAGGGAAAAGATCCCTAACAAAGGGGGAAAAGGAAAAAGAACCTTAACAAAGGGGGAGAAAGAAAAATAACTCTAATAGAGATTATCTAAGGGGGAGTTTTTCATTAAAGAAGACATTCTTATTCTTAATGGAATACCATTCCGGAAATCTAGAATATGGTCCTTAGAGTTTCAAAGCCTAAGGGGAAGTTAGTCATATTTATCAACATCCATAAGCAAAGGAAGATAAGCCTTAAATGTTTTTTTCATAGTCTTTATTTTTCGTAAGGGTGTTTGTGCTTTCCAAAAGTGGAGAAATTGTTGAGTCAACAAGGTTTTCCTTATGAATTTTCCATTCCTTCTTATTTTGAAAATCACAAATACCTTATCTATAAAGAAAATTGCTTCTATAAGGAAAATTTCTTCTATAAGGAAAATTGCTTCTATAAGGAAAATTGCTTTTATAAGGAAACTTGCTTTTATAAGGAAAATTTCTTTTATATGGAAAATTGTTTTTTAAGGAAAATTGATTTTATAAGGAAAATCGCTTTTATAAGGAAAATTATCCTTATCATATTTTCATTATCTATATCTATATATTTCTTAAGTTTAAGAATCAGATTCATTTCTATATTCTCGGAATCATTTAAAACCTTGATATGAAGCATTCTATTTTAGGCTCCGAATTCTGGAAGAGAACTGTAGTGAAGTTCCACTCTGAATTTTGGATACGAACTCTAATGAAGTTCTACTCTGAATTCTGGATACAAACTCTCATGAAGTTCGACACCGAAATCTAATGACGAATCCTGGTTACAAATTCTCATTACGAATTCTGATGATGAATTCTCATTCCGAATTCTCATTCTGAATTCACCTATTAAACATAATCTGATCATCTTTTCTTTATACACTCCGAATTTATTTAGACTCCAAATATTATTGTTGGTTAGACTCCGAACTTTCACTTTGCTTACACTTTTATAATTTGTCTACTCTTTGACATTTTGTTTACACTCCGAATCTTCACTCCAAACTTTTTAACTAATCTTGAAACGATGTCATAATTTCTGTTACACTTGTTTTGTATTAAAACTATGTCATCTATTAAGTTATAAACTTACCATTGGTTATGTGACATGTGTACAAGTCCCTCCGAATTTTAAGGTAGATATGACCATTGGAAAGGAGGCTGACCGAGCCTATAAATAGGATATCATTTGAAAGATATCAAGACACAATGAAGTTGATCGATCTAGAGACCACACGCTGCTAAGGTGATTTCTAGAGAGAGAAATATTTTCATGCTTTGTGCGTACTGAACCGCTCGTTCAGTTTTTGCTTCGTGGGACTCCGAATGTTGGTGATTACATTCGAGGACTTCCGAGGATTGGAAGACAGAGGTGCCGAATACCTTAATGTTCGAGGGCTTCCTTGCTGAGGAAGACAAAGGTTCCAACTACCTTGAAGTTGAGGTTTTGCGGGGATAGCAAGATAGAGATTTCGATCTTCGTATCGAGGGCTTATCCGGGTGTGGGTAAGACAGACTTTCTTGAAAGTATAAATCAAGAGACCTTTATCCAAGGTTGTTGGATACCCTTCTCTTTGGGTTAAAAGAGTTATTGTTTGTTATTTGTAGTTTTACTACCTGTTTGTTTCTGCTACATATTGTATTGTAAGGAAAGTATAAATTTCTTATACTTCCCTACTTGTACTCTGTTTCATTTAGATTCTATACGCTTTAAGGTAGAATCTCATATTGTAATCTTTAGTTAAGTTTCAATTTCCAGATCCATATTTTCGGAACCTACTTTCGGAATCTCTTTCTAGTTTTAATCAAGTACCTAGAACCTGAAGTTTATAACTTCATTCCTTATTCCAATTTTTCAATTGGTGTTGGAGGCGTTGTGAATTTTATTAGTTTAACTTTGTTAAACTTAGAACATTCCTTATCTAAGGAAAACATAGTTATTCGTAACTAACTTTAATGGTTCCAAAGGAAATTTTTAAAGTGTACAATTCACCCCCCTCTTGTATTTTGAGCATCTATATCATTATTTCGATCCTACAAACATGACATATGTCTCAAATATGGGAAATTAAGACAAGAAATCACTTACCTCATCTCCGGAATTGCCTTGTACGTTATTTAAATATGGTATGATAAAATAATATTAATTATTTACTTTATTAAAAAAATTGTTTTATTAACTTGTCATAATCTATTATATTTTATTTATTACATTGAATTATATTGTTACTAAATTGATTAAGTTCATGTAGGACGTTTTGATGATGTTTGGTTCATAATAAAAAAACAACTTTAGTAGGCTGGCCATGGTAAAAGGTGTGATTGTTCCAACTACTAAATAATAAAAATCATTATATGATCACAATTTTTATACATTAAATATAATATTATATCCATACATTAAATTAATACATAAAAAATGAATCACATTGCATCATGGAGATGGTAGTCCTCAAGTACGCACGAGCAATATTATCATTTTATAATGAACGGAAGGGTAAGAAGGCATGAAATATATTACTTTTACAGAATAATAATTATATCAAGAATATAAAATATTTTCATTAAATACATCACAATAAATATTATTTATATGTGGTTATGAAAAGCGGGACATGTCACTTCATGGAGGTGGTAGTCCATACATACGTATGAGTGATACTTTCATTTTCCATTGGATGAAAAATGATATGAATAAGGGGTTTTGCATAAAAATATATTTTTTAGTATATATAAGGTTCTTATGTTATTATATCATCATGTTTCGGGTAAAATTGAAGGAGGTATAATAATAAATAAAATGAATGAAGTTTATTAAGAGTTATAACTATTCTTTGGAATCCTTCTTTTTTTTACACCTAATCCTAATTAGAATTGTATTAGGGAATTAACAAATGATATATAATGTGGATAAAGAATATAATAAGGTATTATTATAAATATTGTTTGATATAAGTGGCTTAAATATTGTGAATAAGAGTATATAGGAGGTTCCCTTTTATAAGTGATGTGAGTGGAAAAATTTTAAATACTTGAAATATTCATATATAATATGTGTATAAATCATTCCAAATAGATAACAAATACCTTAGAATATTTTATATGGATTATAAGGTTGAAATATAACCATCTGATCAATTTTATACAAGTTTAGATGATAATTTAAACCTCGTATTTTGGCTTAACTTCTCATTAACCATGTTTGACATTTATAGTTGTAACAAATATTCTAATCATTAAGAGTCGTGAAAGTAATATTAAATATTTCAAGTGAAAATTAAATGAACCATGAAATATAGTATAAAAAACTATGATAAAATTGAGTCAATTTATGATTTTTATAATTATATAATTATTTAAAAATAATTTTTAAATATTAAATACCATTTAAGATCATTTTTAGGACTATTCAGGTAACTCCCCAAGATTTCATATTATGTACTTCTTCAAAACAAGTCAATAACTTTCACTACACGTAACATTGAGTTCAAGCGCACCATGACTTACCAAACAAGCCGTTCAAAAGAGGTTATGAATAGTATTAACTAAATTTTGAACTTTATATAATCCTTATAATTTTAGAATCCATATTATGAGTTTCTTAGACATAATTTAAGAACAAATTCATTTTTTTCAGAAAAAAGAAGTATTTTTCAAAAATGCACTTTTACCAACTTTTAATAGTGAACCCTTTTTAAATCCAATTTTTTAAACGTTTATATATTCAATTTGACTAAATAAATTTATTCTTTAGAATGGGGACATAAAAAATTTACAATTTAACACCCCAATCTTCCACGTTACGTTTCCCTTTTAGTAATGCAATAGCGTGTGTTGTACACATCTTTGAGTTCTAACACACACCACAACCAATCAAACTAGCCGTTATGAATAGTAATACCTAATTTTTGAAATTTTATAAATTTTAACTCTCAAAATGGACTTCATTTTTGGATTTGGAATATCAAATTTATCCTAGGGTGAAATTTTGGTACTTTTTGAATAAATTTTATATTTTGATGAATAGTAAAAATTACTAAATTTTAATTAAAAACAACTTTTTTAATCAAAATAATTAATAGTGATAAATTATTAATTTGGGTGGTTTTAAAGTATATTTGGAATATATTTTTACCATTTAATACGATTTTGGTCATTGGACAAAATTTCACAACAAACCGGACATAAACAAGTCACAATCTTTTGATAGTTATTATCTCTTAAAAACACGCTTTTTGTTTTAACAACGGGAATTAATTTTAAATTAATTTATTCCACTTTTGTGTTATGAATTTGGAAAAATGGATTACATATTTGGAATCAGGATTTCCAAATTGTGTAAATAGGTAACTTTTATTTTTAGACATTTTGAATAATTACTTCGGTAAACATTTTATTTACCATGGTTAAAAGGTAAATATGGTAAATAAGGGTTAACAAATAATATTATAATAATACTAAATTACCCTAAAACGTGTCCTAACCTTATTGGTGGATACATGTCCGAACATGAAAATCTTTGAGTCGATTTTGGGACCCCATGGAGCCACTTGTAGGTGATAGGGACACTTTATTTTAATTAAGTTAAAATAAATACAAAAATGACATAAGCATATATCTTTTAGAATTTTTTTTTAAATAGGGTTATATTTGTTGGATTTTGTACTATAAATATTCATTATAAATATAAAAATATTTCATACATAATGTTATTTTATTTATAATTTTTAGAAATTAAATATGTTAATTTATTTATGACACACTAGTGATGCTGTAATTACCTAATTAATGAAAAATTAGAATAATGGATTTTATAAATACCCAAATAAATGTAATTTTAGGCTTTTTATAAACACCAATAATTTTCTAGGTTAATATGAAATGTTAGGATTGATTTAATTAACTTTTTTAGAAGTAATAATTCTGTTATTATTTTTACAAAAATCAATTATTGAATAGTGTCAAAATTGACATAAAAGAGTTTTTAAAACAAATATTATATTATTAATTGATATTAAATTCCTAAAAATATAAGGTTCCGCCAAGAGACTTATATTATGATATTTGTGTAATTTATGGACCACTTGGGGGTGTCTTGGATGTATATATAATGTTTATTGACCATATAATATAAAAATACAAAGAGACATTGTAAAAGTGAAACTAATTAACTAAGAGTTAATACTTAAAGATAAGGTTAACATAGTAACCCAAACCGGTCTAAATCCTATTGGTTGAGTGGCTTTCTACCTATCCCCACCTTAACCTTTAAATAATCCACTTTGGAGCCATTATAAACCGAATATGAATTTATTATAAAATAATATTTCTAGCTTTTCCAAAGGGGCCCTTCACCCCTCTTATAAAAGGGCACTCCCCCTTCTCATCAATTCACACCTTAAAAGCATTTTGGTTCGGCCAACCCCTACCCAAATACTCTCTCAACATCCCTCAATTCATCATAGCGGCATTCCTTTAGTCATAAAGCCAACCTATGGTGCCCTTTTGATCAAATCAAAAGGAAGAACCCAAAGAAGAGGTAATGATTTCACCACCCCTTTTCAAGTTCCTTTCTTCTTCCACTTCTTATTTATTTGTTATTACCATTATAAAATAATAAATCAATTATATTATATATACTTTTATGTTATTATAAACATGGTACAACCATATTTCAGTATTCTATCCATCCTTTGAATGACATGTCACCATACATGCGTACGTATGGCTTACTGTCTCCACGTCGTGGTTTAATTGTTATTAAAAACATTATTATTTGGATGGGTATAATAATGATGTGTAATTCATTTAAATAATAAATATAACAGTGATTCTGTATACATGATATACCATCCAATTAAATATTATTTTAATATCAAAAGAATGATATTGTCGCTCGTGCGTACGTACGGACTACCGTCTCCACGAACGCAATGAGATTCATTCTACATCATATCCATTCAAGTTTAATTATCATTTGATGATTAATAATAATTTTTAAGGACTTAATATCATTCTGGATATGAATAATATACAACCTATCCATGACAAACACGGATTACGTAACAAAACATATAAAATAAAACGAGTAAGTTAACACCTGAAATGACGATAATACTAAGATATTATTAACAAATCAATGTTAAAAGTTCATATACGATATCATATTAATGTATACGATTATTGTATAATTGAATAACAATTATTTCACCATTATACAGGAGGTTAACCTACCACCAACCAAGGAAAAATTTAAGGTAAGGGGTTTTCATCTCACTCCTTATTCTCGTGGGATTCATGCCATATTGCCACTATTACCTTTTGTGGGGTGTATGTACTGACCATAATTGTATTCTTTGTGTAATACACTTTAATTTATGTGTAATTACATATTCATTGTATGATACCTCTTTCATGGGTTGTATGTTTCATAAGTTACCAAATTGGTAAGGGTTAATTCCTCAATCTCTTTATTATCCGAGATAGTTTATGTGTAAGTATTTACTGGGACATTTTTATCATCCATGTCCATTTTTCATAAAAATGATTTCAAAATGAATATTTTAAGGATTTTGAAAGGTAATATTTATCAAGATCAGAATTTCAAATGTTTTAAAGATTTATCTTTCTAAATATTTTTAATTAATGTCCATGTTTTGAAAATGATTTTAAGGATTTATTTATATGGACATGAATGTTTTGAAATGATAATCCTTTTAAAAAGTTTGAAAGTGGTATGGGAAAATTTGATTCAAAAATCTATTTTAAATTACTTCTTTATAAATTTGTGACTTTTAAATGACTTTACAAAAAGGATATTTCTCTCAAAAAGTTTTACTCATCATTTTCAACTATGTCAGCATCCTCTACTAGATATTATTTTAGATTGAGGTTGATTTATTATAATACAATATTACTTATTGTATTGAATGAGTTATGATATGTTTGACTGTTAATGTGTTATTTTTATACCATTCATGGTTTATAGAGAAAGTATTGACATTTTTTATTCTATTTTTAATACGAATGTTTATGTTATGTTTAAACCTGTCCATATGAGGAATGAATTGGACTTAATAAGTGATGGGTGGAGCCCGCTATAGCTCCTCGATGCATCAGTAGGTCTCATGAGACAAACTTGTGTCTTGGCATGAGGCCTTGAAAATGTCTTATTTTTAGTCTTGGCACGAGCCCTTGGATACATGGTTATGATAGTCTGGCATTATGCATTCCATCATTATGAAAGTGGTTATTGATATTGCATGTGATTATTCGACTAGTAGAATATCCATGTGAATAAGTATATGGAATTATTTCATTTTATTTTTTCCATATTATATTGAAGTTCAAGTTTTAAAAGGATTTTGTTTTATTTATACATTGCCTTAAATGTTTATGCTTATTTATGAAAGTTTTTGCTATATTGTTATCCTTACTAGGCATTTGAGCTCACCCCTTTCTGTGTTTTATTTTTCCTAGGATTCCAAGAATTGTATTGTGATTGATATGCATGGTTAATAAAAGGTAATAATGGAATTCATAAAGGATTATTTATGTTGTTTTTTATGTTATGAAGTATAATGTAATATTCATGTATGTAATCTATTTTCCAAGACTGCTAAACTGATCGGTCCTTCGAGACTTGATTTTTTGTAATCATGGCATTGTATTAAAATAATGCACCGACTCTGGGTAACGAGGGTCGGGGTGTTACAGTTGGTATCTGAGAAAGTTTAGCAATAACCTTGGAAGCTAGATTTAGATAAACTCTAATTAGAGAACATAGACCTAAGATGGACTTTGAGGATTAGTATAGAAGAAATTCATAGAATTTTGGTATTGTAGAGATTTTGTGAGTTTTCCGAGCAACACATCCCTATCTGGATACGAGCAGGTAGAGGCGGCTCTGGCACAGATGAACCTAGGGGTAAAACCCAAAAACACCGCTTTGAGCTAGACTCGAATGGGAACTGGTGCACGACAACGGGCCTTACTGCACTCTTGTTTACGACACTCCCATGGGATATGCTTAGGATAACTCTTATTTTCATTACAAATCATTATGATGGGTTTATAAGTATATACTTTCTCAAAGAAAACATTTTTATTATTATGGATTATATCCATTAACTATTCAATTTATGTTAGGTACTTTACATGTTTGGAATTATTCATTTCAATTCATAAACTGACCTAGTTTTTGCTATTTTATAGAAATGACACCCAGTAGAAGGAATGTGAACTCCAGCAATACGTATGATCCAATGAGTAAGAAGGATCGTATCTTTCATGGTATCAAGCCATCATTTAGAAGGGAGATAGTCTCCCAAGTATTATCATTATATGAATAAATAGTATCATGTGTTGATAAGATAAGTAAAGAATTTACTGAGTCCTATGGCTTTGAAGGGAAGCAAGAGAAGAAAATGATGGAAGAGAGAAAGATGGATAAAGGGAAGAGGGAAAAGAAGAATTTCCCCATATGATATAATTTTGGTAAGAAACACCCTGTAAATTTCCTAAAAGGAATGGGAGTTTGTTATAAGTGTGGAGGAAAAGGGCACCAAGTACATGACTGCAAGGGTAAGAAAATGGTTTCAAATGTACAATGCTTCATTTGCAAGGAGTTTGTACACTACCGGAACCTATGTATCAGTCATCAGACTATGCCACAAATGATGCTATTGGATAATAATCAAGTTATGATACTACCACAGATGAAGAGGAATGATTAGAGTTCTTATGTTGATTATGTCATTTGAGTGTTGTATCAATAATGTACTTGTTATAATAATTATGGAGTATATAAGGATTGTACTGCAGTGCCATTTCATTGAGGATTTGAGATTTTATGGTACTAAGTAAAGTGACTCTACTACGAGTTAAACTTTTTGTACATTACATGGTTGAAGGAAAGATAAACCTTAATATGGTCCTAATATTGAGGTACTGATTTTGGAATAAGATATTGTTGATTTGGGTAAATTATATTGGATATTCTTGACTACCTTGAAACCGATTAAAGATTTGTGTATTCCATCATTGTTGGAGTTTACAACATTTTTTGATGGATGAAGTATATCCATAATTCTATATTGAATAAGGGAGCATGAATGTAATCAATAAGGATTATGGTAATTCAAGATGTTTCAGTGTTTTAAAAGAATACATGATGAAGTCATTCACATGCTATTACGGGGTAAAAAGGATCTACATTATGTTTACCTTCCTTATAAATGTTGGACTGTGAGTTTGGGCAGAAGTACTTTGGATAATTCTAGTTTGAGATTAATTTTGGATTTCCATAAAAGGACAACCCGGAGGTTGGGCGGCAACCCGTCGCCACCGGCAAGGCTGCGAGACTTGAACCCGCAACTGAAGGGCGACAAGGGTGTATAACCTACCACTGGCCCACGAGATGTCCTGGATTAAATAATGTAGTTTATTTTAAGAAGTTCTACTAGATAAATTATAAATTCATTTTTTAACCCCAAACGAATAGGATAAATAGAATATTTTTTTAAGTTCTATTAACGTTTAGAGTGAAAGATGAGTTTGTGGTAGAAATTAGTTAAAAGATGGAACTCTAATTTTCATGTATATATTTTTATTCTCCTATTATTATATGATGAAATTAATTCTTATACTTTATTGAAGGGATATTAAAACAAAAAATGTTTTATCCTAATACCTTATGTTTTGTTAAACTGATGGCATTTTAAATCATCATAGACTGATGAATTTATGGACCTCAATTTTAAACTTGTTTATGATTGATGACCTCAATCACTACCTATAAATATTAATATTTTTATTCCAATTATATATCTCTAATTTCCACCAATTTTCTCCTAATCGAGATCATAATTTGGTGGTGACCCTTTCATTTCTCTTTTCCTCTTATTAAGACTAAATTTTATTAACCAAATTTCCGATTTCGACTTTCCCACAAAGATATTTTATATTTTCAACCCGTATTTTCGAAGAACAAAATAAAATTGCAAGGAAAAAATTTATTTAAGGAGGGAAGAATGTTACACCCTAAGATTTCATAGTATGTACTTCTTCAAAACAAGTCAATAACTTGCACTACACGCAACACCGAGTTCAAGCGCACCATGACTTACCAAACAAGCCGTTCAAAAGAGGTTATGGATAGTATTAACTAAATTTTGAACTTTATATAAACCTTATAAGTTTAGAATCCATATTACTAGTTTCTTAGAAATAATTTGATAATAAATTCATTTTTTTCAGATAAAAGAAGTATTTTTAAAAAATGCACTTTTACTAACTTTTAATAGTGAACCCTTTTTAAATAAAATATTTTAAACTTTTATATATTTAATTTGACTAAATAAATTTATTCTTTAGAATGGGGACATCAAAAATTTACAATGTAACACCCCAAGCTTCCATGGTAGTTTCCCTTTTAGTAATGCAATAGTGTGTGTTGTACGCAACTTCGAGTTCTAACACACACCACAACCAATCAAACTAGCCATTATGAATAGTAATACCTACTTTTTGAAATTTTATAAATCTTATCTCTTAAAATGGACTTCATTTTTGGATTCGGAATATCGAATTTATCCTAGGGTGAAATTTTGGTACTTTTTGGATAACTTTTATATTTTGATGAATAGTGGAAATTACTAAATTGTAATTAAAAACAACTTTTTTAATCAAAATAATTAATAGAAATAAATTATTAATTTGAGTGGTTTTAAAGTATTTTTAGAATATATTTTTACTATTTAATACAATGTTGGTCATTGGACAAAATTTCACAATTAAACCGGACATAAACAAGTCACAATCTTTTGATAGTTATTATCTCTTAAAAACACGCTTTTTGTTTTAACAACGAGAATTAATTTTAAATTAATTTATACCACTTATGTGTTTTGAATTTGGAGAAATGGATTCCATATTTGTAATCAAGATGTCCAAATTTTGTAAATAGGTAACTTTTATTTTTAGACATTTTGAATAATTACTTCGGTAAAAATTTTATTTACCATGGTTAAAGGGTAAATCTGGTAAATAAGGGTAAAAAATAATATTATAATAATTCTAAATTACCCTAAAACGTGTCCTAACCTTATTGGTGGATACATGTCCAACCCTTAGAATATATGGGTCAATTTTGGGACCCCATGGAGCCACTTGTAGGTGATAGGGACGCTTTATTCTAATTAAGTTAAAACAAATACAAAAATGACAAAAACATATATCTTTTAGAAAAACAATTTTTACATAGGGTTATATATGTTGGATTTTAGACTATAAATATTCATTATAAAGATAAAACGATTTCCAACATAATGGTATTTTATTTATAATTTTTAGACATTAAATAATTTAATTTATTTACAAAACAATGGTGATGCAGTAATTACCTAATTAATGAAACATTAGAATAATTGATATTATAAATACCCATATAAATGTAATTTGAGACTTTTTATAAATAAAAATAATTTTCTAGGTTAATATGAAATTTTAGGATTGATGTAATTATCTTTTTTTCGAAGTAATAATTCTGTTATGATTTTTACAAAAATCAATTATTGAATAGTGTCAAAATTGACATAAAAGAGTTTTTAAAACAAATATTGTATTATTAATTGATATTAAATTCCTAAAAATATAAGGTTCTGCCAAGAGACTTATATCATGATATTTGTATCATTAATGGACCACTTGGGGGTCTCTTGTATGTATATTGTAGGTTTATTAACTATATAATATAAAAATACAAAGAGACATTGTAAAACTGAAACTAATTAACTAATAGTTAATACTTAAAGATAAGGTTAATATAGTAACCCAAACCTGTCTAAATCCTATCGGTAGAGTGTTTTTTGACCTATCACCACCTTAAACTTTAAATAATCTACTTTGGGTCCATTATAAATCGAATATGAATTTATTATAATATAATATTTCTAGCTTTTCCAAAGGTGCCCCTCACCCATCTTATAAAAGGGCACTCCCCCTTCTCATTAATTCACACCTTCAAAGCCTTTTTTCGGCCAAAACCTTCTCAAATACTCTCTCAACTTCCCTCACTTCATCCTAGAGTCCTTCCTTTAGTCATAAAGCGAACCTAAGGAGCCCTTTTGATCAAATCAAAAGGAAGAACCCGAAGAAGAAGTAATGATTTCACCACCCTTTTTCAAGTTCCTTTCTTCTTCCACTTCTTCTTTCATTGTTATTACCATTATAAAATTATAACTCAAGTATATTATATATACTTTGATGTTATTATAAACATGGTACAACCATATTTCAGTATTCTATCCATCCTTTGAATGACATGTCACCATACGTGCGTACGTACGACTTACCGTCTCCACGTCATGGTGTAATTGTTATTCGAAACATTATTATTTTGATGGGTATAATAATGATGTGTAATTCATGAAAATAATAAATATAACAATTTTTCTTTATATAGGATATACCATCCAATTAAATATTATTTTAATATCAGAATAATGATATTGTCGCTCGTGCGTATGTACGGACTACCGTCTCCACGAACGTGATGAGATTCATTCTCCATCGTATCCATTCAAGTCTAATTATCATTTGATGATTAATAATAATATTTAAGGACTTGATATCATTTTGTATATGAATAAGATACAATCTATCCATGAAAAACACGGCTTACGTAACAAAATATATAAAATAAAATGAGTAAGTTAACAACCGAAACGACGATAATACTAAGATATTATTAACAAAGCAATGTTAAAAGATCATATATGATATAATATTTATGTATATGATTATTGCATAATTTAATAACAATTATTTCACCATTATACAGGAGGTTAACCTACCACCAACCAAGTAAAAGTGCAAGGTAAGGGGTTTTCATCTCACTCCTTATTCTTAAGAGATTCACGCCATATTGCCACTATTACCTTTTGTGTGGTGTATGTACTGACCATAATTGTATTATTTGTGTAGTACAATTTAATTTATGCGTATTTAAATATTCATTGTATGATACCTCTTTCATGGGTTGTATGTTTCATAAGTTACCAAATTGGTAAGGGTTAATTCCTCAATCTCTTTATCATCCGAGATTGTTTATGTGTAAGTATTTACAGCGACATTTTTATCATCCATGTCCATTTTTCATAAAAATGATTTCAAAATGAATATTTTAAGGATTTTGAAAGGTACTCTTTATAAATATCAAAATTTCAAATGTTTTAAATATTTATCTTTAAAAATCTTTTTAATTAATGTCCATGTTTTTAAAATGATTTTAAGGATTTATTTATATGGACATGAATGTTTTGAAATGATAATACTTTTCAAAATTTTCAAAGTGGTATGGGACACTTTGATTCAAAAATCGCTTTTAAATTACTTACTTTATAAATGTGTTATTTTTAAATGATTTTACAAAAAGGATATTTCTCTCAAAAAGTTTTACTCATCATTTTCAACTATGTCAGCATCCTCTACTGGAAATTATTTTAGATTGAGGTTGATTTATTATAATACAATATTCCTTATTGTATTGAAAGATTTATGATATGTTTGACTATGGATGTGTTATTTTTATACCATTCATGGTTTATAGAGAAAGTATTGAAATTTCATATTCTATTTTTAATACGAATTTTTATGTTATGTTTAAACCTGTTCATATGAGGAATGCATTGGACTTAATAAGTGACGGGTGGAGCCCGCTATAGCACCTCGATAAATCGGTAGGTCTCATGAGACAAACTAGTGTCTTGGCACAAGTCCTTGAAAAAATCTTATTTGTATTCTTGGCACGAAGCCTTGGATACATGGTTATGACAGTCTAGCATTATGCATTCCATCATTATGAAAGTGGTTATTGATATTGAATGTGATTATTTGACTAGTAGAATATCCATGTGAATAAGTATATTTCATTATTTCATTTTATTTCTGCCATATTATGCTGAAGTTGATGTTTTAAAAGGCTTTTGTTTTAGTTATACATTTCCTTAAATGTTTATGCTTATTTATGAAAGTTTTCGCTATATTGTCATCCTTACTAGTCATTTGAGCTCACCCATTTCTATGTTTTATTTTTCCCAGGATTCCAGGAAGTGTGTTGTGATTGATATATAGGGTTAAGACAAGGGAATAATGGAATTCATAAAGGATTATTTATGTTGTTTTTTATGTTATGAAGTGTAATGTAACATTCATGTATGTAATCTATTTTCCAAGACTGCTAAACTGATCGGTCCTTCAGGACTTGATTACTTGTAATCATGCCAATGTAGTAAAATAATTCACCGACTCTGGGTTACTGGGGTCGGGGTGTTACAATTCAAATATCTTAACTTTAATGGAATAAATATAACAATGTAATTATAATATAAAATATTTAAAAAATAATTAAAAATTATAATTATCAAATAAATTTGTGGGTAACCATAATAAATCCAAAATATATTAATTTCAAAATTTTAAGAACATTTATCTAATTTTCCAATATATTTAAAAGCATTATGTCAGCATTTCATATGAATTAAAGGTAATTATACTATCTATAAAAAGTAAAAATAAATTAATATGATGAAAATAATTTATTAATATTACAAACAACCATTTATATCCATTAATATATTCTTTATATACCTATGAAAATATATAGAGATATTAAAAGAAATAGAGTTCTATTTGGTAATTTTTCTGAACATAAAATAATTTAAAGGTCATAATCAAAGTAAAGTGGAAATAATTCCATATTATAGAATATAGTATGGTTATGTTAGAATTAATATCATTATATGAAATAATGGTATGTTTTTTTTATTTTGAGACCTAATTTTATATTTTAAACCATACTTAACCTTTTTACCCACTATTGTGGTGATAAACTTTTACCATGATCACTGTTAATGATGACTAAAAATAAAATTAAACTATTTATAAAATTTAAAACATATGATTATAAATATTCAGTATATTTTTCAAGATTAAATTCCCAAAACTTTCATAAATTGATTTTAATATAAGTACTCAAAACATATCAAAAACTGTTTCTAGAAAAATGTGTTTTAAACATAAAAATAAACTTATACAAAAATCAAATATAATGATGATTCCTATGGAATTAATTAGATTATTTTTTATCAAAAATATTTTATATTAATTTAAATAAAAATATAAAATATATCATAGCTTTTAAATTACTTTATTTAAAGAAAAAAAATCACATTTTGTAAAAATCAATATTTTTCACTATTCACTAAAAAACATATTTTCATAAAAATCCCAAAAATTCACTCTAAGATAATTTTAAAATGATAATTTCAAAAATTATTTCCATTTATTGAAATAAAATTTCTAAAATTGGTAGAAGTTAATCATACAATATGTTCATAAAATGCAATAAAAATCATTTTTGAAGAAAATGAATTTTTGATGAAAATATATTTTTGAAGAATAAAATTACATTATTTTGATTAATTTACAAATAAAAAAATTAAATTAATGAAATTCATTGGTTTTTATTTGTAATATACTCATTTAAATAGTAGCATTTCTTAATAGTGATTAATTTAGTATATTACGACAAAAATACATTGTTCATATAAAATATTTTTTTATAAAAAATGTGTTTTACCTTCAAAATATGTTATCTTATTTTATAACCAATCTATAATAAATGTATAAATAATTATTCCTTTCCTTAAGAAAAAAATTAATACATATATTTAATGATACGATTATTCTTATTCATACCCACCGAACCAATAACTAGACCATAAAAATTATATTTAATTATTCATACTTTAATACTATATCATAATTTATTTTAATCACAATATTTAATAAAAAACAGTCTAAAACATCATATTATTTAAATAAATTTAATTCTATAATATTTGGGTGTTACAATTTTGGTTATTTTCAAATAAATTTACAAAAGGTATTGATTTGAGTGATTTTAAAATTAAAAAAGGTGATTATTTTGTAAATGGTACTTGGAAATATTTTTGGAAAAGAGGAAGGAAAATCGATTATATTTACCTATAAATTTAAAGACAATTTTTAATTATTTTAAAGGAATTATAAATGAGATCCTTTGAATTTATTTCTTGGTTTGGAATTTTGGATTCATGTTTTAAATTCCCTGTTTTATAAAAGGCTTTATTTTTGTTTAGAAATAAAGTGAAAATGAATTTTATTTTTTTATTTATGAATTATTAAGTGAAAAATACATTTTTTAATTTATATTAAAATTAAAAATATATAATTTATTACAAAAAACATCATATGTTATTTAGTAGAATCCCACTCACATGTTTCACTCACACCTTGGATTTACAATTCTGTGTGTGGGTAGATTCTTTGTTTTATATCAGGTGCCTTGGTAATATCTCATTTGATTTGGTTCATTTGGGTTTATTAATAGATTCTTGTTTTGGTGAGTGGTTGTGGATCACATGTTAATGTATTTATTTCATTTGGGTTTCTATTTTACTTCTTGATAGGGATATATCGACTTGCTCGACCAGTTTCACTCTATCCTTACAGTGTTTCATTCATTTTTCTTTCACTGTATTTATCAATAATTTTTTTTATTATGTTTATTTTCAATAATTTATTTTTTATATATAAAATGACAATATTCACCATTTTTGGTTATGTATCATTGTGGATATTTATTTTGATTATATCATGCTTAGATTATGTTATTAAAATGTATTTGTTTATTTATATGGATTGTATTCCATTTTATATATGTGTCTCACTAGATTCTCAATTGGTTTAAACGACTATTTTATTATTTATTTCAAGGGTGAAATCATTCCCAAGAGTTTCTTCTTGATACCCAAGCACTAGTTGTAAGCTCATGGGGATCAAGAATAACCTTTGGGTTTAGTAGAAAACTGGGTATTGTGATGTGACATGTTATCCAAGGTCTATTAATTATAAATAGAATCATATATAAGATTTTTAAGAAGGGATAGGTTTTTTAATCACTCTCTTTTTATTTTGGGAAGTCTGGAAGAACTGATATAGGAATGATGGAACTCAAGGGGTAGGTGTGGGGACAGTCTCGCTAGCTCTTTCTATCTGTAAGCCCTGAGTTTTCATGGGTAGTTGGGATTTTATTTTCATTTTTATTTTTCTATTTGGATTAATATTTTATATCCTAGTGTTTTCATCCACATTTACATTTTATACATTTGTTTAGTGATTGTTCTTGGAATTTTAGGATGAAAATAGAAAAATGTTCAAGGGTAGTAGGTTGAATTTCTCGAATTGAAAAACCATATAATGACCAAATTCATGACCTTAGAGAGGTTTCAGAATTTTTTAAATTATTAGCTTTAGGTATATCATACTATGGAATCCCTCCTTTTAATTATATAAACGTTTCATTACATTATACCAAAGTTTCTTTTAATGTTTAGTTTCATGAAAACAAGGTATATAATACCTAAAAACATAAAAAATTATTCTAAAAAATGATAAAGTATTATTAAATAGTACATCATAAGTGTAATACCCCAATCTTCCATGGTACATTTCCCTTTGAATAATTCAATGGCTTGTATTGTACGCAACTTCGAGATTCTAACACACCACAACCAATCAAACTTGCCGTTTGAATAGTAATACATAATTTTTGAAATTTTATAAATTTTATATTTTAACATGGAGTTCTTTTTTGTATTATTAATATCAAATTTAGCCTAGGGTGAAATTTTGGTACTTTTCAGATAACTTTTATATTTTGATGAATAGTGAAAATTACTAAATTTGAATTAAAAACAACTTTTTTAATCGAAATAATAAACAGTGATAAATTATGATTTTGAGTGGTTTTAAAGTATATTTAGAATATATTTTTACCATTTAATACAATTTTGGTCATTGGACGTAATTTCACATTTAAACCAGACATAAACAATTTTCAATCTTTTGATAGTTACTATATCTTAAAACTACGCTTTTTGTTTTGACAGCGGGAATTAATTTTAAATTAATTTCTTCCACTTCTGTGTTTTGAATTTGGAAAAATGGATTCTATATTTGGAATCATGATTTCCAAATTGTGTAAATAGATCACTTTTATTTTTAGACATTTTGAATAATTACTTCGGTAAATATTTTATTTACCATGGTTAAAGGGTAAATCCGGTAAATAAGGGTTAAAAAAAATTTGAGTTTTTTTATAAATGCCAATAATTTTCTAGGTTAATATGATATATTAGAGTTTATTTAATTAACTTTTTTTGAGTAATAATTCTGTTATGTATTTTACAAAAATCAATTATTGAATAGTGAAAAAATTGACATAAAAGAGTTTTTAAAACAAATATTATATTATTAATTGATATTAAATTCCTAAAAATATAAGGTTCGGCCAAGAGAATTATATCATGATAGTTTTATCATTAATGGACCACTTGGGGGTCTCTTGGATGTATATAGTAAATTTATTAACCATATAATATAAAAATACAAAGAGACATTGTAAAAGTGAAACTAATTAACTAATAGTTAATACTTCAAGATAAGGATAATATAGTAACCCAAACCTATCTAAATCCTATTGGTTGAGTGGTTTTGGACCTATCCCCACCTTAACCTTTAAATAATCTACTTATGAGCCATTATAAACCAAATATGAATTCATTATAAAATAATATTTCTAGCTTTTCCAAAGGTGCCCCTCACCCCTCTTATAAAAGGGCACTCCCCCTTCTCATTAATTCACACCTTCAAAGCCTTTTTGTTCGGCCAAACCCTGCCCAAATACTCTCTCAACATCCCTCACTTCATCCTAGAGACCTTAGTTTGATCATAAAGAGAACCTAAGGATCCCTTTTGATCAAATCAAAAGGAAGAACACGAAGAAGAGGTAATGTTTTCACCACCTTTTTTTAAGTTCCTTTCTTCTTCAACTTCTTCTTCTATGTTATTACATTTATATAATAATAACTCCAGTATCTTCTATATACTATGATTTTATTATAAATATAGAACAAAAAAATTCATTATTCTATCCATCCCTTGAATGACATGTCACCATACGTGCGTACGTACGGCCTACCGTCTCCACGCCGTGGTGTAATTGTTATTCAATATATTATTATTTACATGGGTATAATAATGATATATAATTCATGTAAATAATAAATATAACATTATAATGATTCTGTCTATATGATATACCATCCAATTATATATTATTTTAATATGAAAATAATGATATTGTTTCCCGTGCGTACGTACGGACTACCGTCTCCACGAACGCGATGAGATTCATTCCCCATCGTATCCATTCAATACTAAATTTCATTTGATGAATAAAAATAATTTTTACAAAAATGATATCATTCTAGATATGAATATGATACATCCCATCCATAACAAATACGACTCACATAACAAATAGTATAAAGAAAAACGAATCCGTTAACACCCAAAACGATGATAATACTAATATATTATTAACAAATCAATGTTAAAAGATCATATATGATATCATATTAATATATATTATTCTTGTGTACTTAAATAAAAATTATTTCACCATTATAAAGGAGGTTAACCTACCATCTACCAAGGAAAAAGTACAAAGTAAGGGGTTTCTTATCTCACTTTTAATTCCATGAGATTTCCATTGTTCACCACTTATTTATTGCATGTGGTGTGTGTACTGCCCATGATTGCATTCATTGTGTAATGTAATTTAATTTATGGATATTTACATCATCATTTTATGATCCTTCTTTCATGGGTGTATGTTTCGTAAGTTACCAAATCGATAAGGGAATTTGAATTTTCAATTTCCAATCATTCGGCTTTACGCTTACTTCATTGATTATTTTACTCAAAGATTATGTGTGGAATAACTATTCATCTGATTATGTCATAATTTCCACTCCCCTTTCTATGGATATACTTTTTATACACATAATCACTTCATTGATAAATTCTCAAGCCATCAGTATGAACTTGATGAGAGTAATTTTTACTCAATATCGATTTGTTGAGTTAAATATCCAATTCATTGGTATTGGTTTTACAAGAATATGTGTGAATGTAATTTTATTGTTTTACACTAAATATACAATAATATTGAGTGTATTTATATTTTTCACACATAATTATGTCATTGATTTATCCTTAACCAAAGGATACGGCCTTTATAAGAGATTTCATCTCAATTTACGTTCCATTGAGACTTCTTCGATTGTTATACACCAAATCACTTTTATATGGTGTATGTAATGTAATTTGTAATAGTATATCATGAATCCATTTATTCTCATGATATTAAAAAGTTTTTATTACCTCAATTATTTTTATTCAAGTGTCTGTATTTTGGTTTGGAACCCTAACAAAAATATCATTTTAAATGTTTTAAAGAATTCTCATTAATGTACATGTTTTAAAAATGGTTTTAAGGATTTATATGGACATTAACGTTTTCAAATAAAAATTCTTTTTAAAAGTTTAAAAGTGTTATGGGACACTTTGATTCAAAAATATATTTTAAATTTTTTCTTGAAAAATAGTGTCACTTTTAAATGTTTTCAAGAAAAAGTGGGATACTTCTCTCAATAGTTTGATGGTTATTTTAATCTATGTCAATATCCTTCATTATTATCGATTGAGGTTAATATGATATAATAAAATCTTCCATATTGTATCAAATGAGTTATGTTTGACTATGGATGTGCTATTTTTATACCATTAATGGTTTGTGGTTAAAGTATTGACATTTCATATGCTAGTTTTAATACGAATGTTTATGTTATGTTGAAACATGTTCATATGAGGAATGCATTGGACTTAGTAAGTGACGGGTGGAGCCTGCTATAGCTCCTCGATGCATCAGTAGGTCTCATGAGACAAAATAGTGTATTGGTATGAGGCCTTGACAAAATCTTAATTGTAGTCTTGGAACGAGGCCTTGGCTACGTGGTTATGATAGTCTGGCATTATGCATTCCATCATTTTTAAAGTGGTTATTGATATTGCATGTGATTATTCGTCTAGTAGAATATCCATGTGAATAAGTAAATCGAATTATTTCATTTTATCTTTGCCATATTATACTTAATTTCAAGTTTAAAAGGCTTTTGTTTTAGTTATAAATTGCCTTAAGTGTTTATGCTTATCTATGAAAGATTCTGCTATATTGTTATCCTTACTGAGCATCTGAGCTCACCCCTTTCAATGTTTTATTTTTCCCAGGATTGTAAAGAAGTAAATTATGAATAACCTGTTGGGATAGTATGAGTGTGGACTATGGAGACTATGTTGTTGTAGTTTTCATTTTATGATGTAATGTAAACTTTATTAATGTATCTAGTTATTACAAGGCTACTAAACTAATCGGTCTTTCGAGACTTGATCTTTCTTGTGATCATGCCAATGTTATGTAATAATTCACCGAATCTGGGTAACTGGGGTCAGGGCGTTATAGTTGGTATCAGAGAATGTTTACTACAAACCTTGGGAGCTAGATTTAGATAAACTCTGATTAAAGCACATAACCCTAAGATAGATTTTGAGGATTAGTATAGAAGAACTTCCTAGAATTTTGGTATTGTAGAGATTTTGTGAGTTTTCCGAGAAATACATCCCTGTCTGGATACGAGTAGGTAGAAGCGGCTCTGGCACAGATGTACCTAGGGGTAATACCTGAAAACACCGCTTTGAGCTAGACTCGAACGGGAACTGGTGCACGACAACGGGCCTTGCTGCACTCTTGGTTACGACACTCCTGGGGGATATTCTTAGGATAATTTAAATTTTCTTTACAAAACGATTTTAATTATTATATATAAGATGAATGTAAATGACCTTGGTTAATCCTAATGTGTTTCAAATTGAGAATATGGTGATATGATATTCTTTAAATAATATTATGACTACTATTACTCACACAATGCTTTCTGGTTTTAGTCAATGGATGGATTCCAAGGAAGTCCTAGTAACTTTGAGAATGATGTACAAGGTGGTAATGGTGGTGGAAATGAGCAACAAAATGGAGTGTTGATAGGCGTGAATGATATCGTGTTCATGCCAAATCAGTTTTCCAAAAATATGATCAACAACATATATATTAACCAAATCCCCGACTCAACAAGGAAGAGAAATGTGATGAATGATAAGAGATCCAGAAATGGAGACCACAGAGAAAAGAATCCTCAATTTCCATCATACAAGAAATGTGGAAGGAGACACCCAGGAAAGTGTATTAATGGGACAAAGAAATGCTTTACATGCGGGAAGGAAGGACATAAAGTGAATAATATCCGAAGAAAAATGAAGAGTACTATGGAAGAAGATAAAAATGGTCCTAATAATCCATTTATAGTCATTTTCCGTAAATGTAGGGGACCTCGCCATTACCCAAGTGAATGACCTATTCTATAAGATATTTTATTGGTCAAAGAAGAATCTATGTGGAACTAAATGGTTGGAGAAATGTTTAAAAAGTATTAGTTCTCCTTGTTGATGGGTTTTCTTTGGAATAATTTTCTCTGGTATTTGTAACCCTAACGTTTTCCATGTGAGAATGATATTTGAGGAATAATTATCTTTTCTCTTGTGGATATAGTTATAAATAACCATTTGGTTTTATATGATCATTGGGTTTGAGGCAATTACATGTTATTATAATTTGGGATGAAAATGCAATGTATGAGATAACATTTGTGGTTAAATTATGTTATGGTTATTTTGAGGAATTTATCTCATTTTGGTAATGTTATAAAATATAGTTTTTGAAAAAATACAAGACACAGACCGTGTGACAACCCGTAGCGTCGGACAAAGCTGCAGGAATCGAACCCACAACCAAAGTGCAATTGGGATTTATCGCCTACCACTGGACTACATGAAGTCCCTAGTTAGTGTGACTATTATTTTAGTTAAATGATTTTATTGATCAATAATAAGTTGATTTGGGATCTTATGTCTTATCAAATGAATACCCTTAGTATAGGAAAATGATTTGGTGATTAAGTGATAATTGTTATTTTGGAAGATGTTCGCTTTGTTGGGAAAAATATATGCCCAAGGAAAATAGAATACTATGGGATTTCATTTGAGGAGTGATGGTGTATTTTTATCTATTTTTTTAATTGTGGATTTATAGTGATTTGGGTTATTTATGGAAATGATTAACCTATAATAAATAATATGTGATTAGGTTAATTACTTTTAAGTATGTGACTTTAAGAGTAGTTGATGTCATTTGGAGATACAATTTAACGTGGAAGACTACATTCTTATAAGTTTTTTGTTTCAATATTAGTTTGGATTATATTGAAGGATTTTGAGGACAATTGATTATTGAATGGTATTTATTTAACATTGGGGTATTGTTGGTTTAATTTTAGAAATTAAGATTAGTTTTTTTTCTCTAATGGAATATCCATTTGGGGGATCATCAGATCTTATACTAACTGTTTTGGTTTTGATTAATCAATAAAGACAAGGTAAATATATAGTTTATCCTATATGGATCATGTTATTCTATAGAAGTTTATTCTAGCTCTTCCAGTGTGACCAAGTCTTCTTGAATACTCTTTGTTCAAAAAAAAGAGTTAGTCGTAGAAATTTATTAAAGGATGAAACTCTACATAAAAAGTAATTATATCTATTTATGTTCTTAGTCAATATCATAAATTAATTCTTCATCCTTATGTAATGTAACTTAAAAAAAAATGTGGTCCGTTTACTTTTCCTACTGGGAGACTAATGACCATTTGTTCCAACACAAGTTTATGGTTTTCTTGTCGTTAACTTTCTCCTGATAATGGTTTATATCCCTATCCATCAGAACATTACACTTAATTTATCATCCATATCCATGTTTTCTTACATAGAATCCTAGTATGGGTTATCTTGGGTGACCTTTATACCTCTCTTTCTTTCTTTTAAAGTGATAGTTTTATTGACTCTTTTTTCGATGTGGGACTTTCCATTATATTCTCAATCCCAATTTTAAAAAATTGCGAGGGCGCAATTTATTGAAGTAGGGGAGAATTTAACACCCCAAGCTTCCACAATACGCTTCTCTTTGAATAATCTAATGACTTGCATTGTACGCAACTTCGAGATTCAAACACACCACAACCAATCAAACTAGCCGTTATGAATAGTAATACCTAATTTTTGAAATTTTATAAATTTTATCTTTTAAAATGGAGTTCATTTTTGGATTTTTAATATCTAATTTAGCCTAGGGTGAAATTTTGGTACTTTTCGGATAACTTTTATATTTTGATGAATACTGAAAATTACTAAATTTTAATTAAAAACAACTTTTTTAATCGAAATAATCAACAGTGATAAATTATGATTTTGAGTGGTTTTAAAGTATATTTAGAATATATTTTTACCATTTAATAAAATTTTGGTCATTGGATGTAATTTCACATTTAAACCAGACATAAATAATTGTCAATCTTTTGATAGTTATTATATCTTAAAAACACAGATTTTGTTTTGAAAGTGGGAATTAATTTTAAATTAATTTCTGCCACTTCTGTGTTTTGAATTTGGAAAAATGGATTCCATATTTGGGATCAGTATTTCCAAATTTTGTAAATAGGAAACTTTTATTTTTAGACATTTTGAATAATTACTTCGGTAAATATTTTATTTACCATGGTTAAAGGGTAAATCCGGTAAATAAGGGTTAAAAAAATTTGAGACTATTTATAAATACCAATAATTTTATAGGTTAATATGACATGTTAGAATTTATTGAATTAAATTTGTTCTAATTAATAATTCTGTTATGTTTTTTTCAAAAATCAATTATTGAATAGTGACAAAATTGACATAAAAGAGTTTTTAAAAAAATATTATATTATTAATTGATATTAAATTCCTAAAAATCTATGGTTCGTCCAAGAGACTTATATCATGATATTTGTATCATTAATGGACCAATTTGGGGTCTCTGGGATGTATATAGTAATTTTATTAACCATATAATATAAAAATACAAAGAGACATTGTAAAAGTGAAACTAATTAACTAAGAGTTAATACATAAAGATAAGGTTAATATAGTAACCCAAACCTATCTAAATCCTATTGGTTGAGTGGTTTTAGACCTATCCCCACCTTAACCTTTAAATAATCCACTTTTTAGACATTTGAAACCAAATATGAATTCATTATAAAATAATATTTCTAGCTTTTCCAAAGGTGCCCCTCAACCCTCTTATAAAAGGGTACCCCCCCCCCTTTTCATTAATTCACACCATCAAAGCCTTTTTGTTCGGGAAAACCTGCCCAAATACTCTCTCAACTTCCCTCAATTTATCCTAGAGGCCTTATTTTGATCATAAACCCAACCTATGGAGCCCTTTTGATCAAATCAAAAGGAAGAACCCGAAGAAGAGGTAATGTTTTCACCACCCTTTTTCAAGTTCCTTTCTTCTTCAACTTCTTCTTCTTTGTTATTCCCATTATAAAATAATAACTCCAGTATATTATATATACTGTGATGTTATTATAAATATAGAACAACAAAATTCATTATCCTATCCATCCCTTGAATGACATGTCACCATACATGCGTACGTACGGCCTACCGTCTCCACGTCGTGGTGTAATTGTTATTCAATATATTATTATTTAGATGGGTATAATAATGATGTATAATTCATTTAAATAGTAAATATAACATGATAATGATTCTTTATATAGGATATACCATCCAATTATATATTATTTTAATATCAAAATAATGATATTGTCGCTCGTGCGTACGTACGGACTACCGTCTCCACGAACGCGTTGAGATTCATTCCCCATCGTATCCATTCAAGACTAAGTTTCATTCGATGAATAAAAATAATTTTTACTGAAATGATATCATTCTAGATATGAATAAGATACATCCCATCCATAACAAATATGGCTCCCATAATAAATAGTATAAAGGAAAACGAATCTGCTAACACCCAAAACGACGATAATACTAAGATATTATTAACAAATCAATGTTAAAAGATCATATATGATATCATATTAATGTAAATGATTCTTGTGTAATTTTATAGAAATTATTTAACCATTATAAAGGAGGTTAACCTACCATCGACCGAGGAAAAATTACAAAGTAAGAGGTTTCTTATCTCAATTTTAATTCCGTGAGATTTCTATTGTTCACCCCTTATTTTTGAATGTGGTGTGTGTACTGCCCATGATTGCATTCATTGGGTAATATAATTTAATTTATGGATTTTTAAATCATCATTGTATTATCCTTATTTCATGGGTTTATGTTTCGTAAGTTACCAAATCGATAATGGAATTTGAAATTTCAATTTCCACTCATTCGACTTTACCCATACTTCATTGATTATTTTACTCCAAGATTATGTGTGGAATAAATATTAATCTGATTATGTCATAATTTCCACTCCCCTTTCTGTGGATATACTTTTTATACACATAATCACTCCATTGATAAATTCTCAAGCCATCGGTATGAGCTTGATAAGATTAATGTTTACTCAATCTCGATTTGTTGAGTTAAACATCCAATTCATTGGTGTTGGTTTTACAAGAATATGTGTGAATGTAATTTGATTGTTTTACACTGAATATACAATAATATTGAGTGTACTTATATTTTTCACACATAATTATGTCATTGATTTATACTTTACCTAAGGATACGACCTTTATGAGAGATTTCATCTTAATTTACATTCCATTGAGACTTCTTCGATTGTTATACACCAAATCACTTTCATATGGTGTATATAATGTACTTTGACATAGTATATCATGAATCCCTTTATTCTCATGATATTACAAAGTTTTTATTACCTCAATTATTTTTATTCAAGTGTCTCTCTTTTGGTTCGGAACCCTAACTAAAATTACATTTTAAATGTTTTAAAGAATTCTCATTAATGGCCATGTTTTAAAAATGGTTTTAAGGATTTATATGAACATTAAAGTTTTAAAATAAAAATTCCTTTGAAATGTTTCAAGGTCTTATGGGACACTTTGATTCTAAAATCTATTTTAAATGTCTTCTTGAAAAATAGTGTGACTTTTAAATATTTTCAAGAAAAAGTGGGATACTTCTCTCAATAGTTTGATGGTTATTTTAATCTTTGTCAATATCCTTCATTATTGTCGATGGAGGTAAATATGATATAATACAATCTTCCATATTTTATCGAATGAGTTATGTTTGACTATGGATGTGCTATTCTTTTTACCATTCATGTTTTGTGGTTAAAGTATTGAAATTTCATATGCTAGTTTTAATATGAATGTTTATGTTATGTTGAAACATGTTCATATGGGGAATGCATTGGACTTAATAAGTGACGGGTGGAGCCCGCTATAGCTCCTCGATGCATCGGTAGGTCTCATGAGACAAACTAGTGTCTTGGCATGAGGTCTTGAAAATTTTTTATTTGTAGTCTTGGCACGAGGCCTTGGCTACGTGGTTATGATAGTCTGGCATTATGCATTCCATCATTATGAAAGTAGTTATTGATATTGCATGTGATTATTTGACTAGTAGAATATCCATGTGAATATGTAAATGGAAGTATTTCATTTTATATTTTCCATATTATTCTGAATTTCAAGTTTAAAAGGCTTTTGTTTTAGTTATACATTTATTTAAGTGTTTATGCTTATCTAAGAAAGATTCTGCTATATTGTTATCCTTACTGAGCATCTGAGCTCACCCCTTTCAATGTTTTATTTTTCCCAGGATTGTGAAGAAGGAAATTATTAATGACCTGTAGGGATAGTATGAGTGGGGACTATGGAGACTATGTTGTTGTAGTTTTCATTTTCTGATGTAATGCAAACTTTATTAATGTATCTAGTTATTCCAAGGCTATTAAACTAATTGGTCTTTCGAGACATGATCTTTCTTGTGATCGTGCCAATGTTATGTAATAATGCACCGACTCTGGGTAACTGGGGTCGGGGCATTACAATAAGTACTTTTACTATATCTCATAACCTGGGGACATACATCAAAGGAAATTGTGAGCATAAGTCCCAATAAGGGAATAACTAAGGGAAACAGTTTACAAGTGATCTTGAAGAATAAAATAAGAATTTTAGGAATAACATCATGGATTGAGTCATATAATAATAAAATGAAAATAAATCATAACATGGAAATGTGGGTAAAACATTTAAAAGATACATTCATAAGAATATCATCAAGGTTTATCACCGTGGGGTTATAAAAATGATAAGGTTGTTCACCATGGTATCATGAAATGTGTCATCTATGGAGATTAAATTATTTACCCAATGAGTTGGAGAGATATAAGGGTGAACCTATTATATTGAATAATTTTAATACTATACACATAGATCATAATAAATCATTTCATAAATAAACCATGGAGAATAAAATAAAATATTGTCCATTTCAAAATCACAGCGTATCAAAAGTGCTTTAAAAACATGATCATTATGTCATTTTCATCCCACATAAAATGAATGTGGGTTTCATGTTTTTTAATCACAGAATAAACTAAATAATTTTTACATATTTTTGAATAACTCTTGAAAATGAATTGTTTGGGTTATTCACATAAATAAAATAAAATATAATTTCTTGAGGAGAAAAGAGAAATTTTGAGAAGTAAATTCAGTAGCATAACAGGTATAAAATGTGGTTTTAAAAAAGGGTAAAAAGAGAGGTAAAAGGGGTTTACCATTTATAAAACTTAATTTGGGTGTAATGGGATGAATAAAAAATAAATAATATATAGTTAAAAAATCATTTAGAATACATATACAGGAAGAGGTTATTAAAATGAAGAGAAAAGAAATAAATTTCCCTTACCTTGATGAGTAACTCCTAAAATTGAGGATAGGGACCTTGGGGTCTTGGATACTACTTGGGAGGAAACATTGTGAGGTAAAACTATCACAGATTCATATATGATGAATTTTAGGTGAAATTAAATGGATAAATGGGCACATATTTGTAGTAAAGGTAGAGGATTTGTTTATTAGTTTTCAAATATAGGCCTTGGAAACTTAGGTAGTGGTAAATAAAAAACCATGGGATTTACCATGGTATTTTCCCATGGTATTTTTAAACATGGGAAAAACTTTACATCATTTTATTCTATAAGATTTTAACATAATTTTATATTACTTATTTTGGCAAGTAAAGTTAAAGTTTTCCCAAAATAACATTTTTAATGTTAAAGTTTCCATTTTAGAATTTAGAAAGTAAATTATATATTTGGAGCCTTATTAAAATATTTTTAAAAACATGATGTAAATAAAATAAAATATTTTAATTTATGGATTGTGTTTAATTATTTATTACATCTTTATGACATAATTATGATGTCATTAACATACTGAAAAACTCAAATTGTATTAGTACTATTCATGAAAAAAATAAAGTATTTTAGAAAATTATAATAAATTTAATCTAACCTAATTTTGAAGTTCTTATTAAAAAAATATATTTATTTTATCATAATAATTATCTAAAATTTGTAATTTTAATTATTAAATATAAAAATCCTTATTTATTAAAAAAAATCCGATTGAAAATGCATAGTAAAATTTCTAACACTTGAAAAAAATTATTTTATCATTTATTTTTAAATAAAAGTGTTTTAATAATACTATTTCATTAAAATAAGAATTATTCATAATACCTTATTTTTTTTATAATAATTATTAATTTTTTAAAAATTATAATCTCTATCCTAATAGCCATTTTATAAAATTCCATCTCAATTTTATAAAGAAGAATTATTCCTAAAATATAAATGAAGGACTAAAAATGTTATTCATACAATGGAATTAAATTTTAAGTAACTAGGGCCTCAAAAATTAACCCCTTATTACACTCATATATTCCCTAAGAGTAAGGTGGGAACTGGTGTTAGTTTCAGGGGGTGCCTCAGTTAACATCGATCGAGTGGTAATCTCTACTAACTTGAACTTTTCACATATGAGATTTTGTTCAAGATTCAATTGTTGAAGCTCTGATTGGGATTGTCCAAGGGAGAACCTCAATGATGATACCTCCCTCCCAAGATATGACAAATGGGCATCAAATGGAATAACTCTACTAGTTTAGGCCATTGAATATACTTTCTGTATCAATTACCATTTGTCAAATTTTACTTATAAACACTAATTATAATGTTAAAATTATTATCAAGAGTATGTTTACTAATGTTCATATTGGTCAGTGGTCATAATTAATCAATGGTCATATAATGGTCAAAATATATATGGTCAAATTTCACTTTATATTCACTTCATTAAAAAAGATATGGTTTTGTTGTGAAAAATATAATATAACACACATTTTCAGAAAACAATTAACATTCACAAATTCTGGGTTATTACATTATTCCCCCTTAGGAAATTTCATCCCCAAAATTTCAACTCGTTCTGTTAGTTTAGAAAAGGTGTGGGTACTTATGCCTCATTGTCTCCTCTAGTTCCCACATTGCTTCTTCATATTTTGGTTCCTCCATAAAACTTTTATGAGGTGGATAGTCTTGTTGTGTAAAACCTTGTCTCTAGACCCCAAGATCTCCACTTGATTCTCCTTATAAGAGAGGTCATGTTTTATTTGTACCACCTTATGATTCGAGACATATGAAGTGTTAGATAAGTACTTCCTCAATAGAGATACATAGAATACATCAGGAACTTGATCAAGATTTGGTCTAAGTGAAAGCCAATAGGCCACTACTACAATGCGACCAAGGATTTCTTAGGGGCCAATATACTTTGGGAAAAGCTTCCCTTTCTTACCAAACCACATTATTCCTTTCCAAGGTGATATTCGAAAGAAAACTTTATCAACAACCCCAAATTTCAAGTCCCGTTGACGGTTGTTAGTATAGCTATTATGCCAACTATGAGTAGCCCTTATGTGTTGTTGGATGGCATGAAATTTTTCTATCATCTCTTGTATAAGATCAGTCCCAAGAAACATTATCTCACCAACTTCATCCCAACAAGTAGGATTTCTACATAGATTCCCACATAGAGATTCATAAGGTGACATTTGATTACTCTAATGGAATCTTTTGTTGTATGTGAACTCAAATAATGGTATATTTTTATCCCATCCAACTTTAAATTACATTGAGCATGTTTTTGGAATTTCCTTGAGTGTTTAAATAGTCCATTCATATTAGCCATCACTTTGGGGGTGACAGGCCATAGTAAAATTCAATTCGATACTCAGAGCATGTTGGAGACCTCTCGAAAATTTTGATGTAAACCTTATATCACAATCATATATAATAGAGAGTGGTAACCCATGAAGCCTTACCACATAACATATATCTTAGAAATTTGGTTAAGAGAAAAATATTCTTGAATAGAGATGAAATGTGTAGTCTTGATGAGATGATTCACTATAACCCAAATCCCATTATTTCCTTTGGATGTTCTTAGGATACCAATGAAAAAGTACACAATGATATTATCCCACTTCCATGTAGTTATGGGTAGTGTTTTTAATACCCCATGAAGAAGTTCTATCTCTACCTTCACTTGTTGACACACCAAGCACCTTGTATTGTAGTTGGAAATCTCCCTTTTAATGTTATCCCACAAATAATGATCACGAAGGTACCTATAAATTTTAATGCTCCTAGTATGTATAGATAATGTAGAGCTATGAGATTTATCCATCATCTCTTTATTTATTTCAATAATATATGGAACAAATATCCTTTTATGAAAGTTTAGTTCACCTTCTTGATCAATATTGAACTCAGGAAACTTCACATTCTTTACATCCACTATCTTCTTCTGCAATAAAGGATCTTGTATTTGATATTTCATGATCTAATAAATTAATGATAGTTTTGAAATAATTTGGGACAACGTTTATGATTTCCATTCCCTTACGATTCCCATTTCTAGTTTTACAATGTCTTTGATCAAAGGATCTCCATGAATTCTCATCACTATTAGGACAAAAGGGTCTTTTGTACTTAATGCATCAACAAATTTTTTTTCTCTTACAATATGATAATGTATTGAAAAATCACTATGTTTAAGAAGTTTAAACCATATCCTATATCTCATGTTCAATTCCTTTTGGTGAAAATACACTTCAAACATTGGTGGTCTGTGTATATATCACATTTATCTCCATAAAGATTGTGCCTTCATATCTTCAGAGAAAAAACAACCATAGCTAGCTCCAAGTCATATATTGGATAATTATTCCCATGGTTATTCAACTATAAAGAGGCTTAAGAAAACACCTTTTCATTTTTCATGGGGACACACCCAAGTCCTTTAAGAGAAGCATCTCTAAAAAAAGAAGTCTTTCTCGGATCGAGGGCTGGGTTAACACATGTGCATTAACCAATCTCTTCTTTAGATCATGGAAAATTTCTTCACACTTCTGTGTCTAGATGAAATTGGACCCTTTTTGAGTTAACTTGGTAAGTGGATTAGAAAGTCATTATTTGTTTTCAAAAACCACCTATAATATCATGCTAAACTATGGAAACTATGAATCTCAGTTACTATTGTAGGATGAGGCCATTCCATAACAACCATTGTCTTCATAGGGTAAACTAAGATTCCTTCATTGGATACAATGTGCCCTAAAAAAGAAACTTTTTATAACCAAAATTCACATTTTTTGACTTTCCAAATATCCCATATTTCTTTAGAGTTTTAAATATAACCATTATATTATTCTAATTATCCTCATAACTTTTAGAATATATTATAATATAATCTATAAAAACTACCAAAAAAGTTATCAAGTTAGTCCTTAAAGACTCTATTCATAAAATCCATAAATATAGTAGGAGAATTATTCTTTCCAAAGGACATAAAAATAAACCACTATTCATAAAATCCATAAATATAGTAGGAGAATTATTCTTTCCAAAGGACATAAAAATAAACTCATAATGAACATATCTTGATTGGAAGGTAGTATTTGGAATATCTTCTTTATTCACCCTCAATTGATGATAAGCATATTGAATTTCAACCTTGGATAATAATTAAGCCCAAAAAATCTATTAAAATAAATCATAAATCCTTTGAAGAGGGTGCTTGTTCTTCACTATGATTCTGTTAAGTTATCTATAATAAATCCATAGGCACATAGATCTGTCTTTCTTATTCACAAAGTAAATATGTGATCTCCAATGATACCCACTTGTTCGGATAAACCCATTCTCCAAAAAATCATGGAGTTGTTTCTTTAATCCCTCTAACTCCACATTTTCCATTCTATACGGGGTCATTTTTAGAATCTTGGATCCATGGATAAGTTCAATGGGTAACTCTACCACTATTTATGGGTGAGGTCCTAGATACTCCTTTGGAAATAAGTCAATTATTTATGAATGATGGGAACATTTTCTATACATATAATTTCATTTAATTTGTCATATTCACCAATCATCTATATAAATAAGGCTATGAGGGGTGCTTCTATACAACATTCTAATAAAGATATATCTCCCTTGAAAAAAACTATAGGTTATCCATTAAATACTACATTGATTTTCTTGCTTCTATTATTGATCTTAGAATTATACTTTGAGAAAAAGTCCCTCCCTTTTATAATGTTGAATTCTTGAATGGGAATGACTACTTGATTTGTGATGATATTGTGGTTTCCAAATTAAATACTAGAGTTTATATACATTGTCGATGAATTTATATTCCCTCCAAGAGTCCTGACTGATAAATTACTTATAGAAGTTTAGGGATTGATTCAATATTATTAGAAACCTTGGAGAAAATAAAGGAATGTGTAGAAATAGAATAAAGAAGTACTTTCAATCTTTGAGATAACAACAAGAGTACCTTCCACAACATAATTTGGATATTCAACTCTAGTGGTTGTGATATAAAACACCCGACCTTTCTCCCTTATCCTATTCTTTAGTTGATGGTGAATAACCTCCATTATCATTGGATTTGGATACTGATTGGAAAAGTTCCCATGTTTTCCACCCTTGAAAAAGTGGACTTTCACTTGGGCATTCAACATCTTCCCTTTTTCCTAAGTGCTGATAAGTTGAGGCTTCACCTCACAATGATATTTCTGAGAAATATGGCCATCACTTCCAAAATTGTAACATTTCACACACCCAAGAGAGTATTTCCCTGAATAATTCTTCCCACATATGTTTCATGTGGGAAGTTACACTTTCTTTCCTCTTATTCCATGATCAATGTTCTTCATCATGTTAGGCTTGAAGTTGCTCTTCTTTTAATTTGATCAATGGGACCATTGTATCTTTATGAACTCCATTTCAAGCTTCATAGCAATTCACACTATATCTTCATAACTATCATAGTCTCAATTGGCTAGATTCTTCAATAAATGGGGTCTTAGTTCACCAAAGAATATATCAAAATTTCCATTAGGATCCATGAAAAAGCTAGTGGTGTAGCAAGATATGCATATAATGTTCATCACATAGCTACCCACAGTCTCATTTTCCTTCCACTTCATCTCTATTAATTACCTCTCCATTTTAGTTCTCATTTAATGGGTGAAATATTTTTTTGAAAAAGTTTACCCTAAATTCTTCCCACTCCATAACATAAATATATCTTCTTTTATTCATGTTTTAACCCATGTACACCACTGATCAGATTCTCCCTCTAAGAGGTACACAACAAGGGTGAATATCTCTTGATCCAAACAACAGAGTACATAAAATATATTTTATATAGATATTATCCATTTTTCATCAAAAAATGGGTCAGTAGATCCAATGAAAGATGTTGGTAATTGATGCATGAAGGACTCAACAAAAAAAATCACCTTTTGATGTGAATTTGGTATCTTGGTTTGATTCATGTTATTGCACATAACTCAATTTAGTTGATTCATCTTACTCGTGAAGTTTTCTATTCTAGATTCCATTAGAGGCTCTTCAATGCATGGTCTATTGCACTCACCTTTTATGTGGTTCCTCCTATTTACCACTATTTTTTAAAAGAATAAACCTTTTTGAGAAACTAGTTTCTTTTAAGAATATTATAATTCTAAAGAAAATTTATATCTTAAAATATCATGCTTAAATATTTTTTTAACAATAATTATATTTTCTATAATTCATTCATAATGGTTCATAAAAAGCTTATGACTAACCAAAATTATCCCTCAAGAGTGTCAAACTAAATGTGAAGTAAGGACTATTGTCATACAACAGTTCCCATTTGAGTATAGATCAAAGAATTTTTTTGGGTTTTAACCATAGATACATCTATATTAGATACATATAAACTTGTTTGTATCTAGACAAGGATTTATCTTCTCAGAAACCACTTATATAATAATTCACAAAAATACCAAGATATTTTCCTATATTTTAAATTATCTATAAGGTTATTCATAATGTTTTCAAACATAAATTCCCACAAATAACTAAACCTTCTTTTGATACCAACTATGGAATATCACCTTTTTATTTCATAAATATTTCATTACATTTACAAAATATAGGACATTTCAAAGTTTAGTTTCTTGGAAACAAGGTACATAATACATGAAAACATAAAGAATTATTCTAAAATACGATAAAGGATTGTTTATTTGTTCATACTAAGTAATTTTAATTCATCTCATAAACTGGGGACATACATCAAAGTAAAGAATAAGCATAAGGCCTAATAAGGGAATAAGTAATGGAAATAGTTTACAAGTGATCTTGAAGAATATCAATAAGAACATTAAGAATATAACTATATATTGAAAAATGTCATAATAAAAAAGAATATAAATCATAACTTGAAAATGTGGTGATAACATTTAAATAAGAAATTCATAATCATATCACAAATTTTTTCTCTATGGTCGCATAAAAATTACCAAGGTTGTTCACCAAGGTATCGTAAAATATGTCATCTCTAGATATTTTACTCAATAAATTTGAGAAATATTAAGGTTAAACCTTCATATGCAATAAATTTCATGTGATCCACATAGATCATCATAAATCATTTCATAAATAACCCATGGGGAATAAAATAAAATGGGTTTCATATAAAAATCACGTATTTTCAATAGTGCTTAAAAAACATGATCATTATCTCATTTCCAACCCATAGAAAAGGAATGTGGGTTTCATGTTTATTAATATCAGAATAAAATAAATTATTTTTACATATTTGTGAATACTGATGGAAAATAAACAGTTTTGGGGTATTTAAAAAAAGAAAATCAAAGATTATTTCTTGAGGAGAAAAGAGAAATTTTGAGAAGTAAATTCAGTAGCATAACAGGTATAAAACATGGATTTTGAAAAGTGTAAAAAGAGTGGGTACATGGGTATCCAATTTATAAAACATAATTTGGAAGTAATGAAATTAATTAAATTGAAATAAGATAGATTTTCCATGATATTCGTAAGACATATAATAAAAATTGGTTCTTTAAATGAAGAGAAAATGAAGATATTTCTCTTACTTTGAAGAGTAACACCTAAAACATGGGGATTAAGACATTGGGGGATTTAGGAAACCTTGGGAGGACTCATTGGGACGTTAAAATATAATATATCCATGTATTATGAATTGGGAGTGAAATAAAATGGATAAATGTTTGGATATTTATAGAAAAAGTGGAGGATTTGTTTATTAGTCTCCAAATAGAGGCCTTAGAAACCTAGGTAGCATTAAATGACAAACCATGGGATCTAAAATGGTATTTTCTCATGGTATTAGACACCTGGGACAAATTTTGTGTTATTTTAATCTATAAGAGCCGATCATCATTTTATATTACTTATTTTGTCAAGGAAATTTAATATTTTCACAAAATATCATCTTTAAAATTAATATTTATATTTTAAAATTTTGAAAGTAAATTCTATATTTTTAAATTGATTAAAATATATTAAAATACTTGATATTAATAAAATTACACATTATGTGACTTTGATTTTTTTTAATTAGATATTAAATCATTATGGTATAATTATTATGTCATTAAAAAACTGAAAAACTCAAACTATATTTTTACTATTCATGAAAAAATAAAGTATTTTAGAAAATTCTCAGAAATTTAAATAAACCTGATTTTTAAGTGATAATTTGAAAATTTATATTTATTTTATCATAATAATTCTCTAAATATGTTAATTTTATCTTTTAAATATTAAAATCCTTATTTATAAAAAAATAGTGGATTGAAAATTCATAATAAAATTTCCAACACTTAAAAAACTATAAAATTATTTTATCATTTATTTTTAAATAAGAGTGTTTTAATCATACTATTTAATTAAAATAGAAATTATTCATAATACCTTATTTTATTATAATAATTAATTATTTTCTGAAAAGTATAATTATTATCTGAAAAATCAATTTATCAAATTCCATCTCAAATTTATAAAGTAAAAAAATTATTAAAACAGAAATGATGGAATATGAATTTTATTAATACGATGGAATTACCCTTTAAAAAACTAGGAACTTGAGACATGACCCCTTATTATACATTCATACTCTATAATAGTAAGGTGTGCAATGGTGGTAGTTTTGTGGGGTGCCTTGAATAACATTTCCCGAGTGGTAATCTCCACTAACTTGAACTTATACCATAGGTTATTTCATTAAATATTCACTTGTTGAATATAGAATTTGTCTTGGACAAGGGAAACCCTAGTGATGATAACTCCCCTCCAAGCTCTGAAAAATGGGCTTCAAATGACACGCCTCTACTAGTTGAGGTAATCAAATCTACATTATGTATCGATTATCGTTTGTCAATTTTACTTAAAAACACTAATTATAACATTAAAATTAATATCAAGAGTATATTTTCCAATGATCTTATTGAACAAAGATTATATAAATTTCAAAATCCAAATGATCATATTTCCCATTATATTCACTTCAATAAAAAAAGCTATTTTTTTTGTGAAAAATATAATATAACACATATTTTTAGGAAAAAATTTTCTTTTAAAATGCCTGGGTAATTACACAAAATGTGCTACAGATTCAAGCATAGTTCTAGATCCCATTTTGGTTTTATTAATTATTCCTCTTTATTAATGTATTTCCTTGAGTGGTTTTGGTAATAGGAAAGGAACAAAGGATAGTCTTGTGATATTTTTATGTTGGTGGATTGAATTTTTGTTTAAGTTTATGGTTTTCTTTTACTTATGTGATTATTGTGAAATTTATTTTGTGTGTGAAAAAGTGTATTTTAGGGAAAATGTAATTGGTTTGAATAAATTCTCTAGAATCATTTTTAAAATGGATATGTTTGTTAAGAATTTTTTGGGAAGTAGTTTCTTTTACCAGGAAATTCTGTAAGTGTTTTTGTTTAAAATCATATGATGATTCTTTTGTAAGGAATTTTACTCAAGTAGAGTATGTTTTAAAGAAGTTATAGTTTTAAAATGAAAAATTGAATTTTTTAAAATAATATTTTGGTTCTTGGAATGTTTTGGTTTTATATAATTGTTTTGGAAATCAATTTCGGGTGGTATACTTATAAATTCAAACCCTTGATGGATGTTTAAATTGTTTCTGATTTTCAAAAAAATAAAATGGTGATGTGTTTTAAGATGTAAGGTGGATTTTATATGAATTTTTTGAATTAATTAAGTTATAATTATAACATTTAATTGTAATTGTGAAATGGATTTCTCTTATTTTTCTAAAATAAGGTTGAATGTTCAAAAAAGTAAGTTTATTTTAAAAGTGTGATTGATTTTAAAATGTGATGTTTTTGAAAGTATTCTTATAATTTAGATAATTATGTACTTATATTGGTCCATTTGTTGATATTATTTCATTTTTATGTGTCTTAAGATACATGATTTGGTTGGGTTCATATTTTGTGTCTTTCAAAGTATGCCTCCTAGGAATGTCTTGATGAATTAAAGGATTCCTATCCTTATGGGTAGTCCCTTTCTTGTTTTGGAATCTTCCTATACATTTAATTCAGTGGTTTATTTTGTATTCCTATATCTATGGTGTATTGGTGCGTATTGGGATTATTAAATTTATTATTTTCATAATGGATATATTTGGGAACTGGGTAGGTTGAGTTGAATAGACTAAGATAGTGAGCCTTGGTTGAATAGATAAATATCTTAGGATCAATCATCTTAGAGTTTAAGAGAGTTAGTACTAGATCTATTGGATCACTATGGGTGATGAATCAATGATATCTTTTACTTTATGTTTTATTCCCTTTTTAAACCAACCTCTTAAACCTATTATAGTTCATGATCCACTCCAAAATTTCTCATAGTCTCACTTGAATGTGCAGTAAAAAGAAAAAGAGCATCACAAAAATATTTATAATGTTCAGTTGAAAGGCCTACTCATTTCCATGTTGGTTTTTCCCCTGACCATGGATTCTCTACTGCAATATTATTAGAAATTATTATGGTATCCTGTGTTAAAAGAGTGTGATTAGTTATACCCCAATCACCTTCCCTACTATAATTGGTTATACTGATTAGTACCAAACATCTTTTGGAATTAGGTATACCCCCCAATTACAAGATCCTTTACTTCCTATGTTGATCTAGTGATATAAAGCCATCCTTTATCTTTAGAGTGATCTTTCCTCATGATCCTGTAGGATCAATATTTCTCACATAATTCCTTAAGAAATTAAGCAGTATTATTGGTCTCAAGACTCCTTCTAGATCTAGTGTGATCTATTTTCTCCTTAGCTTCATTGAACACTCAGGCATGTCTTCTTTAGGGACTCCTAGATTTATATCACCTTATTCTCTCCATGATAATAGATGCATCACACTCTTAGAAATATCTTTTCACTTTGTATTAGAGTTCTCAATTCTTACATTCTTCTACATTTTGTTCTCATTTCACAATCTACATATGATTATAATCAAAAATATTATTGATACATATTTTCCATTAGTATTTGAAAATTCCTTTATCTTCAATGATATGTGAAATCTTCTTCTATTTAAATTGGTTAATATATTTCTTAATTTATTCATAATTTTAATTCTCATTTGAATCTTCTTTTAATCCTCTTGAAGACTCTTGTTTTTTAATTATTTACAAGATATTAAATACAGAAATCTCATCAACTCCTCAAATATAACTTCTTTAGAATCATCTAATATCTTCATTTTCATGGCCTTATAAATCTATACCACATAGACCATTCATTTTTCTGAATTTTGGATTATGAAAATCTGACCTAGTGTGTAAGGATATAATCTCTTACATTATTCTCATAAACCTACATGAATCATATACATGGCTTGAATTCACCTATGTGTTTCATTTTATCTATGAAACTATATTTAGTTACACTATTTACTTTGTATTCATAGTAATATTTAGCTACATTTTCCAATTTGGAAATGAAGTTTCATTCACATATGTAGATTCACCTATGCTAAGGGATTTTCCAACATATCAACATTATCTTACAGAGATTCACTTATGTATAGAATAAACTATGCTATAGAATCACTTCTGTAAATTTTCATAATTCTATACATCACAAAAATAGTGTCATATCCTTCATAGACAACATCTAAGACATATCAATAATATTTTTAGATTATAATGATTATTTATCCAAAATTTCACTCAAATGGTCTCAGATCTTCCTTAGTTTACTTTCGACCATCTCAATCATATTTTAGACTTACATGGATGATTTATCGAGCATGGTATCCAATTACTTAACATGAATTCATAAAAAACATCCAAAAATAATTAAGACCAAACTAAATACATATTGAACCTCTTGAAAAAAATGAAACAGTCACTAGGGAACAAAAATCCCCCTCCCACTTTGAATGTATTGGAATTATCGTAATTCCTTAATGTTAATATGTGTGCTTGGGTGAATTCTTCCTTTTACCCTTATCGATAATCTAATGAAAATATCGGGGTAGGGTTCCTTCCATCCCTTATTATGTTTATAGAGGCACTCTCATTCTATACTCCCTTTTAAAATATGAGAGAAGGATGATACCATATAGTTGTATTAGTAAAGAGCCTTTGATTATGGAACTCTAAGTCTATGTGGAAAGCTTAATGTAGAAAATAATATAGATATAAGGTTGTATATATTTTCTATATACTCATTTACATGTGATATAATGTTTAAAAACTATATTTCTCAAACAAGGGATGTGTAAAACATAATCCTTTTAAAAAAACATTTAACTTTCACACATATGAAAAAAAAATCAAAAATAGTTCATATACAATTCATGTAACTCCCCCTTTGAAATAATTTTAAATAAAGAAATCACCCTTAATAAGTTCATCGCAACTAATGGATATAAGTGTGATACTCATACATCAAAGTTTAGGTTTATTGAAAATATTACATATGCATCTTCTTACATAGTTTTATCTCCCTAAAGAGATGCACTCTTTTCCTTCATCATAGAGACTTATTTTTTAGTGGTACTCCATGAGAATATAATCTATCTTAATGTAGAGTGTGTACATATCTTAATATTCTCCTTTAATTACCTGTATGTTAGTTCCAAACACATAAAATGATAGGGAATAATGAGATACCTCTTTGCGTCTTAGAGAAAAACATTTTTTTGAGAGATTCATCTCAAACTGGGCCATTCTGTTCTTCCAATATTATCATATGAAGATTTATTTGGACACTTATTTCTATTTTGAGTTTCATATGTTTTATTATCTTCTTCATTCCCTTGGACTTCTTCTTTTTTTGAAATATATTTCTCCTCCTCGGTGTTTGGGATCTTTAATTTTCCATTTTTGTATAACTTCTCATAATTTTTTATTTCATTGTTTCTTCTAAATTTTGTGGCGTGGAATGGATTTCACTCATTGTGTTACCATTAAAACTTTTTTATTAAACTCTTAAGGATCCCCCATCCATAGTTAAGTACATACTTTCTATCCAAAGGTCGGTGGTCATCTGGGTTTTTGGGCCCATTTACTCTTAGGGACTCACATTGGTTAAGAAGATGGGAGGTTGGTCTCATCGCACCCTTTTAGAGAGAATTTTTTCCTACTACAAAAATCTCTTATATATTTAAGGAACTTTTGTGAATAACTTCCTAATACTAATACAGGATTAGTTACCCTTGAAAAATTGTTATGGGTTAACTCTCTGTTATGTATGATAGACTAGGATATCTTTTTTGAATCAGTCTATATGTATACAAGGGTATTCATCATTTTCTAGTAATGAGAGGTCTCATAAATGTTGAAACCATATGACTAAGTGTTTCAGGCTACACTGCCTTTTATGGAGGTAGTTAATATTTTATGGATTGTATTGATCCATTATGAGGTGTCCTACGTATCATGTTTATTGTATGAATCAAAACCCACATAGTTATATTGATCCATGTAGTTTAACATCATGTGGTAAGGATTAATATGGGGGTGTCGAAACACTAAATATTTTAGATCAACTCTAGAAGATATTTCATACATATCCTAGTTATGGTAGGAATCAGAGTCATCATAGTTCGGTTGATGTTGGGAATTACACACTGAGGTTTCCCTAGTGAATGGTTATTTGATGCCTACTGAGGTTTTTCATTGCACCCCCCCTAATCCCACACAATTCATTCTCATTGTGAGATACAAGGGGGGTTGCATTATTAGCCTCACGGTGTATGGATATAGTATCCTTATATTGGGGAAGTCCTTTGGGTGTTTGATATGGATCTCGGGCCTTTAAGGAGGCGTCATACATATCCCAGTTATGGTGGGAATCAGAATCATCACAGTTCTATTGGAGAAGTGGGAGCTTACACACTGAGGCTTCCCTGATGAATAGGTGTTTGATGCCTAATGAGGTGTTCAATGCATCCCCCTAGGCTAGCATGAGCCATTCTCTTTGTGAGAACAATGGCAGTGCATGATCAGCCCCATGTAAAATGGATATGGGATTTTTTATATTGGGGTAGTTCATGGGGTGTTTGATATAGAGATTAGGCCTTTAAAGAGGAATCCTACGTATCCTAGTTATGGAGGGAAACATATTCCTTGTAGTTCTCTTAGAGATGTTGGGGATTACACACTAAGGATACCTTGGATAGCTTCTTCAGGAATGTATCCCTTCGAGCTGTGATGTGATGTAATTAGACATACACCTCGATGGTAATTACTTGTTGGGGGAATTCTCATCATGCTATTGTTACAACCACTATTAGCCTCTAATACCGTGTGATCCATGCATGGTTTGAGAAAAAAGATATAGTTGGAGGATGGACATGTTAAATGAGAGCATACCTATGTAGGGATTAAACATTAAGGTCACCCTTATGGAGGATATGGTCCAGAGCTCAGGCCTTTGGAAGGCTTCATATGTATCCCAAGTATGGAAGGAATCAGAGTTCTTGTAGTTCAGTTCATCTCAAACCCACATATGGATTTGAAGTACATGGGAGTAGGATCGTGGCTTATACCTAGAATGATGCCCATGCATGATTCTTATTCTCTCCCACCAATGGATGGAAAAGGATGGTAGACCTATGGGGGTATTTAGTCCCATAATCTTGGAACAATTGGAATAGAAAGGGACTTACACTAAAGTGGATGCCCATTAGAGCTGGGGCCTTAAGAAGGATTCCTACATATCCCAGTTATGGTTGGAATCAAAGTTCTCATAGTTCATATGTACCTTAACATGCTAATAGGATAAGGTAGGTGATCATGCTTGGAGACATATGGGCATCCTTGGTATTTTAGGAATGCTCGTGGCTTATACTGAAATGGACACCCTGGTGGAGACATATTTTATTATGTCAATGATTGGGTCTTACACTCTAGGGTTTCCCATGATTATTTGGGGATTACACTCTGAGGATTCCTGTGATTGGTTCACTCATGTCATGCTACTGGTTGGGGATTACACTCTAGGGTTTCCCTTGATTGGTGTACATAAATCATGTCGTTGGTCGGGGCTTACACTATGATGCTACCTGATTAATGAACTCATATCATGTCATTGGTAGGGGCTTACACTCTAAGGCTTCTCATTTGGTATAATGTCATTGGTCGGGGCTTAAATTCTTGGGCTTCCCATTTGGTATACTTATTCTCAATCCTTTGGAATATTAAAGAGAGGTAGTGATGACCTTGATGGTCTTACCGAGGGAATGATGTTAGTACGGTGTCATGAATTCATGATCCCAACTCATCAAGGTTACTTTTTTCATAGAAGGGTAATGTGGTTGAAGATTCCTAACCAAGGTCTACATGCTATGAGTTCATGTAGGTATTCTGTGAAAAGAGGACATGTCATAAGGGTATTTCCTGACATGACTCAACCATATATTGGGAAAGTCTTGATAAGATACCTGATATAATGAGGCACCTCTAACATAGAGGACATTTCCAAGGATGGATTCCTAATCAATTTTCATGTTCTAGATGTCATTACATGGGTAAAGCAAACATGTATGAAATGATTCACATAACCTAATCAAGTATGTCTGTGGTCTTGCGCATGATCGAATGACTTGCCTCTAGTGTCTTCACATAAGTGAAGCAGTCATGTCAAAGGTGCTTTACATGTCTATGTGGACATGTTGGGGGTGCTTCGCATGTCTAGCTGGACATGTCTGAAGTGCTTTGCATGTGCAGGTGGACATGTCAGAGGTGCTTCACAAGATCAATGGTCTTTTCTTAGGTATCTTCATCTGATCAAGGTGAACATGTCATAGGAGTCGCATGTGATCAAATTCTCTTCTCATAACTATAACAAGCATTCCTGGATGAGTGCGAAGCTGCATTGTAGACGCATCTCATATATTTTAATGACTGCGAACACCACTCACCTCCCTCCTTTTGATCTTCTTTACTTTATTTTATGAAGGCATAGGGTCACACGACGTCATATGAGTAATTCATATGATTTTTACTCTATTTTTGGATGATGCTTTGCATGACCAATATGGGTCACATAAAGAGTGCACAAGAATATCATGGAAATGTCTGTCTGCTTTCTCTTAGGGTACCACATGGTTTTCGGGGCATACTCGGGGACATCTATGTGGCGAGGTGGATAGATATGGGGTCATGTTCTCGGTCCATCATATGCTAATATGGACATGTCTATGGTTGGTCATGTGATAATTTTGACCCATCAATGACTCCTTCTCATGATCGAAGTGCATTCTATAAGATGTATTTGTATGATCAGGGTGGGAAACTCTTGGGTGCTTTACATGATTGCTATGTCTCATCCATGGATCATCATTTGAACATGTTGACATGTAAACGGGTTGTCGCGAGACCTGCCTGACTTGTATGAGGATTTTCTTATGGTTGTCATGGCATTTGTCTGAGGACATCGTGAGAACACCGAAGGGTCTCACGATTGTGTTTGGAGTCTTCCACTCATCCAAGTGCCATGAGTACATATCCAAAGGGATTATTCCTTATCTTCAATGGGAGGGATATATGCATGAGTGATCATGTTGATCGCATACACCTTATGGTTTTCATGGAAAGTGTAGGTCCTATCCATGGGCTACTGTGTTCACTAAAGGGACGTTCGCTTGTCACCCATCATGGGAGTCTGCTAACCGCATGAAATTAAAGCGGTGTCACGATGGTCTCTATGCTTTTAATAGGGGGTGTACATTGTGCATGGGGTGATGATGGTTGCATGGCTTGTGGGCTGCACATCCTTGATGTTTTCTTCTCATGCTAGGGGAATCTGTGGGGATCCTCCATGTTGGGGTGGCCACTTCTAAGTTAGAATTTAGAGTGAATGGGGTCTTGTAGTAGGCCTTTTGGTAATGTGTCAAAGGCTGTACACCAAAGCCTTCACATGTGTGGACATACACTATATGGACAAAGACACATGGCCATGCTCTGGGGAATTTGTGTAAGTGTTGTAAGACCAGGGGTTTGTATTGTCACATGAGGGCTTGCATACTTGTCAGTGCATGTCCATCTCTGAGACCACATGATCTTTGAAGGGTCATGTGAGAGGCTTTGCAAACACATGAGAGGGCGACGTCTTGGTCCACAAATGAGGATGCACGGCCATGGGTTTTCCTCGCAGTGCGCCTCCTAAGGTCTCACATGACTGTTCCCCATGGAAGTCTTGCTACTCACAAGACCTCGAAGGGGTCTTGGGATGGACTCTCAGACCCTGAACAAGTCTTCTTTTTGAGTCTTCATGTACTGAAGAAGGAACATACACAAAATCAAAGTAGGATAACATGGACTCATGTTTGAAGGTGCACGAGGGCATCGCTGGTGCGGGACACCCATATTTGGGTCTATCCGACTTAGTTATCAGAAGATAGAGATGGAATTCCGCATGATCGCAGGTATGTGAAATCCCATGTCCCTCCTGTTCATTCAAATTTCATGTCTTCAACTAGATCTCACCGTGATTTCCTCATCATGCTAAGGGCCTTCCAAAGGCATTCTCATGTCAAGATAATAGTGTTTAGGGGACTTCATGGAGTCGCCAAAAGACAAAGACACTGGTGGTATTTCCACTTGCAGGAACTAGTATGTGTGAACTGCATGAAGTCCCATAGATCATAAGTTTTCATGATCTATAGAAGTGGGGGCTTGGTAGTGGACCCCATGATCATTTGAAAGGGTTTGGAATGTGATCTTGTCGTCATATGAAGATCATGTGATGGGTTCTCCCAAAGTAATCTTGTGGTGAACTCCAATGAGAGAGATTACAGGGAGGGGTTATCCAAAGGCAACAACTAGATTCCCTTATATTCTAAAGCTCCCTTTTCCCTCTCCACTTTCTTGTGTTTTTTAAGATGTGGAAGGGGTTTATATATACCACATGAGGCTAACCCTTTTACTAATTTTTATGGTATGATAGATTCATTTTCACTGCGTCGCATGTCCTTTACTTGCGAAGGTGTCACGTGATCCTGGGAAAATATAAAATAAATCGGTTGAAAAGCACATGAGGGAGGAAGGGGTCCGTTGTTGTAAAATGACTCAAAACAACTCACGGGTTGTATTCATCTTGGTATAATGATCACATGTGATCATGTGATAGCTTCGAGTTCATCTAGAGGTTCTCGTAGAAGGCTATAAAGGGCTTATGGCGGCTTCTCCCTGTCGTCGTTGGCTCTGTTGCATGATCCTGGAATGATCATGTGATAACTTCGAATGATATCATGGAGTCTCATGGGAGACCAGTGGGGCTCACATCTTAGATTTTTTGAGGACTTCTTTGGACTTGTGGCATCATCAACAAAGGGTTGAAGATATGAAAATGATGATGAGGGAGCATCGGGTGTGCCTAATGGTGTCAAAATAGTACGGTGGGAGGTTGAGGACAAGGGTCATGTGGCGTGCGGGCTTGGCTCGATTCAAAGTTGTGATTTGAAGATTAGATCAGATGACTAGGATTAGTGGGAGGTGAGATTCAATAGCACTGATCACTGGGAAACTTGATCCGATGACCTTGATTTGATCCCCCAGAAAGATCCACATCCCACAATGAATTCCCACACCTCCTTGCCTCTAGTATATAAGGCATTCGATGATGGATATTTTTTTGTTTTATATATAGGGTCGACACCCATACCATCTGCATCACCCTCCACCTAGTGGGCCTCAGTCCACTTATGCGAGTGCGTGCCTACAGGCTTTCACACCTCGTGCTCTATAAATAACCCGACCTATTTCTTGTGGGAGATATGTTCCCCCACAGTCCACCAGTTGGCTCAGGCTGACTCCCATGGGCATGGTATACCTAGCCCCACATGTGCATTGGCTAAAAATGAAGACTTGTAACCTCGGGATGGTATCAAAATAAAGACCTTTATCCTACTTAAAAAATAGAATGAAATTCCAAGTAGAGTGTCGGGTCCATGGTATGCCTCTTTAAACACTAGGTCTTCATGGATGACCTCCTCCATGTATTAATCAATCATTTGGAATGGTTATTAGAACTTCAGAGGTAATGTGGGGAGTGTAAAAATATTGGTTCAAAAAAATTCCACCCTTTTAATTAGATTCATCAAAATGAAAGAATTTGATTCTAAGGTAAACATAGATCATTTTACCACATATCTAAATATTTGATGATCCTTGATACTGAAATCCTTGAGTGGATATATCGAGTATGTCATAGGAGCTCTCAAGTTCTATACAGATGATACATCTGGTGACAATTTCTCAACTGAATCCAATATGGGAAATATCTTCAGCATGGGGAATATATACACAAAAACTGGAATGTATGAAAATTAAAAAATGAAATAGGGATAGGGTGAAATGGAAACTTGTGGTTAGATCAAAAGTAAAATACACATCTATGTCTCTACATATCCCATGAGGATGGGAATCAAGTCACACATAGTTCTGAAATATACTATTATGCAGATCAAACTCAGGCACAAGGAGCATAGGTTCATTAATATGTAACACTATAAAGAATGTCCTTAAGTATATCTAGATCATATTTAGGAGGGGAAATGTCACTATTTTGTGATAAAATCCCTTGTAGTGAACCGTGATTTAGTGGAGATGTTTATCAGATTATCCACTATGCCTATCCTTTATGTGTATACCAAACAGACCCAATTTCCTAGATTTGAGTTCTTGACTTCCAAAAGGTTTCTTTTTGGGGAATGTTCATGAATGCCCAGTAACATGAAATCCTTCATTTATGCTCCTACTATAGTAGTCTTGAGATCGTCCGGTTTACGAGGATAATTTGGACATAGTATCCTTCCAAAATGTGGAATTTTATAACTTTTTTCATAAATCAAGATCCTTAGCGGGAATAGATTTATTTCTACTAAGGCTATATAGGGGACCCCACAAAATTTTTGTCTTTTCCATTTTTCTTTCCCCTAACTTTTTCCTAAGCTTCATATGGGGGAAGAATTATCTGTCATAGACTTGTATTTTGACCAAGATTCCCTTCATTGGTTTTCAACCTGAAAATTTGTTATGCCTTTTCCATTTTAAATATGCTCAATATTACCAAGATCACATATGGTATATGTCAAGTGATCGGGAACTTGACTTTTTTCCAAGATGCCTTTATCAATTTTTCACCTTGGCGATCATTGTGTCTCCTATAGTTCTAAGGCCCTGTAAGTTAGACCATCATTATGCTATAGTTTAGGGTCTTCTAGCTCAGAATTTTGGGATGGAATGTAGTTTAATGTATTACCTTTAGGAATTTTGGTGTGCCATGTAGTTTAAATTCTTACTAAGAGGAATTTGGTGTACCATATAGTTTAAAGTCTTATCGACAAGACTTTTACAGAATATGGGTCTAGAAAACTAGTAGTGACTCAAAACACTATGGGGTGTTGAGTTCTATCTTGGTGTTGTTAGGGATAGTGAGGATTGATGTTCCTTTCTCACAAGGGGGATATGTATTTAATTGGCAGGTTAAATCACTTATGCATTGATAACATGGCAAAGAAAAGATGATCTAACCTCATTTTAAAGGGCTAGGAAAGATTCATGGGGTGAATATGGTTGAGGGTGAAATGCTAGGGAAGTTAGGACCACCTAGATAGTTGGGGTGTGGGGATTTAAATCAAAACCTAGAATTTTGAGCTAAGAGATATGGAATGGGGTAGACATTTCGAGTATGTCCCTTGACACTATGGGGTGTCAGGTCCCACCACAGTGTTGTTGAGTCTTACAAGGATTAGGAGGCCCTTTATACCAGGCCAAAATGTTTTGGATCAGTGGGTCTAATCCCTTTAATCAATAGCATGGTCAAGTAGAGAGATTTATTTTTCTTTCTAGGGGCTATGAAATATTTATGAAGTCTCAAAATAAAGATGATAAAGTTTGGTATGGAAGGAAGGCTATCCAGAAATGGTTATGACACCCTGGGGAAACTTAGATCTTCATTGAACATCTCAACCTTGGTGACTTGTGGTGTCAAATCATGAGTTGTGATCCATCAAAAGGTTCAATAATGAAAGGTTGCATTCCAACATTGAGAGTGGGTACAAAACATGGTGACACAACATTGAGGATATCAAATCCTCTTGGATAGTCTGGCATGGAGAATGTATGTCATAGTAAAAAGTGTTTAGGTCATGAGGAAGGCATGGAATCTTTATTTTGGGGTAACCTATAACACAATGGGGTGTTGGGTTTCTCCTTGGTGATTTCAGGAACACAATAATTAGAAATACCTTGACACCAGTCCAAGATGTCCCTAGTTAGTGGTTCTGATCCCTTTCACCAATAAAATGTCCAAGAAGAGAGATATCTTTTCCTCTTTAGGGGTAGTGAAAGATTAGTGATGACCAGAGATGATTTGGATCAATAAGTGGGATATATGGAAAATGTAAGATCTAATAAGGTTTGGAGCAACATAAAAGTTGTTCCACCACCTATCAAACATATTGTCACGATGAAGAGGTGTGGAGAATCATTATTCTCATATTTTCCTAGACCAAGGGGTCAAGCAAGCATATATTTTCCTTTACCAGGGATATAGAATGGAACCTATGAGCTTTATGAGTTATTTACTTGTTCCATAATTGTTTCCTAAACTCTAAAGGTGAATAGTTTAGGGGGAAGAGACTTGAATTTTTCTCAGAACTCCCTTTGTGGGTTTTCAAGCTGACTAGTTTTGTGTCTCATTCATTGTTATTTTATGGTTTTTTGATTTGGAACATTATGTTCTGGATTGTAATTTTGTACATATTTGACCATGGTGTGAGTATTTTAAGGTCATGCCACATGGATATAGTATGGGGATGTCACACTAGAAGCTCATTAGGACACCCAGAGTCAAGAGTACTCCAACATCCTTCTAAGAAGGCGACCGAGATGTCATAATTCATAGATCAAGGTTCTCAGGTCATGAGTGATAATATCGGATAATAATTATGGGGATAACCTATAAAAAAATGGGGTGTTCAGATCCCCCATGTTTGTGTTAGGATAACAAGAATCAAAAATCCATTTATGTCGAGCGAAGATGTCTCCGGTTGGTGGGTTTGAGACCTCACATCAATATCATTTATGAGAGGAGATATCTCTTTTTCTTTTCAGGGGTAGTGAAAGGTTTTCAATGAACTGAGATGCCTAAGCAATGAAGTGTGGAATATGGATAGAGGTGCTCGAAAAGATAATGGGAGGAATCTATTCTTTGGTTGACCAGGTTAAGGATCTTATGGTTCTTTAGTAAGGAATGGTGATGGATGATGACCTACACAGTTTATCTTCATGCAGTGGGGACGTTCTTCTCTGTGCAATTTAACATCATGTAGTAAGGATATGAGAATCGACGTGAAAGGTAGTAATGTTGTGGTTGGGACCCAGGATGAAGACTTGGGTTCACTATGCATCCCATAGGAATGAGAATCAATCCACACAAAGTTATTTGAATATTCCATGCAGTTTAACATCATGAGGTAAAGTAAAAGGTGACCCTTCATGAATTGACTGGGACATTCAAATTCATTTAGTTTAACTTCATGCAGTAAGGATGTGAGAATTGATGAGAAAGGTGGTAATTATGTGGTTGGGACAAAGGATGAGAACTTTGGCATCACTACATATCTCATGGTAGTGAGAATAAATCCACACATAGTTCATAAAGGACCATGTAGTTTGATTTCATTTGGAAATTAATTACTTCCATTCAGTTTAATATCAAGTGGTAAGGAAGATTCAAAACAATTTAATGTTGTGTTTCATGGAAATATAAAAATAGTTTAAGGTCATGTGATTTAGACCATAAGATGGAGTCCCTAATGGAGATGCACAATGTCGTGTAATGAAGTGACCTGATGTGAATGAAGACCAAAGAGGTCTCAGCCCCACCATACATCTTTCTAAGAGGGCTTAGTTTAATGGAAAAAATGAGGTTGTACCCATGGAATGGATGAAGAAAAAATATCTAGGTGTCACTATGTATCTCATGAGGATGAGAATAAATCCACACATAGTTCTAAAAGTTCCATGAAGTTTAACATCATACGATCAGTGCATATGCCCATGCAGTTTAACATCGTGTGGTAAGGAAGAAGGATAACCCATTGTGAAAGGAAGACAATCCTATGACTGGTCCTATAAGTAGGGGTTTGGGCATTGCTATGTATCCTATGATTATATGGATTAATCCATATGTAGTTCTTAGAATTCCAGGAAATTTAACATCCGAAGGTAATGAGGAAGATATTCCATGTAGTTTAATGTCATGTGGTGAGGATGAAGACAAAATGATGTAGAGGTTTTCATTATCCCCTTTTGATATTTGCAGTGGGGCCTTGGATTGGAGATCCAAGAATCACTATGTGTCTCATGGGATTGATAATCAAGCTACATGTACTTCTTATAATTCAGTGCAGTTTAACGTCATGCGGTAAGGATGAAGGTGGGTGATGAGGTCCCAATGTGCATGATGTGATAAATTAAACCTGAAATGAATGAAGACCAAAGAGATCTACACCACACCATACATCCCTGAAAGGGGGTCATGCCAAGAGGCCGAAAATAAGGAAGGTTTTGTGGTACCTGGGGCTGGATCTGAGGATTAAATTCTTGGGTGTTCCTACGTATCCTGTAAGGGTAAGAATCATGCCATACGTAGTTCTAGAAGAACTGTACAATTTAATGTCATGAGGTAAGGAAAGTGGAGATAGATTTCATGGGTTCATGCAGTTTTATGTCATGCGGTAAGGACATTATCCTTGTAGTTTAAAGTCTCGTGGTAAGGACATTGGATCATATGATATTAAAGGAAGACAATCCTTTGTATGGGACCATAAGTAGGGGTTAGGGCGTCACTAAAAGTCCAATGATGAAATGAATCTAGCCATATGTAGTTCTTGGGATGCTGGTGCAGTAGGAGACCGACACCAATGATGTTGTTCCTCTCATATAGTTTCATGTCGTGTAAGGGACATCGACAATCCAGTTTAGCATCATGTGGTGAGGACTCATTTCATACCCTTTACCTCATTGTACTTAGGATGATAATGAGATTTTCATAAGCCAGCATGCCCTGTATTGTGTAGGAAAACCCTTACCATAATTCCTAAGCTCACGTGGACTATGATTAGTGCGAGAAACAAGGAATAATAAGGGTTCGTCCCACTATTCAGAGGCATGGAGGGTAGGATATGAGTATTTTATGTTGTGTGGTGGATGGTCCAAGATATAGGATTAAGGATTCCCTATGCATCTCAATGAAAATTAGAATCAAGTCATACGTAGTTATAGAGAGATTGTGTAGTTTAACATCATGTGGTTAGGATGTTCCTTAATAGTTTATTGTCATGTGTGAGACATTCCATTAAATTTAATGTCATGTGAAAAGAATGATTATGGTACTTACACTATCATGGATTCCTTATTTCTAGAGAATACGCAAAGTAATTATTGAGAAATCTCACATTGGTGGGTGTTGTGACATGCTCCCCATCCATAGTGTCCAGTGAATAAGATCCATTTTGATATAATTTATGCATGATGTAAGGTCCCTCCTACTTGGGTTCCAAATTCGGCGAGATTATTTCCCAATATCATTAGGGTTTTGTGAGATAGCACCAATTCTCACTGGAGGAACAAATGGAGGTGATCCTTTTTATTGAAGGCTCATACTACTCAATTATAGTGGATCTCAAGGTTTTGCGGTGTGAGAAACCACTTTTCATCTATCCACTCAAACTCATCCAACCATTTATGCACCTTTTAATCATCTGGTAGTTTCCCACAAATTGCTATTTGGGGTGAGGGAATTTGAACCTCTATGGGTATCACTGCCTCAATCTCATACACCAACGAGTATGGAATCACTTGTGTAGAAGTGCGTATAGTGGTACTGTAGGTCCATAAATCATGGAACAGTTTTTCTAGCCAAGACTCCTTATCCTTGTTCACCATCTTAAGGAGTATGTTTGATAGGGTCTTATAAAAGGCCTCTATCTATCCATTTTCTATCACATGATTATGAGATGAGTGATTGTATTCAATGTTATAATAATGGTATAGCTTCTTCAACTCTATGGAATAGTATTTGATGCCTTTATCCATCAATATCATGTGAGGGACTCCAAACCTGGTGATGATATGTGACTTTATAGAGTTGATGATATTCTTCATTCCAACTTTCTTGAGGGGTATCGCCTCAACCCATTTGGAGAAGATGTTAGTAGAAGTAAGGATGTACTTGAACTGCTTTGTGGTGGGTAGGGGATATGGTCCCACAACATCCATCCCCAAAATGGAGAATGTCTAGGAATATTTGGTTGTATGCAGTAATTCTAGGGGTTTATGGATAAATTTTTCCTGAATTTGGAATGCATGATATTTTTTGGTGTATTCCACACAGCCTTTTATCTTGATCTTCCAGTAATACACAAACCTTCCAATCTGGCGGGAGAGTCTAGTTCCAGATTAGTGGGCACCGCATGAGCCTACGTAGACCTCTTCCATGACAGCGAAGATTTCTCCTTCTGCTATGAACCTGAGGACAATCCTATATATGATTTTCTTTTCATTTGGTCCATTCTACATGGTGAAGTTCGTTTCCCAGTGCTAGATATGTTCCTTTTCAGTGTGATCAGTCAGAAGAGTTCATCCCAAAGATAGCTGATTATGGACTCCATCCACCCAGAGGATTTCGTTGGTTCATCATGATCTGGGATGGTGTTGACATGATTGATCTACTTCATATAACATACAACAATTGATGAGACCACTATTCAATGTTCTAAGCAGAAGGTCGCCTCCTCCTGTTCAGGGTCAACCAAGATGACAACTGTGTTCTCCAATGCATCAGAACGACCTTTCTATGATTGAGGGATATAATTCAATGTGGGATAAAAGGATAATTATTCCATTAGTCTCCTGACATATCCATTGAGGGGGGGGGGGCTAGTTCTTCCATGATGATGGCATATTCTTCGTTGATATTATTTATCACCAGCTTTGAAACCCCTTTGATGTTCAGGTAGGATTTGTGCAGCTATAAACCTAGTTTGAACTGGTGAGGATGGATTGGTATTTAGACTCATTTGTGCGTACATCCTTCAAATAGTTAGAAAGAGTATAGAATAACTTCTTTGTCTGTATAGAAAAATATAACCCATGGGCCATCCCGATTGAGCTTTGGGTATTCCATTCTTATGTTGATAGGACTCCAGGAGGTGCCATAAAAATACATATCCCATATGTGGGGATTGTTGTTTGAATAAAAGACCACTTTGTCTGGGAGTTCAATGTTCTTCGGTATATTTTCTAGAGTGGGATGTACTGATAGGAATTCAACCAGAGCTTTCCCTTTTACTAACTTCTAGGATATGAACTTGATTTCATACAGCTGCAGAATGACCGTCCATCGATCCAAGTTCCTAGTAAACATAAGGAGACCAAGGATATACTTGAGCAGGTCAATACAAGAGACCACGAAGACCACATGGTGTTACACGTAATGACTCAACTTTTTCCATGCAAAGATGAGATCAAATAAGTTCTTTTCAACATCAGAATATTTGGTATCGATGCACAACATAGTTTGGTTGAGGTATTAAAGACTATTATTTCTCCTCATATCATTCTTATGTGTAGGGAGAGCACTTAGTGAACTTTACATGGCATCCACATATAAGTTGAGTGACCTCCCTTCCACCAGAGTCATCAAAATATCTAGGTGTAGTAGATACTGCTTTAGATTTTCGAAATCTTTTGGACACTCATATTCCCATTGGTAGGTGACCCCCTTCTTCATTAGCCTCGTGAAGGGGAGGGCATTGCCGAATATGTTTTCTATGAATCACCAAATGTAGGTGAGGTGACCTTTGAGCCCCCCTTACTTATTTAAGATTCTTGGTGCTAAAATTTATAGGATATCATTGGTATTCTCTGGATATACCTTGATACCATGGTGGTGTACCACAAAACTAAGGAATTTACTCAATGTTACCCAAAAAGCGCACTTTAGAGGATTTTTCATTAGACTGTGTTGTAGAAACATGTCAAATATTTCTTGGAGATCTGTGAAGTGATCACATCACTTTCAAGATTTGATGACCATGTTGTCGACATAACACTCAGATATCCTTCCCAAGAATTTCCTAAATATGTGATACATGGAGAGTTGATACGTGATGCCGAAATTCTTTAATCTGAAGGGCATGAATTTGTAGCATAAGATCCCCTGGGGCGCCCAAAATGTGGTGGCTTCTTCATCCTTGAGTGCCATTTTGATTTGAATGTACCCTGAGTACACATCCATGAAGGAATGGGCTTGAAAGCCAGCAGTTGCATTGATCAAGAGTTTTCTGATCGAAAATGGAAATTCATCCTTTGGGAAATGCTAATTAGGGTCTATAAAAAAATAAAAATCCTAATATTCCCATTCATTTTCCTGACAGAGACGATGTTTCTAATCCATTTCAGGTATTTCACTTCTCAGATTAAACTTTTATTTGATCTACTTGTCAACTTCTGCCTCCAAATTCATAGCAAGAGAGGGGTGCATTATCTTGGCCACCTACTTGACTGCCCAATGCGCTTTGGGTAGTCTAAGATGGTGTGTAGCCACATATGAATTCAATCTAGGAATTTCAATATAGTTCCAGGAAAACACATATTGGTGTTACTTCAGGAATTGGATATACATATCCTGTTATTCAACGGGATGGAGACACTAATCAAGGTAGGCCGTGTATATTCCTCTATCCCTAGGTTTATCTACTGGATCTCATCTATAGTGGTGGAAACACCTTCCTCAAATGATGGAGTGGAGTTTCTAAGATCATCCTCATTTTTTCTATTTCTGATTCATCTCATGTCATCTGATTTGCGGTAGAGAGATGCTGAATAAGATTGTTATTGAGGATAGAAGAGGCATGGACCTATGGTACTGGGTCTTCTATTTCGACAATGTTTATGGGGATCTTGTAATACTCATCAATCATGATATAAGTATTTTCTGGGGTAATCCCTAAACCAATGGGGGTGAAAACCTTTATAACATCATCCACCATCAGTTGTTTTCCTCCCTTATTGTAGAAGTCTGCTTCAGCATGTATGGCTCCACAAGTATTGAAGGGGGTGTTTTCACTTTGAAGTATGTCGAACATTCCATTGATGGGGTACTTCAAACATTTATGGAATGTTGATGGTATCGTCGAGTGGATATGTAGTCGGGGCCTCATAAGAAAGACCTTATATGTGATGTATTTCTAGATGATCATGAACTCGACATCATATGTGAGATCCCCAAATTGGGTATCTAGATTAATATTTCTAAAGGGCATTTTCTCATGCTTATCATACCCTTTTATGGTCATATTTTTAGGGGATAATTCCCCTTCTCCATATCCCAAATGACAGAGGGTTCTGGATCAGATAAGATTGATCCCGGATCCATTATCGATCAACTCCCTTAGGAAGTTGATGTTATTGAGTTTTCCTGAGACATACTAGGGTATGATATGTCTCTAGATGGAATCATCCTAATATTGATTAATAAATGAGATGTTGAAATGATATTATAAGGACATGATCTCCACTCGACAGACCTCAGTTGCAGCAAATTCTTTTTCAAATCACTATGGCCTTCGGAGGGATTCAAAAAGTTCCTCCCTAAGTTCTCTCCAAAGACGAAGCACATCAAGGATTGAGAGATTGGTTGGGATCATAGCTAGATATTTTATAACATCATAATTTTTCACCAAAGGTCACCGCTTCCCGACATGGGGTTGCTCTGGGGCGTGTGGCTCATAAGTTGGAGTAGCTGGAATCAATAGACTCAAGTCTTGTGTAGTGGTTGATGGAATATCTACTGCCAGTGGTATGGGTTGTGCTAGCCCTCTCTATTGAATGGGTTGATCAGGTTTAACCCCAATTAAGTGGTAATACAAAACAATCAGGTGTGGGCGACTACTAGATGGCTCTCAGACGCATCCTTGCTTCCTTTGAACATGTTGGAGTACTTTCCAAAGAGTCTCATCTACATATGTATCTTCTGTGGTGATGTGGCTAGGATATTGAATCCATCCATATCTGCGATATCCCCTATAGCCATAGATTTGGTGCTTGCGACCTATCATTCCCCTGTTATATATTGGAAAACTATATTCAGGGGCATACTGATCATCAGAGAAGGGGTTCATAAATTTTACTATGTTGATGGAATTGAATATAAGCTCTTTTCCTAATGAGGATTCCATTTGGTGGGGCGGTGCATATGTCGCAGATGTTGTGGGGAAGAAATCTTCAAGATTTAGAGTCTACATTGGAGAAAAATATGACTCTTACTCTTTTATTTCTTCTTACTTATAGTGATCATGCTCACCCTTGGTAGGTATAATGGGATTATCCTTTTTTGGTGGTGGAACTATTGCTATTTTCACAACTGTTCCATCAGGGTTCTATTAGCTTGATCAAATATTTTATGAGTCATCCAGTTGTCGAACTTCTATGCCTTCCTAGTAGGAATTTTCTGCCATCCTTCCACTTACTCTAACTAGGAAATGTTTATGTAAGCCACCTATCTTGATGGAACGTCTAATGTCACCTTTTCATAGTCGACCATGCCTTGAAGGATGTTCTAAAATATTAAAAAGTTATAGATATTATGACCCATCCTTCTATGGAAAGGGAAGTAGTCAGGATGATCAGTGAGGTTAACTTCACCATGCTTCATAAGCCATGGAAGCATGAGAAGGTTGTTGTCCATGGATGCCAAAAAGTATCCCGAGACTTTCTCATTTCAGAAGGAGTACACCTTGTTCATTCTTTCATGAAATTTGGGGCAGTCCTGGTTTCTCTATGCTTCAATACAAGGGATATTTTTTGGTTTCCATTAGTCAGTTGGAGGTGATGAGTGGTTCATAGATTTCCTGGGTTCTTGGAATATTGTGGGCTTTAGGGTGAAAACTACAACTTCCACTCTTCTTGACAATTTCCTTGTGTTGTGGGCTTGGGACAAGACTTGGATGAGGTTCATTGAATAACCTCTTCAAAACATTGTACTATTTCAACAAACTCTCCAAATGCACCTAGATATTTCATGGGGATTAAGGGTGTCTTCAACTCATCCGTAGGATTTTCAGCACAAAGTTCCAATAGTTTTTCATGTGAGAGAGGGATGATGAGCGAATAGGTCAGACCCTTCCAACTTGCTATGAAGTTGGACACCCTTAAATTCTTGTGCTATTTTCAGTTCATTAGGTTGAAAATCATCATCTTCCTCAGTGTTGAACTGAACTGGTAAATGAATCGATGAAAAATGTCTTCCCATCCTATGATAGATCCTATGGGCGGATTGATATACCAGAAAAAAGCTATCCCTGTTAATGTCTATATGAAACACCTCATCCCCATCACCTCCTGCTGATCCTGAGGGCACATCATCAGCCCGCATGAAGACATATAGGGTGTTAGATGCTGCTCCGGATCACCTGCACCATTGATGGTGAAAAAGGTATGATTTTCAAAGTTGGGTGGAGGTGGGCTATCATCTAGCCCTTCGGGATATGAATTCTTCTCGGGCTGCACTGGCGTGCATCGCCCTTCCATGTATTCTATCCGAGTAGCCAGGGATTCAATGGTAGTTAGAAATTCCCGAGACACTATTGTTTGAAACTCCTCCCATCTATATAGAGAAGGTGGGGGCTGATAAAGTGGTCCCACATTCATCTGCTATCGATTCTTTATTTGTTCTATGACCAAGGAGTTACCCTGGTGAGGGAGAGGCTATCTCCACAACTGGTGTAAATCCCAGTCATTCCCAGATTACACATTTTTAAGGATGGATTTTCTAGACCTAGAGAAAATATAGTATTTAGATACTTCTTTGGTTGGTGGATCAACCATTGGATGAATAATATTCACCTATGTCTAGATATGATACCCAAAGAGAATATTTCCCTAGAGTAGATCCTCATTGATCTTCTAGAGAGCTCGTATTTTACTGTTATATTGCGTAAATTTCTCATCTAAGGATGGAATCCTAGGTGTGGTTTCTTCTTTCCCATTATTTTTAGATATATTCCATGGAGGATGTGACAACTCATTATTTGGTGGTTCCAAATTCTGGAACCTTCTTTGATTCTAGGTGTGTGCAACCTCATTTGGTGCATCCAAATCACCCTCTTGTTGGGGTATATCTTCCCTCTTGCGACCCTCTACATCCATATCTTGATCCATTTCTACCATGTTAACAGTGATGATATTCACATAGGCATATTGAGAAATGGTGGTTGTTCCATTGCATTCCACATGGAAATTCGGTTCTATAAGTCTTTCATTAGGGTCATTATTAGAACTCTTGGACTTATTGATCCATTTTGGCTTGGGACCCTAATAGGGCCTGATTTCTTTCACCATATGCTCCTCTCCTCTTGGTTTATGAATGTTGACCTTAAGAGAATTTTCAATTGGGTTTTCCAAACGAGTTCCAACCAATAGTGGTTTATCTTGCGGTAAGAGAAATTGGTGGGGGAGCCTATCATGGACCTCATCCTCCAAACCTATAGAATAATGGTTCCCTCTATGGTGCTGATGATGATATAAATGACCCTATCCCTGTGTGTTGGGACTTATCTGGGGTTTTCATTAGACATGAAGATGTAGTTTTTCCCAACCCGTTGTGGTTGAGGTGATCTGAAATAGCTTTTGTTTTCTCCCATCCCTTTTCAGGGGATAATGAATTTGGAGATGGTGATTGAGATATAAATGCCTCCAGTCCTATGGGATGGGGATTATCTGGGACTGCTGTAAGAACATCCTGATTTTTTTGGGAACTGATGAACTGAGGGGTGGATGATGTGGAAAATTTTTTCCTGGCCCAGGGAGCCAGGTTTATTGCAAGATATCCACTATGGAATCTTATACTATGCTCTCTATGATGTAGTGCAATTGTGCCTGCATGAGACCTGGGTGTGATAACAGCCCATGATGAGGTTCGTTCCTTGGAGGTAGTTTTATAGGTGATTGAAAGGTTAATCTCCATGTTTGGAATGTCCTAACATTATCTTGAGTGGTCTAGTTTGAAGTCTGGTTGGCTATCCTCTCTCCCCACTTGTGAGGTTTAAGAATTGTTTGACTGGGGGCATTCCGTTGCAATGACCAACTAGACAGAGAATTTCTTGGTCCCCTAACCTCACCACATGCTATAACGTTGAAATATTCCATGTATGAGGTGATCTTATGTTCCTGGGGAGCGGTGTAGTGTAATTCTCTAGACTGTACCCATCATCAAATTTGGATTCCTGAAATGGATACGGAGATCGGCTTCCAATGTATCATGATGAAATGGCAACATGAATGTTACAAATTTGTGCTATTTTTTCCTTTTCTGGATCTCAATCCATGGAGATAACAGCTAGGTCAAGCTCTAAATAGATTATCTTGGTGTTCTGAAGGTGACACTCATATCCTAGATATGTGAGATGATGGTATTTTAGTTGCTAATGAGTATCCCACATATTCTGACGTAGATAAGGAATGCACTCCATTTCTTGTTCATTATGGATCTTATAGTTGGAAGTAACGAGGGTCCAGAACATGATGGGGAGTCTTTTTCTGGATAACTCTCTCTATATTTCAATGTTGTCCTCTTTTCCTTATATTTACATGCCTCCATCCGGTCTGACCATAGAAGATGACTGTGATGGTTTCTTATTGATGTGAATTGAGTGCTATTGGATGCTGATGGGGACTTATATATATTTGAACCTCGTGTTTCGAGAACCTCTATATATAAAGGTGTTGGTGTTTGGTTCACCTCTTTATATGGAGGTGTCTGGGCCAAGGGGGGACTTCTTTCCCCTGAGAGATATTTTTTTGGGGAGGTTGAACATGGTTGATGCAATCCATCTCCACAGTACCATGGGGAGGAATATCATAGTAATGAACATCTCCTACTTACACTTCGATAAAAGAGACTATGAACCCTTAAGGTTTTGAGAGTGTGTCTCGAACAACCTCAAAGACACTGGAATTAAGTAGATTAGAAATATTAGTCGTGTTCTGTGTCTTGGCTGGAGTATGCCGAATTGCCTTTCGTGGTTGTGCAATGATATGGGCTTGTCATACGATGATTTTCAAGACATGTATATAACTTCCTGGTTCTGTGGGGATATGATCCTACTACTAAGGAGATGTCGGGGTATGTCGATAAGATGCATCATTTTTGATAGGTATATGAGCCTATCCTAAGGCATGTTCTAGTCTCAGTTGTCGAGTCTCAATCAAGATGGGGGTATGGGCCCGATCTTGAGCCTTTAGGATATGTCGCCCATATTTTTTGGTAGGTGTATGATCCTACCCCAAGGCATGTGTCACTCTCACCTGGTTGGCCTCAGTTGGATCAGGAATATATTCCTAGTCTAAATATTCATTCCCTACTAGATTATATCAACAAACCTCCATAATGGGAGAAGGAATATGAGCCTCCTCCTGTATTGCCTTGGAATGATGCTGGAATAGTCGTTCATCGGAGAAAGTATGAATATGAACCTTACTAGTGTGATCTTCTAGAGTATGCTGAGAAAAATCATTGATTGGAATATGAGCCTGTCCCGAGGCTTGTACCACTCAGACCTAGTTAGCCTCAACCAGAACAGGGATATGGGCCCGATTCTGGGCCCCTAGATTATGTCACACGACTTCTTTGATATACATGTGCCATTGTCTCGAGGCATGTTCCACTCTCACCTAGTTTTCTCTGATTGGAACAAGATTATGTTCCTGGTGAAATGCCTCACCCTTCATCAAGATATGCGGAAAATCCTCCTGGGTAGGAGAAAGAATGTGTGCTCTCTCAGGTACAAACAATTGATCATGATGATTAGAGTGTTGAGTTTTCCTGGTTGTAGAGATAGGAGTATGTGCTTGTCCCTTGATCTGAAACAGTTCGAGAATATGATGGAAGAGTTCTTCAGCTGTTTCTAAAATGTATTGGCATTTTAGAAATGTGTGTGCAGGGATATAAGCCTCCAAATTTTACATCTCCATGACCTGTTGAAAGACATATTCTATTGAAATGGGGATTTGGTCCCACTTCTTTCCTCTATGTTCCATGGGGATATACTGATGGGATTCATGCATGAGGGTAGGAGTAGAAGCCTCCCCCATGTTTGTTGTGGGAATATGCCCATAACCTTGTTCTGAGCGAGCATTGATATGAGCCTGTCAGCTGGTCCCTTCCATAGTATGCTGGTGGGTGCTATCAGTAGGAGTAGGAGTATTAGTCCTTTCCTGGGTATCTAGAATCTTATTTCTCCGACGAGTCTTCCTTAGAGAAGCCCGTGCAAGGGTGTCTAAGGTGGCTGTCTGTCGGGAGTTACTCTCAGCAGGCAGTTGATAGGTACTAGTAAGATGACGTTGGTGACGACAATTATCATGAACCCTAAATGGTAGTGCCTGAACCGTGGGGAAGCCAGATCTAAACCCCTAACCCCCCTTCATCAGGTATGAAAGGTTTCATTTATCATGATCTAGGGATAAGATCCCAAAGTGATTGGTCATGGCGATGGGGACCAATGATATAACGAAAACCTTCATCGAATGACATCGACTCACCGGCTGAAGTTCTTGTAGAATCTCACAAACATCTTCCATAGTCAGGATTGTATCACATAATTGGGACTCTTGAATCATCATGTGTTCTACCTACTGTTGGAGCCATTTGATAGGAGAGACCTTTTTATGACCTACGGGGGTCATGACGATAGATGAAGTTCCAAAAAATGTGTTGGAAGATTAAGACATTCTCTCAGATCAGTAGTCTGAAATCATACAGACATTAAGAAAAAAGGCCACCAATCAGTGCCATTCCATAGGCATAATAATTCTCAATCAGATTTGCATGGTCAACACAATTTTTGTATATTCCCTTTTCATCCATTCTGCTCGTGGGGACTTGTCCGCACGATGAGGACTTATAGGAATCATGGTTTATGATAGACTTATTTCTTTGTTTTTAAATGGTTTACAATGAAAAGTTGAATAAGGGGTTCACATTGAGCTTATCAGTGTTGTTTTCATATAAGGAGCAAGCAACATGGTTTTATGGATTATAACCCAATTGTCTGATATTAGAGGGATTTGTGGCGGATTCATCATTTTGGTTTGTGTATGGGAAAAAATGGAATGGTGTGATGGATTATAACCCAATCATTTTATTATTTCAAAGATTCATGTTGGGTTCAACATTTTTGTTTCATCAAAACTTTGTGGCGTGGAATGGATTCAACTAATTATGTTACCATTTTCACTTTTCCCAGAAACTCCCAATGGTTCCCCCATCCGTAGATAGGTACATAAATACTTTCTAAAGGCTAGCAGTCATCTTGGGTTTTAGGCCCAATGACTCTTGGGGACTTGAATTGGTTAATAGGATGGGAGGTCAGGCTCATCCCACTCTTTTGGGGGGAATTTTTACCCAGTATGTGACTCTATTATAGATTTAATACATGTTGGTGAATATCTTCCTAATCCCAATGCATGACAGGTTACCATAACAAAATGGATATGGGATAACTCTCCTTTTGTGTGATAGACTAGGATCTCTTTTTTGAATCCATATTTATGTATCTGAGGGTCTTCATCATTTTCCAATAATGATCAGCTGCTTATATGATGAAAAAATATGACCAAGTCTTTTGAGTTATGCTCCCTTTTATGGAGGCAGTTGATATTCCATGTATGGGATTGAGCCATTAAGAGGAGTCCTACGTATCCTAATTATTGTAGGATCCAAAACCAACACTACTACAAAATGGGAAAGGGAAGCACCCCCATATATCAGTGCGAAGAAGAACCGCTGATAAAGGTTACCCTGTATCAGTGCTAAAATTTTAGCGCTGATACAGGATCTCTTTATCAGCTCTTTTCTAGCACTGATAGAGGGAATCCTTATCAGCACTAGAAAAGCGCTGATAAATAAATCCTGTATCAGCGCTAAAATTTTAGCGCTGATAAAGAGGGTCCCTATTAGTGCTAGAAAAGCGCTGATAAAGAGATCCTATTTCAGCGCTAAAATTTTAGCGCTGATACAGGGTAACCTTTATCAGCACTAAAGAAGCATTGATAAAACGATCCTTTATCAGTGCTAGAAAAGAACAGATAAAGACACTCTGTATCAGCGCTAAACTTTTAGCGTTGATAAATAGTACCATTATCAGCGCTAAAATGTTAGCGCTGATAAAGGTAGTCTTTATCTGCACTTTTTTAGCACTGATAAAACCTTGCTTCGTTTTTTTATAAATTCGGTCGCACAGTGCCCTCATTTTATCGCGACCTAAAGCTCTCGCGGTAGTGGAACCCTGCGACTCCCCTCTGCTGCCCGCGCTTCTCTTTCCGGACCTCCTCCGCCCTTTCTCCTATTTTCCTGACCTCCTTCGCTCGCAACACCCCTTCGGTTTTCTGGACCTCTGCCGCCCGCAACGCCCCTTCAGTTTGCCGGATCTCCGCCACCCGTAATTCCCTCTTCTGTTTTCTAGACCTCCGCCACCCGCAATGCCCTCTTTGGTTTTCCGGACCTCCCATGGCATGTTTCCCAAATATTTTTTCAATATTTTTATTGTTGTTGGTTGAATCATTTATTTGGGTTAAATCTGTATGGTTATGGTGTTTAATTGCATCATTAGGGCCTTTCCTTAGTTTAGTCGGTGGTTTCATTCTGGTTTTGTGAAGATATCAATAAATAGGTAGGTTGTTCCATTATTTGACAATGTTTTAGGTGTTTAATATGATTTATTTGGTTCTAAAATGGTTTTATAAATTTTCTAGGTTGTGGGAAACATGTTTTCCAAATTTTTTGTGTGCATAAGGGTTTGATAATGACTTTACTACTGTAAATGGTTGTTTGTCATGTGTGTTTCTATTATTGGAAGTGTGATTGTATAAAATAGATATAATTTTATATAGGGGTGGAATTGAGCACAATGGAATCCTAGTGATGGAGAATAACCCAACCCTATAAACTCATTTATACCTAGAATACATTAATTCAAACAATAATACATCACCAAAATTTAGTAAACCTTCCCAAACAAATTCTCTCCACCCTTATGAGTACCATGACACACCTAATTTATGAGGAAAACAAGTAATTAGAATGTAATTAAATGAATGCAGATAATGGGATGTTACATTGACTATATGAATGGTGTTACAAATAATGGTTATAACAAGGGGATAATTATAATGAATATTTCATTAATAGACCATATTATATTATTATAAATCTAAACATCATCAATGGAAAAACACTTTGTCAAAACATGAGACATTCTAATATTATAAACTTGTGGAATCATCTACCAAAATATATTTAATTCCATAAATTATAAGACATTAAGTTACTATCTTTATCTTATTGGGGAACTCCAACAATATGATTTTAATCTACACTAGGGTACACTAGTCAGTGTAGTAGTCTAATCTAGTTTATCATATAACATGATGTCTCACATAGTTACCTATTTTTTCCTTACCATCAATTACATAGAGATAATAAAAAAGTATGTCACTAAAAACTATATGTATTATTAATAAAACATAACAAATAAATCTCAAATAACATCCAAAACCATCCTAATAAATAATCAATTTCTCCTATACATCCATGCATCACACAGTAATTAAATTCATCCCATTAATGGGTACTAGTCAATATATGACATAATTATTCCAAGGATCTACAATTAAGGATGTTAAAAGCATAATGTAAATATATTTGATAAAAATTCAAAAAAGTAATTTGAAAAAACATTGGAATCCTTATTATTTAACATCCTTTGAAAAATAATATTTGAAATCATTCCTTTTAAAACATTTTTAAATCACATATTACTCATCAAGAAATCTAATATATTCTTTTGAAATTATGAAAATCGTACAATAAAAAGAGTTGAAAATAATAAAAACATTTTTACTTTGAATGATTTATTTATATAATTATTTAATAATTAGGAAAAATCATAAAACTCATATTTAGATCTCCAATTAGATTTTACGAGAACAACTAACTTCTGAATTTTATTTATTATTGAATCAAAAAACATGAAAACTACTGTAATATCATTGTTTCATGTTTGGATATAATTTAAAAAAAATTATAAAACCCCTCATGAATATCAAACATTGGAATATTTTGATAAGTTATAAATTTTAGAAACTCATACACTCCCCAATAGTCAATGAGATGAATTTAATTAAATTTTTTAACTCAATATTTGTTGAAACCACATTCCATAAATGTTAAAAGACATATTAATCAAAATTATGTCCCATAAAATCACTGGACAGACAAATAACCTATAATGAACTAGTCAAAAAACATGTTTTTACTGCCATAGTTGTTAGGGTTTAGTGAGAAAAAGAAAGACAAGGTTCCCTTGGTGGTGATGGTGGATATATGTGCTAGTAATTCCCCTTTTGGCGACTGTTATTGGTTGTGGAATGGGGATGTTGACCCTCATGTTTAATGGAGGCTTGGTTGTATTGTTGGTTCCCTTACCTTTTTTTTTGTTATTTTTGTTTTGGTTCAAATTTTTAAATGCTTATCCCCTATTGCAGTGTTATCTTTTGGTCTATTATATTGTGAAATTTGGTGATGATATGGTGTTTGATTATTATGTAATATTTATGGGTTTTTACATGAAAAACCAATTCCTAAAGGTGTTACTCAATGCCTAGGCACTAGTTACAACCCATGGGGATTGGTAATTCCATTTGGACCTTCCCACGAGTTGGGTCAGGTGTCAAGTGGGATGGAAACCTGGCCTAGTTCATGACAAGAACTCTACACCATAGTATGGTTGTCTAAATCCTTTCTGTACCATGTCCATGGGAGGTTGCAACATGGTATCTTTTTTATAGTCTTAAATTCCATTAGCACCATTATATATTCTTTTTTCTCCTACACAACTCTCATTTTAAATCTTGATTGTTTATGGATTAAAAGAGTCATTTTAACTCCTCCAAACTCCCTTATTCTCAGATAGATCCAGTGGATGCGTTTGGTTTCTCTCTGATAAGGGGATCTCTCGTTGATTCTTTAAGGATTACAAGAGTCATTTTAACTCCTCCAAACTCCCTTCTTCTCAGATAGATCTAGTGGATGCATTTGGTTTCTCTCTGATAAGGTGATCTCTCATCGATTGGAAATCCTCTATCTCATCTTATATCCTCCTTATAGAGTGACAGATCATCATCTTTTTAGTGAATCTTATATTCTTTTTTATGAATCTTGATTATAGGTTAGACTACGTGATCTCATTATAAGGAAGTGGTTCTCTTCTACTATATTTGGAAGTCTTGTTTTGTGTACATGAACCATAAATACTAATATTTGAGATTCAAATAGGATGAAGATGAATAAAGATTGGATGGATTCTAATCGTTTAACAATAGAGTACGAGAACGGAGTGAAAGAGTTTATCAAGTTTGCAAAGGATCACGCAAAGGATCGTTATCAAATCCTTTTTCTGTCACGACCCGTCCTCGGGGCCCGTGCCGTGACTACCCCAAGCCATCCTCTGTCGTGGGTCTGCCGCTACAACCAAGCGCTCCCCTGTGCCGCTACAACCAAGCGCACCTCTGCCGTGGGTCTGCCACTACAACCAAGCACTCCCCTGTGCCGCTACAACCAAGCGCACCTCTGTCGTGGGTCTGCCGCTACAACCAAGCGCTCCCCTATGCCGCTACAACCAAGCGCACCTCTTTCGTGGGTCTGCCGCTACAACCATGCACTCCCCTGTACCGCTACAACCAAGCGCACCTCTGTCGTGGGTCTGCCGCTACAACCAAGCGCTCCCATATGCCGCTACAACCAAGCGCTCCCCCGCCCGGCTATCCGTAACACACCGAGTCGTTCGATCAGCAGTCGTCAAGTCTCAGCCGGCTCTAGGGTTTCCGCACACAGCATGCTCGTTTCGGGAGGGTCCACCCCACGAGCTAAGAGGTCGATGCATCAACTGACATGTAGTCCGGAGTTGATGTATCCCAAGATGTACCGTAGTGGTCACTTCCGAAAACACGGAGGATTCCCGTACGGTTTTCATCATCGTCGCAGTCGAACCCACTGAGGATCTCCATACAGTCATCGCCGTCACAGCAGCAGTAGCAGCCAGCTCTAAGGTTCCCGCACACAGCAAGCTCGTTCGGGAGGGTCCGCTCCACGAGCCGAGAGGCTGTTACATCAACTGACTTAAAGTCCAGAGTTTATGTATCCAAAAGTTCCGTATCGTCAACAGGAACTCAACGTCACAGACGGCGCATCAATTGGACGCCCGGTCTGAGAGTTATTGGTTTTTTCATCCTAGGGGCCCGGTTGGTTTTTAAGGCAAAACTAACCCGACCGTACTCCACCTACGTCCAATCCTCGGGCGGAGTATGCCAAAAGATCCGTCTCACTTAGAGGAATCCACCAAAGCCGACGACACGTCAATCGGACATCTGTAGCTCAAGATATGAGCGTTTCCGCTCCGAGGGCCCGGTTGGTTTCGTGTACGAACCAAGCCGGCCGAACCCAAAGTATTCCGAAACCTTGAGTGCGATATACCGAAACAACCGTCTCGATCGAAGGATCGCGTTGCCGCTGACGGCGCGTCGTTCGGAGGCCCGTAGCTCAAGTTACGGGCAAAATACCGAAAACGGTCCGAAGACGGGGGGTTCGGGCCCGGGCCGACCCCCCCCCCCCCCCCCCGGGTCGGCTGAACCGGGTCGACCCGACCCGGTCCGGCCTGGCTCGGCTCGGCCGAGCAGCTGGACGCCGCGGGGCACCGCCCCCGCGACTTGGAGGTGTCGCAACCCTCGAAGGGGCCGCGCTGGACAAACGGACGCGACTTTAGCCGTGTCCCATGCGGGCGAGCTGGACCCGCGCGGCCGCGTGTCTGCTGGCCGCCGCCTCCAGCTGCCGGCATCGCCGCGCCGCCGGCCGCATCCGCGGGCCACCGGAGTTGCTCCGGTGGTCCGTTTTCCTTCCCGTCTGCGCCGTTGTTTCTCCCGGGTTCCGTTCTTCACCGCGGGATCGTCAAATCGCCCTTGCGTCATGTTTTGTCGTCGCCCGCCAAATCCGCACAACCACGAATAACGACGGAGGGTTGTCGGGCCGTGTTCATTTGGTCCGTGGCGCACTTGTTTCCTTTTCTGGATGGCCCCATGACGGCAGCCAGCTAGGGTTCCGAGCGATGTGCGTGGTGAGAGCCCACCGAGCGTCGAGGACTCGGTACAGGGCCCTTTGACAGCTGAGGCACCGACGGTACCTATACCCGCCGAGCCACCGATGTTACCAGCCCCAGCCCCAGCCGCTGACGATGCATGTCGCCTTAGTGCACTGCATGAGTTCCAGAGCCAGCGACCGCCCAGGTTTCATGGGGAGACAGACCCCCAGGCAGCCGAGGACTGGCTGGAGGCAGTCGTTCGAGTTTTCAGGCTAGTGAGGACACCATCAGACCTCATGGTGATCCTCGCAGCGAGCCTCCTGCACGCGGCAGCAGGCAGATGGTGGAGCTTGATGCTCCAGGTGCACGACGAGACATCTCTCCTCTGGACGGACTTTGAGAGCATCTTCCGATCTGAGTTCGTCCCGGCCACCCTTCGAGCGGTGCGCATCCATGAGCTACTACAGCTGCGGCAGGGCAGCATGACAGTGGCCCAGTACTCGGCGAGATTTACTGATCTCTCGCGCTACTCCACAGATATGGTACGGGACCCGTTCTTCCGGGCCCCAACCTTCGAGCAGGGACTGAGGCACGAGATCAGGGCTTCGATGATCTCCCTCAACATTCCGACTCAGGCAGGAGTGTTGGAGCGAGCCCTCTTAGTGGAGAGTTTCCTTGCTGAGAAATCTCTAGCAGCAGGACCCACCACTTGCCGGCATGCGGCAAAGTCTTCTACAGTGGGCAGTAGACAGATGATGCAGGGGTCCAAGAGGACTAGACCTACAGGTGGTCGACAGCATGACTCTAGATCGTTTGTGCGAGGCACTCAGGGTGGACAACGAATTGCCATGAGAGGGCAGTGTTACTCCTGTGGCGGGATTGGTCACATGGCTCGTGACTGTCCAACCCGCCATAGGGATGACCAGCAGAAGGACGAAGGACCCCCCAGGCAGAGGCAAAGGTTCGATCAGGGTGGGCCGAAAGGAGCAGGCGGCCATGGCAGGGGAGCTGGCCGTGCAGCTGGAGGCGGACGACGCTTTGGGGTGTTGCCACCACCACCACCAGGAGGTCCACCCCGACCGCAGGGGACAGGAGGACATGGGAGAGCTCAGCTTCAGGCAGATGAGGCCTACGATCATGGGGCTCCAGGAGCATATAGACAGGAGCGGGACTAGCTCCAGACCTGGAGGCTTTTGTTCATGTTGCTTCTTGTTTTGTTGATGTATGTTTGTAGATGCTTTGTGTCTTTGTACTTGAGCTGCAGTAATAAAAAACACCTTTTCTTGTGGCATTTACTTTCCTGTCCTCTCTTGTGTTATTACTAAAAAGTTCCGGTTTAGACTGTTGACTTGACCCTCACTTGAGAGGTACCTACTGGAGGAGACCCAGTTACCACACACTGATGCCGACAGTGTGACTCAACCCTTGGAGGCGAGAGTAATGGTTGGATCTCTTGGTAGTAGCGTCGAGGCCTTACGATATCATCCTTGGTATGGGTTAGTATCATCCATGTTGGGATTGACTGTATTTGGCAAAGAACGTGGTTCATATAGGGGATGAGACCAGATTTCTCTTATCGGCAAGGAAGAAATCATAGCAGCTCTTGTGGACCAGAGGAGGTCTAGGCCACGATAGAGAAGGTCCAGGTCATTCAGGTGGTGGAGGCCACTGGAGTTTGAGGATGGCGACCACGTCTTCATGCGGGTATCACCTCGACGTGGATTACGGAGTTTTGGCCGAGGTGGCAAGTTGTCTCCATGCTTCATCAGACCCTTTCAGGTCCTCAGCAGGATTGGCGAGGTGGCTTACCGCCTAGCTCTACCGCCTTTGTATCCCTAGTTTGTGTTGAAGCTTTACGGGGACGTAAAGCCCTGTGGTGGGAGTAATGTAAAGACCCAGAAATTTCAAAGAAAATTTATTGAAAATTTTACAAGAATGCAGTTTCTGACGGTGCCTGATTCCGAGGCCCATTGTGCCTGGAATTAATTTCCAAAGTTTGGATCGGGTACGTTCAGTGAACGAACAAGCGGGTTTTTATAACTTTTGAACCGGTGCTCGGAATCGAATTCTGAGGGCACCGATGGAATCGCAGCGCCGATATTTTCTTAGAAACGCCTCTTCTGGAGTTGCGTTTTCTCGGTTGTGGTTTTTAATTTTTGGGTTTTAAGTTAAGAAATAAAATAAAGTTGTGCGACAATTTTATTTTTATTTCACTTAAAGCCGCTTGAAGACCACTTAAAGCTACTTAAGCTGAGTTGTTGCAGATAGGGTGCTATCAAAAAATATCCTACCCTCTTGGTAGGATATTTGTTTGGTGGGGCCCGCACGAGCCCCACCGTTTCTTTTCCGCTAAGTAACGCACCCGCAAAAACCCGTCATTATGAAAGTCAACTGACGCGTTTTCTTAATTTCTTAACACACCAATTAATTGGGCAGTTTTCTTCGTTGAATTAATTCTAAGAATTAATTTATTCATTTCTTTTTTGTTTGAAATCCGTTGGCTTAATAATAAAATAAGACCAATGCACAACTTCTGGAAAAATGTTCGTTGAGAGGTTTTGACAAGTTTTGTGCCTTCATCCTTCTTCACAAAGAATGCGAAGAATGCGAAGAACGTGAAGAACACGAAGAATGCGAAGAACGCGAAGAACACGAAGAATGCAAAGAACACCGGCCTCCGATGAAGAACGCCGAACCCGCGGAAATCGACGTCGCGACGCCGTGTGCCGCGACGCCGACGTTTCCTCTCCCGCGATGTTCTTCTGCGACGTTCCTTCCTCCGTGAAGAAATCTTTGATCTTTTGTTTGAGGTTAGAGTTCTCAGATTTTCTTTTAATTTTCCCTTGTGGTTTTTGACTCAAGAAGGATTTAATTATTATTAATTAAATATTTTTGTTCTTGAACCTCGGAGTTCGTCGACGCGACACCCTTCCGCGACGACGCGACGCTGGAGACCGCGACGACGCGACGATCGCCTCCTTCTGCGACGACCAATTCTGCGAAGAACCCGCGTGCGACGACTTGACGATGTAGGGATTTTTATTTTGGAAATACCCCTTTTTATATTCCCGTGAACGTTTTTTTAAAATTAAAGAACCAGATTCATATGAACAATTTTAATTTATTAAAATTGTTGTTTCATGTGTTGAATAATTTTCCCGTTGTTTTTATCTAATGCGGAGGGTGTGAGCCAAACAAACACGGCCCGACAACCCTCCGCCGTTCTTCGTGGTTGTTCGGATTTGGCGGGCGATGGAAAAACGTGATGCAAGGGAGATTTGACGATCCCGCAGTGAAGAACGGAACCCGGGAGAAACAACGTCGCTGACGGGAAGGAAAAAAGACCACCGGAGAAACTCCGGCGGCCCGCGGAAGCGGCGGCGCCCCGGCGCGCCGCCGGACGGGGCCGCCGCTGCTGAAGCCGCGTCCGTTTGTCCAGCGCGGCCCCGTCGAGGGCCGCAGCACCTCCAAGCCGCGGGGGCGGCGCCCCGCGGCGTCCAGCTGCTCGGCCGAGCCGAGCCAGGCCGGTCCGACCGGCCGGGCCGGACCGGGTCCGGCCGGGTCGGACCGGCCTGGATCGGGTCGACCCAGTTCGTCCGACCCGGGGGGGGGGGGGGGGGGTCGGCCCGGGCCCGGACCCCCCGTCTTCAGACGGTTTTCGGTCTTTTGCCCGTAACTTGAGTTACGGGCCTCCGAACGACGCACCGTCAGCGGAAACACGATCCTTGGAACGAGACGGTCGTTTCGATATATCACACTCAAGGTTTAGGAATAATTTGGGTTCGGCCGGCTTGGTTCGTACACGAAACCAACCGGGCCCTCGGAGCAGAAACACTCATATCTTGAGCTACGGACGTCCGATTGACGTACCGTCGGCTTTGGTGGATTCCTCTAAGTGAGACGGATCTTTTGGCATACTCCGCCCGAGGTTTGGACGCAGGTGGAGTACGGTCGGGTTGGTTTTGCCTTAAAAACCAACCGGGCCCCTGGGATGAAAAAGCAAATAACTCTCAGACCGGGCGTCCGATTGACGCGCCATCTACGACGTTGAGTTCCTGTTGACGATACGGAACTTTTGGATACATAAACTCTGGACTTTAAGTCAGTTGATGTAACAGCCTCTCGGCTCGTGGAGCGGACCCTCCCGAACGAGCTTGCTGTGTGCGGGAACCTTAGAGCTGGCTGCTACTGCTGTTGTGACGGCGATGACTATATGGAGATCCTCAGTGGGTTCGACTGCGATGATGATGAAAACCGTACGGGAATCCTCCGTGTTTTTGGCAGTGACCACTACGGTACATCTTGGGATACATCAACTCCGGACTACATGTCAGTTGATGCATCGACCTCTTAGCTCGTGGAGTGGACCCTCCGGAAATGAGCATGCTGTGTGCGGAAACCCTAGAGCCGGTTGAGACTTGACAACTGCTGATCGAACGACTCGGTGTGTTACGGATAGCCCGGCGGGGGAGCGCTTGGTTGTAGTGGCATATGGGAGCGCTTGGTTGTAGGGGCAGAGCCACAACAGAGGTGCGCTTGGTTGTAGCGGCACAGGGGAGCGCTCGGTTGTAGCGGAAGACCCACGACAGAGGTGCGCTTGGTTGTAGCGGCACAGGGGAGCGCTTGGTTGTAGCGGCAGACACACGACATAGGTGCGCTTGGTTGTAGCGTCACAGGGGAGCGCTTTGTTGTAGCGGCAGACCCACGATAGAGGTGCGCTTGGTTGTAGCGGCACAAGGGAGCACTTGGTTGTAGCGGCAGACCCATGGAAGAGGTGCGCTTGGTTGTAGCAGCACATGGGAGCGCTTGGTTGTAGCGGCAGACCCACGACAGGGGAGCGCTTGGTTGTAACGGCACTGGGGAGTGCTTGGTGGTAGCAGCAGGCCCATAGTACCAGATAGATGGAGAACTACAGCAGTCCAAGGTAAGAGGGAAGCGCTTGGTTGTAGCGGAATAACCACTGCACTTGATGGAGAAGGAGTTTCCCAATAGCTTTGGGTTCCCCTTCATGATCGAACCTGTGTGAGCTGAATCCTGTTTGCTTTCCTGTGTGGATTGCGTTGTGCTATCCTGTGTGGATTACGTTTTTCTTTCCTGTGTGGAATACGTATACTTTCCTGTGTGGACTGAGTTGTACTTGGGCTCGGAGGTTTGAGCGTATTGGAATTGTTGACTTAGGTATATGTATGGGCATATACCTAAGCAGTGTTGGTTGTTACTTCGTGATTGTATCTTTCCTTTGTAGTTTATTCTTTGTGGATTTTGGGAGACCCTCGGGGGTCTCAGGGTCCCTACTGAGTAGCTTATACTCACCCCCTGCATGGGCTATGCCCGCACTTCGTTGTGTTGGTTGCAAACGACGGACAGCGCTGATCGTGGTGGACGCGTGCGGAGCAGGATGGTACCTGGAGGTGGACCACTGGGTGGGACGTACTCGGAGCGGACGACTGGACCAAGGAGCTGTGGAGGCTATCTATACCCACCCTTCAGGTGGGACTTCCAGAGGACAGATCGACGTTGCAGCTTTTCTTTTCAGTTTCTGTTTTTTCATTTTAGTTGTACTTTACAGTTGGGCTTGTATTTCCGGCCCCTTTTTACTTTCAGCACAACTTGTTACAGTTTTTACTTAGTGTTTACTTTTCTTTTTTCTTACTCTGTGGTGCTTGTTTACTTTTCAAAGGCAATGCCTTCCCTTTTTCCGGGATTTACGCCTTGGTGATAGTCTCCAGCCCCTAGCCTATGGAAGGCGGGCTTGGGGTAGTCACGACACGGGCCCCGAGGACGGGTCATGACATTGTCTGTGTTTACGTTGTTTTTATTCTAGACTACTTACTCCAGAGGAGTTGGAAGAACATTTGATATGTCCTGGAATAGATCGGAGTTATAAATGTTGTAATAAACACAGAGAAAAAGCGAATGTAGCTACTGGCTGGGATAAAAATGCATTTTATGGATTGTCAGATATGAATACAAATATGGATAATGAAGAAGACCGTATGGAGGATGTGATTACAGATGTCAATGATGATGGAGATCGTATTGAGAAAATGACAAAGACAATTCAAGATGAACTCCATGATTACCCAAAATTGTTTGAGAAGTTAAAGAGTTGTGAAAAGACGCCATTGTATGCTGCTTGCACTAAGTATACAACATTGTCAGCTGTACTAAAGTTGTATAAATTGAAATCAGGAAATGGATTGAGTGATGTCAGTTTTACGAAACTATTTGCTCTCTTGAATGACATGCTCCCGAAAGATAATGAGCTCCCAAGCCGTACATATGAAGATAGAAGAATGCTATGCTCGATGGGAATGATTTTTGAAAGAATACATGCCTGTCTGAAAGACTGTTTATTGTTTCGCAAAGAGAATAAATCACTTAAAGAATTCCCAAAGTGTGGTGCTTCTCGATACAAGAAAGATAAATCCAATCCTATGAAAATTGTATGGTATTTTCCAATCATTCCAAGGTTTAGGCATCTATATGGAAGTGAAGAAACTGAAGAACAATTGTCGTGGCATGCAGATAAAATAAATAAAGATGGGTTATTACATCATCTGGCTGACTCTCCTCAATAGAAGAAAATTGATCATGAGTATCCTGAATTTGGAAAAGAGTCGAGAAACCTTCGTCTTGCATTATCTACGGATGGAGTGAATCCTTTTGGTTTTCAAACCAGCACTCATAGTACATGGCCTGTTATGTTGGTAAATTATAACTTGCCACCCTGGTTATGCATGAAGTGGAAATTCATCATGTTATCTATGCTTATATTAGGACCAAAACAACCAGGTAATGATATTGATGTTTATCTGGCTCCTTTGATCGAGGATTTAAAGTTATTATGGGACTCAGGTGTAATGTTGTATGATGCTTATAAAAGTGAATACTTCACATTGAGAGTGATGTTGTATGGGACAATAAATGATTTCCCTGCTTATGGAAATTTTTCGGGCTATAGCATTAAAGGAACTCAAGGGTGTCCCATGTGCGAAGAAGATACAAAATCAATTAGGTTGAAACATTCATCGAAATCTATGTTTCTAGGACATCGTAGATTTATACCTCGTCGGCATAAGTACCGATATTGGACGACATCATTCAATGGAAGTTCAGAAAAACACGCAACACCATATCCACTAACAGGTGATCAGCTGTTCGAGAAAGTAAAAGATCTGAACACTATTTTTGGTAAACCATTTTTGAAAAACCTTACAAAAATCAGTTGGAAAAAGAAATCAGTTTTTTTGAATTACCATACTGGAATGGTTTGTATGTCAGACATTTTCTTGGTCTGATGCATGTGGAAAAAAATGTATGTGACAGTGTTATCAGAACGTTTCTAAATGCCCCTAGCAAAACAAAAGATGGAATTAAGGCAAGGTTGGACATGGTTGACATGGGAATACGAGAAGATTTAGCTCCCGTGAAGGGTGAAAATCGAATGTTTCTTCCTCTAGTTGCTTATACTCTTTCTAGGGCGGAGAGATATCAGTTTTGCAAATTCTTCAATGATGTAAAGGTTCCAGAGGAGTACTCATCAAATATCAAGAACATTGTGTCGATGAATGATTTGAAGTTAAAAGGTTTTAAATCACATGATTGACATGTTGTGATGCAAGATCAAATTCCTATAGCTTTACGTTGCATTTTTCCAAAGAATGTTCGTTATACATTAAACAAACTTTGTTTCTTTTTCAAAGCTATATGTAGCAAAGTTTTAGACCCGAGGAAATTTACAGCTATGGAAAAAGAAATTTTCATCATATTATGTGAATTAGAAATGTTCTTCCCGCCAAAATTCTTTGATATGATGGTTCATTTGATGATTCATTTGGTGAGAGAGATTCGACTTTGTGGTCCAATGCACTATAGATGGATGTATCCTGTTGAATGGTATATGAAGATTTTGAAAGGGTATGTCAAAAATCGAAGTTTTCCAGAGGGTTGTATAGTAGAGCAATATATTGTTGAGGAAGCCATTGAATTTTGTACTGAATACCTATCTGATGTTGAAAGCATTGGTCTCCCTAAATCTCATCACACTAGACACATTGAGGGTGAGGGAATTTTTGGAAGAGAAGTTGTGACAATCGGTATTACAGATCGGGAGCAGGCTCATCTTTATGTTTTTCATAACAGTTGGGAGGTTTCTCCATATATTGAAACTCACAAAAAAATTCTTAGGCAGTTGAATCCATCGAGGGATGAAAAATGGTTATCAGATACACATAGTCACCGGTTTATAAGATGGTTTTAGGACCATATTTTTAAGCACTTGGATGAAAATCCGAATTCAATTTCAGAACGTCTTCGATGGATAGCCGCTGGACCAAGTGTGTATGTATTATCTTACAGTGGTTATGTAATTAATGGTTATAGATTCTATACAGATGAACATGATGAAGATAGTACCATCTAAACTAGTGGAGTTAAACTAGTGGCTGAAGTGATGCATGTTTTTGGTAATAAGGACAGAAATCCAATTTATGCAAATATGTCATACATTGGCATTATCAAACTAATATGGGAGTTGGATTATACGACATTCCAATTGCCAATTTTTCAATGCAAATGGATTGATAACAACAGTGGTGTTAAAATAGATGAATGGAGATTTGTGAAAGTTGATTTTAGTAAATAATGGTACAAATATGAACATTTTATAATGACATCACAAGCGGTACAAGTTTTTTATGTTACAGATCCCGCAAACCGAAAGTGGTCGATTATTCGGTTATCGTCCAAAACTACTGAAGGTTCTGATGAAAATTCAGTTGAGGACGATCCTTTTAGTGGTACGTCACAATAATTTTGGAGTGGTCCCAATGCAGATGATGTTTTGAATGTTTGAGAAGACCACAATGAAGGGATTTGGATAGTCGATAGCGGTATCAAATCCCTTCAACCTTTGAAAAAAAGAAAGAGAGTTCAGTAAACAGGTTATATTTTGTTTCTAATATAGATCTTTTTATCTCATGTTATTATCTTATAATTACTAAATTTATGTAATCTGAATTAACTATTCAACCACTTTTGCAGATAATGACTTTTGCACATTCTGGTGCTCCTAACCTTGAGGCTGAACAAGTCTCTCAAGCAGCTGCTGCTGCGGCTGCTGCTGCTCCTACAGCTCATGCTGCTGCTGCTGTTGTTCCGGCTACTGCTTCTGCTACTCCTGCAGCTCATGCTCCTGCTGTTGTTGCTCTTGTTTCTCTTGCTGCTCCTCCTACTATGGCTCCTGCTGCTGCTGCTCCTCCTGTTGCTCCTCCTACTGCTCCTGCTGCTGCGGCTCCTGCTGCTCTTAGTGTTGAGGTCCAACAACCATTAGCACATGTCGTTGATACCATTATAGATGAACATATAGATGATGTTGATATCAATGAAATTGTTGAGAATGAAGGACCAGCGTCGCAGAAATCACAGGTGTGTCGCAGTTTGACGGTGTTAGCCAAAATTCTTAAGGTGAAAAGCAAAGGCATCAAATTTGAAGTTCGATGGAATAAGCCAACATGTGAATCCCAACAAGGCTATGTTTAGAAGCTGCATTGGAGTTTTCACTCACAAATGCGTGCCGATTGACATAGATTCATGGAACCATGTTGTGTCCGGGCTGAAGGATGTGATCTGGGAAGAAATTACGGTAACATTATGAATTTATTTCTTTAATTTACTAGCAAATAAAATAATGAAACAATGTCTTACTCTTCTCAATCTCTTGCAGAGTACATTTATAGTATACGATTCACACAAGGATTATGTACTAAGGCTTGCAGGAAAGATTCATCAATGTTTTCACACTATTTTAACAAGATGTCACCTCAAATATTCTAAAGGTAAAATAAACCTTCACCCACCCATTGTCTACACTCACCTGATATCCCAAGAATCATGGGATACATTTATTGGCCATCGTGGGGGTGAGAAGTTTTAGGTAAATTGTGAGTGATAATACATTGTTTGAGGATACCTGTATTCATCACTTTGATTGTCAATATTTCATTTATGAAACAGAAACTCTGTACTAAAAATAAGGAACGTGCTTCAAAACCAACATACCCCTATCATAAATCAAGGATGGGGTACGCTTCATTAGAAAAGAAAATGGTATTTATTTTAAATTTACAATAATATTGTTAGGTGCCAATAAAAAACATCATAATTATTTTTCTATGTTTATATGTAGATTGATGAGTCTAAAACCAAATGCACTTCCATACCACGTCATGTGCTATGGAAGAAGGCACGAGTGAACAAATAAGGGATGTTAGTAGATGAGAACACACAGAAAGTGTGGGAAATATGTGTAAGTATGACATGACAATAAAATAATTTGTTTAAAATTGATATTACATAAAAATAATTAGTTATTTTCCTATATCAGACAGTCACTAGAATCAGCTACTCCTGTAGCTGATATAGGCCTATTATCGACGGCTTTAAAGTATCCAGAAAAATACGTTCGTGTTAGAGGTGCAGGGTTTGGGGTGACACCCCGTGTATATTTTGAGAAGAAGAAAAAAATGGATGATACAGATGAAAAATAGGAAAAATGAGCGACAAAATAGAAACCCTTGAAGAAAAATTACAATGGTAGGGAGAGTTGCTAGAAAATTTTATGGGTGGGAAGCAAAGGGAAGACACAACTCAAGAACAACCGCCGCATTAACATCCCGCCCCACCCCCCACCAGCTTTGACGCGAGCCATTCGCCTCAAAAAACTGTCTTAGCCATGGTAATCTATATTCTAATAATTGTTCCCATGAAATATGAATCAGACAAACACTGATAATTTTTCGGTACTCATCTTCTACAGGGTGATGATGATTCTGATTTATATCTATCAACACCCATCCATCACCTTGTAGAGAGGGCTACAGTGTTCAATATACCGGATGCCAAACTGTATAATAGACCACTTCCGAAAGATCATCTGAAAGTGACGATTAATGTAGCTCATGAGCCAAAGGCAGAGCTACCTATTCCACTTGATGAAGATGATATTCATATGGTCGAAAAGGCTATTGGGATATTCATTGCATGGCCATCACAACTTTTAACAGTACATGCAGACAAAGGGGTATTTATTTCTTTTTCTTTTCAAGCTAAACCCTTAACAATTAATGAAAAAAGGGTCTGAACCAATGATTGTTGTTATAGACGGAGAAAAGGGAAGGGGGTGACAAACGTCGGCTCAAAACCATATAAAGGATCGACCAACTGATCCCAAGGAGCTACTGAAAGCACAATAACACCACCTGTTCTCTATCCACATTTACTAGAATTGAAGACTCATGTGGATACGAAGCTAAAAGATGGTAATAGTCATATAGTGGTTTTCGAAGAGAATATATACAAAGTGGAAAGTAAAGATTTCATTGCTACTGAAAATGTAAATGAAATCCTTGAAAACGGTTGGCTAGGAATCACAGTTGTAAATGTATATATGAGGTATGTTTCCATGAATTGATTTTCCAAAAGCTGATCTAATGTGAAAATTATGACTAAATGCATTTTATATTGTTGACAAATGCATTTATGAAAAACAGTTGAAGGAATTTTTCCATGAGCCAAGATTTCGACTGGTTAGTCCTCATATCACATCAACACACCTAACAAAAATAGAGCCATCAAAAAGGGATGCAATAGTGAACGACTTGCTAAAAACATTTGAATGAAAGATTACAGATGATAGACTTTTCCTAATACCAACCATGTAGAGGTAATACTCTATGATTAAAGCTTATCAATTATATTTTCACTTCTTTTATTACTTATTCTTTTTTGTGTTTTTAGGCAACATTGGTTTCTAATTGCGGTGAACTTGGACACTTTGAAGATTTATTTTCTGGATTCAAAGCAAGGATATCCATCAAACTGACCACACATGATGGAGTTTGTGAATCTGTAAGACACTAAATCTTACGTTTTAGGTCTAAACATCAAGTAATATAATTTATATTATCTTTTACTAAGAATTCTGTTATGATAGGGCGGTGTATCATTATCGTCTAAAAAAGGAATGATGACAGGGGATAAGCATAGGGAGGTGAGTAAGTACTACACCGGGACAAATATCAGGGTATATATAATAAAATTTCACTATCCAAACACATCTCAACACAAGTTACTTATTCTCCTAATGATCAATTTTTTTGCAGTGTCCAAAACAAACAACAGATAATGATTATGGTTATTATGTTTGTAAGTTTATGAAAGAGACCGGTTTTCATCAGCAAACTAGCATCCCTAAAGAGGTATTTTTAAAAACAACTACTAGTTCGTTTAAGTTATTTATTAAATCTTTATTTTTTTATTTTTCATTACTACACTGACTACCGAAAAGCCTCATACTCACAAGACGATATAGATGGGTTCAGAAATGAGTGGTCTGCATACCTGATGGAAAATTGTACACAAATACAATGAAGATCTGACTTGGGGAAATGTACAATTTGTGGTCATTTTTGAGAGGGGTTAAGGGGATCAAAAGATGAAACATTGTTGTATGTAAATGTTAGTATGAAAAAGATAATTGTTTTTAAATAAAATAGCCTTTATCCAATGAGTCATTTTACCATTTTAATATATGATATGCACCAGCAACATGCAAGAATGCTGAACCACTCAAAGGGTCTCTATTTTGTTTAAAATGGACACTATTTTAAGTGAAAACAACAACTGACCTACGGAAATCCGACCAAACGCTTTCAGATTGCCTTGATCATTTATAAGAACGATACAAGGTTACTTGGTGACATGTATGAGTCAACCCCACCTCAATCTGAGGCATGGTGTGGCCGCTATCTTTCAAAGGGTCTCTATTTTGTTTAAAATGTACACGATTTTAAGTGAAAACAACAACTGACCTACGAAAATCTAACCATACGCATTCAGATTGCCATAAAATTTTATAAGAACGATCCAAGGGTCCTTGGTTACATGTATGAGTCAAACCTACCTTAATCCGAGGCATGATGTGTCCGCTATCACTCAAAGGGTCACTATTTTGTTTAAAATGGACACAATTTTAAGTGAAAACAACAACTGACCTATGTAAATTCAACCAAACACATTAGGATTGCATTTATATTTTATAAGAACAATCCAAGGTTCCTTGGTGACATGTAAGAGTCAACCCCGCCTCAATCCGAGGAACGTTGTATAGGCTATCACTCAAAGGGTCTCTATTTTGTTTAAAATGAACATGATTTTAAGTAAAAACAACAAATGACCTAAGGAAATCGGACCAAATGCATTCTGATTGCATTTATATTTTATAATAACGATCCAAGGGTCCTTGGTGATGTGTATAAGTCAACCCTGCCTCAATCCAAGGCATGGTGTGGCCTCTATCACTCCAAGGGTCTCTATTTTGTTTAAAATGGACACGATTTTAAGTGAAAACAACAACTGACCTATGGAAATCCAACCAAAATGCATTCGGATTGCATTGATCCTTTATAATAACGATCCAAGTGTCCTTGGTGATGTGTATGAGTCAACCTTGCCTCAATTCGAGGCATGGTGTGGCTGTTATCACTCAAATGGTCTCTATTTTGTTTAAAATGGACACGATTTTAATTGAAAACAACAACTGACCTACGGAAATCCAACCAAACTCATTCGAATTGCATTGATATTTTTTAAGAACGATCCAAGGGTCCTTGGAGACATGTAAGAGTAAACCCCGCCTCAATCCGAGGCACGGTGTGACCGCTATCACTCAAAGGGTCTCTATTTTGTTTAAAATGGACACGATTTTAATTGAAAACAACAACTAACCTACAGAAAACTGACCAAACACATTTGGATTGCGTTGATCTTTTATAAGAACGATCGAAGGGTCCTTGGTGACCTGTATGAGTCAACCCTCACCTCAATACGAGGCACGTTGTGGCCGCTATCACTCAAAGGGTCTCTATTTTGTATAAAATGGACACGATTTTAAGTGAAAAAACAACTGACCTCCATAAATCTAACCAAACACATTAGGATTGCATTGATCTTTTATAAGAACGATCCAAACGTCCTTCGTGTTGTGTTAGAGTCAACCCACCTCAATCTGAGGTACGGTGTGGCCGCTATCACTCAAAGAGTCTCTATTTTGTATAAAATGGACACGATTTTAATTGAAAACAACAACTGACCTCCGAAAATCCAACCAAACGCATTCTGATTGAATTGATATTTTATAAAAATGATCCAAGGTTCCTTTGTGACGTGTATGAGAAAACCCCAACTCAATCTGAGGCTCGGTGTGGCCGCTATCACTCAAAGGGTCTCTATTTTGTTTTAAATGGACACAATTTTAATTGAAAACAACAACTGACCTACGGAAATCTGACCAAACTCATTCGGATTGCATTAATTTTTTATAAAAACGATCCAAGATTCCTTGGTGACGTGTATGAGTCAACCTCGCCTCAATATGAGGCACGGTGTGGCCGCTATCACTCAAAGGGTCTCTATTTTGTTTAAAATGGACTAGATTTTAAGTGAAAACAACAACTGACCTACGGAAAATCTGACCAAACGCATTCGGATTGGATTTATATTTTATAAGAACGATCAAAGGGTAATTGGGGATGTGTAAAAGTCAACCATGCCTCAATCCGAGACACAGTGTGGACGCTATCACTCAAATGGTCTCTATTTTGTTTAAAATAGACACGATTTTAAGTGTAAACAACAATTGACCTACAGAAATCTAACCAAACGTATACATATTTCCTTGAGATATTTTAAGAATTATCCAAGGGTCCTTGTTGTTGTGTAAAAGTTAACCCTGCCTCAACTCGAGGTACAGTGTGGCCGCTATCACTCAATGAGTCTCTATTTTGTTTAAAATGGACACGATTTTAAGTGAAAACACTAACTGGCCTACAGAAATCTGACCAAATGCATTAGGATTGCATTTATCTTTTATAATAACGATCCAAGTGTCCTCGGTGACATGTACGAGTCAACCCCGCCTCAATCCGAGGAACGGTGTGGCCGCTATCACTCAAAGGGTCTCTATTTTGTTTAAAATGGACACGATTTTAAGTGAAAACAACAACTGACATACATATATCTGACCAAAAGCATTGATATTGACTTGATATTTTATAATAACTATACAAGAGTCCTTGGTGACATGTAAGAGTCAACCCCTCCTCAATCAGAGGCACAGTGTGGCCGCTATCACTCAAAGGGTCTCTATTTTGTTTAAAATGGACACGATTTTAATTCAAAACAACAACTGACCTACGTAAATCTAAACAAACACATTCGGATTGAATTTATATTCTATAATAACTATCTATGGGTCCTTGGTGACATGTATGAGTCAACCCCGCATCAAATCGAGGCACGGTGTGGCTGCTATCACTCAAAGGGTCTCTATTTTGTTTAAAATGGGCACGATTTTAAGAGAAAACAACATCTCACCTACAGTAATCCAACCAAACGCATTCATATTGCATTGATATTTTATAATAACGATAAAAGGGTCTTTGGTGACGTGTAAAAGTCAACCTTTCCTCAATCCAGGGCACGGTGTGGCCGCTATCACTCAAAGGGTCTCTAATTTGTCTAAAATGGACACAATTTTAATTGAAAACAACAACTGACCTACAGAAATCCAACCAAATGCATTCAGATTGCATTGATATTTAATAATAACAATACAAGTTTCCTTGGTGATGTGTACGAGTCAACATCGCCTCAATCTAAGGCATGGTGTGGCCGTTATCACTCAAAGGGTCTCTATTTTGTTTAAAATGGACACGATTTTATGGGAAAACAACAACTAACCTACGTAAATCCAAACAAACACATTCGGATTGCATTTATCTTTTATAAGAATATTCCAGGGTTCCTTGGTGACATGTTTGAGTCAACCCCGCCTCATTCTGAGGTACGGTGTGGCCGCTATCACTCAAATGGTCTCTATTTTGTTTAAAATGGACACGATTTTAATTGAAAACAACAAATGACCTACGGAAATCCGACCAAACGCATTCGGATTGCATTTATATTTTATAAGAACGATCCAAGGGTACTTGGTGACGTGTAAGAGTCAACCCTGCCTCAATCAGAGGCACAGTATGGCCGATATCACTCAAAGGTTCTCTATTTTGTTTAAAATTGACATGATTTTAAGTGAAAACAACAACGGACCTACGGAAATCTGACCAAACGCATTCGGATGGCATTGAAATTTTATAAGAATGATCCAAGGTTCCTTGGTGACATGTATGAGTCAACCCGGACTCAAACCGATGCATGGTGTGGATGCTAACACTCAAAGGGTCTCTATTTTGTTTGAAATGGACACGATTTTAAGTGAAAACAACAGCTGACCTATGGAAATCTGAACAAACACATTTGGATTGCATTGATATTTTATAATAAAAATCAAAGGGTCCTTGGTGACATGTATGAGTCAACCCTGCCTCAATCCAAGGCACGGTGTGGCCGCTATCACTCAAAGGGTCTCTATTTTGTTTAAAATGGACATGATTTTAAGTGTAAACAACAACTAACCTATGGAAATATGACCAAACACATTTTTATTGCATTGATATTTTATAAGAATGATACAAGGGTCCTTGTTGATGAGTACGAGTCAACCCCGCATCAATTCGAGGCACAGTGTGGCTGCTATCACTCAAAGGGTCTCTATTTTGTTTAAAACGGACGCGATTTTAAGTGAAAACAACAACTGACCTATGGAAATATGACCAAATGCCTTCAAATTATCTTTTATAAGAATGATCAAAGGGTCCTTTATGATGTGTATGAGTCAACCCCGCCTCAATCCGTGGCACGGTGTGGCCGCTATCACTCAAAGGGTCTCTATTTTGTTTAAAATGGACACGATTTTAATTGAAAACAACAACTGACCTACGAAAATCTGACCAAACACATTAGGATTGAATTGATCTTTTATAATAATGATACAAGGGTCCTTGGTGACATGTATGAGTCAACCTAGCCTCAATCCGAGGGATGGTGTGGCAGCTATCACTCAAAGGGTCTCTATTTTGTTTAAAATGGACACAATTTTAAGTGAAAACAACAACTGACCTACATAAATCCAACCAAATGAATTCATATTGCATAGATATTTTATAAGAATGATCCAAGGGTCCTTGGTGATGTGTAAAAGTCAACCCTGCCTCAATCCGAGGCACAATGTGGCCTCTATCACTCAAAGGGTCTCTATTTTGTTTAAAATGGACACGATTTTAATTGAAAACAACAACTGGCCTACGGAAATCCAGCCAAACGCATTTGGATTGCATTTATCTTTTATAAGAACTATCCAAGGGTCCTTGGTGACGTGTACGAGTCAACCTTGCCTCAATACGAGGCACGATGTGGCAGCTATCCCTCAATGAGTCTCTATTTTGTTTAAAATGGGCACGATTTTAAGTGAAAACAACAACTGACCTACGGAAATCCGACCAAACACATTCGGATTTCATTGATATTTTAAATGGGGGGTCATGGTATGTGATCTATCAGGGTCCTCATATATATCAAGTCATGGTTGTCCTATTATACTGGAGTGATCATGTGTTTGGGTCTGTGATACTTATGGGCTTATATCTAGATGAAAATACTCCCATATGGGAGGGTGGATATGCTTATGGGTCTTATTACTTAAATGAGAATACTCCCATAGGTGAGGGATGAGATGTATATAGGTATTATTCACCAAATGATAATACAACCATAAGAGTGGGGTGATATTATTTTCGGGAATATTCACTAAATGAAAATAATCCCATAGGAGAGGGCTGGGATGATTATATAGATTATGCATCAAATGAGAATACACCCATATTGGAGGGTTGATATGCTTCTAGGGATTATTATTTGGATGATAATACTCCCATATGCTAAATAATTTATGCTTCTTAGTATTATTCCCAAAATAAGGGTACTCCCATAGTATAGGGATGAGATCCTTATAGGTCTTATGCCTCAGAATTGGAAGAAGACATATGGGTGGTCTGAGATACTGTTGAGGGTATTCCCTAGATGAGAAAACTCCCATAAGTGGATTTCCATGATGGAGTATAAATAAAACTCACATATTGGAGGTCAATGATAATTATGTATATAGTGGGGAGACTATGGTATATTATATGTTTTGTGTGGTTCCTATGATGTACTCAGAGAAACCCTAACATTGGATGAAGTAAGTATGGTTGATCAAGCTTTAATACATGAGAATAAATGTGTCTTGATGTAGATGGGGTAGGAATTGGTCAAACTATAAATTTATAATGTTGACACGATCCTTGTGAAATGCTTGGTAAAAGTTCAGAACATGGAAAATTAATTTTGGTTTAATCATTGTCATGGATTTGAGGATCAATGATGAATTTTTTATTAGTTTTATTCTAGTTATTTCTCAACTAGGTTGTGAATATTGCCTGATCATGCACTTACAATATCCAATTTCAGGTTTAATATTGGGGGTTTATTAATGAGATTCATCCCCCCCCCCCAAGTATGTGCACCTCAGTGAGTGTACAAACATTATAACTTCTTTGAGGTTGAGAACATGATGCATAGTGGATAGAGAAAAGTCCAAAGATTTATGTATTGATAAAACACACCCATGTGGAGCCTTAGGATTGAACTGGAAATCCCCCCAGACACCCCCTACCCCCCCTTGGACAGCCACCCCAAACCCTTGAACAACCCCCAAACACCCTGAATTCTGAAATGATTTATTTAAGTACTTAATTAACTTATAAATTATGTGTTAATGGTGTATGTGTATAATTGTTGTATGGGTATACTTGGTCTAATTTTCTTATGATTTATGAGTTAATTTTGTATGGGTATACTTGATTTAATTGGATTATTGAGATGCAGTTTTTTTGCAGGTGTTTGGGTGTGCTGCTGCAGATTTATCGTAGCAGCAGAGAGGGCATTTATCAGCGCTCTTTTAGCGCCGATAAATTGTTCTTTTATCAGCGCTAAAAAATATTTGATAAACTACACCTTTATGAGATCTAAAGAAGCATTGATAAAAGATAAGTTTATCAGTGCTAAAGGAGTGCTGATAAAACACGCATTTATCAGTGCTTTTTTAGCGCTGATAAAGGGTTGTTTTATCAGTGCTCTCTTAGCGCTCATAAAGTCTACCTTTATTAGAACATGTTTAGAATTGATAAAGGGTTGTTTTATCTGTGCTTACCAAGCTCTGATAAAGGGGTACCCCCTTTATCAGCACTGATCTTTACATCGCTTTTTTAGCGCTGTTAAAGCCCATTTTTAGCGCTGTTAAAGCCCGTATTTGTAGTAGTGCAAAATAGATTCGTTGATCCGTTTAGTTTAACGTCATATGGTAAGGACTAACATGGGGGTTTTGTAACACCAAATATTTGAGCTCGATTCTGGAAGAGACGTTATACATATCTTGGTTATGGAATGAACCAGATTCATCACATTTCAGACGATGTTAGGGCTTACACATTGAGGCTTCCCTAGTGTATGGGAATTTGATGCAAAATAAGGTGTTCTTTACACCCCCTAAGCCCATGAAATCCATACTCATTGTGAGAAATAAGGGGGAGTGCATGATTAGCCTCATGGCATATGGATATGGGATATTCATATTAGGGTAGTTCTTGGGGTGTTTGATATTGAGCTCGAGCCTTTAAGGAGGCATCCAACATATCCTAATTATGGAAGGAATCAGAGTCCTCGTAGTTCTCTTGGAGATATTGGGGCTTACACACTGATGCTTCCCTAGTGAATAGGTATTTGATGCCTAATGAGGTGTTCATTGTATCCCCCTAGGCCCACATGATCCGTGCTCATTGTGAGAAACAACGGGGAGTTCATAATCATCCCATGGTGTATGGATATGGGTTCTGCATATTGGGGCATTCCTTAAGGTGTTTAATATGGAGATAGAGCCTTTAATGGGGCATCCTACGTATCCCAGTTAGGGATAGAATTAGAGTTCTTATAGTTCTCTTGAAGATGTTGGGGGCTTACACACTTAGGCTGCCCTGGATAGCTTCTTGAGAAATGTTTTCCTTCAAGTTGTGATGGTATGTAATCAGACTTACACCTTGATGGTAATTCCTCATTGGGGGAATTCTCATTAGGCTATTGTTACAACCACCTCTAGCCCCTATTCCCATGTGAGCCATGCTAGGTGTGAGAAAGAAGATATAGCGGGAGTTTGGAAATATTACATGAGATCATACCCATGAAAGGCTTACACATTAAGGTCACCCTTATGGTGGATATGGTCTGGAGCTTGGGCCTTAGGAAGGCTTCCTATGTATCCCAAGTATGGAGGGAATCAAAGTTCTCATAGTTCAGTTCATCTCAAACCCACTGATGGATTTGAGGTACATGGGAGCATGATCGGGGATTATACGTAGAATGATGCCCATGCATGAGTCCTATTCTCTAACGCTGATGAACGAACAATGATGTATGACCTATTGGAGGATTAAGTTTCGTAAGTTAGGAATAATCAAAACTGAAAGGGAATTACACTAAAGTGGATTCCCATTAAAGCTCAGGCCTTAAGTAGGCTTCCTACGTATCCCAGTTATGGTGGGAATCAAAGTTGTTGTAGTTCATATGTAACTTAACCTACTAATAAGATAAGGCAGGTGATCATTCTTGGAGGCATTATTGTCATCCCTGGGATTTTAGGAATGCTAGAGGCTTATATCGAAATAGACGCTCTGGTGGAGACATATTATATTATGGCGATGATCGGGGGATACACTTTGGGGTTGTCTGTTCTTGGTTGAAGCGTATACTCTGAGGCTTCCCGTGATTGGTTCACTCATGCCATACTGCTGGTTGGGGATAACATTCTGGGTTTGGCCATGATTGGTATACTTACATCATGTCATTGGTCGTGGATTACACTCTCAGGCTTTCTGATCGGTGTAATCATATCATGCCATTGGTCGAGGCTTACACTCTAAGGCTTCCCATTTGGTATCATGTAATTGGTCGGGGATTACACTCTTGGGCTTCCTGTATGGTATACTCATTCTCTATCCTCTGGCAGATTATAGAGAGGTAGTGATGACTGTGCTGGTCTGTCTAAGGGAATGATATTAGTAGGGTTTCATGAATGCATGATGCTAGCTCATCAAGGTCACTTCCTTCATAAAATGGGAATTTGGATGAAGATTATTAGTTAGGGTCCACATGGCATGAGTTCAAGTAAGTCTACCATGAAAAGCGGTCATGTCATAAGGGCTTTTCTTGAAATGTCTTGACCATCTCTTGGGAAAGTATTTATTGGATACCCAATATGTTGGGGCACATATATGACATAGTGGACATATCCTAGTATGGATTCCTAATCTACTGTCATGTTCTGTATTTCTTCGCATGGGTGAAGAAAACATGTCTGAGATACTTCGCATGACCGAAGCAGGCATGTTTGGGGTCTTACACATGATCGAATAACTTTTCTCTAGTGTCTTCTCCTAAGTGAAGCAGTCATGTCAAAGGTTCTTCGCATGTCCAGGTGGACATGTTGGGGGTGGTTCACATGTCTAGGTGGACATGTTAGGAGTGATTTGCATGTACAAGTGGACATGTCAAAGGTTCTTCACATGATCAACAAGCTTTCCTCAGGTCTCTTAGCATGATCAAGGTGAACATGTCTGAGGTGTCGCGCATGATCAAAAGATGCTATGTATGACCATAACGAGCATGACTAGATGACTTGTCAGGTGGTCATGCAGAGTTATGTTGTGGACGCATCGCGGGCCATTCGGTGACCACAAACACCATTCGCCTCCATCCTTTGGATCTCCTATTTATTTTATGAAGGCCTAGGATCACGTGATTTTGTATGATTAATGCATATGATTTTTACACAATTTTTCAATGATGCTTCACATGAACAATATGGGTCACATAGAGAGTGCACAAGAATATAATAGACATGTCTGTTTGATTTCTCTTATGGTGCCACATGGTTTTTTGTGCATAACCACGGACTTCCATGTGGTGAGGTGGACAAGTATGGGGTCCTATCCTTGGTCCATTTCATTCTAATATGGACATGTCTATGGTCGGTCACGTGATCATTCTGAGATGTCAACGAATCCTTCGCATGATCAAAGTGTGTTGTCTATGATGTCTTTGCATGATTATGGTGGGAAACTATGGGGTGCTTCACATGACTGGTATGTCTCATACTTGGATCATTTCAAGAAAATGGTGACATGTCGAAGGGTTGTCGCGACCTGCATGAATTGTCTGAGTTATTCCTTATGCTTGACATGACATTTGTTTGAGGACGTCGTGAGAAAACCAAAGGGTCTCTTGAGTGTGCTTGGGGTCTTGCACTCATCCAAGTGTCATGAGTGCATATACAATGGGATTATTCCTTAAGTTTCACAGGAGGCATATGTACCTGAGTACTCCGGAGGAAGGCGTACACCATAAGGTTTGCATGACAAGGGTAAGTCTACGTGCACTAAGAGAATGTTCGCATGACACCCCTCATTGGAGTCCGTAGACTGCATGACCTCAAATAGGTCTCGCGACAGGATCCATGATTATGCATAGGGGCTATACATCGAAGCCAAGGTGTGCATGGGGGTGATGATGGAGTTTTTTTTAAATAATTTTTTTTCTAAAAAATATTTTTTAAAAACAGGCTAGGTTAAAAAAAATTCAAAAATATGCCACAAAGGCGGCATCCTAGATGCCGCCTTTCCCGTAAAACAGAGAAAAAAAATATTTTTTCTAGACTTTTTTTTTTATTTTTTTTGTTTTCTTTAAATATATATGTATAAACAAAACAAATCAAAAATAAAACAAAAATAAAAGTTTCAGCAGAATTTATCCGCTATTTAAAATCCAGCAGTACTGCCATTACAACAATCTGAATTCTGATAGAAGCTCTCACCCAGGGCTCCTTTTTATAAGAGAGCTTACCCTGGAAATCATTCTGCATTTCCGATGTGGGATTCTGGTTCTCCATTTCCTGCACAGAACATTCTGCATTTCTGACGTGGGATTCTGTTTCAAGTACGTGACTTTGAAATACTATAAAATATAAACTATAAGGCCAATATAAATGAAACTTAAAACATGGTTTAAACATATAAAAAATAGTTGAAAATAAAAAAATTCATAAAAAATGATGATAAAAAATAATTTATAAGCTTTCAAAACCACTTAATTGAAACATAAGAAGTTTCAAGTACGTGATTTTGAAAGCTTATAAAAAATAAATTATATGACCAATATAAATGAAACTTAATACATGAATTAAACATAAAACAAATATTTGAAAATAAAAAGAATTTTGTAAAAAATATTGATGAAATATAATTTATAAGCTTTCAAAACGACCAACCTGAAACTTAAAAATGTTTCAAGCACGTGAATTTGAAAGCCTATAAAATATAAACTATATGACCGATATAAATGAAACATAAAACACAGATTAAACATATAACAAATAGTCGAAAATAAAAAGAATTTCATAATAAATGTTCATGAAAAATAATTTATAAGCTTTCAAAACCACCTACTTGAAACTTAAAATGATTAAAGTATGCGGTTTTGAAAGACTAAAATATAAACTATAAGACCGATATAATTAAAAGTTAAAACATGGATTAAACATATAATAATTTATTTAACTATTAAATTAATATTATTAATAATTAATTATATAATAGTTAATTAGTAATATAATTATTCATTATAATTATTCATTAGTAATTATTAAAAATTATTATATAATAAATAAGTAGTTAATTAGTAATATATTTATTCATTATAATTACTCATTATAGCTATTAATTATTAATTAATATTTATATAATACATAATTAGTAATATAATGATTAATTATATAATTATTGACTATATAATATATAATTATTTAATTAGTAATATCATTATTAATTATATAATAATTAATTAGTTAATTATAAATAAGATAATTAATTATAATAAGTAATTATAATTATTAATTAGTAATTATTAATAGATAATTACGTAAAAATTAATTCGTTAATTGGTAATATTATTATTAATTATATAATAATTATTTAGTAAATTTGTAATATGATTTTTAATTATAATTATTCATTATAATAATTAATTAGTAAATTTGTAATATAATTTTTAATTATAATTATTCATTATAATTATTAATTAGTAATTAATAATAATTAATTATATAAAAATTAGTTAGTTAATTTGTAATATTATTATTAATTATATAATAATAAATTACTAAAATAGTAATATAATTATTAATTACATTTATTCATTATAATTATTAATTATTAATTAGTAATTAGTAATTAGTAATTAGTAATTAGTAATTATTAATTAGTTAATTAGTACTATAAATATTAATTATAATTAGTCATTATAATTATTAATTATTAATTATTAATAATTAATTATATAATAGTTAGTTACTTCATTAGTTATATAATTATTAATTATATAACAATTAATTTTAAAATTAGTAATATAATTTTTAATTACATTTATTCATTATAATTTTTAATTATTAATTAGTAATTATTAATAATTAAATATTTAATAATTAATTAGTTAATTAGTAATATTATCATTAATTATATAATAATTAATTAGTAATATAATTATTACATATATAATAAATATTTAGTTAATTAGATATACAATTAATAATTATAACTAATTAATTAGTAATTAGTAATTATTAATTATTAATTAGTTAATTAGTAATATAAATATTTATTATAATTATTCATTATAATTAGTAATTAGTAATTAATAATTATTAATAAGTAATAAGTAATTATTAATTAGTTAATTAGTAATATAAATATTAATTATAACTATTCATTAAATTATTAATTATTAATTATTACTAATTAATTATTACTTATATAATAATTAATTAGTTAATTATTAATATAATTATAATCTTTCAAAGTCACGTACTTGAAACATTTTTAAGTTTCAAGTAGGCGGTTTTAAAAGCTTATAAATTATTTTTCATTAACATTTTTTTTGGAAATTACTTTTGTTTTCAACTATTTATTATATGTTTAATCAATTTTAACATTTCATTTATATTGGACTTCTATTTTATGTTTTATGGTCTTTCCAATTCAAACACATGAAAAATTTTAAGTTTCAAGTATGCGATTTTGAAAGCTTATAAATTAATATTCATCAACATTTTTTGGAAATTTCTTTTGTTTTCAACTATTTATTATATTTTTAATCAATGTTTAAAGTTTCAATTATATTCGTTTTATAGTTTATATTTTACAGTCTTTCAAATTCACGTATTTGAAACATTTTTATGTTTCAAGTAGGCGGTTTTGAAAGGTTATTGATTTTTTTCATCAAAATTTTTGAGGAAATTCTTTTTGTTTTCAACTATTTATTATATTTTTATTCAATGTTTAAAATTTCATTTATATTGGCCTTATAGTTTATATTTTATTGTATTTCAAAGTCTTGTACTTGAAACAGAATCTCACATTGGAAATGCAGAATGTACTGCACAGTAAAGGTAGAACTTGAATCCCACATCGAAAATGCAGAATGATTTTCAGGGCAAGCCCTCTTATAAAAGGGATGTCTGGGTAAGCGTTTCTGGAAATTTTGTTAAAAAAAACATAAAAAAAATCCGGGTGATGATGGTTGCATGGTTAGGAGTGCAAGATCCTAGGCTACACAACCTTGTTTTTTTGCTTCTCATGCCAGGGGCGTCAACATCAACGGGGATCCTCCATGTCAGGGAGGCCACTTCTAAGGCCGCATGAGTTCGCAAAACCTCTCTATGGGTGCATGCGTTCGCAATGGGGGTGATGATGATATCCTTGTACTGCGCCTCCTGAGGTGTCGCATGACTGTTCCCTGGAAGTCCTGCAACTCACACGGTATCGAAATACAGAGATGGCATTCCATGTGATCGCATGTCTTCAAAATCCCGAGGTCCTCCTCTTCAGGAAACTTCCATGTCTTCAATAGGGTCCTGTAGTGATTTCTTCATCACGCCAAGGGCTTACGGGAGGCGTTCGAATGCCAAGATGATCATGTTTGGGGGACTTCATAGTGTTACCCTAAGACAAGGATGCAGATGGTATTCTCACTTGAGGGCACCTGTACGGGTGCGCCACATGAAGTCCCATGGATCATACGACTGCATGATTTAAATATGAGGGGGTTTGGAAGGGGAGCCTATGAGCATTTGCATGGGTCTATCATGCGATCACATGAACATATGAAGATCACAGGATGTGTTCTTTCGAAGGAATCCTGTGGTGAACTGAACTCCCACGAGAGAGATTACATGGAGGGGTTTCCCTTTTATTCAAGACGCCCCTTTTCCCTCTCCAATTACTTTCTTTTTCGGGATGTGAAGGGGTTTATATAGGCCGCATGAGGGTGACCCTTCTACAGCTTTTTATGGGATGAGGGACGCGTTTTCATTGCGTCTCATGTCCTTTACTTGTGAAGGAGTCGCATGATCCAGGAAAAATCTGAAATAAATCGGATGAAAAACAGGTGGAGGCGGAAGAGGTTTGTGGTCGTAAAAGAACTCGCAACGACCGGTGGGTTTTCTTCATCTTGATCGCATGATCATGGTGACCATGCGTTGACTTTGAGTTCATTCATAGGCGCTCGTGAAAGGTTGTCAGGGTATCGACGACTTCCCCCGTCGTCCTCGTCTCAGTCGCATGATCCGGGAACGATCATGCCATAGCTTAGAAGGCTATCGGGTAGTCTCACCAGAGAGGTTTTTTTTCAAATACATTTTTTAATTTTTTTCTTTGAAAACCGGTTAGGTTAATTTTTTTTAAAAACACGTTACAAAGTTGGCATCGCCGATGCTGCCGTTGTGTTGAAGCACAAAGGCGGCAACCCCATTGCCGCCTTTCTACTAAAACCAACAATTTTTTTTATTTGTTTTGTTTTGTTTGTTTATATATATATATATATAACAAAAAAACAAAAAAAATAAAAATTTTAGCAGAATTTATCCACTATTTAAAATCCAACAGTACTACCATTACAGCAGTCTGGATTTTGACAGAAGCTCTCACTCAAGGCTCTTTTTTATAAGATGGCTTACTCTAGAAATCATTCTGCATTTTCGATGTGGGATTCTTGTTCTCCATTTCCTGCGCAAAACATTCTATATTTCCGGTTTGAGATTATGTTTCAAGTACATGAATTTGAATGACTATAAAATACAAACTATAATATCAATATAAATGAAACTTAAAACATGGATTAAACATATAAAAAATAGTTGAATAAAAAAGAATTTCATAAAAAATGATGATAAAAAATAATTTATATGCTTTCAAAACCACACACTTGAAACATAAAAAGTTATAAGTATGAGACATTAAAAGCCTATAAAATATAAACTACAAGACCAATATAAATAAAACATAATACATGGATTAAAAATATAACAAATTGCTGAAAATAAAAATAATTTTGTAATAAATGTTGATGGAAAATAATTTATAAGTTTTCAAAGACACCTGCATGAAAGTTAAAAATGTTTCAAGCACATGACTTTGAAAGGCTATAAAATATAAACTATAAGGCTGATATAAATGAAACCTAAAACATGGATTAAAAATATAACAAATAGTTGAAAATAAAAAGAATATCATAAAAAATTTCAAAAAAATAACTTATAAGCTTTCAAAACCACCTACTTGATACTTAAACACGATTCAAGTATGTAGCGTTGAAATACTATAAAATATAAACTATAAGACAGATATAATTTAAAGTTAAAACATGGATTAAACATATAATAAATTATTAAATTATTAAATTAATATTATTAAAAAATAATTATATAATAATTAATTAGTTAACTTGTAATTATAATAACTAATTATATAATAATTATCCAATTAATTAAAAAGATAATTATTCAGTATATAATAGTTAATTAGTTAATTAGTAATATAATTATAAATTATATTTATTCATTACACTTAATAATTAGTAATTATTAAAAATTATTATATGATAATTAATTAGTTAATTGGTAATATAGTTATTAATTATATAATACTTAATTAGTTAATTAGTAATATAATTATAAATTATCTTTATTCATTATACTTATTAATTCTAATTACTCATTATAATTACTAATTAAAATTATTCATTATAATTAATAATTATTAATTATTAATTAATAATATAATTATTAATTTTATAACAATTATTTGTATAATAAGTAGTTACTTAATTAGTAATTATTAATAATTAATTATATAATAATTAATTAGTTAAATTGTAATATAATTAGTTAATTGGTAATATAATTATTAACTATTGAATAATTAATTAGTTACTTAGTAATATAATTATTAATTATATACAAATTAATTAGTTAATTAGTAATAGAATTATTAATTATATAATTTGTAATTAGGAAATTAGTAATTATTAATGTTTTATTATTATGTTTGTATGGTTATATAAATATATATAAATAAAACTTAATGTCTCAACATAATTTATCTTTTATTCAAGTACGTGACTTTGCTAACCTATATAATATAAACTATAAGACTGATATGAATGAAATTGTAAACATTGCTTAAACATATAACTAGTAGTCTAAAATAAAAATAATTTCTTAAAAAATCTTGGTGATAAATTATTTATAACCTATCATATCAACCTACTTGAAACTTAAAAATGTTTCAAGTACGTGACTTTGCTGGCCTATATAATATAAAATATAAGACCAATATGAATGATATTTTAAACATTGCTTAAATTGGAACTCAATTCACCCTCCTCTTAATATTCCACTCCAACCAACAAGTAATAATAGTATTTTGATTTCAGTAGACATAAAACATGTAAACAATAGTATACAATCAATGTCTATGTCTATGGCGAGGAGATTCTGTCCCACATGGTGGTCTGCGAATAGGACTTCTGCGTCGAGTGTGCAGTGGAGTCTGATGACCTGGAGAAGGCAGATCCTCAGGCACTGAAATGTCAACTGTCGCATCCTCCATCTGTGTGTCAGTGGGAGGAGGTGTCAACAATATTTCGTACGGCCATCCTGATACTTCTCCCACTAGGGTGGTAGAAGGACCTGCCTCCATCGTAGTGGAGAATGAAGCCTGCGACAGAGCTATACCCCAAGACGGCGATGACTCTAGAATCCGAGGATGTGAAGGATTAGGAACTCAAGATGGAGAGAACTGCAGATATCCTCTCCATAAAGATGGATCCCATGCCACCTGAGGCACATCCTGAATTTGCTGATCCTGAACTACTAGAGGGCTGATGTCTGCCTTTGGAATAAGTGAGGCCTCACATACAGCACGACGCTGTCTACGTCGTCATGGTTGTGGCTCCTCAACACCACCAGCAGCTGCGGGATGTGCCTCTGGGGTAGGAACCTCCTCTCTCCAATCCAGATGCGCGAAGATGCTCCTGGAAAGCGCACGAAAAGATTCCCTTGCCTCCAGCATTGTAGCATGGATGACTGCCCAGCTAAAAACTCATATTTCTTTTTCACCACTCATGCGAACAAGCTGCTCTGTGTGACTTCCCTGTAAATAGAATCAAATGGAATTAGAAAATAATTCAATAAAAAAACTAATAGAAATTTATTGACTTACCATCCTCCGCATCTCTATGCCAGCTTGGGTAAGATACAGTATAGACTTCAGTCTATACCACAGCGCATTGTCAACCTGCTCTAAAAGAGAGAATCGATTCATAGGAACACCCTGAATATGTAACTCTGCACATCTGTGATAGCAGTCAATAAAACTGGCATGTACTTGGGACCAGTCATCATCCTGCCTCCCTGTCAGCTTCATCCCATGAAGCCTGTATGTCTGTCTCGATTGTAATGGAATCAGCTGAGTACGGAAAAACTGGCGCATGTCCTTATCAGGCTGCAACCACTCAATAATATGGAAGTTAACGAGGGGTACTACAACCATAACATCCTCAAGCCCAAAAATACAGTATGCTGACAACTGGTCCATAATACTCCAGTATGGAAGCCATGAAATCTGAAATGACAAGTGATTTTGTCAAAAAAAAACACCTAAATAAAAACCAAAATTGATGTTATTATTAAATATGTTAGACAGTGATAGATTGTATATACATACCTGAACAGGTAAGAAATGGTCCAAATATTGCCGATATACGCCCAAATGCTGTCTCAGAACCATGTCAAAATTTTGTTGCTAACACCACCTATAAAATACGTCAACGATAATGACAAATAATGAGAAATTATAGTCAATAACTCATAGTAGAATCAGAAACCAATAGAAATGACTTATCATACCAGCGTCCACGAGGAGCATCATGAATCATCGCTATCTCGACCGACGGACCAGTAAGGTCAGAGCAGAATGCTGGGATGCGCTACCATGCCCACAACTAAATAAGGATGATGTATCATCCGAGACCTGTATGGTCCCTGAGGGATAACCAGCATAATGATTTGTACGTGTATGCCAAGCAGGCGGATCCCCATCTGTACGTCCCAGCCTGATAAAAGTCCTCTAATAGGGGTAGATACATCATATGCACGTGCATCCCTGAGTGATCAGTACACATGATCCCACCAATGATCCGTAAGATATATGCACGAGTGTAACGCATGATGGTCTGCTCATTATCATTATCCTGTAAATGTGGAATCTGAGACTCCATCCAAGTCATAGATATGGATGATCCATATGTATCCCTATGTCCGGACAAAATATCAACGCCTAACAAGCATTGAGCAAGGTCTGGCCAAGCTACACGAGTGATTCCAATAACGGGTCTCCCCTGGATAGGCAGACTGAGAAGCACTACAACCTCCTCGAGGGTGATGGTCATCTCTCCCTCAGGCATGTGGAATGTGTGTGTCTCTGGTCTCCATCTCTAAATGAGGACAACAAATAGGTAATGATCTACAAATGTGAAATCTAAAATGGCAAGACCATAGAAGCCAGCACAGTGCAAGTAAGGTCTAATGGCATGTGGAGGCTCCATGTGATGAAAATGGTGTGCTCGACGCACCTTCACCAATCGATCTGGACGACCCTCTAACACGGCCTGCTAAATATGGGTAGGCTGCTGAGTGAGTAGTATGGTATTATCCATCTGCATATAAACAAATGAAATGAGTCGTAAGTGTAAAATGTAAATATAACGTTATGGATTTGATTAAGATAAATCACGTCAATTAGTAATGATGTTTTTGGAATTTATCTAATTTTATGTATTCAATAACTTATTCTAATAATTATGATACTATAATTTCGTTATAGAATAGTTTTCTAAAACATCTTACATGTTTAGGTTGGGGTTTAGGTTTGAGGGTTTAGGGTTAAATTTTTTAATATTAACGTTTCGGAAACATGTTTATGGGTTAATAACATTTACTTTACAATATGGGTTAACTGTTCCGCTTTCGGATTTATGAAATAAATTCTTATATATCAGATTTAAAGTTATTTATTGAAATAAGGAATATTAATATGAAATAAGTTCTATTATCTAAAATATTGAGTCTTGATTTTGGTTACACATATTTTGGGGGATCTTTAGGATTAACTACTTATGAATTGGATTAAGATAAACCATGTCAATTAACAATGATGTTTTTGGAAGTTATCTAATTGCATGTATTCAATAACTTATTCTTATCATTATGATACTTTAATATCATTATAGAATAGTTTACTAAAATATCCTACGTGTTTAGGTTGGGGTTTAAGTTTAAGGTTTTTGGGTTAAATTTTTTAATATTAACATTCAAGAAACATGTTTATGGGTTAATAACATTTACATTACAATATGGGTTAACTGTTCCGCTTTCAGATTTAAGAAATAAATTCTTTTATCTCATATTTAAAGTTATTTCTTTAAAGCAAGAATATTAATATGAAATAAGTTCTATTATCTAAAATATTGAGTCATGAATTTGGTTACACATATTTTGGGGGAGCTTTATGATTAACTACTTATGGATTGGATTAAGATAAACCATGTCAATTATTAATGATGTTTTTGGAATTTATCTAATTCTATGTATTCAATAACTTATGTTAATCGTTATGATACTATAATTTCCATATAGAATAGTTTCCTAAAATATCCAACATGTTTAGTTTGGGGTTTAGGTTTGAGGGTTTAGGGTTAAAATTTTTAATATTAACGTTCAGGAAACATGTTTATGGGTTAATAACATTTACTTTACAATATGGGTTAACTATTCCGCTTTTAGATTTATGAAATAAATTCTTTTTTCTCAGATTTAAGGTTATTTCCTGAAAGCAATAATATTAATATGATATATGTTCTATTATCTAAATTATTGAGTCTTGAATTTGGTTACACATATTTTGGGGGAGCATTATGATTAACTACATATGTATTGGATTAAGATAAACCATGTCAATTAGTAATGATGTTTTTGTAATTTATCTAGTTGTATGTATTCAATAACTTATGATAATCATTATGATACTATAATTTCATTATAGAATAGCTTACTAAAATATCCTACATGTTTAGGTTGGGGTTTAGGTTTGAGGGTTTAGGGTTAAAAAATTTAATATTAACATTCAGGAAACATGTTTTTGGGTTAATAACATTTACTTTACAATATGGGTTAACTGTTCCGCTTTCTGATTTATGAAATAAATTCTTTTATCTCAAATTTAAAGTTATTTCTTGAAAGCAAGAATATTAATACGAAAAGTTATATCAGATGTTTGGGGTTTAGAAAACCGAGTAATAAATAAGAGATAACAACATTTAGTTTATAATATGGGAATGTCACAATGAAGACAATACATCATTATGGATGAGACTGTGAACTTGACCCAACAATGTTAGGACATAATTTCTAGTTATGACCTTCTTTATGACATATCGTAAATCGCAAACACTATCCTTGTTCTTGAGGCCAGTTCATCTCATTACGCATCCTACTCACCTTCGGTCTCCCATGAGGACGTAACCGATTCATGTAAGGTATCACTATCGGATGGACTTCAGGCATTGGGAAATAACGATACTCCCCAATAGGTGTCCATGGTGTAGCAAAATAGTTAGCAATGGTATCCATCCGGTACACTGGATCAACATATTCTTCCCATGAGATGTCCATAGTGGCTCATACTATGATGATATGTGTACATGGAAACCGTATGGCCTGAAAGATTCTACATTGACATTGCCTTGTTTCCAGTAATACCACCTTTTTTTCATCGATGTGATTTGTGATGGGGTCTGAACGCTCTTGAACTTCTAATCATGAGTCTTCTCTTTGAAAGAGACAAACGTGATAACCATAAGCTTCTTGAATATTCTTTTCAATCTCTCGTTGAATGTGTCTTCCATATCTTATCCACTGTTGTATTCTGTTTGATACTAGTTTTTGACTATCCACAAAGTAATTCACAAATTGATATAATGTCTCTTGAACAAAGGTAGTTATAGGTAGCTTACAAAGCCCTTTGAAGATACCATTGATGCACTCCACAATGTTTGTCATCATGTGTCCATACCTCTTCCCCCCATTGTATGCTAATGTCCATTTATCTTTTAGAATCCACATCATATAATCATAAACTTCTTGACTAGCCTGACATATTTTTTCAAAATGTTCTTCATACCACCATTGGTCTGACTCATATTTTACAAAGCATAGATGATATTTCACATAAATTGATTTTACCTTTATATTGAAATAGTAAAACAGAACGAATAGAATGCGTATCAAGCCTCGTGATTGCCTTCTTCATCGGTTCGTTGTGGAATTTTTTATGCACATTGCTAGAAATGTGTCTAATGCAGAACCGATGATGTGGATTTGGGTATCTCCATGTATCAGGATCTGCATTGATTTCCTCATTAATTGATCGATGGTGATCAGATATCAAACAAACACCCTGAATGTTGGTGAAATGGTTGCCGATACATGCCGGAAACCAACTCCATGATTCATAGTTTTCTTTCTCTACAATGGAAAAGGCAAGCAGAAGAGGTGAACGGTTTCCATCATGGGTTTCCAAAATAAAAAATACTCCCTTGTATTTCCATACAGAAATGTTCCATCAATATGAATAATTTTTTTGCAAAAACAAAATGCAGAGATACAGGGAAGGAATCCCCAGAACAACTGATGAAATTGAACATGAGATGGATCAAGTTGGTTATCATGAGACACATGTTCATTTGTATCCATATAGAAGAAAACTTGGTTATGATGCCTCAGTATGGATAGCAATTGCGGTAACACTCGATATGAGTCATCCCAATCACCATATACCTTCACAATTGCCTTCTATTTTTCCATCCATGCCTTATTATAAGAAATATTATAACTGAATGTCTATTGAATCCTATCTTTAAAAAGGTCTATTGGAACATCTTGAACTATCCTAATCATCTCAACAACAATAGATGACACAAATTCTATATCCAATGAAGTATGGTCTTGTGTGAGGCTTGGATGAACACAAGTATGAGCCGTCTCAATCCTCGATATTCTCCAACCTCCAAATGTAATGTCTTGAATCACCCTTAAGAAAAATCTACAATCATCACCATACTTCCCACACTATATAACATATTTACTATGTAATGATTTGTGAACTTCATAGTTGAAGTGTCTCTCAATATTAAATCTCTTTAACATTCTTTTTAAGGAATCTTTACCAGGAAAATTCCTTCCAATATATAAGGTTTTGTCCACCTCACTAAACCTATCTGGTACAACTCCAGGGAACTCAGTTTTCGGTGTGAGAACAATATTGTCAAAATTAGGCACACGTTTCATTGCTTTTGACCAAGATGAAAAGAGTGGTGGAAGATTTATTGTAGGTCTAGGTTGATGTATAACTAATGTATTTTTCAAAACCACCTCTCTATCTTCCATTAGTCCCTCCTCATCAACACTGTTGTCACCATCTGATCCATCATTACAAAACTCATCATCGGAAGTTGGATTGACATGTATATCTAGGAGATCATTTAGGTTTTCATCTTCTACTGCATCATTTCAAATAGGTTCAATTTCTTGGGGTGGACTGTCTTCAACCACTCTTGTAATTCTACGTCTTCGTACAAGTGGACATTGTTATTGTATAGTAGCAACATCAGCATATAACTCCATCTTGGTACCATCTGACCGTTGAGAAAATAAATTAATTGCTTGGACCCATTGCGCATCAGTAACCAATGGACAAGCTTGATGCCACAATGTTGTCGGAAATTGAAAATGTCTATAGCTCATAGACTTGATCTCTTGATCAGGTCCCAAATATAATGAAACATGAATTCTCTCTTGAAGGTGACTTATGGTTACACAATCAGCTGTATTAACCACCGTAATTGGTTGTGTACTGTAAGAAGCTCCTTGCTCTGTTTGAATAATCTCCCCATATCAGTACCAACAGGAAAACATGACTCTCTATGTCAAAAATGTTTATTTAATCAAAATTATGATAGTGTAAAAAATATTAACAATTATTTTTGACCATATGATGTCTATTAGAATTTTATTTTAGGGCACCTATCTATACCCTAAACTACGATACTGATGTTTGACCATATGATATTTATTAGAATGTAATTTAAGGGAACCTTTTTATTTAATGTGTTTGTTCTTCTTCATTTCACTTTATATATTCATCAGTGTTGTTAGCTAATCATTATATGGATCCATGTTTTAATCCTATGTTATTTATTAATTATTATATAATTAATTATGTCTAATAGTAACTATTATTTCTAAACATTTTAATCTTTACATTTTAAAACATTTTCTTCTCTATTTTATTTTAAATAATTATAATTTTCATTTTAAACTTATTTTCTTAATATAGTTTTCAACTAATCAATCATTCTTTAATCACTATTTTATCATTATTAAGTTATTCTTTAATTACCTATTCTTTAATTGTTAATCATATTATATTCATTACTTAATTATAATTAACTAATAATAACTTTAATTTGTTAATGCTTATGTCCTTATCTGAATCTATAACATTATATTTATCATTTTATCAATGATAAATATACTGATTTGATTTTTCTTCTCTTATATATTTTAGTAGTTTATAAAGAAAATATGACTCATCTTAAGAATATTCCCTGGGAGTGTTAAACCAGGATGCAACAAGGCTTGTTATCATGCACCAGTTCCCATTCGAGTCTAGCTCAAAGTAGTGTTTTCGGGTTTTTCCCCGATATACATGTGTGGCAGAGCCACATCCACTTGTTTGTATCCAGATAGGAATTTAATTGCTTAGAGAACCACATAATCTTTAAGCTACCAAAATTTTAAAATACTTAATCCTAAGTTAATCTATACTTAATCTATACTACCTAACAATAATTATTTCAAACTCTATATAACAAATTACAAAATTTAAATAACCAAATATTAAGAACTACCTAAACTACTTAAAAAATGAAATATTTAAAACTAAAAAATATAAATTAATTAAATAAAAATATTAAATTAAATAAAGAAACATACCTCTAAATGAAACTTCGAAAAAACCCGCACAACAAATGAATTTTTTTGAGAGAGGGAGAGAATTTAGGAGTGATGAAGGCAATGATCAAGTGAGGAGGGGGGGGGGGTGGCTGCCCTTTTATAAGGAGTTCAGGCCAAGGGGGCATCACAGAGGCCACCTTTTGCCTTTGCGTAAGGCCAAAGGCCGGATCCCAAAAGCCACCTTTCGCCTTACCCAGAGGCAAAAGGTGGCCTCCCCCCGACCGTCTTTGCCATGTCCTTGATCCAGACCAAAGGAGGCATGAGGGAGAAAATGTGGCATCGACGATGCCACCTTTGTGCACTAATAATAAGGAGGCATCATAGATTCCACCTTTGTATCAAGTTTTTTTTAAAAAAGTTAACCTAAGCAGATTTTCAATTTTTTTTTAAAAAAACATATTTAAAAAAAAACTCCACCAGAGATCAGTGGGCTCATAGCTTTGATCTCATGAGGAATTATTCAGACTTGCTGTGTTATTAGCAAAGGGTTGAAAACACGATAGTGATGATGAGGGAGCATAGAGTGTGCCTTAGGGTGTCAAACCAGTACAAAAGGAGGTTTAAGATGAGGGTTATACGCAGCGCAAACTCAGCTAGATTCAAACTTGCGATCTATGGATTAGAGTGGACGACTAGGATTAATAAGAGGAGAGATCTGATGGCACAAATTGCTTTGTGTCTTGATCAGAAGTCCACGGTTTGATACCACGGAAAAATCTACATCACACATCAAATTCCCATGCCTCTTTGCCATCTATATATAAGGCATTCGATGGCAGTCAGTTGTTCGAGCCCAGAATGGGGTCGACACCTGTCCCATCTGCTTTTCCCTCCACCTAGCGGGATTCAACCCACATGTATAAGATTTTTCCTGCGACCCTGCTCACCTAGGTCCCTCTAAATGGCCTGGCCTATTCCTTGCTAGAGCTATTCTCCCCCAAATCCTCCAGTTGGTTCAAGATCACTCTCATGGGTGTGGTTGAACTAATCCCACATGTGCCTTGTGAATTAGATCAGTTGGTCAGTGGTCTATCCATATTTTTTAGTTATGCATGGTATCAAAATGAATACATTTAATGTACTTAATAAATATAATAAAATTCTTAGTAGAGTGTCGGGTCTAAGGTATGTCTCTTTAAACCCTAGGACATCATGTATGAACTCCTCTGTGTATTAATAAATAATTTGGAATGGTTCTTAGATCTTAATTGGAAATATGTAAAGTTCAAAAATACTAGTTCCAACAGTCATCTTTTGAACATACTTGATTTTCTTTCGGCTTAGCATGTTTTTCATTTTCCTCCAATGTGTATCAAATTTCAATTGATTTGGGAAAACAACTATGCAATGTTCTTTGACATTCTTATTTTTCTCTAAATAGTTACATGACATACAATTGTTTTTATTTTGAAATATTTTTTCTTTCATAGAATAGGGAACCTATACTTCCAACCATATGATGAATACATCGGCCTTACGACCTTCCAAACTGTATCTTCCATAAACTTCTTCCAAAATCTGAAATTTCATTTCAGTAGACATCTAGGGTGTAGATCTAGTCACAATTTGTCTCCTCTGGATTTTATCCTCAGATTACAACCCAAAACCACCTTTGTTTTCCCACTTTATTAATAAATATATATTGAACAAAAAATAATAGGCTTTGTGTCCATTCTTATCACAACTCCAACAAAAAACATAATACTTTTTTCTTCCAGATTTATTGAAAATATTTCCTAATTTATGTTATAGATGTCCTATTGAAAATTGAGCATCACTTTTCTTAGGAAGCTATAGTCTTCATGGAATATTCTTCTTTTATTTTGATGTTGAATATTTCTTCTTAGTTTTCTTGGCCAAAATATCCTCATATTTTGTTTTCACATCTACACTTTTAGATAAAATAGGACTATTTTGAAACTGATCGAGTGCATATTTAACTTATTTATGTGAAATTTTCTTCTAATTCGCTTGAAAAAATTATCCATTTTCCTTAGAGGACTTAGTTAAGTATTCTAAATCATTTTTCCAATCATGTTGCACTATGAAACATATGGATTTTTCTCAGCTAATTATTTATCTGTTATAGTTATTTCATCCTTGAGATCTATAATAATATTTTAATGCTCAAATTCTACAGGTTTTTGATTATTGATCTAATCAATGTATGTCACATCCTTTATTACATACTCTTCCTTATCAAAAGCCACATTTTTTTCTTTCTTAAGCTTCTTCTTTTCATTCTTGAGGTTTTATATCTATCCCAAAAATAATTCTAATTTTTATTTTATCTCCAACTCAAGTTATTCTGTTTCTTCTCCATAATTATCACATCTTGATGGATCAGATCATTTCTCAACACGAGAAAATATATTGAATTCATTATCTGAGTTACTAGATGAGTCATTTTTTATTTCTTTGTCATAAATCTTATTATTTTGGGGACAAACCACTTCTTATTCTTTTATTTTTTTTGTCTTTTCACCATCCTCATCTGATTCAGATTATCTAAACTTATTCATTAGAAAATAATTTTCAATATGATAAAAAATATAAAAATTAAAAAATATAGTTATATTCTTACATTTTCCTTTCCATTTACCCTTTACAAATCTCTTTGATATAAGAGAAAAAACCTGGTTGAAGTCTTATTCATCCGCATCATATTAGTCATTATATTCTTTAACCTCTTCTTCACTAACTTTTCCTTCCCTCATTACTTGGAAAACAATTTAATCTTTTTAATTCTTTTTTAAAGCATGATTTTTTCATATCATAGTCAATTATTATGTTTTGTAGCCTATAAATTATCAAGCCTTCTATTTCATCAAGGGATAATATTTTTTAATTAAGCTGGTCTAGAAAATTCCTCATTAGTTTTTTAATAATTTTAGAATCCTCTTGCTTCTCACCAAATTCCCATATGTTTCTCATAATCTCATTTAACTTGTTAAAATATTTATCAATATCATCATCATCAATTTTAATGTCTTTAAATTGGATCTTGTAAACCTGAAGTTTGGCTTCCTTAACATTGAAATTTCCTTCATAGATGGCTATCAATTTTTTCTATATTTTTTTTGAACTTTGAATATGCCTGATATTTTTGTATCCCATATCTAATAGAGACATTAGGATACCATTTTTATCCTTTCCATATAACTCGATATTCCAATTATCTTCTTGAGTCAATTATATACCATCAACAGTGGGTTCAAACTCAAATATTACACCATCTCTTACTTTTAGATAAAGCGATAGAAGGCAGGGTAGAATCCTATTCCTATATATGTGATAATTATTACCATAAAATGTGGGAACCAATTAGTTGTTGAAGGAGATAATATTATCCATATCTCATAATTCTCACTTGGATATTTAGAGGAAACCTATGCATTGATACCAAATGTTAGTCTTGGATGTGTTTGATCACTAAGAAGGGGTGGGGGATGAATCTGTGATCTTTTTGGTTTTATGTGTTATTAAATTTTTAACCCAACATCTTGAACCTATTAAAGTTCTCGATCCACTCAATGATTTATCACCGAATCACCTTCATGTGTTGTAATAAGAAATAGATTAGCACATAATATTTACAACGTTCAGTTGAAAGCCCTACTCCTTACCATGTTGGTTATTCCCCTAACATGGATTCTCCAAAATAATATTATTATCAATTATAGTAGTCTCCTATATCCATAAAAGACCATGATTGATTATACACCCAATCACATTCTCTTCTTTGATTGGTTATACTCTCAGTCCCAAGCTTCTTCAACAAATGATTGTACCCTATTGTTATAATATCTTTCACTTTCTCTGTTAATCTGGTAATAGAAAGTCCTCCATTATCTCAATATTATCCATGATCTAGTAGGACAAGGCTTTCTCCTGTACTCATTAAGAAATCCAGCAGTAGTTTTTTCCTTGAGAATATTTCTATATATGATGTGATCTAGTTTCTCCTCAAATCTTTGAACACTCAGGGCTGTCTCCTTTAAGGAATCCTAGTTTTGACACAACTTATTCTCTTCATGGTATGGGATGTATCAGACTATCATAACTTCCTTTGGATGTTTTAAGAGAATTTTAAATTCTTACCCTCTTCTCTATTTTTTTCTTCTTTCAAAGCCTATATATATTTGTTATCAAAAATACTACTTAGATGTAGTTTTCATTCATATTTGGGAACCCCTTGATCTTTGAATGTAGGTGAAATATTATTTTATTTAAATCAGTCAAAACAATTAAAATTTTATTCATTATTTAAATTACAATTCAAATATTCTTTTAATAATGTTGAAGTCTTAGGATTTCAATTATTTCCAGGATATTAAATATCAAAACCCAAAAATTCCTTAAATATTACTTATTCAAAAAAACCCAAGTTCTTCATGTGCATGGCCTCATTTATCTCTACAAAATGGGCCGTTTATTTTTCAAAATTATGCATTCTAAAAATACTATCTAGTATGTAAGGATATAATCCATTAAGTAATTTTGAAGCACCTACATGGATCACATACATGGCTTGAATTCATGTACCTGCATCACTTTAGCATTGAAAAAGTATTTGGATATAATGTTTACTCCAGCTATGCAGTAGTATCCAGATACGTTGTTCACTTTATCTACATAGTTGCATTCACTTACGTAGATTCATCTAAATTTCTAGAATTTTATTTGTAGTTGCAGTCGCTTATGTATATTCTCCTATGTAAAGAATCAGCTACACTATAGAACCCCTAACATGAATCTACAAATTATATACTTTACTCAAACAATATCGAATCCTCCTCAATAAACTTATAATAAATCTCAATCATCTTATGGACTTATATGGATTATTTATCAATAATTTCACTTAATCAGTCTTATATTTTCCTCATCTAACTTGGTGGACATATAAATCATCTTATGAACTTACATGGATGATTTATCTTGCATGACATCCAATACCTTGATACGAATTCATAACAATCCTCTAAGAATAATCATCAGAAAACTAAATACATATTGAACCTATTGACAATAAATATAATACTCATTGTTTACAATAAATACTCTCTTAGTAGAAGATTAATCTTGGGTGTAATTCTTATTTTGGGTGATGATTTGTTTTGGGATTCTTTCTCAAAGACTTTCGAGAAATTTTGGTTTTGAGGTGGTTTTAATTTTCTGTATTCTATGAGTGACTTTTGATTTCTATTTTATGAATAGTGGTTTTTTTAGGATGATCAAACCTCATTAATTGGTTGTTCTCATTGTATTTTGTGCATGGTGTAAGCCATGGGTTATGTTTTTCTTGTATGGTTTGGACATGGAGGAAGCCTGTGGTATGTGCATGTGTAACTGGGTGATATGGGTTGTTTCTGGTTGGGCTATGGGTTCCACTAGGTTTATATTTCTATTGGGGTCTCTATGAGGTTGATTTTCTTAAGATAGTACCCAATTTACCTTCTTATGTAGTTTTGTCACCCTAGGTTAGAACCTCGTCGTTTCATTATGAGGTATTTTTTTCTCCAATTCGTTATTTATTTGTGGTTAGAAGTAGTGATGGACAAGGTGATGGTATTTGTGACTTGATATTTTTGTCCTTGGATTCTATTTAAAATTTTTCTCACTTTATGGAATTTGGGCCAGTTTCTTAGAGGTTTATTACAATTGGTGTATGTTTTTTTGTTCTCTTTGATGATTTTTGGAATCATGGTTATTTTGGTGAACTATCTTTATAAAAGTTTTGGCTCATTCCATCACCATTTTATATGAATTCTAAATGGTGGGGGATTTCGATGATCATTCTTCACCTTCTTATAAATTCATGATTGATGGATGTGATTTAGATATTTATTGAGGTTGGTCAATTTTGTTTGAGGATTAATTGTATTTTTTGAGGGGTCATTTTAGTATGGTGGTCTTCATTCCTCTGAGATCTATTATAGTTATCCAAATACTCTTTCCTTTTATAATTAGTCATTTTGGTTCTTTTTTTTACTTTCAAATTTGACCTAAGACTTTGGGGGGGGGGTGGTAAAAAGTAGAATGGTGGGGAGAAGTATGATACTCATGGTCACTATTGTGTTCTATTTTATATGTTTTTAGGGTGATTTAATTTTTTTGAAGTTTAGGGATTTAGATTTATAATTTTTAAATTTTTTCCTCTAGTGAATAATTGGTGAATGGTTATGAGAAATAATATTATTTCAATGGGAAACCATTTAGGGGCTTCAGTGGGGTTTCACCTGGATGAATCATGGTTTTTAAAACAACATAGGGTCTCTAGGAAGCCATTAAAAATAGTTTAGTGTTCAGGGGTGACCATAATTTTTGACACATGGTTAGGGGAACCCATGTGGAAAAACCATTGAATGTGTGTTAGTTCAAACCATGGGCTCCTTGACTAAAAATTACATTTTTTATTTCAAAATCACTTTTAAAGAAAAATTCAAAAACCGCACAAGATCCACATATGTGAAAACCTACCCAAGGGGATCCACCATTGAAGACATGAGTTAGAAAAAACCCATAGATAACTTTTATGGTTCAGTGAGAACTGAAAGTTAAACAAAAAAATAATCCCCAAACATAACTTTAGAATCATCATGTTCCCACCCAGAATGAAGTGTTGAATCCTCAGACACGAGACAAGATTTGTTGGTGATGGAGCATGTATGCATCATACCCAACCTGCCTGCCACCTCCTTTATACCAATGACCTGTGAGGAAACCCCCATATTGAAGAACTCTCTTTCCCTCCCCCATTTTTTTTTGATTTATTTTTCGCTTATTGACATACCCAGGGATATCAAACTAGTTATAGGTGGCCAATGGGGAATCATATCCAGCCTGAATCCCCATGCCACAAACCATCCCATCCATAGGCAAGTGGGTCATAGAGATGTCCACCACTTGTTCCCTAGATGAACCGATAGTAACAGTGACACTCCCTTTGGCTCCATCGACCATTGGGATACTCTGAATTGTTGGGTCATCCCTTCTCCCATCAGGTGAAACCATCACACCCCAAACAAGATTTTCATAGGAAGGGATGACACTTCTAGAAACCACAACAGTGATTCCCTTACCTTTCTTGTCTTTAACAGAATGATCAACTTCAACAAAAAGGGTGGTGCGTGAGTGGAAGATCCTGGAAGAACAAAAGTAGGTGAGGAGGGTTTTCCAGGGCTCAAAGTGGTCAAAGCCCATTGAATGCCCAAAAGGGAATGATGACAACCCAATAGAGATCTTGGACTCATATCAGTACCATAATAATGCATTCAAATAGCAACCAGATGGTCTGTGGGAGAAAGTGTGTCATTAGGCTGAGCCTCCAATCCCTTCTGAGCACACCTCCCACATTGAGAATAGAAAGAAGCCTAGTGACCTTGTCAATAGGAAGAAAACAAAAACTGAAGGTTTCCTCATAATGAATGCATTTCCAAAAACTAAAGGAACCTTACACCTGGAGACATAGATGATTTGAGAGAGCCACTGAGTGGTCCATCTCAAATCAAAGGTGAGAAAAGATGAGTTTCTTCATACAAAGAGTATCATCGTAAAGGGTAGTGGAAGATAAGGAAGTCGAATCCACACCACTTCATGAATTCAGTCACAACCACTATCGAAGTCTAATGTCCAACGAAAGAGAAGGAAGTGTCTATTATCACACATGCATGACTTCAATGACCAGGAAGATGCAAAATCATCATCAGAAAAAAGGTGTATACTTAGATTCTATTGATCCAGATCCCCAATTGCTACCCTATAATGAATACTACACCTCAAGTTGATGAAACTCTCAAAAAACTCTGATGAAGGTTGATATCCACTAAATCTAGCCACAAGAATCTTGTAGTGGCAAGCTACAACATCGTCAAACTATGATGCAGATATACAAATTTTTGTGGATCCCTTGAATGAAGATGGGTACTTTGGAGAGATTGGAATTGGGGGAAAATGTGGAAAATGAACCGAATTAGGAACAACATGGGGAAGGTGTTGTGGCATATCTAAAGCAAATGATAGGAGGGGGATCATCGACCTGAATTTCTCCCTGTAAGCATAGATGGATCCAACTCCGACACCTAGATCCGACCATGTAGGGGTTTTGGCTCACTCCTCATCCCACACTTCATCCTGATGGAGGTTGCCTATTTAAGGAAAACACCGACACCATGTGAGGTCACCCTCCTAAGTTTGTATTTGGCCTTCTTTACCTGTGTCCCGCATGATATCATCACTTACCTGAGACTCCCAATCGGTTCTGCGCTGTAGCTTGCACCTCAAACCACCGCTCGGTCCTGTATCCATTTTAGGAGGGTTGGTTTTACAATTCATTCTCTATGGGATCCCTCCTAGTTGGCACATATTTTTCCTAATCAAGTACCTACCCAAATTCATGAAAACATAAAATTATATTTTTAAACTCCCTAAATTTATATTTTTAATCCACATTCTTTCTCCCCTTTCATTAGGTTGGCCATGGGGAATTCATAAGGAGCTCTCCACATCCCTCGTCCTTGATTTCAATCTCCCCCCTATGACTTCAAGTAGTTTATGGAGGTATTATCCTCTTTCTAATTATTCTCTTCTCCATTCCTCTCCCACCCCTTAGATTTTCTTCCTCCGTCAAGCCCTAATATACATATTTTCCAAACGTCGGGGTTGGGATGAATCTAATGATTGGGGTTTATATTTCGACTGTTTGTTAATGATGTTTTCTCTTGGTTGATTGTTCTACATTGAAGGTGAAGTGTATAATTTTTTTCCAATTGAATGAGGTAGATGTTTATTTTACATTGCTTTATAATACATGGAATGTGATTCTTGAGTACCTTTAAAATATTTATTATAAAAATTATATGTATATTTTATACCCTCTCTTGGTTTGAAAAAGGGTTTCAATGGTTTCTTGGATTTTAATAAAGGGAGTTTTGCAGTTTTTATTAATTCCTTAATTAAATTGAATGTTATGCGTGAAAAGTGTCTATTAAAAGTCTATGTTTTTCAAGGAGAATTAGGTAGGGGTTTGGGCACTAATTTCAATTTTATAGAAATTCCTTTTGTTTTATAGTTTTTGTTTCCAAAATTGGGGTGTTTGACTATGTGAAATGGTTTTAAAGATGTGGTAGTCTTGTGGAGGATTCAAAAGTGGGTTGTAAAAAATAGATTGATTTCCAAATGGATTCGAAGGATTTTTTCATATTTTTTTAAACGGTGTTTTAAAATTACATTCGAAAGGGTAAGAAAAGGTTGGTATACTAATATTTCTTTCAAAGGCTCATTTTATACTTTATAGAAGAGTTTTATTTGATATGTGTGATGCTCTTTGTTGATCACCCTGGTTGTTTTGTACATGCATGTTCCCTCTTTTGGGTAGAATTGTATTATGATTGATACTTATGCATGGATATGGAATGGGGTTGCTTCGTATGAGGTTGTCTGAGGTGATATGAGGTTTAATTTTTTATTTATAAAATGATGGTTCACACATATATATATATAACTATGGTGGTTTTCCAATTCAATTTTTTCCCAACTCCATTAATTAATCTGTTGGGAACCTAGGTAGTTATATAGAATATCTGTATGAGTAATACACTAGCATCGATTGCGAATTAGAGAGTGACCTAGGTATGAATATGTTTTACTAGGGGTTACCTCCCAGTGAGACCATGAGGGTAAGACTAGGTTGAGTGTGGTTGCATTCACCTAGTATTGGCTAATCCTACTTTGGTCTTTCCATATGTGTGGTCAAGTATTATTCTAGTTATAACCTAGGGAGTTACCCATGATTCTTGGTCCCAATAGAGGATTATTTTTTGGACCCCTTTGATATGTTGTATCCCCTATCCCTTGTTTAGTTGTATGGAACCATTTCTTGGTTATCGAAATTTCTCTTAATTGATATATTGGTAAATAATCATGTTTATATTCTAATTAATTTATGGTTTTGGTTATTTTTAAATGAATTTATAAAAGGTCTTCTGTTGAGTGATTGTAAAAGTAAAATTGGGATTATTTTTTAAAACGTGTTGGAAAGGTTTTTGGAAAAGAGGTAGGAAGAGGGAATAGATTTACATATGAATCTAAAGGGGTAAAATTTTTATGGTTTTATATTAATTATAAATTATATTATTAATTTATTAATTGGTTTAATTTTTTTGTTTTAGGTTGGAAATTATATTTATTTTGAAAAGGATTTATTTTGGTTTGAAAAAAAGCAAATAATATTTGTTTATTTACATATACTTATGTAAAAAACTTATTTTATAAATTATATTAAAACTATAATATATGGATTTTATTATGAAAGATATTTTATAAATTTATTAGTGAAATCCTACTGGTCATGTTTCACTCATACCATACATATACACCTCTGTGTGTGTATATAATTTTTATGTTTTTTCTCAGGTCCCCAGGTATTGATCACATTAAATGTTGTTCAATTGGGTCTATTGATGGATTTAGGATTTTTTGAGTGGATTTGGGTCACATCGTGATGTGTTGAGGCCATTTGGGGTTCCGATTTATTTTGAGAAATAGTTGTATTGGCCAACTCAGCTAGTTGTATTGTATTCTACTAGTGTTTCTTGAATTCTTCTTTCACTATATTTTTTAAGTGCACTATTTTTTTACTATAGTGATATTCAATCATTTATTTTTTTAGATTCCAAATGAGAATAGTCACCCTAATTGGTTATGTATCACTGTGAATTTTTATTTGATTTATGAAACTCTTGGATTATTTTATTATCTTGTATATGTTTATTCATATGTATAGGATTCCAAAGTAAGGATGGGTAATGCTGGATTCTCATGAGGTTTCTTATACTTGTTGATTATTTATTTCAATTGTCAAATAATTACTAAGTATACATTCATGATACCAAAGCACTGGTTTCCAGCCTATGGGAATTGATAAATCCATTCGATCTTAGTGGTGGATTGATCCAGGTGATGCGTCAGATATTATAGGGTTGGTTTGTTATAATACTTCTACAATGTGATTCCCTACTCCAAATATGTCATGTTTCCATGAATTATTCTGATCATAATATCATAAAGTAACGTTTTTCCATAAAGATATCACATGGTTGTGAAGGATTTTCCCTACATCTTTGTGAATGAATCCCACACCATGAATGATTTCATATAGCCACAAACAAATTAATTTTAGTGAAGGAGATTATTCATTTGGAAAAATTTATTTTTCTATGTTCTTTCATGCTAAAATGAATCCAAACAAAAAACTTCCATATATTTTTATCCACAATTCTATGTTGTCTCTATGAGAAGTCAAATTGAATACTTCAAAATGAACTACACCCCTAGATACCATGTTACTTAATATGGTGTGTATTAAAATGCCAAAGATTTATAAATATCCCTACAAAATAGGTTTTATAGTTTCAAAACCCATTTTATCATCATTGGATGGAAAAAATAACCTATTACCAGTGAGAAGTTTTCACCATCAAGTCATTAGATATGGAAATGTTATTTTGAGGAATATTCATCCTTTGGTGAGTGAGAAATCATGTGGAAGATAGATATCCCATTTTAATCCTATTAACTTATGTCATTTGAGTGATTGTAGTATCATGGTTTCCATTAAAAAGTTTTTTGCACATATTTTTTAGTGCATACAATGACTTCAAAAACACTACAATCAAAACTTTATCATTGATAGTTATATACTCATACATAGGATGAAATAAACCTTATTTTTTCCATAATATCTTGGAACCAAACATTCCTTTAATGTGGGAAGTGTTATTAACATATTATATTCCATGATAAACTCTTTTTAATGTAGTAAATATCAATCACATGATACAAATGTCATAGTCTTGACAAAATAAATTTAAAATACTAAATGAGTATAGAATATGAATACCTTAAGCTAATTTACTAGGGAGATAATGACACTTGATTTTCATTTTTTATTATATATTTTTGTAATTTTTTAAAGGATTATAGAAAATAACCCCAGGTTAATTTTTTTTGGAATTTGTGTGATGAAAAGTTATATAAAATAAAGAAATGTGTGACGTAAAATTCAATGAGAAAAATGAAACTATCCCTTATAGAATTATACTAAACAAATACTTTATAGTTTTTAAAATATTGATTCTTCCTCCTTAATTTTCACTGAATGGAAGAATTAAGAACCATCTACTCTCCAGTTCTAACTACCTAAATGGATTAAGAACATATTCAATATAACCATAGTAAAAAATAACTCACAATTTATATCCATTCTTCTCTATTTTGTTTAGATAATGGGATGGATGTCTAGGAACTTGTATACATTTTGAAATTGGATTCCCTACACCAAAAATTGAGCTGTATATTTTGATTACTATATAATGTGTACATAGAGTTATGAATTATGTATTACTTATATAATAGTATTGATACTTATAAATCCATTATTTTCATAGTATTGGGATATGATTATGTGGTGATCGAGGATTTTATACATATACACTGCATAATTGTAGGTGAATATTCAATACAACTCATGAAAATACAACCCTAATGATTATAAATGTTTAGTTTCTCGGGATACTTGATCCATAATCATCTTTTCTCATGAATGATCTTTAATATCTCCCAAAAATTTCTTCCCAAATAGTACAATTCTTAAACATATCCCACTTAAATCATTTATTCATAACCTAGGTAAATAAAACATAATAAAGGAAAAGATTAGATGAAAAATAAGGGTCAACATAAGAGAAATAAATAAATGAACATATGTGTTAATAAGATAAATATAAGGATAAGAGAACATGATAATAACTTATTATAATCATGCTCAATTAGTCAAATATCATTAAGCACAAATCACAGAATAAGTATTTTTCATAACAAATTAAATAAGTCATAAGTGTGTGAGATCGTCAAAAATAAATCATGAGACATGATAAAATATCATAAGAATATAAAATAAGTTTTTTATATACAATTAATCATAGAAAATCATTTCCTTAGTCAATGATCATTTCCAAGACAATCATAGTGGATTGGGTTTACTCTAAATTACTTCATTTCTTTAGTCAAGGTTAAATCCCAAGACAATTTTATGGGTCTAAGTCCCTTACTGTATTTGGTTAACTCCCAATTATAGTGCTTAATATCTCATCAGATATCTATATTTACGCAATGCATTAGAGGGATATATAATTCTAGGCCCACCAGTAATATAATTAAAACCATAAATATGTATGCGATAAGATCATAAAACATTCATCATGTTATCATATCATAAACCCTAGAAATGAAATTTGTTTCATAAAAATTTCATAATTTCCTCATAGAATAACCCATAGAAAATATACAAATTTCATAAAGGTTTCTTAAAAAATTAATTATCTCAGTGGAAAGAAATGGGATTTAAAGAATCAACCTTCAATCATCATCATTGTAAGCCATCCAGAGAAAGAAATTTAATTTTATCATATGATCATATCCCCAATTTATCATAAAAAACCTTAAAGTATGTTGAAATTAATGAAACACATATTTAAAATAACATTCAATCCATTCTTAGAAACCATGAGAAAAATATCATTTTCTTTTGAAAAAATTTTAACTTAAAATTACTAGAATATTGAGAAAATGATTTTCTTTGAATATCACATTAGAAACTTTAAAGGAAGTTTAAAAGTAAATAATAGTCATGAAGTTAGGAAAATGAATTCATACTATATATTTTTAAAGAGAACATTCTTTCCACACTTTTTTTTGTAAAAATTCAAAAATAATTTCTTTAGAAAACGTTTCTTTAAAGAAATTAATTTTTAAACATTATAAATATTGTAAAAGGTAATGAAAATAGCATTTTAAAACATTTAATGTATCGGTAAAATCTTCTATAAAATATTTTTTAAGAGAATTAACATGGAAGAAAATGTTCTTTGACCAAAAATTAAATAAGGTCAACCTTTAATTAAAAACATATTCTTAATCATTTTAAGTAACAATGAAAGGAAAATTGTACAAGTACAAAAAAATAAAGGAATAACCAGAGGAGAATAAAATAAATGGAGTTTAAAGTATAAGATACATATATTTACCATAAATGAAAATTTATCCTAGGTATTATTGAAAAGAAATGATATTTCAACATAAACCCTCACCTCGAGTTCTGTCTTTCCTTATACACATTCAAATCACATATTCATTGTAAAAAATTCCCTGAATTACACCTAAAGACTTCTAAGGTTGGTATTTTTATCAAAATAAGACCTCTATATCATTGAAAGGGATGTTAGTAAGGGACTTGTCTAGGGATTGGCTAATCTATAAGGCTCATGAAGTGTGAGGAAAATTAGAGAGGTAGTTTCCTTTTATAAGGGTGGGAGAGGACACACATGAAAATTTTCAAAATATTAAAACATATTATTGTCTAACTCAATCTATATGGCTCCAAACTAGACTAATTTACAAGGGAAGAAGTGATAGGATTTAAATATAAAGAGAAAATAGTATTTTGGAAAGTTTTTATGTATCTTTTACAATTATATTTTTATTTTAACACTATGTTAATCTATTTTAACATTTACCATAGTATTATTATTTTTTAATTTGGACACTATACATAATAACAAAAAAAGATAGTGTCATTGTTAAAATATTTATACATCCTGATTCAAATTACGGAATAAATTTTATCAAATTAAATTTATATATGTGTTATATTTAATTTAAAAACAATGTCACAAAGTGCGCTGTAAAACGACTTTTAGAAATATTCCTTTTTACATCCAAAATTGAAATAATACCAAAGTCAATAATAATGTTAATTCCTATGTAATTAATTAGATTATATAAAATTAAAGAAAAATTTTGCTATATTTTAATCATATTAAAAACACAATGTGAATTTTATATTACTTTATTTAATAAAAAAATTACACTTTTATAAAAGGCAGTGCTTTCCACTATTCACTTAAAAATTAATCTATTTAGAAAAATTCCAAAAATTCACCCTATGATAATATTAACATTCTTGTTTAAAAAATTATTTTCATTTACTTGTACCAAATTTCTATAAAATGGCATAAATTTATTATAATTATCATGGAAAAATGTAATGAATACTACTTTTGCAGAAAATATATTTTTGAAGCATAAATGACTTTACTAAAGATTGAGTCCTTATTTATTATGATTTAATATTTGTAAATATTTTTTATATTGTGTATAATTTTATTAATAACTACAATTCCAATGACTGTGTTATAAAAATATGATATATCATGGTTCATTTAGACTCTTGGTTGCATGTAAAACAAGCTATGCACATGAGCCTCAGCCCAGTTGGTGAGGTATCTTTAAGTGCCTACGTGAGACCCAGGTTCGAAACCAAGTAGAGGCATATTCCGGGTTACTTTATAATCATTATCGCAGCACTGTAACAGAACTGTAGAAAGTACTGTGCGGGTACTATGTGGGTACTCTGTGGGTACTGTAGGAGGTACAGTAGCAGGTACGGATCGGTACTGTAGCAGCCAAAACTATTCCCCTTGGGACCCCGGTTTGGGATTGGAGTCATTAAGGCCTTCGGGCCACCCATGAATTTGAGTCATTAGGAATTCTAGGACACCTTTAAGGCCTTTGGTCCACCTCAAGGCCTTCGGGCCACATGTAGTTTCCCCAGAAAGACTCTACAAAAAGTAGCATCCCTAGAAGAGGATTCAGAGCAGGCACACTCACCAGAGTAGAACCAATGGATTTAGAAGAATGAGAGGGTATGGTTATGCCATCAGGACCAGCCTGTACTTGCATGGGAATCTTAGCCAGAAGACCTGGTGAAGGTGGAGAACTATCATCATGATGCATATGCTGGGGATGGATAGTTCTTTGTAGTTATAGTCTGGTTGAATTCCCTAAGACCTTCGAGTCATGTAATGTATCTTAAGCCTATGGGCCATATAATCACTGAGCCTACAGAACTTATAAGGGTTCTCCCTCATCCCTTGAAAGGGTGTTATAAAAAATCAATAAAAATGAAGGCCTTCGGTCCATTCAGGCATGTAAAATAAGCTATCAAAAACTTCTAGTTTATTTTATGGGACAATACACAAATAATTTATAATGGTTTTATATTATACCCCCTTAAATTTAATTTCACCCTATAAATTACATCACTTTTATACAAAAAAATGAGGATACTTCATGCTCATTAGATCCTTGGGTTCCCACATAGCTTCCTCAATTTAGTAGTTTTACCACAAAAAAATGACCAGAAGAGCGGTCTTGTATCAAAACACATTCTATATTTGATTAATAATATAAAAAATTTGTTACTTATAAGAGATATCATTCACTAGTGGTATAGACTATGAGTTTAGTACATGTGAAGTTTCAGGTATGTACATCCTCAAGAGTGTTACATGGAAGATATCATGAACCTGAGAGAGATTCGGTGGAACAACAAAGGGATAAAAAACCATCATAATAAGATCAATACTTTTGAATAGAACAATATATATTTTGATAAAATTTCCCTTTGTTATAAATATCATAACTTTATTTCATTTATAATTTTTTAGAATAGCTTCTCAAAAACTTTGAATTACATGTTTCACTGATAATTATCAACATAAATCTTTTGGAGACTATAATATTCTTTATTGTCACGATGAATGAATCTAACATTCTATACCATTTTCTCATATATCTCAGGTTCCAATAATTTTGTTTCTCTAACTTCATCACAGTATGATGGTGTTATGCACTTCCTACTATATAGGGATTGACAAGGATCTATCTAAATGCTTGAGTTAAAGCTTTTATTGTAATAGAATTGTACAAAGGAAGGTATTGATCCTAACCACCATTGAAATCTATAGAACATGTTCTCAACATATCCTATAGGGTTTGAATAGTCTTCTCATATAGAACATTTGTTTAATGATTACATACATTACTAATGTTTAACTCTATATTCAAGTATTGCTGAATAATTCTCTAAAAATTAAAGGTAAATCTAAAATCCTGATTAGATAAAATAGAACATGGTACTCCATGAATCCTAACCACCTCTTTAAAGTATATCTGGGAAATATGATCTAGAGAGAAATATTATCAGATGGAAATTAAACATACTAATTTCATAAGTCAATCTACTAAAACCCAAATAGTATCTTTTTATTTAGATGTTTTGGGTAGTTTGGTGAAAAAATACATGGTAATTTTTCCCATTTTAATTATGGTATGAGTAATGTATATAACATTCCCTTATACTTATGTCTATCATCCTTAAATTTATAAAATTCCAATAACTAAGATATATAATTTTAAATATTCCTTTTCATGTTATCCCACCAAAAATACTTTTTCAGATATCTATACATATTTATACTTCTGATATAAGTAAATAATGATAAACTATTATATTAATATAATAACTATTTCTTAATGTATATTATTTATTGGCCACATACTCTATTCTTGAACTTCATCATTACATAAAAATCATGGTTTAACTTAGAATAATTTCTCACCTTCTTCTATAGTTCCACATCCTCCTTCTGTGCCTCTTTAATCCTCACATGGATGGATGATTGAGCATTCATCTAAGAAGGATATTATCTGTCCCCATTTCTCATTATTTTAGGATCTATATTTTATAAATCCACAAATATTTTATCTCTGTAAATCCTCATTATAGACAAACTAGCATGGTCTTCTTAACTCAAAGCATGAACTTCCCTATTTTCCTTCCCTACGTAGTAATTTATTAAGCAGACATAATATCTAATCAACTCAAAACAACTCCTTTGAATCATATTTAACTATTTCTATGTGAATATATGCTTCAATATTTTATAATAAATATATATATATCACACCTTTCACTATAAATATAATTCATTCACAGTTTCAATGAAACAATTACTACTACCAACTCTAAATCATGATTCATTTAACTTTATCATGAACTTTCATTTGGTGTAAATAATAAGATACCACCACTTAATTTTATATGATTAAAAATCCCAATACCATTTATAATTCATCAATATAAATAAAAACCCTTATCCACTAGAAGTTATTATAGGTAAAGGTGCGTTGGCCAACCTTATATTCAGCTCCATGGATTTCTCCTCATATTAATCTATCCGAAGTAAATTCAATCCATTACAGGTCTACTTGGTTATTGGATTAGATATCCATGAGAAATACCATAAAAATATTATGTAGTATCCAACTAACCCAATACAACTATGAATATCAGTTACCATGGTTTGTTTGAGACATTTCTAAATAACATCATTCTTTGAAGGATCCATCGATATACCCTCACTTGAGATTATATGACCCAAAAATAGAAATTTTTGTAACCAGAATTCACAGTTTCTGAATTTGGCCTACAGATTATCTTTCCTTTGGGTCTCGAACATAATATTCAAATGAACTTCATGCCCTTAATTGATCATTGAATGTATATAAATATATTATATAAGCACCACCAAAAAATAATTGAGGTAATATCTAATGACTATATTCATTAAATTCATCAATATAGAGGGGGTATCAATATGTACAAATAGAATCACTATAAATTTTAATGACCAAACCTCATACAAAATGATATATTGGGTTTATCCTCCTTCTTTATCCTCAATTGATGATATCCAGAATGAAGTCCAATCATAGAAAAGTATTAATATCCAAGAAATTGATTTAAAAAATAATCTATATGGGGTAGATGATACTTTTTCTTGATAACGATCTTGATAAGTTTTTGATAATCTATATAGAAATGCATTTCACCATGTTTATTCTTAGCAAATGTAATAGGTTCACCCTATGGTGATGCATCACAGAATATGAATCCCATATCAATATTATCCTAGAGTTTCTTCTTCAATTCCTATAATTCAATCGGGTCCCTTATATATATAGATTATTTGAAATAGTAATAGCACCAGGTATGAGTTCTATTGAAAACACAACAACATGATTTAGGATAATAATAGCCAATTCCTTATGAAACACATTAGCATAGTCCTAAATAATAGGCCTATATTTTATGTTGAGTTTCTACCCAACCATTTGAAAAACATATCCCCCATGAATAGGTAATAGAACCTATACAATGAATGTAACTTCCAACAGAAGTTCATATTCATCCTCACACCAAAATATGATAATAGGTTTGTTTATAATATCAAATTTGATTTCCTTATTATATAAATTTATAAGGGATATATTTAGTAAGAGTTAATGATTTCAAAAAAATAAAATAAAATTCCAATGAAGTAATAATAATAATATTTCAACAGGGAAATTTTTTTCAAGCTTTAACACAAAATACCCCACTATGTAGTAGAGGATAAGTACACCTTAACCATCATTATAGACTTTAATGATTGACATAGAATAAAACCTTAATTGGTGTAGTAGTTATCACTTTTATTAGAGCATTTAATTAGATAATTACCATGTTCATGAAATATAATAATTATAACTATAAATGTTACTTTAGAATGTACTTTATTTACCTCAATTGAACTCTTTATTTTCCTCATAAAGTAATTGATCCATGCACTTTTTTATATAAATTAAACACTTCATGTTCCATTGAGAACATTTATTGTGTTATTTTTCCCATATTTTTGACATATAAGAAAATAAATCTTTTTTCCCCAATATCCTTTATCAACTAAACTCACATGGGACTCCATTTTTCTCTTATTAGGTGTGTTAAGAAACTCACCCAAGTTGATGTCATAAATTTTATATTAAGATATATGGTTAGAAATAATCACAAGGATTTTTATTCTTTACCCATTTTCATTTGGTTTATCACATGGACAATCATTTCCATGGTTATCACATTCATTATGAATATGATTCATCTTGGTTCCAATTATTGACTAAAACCTAAAAGAATCATTTGAGAAAAAATAATCATAGTGGGAAATGAAAAATCATTCATAGGATATTTAGAAAATTAAACCTTATATTTAATATATGAAAAATTATGTTTAGCCTAGTCCATTCATGGTCATCGTCTATTAAAATATTTTATAACAGTTTATAAAGAAAATTAAAATTAATTGTAACATATCCTTCGAGAGTGTCTATCCATGTGTGTAGCCTTAGTCCCACTCATCATGAAATAGATATAGTTGAGTCAATACCAATTCCACCCATTTCAATGTTATTACCCCTAGGTATATCTATTCTACAACCCCTTCCAATTTATATTATCTAAATAAGGATTTATTTTATAGGAATACCCAAAAATATCTACTTTTACAAAGCTTTAGGATGTTATCATATAGTTAAACATATCTTTAGGGTTTTCAACAAAGTTATATAATTCTAATCTCCAAAATAACTATACTCTTATTTTATACCAACCAAGGTGACCTGATCATTTCATACATATATGTTACATTATTTTAGATGAATATTCATAACATCTTATAACAATACATTCCCAAGGACCATAAAGGTTTAGTGTATTTTTAGTCTAGACCCATAATCATCTAATTTCATGAATGATATTCAACATATCTCACAAATTTCTTCTCAAATAGTACACTTCTTAGACATACCCTACTTAAAAACTATATTCATAACCATGGTAAAGGGAACATAAGAATTGTTGAGCTTGGATTCATAGTAAGGATAACCATAAGAGATATCAATAAATGATCATAAGTGACCATAAGATAAGAATAAAAGTATGTGAATATGATCATAACTTATGATAATCATACCCAATTAGGAAAATATCATTAATTGTTAATCTAGGCATAAATCTTTATAATAACAAAATACATAAGTCATAAGTGTGAAGAATTATCAATCTTATATCATGATCCATGCGAGCATATCACAAGAATAAGAGATAAGTTTCTATCATAAAAATAAGAAATGAAAATATTTCCCTTAGTCAAGAATTACTGCTAAGACTATGATACTAGATTGGGTTCACTCCCCTTTACATCAGTTACATAGTCAATGTTCACTCCAATAACTATCTTATTGGAATTATTCCCTTATGAAACATTATTCACTCCCCATTAAAATCTTTATTATCTCATGATATATCCATCATTACCCAATTAATTAGAGGGAATTCGAATTCTGTACCAACCCATCACATAATGAAAACCATACATATGCATGCGACAAGATCATAAAGCATTCACTGTATCATCATATGATAAACCATGGAAATGAAATGTATTTCATAAACATTTAATCATTTCATTATAGCATAAATTAGAGAAAAGAAATGGGTTTCGTAAAGGTTTCATCATAACTTAATTAAATAATGAGAATGACAAAAGTTTTATAGAATAATAATTAAATCATCATAACTATAAGCCATATTGAGAAATAAATTGGATGGTATCATAATATTATATCCCCAAAAAATAATAAAAATCCTTAAAGTATGTATCTATATATGAAAAACACATTGAACACAACATTCAAACATTTATTTATAAACATGAGAAAGATAAAATTTTTTTTGGTAAAATTTTAACAGAAAATTCCTTGAGTATTTAGAAAATGATTTTATTTGAAAATCACCACAGAAATATGTAAAGTAATTTTCAAATAAAATAATGGAAATGGAGGTGGGAAAATATGTTCATAGTGTATACATTAAAAGAGAAAATTATTTTTACACTTTTGTAAAATGTCAAAAATCACTTGTTTAGAAAACTTTTATTTAAAATCATTCTTTTAAAAAAATTTAAATCATGTAAAATTATTTGAAACATTTCACGTATAGTTAAAAACTTCCATGATATAATTTTTGAAGATCATAAACATGGAAGAAAAAATTCATCGACCAAAAAGGAAATAAGGTTGAATTTTCATTAAAAACACTTGCTTGATCATTTTAAGTATAAAAATATGAAAATGGTAATAAAAAATAAAAATTATAGGAATAGCCATATTATAATAAAATTTATGGGGTTTAAAGGATAAGTTCCATATAATTTCCCTCAATAGAGATTTAGCATAGAAAATCCCAAAAAGAAAATAGATTATAATAGAAAACCTTACATAAAGCCTTGTCTTATTTCATACACATTAAAATATTCTATTATTTAGAAGAAAACCTTTTTATTCCACCATAATACTTCCAAGGTTAGTATTTTAGTCAAAACAAGACCTCTTGATATTGGGGTGGGAGAGTACATGTTTGGGTTTTTTCAAAATATTAAGATATATTAATGTCTTACTCAAACCATATGGCACCAAATTAGACTATTTAGAATGGGGGAAGATATAGGATCAAAATAAAGAGATAAAATACAATTTAGGAGAAAAATTTAAATAACTTTAGACTTTATATTTTTAGTTCTATGCCCTATCAATCCATTATAACCTTTACCAAAGTATAGAATTTTTACCTTGTTTACTATTCATAATGACGATAAATGAAAGATATCACACTAACAAATTTGGAAATTCAGATTCCAATTTTGGTGTAAATTTTTATCACATTAAAGTTCTACAATTGGTATATTTAAATTTAAATACAATCCCACAAAACATGAAAAAAACTATTTTTAAAAAAATGCCTTGTTAAACCAAAAAATGAACTAATACCAAAATCATGTATAATATTGATTATTATGAATCTAATTAGATTATTTATAATTAAATAAGACTTTTACACTTTATTATGAAACTAAAAAAATAATGATATTTTTAAATTACTTTATTTAATGAAAAATGATAGTTTTTCGAAAATTAGTATTTTACACTATTCAATTAAAAATAAATATTTTCATAAAAGTCCAAAAATTTCACCCTAATCTAATGTTGAACTGATGATTTCAAAAATAATATTAATTTACTAAAATAAATTTTATAAAAAAATTTATAAATTAATTATAATTTCCCCACATAAAATGTGATAAAAACTATTTTTTAAAGAAAATTTAGTTTTGACATATAAAATAACATTATTTGAAATTGTGTTCTTATTTAATATCCATTAACAATTATACATGTTTTTAATAATGTGTTTAATCCTATTTATTCCAACCATTCCAAATATTAGGTCATAATAGTATACTATGTCATGGTTCATTTAGACTTAGGGTTGTGTGTAAAATATGCTATTAAATAATTCAACTTTATTTTAATGGAATATAAATACATAAAATCTCAGTGTGTTACAAATTATTTTTCATATAAGAAATTATAACAGTTCCTAGCTATAATGAGAACCTCAAGGTACTATGATAGAAATATTAAAACATATCTTTATGGTTTAGATACATTACACTTGTAGGACATAGATGATGTCTCACTATCTGGTGACGGTGGATCATAAATATTGGAATTTAGTATCATGAAGCATTCACTTGGTGATGTCACATTGAGGAGATCATGTGGATAGACCCAACCATAGAAACACTATATGTTTTTAGTTCCATTGATTGCTTATATTTTTGATCACATGTATTGGTCTCTCAATTTCAGATCATTATCAATGTGTACCATTTTATAGTACATTTCGATGCAAGATGAAAACCATGATATTTATTTTTTGGAGAGTTATGTTGTGTTGGATGTGTCATTAGTGGTATGGATTTGATTGAATGTCTGAGATTTGATTTTTAACTTATATAAAAGAAGAGATATCTAAGGCTTAGTTGATTAGGATGGTCGTATATTTACTATGTCTACATCCATGGTAGAAAAAGGTAAGTCCATATAGTAAGGTTATGAAATAATAAAGTGAGGAAGGATGGTGACTCAAAGTGTGTATACTTCTTCATGACATATTGTGAGACAAATATATTATATTACACAGAGCATGTTCATAGGAAGTTATTGTGGCAATGAATTATACTTTAATCTTTAAATAACACTATTTATTTATGGATACATATCTTAATATATGAGTATGAATCACTAATATCGAGATAAAGATATAGTGGGTCACATTGAATGTGTATCCACATGTTCTTCCATCCAGGTAAATAAATGTTTAGGTCAAAGTTGGCCCCACGTGCAGGGGACAATGAATATATGATTGTGAATGATCACAAGTAAAAAAAATTCTATTTTATTATTTAGTTCATAAGAAAAATAATTCAATTTTTTATAATGGTATTCACAAGAAATTGAATAATAAAAGTAAATAAAAGAAAATATTATTTTTTGAATGAAAGTATTGCATTCAAGGTTCTTTAAGTAATCAGGGGATGAATGAGACAAATTAATGTTTATTATTTTATCACATGAAACATTAATATGTTAAAATTCAGTGATAAAAAATTAATTATGTTAATTAAAAGTTTACTTAAATCATATATGTGTAGAAGGGTATAAAATAAAGGTTTTAACTTTACAGGGGATAACGTATAATTTTGGTAAGTATAACCTAAGTATATAAATGAATTTTATACTCATTATTAGTGTCCTAAACAATTTTCATGTGTTTAGAGAGTTTTTATCTCCTCTCTTAAAATGTTTCAGAGAGAGATAAAGAGAGACTGATAGAAGAATAAGGCCATATTGATCTCACTTCCTCAGTCCGAGTATGTTTTCATCACACGATCAATGAGACATTAGAAATAACTTCAATTTTCCATTCTTGCACCCATTAATTAAATAATTATGATCTAAGAGTTGTGGTGCACATGTGGATGATCTACATGAAACATTTTATGGATCCTCTAAGATATGAAACACTAAAAATGAGCAGATCATTTCAACATTTATGAACAAACAAGGTACCATTTATTGTTTTTTTATTTTTTCTTTCATGCATAAATAGAATTTCATGAAATAAATGGGTGACTCTAGGTATTATTACACTGGATTATAATATAAGTAACTAATTTGGTTGAATTTTATTTTTAATAAACTAATAATTGATTCTTCTGTAAGACTCAAGTTCCTACAAGTAGCATCAGAGTGGTGGTGTAGTTATTAAAGTCAAATTAAAATTATGTTTGCATGAATTCTATTATAGGGATTCAATACAGTCCTTAGTAAATTTGAAGACACTTTTATCCAAGGTATCATGGATTACATATGGACATCCAAAGATTGACAAACATATTTGTGGGTATAAAATTTCATTATATATATATGCAGTTTCACTAGAGAAAGTTCTCTACCCACTAGGCTAGTGATTGGAATCACTAGAGGTGTCCATGACAATTTAGATATATTAACAAAAAAAATTCAATACTACATTCATATAGGCTTGAAAAATATGATAAAACATATATAGGTTGATCCCTCATAGAACATGGGAGTAAAAAAACTTCCTCCACATATGAGGATAGAGAAAAAGCCAAATTGTATATGGTATTTCCACACAAAAATTCACCCATGGCCCCTCAAATACCGGGGGGGGATTTGAAATCCCCCATACTAGTTTTGTAGTTTTAAAAAAAATTAATTTCTTTTTTAAAGGATTTCATCACCTAAAGGAACCCCCTCCTCAAGTACAGCATGCATGCACTAGGTGTATCGACAACTATGATATGACCATCCATCTGGGTCACCCCGACTAGGGATGGGAGGGGTTTGGCCTTCCTGACCCACCCAATCAAATATGAGCCTAGTCCAGGCCTAGATCCCCAAGGGGTGTTTTAAAAATATATTTTCCCCAATAAAAATAAAAATAAATTCCAAAAAAATATTTTAAATTATGGTGATTTTTATAAAAATAGTTTTCAGATCGTGTGACGTGTATTTATTGAATTAAAAATAGATTTATCTATTTTAATTCATAAATAATATCCTTGAGTTAAACTGATTTCAAATTGATTTTTATTATGAAATATTATTTCATTTTGAATGATCAGGATATGAGGCCGACCTGTGAAAGTTTGGTTTATTTATTTATTTAATTTTAATTATTGAAATAAAATAGTTTTGTAATAATTAATTATTAAATATCATTTTTAGATGACCTGTGCATTTTCACACAATTTTAAAGGTATAAGGGCATGTTTTACTAATTTTGAGTTATAAAAATGTAATCATGCATCCCATGTATCCCCTTACTTGAACTTGAGTTTGTGCTTTAAAATGGATGAGTTCTCAATGGCGCTGTTTGAGTTGAGATTCATTGTAGAACCAAACAATATAAACACATGAAAGTTTGATGAGCACTATAAATCAATATAGTTCGTGGATGAAAGAGTGTCCCTAGGGTCTTGGTTGATCCATCATCCACTAGATGGATCAACATATTGATATAGCTCATGATTTTTTTTTTCATTTTTAGTTTATTTAAATTTTCTTGATAAATTATCTATAACTGTGTGATTGATTTTAGACCAGATAGTATAGTTAATAAAAATGTATAGATAAAATATATGAACTTGAATTATTAATGTATTCTATTTACGCTTGTTTAAAATTGGGTGTGAAATCACATTTTTATAAGAAAAAAAGAGTCAAATTTTTGTTTAAAATAAAAAAAAGCTAAAATCCAAAAATAACTAATAATTTATTAAACACCTTTAGTCGGTAGAGTTTGAAAAAACCATATGCTTGTGGTTCTCAAATTCCCCATTTTTGGGTGCCCCTATTATCATTGTATTTTTATGAAAGTGGTGGATATACCTAACTAAATTTATAAATAAAGAAGTATCCATAGTCTTATTGGTTCAACTTGTGAGGCAAATCATTGAGTAAATCAAAGTTACAATTTATAGGATTTGGGAACCCACTAAACAATTCAAGTAAGCATGGGATAATACAATTTTCTATCCAAAATCCTACTTTGAAACTCTATGAGGTGTGGAATAGCCATAGTTTGAACTTTGAGAATAATTTATAAGGATCCTTTCCACTAGATTACTCAAGTGATTGAGTATTTCAAATATAGTAGTTGAGGGTTACTATGATTTGAAAAAGTAATGGCTGCCATTTAAGATCAAAAAATACCTAATTTCTAATAATCTATAATTAATATAAATGTACTAATATGATAATGTTTTGTTTTGTAGAAAAATGTAATATAATACCACAACTTCATTGTGATAAATATTGGACAAAGAACATTCCCAAACTAGAAAATTTCAATGATTGGAACAAGATATAATGTATAATATTTTGACATGAATGGAAATTATTTGTGTCGGATTCCCCAATACCCAATGATCCACACTAGGAATCCAATGAGGATGAAAATCATTCTTATAGGATACTCATGGATAATTATACCACGTTGTTTCATCTCTAAGAATAATGTACGAATAAGGTATATCAAGGATTGTATGAGTTTTACAGTACACCTAATACATGAAAATTAAATGATAGAATTTAGGATGGTCCTCATGTAATCATTTTGGTAATGTACATTGATTGAATCACAATATTTCATTACATCTCATTATCACATCCTTATCACCCATTTACTCCATTTTCATTAATAATTTAAAAAATAGTTTAGAGAAACTGCTTCAATATGTTTTGGGTAAGGTTACCCAAGATTATAAGAACTTAGAGAAAGACAAATCCTTCGTTCCTATGATGAATAAGAATAAATACAAGAAAGAAAGATAAATATCAAGGAAAATAACAATGTCACCTTCAAAATTTCCTTTTAATAAACCAAAGATAAATAAGAAAATCGTCGAACAATATTTCGTTTTCTTTGAGTGTGGTAATAAAGGTCACTATAAAAGAACATGCATTGAATTGAATAAGAAAAAAGTTGAATATTTTACTTCTAGTATGTTCAAAATAATCTATAATATTTCTATTTTAACTCTTTTTTATTATATATAATATGATAAATATATATTTATATCTAAATATAAAAACCAAATATGGTTTGAAACATTACAAGAAGTAAAGTGAATCTTACCAATATCTAAGAAAGGGTTATTCCTATGTCAGTAGTGCGAAGAAAATGACTTCCAGTTTTTTAATTTTATTGATTTTAATTTAACTATTACTTATTATTCAGTATCACCAATACAAATATCTCAGGTTTCCATTGGATACAATGATATATTATTTCATTTTGGAATAAATATTTTTTATGGTGTTATATACTCATTTAATATTTTATTAATACTTGAATCATAGATAATAAATGATGAATAAAAAAAATAAGGCTCATAATAAATAATTTAAATATAAATCATTGTCAAGTAAATCTAGAAGAAAATGTCAAATAAATTCCATAAAGGGTGTTTAGACTCTTCATGAGTTAAAACTAAAAGTTAGTAGACTTAATTTCTTATTAGGTTAATTAAAAAAGGAACCTTACATGTTTAATATGACGAAGACACTACAATTATTCAACTATTTCAACTAGATACATGTGAACTATTTAGAGAAGAAGATAAGGGTGAATTAATATACTTCATGAGATTCATTTAAGAAATTTAAGGAATGTAAAAGCGGAGAGAGTATTATGCCTGGTAAAGGATATTAGATCCTATAGGAAGCCTTTTCAAAGTATATCTTAAAAAAGTATTCATTCCTCATTATAATATAGTTGGATTTATTCTTAAACTCTATTTTCCCTATACACATCAGACCTATGATGTTAGTAATGGGAGGATAGATGATGAGTTTTAGAAGCATTAATTATTCATTAAAATTTAGAGTGGATTTATTTATAAACTCACATTTACATATACACATAAATTCCATGATGTATGTATAAGTAGAATCAATGATATGAATAACAATTCATGTATATAATTCCATTATATTTTTGAGAAATACTTCAAAAATAGTGGCATTAACTCATAACCATATTTAAAATATAATGGGAAATGTATATCATATGAGTTTTAGTATTAAATAAATCCAATATGTTATACAAATATTTTTATATGAAAAGTTTTTGTTAAGGTTAAGTCAACAAAAACTATTTCACCATGAAAAAAAGAAAGCGAATCTATATAATTATCCAAAAGTTTATATAGTGTATTATGAAAATCCATAAGATAGAAATGTTATAGTGAAGTGATAGATTATATTTTAATAAAAGGGAATACATATCTTTTTTATATAGTGGTATCTAGATTTACTTGAAAAAAATCAAGGATATAGATCAATAAATAAATTTCATATAAATAAGTTTGATAATATCTTATGAAAAGGTATGTTCGGGAGACACACATAGTGTATGAAATATAAAACCAAAGTGAGATAGTTTTAGGATCACCAAGTTAGGTTAAATATTATTTAACAAGAATAATAAATCCTATGGGGCATAATATGTGGAAATAAACTAAAGTGACAAGTGAATATGAATTCATGAAAATGGATTCCATGTAGCAAATTTAAGTATGAATTTGGGTAGTTTCTCCATTTATGTAAACTAGTTGGTGAGTATTTAGGAGAAAATATTCATGGGTAATACAAGAATGGTAACAATAAATATCAATTGGTTTACCAAGTAATCATAATTAAATCTATTAGAGTTATACCTACCATAAAAACTTTCTTTGACAATCATATTAGGCATTGAATATAAAGACCAATTTTCTTGGAAGGTGTTTATACAATACAACTAGAAGGGGTCGGCGACACCAAAAAATTCCAATAAGTGGTGACTGTTAAAAAGATACAATTTTCGGATTAAATTAAGCATCACAATAATATAATATTTTTATGGAATTGTTTCCCATGTGGTTATATGATATTAGTGGGAATGCCGTAGTTTCCCAAGTAAAATATATTTAAAATAGTTATTATATTTACATTTAGTTAAAACTATACTGATATAAATTATTGATATATAAAATTAAATTAGTAACCCAATTTCTAGGTAACATGATCTAATAAGGTAGATCTAAGGGGTTTTTAGATCAAATCAAAGTGAAAATCTTGATGAGGCATTGAAAAATAAAATTTGAAACAATTCAGGTGAGAATTTTTTCCAATGTCACATTGAATAAATATATCTAAGAAACAATTTATGAGTTATAGGAGAAGACTAATATGGTGAGTATAATTCCATATTATTTAGTAATATATCTGTCACATTTTCTATGAAATATAATAGATTTTATACTACCATTATGGCTGCAAAATATTCAATAAATCCAGGAGAACTACATGAGAAGAAATTAGAGATATCTAGTATTACATGACAACGTACAATGGATATATACCTAGAGCATGAAGAGTAAGGAAGACTAGTTTTGTGGGGGGAAAAGTTTTTCCTAAAGGTAAATTTATCTAATCATGGTTAGGACATGGAATATACAATAAATAAGTAATTAAGGAAAATGGTATCCATATATAAAGATACCAACTATGTTGCAATTCTTGATGCAACTAAAAAAAATTATACTATATGAAATAATTTTTTATATTTCCTTGAATCAGGACTAAAAATTAATCTATTATCATTATTTAAATTATGATAATATTATAGGAATGATACTATCCAATATTTCAAGGCTACAATAAAGGAGAAAAGGTATATACTCAGGGATATTATGTCTTGAGGAGTTTTACTCAAGCTGTCCAAGTCACAAATAAGGGAGTAGCTATATAAGAAAATTTGGTAGGACCAATAACTAAATCCAAAACTCTTAAATATAATGATTTTATCATAAGAGAGCTAACATGTTAATTATTATCACCTTGTCCCTAGTGCAAGTGGTCGTGTTATGAATGGGAGTTCCCTATACCGAACATGATCAGTACTTTTCGATTACCATACCATGTATGTAGTGAATTATGCATGATGTATTCTTACTATAATAGTGTTGATAGTTTTTTGTTAACCATTTATATTGTGAATTCCTTATATTTTTATCATATCAAAATTTTATAGAAGATATCATCTATATTGAGAACATTGAGATATTATGAAAGTAATCTTAAAATATATGTCCTACGTTATAGATACATCATAATAATAGGAAAAAGATGATGTCTAAATATTAGGTGTTTGGGGATCATAATCCTTGATAATTATTCACATGTAGTTCAAACATGGTGATTTCATGTAGTGGATATTATATGGGATGACCCAACAATAGGAATACAACTTATTTAGGGTGCCATTAGTTGTTCCAATTTATGAGAATGTGTATTGGTATCACAATTTTAGATCATTATCAAAGTTTATATTTTTATTTGATACTTTTATGAAAGAAAAAAACCATAATATTTATGTTTTGGTGAGGCAAATTATGTTGGGTCCATATTTAGTGGTATAACATTGATTAAATGATCAAGATAATATCTATTTATTTATTAAAACAAGAGGTATCTCAGGACTGGTTTAATAAAATGTTAGTATAATTGTTAAATCCATATCCATGATATAATAAGGAAATTATATCTAGTAAGGTTGTGAAATAATAAATCAAAGAAGGATGAAGACATAATGCATGGACATTGATTTATGAGATATCACGATACATAGAGATTATATTACACAGATCATGTTTGTAGGAGGTTTTCATAACCATAACTTATCATTTTTTCCTTAGGGGCCATGATAAATTGATAGATACCAGTCCTAGTCTATGTGTATTACTCATTGTGATCGAGATAAGTTCTTAGATATTCACTCATAAATTTCATCCATAAGTACCACTTATTATGATGAATATGAGTTTAGGAAAAAGTCTTCCACATGTGTGTGGGTTTGTGAAAATATGAGTTTGAAGGATAAAAATTAAAATAATTAAATTAAATTACTTTATTTTGGAATAATAATAATTTAATTCATTTATGACGGTATTCATAGTAATTTGATTTTAAAAGTGAGTGTGATAAAATATTATTTTTTTATCGAGAATTACTTGTTCATGGTTTGTTATGTAATAATGGGAATATTGGGACAAGTTAATATTATTTATTTCATAACATGAAATGTTAAAGTGATACAATTATGTGATAAAATATTCTTGAAATGTATGACTTGTTTAATCAAGGAATATGTTTGAAAAAGGGTCTTAAATAAAAGTTATAACATACCAAGGATCAAAGTGAAATTTTAAAAATTATAACTGAAGTATATAAATTAATTTTAGACTCATGAATATTGGAATCCAAAATTTTCATGTATTTAGAGAGATGTTTTCCCCTATCCTCACATATATCAAGTTATAGAGGGAGACTAAGAGAAGAATAAGTTAAGATAGATCCATATTCTTTAGATCTAGTTCACATTCTTTAAATGATCAAGGGATGTCATATGGTTCTTTGATTTACCATGCTAGCACCATGGAATTAAAGAAATATTATCCAGAAGTTATGGTGAATTTGTAAATGATCCATAGTATTCCTCACTTGTTACCTTCGAGCTACGACTTGATGACAACAAGAATATTCTATCATCACTAATGAACAAACAAGGTATAATTTATGTTTTTTTAATTTTTGTTCATCATGCTTAAATTGAATTTTACATAACCCCTACGAGACTCTCTATTATTCTAGATTTGATTAAATGTAACTAATTAAGATGATTTTTTTAAATAATGGTATTTTTTTCTTTCTCATGCCTCGAGTTCCTATAGAATGGGTGGTCCATGTTTTTTCTCCTATTTTAAATTATGTGTTTTTATTTAAATTAAAATTTATTCTTCCATATTTTCACTTTATTTTTCAAAACGAGTGTAGGTAAGAGGAGATGCATCAGTTAATTATTATATATATATATATATATTTTCACTTATCTCCCACCATATGTTCTTTTTTTTCAACTTAAAATTCCACATTCATATATGGTGGAGTAAAGATGTTTTTTGGAGTGAAGTTATAGAAAGCTTCCGTTAAGAGGTATAATTTCATTAATCTGACACATAAATGATATAATCAATTTAAGTATCCAATTTTTGTAGAAAATTTATGGATATAACTATGTCAAGTCATGTATAGCATAATAGTAAAATTCTAAGGTCAGTGAACTAGGACATTATTGATATTACTTGGCTGACTTATTAAATGAAAAACTACAATGATGGACAAAATGCTTAGATAAGTGATTCATCAGGCCAACTAAAATGAAACATGATATATTGAATATAAATAATATAGTTACATGATAATTTTTTCTTAAGATTAATTAAACACAAAAAAAATATTTTAAAAGAATAATTAGTTTGATAACTTTCTTAACATGCAACACTAAGCTTTAAGCGGACTGAGATATTATAAAAAAATTATTATTTAAATGAAAATATTATAGCCTAGCCAATTAATTGAAGTGTATGAATATGTATAAGGCCCCAGCCTTACACCTTACTTAAACTTGAGTTATTACAAGATTACACATTGAGGATCTTTTCAGGTTTAGAGTTTTAGAGAATTAGATCATGAAACTTGCATTACATTCCACATTTAAACAAGGTGGTTACAAAAAAGACAATATTCATTCTTCCCATCAATGGAAACCTATTTAAAATAAAACACGGATTCTTTCTTGACACATCCTTGACACTATCGTCACATCATGTACCTTTCCCTTGACCTGTGAAAAGCATTTCAAAAACTTGGGATGAGCATAAAAAGCTTAGTAAGGGTTATAAAAATATGGAAAGGAAACATGAGTTCATATATACATAAGAATGAAATCATACTTTACCCATAAAACATAGGCATATCAAATCATGAATAAATCATAGAAGACATAAGACATAAAGGTAACTTGAGGCATTCATAACATTCTTATGTAGGGAGTAACCCTCTTGGTTACGTTTGGAATACCCATCACAGTATATTCCCTAAATCTCTTCGGAGAAACCTTAACGTTTCACTCCTTCGCGTTACCCAATGCATTGGAGAGCTATATCGGGCTCACCCGCCCTTAGTTTATCACGGAACCACCCGTTCTTCATAACAATGCCTAAGAACCATAACATAATCGTATCACATAAACATGAATAAAGGAAACATAACATTTCCACATTTCAATCACAATATAACATTTTAGGATATTGAAATAATGAATCCATTCAAAAAGAAACCATTTCCAAAGCCATTTAAAACATTTAATAAAGAGATTTTTGAATCAAAGTGTCCCATACCACCTTGAAGCTTTTAACATTTTAAACCATTAATATCCATATAAATAAATCCTTAAAACCATTTTGAAAACATGGATATTAATAAGAACAAATAATTAAAACATTTAAAACGATATTTTGGTTAAAGGGGTTTTACCAAAATTAGAGACACTTGAATACATTAATCGAGGAATAACATTTAGTCAGAACTTTATAATATCATGAGAATAAAAGGATTCATGATATAATACTCCAAAGGACAGTATATACACCATATAAGAGTGAATTGGTGCATAACAACAATGAACCCTCAATAGAAATGTCAAATGTGATGAAATCCCTTATAAAGAAGGTATCCTTAAATTAAGGACAAATAAATCTCAAAAATATGTGTGACAAATATATATACACCCAATATAAGTGGATATTAAGTGTAAAACAATAAAAGGTCATTCACACATATTCAATGGATGACATATTCAATGACTACAAGTTGAACCCAAAGAAATCGAAATTGGGTTAAAAAGTTCCCTTGACAGCCTAATGGCATCACATCAAAATGAGTTGATGAGAGATAAAAAGTGTATCACATCACTTGGACATAAAATTTTCATCAATAAGGATATATGAGAACATATCCCAACATAACAATATTTAAATTAAAATACCCAACAAAAGAAGTCTTTTAAAAAAGAGGAGGGTGAAAGGTTCCCTTACCGACTTGGGTATCTTTCAAAACATACACCCATGAAAGAAGGACAATAGATCATTGTTGTAAATACTCATAAACGAAATTATATTACACAAAGATTAGAATAATGGGCAGTACATACACCACTCAATGGAATTTGTGGCAAATGTAGAATAAATCTCACGGGAATAAAAGTGAGATGAAAAATCCCTTACGAAAACTCGGCAGCCTAACGGCGCCACATAAAACTTCTGAATATGAATTGATGAGATCAAATAGAGTATCTCATCACATTACAATAAAATGTATAGAAATAGGAATATAAAAGAACATCCCCCAACATTACAAAGAGGAGCTTAAAAGAAGTGACATAAAGAAGAGTACTTAAAAAGAAAGAGAGAGGTTAGATCTCTTACGAAAGTTCGGCAGCCTAACGGCGCCACTCAAAACTCCCAAAATGGATTGATGAGAGAGAATAGGGTCTCTCATCACATGAAAATAAAAATTACAGTAAGTGTAATATAGAAGATCATCCCAATAACAAGAAATATGAGCTTTAAAAGGAATGACATAAAAGTGTGTACTTAAAAAGAAAGAGAGGAGTATGATCCCTTACCTCGGGTCCGACTTGACTCGATCGTTCTTTAATCTCCTGAATAATAAACTTGAGTTAATTTCTAGTTCCTTAAGAACCCTTTTTCAAGTTCATTATTACTTTTATACCACTTATTACCATGTCATAAACATTATGTAATCATTTAAGTTAATAATATTTGTTTTGCCGATATTTGGTTCTTAAGTCGAAAGTGGTCTTCTTACAATTACATGTTGTTCATGTGGCCAAATGTTTATTATATCCAGAATTGTATTCATTATGTAGATATCATATATGTCATATATATCCAGTACATGCATGCATTTATAACATTACATAATCATTTAGAGGTAAGAAATGAAATGCACCGTTCATGGAGACGGTAAGCCGTACGTACGCATGAAGGCTACTTTCATTTCTATTTCGTATTTTATAGAATGGAATAATAATGATATAAAGGTATATTATAATTCCAGTATAATATCATATATAATATCACATTTCCATCCTTTATACATCCCACATATGGTATTTAACGAATCAAATCACTTTGAGGGGGCGGTAGTCCGCACTTCCTTAAATGAAGATATCGCGTATACCCATAATAGAAGCCATAAAGGTAAGACAAAAATGAAAAATACAGAAGCATAAATAAAACATAAACATATTATATATAATATATAAAAATAGTGACATCATAATGGCCACCCTTGAAGGTGTTAAATGAGTATTGAACAATCATCGTTTCGGGAGGCAGAATTTCACCATCCACGGAAACCGTATGTTCTTTAACCATTTGATGTAGTTGTATGAGAGTGTAGCTCGAATAAATCTTATAACAACATCATAGTATATTGAATATACTGGTGTTGTTACAAAATAAGTAAATAAAAATAGTTTAGGGGGTTGGAGAAGCAAAATAAAACAAATGAACATGAGAGAATGAATTACCTTTAAAAGTGTAACTCCTTTTGATTTGAGCCTAAAGGATTCCTTTGAAAGGATTATTCCCAAAGGGAATCCTCTAGGATGAGGAGAGGGATGTGGAGAGAGTAAATGGGCAGGGTTTGGCCGAGCCAAAGGCTTGAGGAGTGTGTGAAATGAGGTAGAGGTGGGGGCCTTTTATAAGAGGAGAGGAGGGGCACTTTTGGAAAGTAAAGAAATATTACTTTATTTGAAAAGGTGTTTCGGTTTTAAAAGGTCCCACATTGATATAATTCGTGGATAAGGTGATAAGGCTTCGAGATACACTCATCCAATTGGTTTTGGCCATGTGTAGGTTTTAGATTTTTCATTATCTTTCCATTTTATTTAAATCGTCAAATAATGATGTCATCGCTGCATCATTATTATGTCATAAATAATTTAATTTATTTAATGTCTAAAAATTAAAAAAAAATTACTATGATGTAGGAAATATTTTTATATTTTCAATGACTATTTATAATCAAAAATATTACTAGTATAACCCTACTTAAAAATTGTTTTAGTAAAACATATCATGTTTGTGTCAATTTTACTTTTCCATTAAATAAAAATATATTATTGTCATTTTCCAACTAATGTGGCTCCATGGGGTCCCCAAGTTGGAACATGGCTTGTCTTGGTCGTCCATTACTCACCCAATATGTGTAGGACAAGTGTCATGGTGTTTTCACATTCTTATAATATCATTTTTACCTTAAACTACACTAATTACCACTAATCGTGATTAAAAACATAATAAGTTACTATTCACCAAAAAATTATTTTTATCCCATTGAACCACATTTTACTTCTTAATGACAACAATGTATGTCGGATTTTCAAAATTCAATACACATTAGTGGTAAACTTTCATTTAACTGAAAAATCAGTTTGCTTGATTACCACTTAGTGGTTTCACTATTCATCAAAAATTGGAGTTTTTCAGAAAAATACCAAAACTTCACCCTAAGCTATACTTGATATTCCGAATTCAAAAATGAAGTCTGTTTTACAAATTTCAAAACATATTAGTCACATTAATTAATTTAATAATTAATTCCCGCTGTCAGAGCAAATAGCGTGTTTTTATAAAACAATAAGTATCAAAAGATTGACACTAGTTTAAGTCTGATTTCAAAGTGAAATTAATTCCAACGACCACTAATGGATTTAATGGTAAAAATATTTTCTAATTTCACTTTAAAACCAATTCAAAATATAATATAATCATATAAATAAATTAGATTAAAAAGTGGTTTTGAATTAAAATACAACATTTTCCACTATTCATTAAAAAAATGAACTTTATCGGAAAGATACCAAAAATTTACACAAAGTAAATTTTGATCTCCCGATTCTTAATAAGAGTTTTATTTGGTCCAAAAGAATGTTTAAGAGTGAACAAAACTATATTTAATGACAGTTCTCCATCCAAAGGCGATAAGTGAACCTTTAGTGAAAACTAGGGCATATATGCCTAAAATTGAATTCTTTCCGTATTTTAAGCCATTATATTTTATTGGATAAACATTTAAAAAACATATATAATCATATTTTAGTTATTTCTATCCATTCCCGCCAATACAACGGCTACATGTTAACTATCATTTGAAATAATATTATTTTATTATTTGAGTGCAACGTAAGATTCCCAAGAAACTCGTTGTTGCGTGTTGGGTACGCCATCAAGCATAGCGTCCCCTTTAAAGTCATATTAATATTTTATTCACAAATATGGATAAATATGAAAATTTCATATTCATTATTTACCTGGGGTGTTACAATATGTGTAACTAAATTATAAAATATATATACAATGGAACCACTAAATACAAATTTACTAATGTATTCTTAGGAAGTAATTACTCAAATTTAAGTGAAGTCATTTTATTCATAAAAAATAAATTTTACTAAAAAATGAATTTATTTATTTATTTTTGTGTAGAAATAATAATTAATTTATACCACTTTTAGAAAATCAATTTTCTTAAATGATTTTTTAATTCATAATATCAAAATTATCATATGGTGAAATTTTGGGATTTTTATGAAATGATTGATTTTTTATAAATAGTGAAATATACCAATTTTTTTAATAATCTTATTTATTTTTATTAAATCAAGTAATTTAAAAGTACCATTATATTTTTGATTTCATATTAAAGTGAAATTTGAAACATTTTTTTAGAATAATCTAATTAATTCCATTTTAATTAACAATATACATGATTTTTATATAAGTTATTTTTTTTGAATAAAAACACAATTTTTTGCTAAAAAATGTTTTCCGTTTAATTTTACGCATTTAAATTAAAATTAATTTCTACCAGTAATAAAGATAATATATTTTGAAAATGGATATAATATTTGGAATCATGATGTTCAAATTTTGTGAATAGTTTCTTTTTATTTTTTGTCATTATAAATAGTAACTATGGTAAATAGTTTTCACCTCAACAAAGGTAAAATGAGTAAAATATGGTTAAAACTATGAGATAAGGTCACAAAATATACCAAAAACCACCCTTTGTTTCATTTTATGATATAACTTTTACCATAGATATCCAAAATACTAATACATTACATTTGTATACCATTTTTCATTGATAATTACATTTAAATTAATTTAAGTAATGAAAATTCCAAAATGTGACCCTCTTTATTTTAATTTATTTTATATGATCACATGAGGATATGAATATGTTATTAATGAATATAAAAGTTTATTTTAAATATTAATAATTTTTTATATTTTTAGTTTATTTTTAAATTTTAATCATGGTATAATTACCATAAAAACTTATATGATGCTGACACAATGCTTTTGTAAAAAGTAGAAAAATCCAAGTAAATGATTTTGAAACCATAAAAAGTAATATCTTTTTAATTAATTATGGTTTGACTCAAATTTTATGGTTATTAAAAATTTATAATTTATGGTTACATTGTTTAGATTCAAATTAATGTTTTATCTTGATGTATTTAATGTTAAACTAAATAAATAGTGTCAAAATGATAATAATGATATTTTATGAAAAAATATTTTATTAAATTATATAAAAATCATAGAAATATTAAAAGTGTAAAATTAGGATTTGAAATGTTCAAAATGTTCATCCATTTTATATTTAATATAAAATTTTTACCTTATAAGTAAAGTATAACCATTTAAGATTAAAACATTTGTTACCACAAAAAACGTCTAAAATGGTAAATAAAGTGGGTTAAACTAAAAGATAAGGGTTAAAATGATGTAAAAACTTTATTAATCCATTTTTTTTGGGTTTTATATCAACTTTAACCCTATCACATTTGAATATGAGTTATTATGGTGTTACTTTTCCAAGCATGTTACTTAATAATTTTTAAAAACATTGAAAATTTACAAGTGTGCCACTCACCTCAATTATAAGGGGGCACCTCCCACCCCCCTCATTTATTCACACATATTGAGCATTTTATCTCAACCAAACCAAATTTTTTTTTTATCCAAAATATATTTATTCATGTTTTAGATGTGTTGGTATTTCTAAAATACTAACCCCAGGGTTCTTAAGAGGAGATCCAAAGGAGGTTTCTCTAAGTTAAGGTAATCATCTTAACTAAGCTCTTTCTTTTTTTATTTATTCTATTAGTACCTTCACTTATGTCCTAAAAACTCCAATATAATAACACTAGTATATAAAATATACTAATATGTTATTATTTTGATTTCATAATATTTAGCAATCTCTCAATCCATCAAATGAGAAACCAAACCATTGCTCGTGTTTACTACAGACTACCGCCTCACGAATCAATGCGATTTGTTTTCAATAACCTCCTCAAATGGATATTTTAATGAGAAAACTGATTAATATACATGATAATTATGAAATAATATTTATTTATTAAATTTAATATATCATCTACTTACTTTCCCTTTCAACCATTAAAAAATGATAATGTCTCTCTTGCTTATCTATGACTTACAATCTTCATGAAGTTAGGTGATTAATTTTACATAACCACCTTTAAATAATGATTATAAAAAATTATCTAATGAATAAATAGGATATTTATAAAATTAATATAATCTTGGATATGATGAAACTATAAACTATGAAAAATAGCTGAAACATCAATGATGAAATATACATGTGTAAACTAAGTAGTTAATTCCCGAATAAATCATAATAATGAAATATTGTTAATGAATGGGTTATAAGCTATTATAAATAGATTATATATAACATTATAAATATTAATATGGGTTTGGAATAAATTAATAACAAGTTTAAAACCATTATACAAGAGTTTATTTCACATCCAACAAATTGGAAGTGTGAGGAAATAAATTTCATATGAATTTCTACTCCAATGATGCATATTTGGTATTATGAACCTATTTATTTTTATATGGTGTATATACTGAACATTTTATATTTTTAAAATGAATATATATTTATTAATGATGATTAAATTTTCAATTGTAGATTTCTCTTTTAAGGAGTTAAAATTTACATGTTTTGAAATAGGTATTAATTTAATTTAAAATATCATTTTTCTAATATTTCTTATATTTATCATTAAATGAATCTTATAAAACATCCTTCACAAACTCCATATATTTTCTTTTCCTTTTTATATTTAAATAGTTTCATTTTATTATCCAAAATTTTCCTCTATTTGGAACATGAATCAGAAAAATAAAATTTTAAATGAATAGTTGATCTAATTTATCTTTTCCATCAGATATATTTTCCTTTCATTTACATGTTCCTCAAAATTGTTTTAAAAAAGTCCTTTTTATTTACTCAAATAATTTGTTAAGGAAATTTTAAGTTATCCTAGATTTTTAAAAAGGTTTTAAAGGAATATTTTTCATTTTTTATATAGCGTCATTTTTCATTTTCACTATATAGAGTCAAAAGGAATGTTTACATTTTAATATATACAGTGTTAAACAAATTTCACGTTTTAATAACCATTTTATTACATTTAGATTCTTATAAAACTTTTAAAGGGTTTTATAAAAAAACTATTTAATTAAAATTTATTTTAATGTTTCACTTAAATTTTATTTTATTCTCCAAAAGACAAGATTTTTTTACAAAACCTATATTTCTGATGAATTGATGATAATATTATATCTCTCATTAATTTTTTTGGTTATTCAATTTCTCTTAAAATAGTCACTTTCAAGTGATTAGTTTTCATTTGATATTAAATTTCAATAAAAATATATGTACTATTTATATCACGTATATTATTATAACCTAAAATTTAATCCATTTCTATATACGGTGTTTTACTATGATATTTTTTATTGGCTAGGGAAATATATGATATTTTGTATTATTTACTCAATATGGATATTTATTGACAATGTATAAAATTTATATGTTAAATTGATTGATAAATATCTGAGGAATTTATTAAACATTAAGTGATAGGTGGGGAAAAAAATTACATAGCCCCTTGGTGCATCTACTATTCTTATAAGACAAACCAATTGGATAAACTTATTAAATATGTTTTTGGTGTACACCTACCCATTGATTTAATTATCATGGGGAAAAGTCATGATAATAAAAATATAATAGTGTATGAGATCAAGACATCAAAAATTATTCACATCCTTTATTTAGAATTCAGTTATTATTATCCATGAGATTATTTCATTGATATTTTACATAGGTGGATTTCATTCTCATGTTAATGATTAAATTTAATTGTTTTTTATCTATTTACCTTTACATATTGTTTATGACTTATTTAATCATTATGTCTTCAACTATATGTAACCCTTACTAAATTTTTTATCTCACCATTATTTTTTCCATTCCCTAGGATATGAAGAAGGAAAATATGAATGAGTTCATGTATATAGAATATTGATTTTCACAATGTTTTAATATTTTATTTCCAATGTAAAATGGGAAGCATTTTTGTATTTGGTAATTTAGGACTACTTAAATGTATGATCCGTGTTGATGTGATCCTTTTTATATTTTCAAATTCAATAAAGAATAAACTAACTCTGGGTTACTAGAGTTTGGTTTTTTAATAATTGGTATCAATGAAATTTTAGTAGAAACCTTCATAACTACATTTACGAAAACATAAATTTGGGAACATAACCTTATGGTACACATTGATGATAAGTCTATGTATATAATAACAACCTAATGTTTTGGTAAGGTAAATTATATGTATTTTTCCAAGAAAAAACTCTCGATCTCGATAGTACAAGTGGACATAGTTTTAGCATAGATTCATATAGGGGTAATATCCTTAAAATAGCTAGTTGAATATATATCGGCCATTATTTTGGTGCACGATGAGTGTCCCCTTACTATGAACATGGTTTGAAACTCCCAGGGTTCATGTTTGGGAAAACTAATATTTTCTTTATAAACTGTTATAATGTATTCAAATAGACATTGACCATGAATGACCTAGGTTAAACCTAAGGTATATTATATTGAAAATAATGTTTCATGATTTAGGAAACATATAAATAATTTTCATTATCATGTAGTTTCCGACTATGGTTGTTTTTTCCCACACTATGATTTTTGGTCTTAGTCACGAGTTAGATCTAGAAGAAACCATGTTAACACTGAATGTGATGGAAAATGGAATGATTATCCTCATGTGAGAAAAATTATACATGAACTAAAATGAGAAACCTTATGAGTACGCATAACTAGATATCTCATTATATGATTACCAATCTAAAATTGGGTGAGTTTCCTGAAACATTTAATAAGAGAAAAATGGAGTTTTGTAAAGGCAATAGAGGGAAGAATACTTAGTTTCCTACATTTCAACTATGTGGGAAGAATCAATTATAAAAATTTATAATAGAGAAACGGATTTTTTTATGTGTGGAAAATAAGGATATAAATAAAGTAATAACTGAGGAAACATAAAGAGTTTGATTGAGGGATATGAAGTTTATCCTAAGGTATAATTTATAGTTTAGTGTATTATATGTGAGGAACATTGGAGTTATCTAATTAAATTTCCAAATCTAAGGGTTAACTACTATACCAAGAAAGGACATATGTTATACAAACTATTAAAAGGAAAATATCAAGGAGTTTATGTGTTGGTATTTGAGAATTATATTGATCAAGTGTTAGACCAATGATTTTATGGTTATAAGAATCATGAATCATTTACGGAATAATATATAGTAATTTTAAATTAATTATTTGAAAACATATGTTGAATGGTACCAACAAAATAGAATAAAAATTTAGTGGTAAGGTGATATTTTTAGGTAACACATGATTAAGGGAAAGTTAACACTTAATATGTGTCTAATGTTGAGTTAATAATGTTTATTTGGGATAAATAGAACTTTGAAATTGATAAAGTAAATGGGATTGTATTTTTATCCTTTAAATTGTTTACTGAATTAATGATAAAGTGGTTTAATTAATATTTGATTATGTTTAATGATTTTTTGGATTTATAAGATATTTTCAATAGTTGCTGATTTTATTTTAGGATTAAGGATTGTGTTACTTTTTTAAACATATATATTTTTATTGAGGTTTTATGGTGAATTAGGTTATTATTATTTTTTAATAGAATATATGGTCATGGTATTCAAATTTTTAGTATCTGACATTAAGATCTGATTTATGTTTACAAGGGATACAATTTTGATCAAATATTTTAGTTTTTTGGGTTTTCAATTAAGTTAGATATCTTTTAGAGGAGTCTTAAGGTTAAATATTTATGGAATGGATTAAGATGACATTTGGGGGTCATTATTGAGGTTTTAGACATTAATTTTAACACCTCAAGATTTTCCAAAATATGTTTTTTGTATAATTTTAATATTTTAGATATTTTGTGGTACATACAACATCGAGTTTATCTTACGTTACATGCATCATTGAGTTTAAAAAAAACATAGTATTAAAATATAATTGTAATGTGATAGTTATCACCTAGAAATTGTAATGGAAGGTATGAATATTATTTACTAAATTATGAAAATATTTGTTTTACAAATGAATATATAATTAATTCCTTGGTAAAAAATTAATTATAAATAAAAATAAAAACCATTTGAAAATAAACAGAATATTTTTTCTAAAAAAATATTTTTATGTACACAATTTTTTTTATCTGAGTAATTTAAATAAATTAGTTTTGGTGAATTATTTTAATAAAATTTTATATTATTTATTCAATAAAATGTTTAATATTTACCTAATGTGTTTTATAGATAATTGATAATAATTAATCTAATTTTTCACTTAAAAACAATATTTTTCTAAAAAGAAGTTTCGTCAAATTTTGCACACTTATTTTAAAATAAAATTTTTACACATTTAGAAAATTTATTTTTAAAAGTAACATTTATTATTGAAATAATAAATTCAATATTATGTTCTGATTAATTTTTGATAATTTTTTATGAAAATAAATTTTACGATGAATAGTGAAATTTTTTGGTTTTTTTATTAAGAATTATCCTTTCTTTTAATGCATTTAAAAACATATAATTTTTTTAAAATGGTTTTAAAAGAAAAATTAGTTAAATTATATACATATTAATCCAATTTAGTTCATTTTAATAAATTTCGTTTTGCATTTTTATAAAAAAAACTTTTAAACTTTTGAATATTTTCTCTTTAGAAAACGACTTTCTCATCACGTTTTTAAAAAGTAATTTTAAATTAAAATTTTTACACTTCTTTGAATGAAATTTGGAAAAATATATAAATATTTGGAATAATAATAATTTATATTATCTAATAAGTTCAACTTAATTTTTTACCATAAACAATAGTAAAAATAGAAAAAATTATTTACCACGGTTAAGGTAAAAATGTGTTTACGAGGGTGTTAATCTAATAAGATAAGGGATAAAAATGAACAAAAACATATAAAACACCCATTTTTGTCTATATATTTACATTATATATTCCATGTTAAATAATGGACCATTTTGGATCCTTTTGGCATGTAAAAAATGTGGAAAAACCTTTTTCTTTTAAAAAATTACATGTGTTCCACTTACCTCATTTACAAAATGAAACCCCCTATATTAGCCTCTTAACACTTAAAAAACTCTTTGGTTTAAAAAATAAATAAACAAATAAATTACTAACTTCCATCCTCTCATCCTAGTATCCTTATGTTTGTCATAAATACAACTGATGAATCCTTTTGGTGCAAACTAAAAGATGTTTTCCGAAGAAGAGGTAACATATCTAACTGAGAATGTTATTTTATTTATTCCTCCACCTCCTAAATTATTATTAAAAAATTATTATATAAAAACCTCAGTATATTATATATAATAAAACTTTTTTATGTTAATTCAATAACCTAAATCAATAACTTATTCAATTATATGGGTTACGAAATCATCATTCGTGTGTACGAAGGACTACCGCCTCACTAGCCACTATTATAGTTTCCATAATTGTCTATAAAGGATGGATATAATGATATTTTTATTGTTTACATATGATATTTTTTATATTATTATTCTTATGTAATAATGATATCAGATGTTAATTCTTACTTTCCATTCTGTGGGAGTACGATAACGTTGTTTGTTTATACGGAGGACTACTGTCGCGCGAAGGGATGTGGTTTATTCATGATTTACATAGAAGGTAATAAAAATTGGTTTAATGAACATATTTGATATATATTAAATAATAATTATTCAATATTTTTACTACATTATTAACCTTTCTTTATTTTTTCCAATGGGGAAATGGAAATACTGTTCATGCATACGTACAACTTACCTTCTCCATAAACGGTGTATTTCATTTTATATTTATAACATTTATGGATAACTCTAAATACACATTTAATGAATATATATTATATTCATATCATTGTTAAAATTATGGATATGAATGAACCATGATCAAATTATTAGGACTAATAATAATAAATCAAAACATACACGAAAAACAATGTAGTTATTTCCCAAAACATGGCTTTAACATGTGATTGTTAATAAACAGGTAACAAAAGGTCATAGGATAATAATATGTGGTATGATATATATATTTATGGTTCTATAATAGATTTTTAATATACATATAATTATTATATTAGAGGTTTTAATTTGAATGAATGAAGTTGATACTTATAGTAATAGATTTCTATCTCACTTTTATTTTCTAGGAGACACATGCCATATTCACTAAGTGATTTTTTAAGTGGTGTATATACTGACCATGAATTTATTTTATGATTATTCTCATAATTGTTTTTGGAATTTAACATCGATTTTATGATATCTCTTTCATGGGATTTATATTAAAAAAGTCAACAAAGTGGTAAGGGTTTTATGATACCATCTCATCGTTAATTAGGAATGTTTAAGTTTATGCTTCCAATGATGAAATATTATGTTCTATTACTCACGAAACACAATAAATTAATTATCCTCTTGTTATATCATGATAATACATGTTTTGTTACACCCTAATATTTTATAGTATGTTATCTCTACAATGTAATTTAATAGTTTCCGCTACATGCAACACCGAGTTCAAGCGCATCACGACCTATCAAACTAGGCGTTTAAAAAGTGGTAGTGAATAGTATTAACCAAATTTAGAATTTTATTTATATCCTTTATAATTTTAAAATTAATATTTTGTGTGTCTTAGATATAATATAAGGACAAATTCAATTTTTCAGATAAAAGAAGTATTTTTTAAAAAATACATTTTGCCGCCTTTTAATGGAGAACCCTTTTTAAATCCAATATTTGAATCTTTTATATATTCAAGTTATTGAAATTAAATTCTTCTTTAGAATCAGGACATAAAATTTTTATTTGGATAAATATTTGGTACTTTTCTGATGACTTTCATATTTTGATACTAAATTTTAATTGAAAATAACTTTGTTAATTGAAATAATATATAATGTTAAATTATAAATTTTAGTGGTTTTAAAGTATAATTAGATTATATTTTTATCATTTAATATAATTTAGTTCATTGGATATAATTTCAAATTTTAATTGTACATAAGCACTTGTCAATATTTTGATAGTTTTTACTTCTTAAAAACAAGTTTTCTTGTTTTGACAATGGGAATTAATTTCAATTTAATTAACAAAAATTATATGTTTTGAATTTGGTAAAATAGAAATCATTTTTTAATTTGTAATATCAAAATTATATTTGGGTTAATTTTTCGTAATTTTCTGAAAACATTCAATTTTTAATGAATAGTGAAAAACAATACGTTGTACATAAAAATAAACTTTTTCATTTAAATAATTATTTTTAATTAAAAATTTATCTTAAAGTCAAAATAGATACATATTTCATATATTAGTATAATTTAATTCATTGGAGTCATTTTATAATAAGATTATACATATAAAACTTTATTGAACTTTTTTGACGTCTTTTACCCACCATCTAGGCACATTTGAAAATTTGCATAAAACGTAATTTTACCGCTTCTATGATTGTAATTTCAAAAATCCAATAGAAAAAATTTCCATTAGTAATTTAAATGTTATTCATTGGGATGAATATTGTTTATAGTGAATAGTAATTTTGTATTTTTATTTACAATGGTTAAAAGTAAATAGTGTAATTTAAGGTAAAAATGATATTATAATTACCCTAAAAAATTTCCTAATTCAATTGGATATGTTTTTTTCGGCCAAAATAAACCTTATAAAAAAAATATGATCATTTTTGATCCACTTGGATTAGATTAGGAAATTTATTATATTTTATTTAAAGAAGTGTTAAAATTGTTAAATTGACATTTTATTAACTTAATGATTTTTAATATAGAGTTATACATAAGATAAATTAAACTATAAATATTAAATAGAAATATAAAAATATTTCCTATATCATGGTATTTTATTTATAATTTTTACACAATTCCTAAATAAATTTATCTATGACACAATGAGGATGCAATAATTACCATATTAATGAATGATTAAAATAATTGATTTTATAAATATAAAAATAAATGTAAATTTAGAATTATGATTCCATCCACGAATTTTATAGGTGAATATGACATGTTAGGGTTGATTAAAAGTATTTTTTTCAAAGTAATTAAGTTGTGATTACTTTAACAAAAAACAAATACTAAATAGTGTCAAAATTTACATAAATGAGTTTTTAAAACCAATAATATTTTATTGAATGATATAATGTTTCTAAAAATATAATATTCAGCCAAATGACTTATATAATGATATATATGTCATTAATGAACCTTTTCAGGTTCTCTTGTCATTTTATAGTATGTTTATTAACCATGTAATATAAAAATACAAGAAGACATGGTAAAAGTTAAACAATTAAACGAAGAGTTAAATCTAAAGGATAAGGTTAATATGGTGATCTAAATTTGTCTAAAACCTATTTTTTAGAGCATTTTGACCCATCCCCACCTTATCCTCTAAATAAATCTATTTGGATCTATTAGAAAACGAAAATTATTTTACAATAAATTAATATTTCAAGCTTTTCCTAAAGTCCCCTCCCCTCTCTTATAAAAGGGCACCTCACCTTCTCTTAAATTCACACCTCCAAATCCATTTGGCACAGACCAAAATTGATCATATATCCTAAAAAGTACTCTCAATTCATCATAGAGGTCTTACTATTATCATAAAGACAATCTAAAGAGCTCTTTTGTTCAAATCAAAAGGATGCACCCGATAAAGAGGTAATTATTTCATCACCTCTTTCAATGTTATTTTCTTTTTATTCCACTTCCTGTTTATTTTATATTTACATAATAAAATAATAAATCCATGAAATTATACATAATGAGACGTTATTATAAATATGGTAAGCCATATTCATTATTCTAAGCATCCTATGAATGACAAAGTCACCATACGTGCGTACGTACGACTTATCGTCTCCATGTCGTGGTGTAGTTTGTTATTCAACACTAAATTATTTAGAAGGGTATATTAATGATTATAATTAATTTAAATAATGAATATAACATGGTAATGATTCTATATATATAATATACCATCCAATTAAACATTGTTCTACCAATAATAGAATGATATTGTCGCTCGTGCGTACGTACGGCTTATTGTCTCCACGACGCGATGAGATTCATCTTCAACAATCAACATTAAAGAATTTTTATAAATATATTAATATTGATTAGGTAGGAGATATATGAAATAATATTTATACTGGAATAATATATATTAATGTAGATAAAAATATTTTGTTTACTTGAGTACTATATGATAACAAAATAGAAACAATGTTCATGCTTACGTACGTACTACCGTCTCCCTGAACGGTGTTTCCATTTCATATATCTACCTATTATAAATATTTATATTATGAATATATATTATATATAAATCATTTTTTATATTCTAGAAGTATTTAAATCATGATCTATATGATACGATCAAGAATAACAAGTTAAAACACGTACGATAAAGAAAGCGATTATTAACCAAAATGTTATTTTAACATGGAAATTATTATCAAATGGGTTGTATAATTTCATAAATAAATCATATATGATATAATAAATATTAACATGGTTGTGGTGTAATTTAATACCAGACTATGGTTATTATACAGGAGGTTAAACATACCCTCGACTACAGGAAAGTAAAAGGTAAGGGTTAATTCCTCAATCTCATTATTATCCGAGATTGTTTATGTGTAAGTTTTTACTGGACATATTTATTATCCACATCCATGTTTCATAAAATATTTTTCAAAAGGACTATTTTTAAAAGACTATTTAACTAAAACATCAATTTAAATGGATTAAATATTTAATCTTCTAAATCATTCTCATTAATGTCCATGTTTTTAAAATGGTTTTCAGTATTTATTTATATGGACATGAAAGTTTTAAAATGTTAATTAATTTTAAATGTTTCAAAGTGTTATGGTACACTTTTATCATAAAATTTCTTTTAAATGTCTTCCTTTCTAAATTTTGTGGCTTTTAAATGATTTCATGAAAAAGGGATATTTCTCCCAATGATTTTTACTGATCATTTTCAACTATGTAAACATCCTTTACTGGATATTATTCATGATTGATGTTTATTTATTATAATACATAGTTCTATATTGTATTGAATGAATTATGATATTTTTGTCTATCGATGTGTTGTTTTTATACCATTTATGGTTTACGGTTGAAGTATTGATATTTCGTATTCCAGTTTTAATATGATTTTTTATTTTATGTTTCACCCTTTTCATATGAGGAATGCATTGGAATAAGTAAGTGTGGGGACCGCTATAGCCCCTCAATGCATCAGTAGGTCTCATGAGACAAATAGTGTCTTGGCGCAAGGGCTTGATTTTTTTTATTTGTAGTCTTGGCACGATCCTTGACTATGGTGTTATGATGTCCGACATTATGCATTACTTCATTATGAAATTAGTTATTACATGTGATTATTTGAATAGTATAATATTCATGTGCATTTTTATATGGTATTTTTTAATTTGTTTATATTATGTTCAAGTTTATATTTAAAAGGCTGTTGTTTTTATTACACATCTCAACTTAAAATTTTATAGCTTTTTATAAATTTCTTACCCTTACTGAGCATCTAATCTCACCCCTTTCTTATATTTTGTTTTCCAAGGATTCCAGGAAGTGTATTAATATTGATATGCAGGGTTAATATAGGGGATTAATGATGTTCTCAAAGGATTTTTTAAGTTGTTTTTTATGTTTGAGTGTGTAATGTAACATTCATGTATATAAAATATTTTCCAAGACTACTAAACTGATCGGTCCATTGAGACTTGATTCCTTGAAATCATGCCAATGTAATAAAATAATGCACCAATTTTGGGTAATTGGGGTTGGGGCATAATAGTTGGTATTAGAGGAATTTTAGAAATAACCTTAGAAATATTATTTATATAGACTATGATTAGGAAACATTACCCTTAGATAGACATTGAGGATTAGTATAGAATAATATCCAAACATTTCGCTATTGTAGATATTATGTGGGTTTTCCATGAAATACATCCCCGTCTGGATATTACAAGTGGATGTGGTTCTGGAACAAATGCGACTAGGAGTGAAAACTCTAAAAAGGAGTTTTGGGCTTGACCCTGAGTATCCTGGTAGAAGAAAATGGGCCATACTTCTCATCTGTTTTGACACTCCCAAAGGATATGTTTAGGATAATTCACATTTTCTTTACAAACCATTATGAAGGATTTATGAGTAAATATGTCAGGAAGGAAATGATTTTTATGATTATGATACAAGATGTGTGAAGATTTTCAATTAATAATGAAAATTTTGCTAGTTTTTGGATTATAAATTATGATATGATCTAACCTAGAGTATGTTGTCATTTTGAAATGGATCTCGGTAGAAGGAATGATAACTCTAACAATATGCATGATCCAGAGAGTAAGAAGGATCATATATTTCATTGTCTTAAGACAACATTTAGAAGGAAAATAGTCTCCCACATATTCTTATCATATGAAGAAATAGTATCATGTGTTAATAAGATAAGTAATGAATTTTCTAAGTCATATGTCTTTTAAGGGAATAAAGAGAAGAAGATGATGGTTGAGAGAAATATAGATATTGAAAAGGAGGGAAGGTTGGATTTTTTTCATATGTGATAACTGTGGAAAGAATCACTCTAGGAAGTGCTTGAAAGGAATGTGATTTTATTATAAGCGCGAATCAATGTCACAATCATCATAGTATACACCAAATGATTATATTGGATAATAATTAGGTTTTTATACTACTACAAATGAAGAGGAATTATTAGTGTTCTTAAGTTATTATGAAATAATTGTGTCATTTGAGTATTGTATTAATGCCTGAATGGCCCGAAGGCCTTAATATCTATTAGTTTTTGATAACCCCTCTTTCAAGGGATAAGGGGGAACCCTTACAAGGCCCTTAGGATTAGTTATTACATTTACCATAGGCTTAGGGGACATTACATGACCTGGGGGTCTTAGGGATTCGACTAGACAATAACTACAAGAAACTGTCCCTCCCCAACATCTGTATTGTGATGGTAGCTCTCCATCTTTGTATGGCAGTCTGGAAATGATTATTTTACAAGCATAGGTTGGTCCCAATGGAATAACCATACCCTCTCATTCTTCCAAATCTATTATTTCTGCTCTGGTGAGTGCGCTTACTCTGAATCCTCCGTTGGAGCTGCTCCTTTTTGTAGAGCCTATCTGGGGAAATAGCATGTGGCCCGAAGGCCTTGAGGTGGATCAATGGCCTTAAAGGTGGCCCCAAATCTCTAATGATTTAAGTCCTTGGGGGAATAAAGGCCTTAAAGACTCCAAGACCAAAATGATGGCCCAAAGTGAATAGTTACGACTACTATAGTACCGAACAATACCTGCTATAATAGTGTTACAATACTGCTATAGTACCCCTGTAAATATTTCTCCGCTTGGTTTCAAACGTAGGTCTCGTGGATGATCTTAAGGATAACTCACCAACTAGGATGAGGCTAATGTTTAATATTGTATTAATTATGCACAAATTATAATAATTATAAAGTAAATAAGGATTGTACTGCAGTATGTTTTCATTAAGTATTTGAGATTTAATGGTACCAAGTTGTGTGAAAAAGTTTCTAGTTAAACATTTTGGAAAATATATGGTTGGGGGAAATATAAACCTTAATATATTTCTAAAACTGAGATAATGATTTCGGAATAATATATTATTGATTTGGAAGAATTATATTGGATATTCTTGACTACCTTGAAACTAATTAATTGTTTGTCTATTCCATCATTGTTGGAGTTTACAACATTTTTGGATATAAGAAGTATATCCAGTATTCTATAAGAAATAAGGGAGCATGAATGTAATCAATAATGTTTTATGGTAATTAAGGGTGTTACTATGTTTTAAGAGAATACATGATGAATGTATTCACATGTTATTACATGGAAAAAGAGATCTTCAATATGTGTACCTTCCTTATAAATTTTGGACTGTGAGTTTTGACAAAAGTATTTTGGAAAAGTCTAAAGGTTGGAATGAATTAAGATGGGAAAAGTATACTATTGTTTAAGGTTAAAACATTTCTTAAGATTATTTTTGGATTATTATAAAAAGGACAACCTGTTGGTTGGGTGACAACCCATTGCGTCTGACAAGGCCGTGAGACTTGAACCCGCAACCGAAGGGCGATAAGGGTGAATCACCTACCACTGACCTATGTGATATCCTGGTTTGTACAATGTGGGTTTTTAAATGGTGTGAATGACAAATTATAAATTTATTTTTTGGACCCCTATACAATTAGGATAAATAAAATATTTTTGAGTTCTATTATCTTTTGGAGTGAAAGATGAGTTTGTGGTAGAAATTAGTTAAAAGTTGGAACTCTGCTTTTCCAGTATTATTTTCTTCCTTAAAATTTAGGGAAAAGAACTTAAAACCAAAAAATTTGTTATCCTAATACCAAATGTTTTGTTGAACTGATGATATTTTAAATCATCATCATATATTTATGGATTTGAGGCCCTAAATTTTCCATTTATTATTCACTTGTTTGTGATTGATGACCTCAATCACTCCCTATAAATATTTATGTTTTCCCTATGATTATGTGTCTCTAATTTCCACCAATGTTATTCTATTCAAAATAATAATTTGGTGGTGAATTCTTCATTTCCATTTCCCTCTTATTAAGACTATATTTTATTAACCCTATTTTCGATGTGGTTTTTCTGAAAAGGTATTTTCTATTTTCATCCTTTTATTTTCGAAGAAGAAATTCAAATTTCAAGGACATAATTTATTGAAAGAGAGGAGAATGTTACACCCCAATATTTCATAATATGTTATCTCTTTAAAGTAATAAAATATCTTGCGCTACAAAAAATACCAAGTTCAAGCGCATCACGACCTATAAAACTAGCCATTTTAAAAAGAGGTTATGAATATTATTAACCACATTTTGAATTATATATATATTATATATAATTTTAAAATTCATCTTTTTTGTTTCTTAGACATAATATAAGAAAAAATTCAATTTTTTAGATAAAAGAAGTATTTTTTAAAAAATTCAAATTTTATGCCTTTTAATGGAAAACCATTTTTAAATACAATATTTGAAACTTTTATATATTAAATTTAATGAAATTAAAATCTTCTTTAAGAGTAGGAAATAAAAAATTATTTTGGATTAATGTTTTGTACTTTTTTGATAACTTTCATATTGCGATACTGAATTTTAATTAAAAACAACTTTTTTAATATGAATAATTTATTGTGTTAAATTATACATTTTAGTGGGTTTAAAGTATCATTAGATTATATATTTATCAATTAATATAATTTAGTTCATTGGATTTAATTTCACATTTTAATTGTATATAAACACATGTCAATATTTTGATTGTTTTTATTTAATGAAAACCCGCTTTCTGGTTTTGAAAATGAGAATTAATTTCAATTTAATTAATGAAAATTATATATTTTTAATTTGGTAAATGAAATAAATTTTTAATTTGGAATATCAAAATTATCTTTGGGTGGATTTTTGGTATTTTTCTGAAAACATTCGATTTTTGATGAATAGTGAAAAACACTACGTTGTAGATAAAAACAAACTTTTTCATTTCAATAATTATTTTTAATTAAAAATTTATCTTAAAATCAAAATAGATACATAATAAATTTATTAGTCTAATTCAATTCATTATAGTAATTTTATAATAATATTAGAAATATAAAACTTTATTGAACCTTTTTAACGTCTTTTACCCATCTTCTAGGCACATTTGAAAATTTGCATAAAAAATAATTTTACAAATTCTATGATTTGAATTTTAAAAATTTGACAGACATAGTTTCAATAAGTAAGAAAAATGTAATTCAATGGGATGAAAATAATTTTTGGTGAATAGTAACTTTTGATTTTTATTTTCCACGGTAAAAAGTAAATAGGGTAATTAAAGGTAAAAATGATATTATAATTACCCCAGCACATGTCCTAATTCTACTAGATAAGTTTATTTAGACCAAAAAGAACCTTATGAAAAAAATATGATCCTTTTTTATCCACTTGTATTAGATTAAGACATTTATTATATTTTATTTAAATATGTGTTGAAAGTGTTAAATTCAAATTTTATTAACTAAACCATTTTTAATATAGAGTTATACATAAGGTATATTCAACTATAAATATTTCTTATAAAGATAAAAATACTTCCTACATCATGGTATTTTATTTATAATTTTTAGGCATTTAATAATTAAATTTATTTTTGACAGAATGATGATGCAATAATTACATTATTAATGAAGGATTAAAATAATTGATTTTATAAATATCAAAATAAATTTAAATTGATAATTTTGATGCCATCCACGAATTTTCATGGTGAATATGACATGTTATGGTTGATTAAATGTAATTTTTTTTTGAATTAATTAATTTGTGGTGACCAAAAAACAAATACTAAATTGTGTCAAAATTGACATAAATGAGTTTTTAAAACAAATACTATATTATTGAATGATAAAATATTTCTAAAAATATAATATTTGAAAAAAAACTTATATAATTATATAAATGCCGTTAATGAACCACTTGAGGTTCTCTTGGAATTTTATAGTATGTTTAATAAACATGTAATATAAAAATAAAGAAAGACATGGTAAAAGCTAAACTATTAATCGAAGAGTTAAATCTAAAAGATAAGGATAATATGGTGACTTAAACTTTTTGAAATCCTATTGGTTGAGTGGATTTAGACCCATATTCACATTAAACTATAAATAAATTTATTTTGAGCTGTTGGAAAACAAAAAATTATTTTATAATAAATTAATATTTCAATCTTTTCCAAAAGTTCCCCTCACCTCTCTTATAAAAGGGCACCATTCCTTCTCTTAAATTCACACTCCAAATCCATTTTACTCGGCCAACCCCTTATAAAATCTCCTCCCAACTACCCTAAATTCATACTAGAGGCCTTAATTTGATCAGAAATCCCACCTAAAGAGCCCTTTTTGTCAAATCAAAAGGAACTACCTGAAGAAGAGGTAATTATTTCACCACCTCTATCAATGTTCTTTTCTTCTTCTTCCACTTCCTCTTTCTTGGATATTTACATTCTAAAATAATAACTCCAATAAATTATAATTACTGAGATGTTATTATAAATATGTTAAATCATATTCATTATTTTATCCATCTTATGAATGACAAAGTCACCATACGTGTGTACATACAACTTACCATCTCCACGCCGTGGTATAGTTTGTTATTAAACACTACATTATTTGGATGGGTATAATAATGAGTATAATTAATTTAAATAATTAATATAACATGGAAATTATTCTTTATACATAATATACAATCTTATTAAATACCGGTTTACCATCGATATTATTATTTTGTCGCTCGTGCCTACGTATGACTTACCATTTCCACGACACGATGAGATTCATATTCAACAATCACCATTCAAGAATTTTTATAAAAATATATATGCTGATTAAGTATGAGATATATGAAATAAAATTTCTACATGAATAATATATATTTTTTAGATAAATATATGTTGTTTCTTTACTTCTATACTATATGATAAGAAAACAGAAACAACGTTCATGCGTACATACGGAGTACTGTCTTCATAAATAGTGATTCCATTTCATATATCTATCTATTATAAATATTTATATTATGAATATATATTATATATAAATCATGTTTTATATTATTTAAGTATTTAAATCATGATCTATGTGATACGATCAAGAATAACAAGTTAAAACACGTACGATAAAGAAAGTGATTTTTAACTGAAATATTACATTAAGATGGAAATTATTATTAAATAGGTATTATAAAGTAAAAAATGAATCATATATGATATCATAAATATTAATATGGTTATTTTATAATTTAATAACATAATATGGTCATTATATAGGATGTTAAACATACCCTTAACTAAAGGAAAGTACAAGGTAAGGGTTAATTCCTAAATCTCATTATTATCCAAGATTGGTTATGTGTAAGTTTTTACTGGGACATATTTATTATCCATGTCCATGTTTCATAAAATATTTTATAAAAGGAACATTTTTAAGGGTATTTTTAACTAAAAAATAATTTTAAATGGTTTAAATATTTATTCTTTTAAATCATTCTCATTAATGTCCATGTTTTCAAAATGGTTTTAAGTATATTTTTATATGGACATGAATGTTTTAAAATGATAATTCATTTTGAATGTTTTAAAGTGGTATGGGAAAATTTTATTAAAAATTTTCTTTTAAATTTTTTCCTTTATAAATTGTGTGAATTTTAAATTATTTCATGAAAAGGGATATTTCTCTCAAAGAGTTTTACTAATCATTTTTAACTGTGTCAACTTCCTTTACTAGATATTTTTCATGATTGTGGTTTATTTATTACAATACAATTTTATATATTGTATTGAATGAATTATGATATGTTTGAATATGGATGTGCTCTTTTTATACCATTCATGGTTTACAGTTGAAGTATTTACATTTTGTATGCTAGATTTAATACAAATTATTTTGTTATGTTACACCATTTTCATATGAGGAATGCATTAGAATTACTTTTTGATGGGTGGGGCCCTATATAGCCCCTAGATGCATCGGTAGGTCTCATGAGATAAATGAGTGTCTTTTCAAAAGGCCTTGAAAAAATATTTATTTTTAGTCTTGGCACGAGGCTTTAACTATGTGGTTATGATGTCTGAAATTATGTATTCCCTTGTTATGAAATTAGTTATTACAGGTGATTATTCTACTAGTAGAATATCCATTTTTTTATATGTTAATGTTTGATTTATTTTTTACATATTATGTTCAAGTTTTTCTTTAAAAGGCACTCGTTTTTATTAAACATAATGCCTTAAAAGTTTATATCTTCTGCAAAATTATTTACCCTTACTAAGCATCTGATCCCACCATTTTCTTATGTTTTGTCCTCCCAGGATTCTAAGATTTTTAATATTATTTATATGAAGGATTAATCTAGATGATTAATGGCGTTACCAAATGATTTTTTATGTTTTGTTTTATGTTTGAATGTGTAATATAACATTCATGTACATAATCTTTTTTCCAAGGCTGTTAAACTGGTCTGTCCGTTGGTACTTAATTTCTTGTAATAATGCCAATGTATTAAAATAATGCACCAACTATGGGTAATTGGGGTCGGGGTGTTACATGTTTTACCTTAATTTTACTCTATTTATGTACTTAATATCTTCAAATATATATTTTTTAGAATAATCATATTCATTTCTCTCTTTGGTCGAAAACACTTTTTTTTCTTCTAAATCCATGTTTTCTAAAAGTTATTTAAAAAATATTTTTAAATTTATCAAAATAATTTATGAAATATATTTTTACACAAGTTTTAATTTTTTAATTTTTTTGAACAAAATATTCATGTCATTTTGCAAATAATGATTACTTGGATTTTACTGAAAATATTGAAGGAAACTTTGTTTTAATGTATATGATATAGGTATAATTTATTTATATCATGAAAATTATTTACTTTTAAGGTTAGTTTATAAATATTCTAGATTATTTTATAATAAAAGGATTGTAAAATGTTTTGGTTTTAAAAAGTGTTTTTTCATAGTGGAAATGCTATATTCTTTATGATATTTTCCAAGTGATCTTTCAAAATCATTTTCCATATATGATGAAATACTTTGTGGTACCTTATGATTTACTTAGAATAAAATTGAATGATACCATACTTATACTTTATATGGATGGTTAATGTTTATTTTTTTGAAATTTTTATTTAACCCATTATTTTTCATGGGTTATGCTATGGTGAATTGATGTAATGTTTTTGAAATATGTTTTATTTACATGGGTTATGGTGTGATGATAAGATGAATGTTTTATGATATTGTGGAACAAATAAGTATGGTTTTCATTATGAGATGGGTGATACCTATATCTCCCTCCAATGAATTGGGTAAATCTATATATATCATTAGATAACAATCAGAAACAAGTATATTGGATTGATCCACTATTGTAAATAAGCGTGTCCTGATGGTGGTTTTTGGTTTGGTATTGCTCTATTTCGGAAATGGAATAATCTGTCAGTGGTTCACGATGGTGATATTTCTGGTTAAGGTTAAACTCATTTTGTGTTTTGATGATGGGTGTTCGATGCGTCCTGGTGTTGTTTCTGTCCTGTGATGGCATGTTTGTTGTTGTTTTGCAGTGGTTATGGAGGACTATGGTGTTTTCTGGCGACCAGTGTGTTGTCGGGGCAGTGACGAAAACGACGACATTGGATGGCGTCGATGGTGGGCGTTATTGTATGGTGAGGAAGTTGGTGGTGGGTTCCATGAGTTTCTTGTTCAGTTTCGACTTGCAATTGCCTGCTTTTTCTCTACTCTGGATCCTAGATTTCCCCACTATCTCTGAGGTGGGGCTACGTGGTTGTCTTCAAGGCTCTTTGGGATCTGAGCTAGAGTGGGCGGCTACGGGAGGTAGAAGGTGATGAAATTTTGACCGCCGATGACAAGGATGGGTTCAGTTCCGACAATGATGATGACATGTGGGTTACAGTAGTGATGATGGATGTTTGCGATGATAGTTGGCTTCCACAATCATGGTGATGTTGTGGGGAAAAGTGTTAGAGTCGGACTCTAGGTGGCGCCTATATGCCGGTTTTCAATTTGATGTTTGAATTTTCAATTTTGAAATTGTTTTGGTTCGATTATGGTTTGAATTTTCATCCTTTTTTATGTTGTATTTTATCTTTACAGTTTGTGCGGGTTCCACTTAACCCATAAAAGTGGATTTTTCTGAAAATACCAAAAAAATGAGTTTGGATTGGATTGGATGTGCCATGTTATGTGAAATGATAAAGTTTTATTCCATGAACCATGTTTATGATCTATAATTGGTTAGGTATAAACTTCCTAAGTTATTTACATGATAAAATAACATTATTTTAATATTATGATTTCATATGATTTAATATTAATATATACTTGGTTTACCCTTACTAAGAATCTGAGATCACCCTTTGTAATATTTCCTTCCCCAAGTTATGAATAATGGTTTAGATAAGGTATGAATAACAGGAGTACTATGTGATAAGATATTTTTGGGATATGTTTAATATCATTAATAAAATAACAATATTGTCTTTCAAGTCTCCAAAGACACTAACCAATCAAGGTCCTTGGGAATGTGTTTATGAAATGTATTGAATAATCACATAAAATTATGTGGTGTTTATGTATAAAATCCCAGGTTTCTATAGTTGGTATCAAAGGAAAGGTTTAGTTAATATTTGGAGATCAAGATTAAGAAAATTAATGATATACCTAGGGATATTCATACGTATACATCTTGGTATATGTCTATGGATATCTCTAAGGATAAATATATGTATATAAAAGTATCTTGGAATTTTGGTGAAGGATAGATCATGGGGTTTACTTGAAATTTCATAACTATCCGGACAATAAAATTGGATGTGGATCTATCATAGAGGTACCTAGGGGTAATAATTCAAAAAATGGTGCATTGAGCTGGACTCGATAATCACACGATGCATGAAAATAGTTCTTCCTAGACACTAGGTTTGACACTTTAAAAGATATGATTTAGAAATTCAAAAAATCTTTACAAAACATCATGAAGGATTTAAATAATGACCATGAATAAACTAGGTTAAGCCTAAGGTTTCATATATTAATTTTTTTAATGATTTAGACATAAAAAATGATTTTTCTTGATTTTGAGGTTTTCCACTATGATTATTGTTTCTCACACTATAATTTTTGATTTTAGTCAATGGTTGGAACCCAAAGGAACTTTGTTAATGCTATGTGAGATAGAAAATGAAATGATTTTCCTCCTAGGAAACTAAATGTTACGGGATTTGGAAAGAAAAATATTATTTCTATGCACAGAAAACATTCTCATGCTATGAATCATGTTGAACTTCTAAATGAGTAAATGACGGAAAAGTGTTCTATTGAGTCCTTCATGAGGAAACTTACACATTATTTTAATGGTTTATCTAACCCACTTACTTCTGATCAATAAATCAATACCAATGAAAAGATATTTTCCTTTATTTAGTGTTCAAAGAATGAAAAAGTCATTTTTGTTATTTACCATTATCAAGGTGAATCAGATTAGTGGTGGTCTCTTATTTAGAACACGAGGGAATAAAAAGAAAATGAATACATGTAATTTGAAGAGTTTAAGGGGATTTTTATCAGTAAGTACTTCCCTTATATTCTAATAACTAATATAGATAAATAATTCCTTGATATTAATAAAAGTATGGTTAATCTATTAGTTCTTATGGAGCTAAATTTGCAAGACTTTGAAGGTAAAATTATGGTTTAATCATCAGTCCTGAAAACCAAATTGATCGATTCATTTGTAGCCTAAAACAATTATCCAAAAGTACTTTTATATACTATAATTTATTAGATAAGAAGAAGTTTTTTATGTGAAATTAAGGTGGAAATGAAAATGTCATATTCCCAACTTTACTAGGGTTTGGATAAGAAAATAAAGATTGAGTCTCATGAAAAATCAAATGGTGGAAGGAAATCTTATCCATCTACATAACAGAAATATGGGAAGAAGAATCATGGGAATTTATTGAATGTAACATAGAGGTTCTTTAAATATATAAAGATAGGTCATAAATCTCCTGAATATAAAAATTGAATTAAAGGGATAGTTAATGAAATGGAGGAGAAAAGGACTCTAACTAATTCACCACCCAAATTATAGTGTTTCAAGTGTATGGAGATTAAGAATTTTGATAATTAATTCCTCAATCCAAGGGCTAATGTGGATGATAGTACACAACAACCTTTAAAGAAAAAGTACCAAGGTAATAATTAAGTAAAAAAATGGATGAAGTGAATCATGATAAATTTGGCCCACTTATATTCCCCTCCTAAGTTGGGAATTTCAGGTTTTATTTTGTGTGAATAATACCTATAAAATTATTATTGTCACCCTTTATTGAAATTTCTTTTGATTATCTCCCTGTATATTGATTTTGGAATAATGAAATTACATTTGATATTCTATCAGTACAAGGATACATCCAAGATACCACTAATTTTTGTTTTCATAGGATAAGAAATTATATAATGAATAAAGGGTGAATTAACTTTTGGTTGTGTATATGTCTCCATGTAAGAGAAACTTAAGAGTTATGGATAACATCATGTGTTTATGAGTTTAAGTTTGATCTTATGTTTACAGTCATTCAAACCCCTTTAGAGGTTTTACAAAATAATAGTTTATCAATATTAAGGACATTATAAGTGTCATTTATGGAAATACAAACCTTGGGTTTTGTATATGTTTTAGTGACAAATGTATTTAAGTAGGAACGAATTTAAACTTTTAAGACATATGATTAAAGGTATTGGTAAACTTTATGGTTTATCTTATCTTTTATGTTTAGGTAATTATGGGTTATATTCAATAAACTTATAAAGTTAACATAATACATTACTGTTAGAGAAGATTTCAGTCTAAATTGACTTTCCATAATATACATTAAGGAAGCGGTAATGTTTCATGAAGTACCACATTAAATTTTATCTAATCGGTACCCGAAGTTTTCCTTGATGTTTTGTAAAATTATTCAGTAAGATATTGAGATTATGTTGAGTTTCAAAACTGAATATTATCCTTAGAAACATAGCCAGTCTAAGAGAATAATACAAACCATAGTGGATATGCTAATATCTTTTTCTATGGATTTCAAAATTTTCTTTGTTCAACACGTTCCTCTAGTTGAGTTATCTTATAGAAATTTATTTTACTCATGCATTTATATGGATACTTATAAATACCTTTATGTAATGAATATTATAACTACATCATACTATAATAAAGTTGTAAAAAGAAAGCTATTGGTACCTGAGAAATGTAATGAGGTAGAAAAGATGGTTAGATTTATTCTGTAACATTTAAGGACAACAATTTTTTTTTAAAATGTTATATTGATAATCACTAATGCTATCGAGAATTTGAAGTTTTTGATAAGGTATTTCTATGAATTTACTCATGGAATGAAAAAGGGGGAAACCCTAGGTTTATTGGTCCCTTTGAAATACATGATCATATCAGGATAGTTGATTGTTTTTTTTCACTTACATTATACCTCTCTTAGGTTCATGAGGTGTTCCATATACCTCTCTTATGAAATCATATTCCAAATCCTTCACATCTATTTAACTTAGAGGTCGTACTATTGGGGAATGATATTTAGTATAAGGAACAATCATTTGAGATTCTAGATCATAGAGAGAAATTACTACGAAACATGACCACTCATCTATTAAAAGTATTTTAGAAAAACCCCTAGCTTAAGTAAGCTATGTGAGAACCTGAGGATGTAATGAGGCAGAAGTATCCTCAGTTGTTGGTACCAAAGTGAAGAATTTTGAGGGAAAAATTTATTTTAAGGGGGTAGAATTTAATAAAATGATATTTTATGACATATATATATTTTTTCAAAAAAATTAATCTTTTAATTTTTTTACTCAAAACATCGAGTTTAGCTTACGTTACACCCAACATCTAGTCTAATTGAAACATGATATACTATTAAAATATTCTTATTTAATATGATTGTTATCACCTAGATAATCAAATAGAGGGTATGAATTTGGTTAAATAAATTATAAAAAATATATGGTTTACAAAGGTATATATAAAGAATTAATTTGTGACTAATTAATTACATATAAAAATCAAAACCATTACAAAATAAAAGGAATATTTTTCTGACAAACTTTTTAATGCACACAGACATGACTTATCTCTAAAAATTAAATAAATAACTTTTGGATAATTATTTTAATGAATTTTATATCATATATATTAAATCAACTATTTAGTATTTATCATATGTTCTTTTTATACAATAATAATAAAACCAAATTTTATGTTTAAAAATTGTATTTTTCTAAATAATGTTTTGTCTCCTTTGAGAACATATTTTAAAATTTAATTTATCCAATTTTAGAAAATTTATTTAAATAAATTAAATTTTATTTTGAAACTATCATATCAAATTATATTGTGGTGATTTTTTGATAAATTTCTATGAAGGTAATTTTTTTATGAATAATAAAATATACTGGTTTTTTTGTTAAAAATTATCTTCCATTTTAATGAATTTAAAAATAAAAAATTATTTTAATATGGGTTTAATGGAAAAATTAGTAAAATTATAAATATATATATATATTAATCAAATTTATTTCATTTTAATCAATTTACTACTAAATTTTGATATAATAGTTTTTTAAATATTGAACATTTTCTCTTTGAAAACTGCTTTGTCGTCACGTTTGTAGGATTAATTTTAAATTAAAATTTTCCACTTATATAAATGGAAGTTGGAAGAATGTGTTCCATATTTATAATAATAATAATTTATATTATATAATAATGCCAACTTAATTTTGGAATATAATGAATAGTGAAAATAGTAGAAATTATTTACCATGGTTAAGGTAAAAATTGGTAGACTAGAGAGTTAAAATAAATATTTAAGGGTTAAAAATGACCAAAAACGTGTAAAACCCATTTTATAGATATATTTAAACATTATATATTCTAGTTTTGACAATTTCCCATTATGAAGCTTTACGGCATGTGAAAATGTAACCGAAACTTTTTCTTTTTAGAAATTAAAAGTGTGTTACCTACCTCACCTATAAAAGCCTCCCCACTCCTCTACTCTTCACAATTACAAAATCATTTGGTTTTGAAAATAAAAACCAAATAACATCTCTAATTCCATTCTCTCATCCTATAATTCTTATTTTTTTTCATAAATAAAACCTAATAATCTTTTTGGTTCAAACAAGAAGATGTTTTTTGAAGAAGATGTAACATCCCTAATCGAGCATTTTATTTTATTTCTCCACCCACATTATTAAATTGTTATTAAACCATGATTATATAATAAAATCAGTATATTACATATAATTATATGTTACTATGTTAATCTAATAACCAAAATCCTTATCCTCTTCCATCAAATGGGTTACGAAATTATAATTTGTTTTTATGTCGGGCTACCACATCACAAACCGATGTTATTTATTTTCCATAAACAACTCTCAAAGATGGATATAATTATGGATTTAATGTTTGTATATGATATTTGTGATATTATTATTATTTTTTAGTCATGATATCTCATTTTTCTCCTTAAATTCCATTCTATGGGAATACGGCAACATCATTCATGTGTATGATAGACTACTACCTCACTAAGTGATGCAATTTGTTCACGCTTTACATAAAAGGTAATAAGGATGGGTTGAATAAAAATATATGATATATATAAAATAAAATTTTTTCTTTAATTATAAAAAATATTTACCTTTATTTCTTTTTTTATCATGAAAATGGAAGCAACATTCATGCATACGTATGACTTACCATCTCTATGAATGATGTATTTCATTTTATATCTCTAAATTTTATAGATCAATTTAAATAAATATATACTGAATATATATTATATTTATATCATATTTAACACTTTTTATGTTATCTAACATTATTCAAATTAATATGACCAAAAATAACAAATCAAAAGAGATATGAAAAACAAAGTAGTTTCTGTTCGAAACATGACTTTAACATAGAATTGTTGATAAAGGGGAAATAAAATGTCATAAGTAAATAATATATGGAATTATATATATAATTATGGTTATATAATAATTTTATACTTAAATGAAACCATCTTGGAAAATTCTTGATTCCATTCACTATAGGAGATTATTCCTTTTCCAATGTTATGCTTGATTTGGGTGATTCTATAAATGTGATGCCTCACTCCATTTTCTACTCATTGTAGGTTAGGGAACTGAAGTCCACTAGAATTTTTGTTCAACTAGAGAACTGGAATACAGTGCACCCATTGGTGTGTTATAGGATGTTCTTTTAAGGGTGAAATATAATTTTTCCTACTAAACTTTATGTGCAAAAACGGAAGATGATAGGATGAATGGACATGCCCCAATTATATTGAGGAGTACTTTCTGGAAATCTTCAAAAAAAAAATTATGTCCACAATGGTACATTATCTATAGATTTTGGTGGTGAAATTTTACACTTTAACATCCTTGATTTAATTCTGCACCCCTTAGAAGAAAAATCATCACTTTTAGTTAATTCTATTGATGTACTCTCTTCCCCTAAAAAATATTATTTTCATTACCTTGATATCCTTTCTAAATTTTCATCATTTATAGAAATTATAGGTTATGAATCATGAATTAAATGTTATAGTGGTATGTGAAAATGTCATTCATGTTTGTTAATGGATGATTTCTTAAGTACTCAGGATCCCATGACCATAGATGATATATTTTTTTTATTGTAAAAGCTCTTTCCTCCACTAAGGATGTTAACAATGAACAATTAGATGAGATTATTAACCTACAACTTTCACATTCACTTCCATTAATACAAAAACCCTTGAATTGAAGCTTAAACCACTACTTAAAAATATCAAATATTTAATTCTTGAGAATGGAAAAAATATTCCTATAATAATTTCAAGTTAACTCCCTATAAAGATTGAATTGAAACTGATTGACCATTTAAGGGACTATAAATAATAATTGGGATATAGAATTACTGAAATTCATTGTATTATCCCATCAATTTTTACACATCATATACTGTTAAATGATGAGGCTAAACTAGTGAGGAAGGTAAAACATATACTCAATATAAAACCCCTAGATGTTTTTAAAAAGGATGTAACAAAATTATTGGTTACTGGAATCATTTAACCCATATCTGATAGCCACTGGGTCAGTCTAGTGTAGGCAGTTCCCAATAAAATTGGTCTCAATGTAATTAAAAATAATAATAGAGAATTGGTTCTAACCTGTGTGAAGAATAGTTAGTGAGTCTGTATAGACTATAACCAACTAAACCGAAACACACTAGGAATTACCATTTCCCATTTCTGTTAATTGACTAGATTCAAGAGAGTCTAGCCAAGAAGTCTCACTACTATTTATTTGATAGGTATTCTAGATAATTTCAGATCCATATCATCCCTAAGGATCAGGAAAAGACAACATTCACATGCCTCATTTTCACATTTTTCATATAAGAGGATGCCATTTGTTCTGTGCAATGCTCTAGTTACTTTCCAGCGATTCATGGTTAGTATTTTTTTGGATTACATGGAGAATTACATGGAATTACTCAAGGATGGTTTCACTATTTATGTATCCTCTTTTTACGAATATTTGACTAGTATTGGTTATTTACTATGTTGTTGTATTGAAAATAATATCATATTAACTTATGATAAATTCAATTTCATGGTGCGATAAGATAAAATACTTTGACATTACATTTATGGAGATTTTATCCAAGTAGATAAACCAAATGTGGATTTCATTTCTACCTTACCATTACTAAAAAATGTGTGTGATTTATGGTATTTCTTAGGCATCCAAGATTTTACCATTGCTTCATTAATGAATTTAGTAAGATTTCACCCCCCTATCCCGCATACTCTAAAAATAAAAATATTTTTTTATAAACAATGAAAAAAATATTTTAATAAATTGAAATGGAGTCTCACATCAACCTTGATAATCCAACCACCTGGGTGGGATTTTCAATTTGTGCTCATGTGTGACACCTCAAACTATACAGTTGGGGTAGTCTTATCACAACAGGTTAACTAAACTCAACATGTCATTGCCTATGCCTCACAAACACTATAACCTTCACAAGAAAACAAAACCACATCTGGAAAAGAATTCATTACCATTGTGTTTTCCTTGGATAAATTTATTTCAAAACTTTTTAGGGTCAAAGTCATTATATTCTTCAAGAATGAAACCCTTCAGTATATTCTTAAGACACAAAAATCAAAACCATATCTCATTAACTAGATGATCCTCCTTCAAGAATTTAATATATAAATTAGAGATAAAAAAGGAGCAGAGAATGTGGTGGCTGATCATATCAGCAGGATCCTCCCATAATTGAAAATTGACTCATCCCCTTATATTACCAGAAATGTCATGTTTCTCAATGAGAAATTCTACCGATTTAAAGATGTTATTCTTTGATATGATGAAATTGTAAATTATTTGGTTGCAACTTGTATTCCTGTAGATTTCAGCACAAACGAAGATGATTGTCTAAAACATGTTTCATATTGGTACATTTGGGATGACCCCTACCATTGAACAAATGTAGTGATTAATTCCTTAGGGATTTCTCTCTTAAGAGCGAGTATTAGTTTGTCCTTAGGTTCTGCCACACTCAAGCTTATGGGGGAAAAATGGTCTCCAATGGAATACTTGCAAGGTCTATTATTCTGGAACCTTTTTGGACAACATTATTTTAGGATTCCCATGAATTATGAAAATCTTATCCTTATTATCAAAGAATGGGGAATTTATCAAAAATAAACGAAATACCACAACAAACCATACTCTTACATGAAATTTTCATTGTTTGGGGCATTGAATTTATATGGTAATTTCCTAATTCCTTTTGAAAATTATTATTTCTTATAGAATTTGATTATGTTTAAAAATGGTTAGAGGAATAACCAAGAAGGATAGATTATTCCAAGATAGTTGTATAATTTTTGAGATCCCAAATTTTTAATTTATTTGTATTACCCAGGTTCATCATTAGTGACCAGGGTTCTCAGTTCTGCAACCCAACACTGTAATCACTTATAAGTTGGTATGGGGTCAGACATCAGGTTTCTACTGTATATCACCCACAAACCAATGGTCAAGAATAGGTGTCAAATAGAGAGGTTAAAACAATTATTGAAAAAATGGTTCAACCAAATAGAAAATATTGTAGTGTTATACTCAATGATTCATTATGTGCTTAAAATACTAATATCAGAACTCCCATTGAAATGTCACCCTATCCACTTGTTTTTGGAAAGATTTTTCACCTCTCTATTGATATAGAGCACCATGCCTACCGAGACACTAAACAATTAAATTATAATCTTTTTGGTGTAGGTGATCAAAGGAAGTTACAAATTCAGGAGTTGGAAAAAATTCATAAATATTCTTATTATAAATACTAGTTGTAGGAGTGAATCAAGGATTAACATTACCATATCATCATTCATCGCCAATTCCACATTGAAAAAAGGTCCAAATTTTCAATGAAAGGCTGAAGCTTAATCTAGGTAATCTTTGATCCCAAAAGTTTGGACCATATATTGTTACTAATGTTTATCTATTTGGTATTATTAATGTTCAAAATGAAGAAACAAAATAAACTTTTACTATCCATGGGTAGTGATTAAAGCATGTTTTCGAAACCATTCAAGATTACCTAATAGAGGAACTCTATGTTCAAGAAGAAAACTACCAATGATACCTACTAGGTTTTATCCTTACTTCATGTATTCTCTTTTATTATAGTAAGAACAATGCAAAATCTAGGTGTGGGGGGATGAGTATATTCCTGGGTTAGTCAATAATTTTTATTATCTTTGTTATTTTATTATTTTTTTCTTATTGAAAAGTATTTTTTACTTCCCCCTCCCCACACTTTTGTGCCATTATTTTCATATTTTCCCACTTCATCATGGAAAATTATTCCCAATTAATCACTGAAAATGATGCCCCCTTAATAATGGAAATTATTGAAAATGCGTGAGGAATTTCTCTCTTTAAAGTTTCTTTAATATTTTTCACTGAGGTAATGTGTGTTTTAATGTTAATTTTATATTTTTGTGATAATTTTTACATAAAATTAGTTTTTTCATCGAAATAAATGGTTGTGTCACATTTAAACCTTTGTGAATAATGGCACCCTTTCTGTGAGTAGCTTATGGGAAGATTGTTCCACTAAATTTATCCAAAAAATTTCTTACCAAACCATGAAGTGTGAATATTTATTCCTTAATATATGGTAAATATAAGCGAGGTTAATATTTATAAAGATTATAACATGATTTTTCCATATTTTTATTCCTTATCCGATCTATTTTCATTACTATACCTGATTGAACTATGTGTTTGTACCTATTATCAGACTATTGTACAACCTAAAAAAACTAAAAAATAAAAAAAATACACAAACACACACACACAAACAAACATGGTTTGGGTATTGGGTAGGTAGAAAAACACTCTACTTTGACCTTTGATCTTGTTGTAACTTTTATAATTAGTGTCCTGAGGAGATCAAACAAGGGTTGAGTGATGAGTGTGAGATATGTTCCAAGCATAAATTTTGAATAATAATAATAATAATGGAAGGGTGTGATGAAATGCAAAACATATGGGTATATCTTGGTTAGGAGCCTAAGGTTTGACTTATAGGAATGCTTATGTGAGTGGGTCTTGAAATTTTATTTCTAAGGTTGTTGGGAATTTTTGATGAAAATAATCTTTTAAGTAGGATTTTTTTAAATTATCCTGTTTTTACTAGATAGAAAGTGGAAAGAATATCATGAATTGGTTTTCAAAAACATGAATGGAGATTTAGGGGCATTATTTAATTTTTAATTATTTTATCAAATTGGAATTGTTCATTTCCTTGAATTATACTGTGATATAAATTACAAGACATATTTTTCCATTATTACAAAGAAGAAATCATTGGGGTGATTTTCTATTTGATCACATTATAATCAAGAATTAAGTTTTCATTGAATGTTATATATTCATGAATTTGGGAATATATCTATTAATAATTTATGAAAATATTACTTTTACCAGGATTGAACATGTTTAGGTGTGGGGGTGTGATCACACCACGATTCACTAATTTATTTCACAATTACACAACAATTTTAATCTCATTTTGTGTTGAAAATTATATATTTAATAACAAATTTAAATTCAAATTTTATTAAATTATTTAATTTTTATCAATGAAAAAAATATAAATTCTACATGTTTTGGTTATTATATTGAAAGAGGAGGTGACTAGGTGGGCCGACGATGACACGTAAGGAAAATGGGCCAAACTGTATGGAAGACCAAGGAATCTTGTAAATGAATTTTCACAATCCAAGATGGATTTTCATCCAAATAGGCTGAAGTTTTGTGGGAATAAAAAAAATTCAGGGGGATAAAACTCATCTCAATACATTCATGCCCAATTCATCCATATGTTATGCCATTCAAAGTGATCTATCCAAGGAACTGAATCTGCACATATTCAAATGTTAGGTTTAGTATTTTGATAATATATCCCATTGTATATGTCTAAGGGATACCAAATCTGACATTAGGATATTCAAGATTCTGGAAAAAATATTTTATCATTTCTAAAGTAGAGAAAATTCCATTTATTAACTAGAAACCAAGACGAAAATTGGTATCTCAAAAATTGGGTTCCCAAAACCACTTACCATTTGGATATAAAAGGGAACCATGGGAACCTCATTTTAATGTTCAACTAGGAGGCATGTTGATTCTATTTTTGATTCTTATTGGATTCTTCTCCTCATAATAGATGTTCTATAGTTCCCTCTCATAATGGGGGGGGGGGGTCAAGGGTGAATATGGGGATCAACCCGAGCTTCCCCCTCCTCTCAATGGTGGGATAAATGATGGGTTATCATTTTGAGGGAGATATATAATTGAATAGGGAGTTAGAACAAAAAATTATCTATCATTTTGGCATATATTAAATTTTTTAATAGTTCTTTTAGATCCATCTTAACTTGTTTTAATGAATTTAATTGAAACACTTTTTATTTCATAACTGATATGTGTGTAATTTTATGTGTGCGACTTGTGCTGTTTCAATTAGAAATCATAATAATCATATTCTTTCCCAAAAATTTTATATTTTAATGTACCTTGAAAAAACATTAACGCAATATAATGGGATTTAACTTGACTAAAATATTGCTATGTCCATTTTTAGTCCTATTTGAATCATTTTAGAGGATTGTGGGTACCCAAGATCTTGGTTAACCATCAACCAAAGGATTATTCCCAAACCTAATAATCAATTAATAATAAAGAGTTTTGAATTGATGTTTTGACTTATAATTGATCAAATAATTTTAATATATATTTAAAAGTACACTTTTTAAACTATTAAAATCGTTAAATTAATTTATTTTATTTTTAATATTTTCTTCAAAATCACCACCTTTTAATTTTCCTTTTTTTTTAAAAATAACACTATAAACTACTAACACTCCTTGAGAGATGACTTAGGGTCTTACCTAGACTATAAATCATCTTTAAATAACAATTAATTTGACATGAAAAGATAATGTGGTCAATCAACTATTAGTTCATTCATAAATTATAAAGTATTTTAATAAGGATAAAAATGTGAAAGTTGTTCCAATGTAAATCAAATGGCTACAAATCAAAAATTCAATTAAATTGTTTTAAAGCACACCATGCACTCAAAAGTGTTCTAAAATAGTGTAAAATGATATTTTAGATTCCAAATAAAGTGTATAATTCTCTCAATAAAAGGATCCTATAATGAAATAATATAACAGAGTGATCAGAAATACCAATAAGTATTGTAAAAATGGATTTTTTTAGTTACTCAAGGCATGAGATTTACCATAGGTCAAAAATCATGTAAATAGTTTAAAATCAATATTGAAGAAATTAAACTCATATAAAAATCATTTAAGTCATTTATTTCAAAATGATCAAATTTCCCATCAAATACATAATAGAAAAAAATGACTAAATATATTATTTTTTTCTCAATAAAACACTCAAAACACCTAAAAAAAAAAGAAAAAAAAAAGAAATAAATAAAAATACTTAGAACTTAAAATAGTATCTACCACCCCACTTATTTATAAAATTATAATCAATGGAATTTAAGTAAAAATCAATAAATAAAATAAATAAAATAAATGGAAATCACAAAGGAGCTTGATAAAAAGAGAAAAATTGTGGATTCTTTCATAGGAAACTAGGAGGAGGGTTATCACCATTACTGGCTTACTTTAAAAATCCTCATATAAAATATTATATCTCTAAAAATTTATCCTGAAAAATCCCATTTAATTTCCCCTATGATCTCTACTTAACCATAAAAGAATACCTTAGCACCAATAAATGGGATAATCTATCTAGAAAACAATATACTAGGCATGAGATCTAGCATTAAGCTGAAAAAAGAACCCAGTCACTAACCTTGAAATCTCTCTTCAGGATAAACTTTTAATATGAATATTTATTCACTCTTGGTAATGTTGTGATATATTACACAATTCTATTGTCAACTCATCTTTATAATATATTTAAAACATTGTTTGAAACTTAGTTTTTACTATGTGCATGTTTACCTGCTTCACGACCAAAAAGGATTATGTTCAAGATCAATTGATAAGGGACAAATTTTTCCAAAAACAATCATGTATTGGTAAATAGATGAATGTTTTTTTGAACCCAGTTCTATATGAAAATAATGTATTCTCTAATTTCTTTCTCGGGTCCTTTTGTTTTGGATAAACATTTTTCTCAAAAATATTCTTTATTTCTTAGTTTGAAACCTATTCTTTCCCATTTTTATTGTAGATGATATGGTTTTATTGTACAGGGATATAATCTATATATTCAGATTATAAATATTATAATTATATTATAAAAATTAATTCCTTGATCACTTATAATGACCTTGAGTACAACTAACCCATATAAAATCTGTGACCTAAAAAAATCAACAAAAACTTGTGAATCATTTGTTTAAGTGGTATTTACCTCAAATAACTTAGAAACACATTATAATAAAAAAATTTAAAAGTACAATAGAAATATGAAACAATCCTAAAAAATTTATCCCTCAAACATAAAAAATCTTAAAAAAGATTATTATCTATCGGGATATTTTTTTTATCTTGAATATGTTTCAAAAAAGTAATTTTTTTTACAATTCTTAATGTAACACCTCAAGATTTTATAATACATTTCTATTTAAATAATTTTATTTCTTCGATATCATGCATTACACACAACCATGAGTTTAAATGAACCATAATATATTATTAAAATATTATAACATAGAGTATTTGAAAAGTTATTGATTCTAGGGAATGAATAAGATTAGATAATTTATGAAAAAATAATGTTAAATATGTATAAAATTAATTCACTGGTTATCAGTTAATTATAAATAAAGATTAAAATCATTTTAAAATAAAAAATATGTTTTCTTAAAAAAATATATTAATATACGTGTTTCCGATGAAGATCTTATTGTCTGTTTGGGTTTAGGGAATAAGATGCTCGATGCCTATGATAAATAATTTATTATATTATCAGATTTTTTTATTTAATTTATTCTATTTTTGTTTCCAATAAAAACACCCAATGACTTGAACCTTCTTTCTAAAGACATACAGTGATTGGGTTTTCAAACCTAATGATTATTAGGAACTCACATTGGTTGAGAGGATGGGAGGTCGAGATCATCAAAACCTTATGGGGGAAATTATTTCCAACTATGAGAGTCTCTTATAGATTTAAAATATATTCATGAATCCTTCCAAAATACCAATATGTTATTGGTTTCCCTAATAAAATGATTAGGTGTTGAATCCTTGTACATGTGAGTGGTTGTTCTATTAATGATACCGTTTTTATGTATTAAGGGTTCTCCATCCCTTTCCCTATATTGTTTATAAGTGAGAGGATACATATGTTTTAATTCCATATGACTAGGATCTATGGAGCTTAATATTTTCTTGGAAGGCGATTAGTGTTTTGGGATTGGTATTGAACCTCCAAGAGACATCCCACTTATCCTTTGAAAAAAGGAATCAAACCCCATTTAGTTCACTTGGTACCATGTCGTACAGTTAATCATTATATAGAAATGACATATAATAGAGAATTTAAGCATTGTGTATGGAGCTTGGGTCTTCGGAAGGAGTCCTACAAATCATATTTATAACAGGAATCAGATTCCTAATAGTTTAGTTATTAATTAACCTATTTATGGGTGAGGAAGTGTAATGAACACTTAGGATGTTTATTCCCAAAGTGTTTCAGAAAGTTAGCGGATTATACCAAGACGGATTCCCTGATATTTGAGCTGGGATGAAACACTATGGTTTCTCTTATTGGTGTCTTTTTATAATGATAATGGAAAAATCAATGCAAATCCCTAAAATCCCATGAGTATAGCTCAGTGGGACAAGAAAGAGATAATAAGAGATAAGAAACACAAGATATAGATGAGGTACTTACACATTAAAGAAAACCTGATGAAACATTATTAGAATCCCAATAAAGGTTATGAAACCACAAGGAAAAACATGGTATTTCTTCTTGATTATGGGGTTTAATCCTTTGGAAGGTGTCAGATGTATCTTATTTATAATTGGATTTAGAGTCCTTATAGTTATGTTTTGTTTCTAGTATTATGATGGATGATGAAAGTTGTTATATCTAGGGAAGTGGATCCCCTGGGATAGAGTAAAATAAAATGTCGAGGGACTTAACAGATCCCCATGTGACATATCCAGGTTTTATTCTATGATGGAAAAAGGCTTGTACCGTAATTGTTTTATTGAATATGCTCAGATAACATAGAGAACCTTTAAAGGGAATAAACCCTATAGAGTTGCATGAGTGCGTAACCATGGTCCATTTTTAACCCTCCCCACATAAAGGGGTTCCTGGTAAATGGTTCATGGATGTGGGTTCACATGAAACATATCCAAATATGCCTTCCTAACAAGGGTGACATGTCTGAGTGTGTCTATATAACAAGGCTGGCATGTTTGAGGATGTCTAACTGAAATGTCTAAGGTTATTCACATGAACCAGACTGACATGTGTGAGGGTATTTTCAGGAACCTTATAAATATGTCTATAGGGATTCACAAGAACCTGCATGACATGTCAAGAGTGATTCACATAAACTAAGATGATATTTCCAAAGGGACTCATAAGAACTAGGATGAATTGTCTAGAGATATTCACATAAAATTAGATGACATGTCCTTATGGATTTTCATGAACCAGGCTTACATGTCTAGAGGGATTCAACTGAACTAATATAATATGTCTAGATGGCTTCACCTGAACATGATAATATGTTGGGGTGTCATCACAAGATTTGGATGACATGCCCGGAGGGCTATCACATAATCTTGCCAACATATCTAAATGGAGTCTCATGATCTAGATGAAACGTCTATAGGTCATCACATTATCCATGAACTTGTCAAGAAATGTGTGTGATCCCTTCTCATGAAAAATAATGTATCTTACTTCATATGAAAATTCCATTATTTCCATTCTTTTTCTGTAAAATACTCAGTATTTATTAGACATTTTATTACTAAGGAATTGTGTGATCAAGACAATACATTGAAGGTCCTTCGTGTGATACAACTTTCATGAAATAGTTCATTCAGGTGAACAATGAACTAATGACAGAATTTCATAAACCTACTCGTTAATCCCTTAAGTTACTCGTTATTTTTTTAGGTGGAAGAAAATTTATATCTCACAATACTATACTTCATATAGTTTTCAATTTATTATGTCTTCATTTTCATGTTCTAGGGGGGATTTTAAGGGTATGAACACCCTATACCAATGTCAATTTTCATAATGATTAAGTCCTATATCTTGAATTGAGGTGGTGGAGGAATTATGTGCTTCACATAATTCGATAATGTATCAAGCATTTTCCATGATTAATTTTAATGTTATAAATGACATTGTCTATTTTTCATGTGATAAAAAATGATTGTGTGATTATTAAATCGTTAACAACTTTCTTGAAAACATGGATGGTTAAAGGGATTCCACATGACCAAACCAATATTTCCAAGATCCTTAAAGAGATCAAAATTACATATTTGAGATCCTTTGCATGATCAGATTGTCATGTATGAGAGATTTCATGAGATCCAACCTCACGTATATAATCTATCGCATAATCTTACTGACCTATCGAGGGTATTCAGTTGATCAATGAACTAATCACATGAATTTCATAAGAAATTTTCATGAAATATATTATATATCTATTCGCATATGGATCCCATCATTTGTAACTTTTATCACTTGGATGCCTTGGGTTCTTATTATGATTTAGTCTACCAAGGAGTTATATGATCAAGTTGAAGGGACCATGTATCTTCACATGATTAGGAGGAATTATTTCAAAGATTTCACATGATCTATGTGGGATGCCAAATGACTTTTGTGTAATCCCATCTGCATGTTAGTCTACTTTCATGTTATCCATGAAATGATGATGGCTAACACGTAATCCATTCACACGAAGATAAATATATCTCAATTCTCATAAATATCCCATAATTTTCACCCTCCATTTTATGATTTGGAAGATATTACTAAGGGGCTTCCCATAATCAGGAGTAATTTCTTGATGGAGAATCACATGATCATTTGGCAGATCATGCACTGCATGTAACCCCTTTATGTGATGTTCTTTGGGTTATGTGATTGCAAGTCTTATTAAAGATCACACGAATCATGTGACCTAGGTTCTTGATCGCCATATAACCAATGCCATTTACTTATTCCTATTTTTTGGAAAATAATACTTGTTCTTTTGGTGTTTCTTCAACCCTAAATTGTCCAATTCTCATTTAGAGAGAATTAACAAATACCCTCCCTTAAAAGTGATGTTACAAGGTTGGATGGTAAGAGGATTTGATTATGAGTAAGTACATGATTTTTTAACTCCCTTGGACTTCTACTTTTTGGTCTTCAAGGTTTCTTTTGGACTTTTGATAGAATTTGGGTATTGTGTGAGGTGCCTTATAAATGGGAGGACTGAGGGATGGGAATTTTATTTGCAACTCCTAAGTTTAGAAATATATCAAAGTATTTAATTTAACATGATTGAATCATGATACCATATCATGTAATTGAATCATGAGAAATAATTTCTTGATATCTCTGCAAGATCTCTTCATGTGATTTCGTCATGCTATCTCGCTATGTGAACAAATTATCTAACAACTCATGAAACCAACTTACTGACTAATTAATGTTATGTTTCGTAACTCATTTTGAACATATTTTTCTATTGAAATGCCTCATGAGACTTAATTGGTCATTAAACGTTAGGATAATTCTCTATATGTTTATTTGAGTAACCTTCCCATGTTCACACGATCATGATACTTGAAATATATCATGTGATTGTGAGACATTACATTGATAACGTGATCATGAGATCCAGAATGGATCATGTTCTCAACATGAGTTTGGCCAAGTGATGGTATTTTCCTATTTATTGAATTATTTTTTAAGATTTGAACTTCATTCTAATGAATTATTTTTTTTTCTAGGCCTATATGGATTCATTATCAAAAACATCATCCAACAAAGCCACTCAGAGGAATATGATAGCAAGGAATCATAATTCCAACCCCGAATAGAAGGTATTTTCTAAAAAAGTGGATCTAAAAAGTCTCCTTTCAGTTTATCTTTAGAAATAACCTATCTCACATAGACATCCTTTATATAAATTTGATATTTTAGATGATTTCATCATCCCTTCTCCCAACAAAAATATTTTTACTTTATAATTTTTAACTATCATTGACAACATCTAGGAGTTTGTCTTTGAGCATATCCTACTGATATTGGTGTGATTCCAGGGGTCATCCTTCATATTGAATCACTCCCATGTGATCTTGTATGGTTGTGATTATACATATCAACTGATTTCCTAGTGTTACCAAAATATACCTGTCTCTTCCTTGGTCAATTTGAGAGGTTTTTGGAGCTCAAAATGGGATATGTTCACTAGTGGAAACTTTTCTGATGAATTTTCATGACCACTATAGGTTCGACATAACTATGAAAAATTTGGGACCAACAGTGCATTAGCCGCCTCTACAATGTGATGTGGATTTATGAATTTTTTATGTATCATCAACAAGAACTCCTTATAGATATGATCAATCATTGGAATCATAACAAAAATTCTTTCTATATGGCTTATGGATAGGTAGAAATCACCCTATGGGACATCTATCAACCTAGGGGAAGATTTTATCTGGGGGAGATGTTTGATAAATTTATCCTTACTATGGATGTATGGGATGAACCTGTGTAGACTCTAATCTTGGAATAAGATATAATTTCCATTATGAAGGGGAATATGGTCCCTTTCTCAATTATTTCTTTCAAGGATTCGATTATTATCTGTCACTATCAGAGTGGGGCTTATCCAATTGTGGTATATCTATATCACTTCCCTGATCGAATGGTTTAAAACATCAGGGGATCCTATTAGGCCACTCCAAAATCCTGGGAGTATAATTCATGGGGCTATATAGTGAAACCCATCAGGTTTCCAAACCTCTGATAAGAGGTATTTTTAGAAATGTTATTAAATGGATGGATTTTACCTAATGGGGATACACATCATGGAATTTGGTTCAGTACATGAGTGATGGAAACTTGATTGAATGAAGGGATGCCTCCCCACATAGTTTTACAAAACCATTCTCATATTTATTAGTTTCTCATCTAAATTCAACAAAGAAATAATCCTTTCCAGATTAGTGGGCCCCAAAAATTTCTATTTTTCTTGGTAGTTGATCATTTTTGGTGTTATGGGTACTATAATATCATAAAAATACCTCATCACCTATTCCATTATGGACTAATAAATGTCTATGGGGTCAAAAAAATGCCGTTAGACATCCATGAGGTTGTTAAAATGCCGAGAAAACGTAATTATTTTAATTTAATTATATAAAATGCACCATTTGGGATAATCAGTGATGAAATAAGTTGTTACCTTGATGACATATATTCTAAAATTTCATTTCGTGGTGGGATTCTTGCGGTTTGTTTAGATGAGCTAATTACATATGAGCCATATGCCCCATGAAGTTTTTTTCATCGATTTTTTGCACTAAAAAAGTGTTTTACCTCCCTTTTGTTGGTGTAAATTGGGAAAGGGATCCTAGGATCATTCTGTAAGTATGCTTAATTACAGTATTGGAGGATACTAATTCCAAGATCTCCTTTCCACAAACTGATTCTTCAACCTATCTGTCTTGAGACTATTCCCAATCTTGGACAGAATCTTACCCAGTTGGTATACTAAGCCAGTTGGTTCGATATGTGGATATGCCACATGTCTTCCTAAAAACCATGTTCATGGACTCAATATTGTTGTTTCAAGACTCAGGAGTATATTAAAAACCCTCACAATAAAATCACATCCTCTCACGAAGAGGAAGATTTTATTGGCGAAACTATACCCTCAGTACCAATAACAGATAATGTGTCGACCAGAGGAAGGCTATAATATGTCATTGAAGAATAGAGAGAAGAATAATCCACTCACATTGTTTCTTCATCTACTAGGTTAGGAATTATTTCGATGGATTTGATACCTAAATATGGCTCAAATATTGTCCCTTATGCTAATGTATCCTCCCGATAGATATTGAGAGTGAGATAACCTGAAGAATAATTTGGAACTACATCCAAACCTTAATTATTGAGACTACCTTGGAGTAAATTCTTGGTCAAGGGGAGATCATTTTCTTTCTTTTTAGTAAGCATAGATCATATGGAATAATTTATCAGAGATTATATTAAATTGTACTACAATTCATCTTAGCACGATAATAAATATCTGATTATGAGAAATAGATGCATGAATTTGACGATAAATATTTATTGTTTTAAATTATAATGGATTCCTAAGAGGTACTGGATGAAAAAATTCATACATATACCATGTTTCATGATTATATGAGTGACTTGGCCACAAAGATATTGAAATATGAAGCTCTCATCACCCATTCAAAGGCTAATCTCTCAAAGGTATCTAATTTACAGAATGCCACCCAAAAATCAGATATGGAGTTATCCTCTTTGATTAAGGTTTTTCAACCACTATAAAATAGAGGAAATGGGCAGTGGAAACATCAATTTTTAATTGAAACCTCTCACTCAACTCGGGCTGATCTGGAGAACATAGCAGACCAATTTTTACAATGATCTTGTTATATTTCTTCTGAGGAATCTTGAGAGAGACTATAGAATATGGATATTCATCACCTTATTTTCACACCCTTAATGAATGGATCAATGTTTTTATTAATATTTTTATTATTTTATCATATGTATGGAATTTCATTAGCATGGTATTAGATATATCATCAAAGAAATCAATTTTCTATAATTCCAAGTGAACCCAAACATGAAATCAAATGCTTGAATCATCATAAAAATGTCATGGAGAATTTAATGACAAATGAATCCTCATTAATGTATATGAACCATTACTTCTGATATTTCCTAGTTCTAAAAAATAATTTGAATAAAATATGTCCAAGAGGGATAGTACACTAATTTTTACCTAAATCAATAGACCTAGTGAGTATAGTTTGATTTTTTATATGGATAAATAATGTCCCCTACAATATTTTTTCTCTTGTTATCATCCCTAAATTTTTAATAATCCATTAAAGGAAAGAATTAGTGGGCATGGAGTTGGATTTTTCTCAATTCACCCTTTACATTTTTTTAGCCAGAAATATTTTGTGACTTTTTCATTTCATATTTTCCCAATGTTTCCTAGATCACATAGTGTGCACATCTAGAAAATAGTGACATAACTTTTTCCCACGGTTCAATTTTTGAGTTTTCAACATGGAAACCATTGTGCCTCTTTCAATTGGAAGTTATAAGGTCTTGAAATGTGAACTGATAGAGTGATATAATTTTATGCCAGAAAACACAAACATTTTATTGCTGTAGTTTAGTGTCTTCTAGATCAGACATTTTTTCAATTTAGTTTAGTGTCTTCTATCCCATAATATTTATGACAGTAGTTTAGGCTCTTCAAGATTATAATTTTAATTTATATATTTTAGGGTATTCTATCTCAGAACTTCTATTTTTTTAGTTTAGGGTCTTCTAGATCAGTCCTTTTATTATTATAGTTAAGGGTCTTCTATCCCATAACTTCTATTACTATAGTTTAGGGTATTCCTGATCTAACCTTATGTTTGTGTAGTTTAGGGTATTCTAGCTCTGACCTTATATATCTTATATTTTAGGATCTTCTACCCAGGACCACATGTTTATGCATCTGAGTATCTTTTAGCTCAAACCATCTATTTCTATAGTTTTGGTTATTCTATCTAAAAACATATATCGATTTTAGTTTTTTGTCTTATAGATCATACCTTCTGTTACTATAGTTTAGTGTCTTCTATCTTAGACCTTCTATTTATATAGTTTAAGGTATTGTAGCTCGGAACTTGTGTTATTATAGATTAGGGTCTTCTTTATCAGAACTCATATTGATATAGTTTATGGTGTTCTAGCCGAGCCATTCTATTGCTGTAGTTTAAGGTCTTATAATTTAGACTTTTTATTACTATATTTTAGGGTCTTCTAGACCATAAATTTTATTACTATAGTTTATGGTCTTCTAGATCAGACCTTTTTTTGCTATAGTTTATGGTCGTCTAGCTCAGACATCTTATTGCTATAGTTTATGATCATCTATCTCAGACCTTCTACTACTGTATTTTTAGTGTTCTAGCTTGTAAATTATATTATTGTAGTTTAGGGTCTTCTATATTAATCCTTATGTTACTGTAGTTTAGGGTATTCTAGATCATAACATCTATTTAATTCAGAAGATAAATAAAAGGAGAATATATATTCACACAGGGTTCAAACACCATGTATCCCATCTATGGTCTCGAAGAATGAATATTCATGAAGGATTCTAACACAATATATTAAACTTGAGATTCTTAATAATTAATATCCATGAAGGTTTTAGACACCTTGTATTCTTACAAAATCAATAATCGAGAAATTTTCACAAAGGGTCCTAACACCATGAATCCGCGCATCAATGATTCTTTGTAGATGATGAAATAATATTATGTATGTTAAATCCACTTGGATTATTGGATTATGGGTTGTGTAAATCATGCCCCAATTATTTTTAATGGGATTTGATGATATGGACGAATATATTTTAGGGATGATCATAAAATACTCTGATATTATGAGTTCTGCTACAATGTTTCCAAGGCTCATGAGATTCATAGGTCTTTCCCTATAAGGAAGATATGAATCTAGTTGATGGTTCAAGGGAAAATTGGAATGATCCTATATATCTTACATTCATGGTCAAGCATCGGAATCCCCACTACCTTTTGAGAGATATTGAGGCTTTTTTTTAGATTCAAACATTTGTAAATTTATGTAGGATATAAAGATAAGGCTATCTAAGAAGTGTTCTATCACCATGGGGGTAGTTCAGCTTTATGGTTGTGAAGCTCATTTCCTAAACCATGTTAGTTTAGGTCACAATATTAGGGACATAAAAAGGATAATCTATAAATTAACACATTCCTTCTTTGAGAATGGGTATAATACACAGTGACATAACATCAAGGATTTAAAATCCACTTGAATAGTTTGGTCACTGTGATTGTAAATCCTGATATTAGAATATATGAGTCAACTAAAAATGGATTATGGTGGGTGAAGGTCTGCCTTTTGTAATGGTGGAAACTAGCATCTCACATTTCAGGGTAATAACTCATGGATTTAAGGTGGACCATTCCATTTAGACAAAAAAAATCCACTAGGAACAAGCTTCGTGGTGTTGAATTATTCACCACTGAATCCTAGTTGGGTACCTCCAAAGAATTTAGACTTTGTTAACAACAAAATATAGGTTAGAACCAATATGGATGAATTAAGGCTATGGGGTTCGAAGAGATGTGTAACAACTCAAGGAATTGGTGGGTATCAACTCAGACTTCAAATACAAGAATAAAATTTATGAAAAAACTAATCTCCAAGAAGTTTTTGGGAACCCTAAAAGGAATTTAACTACCTAGTGAACCCATTATAATGTAAAGGGGACATTCTAAATCATTTCATTAAATTATTCATATACCATTGGTGTCCATAGAGCATGGATAAACTCTTACTAGGTTTACAAGATAAGTCTTATGAGATTTGTTCCTTTTTATTTATGCTCTAAATTTTCTATAAACTCTAGATATGGAGTGTTTAGGGGGTGGAGAAATGATGGCAGCGAGATCCACATTTATGATTTTAGGTATCCTAAGAAAAAAAGGCCCTTATTTCAAGGACTATATTCCTCTGGATTATGGGTCTAAGGGCCTTTGGAATACTTGACACACACATGGTCCAACGGAGGGATTGTTTTCTGTTGTTAGGGTCATGGAATGATTTTGGAAACCTGATATTCTCAAGACACAAAGTGTGATTTATGGATTGAGGTTCTCAGAAAGATTATGGAATAACCCTAAACTTTTTTCAACTAGGGTTTGACTCTTAGAGTCCTTTTATAAGGAGTGATGGTGGAAGATGGTTTCCATAGTTTACCATCATACAGTGGGAATCCACTATCCATCCAATTTAACGTCATATGATTAGGAAATAATTTTCATATAGTTTAACATAATGTGAATTGGATATATTCCTTGTAGTTTAATATCATTTGGTAAACATGTTAAAACGATAATCTATGTGATGTGTCTCTTGAGACACCCTGAATTGGTTAGGGGTATTCAAATGTGGGAGAAACTCTTATACTTTCATAGCCTTACGTTGGGTAGACATATGTTGGATCCCATCCTGCATAGAACTATCTCATGAACAAGAAATTCATACATATATCTAATTCATATATTGGTTAAGTGAGTCTTTATTAACCATCCATCCATAATTAGTTTAAGGTCTTACAATCTGGAATAGATCTTAAGGGTAATTTCAATTTATATTCATGGTCTTCCTTGGGGTTCCCAATACATTTTTCAAGGTAAAGAGTCATGACACAGTCAGATAATTCATGGATATTTCAATGAATAGATCTATCTTATACGTGGAAGGGTGAAGAAATTTCTTTTACATTTTATTTTGTATCTAGGAATAGGTTTGAAGGATCATGGGTGTCACTATGTTTCCTATGAAAATATAAATTACTCCACATGTATTTCACTTTTGGATCGACGTATAAATTGAACTTTTATATGGGGATGAGGAATTTTTCATTCCATAAAAAATATTTTGGATCCATTATGTTAACATATCCAACCCATGTTTAGAAAAGGAGGATTAACTCCCACCTTAGTGAAAATCCATTGAGGGTGTGAGGTATAACTTGAAAGGTTTAAACACATACGTATATTTATATTTTTTTTTGAATTCCTAGATGGGATTGATGAAATGTGGTTTGAGCTTCACTGTGTATCCTTAAAAGGAGAGGCATAAAAACTCACATATTTTTAGAGAAGTTAATAGTCCCACTACATTGATCTAAATTCTATGTATGCAAGAGGGGAATGTTTTAATTGAAAGATAAGTGACACATTATCCCACAAGTGTGATATCTCTAACTGCTGATGATACCTTTAGGAATAGATTTCCCTCATATTAAGAGAATATTTCACTAGTGAGGATATCAATACATTACTATAGAAAACCATGTTTGATATATTTAAACATGAATCAATTATCAGAGAAGATCTTGATAGCGTAATTCCTTTGGACGATTCCTGGATAATGTACGTAGGGATTAATAAGTATCCTAATAGGATTGGAATCAAGACACATGTTGTTCTTATAATAGAAGGTTCTATACATAGACTGGTCTCGTGTGAATGTATGGGTGGAATTTTTGTTTTAAATATTGTGGCTGGTCCTAAGATTTGGTAACCTATGCATCACTATGTATCTTGTGACAACATGAATCAAAGAATACATAGTTCTCATCTAGAAGAATACCTGTATAGATATTTCCACTATATAGGGAGGGGGATGTTTTTATCTTCCCTTAGTTAGCCTTGAAATTACAGTTGGCTAAGGGGTCCTCTACATGGATTGAGATCATACATAAGGAAATACAATCCCCATATTTTATCCTGGTATAGAGGTGAATCATTCATCCCTATCACAAAGTTATGGATAAGAAGGATAAGATGACCATATCTAAGAAATTTTAGGAATTTGCAGGATAGACCATATGTCATGTAGTTTACCATCATGTGGGAAGAATATATTGACAATAGGAATGATTAATTTAGTCCATTTGGGTCTTTGAAGGAGATGCATACCCTAAAATAAAAGGGTATAAGGATTTAATTTATTAATATTTATTTGATGATGGGTGTGATTTACAGATGACTAACATTGAAGGTATTCAAATCCACTTAAATATAAGAAGTGTAAATTTTCTCCCATGAATATTTGAGTCAATAGGAAGTTGATACTAGTGTCTATAGGTCAACCATTATTAATGGAGGAAACCTACATCCCACATATTCAAGAAAATATCTCATGTATTTAAGGGGGGACTTTCCTCTTGGAAGGAAAATATCCATTGGGTACGAGCTTTGAGGCATCATGTTATCCACCAGTGAATCCTAGAGGGGTCCCTTAGGATTAGTGAGTCCCTGTTTTCAGTACACTACAAGGAAGAACCACGAGGACATGGGTTAAATGTTCATGGGGTTTCATGATTAGTGTAACAACTCAAAATAATTGGTTTCTATTAACTTTTATATTAAGGATATGGAGTTGGATCATGAATAAAATAATATTCAAGAAGGGTTTGAGTATGCTAAAGGCCAAGACAATGTGTATTGAACATATTTTCTGGGTAAAGGGATAAAACATGTAATTATTATATACACATCCATCAGGGGGGATGATATATTCATCATGAAGACCTCATGTTGTGAAGTTTAATAGAATATGAACAGTACATCATCATGTAGCATAATGATATGTGATTAATAAATTTCCATGTAGTTTAATGTCACACGATTTGGATGTGGTTCATTATCTTACAATAAAAAAAACCTCAATATAATTGGTCAAAGAGGCCTTATAGACTCCTTAACCTCACCTGAGTAATGATCGACATGAGAAAAAGAGACAATTGGGAAGTTGATTGAGTCATGTTAGCGTGAATGATAGGGAATATGTGGGGGTATTCACATTACAATATGAGCCAGGATCCCCATACAAGTTTGGTCCTTATTTAAGAACATAGTTTAATGTAATGAGAATTCACAATTGATCCTAAAATGGAAGATACACACAACACTACATGTCCCATGATATTGAGAATCATGCCACACATAGTTATCAAAAAGAAATCTCTCAGCATAGGTCTGGACCACATGCAGGAAGGGGTAATTTTTTCGCTACCTACCCATTTTTTTATATTGTGTATGAGGCTAATATGTGAGATTTGGGAGTCCCAAAATATCCTATGGTATAAGTATCAATCTATACATAGTTCTTATTAGATAATCCCTTACACAATCCTAACCTATATGAAAGGTAAGGTGATTTTTTTATCATGGTTGGGCCTGGTAATGGAGACCTAGGCATCACCATGTAACATGTGGTAAAAGGAATCAATCCACATGTAGTTCTTATTTAGAAAATTATCTATGAATGTCAGACATATACATAAAAATGGGAAATTTTACTTTTATATATATAATAACTGGACCAAGTATTTGAGATCTGCGTGTCATTGTGTATCCTATGGTAATATGAATCAAGACCCAAGTAACTCTTAAAAATATAATCACTTTCACAGTTCTGACCCATACATAGGGGAAGGGACATTTTTTCATTGTGGTTGGGTCCATGATTGGAGACCTGGGTGCCACTATGTATCATGTGAAGACATGAATAAAGCCACATGTAATTCCTGAAAAAGTTACCTTCATAGGTATAACCCATATGCATGGAGGGGTTTAATTTAACATATCATGGAGATGCCTAATATTTGGGATCCGGGTGTCATAACATATCCAATTGTAATAGAAATCGGGACACACATAGTTTATTGATAGAAAATTCCCTATACAGGTCTGAACTATTTATAGAATGGTGGAATTTAACCTTTATATATTTTGGATGAACCTAGGATTTGAGATCCATGTGTCACTACGTATCCTATAGTAACAGAAATCAAGACACTAATAGTTATCATTTTCAATCCCTTATACGGATATAACAGCTAAATAGGGATTAGGGAACTTCATTTTTTTCTTCTCAATATATCCAACTCATGTATAGTGAATCGTCAAGAAGGAAACCAATTACAAATGAGGTTCTAGTACCCGAATAAAATGGGACCACATTAAACTCATGTAAGGGTTTTGAAGAAAAATCAACATGAGTAGTTAAACCCTTACACTATAAACATTATTCTATACAGATCTATCTAATGTGTTAGACGGGGTGGAGTCACACAAGGTAAGAACATTTTGTATAGTTTTAGGTCTTGTGACTAGGACTCGGGATATTGTGAAGTATTAAGTTCTTACAACCAAGACCAGGTTCCATTTAGCTTATCATAATGTGGTAAGGATGTATTCCATGATGTTTCAAATCAAAAAGTTTTAATTTTATGATGTTTTTCATTTTAAAGTCTTTCTTCCAGGACTTCATTCTCCTGGTGGTAGTAATGCAAAGTATTTCTAAAAAATCTCACGTTGGTGGGGAGAATAATGCATTCCCCATCCATTATTTCCAATGAATAAGCCCCATTATAATAGACCTTATGTATGATGTAAGGCCATTCACACTTGGGTTTTATATTTGGAGGGTTCTTCTCTGGTATAATCTATGTTTTGATAACCAAAACCAATTCTCCTTGTAGGAATGAGTGTAGGGAAACCTTTTTGTTGAAGGCTGATGAAATTTTATTCTAATAGTTGTCCATAAATAGCTATACAGAGTGAGGGTAGATAGAACTCAATGGGTAACACTACCTTTGATCCATAAACTAGGGAATATGGGGTCACCTACATGGATGTTTAGGTTTTATTATGGTAGGACCATAAAGAATGAAGGAGTTTGTCCAACCAAGACATTTTCACTATTTTTTGGAGTATATTCGATAGTGCATTATTTAACACCTATATCATTCCATTTTCCACTAAATGATAGTGATATGAATGGTTATAATGAATTCCATTCTCTTGGTATAGCCTCTTAAACCTAGAAGAATGTAATTTGGTTCCATTTTCTATTAGTATTGTGTGAGGGAAACTAAATTAGGTGAAAATATTAGACTTTACATAGTTGATGATAGTTTTTTTCCAAAATTCAATGAGGGATAGTTCATTAACTCTTTCAAAAAATAACTCAGTATCAGTAAGGATATAATTAAATTTTTAGCTATAACTAGGGGATATGGACCAAAAATTTCAATTTCCTATATAAAAAACGGATAGGAATAATTGATGTGTGTAAAAAATCTGGTGGTTGATAGATAAAGTGTTAATGAATATGGTATGTGTGACACTTACTGATGAATTATAAATAGTCTTATATCATTATATACTAATAGTAATCAAGTATCGTATTCTGGGGGGAGAGTCTTATTCTAGATTAGTGAGAACTGCAAGATTCTTCATGAACTTCCTTCATAATGATGGGAGTCTCTGCTTTTTCAATGAATCTATTGTGGACTCTATCAATGCCTCATCTATAGAGGGATTTCAACTTATTTGGTCTATTTTGGATGATAAATTACACTGTTCAATGTCGAATATGTTTCCTTTTGTATCTATTTATCCAGAGGGTACCATTTTAGAGGTAATATATTATGGGATCCATCCATCTAGGGGGGATATAGGATCATCACACCCTATGGAAACATTGATTTGATTAATTTCATCCATTTCATAGACGATGACTGGTGAGAATACACATCGGTGTGTGATATGGATGTCTGCCTTATCTTGACAAGGATTGGTTGGTATTATTGATAAATTCTCTAGTGCATGAACATCTACATTCTATGATTGGCCTACATGATGAACTGTTGGTTCAAAAGGTAATTCCTCCATCATTCCACCCATATAACCAATTAGAGAGGATAATTATTTCATATTTATGGCATACACACCATTGATTTTTTTGATCACTATCTCTGAGTCCCATTTGAATATCAGGTAGGTTGTCTACAACTATAGTACTAGCTCCAATTTATTGATAAGGTTTTGGTATTCTTATTTATTATTAGTACAACATTAAGATAATAATAAGTAATAAGGTAAAATTTCCTTTTATGGGGAAAAAATACGTTTCCTAGGATAAACCAATCGAGTTTTGTGTTTTCAACTTTATTTCCAATTGAAATGTGTGAGTTACCATAAAAATACATCTCCCACATTTGGAGAGTGTCATGGTAATAGAAAACCCATTCTTATAAATTTTTTTTTTCAACAAGCATACTTTCTAGGGAAGGATGTGATGCAATAAAAGCATCCAGTTCCTACCATTTATATTCCTTTTATGACCTGAAATGAATTTCATACTATTTCATAATGACAATCAATCAAGGAAACTTCTTGGTTAACATAGGTCAACCAAGAATATACTTGAGTGGATCAACACGAGATACTAGGTGGACTTAATGATGATGAAAGAAATGCCTCATCTTTTTCACTAAGAAGATGAGTTCAAGGTAGTTTTTCTCAATATCATAATATTGAGTCTCAATATGTAACATTGTTCAGATGATATAGTATATTCTATTTCATTCCCCACATCATTTTTCTATGAAAAGAGAGCATCAAATGATTATTCTAGTCGGGCCACATATAAGATAATATTATTTTATTATATCGGAGAATTTAAGATTGGTGGATTAATAAGGAACCTCTTAAGTTAATGGAAATATTATTAGCTATACATCCCCTATTGGTAGGTGACTCCCTTTTTAATTAACTTTGTGAAGGAGAGACATTTGTATTGAGGTTGTCTATAAAACACCAGATATAATAATTTTTCCCTTGGATGCCTCTAAACACTTTAACATTTCATAGAGGTGGAATTCATAGGATTTCATTAGTATTTTCTGGGTCTACCTCGATGCCACAGTGGAATAACACAAAGTCTAGGAATTTCCCTGATGTTACTCAAAAATCACACTTCATAGGGTTCGTCTTCAGATTTTCCTACTATAATTTCATGAATATTGTTTGAATATAAGTAACGCGATCACAACAGTATCAAGATTTAACCACTAGGTCATCGATTTATCACTCCAGAATTCATCTCTAGAGAGGTTCAATGATGTGATGCATGGAAAATTGGTAATTGGTGCTAGAATTATTTAATCCAAAGGCCATGACTTGGTAGTAGAATATCCACTGAGGTGATCTGATAGAAGTACCTTCTTCATCTCCAGGGGTCATATTGATATTATTATACCCTGAATACCAATCTATAAATGGAATGGATTGGAAGCCCGTAGATACATCAATAAAAATTTCTATAATTGATACTGATAATCAACCTTCAGAAAGTGTAGTTTACGGTCCCTAAAATCAATGTTGACCATGATATTCCGACTCTTCTTCTTAATAGGGGAAATGCTTGAAATATATTTTCAGTACTGTACCTATTCGACAAAGCTAGCTTTAATCAATTTTTTTAACTTTTTATTCTACCTTGGTAACAAAAAACAGATGAATTCTTTAGAATACAACTATAAAACCATGGTGGTCGTATGAGAATCCACGATTATGGGTTACCACATCGGGGTTTATCCCTGGAATCCCTATATAATTCAATGAGAACGCATATTGATGTATCTTTAGAAATTAAATATACATCTCCTACTCTATAAGAGGCATAATGACACTAATTAACATAAGATGTGAGCCATTATTTTAATCCTAGATTAACATTCCCAAACTCATCAATGGTAGTGGTGAAAACTTCCAAAAATACCAAAGGGGAATCCCAGAGTTCATCATATTCCACCTCCATATTTGTTTTTATGAGGGAATCCTTATATATATTGGATAATTCAGGGGGAATCACTATCCCTTTCAAGGTATGAGTGACCCCAAAGAGATACATCAACATCCTCAATTTTAGAATCATCATGGATGAATTATGGGGTCAACTATCTTCCTTTTACAACTAATGGTGTTACAAAAGGCATGTACATCCTGAGTTATAGGGGATATCCTAGAGGAATTTTCATTTTTCTATTGTTGGTATATGATAATTTTGTGATCCTTATAGGGTATTCGTATGAATATCCTTTAATGAGATCATTTTAGGTAGTGTGATTTAAATCACATAGATATGGTGTAGTGAATTTTTTGGTTCATAAAAGCTTATTGGAATTGATGCCACTACCCTTATCATGTTTATAGGTGGCACATAATCACTATTGAGAAAAATCGAAGGATTTTTTGGAGTGGGTCCCAATCCATTAGGATCATCGATCTTCACATCACCCACTATCATTGTTTATTTACCTTCTCTATTAAATAAACATGTCTTGGTGTATATGGATTCAAAAAATTCAAAGGGGGTGATCCCACGTTAAAGTATGTATACCCTTCTATTAATGGTATATTTAAAACATTGGTGAAATGATGATGTACCTACCATGTGGCTATGAGGACAAGGTATTATGTGTAGTACATTACATGTTTTTTTATTTTTGGGAAACCATAAACTCTCCCCCAGACATGATTTACCTAAATTGGGCCTTAAGATTGATCCTTTTAAGGGGTATCTACTAATTTTTTTAATATCCTTTAATTGTATTCTTCATTGGATATAAATCATCCATGACACATCCTAAATTTTATAAGGTCTGATTTGGGATAAGGTTGATCCTGAAACCATTATCAACTAGATTAGTTCAAATATCAACATTATCAATCATACCTGAGACATAAAGGGGTCTGGTATGTCACTAGATAGATTCTTCCCGATTTTTCTCTATGAATGGGAATGTAGTATGAGATTCTTAAAAAGTAATTTCCTCTTAGTAAACATAATCTGCGAAAAACATTGTCTTAATAATCTAAGGACTTTGGAGGGAATTGATAAATACATATCTTAGATCTTATGAAAGGGGGGTAGCATCCAAGATTTAGAGTTTAGCTTGTACATCCACCAAATATTTCAGAATGTCATATTTCCATGTTAGAGGATTATTTTTCCAAAGGTGGGGTTGATCCTCAAAAGATGATGTGTTTGAAGTAAGTGGGCCTAGTGTTTGGATAGAGACCAAGGGAGTATATGTTGTTAGTAGAATATGTCATTCCTTCCTAAACCTTCATTTTGGATAATCAGACAGTTTCACCCCCACTAGTTTTTCATTTAAAATAATTGGTTTTAAATAGTTATTGAAGGGCTTTTAGACACTAACATGCTTCTATTAGTATTTCTGAATAACTCTCCCATGGGTCTCATCTATGGATATGGATCCAATGGGTATGTAACTAGAATATTGAGTTTGATCATGAACATTCCATCCCTTTCACCCTTAGCTTCTATGACCATAGCCTCCATCTCCTCGGTTGGACATGAGGAACTCATATTCAAAAGCAAATTCATCATTTGAGAAAGTTTTTATCAAGTGAATAACATTATCAAAACAAAAAATGAGTTCTTTATCTGGTGAATATTATGTTTGGTAGGGCAGTTCCTATACTCTTAATGTTCAAGGAAAGAAATCCATAATATTCAGAGCTACTTTGGTTCTTGTATTAAAAACTTGTTGTTGTTCATTTTAAAGTTTATTAAAATTATGTATGCCTCTAGAAGTAAGATTAAATGGAATATAACTAGATTCTATAATATTTATTGGATTGCAAAGCTACACTTTTAGGGTGGATTGATTTCAATCAACTGTCTTTTGAATCGTATATTTATCGTAAGTCTGTTCGTGCCTAGTCAATTTTTTTTTAGTCACCCTATATTCCCAGTTGGGTGGTAGTCATAGAGGTCACATATTCCATGAATGTTTCTATAATTAAATATCAATAATCTATAATTACTTGGAGGATTTATTTGAAAACTAATCAGCCCTGAATTATGTGACCTAGTTTCTTATGAAACAAGAAATAGTTCGAGTGGTCATTAATGTTGACTTCACTGGGTTTCTGAGGCCCCAAAATCCTGAGGAGGTTATTTTACATGAATTTATGGAAATTAATTGTAATATATTAATTATAGAAGGAATATAATTTGTTCATATATCCCTAAAATTGTGGGTAAACCTGATCTTTATTTTCCTCTGACTGAGGGATGTTTTGCTACTACTTCGACTCAATATAAGGCATCAGGTGATTTATGGCCTACATGGGTACTCTAACATGCATTGTTACTTGTTTAAAGGTGATAAAATTAGTCTATAATCTACTAGGACCTTTTCCCTCTATTTTTGTGTGGCTGGACATTTAGGTCTAGTTTTCTTAATGGAATCTTCCAAGTACCATGACATTTCATTAAATTTATAGAATCCAACTGGGTATTTCATCGGGATCAAATGTATTTAAAACTCATATAATAGATTCTAATCACAATATTGCAAAAATTACTTTTGTGAGAGTGGGATACTGAGGGGTTATGTTAGATCCTTACATTTGAAGATAAAGTATGAAAACCCATCATTTTCACACTGTTTTCAATTGGTGAGGTTGAAAATCATCTTTTTTAGAATGTAGTTCTATTAATAAAGGAATTGATGGATAAGGTCTTCCCATCCTGAGAAAGATATTTCTAGATGGTTGACATACCAAATGAAGGATGATACCACTAGATTCTGTATAAAGAATATTAGTTTTTCATCTCCATCTAGCCTTGCAGGCTCATAATAGGGTGAAATAAGGACATGATGTCTGTGAGGTGTTATTCTTGGTCTCTCGTAATAACAAAGGTTGAGAATATTGGGTTACTAAAATTGGGAAGGGGAAAATTTTCATCCACCCATTTAAGGTATGGATTCTTTTTGGGATTTATTAGAGTACACCATCCTTCCATGGATTCCATCCAAGAATCGAAAGATTCGATGGTGTTGAGAAGTTCTATATTTACTGTTGTCCAAAACACATCCAATGAATAACGATTGGGTGAGAATTGAAATTCTTTTAATACCTTTTATCCTTATTATTTTTAATTGGTTCTAGAACTGGATGATTTCCTTGACCAAGAGGAGGCTATTATTGTAATGGAGAAAGGTTTTGGCCATCTTCAATGTCCACATTTAAGTAAATGGGTTGTATAGATGTGGAACCTAACTAATGCTCAAATTAAATCATTTTAAGTGGACTATATCTCTCTAAATGGGTGGGAGTATAGATATATGTTTCATATTAAAGGTGATACCCCATAGGAATATTTTCCCTGAGTAGATCCTCATTGATCTATCAGATATTGTGTGATTGATTCTCAAATTATTATAATAATTCCCCTATGGAGGGGATTTATTTCCATTTAGGTGGTGAGTGGCATATATATATGACCTTACCTTTATCTTCAGTATAATTCTATCGAGGATGTGGAAATTCATAATTTTATGGTACTAGGTTTTGGGCCCTCTAATTCTACATACATGTAGCTTAAGTTTGTGCATCAATATCACATTCCTCTCAAGGTACCATTTCAGCATTATTAACCTATGAATTTTTATTTTGGTCTTCATAATTTTTTGATTGATTGTGATAACATTGAATGAGACATACTATGTGATAGTATTCACCCATCATTAACCACATAGCATGTTATCTTTGTACCACATGTTTCCCCATTGAGAGTTTCATGGGGGTATTGATTCTAGCCCTTTATCTTGTTGGGCCATATTGGATTATGAACCTTCTGGGGTTTGATTGTATTATTCATAAATTCTCCCTACAATTGCCTTTGAATAGTTACCTTGAGGGAGTTTCTAATTGTACCTGATGAGCGGTTCCCAGATGATATGGGTACATCTTAGAGTGGGGGGAAAGAATGGGATGTGGGATGTTAGTATTGAACTAATAGCCTTGAAAAGACCAATTTTCATTAATATGATGATAACACTTCCCCCATCCGTACAAGATTGTGTTGATTTGGATCTACCATTAGCACACTAAAATCCTATTTTTGAGGATACAATGACTCCCAGGATAACTATTAAGATAAATATACCCCAAGCATTATGGGTTGGGGTTTTTTGATCCACCCTTGATTTATTTAAGACACTATTAGGGTTTCATTACCCTAGGGTGGAGGTGTTGGAATAAATTCCCTAGATATGTAGGATATATCATCTCCTAGATTCATTCTATGGGGGATCCATTTCAATCTATTTATTTGGAAAAATTTCATTAATGCATGATCTGGGTGGAGTGGTTTCTTGTGATGGGGGTCACTTTTTATGAGGAACTGTTGGGTAGTCTATGAATCTAGATTCTGTATTTGAGATATATTCCCATCTTTTGAGTGTCCAAACATAAGATCCTATTGGTGGAAATATTTCGATTTGCGATATCAATTAATTCTCTTGGAGAAGGATCTTTATTGGATTTTGTAACTAGACTGTGTGTTATTTGGTCTCATGATCTCTCTTATAGCTATGATTTTGCAGGATATTGCATCTGAGGAGATTTTTTGTTTTTGGGATGGGGTGAAGTGAAAAGTTCCATACTCACCCCATCCTTAGATATAGATTTCTGATGGAGATTCAATGATATATTTCAATATAACTATCATTTTCTGGAGACAAGAATGGTATAGGATTTTGTTGTGACTTTCCATTATTGAGTCTCAATAATTAGAGATAATATCCAATTCTATCTAAAAAATGTCTTTATGGCCTGAAGGTGGCACTTATATCCCTATAAATGGATACATCAAGCTTCCAACCACTGAAATCCATCCCATATTTTTTGAAAAAATGACAACAAACACTCATATTTTATCTTATTCGATACTTTATAATCAGAAATACTGATCGGCCAAAACATGTTTAAGAGGCAATTTCTCTATAGTTTCCTCCACTTACCCATGATGAACCCTTCTTCAGTAGGGTCATATGACTCTACCTAGCTAGACAATAGAGGTCTCTTTTCTGGGTCACCTGGTGACTAAGGAGAGGTGTTTCTGGTAGTTTATAGGTCAATATATATGGATAAACTAAGTGTATTAAGAACCTCTATATTATAAGGATACTATAAAATGGAAGGAACACCTATTTTTCGGAATGATATAACCACATGGTGGTTATCCATGATGAATATCAAGGATAATATTTCCATAATCAGACTCTATACTACACCGAGGTGGACTATCACAGTAGTTGTTTCTTTCTACTTCATTTGAATAGTTGATGGACCCTAGAAAAAATTCAAATATATGTTTTATATCCATTAGGACATTGACATCAGGTAGTGGAGAAATGTTATCCTTATCCTGAATCATGTATATAATATTTCAACTATCCTTTTATGATTGTATAGGAATATAATCCTATTGCATGAAAGTAGCTAGAATATGTCTATAACTGTTTGTTTCAATGGGTATAGAATTCTGCTTATAAGAATTTTTTTGGAGTATGATGGTGAGCCTTTGTATTTTGGGAGGGGATATGTTCTTTCCATTGGGTGATTTGAAAATTATATTGGGGAAATCTAGTTGAAGTGGGGTATGATCTCAATTCAAATATGTATTCCCCATTAGAATATACAGACATACCTCTAGAATGAGAGAATGGATATGGACCACCTCTTATATATCCTATGAAGGATGTTGGTCTAGTCATTCATTGATAAGAGTAGTAATGTGCTCTTGGATCTTGTAAGATGTTGGAATATGTCAATTAGCTTCATTAGAAGGAATATGAGAATTCCGTAAGGCGGTTTTCAGACTATTCCAATGGACCTCGATGGGAGGAGGATGCGAGTTCAATCCTAGTTGGACTTTGGAATATGCCATTGATTCTCATTGATATGAATGCACACCTGTCAGGAGGTGATTTTCAAACTTCATTGATGAACCACAATTGGAAAGTGATTATGAGCCCAATCCTAAGCCTCTTAAATTATTAGAATGTTATGATAATCCTCCTATATGGGAGAAAGAATATGAAACTTCTCTAGAGAAACCACAAATTCATTTTTGTCATGTTGATATTCTAATTTTTCTATTGGGATAGGAATGTGTTCCCATTACTTACTACTATTATAATATATCATCAAAACACTTCAATCATTGCTAGAATAGTGTAAATTTACCAGAGTTTATACAGAAACATAAGCCTATATGTTCTGGATATCTAAGACATACTATAATATGTCATCAATAGAAGTGGGGATATACTTACAATCCTAACCTCCTTGTTCAATTGAAATATTCCAATGGGATTCATGCATGGGGATGAGAATAAGTGCATACCCCATGTCTTCTACCAGGATGTATGGGTAGACTTGGTTTTTGTGAGAAGGGAAATAAACTCGATCGTTGGATGCCGTTGGGTTATTCTAGAAGGATTCATAAGCAGAGTTAGGGATATGGGACCAATCCCCTTGATCAACATGTTGATTTTCTTGATTATATCGCCTTAGTGACATGTTATAAGTGTCTTGGGCGAAGACCTATTAAGTATTTCCCTCAACGGGTGACTGAGGGGTATTGGTAGGATGACACTAGTAATGACGGTTTACATGATCTCTCCTTGGAAGCTTCTAAAATGGGATGGAGCTATAGTCAACTCATTGATCCACCTTCCTAAGGTATGTTTGACATTGATTTTCAAATTTCGGGGATAGACTATTAAAACGTTTGGTAATTGCAATATGTGTCACCGATTTCCTCATAAACATCCCTGGGAAAGTTGGGATTGTGAGTTGCCGTACCTGAAAACCACTACATGGGACCTCAAGGGTAGGGATCAAACAATGTAAGTTTTATTCCTAGACTATCATGTTTTCTAATTAATGCTAAATTCATTGGGTGGGTGATTGTTTTTTGTGATCTGCAAAGGTTTTCTTCATAGTTGAGGTTCTGGAATAGTTGTTTGATGATGCCATGTTCTTGGGTCAAGGTGATGTTTGTGAGGACAATATCTACAATTTTAAGTGAAAAAAGGAAAAGGAAACCAATCAGTGAAACATCTCATGTATGGAACATACTCTACAATCTACACATGAGAAATAATTTTTTTTTCTTGTTGTTGGTTTACCTATTTTCTTTAGCAGAATATGCAGAATGGAATGTCCATTGGAAACCTGATTACATTAAATTATTGAAATATTCATGTCTTTTTAACCATTTTTTTGATAAAGGTACTATTGGTTGTAATGTTTAGAGAATAATATTCATGCTACCTATGAAACTTAATTATTCTATTATCACATGCATTTACATCATGTCTTCCTTTTTTTTATCCAATAGAAACTCCCTATGGCTCACAATCCATAATAATTTATGGTATCACTTTTCAAAGGTATAAAATAATTAGGGATTAAAACCTAATAACACTTAGGAACTCAAATTGTTCAAGATTATGGGAGGTCATGATCAATACACTTTTATGGGAGGAATTATTTCTTACTCCAAAAGCCTCTTATAGATTTAAGATAGGTTTTAGATTCTTTCCCAAATCCCAATTCGGGACTGGTAACCCTAATAAATTGATCGAGTGATAAATCATAGTATATGAGAGATGGATTTAAATTAATGAAACCATATATATTTATCAAGGGTTATCCATCTATTTCACATTATTTTTTTAACAATGAGAGACAACTTATGTTCACAAGGTGTGTGACCAGGAACTCTGGAGTTTACAACCATCCAAGAAGGTGTTTGTTGTTTTGGGATTTGGAATGAATATATCAGTGGTGTCCCATATATCCTATGATAATTTTAATTGAAACCCACATATTTCATATGATACCATGTCTTATAGTTAATCTTCATGCGAAAAGTGTATATATGAGGGAATTTAAAAATTGGGTATGGAGATCAGGCCTTATAAAGGAATCTTACGTATCCTATTTTTAATAGGTATTAGAGTCTTCAATGTTTAGTTAGTCCCCAACATGATGGTTGGTGATGAAGTGTAATTAAAAAAACTTATTGTTATTTCCCAAGAGTTTAGGATAGCTAGGGGGATTATACAAAGATATAAACCCTGATATTTGAGTGGGGTTTACACATCTAGGTTTTCATCATTGGAAGATTTTGATTATTATAATGGAACTATAATTGCAAATCCCTACTATCATGTGAGTCATGATTGATATGAGAAACAATAGATAACAAGATATTAGACTCACTACAAATAAATGAGGGACTTACACATCTAATCTGACCCGATGGAACATGATTAGAAACCATATGAAGGATATAACCCCATAAGTAAGAACTTGGTATTCATGCTCAATTATAGATATTGATCCTTAGGAAAGAATATTAAGTATCTTGTTTGTAATAGGATTAAGATTCCTCATAGTTCATTTTTTTCCTAATCCACTGATGGATGAGGAAAGATGGTAGACCCATAGTAGGTGGGTCCCATGGGCTAGAGTAAATGGAATATCGAGGAACTTAATGGATTCCCATTTTATATATCCAAATTTTACCCCATAAATGAGAAAGATATGGACCATAATAGGTATATTAAATTTGATGTGATATAATAAAGACCATTTCAAGGAAATGGATCATATAAGTTTGCATGAGTGAATAACAATAGTCCACCGTGAACCCTCCCCACATTAAGGGGTGCTCGGCTAAAGGTTCATGGTTGGGGGTTCACATGAAACTTGTCCAGATGTGCCTTCTATACAAGGATGAAATTTAGGATGGTGTTTTTCTAAAATAGATGAAAACTATGCAGATGTATACCTGACATATATAAGGGTCTTTTCATGAACCAGACTAACATTTCCAGAGGACTTTACATAAACTAGGTTGACATGTCTAGAGGGATTCACATGAACCAAGATGACGTATCTAGAAAGATTCACATGAACAAGGAGGAACAGTCCTAGGGGCTTCTTATAAAACAATATGACATGAATATATAGATCTGAATGAACCATAATGACATGTACATAAGGATTTTCATGAACAAATATGACATTTCTAGAGGTTTACGCATGAACTGGATGACATTTATGGGTTTTATCAGGAGATTTGGATGACATGGATGAAGGGAAACCACATGATCTGCCTAAAATGTATAAAGGTAACTGCATGATCCAGTTGAAATTTCTACATGTTATTATATAAAAAATTCACTAATCATTAAAATTGATTGATCTGTTCACAGGAAAAACAATGAATCTTCTTTCACATGAAGATTCCATCAGTTCTTTCCATAATCATGGAAATGCGTCAATTTGTTTCATATGTTTTCCTACTAAGGTATTGCAAGAACAATATAACATTCCCAAGTTCCTTCACATGATCTTAATGTCATATCTAATATCCTTCATGTGATCAATGAACTAATCTTGTGATGAACATAAAACAAATTCTGAATCCATTAAGTTACACATCATATTTTTCAGGTGGAAGACTCATAAGATCACATAATCCTCATCTACAAAAATTCATCTCTTTTCTCTATCTCTATTTTCATGTTTTCATGAGGGAGGGATTTAATAGGATTCTCCAGACTGTATCTATATAACTTTTCATAATTATTATGTCTCATATCATGACCAGAGTTGGAAGAGGAATCATGTTCTTCACATAATCCAATAATTTATCAGGCAATTCACATCATCTAGTCACATGTCATTAACGATTTCATAATTTTTTTGTGTAATAAATAGTGACCATGTGATTAATCCATCATTACAAACATTCTTGAACCCCTAGATTTTCAAATTTGATTCACATGATCTAGCTAATATATCAAATATCCTTAATAAGAACAAGTCGACATATCTGAGAGCCTTCACAAGATCAGGTTGACATGTTCGAGATCCTTGTCGAGATCCATATGAATATCAATGTTCCCTAGTTTGATCCATATAACATGTCCAGGGTCTTAATGGGATCAATAAACTGAACTCTCGATGTATATAATCCCTTTACATGAAAAATATTGCAACTCTCTTCGCATAAGGGTCACATCATTTTTAGCTCTTACCACATGAATGCCTTGGGTGATTGTCAAGTGTTCATCCATGAGGGCATCAAATGATAAAGTTAACAGGCCCAAGGGCCTTGAAAATATTGGGATGAAGTTTTAAAAATCCTTTAAATGATCAATCTAGGACTCCAAACAACTTTCATGCGATCCCTTCAAAATTTTAAAAGTCTTTTGCATGATCTAGGAACTGATCATGTGAAACACGTAATCGATTATTATAAAGATAAACATATCTCACTTCATGTAAATATCCTTTAACTATAATATTCTATATAATTATCATGAATACTCATCTAGGGTACATCTCATGATCTAGATTAATTTCATGATGGAGATTCACATGATCAGTCGGATGATCACACGAAGTGCGTAACCCCTTCATGTAATGTTCCTAGATCCATGCAATCAAAAATATTATTGAATTTCATGTGCCTCATGTAAACCATGATATTAATCCACTTTTATCTATTCTTATTCTCTAATCCTATGTGGAAATATAATACTTGTTCTTTGGGTGTTTCTTCAACAAAGAATGTTTCGATGCTCATTTAGAGGCAATCAATAATGAGCAATATATATTATCTTAATAAATTAAATTAATTACTATTGGGGAATGATTTTAATGAAATTTATATATTATATATTCAATCATTTTTTTAAAATCCATATTATATTTTTTATAATAAAGAGATAAGAATAAAACAACGTTTACATTTTAAAATGTATTTTTATAAAAAGCGGTTTACATTATGTTTTACGCACATGTTTTTAAAATTAATTTTTGACACATATAGAAATTTAATCTTGAAAAATGGATTCTATATATTTAATCACGAGGTTTAAATTTTATAAAAAGTTCTCTTTTATATTTATGCACTATGAATAGTAATCATGGTTAAATTTATCACCTTAGTAAAGGGTAAATCGGGCTAATATATGATAAAACTACGTTTTGAGAACTCCATTTTTCATCTGAATTCATATTCGAAGAAGATAATTTTACCATTATCACATTAAGTTCAAAATTTAATTTTCTAGGGGACACCTTTCCATCAATGTGACCTATATAATTTTTAAATCAATGAAAAATACAAAACGTCGCTCTCTTACTTTTGAATATATATTATGTGTCTACATAGGGAAAAAAGAAAGTTATGAATGAATATAAATGTCTATTTTGATAACAATGAAATTAGTTTATTGATGGATTTTTTACTCTAATTTTTTCTAATTTTATAATGACCTTAAATTTCTAGGAAAAGAAGACATAATATTTATTCAATTTATAATAACATAAATATATTGATTTTTTTAAAAAAAATTAAAAGTAATATAATTTAAGTTATTTATAGTGTTCCATAAAATTTTTCGATAAATATAACATATTTGTGATGTTTTAAAGTACTAGATTAAAATTTCATATTTATCATTTGGTATTTTAAGTCAAATTAAATGAATAATGTCAAAATTGACATTAATGATATTTTATCAAAATAATATTTTTTAAAATTATTTAAAAATAATAAAAATCTTAAAATAAGACATTTTGGATAATATATAGTAAAATATGTTATCCCATGGACATTTATTAACCAATTTTTACAATATAAGTACAAATGTAACCCTTTAGTAATGGAAAATATGTTACTTTGTTTAAAGATAAAATTGGTAAAACAAGTGGTTAATCCAAAATATATAGTTTAAAATAACCCCAAAATCCATACAAACTTTATTGGATGATGGCATTTAAACCCCATGGTACCTTATATTTAAATCCATATCCATTTGGAATCGTTTTTAAAGATAATAACTTTATTATATTTTAATCTTTTAAGAAATTTCAAGTGTTTCCACTCCCTCCCTTATAAAAGGACACCCCTACTTCCACTTCCATACAAAGAATTTATAAAGAAAAATTTTATTTAATATTTAATTTAAAATAATTTATTAAATTATCCCACATAATTCATTAATTTAATACTTATTATGAAGTTATAATTTGAGCATAAAATTAAAATTTCCATGGAAATTATGTTTTTATCATTTTAAGAGCACTTTAGTAATTTTATTATAAGATATTTTATATATAAAAATTTTTCATGAAATTTCTTGGTCGAATTATCCATTAATTTCTATACAATTTTTGTATATTGAAATCTGTATCGACTATTTTTTGGGTAATAATTTACCAAGAAATGAGCGCTAATGTGGACTTGATTAGATGGGTCCCACCATAATAATTCATCCACACCATTTATTCCCTTGTATTAGTTTTAAATTTTGAAAAATTGTATAGAAGATTATTTGTAAAATTTGATGAAATGATAGAAAATTTGGGTTCAAAAGTTATGATAGTTGATTTTTTTAAAAACAATTCATCTGGATTTAACAAATGTTCCAAAATAGAAATATTATTCAAAATAGTTTGACTACAAAACTTTCAATATATTCCCAAATAATTTGGAATTTTGAGGGTGAACACACAAAAAATCTAGGTAAAAGTTCAAAAAAATACACACTCCAATATCCAACGATTAAAATATCCAAAAACCCATTGACATTTGGTACATCAATTCCAGATAGTCTGGTTGGAGGAATTGTTTTATTTAATGATTTTTCCATAATTTATTTAATATGAGTCCAAATAAGTTGTAATTTTGAGAAATAAAAGTGGAGATGTGTGTAAAAAACTTTTATGAAGATAAAAATGTCTATATTTGGAAATATAATTTTAAAAAAATGTGTAACCTTTTAGAGGATATAATTATAACAAATATTTTATACCTACATTTCCTATAAATATGTACCTCCTCTCCCCTTTGAGTATGAAATTCTTAGTGAGATAATTTTCAATATTTTTGTGTTGTTTTTATTATTTAATAGTACATATTATTGTTGTTATAAATTATTTTGTCTCATTTTCTTAATTTTATCTTTTATTTATTTTCTATTTTATATTCTTCCACCATTCTTCTTCTTAACTTCATAAAAATAGAGAACTAACTTCGATACTTATTCACGGAGTGAAGTGGTGATGATTGAGTTCATTGTGATAAAATGCTTATCTTTATTTTATTCAAATAATTCTAGTATTATAAAAATTTGTTTTTTTGAAGGGTTAACTCAAATTAATTTTACATTATTTCATTATTCCCTTTCACATTCATTCCTCTCAATTATTATCATAATGTTTTATACATAGGTTTAGTATAGAATCACTATGATCATGTGAGGGAGATTATCCCACATGAAAAGGTTTAGTGACAGATAATAAAATTTTTAAAGGCAGGTTTTAGAGTGATAGGTTTCATCTCTACAATGAATGTGATAATGATATAAATTTTGTAAATAATAATGATAGCGTCATCGTGAATTCTTACGAATGAAAATATTTTCTCACTAATATAAATTTTTGTTTTGTTTTATTTTGTATTATTCAATATTTTTAAATCATATTTATAATTATATCATTTCTATTTTAAATCCCAAATCTCTATTCTATTTTATTATTATGTTTTATATTATTTATTAATAAATCCAGGATAATTGACTAATGGTGTGTGTGAGTTGCCTCCTTTAGAGACAAATATTAGGGTGAATTTTTTTTCACATTCTTAGGTATAAAAATTTATTAAATTGGGATTCATTTGAAATAATAAACATAAATTTGGTACGATTTCTGGGGAGGTACATCACTTGAAAATACTATTTAAAAAATAAATTAAAAATCATAAAATTCAAAAAAATATAAAAAATGAAATTCATTGTTGATGAACCCTCTCCTTCATTAAGTGAAACATTAAAAAAATAACAATGAGGTTTTTACAAGTATACTTTTAGGGAGGAGGTTTTTCAAGTGTTTATTTGGAACCTCAAAAAATACCTTGATCAATGAATTTTTTAATCCTTGGCCAAGGAGCTTGAAGAATTTTCACACTATTTTTTTGGTATTCCACCAAGATGTAACTGAGCCACAATAAGATATCTTGCATACATATTTTTTAGAAGACATCATGGATTTGGATACTAAACTAGATAACCCTTATCTCTTACAAAATTATATAATCCGTGACAAGGCCTTTCAAGAGGATCCAATACTCTAATTTGATTAAATGAAGGGAGTGGGTTTGACTCTAGATAATTTTTTTTTATATTTCATTATTATCAAAGACAATTAACTAACCACAATTTTTTTTAAGAGTTATCAGATATTTATTACCTAGAAACTATTATAAAGAGAATGAATAAAATTCCAATAAGGAAAAAATAGTGTTGTAATTCAAAGATGAAGTTTAAATGGCTGTGAAATATAACTTAGAAGTAGATTAAAATCCATAGGATTATAAATATTTTAATTTTTATTGATTTAATATTTGTAAAATGAAACTATAAAATTATTTTACTTATGATTTTTATATATAATCAACAATATTAATACTATCCATTGATTATTTTGGTGATGCGACTGAAGTGGTGGATGAAATGAAAGAGGAGGACCCACTCATTATCTATCCCCATCAAACAATTAGTACTGTATTGATAATGGGATGTAATTGTTTTAGACTATACATGGGTTCTTCTAAAACCTATATGAAGAAATGTGAATTCTAAAGAAGGGTATTTTGTGGTTTAAATCAAACAAACCATATCCACCATCTATTTTTTGGTGATAGCTAGAACTATCCACTAGAGGTTTTCCAAAACCTGTAAACGCTTGGGGGTCCATACCAAGGCATATCCCTATTATTTTATGTATTCTCTTTATTTTATTTACTTCAAATTTAATAAATTCCTTATGTAATTTTTTTTCAACATCCTTATAGTTTTTAAGTGGAAGTATCTAGGAGATTAACAAAAGGATGATAAAAAAAATAGTTATGTGGTATATTTCCATCTCTTTGGTTTTTCTTCCTTAACTCTTTTTTATTTTGTTGAGTTTAAATGATGCTTAGTCATATTTAAGTATGAGGGAGTTTCAACCATATTATATGTCATTATAAATTTTAATTTATTAGGAACATTATGCTTCAATGAATACTATTTTCATTTTTATCACTTGAATTGATTATTGGTAATGTTTTCTTGATTTAGGATAAAATGGATTTTAAATGATTTTTGATGTTGAAACTTTTTATTTGATTTTAAATTTCAAGAATTTTCTGATTTTGTGGTATTTTTTTTGAAATCCATGTCCCTAAGACACTAATTAAAATTATTTTCCATCCTATGAGGTATTCTGAAACAGTTTGATATATTCATCCTAATACCCACACTTTCTTGAGAGAAATAAGGATTTTGTGTGAAATTTTTTTTTATTATTATCTTTCAAATATTTTGAGTTCATGAATTGTTTTTAATGTGATCGGGGAATTTATTTGGTAAGACACATTTTAATATTGTGTGTTACCTTTTACAATAATACTTTTATCCCTTATAATCCATGGATTTACTTATATTTAAAAATCACATTAGATGCTAATTTTTCCTTACATACCTTTACACATATTTTTTTACAAGGATATTACAATTTTGAGTGTAAGAAAGTAGTTTAATGTTTTTTATTTGGACAAAATTCATTATTGGGTGTGTGGAGGTATGTTTCAATATTTTTGGTAGTGGAGAGAGACAAATGGGAGTGAGTCAATATTCATTGTATTTAATTTTCATCATCCCATTTTTGAAAAAAAAGAAAATAAAAATGACGGCATGAGTTGTTTCTTATGTTGGTCAAAAGTCACCATTATCAAATTTATAGTCTTAATATCACATGATGTTAGGTGGTGGATGTTAGATCTTTTCTAAATTAATCTTTCCAAAAAATGAAAATTTTATTTTGAAAAAAAGAAAAAAGAAAAAATACAAATTAGAGAAATTTCATTAATTGTGTTAATTTCTTAAACCCAGACACATGTTATTTTAAAATATAGTGTATTGTTTAACATTAAATGATAATTGAGTGAGGTATCTTTTTTTCCCTTTAATATTCAATCATTTATTTTTAAGAGTTCAACATCTCCTTTTCAACCATAAAATTTTAAATGTTTTTACCCACTAACCCCGATCCCTAGAATTTAACTTGAAAACTAACACATGACTAATAACATTTTTATGACTCAAATTATGGAGAGATGAGAATTTTCACAAGCCTATGGTGACACATGAACATTTCTAGTATGATAATAACTCTAAATTTATCTTCTCTTCAGTGATGACTGTATTAATTTCAATGTGAGGTAGATATGATTGGGTCGTCGACAAATTATTAAGGTTGAGAAAATTTTAATGTGATACAAGACAATGAACAGAATATTTTTCATAAATGAGTCAAGATAAAATTTATTTTGAAAATTATATTTTAAATTTTCTCATTATATATTTTTGTGTGAATTTGATATGAATATTATATAATTATTTCTTAAGAGTGAAAAAGGGTGCGTATGGGGGAGTTGATAAACCAAAACTTTATTAAATATTTCATTTATAATAATTGATTAAATTATCACATATAGTGATTTATTTGAATATTTATTCAGAAATCATTATTTGAGCATAATGTTGAAATTTTCATGGAAATTATCTTTTACCATTTTAAGATAACTCATGTAATTTTATCATAAAATATTTTCTATAGTGATTTTTTTTATGAAATTTTGTGGATGGATTCTTCATTAATTTTTATAAATTTTTATTCATATAAATAAAGAGGAATATACCATTTTTGTGGTAGTAAATGGCCATGAAGTTAGTGCTATTGTGGACCTGACATGATGGGTCCACCCTAAATAATTCATCAATAACATCTCCTTTCCTTATATGGAATATCTTGATATCTTTAAAGATGTTTGGAGACATTATATGGAACATTTTATGAAACTGAAGAAATTCATGCTTCATAAGTTATAAAAATTTAAAATAAAATTTAATTCAATACATCAAGATTCAATGAATCTTCCAGGATGAAAATATCATCATCAACGATTTGAACATAAATCCTTACATATTTTCCCAAATAAGCTAGAGTTTTATGTTTTAATGAGAAATAAATATGGGAAGAAGTTCACATAAGTTAACAATCCAATATTCAACCATTAAAATATCCAAAATGTTGTGTACATTTTGGTATATTGAATCTAGGAAATATAATAAGATAGAATTATTTTATTTAATGATTGATCCATAAATTTTTAAATTTGTGGCCAAATAAGTTGAAATTTTGTGAAAGAAAAATGAGACATGGAAAAAACCTTTCTAAGGAAAAAATTTCTATATTTGGAAATTTAATGTTCCAAAAACTTATAACCTTTCTAATTATATAATTAGAACAAATATTTTTCACCTAACTTCCATATAAATATATACCTTCTCTCTGCTTCAAAGGATAAAATTTGTAGTGAGTCGTTTTGTAAGGATTTTAGTGTTGTTTTTATAATGTAATAGTAAGTATTAGTATTAATATTATTATTAATAATAATATTATATACTAATTTTTATTCTATTGTTGTGGTGGAACCTAAGTGGTAAACCCCATAATCCTTCATCCAAAATACCATAGATATAATTATGGAAACCCCCTTGGGAGGATTTAGGATGAAAGAAGTTATGAAAGCATGACTTGTTTAAGAGATGAAACCACTAGGACACAGTAAGGTGATGATGTAGGCATGATATAGGCATGTGATAACACATGCATGATGCATGCCTAATGGTGAAACTAGAATGATGTAGACACGAGACTTTATTGGGCCTTCAGTTTATCAAATGGGCCTGGGGAAATGTAAGGGGATTTATTCCCACTATGATCTATATATAAAAATAATAAATAATTTTTGATAGGTTTTCTATCTCTTAGGGGGGGGGGGTATGTCCGGCCTTTTCGGATTATGTGTGAGGTGTGTGTGTTTGTTAGATGTAATTGTACCCCCAAACACCTAATTCTTTTTTGATTTTTTTTCCATATATCTCTTTTCAATATTTTTATTTTCTATTTTGTATTCCCCCACCATGATTATTCTTAACTCTTTGAAATAGAGGAATAACTTGGGCTTTTGTTCAAGGGTGAGGTAGTGATGATTTATTTCATTGCACTTAAATGTTTCGCTTTATTTTATTCTAATAATTTAAATAGTATATAAACCAATATTGGAAAAGGGATCAAAAAACATTATATTAATTTTTTTGCTTACACTAATTCATATTGATTACTCTCATTTATCATCACAATGTTGTAATAGAGGGTTTTTTCACAAGTGAAACATATGTTGTTAACTTTGATTTTTTTACATTGGTTAATACATGAAGTTATTGCATGATATGTTGTAAATAAGTTTTTAACATAAGTTAAGAAAATTTAACATTTTTAATATTTTTTATTCATTTTTATGTTAGTTTTTAATAGATGACATTGAAAATGATTTTACAAATTGGTTTTTTTAAAAACCAACATAGAAGAGGTTTTTTCACAATGGTTTTTCATAACTAATATGAAACCCTATATATGATTGATTATTCACATTTTTTATGAACTAACCAAGTTGAAAAATAATTTTTAAAATATATTTCTTTTTATTATTTCCTTCCCCAGTATAAACAGGTTAAAAACTAGAAAATAGTAGAACTAACAAAAAAAAGAATGAAACATACAATTTGAACTTTCAAGTTTAAGATATATATTTCAAATAAACTAAAATATTATCATAATTGAAAAATTATTATTCCATTAAGTTTTTAATTATATCATCTTCTATTCACTATAAGAAAGAGGATCATCAAAAAAGATAAAAATTATAATGAATCCTTTGAACTTTTATTTTGAATAAGACAAATGAAATATCAAGGAAAATTTTATAATGAAATCTAAACTTATGGAACTTTATATTGTATGAGTTAAAATTATTTCATACATAAATATAAAAAAAACATTATCCAAATTTTTTACGCATTCTTATTGATTAAAATACTATTTAAAAGAATATTTCAATTCAAATAACATTTTTAATTAATATATTTAATCTTTAGTAATTGTAAATGAATAATCACCATATCTTTGACATATATGATCTTAGATCTCGTAATTATTTTTGTCTCTATAAATAAATTCCATGCCATATTATAAAGTAATATGAATAAAATAAATCTATTTTATTACAATATAAATAAGTATTAAAATTTTCAAACTTATCTGTTCAATGCATTGATTAAAATTTCTCACACATCACTATGAATAGAGTATAGCTAGTAAAGGGTCTTCTCCCATGGAAAAGGAACACACAACATCCAATGGCCAATGATATGTAAAAATATAATGTTAGTTTTTTTTATGTTAGGATATATATAATTTTTTTGACAATGATGTTTCATGCTATTCAAGATAAAAAAACATCTAACACTGAATAATTTTATTCTTTTGAAATATTTCAACAATATAAACTATTCTTTCTGCATCATTAATTCTCCTCTCTATAGGTGAAATAAATGGTGGGTCCATAAATCCATATAATTTTGTCTTCTTATGATGTCCACAAATTTTATAAAGCTTCCAAATAAAAAACAAATATAATTATAAAATTTCAATAAATTAATTGAATGGGATTTTTTTGTTAATTGAATTAATTTAGAAAACATGGATTGTGTTGATACCCAACTAATATCCAACAACAATATCCATGATATCATTTTTAAAAATATTCATAGTCATTATACACCCACAGACACTAACAATAACTAGAATCTCATAAACATCCAGTAAAGAATTTGAATGTGTTGACAATCTATATAGATTAGTAAAAATTAGATTTGAATTCATAAAAATTTGTATTTTTTATTCTCTAAACATTATTTATTTACCTTTAAATTAATCTTGTAAAAAATTTGATAAATATATAAAGTTTAAAACGATAAAAAAAATTAAATAGAAAAATGATATAAAAGATAATATATACCCATACCTCCATGGTAATATACAAAACATGTCCAGATAACCATACTAAAAAATGGATGATACATTTTAAAACTATAACCAAATCATCTATAAGAAATGTTATTCATGCTAATATGTCAATAATATCCTATACAATGACCCTATAATTATCTATTTATATCTTTTGAAGATGAATGGTATCTCCAAAATAAAATATCATCCCATATGGAACAATATATTGGGGATCATCAACATATAACTCAAAATAACTGGTAAGATATGGAGGAGGGGTGTAGGAGTAGGATATGAAGGGGAGGGGTATCTAGGCTGAGATGTATGAGTATTATATGTAGGAGGAGTAAGATCTACAGGTGGATGTAGAGGAGTAGGATCACCAGAATTAAAACGTATTTTAATGTTAGAAAACATTGACTCTACTAAATCTATGATCATGTCCTCCATCATCACATTAATATCCTAAACTTCAACTTAAAAAGATTCATTTATTTATAAACATCCTCCATTGAATAATATTTAGAATATGGAAATGATTTTTCTACAGACACACATGTCAGCTATCCTTGTACACAACTATGGTGTTCGAGCTTTAGCAAAGTTGTAGCTAAACTATCATTCCTTCCATCTGATATAAATATTCCCTATGTGCTCTACTCCTTATGATAATATTGTTTGGAATATTTTAAAAAATGTAAAATGAATCACAATAATTAAATAATTGATTTAAAATAAATAAACCAGTAATGTAAACATCTAATAATCATCTCAGCTATACCCCTCAACTCTTCTGTAAGATATTTTCATTTTTTATCATCCCAAACATCATCCATTTTTCATGTCTAGTGTGTGGAGGGGGGGGGGGGGGGTAAACCTCTATAGAGTATAAAGGCTCAACCCTCAGTTTTTGAAAATTTTCTGCTATCATTTGTTCTCCCCATAACGTATACCCTCCTTGAGATAAATTATAAGGGTATAAATTTCTATATTAGATATTCATATTATATCTCCTATATTACTATAAATTCAGAATTAAGAATAAATAAATCAATATTTTGGTCATTAATATTAAAAAACTTCTAAAAGTTACAATTTCACTTAAAACACTTTTCATCATCTAATTTCAAAAAATATTATTGCATGTATCTTCTTCTATAAATGGATATATATCACATGGATTGTGATGTTGTCTATTCCCATAAATAAAATCAGATTTGAGGGTTTAATTAAAACCACTCTATCTCCTAGAAACTAATCATAAACATTTTCTCCTAAATCACCCAAAATGAGACATCTCATATGTTATCTAATAATAATGGGGAAATATATATTGTTATAAACAGTTCAAGACAAGTAAAAGAATAACAAACAATCTTAAAAAAATAGTCTCCACAAGTTAGATATTTTCAATTTGGAAACACTTTTTTAATCATCAAGGAAAATGATAACATTTCTTATAGCCTTTAATTATATAAAAGTATTCAATTTTTGTAATTTGAAAATCTTTGAATATCATTATCATCAATTTCTATTAGTATCCTTTGGTCCTAGATATGGGTAACATATAATTTTGTTAAAAGTATGCTACCATGTTTACCAACCCTCACACTTTTGTCCCTTGGAAGTAGATGTCCCCTATAAAGAAGGATGTGGAGGCTTATCAATAGAAGGATGTTTACGTTACTCCCTAGAGGTATGGGTATTATCATCTCCAGAAGTATGTGGTCGATCAAATGGTTGATCATTCATTATACTACAAATCAATGTAACAAAAAATTAGTACACAAATATACAAATTCAACTACTACATTCAAATTTAAATAAAAAGTGAATAAATTTCAAACAATATATAATGTAAAATAAACGTAACACATTTTTATTTATATTTTTAATACATAAATTAAAATATAAAAATATTAATGAAATATGAAATGAAATAAAATAATTTTAAAAAATAAAAAAATGGTGTGTAAATAGTAAAAATACTCAAACCTAATAAATCATTTTAAACCAAAAATATTTTTTAAAATATTGTTATAAAATATTTTTTTCTTTAAAATTTTAAAAATAAAGTATTTTTTTAACAAAATCAATTAATTGATAAGTTACGTAAGTGTAAACATGGTAAACTAAACAAAAATAAACTAATATAAAGAAATATTTTAACTTATTAGTTTTAATTTTTTTAATAAATAAATAAAAATAAATAAATAACATTTTATGAAATTTTACAAAATAAAAAAATAAAATAAAAACATGTTTCATGTAATAATAGGAATATACCAAAGGATTTTTTCCTAAATCCTTTCATAAGAATCATTCCATATCGAACAAACCATGTCTTCGACAAGATCATAAATATTATCTTTAAAATACGTTTAGGATATTAATGTGATGATGGAGGGAATGATCATAGATTTAGTAGAGTCAATGTTTTCTAAAAATAATCAAACCTAATAAATCATTGTATATGATATTTGGGTAAGAAATCCTAGTTTCCTAAAGCATGTGATTTCTATTTTGACATGTGATGTTACAATTGTATATGATATTCGGGTAAGAAATCCTAGTTTCCTAGTAGGTCATATAGAATGGACTATGTACCCAGGTACACACTGTGTACCCAAGTACACATGCCGTGTACTCCTCCCTTTACACACTTTTAGGGGTTTCATATGTTTTCTCCTAGGAGATAGAATTAGACCCATGATTAGTCCATTCTAAGTATGTTTCGTCATATATTGCAATGGTAGGATGCATGAAGTGTGTTGAAGACATGGTTTCTCCCCCCTTTACTCACTTTGAGGGGTTTCATTATAAAAAAATGAATCTTTCTAAGTTGAAGTTTAGGATATTAATGTGATGATGGAGGACATGATCATAGATTTAGTATAGTCAATGTTTTCTAACATTAAAATACGTTTTAATGCTGGTGGTCCTACTCCTCTACATCCTCTTATAGATCTCACTCCTACTACTTATAATACTCATACATATATGCCTAGATACCCCTCCCCTTCATATCTTACTCCTAAACCTCTCCTCCGTAGCTTACCATTTATTTTGAGTTATATGTTGATGATCCCCAATATATTGTTCCATATGGGATGATATTTTATTTTGGAGATACCATTCATATTCAAAAGATATAAATAGATAATTATAGGGTCATTGTATACATGCCATATTCTAAATGTTGATGATCCCCAATAACTTATGTCTTCTTTTTTAGGTTTAAAGTGGTTTTCATGGTGGATAGGGATGAGGCCTAGAGTTGCATGATTAAGAAATGATTCTCTAGTGCATTATTCTTATTGGGATGGTGCAATTTGAATGAGTCCGGAGACTTGGTATATAGCCTTTCTTGGAGTTAGTAATAGATCCTTGTACTTTTATTTTACCTTCATTTTTTACTCCTTTATATAAATGGTTGGCTTAGTGTGTGACTGATGTTTTATATATAGAATAGATGTTCATGATTTTATAGAATTTTAATTTATTATTACAACATGATCTATTTCAGTTTATTTATTTCTTACTCACTCATTTTATTAACCACTATATGTGATACTTTGCTATTTCAATTTTTTTCTTACTCCGGTATGTGGAAATAGTCTCTCCACCATCACAAACTCATCCCTCACTACTAGTTGGCAGCCTCCGATGTACAAGGAGTCATGCAAAAATCCTCATGAAGAACTAGCTCAAAGAATCGATTTAGTGGAATCCAAGTGAAGAAACTACCAAGTGGTTTCAAAGTTTTTCACTTACATGGATTTACTATTTGGGTTATTGTAGATAGGAGTATTAGGAATGTGTCCAAACCTGTTATGGATATTAGACAAGTGCATCAAGAACAATTATTCGGGTAAGAAATCCTAGTTTCCTGAAGCATGTGATTTCTATTTTGACATGTGATGTTACAATTGTATATGATATTCGGGTAAGAAATCTTAGTTTCCTAGAAGGTCATATAGAATGGACTGTGTACCCAGGTACACACTGTGTACCCAAGTACACATGCCGTGTACTCCTCCCTTTAAACACTTTGAGGGGTTTCATATATTTTCTCCCAGGAGATGGAATTAGACCCATGAGTAGTCCATTCTATGTATGTTTCGTCATAGATTGCAATGGTAGAATGCATGAAGTATTTTGAAGACTCCTAAGTGGAGTGTCAAATATTTTATTAATAGATAGGTTCTTCCTCCAATAATAAAATTCAGTCATCTTCTAAGGGATACATGAATGAGAATGATAGGTTGAGTGTTGAGACCAAATTAGTATGAGACCATGATTTGAGATGGGCCATGGTCCATCTCCTATGACCTATTCTTTTATGGAATTACATTGAGGATTTCTCCCTTGAGAGATGTGACCTTATGTCCTAAGAGGCCTTGAGACAAGTTGTTTCTTAGTAACATTGTAGGATTCCTCTGTGAAATTTCCATTTTAGGATCCCATGTAGGTCTCCTCCTTTACCTTTCAACATGGTTATCTGGGTAGGATTCCTAATCTTATGCATAGACCATGAGGATCCCATGTATGATTCCTCTATTTAACTTTTCTAATGAGGATCCCAAGTAGGATGGCTATCTTGTTTATGAATTGAGGGAACCAGTGGTTTTCTCAATGTTTGACCAACCCTGACTTGATACGTTGGGTTTTGGAAGAGATGGTAGCAGGTGTCACCTTAAAACCTGTGATGAACTTGTTAGACTACGGGGATATGGAATTAGTGTTGAGTTTAGTTGTTAGACTGACTCACTCTTTTTTATACATTCAGTTTTTTACTATTGATTCAAAAATCATTACTAGAGGTGATTCCTAGATGGTGGCTGTTGAGCCTGACATGTGGCATCTTTCTTTCCCTTTGGGAGGCCTAGACATTCTTCACGAGATCCAGATTCTGAGCCATGTTATTTTCATCTGTTTATTTTTATACCCATAATTACTACATGGGATATTTCTCTTGATCCAATACATTTGATAACTATATTATTGGTATTTCTAGAGGTATTTATTGGCATCTAATTATTGATCCTACAACTATGATATTCAGACATGTCTTCCCTAGTAGTGATACTCATGAATAATTTCTCTTCCCCGAGTGATGATAATGATTCTACTATCCTAGGGTTTTTATGTGATGATTAAGAATTTTTATTATTATTTTTTATATAGGATTAGGATGATTTAATTGTAATTTATTTTATTATACTCATTGATGGATACTGTCTCTTTAGTGATAAGGACAATTATTCTCACCCTGTTTGGTTACGTGACCATGGTGTTGGACATAGAGTTTTACATCATTGAACACCTGGATTGAATATGATCTTTTGGATGGTAGGTTTGATTATTCTATCCAATATTATAGGCCTCCAAGGGTGGGAATGAAATCTCACAGATGATCTATCCTTATAGATTAACTATGGTTTAGACACTTAGAATTTATCTAAGTGCCAAATGTCATGACCGCCTACAGAACATGACCTAGGGCTCAGACATTGGACTAGATTTACATGGAATAAGGAACATACATGTCTAGATCTTGGATGATTTAAGGATTTCCATATTTACTTCTTTGTAATCCTTATTTATAGTAATTTTAGGTGAGTATGGTTGGACCCATGATTAGGACTAGTATCCACCGGTGGTGACATAGCTTTCTTAGAGACATTATCTAGTGTTGGAAAAAGAAGGTGTATGTTGATTGGGATTATGGACCCAAATTTTAAATTAATGATACAAAGCTTGACCGGTATGACATCCATCTCAACTACATTTCATAGGATATATAAGAGATTAGGATTATGAACCCAAGGATCGATTACTGTTCTATTTTTGGTTATTTCATTCACCTTACTCATGAATATTAATATTTATATATATGTATATAGGTATCGGACTATACATGTATATGTATATAAATATGGACTTCAAAGGTGGATGTTTCCCAGTTGACAGATATTTCAGGCCTAGGTATTAATTGTGGTATCATATTTATTGTTTTTTTACTTATCTTTTCAGTTATTGTTCAGTTACGCTTAGCATATTGCATTAGCATGAACTTTTTTGCTGAATATTTATATATTTATCATTAGGGTGGGCTACTGAGATTATTTATCACCCCTACACATGAACCTTAGTGTGTTTGTGGACCTTATTTATTATTTTTAGGTTTATCATGGTTTGCCTTGTGGATAGTGTTGAGGCCTAATGAATCATGATCGAGAAAAGCTACTTGAGTGGATTATTATGATCTGGTTGGTACAATTCGATAGAATCGAGGGAATGGTTATGTGGTCTAGTATGGAGTTATTAGTAGAGCCATGTAATTTTATTTTAGTTTCATTTTTACCCCCTTATCTATATGGTTAGCATAATGGGTGACCTGTGTTGTATGTATGGAATAATATTCGGGCTTTTACAACATTTTAATTTATTTTTAAAACATGTTCTATTTATGTTTATTTATTGCTTACACAATCTAATTATTCATTTTTTAGGATACATAGATATTTATGTTGTTTCTTTCTCTAATATGATAGTATGGTATCCCCATGGTCACACCCTTGGCCCTCACTACTTGTCAGTTGCCTTTGGCATACGAGGAGGTGTTCTTGAGGCCTCATAACAAAGGGGCTTGGAGCACTAGTTTAGTAGAATCTGGGTTAGGACATTACAAGGACACAATGGAGTTATAATTCATCAGAAAAATGTTTCAATTATTTTCAAAAATATTTAATATAATGTTCACAAAGTTAATAACATTGGGGATGAATTCTCTTTATAGATATCATCTGGTATTTCTTAAAAAAACATAATTTTCATTTTTCTTTTGGAACTCTTTTCTCCATATTGAGGTTATAAATTATATACACTCCTTTTTTATACAATAATTTTTATCCTTATATCTAGTTTCCCAACCATGATTCAAGTGTACACATAATTTTTTTGAAATATCATAATTTAATTTAGTCTTTAGGATATCGACTAGTACCCAGCCAGACTGTACATTGGAACGAGAATATAATTTAATTAAAAACTGACAGACCCTCATAATTTAAATAAACTAACATTATTGTAAAGATGAAATATAGGAACACTACAAATTATTCATGTTAAACCAAGTATAAATATATATCAAAGATTCCATAATTTTAATGTTAAAAAATATTGAAATTATAAAAAATATATATGTGTATTTGAAAAGTATAATTATAAATTGAAGAAAATAATGGAATGTAAGTTTAAATAAAATTTTTATATCATAAAAATAAATTCATGGAAATAATTTAAAAAATAAAATATAGTTAGACCATTCTCAGTGTTTTCATTTAATTCTGAATGAAATTCGATAACATGGGAAATTGAATATTATTAACCAGAATCTAATTCAAGTGTGATTTTTTCTTTTTTTATTTGAATATTTATCATTCATAATGATGTTTACAGACTGGTTAATCAAATTTTCATATATGGACCTCTCTACCTAGGATTCAATGCTCCTTGTATTTATTTAGTCCCAAAGGTATATAATTCAAGTGATATTAGCCAATTTAGGCCGATTACTCTGGTTAAAACTATTTACAAGATAATCACAAAAATATGTGCTAACCAAATTGAACATGTCTCAGAAAAAAAATATTTCTTGGAATCAATTTGACTATGTCTAAGGGAGGAAAATAAAAGACTATCTTCTCACTGCCTTCAAGTGTGTAAATCTACTTCAGAAACCCAGTAGAGGAGGAAATATTTCCATTAAAACTAATATCAATAAGTCTTTAGACACCATGGATTGGGGATTCATCACTCAGATTCTTCATGAGTTTTTCTTTTATATTAGATTCATTCAACAAATTAAGGAACCGATTAACTATTCTCATATTTTCCATTCTTATAACTAGATATCTAGATAGATACTTTAGGTACTCTAGAGGGGTGTGTCATGGTGATTCCCTTTCGACCATCTTTTTCATGATTTCTTAGTCTATTTAAGCAGATTGATTATTTTCATGGATAACAAGGGTGAGATCATAACAGTTAGGGTATCTTGAGGTATCTCTGCACCCTTTCATATTCATTTTGCTGATGGTATTATCATACTTAGTCAGGGTGAAATGAAAAACATCCAAAATATCAAGAAGACTTTAAGTCACTATGAAAAAGTTTGGGTGTAGGAGGTTAATTGGTGTACATAATTTATCTTCTTTGGAAATAATATATCAACCTCTAGAAAACCCTGCATGATGAATGATATTGGCATAACAAACATCTCTCTACCTTTCAGTTACCTTTGAGTTCCAATGTTCTTTAGAATACCTTGCCCCTCTCACTTCATGGATGTAGTGAGACAGATTAGACAAACTCTCTCCTCCTAGAAGGGAAAGTCCCTCTCAATGGCTGGAAGACCATTATTAGTTAAACATGTGGTTATTTTAAAATTGGTATACTCCATCATAGTGTACTCTTGCACTTTCTCTATAATTAAAACCATTAACTCCCTTGTGAGAAACTTTCTGTGGAGTGTATGTATCCTGAAACATAAAGTCATCACTGCTCCATGTACGAAATGTTGCATTCCTCTTATTATTGGAGGGTTTGGAATAAAAACATCGAGCTCTTCAATTAATCCCTCCAAGAATAGATTATTTAGAGACCCATCAATGAAAATTCACACTCTTTGGAATTTCTTAGATCTAAATTTCTCAATAAGATAATTGAAGGTAATATGAGTTACATGTAATCTTTTATTTTTCCTGGTCTGAGAAGATATTTCCAAAAGATCAATACCAATTCTCACTATTTGGAAAGTGCTCAATCCTATCTCAAATTTTGGAAGGAAAATTGGGGTGGTTCTCTATTTATTGACAGTGTTAGCACCCCTAACCTAGAAACTGACTATAATACCTCCATACAGAATCATCTTGAAGGGGTAACATGCTGCCAACCAATGCACCTCTGATGGTTTCATATTATGAATTCCTAAACACGAATGACATTATCATATGGGAACAAAGTTCTAATAGAGTTCTGGATTCCAAAGGTTATTATAATAATTTAATTCATGACAAAAACATAGGGATTTCAACTTACACAAGAAATGGATATTTCCATCTCTCTTTACATTGATATGGTGTCTCTACCTTAATAAGATGCCATTGAATGACAACCTTCAATGTGTGTTAATCTCATTGTGATCATGGTATTCCATACGCCACCATCACCAGGATGATGTGAACTATCTCTTTCTATGCTGCTATGCCACTACATCCCTCTAGAAATTAGTTTTTAACTATTTGAACTCCACCCCTTAAAATCTTCCGAAATATCATTATTTCTTCTTGATTTGATAACTGTAAAAATTTCAATGATGGTTCAAATTTATTTCCTAGTGTCCTACGCAGATATCATTTATATTATCTAGAGAATCAGAAACAAACACATACATGAAAAAACTTCCATCAACCCCAGGACATCTCTCTCTAAAATTCTACTTGAAGTCCAAAATTCCAACACCTTCAATGATGAATGATGGGAAAACTCAATCAGAGACTTATCAGTGATGAGAAAACTACATTTTCAAGGTAATATTATCAATTCCCTTAGACCCATTTAAGTCTATTTTATACCCCCATTTATTGGTTGGATTAAATGAAACTTGGAAGGTGCCTCGAGAAGAAACCAGAGACATACAGGCTACATATTTATTTTCAGAGATCAGAACTGTGTTTTTTTAGAATGTGTTCATGGATCATGTGGTCATTACACTTCTCTTTAAGAGGAAATGATGGGTTTTATTAATGTTTTTATAGTTTCTCATCATGGAAATTAGAAAAATGTTTGGTTTGAAAGTGATTCAACCACCATTGTTCTATAAATTAGAATGGGACAGACCCATCTTGTATGAAATCTCACTTATAAATAGATTAACTACATATACACTCATTCTTCCATGAATAACATTATCACACATAAATATCGTGAAGATAATCAAATGGATGACTACCTTTCAAACAAAGGGGTATTTTTGGACACTTGAATTCATCATTCCAAAACCCCCTATGAGTTGGTTCACATTCTTTAATGTGAAAAATTTATAATATCCTCCTTTCCACTCTTGTAACATTTCTTTTATATATTTAGCCTTGTTGGTTGATTTTCTAAAAAAAATAATTATATATTATTTATGCCATTTGTAATATGAAAATTGGGTAAATAATATTACGTATTATGTATTCCATGACAATATGTTTTATTTGAATATAACACACTAATAACCCACATTTTTAATATTTTGGTCATATTCATTTGATATAATATAAATCAAAATTTTTAGGGAGAAAAATGATGTAAGTATGAATATTGTGTGAGGCATATGTAATTCCACAAAAATATAATATAGAAAAACTCAACCTATGTACTGGTATAATCCCATAAATTTAAAAATTAATGTATATGAAATTATGACTGGGGATATGTAGTGCATCAATCTCTATTTTCATTTCTACCAAATGGGTTAGTTAGTCCAAATAGAGTCAAAATATAACAAATATCTATTAGAATATAATAAATATATGTAATGGAACCAATCAATTGTTCCTATTTTTTATTCACTAATAATGTCAAAATTATATTGATATCAAATCATAATATATAGGCTGCAAATTTAATATATGATTTTTCAAGATAAGAATATGCTCACATAAAAAGAAAAATATTGTCCTGAATATACAACACTTATAAAATATGGTATACCTAACTACATAAAAATTTAAATGTATGTATATATTACGTTTTATGATTACTAAGTCACTAATAAGTGCATAAAACTCATTTAATGTTATCCATATACCTGGTAGTGCAGGTATAGATGATGAATGATTCAGAAATGTCATTCAAATAAGCAACATTTTGAGATTTTATGCAGAAATTTAAGAAGTGATTTAGTATATAAATATATGAAAAAATTTAGTTCAAACACCTTTTCATAGAGTAAAAAAACTATTACATAAAGTTATAATGTGTGATTTTATGATCTAACATATAACATTAAGATATAATAACATCCACACACCTTTTCACTTAAATCAACTCATAACAATGGTAATGTTGTATTTGAGATGATAAGATCTATATTCATGAATGAAATGATGATTCCAACAAGACATCAGGGTTAATGAAGATGGTAATGCAATATTTGAGTCTACATAATTGAAAAAACAATGAGAGTTTCGGCTTCCACGCTATTGAAAAACTGAAAGAGAGGATCGATGTGTGAAGATTACTTGAGGTATGAGTAGATTGAATTGAAAAAAATATGGCAGATGAAAATTTAGGATGTATGAAGATATAAATATGATATTGGAGTCCACCAGATTGAAAAAACAAGGTTTTTTGATTCCACTTGAGTGAAACGAGTATACATTCTTCAGATTGAATATCACTGAAATGATTCAAACATATGATTCATAAAATTTTAAATGTTATACAATGTCAGTTATATAATAAAATATATTAAAAAAAGATTTTTGACAACGTTTATTTTATAACCAATGTGAAATATCAGTATTCATTACTTTATCACACTAGTTATTATATAAACAACATGAAAAAGTAATTTTATCACATTGGCTATATAATAACCCATGTAATAAAGTGGTTACCTTTCTTTATAATGTCATTTATAAAATAAATGACTTGATAAATCAACATATCTAGATTTTTCACATGTGATAAATAATAATCGATGTGATAAGTAAATATATATGTATGTTTCATGTTGGTTATAAATAATCAGTGTGAAAAAGAAGACATGAAAAATACTATTTATACTAGTGGGTGTAGCATTGTGGTGATAATTGGAAGGAGATTATCCCACCTAAATAGGGTTAGTGAGGGATAATAACAATTACAATGCGACGGTGAAGAGTGATAGGGTTGATATATAAACTAAATGGGAAAATGTTACTAAATTTTTAACAAACAATTATAACATTGTTGTGAAATCATAAGAACTGTAACATTTTCTCACTTATAACTTTCTGTGTTTTGTTTTCTTTAATATATTCCAATATTTTTGTATCTTATTTATATTTATAACGTTAAATTTTCAAACACTTATACATTATATTATATTATTATTTATTTCTATATTAGTAATTATAAAAGTCATTACTATATAAAAATGATGTGTGTGAGTGGTAGCCCTGAGAGATCGACCCAAGGGTGCACAATATGCTTCATTCATAGGTAATTAAATTTAATTTTAGTGGGATTAATGGAAAATCTAACACAACAAACATCAGGACATATAAATTTTCCTAACCTAAAAAAATACATTCTTAACTTCTTTATCCACATTATAGAGGTGATGGTCTTCTCAGAAGACCAACCCTAAGATCCTTAAGAGGATATCTAAATGATTTGTTTCAAAGAATAGGTAATCACCTTAACCTACATTTTTTATTTTTAATTACTATTTACCTATTATAAATATATTATATACTTCATAAAATAATAAATTTGGTATCCCCAATATACTAAAATGTTATTATTGTTATAAAACCCCCTTTATTCAGCTTTTATTCTTTAAATGGGAACGTGAAGTATCGCTTGTGCATACGTATAACTTACCATATCGTCATAGAGATTCAATTTATTTTTCATCAATAAGTTTTATGGATGGATATAATGATGGGTTTAAATTTTATGTATCACATTTATTAAATAATTATTCTTCAGTAATGATAATATAATATCTAGATTCTTACCTTATAATCTATGGGAAAATAATGATGTCACTCTTGCGTACGTGTGAACTGCCACCTCCATGAAGCGATGTGATTTTTTTTCAATTTAATTTTTATATGGATGGTAATAAGAATATATTTAATTAATATATAAGATATATAAGATATAATAAAAATTCTATAAAAGTGATTTATTATTTACATTTCGTTTGTTTTACTCATTTAAAAGTGAAAACAACATTCATGTGTTTGTATGAACTACCTTCTCCATAAATGGTGTAGTTAATTTTTCTATATATAACTTTTTGGATGACTATATATATAATGAATATATATGATATTTAAATAATTATTAACATTATGGATGTGATGGAACCGTGATCAAATAAAAAATACTTGAACTACTAAAATGAAATATTCAAGATAGACGAAACATTTAACACTCGTAAATGACAACTTTTATAAGGAATTATTGATTAATGGGTATTGAAATGTTATAAATGGATCATATATGTCATTATAAGTTTGCATATTATTATATTATAGAATTATAAAAAATTTATTTTTTTATACAGGAGTATTGTGTGCTTCTGAAGAAAGTGGAACTTGAGGTATGGGATTATCATCTCATACTATTTACCTTGGGGCATATGTTATGTTATGAAAAAATATTGTTTTTAGTGGTGTATATAATAACCTTTGAAATGTTATATCATGATTATCTTTATGTTCATGATATTTAATGTTTTATTTGAATTTATTCCTTTATGGGGCTTACGGTTCAAATGTTATCAATTTAGTAAGGGTTTAATATTACAATCTAATTATTTATCATGATTTTTTATGATTAAGATTTTGGATAATAAAACATCATGATCTACCTATCAAGAAACTCAGGAATTTTCTTCTCCTCTTGTTAATTTTTTATAATATATGTTATCCTTTAATTTTCCCCTCTTTAAGAACTCAAGAGATTGAAAAAATGATTTTAAGAAAAATGAACTTTATTTCTATCTTCTGACAAAAACCCTTTCCCTTATATATCCATATTGTCTAAAAATGTTATCAATAATGTTTTTACTATTCTCTAATGAATTTTTAAATTCATTTTTTCCAATGTTTGACTTAAAAAAAATTAAAAAGTAATATTCTTCCCACTATCTTAATGATGTAATTTTTTTATTTTATATAAAAAAATGTTATAGGAATGTTTTCTTTTAAGTTATAAAACATAAATGGAATTTCCCACCATTATGAACACTTAGTATTATAAAGATTATTTTATTTGTTTCCAATTATTTTTTCAATGAAAATTATTTTCACAATATTTTGTGAATTTATTGTTTTTGAAAAGTGATTTTCAAAGTATAAAGGGTATCTTCCTCAATAATGTTTAAATATATTGTAATAGTATTTATATTTATCAAAGATAAAACCCATGATTTCACTTATGATTTACATATGATATACTTCCAGGTTAATATCATTATTTTTTTTCTCTAGATAGTTTATTTTTATGATGAAATGATGTTTATGAAACACATTACTTTTACATGGGTTATTCTATAATGAAATTATCAAATGGTTATGAGGCCTATTTCTTTTCCATGGGTCATGCTATAAATAAATTTTTGTGAAAAAAATTGTTTTTATGGGTTATGATGTGATAAATGATTTATGATCTTATGGAACACATTTGTATAATTTTCATTATGTGATGGGTAGACCCATAATTATATATCTTCCCAATGCATTATGTAATGGTTGATGTCTCATGGGATAAACAAGATTGGAAAACGAAGTGAACCCATTCCAGTAAGGGAATATATCCACTAATATAGTTTTGGGAGTGAACCATGACTATTATTATGGTTTGGGTATAGATCCTAATCCATTATAATATTCTAGAAGTTACCCTTGAATATTATTTAAATAAATTTATAATATTATGTGTATTCCAAAAACTTATGTCTCATTCCTATATTATTCTTTCATAGATTACGTTCTTTGGTTACTTTATGATTAATGTATTATTAATTACCAATATTTATGCCATTACATAAGAATATGATATATGATACATAGTTTATGGCTTTCAAATGTTATTATCAGGTTTTCATACCCTTATTCTTATGTTATGTTTATATTATCATTGATATATTACTTAATTACCCTTACTGTTCGTATGAGATCACAATTTATTATGTATCATTTCCCCAAATATAACAATAAATGTATTAATTATGATACATTTAAGAGGGGTTATAGTTATGAATAACTTAATGGGGGACTATTTTGATCTTTTTTGAACTATTTTTTATGTTTCATAGTATTCAAAGTCACTATAACTATGAAATAATGGAATGGATTTTTGTTATTTACATTGAATATTCATATAAAAATGTTTAATATACATATGTATGAAAAGAATTGGGTTGTTATAGTTGGATTAGAGATTTTTCTGTTAAACAATAGAAAATCTGATGGGAAAAATTTAGTGATAACCCTAGAGATAGGTATAAGAATATGAAAACATCCTAAAGATTTGGTAATAATCATTAATGAACTATGTTAATCCTAAGGATTCAAATATTTAGAGGAAGGTGACTTTATTTGGACATCCTATAAATGATTTTTTTCAGGATTATGTGGGTTTTAGCTATGATTATTGTTGCTAACAATATGATTTTGGTTTTAGTTGATGGATGAAACCTGAAGGAATCATGTTAATGTTGAATGTGGTAGACAATACGATGATTTCCCTATGGAGAAAACAAATGTTATGGGAGGTGAAATGTGAAGAATTATTTATATTCTCACAATAATCTATCATTCTATGAATCATTCTAAACTTAAAAATGATAAAATGAGGGGAAAATGTTTTGTTCAGTCCTTTATGTGGAAACATCCACCTTCTTTTAGTGGCTCCATTGATCCACTATGTGATGAGAAATGGATAAATACCATCAAAAATATATTATCAATTTAACAATGTCAGTAGAATGAAAATTTAATTTGGTATATCTATTAATTGGAAGTTAAAGCATAATAGTGGTGGAATCTTATCAAGAATATGTAGAAATAGGAAGAAATTTATTCCATGGAGTGTTACAAGTTCAAGTTATTATTATTTAAATTAGTACATTATTTTTATTCTCTGTATGAAAATGGAGAAGTAATTTCATGATCTAAAGATGAAGGATGATGAATCCATTAGAACATATGAGGTAAATTTTATGAGACTTGTGAGGTATGAATTTGGTATTATAACCCAACATGATTGTGAGGTTGATCAATTCATCAGTGGATTGAAACAAAGTGTTTAAATGGAATTGTCCTTACCATACTTCAATTTATATTAATAAATAATTCATTATTTTAGTAATTTGGAAATAGATATTGAACCTATCCATATCATAGTTTTAATAAGAAAATAAAGATGGAATTAAAAATAAATTCTAAAAATCTTGGAGAGAGGAAGATGATATTTATTTTATGCTCGATGTGTAGAAGGAAACATGGTGGAAATTATCTTAAGGGGATTGGTAAATTTTTTATGTTTGTAAAAGAAGTTCATTGAGTAATATAATGTCGAATTTATGGGAAGAAGTGTGATAATGTTGTAAATAGAGAGAAATATCCACATAATACACCACCCACACTCCAATGTTTCAAATGTAAAGATTATGGGTATTATAATAACCAATTATCAGATTCGAAGGTTAATGATGATGATCTACATAAATAACCTCCCTATCCAAGAGTTAAAGTAAAATATCATGCAATCCCTATTTCTGATGAGGGGTACGATAATTACTAGGTGAAAGGTACACTTACCACATACTCTAGAACCACTAATTTCTTATTTAAATCTGGTTCTACCCACTCATTTATATCTAATTAATTTTCAAATGGTATAAAAATGGAACCAAAATGAATAGATGATGAATTTGATGTGAAAAACTTTAATGAAATTATGATCACATCGCTTGTCTATGATTCCTCCCCAATTAGTGTTTTTTTGGTAATGTGCTTCCAAAAAATCACATTATTCCCCGACAGGTTGAATTTGATGTTAATTTTGGAATGTAATGGATTTCTTTACATAAATCCTACATTAATTGGAAATGAATGGATGTCATGTTTGATATTCTGAATTAACCAATGATTTTAATATTAGTTTGATGATAAATATGAACTTACAATTGAAATCACATCCATTATATGGTGTTGATTCCTGTTCAAAAGTGATTTTTATCTCAAAATCAATATCGAAGAATGCCTATTGTTTGGGAGTTTGTTGATGTTTTTATAAAAGAGTTACATGGTATTCTAATGAATCATAAAGTTGAGTTATCAATAGAAGTAATAAATTGTTCTAAAAGTATTTCAACAAATCCATATAGAATAGACCTGATTTAGTTGTTGGAATTTAATTGGAAACTTCTAGATGTTCTTGAAAAATGATTTATTTGGAAAAGTGACTCACCTTGGGGTAAACCTTTTCTCTTTATTAAGATGAAATATGGATCAATGAGTCTTTGCATTGATTATCAAACACTTAAAAAAATATAAATCAAGAATAAGTATCCTCTACCCAGTATTTATGAATTTTTTGATCAAATATGTGGGGTTCAATAATTTTCTAGGATTGAACATTATTTTGGATATCATAAATTGATGTTCAAGGATGATATACGCAAGACAACATTATGTACATGGAATGAAAACTATGAGTTTATAGTGTTTAAATTTTTCCTTAATAATTCCCACACTATATATAATCCCACGATTCTTATACATGTATATTACATATTTTTAGATTAATATTTAATACATTACACAAACAAACACCTAAGGACTATGATAGTTTAGTTTCTATGGAGGATAGCCACACAATCTTATAATCTGGTGAAATATATTCAATTTTTCCAAAACATATATCCCATTCATTACTATTCCTATACACACCCTATATAAAACCTTTCTTCATAAATTATGGAAAATAAACATAAGAAAGGGTGATCTATAATTCTTAATAATTGTAGACAAAATAAATATTAATCTACGATCATATGAAATCATTAGATAAGAATAAAGGGATGTGATCATGGACATAAATTATGAAGTTCATACCCAACCATTCATACTTCATAACCACGAGTCATAAAACTTTATCATTTTAAAATATATGGGAAGTAATATTGAAGAATAATCATAAATCAATCATGAACTAAAAGATCATTTCACAAAAGTTTGGCACCAACATAAATATAAGAAAACATTACATACATCAAGGTTAACAACCAAGACTATCAACATAATGGATCTAATATTATCAAATGTTTCCTATTGTGGATCAAGATATACCTATTTCCCATATTGGATTAGGTTTCACCTATTTCCCATAGTAGACCAGGAGAATACTATTTCCCATAGTGGGTTATGACACACTTGTTTCCCGTAGTAGATCAGGGTACACCTATTTCCCATAGTGGATCACGACACACTGATTTACCATTGTGGATTAGGAAACACATAATTACCATATGGGATTATGTCCGTTGACTTGTTTCCAATTTTTATCTAAGGATATATTATTCTTTACCTTTAACATTGGTGGGTGATATAGTTCCCTCCCATCACATAATGAAAACAAAATTTTTTTGTGCCATAATAACACACACATTCATCATATCATATCCCATGAAATAAATTATTCCTCATACACATATCATTATATCATAACCTATGGAAAAGAGATATATCTTCTAATCATTTCATCATAGAATAACACATGAAATGAAGCAAGTTTCATAAGAATTTCCTCTTGGTATAACCAATGGAAGAGAAATAGGTTTTAAAAAATTCATTCCATAAAAACATAATCCATTTAGAGAAAGAATATGAATGGTTTAATTGGATCATATCCCCATTATGGCATCGGTAACACCAATAGATGTCATCTCAGATGGAAGATAATTTTGAGAGATCATTTAAAACATTATTTTGAAGGAAGAAAACTATCTTCATTGAAAAAAACATTTTAAAGGATAAAATCATATGATATTTTTTCTTTAAAAAAACATGAATACTTTTAAATTATGTTTCATGTAGAATAATTACCGTGACAATGGGAAGTTAGATTCATGCAGTAAACATTAAAACAATGATTCCTTTGACATTTCTAGTAAAAGGAAAATGGGAATATTTTGAAAAAAGAGATGAATATTATATTAGAATTTTTTTTATAAAACGAAACATGGGAAAAAATTTATTTTAAAAATAATAATACTGTAATTTTTTTTTATTTTTTTTTAAAAAACATGGTTTTTTAAGAAAATCAATATTTGTTCGAAAAGAGAAATTAATTCACATTTTATAAAAAAAATTATTTATTATTTTAAGTACCAAAGAGTTTATAATTGATACTATTACTTTAATATATTATTAATGACAAGGTTATAATTAAATTACTAAGAATTATTGAGAGTTAAATCATGATATGTCAATATTATGGACTTAATCATAGACAATCCTGACAAATTATTTGATTGTAAGGTAAAATATTTACCACTTTGGTACATTGAATCATAAGACCAGTGAAGGAATAACGTAAAAAGAAACATAAAATATCATGAGCATTAATAAATTCAATATATTACATATTATATGGGTTGTATATACACCTCGTTAATGAATATAGGTGCGTAAAATAATGTACATCTCAAAGAAGGAAAATCTAGAAAATACCCCTTACTGATTTGGTAAATTTTGGATCATAAACCCCATTAAAGAGAGATACTAAAATTTATATGTCAATAATAATAAAAATAATAATATAGATTAATGGTAAGTATATACACCACATAAAAGAAACAAGTGGTGAACTTGGCATGTGTGTCACTGAAAAATAAAAGTGAGATGAAAATCCCTTTCCTTATGCCTTGACTTCCGTCATACTAATTCAAAACACCTATAAAGTAAATATAAGTTTATTATTAATATATTATCTAACCACATTCTTATATATCATACCATATATTAATTTATAATGACATTTTATTACCTATTTGTTAATGATTTAATGTTAATGTTATGATTTGGGTATTATCTGGAATGTTTTTATATATGTTTTGTTTTGTTATATTTTCTCCCCTTAAATTGATCATAGTAACATATTAATTAGAATTATATCCATAATAAATATATCATATATATTCATTATATATTTAGTTATATTAATTCATAATATTTAGTGATAGAAAATTAAATGCACTGTTCATGGGGATCGAAAGCCATACGTATGCAAGAATGCTATTTCCATTTTATTATTGGATAGAAATAAAAAAAGGAATATTATCACTAAAGAATATTTTTTATGTAAATTTTAGAACATATTTTAATAAAAACAACCTTAATAACTTATATTTAAAGCATGAGTGAATCACATCACTTTGCGAGTTGGTAGTTCACCGTACACATGAATGACATTCTTCTATACCCCTGAAATTTAAAATGTGAACATATAATTGAAATAATAACTACATAATCATAATAAAATCATAAATATAATATATATCATGTATAATAAAGTATCTATCATTATTTCCAATCTTAATAGGTGGTAATGGAAAATTGAATGACATCGGTTTGGGAGGCGGTAGTCTGCTTTACACATAAAAGATTATTTAATAACCCATTTGATGGAAGTGGAGATGGTTGTATGTAATTAAATTAAGATAAAAATTATCATTATTTTTAATATAAATATGTTATTATATAATTATTATATACAAATAATTGAATTTTGTAGAGGTATAAATAAAACAAAAATGCTCGATGATGTATTTTCCTCTTCTTCAGGTATCCTCCTTAGGTTTGCACTAAAAGAAAACATAAAATTGATTTCTGATAAAAATAAAGAATATAGAATAATAATTGGGAATGTAGAAATTCATTTGGGTTAGGTCTTTTCTGATCCAAATATGTTTGAAGTTGTGATGAAAAGAAGAGATATGGTGAACATTTACAAGTGTGGGTAGAGGCACACTTCGTATTTTTGAAAAGAGTTGAGTGCATCCACATTTTTTATATGTCAAAAGGGAAAAAAATGGATCATTATCAAATATTAGAGGTATAAAGGTATAAATATTTCTATAAAATAGTTTTTATTCTACTTTATAGGTTATTTTTATCCTTATCTTTTTAGTTTAACCCCAAGTTAACCCATTTTCACCTTAACCGCGTTAATTAATTTTTTATACATTCACTATTCATTTTGGTCAATATTTTGTTTGAAATTAGTATAAACTATGAATTATTATTATAAAAAATATGGAGTTAATTTATCAAAATTCAATTCAAATAAGTTGAAAAAATTAATTTAATATGAATTTCCCATATGTGATGAGAATGGAGGGTTTTAAAGAGAAATGATCAAAATATTAAAAAGTATTTTTATCTAATTTCAATATGAGATTGATTTAAAATAAATATATTGGATTAATATATGTATAATTGAACTAATTATAGTTTAAAAATAATTTAAAATGTAAATTAACATTGTAAATAACTTAGGCGAAAAGACAATTTTCAATTCAAAATCACTATTTTTTACTATTCCTCAAAAAATGAAATTTTTAACAAAAATACAAAAAATTCATCCTAAGAAAATTTTGAAATTATAAATTAAAAAATAAAGTTTATTTTATCAAATTAATTTTCTAAAATTCTGAAAAATTAATTTCTTTTACATTCATAAAAAGAAATAAAAAATAGTTTTTTAGAAAATAATTTTTTTGAAAACCAATATAGAATTTATAAATAAATTAAGTATTTTACTATAAATGTGTTTTATTTATATAAAACATTTTACATAATATTTAAAAAAATATATTAATATTCATATCACTATGTTTAATGGGTAGGTTATAATGGTCACATTTAAATAAATATAATATACCATGGTTTTGTTAAAACTCAGTGTATCCTGTAATGAAAACCAATCTAGATTTACAAGTAGAGAAAGCTAATCTTGGAGACTCATGTAGCCCAATACTGTATTAGTGTATCTAGTATTGCAAGATATCAAATAAATTTAATATATTCAAAAAATAATAATTCTTAAAAACTCAGGGTGTTAATTATACCCACATTAAAATGACTTGAATCCTTGAAATTCATCACCATGATCCAAGAAATGAAGATAATTTTGCCTCATCATATCCTCAAGTACCCACATAGGTTACTAATATTAGTATTTTCACCAAAAAACATTTACTAGGTGATTGGTCTTGTTTCATTTATCTTTCTCTATACAATCCAGAATCTCTACTAGTTGTTCCTCATTATGAAGATATTTTTTGAGTGGTATGACGTATGAGTTTAGTACATGTGAAGGGTTAGGTTTGTACTTCCTCAAATGAGATACATGAAACAAATAATGAACCTAATAGAAATTTGGTGAATGTTCCAATATATATTCTATTATATAGATATGGTCAAGTATTTTAATTTGATTAATATATATAGGGTATAGTTTTACCTGCTTTATTACATGGATAAATTCATAGAAACAACTTCTCAGAAACTTAAAAATTATATAATGTATCAATTATTATCAACATAACATCGCTATCAACTTTCTTCAGTATTACATGTTTCCAAATGGATCTAACATTCACTTCCATCTCATCAGCTAGCTCAAGTCTCAATAGATTTTTTTTGAAACTTCATTCTAGTACACATAAAGGGGTTCATAAGGATCCATCTAAATGATTTATTGAAAGATATTATTTTTAGGATACTCAACTAAGGGAAGGTGTGATTCAAAAAAACTTTAAATACATTTAAAAGGATATTAGAATACCCTATAGAGTTTAAATTGTTCTCATATTACTAAAACTCAACTGTTTTTCTAGAGATTACTGAAGAATTCAACAAAACATTAAGGTAAAATTTAGATCCTCATCGGTTACAATTTACTTTGGTAATCCATGTAACATTATCACTTCCTTAATTTATATTTTTGAAATGGGATCCAAATAGAAATATTTTATGATATTGATGAAGTGTATTGACTTTGTAAGGTGATTGTCTACAATCCATAATTACCATAACATCAACGATAACGTAAATCCAAATGTTTCCCATTTCCTTTAACCATATTTACACATTTTTTAGGAATTATTCCTTAAATAACTTTTTCTCTAAAGAATATAAAAAACCAAAGGGTTTTATTACCATAACATCCCTTAAAATATCCTTAATCTTAACAAAATCTCATCACATAGAATATAAAAAAGGGTGTAAATGGATTTGACATAAATATAATCATTAAAATAATTAACAAATGTTGGTATCCATAACTATTATTTCATTCTTACATGGATACATATACACTTAAAAAGTTAATTCACCCTTTATACCTTATAAAATCTATTATTTTATACAAAAAATATCCATTGTAATATTGGGTTGATTCTTATACCAATAGAATTTCAAATGTTATTTCATTATACAAAAATTCATGTAGATAGATACAATCACATCAAATTTCATTAAATGATGAAAAATAATATTTTCATAGGGCTCATTCAAAAAAAATCAAACATCAAATTCTTAAACAAGCAGGGGAGGATAATTGTTCCCTAATTATAATGATTAAAACCATCCATTATGATTTCATAAGATCTCCCTTTTCATATGTATTTAGAGGTTTTAATGGAAAATCATCAACATAATCCCTTATTTCGAGCAATTGATTTATATAATGACCAAATCTCTTTAATTTAATAGGGGTACATTAGTTGGAATCCTCTTCTTCTCTATTTCCTTCTCCATACAATTAGTTTCATTTAATCATTCATAGACTCTATGACCATACTTTTAATATTTAAATCAACCCAATATTCCATTCAATCAATTATCTAGAAGCCTCTTGCCATATTTCCAGCATACAGATTGCTGGAATTTCCATCCACCATTTACGTTTTATTGTGACTCAATATTTCCTTTCTTATCAAAACTACTTGAATTATGGGAATATAAAATTTCCATTTTTTAATTCAATAAACATCAAACATATTATTAATAGCTACAAAATTCTCTTATATCCATTTACTTTAAAAGACATGGTTTTAGGCCACCAATGAATTGATCAATTTTTCTTTTAGGGATTATGACTAAACCAGTAGTGTACCTCAAAAGTCTTGTAATTTTAGTTTCATAGGTTCCAATAATTACATAATATTTTTTTATTAATATCAACAATTTTTTTCTCCATATATATTTTTGGAATACAAGAAATGAACTAACTAAAAAAATATCCCCTTAAACTCTTCAAATTCCATAGATTTAATTTCTTACTATTCCATCATGTTCTCAATAGTATCTCACCACTGATATAATTCATCTTCCAAATGATAAACAAAAAAAAATTATTTTTCATTATCTAAAAATCGAAGAATAGAAAATTTATTTTTAGTGGTACATATCCATTTCTCAGCAACTATTGGATCATTGGAAACACTGAAAGAAAGTGGATGTTTCCTCTTGGAGGCCTCAACAAAACATTGATGATTCTTTTTCTTATTTAGAAGTACATCATGATTCATAGCTTAAAAATGTTTTTTGAGCATATCAAGAATATTTTTCATTCTAGATTCCATATCGTTTGTTTTCTTATGAGGATAATTGTTGTATTTTTTATTACATTCAGAATTAACACAATTATTTCAGGTTCTATCCAATAACTACAATTATAAAGTTTAGTGTGAGAAATACAATTCATGGTGGACAACAACATAATCATGAAACAAACACATAGTGGATTTCTAAATCATGACAAATTCATTTCAATATATGAAACTTTAGGTATATACTAGTTCATTCATAATCAATGTATATTTAAATACTTCATTTTAATTTGTAATGATTTTCTAAATTTCAAAAGAATATCCCATATTAGTGATAAACTAGGTGTGTAAAAAGTCCCATTGTCATGCACAATGTGATGAACAATTCTACCTCAATGCACTATCTCTAGATAATTTACCCATATGTACCTATCTACTAGACCCACATCCACTTATAGTATCCAGTAGATGATCTAATTTAACATAAATAACTAAATATATCTTTTACAAAAATTCTGGGACATTTTCCTATACTTTTACTCATCCTTAGACTTATCCTCAGAAATATCCCAAGGTATCTCATGAAAGCTTTCTCATTCTAGTTTTTAAATGTTAAATAAAACATTCTTGCAATACTTACTATAACAACCCAAGATTCTAATACATGGATATTATAATTTTTTAATGAATAATAAATACATTACACAAACATAGTATTGAGGACCATAATATTTTAGTGTATTTGGAGACTAAGAACACAATATTCTAATCTAGGGAAAGATATTTAATGTTTCCCACAATTATATTCTAATTTAGTACTTTTATATACATACCATACATAAAAACTTTCATCATAACCTAGTGAAAATACAAATAAAAAATGGTGAGATTAGAAGCTCAGTAATGGTAAAAATAAGAGATATCAATCTATGATCATATGAATACATAAGATAAGAATAATGGTATGTGATCAAGAACATAACTTATGAAGTTCTTTCCCAACCAATCATAGATCATAAACATGTTTTAGAAAACTTTATAATTTAAAGAGTTATAGGAGAAAAGAGTGTGGAATCATAATAAATCAATCATGAACCATAATATCCTGTCAAAAAAGTGTAGAACAATCATAAATATAGAAAACCATTTTATACACCCAGGTTAACTACCAAGTATATAAACATAATGGATCAGGATGTATCACCTGTTTCCCATTGTGAAATAGGACACACTTGTTTCCCATAGTAGATCAAAACACACCTATTTCCAATAGTGGATTGAGACACACCAATTTACTATAGTGGATTAAGACACACCTATTTACCCTATTGAACTAGGAAACACATATTTCACATAGTGGATTAGGAATAACCAATTTCTCATAGAAAGTCAATTTTATTGACTTGTTTCCCATTTTTATCTCATAAGATATATAGATTTTTTCAATGCATTTGAGGGAGATATATGTCACACCCATAACATAATGAATAACATATTTATTTATTCCACAAGATTATAAACATTCATCATATCTTAACCCATTAATTGAAATGTGTATCATAAAGATTTTACTGTATCACAACATGTATAAAAGTGATAGGTTTCAAAATCATTTGATTATATAATAACTCATGAAAAGAAGTGGGGTTCATAAGAATGTCCTTATGTTATAACCCATGTAATAGACAAAGGTTTAATGAAAATCATGTCATAAAAATATCAACCATTCAGAGAAAGAATGTGAATGGTTTCCTTGGATCATATCCCTAGTAATTCATATGAAACACCAACAAATTTCATCTTAGATGGAAAATAAATTTGAAAGACCAGTTAAAACATTTATTGAGGAAAATATCCTTTCCACTTTTAAAATCACTTTTTAAAACTTAAAATTTTTTAAAAACATTTTTTTTGAAAATTAGCTTGAAATTTTATAAAGGATTCTTCAAGGAAAATAATTGTCATGACGATGAGAAGATATATTCATGCTATAAACATTAAAACAAAGACTCCTTTGACATTTATAGTAAATGATAAAGAATAATTATTTAGAAAATGAAATGAATATTTCTTTATTTTTTTTAAATAAAACATGGGTAGAAATTTATTTTAAAAATAATAATTTAGTAATAATTTTTTCATTTTTTTAGAAAAATAGGTTTTAGTTGAAAATAGATTTTTGATCAAAAATAGAAGTAAGGTCTGATTTTATTAAAAACATTATTAATTATTTTAAGCACCAAAGAGTGAAAAATGGTATCAATACTTGAAGATATCATTAATAGAAATAGTATAAGAAAATTTTGATAATTATTGGTAGTTATATCATGATATTTCAACATTGAGTACTTAATCATAAACAATCTAGAAAAATAATGAGACAGTAACAAAAAATATTTTCAATTTTGGTAACATAGAATCATTATTACCAGAATTAATAACCTAAAATGAATCATAGAATATAAATATGATGAGATAATTCATGATATTACATGTAAACAGGACTGTATCTACACCTTATTAAAGAAAATGGGTGTATAACATAACGTACATCTCAAATATGGAAAATTGATTCAAAAACCATTACTAGTCTGTTAACTTTTTATAATAAACCAAAAGAGAAATAGATCCTAAATTGGTGTTTCAAATACCAATAACAATCATAAAATACATTTATGGTCAGTATATACACCACATTAAAGAAGCATGTATTGAACACAACAAGTGTGTCATAGAAAAATAAAAGTGAGATGAAAATCCCTTACTTGTTGTCTTGATTTCCATCATACTCATTAAAAACTTTTTTATAATAAATTTTATGTTATTATACATATATTAAATAACTATATTAATCTATGTTGTACAATATATAATTTTCTTATGACCTTTTATTATATGTTTACTAACGGTTTAATATTAATGTTTCATTTTGGGTAATAAACACTTTTTTGTATATGTTTTGATTTGTTATATTTTTTTGATCTAAAATTGTTCTTTGATAGAAAATATTAATAATTATAACCATGATATAAATATAATATATATATTCATTATATATGTATTTATAATAATCCATAAAATTTTGTGATAGAAAATGAAACACATAACTCATTGAGATTGTAAGTCGTATATACACATGATCAATGCAGCACCACTGGTTTGAGATATATAACCTTTTTTTATTCCTTTTTATGTGTTTAATGTTTTTGGAAAATGTTTTGGAGATTTTGGGATGGTTTTGAAATTTTTTGGAAGCGTTTTAAAGGTCTCACGGTTTGAGCACAGTTATGGGATCCCGTGCAGAATCCCTAGGTAACCGTGCGGCATGACACAATGGGATTCACACGATTTATAGAAGGTTTGGATAACTATGTGAGGATTCCATATGAGGTTCTCTTCAAGGTAGTAGCATCTACACATTTATTTCATGGTTTCCTTAACCATGCAAGCTAACTGGGCATAACGAAAAATGGGTTTTAAAAAATCGGCATCACTGGGGATTTTCACTATTTCACTCATTTCATATCCCATATGAATCATAAATGTGGTTACTTGTTTTCAAGGGTTATAGGTGCTATAACACCCATTTTTTAAACAAATTGAATGGTTTTCTGGGTGGTTTGAAGGCATTTGTTCTCAAGTATGTCTCCCCTCATGGTTTCCAGTCGTTGTCTCTAGATATAATCCTATATCTCTCTTGGTTTTCTAGATCTACATTTATTTCATGTATATATATGGTTATAGAATCCAAAATTGTTGATTTTAGGTATTTTAAATGATTGTTAATGGTGTCTAGAATGGTTTTGGTGAAGCATTCGACTAGATTTGTGGTGCGATTGCTTGTGGGTCGATTTAACTGGAACCCTAAGGTGGATGGCTTCTCTCTTGACTCTAGTTTTCTAGAACATGAGGCCTTATTTTTAATTATTTTGTTTTTTTAAATTAATTGTTAATATGGTTTGAGAATCCTCGTGTAAACCAATTTAGAGATGATTTGGGTATTTTTGGTAAAATCGGATATTGTTGAAAAGGGGTTTTGTTGTGTGATTTTAAAATATTGTTTTTGAAATTGATAATGGGTTGAATAATGGAATATGTTTTATGAAAGATAAATTTTAATAAATACTTTTTTTATTGAAATGTGGGTTGACATGGAATATATTTAAAGGTTGTTTTCATTAAATGGGCTATTTATTGAAGTGATTTGGCATCTGTTGGAAATGGTTGTTTGTATAATGTGTGGACTTTTGTGCCTTATTATTGTTGGTTGGTTAAGTATTATGGCTTGTTCTGATTGTGTGTTAAGTGTGCGGGAATTCTCACTACAATAGTTGATGGATAGTGGATAGAAGGACCAATATTAAGGATAGGTTTTCAGGAAGTAACACCATATTGGGAATGTAGTGAACGACCTTGGACTGGAAGTTCCATCATGTTTATTTTACTTGTGTGCATTTTTATGCAATATGGAAATGGTGTGCTAATATGTGATGTTTAAATTGATTATAGCATGGTCATTTGGATTTCCCTTGTTTGTTGTGGACATGGGTGAAGGTGGCTCGGTAAGGGAGTGTATGGATTGTTGTAATTATTACACTATTTAATGCTTTGTATAAACTATTTTATATTATTGTGTAATGGTTTTATCCTAGTGGTGTGTGTAGGGAAGTTATCTATGGAAAACCTACAGATTATTTGTACACACTCCTTACTTTCGATCTTTGGTGCTTTTATAGATGTCATTTTTCGGGACACATATCAAAACATTTTTCTACTGGTTCATCATGATTCTTGTGTAGTGTTGTGGTTCTTGGAGCATAGAGCTTGGTGAGAAGCAACGTAGTGTGTCCTGGTTTCCTTGGGGTATTGTTGTCGAGTCTTGTACTTAGTACTATAATATCAAGACAATTGTGATTTAGTTTTATTGGTTTTTGGGTATTGGTATGAAAGTGTTGGTTGTTTAGTTTTCTCTTGGTAATGTATTATTATGGATTACATTGGTGACATACATCATGTAGTTAGGTTGGTTATGAATCACTTGGTTTTTTTCTTTCATTCATAGGAAAAATCATTCTCCACTTGTTCTTGAGGCCCTCAACATTAATTTACAGCCTTTGGCCCCTTGGGAACATCACATAAGGACAAGTAGCATCTCACCACCATCTTAATCCAATGAGGAAGGGGTGAGATGTTACAAGTGGTATCAGTTTTTTCAGTCGTTGAATTTCAAGTGAAAGTATTTGTTCGATCCTTTGGCATTGACTGTTTGTCTTGGTGTTGACATTCGTTCATGGTCTATTCTTTGAGTTGGGATGGTATCAAGGTGTTGGATCTTCATAACATGAAATGTATAGAATAAAAGGATGCAGCTAACCCTTTTATGATGAACTAAATGTTACCAGGGAGTTGGGTACATAATATTTTTTTAGACACATAGGAATTGGAAATCTCATTGTGGTGGGTGTATCCAATAAGATGAGAATGGCATGCATGATAGAAATTACTTCCCATGAGGATGTATATTTAATTGGTGTATAATGATTTATGACATGATATGAATATGTGAATTTTGAAAATAGGAATGGATTTTCAAATGGGAGGATTTGAAACATGGATAGTTGTGGTATTTTGAAAATGTGTTAATTTTCAAAACATTATGTATTCTTAAAAAATGATGAAATATAAGAAATTTGAACTTGTGGGAATCCTAGTTGTGATAGTTTCTATGTAATTTAATTTTAATTATAATCCTTTTCCTACTAATGGAGCAGGACTTATGGTTGTTTTTTGTCTTGATAGAAATGTAATCATGTAGGCGTTGTAGAGACCAACCTAGGGAGGCTACTGAAAATGTGGTTACACCTAAGCCCCAGGTGAACCAGTAGCTAGGGCAGAGTATAGTTCCATATTTACAAGTTGTGGAATGTGTGGATAAAGTAGATAAACCAAAACATGTGGATCATGTTGTTCTGTTCCAAAAGAAGAATCCACATATCTTTAGGAGTGATTTGGAGCTATAAAGCTAAGAATAATGGTTTAATTGAATGAGTAGAGTATTTGAATTCTTGGTAACACCGGTGGAAGTGAATCTAGAAACTTACATTTTGTAGGATCTTTCCCTTTAGTGGTGGGATTTAGCGGTCTAAGATGGAAGGGACTAAGGGATGTCATGGGAGGGGTTTGAAGATTTTTTTAATAAAAAAATTCTAACCTCATACGTTCAGATTTTAATACAAAAATGATTTATTACTTTTAAAGCAAGAGAACCTATCAGTAATGGAATATGTAGATAGGTTCATGAACTTTGTGTGGTTTATACCTGAGGTGGAAGGTATAATATCATTGAATTAATGCATTTTTAAAGTTGGGTTAAGGAAAAAAATTTGTTCTAAGATAACAGTGCTATGTATAAGTGATTACAAAAAAGTAGTGGCTAGTGAAATTTTAGCTGCACTAGATATCTTTGTGTATATAGGAGGCAAAAGCATATTGGTACCCATAATGAATAGTGCGAACTCTAACTTTTTGTTTAAGCAGAAGAGGGAAACTTATTTCAAAGTTTGGAGTATGGTTCCGAATCTGACGATGGGATCTGTGAATATTTATCTAAATCCTCCATGTAAGACTCTATGTTTTCAGTGTGGTTCTATAGGACATATCAAGTGGAATAATATGACACAACCTCAAGAATGTTATACCTGTAAGCATATGGGGAATCTTCAGCGGTATTTTCAAAATGCTTTGAGGTCAGGTGTTTGTGAAACTCTCAAGGGGTCAAATGCGTCTTATGATTCGATGGGATGAGTGAAGAAGAATATCACTCATTAGAAGAGAAAAGTTAGTCTAGGTGATTATAGGAACACCAAGACTCCTCATTAGGGAAATAATGACCATATTGTGGAAAAGAAGCAGTTGTTTGGAGTTGAGCAGGTTGTGATGGATGATTAGTCAGGACCATCCATGATGCAAGGTATGGTTCTATTAAATTCCACGTTGATGTATTCTCTGTTTAATAAATTTTCTTCCCATTAATTTATTTCTTCCCATGCTATTAGTTTTCTGGGTTTACATATAGAAATGTTGTATTCTGTTTTGAAACTTCAAACTCCTATAGGTAAAAGAGAGTGTAGAGTTTTCATGTGTAAAGAATGCTGTTTTGTTATGGATGGGGTTGAGTTGATGTGGGATTTATCAGTGATTACGATGGTAGATTATGATATAATCCTAAGAATGGATTGGTTAGAATGTTTAAGGCCCACATCAAATATTATATGAGAACTATTAGTTTCCCAATGAATAATGGTGTCGAACATCTCTTTAGAGGAGAGAAGAATGAAAAATTAGGTGTAACAAATTTATAGGCACCGACTTTTGGCATGATATCATATCAGTTAATAGCGTTTTCTTTGGAATGAATGGATGTAATGTGGCATAGATTCTTTCTAGCGATGGTGGATTAGTTTCTATATGTCTTTCCTGAATAATTCTTAGGGTTTCCACCCTTGAGAGAAGTGGATTTTATGATTGATATTCTATAGGGAACCAACCTTATCAAACATCCATCATTCCTAATGGAACAAATATAATTGAGGGAATTTAAAGTGCAGTTGAAGGTCTTAGAAAACAAAGGGTTCATCCGGCATAACACAACACTGTGTCTAGCATGGGGTTTGTTTGTTATAAAGGTGGATGGAACTATTCAGTTGTGTGTGGATTATCATAGGCTTAATCAAGTTACGATAAAAAATAATATCCAATTCCCTATTGATGATTTGTTTGATCAGTTGAGGGGAGATTAGTGGTTCTCTAAGATTGAATTATGATCAAGATATCATCTGTTGAAGGTGCGGAAGGAGGGTATTTACAAAACATCTTTCAGATATATATATGACCATTATGAGTATGTGGTTATACCATTTAGTCTAATGAATAAACCATCAGTGTTCATGGAATTGATGAATCAAATATTTCAGAGATCTCTGGATTCATTAAAGATGACATTTTAATACAATATATTTGTGTACTACCTAGAAAGGGTGGATAATTAGCAACACTTGGCGATAGTGTTGGGGGCTTGAGAGATCATTATTTGTATGCTAAATTTTATCTCAGTGTGATTTCTGTATTTAGGATGTTTTTTTCTTGGCCTAGTTATTTTTGAGATGGGTGTTTGAGTTTATCTAGAAAAGATAGAGGCTATTATTTCATAAAAACCACCAAAGAATGTTTTTGAGATAAATTTCTTCCTTTTTATAGTTGGGTATTATCATCATTTTTTTCATTATTTATCATGATTTACCAAACCAATGATAGCTTTAAAAAGGAATAATGTTCCAATTTTATGGATTGAGAAGTGATAGAAATATTTTGAAGAGATTAAAGGTCATCTTACATCAGCACCAATCTTGGTTTTTATAAAACCATGGAAAGGGTATGTGGTGTATTGTGACACATTTATATTAGGGTTGTGGTGTGTTCAAAGGAAAGAGGATAATGTAGTTATGTATAGACCATAACAGTTGAGGTTTCATGAGAAGAACTACCCAACACATGATTAGGAGTTTGCTATAGTGGTTCATGCTTTGGAAATGTGGCATCATTATCTCTTCAGTGCGAGATTCATAGTGTTTACCGATTATAAGAGTTTAAAGCATATGTTCCCATATTGAGATTTGAGAATGAGGGAAACGAGATGGATAGAGTATATCTAGATGTTTGACTTTGACTTAATGTATACACCGGGTTAGAGAAATTCGGTGGTATATGAATTATGTAGGAATTCATATGCTCGGGAGGTGAAACAAGAATCAGAACACTGATAGTTGATATCGATCCAAGCTAAAAAGCAGCTAGAATTTGAGGACTGGGGTGATAGATTAGTTTTCTTTCCTATCTCAATTCTTCCTGATTTTGTTGGGTCAGTTAAAGAGTCCCAAGAATATTATTTCGAGTTTATGGAGATGAGGTCATAACTCAATGGTGGAGACACCATTAAGGGTTTGGGGCTGAATATGAATTCTATTTTCTATTTATAGAATCAGATGGTTAGACTAGTATTTTATTTGGATAAAATTTTTGAGGCTTATCATCATCCTAGATGGTATATCCATCCAAGAATTCTGAAAATGTATATATTGAAGAATCCCCAGTTTTGGCGGGGTGATATGAAAAGGAAAGTGGAAAAGTTTGTTTTGAGATGCTTGACTTGTTATCAAGTCATGAAAGAGCATCAAAAGTAGGAAGGTATATTGAAATCGTTGCCTTTTCTTGTTTTTAAGTGGTAACCTACAGCTATGTATTTATTTACAGGTGTCCCAAGAATGATCAGAAAGCACGATACCATATGGGTGATAGTGGATCGACTCACAAATTTGGCCCATTCCATCCTTATTCATGAATCTCATATGGTAGGCGATACTTCCAAAATCTATATCCATGAAGTGGTAAAGAGTAAAGGTGTTCCAGTTTCTTATTTATAGATAGAGATCCAAGGTTCACATCTCGTTTTTGAAAATCCTTGCAAGAATCCCATAGGACTCAGCTGATGATGAGTATGACGTACCATCCTCAGAAAGATGGGAAATCCAAGAGAATGATACAAATATTGGTAGATATGTTACAAGCTTGTGTGATAGATTTTTGTGGATCTTTTTAGGATAAATTTCTATTGGGGGAGTTCTCTTATAACAACAGTTATCAGACCTCGCTAAAAATGGATCCATTTGAAGAACTATATGGGTGTCTATGTCGTTATCCACATTGTTGGGTGGAAAAAGGTGAAACCTCAATATTTGGGCTGAACCCAGTGAAAAAGACCATATAGAAGATCAAGTTGACCAGGATGATAATGGAGACGGCTCATAGTCTTCATAAATCAAATGAAGACTATTATCAATAACCATTGTCAATCGAGGTGGGTGATCATGTGTTTTTTTTGATAATCTCTTCTAGTCTTGGACATCATTGGTTTAGAAATAGGGAAATTATTTCTAAGGTATATTGGGCCTTCTGAGAAACTATAGCGGGTTGGAGAGGTGGATTATATGTTGGATTTTGCACCATGGTTTAGTGCGGTGCATAATGTTTCCATGTATCTCTATTGAGAAAGTATCATCTAGATCATGACCATGTGATTCTTTGGGATCATGTTGAAATTGAACTGGATGCATCTTTTGTGAGCGTGCTCATGTAGACTGTGATAGGAAAGGGAAAAAAATTGAATGGTAAAATCATTAGTTAAGTTCAGTTTGGTGGAATCATGGTCAGATTTAGGAGGAGACTTGGGAGAGTGAGAAAGAGATGGATGGGCAATTTCCCAAACTCTGTTGGCAATGAAATGGTCATCTACTTTCCGAGAACATAAATTCTAATATTTTGGAGAATGTATCACCCTCATCTTCAGTTATGTCACCCTTTTTATGGATTTTTATTTCTTTAATGTTGTTGGGTCATGTTTGGTAGAGTTTGGGAAGGTTTTGGAAATGTTTGAAAGATTTTTAAGGGGCACATGGTTTGAGAACTGTAAGGGGAAACCATGCAGAATCCCTAGGTAACCATGCGACATGAGATAGTGGGATTCACATGGTTTTCACATAGTTTGTCTCGTCATGTGAGGAGGTCATGCGAGATTATATTTATGGCAGTATCATCCGCACAATTAGCACAAGATTTTCCTAACCGTGTTAGAAAACCGTGCGCAATGGAAAATGGGTTTTTAAAAATTCGTTTCACTCTGGATTCTCCCTATTTCACTCATATATTATCCCATATGATCCCTACAAGGTATAACTTGTTCTCAAGGGTTATAAGGGATATCCCAACCATTTTGGAAGAAAATATAAGTGGTTTCTTGGTGATTTGAAGGCGGTTCTTCTCGGGTAAGTCTCCCCCTTGGTTTCTTGTGGGTTTCTATAGATCTAATCCTCTATCTATATATCTCTTTTTTTTATAGATATATATTCTTTTCATCTAGATATAGGGTTATGGTAGCCTAATCTGTTGATTTTATGGTTTCATCATGATAGATTAGGTGATCTAGAGTGGTTTTGGTGGAGTGTTCTCCAGGATTTGTGTTGTGATTACTTGTGAGTCATTTTCTCTGGAACCCTAAGGTGGATGAATTCTATATTAAATCCACTTTGCAAAAATTTAAGTCATTATTTGACATTTATTTTTTTTCTTGAAATTAATTTTGAATATTATGTTCTAATCTTGTTGGAAACCCATTTAGTGATGATTTGGGGAGTTTTGGTAAAATGGTATAATGTTGAACAAGGGGTTTTACTTGTGTGATTTTAAAATCATGACTTTAAAATAAATAAGGGTTTTAATTATGAAGAATGTTTTATAAAAGATTAATTTCAATAAATATGTTGTTTTATTGAAATTAGTTTCATCTCGGAAAATGGTGAAAGTGTGTTTTCAAAAAATGGGTGATTTATTGAAGTGATTTGGCATCCGTTAAAAATGGTTGTTTGCATGATGTGTAACCTTGTTGTGCCTTATGGTTGTTGGTTGGTTAATAATTATGGATTGTGTTTATTGTATGTGAAGTGGGTGGGAATTATCAGTATAAAAGGTGATGGATAGTGGATGGAAGGGCCACCGTTAAGGATAAGCGGTTGGGAAGTACCAATAGATTGGGAATGCAGTGAACAACCTAGGACAAGATGTTCCACTGCATTTAGTTGCCTTGTGTGTGTTGTTATGAAATATAGAAATGGTTGTGCTATTGTATGATGGTGAAATGGATAATGGAATCGTCATTTGGAGTTCCCTTGTTTGGTGTGAATACGGGTGAAGGTGGCTTTGTAAAGGTGTGTTTGGTTTTTGGTAATTGTTTCACTATTTACTGCTATGCATAAACTATTTTATATTAATGTACTGAAAATTTTATCCTAGAAGAATGTGTAGAGAATTATTTTGGGAAAAAACTACTGTGTATGATTACTCACCCCCTTCTTTTTCACTTTGGCGAATTTGTAGAAGTCATTTTCGGAGACACATGCAAAGGTAAAGGATCTCATTTTGTAAGCAGTTCATCATGATACTTGGGTTGTATTGTAGTGATTGGAGCATGGAGCATGGTGAGAAGAAGTAGAGTGTGTCATGGCTTCCTTGGGGTATTTTTGTCAAATATTTTACTTGGTACTCTGATTTGAAGAATACTATGATTTATTTTTATTGGTTTATGGGTATTTTTAAGGAAATGTAGTTTGATTAGTTGTCTCTTGGTAATGTGTTATTATATTTTTCTTTGTGGACATGCATCGTGTAGTTTGGTTGGTTATGAGTTGTTTGGTTGGTTTCTTTAATTCCAAGGGAAAATCATTCCCTAATTGTTATTGAAGCCCAAAATAATAATTTCCAGCCTTTGGTTCCTTGGGAACATCGTTAAGTCCAAGTAGCATCTCACCATATTCTCAAGCCAATGAGGAAGGGGATGGACGTTACACACACTTTATCAATTTTTTTATTGGATCGACATAAAGAAAGGTAACTAATATTTTTAGAATCCTTTTTAATGCATATATATCACAGATTTTAATTAAAAACATCCTTAATACATTACATGTAATGTGTGAATGAATTGTCTTGCTTTGTGAGGTGGTAATCCACCATACACACGAACGATGCTATCATATTCCCACAAAATGGAAAATATGAAGGTATGCATGATATAATAATTCCAGAATAATATATAAACAATAAATACTATATAAACCATATATAAAAAACATATACATCATTATTTACAACCTTTATATATAAAGACTGTAGACTTTTACATATAACATTACATGATTTTAAGCATAATTATACATCAGAGTAAAATCCAATGATCGTTAAGTCTAGTGTCGTGGAAGACTAGGTACATAATACATAAAAATGAGACTTAAAAAAAATTCTTTATTTAATCATCTTATAGAGATTGAAACATCATTTGAGCCCTTACATTTTCATATGATAACATGGGGATAACATGAAAGAAGTATGAGCTAAAAAATCCACATAAGGGAGTATACATAAGAACATTTCTTTAGAACATGAGTTAGAAAGAATGACATAATGATAACTAAATCATGGAATATAAGTAATCACAACATATAAATAGGGGATTTAAAAACATGGAGTCATAGAAATGTGGAAGCAATATAAAAAATAAATTTTGTACGAATAAAGACTAACTGCCAAGACCATTTCCCATAGTAGCCTAATCCAAGGCTAACTACCAAGACCATTGCACATAGTAGCACTAGCCAAGGCTAACCACCAAGATTGTCACACACAACGTCTCTTGAGACTCAACCTTACCCAATGAATTGGAGGGATATATGGGTGCACCCTTCATACATTTCATTAATATGTTTTCCAAAAAAATAATCATACATAATCAATCTTACATAAATATAAGGGTTAACTATGGAAAGAATTGGGTACCACAATCATGACATAAAGCATAACCAATGGGTATATCATGAAAGTGTCCATGAAAGTAAGGAATACATGGGATTTCATAAATTATATTAGGCACATATCATGGTATGTTATGTCAAATATAAGTGAAAACATGTAAGAAATGTATTTGAGAAATTTTAGTATTGAAACATTTTTGTGTCGTTTTGAGGAAAATACAATAGAGCTTTTAAAATAGAAAAGGGAACAATATTTTATATAAAACAAAAGAGTGAACCAAGTAAGTTTTTATGATAAAAATACTGATTTTATAAAGAAAATGGTGGATTAAAATACAGGATATAGTTAACTTGAATTTGGGTAATTTTTTTGGTATGTTCCATTCATATGAGTTTTCTTATTGGGATGTATCGAGGAGGGAATCACTTAAAATCATGTATATCCCCGAAAGAGAATGAGTGTGGGATCATGAAACATGATTTTGGAGCATATAAAAAGCATGTATAAGTTTTACATAAAAATAAAAGAAAACTTAATTTTGGTAAAAATAAAGAATAAAAAATCTGAAGGAATAAAGACGGTTCATGTAGAATTCCTAACATACCACTGCTATAGTATCAGGTGTACTTAAGAGGGCTTAATGACAGAGAACATGGTTGAACATCAATTATACATCATGATGGCAGTATGGGGGAGGTTCACAATGATACCCTATCACTAAGAATTACTAATAAAAGGGAATACCATACATGACAATCTTGAATAAAATTTAAATGGGGAGGATCCCTTACCTTAATTTCTGCTTAATTTTTTCTCTTCTACGCCTCTATCTCCCCAGTGTAGCTCCTCTTGCACGAAACTACAACTCCCTTGGTTATTGGATTTAGAGGGTTCCAGAACATCCCTAATTATTATAAGAGGATTGAGAGGGAGAATTTGGGATGAAATTAGGCTTATAAATGGATTATAGGAATAGTTTTCCAAGGGGAGGTAGAGGGGTTATTTATACTAGAGGAAGGGGTGTTTTTAGAATAAAATATTAAATAAAATAATATATCAAATGTTAGACTTGTAATAGAAGTTTGTTGACTACATAAATCATATATTAATATAATATAATTCTTTTTTGACTTTAAATCATCTTTATAATTCTAATTCATTGATTTATTAAAGGGAGATTGAAATGAATGAGAAAATTATTTTTAAGGAATCACTTTTTGACATTAGGTTTTGGAAAGTTATTTTTAGGTTTGGAAAATGAGTTTATTGTATTTTAAGGAAACTTTTATGAAAATAAATTTATCAGGGAAAAAATTAAAGTTCTAGAATGTTTATGTCATCATTATATCATGAATGATGCAATTTAAGATATACTGGTTATGTGAAAACTGTATTTTTTACTATTCACCCGAAAATTGAAGTATTTTAGAAAATTACCAAAAAAGCACCCTAACCATTTTTCAATTTGTAAAATCCAAAAAAATGAACTCCATTATTCTAAAATAATTTTCACAATATGATTAATTTAATATTTAATTAAAATAAAAATTTATATGAAAAATACAAATTTTAAATTTAAAACTGCTTTTCTAACACTTTGTAAAATTATATATGGTCACATAAAAATATCTTATAATCAAAATATTAATTTATGAATACATTTAATGAAACTAAAATTTCATTTATACTATTAAATTTTTCAAAAAATTGTAATTAAATATTCTTGACTTATAAAAATACCAACACATTATTAATAATTTTTAAAATATTTATTTACTAACACTATAATATAATTAAACAATATTATCACTTATAAAAAACTAAATTTTATTTTTACTTCCGTTGGAGCAGTTACTATTACATTGGCCAGTTTACTATTCATAAGGGTCACACTACTATTCCAAAGGTCATGTTACTATGCTATATGTTCCTAAACATCCAAAGATACCTTTTATTCAACTTATTCTTCACTTCTAAAGTTTGTATTGTATTATTAAAGTAATATTATGGGATTATACTATAAGAAATAATTATAATAAAAGAATTTTCATTGATAAAACTTTGGGTCATTTCACTATAGGTGGTAATGGAAAAATTAATGACAACAATTTGTGAGGTGGTAGTCATATGTACATATGAATGATGTTTTCGTAACAAATTTAACGAAAGTGGAGATTTTTTATTACATTACCATAACATAAAATAATCTAAGTGGGTGGAATATAATTAGGTTAATATATAATCATGATATAATAATAATTTAATGGTGTGGAGGAAGAAATAAACCAAAAATACTAATTGTTGAACGTTACCACTTTTTTGGGTATCCTCCTTAGGTCTTCTATAAAATGCATCCAAGGAGGGATTTATGAAAAAACAAGGATTTTAGAATTATACGATGGGATTTGGGAAGATATTGGCCTTAAAAATTATCCATGAAGGGGTGAAGAGGAGAGGATAGAAGTGGCCTTTTCTGGGTAGGGGAGTGGACACACATGGTATTTTTGAAAATAATTGAGTGCCCCAACATTTTTAGTATATAAAACAGTTTTAAAATGGTCCATTATCAAAAAATAGATGTTTAATAGTCGAAATATTTCTATAAAATAGTTTTTATAACTGTTTATAGGTTATTTTTATCCTTAACATTTTAGATTAATCCCATGGTAAATCTATTTTACCTTAACCACAATAATTAATTTATAACGCATTCCCTGTTGATTTTGGTAATAAATTAAGTTGATATTATTATAAATTAGAAATTATTCTGATTCAAAATACAGAATCCATTTTTATAAATTCCTTTCACATATTTAGAAAAAATAATATAATATTAATCCCATAGACATGAAGAGAATTCATGATTTCTATGGAAAAATAATCAAACAGTAGCGAAGTTTTTATATAAAATTTCATTATAGAGTTGATTAAAATGAAAATAATTGTATTAATAGAAGTATAATTGCACTAATTATACTTCAAAAATAATTTAAAACATATTTTAACTTTTTAAATACTTTAGGTAAAATGTAAAATTTGAATTAAAATTCAGTATTTTCCCATATTCATCAAAAATGAAACTTTTCAGAAAAATGCCAAAAAATCACCCTAATATAATTTTGAAAACTTTAATACAAAATTAAAATATATTTTATTAAATTAATTTTCTAAAACCATGAAAAGTTAATTTTATTAAAAATCACAAATAGAAAGAAAAGAATCATTTTTGAGAAAGTATAATTTTCAAAACATATTGAGATGATATTGAAAAATTAAGTATTTTTATGTAAATATGTTTTTCTAGTATAAAACCATTATAATTAATATTTATATTTAAGTTATTACTTTTTATATAGCTATGATTAATGGATAGGTTAAAACGATAACATTTAAATAACAATAATATATAATTTTTTTTCAAAACTCAGTGTTGCATGTAACACAAGGTAAGCCTTAGTTTCACATTATGAAGGCTTAACCTGGTTTGTCTTGTAGTTCAATATTGACTTGGGGTTTCAAGTAATTCAAGTTTTTAAAGAAATTTTATTTATTCAAAAAATAATAATTAACCAAAACTTGGGGTATTATATGCTGTCTTTATGTATTTAATGAATTGTGTCTTTATAGATTACCTTAATTGGTTTGTGGTAGTATTTATAGATTATATAGTAATTTAATGAATATAATATAATTATTTCATTGAAGACCCTATAGGAAGAAAATATTAATACCAAATTTACCAAGGATGAATTTTGGATGCAGAAATTTTCATTTTGGGTCATATAATCTCAGGTGAGGGTATATGAGTAGATCCATCAAAGATAAAAGTTATTAAACATTAGACCAGACCAACCACAGAGAATTAGTTCCATTGTTTTCTTGATTTTTCTAGATATTATCATCACATTGTGGAGTGTTTCTCAAAATTTTCTAATCTACTCACCAATTTACCTCTTAAGGGATGTATGTTCCTTTAGAAATATAAATGTGAGGAAAATTTCAAGGAATTAAAGAGAAAGTTAGTTAATAAACCTATTAATTCATTACCATATAATGGATAAGGGTTTATAATCTATAATTATGAATTCATTAAAGAAATTGGATTTTTTCTTTTGAAAAATGATATGGTGATAACTTATACTTCACAATAATTAAAGGTTCATGAGAAAAAGTACCCAACTCAGGATTTGGAGTTAGCTATTTAAATTACTTTATGAAAGATATATATGAATTATATTTATAAATAAAATTGTGATATATATATATATATTGATTATAAATTTTTAAAGTATAATTTCAAAAAAATAGAGTTGAATATTTACCATAGAAGTTAGTTATAGATGATTAAAGATTCTTACTTCTCAATACATTACCAACTTTGGAAAGTGAACAATGTAGCAAGTGCTCTAAGTCGAATGGATAATTCTAGCTTTTCTATAATGAGGATCATAAAATAACTAATATCCCCAGATTTTAAATGGTTGGATCTTGAAATATTTAAGGAATGGGATAAATATTATATTTCATAAATGAGTGTTCAACCATCTACCTAAGTGAATATTAAAGAGGATCAAAAGAATGATACAGAGATAAAAAAAGAAAGTGAGAAATTTTCCATAGCTTTACCTTGATTGTGATATAAAGATAAAGTTAAGGAACCATGTATGTCTTCTTTATCGTAGCATATTTGAAGAAATATCTAATGGAGGAAGCTCATAGTTTATCATTATTTATTTACACTAGAAGTATCAATATTTATAGAGATATAAAAGTGTAATTATTGTGGGAAAACATGAAGATAGATATTGAATTGTATATATTTTGGTGCTTCATATTCCATCAAGTTAAGGAATATAGTTACAAGTCAAGGGTAGGTTACAACTATTACTCATATCATAATGGAGATTGGAAAATATCATTGTGGTTTTTGTTATGAGAATCCTCAAATCTTATATTGGACGTAATGTCATTTTTGTTGTAGTTAATAACCATACAAAGTCATAAATCATTATTTAAATAAAATAAGACTTATCTCTTCATTATATTTTAAAAGTATACATTAAGTTAGTGGTAAGGTTTTATGTAGTAAAACATTCTATTATATCTTACTGTGATATGAGATTTACCTTGATGTTTTGGAAAATTAATCTACAGGATCTAGATATAGATTTGAGTTTTAGTATGATGTGCTATCCTCAGATTGATTTTAAGTCTAATAGAACCATTAAACCCCCATAGTATATGCTTAGATCTTTTTCTATGAATTTAAAAGGTGATTGGGATCAATGCCTTCATCATTTTGAGTTTTCATACAATAATATCTTTCAATCAAGCATTTATATGGTTCCTAATGAATCCATATATAGAAAGAAGTGTAGAAATTCAAAATTATGGGATGATTCAGGAGTAATAAATATATTGGTACTTTATGTTGTTGAGGTAATGGTAGAGAAAGTTAATTCCATTCAGAAACACATAAAAACATCTCAGAGCCTATATAAATGCTATGCTGATAATCATTGGTGGAATATATAATTTGATGTTGGTGATAAGTTTTTATATGATCTTCTTCATGTAAAAATTTTATGAGATTCATAAATAAGGGAACATTTACCCATAGGTATATTACCCCTTTCAAAATTCTTAATTGAGTAGGTATGGCATCTTACCACTTGCCACATTCACCAAACCTCTCCCATGTTCAAGAGGTGTTCCACGTATCTCTCCGGATAAAGTATATACCAGATCCTTCAAATTTAAAATCTCAGTGGATGTACCATTGGAGAGTGATATTTTCCATGAGGAATAACAAATAGAAATCTTGGATCATAGAGAATAAGTGATACAGATTAAGAAAACTCTTCTAGTAAAAGTTCTGTAGAGAAATAAAAATTCGATGAAGCTACTTAGTAAACTGGGGATTTAATGAAACCATGATATCCTAATTAGTTTATATTAGAGTGAAAAAATAAGTGGGTAAAATTAATTTTAATGGAGGATGTAATTTAATACCTCGATATTTTAGAATATATTTACCTTTAAATAAAATTATTTCCTTGATATCTTGTGTTACACGCAACACCACTTTTAAATGATCCAAAATATACTATTAATATATTGGTATATGAAAATTATCACCTAGAAGTTGGATGGGTGGATATGAATAGGACTAAATAAATTATAAAAAAATAAGGTTAAATATGTATAAAATTAATTCATTGGTTACCAATTAATAATAAATCAAAATAAAAATAATTTGGACATTTAAAAGAAATATGGAAAAAATATTTTTTTCTCATTATGTATTTTTTGTGAATAAATTTAATTAATAAATATTTTTGAATTATTTTCATGAAATATATTTATTTTATATTCAATCAATTTTATTGAAATTCATATAATATTTTTTCTGGGCATGATTTAAAAATGATCCACACTTTACTAATAAAATTTTAATTTTTTCTAAAAAGAGGTTTTCATATTGTTTTTCATGATTTTTTAAAAATTAATTTATTCCACTTATAGAAATTAAACATTGAATAATTTATTCCACAATTTTAATAATGAGGTTCAAATTTGGTCAATAGGTCCCTTTTATTTTTAGGAATCCAGAATAGTAATTGTGGTAAAACTTATCCCCTTGTTTAAAGGTAAATCGGGTTAATTTGGGTTAAAACTAAGAGTTAAGGTAACTCTTTTTCATATAAATTCATATTTGATGAATGAAAAATGAAAATTATCAGCTTAGATTCTAAATTTAATGTTTTAAGAGATAGTTACCAATACAAATGGCCAATATAAATTTTAAAACAAAGAAAAATACAAAATGTCACTCTCTTACTTTTAAATAACTATTATGTGTCCACACAGGGACAAAATAAAGTCATAAATGATTATAAATGTATATTTTTTTTAATAATGATAATATTTTCATGATGAAAATTTATTTATAATTTTTAGTAATTATATAATTACCTTAAATTCTTATACAACGCTGATGGAGTATTTATTCAATTAATAAAAAATAAATGATTTCAAAAATTATTATATATCATATAATTTAAGTTATTTATATAATGAAATTCTTTTTTAAATAAATATAAAATATTAGTGAATTTTAAATGTATTATATTATAATTTTATTATTTTCTTGGTTAGTTTTAAGTCAAATTAATGGGATTATGTCAAAATTGAAATTAATGATATTTTATAAAAATAATTTTTTATTAAATAATTTAAAAATAAAAATTTTTAAAAAAAGAACAATATCGATAATATATGGCCTGAAATTTTATCCCTCTTCAATTTATGAACCAATTTTTACCTTATAAGTAAAATTATAACCCTTGAATATTGAAAAATACGTTATTAGAGTTAAGGATAAAATTGGTTAACCAAGTGGTTAATATAAATTTTAAGAATTAAAATGATACCAAAACCTATAAAAATTTTATTAATTCGATTTAGAAACCATAATACCTTATATTTTAGTAACTATCCATTTAGAATAATTTTTCTAGATAATGAATTTATTATATTTTAATCTTTTATGAAATTCCAAGTGTGTCCTCTCTATCCCTTATAAAAAGACACCTCTCCTTCCTCTTTCTTACAAAAAATTGAGCCATCTAGATCAGAAATACCCTTAAAAAATACCTTTTAAGCTTCCTTGTACCCATTATAAAGGTTATATTCTTCCCAAAATACCAACCCTTGTATCCTTAAGTGGATATCTAAAGGAGTTCTTTCAAAGAATAGGCAATCACTTTAACCAATCAATTTTTTGAATTATTATTTTACCTCATATAAGTATCTTATATTCTTCATAAAATAATAAAATTATAATTATAAATATACATAAAATTCATTTTGGTTAGGAAACCTCTTTTATCCAACCTCTTTATATTAAATGGGATGTGAAACTATTGCTCGTGTGTATATATGACTTACTGTATCCACGAAGGGACATAATTATTTTTTCATCACTATCCTTTATGGATGGGTATTATTATGGTTTTAATGATTATATATTATATTTAAGAAAGAATTATTCTTCTGGAATGATAATATTATATCTATATTCTTACTATATAAATAGTTGGAAAATGAGAAAGATGTTGATGCATATTTGTGGTGTACTACTTCCATGAAGCGATATGATTTTTTTTTTCATTTCCATATTACTTGGATCGAAATAAATATTGATTTAACGAATATATAATATTTATATGATATAATAATGATTTATGAGTGGTAGTTCTTTATTTACATTTCATTCATTCCACCAGTCGAAAAGTTAAAACATCAATCATGCGTAAATACGACTAACCATCTCCTTGATCGATGTAATTAAGTTATATATATATATATAAATTTAATAGATGAATATAAATATAAATAAATAAATATATATATATGTATATATTTATATATGATATTTAATTCATTATTAAAATCATATAGATTATGAAGCCATGATAAAATTATAAGGACCAGAATTACTGAACTGAAATTCTCTTGATAAATGAAATAGTTAACAACCGTAAAATAATATTTTGATAAGAAATTAGAGATAAATGGGTGTTGAAATTTTATATAGTGATTATATATGATATTATAGTTTTATAAATTATTATTTTATACAATTATATTAAATTTAAATATTTATAAAGGAGGTTAGAGTGATTTATAAGCTAGTGTTACTCGAGGTAAGAGTTTATCACCTCATTTGTCTTATTTGGGATATATGTTATGTTATGAACCTATCATATTTTATTATGTATATATACTACCCTTTGACATGTTATATCATTATTATCCTTATTTCAATGATATTTATAGTTTAATTTTTATTTATTAGTTCATGGCGCTTTTGATTGAAATATTACTAATTCCATAAGGGTTTTATTAAAAATCTCATTGTTTATTAGGATTTCTTATGATTAAATTTTTAATGAAAAAATTTTAGGATTTATCTCTAAAGAAACAATATAGTTTTATTATAATCTATTTACTTCAGTATAGCACATGTTTTCCTTTCATTTTCATCACTTTTAGTACTCAAGATACTAAAATACTTTCTTTAATGAAAATTGATTTTTATCTTTCTTCGGTTGAAAACCATTCTGTTCCATGTCCATGTTTTCCAAAAATGTGTTCAATAATGTTTTTACTATTATACAATGATTTCTCTAATTCATTTTTATAACATTTTTATTTTTAGAAAATGTTTGAAAAAGGGATTGTCTTGTCGTTTTCAAAATGAGGTACCTTTTTACATTTTAAAAAAATATAAAAGAAATGTTTTGTTTTTAACTTATACTACATGAATGGTATTTCCCACATTGATGACCGCTCAGTGTAGTAAATCTTACATTATATGTTTCCATGTCTATTTTCAATGAAAAGTATTTTCACATTATTTTTGGAATTTTTTTTTGAAAAATTATTTTCAATGTGGAAAGGGTTTTTTACTCAAGAATGTTTTAATGATGTTGTAATGCTATTTATATTTATGAAAGACAACTGCCATGACCACCCCAACCTCCAAAAAGTGTTCCCATAATGGGCTTGCAATGTGATAAGGGAGATAGTGACACTATATTCCCACCTCTTATTGGACCTGAGTTGGCGACTAGCACCATGGGTATAACAGATACACAAATGAGTGGCATTGGCCTCTAAGAGAACACATGCGAAAGAGAGAGAGAAGACAAAAACCAACCAAATTAAATATTAAATTCTCTATAAACGAAACCCGAGTACATATATGTAATTTCATGAAAAAAATAATACAGCTGATATGAAAAAATTACACGTAACAAAAGAAAGTAAAACGACAGCAACCACAAAGCCCGAACATCTCCTGAAAACACCAAGCTAGCAGTAACCATCCTAATCTCCAACTTGCTCTATGTGACTTAAAAGAAATAGTTGTATCTATGTAGGGTGAGTATAAAAATATACTCGGTAGGATCCTCCCTAGGTACTCTCATGTAAAAGTAACAAATGCACGCTAAAACACAATATAGAAGAAGTGAAAATAAATCATCACCCAATTAGGTATACTATATTCCCATCCTCACCATGGATACTCTCACCATGTATCACATACAAGATTATATAATATAATATTGGATATAAATGGTGCCCTAATACCACTTCCCCTTTGGTTATCCTATTTTCCCCAATGTCGCACGTCCTAAGCATATATCTCCAAAAGTCTTGCCCGCAGACACGTAGGCGAAGCACCACAATAGGGACCTCGTGCAACACAACCTCCATGACCAAGTAACCAATGTATCCATTTAGTTTTAGGGGGCCATTACAGCTTAAATAACATGTATCATACATCAGGTATTATAACTCAATCCATTATTGATCATACACTGAGTAAGGATCCTCAAACCATCATAGAATATACACATTACACCTATATTAGTCTATAAGAAACTACATCAAAAATATATGTATGTGAATATCCAACATAAATTATATCCCTATACACACATATATGGGGAAAACTAGCCACCGTTCTATCTAGAAAAAGTAACTACCAAGAATAGAAAGCAGGGCCAAAGGGTCTATTCATCCATCTATTCTCCCATCAGGATTTTGCGGAAAACAACCACAGGACTCGGAATCTTTGGGGGTGTCAGTTTACATAATTCACAAGGTGAAGTAGAATATTGAAACAAAAAAACATGATATATTATAGCTCATAACTACAATATGTGAAAAACCTTTCCTTAGGCTCAACTACAGCTAACGTCTCTCAGACACCTGACTACCACTGCTAAGACTAGATATCCTATAAGCATAAACACATTTAACGAGAGATATTAAGTCACTTATCTATTTTTATCAGCTTAAATCTCTATAATAAATTACCTATCCATTAATTAAAGACTATTAATTCCAAATTATGTTTAATTGGCATCACACCATGTTCCATTCCCTTCAGGCATAACCCAACCATGTCTATAGATTCTCAAGAATATTACCTTATCATTGCATCCGAGAAAGCTCCTAACCCATTTGTTAAAATCATTTATTCAATAATTTATTAACAATATTATTAAATTCCCATAATTTTAGTCATTCTAGAAAAGCAAATCTAAGCTAAAAAACCGAAGGGGATCAACATGGTGAGGAGATAGACTACCCGTCGAGCCATATCCACTTATAGTAGGAGCAAAGAATAATCCATCCTCGAGAAGCTAAACACATAAATCACATGACATACCCAACTCATATTTTCTTGCATTAGAAGGAGGGTAAGAAAGACCAACTTCCTTTTGTAGTGTAAAATGTAAAGAGGACAATCAGCCAACAAGATTCAACAAGCTTCCAACATTCATAACTAACCCGTTTCATCATCTATAATGTCCTTCCTGACACCCACATGAAAAAACCAATGCATTTATCCATTATAGGCATCAACTTCCGCCCCAAAACTAGGGCCTCCCTAATGCACATACCACAATAACCATCTAGGATTAGCTATTACAGGCTCACACCAAAACACAAGCAATATAAAAACAATGAATAAGAAACTGGGCTCTCAACCCCAAGAAAGGCATCTAACCTTCAAACACAACAAGCACTCACTCTTCCAAGCATAAGGATCCTATAATTTACAAGAAAGAGGGAAAATTAGAACCCTTCAAGGAATTATCTTTTATCGAAAAACCTGTTATTTATTCCATCTTGAATTAGGTGGTTTAATTAAACATGCATAACTAAATCCATTTGATTATCAACAATTTACCATAGCAACTAACAGATTAAAAAATGTGATTATTTATCTTTATCCAATTAATTTACAATTAATACTATCTTTAAATTCTTTAGAAATTTCTATCAATAATGAAATTAAAAAAAATAAAATCATAGATATCACACTATCTAGCAAAACATGAGGCAACAACACGTGATCAATACAAATTTATTTATCCCATTAAAATATTTATTAGGTCAATTACATAGTGATCCAACATGTTAAAACATGATAACTATATAGTTTTAGGTAAAAGAATTTAGAATACATGAATCCCCTACCTCAAAATGTTTCAGACATTCTTTTCCTAAGAACAACTAACATAACAGATCACAATCACCTCTCCTGGAAGATTGCATCCACCAAAGGACGTAGAGATACCACCACACCAACCAAAACCCAAGAAACCTCCATTAGAATCACAGAGATCACATGTCATAACATTCCAAAGAGGAATGGAGATATAGGAACATAGAATAATAGTTTTATAACATACCTTATGTCAAAGTTAGATCAAGAATTCCTAGATGCACCAAAATAGGGGGTGTACATGCAATAGGAAGAAACTCCATGGAAGACACAATCCAAGGATTTAGTAGTATAAATGACTCCTATGGGATGGAAGGGAAGGTTAGAGGATATAACACTAGAGAAATATAAAAAATAACAAGGGAAAAAGATATCTCATCCCTTTATAATATTTAATGGATCAACGATTTAAGACATGATAGATTTTCCATTAAGAATGGATCTATCAAAGATCATCTGTTTTGACCGAGTACATGCTTCCCTACTATTAGGAAAAATTAAGATAGGATTTATTTTCATTGAATCATCCTTAAATCCCTTAAAAAGTTATTTTAATGCAGTTTACATCAAAGGGAACATAAAATGGGAAAAAATGTAGGAAATCTGGAAAAAATGGAAATTTGAAAAAGGAAACAACAAAGTTCTGGAAACCCTGTTTATGGCACCATTTTACTGTAACAATTTTTGTGCCACCATTTCTATGCTACAATTTATATGCCACCATTTCTATGCCACTATTTTGTGAAATATTTTGGAAATATAGTAAATAATGTGACAGTGTTTCTTGACACTATTTCATGAAACATTTTAGAAATTTGACAAAGGAAGTGAAACCGTTTTGTGAAAGAATTTCATAAAATAGTTTGGAATTTTGAAAAAGGAAGTGAAACTGTTTTGTGACAATGTTTCAACAAACAGTTTGGATATTTGGAAAAGGAAGTGACACTGTTTCATGACACTGTTTCGTGATGTATTTTGGAAATTCTACAAAGGAAGTGACACCGTTTCATGACACCATTTCATGAAACAGTTTGGAAATTTGGAAAAATAAGTCACATTGTTTCATGACACCATTTTGTGACATAGTTTCATGAAATAGTTTGGAAATTTGGAAAAGGTAGTGAAACTATTTTGTGAAACCATTTAATGAAACATTATCGAAATTTGGAAAATGAAGTAAAGCCGTTTCATGACACTATTTCATTAAATAGTTTAGAAATTTTGAAAAGTATGTTACGACATTTCATGACACCATATCATGATTCAATTATGAAATTTGTAAAAGAAAGTGACATTATTTTGTGACAACATTTCATGAATCATTGTGGAAAATTTGAAAATTAATTGACACCATTTCATGACACTATTTCATCAAACTATTTTGGAAATTTGGAAAAGTGATGGGGATAAGTCATATTAACCTCCCTGATTATCTCAAACACCAGATTTTATAAAAGTAATGGACCAGAGAGGTCTGGGCCATTACAAAAACAACCATGTATTTTTCTTATGACTTAATAGGGATATGCTCCAAGGTTACTTTCCTTATTATTTCCCTATATGGTCTATTAATATAATGATAATATTTTTTTTGAAACTCATTACTTATTGAAGGTTAGTCTATGTTGAAATAATGAAATGTTTATAGGACTTATTTCTTTTCCATGGGTCATTCTTTGATGAAAATTTTATGAAACCCATTTCTTTTCATGAGTTCTATTATGATTACTATTTTATGATCCCACGAAACACATATGCATAATTTTAATTATCCGAGGGGTGGTACTAGAATTAAATATTTTTATAAAGAATTGGGCAAATATTGATATCTCACAAGATAAATAGGAATGAAATGGGGTGTAAAACCAATGCAGCAAGGGACACCATCCACTATGATAGTCATGAGAGTGAAATTTGACTACTATGATGGTTTGGGTAGTCAACTCAATCTTATGTGGTAGTGGCGGTAGCGAGCCTTGACTACTGTAGAAATGATTTTCCAGGCTTATGTGTATGCCAATTTTTTTGTACTTATGTTATTATTTCATGGATCATTTTATTTTATTCCTTTATGATTCATGTCTTAAAAACTGGCATGGTTTATTCCATGACTAATGATTATGATATATGATATGTAGGGTTTGGTTTTCAAATAGTATGTAAATGTTCTCATATACTTATGTTATATTAAATTTATGTGATCATTGATATGTCTCTAATTTACCCTTACAATGAATCTGAGATCACACTTTTTTATGTTTGATTTTCCATATGTTTTAAAGAAAAGCAATACATTAGATTTGTTTACGAAGGTTGATATTGATGAAGAGTTTTGTTGGAGATAATGTAACAAAAAAATATTTTAAAGGGGATATATCATGTTCAATAACATATATTACATAGAAAACCAAGCATAGAAGAGAATGTAACACCATAATACATTATGATATATTTATTTATAAATAAAATCAATCTCTTTGATAGCTTTTGAAATATGAAACCCTAAGCCTAAATGAACTATATTCTATTATAACCTAGTTGTTAAATTAATAAGGATGAATATGACTAAATAAATTATGAAACATATATGGTTTATTGATGTATAAAATAAATTTAATCGCTATATATAGATAAAAAATAAAATAAGAATCATTTGAATGCAAAATAAATGTATTATAGAAAACTCGATTTTTCTAAATAGAGGATTATTCTGGATTTTTAATCATAATTTAATTTTTTTAATACTTTTAGAAAATTTATTTAACAAAATAAACCTCATTTGTGAAAAAAAAACATGTCCAAATTAACTTTTATTGTATTTTTGATAATTTTATGAAAAGATCAATCATTTTATGGATAATGAAAAATACTTTTTTTTTATTGAATACTGGTATTTATTTTAAATTATTTTAAAATTTAAATAATATTTTAAAATGTGTTTTTGGAACCCTTGTTTTAATGATTAAAAATTCATGATAATTATATTTCTCATGGGTTTTATGTTTTATGATATCATTTTATAAAATATGGATGTTTGATGAAATTTTCGCTAAGTGTTGAAAAGTACTATCATCAAACTTTACCCACTCCTCAAAATGATACACCATTGAGAATGAGTCACCACCAAAAAGGAATCACTAGTGAGAATGAGTAAACTCTAGAAAAGACTCATCGTAAGAATTTATCCACCACCAGGCATGACTTACCATTGAATTTGAGTCACCGCTAGGAATTTATCACTGTCAGAATTTACCTACCATTAGAAAAGAGCCACATCAAAAATTTAATCACCACTAAAAAGAGTCATAATAAGACATAAGTCACCAATGAAAATAACCTACCACCAGAATATATTCATCTTTGAAGCGAGCCATCACTATGATAGGTCACCATTGAGTTGTTTCAATACTAAGATCGAGTCACCGCGAAGTATAGAATTAATCAAGATGATTTACCACCTTCTTGACTCACTGCTAGCTTGATCCAAGACCAGGATGACTCATTGTCACTATTCTGGGACATTTGAAATAAATACTTATAATATCTTTATTAAAACAATTAATGCAAATAATTATTTTTATAATTATTTTTTTAACTATCCTGAAGATCATTAAATTCGATTTCGAACTTTAGTATGAGGAATTATGGGATCATGATGATTATTCATCAAATGAAACTCTATCATATAGTGCATCATATTAAAAGAATTATCCCTTGTGCATTAGTATATAGAGATAGGGTATGTGTGTGAAATTTTTGGTTGAGTGCGAAAATATGTCAATTATGACAATAACTGAAGAGATTTAAACAAATTATTATTTTTTACATTTCAAATGTGAAAGAGTGAAGTACATAGAGCATAATAATTATTTTCTATATTTAGAAGAAATATATCTTACAAATCTTTACTTTAATAGGATTTTCATAAAAAAAGCTCGAGCTCTTCTCCATTCTACATCTGAGGATACTCAGACATTCAGAGTACATCAGACTGAGCAATACACTCTTCTCTACATATGTATACTTTATCTTTATATTTATTGAATTTATATTTTGAGATGTGTGTTTTAGACCTGTTTATCAACACACAGTGTCTCCTACAATATAAATGGATGATACAAGATATATTATTCACTTTATTTTATATGTATACTGACGGTATTTTTGAAAGAGGTCCTCTTGTGGACAGTTATTATTTTCATCCCACAATTATTTTGAAAGAGGTACCTTCATGGAATGGATAGCTGGTTAGCTATAGTCTGTTTACCTAATCTAGGTTGTGGATCAATATTATATTTAAAAAATATTCTTTGTAGTAGATGATTTCCTAGTGGAGTGGATTATGTCTCATCTTGAGAGTAAACATCAATTTTTAATTTTGTTGTATATATTTTTATTCTTTACTAATATTTAAACAACATTTGTTTTAAAATAAAAAAAATCCTACATTGATAGTTAATATTAATGAGTGTTTATATATAAATTTGATTTAGTAGATTGATTTCAAATTAAAAAGTAAATTTCATTTTTTAACTAAGAACATATCATGCTTCGAGAAATATTTTAAATGATAAAAACTATATCAAAAAACTATTTTAATTAACTAAAGGATTTTATTTTTAAATTAGGGTGTTTTATTTAAACTTTTTTTGGCAAAAAAGTTTATTAGGAACTCAATTCAACCACCTCTTGAGTTACTCACTCCAACCAACATTTGGTATCAAGGGTTTTTAAAAATATTTTCAACTATTATTTTGGTTGTGTTTTAAATGCACAAAATTTCTATTAGAACTAAATTTAGTTCTTTGAATGGATTATAGAAAAGTATTTTTTCCAAATAACATAACACCTTTATTTAGTAGAAATAAATAAGATCAATGGAAAATTAAGATTAAAATGCATATTGTAAGAATGGTCCTTAAAATTTGGTCTGATTTAAATGCTAAATACGAATTAACTACAACTTCTAGTGTTAAATGGGATGATGTTACAAAAACGTCTTATAATAATAATTGTAAAGTAATGAGTTCTCTTTAGTATTATCTAGAAGATGAAGAGTTTAATGGGATGCGTTATTGTAAAACTTCTAATGAAATATGAGATATATTTTCTATATTTCATGAAGGAACAAATAATGTGAAAGAAATAAGATTGAATACATATACAATTAAATATTATACATTTAAAATGAAACCTGATGAGCTGATTTCTGATATATATATTAGGTTTAATGAGATGGTGAATACAATGAGATCCCTAGGAAATAGAATTTCATAAAAAGATAAAAATCATGCAAGTGCAGAGGTGTCTTCCAAAAATATGGAGGGGAACATCACTTTCCATAAGAGAATCATGTTACACCAGTAAACTAGCTCTTAAGTAATTGATTTAAAAACTAATGATTTATGAGAAATAGATTAAAGTAATTCATTAATAGTATTATGAACCAAAGATTAAATTTGTAGCCTTCAAGAATACTTCATAAAAATAGAAGGAAAACTTTCAAGTGGAAATCTCTAGTGATGAGGATTTAACTGCCAACAATGATAATGAGATGACCCATCTGGAATGATGGCTTAAGAAATTATTTAAGAATAAATTCATCATCAAACCAAGATTCAAGGGAATTTATGATAATTTATGGGATTGGAATAGATATTGTAAAAGAGATGATAAATCAAATGACATTACCTGTTATGAGTGTAAAATAAAAAGACAGTATTGTCTGACCATCCCAAGTTAAAATATCAAAATAAGTATGATGATATGGATATAAAATATAAGAATGAAATAAAAAGAACCTAGAGTTCTTCTATGGAGAACTCCAGTGACTCAGACTCGACTCGTGAATAAAATCATGACATACAAAATATGTGCTTCATGAAAAACATATTTGAGGTACCTATTAAAACTTTTAAACATAATTTGAATCATTCTAGAGATTAACATAAGGATGAAGATATGAAAAATAATGAATTGATTTAATATTTTAATATTCTTGATGATACCTTCAACGATATTAAACCTAAATGTATGATTTTAAAGAAAAAACATGCTTTATATTCTAATGTTAAATTTAACTACTTTTTTGAATGTGAAAATAATTATTATTTGTTGATAGAAAATACGGAATTAAAGTATTCAACTGAACAATTAAATAAATATTTAGATAGATTTACTAATGGTAGAGAAAATCTCACTCAAATACTAGGGAAAAAAATTACACCAAAATATACCATTGGTATTGGATACCAACATGGATAGAGTAGAATTATTAGGAACAAAGTTATTCCATGTTCCATTGTTGTTGGTAATTTTTAATCAACTAGAAAAAATAATCTTTTCATTTCCAAAAGTTTACAATTGGCCTATGGGAAACCCATTAAGATAATATGGGTTCCTAAATCTCTGATTACTAACATATCTGGTCCCAATAAAAGTTGGGTATGAAATTAATTATTGGTAAAAATGTTTTTTAGGGGACTTTCTTGAAGAGATCCTATAAAAGTCTATGTAACCTAGATAGTGGCTATTCCAGACATATAAACGGAGATTACATAAGCATAAAGCACTTAATTAAGGTTGATGGTTGACATGTAACCTTTTATTACAAGGCTAAATGGAAAATCACTGTCCTCTTCTAAATTAGTAACTCTAACATAGTTTTAATTTCTAAAGTATTAATTATTGATGGATTAAAATACAATCTTCTTATCATATCACAACTATGTGATGATGATTTTTATGTGAAATTTAAAAATAATCATTGAAAGATTTTTTATTCTAAAAATTATTTAGTGTTCACTTCTTTGAGAAATGAAAATGTTTATTCTATTAATGTGGATTTTTAAATTTCACAAAAGTTTCCTTACTTTAAGTGACATTTATAAGGAATCTGGGATTTGGTATAGGAGAATAGAACTCTATAATATTTACTCACTTATAATGATTACTCGAAAAGGGTTAATCAATGATCTACCTAAACCAGAACTTCCTATTTATAATGTGTGTAACCCATGCCAATAAAGGACAAAACGCAAAATATCTTTCAAATTAAATAAATTAGTTTCAACTTATCAGCCTCTTATGTCTGTTCACATGGATTTGTTTAGACTATCTAGAGTATTTAGTTTAAATTGGAAGCACTATATATATGTACTTATAGAATAAATTTCAAGATAAACTTGTGTATTGTTTCTACCTCACAAAAGTGATGCCTGCTATTAATTTACCATGTATGATATATCTATAGATAATCTTAGTGGACTTATGATTAATACCTTAAGTAGTGACCATGGTTGTGAGTCTGAAAATCAAAACATTGGGTCCTTTTTCTCACAAAATGGATATACTCATAAATTCTCTACTGCTATCACTGCCCAACAAATTGGAGTTATAGAAAGAATAAATACTACCCCTTGAGAAATTTATAGGACAATGATTAATGAATACGACCTTCCTATTTAATTTTGGGATGAGGTTGTGAACACATCCTGCTATATAATAATAATGTTTTAATCAAACCTATTTCAAAGAAAACCATTTATGTACTTTATAATAATCAGAATCCTAATGTTAATTAATTTATAATTTTTGGTTATAAAGTATTAATTATTAATAGCAAGGATAATCTTGACCAGTTTGAATCCAAGAGTGATAAAGGAATTTTCCCAAGCTATTCAACATCTAGTAAATCCAATACCATTTTTAATAAAATAACCAATACTATGGAAGAGTCTATTTAAGTCATGTTTGATGAAATAGATCCACATGAGTCCAAAACACCCTTGGAAGACCTCCATGATGATATTTCAACTATTTGAATAAATAAAAAACCTTTTAAAACTACTATAAAGCATGAACAAAAATCATCTAGTTCTGAAGAACCTACTCAACCTGACCATAACCTATAGAATACCATGAGGTTACCTTCCCTTATTTTTCTAGAACCATTATAAATCTTAAATACCACCCTATATATGTTTTAGTTGGATACTTAGATATAGGTACATAGACTAGGTCTTCCATAAGAAACCATCTTGAACACCAAGAAATATTTTCAAAACGTGAGCATTAGAACATCACTAATGAAATTAATGATGAATTATGGGTAATATATATGTAAGAAGAACTTAATAAATTAGAAAGAAATAATATTTTGGAAATTTTTTATAGACATAAATAAACGTTTATTATTGTAACTAAATGGGTATTTTGAAACGCGATTGATTAATCTGGCACAATAGTATTAAGTAAGGCTTGAATAGTTGCACAAGTGTATAATCAGGAATAGGGTATATAATATGATGAAAAATTTTCACCTATAGAATAAAATTAATCCATTATAATAATACGTGCCTATGAAGCACACTATGATTTGAAACTATATCAAATGGATGTCAAAAGTGAATTCTTGAATGGTTATGTATTTGATGATGTTTTTGTTGAACAACACCTCAATTGTTAAAATCATCATATTCCAAATCATATTTTTAGACTCATAAAGGTGTTATATGAATTAACACAAGCTCCTAGAACTTGGTAGGTCATGATCAATACTTTTATAATTTCAAATGGGTTTTCAAAATAGAAATCCAACCCTACACTTTTTATAAAAATAAATTCAAAGGATGTTTCAACTGTCCAAATATATAAAGATGTTATTATATTTTGATATTCCTAAAATACTTTGAATATTAATTTTTCAAAGATGATACAAAATTGATTTGAAGTCGGTTTAAAGAAAAAAATTAATTTCTTTCTTGGTTTTCATATTTTTCAAAATAACGAAGGAATTATTTTAAATAAAATTAATTACACGAAATATATTTCAAAACATTTTAGTTTGGATTGCACTAAAATTAGTGACACTCCTTTGAGTACCACTTGTATGTTGTATCTTTATGAATCTGGTAAGATAGTTGATCAAACTAGTTATAGACATATGATTGGAATTATTTTATATTTAACTACAATACAAACAAACATTATGTTTAGTATGTGTATGTGTGATCACTTTCAAGATAACCCAAAAGAGTAACATTTATTTATTGTTAAAATGGTTTTCAAATACCTCAAATATAGAAAAATTTTATGATTTTTCTATGATATAAAATATTTATTTAACTTTTTTAGTTACTCTGATGATAATTTTGGAGGATGGATGTCTGATAAAAAAGGACCCCAAGAACATGTCATATTTTGGGGAAGAAACTAGTATTTTTGTGTAGTAAGAAACAAAATTCAGTTGCACTGCCTACTTCTAATGTTGAATAATTAGATATAGGAAGTTTTTTCCAATAATTTTATTGATGAAACCAAAATTTCTAGACTATGGATAATAATTTATACATTTCCTTATATATTGCGACAACAAAAGTGTAATAAATATATTTATGAATCATGTATATCACTCTGAATAAAACATATTGACGTAAGACATCATTTTTTTGAGAGATAATTTTAGAAAGGGTGATATAAATCTTAAATTAATTTGAACTAAACATCATATTACTTATATTTTAACTAATCCATTGAATTATGAGAAATTAAACAACATGAAACATGAATTTGAAAAGATAAATTTTGGTTAGAATATAATTATTGGTACCCACTGTGGGAAATTACCCACCTTTGTAAATTAACCACTATTGGAAATTAACCACCACTAGTAATTTTCTATCATTGGATATTTTCCACCATTTGAAAACCCACCATTGGACGACCCACCATATGAATTAAGGCACCATTTCTATATTTTATATTTATGGGTTAATATATTTCAATTTTAATATATTGTTTCATTTTTTTATTTTAAAATCCCAAAGTGATATAAATTATACACTATTCTGAATCTAGGCACACTCTCCCACTCTTGATGCCTTTGAAAATCTCCAAGACCTTTTTTATCGTGACATTTCACCTTCCCTTAACCTCACATGAACCTTCCAAACAATTTTCAATTACTAGAGTGAAGTGACTATTAATTTCATCTCTAGATGATTCATGTCCTTTAGAAAATAAATGTAGAGATTCAAGAATATCTATTTCCAAGATGTGAAAATTTGAACTCTCGAATCGAATAGTGGTACCTGAGAAGGAAGTGAATACTAAGCTGTTTCTATTGAAAAATTAATTGGTGATTCATGTAATCCAAGACCAGGGAAGGGTAGAGTGGTTATCAGATTGTGAGAGACTATTCAATCCCACGTTAGTACACCGGTTTTAATACAATTTTGACTTTATGTTTTGTGAAGATAAATATTGGGATCTAAGTAGGATAGCTTAAAAAATGTGTTTTTTATCTTCAAATATATGGGCTAGATGTCTTAAAAGTATATCAAGAGAGTGATTGAAATTATTATCAAGGGTCACTTCCAAGAGACAGTGACTCATTTGTATATGATAATTCTCTCACTAAGCTTACTAGAGATGGAACCTTGAGAAGACCATCTACAACCCTATTAGATGTTGAGTTCCATATTATGTTCAAATTGATACATCACAAGTTATGACTGGGGAATGGTGATTTTAGTACAATGAGATATCAAGCTGTGTATCTCCTCTACATTATAAAAAGAGGAGATAAAATAAATTTGTGGAGGTATTTGATGGTTCATATGATAGAGATGTGAATACCATTATCCATGTGATGCTCCCTGATTTACCCTAATTTCATTTTGTTCATACTAGAGGATTGGAAATTTTTTGATGGGATAAAGAATCAGAAGTAACTTGTGGAGGTTTTTTCCTTACTAAAGATATGTTTATGAAAATGAAGATTAATTATAAACCTTGTCTAATAAAATGGATTGAATATTTTGAAATGTTTAATAATGATTTCAATACTTTTTATCACCCTTCTAGACATAAACATATTGTGGATTCTAGCTTGGAGCCATATGATGTTGTTGTGTACTAAGATAAAGAGTACGAAAAAGAAGAGGAGGTTACTACTTCTAGTAATTATGAATAAATCTCATTTGAGAAGGGTAGTGACCCAGAATTACTTAAGATTATAGTTGTCACTTTTTTATTGATATTCTTCTTAGGTATCTACTATTTAGTGTGACTCTTTTGAGATAAGGTAGTAGAGAATAGGAAAATGAGGTTTCATAAGAAGAAAATAATGGATATGATGGAGATTAATAAGATAAATAATAAGAAGAAGATAATTAAGATGAATAAGAAGAAAAATAAGAAAATTAAGAAGAAGAAGATGATGATTATGGAAGTGAAGGAGATGATAAAGAAGAAGGAAAAGATAAAGAAGATGGAAATGAAAAAGATAAGGGGAATGCTGATAAAGATGGCAGTGATGATGGTTCTGACCATGATAGTTCTGATGATCATGAGATGCCTCTGAAACATGTTTATTCTCCAAGATTGTCTATTTATTATATGTATGAGGAGAGACCATGCTTGGTTTGAGATTTTGATGAAGATTCTAGAGACGAGTTGATATAATCTGTTGAGTGGGAGGAATCCCCATGTTTTGTTATCCACACAATTTTTCAGTGCATACTGATGGGGAATCTATTGAGTTAGCATTTTTATCTTCTACCAGGATGGGAGTCTCAGATCATGATGATTTGGATATATTTCCAAGATATGTAAGGTTTCATATATATTACTCTGATTCTAATGATTATGTGAGAAGTCCATTAAAGAATGGTGGGACTGTTATCCTAGTATGAGTAAATATCAATCTTAAGGGATCAGGGGTTGATCAAATAAATGTTGTAGTTGTGATTCAAATATTTTCATGATATATTCCTGCAATACCATAACTAGTATATGTTACTATTATGAGACTATATACACCTTTACCTACTATTTCTCCTGATGTTGTTTCCATATCTAGTATGGATACCTTCAGAGAAAGGATCCATTCTGATTTTGATCAGATTATAAGGAATCAACCCCCTTTTTTCACGATGATCAATGAGAGAGACACTATAATTTTTTTGAGCTTATGATACAATAAATTCATCACAAAATGTTTCTTCATATTAAATAGGTGTATATAGAGAACAGAAGTCTAATTATTGAATTAGTGTCCTTAATGACTATAATGGAAGATAAAAAGACCTCTTTTTATGAGATTTTGGATACATTGTTGGATAGATTAGAGAACTTGTGTTTAAAATCTTATAATTCTAGTGCTTCACCTTTTTCCTTAGATATTTAGTTGGTAATATCAGTTGTTAGGGAGGATCTTCATTCCATTTTTGGAGATGTTCCCAATATCCTTTCAGAGGGTTTGAGTTAGGGAAAACATAATAATGGGCATGTCTATATGATGGAATGAGAATGTATGAATTATATGAAGAATGATAGAGAAACCATAAAAAAGAAAGCATGTATTATCTATCCCGGATCTACACCAAACACAAGTTGAACTAAAATTTCATGTTTCTTACTAAAAACCTTTTGTTTCCCCCAGTTACCATAGATTTTAATGAGAAAATCAGTCAGTTGAAACAAATGAAACCAATGACATTGATTTTTATAGTAGAGAATCAACCCTTTTTTAGTGCCATGGATTGAGGGGGAAATATCATCACGGACTTCATTAATATGATAAATCCTTTTCTGCATTTTTCTGGGACTATAGTGGTCTCAAATGAGTTCATTCTAGTAACTTTTCATCTGACACCTCCATCTACTGCTCATTATTATTTCAAAATAGCTATTTCTTGGAATCCAAATTATCCTCTTCCTACTTAGTTTCAACCTATTATATTATCTACAGTGGAAGTAGTTCAACAACTTCAAATAGTGATTTTCAGGGAGATTCTACCTTTTAACTATATATCTACAACTGCTAATTTATTTCACTCATCCTCTACCACTATGCCCTCTACCTATAATGTTTTAAAATTTATAATAAGAATATCACAATTTATTTATGTTAGTTATTCGATACAATTTTTTTTATTTATTCTCTCTGATACCATATTAATTTATTTATCTAGAATCTTAATATTTTAAAAATTATAATAAAACTATCACAATTTATTTTTTATGTTTTATGAATATGTAAAAACATTTTCAAATCTATCTATTTTATGTTAATGATTATTTCATACATGATTTCTAAAATTCCATGGTTTGTGATCATCAAGAAGGGGAGATTTTTTACACCCCTATTTTAATGATAAAAAGCATGATGTTATATTTCTAATGGGTTATATTTTTTAAGATATCATTTTATAAAATAATAAAGTTTGATGAAATTTGGGATAAGTGTTGAAAGGACTTACCATAAGATATTAATCGCCATTAGGAATGTCTCACTGTAGAGAATGAGGTACCACTAGGAATAAATCATAATTGATAATGATTCACCTCCATAAAAGACTCACCATTAGAGCTGACTCACCACTATAATTGACTCACCGTTGAAGTTGAGTAATTTCCAGGAATGTATCACCAGTATAATTTACCTACAGTCAGAAAAGAGTCACCACCACAATTGACTCACTGGTAAAACTTGTCACCATTGTATAATAGTCACCAGGGAATATGACCTACCACTATAATTCACTCATTAATGAAATGAGTCATCATTTATACGATTAAATATTGAGACAAGTCAAGATTGAGATGAGTCACCACTGATAATGATTAACCACTAAGAATGAACTACCGCAAGATGAACTACAACCATCCGAACTCACTGTTGACCTGAATCACCTCCAGACATGAGTCACCATCTGGCTAACTCCCTGTCTTTATTCTAGTAAATTTGAATTAAATAATTTAAATGGATATATTAACATAATTAATTCCATAAATTATTTTATAATTATTTTATTAACTATCGCATGGATCATTAAAGTCTATGTCAGACTTTACTACAAGGATGAAAAGGATCATAATGATTATTCTTCAAATGATTCTCCATCATGAAGCGCCTCATGTTAGAAGAGGTATCAATCATGATTGAGTAGATAGAGATAGAGTATGTGGATTATAGTTTTTTCTGAGTGAGAATATATGATCAAGTGTGACATTAACTAATGATATTTGCACAAACAATTATTTACCATATTTGAACTATGAGTTAGGGAAGTATATAGAACAAAAGTATCATGTACTATATTAAGAATAAATAGATATAATGACGATCTTTTTTAATGTGTTTTTTAGAAAATCATCGCCATCTCCTCTTCAAGACAAATAAGAGGAGACTCATGGTTTTTGATCATGTCAGATCTTGAAATACTATCTTCTGTACATCATTATACTTTCTCTTTCATTTTGTTACATTTATATTTTGTGTAGTGTGTTATTATACCTATTTATCAACATGTACTGTCTTCTTCACTATAACTGGAAGATATAAGATATCATATTCACCCTCTTTTATATGTATACCCACGGTGATTCTGTAAGAGGTCATTGTGAGGCCTATGCTTGTTTTCATACCATAGTTATTGTGGAAGTGGTCCCTGCATAGCCTACAAAGCTAGTTAGATGTAGTCTATTTACCCGATCCAGGTTGTGGATCAAGAATATGATTGTATAATATTCTTAGTTGTTGGTGATTTTCAATTAGATAGGATTAAGTCACAAATTTATACTGAACCAATTTTTTTAATTATATTTTTATTATTTTTTTATTTATTTACAAAGCATTAAACTAAATTTGTTTTAAACTATAATCAAAACCTACTTTGATAGATAATCTTTACGAGTGGTTATAGAAGCATTTGATTAATTAGATTTAGTTAAAAATTTAATGAAAATTTTAATTTTTTTACTTATCACTAATCAAAAATTCGGGAAATATTTTGAAATATCAAAACCATATTAAACTGCTCTTTTTATTAACAAAGCACTTTTATTTTTTAATTGGGTGAATTTATTTAAACTTGTTTTATCAGAAATTTTTATTGGGAACTCAATTTTCCAACATCTTTAGTTAATCACTTCAAAAAATAGTTTTAAAGTAAAATTAATTTAATTATATTAAAATTTAACTAATTTAGGTAATTTTAATCGGTTTTCAATTTAATTATGATATAATAAAATTTTAAACTTTTGAATGTTTTTATTTGGAGGAATTTTTTTGACGCATCTATGAGATTAATTTAAAATTAAATTATGGAACTTATATTAATTGAATTTAGAAAAATGGATTCTATATATCTAATTAGATAAATTTTTATTTTATAACAAGGTAAAATTAATTTTTGGTCATAATGAATAGTGAAAATAATAAAAATTAATTACCACAGTTAAGGTTAAAACTTATTTATGAGGGGATTAAGCTAAGAAAATAAGGGAAACATTTCCATTAAAGCATATATAAATCCTATTTTTGGACTTACTAAGAACTTATCCAACCAAAACATTGAATATAAATACATTTTCTGCTTTTTTTTTGGGAATAAATTTAACATTTTTGATTCTTTTTGGAAAAGTTGAAGTAGTTTCCAAGTGGGTTCCTTTCCCCACTTATAAAAGACCTCTCATATCATATCCTATTAATGATCCCAAAGTCGTTTTCCTTGACCAAACCCTACCAAAATCGATAACCTAAATACTGATACATGTTCTAGAGGTTCTAGTCATCCAAAAAGACAAACCATATCGTTTTTAATAAGATATCAATAGGTGGTTCTTCTCTTTGAATGTAATTATCTTCACTAAGCTCTTTATTTTTTACTTATTATTTAAACACATTAAATTATGTCTATAAACTTATAATACAATAAAACTAATACATATTTTATACTGAGATGTTATTGTGTTTATGGTATAATATTTCTTCACCTCCACTTTCACTTAATGGGAAACAAAATCATTGATCGCGTGTACGAACGACTACCGCATCACAAATCGATGTCATTCATTTTTCACCACCTCTTGTAAAGGTTGAATATAAAAATGGTTTTAATATATTTATATGATATTATTGAAATTTTTATAACTTTTTAATTATTATATCACATATAAGGGGATACAATAATTTAGCTCATGTGTATGGTGAACTACCACCTCGTAAAGCGATCTGGCACATTTTTAGCAACTCTTTAATAAATGAAAGGTAATAAAGATAAATTTAATTAATATATGTGAAATATATGAAGTTATAATGACTTTAAAAATTTTATATATTATTTAGCATCCATTAGTTCCATCAATTGTGAAAAATGGAAATAGCGTTCATGCGTAAGTACGACATACCATCTCCATGAATGCGGTAATCTATTTTCAATATCTAACTTTTATATATTACTATAAAAAAATATTTAAAGGAAATATATTATATTTATATAATGATTAACATTATTTAGATTATGGAAACATGATCACAGTAAAAGGACTGGAATTACCAAACTAAAACATAAATGAAAAATGAATTGATTATCACCCAAAATAGTGATTTTAACAACTAAATTTTAATAAATGGGTGATAAAAGACTATATATAAATAATATATGGTATGAGATATAAGATTATCGTTATTTAATAGATTTGAAAATAAACATATTCTTATTATTTGTATGTTTAGACATATATGAAGGAATTTGAACATGAGGTAAGGATTCCTCATCTCACTTTTACTTCCGTGATACATATGCAATATTCACCACCGATTCCTTTTTATGGTGTGTTTAATACCCCTTTTCATATGTCATATCGTGAAAATATTTGTATTAATGTTTGTAAATGAATAAAGAACAACATTGGTTTGAGAGGTAGTAGTCCTCCATACATGCAAATGATGATTGTGTATCCCATTTTATACATGTTTGTTTAGGTGTTGGAAGAAACATTAAGTTAAAAACAACTAAGTATATTTTGGTTAAAGATGTTATTATATAATAATACAATAAGAATAATTGATGGAGTAGAGAAAGAAATAAAAAATGTGCTTGTTAAATTATGTTACCACTTCGTTGCATAATTCCTTTTGGTTTGCACCAAAGCACTAACAAAGGTTTCATTATCCAAAAATAAAGGATTATATGATATTTATATCTTAAAATCACTATATATTTATTTTTATAGAGTTATTAATGAAATATTGCAAGTGATAGTCTCATTTTTTCATCTTTTTGGTACTTCATATTATTGATATTTTTTTTAATTAAACACAAATTTATTTCTCTGTTCAGTTAAAAAAAATCCTTCATCCAAATATTGGTTTTCTAAAAAGGTTTTGATTTTGTTTTAATATTACGAAAATTATTTATAAACTAAACTTTTACACATGTTTTAATTTTATTTTTTAAAATAAATCTTTATGAATTTTTCTAAACAGGGACCATTTGGATTTTATAAAAAATGTGAACGGGTTATTTATTTGAATATGTATGAAATGAACAAAATTTCCCACCATCATGAATAATATAAATTTTAAATATTCATATATAATTTTCAAATTTTATTTTAAAATAATGTTATTTTCATTTTTTTAATTTTTATTTTTAAATTGTGGATTTATGGAGTGGAAATGTTATTTTCCTCAAGATTGTTTTAATGACCTTTATATGGAATTTATATTCATCAAGTTAAAAAAAGCTTATTCTGTTTATGATCCTCTAGGTATATTTTGTAATTAAACCATCCTCATAATTTCTCTAGATGTTTAATGATCAGTTTGAATTGATATGTACTATTTTATTACAATTCAACATATTACTATGGATGGTTTATGGGTATGTTGATGGATTGTGGTAAGTATTAACATTTTACATGTTAGTCTTTCAATATGAATGTTTATGAGGATTATGTTTCAACCCTTTCATATGTGGAATGAATTGGACTTATTATATGATGGGTGGGTCCTATAATTATAGAGTCCCTCAATTAATTGGCAGGTATCCTGAGACAAATTAGTTGGCCAAATTAAATGGATTTTTAGCTATTATTTTAAACTGATTTTTGAAAGGTATTGAAAATATGTTTTATATGTATGGAACTATGAATTACCTCATTATGATATTATTTATTTATGTCCATTTTATTATTTTATTATTTAGAATATCGATATATATTTTTTAATTTCATGTGATTATTTATATAGTATTATTTGTGCATCATTTATTCCTACCATATTTTTTTCTGGTTATTGATGAAATGAAATGTGTTACAATTATTTATCATGAAATATTGATTATGCCATATTTAATCAAAACATCAACTTATTCACACCCATATAGAGTATCTAGGCTCAACCCTTCATTATATTTTATTTTCATCAGGTTACTAGGATGTTTTTTTGATTAGTATGGAGGGATATACAAAAAATAATAATGGAATTATTAGATAAATCATTTTGTGTATTGTATGTTTTCAATGATAACATGAGATTCAAGTATATACCTAGTTTACCAATACAACTAATCTACTTGATCCTTTGGGATGTGATCGCTTGTGTCTAGTTCCAATTAAATGAAGTAAGTAACAAATTTGATCCACTTGGGTTGGGGTTTATATAGTTGGTATTAAGTCTATTTTAGTAGAAACCTCAGGAACTAGATGTAACGACCCGAACCCGAACCACCACCCGAACAGTGCTAAACGGGTCAGGTGTTACTACCTTAGGCACATATCCCCGAATACTGAAGGATTCCGACTAGCCGTGAGGGTCTTATAGTTATAGTGGGGAGGATATACCCCCTCGGAGGATAATAATGGTACTGGTCCGGGTATAATAACAAAAATGCAGTGGAATAAACGACTCAGCAGACTCGAACCAGACCCATAGAGAGGAGACACATTCAATATGGATAAACATCGAAAGAAATAGATATAAATAACAATAGTGGAGAGTAAACACAACCACTTGCTAATCAATTATAAATACTATTGGACAAAAACATGCATCCAAAAAAGGTCATACATATCCTTAGGTAAAAGGGTGCCAATGGCTAACCAACTATAGCTACAAAACAAGTAAGCATGCTGATACCAGATAGAAAGCAAATTAAAGTAAACTCATTCTAGGAAAGACCTCAAGGTCCCTACCATCCCCATGTGAAAACTAATACAATCCATCTTATGAAGCTGATCTCTTTCCTTCATGTTAATCCATAAAGTCTGTATGCATCTCGAAGGGCCTGTGCATGGTGTGAGATGAATCTCTATAGGATACCACCCAAAGTTGAGTACATAATATAAGTGATTAAACATGCATGTAGTTATAAGAAAAAATGTAAATAGTACAATGCACAAATAAACACAAACCCACTAGTGCTCAATAGCCACCATAGAGTGTCACCTGCTTCGGCCACCGCCAAAATCTCTGTCATGTAACCCGGTACCATGTTCCCCCTGACACCGCATCTCAGATACCGACGTCCGAAAGGCATTCCAAAGAAATAGTAACCCAGAGAAACATAAATACCTATCCTCAAATAAGTAACCAGAGGAACAACGATGTATGCCCTCAAAATAAAGTAACCAGAGGGACAATAATGTCTGCCTTCAAAATAAAGTAACCGGAGGGACAACAATGTCTACCCTCAAAATAAAGTAACCGGAGGGACAATGATGTCTTCCCTAAAAATAACAGTGAGCCTTTCTCCCAACCCAATATCCTCAACGCTATTCCCTATAGTCTCCTCACCTCCCATGTGGATTCCTAGGGAAAGCACCCAAAAACCAATAGTACCTAAACTGAAACTAATGGGGGCCTCTACCCACACGAGTGGTCAAAACCACATCATCACAGAGTCTCTCTGTGTGCACACTACTCATGGTTATGGGTAAGTAGTAATCACCAAAATAGTACCCAAGCCACAACACCTGTAACACCTCGTGTCCCTGCGACCATGTCGCTCAAGTCTGATGGCCTTACCATCACAGTAACCCAGGCCAGCCCAACCTGACAGTCATCCTAACTCAACCGGACGCCCATGGCGCCCAATTCCGTGGTCAAAACCACCCAAAGTAACACGACCAAGCCCAACCTGTGATCAACATCACTCAAGAATATTTGAGCTATTCACAAAACAAACCAAAGGTTCCAACATTTTCAATTCAACAATTACAAATATAAAACATTTTTACAAAACAAATAAACATGAAAAACAATCTAAATAGTGGTATGTGATAACCAAGTGCTATCCTATACCAGCACTGGGGTCTTTAAGGTCTCCAAAAATTCATATCAAGGTTCAATACACTAAACAGAATAGTTTAAAACAATAAAAAACCATTTTAAGCCTTTTGGAATCCACCGGCCAAAATGCCCCAATGAGCAATGAGCCCTCACCCATCCTCGCTCAAGAAAAACAGGTAACAAGGCATACCCAAAGGCATATCATAGGTCAAATAAACAATTAAATAGGAAATATCAGGTAAATTAGGGTCTCTTTCAAAATACCCAAAAATGCATCATAGGTTACGCCTTCCAAAAGTGAACGAGACTAGAAAAATAGGTATGTAACACATACCTAAGACTCATAAAAAGTAGGCATGCCTGATATCGAGATCTAATTTGAAGTCGATATTCATAGATATATGTTTCCGTCAAATCCCGACAATTCCACACGGATGGAAACTGCGACTCGTGAGGCAAGGGATCAAGAACGGAATAAGGTGCAAGAGTTTAGTCTTGCAGTTGTGATCTCGTAGCCACCGACGGATTGAAGAATAGATGTTAGATAAATAATCTAGGGAATGAAACGTTTTTGGCCTTCTGGAGTGCCAATGTCTAAAAAAGGGGAATAAGAAGGTTTTTTAGAAAAGAGACGCGACACTCTTTCATTTAAGTGAATAAAAAAATTACTTGACATGTATTTAAGGACTACATGCCATGTATTTTCCTTTTACATAATCCATCTTAAGTAGAGATATCCACAAAGCTTTGGTGCTCCACATGGGTTCACATGCAGCTTGAACCCATCCTGTACGCAGAAAGGGAATACATGGCATGTCGAATAACACTACATGTTATGTAATATGAAATTACTACTTGGTCATAACATGGAACGTACTTGGTGAGGTCACATATTGTACTCTCCTAACCCATATAGGGTGTATACTTTAGAGTACATGACGTGTAGTCTGGAAATTTCCAGAATATCCCAGATTTCATTGTTCTCTTAAGAACAAGTCAACAATTCAAACAGGGTCGGGATTTTGACCCGTTCTAAAATCCCAGGTTCTTATACTAGATTTAAGAAAAAAATATATTATAGAACATAACCATATGTCTAAATTTGAGGATAAGTCTAAGTATATGATAACATCCTAACGTTTTGGTAAGAAAGAGATTTTGTGCTATACATGGAAATACATATCTATATTGACATTACAAGTGGATGTGGGTCTTACACTTATTTACCTAGGTATAATAACAAAGAAAAATTAAAATTATGATATAATTAAGAGTTACCTGTTATAAGATAATGGGCCTTACTACATGACTATTTTGACACTCCCTTGATATTTTCTTAGGATAATTAATATTTTATTTAAAAACCAATATTAAGGGTCTGAAAATATTTTTCGGTCATGAAAATATTTTTCGATCATGAAAATATTCCTAAAGAAACCATGTTTATCATTATGAGATTATAAATACAATATTTTTTCAATTTATGTTATGTATTTCACTAGTTTTGGGACTATAAATCATGTTTCATAATGTTATGGTATATTATAGTGTGAGAAATTGTTTATAAATTGATCCTATCATATGGATATAAACTGTATCAATGAACGTACCCGATGCATGTATTTCCCTCCATAGAAAAACAATGAACTGGGAACTAGAGATATAGATATAACTAGAAAATTATAACCATATTGGGGTAGATGACTCAGGTTATGAGAAATAACCTTACTTGTATGAATTATCCTTCTGGTCAAACATGTGGTGGTACAATTTTCGACCACTTTATACATCAAGAAACTCCATCATTTAATGGAACAACAAATTCATTTTTAGGTGAGTCATGGATAGTTTTCATAGAGAATAAATTTCTCACTTTGGAATGTAAGGAAATGGATAATTTTTTCAGGAGAGTTAATTTTTTCTCATTGGATGCAGAACAATGGTGGTTATTTATTTTAAACACAACAGATGAGGAGGAAATATAAATCATAGAGTAAATGGATTTTAAGGCACTCTTATTGGAAAAAATATTTTCCTCATGAGTAATGAGTTGATATGGAGAGACAAATCATGAGTCTAATAAAAAGTAATATGAAAGTATTTCTATGTATGAAAAAAATTTACATGGTCATAAAGGAATTATACAGACTACACATGTAATTAAAAGAGTAAAATTGACTATTTTATTGATGGGTTAAAGTAAATTCTAAAAATCACACTAGTCTCCCAAAACATCCATACATGCAAAGAAATAGCATCATATGCTATCAAGATAAATAAATAATTATAATTTTATTATGTATTATAAGGGAAGAAAGAGAAGAAGATGATGATAGAGAAAAAATTGATAAAGGGAATAAGGGAAAAGAATGATTTTCCCACATGTGATAATTTTTGAATGAAACAACCCTGTACATTCTTGAAGCGAATGAGAGTATGCTATAAGTTTGGAGAGAAATGAAACCATTCTCATGATTTAAAGTGAAATAAATAACATTATATTGTTCGATGCATCAACAATAAGGATATGGGTAACAATGGAAAAAAAATTCCCCAATCATCTAGGGGATACACCTAAGAAGAATCTAAGGGATCATTATTAAGATTATGCTATTAATAACTCCAAAGTATAATGATTAAGTACCTTGTGATGTTTTATTTAATAATTATTTTTTTATGTATTTTATCAAAGATAATATTATTACAGAAATAATGAAACATATATGTATTTTACATCAACAACATTTCTTTAGGGATTTTATAACATATGTTGAATAGTACTGATATTAAAGAAAAAGGATATTGTGGAAAGTTAATCTTTTTTGAAAACACTTGATTGAGGGAGGTAACCCTTAATATAAGACTGATGTTGATATGATATTGATAAATATATTTTTTGGGGATTATATAAGTGACCATGAAATGGGTGTGTGATTTGATGGTTCATTTTATCTTTTATAGAGTTTACGAGATTTTTTTATTTATAGAATATATTCGACAATGCGTGATTTTTTTTTGGAATAATGCATGTATTATTTATTTTTTTATAGTGATAATGGTATTCACATATTTCTTATGTCCCATTAATATCTTTATTATGTTGTTTTGGGAATCTAATGTTAATTTGAATTTGGAAATTTAGTTACCTTTCATATAATTTCATTGACATTGAATTTGGTCAGAAATATTTTGTAAATTAATAGAGGTTAACTATATATAGAATAGAGTAAGTTGAACTTTGGTTGTTATTTGTTAACCTTTTCTAACCATTTTTTTCTAATGTATAAAGATAGGAGGCATATCATGATATCATCTTGTGGGACCTTATGATCGATTAATTGTAAATTTTATTTCATTAGTAATAAAAATTTTATTTTTATATTCATTTCTTGGAGTAAGAAATTAATTATATTTGATCAAATCATAACCAAAAGTTGAAATTATAAGTATATTTCCTAGTGTTCTCTATCACAATAGAAAATGAATCCATCGACTCTAGTAAAAGGGTCTTGAAACAAATATATTATTCTAGAACCTTTATTTATGAAAAAATGGTATTTTTACCCCTTAGAAGTTTATAGTTTTGAGGTAATTAACTTTATATTGGCCATTAACTTTGTTATTATAAATTATCTCTATCACCCCCATCACAATTTGGGCATTATTATTTTCTTACATGCATATCTCATCACATCCCACCTATGTTTTCCTAGTTGGAAATCTAATTTTGTGTCATTATAGAATAATTTTAATAATCAACTTTCTCTCTTATCAAGTGGATGTTTTATTAACCCTTTTTATTATGTGGGTTTCAAACAAAGGTATTTTCAAATTTAGAACCCTTTATTACCAAGATCATGATTAAAATGCAATGATGTAATTTATTTAAGGGGTATAATGTAACACCCTGAGATTTTAAAAGAGGAACATCATGTTTGATAGATTATATGGACTGAAAACCCATGTTTAGAAGAGAATATAACACCTTGATAATGTATGATACATTCTTTTATAATAAATTCAAACTCTTCGATTTCTTGAGAAACACAGAACAACGAGTCTAATTGAATCATATATCATTACAACCTAGTTGTTAAATTAGTGGGTATGAATAAGACCAAATAAATAATGAAAATTATATGGTTTATAAATATATAAAATAAATTTAATGTATTTCTATTAATTATAAATAAAATAACAATCATTTAAAGAAAATGAAATGTTTTCTGAAAAACAATATTTTTCTAAAAGGCGGCTTAGTCATGCTTTTGACAAATAATTTAAAACATTTTTTTAAAATTTTAGAAAATTAATTTTCAAAAATAATCCAAAATTTTTAAATATAAATGTAAAAAATATATTTGGGTGAATATTTTAGAATTTTTTGAAAAGATTAATCTTTTGATAAATAATGAAAAATACATATTTTTTATTGAAAAATGCTATTTCATTAAAATAATATAAAAATTTAAATTATTTTAAAATTGTTTTAATGTGATATTATTTAAATTATTTTAAAATTTAACTAATTTGGGTCATTTAGAGAAATTTAATATTTCATTATGGTATTAATACTTTTTATTCTTTTGAAGGTTTTTCTTTTGGAAAACTTTTTTTGACGTGCATGTTGGTGTTTTTGAAATTAAATTATAAAACCTCTATGAATTGAATTTAGGAAAATAGATCCAATATTTTAAATTATTATAATTTATATTATATAATAAATTTATCTTAATATTTATTCATTATTAATTATAAAAATAGTAAAAATTAATTACCATGGTTAAGGTAAAAATGTGATTACATGGGGTTACACTAAAAAGTTAAGGGTATGATTTCCATTAAAAAATTTCAAAAATAATTTTGTATGTACCTAATTCCACATTATTTTGTAAAATTTTATAATATATGGTAATTTTAAATCTTTTATCTTGGTAATGACTTTATCATTTTGGATTATTCTGGGAAATTTCCAAATGGTTTCCGTGGGGTTTTTTTCCCTACATATAAAGGGACCTCTAATATTCTATACTATTCAAACTCTAAAAGAAATTTTCTTCAAATATACTCTCGAAACATACCTAAATAAAATTTTTATCCACATTATAGTGGCACCAGTCTTCCCAAAAACTAACTCTATGGTCCTTAAAAAGAGAACCAAATAAGGTTCTTCTATACAAAAGAAATTGTCTTCACTAAGATCTTTATTTTTTTACTTCTTCATTAATGAAGTAAATTTTTTATTAACACCAAAAATATAATAATAAAACTATCTATAAGATACATAGATGTCATTTTACTGATTTCATAATATTTATTCATTGGCACTTCCATCAAATGGAAAACAAAATCATCGATTGTGTGTAAGATGTATTACCACCTTGTGAACCGATGTGATTCATTATCCATAACTGACTCTAATGGATGGATATAATGATGGATTTAACATATTTATAATATTTGTATGAAATTAATATAAATATATAATTATTATTCCACATACGCATTCTTACATTCCATTTAATGGGGGCTACGATAACGACACTCGTGTGTATGGTGGACTACCATCTCACAAAGCGATGTAACTCATTTTTTACTAAAGATTTACATTAAAGGTAATAATTAAAAATTTAATTAATATTATATATATATATATATATTTATATAACATAAAATTTATTATGTAAAGGTAATATATTATTTACCTTCCTTCAATTGCATCCATTATGAAAAATGGAAACAACATTCTTACCTATGTATGACTTATCATCACCAGGAACAGTGTAATCCATTTTCTATCTATAAATTTTAAAGATTAATATAAATAAATATATAATGAAAATATATTATATTTATATCATGGTTAAAATTATAGAGATTATGGAACCATGATCAATTTAAAAGGACCAAAATTACCAAGCCAAGACATACATGAAATACAAAGCAATTATCACCTTAGATAGTGGTTTTAACAAATAATTATCAATAAGAGAGTGATGAAAGACTATAAGTACATCACACATGTTTTGAGATATCTGATTACGGTTTTGTAATATATTTATAATAAACCTATATTTATTTTATAGGATATTCATACACATATGAAGGAATTCAAAACTAATGTATGGGTATCTCATATCATTTTTACTTTTGTGAGACATATGCCATGTTCCCCACTTATTCCATTATGTGTTGTATATAAAAACCATTTTGATATGTAATATCATGATTATATTTCCCTAATGTTATTTAAGGTTTTATTTGAGTTTATTTATTTCTTGGGACTTATGATTAAAACGTTACAAAAGTCATAAGGTATTATTTCACAACCTAATAATTATTTGTGATTGTTTATATTTAATTCCCTGTAGGGTAAATATTTGATATTTCTTTATTAAAATAAATCTATTTTTCCTAAACTTTTTGTTAATGACAATTTTCAAGTAATAGAAACATTTTCCAAGTGTTTGGAACATAAATTAATTAGGAAAATGTTTCAAAAAAAATATGAATTTATTTCTCTCATCAGCCAGAAATCCTTTTTTTCATTCAAATCCATGATTTCTAAAAAAATTCAGAATTTTTTTAACATTATAAAATTACATATTAAATAATTTGTTACCCATTTTTTATGTTTTAATTTTTTTAAATCAATATTCCTGATATTTTTCAAACAAAACCCATTTATCTTTTCTCTGAAAATGTTTATGGGGTATTTGTTTTACCTTGTATGACATGAATAAAATTTTAATCCTTCATGAAAAATCAATGTTTTTATTATTCCATTATAAGTTACTATGTTTATTTTCAAATTAATTTTTTTTCAAATTTTATAGACATTTTGTTTCAAAAAGGTGATTTACAATGTGGAAATGCTATTTTCATAAAGATTATTTTATTGGTATCTATATAGAATTTCAATTCAAAAAGAAAAAAACCTTATTCTAATTATGATCCACTGGGAATATGTTGTAATGATATAGTCCTTTATTTATCTATATGTTTCATGATCATTTTTAATAGGGCTGTGATATTTTCTTAACATTCAACATAATAAACTGGATGGTTTGTGACTATATTTATCGATTGGGTAAAGTATTTACATTTCATATGTTAAATTTTCAATATGAATGTTTATGTCGATTATGTTTCATGATTTTAATATGAGGAATGAATTTACTTATTACATAATGGGTAAATCCCAAAATTATATATCCCCTTGATGAATTAGAAGGTCTCATGAGATTAATCAGTTGTTCAAATTAAATTCAATTTTACCCATAGGTTTAAACTGTATTATTAATGTTTTTGAAATTACGTTTTAGATGTATATAATTGTGAATTCCTTAATTATGATATTATTTATTCATTTTGATGTGATTATTTGATTAGTTATAATATCCATGGATATGTTTCAACCTCATGTGATTATTTATAGCGTATTACAAGAGAATAATTTATTCGTATCATATTATTATTAAGGTTCAATATATTGATTAAATGAAATATGTTGAATTTATTTACCTTTCTATGTTTATTATATCTTATATATTCTTAGTTTCTTATATATGCATTCTATTACTAATCACTTTACCTTACCTATTTCTTATGTTCTATTTTCCAAGGATATCAAGAAGTGATTTATGATTGATATGGGGGGATATTCAATGGGGAATAATGAAGTTATCAAAGAAAACACTTTGTGTACTTTTTGTTTTCAATTGTGACATGATATGAAGTGTCTATCTAGTTTACCAGGACTGCTATACTATTCGATCACTTAGGAAGAAATCTATTGTATATAGCACCAATGCTATAATGTAACCACCGACTATGGGATACTGGGGCTGCGAACCTTACATATGTTTTAGATCATTTATGAACCAATTATTTATGTGCCCATGTTTTGAATGGAACTAGAACTATATGATTATATCATTTAATTATTTTTTATGTATTGAATATTTTCTTAAAAATATGTAATATATATATTAAAAGTAGGAGTCACTATACATACAAAAATAATGTGAGTCTCTAAAAGGATTTGGAAAATAATGTCTATATTTTGAAACCACTATAGCCGTCCTATGGGGACAAAAACTCCACCCTTTATAACTCTTTAAAAAAATTAAGGATGAATTTATATCCAATCCTAGGAAAATATCTTGTTATGACCTGATCACTATAAATTTTCCATAGAAAAGGGTCCTCCAAAAAAAATATTTTGAATCAGATTTATGTTTTAAGACATGATTTTTAATTAAATTAAGAGTAACCTTATAAGTGTAAAATATGATTAAAATTTCATCATACTAGGATGTTCTATATAAAATAAAGTTTATCTTCTCACCTTGAAGATATATAATGGAATCTCATCTAGGGTTTCCACCATTGATTTATATATATGAATGGTCTTTTTGTCTTATATTAAGTTATTTTATACACTCTTATACATTAAATATATTCAAAACTTCTAAATTAGTATCATCTATATCCACAAACATGGTTTCACATTCTTCTTCATCATCAAAAATTTTATTTCTATATGATCATAATAAAAAATAACATTATTATAAAAAATATTTTAATAAAAGTTACTAATAGAAAAAACTATTAAAAGAAACTCCTTATCCATTATTGTGTAATTCACTTTGGATGAAACCAATATCCTTGAGGAATAAGTAATGAAAAGTGATATGAAAACAATATCCTGAAACAAAATCATTCTAATTTTATAGTTCAAGGAATCATATAAAAACATAAATGGTATATACCAACATAGTGTTTGAAAAATGGGTGGTGTGGTGAGTATTATATTTATCTCATAAAATGATAATATGCATTAATTATTGAAATTTAATTAAGAATATTTTTGGAAGAAGTAGATAAAATGAAAAAGTAATCTTATTAATATAAAAAATAAACCATACATAAAATGATAGTTGAAAAAATATTTATCAAACCTGATTTATAAAATTAGGACCTGAAAAGGAGACGATTATATTATTTTTAGACTCCGAAAACTTAATTAATTATTTTGGAATCACATTCATCAAAAAAATCTATTTTTAAACAATGAAGTTTCATTTTTAAATATTTAGAATAATTTTTGTTTGATTAAAATTTTTTAAAAATTATTTATGATTAATAAAAAACATAATATAAGGTGAAAAATAATGACGTTTTCAATAAATACCCCAAATAAATACTTAATCATATTTGAGAATATACTCCCCATAAAGCGTTAAAATGTATATTGTACATTAAGAAACCCATGAATAATTCTATTATACATGACTGTACTATGTAAATAAGTGAAAGTTGTTTTATCTTTATCTTTTGGTGTGATGAAAACGTGAATGTAAATATAAAACCAATCTAAAAAGAAAATATGTGTCTTCCCTACTAATATCTCAATAGTTTGATGAATAAAATGAATTGGAAAATTATGTTTTCATGAGACTTGGTTTTATTTTCAATAATTTATTCACATCATCCAACTATTTTGAATTCTCGTCAATTTTTTTGTTATTTTAAATCAGTGTGAATATATATTTATTTAGAAAGACTTATATAAGACATTTTTACAATGAACTAGAAATGGGGATTATTACGATATAATATAATAAATAATCCAATTATTTTTTAGAAATTCAAGCAATTTTGGGTTCAGAAATATTTGAGGTTATTTTAATAGATTCGATTCATTTCATATGAGTTTTTCTTCAAGAAGAGTGTGTGTGTCAATCATGGAATTTTGACAAGTTTCCACTAATTAATTTTACATTATTTATTAAAATCTGTAAAAAAAATCCATTTCTTGTTTTGAATTAGTTTGTTTTATTTGACCCCTGGTAACTAATAACTATATATTAGATACAAATATATAAAATTTGATGATAAAGGTATGAATTCCAAATTTTGATGTTTTTTTAATAAAGTTAACAACATTATTTCCCTCTTGTACGATAACTATCTAAAAGAAATAGACAAATCAGTTTCATTATTAACCTTAAAAAAATCAAAACCATTATAAAAGTTTTCAATAAATTCATTATTATATAAATCCAGTTCACCCCCAGTTCTTCTAGAAAATAGTTTCATTCCACTTAAAAGAGTTATAAGACTTGAATTGAGTTACTATTTTCAATTTTTTAATAAATTATTGCCCCCATTTGAAAATTATTATGTTAAAATTTTTTCATGTGAAATAATTGATTATTTTTTAGTAGGAAATTTCATTGAATTTAAAATAAGAAATTGAAAAATTCCCTTATTAAACCATTTTAAAATCAAAAATTTATTAACAATGATTATAGTATTTATGGTTTTCAAAAAAATAATTCCATGATGGATTGGTTCATGAGAATTAAATCTCTTTTCTTCCATATTTAGAACATAAAATTTTACCAAGAAAATAAAGTCCCCCACCTTTACTTGTACATGCTTCAAAAATCTTACCAGATATAGTATCACATGATTTGATAAAAAATACCACTACTATTATATGTTTTAGTAACCCAATATATAAATAAGATCAAATTAATTGAAGAATGAAATTTATAAAATCACTAAGATTACATAAATTATCCATAAATGTTGATTTCTATATAGAACATGGAATACAAAACGTACCTAGATAATGGAACTTCTTGGGATGTTATAGATATATTGAGGAAAATAGATTTATTTGGAAATATACTATCTTATTCTCCACGAATATCCTCTTATTAGTAGAATATTATTTAGGAAACATTATGTACCTAATCATTTTATTTTTTCCCTCCAAGAGTATAATGTTGATTTCAATAACTATGAATATATCCAACAAATATTTCTATAAAAAATATTCACATACCTTCAAGGGTAGGATCATCCCTACTGAGAATTTTTTTGTGGTGAAATTAGTAACTCCATATTCCACTTAAATTTATCTTCCCATGATGTTAACTCATTTGAATTAATACCTTAATCCTCAAGATTTATCTCAAAAGTGATTTTCATATACAAGTAATGTCAAATTTCATTAGCACTCCTCAAAGAAATAACAACTAAATTGTTTTTAGGGTTAGGAATAGATTGATAACAAATTTAACATTACCCTTGTTTCATTAATGTATTCATGGTTGTGAGAGTTTTATCAAACTGATTATTTAAATCCTTAAGCATGGTATGCTTATTTTTCATTGTATTTTAATGATTACCTTGATCACAAAATCTTATTAAAACTAGTACTTCATAGATGGTTCATTTTTAACTTGAAATTTACCTTGAAGTTTATAACTCATTGATTGTTGGAAATAAATCCTTAGTTACTGGAATGGTGGTGGTTATTTGGTTTCAAAATGATTTATCATAATGAAGGAAATTTTTATTGATATAGACCAAATCCATACTATAAATTTGAGATTTACTTTTATCCTTGTTTACCCATTGGTTGTTGAAACTATTTATTATCATAGACAGAAAATAAATTTCAATTCCTTGACACTAGGGTAGATTTGTATAATGCTTTTGGGAAGATAAAAGTACTTAAATCCTAACAGAACTTCATTAGTATATTGTATTCTTAATATCTATCAGTCTCACCAAATATGTTACTTCTTCATGTATAGATTCAAATTAATGATATTAATAATATTTTTCCTAATGTATACATATTCTTGAAAGGAAACTTAATAATTTTTTTTTGTGTTTTGAGGTATATTTTCAATGAGTCCTTTGTCTGTAGTATATGGATTATTAATAATTCCCCCTAGATAATGCATATTAGATATTTCTAACAATATCAAGAATTCCTGGGTATAATATGACTAAAAATGATACTTTTGTATCACTTGGTGAGGAAATCTCAAAAAAAGGTTTTTTATCCTCTCCCATTACACATATAATTACTCTCTAATAAATTTAATTATGCCCTATATCTTCTTCTATAGTATTGTACTCCAGATGTTTGATAAGAAATTTGGGAAGAATAAAATCTATAATTCCTCAAAAAATGAGACTTCACTTAGTTATATATTATAAAACTACTATTTGTAAGATACTTTTAGGGAAAAGGGAATGATCAATATTTTATTAGGTCCTCCAACACTCCTATTAACTTCAATGTCACATAATAGATTATAAATACCTTTAGGTGACTATTGGGGTCCTCAATTATAAGACGATGAAACTTTTCTAGTAATTAATTCAATTGATGTTTATGATCAAAATAAAATTTCATTTTTTCTATACCATTTTTATTATTAAGATAAATGAAATTATGGTCACAAATGTATGACTTTTTTATCTATATTTTAAATATTTTTAATGATGGTGTCAAAACATGAATTTAAATCAGATGAATCACTAGTAAGAGAAAAATCACCTATATAAATAGTAACAATTTTTTAATTAAATTTTTTTATTACTCTCATGTTTCTTACTCTTCCAAAAAAAGTATTTGAAACTGATGGATTGATTCTAAATAGGTGATCAGTACTAGTATTGTTCATGAATTAGAATCATATCAATGAAAGAAAAACGGAAACAAAGAAAATATAATGTCAGTGATGAAACCTTCCAAGGAATGTCTTAATTTTTTGGACATGCATATTGTCGGCTTAAAAATGATATAAAAAATTTAAGGAATATAATATTAGATAATGTTATTTTGTCCCATAGGGAATATAAAAACACATTATTTTTATTTTTAATTAATATTTTTGAAAATATTTTAGAATAATAAAAAAGTATCCATGATTTAATGTTTTGGAATGTGTATAATGAAAACCTATTAAAAAAGGTGTACTATAAAATTCATTGATAAAAAACATAGATAATCCTTAGAGACTTATCTTATCATAATCCTTCATAGCATACACAATTTCAATTCTTACTCCATAATTTTCAGAAATTGAATAATAAAAGACTTTATAATATCTATTTCCTAGTACATAAATTGATTGACAACCCATATTGCATAACCCCAATATATAATCACTAAATTCTTCCAATGTGAGATTAATAAAATTATCTCTCATAATATAAACAATATATAACTTTAATTAAAAACCCAAATACACTAAAACAGATGTGGATCTAGTAGAGAAAGGGGATATAAAAAAATATAAGTTAATGATATGTATCACAAAGAAAAAATAAATAAGGAATAATTAATAATGATTCTATTCCACACAATCAATATGAAAATTAAAGTGAAAACCAAGGAGACGAAATCATCATTAAAATAAATGAACCCATTATTAAAAATACAAAAAAATACTTCGATAATTTAAATAAATGAAGGTGTTTTAGGGATATCAATATATCCATAAATTGTATAAGAAAAGATAAAACCCATTTATAAGATCAACAAGGATATAAATAAACAACTTCAAATGAAAAAACATTAAATAGGCATACCTAACTATACATTCTGGATTTGAAAAAAAATAGTGAGTTTGATTAAGATACCTCATTACAAACCAATAGTGAACTACTAAAAAAGGTATCCACTAGACACTGTAATCAATGAACACTTTGAAAAATCATTTCTATTTCAAAGGTGTGATGTTGTAATGACCTAACTCTTTAGGTATTAATGGTGTAATGATCTAACTCTTTATGTGTTAGGGAAATTAATGGAGTGTTTTTTCATAAATTATTAGGATGGTTGAATTTAATTTTTTTAATTTGAACCAAAGATAAGATGTTAAAATCACGTTTGGGATATATTTTGGTAGATTTTTATAGTGGAATTATTATGTCAAAATACTTGAATTAAGTTTATATAATTTTCTGGTGGAACATCCAATGGGTTCATCTCACGCTGTCGATATATCAGATTGATAATAGTTTATATTTATTACTTGGTGATCCAACAGAAACATGATGAGAGAAAACTGGGTACCAGATATGCACTTGTACTTTTTCTTGAATGAAAATGTAGTAATTTTATGAAGGGTTTATTTTAAACACCCCTCAATACTTCCTTTTCATGAATGAAAAAATTTAAGGGGAATAAAACCTTCTCTCATACTCTTTTCACCATGATTGGAGGTGATCAGGTTTTTTTCATGTTTATTTGAGGTAATATCATCTCTTTCCTCCCCCATTGTTCTTTCTTTTCTATTACTATGATATTTACATGTACAGATATGGAATTGTGCTATTATTACATTAGATCACAGTGGAATCACTTTATAATGAATGGGATTTCCTGTTCTTCATATAGAGAATACTAGAGAGGTTTGAATTACTGTATTTTCATTATTTTTATCTAGAGGTATATCAATAATTGATTTATTTTACAGATTTTGGAAAAAATTACTAAATTAGGACAACAATGAGAGGTTTTAATATTCGTATTTTGTGTGAATTAGGACCCGGTATGTGTTTGGAGTTCATCACACCCCATCACTTTGGGTTTCAATATCATTACACCACCCAATAAGTTTTATGCCTGTGATGAAAAATTAGTAATTTGTTTTTCAATAATAAAATAGTTTATTTATGGGTATGTATATTTGAAATAGGTTTTTTGGGATCATTGGTGTTTAGTACGAGCTTAAATAATTAATTATAAAATATGGTTGAGGTAGATTACTTTCAGTATTGAGTCAATTGATTATTTGGACTATGTTATGTTTGGGGTATGTTATGATCATCATTATCATCATGATTTTTTTAAATATTATGATATTAGTCAATAAATGTTACTTTATTTCATCAGAATAATAATAAAAATGTACCATATATCTTTTTAAATGGTTTTCTTGGTGGTTCCTTCATAGAAAAAGAATAAATGGATCATTTATTGTTTATTTTAGTGGCCTAAGTGGTTCGAATCAATCGTCATAATTTTTTTTTAATTTTCAAGTGTAATTAATAAAGGATTTGATTTTGTACTAAAATTATGGATTTAAATGGGTATTGTAAAATAGTTTTCATCTTTTTAGGAATTTTTTGATTGTTATTTAAATTAATTTTAAAGAAGTTATTTGGGTGGGTTTCAATGACTTTCCCACTTGGTTGTGGACATAGGACTATGTTAATATAAATAAGGTGTGTTATTCCATTTTTAATGTTTAATAATGAGGATTTGTAAACATTATTTTAATAAATGTGAAGAATTATTGGTTTGTTAAAGGACTAAGTTCATTATAAATTCTGATAATTATTTCCTGATTTAAAATATTTATAATTTTAAGAGCATAATTTTTTTTGTTTTTCTTATTTTTATTATATATTGAATCATGATGGTTTATAGAATAATATCCATGTGTGAGAGATTACCCTAGTTTATTGGGTGGCTAGTTAAAATTGAGAGACATGTTCGTTTTACTATTGCTGTAGATCTATACGAACATAGAGATTCTATTATAATGACTAGAGCCTAAGACTATTGTCTTAACTCGACTTCTCAGTGTCAGTCGTGGGTTCTAGTGATACAATTTTGGGTTATTTGTTCATAATTGAAAACTGGGAAACTCTTTGTGGTCTTCATGAGTTTTGGGACTCCTTAGTCCTTACAAGAGTTTCTCTTAATAGTCCTCAATAGTTGTGGTGAGATTTAGACATTTTTTATGAAATTTATGACTGAAACCAAATTCATGATTTGTTGTCCCAATTTGGTGATGATCCTTGGAATGGATCTAAGAATGATATAAGTGTTATTAGGTTTTTCATTGTACAATTTAATGGATGAATTCTAATTTTTTAATGAGTTTTTTTGTCTCATTAAGCTTGCGGTAGAGAGAATGGGCACATAGACTAAGAAAAAACAGTAATTTCATGAAATACATCTTATTATGTTTGATACATATGGAAGGTGACATTTAAGATGATTTCATGGTTCAATGTGAATCTAAAGGACTATGTGCACTTTTTTTTGATTCCACATATACTTGTTGGGTTTAAATGTGGAGACTGAATAACTCTAGGAGCTTTCTTCGCAATTTCCATCTGGACATGGAGTGATGGATGATGAAGCTCTATCCAATATGGTGGGAAAAAATTTAGAGGTGATAGAAGGATTCATAAAATATAGATAATCTATATCCTATAAAGGAGAAACCTGAAGTGAGACAATTTCCATGAAACACACTTGTTTTTTGATAATGAAGTTATTGATATTTACATCAATTGATCAGTGTAAAAATATAGTTTTGTAGTAGTTTGTAGTAGTTTGTAGTGGGTTACAACCCCATTATTGACATGTGATATTTGGGTCTGAGATAATAGTTCCTCATAGGTATTTTGGAAATATATTTTGTGAGGAATGACAGGATTAGATAGGGTAGGGAAAAAGAGATGGGTTATATTATTTCATGTTGCCAGGACCAAATATTTAGTTTGTCCATTTTTATGGAATTTTTGTTTAGTTTCTAATTGAATTTTTAGGACCTTATAATAATCTATTTATATTACTTCTTATTATTTTTAATTTTATTGATGGTTTACCCTCTTTGATTTCCCATTTTTGAGATTCTTTTTTAGATCATATTTTCTTATGATATTTTAGGCTTTTGGTTATTAGAAATAGAGAGGTGACCAATAGGCTAGGTGGAACTGTGATTCCTGAGTTTGGTGGGTATAGTGATACAACCATGGGACTATGTAAAATATTATGATAGAGACCGAGTTATTACTTTTTAGGTCATGAGGGCTTATGAGTCATCAATCCCATAAATATGGGTTCTATTTTATGTTTGATGTGTTACATAATATTGATCCATTATTATTTGAATAGCCATATAATATCCTCAATATTTTATATAATAGATTATAAATGATGATTATATTAATTTTATTTAGAGGGGTTTGGTTGTGAATGTGATTGATTTATTTTTATTTCTGAATTTTTGACAAACATAGGGAAATGAATTTTAGAGTTTTTAATTTTGAAGAAAACCATGGTTTTGAGAGGGAATGTTTCAAGGTGGTTTGATACATTCATAAATTGGTGTTCTTAAAAATGTACAAATTGAAAAAAATGGTTTTTTTGTGAAATTCCATATATTCTAAGGGGTTTTGCAAATTTCATTGTTGTTTTGGTGTAAATAAAGATGTTTTAAGCTAGGGTAGAAATAATAAACTAATACCGCTGTAAAATAGTTTCCTTTTTTAAGGTGGAGAAGAAGTGATATAAGTGTTTTGAATTATATTATGTGAATTATATACACCATTTTGGTAGATAGATTCATATGGTTTAGGATAAATGGGTAATATTATTTCTATATCTTTAGTAGAAAGATTTGGAGATTTGTTGTTTTATATATTGGACCACTTGTAATTCGTTTTTTGTAATCCATTCTCATCAATGGAGCAGAAATACATGTAATTAGTTATTATTAGTCAATACTTATTGTGGGATGAATTATAATACCAAGAATTTAACTTTTATTGGTATTTCAAAAATAAAGGATCATTAGATACATTCATGGACCATCACAATGTTTAATGATGTGTACGGGTAAAGTTATAAAGTGAGTGGGATTGAATTCTGAGATATTATATGGATAAATTAGATTATAATGATAGAAACTATGTTATTATAATAATTTAAGGTTTAGTAGTAGTATACGTGATATGATAGTGATGCTTTTATGTCAAGGTGTGTTTGGGTATTAGAGTCATGAATCGAGCTCTTGATTAATGTTTAGGCATAGAATGTAACATGTTAGTGACATAATGATTTCCAATATAGGTTAATATTTATGGAAAAAGACTGATAATACATCTCAAGGAAGAGAAAAATAACGGTGTGGTTTTTATTAACCACCTACATATTTTCAAGTTGGTGAACTAGAGAGAGGGTTGGTTTTCTATCTTTTTGGTGGATAGATGAATTTTATTTTTTGAATTTGAATGAAATTGATGATTATTAAATAATGCTTGGGATATATTAGGGGTTGTTTTAGAGGTTGGAGATCTATAAAAAATTATTGAAAAGAGTTTTTGAGTGGTTGGGGATCAAAAATGTATAGTGGTGGATGAAATATTACACTAGGTTCCCATTCCAGTTCCAATGTGTAAACAATGATACAACCACTAGATTAGTCCCACTAGTTCAGTTACAAGGTGGCAAGTTGTTTCTATTGGTACCCAGTGGGACACCATGTACTTGATGGGACCCTATCTTGTACCCAATAGGTTATTTTCTTATTTTTTTGATGGAAAACTGGTTAATTTTATGAGTGTATCATTTTAATCCCCTCTCAAGGATTTTTTCCCAGATAAACAAAGAAAAGGGGAGGTTAGCATCCTCCTCTCCTCCACCATCTCTTCTCAACCTGATAAAATTTGATTCAAGAGTTTCTTATTTTACTAATTTCAGTTTACATCATATCTTTCCTCTTCTTATATTATTATTTCTCTATTCCACCAATATCTGGATGGTCAGATGATGGATTGAGGTGTGATTCCACCAAATCATAATGGAATCAGTTTATAAAGAAGTGTATTTAATGTGCGGTAAACATAGATGGACAAAGAGGTTGAATTAAATCTATTACATGCCATTTATATATAGGTATGTTACATATTGATTTATTTATGTTTATTGGTTAAATTAGTTGAAATTGGTCATCGGTTCAGGGTTATAATTGAAAGATTTTATAAAACATTTGATCTAGTGCATTTTTTGAGTGGAATTTATCCTATCACTTGTGGTTTCAGTGTTATTACCCTATCTATTAAGATTGATGAATATTATTACAAATTTTGAATTTGATTTTAAATGATTAAATGGTTGATTTATGGGTGTTTATATTTGATATTTTATCTTTTGGAATCATTGGTGATTTCTAAAGTATTATATAGTTAATTATAAATCATGGATAAGGTAGTTTGCTGTTACATTATTGAGTATCTTGAATATCTGGATTATATTATGTTTTTATTATCACATTATTATTATTAGTTGTATAATTCTGTAAAATAGTAGGTGATTCCCCCATAAATGAGATGAGATTATGTCAGGTTAATAATCAATAAATACCATATAAGATTCTAAATATTTCAACGGTGGTGCCTTAGATAAACGAGTTCCATTGTCCCATTAATTTTTTGTTTTAATGTAATGAGTGGTTTTTCTTGGTTTACAAAAATAAAATGTTTTTACTTTTATAGGGGGTTTTAAATAAAGATTTTTTAAAAGATATTTATTGAGGGGTATTTCAAAATAGGTGTTGTTTTTAAGAGTTTTTGAATGTATTTTCAATAAATTTTAATGAAGGAATTTGGGTGAGTTTCCAAAGAGGGTTTCCACTATGTTTTCTTCTCCAAACCTTATTCTTGTAAAGGGGGAATGTGGTACCTTTTTATTGTTTAGCAAAGTGGATTTTTTAATACTACTTTCATAAAATTCAAGAAATACATATTTGATAAAAGAGTCATTTTTTGACCATGTGATGGTAATAACATATTTTTAATTTTTATTTGATTTTGTGAGATAATTTTTTTATTTTATCTATATTATTATTCACCATTACATGATGATTCTTGATAGCATACGAGGAATGTATGAGTACATAACTATTTTAATTGGTTGTGTAATTTAAATGGAGGTACTTGATAGGATACCTATTATCATTTTTCCATAAGAACCTTGAGATACCATTATATTGTGTTAAGTATATGAATCTTAACTAACCCTAACTACTTGGAGTTAATCATGGTTTCTTGTTAAATATTCTGAGTGAGTTTTTTAACATTTCACATTTGTGAAATTCTCTATGATCTTGATGAGTGATATACTCATTAGACATTATAGTAGTTCCACCTGAAAACAATGAATGGTTTATGTTGTAGTTAGTCCCTATGTTATTTTAATTATTTCGTAATCCAGATTCATGAGAAATGGTCTTGGTATCGTTATAATACTTATCTTTGATCTAGGGATGAGACCAGAGATATGATATTCCTCATTGTACTATTGATAGGAATATTTTTCTTCTCTCTTTAGTGTTATTGGTTTATTCCACCTATGATTGAGTGATTGGACATGTAGCCTAAGAGATAGTAAGACATACATAGAAGATAACATATTATGTTTTGATACCAATGTGAGGTGATGTCTAGGATAACCTTAGGGTGATATTTTCATCTCAATGAACATATCATCATTTTGTGTGTGTTCATGAACACTGTTTGGGTTCCCTAGTGATGATATAACTCACTCGAGGTGTTCTCTTTCCTATTATCCTCTTGGAACATGGTGATGGTTAATGATGCTCTTTTAAAGATGGTGGAAAACTATTCCAAAGAGATTATAATAGCCCATACTTTTCTTTTCATAATTTTCCTTCTGAATATAAATGTAATTTATATTTATGAATATAGAATAATAGAAAACACGTGTATCAAATAATAAAAACAAAAAATAATTAATTTCATTAACTGTGAGCATTATATATAGAAAATAAAAATAATCAATAGAATTAAAAGTAATAAAATGGGAATATAAAAAAACATTACTTGAATAGAAATTTTTTGATCACTTTTTTCTTCTAGAATGATCACTCCCACGAACAACACTGTAAAAATAAAACATTACTAACAAAGACAACAATTTGAAAATGATGAATATAGAAACTTGAGGGAAATTAAATTCAATAATGAATTATGGAAATTTGAGTTATTAATAGGAATTATATAACTTATATTACCAGTGGAATTCTAACTTGACTATTAAGAAAAGTAAAATGGGTATTAGAATATTAATCTAACTGATAAAATAGTAACAGAACAAATAAATCAATAAAATAACAATAAGATAATATTTAACAAAAATAAATAAATGAAATATAGATATTATAATAATATAATGCCAAAAAATAATTATTTAAATTGTAAACTCAAAGTATAAGTTTATTTTTGATAAAGTGTATTTACATAGATTAAAACATGTTACAAATGTATAAAAATATTACTCAGGTAAAAAAATGTTACTATGGTAATGCAATTTAGTATAAGTTTATTTTTGGTAAGATGGATCACCATATATTTCTAATTAATTAGTTAAAAATATGTTACTACCCTAAAATCTAAAATGAACAGAATGTAAAAATATAATGATGAATAACAAAAAAAATATGTTTGAAACATGTGGTAAAACTAATTTTAAAATATTTATATATCCATTTATATCCCAGACCTTATTAGTTCAAACACTTTTAGTGATTTACCCTTGAATTGTGTAATGATATCTTAGAAAATTAAATGGTATTCACTAAATTTCCATTTTCTTCACTTATAGAAGAGACACACTTACCCCACTTCAAAACACAAATATCTATTTTATTTTTTTATTTAAAATATTAAATATAATAACAACTATAATACTAACCAATTTAATTAGGCCTATTATCAATATTATTTATCTCAAGGCATCCACTTCCATGGATACTTCTAAAAGAAAACTAAAGCACACGTCATAACTATTAACATCTTCTTAATATTTTTTCCCAAAATTCCTCTTCCTATATACCTATACGCATACCAATATAATTAAATATGTTCAAATATTACAATGATATATTATTATATTAATGGAACATCCATTATTTATTCCTCTCTACCCATAAAAAATAAAAGCATCGTTAGTGCGTGTGCATAGAGTACTATCTCTACAAATCGACATCTTCCATTTTATACCACCTATCATGATTGTTTTTAATAATGATATTTATGAATAAATATTGTATCTATAATAAAACTATTATTATTAAATTAAAATCTATCATATACCTTAATTTCCTCTCATTCATTAATAAATTAAATCACTAATCATGTATTGTGCGGACTACCGCCTCCATGATGTATCATATTTTATTTTTTATCTAGTTTATTTATTATTTATTATTTCCTTTTTGAATATGAATTTCCACCTAGAAATTATATATATAACATCATTATTATCCTATAATAATAATATTATGTCGAAAATAAACCACTCTCTAAATAATAATCATCTATTATTTATAGTATGTTCATGTTTCGGTCAGTATAACCACCTACTTGAACAATTCTATAAAGCTCTATAATAGTTGACTATGAGAGATTAAATACTAATATAATTATAATATATTAATAAAATATTAATTTTTTATTTCTTTTGTAATGTTTATATGAATTATATAATTTATTAGTAAAATAACTTCCTCCATTTCTTATATTTCTGTAATAAGGTGACACTGATACCACTTTCATGCAAAATAACATGGAAACTAATAAAATGTGAAAATAAAATTATAAATAAATAAAAAATATTCTTTTCTAGATCCTTTTTTATCTATTAATAATTAATTATGGGGGCATAATAAATAATAATACCTATATTACAAAACTAGTTCCAAACGATCAATATTAATACAGCATGATATTAAAAATATATAATAACAAACCAATATACAAATTGAGGATAATTATAAATATCAGTTTAATAAAATTATAATTTTTAATGAGTTTTTGAAATAGGTTAGTAAGATATTTATCTTTTTCATACTAGAGATTTGAGCACATTCGGATATGTGGGACTAAAGGTAAGGGTGTTTGGTCTCAAATTCCTCTCTTCAAGATATTTTTTATATTGTGCACCTACTTCACTTTATATGGTATATATACTACCTATTTGGGATTTTATATTATAAAATTACTTTTATTCATTTTACTTTAAGATCAGCTTCAATCCCTCTCTTTCAATAGGTTTTTATTGAATTTCTACATATTCCATAAGTGGTATTTTATTTATTAATTTTCATTATGAGGGATTCATGATATATTACCCACTTATTTCCTTTAGTGCGGTGAAAAAATTTCATGGAAGAATTTTTACCATATTACTCATGAATATGAATATGTTTAAAACTCTCTATTTTTATCCCTCCCTATTTTTTTAATTCTAGAGTTACCAAAACCATTGTAAAACTCCATATTTTACATGGTAGAAGAACCCGACTATGTTTTGGTCAGTTAATAGTTTTTGTAGATTCATCACAAGTACACAAATATCTAGATATTGGTAAGGGTTTTATAAAATGGAATAGGTATACCTTGGGGTAATCAACTTGAAAAGAATTAGTTGAAAATTTAATTAAGCATCACTCTGATGCATGACAAGTGTGCGTAAGATTGTACACCTAGACCGTAAGTCCAAGAGGATATTCCTTATAATTTTAATATGCTCTTTTATGAACCATGATGAAGAATTTTTATTACCATTTCCTTGGTATCCAACTAATGAAAACTATCGAACCCAATTACCATCATCTATGGATATTCTATTATATTAAAAGTATTCTTTCCATGATATTTCATTAACAAGGTTTCTTCCTGTTACATTGAAGATAGCTTACAACTTCTATGTTTACTAAGGTATGTTCTCCAAGATATCCACATTTTTCAATTGAATGGGGAAGGAATTTTTATTTTTATTTTTCATTATATGGTGGTCCATGTTATTATTCAGTTAGAGGTTCCTTATGGAATTTTATAAAATGTCTTTTTGACATTTATAGTGAATGTACTACACTTAATCTGGTGATGGGTATGGCCTATAATTATTTCTTCCTCCAAAATATCGATATTTATCCTTATACACAATAGTTTGGGTTTTGGTGTACACCACTCCCAATGTCAGCATACATTCTTGACATAGGGATTCGAAAAAATATTTCGGTATTAAACATTACGAATTCCATTAGTATGAGATCAATGTTTATTATTATCTATGTTTTAATTTATATTCCCGGATATATAATTCCCTTAATTTTAGTTGTTTATGGATTCGTATTTTAATTTATTCTTACTATATAACTTGTTCCATGTTTATGTTATGATATATTTTGTTGTATGCTACTCCTTACTGAGCTTTTGGGATCACCTTTTTTTTATTTTCCCTAGGATACCTAGAGGATAACTATTTTTTAAGGTTATGATGGAAGAGATAATAATTTTATCATAATTGTTTCATATTGTGTAACAAGTTTTCAAATGAAATGTATGTATGTATCTGGTCTTCCAAGACTACTAGGATGTGGGATTATATGAGAACTTTTATAATTCCCTTTCTTTTACCATGGGTTTATTTTAGAATTATTATTGATATATATATTCCATTTCTAAGTGGATGGTGTGATTATATTGTTTTTATGATTTGAAAGGGTGGCCTGGAATTATATACACCTCCAATTAATTTGTCATGACTCATCCTCTAAGTATTATCACATGAGTACCTAAAGCCCACCTCTAATAAGACAGGGGAAGGTGACTAATGCTGTGTAGGCATACCAAAAAATAGGAGGCATTTTCCTTAGTAACTTTACACATAAACCCAACTCCAAGCCACATGGATGGAGAGTGAAACCACTATGTAATGAAAATGCATGCGGACCACCACAACCCAACAACAGAGTATGACATAAAGTAAAGCAGTAAAGTGAAACCAGGACAGAAAAGATCCCACTAAAAGAGAGAGAATTGTAATGTATGGCATGAAAATAAAGGAACTGAAGTTTCTGTAGGAAGTTTCTAGAAACAACTCATCTCATTTGATCTCAATAGGCACCATCCGATTGTGTTCCTGGACCTACTCTACCTAGGACTCCACTAAAGCATCAGTCAACTGAAAAAGACATGACATGTGTGGGAAAATCTTGTACAGGGGGTGAGTAAATCAATACACAATAGGGGACCCCAAAAAAAGTGAAAAAAACAAAGGAAACACCATAAATATGGTATAATCATATATATAAAGGTATATATCAAAAAACATATAAAAAAACATCCTAGTATAATCTTAAAGGATTACATGATGCAATGTCTCATCCACCACCATTCAGATGGTTCTGATCATAACATGATTGATTTTGGGAGATCCCACCACTCAAGCAATCTGAAGGTAACCACGTAGAACAAGTCTACCAAAAGTTTTTGAGAGAACATCTAGTATCGATACGTCATGAATTTTCAATGAGATGTCTGGTATCACTAAGACAAGGAGTCTCGTTATCACAGCTAGATCCTTCATCACAGGATTTTGCTCAAGGAATGATCATTATGGGAGTCCCAATCCTCAATCCTAGATGTCATATGGGACTCTTGGAAGAGGTCCCGCTGAACATTCGCCCTTCCCAAAGAGAAAACGCTGGTCAAAAGACATGAAATTCAGATAGGTAATTCCCAAGAAAACCGCAAACCCAATTTGTATTATTTCTCACTATATGGGAGTAAGAAAGAATACCAAGAACCTGACAATGTGGCTCGTAACATAGGGCATTCAGAAGAATACTTCAAACGCTAAAATATGGCCCATTAGATGGAGGATTAACACCATGCGCTCAGAGGTCACATCAATACCCAATGAAATCCATCCGGTGTGATAGAGTATCACTCTAGTCCTAAGGGGGATTTACAACTTTATATGAGACTCATCTCTTGAGAAGAATACCATTCAATGCAGTACCGAACCCTCAAGGGAAGAACTAAGTGGAGAATCAACACAAATACCAGTCCTTACTAATATCCCAACAAGCCATATCAAATGGAACTCCTAGTTTCAAGTGTCACGAAGCCGCATAAATCTTGTCAATTGGATATAAAATATGAAAGATATGACTCTTTTGGTAAAAAGGGGATGGTTTGATTTGGGTTTGGTTCGGCCTGAATGGGGGCGGACCCGACCTGGGTCCAACGAGTCCAACCTGACCCGTTGGGTCAAATTGGCTCATTGGCCTCGCCTAAACTGGCTGGGTTTGACCCGGACTAAGGTATTGGGCCCAACCCAAGGCCAGCCCACCTGACCCACCAGGACCACTAGAGTGAGATGGTCTTTTCCGCATGGGATGCGATGGGCGCTGCATCCCACCAGCTTCCATTTCCATGGGTCACCATTACGGTCTCACTACGCCACGACCACCAAATGCATCCCACAAAACACTACTGATGGCCAGTGATCCCTGCCTATAGTGGATTCCACATGCCTCGTTCACCACCGCAGCCACCAATTTCCATTACCAGAACCACCGTCACCGGAGTTCCGGTGGTTTGTTCTTCGATCCGAAAGACATTCTTGAGACCTCAGGTCGCATTATTCATGACCAGAGGTTCAAAATTGTGTCAAGATCCCTCCCGGTGAAATATTCCTCGATTGATGATATCTCCCACACCACCTTGATCCATTTTCTACCATCATCATCACACCTCTATCATACCATGTCCATCCTAGATCTGCAATACCAGATCATTCCACCAAGGATCGATTGCACAAAGACCGATCGATCTCCAAAATTTTATTTTCAAGACAAATGAAGAATGTCCTCAATGAATGAAGAACAAAGAAAGTAATGACCTGAATCAACAAAAAATGGACAGACCTTGATGTATGTTAGTGTCAATCATGGTTCTTATTTGTTTGAACATAAATTGAATTAAACCCAGAATCCATCACACAAGATTAATCTACAGTTGATTACCAGGTTCAATATTTCCTTAATACCCTGAAAATAAATCTTACTTCCTAGAAGAACTAAAAAAAGTAAGGCAACCTATTCATGATTTGATCCACATTGTTCATTCAAATCTATGAAAAACAAATGACCAAATTAAAAATAACAACCCCAACCTCATGTTGGATCATTTTCAGCCATATATTGAAGTCTCATCACCATGTCAATTTTTATTCCTCTAGAATTTTTCAATTTATCCCCACATGAATGAATCCCAAACTCAAATCCATAGTCACCAATGAGAGATCCTCCCCCCTTGACTTAGAGAAACATTAGAGTTCAAGAGAAATCTTCAACATTATGAATTCTAGCACTAGACCGTATCCTTTATTAATGGAGGAAACATGTTAGCGCATAAAGTAATTTCAGCATTACTATTTCTCTTTGAAACAACATCCCCACACATCCTCATTTATTAAAGGATAATGAGTTTCTCCATCACTACTTCGTAGTGTCACTAGAATGCAAAACATTAAAATGAAGTATAATAAAATTCTTTAAGTTTATTATATTCTACTTTGGAAGGTCCAAAAATTAACTTTTACCCTCAATCCCTTCTAGTCTTGGTTAGGCTAAACCTTTCTAAAATATATTTTCATGAGCTAAACGGTACACCCAAATTTTCAATTTGAGTTACCATTTATGAGTTATAAGGATTTGAAAAGAAAAATAAAATAAAATAATTATTTTATTTATTTTTATGCCATTTTCGGGTTTTCTCATGGTAGACCCGTGCAAACTAAAGGTAAGTCACACCAAGGGTAAAACTTCTATCTTGAATACAATGGTTCCCCCAGATTTTTAATTAGGGAAACCATTTAAGGGTTATTCCACATTTTTATGAACACTGATCACATGGGTAATTTAAAAAATGAACAATTTTCGACGGATCATTCTTGTCCCTTTGGGCCACAGAATCGCACACCGCCTCAACATCTATTCTACAAATTTTCCCAAGAATTTTATAAAAATACAATTGGGAAAGATTGAGAAATTAAATTTGAAACACCTTAAGGCTTTACATCCTGAAAAATTCAAAACAAGGATTACCTGAAGAAAAGGTGAGATAACCGAGCATGAATCTAAGCCACCCACTCCCACGTTCTCCTCTTAAGATCTTCATGTTTCCTCTAGACACATGTTGAGGGAAAATATAATCGACAAATTATCCTCAATATTCATTGGGAATTTTTCCTAAAACACTGCAACGTCAATGTCCAGATCACACCATATTACGATGTGCGAAGGGTCTATGCATGAATATTCTTGGTTGAGACATGTGGAAGATGCTATGTATTTGGTACCACTGTAGGGTAAATCCAAGTAGTGTGCTACCTTTCCAACTCTACTTAGTATATGAAATGGGGACTATTAACCTTTTAGATAGCCTGAAACCCTGGAAAAATCTCTGTAACCCTCATCAAGATGAGTCCCAAAGGAAGACATGGTCTTCTTCCTCGAACTCCAAAGGCCTCTACCATCTTACAACCCAAAACATTAGATGGCCTTGAGTATACTTCATCCATTCTTAGATGAACTAAAAACCTCTGAAAATAAAATCTGTATGTAGATTCATCCTAGTCCCTCTAGTAAACTCTTCTATTTAGTTGTTTGGAAGTGGGCCGACTCAGTGGGTCGGCTAGCTATCACCCCGATGGTATCATGTATCCTAGATGTACATGGTAAACCCATCATGAAGTCCATTGATATCCCCTACCACTTCCGTCTGGGTACACTGAGAAAGAGAAGGAATAAACCATTAAAATAATTCAAAAAAGCATTCATCTTTTTATCTATATAGGTAAGCTCATCTTCAAACCGTTCAGTCATCCTCAATGTCCGACTTGACATACATACACATTACCCGATGTATCTCATAACATTAGGCATCCACTGATAAAAATATGAATCCTATAAAACGAAAAACGTGATCCCCACCTTTTGAATGTCCATTTGGGTTATTCCCTATGGAAAACTAAGAATGTAAAGACTCACTGTTGGTTTAACCGAGTTGTACCATCAGAACTCTTTTAAGAGTGAATGGGTAACAACCAATGAATGTAGATATACTGATCCATCCTCATCCATGAAGGATAACCACAATGAGGACAATAACACTGATGCCTCGCTTAGTAACTACTATCTGGATTCCTACTGGGAGAATATTCTTATAAGTTCCTCATCAATGGGTTCACTACAACTCCAGCCTCTGAGATTTCCTATCCCAAAAAGGGATTTCTGAATCCAAGATAGTCACTTCAAGATATTTTTGTGTAGCTAGTGCTCCCAAAGTGGGTCCTAGACCATCCTTAAGTGTCTCGCATGCTCCACCTCAGATGCCAATTACACTAATATTTCATCAACAAATATCACATGGGATTACCCATGGTGAAACACCGAGTCTTACCATTCCTCCAGAAGTCCCCCAGCAACAACCCTAGCTCATGGTGATCTTTAGGAGACATCCAATATACTTTCATAAATATTGGTGGCACCCCGGGGTGTATAAAAACACAGAACTATAACTCTCTACAGAGAGGTAAACCTGGAACATCTTCAAGGAAGATATCCTTATACACTATCACCAATAAGAAAATTAAGGACTCATTACATCTACTACATTTAGGGCCAGTCTTTCCAACTGAAGATTGATTTGCTGCACCCTCATATGAATGAGTCTATCCCATACTTCCTGGGATACCTTTTTCACCGACCATGGAAAACCCAATTCTGTCACTGCAGATATACCATATCCTTTTTCCTAAAACAGCCAATCTGAGCAAGAACAGTGGATGGACAGTCTATACCTAAACTAACATCATAAGGCCTCGATGATACCACTATGAGGTTCCAACCAAAACTCTCAAATCGAGTGTCAGATCACACCATCAATGTAAGTGTGATTATCGAGTCACCTACCATAGGAATCTCAAGATATAAGGGTCAAGTCAAGGGATTAACCAGAAACTCTAGGTGTCGAATAAGATTCGTGACAAGAAAGAATGATATCACCTATGTCTATTAATATGACAACTAAGATTAGACCCATACCATACCTCAAATCATTCCTAGAGCCCTTGGGTCATATTCCTTTACTTCATGCTTCTACCCCTTTCCCCTATGCCTTAGATCAATGATTCTAGTGTCGACCACATTGGGGCGGTGGTTGTAATATGTCAAAAATGTATAACACCTCCTAACAATCCCCCAGCTTCTAGGCCACATTTTCCACCCTGAAGACCCATCTATTTCTATCACTATCTATGACTCGGTGGACCATCCCCCTTTTCCCTATCATCACCTCGATGGGTTGGAAAATCTATAGAAATATTCCCTCGACCATCTCATGAAAATAACTGTCTCTCTCTAGGATGACTAAAATTACCCAATGAAACTTGATCTATAGATACTCTATCCTGGGATCTCATCTCATAACATATCACACATTGAAGTCCCTAAGAAGGAAATCAACTTCTTGCCTCTAATATCTCTACTCCTACTTTCCAACTATTGACATCCACTGGCTCTATCTTCTCATCGAAGGGACTTTAAACCACAATATTTCACTATAGAACCCTAGAATAACTTGGATTTCATAGAGTAATAGAACTAAATTAGATGTCCTTAAACACACTTTTCTCGGATTTTTGAGCCCGGAATCACTGGTCGAATCATATTCATCAAGTAAATAAAAAGGTTGGTACACCTCAATGAATACACATCTACTGACAGGTCATCTTGCCAAAGCTGTAGAAGCTCTTGGGAACACGTAGCCCTAAGATTTTATGGCGAGAGCACCTTCTATGAGAATGGTTATCAATATATTTCCATGTAAGAGTCACCTAAAAATAATATCTGGAAATCTAAGACCCTCAATAACCTTTCTTAGCGACGTAGAAGGATCAATGCATGGACCACCATCTGATCTAATGGTGTCCCGACTAGATGGAAAACTTGGTCACCACCTCCAGAAAGTCCTTAGCCGCATGTGAGAGAAGATCACCTTAGAACCTGAGGGGTCTCTCTCATTGAAACTAATGAAGCGTGCTCATCCACTGCATCTAATTCAATGGTACTATGATTACCATGTGGAACTCCATAGGTGGTTTTATAGCTGGTACATACCTGATGGTATTGTCTCTAGTACAAACCCCTATACCCATCTTTTCACCACAAAGATTAACCTCGGGATCACATGATGGAATCCTAGATGACTGTCTCTATGGAATCATCTTGAAACAAAACAAGATGTATGATGATCACTAGAGTACACCTGGTTAGAATACTCCCTAAGGACATGAAAAAACTCAACTCATTCCTATATGATGCAAGTAACTTTATTTCAATGCAACTAGTGTTTTAATATATTGAGTTGGAAAATAGGTTTCCAGAGTTCTGGTGTTTGGATACGTTAACCACTGCACCAACACCGGAGTCCCTAGATTGAAATCCAAACACAAAACACTTAACATTGTTTCCCCAAACCAATCACACAGACTATAATTCCTAAGGTAGAACCGACTCCCTCTGATACCACTCTCTCAAGAACCATCCTCTAGGGCCCATGCCATGACTACCCCATGCTCGGATCAAATATGCCAGGGGATGGAGACTAGCACTGAGTAGGCATATCCAAAAAATGTGAGGAATTTTCCTAAAAAACAGTACACATACACCCAACTCCAAGCCACAAAGATATAGAGTGAAAACTCTATGTAAATAAAATGCATGCATACCACTACAACCCAACAACAAAGTAGAACAGAAAGTAAAGCAATAAAGTGAAACTGGGCTACAAATGATCCCACCAAAATAAAGAAAACTATAAACTCTGACAAAAAAATTAGGGCCTTGAAGCTGCTATAGGAAGCAGTCGAAAACACCTCGGTTCGTCTGATCTCCCAAGGCATCATTCGGTTGAGTTCCTAGTCCTAATATACCTAGGACTCTAGTAAAGAATCCGTCAACTACAAAAGACACAAAATGTGTGGTTAAAGCCCATTCATGGATGAGTAAATAAATACTCAGTTGGGGATCACAAAACAAAAAGTGAAATACAACAAAGGAAACACCATAAAAAAGGAAAAAATCAGCTCCACATAGGTATATTTCAACAAAAAAATGTAACAAGAACATCTAGGTATACTCATAAAGGATTACAAGATGCAAAATCTCATCCCCTACCAACCATATGGTTCCTCTCATAGCATGCTCTATTCTGAGAGATCCCGATCCCAATCCTCAAGCTACCTGAAAGAAACCATGTAGACAAATATACCCAAATTATCTGAGAGAACATTTGGTCTTGATACGTCATGATGTTTCCCTATGACGTTTGGTATCACTGAGATTAGGAGTCTTGATATCACAGCCAAATCCTTGGTGATATGATTCAGATCAAGAAATTCTCATTCCAGGAGTCCCACTCTTTAATCCTATAAGTCATCTGGGACTTTTTCAAGAGGTACCGCTGAACTTGGGCCCTGACCAATGAGAAAACACATATTAAAGGTCATGATATAATGATAAGGGATTCCTAATAATACCGCGAACTCAATATTTATTACTCCACACCATACGCGATTCTCATAGAATACCACAAACCCAACAATGCGGCTTGTAACATAGGTAATACGGAGAATAACACAAACCCTATAATATGACCCACTAGATGGAGGATTAATTACATTCTCTTGGAGGTCACGTTAATACCCAACTGACTCTATTAGGGGTGATAGAGTATCACTCTCATCTCATGTAAGATTTACAACTCTATTTGGGACTCATCTCTAGAGTGGATTTCCATGGAACTCCATACCAAATCCATGATAGAAAAACCAAGGGGTGACTCCTCACCTACATTGGTCCTTAATAATATATCGATAAACAATTTTAAAAGGAATTACTCTTCAAAAGGATCATAATTCCATAGATAGCTATCAATTGGACATACAGTTTAAAGGATATGTCTTTTTCTGTAAAAAGGGGTTGGCGGGGATTGTGTCTGGTCTGGCTGGGGGTCCACCGAAATGGGTCTAACCTGACCCATCTGGTTGAACCAGACTATTGGTTGGGCCCATACCTATTGGGCCTAGCCTGGCCCACTATGGCGGCCTGACCTGAGGCACTGGGCCCGTCCCGCTGTGCCGGCTAGACCCAAGGTGTTGGGTCCGACCCGAGGTGAGGGGTCCTGTCTGGGGCCGACCTACCTGACCATCCAGGCCCACCGAAGTGGGATGGTCTTCTTCACCCTAGATGCAGAAGGTTCCATAGGTTTCCACCATGGTCTCGTTGGACTTCGACCTCCAACTTTTTGATGAACCTCACCAGCCGCATCTGCCGCACCACCGACAGCCTTTGATAACCTCCCATAGAGGATTCTGCAGGCCACCTTTTCCATCACAGTGTGTCTCCAACACATACCACCTTACGCATGCGGCCTCTACTACATGTTTTCTCCAACACTAACACTCTATTGGGGCCTTCCATAGGCCATTAGATGTGCTCTAGTGGTCCGTTATTTGATCCGAAAGATTCTCTAGAGTCCTTGGGTCATGTTCTTCATCTCTAGGGGTTCAAAAATGTTCCACGATCCCTCTAGCACAATGTCTTTTGAACGCTGATATCTCCCTCACCTCCCCAATCTGTTCACCACCATAATCATCGTACCATCTTAGTGCTGTGTCCATCCCAGGTTTGTGATACTAACTCTTTGCACCATGGATCAATTGTGCACTATTTTATCGATCTAAAAAATTCAAGTCATGCGCTAAACAAATAATTCCAACGAGAAAAGAAAGAATGGATAGAGGAATGACACAAATCAATAAAAAGGGACAGAACTTGATTGATGTTAGTGTCAATAATATTTAATTTCCATTAGAATGGAAATTTAATTAAAACAAAAATCTGTCACACATGATTAATCAACATTTGATAACAAGGATCAATCTTTTGTTAAAACCCTAGAAATAAAACTCCCTTCCTGTAAGAATGATCAAGCCTTGGGTCAACATGTTCATGGGATGATTTTAATTTTTCATTTAAATATAAGGATATGTAAAGACAAGTTTAAAAATAACAACCCCTACCTCGAGATAGATCTTTTGCAGACTTAGATTTAATTTGCGTCGCAACGTTGATCATTATTCTCTCAACATTCGTTGACTCATAACCTCTTGATCGAATCATGACCTCTGATTCATTGTCTTCAGTGAGATAGAATCCTCATTCTTTCCTTAGGGAAAATCCAGAGTTCTATAGAATTCTCTAGTTATGAATTCTATTTCTAGGCTCTATCCCCGATTAATGGAAGAAACACATTAATGAATTTCAATGTTACTATTTCTCTTTAAAACAATGTAACCACATAGCCTTATTTATGAACCTATAATAGGTTACTCCGTCACTACGTCACATTTTAATCACACTGAGAAATGTTAAATGAAAAGAAAATAAACTTCTTTGAGTTAATTTTATTCTCCTTTAAGAGTTCTAAAAATTAAATTTTACCCTTGACCTATGCCGGTCGAGTTTAGGCTCCGCCAAAGGAAAAAATATCCTCATGATCTCAACATTACTATCATGTTTTTCAATCTATGTTATATTTTTGGAGTTATATGGATTTGAAAAATAAAATTATTTATTAAATTATTTTATTTACGGTCAATAAATTTTCATGTTTTCTCACTGGAGACCCATGCCAACTAAAGATAAGTGATGCGTAGGGTAAACCCGCTATTCTAAACACAACTATGCCCTCAAATTTATGATCTGGGAAACTATTTAAGATTTATTAAACATTTTTAGGAAAATAAATCATACAGGCTATTTAAAAACCAATCAAATTTTCAATGGTTTAGCCTGTGCACATAGGGTCCTAGAATCTTACACTGGCTTATTATCTGGTCTCATAATTTTCACAAGAATTTTCTAAAACTAGAACCAAGAAAATACAATTCATTAGATAATTGGTTAATGAGATATTTATAATGATTTTATATATGAAATTCGTGAACAAATGTTACCTTTTTTCATATTCGGTGCAATGATATTTGTTCAAATATGTTATGTGTTAATATGCTATCAGCTTTATTCATATATATGTGGGTAATTTTTTCAAAATTTGATAATGATGAGGACTAACTTCACTTATATAATATATTGATTCATGTCTCATGTTCCTACCTTATTTCTCCCCCTTTAGCCGGCTTTCAATTCACCCCTTTAATTTATTTATATCCTCAGGTGATTACATGAACTAAAGATATTTGAAATATTTTAGGAGAACTTTGAATAAGGGTTAAAATAATGTATAAAATTTCATAATGAATCATGTTGTATGAACATAATTTTACTAAGACGCTAAACCTTTTAGTTCTAGAATATATACCTTGTATTTTTTATCATAAAAATTATGTAATAATATTGAATGAAAGGTTTGGGTAACTATAGTTAATATTATATCAAGGATTAGTTAATTTTGGAATTTGGTTAGTAAAAGATAACCTAGAATAAACATACTGACCTCATAAATAAGACTATATAATTGATTATCACATGTTGAAAAGTTATTTACCCATGATTTTTTGACATATACAATGTTATAAATATTTATATTTTATAAAATGGAGGTAGAAAGGATAAATAAATCCAATAACCCATGTTATAGAGAATTAAATTATTATTCAAATGATATTCGTAATGTAATTGGAGGATGAGTTCAAAAACCAATGGTGATAATTACCCTATTGTATTTACTAATGAACAACAATATGATATATGTAAAAATTATCCATTGAATCCTTTGTATGAAAATAAAATAAAATATAGGGGATATTATAATCCACTTATTACATAATAACTGGCAAACTCTATGAAAATATACTTTTCATACTTCATTATTTTGAAGGATGATAGTTACTCTAGTCATATACCTCTTTGTGGAAGATGTTGATTAGTGGTAAACATTGATTAATAATATATATCCAAAGGATAATGTTGATGCAATAAAGTGGATAAAACTAAAAAAACATTTCTTAACCTGAATATCTCTTGATCTCTTTATACTAATAAAGAGTGATAATTTCCAAAGCATAAGAAAAAAGATAGTGAATTTATCACAACTTACAAGATAAATTTTATAAGTATCAAAATTTTTAACTCTGGTTCTGTTATCTATAATGATAGAAAATTCTATTAATTATTTAATGGTATAAAACTACATCTCTAAAAGGATATATTAATCCATGACTTTAGAAGTTATATATAACTGGTTTAATGTTCTCTCAAGGAAGTGATGTAGTTCTAGGAATGATTCCATTAACATTGTGAAAAGAAATGAAGGATTGAGTTTCAAGCTAGTGGTGTCAAATGATATAGGTGCAATGAATATCCAACAATCCACATATCAAATATTTATAAAGAAACACTACAGGAATTGTCTCAATGGAATGAAAAATGATTCGCATGTGGAAAATAAAAGTAGTGGACTAATTATGAAACCACATAATGCATCACCCATGGTCAAATTATTAAATTGTAAGGTATAGTGTCACTATGAAAGATAGTGAAATAATACATGTGTCTTTGAGGGTAATTAAAATCAAAAACCACCTAATATAATTTAGAATGTGGATGATTAGTACATCTCCACCACTAACGTGAAGCTATAGTAAATAGTTGTGTGATTTAAACTAACTATTTATTCAAGAAGGGAATTTTTTTATTTGATTAAGTTTATAAGAAATATTTTATTTTACTCAGCTTCTCTAGAACAATTGAATCACCTCCCTGATTGGTTTAGGAATGGATATATATGAAAAAACCTAGTGGTTAAAACATTTCAACCCAAGTTTTGAGATCTATCCCTATTAGTGTGTGTGGGAATATTCCCTAAGAATACCTCATATTACTTTAGAATAATTTGACACCATACCAAGCATTCATTTTCTCTCATTATATAAATATTACATCAAATAAATGGAAAATAAAATCTATTTATATACCCTAAACCAATCAATGATACAAATCTAATGTATGGAAGATTATGAATCTTTTTTAGGGAATCACTCAAAGGTGTGGGTATTGATTCCCAATGAAGAATAATATCTTACATAAATAATTTGGATAATAAAAAACATCAACCTATAGAACATGAATCTTTTGAGGGAATATACTAACTTTTTTCATGAATAATTTCTTCTACTTTTATTATATCATGAGGTATAGTTTTCAATAGAACATATACCTATTACAACACTTTCATCTCTGATCCCTTATAGTATGGAACTAATAAAACTAGAGGATTTAAAGAATAAAATAAAAGAGTAATTAGATAAAAGGTTTATAAACCCTTGTGAATCAGCATGGGATGAATTGATGGTCTTTTTCAATAATAAACAATATACATTTTATCTCTTCATCGACTACTATGATCTCAACATGATCATTGTAAAGTACATATATCCAATATAAGGACTGATGATTTGTTCTCCCAACTTTGAGAAGCTTAATACATCTCAAAATTGGATCTTCACTTTAGATATCATCAGTTGAACCTAAAAAAAGTTATTTGAAAATATATTTTCATATAAGATGTGAACATTATGAGTTTTGAGTGATTTCATTTATACTTAAAAACACACTGAATATTTTTTTTAGAATTTATAAATTTAGTATTCAGATAATACCTCATTAAATTTTTGGTTTTATTTATTGAAGATATTTTCATTACTCCAAGAGTAAGGATAAAATGAGGATCATCTAAGGATAGTGATGAATAATTTAGGGAATGATGAGTTATATGAAATGTTTAGTAAGTTTGAAATTTGGATGCTACAATTCACATTCACGGGGAATTTTCTCCTAGGTGAGGGAATCTCTATGTATTATTAAAAGAAAAAGGAAATTGTATAATGGAACAGACCCACATGTTTCATAGATATAAATAGTATTATATTATTTTCATGGGATTACTGATGATTTATGAAAAAATTATCATGACTTTATAGAATAATAACTATGTTAATATTTCATTTTTCATAGTTTGTATGGATATTTGAATTAAAAGAGAGATTTTAGGAGATAAATAAGGGGATAATAAATATAACTATAATCAAAATACCCTAAAGTAAAGACTAGTTTTTGATATACAATTATACTTTAAATAAAGGATTAGATTGAGTAATCTTTAGAAATGATTACGTGATATCATATTCCTTACAAAAAATTATGATCAATGAACAAAACTACTTTATTAATTATTTAGAGTCAGCAACTATGATATTTTCATTAAATATTTTGAGGTATTACCTATATATTGAGAAGTTTACATATTAACTAATAAAAGTATTTTAAAGTATATATTCACACGGAAGGATTTAAACATTAATCAATGATCATATTTAATGTTAATCAAGGAATTTGATTTCATAATTCATTACTATACTAGAAATGTAAATGTTGAAACTTGTTATTTTAATAAAAAAGAACATACAAATCTACCCCTGAAGGGGATTGGTAAACTACCCATCATTATGAATACGAAAAGTATGTATTTTGAAATCATAAAGGTAGATAATAAATCCTAACCTCATCTGATGTCCCAATAATAAATCTAAGAAAAAATCAATGAGGAATGAAGTGATGATTCAATGTTTCAAAACATGTTGAGAGAAATAAATAAAGGTAAGCTTCAAGAACTAAACAATGATAAAGAATAATTAATTTGGTTTAAAATAAACATTGTATTTTATTATCACCCAAGAAAGAAGATTGTTTTATTGGATGATGCATATAGATCAAATTTCTCAATCCCCCCTGAATTTACCATGATGTACTATGATCTTTCAGATAAATTTAGTTGAGAAAATTTGAGGAAGGATATTTTTGAGTAAAACTCGTAGTTCTTGGAATTTCACAAGGTTATGGTAGAGAATAAAAATAGCATTTTTTTGATGAAACCATTACCTATATTAGTATGAAAATAGGTAGAAATCACCATTTCCTTTTTCACAGGTCATCTAAAGACATATAAAGTAAAAAACAAGATATGGATAGTGGTGGATCGACACACAAGGACTCCACACTTCCTTTTCCATTAAATAATATTTATTTATTAGCTGACTAATCATGATATATTTTATGGAAGCGGTGGGGATGAATGAGGCCCTACTTTTTATTGTACATGATTAATACCCAAGGATTACCTAAAATTTATAACGGATTAATCAAAATTAAGAGAATATTAAGTTGAAGTTTAGTATAACCTATCACTCCTAGAAATATTTCTAATATAAAATGACCATTAAAAAACTTGATGGCATGATGAGATCTTACACGATGGACTTAAATGAACGATGATATCAATATCTTCCTCAAGTAGAGTTGACATAAAATATAAATTTCAATTAAATTATTTATATAACCTCATATGAGTCTCTCTATGGGAAGAGTTGTAACATAAGAATATTTGGGGAACATGTTGGTGAACAAAAGTTTTTGGGACAAGAACTTTTAAATGGAATTATATATAAAGTTCAATGAATTTATAAAAACATTATAGATTATCAGAGTTTATAAAAGATCTATACAAAAAATTCTTAATGAAACATAATGATTGAAGTTAGTGAAAAACTGTACCTTAAAATATTGCATTGGAAGATATTATTATGGTTTGGGAAGAAGGGAGATCTTAGAAATATGTACATTTTCCCCTTCATGATCCTTGATCTTGTAATATCTATATCCTATTGAATATAATTTCCACCAAACCTGTCTTAAGTGAATGATGTGTTACATGCATCTATCATAAGAAAGTATATACTTATCCCCTTATATGTATTAAATCGAAAGGTGGTAAAAGTGAAGCATAAAAATAATATGAGGAGAAACCAAAGAAGATATTGGATTATAAAGAAAATGATGTACAGAACAAGATATCTCAACATGTCAATGTACATTTCTGAAACTCTAATCATGTAGAGGAATCATCATAACTATAGGATGCAATTAAGTAGAAGTAACCACCATCTATTCTCAACCATGGATATGAGTTTCAATTTCAACTTTGAAATTTTTAAATGGGGGAATACTATAATGGCCCAAAATATTATATATGTAATTTTTCTTTTTAATATAAATAAGTTCTTATTTAAAATTATAATATATTATAAAACATATGTGTCACTTAATAAAATATAAAAATATTTTCATTCATTAATTTAGAATATTAAAAATATATAATAAATATACTGTATAAAAAAAAGAAATAAAATGGGACAATAAAAACATAAAAAAAACTATAATAGAAAATATTATATTATTATGGTCTCTTAGAATTATAACACACACAATCAACTCTATTAAAATGAAAAAAAATAATTTCTAATATAATCATAATTTTGAAAGTGACGAATATAGAACCTTGAGAGGAATATAAGTGAATGATAAGTGATGTAAATACAATGTATTTTTAGGAATTATAAGACAAATATAATTGTTGGCATAATAACCTAACCATTAGGAATAGTAACCTGATAACTAAAAATAGTAACCTGGCTATTAAAATAGTAATATAAACATTAGAATAGAAAAATAAACAAAATTATATAAAATTTATTTTAAATAAAATTTAAGATTATTAAATTATTAAAATAAAAATATTATAACATCATAAAATAAATATTCAATTAAGAAACTCAAATAAAATATTTGTGTATTTTTTATTAGGGGTATTACAATTTATGGATTTAAAAAAATGTTAAAAGATAAAAATAAATATATTAGAAAATTATTTTAATAAAATGAATGTATTAATTAGAATTAGAACATCAAAATTTAATGAGTCATTTTTTGATAATTTTCAAAAAAACATAAATTATTAGGACAATAGTAAAAATACAGTTCTGAAAATACTAATGTTTTAGTATTTGTTATTGATGTAAAAAAATAGTTAATCCTTAAATGATTATATCAACAAAAAATATATTTAATAAGATAAATAATTATTTTAAAAATAATAAAATTAATTTTAAAACCTAAAAATTAATTTCAAAAGTCTAAACACATAAATGATATCATAAAAACTATTTTTTTATTTTTTATTCTTTCCTTTTGTATAAACTAAGAAGTTTAGTTTTTTAAAGATTTAAAAATAATAAAATATTAAATTTGTTATCAAATATGATTCATAAGGTAATGAATTACTTCTATTTATGTTTTTAATTTTAGAATAATATTTTATCCAAAATTTTAACCCAAAATACAACTCCCTCAAATATAAATGCCCTCTCTCCCCTACCTTGGTAAATTAATTCTCAATATCTTATTTTAACCTAATATATACCATGTTACCTCCTAACATGTAATAATAAAACACTATGGAAGTTTTTTTCCTTTAAATAAGATCCTCTAAGATGTTATGGTCTTAGAAATGGAGTGATTTCAAAGATAAGTTAACACATCTGTTTTTTCTTTCATTTCACTTTTCTTCTTCTTTTGTGAAATTATCTTAATCCACTCAAAACAATCCATAATAAATCATTTAAACAATATGTAAACATATTATTAATTGTATTTTACTTCTTGAATCCTGTTATTCACAATATATACATTGTATTTATATATCACCCTCATAGGCACACCTTGTTAATAATTGGTTTTATCCACCCACAGAGACATCATCTATTATTTACTTATCACCAGCTTCATGGAAGGTTAACATAAATAATTTATAATATATATTTATATTCATGAATATTTATTCTTATTTAGGTAATTAACTTATGTATAAATATTAATGAAACCAAACTATAAAATCAAAACAAAACATAGTATTTCAAAGAAACATTTGATCAAAACTTCTAATATTTAATAGAAATAGTATAAAATAAATTTTATTGTTATAATTGTTAATATAATAATTTAAAATAACTCCTTGATTAATATTTTAAAAACCATAACTATCTAATACATGAGTTTTTGATGTGATATTACAAAATTGGAACCAAAGTAAGTGGACTCTCGAACCCAATCCTTTTAACTGTGTTATCACCTACTTATCTCTATTTTCAATATTATTCTTATAAAAACTATTATAAATTAAATCTATTTTAATTCCGCATAATATTTATAAGATATATTAATATTTATAATTCATTGAGATTAATTCTTATCCATATTCAAGATTACTGATAATGACTTAATTTTCAAAACCTCTCATTGATTTTATTATGCTCATTATTTTCTTCACCATAATATATGATCCGTTCTTCTTAAATGACACATTTTAATGAATAAAACTATGTTTTTTATTCTTCTTTTGGTAACCTGTATGATTATTTATTCATATTTACCTTATGGAATCATTATACACCCCATTCTTTTTTCCATGGAATTATTTGATGTTTATGATTGATATATGTTCGCTTTCGATATGAAATGCATGATTATGATCATTTTATATTGTAATGGGAGGTCCTAGAGTTATATATATCTCTAATTCATAGTGTATATAAATATATCCCCTTAAATTATGTATGTTATATAAGAATATGATTGTAGAATTTTTTTCAAAATCTATGAAATGATATTTGTAAACATATGATTTTCTTTTAAATTATGCTAAATTTTTCCACATTCTATACATTAACATTTTTCATGATGTTATAATGTGTCATTATTGTGAATTTACCACATTCCATATATTAATCTAATTATTACCTCATTATTTTGATATGATCCTATACTTATGATATGATGAGAATGATTATGATCACCCATGTACTATGTTGATTCATGTCTCATTTTTCATTCCTATTATCCCTCCCTTTACTGAGATTTTTTATAATCCCTTTCATTGATGTATGTACTCTAATAATTACATGGAATAAGGATAATATAAAATCTTTTAGTAGGAAAATGAAGAATAATTTAAATAAATATTATAATTTTATATGTAATTATTTTTTTAGAACCTAATTATCATAAGACACTAAGCATTTCAATTTTGTAATATAATACTATTATTATTATTATTTATCATAAAAACAATGTAATAATAATGTAAGAATTGTTTTTGACTATATTGATGAAATTATGTATGAAATGGAGCTGAACTAGATCCACTAAAATTCTATCATATGGTAAGAACATGGAAATGGAATGCACTTGATTACTAATGATAATGGAATTGATATGTGATCTAGGTGATTAATGTTTGAATATAGTATTATAATAGTGTGTGTTGGGATCTATCCACTACTATGACAATTGAAATGTGGGATCAAGCTAGTGGTTATCTTTTGAAGGTGTTAAAACTAGTTTTGATGTGGGCCAAGGATATGAGATGGGGTAGGGTGTGAGAGTTGAGTTTCAATATTTCATGTGGCTGAGGTCCATTCCATTGTTTAGCAATTTTTTTCTCATGAGATTGTTGTTTAGTATTTATTTAATGCTTTCATCCCTATTTTATTACACATTTATTTTTTATCAGTTAGAATTTAATTAATGGTCAGTTCATCCTTGAATTCCCATTGATGAGATTCTGGGATTTATCTTTATTTCACATGATATTTAAGGGTTTAGATTCTTGATGGGATGTGAAGTTATTGATGGTCCATGTGGGAATCTATGTGGGAATTTTTTATCTGTAGTGATACCTCTTTGGGATTATGTATATCTATATGAGATAGATTGAGGTATGCCATGTTTGGCCATGAGGGTATTCAAGTCATCGATCATCAGAAGGTGGGTCTTTTCCAAAAGTGGATAGTGCTTGTATGAGTCCTTGAGTTGTGTGTGTCTTCTAGAAGCATGAACACATGTGTGGACTGTATGTTCATGAATAGGTTATATTTATTGATGGAAGATCTTCAATGATCATGGGATTTCATTATCTCCCATGATTTATATTCACATCTAATTGATCATTAGCACTTAATGTGTTAGGTGAGTGGGGGAAATTTATGGGGTAGTGAGACTCACAACATACCCATGTACATGGAATAAATTTTTATTTTCATGGGTAGAACATCATGTATTCTTTTAGGAAAATGTATCTTCATTGAATAAGATGTATTGATCAAGATTGATCTTGGAATTAGAGGAAAGGATTAAATAAGAGATAGTTATGTGAGATGTGTTAGAGTCCATTAAACTTTAATTTTTTGTCATTTTACTCTATAATTATCGAACCAAGGGATAATTATTTATTTTTATAAATTTTTTAGTTATAACAATTATATGGATGATTCATACTGATTTTTTTAGTATATTTAGGTATGAAAGTTTACACATTACACTTGAGGGAATAATATTCCAATGGTAATTTCAGGCCCTCACTACTAATCACCAAAATCTAGTGTACAACGATGCATGCCTGAGGTAATTCAATAACCCCCAAATATGTACTATTTAGGTGACTCAGTCATGAATGTTGTAATTAATGCCTCCTCCTCATAAGAAAATGATCATAATGAAATTGACTGATGTTCAGAATTATGAATAATCACTAGTGAAATTCAATTAGGTCCATTAACTACAATTTATAGTCCTCCTCCATTAAATAAGGGTCATATTTTATGACAACATTTAATATGTTATGGGAAAGATAAAATTTGGATTTTCATTATTGTAACTGTTATAAAGACCACCTCATTAACTAAGTAATTGTTAAACCAATTTAATTGTCATTAGTCTATCTTCCCCAAAGTATGTATCTATAATCTATATAATCATGATAATCAATATACAGAACTACACTCCAGTAGCCTATAATCAGTGGGTACTTTATTAAATTTTCATAGGATACAAGAAATCACATCCCAAAGGACTGAATAGTTTAGTAGTCTTGAATAAATAGATACATATATACTTCTCATTTTACATTTTTAATACACTACAATAATTTAATGAATATAAAAAATGGATACATCCACTTACCCATTAAAAGGGTACTTCTTTATAACTTAGGGAAAGTAAAAAAATATATGTCTAAGCTAAAATGACCAGTAATGTATTCTGTATAGTGTAACCTATCATAGAATAAATAAATCATAGTCAACATGGATAGATAATAACTTAAAAAACTCCATTTAATAAATAACTTGAGAATGAATAATAATATGGAAGAATAAATGATGATAAAATAACGATATATAAATAATCACATTATCTTTGAACATATAGATGGAAATCATAAATATTCAAATAATCACATGGAGATCAAAAAATAATATCATAAGGATGGAATGAATAATGTCATATATGATAAACACACTATATCTAGCATGTGTTATAATATATTACATAAATGGGTAATGCCATGGAAAAATACAAAGACTAGTTTTATCCCATGAGACACATTAATGCATCAAGGGGATATAAAGGGATCCTCATATCACATATCAAATCCAATGGATTCATCATATGAATGGTGAGGATAATAATTCAATACATAATCAACATAAATGTTCTTTTAGAAAAATAGTATACAAAATATTAATATTCCCCAAGTAAAACTAATCCTAAACCATCTAGGGAATGAATAAGGTTGAAATAATTATAAAATATCCCCAGTATAGAATAATAAAAATAAATGTTTATTACTTTTGATGAATATAAATACTATAAAAATATCATTATAAACATTCTTCATAAAAAATCCCTTTTCATTTTAAAATATAATTTTAATAAATAAAAATATGAAGAATAATATGAAAACACATTCATTCAAACGAATCAGGGGAAATTTTAAAATATGTTTGAAAGAAATGAGTGGTCACTATGGTGGGAAAATTTCGTTCATGTTGAGTATGTTAGAATAGGTACTCCTTTAACATTTTTGGTGAATGTAAAAAAGCACCGTGTTCGGAAAATGATAAGAATATTCCTTTTAAATCATTATATAACGAGTTACTAATTAGAAAAAATTAGTTTAACAAATCATTTTTTATTATTTAAAAAATATTTGAAACATTTTATATAATATTTCAACATGGAGGAAAAGGATTCCTAACCAAGTAGAAAAACAAGTTGGTTTTCCTTAAAAAATGATTTTTCTATCATGAGTACTTAAAGAGTGAAAAATTAAATAAAAATATAGAATTTATATAAATAACAATATATGAATAAAATAGTTTATGTTTAGGATAAAAATAACTTTTAATTATTATATCATAAACATTAACATAAATAATCCCAAACAATTATGAGATTGAAAAATAAACCCTTACCACTTTGGTATCTTTTAAATAATAATACCCTTGGATAAAATAAATTCAAATTATACATTAAATACCATGAATATAAATATATTAATTATATGACATATAAAGGAGAAATAGATACACCTCATAGAAACAAATATTTGAATAACACCAAATATGTCTTAATAAAGTGTAAATTTGGATAAAAGCTCTTACAAAGATCATACACTGGATGTTAGAATTAATCAATTATTTTATTATATGTATTAAATATAAATACACATAAATAATTATAATTTCAAAATAAAATAAATAAATTTATTACACATAATCTTATAATATTAAAGAAAATGAAGAAGTAATATAAATCGGTGAAAATAAATTGAGTTATGAGACCCCTTACCGCTTGATAAAGTACAAGTCAAACAACAATTAATGAAATAATTTCAATTGAAACATAAAATATCATTAATTATAAAGGATTCATGATATAAAATATAAATTAAATTATATATAGTATATAAAATAAATTGGTGCATAACAATGAAATATACCTCAATAAAGGGAAATTGTGACAAAATCCCTTTCCATAGGATAAAATCATCATTTACATTCTTTATCTTCATAAATAATAAAATTTTGATATTTATTTAATTTCTTTGGAACCAATTTAATTATTATTATTCCTTTTATTTTTTAACTCCATGACATATTTAATCACTTTACCAATTAAGTTAATGTTGAATGTTTTGATGATATTTAGTTCATATGTCTAAAGTGTCCTTGATAGTTTTACTATGGTAAAAGAGGTAACTAATCCATAAAATATATAATAATTCTAATGAAATATATATCAATTTCATACATAGATTATAATTTTTCAAACAACCCTGAAATATGCTTATGAAAAATGATATATGTTCCAATCTTGGAGATGGTAATACCTATGTACGCATGGGCAATGTATCCATTTTTCAAAGATCATGTATGTAAGAACATAATAATTATTTTAATTTTAAATAATGATAATTATAACATAAATATAATATTATTTTTAAAAATATACATATATATATAATTAATGTGATGTAATTAGCGAAAAAATCACATCACTTCATAGAGGTGGTAATCAACACGTATGCATGAACACCATTATCTTTTTTAGACGAATATAAAGGTAAAACATTATATGATATATTATCATTATATAATGATAAATATTTCATAACTATTATATATATATAATTCATCATTAAAACCATTCTTGACTGGTGGTGATGAAAAATGAATTACAACGGTTTGCGAGGTGGTAGTCTACCATACACACAAATGATGGTTTCGTTTCCCATTTGATGTAAGAGGAGATTGATATATGGTATTAAATTAAAATAAAAAAACATTGTCAAAGGGATATAATTATTTTTTTATATCAACATGGTTGGGTAATATTTGAAGGATATGGATATAGAAATAATACAAAAACACTTGGTTAAGAATGATACATATTCATCATACAACCTCATTATACTTACACAAAATGCATTAGTAGGAGGGTTTTATAATAAAAAAGGTCTATAGATAGTGTTAAGGGAATTAAATAAGGTATTCAAGTAGTCATTGGAAGAAAACAATTCTATTCATGTTTGAATAAAATAGGAGAGGTGGTTCTCTTTTACAAGTGTGAGGAGGGTCACTTTTGGAATTTCATGAAGAATTTAATTAAAATTAATTATTTATCAAGGAAAAATGAACAAGAAATATATATTAAAAATTAAGTGTGAGTATTTTTAGAAGTAATATAATCCAATAATTTTTTGTGAGTTTTTATTATGTTTTTACCCTTACCTTGTTCTTTTAACCAACCTGAACCCTTTTGGACAATTTCCATGATATGGTTTTTTTACTCATTAGGGGTCAAGATAGTTATAATAACAGGAAAATTGGAAAAAATATACCATGAGTGATATTTTAAACGATACACTAAAATATTTTTAGAATTTATAATTTATAGGATATTTTAAAATTTTAATTAAATAAAATTTATTATAAAATATCATTAATATATTTTTGGGAATATTCATTTACATTGACCTTAATAACAGCATGAAAAAAGGAATTAGAATGTAATCAACTAAAGATTCCATAAATTTTTATATTTACTTAAAAAATTATTTTAATAAATTAATTCATTAAAATTCTATTACAATGAACATTTTTAAAATCATTTATTTTATTTTTTTGTTAAGTGAAAAAATATCGTGTCGGTGTTTCATGAGAATTTAAGGTGATTATTTAATACTAAAAAATTAAAATTAAATTTTCCTAGTAAAAAAATTAATTACCTTTCAAAGAATTTTTTATAATTAAATATAGGTTTTCTTTATCCCAATAAAAAATATTATTGAAATTAAAAGAAATAATGTGAAAATTTTGAATTTTATTCATATAAAATAATATAGGGACCAATATGAAGGAAAAATGAAACAAATGGTCATATATTCAATGTTTTTATTTTTATTGAATAAATATTTTCATACAATAAAATTAATTCACTATCCATGACATGCTATTTTTATCTTTAATTATCCAATTTACCCATATAATGGTGATAATTATTTTCTGTACTTACTATTTATAATGACTAAAAATAAAAGGGCAATATTTACCAAATTTTCAAATCCTAATTCCAAATATTTAATTCATTTCTAATGATTAATTACACAAATGTTTTAAAATTTAATTTGAAATTATTCTCCCATAGTGCAATAAAAAGTGTGTTTTCAAGAAAATGCATTTTTTAAGAAAAATGTTTATTTTACATTAACTATATCACAAGTAATATACATTATATGAATAAAAAAATTATATATATATAATCTATAAATTTTATTTAAACCATTCCTCATTATTGGTTATTTTAATTAATTAAAATAGAAAAACAATATGCACTTAAAACCATTTATTAGAAACAAATCTATTTTCAAACATAAAAATAGATTAATAAGAAAATATTGAAAATTTGTGATTAAAACTAAATTAATAAGAATAATATAAACCAAATGGAACGTATGCAACTTTATACCAAATTAAATATATAATGAGACATCAAATTACTTGATTTAATGAAAATAATTGACAATTTTACAAAAATCGATACTATTAACTATTCATTGAAAAACCAATATTTTCATAAAAATTTAAAACATTCACCCTAATATAATTTTTAATTGATTATTTAATTAAAAATACACATTGTATGAAATATAATTTAAAAAAATTAGATAAATTGATTAAAATGTTTTCTTTTAAAAACAAATAATATATATTTTTGAAGGAAACATACTTTTGAGGAATAAATTGAATGTACTAAAAATTGATTGATAGATTAATAAGTATTTATGAATAAATATTCTTTAAATATTAATTTTTAATATATTTCATAAATAATTTAATCGTTTTCTATCCATAAGTTTAACAACTAGGTTATAATAGTTATGTTCTAATAATAATATTTCATGGTTTATTTAGTCTCAGTGTTTCATGTCAAATATTCTATTTAACATAATTATATTTTTCAAAATATAGGGTTTTTACTTTCTACCCCATGAAATAAATTGTATCCTCATAATTTGAACTTGATATAGATAATCATTGGTTAGACATTTGAAAATACCTTTTTTGAAAACCCACATAATAAAATTGGTTTATAAAAATATCTATTAAAAGAGGAAAAGGTAAATATTAATGTCCCATAACATGATTTATGAAGAGGAAAAAATAATGAGGAAGTGACAATATATATGTAGAGGTGAAAATAATTTTCTAAATAACGATGGATTGTGATATTGAATGTTGATCAAAATAAAGTGAATGACCATGGGGAAGTTAATGATCAAAAAACTATAAACCCAAGAGATGTGAAAAGGACTGTTAATTGATCATAAATGAAGGTACTAGGATAAATTTTTTGTTTAATGATCCTTTAACCAGATTTGAGTAATTTCATTACATACTTAACCATGATCATAAAGAAAAATTATTAATTGAAAAGTATAATTTAATCCTTGAATAATTTCCACCAAAATGTCATATTTTTCTCTAAATGATGAGTATTAATGATGCAATTTTCATGTCTAAATAACTGAAATAAATATTTAATAGATCACAAAATCCATAAAAGAAGAAAATATATTCCTCCAATATTTACTAAAACAAATTTTTTAGAAAAATGTAAGATAATTTCAAAAATGAATAAACCACCATACATTAATCTACAAAATTCAATAACAAAACCAAAGGTTTAACATATATTTTTAATCAAATAAATAAAACTATATCTGAAATAACCCCAATAACATCAAAATTAAATATTTTTTTAAACTCAATGGTTATCTTATAAACAATAGCTTACACCTATATGGTCATAATATCATTTTCTTAAACTATACTTTATGTTAAAAATAATGAATATATATACCTCAACCCAATAAAACATATCCCAAAATATCATTAATAAACTAAAAACCAAAAATATTTGTTCATAATATATGTTTTCCAAAATAATCCAAATATTTAATAGAAAAAACATTTACTTAAAAAAATTCATAATAATATGGGCATAATGCGGGCTAGTGGTAGGCACTACACCCATGTTGTCCTTTGTTTGAGGGTTGAAGCTCCATGAACTTGTTTAATGCTACATATTGTTACCTAAAATATGGGTTTTCCTTTTGATAAAATTTCATTAATATAATTCCTATAAATTACCAAAAATATTATGAACACCCTCAAAATAACATTAATAATTAAATTACTTTTCAATCTCATAGTTATCTTTATGAAAAAACATATGTTCTTTAACCCATAATTACGTCACCATAAAAGGTCATATAAACCCTAAAGGCTATCAATACCATTAAACTTATGTCCACAATCTAAAAATAATTACTCCTTAATTATCATTTTTAGTAAAACATATACTAAACCAAAGGGTTTTATTCTCATAAATGTCTCCTAATATAACCTTAATCATATTAAATTCCCATAACATAAAATATTGAAAGGTGAATCTATTCCTTTAAACCATGATCAACCATAGAATTATCATCCCAAATTTTTTTTGGTTTTCCCATATCACTAATGCATATTATAGGTTTCCATATGATATATTATTTGTACAACATAATGTTTCATATATAAAATATGTATTAAACCATTAAAATCTCATAGGAGTTTCAAACTAGCTGTGTAGTATGTACATATTCACCATGCCCTTTAATGATTTCCAATATTTACTTGACCAAATAATTTGGGTGTTATTACCCCAAGATTCAACTATTACAAAAATCACATTAAATTTTAGTAACGAGATAAGGATTTATTTCGTGGAAAACCACAAAATATTTACCCTACTAAGAACATTATGATGTTATACTATAAGTAGACATACACTAAAAGTTTTTTAAAGGTTTATATTCTCTAATATATATTTTAATACATCTAGTTCTTAAGGTTTTTACATAACTTCCTCTAATACTGAGAGTAAATAACTTGAATCAAATAGCAAAGAGTCGGTGGTTACATTATTACATTATTATAAGATTTAAGAAATCACATCCCAAAGGACTGGTATTTTATAATTCATAATTAATTTGATATAATCCTTATTCTTATTATATGTTGGTAATAAAATATAATAACACATTGAATATAAATAAAATTATTCATCCTTGAACCCGTTAGATGATTTCTTCTTCATTACTTTGGGAAAGGAAACAAAATAAGGATGATAAAAAATTCATAGTAAGGGAATATAAATAGTGGAATGAATTAGATAATAAATAAGGAATGATCAATATGGCATAGGGAATGACTGAGAACCAATTCTGTTTAATAAATAAATTTAGTTTGAAGAATAATATGGAAGGAATAAATAATGATGAAATAATTCCTTATAAATAATAACATGATCTTGAAACTCATCCATAGATATCATAACTGTTCAAAAATTCACATGGAAATCAATATCTAATATCATAATGATGGAATGTATAATTCCATACATCATAAACTTACCATCAAGGCCTTGTTCCAAGATATCTTACATAAATTGTTAAGGCCTCAACCAAATTCCCAAACCAGTTTCTTCTTATGAGATCTATCAATGCATAGGGAGAAATAGAGGGCCTCTCCAATCACTTACTATGTATAATGCATTCATAATTTGAAATTGGAGAGTAAACATTCATTAAATAATCAATATAAACATTCTTATTGAAAAACTAACATACAAAATGTTTATAGATCCTGTTTAAAATATATCATAAACCATCTAGGGAAATAATAAGGAAAATATCATTAAAATATATCCCCAGTAAATAATAATAATAATAATGTGTTTTTATTATTAATAAATAGAAATAAAATTAAATATCATTAAAAAAATTCTTGAGGAAAATTACCTTTTTATTTTGAAAACCACTTTTACAAACAAATTTTTTACCAAATATTAGGAAATAATTTTCTTCAAAAAGAATCATGGAAAATTTTATAAGAATATTCAAAGTATTTAATGGTCATTATGGTTTGAAAATTATGTTCATGTTGAGTATGTTAGAAAAAATATTCCTTTCAAATTTTTGGTAAAAATTAAAAAGGTACCATGTTTGGAGAATGATAAGAAGATTCCTTTGAAACAATTTTTTTTAAATTAAAACATGAGTAAAAGTTTCATTATTAAATTAGTCAATAACATTAAATAAAAAATAAAAAAATTTATAAACAATGTGGATATTGAAGAAAAATATTCCCAAGAGAGTAGAAAAATAATACAATTTTCTTTAAAAACATGATTTTTGTATCTTGATTATTTAAAGAGAGAACTTGTCACGACCCGTCCTCGGGGCTCATGCCGTGACTACCCCAAGCCCGCCTTCCATTGGCACGGGGCCTACGACTAGTACCAAGGGAATAAATCCAGATAAAAAGGGAAGGCATTGCCTTTATACAAGTAAACTACACAACAGAGTACACAAGCTGAAGTAAACACTAAGTAAACTGAGTACAAAAGTAAGTGCTGGAAAGTAAATGGGACAGAATACAAACCCAACTGAAAGAACAGTACCACTGAAAAGAAAGTACTACAACAGTAAAGTAAATCAGCAACCACTGAGTCATCCTATTACTATCCCAACAGAAGGGTGGGTACATATGGTCTCCTCAGTTTCTCAGGTCCGGTAGTCTGCACCATGTATGTCCCACCTGATAGTCCACCTCCGGGTACCGTCCCACTCCACAAGCCTCAACCACGATCAGCGCTGTCTTCCGTCTAGAACCAACACAACGTAGTGTGGGCATAGCCCGTGCTAGGGTGAGTATACGATACTCAGTTGGGACCCCAAGACCCCTAAAGGTCTCCCAGAATCCACAAAGGATAAACCACAAATAAAGGGTACAAACACGAAGTATCAACCAACACTACTTAGGTATATGCCCATACATATACCTAAGTCATCATTTCTAGTTCGGTTGCAACTCACGAGCCCAAGTATAACCCTGTCCACACAAGAAAACACAACCCAATCCACATAGGAAAACACAACCCAATCCACACAGGAAAGAAATTCAATCATATTGATGATAATGATTGAAAGTCAGGACTCAGCTCACACAAGTATACTACTCACGAAGAGGGGTGGAGATGATTAGATGTAGCCTCTGAACCATCTCCTCTGCCGAACCCATGTAGGATCCATGTATAGAAGTCATCACTGCCGAACCCATGTAGGATCCAAGTATAGTCTTCCTCACTACCGAACCCACGTAGGATCCATGAACAGTCTTCCTCACTACTGAACCCACGTAGGATCCAATTATAGTCGTTATCATCATTGGACCCACGAAGGATCACAGTACGGTAGTCTTCGTAGTCACAGCCATCTCTAGGGTTTTCGCACACAACATACTCGATTCCGGAAGGGTCCACTCCTCATGTCAAAGGGTTGGATACATCAAACATCACGAAGACTATAGTTAATGTATCCCATAGTTCCTTCCCACATCATAGGGTAAAAACCAAGAAAAATGTGTCCAAGACATAGAGAGTAAGATGACAAAGTCATTTCCCTAAAATTACATGGTGTGTAGGTATTCTATACACGCCGTGTCATCAGACACTAGTTAATTCCTGTGTGAAAACGGCCCATGTCATGGGACTGGTCGTGGAAAAAGTAAGTACACGACATGTGGTATGGTTACATGTCGTGTCTTCAGTCCACGGGTATAGTTCGTGTACCACAACTCGTGTCGAAGGGCTGTTCATGTAAAAAGTAAGTACACGATGTGTGGTATGGTTACACGCCGTGTCCAAACATCTGGGGTCGGCTCCGTGTACGCTGGCCATGCCTGCCCGTGTGGTGGATTACCTGGCCATGTACTCCACCCCGTGTCCATTTATTCCTGGAAAACACACCGAGTCATCACGAATCCGCTTCTACCATGGTGAAGGTAGTACACGCCGTGCCTTTGGCCGTGTGGTTCTGCCCGTGTCCGTGCATCTCCCAAATTACACACCGAGCCTCACGAAGTTGCTTCTGCCTTTCTATGGAGGAAGTACACACCGTGCCTCTTGGCCGTGTGGTTCTGCCAGTGTCCATGTATCTCCCAGATTACACGCCATGTCCATCAATGTCACCTCTGTCAATTTGTGTGGAGAGTACACGCCATGTTTCTAGAGTAACATGTCATGTGTTACTTTTCTAACGTCCGAAACAGAAGCCACAAAATGCTTTTAATAAACAAAGTGTGCTTTTGGAGTACACGCCATGTATTCTAGAATTTTCCAAAAATGACACCTCTGGCCAGCATGCCTCACGAGGTGTACGTTCTTCATTCTGAAGATCTATTTTCTACAGAACTTCCACTTCTGGGTCTCCCCGACGCTCTGAGGCCGTTTAAGATTTTTTTGGGCCTGTGATCGGCTCCAAAAACATAACTTGATTTACTGCACATGAACGGATGAATAACTCCACATATATTCACAAGAACAGTGGATGAATCATACCACGTTCTTTTGGTCTGTTCCCTTCCGCATTAGTCCGATATCAAGCGGTTTAAGAGGAATAAAAACATGGAAGGAAAACCAATCATCTCTCAGAACACACCCCTACCTTGAAGGAAGTTTGTGGGTGTCAAGCACCGCAAAATATGGAATTAATTCCATCATTGTCGGTGTCTCCTTCCTTGTCTCGGAGTAAGAAGAGAATAGGGAAACTGAGCCGCCAAGTTGAAGTTATTCTTCGGAGAGTTGGCATTCTTCATTGAAGGTTGTCATTCTTCACGGAAGGATGAAGTTCTTCCAAGAAGGATTTAGACCTCTCTCTCCCAAAAATCCTCCGACAACAATCCAACTCACCAAAATAAAATAAGTTTCATCTTATTTTATTAATTCATGCCGAGCATTAAAAATTAAAAATTCAAACATATAACTCAATTAATTGAAGTGGTTCAATTAATTAAATTAATGTGTGTTGGCATTAGTAAAGTGGAAGAGGAGAAGTCACTTAATTAAAGGAGTTAGGGAAAGTGAAGGGTTGGGCTCGTGTAGGACCCATCTCACCTTAATTCTCTCATGGGTAGTTAGTATGTAGTGGGTCCCTCCCTAACTCCCACACCTATGATATAACGACTTAGAAAAATAAATTAAATTGCAACACAATTTTGTTTTACATTTTTATTTAATCCACTTTTTTTATCAACTCCTCCCGAGCAGATGAATCTTCGGTAAAGTTCCTCTTAAGCAATTACCACCGCTGCAGTTCCATCGGTGCCCACAGATTTCAATTCCGAGCTCTGGTTTAAAAGATAGAAAAACTCGCTCGTTTGTTCACTGAACGTACCTGAGCTAAACTTCCGAAATTAATTCAGGGCACACCGAGCCTCGAAATCAGGTGCCGTCAACAGATGCGTATTCATAAAATCCCAATGAATTTAAGAAAAAATTTCCCATGAAATTTATAGGTCTTTATATTATACCCACCTCATGGATTTACGTCCCCATAAAGCTATATCATAAAATAGGGAAACAAATGAGGGCACTATGCATGCATCTGAGCCTCCCGCTCCCATGTGCTCTCCTGGAGGTTTCCGTGCTGCCACCAAATGCACACTAGAGGAATAAACCATCCACGTATGACCCTCTTATGTCGATCCTCGATCTCCACCAAAACCTCCACAAATGTCGCACCGTCATCGATGTCCATCTCTCTGTGATCAATGATATGCGTCGGGTCATGAACATATCTCCTTAGCAGAGATACGTGAAAGACGTCGTGCACCCTGTGCAACCGAGGTGGAAGAGCCAAGCGATAATCCACCTCCCTTATCCTACTGAGAACTTGGAATGGTCCGATGAAGCACAAAGATAACTTTCCGCCCCGTACAAATTCCGTAGTCCACGTCGAGGTGAGACCTATAAGAAAACATGGTCACCATCCTCGAACTCTAGTGGTCTCCACATCCTATCAGTATAGATCTTATGTCGGCTCTGAGAAATCCTCATCCGCTCGTAGATGATCTAAACCTTCTCCGCCATGGCCTGGACCATCTCTGTTCCTACAAGTGATGACTCCCCAGGGTCTGTCTAGCACAGGGGTGATCTGCAAGGTCGGTCATACAATGCCTCGTATGGTGCCATCCCGATGGTGGAGTGGTAGCTATTGTTGTACACAAACTCCACCAAGGGTAGGTGATCCTCCAAGATGTGACCAAAGTCAAGGACAAATGCATGAAGCATGTCCTTGGGAGTCTGAATGGTCCTCTCCATCTGGCCATCTATCTGAGGGTGAAAGGCGGTGCTCAGGCGTAGCAGCGTCCCAAATGCCTCATGAAACCCCTTCCAAAGCCGGGAATTAAAGCGAGCGTCTTAATCGGAGACGATAGATGATGACACACCATGAATCCGTACGATCACCTGAACGTAGAGGCTTCCCAAGCTCTCCACTAAGCCCTACTCTCTGATTATGGGTAAGAAGTGGGCCGACTTTGTGAGTCGATCTACGATCTCCCAGATGGAGTCATGTCCTCTAGAAGTACGTGGAAGTCCCATCACGAAATCCATAGATATATTATCCCACTTCTACTATGGAACCATTAAGGGCTATACCAAGCCTGCTGGTACCTGGTGCTCCGCCTTCACCTGTTGGCAGGTGAGGCATCGTGAAATGAACTCTGCCACTACCTTCTTCATACTTGGCCACCAGTGCTATCGTCTGAGATCCTGGTACATCTTCTCTACTCCTGGATGTACCGCCAATGGGGATGTGTGAAACTCTATTAGAACCTCCTCCTGTAATACAATTGGTACCATGGTACGTCTTCTGAAAAGGTTTACGTGCTCTCCTCCTATAGAAAATCCATCAGGTTCCATCCCTAAGGATATCAGAGAACGTTGTGCCTCACAGTCATCATCCCCATGTTGTGCCTCCCTAACCAGCTGAAGTAGTGGAGGATTGACTGTGAGTGATTGTAGAAAGGCTTCCCCATCTCTATCCACGAAGGATATCTAAAAAGTGTCTAACTACTTAGTTGCCTCTCCAAGTAGTTGAATGCCCAACCTCCTACTAAGAGCATCAGCTACTACGTTCCCCTTCCCAGGAGTATAGACAATCTCAATGTCATAGTCCTGGAGGAACTCGAGTCATCACCATTGTCTCTGGTTCAGGTCCTTCTGTGAGAAGATATACCTGAGACTCTGGTGGTCAGTGTAGACTGTAAAGTGCTCTCCCATCAGATAGTTCTGCCACATCTTCAAGGAGATTACCACTGCTGCTAACTCCTGGTCATGGGTAGCATAGTTCTGCTCTAGCTGTCTCAACTATCGTGAACCGTAAGAGATCACTGCCCACTCCTACATCAGGACACACCTGAGTCTGGTCACTGATGCATCGCAGTAAACTACATACCCTATGCCCTCCTCCGTTAGCCTCAAGCTGGGTGCACTATTCAATCTCTGTATCAGCTCCTGGAAGCTCTGCTTACATCTATCAAACCACACGAAGGGTTTCCCCTTCTTCTTCAAAGCCAAAAGTGGTGCTGCAACTCTGGAGAAGTCTGGCACAAATCTCAGATAGTACCTAGCCATACCTAGGAAACTCCGCACCTCCGTCACACTCATGGGTGGCTCCGAAGCTAGTACTGCCTCGATCTTCATAGGATCCACCAAAAATCCCACCTCAGAGATGACATGCTCAAAGATGTGGTCCTCTTGAATCCAGAACTGACACCTCGAGAGCTTACCATAAAGCTGGTTCTCTCAAAGTGTGTCTAGTACAACCTGCAAGTGGTAGGCATGCTCCTCCTCAGTAGTCGATTATATCAATATTTTGTTGATGAATACTATGACAAATCGATCGAGGTAAGGCTAGAAGATCCTGTTCATGAGACTCATGAATGCTTCTGGGGCATTGGTTATGCTGAAAGGCATAAACAATAACTCATAGTTTCCATACCGACACTTGAAGGCGGTCTTCTGCACATCCTCTTCTCGAACTCTGAGCTGATGATAGCCTGACCTGAGGTCTATCTTTGAGAACCATCGTGCTCCCTTGAGCTGATTTAAGAGGTCGTCAATCCTTGGTAGTGGATACTTATTCTCCACGGTCACCTAGTTCAAGAGATGGTTGTCGGAACATAGTCACAAGCTCCCGTCCGCCTTCTTGGTGAACAAAATCGGAGAAGCCCAGGGTGAAACACTGGGTCGAATGAATCCCTTGCCCTGGAAGTCCTCCAGCTGTACCCACAGCTCACGAAGCTTAGCGGGATCCATCCGATATGCTAGTGTAGATATCGGGGCTGTCACGGGGTGCATGTCAATATAGTAGTCTACCTCTCGGTGAGGAGGTAGTCCTAGAACGTCGTTAGGAAGAACGTCCACATACTGATCCACCACAACAGGAAAACTCAGACTCCACACATCAACTGCTCCTAGGATGAGGCTAGCCAACTGATGGGTGATCGGCAGTCCTCTCTTCTGCGTGAGTCCATCTTGTGCTACAAAGGCTCCCTTATCACCGGTAAAGGTGAACCTTCTCCCATCGGTGCGGACACACCGTACCTTGCGCCTAATACAATCGATCTGAGCATGGACCGTAGATAACCAATCCTTGCCCAAGATGACATCGTAAGGCCTCGACGCCACTACAAGAAGATCCCAACCAAAGCTCTAGCCTCCTAGAGTAAGCTCACACTGCTGGAACCAGTGCATAATTGTCGAGTCTGCTCCCGTAGGAGTCTCTAGCCGTAAGGATCAAGCCAACTTCTCTGTCGGAATCTACGAGCTCTAAACAAGGGAAGCGGCAATAAACTAATGACTCACTCTAGTGTCTATAAGAACTGAAGCAAGGGTACAGTAGACACAGATAGTACCTCGAATCATCTCAGGCGCATCATGGTCGTAAGCCTCTGCTGCATAAAGCTGATCCTGCCTCTGTCCGCCAGTTCCCTGTGGTCGGGGTGGACCTCCTGGTGGTGATGGTGGTAGAGCCTCGAAGCGTCATCCACCACCTGCTGCTCGGCTAGCTCTTATACCTCGTCTGCCTAATCTCTGCGGACTGGCATGGTCGATCCTCTGCCTCTACCTGGGTGGTCCCTCAACCATCTGCTGCTCCTCTACATAGTAGGTCGGGCAGTCATGAGCCATGTGGCCCTGCCCGCCACATGCATAGCATTGTCTGCCTCTCGTATAGTTGGCTCTACTACCTGTTCCCCACACATCCGAACTAGTATCCTGAGGTTGCCCTCCTGATGGCCTGGTCCTCTTGGACCTCTGCGACACCTGTATACTTCCGGCTGCAGAAGACTCCACTACGTGTCGCCCTACGGTAGGCCTCACTGCTGTTGTAGGCTCATCAAGAAATCTCTCCACAAGAAGGGATTGCTCTAGTACTCCTGCCTGCGTCGGAATGCTGAGGGAGATAATCGAAGCCCTGATCTCTTGCCTCATTCCTTTCTTGAAGGTCCCGACCCAGAAGAATGGGTCACGTACCATGTCCGTGGAGTAGTGCGAGAGATCAGTAAATCTCACCGAGTACTTGGCTGCTGTCATGATGCCCTACCGCAGCTGTAGAAACTCTTGGATGCGCACTGCATGGAGTGTGGCTGGAACGAACTCCGAGCGGAAGAGGCTCTCGAAGTCCTTCCAATGTAGATATGCCTCGTCGTGCACTTGGAGTATCAGGATCCACCATCTACCTGTTGTTGCGTGCAGGAGACTCGCCACAAGGATCACCATGAGGTCAGCTGGTGTCCCTACTAATCTGAAGACTCGAACAACAGCCTCCAGTCAATCCTTGGTTGCCTGAGGGTCCTTCTCTCTACATAACCTCGGTGTCCTCTGATGCTGAAACTCATGTAGTGTACTCAGGCGACGTGCAATCTCAGCTACTGGGGATGGTGGCATCGGTGGCTCGATGGGTAGAGGTACCACCGGTGCCTCCGCTCTAATGGGGCCCATCACCGAGGCCTCGTCGCTCGGTGGGCTACCATCTCTCACAAAGCTTGGAACCCTAGCTGGCTGCCATCGTGGGTCCATCCTAAAAAGAAACAGGTGCGCCATAGTTAATAAAGTATACCTGGTGAGTTAACACAAAGTAATCACAAAGAAAAAGTTTGAAACACACATGAAATCAATGTTTTTGTGCACTGAGTCGGAAATCAAAAGTCAGGGTCCTAGTGTATGGATACGTCGGTTGCCGCACCAACACTGGACTCCCTGGACTAATAACCACACTCAATGCCCTAAACACTATTGCTTCACAAAAAAGAAATTATCAGAGTCCTAAGTTCTGTGGTAGAACCGACTCCTCTGATACCAATTTGTCATGACCTGTCCTCAGGGCTCGTGCCGTGACTACCCCAAGCCCGCCTTCCATAGGCTAGGGGCTGGAGACTAGCACCAAAGGCGTAAATCCCGATAAAATGGGAAGTATTTGCCTTTATACAAGTAAAATACACAACAGAGTATGCAAGCTTAAGTAAACACTAAGTAAACTGAGTACAAAAGTAAGTGTTGTAATGTAAATGGGCCACAATACAAACCCAACTGAATGTATAGTACAACTGAAAAGAAAGTACAGCAGCAGTAAAGTAAATCAGCAACCACCGAGTCATCCTCTGTCTATCCCACCTGAAGGGTTGGTACAGATGGTCTCCTCAGCTTCTCAGGTCCGGTCGTCCACACTGTGTACGTCCCGCTTGATATTCCACCTCTGGGTACTGTCCTGCTCTACAAGCCTCAACCACGATCAACACTATCTATCATCTGCAACTAACACAACGTAGTGCAGGCATAGACCGTGCAGGGGTGAGTATACGCTACTCAGTAAGGACCCCGAGACCCCCAAGGTCTCCCAGAATCCATAAAGGATTAACAAAAAATAAAGTGTACAAACAGGAAGTAATAACTAACTAGACATAGGTATATTCCCATACATCTACCTAAGTCATCATTTCCAGTTTGTCTCCTACTCAAGAGCCCAAGTACAAACCTATCCACACAAGAAAACACAACCCAATCCACACAGGAAAACACAACCCAATCCACATAGAAAATTAAGTCAATCATATAGATGAAAATGATTGAAAGTCAGAACTCAGCTCACCCAAGTATACTACTCACGAAGAGGGGTGGGGATGATTAGATGTAGTCTCTGAACCATATCCTCTACCGAACCCATGTAGGATCAAAGTACAGAAGTCGTCACTGCCAAACCCACCTAGGATCCAAGTACAGTCGTCCTCGCTACCAAACCCACGTAGGATTCAAGTACAGTTGTCATCGTCGTCGAACCCATGGAGGATCCCAGTACGATAGTCGTCACAGTCACAAACAGCTCTAGGGTTTACGCACACAACATACTCGATTCCGGGAGAGTCTGCTCCTCGAGTCAAAGGGGTGGATACATCAACCGTCATGAAGACTAGAGTTAATGTATCCCGTAGTTCCGTCCCACTCCATAGAAGATAACTCATGAAAAACGTGTCCAACACACAGAGAGTATGATGACCAAGTCATTTCCCTAAAAGTACACAGTGTGTAGGTATGATATACACGCCATGTCATCAGACACCAATTACTACCCGTGTGAAAATGGCACGTGTCATGGTACTGGTCGTGTAAAAAGTAAGTACATGGCATGTGGTATGGTTACACGTGGTATCTTCATTCCATGGGTACTGTTTGTGTACCACAACACGTGTCAAAGGGTTATTCATGTAAAAAGTAAGTACACAGTGTGTGGTATGGTTACACACTGTGTCCAAACTTCTGGGGTCGGCTCCATGTACGTTGGCCATGCCTGGCCGTGTGGTGGAGTACCTACCCGTGTACTCCACCCCGTGTTCGTGTATTCTCAGAATACATGCCGAGTCATCACGAAGCCGCTTCTGCCATGGTGAAGGTAGTACACACCGTGCCTCTTGGCCGTGTGGTTCTGCCCGTGTCTGTGTGTTTCCCAAATTAAACGCCATGCCTCGCGAAGCCTCTTCTGCATTTCTATGGAGGAAGTACACGCCCTGCCTCTTGGCCATTTGGTTCTACCTGTGTCCGTGTATCACTCAGATTACACGCCATGTCGATCGATTTCACCTCTGTCAAACTGTGTGGAGAGTACATGTCGTGTGACTTGTGTCACACATTGTGTGTTACTTTTCTAACACCCGAAAAGGAATCCACAGAACACTTTTACTATATGGCGTGTGCATTTGGAGTACATGCCATGTATTCTGGAATTTTCCAGAAATGACACCACTGGCCAGCACGCCTCCCGAGGTGTCCGTTCTTTATTCCAAAGATTCGATTTCTATAGAACTTCCATTTCTGGGTAACCCTGAGGCTCTAAGGACATCTACGATGTTTTCGGGCCTCCGATTGGCTCTTAAAACATAACACGATTTAACGCACATGAACAGCCGAAGATCTCCACATATATTCACAATAACAGAGTAGGAATTGGACCATGTTCGTTTGGTCTGGACCCTTCCACATTAGTCCGATATCAAGCGGTTTAAGAGGAACAACAACATGGAAGGAAAACCAATCATCTCTCAAAACACACCCCTACCTCGAAGGAAGTTCACGGATGTCAAGCGCCGCAAAAGAGGGCGTCGATTCCTTCATCATCGGTGTCTCCTTTGTCATGGAGGAAGAAGAGAATGGAGAAACCGAGCCACTGAGTCGACATTCTTCATCGGAGAGTTGGAATTCTTTGTTGAAGGGTGTCGTTCTTCATGGGAGGATGAAGTTCTTCCAAGAAGGATTTAGAGCTGTCTCTCTGAAAATACTCTCACAACAAGCCAACTCCCCAAAATAAAATAAGTCTCATCTTATTTTATTAATTCATGCCAAGCATTTAAAATTAAAAATTCAAACACATAACTCAATTAATTGCAGTGGTTCAATTAATTAAATTATTATGTGTTGGAATTATTAAAGTGGAAGAGGGGAAGTCACTTGATTAAAGGAGTTAGGGAAAGTGAAGGGTTGAGATCATGTGGGCCCCATCTCACTTTAATCCTCTAAAGTTTAGTTAGTAACTAGTGGGTCCCACCCCAACTCCCACACATAGGATATAACCACTTAGAAAAATAAATAAAATTGGAACACAATTTTATTTTACTTTTTTATTTGATCCAATTTTTTATCAACACCTCCCGAGAAGACACATCTTTAGTAAAGGTCCTCTTAAGAAATTACCGGTGTTGCAGTTCCATCAGTGCCCACAGATTTCAATTCCAAGCTCTGGTTTAAAAGATAGAAAAACCTGCTCATTCGTTCACTGAACGTACCCGAGCTAAACTTCGGAAATTGATTCCGGGCACACCGGTCCTCAGAATCAGGTGCCATAAGAAACCGCGTACTCGTAAAATCCCAAAGAATTTAAGAAAAAATTTTAATTGAAATTTACGGGTCTCTACAGGACTGTGAAATGAAAACATATAATTTATAAATATAACTATTGAAGAAGAAGATATTTTGGATTTAATTTTGAAAGATCAAATAATTCCACCTTAGAGACTTAAACATATATTATCTTGAATAATGATGAGATTATGACATAAAATCTTACAACTTTGGTTACAATTGAATCATAACCCCAATTGAAGAAATATATTTAAATGAAACATTAAATACCATTAATATAACTAGATTCATGATATAAAATATAAATTGGTAAGTAGATACACCTTATAAATATAAATAGGTGAATAATACCTAATATCTCTCAATGGAGTGGAAATTGATAAAAGTATCGTACAAAATAACATACCATTGAAGTGAAAATTAATCAATAAATTCATTATGTGAATCAAATGTAAATACACATAAACAATTTTAAAAAAATTTAAATAATAAAAAGTAATTACAAAATTAATTATAGAATATAAAAGAAAATGAATAAGTAATATAACCCAATCAAAATAAATTAAGTAATGAAACCCATTACTATTTGGTAACATTCAAGTAAAATATCATTGGATGAAATAATCTAGGTTGAAACTGAAGAAACCATGAAGTATAAATGATTTATGATATAAATTTAAAATGGGTAAGATATACACCATATAAAATAAATTGGCCCATAAAAGTAGCATATTCCTCAATGAAATGAAATTTAGGCAGAATCCCTTACCACATGTCAAAATCACAATGTATGTTCTTTATCATCCGAAATGATAAAATTATGTTAATTATTAAATTTCTTATGAATATTTTTAAATTTTATTATTAATTTTCTGTTAGTAACACCAAGTTATATTTAGTTACTAGTTCAATTATTTTTGTATAAGATGTTTTGATGATATTTCGTTTATATTTCCAAAATGTCTTTGGTAGTGTAACTATGGTCAAATTTTTCATTATCTAATCATTCCAAAATTATATTCCTAAAGTATTTATCATTTTTACATAGAAATTAGACTTTTCAAACCAACAATGAAATATGGTTATGAAAAATGAACTATGTTATAGTCATAGAGATAGTAAGATGGGTCATCCCAACGAGGTTAAATACTTTAAGGGTGTGGGGGTGAATCATTGTATGATAGATTAAAATAACTTCCCATGTGGAAAATTTTTCATCATACAAAAATACTTTTCTCTCCTTTTCCCATAAAAATGTATGAATGGAATTGATATCATGTGTGAGACATGACAATTATACTTGGTTCACCCTTACTGGGATACATTCAAGGAGTATTAAATGGTGGTGTACTGATTTACCAAATCAAATAGGCTCACATTCAAATTACAAGGTTCGGGCTAGATCACATCTATATCCAGTCTCTGTCTTTACAATTTATAGGGTCAGTGCCCCATTTTCCAAAGGGTCCCTCCACATTTCTTTTTCTTTGGATTACTACTAGTGGAAATTATCACCGTCTTCCACTTCCTTTTCTAACTATTATAGAAGGGATCTACAAAAAATTTATGGACTTGTAGGGCTATTCATTTGCATGAATTAACTCATTCTCAATTGTTAGTAGATTCTCTCTTGGAGATCTATTTTCACCCATAGATGAAATCTACCTATCTATGTCGAATTAGTTTTTCATAAATTATTTTTATGAATTATTTTTGTGCATTCAAAAACATCATTTAATCCTCCATGAAATACATTGCACCATGTGGCATGAGTGCTTTGTGGACCACCTATTTATCTCTATACCTCCTCTTCTTATACAAACTTCCTCTTTTTCCTCGGACAAGCCCTTAACCAGAGAATCCTTTTTCTTCCATATACCACCCATGCTACATGGTCCAATTTAAATTGTGGGATAAAGATACTTGAAGAATAATTTAATAGAATTGTTCCCATGGACTATATCACCTATCAAAAAATCCTCCCCAATGAACCACTTCAGAGTTTTCCAAATTCATCTCAGAGTGATGATATTTTCTAATGAAATTTTTACTTATTAATGATCTGATTAAGGGTATTTATATAGTGCAATATATTTGAAAAACTCAATAATCCAAATTACCCAAAAATTTGGTGGGGTATATCCTTCACTTCAAACTACTATGCTATCTACATAACATAATTCACCTTTGCAGTGGCCGATGACTTCCACGGACAAGAAAAACTCTTTTACGTAGCCATAATCTGTACCTCAATTCACAAAATGACATGCCTAACATAAAATTAAGATCCCCACATGAACTGTTTTAACTAAGTAGTCAGCATAGCACAATTTACGGCATGTATGCACTACTATATGAAAATCCTTCCTTTTCAGATTTTCCATCACTGTTCTGTGTACCTCTGTTGTATTCTACGAACTATGCACCACGGTTCATGAACTATAAACTCTATTGTGACACACTAAAAACCATATTTAGAAAAACCAACCACACTAATTCATGGTTATTTGGCATTTTGAAAAAACAAAAGTAACCAAAAACGCCAACATGATGCCTTATGGTATTTTTTCCCAACATGTCTCATATACACATGAGTAACATTCCCATTTTTCAATGATCATGATAGGGTGGACATAAGTATAATTTTATATTTCAAGAATGATAATTATAACATAAATACTATATTATTTCCCTAAATATACTTATTTGTAGAAATCAGGTGATGTGGTTTTGAAAACTGAATCGCGTTTCCTTATGGAGGTGGTAATCTACATGTATGCACAAACGACGTTGTCATTTTTAAAAGAATGGGAAGGAAAGAACATATATTATATATTATTTTTAAAAATTTATAAATTTTCAATTAAATAAATATATATATAGAAAATCCAAAATTAAACCCATATGTGAGCGGTGGTGATGGAAAATGAATTACATTGGTACGTGATGTGGTAGTCCTCTAAACACAAGAATGATAGTCTTGTTTTCAATTTGATAGAATAGGAAATATATAGGATATTCCATTAATATAAAAATATCACATTATATGGGAGATAAGTATGTTATTATATTAATTTGGTTGAATAATATTTCATGGATACAGATGAAAATATAATTCAAAAAATGTTCGGTTAATAACGTTATATCTTCCTTGGAAAACCTCTTTAAGTTCACAGTACAATCCATTCTAGAACGTTTTTATAATTAAACCAAGGACTCTAGGAAGTAGGAATGATATTAAATAAGACATTTTTCTAGGGATTATATGAACCAAAAATATTGACAATTTTAATGAAAATAATAGAGGACGATAACTTTTATAAGTTATGAGAGGGGAACTATTGAGATTTCTTAATGTATTAAATTAATATAAATTATTTTAAAAGGATAATGTATTAAAAATGATATATTTATAATATTTGATTAGGATGAGTATAAATTCTATCATAAAATATTTCTCTAAAATTTTAGATTATGTTTTTACCCTTATATTTTTCTTTTAACCTATGTTAATGCTTTTTGACCATTATCATGATATCAATGTATTTAATCATTAGGGGTTAAGAGAGTTTCTTTATAAGGGAAGTTGGATAATAAACAGAGTATGGTTGATATTTTAAATTATATCCCAATAATTTTTTTGATGATATATGTTTTAGTAATTTTAAATAAATTAATGAAATATAATTTATTATGAAATATTATTAATGTCAATTTTGGAACTATTCATTTACTTTGACCCATATCACTTTAAGATAATGTTGCCTAAGTATTTAAGGTAATTATTTCATCCATAAATATTAAAATTAAATTAAAAAGATACAACAATAATTTATATTTAAAATAATTGTTTATAATCTAACATAGGTTGTCTTTATACCTATCACAAAATATTATACCAATTAAAAACAAGAAAGTGGCGATTTTGACTTTTCATTATATAAAATAATATAAAGGTAAAATTCGTGGAGAAATGGAAAAAAGGTCATATACTAGAATTATAAATGGTTATGTATTAAATATACTCATCTAGTAGACTTTATTTAAGCATTATGGTCATTTCTAGTCCATATCATAATATTTTTAACGTTAATTACCCAATTTAGCCTTACCGTGGTGTTAATGTTTTACTATAATACAATTCATAATGACTAAAAATAATGAGGGTATATTCACCAAATTTGGAAATCAAGATTAAAAATAATAAATCTACTTTTCATGATTTAATCCACATAATTGGATGGATTTAATTTTAAACTAAATAAGAAAAGAACGATGAAAATCTGGTTTTCTAAAAAATGTATTTTTCAAGGAAATGATGATATTACAGTGATTATATGATTAGTGATATTCATTATATTCATTTCAATTCATATATATATATAATCTATAAATTGCAGTTACACAATTCCACCATATGGGTAATTTTAATTAATTAAAATGGGAAAACATTATGAACTTAAAAATAGGTATGAGAAAAAATGTGTTCTTTAGCATTAAATGGATGTATAAAAAAATAATGAAATTTTATGATTCAAAGGAAATTAATTGGGTCATTAAAAATAAAATGGATTATTTTTTTTATTCAAACTCCCAAAATATAGTCTTCATTTAAATTACTTTATTTAATGAAAATATTTGACAATTTTAAAAAATTGATATTTTTCACTATATAATGAAAACCCAATATTTTTAGAAAAATCCAAATATTTCACCCTAATATAATTTATATATGGTTATTTCAAAAATTATATCCACATTATTGAATAAGATTTCGTAAATGTAAATAAATTTATTATAATATTTTCTAAAGAAAAGAAATGAAAGAAAATTTTTAAGGAAATATATATTTTTAGAACAAATTGACTAGTAAAAATGGAATGATTATTTACTAAGAAATTATAAATAAATTTATATTTCATTGGAAATTTACATATATTTTATTACTCAGTTAATCCTATTCATACCCACCAATTACACGACTAGGTTATAATGATCATATTTAAATAATAATATTTCAACGTTTATTTAGGCTTAGTTTTGCATGTCTTATATGATATAAGACACAATTTTTTTTTTAAAATCATGATTATTTACAATAATTTTTAGAATTTTATAGAAATGATATCCCATATTATTCTAATATTAAAACTATGACATATTATCATGAATCGTGAGAATACAAAAACCTTGGAATGGTGATCTGTACAATATTGTCTTTTTTGGTTTAGTGTATATTTCCTAGATTATCCCACTTTTACTAAAGTCTTTAATATATCATGAACTTCATTACAACTATTCCTGAATCTAGAAAAACATATTGGGAAAGGAATACCATATAAAATTTAGGAAATTTTAGAGAAATTCTTCATACCAAAATTAAATAATATTATAGTACCTACTATGTGAAATTATGGGCCTTTATAGAATCAAAGGTAACTATGAATTACCCGTTACTTAATTTTAATAAAATATTTTCCTTTTACAAAAACTAATTATTATTCAATATATAAATTATTCTAATATTATTTTTGTCATAAACACTTATATCTCTGTATATACATGTAAAAATGTTTTTTATCACTATACCTCATACTTATGGCCCCTAGAATGTTCCCCAAGATCCACTAAAGTTTAATTATTGTATAAAAAACCATAACTACAGAGTATTATAATTGATATTACAATTATTATTAGCACATAGGATTGATGTTAAATTAATAATGATACATAAAAAAAATCAAGGATACCACATAATAAAAAGGGATTGTAAAAAGGTTCTCACCATACTTGTTATCATATGGGCACTCATTTTGATTATTTAATGTATGTTTCCTTATTATTATCAAACAATACAATGAAGAAGAAAGATTTTGATCTTTTAACACCAATACTAAATAAACAAATCAAGAATAAATAGTAATAATGATGATTTTTTACCATTATCAATTTCCAATGATGTGTATCCCTCTAACTAAATCAAAAAAAATAACTTAAGATATTTATATTATTCATAGGCTGAGTTGAAAAAAAGAATTATTACTTTTTGATAAAAATTCAGTCAATTATTATTTCCATTTAAACACATGTTATTGAAATACTTTTCAGGTGGTGAGGTGTGAAAACCAGGTTGTTATGTGATCAATATACCCATAATACCAAACTAAATTCCCAAAAATGGTCTTTGAATAATATTATGGAACAATCCTTCTCACTATGGTGCAAGGTTCCTCAAATTTATATCTATTAAAATTTTAAATTCATTACTATTATTTTATATGTAATTAAACTAAATATCAATATTATTAGTTAAAATCTTCATTAAACCCTCTATAAATCTCAACATGATCTTTTCATATTATCTAAGATATTGTCTGCATTAATGAATGATGAATGTCACATGGTGAAAATGATTCCCCATAATACAAACAAGTTTTCTTGTATTTAATATAAAAACATTCCACTTTAAGTGAGACCAATTCAATTATAATGTGATATTTTTAGCCTTTGTATTGTTTCAGAGTTCATTACTCATTATGGCACCCATTACTCATTGTGGGGTATTATGTTAAAAAATACTAGAAATATAGAAATAATAAATTCTAGTAACACAAACCATTATGAAGTGATATTAAAGGATATATTGTTATGAACCCAAAAAATCAAAAACCCACATCCCAAAAAGATCCCACATCAAAGAAAAATTCATCATTGATGAATTAGTTTTGAACTGATATTTCAGTTCCTCAGATCTGCTAAAGCTCCAAATTTATAGAGCATTTACTCATAGTGATTTTTTTTGTAATTTCTTAAGAAAATTTGCATAGTGAAAAAATATGTTATGTTGTATTACTATTGATATGTAAGAAAAACCTTTTTCTTTACCTAAACCCCCTTATAACCCAATAATAATGATATTGGTTTGGAAAACCTATGTTTGAGAAAACTCTTCACCAACCACATCCTTATCATATTGAAATCTTTATTATTATACTATGATGATATTTAACACAGAAAATATTTATTTCGATAATTCTTAATTGAAATTCAAACATTATATGATCAAATCATGAGTATTTTGTCAATAAATACAATTTGAAAACAATTTATACTCCTGAATTTTCATCATAATAGTAATTCATGGTATTCTATCAAATTGAGAGGGAAAAAACCTTATTTTTTGGTTGAATGATGGTTTTTAAATTTCCTTAATCCTGAGTGTAAAACATATTACCATGTTGGCCATTTCAATCAATTCTTCTTCATAAATCCCCATTTGTTAACAAAAACCAACAGATCATCAATCTATCCATTTGGATATTTTGGTAATATATAAAGAAATATATTTTCCAAAAAATGATTTTGATTATAACCCTTTTTGTCTTCTCGTATAAATTTTTTCCAATACTTTTTCCAATAAAATTTATCTATAAAAGATTGATTTTATTTCCATTTATAAGAAGATCTCACGGAATAATCTCCCCATTTGGAAATAAGTTCAAATAAATATGACGTGAGAATGAATATAATAAATTGGAAATGAATATGAGAGGAAATTCACTACCTATAGATTTTTAAAATGTATAAAGGAACCCTTTGATTGAGTATTTTCATAGATATCCTCTACATATTATTTTTTAGTATAAATTATAATGTGAGTCTTCTATGTTCTACTTTTATATTTGATGAAGAGGTATTTAATTTCAATTTTTTAGATTATTATAGTTGTAATAAATTATTATAGAAATTAATGGCACATTCACTATCACAAAAAATCACCAATGGGTATAGAATAAACAACCAGTTGTCTTCATGTTTATATTTCATCCAATTTTTTGATTTGGGGTCTTTTAAATCCAAAACAAACCCAACATTGATCATGCTTAATGTGGCCAAATTTTACTTCTTATTGTTCCATGAAATATATATTCCTCTGATAAGGAACACACACCATAAAATATTTTTATAGTCTCCAACATCACCTTCCCAATAAATTTTTTAAAAATTATACTGATACATACTCATATCTTTGTCACACATCAAGCCTTAACAAAGTGTTTATTTTAAATTTCATAATAACCATTTAGATTAAATAAATTATAAAACCTTGGGAAAATTTTGAAATGTCACATAAAGTGTAAATAAAAAATGATATCATGTCTACATACTATTAGGTAAATTAGTATTCTGATATTCCTCTGAAAATAATTTCTATCATCTATTTTTCCATCTTCATCCAAAGAAAACATGGACCTTATAGAAACAAGAGTACATAAATATCAGTAATCCTCTATCTTGAATTGATTTAGAAACTCTAAAGTATATTTTTATAGTGATAATAAGATTTCACATTATGTATTTATGATTTTTAATAATAAAAAATATATATCCCACCAAGAATTATCATTTTAATGTGCTATTTAATTTGGTTATTTTTTTTACCTTTATTTAATTCATCACCTAAAAAAATAAAATCACAACCATACACAATTAGTATAAGTGATTTATTTTTAACACCCATGAAATATAAGTTATCGTACAATTTTACTTTTCTGAATTCCATTTTCCTCATGTTAGAATCCATATTTTAATTCTGAACTTGTGAGGCTTGTTTCAATCCATTTATTTATTTATAGAAATTGTAAACATGAGAACCATCAGTGTCAAAAACAAATCCTTTGATATTTTTAATATAAACCTCCTCTTTAGGATATTTAATCCTGAAATTTTATTTTAATCAATCTAAAATTATTTGTAATTATATTTGGAACCTATTTAATGAATCATTTCAAATATTTCATTACTTTTAACTAGGGAAAATGTATCATTAAAATAAATAACCCCAATTTTAGATTATAATTTTTATAGAATAAGAGGATTTTTCTATCATACATCACCGTTATCATTCCTCTTATGGTGAAAATCTGGTTAATACTAACAGAATTATTATCTTTTAGACATATATCCAATTTATAGGTATTTGTTTCATAATTTGATTCAGTTTTTACTCTATTAATGAGAACTAATGCACACTATTTAAATATTATTCAACTTTTTGGTCTCAACCTATTAAAGTAGGATTATGTGTTTAGGATTTTTCAATATAATATTGGTTTTCCTAATTTTATCATATATTTAATATCATTTTCAACCTCTATATGATTTTTGATTCTTGGAAATTTTACTCCCCCTTAATTAATGCCTTCATTATCACTATAAACTAAAGACACTACTTGAAAATTATGAGAACCCTATTTTTGATTTGTATTTCCCTCACATTTTTTGTTATTCATTAAATTAATAAAACTATTAAATGGAAATTATACATTTTGAATATTCATTATGTAATTTACTATACCTTGGTCAATATATTTTTATGAAATTTTATTATAAATTTTAGTGATTTTTTTAAATTGGTATAGAGGATATGTTTTATAGTGTTTAAGTTATTAAGGTGATATTTTAGAGATTAATTAGTTGTGACAAGTGTTTTAAATAATATTAATTTATGATGTAATAATAAATTAACTGGGGGTTTGGTGTATGGGAACAACTATTTAGTGGGGGGCCACTAGAATATTGATGGACCCTAGGTAGTTTTTTAGAACTCACATTAATTAATTTTTAAATTTTTTGGCCATCACCTATATAAACCCTCAACCCTCCTCAACTTGCCAAAATTATGTCGTGGACAAACACCCTTTATGCTCTTTTTTCACCTCTCTAAAATCTTAATTCATTCCACTTTAAGTGTAATAAATAGATTTGGAGTTTTATTCAACATTATTTCTAGGTAATCCATATCTAAACCTATCCTCTCTTATTATATTGATTTTTTTATTTTCCATTTTTGTATATGGATTCTATAAATTTATATTTCACCAAATTCATTATGAATTCTATCCCAATGACTTAATCCTTTTTCTAAGTTATATAAGACCTAGGTGTGATTTTTTCGACTATAGATTTCTATTTTGATATGGTTACATTGTGAAATTTATTATTATGGTTTCCTTAATTTTTTATCTTGATTTATATCATCTTATTTTAGTATAAATTGGTTCTTCTTTATAATTTATCATTATCATGATTTTAGTTGTAATATGCCTTTTTCTTTATTTAGTTTTACTTAGGTTTTCAATATGATCGTTTTGGATATATTGTATATAGATTATAAATCATTATATATTATATTTTATTAGTTTTAAGGGATTATATGATGCTCTTAGTGTTTAATAGAGAACTCAACAATGTTATTTTAGGAGTAGGTGGTTATAGCCTATATAAAATATATTTAGACATTCTTTTGAATCATTGAAAACTAATTTACATAAATAAATAAATAAAAATTAATTTTTATAATGATATAAATCTAATGTTTTAAATGAGTACCTTAGTTGAAAATTAAAATTACTTTTCAATGGAATAACTACTTATACTTGGAAATAATTAGTAACCCACAAGTTTTAGTTTTAAATTAATCCTTAAATTAATTATGATAACTTGATATATTATAATTTTTGAATTTGGAAATGTTTTTAAATATTTTATATCGATACCATGTTTAATAATTTTTTCCATTTCATATATTCATGATGTCTTAAATTGATGCCCTAAACATTTCCTTTTAATGGAACATTAAAAATAAGTTAAATATGTTGATATTATATATAATCAATTACTTGGATATGAATAAATTGGTTTAATAATGATCTTAAATGGGATTCGTATTGTTTTTATATAGTACCATCATTTCATAGTCCATTTAGACTATTTCAACATTTAATAACCACTAATTGGGCTCTAGGAAGAATTATTCATACACATAAGAGTGTGAAGATGTGTTCAAATTTTTTAATAAACCTTTGTTAAAGGTATTTAATTTTATATTCAATAACATGTTTTCCTATTAAACCCTTGTAGTCCCATATTGATGATATGAATAAACCATTGGGGTAGTTTGTTCAAAAATATGAGTAGTGCTACCACATTTGTATAGAATAATCCCTTCTTGTGGCTTCAACTATTATTATAAATTAAATCATTACATCCCACTTAAATTGACATGAGTTATATGTAAAATAAAGGGAATTTAAATAAATTAACAGTTACATCAGTGGAGAGGTGTTGGTTGGGTTATTTTCAAGTGGATATGGATGATGAAATACCTAACATGATTAGATTCATTAATTAGGGTTCAACTTGAACATGATACATTTTATAAAAAATATTATTCAAAATGATGATTGTAAATATGTCATTTATTACAACCTAGTTTCAAAAAACCTTTTTTATATTTTTAAAAGACACATTACACTACTGATTTCTATATTAAAATGTCTAAAGTAAATATTTTTATAACATTAAACTTTAATTTTACGATTTCTATAATGTAAAAGCTATGTATAAAAGACTTATTTTTTTGGGAGAAAACATTTCAAAACAAACATTTTATTTTTCTACTCAAAACTTTTTTTTAACTTTTAAACTGGGATTCTTTTGGTATTAATTGTAATTTATTAACACTAAACATGATCTATCATTGAGTTACCTACAATTACACCTAAGTTACTACCCATACATGAGTGAATAATTGTTAGAATAAGGTTCTAGTAAGACTTTAACTAAACCTAATCTATATATAACTATTGTTATACTATGAGTCTAGAATAACATGATCTTTATTTCACTACAAAACATGTTCTTTATTTTTCATGATGTTTTATACATTTTTGGATTTCACAATTCATTATTCCTTGGTACCTATGTTATTTTGAAATTATGCATTACTTAAAATTATGTTTAGTTGATATGATAACTATTGTATGCTATGAATGTATAACTATTATATTCCAAGTTTTGTGTTAGATGAATTATAATTAAATTGATATATGAGACATACTGTTACATCAATATTTTTAGCATGATTGCTAATTTTTTTACTAAGCACGTTTATTTGTGTAAATAGTGATATGACTTGAACATTCCAAATTCTTAATATCCAGAGGTTATAGATTGTAACTATAATTAAGTATATCATATGATTGTATAAAAGGCTCCCAGGTATACCTTTGGCTTGTATAACCATTATAAAAAATGTATGTAGGTACACAAATAGTAGTGTTTAAATTAAGAATATGGGTCAAGTTGTATGATTTCTCTAACTTTATTATATCCCTTACCCTACCCTTAAAGGGATACTATTTAATATCAACTTGAACTGAGTATACATGATCCTCAATGCCCTATTGAAGGGTAATTTCACCTATACTTATGTATACTTATCAGGTAAGAAAAAATGTATGATTTCATAGTCATACTAATATCATATCCTAGGATAAGTATTGAAGTAAGTATTTTAGGAATGGATCCCTTTGTTATAGGGTGTCATCATAGGTTTTTGATACTAGTATGTGAAGTGATTTGTTATATAATATTGTTATACATTAATTATTTAATATTTTTCATATTTTTATTTACTTATATAAATGTGTATATTGATCCGAATCACAAAAATTTGTTTATTTATTATATATTGGAGTATTGATACTTTCCCAATGAGTATGTTATTCTTACACACTGCATGTGAATCCTGATGGAAATTCAAACTAATTGTTTGTATTACATTTACTGATTTGTACTGGTAGATTTTTGATATATATTTTTCATTACCACATGGTACTTAATAGTATGGGCTGAGCTCCAATTAGTGTTTGAGTTATAGGTTGGAGATAGTGTTGGAACTCATCCAAGTGTATCAGGGGAATACTTTGTATATTTTTCACTTTTATGGGATGTATTTGGTACATATTACAATGAATTATTTTTTGTGTCCTTTGTAACTATTTTAATTTTTTTATTTTATTTTTTAAAAGGGGAAACCACATTACACTAGTGTTTCTTAGAGCCCCAAAACTAGTTTCCAGCCTCAAGTGGTTAGATGGTGCAACTAAGGTCATGTGGCATACTAATCTAGGTATCGTTCAAGTTATTCAGGAGACATTCATTACAATGTGGTATTAGAGTAGGTAAATAATATCATTTATCACATAGGTCCCTCAAGATAGTCAAAATTAAGATTATATAGGATCTAATATTGTTGAGACTTGATAAGTAACCCTTAAAAAGCAATTTTGAACCACTTTTTTTGAAAAAAATATATTTATTAGGGATATATATGTATTTATGTAGGAACCACTAGTATTGATATGATATTATTTATTATGAATCAATTAGGTGTAAGAATGAATCTGTATTGTATTTTAAGTATTTTCTAGAAGATAACATATCTATTTGTTTAAGCATAAAAAGTAAACATCATTGTGTAGGGGTAGTAGGGTATTAAGTAATGTCATGTGCTTACATTTGTTTCATTGTGTGATAGTTAGAATCAATTAAAATCTTATTAACTAAATCATAAAAAATTTATGTAGATAGAGTTTTAAAAAGATATATATTTTTGTGTATTTGGTTAATATAAACCATCAAATAGTTCGTTTGATTGATATAGTTCTACTTATTTCTATTGGTCACTAACCTTTTATTAAATGTTCCACTACTAAGCATTCTTATTTCATTCTTTGTCTTTTCATAATTTTCAAAGCATGTTTCTTATTATTTATTTTCCATTTCAATATAATTGATTTGATTGGATGCTAATGTTTTTATATTAATGTACAATTTTTATTCCATGCTAGTAGATAACACTTTATATAGAATTTTATTGTTTCTTCCAAATATGTTATTCATGAAATGTGTGATATCATTGATTATAGAATATTATTTATAATGGATTTTCAGGTATTTTTATCATAACTTAATGAGTTTTTATTATTAAACATAGTTTTTTATCCCTATATAGTAGTATAGGATCATGTTAGATGATGTTTCTCATATGTCATGATTTTTTTCTAAGAAATATATTTTATAAACTAAAATGTGGGATTTTAAATTAGATGCATTGATATTTTTTTGAAATTAAGTATTTTAGAAACAAATATAACATAGGGTTATAACTTGTTTTGGGTTTTTTCAATGGTAATAATAAGAATTATATTCCATGAGTGGATGGAAAGTGTTTATCAATGTTAGTTTTCTTAAAAAATAATTTTTTAAAAGGGATTTTAAAAATACATTTGGAAGCAATTTTGGTAAATAAATAGTTTTGATAAATTAATATAAGTGTTAGATATATAATATAATGTTCTAGGTAGGTCCTATGGTGAGGATCACCACAAGATAAATAGTTCTATTGATTATTTATATCATGGTAATCATTTAATGATGAGAATATTATGGAATTTTAAACATTTTTAATTGTGGATCATAGTTTAATATTTTATGTTTCAGAAAAATCTATGTAAAAGAATGTTTTTATGTTATAATTATAGAAATATATAAAATATATATTTTATTTTCCTGATTTATTATATAATACTTATTTGGTTCTAATGATTTGAATATTATTATGGATATTTTCATTCATAAGTAATATATTTGAGGATGTGATGATTTTTTTAGGTTATGGATAATAATGAGATTAGAATGTTTAGTGGTCAATATAATTAAGGGAGGTCCAGTGGGTCATCAATTTTTTATTTTTTGGAGATGAAAAACAATATGGTGGTGTGTTTTCTATTACCCCAACAGTATTAATTATGTTTCTTAGGAAATTTAGTTGTTAAAGTTGAGGTAATTTTAATTTTTTGTTTAAGTGGATGATTAGGCTACATTTGGTGGCTTTAAAGTGCTGAAAAATTTCTTTTGAATATTAATTTGGTGTGAGAAGAGTTCAAAACAATATTCATGTAAGTTATAATGGGAAAATAAATTGGTTTTTTGTGTTTCATTACTATAAAAACAATGATATAGGTATAATATAAGTTGGATAAATAACTAGTGGATATATAACCCTTAATGTTCTACTGAATGTATTTTTGGGTGACAATGGAAATCTAATGGCCTCCTAGGAACATTTATTTTGTTTACCCATTAATGTTTTTTATTTTTTGTTTAAACCCTCTATCTTTCTCATATCCCCCTTATTATCACATGGATGAACTCCCACTAGGATCTCTCCATGTTCTCTCACCAGTCTCTCTTAATCCCTCTTCAAGAGTGACTAAATTTATGGGTGGTTTCCTAAAGGGTATATAAAAGTAATCCATCTACAACCCTATCATCTCTTCTTTCATTTCATTCTCTTTTCTCCATTACTTTAGATGGATTCTATAAATTGGGATATCACCTAATACATAGTGAAATAAACCCAAATGACTATAGTTATTCTTTCATGGGTTATAGAGTACTTTTGTGAGTTGTTTCTCCGTATTAGATCACTATTTTGATATGGCTCCATCATACAAAAAATTAATTTGGGTTTCCCTAATTTTTGTCTTTTATTTTGGTTATCGTAAGATAATATAAATTATTACATCATTCTAATTTATGATTATAATTATTTTGGGGGTTAACTACCAAGGTTATCATTTAATTTAATTTGATTTTTTAGTATTTTCTTTTTGGTTTCATGGGGGATGCATTTTAAATTTTTATATATATTATTTTTATGATTATTAGGTGTTTTTATCATCCCGTTACTTTTTAATAAAGGTCTTATCATGTCTAATTTATTGGTATGTGAATTTTTCCAATATAAAATATATTAGGTTTTCTTTGGTATCATCAACCTGTAATATTCATAAATTAATAAATAAAAAACTTCAGGTGTTATAATGATATAAATAAAATGATTATAATGAGAAACTTTATCCCAAAATACAAATATTTTCTTATGGAAGCAATATTTAATACTTATGATGAATTCCTAACCCATATGTTTTAGTTTTAAATTCAAATATTAATTAATTTATGAAAAATTGATAAAATATATTTTTTGAATTTATAATTATTTGGAAATTTTTGATATGAATATATATTTTAATATTCTGAACATGTAATTCCTGGTTGATGTATAAAATTTATACCTTATTCTTGATAATGAAAAACATAAAGGTAATGAAGATGTGAATTACAAGGAAGGGGTGAACCACAAAGAGGGAGGGGATGAATTAGTGGTATCCTTTCGTAGATTTTAATAATAAAAAATTATAATTGTTATTTTTTTGGTCTCGATCTTATAAGAAAATTTACACACCTCCACTCATATGTAAGAACTATAATTGATAGAAGTTCACACACTTTGTTATAAGGTTCCGTCTTAATGGGGGAAACCTATACCTTGATAATAATTTTAACCACAAATAATTTTATCATAAATTTAAATATTTGTGGGATCTTTATCATTTGATACCCACAGTTCATCCCACACCATGTGTCTCTAGATTATATTATATTGGTTACCACTAGTTTCAATGATATTATCACCCAAATGAGAATTACCTTCTTATGTTCCAGTCACATCAATAATAAATATTGATCTTCCTATGAGTATTATGATAAAATAAAATTCATCTATTACACAATACTAAAACCTCCTAAAATTATATTTATACAACATCTATTACTAACAATCATTATTTTGGTACATTAGTATGCATAACTTTAAAATTTAATTGTTTCTTTCTCATCTTGTAAATCTCTAGAAATTCTAAACTTTTTTTCATAATTGGATTTTGGAAGTTTATAGGTCATGCCTCTAATCTAATAAGAATATATAGTATAAGTAACAAAATGTTATAAATTAACTTATCCCTTTATATAGCCAGTATTCCTATAATAAACTAGTGGCATATAGTCTTTAAAATTTGAGTATTATGATTCAATCGATCTTTAATATAATTTATTCATTACCCCTAAAGATATCAAGGTATATAGTACTCATCAAATCTACCAGAAATCTTATCTATAATAACAATTTTTTCTTCATGAACTTTGGAAATTTGAACGCCTACTTTAGCATCATCATAATTATTTTAGAATTATCAAAAAATTAAATTCCCTCAAAATGTGTTAGTTTTCTGTAATCTATTACTTTATTATCCTGACCTACCATAGTTTATGTAAACATTATTTTTTTTAATTCCATTATGTCTTCCAGCGAAGCATCTTACATTTCTATAATACATTGTTCAATATTCATCTCAAAATAAATAAATATAAAACATGATCGATTTATCTTATGATCATTAATACATAGGCCATATCTCGTTTCCCTTATCATCTTATGAAGATTTGACAACTCAACACATTATTTTTTATGATTTCCACTTCTCAACACAAGTTTACATCATTCAAGATTATAAAAATATATCATTCCTATCATCCAAATTCCTCAAAAAAATAACTACAAATATATTTGGTTCTTTATTTTGTGACTTATAGTCAGTTTACTATCTTCGAACCATCTTAGCTACAAATGTCCTAGAAATAATTTCATCATTCAGTTCTATAACATATTCAAAACATAACAGTTCACTATATTTAATTAAATAAAATATCAAATCCTCTTCATAGAACCTTCTTCTAGATCCTTCAACATAAACCACCATTCATCTATCTTCAGGTAAATTTAAATTTCATTTTTATCTATTTTAATTGTATCTTATTCGGATAAGCATGATTTATATTTCCTTGAAATCAAAAGGAATTTATCTTCTCTATTCTTGTTCAAACCAATTATATAGTTCAGTCATTTAACTATACATAGTTATATTATTGTCCCTTAACACCATATGACATCATCCACAACTCACCATCAAAAAAATTATCTTATATGATATAATTATCTATTAGTTTTTACTCTCAACATCAAAGGTGACTTCTATGATTTTCCAGAAATTGGATATTTCATATCTTTTGATGATAAAAAAATTATTGGAACATGTGTATATTCTTGTAAAAAGATCATATCAATGACTCATATATTTCTATATGATTTAAAAAACTCTAAATCCAGTCTTTCAAAAATTACACCATTAACTCTAAAGCATTTTTCTAAGTTAAGTGATCACCCAAAAAATTATGAACCTTTTGAAAACAAATTCAAAACATTCATAATAGTAAAGGAAAATAAATATACCAATTTGGAAATTTTTTGTAATACAACTAAACATAGTCAATTTAATTTCCATTAAACCACAACCTTTATCAAATAGAAAAGTTTAGACACCACTATTCTAGATAAAACAACATTTTGTGTGAATTACATCTCTCATTGATAAGAAATGTTTTTACAAGTTATTTTTATGTAATATCCATAAATCATAATATATTTGTTTTTAATCATTCATCTACTAGTATACTTGACATTCAAATTACTAACCATCATATCAGTACCTCATTTTTCCCACTAGATATTTAAATATTATAACTTTTTCTCCCCTTTGTATGATAATACAAGGCATAAATTCAAAAAAGATAAACTACAAAGTTGTACACCATTTATCCCTCTATAAATAAAATATATAGAACACAAGGGGGCACCATATCTCCCATTACAGGATAGGGGTAGTCATAACATTGACTTTAAAATTTAATTATTTAAATAAAACCCTTAGTAAATATTTTATGAGAACCTGTGAAATTTTATCCTTTTTTAATATATAATTTAACATTAATTCATTATTATAAAATTAATCTTTTATAATATGATATTTTATTTCAATGTTTTTTCAATAATTCATCATTTAGTTTTCTAAATGACAAATTTTAATTTTATTATTAGAAGTGATTTTGAAATGATTTTCAATATGTACCTTCAAATAGTCTATATTTAAATTTATATATATAATTTGATTGCACACATGTATAGAAAAATATATTCTAATTAAGCTATACTCAAGCTCAACAATATTTTTATTACTATACCAACTTATATAACATTATCTAAAAAATAATGTTCCTTCAAATATTAATATCCTATCATCAAAATCTCTAGCCTAATCAGTATTCATGAAACTAAAAACATTTAACACATTTAGTATTATTTATATAAAGATGAAAGTAGATGTTCCTTTTACAAGACTTATGATTTTCTTGGAATCCATTATGTCTGATTCTTTTGGATCACTATAATATTTCACACATTAAGATAGAGTAGATTTATGATCATCTTCTATAAGTCCCTTTAACTAAAACTTCTTCTAGTTCAATCTTTAATCAATATCACCACGAAAATAATAAGCGTTGAAACTACATTCAAGTCTTCCATTCCAAACTCATTCCAAATTCCAATGGAATATTTTTTTCTATGAAATAATGTTATAACTTCTATTTAGTTGAAATTATAGTCTGAGAAATTAATTAATCTCTTTGATCATGGAATTTTTAAATTTAATCTTCATTTGGTTCAGTAATTATTCACAGACATTATCTATGTCCCCATAAAAAATAGTTCATCAATATATATGATGAAAATAAGTATGACTATTCCAACATCCTTTATATATATATGAGTCTATATGATTTTCCACTATAGAATTTAAAATTTAGTAGACAATTATCAATGTTGGAATACCAAAATAAATGGGCCATATTCTATAAATAAAATTCAATCTTTAGTTTATGTAAGTTTCTTCCATATTAATCAAGCATAAACCCTTCTAGATTTTAATATAAGCTTCTTCCCCAATTTCACCATTCGGGACATAAACATTACATCCATATAGTAAACATTAAAAATCTTGTGAGTAGAAACCATCACAAAAATTCTTATAGTTTTTACTCTTTTAAATGAGAAAAATATTCTTCCAAATAAGTACCTTGTACCCATGAGTTCCCTTTACACACTAGTCAAGGTTTATTCAAAATACCTCACCTTTTTCATTGATGCTATCTCAAAACACCCATTATGTTTCAAAAACATTATTATATTTTGGTTAATGAATAAGTTCTAAAGTTTAATTATTTTAAGATTGATCTAACTGAAAATATATCACATTAATCCATTCTCTATTGATTAATTCTTTAAAAATCGATTGAGGTTCAATTTGAGATATAAGTGCAGTTTGTTTTTTAAATTCTTCATTTTCTACTCATTTGAACATCACGTTCATGTCTTCTAATGATATTTTCCAGTTTATCTACTTTTTTATTTTATGAAACATCTTGAATTAGTTTTCCTTAAATGAGTATTGATCACTAGATTTATTTTATCATACTTATTCATAGTGAATTTAATGGATTCATTCATTTTCTTCATCCCTTCTTGACGTTATATAAGTATCAAAAATTAATGCATCATTACCAAATTATTATTCTTAAATATTCTTTAAAATATTTTTGGTGACTTTAAGATCTAGGGATTATGTAATATGATGGAGTTAATTTCATTATCCTTTCTAGATGTTTTATCATTTTTTGGTGACATAAGATGATGAGTGAGGCACTTCCATTGTTAATGGAAAAGAAATAAAGAATAAGTTAGAGGACTTATTTGAATAAAATTTGAAGGAAAATTCAACTATACCTATATATGTTGATTAGATGGGTTTTCATTTATTGAATATATGATAACAGATGACGGGTAAAGAAACATTATCTACTATAGTAATAAAAACGGGTGAAAGAATCCAACTTATAGGAATGATTAAAGATCATGATCGTGAAGGAAAATGTTAAATGAAGTTGTGAGAAGTCATGGTAATACATATAGGGAGAATCAAGTATACCAAATAGTTTATATGGTGAACGAATAACTTTGGATGATGTTTGGAAAAAAATTTAAGTGTTTCAGAAGGCCTCATGATCAATTTATGACATTCTTAGTTTTTTGAAGAAATATTTAATTTCAATACCAAGATAAAATTTTTTACTATATATGGGAATTCATATGTCAGAGGGTGATGAGAAATTTTATTTTTACCAAGAAATGAGTCTATATGATAAGAATATTTTATATGATGTTGAAACTCTAAAAAGAGAATATTATATTTCATATGGAAATAATTTTTTTAAATAAGAAAACATTTCTTATGGAACTAGAGACACTGATAAGATGTTATAAGGATGTCATATGATTTTAAAAATCAATCATATATAGATAAAATAATTTCATATGAGGTTGTAAGTAAAACACAAAAAATAAAGATATCTTTCATATGAATTATGGATCCTTTCATATGAGAATGGATCTCTTTCATATGTAGTGGAATCCTTTCATATATTTTTTTTATGCCAATATAAATGAAAAATGGAAAACATCATATGATACACATTCAAAAGATATATAAGTGAGAATATAGGATTAAATATAATCAAGAAATAAATAATTAAATAATTTAATTCTTGTACTGATCTTTATGGAATTAAGCATCATGATAATATAAATGACTATGACTCAAACTGAAAATGAAGAAGAACCAGGCATGGAAGAAGTTGGACATTAATAAGTGTTCTATTCCATATGTGGGAGTGGCATGTTGAAAATATATATTTTAATTCATAAAAGGAAGGTGATTTAAAATAGAATTAAATTTATAGATTTTTTGAGGAAAATGAAGATGTTATATTTCAAATATTTCTTGAGGAGGGAATCGGCCGAATTCTTAAAGAAGATTTGAAAGAATACCATGATAATGATTTTATGATTTTGAAAATTGGTATAATATTTATTAGGATAAAGATGTTTCCATAATTAAATATGGAAACAATATTCTCATAATATTCTATGAATATAATATAGTTGGAAACAAATAATAAAAGTGAAGAAACATTCACTACGTCAAAATAAGCATTTAGAGGCGGTTTTTTTTGCGTTTCGCGGCGGTTTAAACCGCCGCTAAATGGATTGGCGGCGGTTTTCAAAAACCGCCGCTAAATGTGGCGTCGGGAAACTATTCGCGGCGGTTTTCAAAACCGTCGGAACGTTTCGCGGCGGTTTTTTAGCGGCGGTTTAAACCGCCGCTATTTGAATTTTTTTTGATTTTTTTTTTGAATTTTTTTGAATTTTTTTGAATTTTTTTGAATTTTTTTGAATTTTTTATTTTTTGTTTATTTTATTATTATTATTTCTTTATTTCGTTTATTATTTCTTTATTTCGTTTATTATTTCTTTATTTCGTTTATTATTTATTTATTTCGTTTATTATTTATTTATTTCGTTTATTATTTATTTATTTCGTTTATTTATTTCGTTTATTATTTCGTTTATTATTTCGTTTATTTATTTCGTTATTTATTTATTTATTTATTTATTCCGTTTATCATTTATTTATTCCGTTTATCATTTATTTATTTCGTTTTTTATTTATTTCCTTTTTATTTTATCTAATTCACTTTTATTTTATTTAATTTCGTATTACTTTATCCATGCATGCATGCACATGCCCATGCAGCTGCCTGCATGGCAGCTGCCCATGCACATGCCCATGCAATATAAATAAAATCTGCGTCTGGTGAGATTTGAACCTCTGACCTCTTGCTTATTATTCAAAGACTTTACCACTCCAGCAAGCCCGCCATGTTGTTAATAAACAGAATTTAATATACTTATATATATTAATTGAAAAAACAAATAATACATAACTAATAGATAATAAATAATAAATAATAAATAATAAATAATAAATAATAAATAATAAATAATAAATAATAAATAATAAATAATAAATAATACATAATAAATAATAAATAATAAATAAATAATAATAAATAATAAATCGTAAATAATAAATAATAAATAATAAATAATAAATAATAAATAATAAATAAATAATAATAAATAATAAATGGTAAATAATAAATAATAAATAATAAATAATAAATAATAAATAATAAATAATAAATAATAAATAATAAATAATAAATAATAAATCGTAAAATATAAATAAATAATAAATAATAATAAATAATAAATAATAAATAATAAATAATAAATAATTAATAATTAATAATAAATAATTAATAATTAATAATTAATAATAAATAATAAATATTAAATAATAAATAATAAATAAATAATAATTAATAATAAATCGTAAAATATAAATAAATAATAAATAATAAATAATAAATAATAAATAATAAATAAGAAATAAGAAATAAGAAATAAGAAATAATAAATAATAAATAATAAATAATAAATAATAAATAATAAATAATAAATAATAAATAATAAATAATAAATAATAAATAATAAATAATAAATAATAAATAATAAATAATATATAATATATAATAATAAATAATAATAAATAATAAATCGTAAATAAATAATAAATAATAAATAATAAATAATAAATAATAAATAATAAATAATAAATAATAAATAATATATAATAATATATAATAATAAATAATAAATCGTAAATAATAAATAAATAATAAATAATAAATAATAAATAATAAATAATAAATAATAAATAATAAATAATAAATAATAAATAATATATAATATATAATATATAATAATAAATAATAATAAATAATAATAAATAATAAATAATAAATAATAAATAATACATTATAAATTATAAATAAATAATAATAAATAATAATAAATATTTAATTTTAAATAATTAATGATAAATAATTAATTTTAAACAATAAATAATAAATAATAAATTATAAATTATAAATTATAAATGATAAATGATAAATGATAAATAATAAATAATAAATCATAAATCATAAATCATAAATAATAAATAATAAATAATAATAAATCATAAATAATAAATAATAAAGAAAAAATAATAATAAATAATAAATAATAAACAATAAATAATAAATAATAAATAATAAATAATATATAATATATAATATATAATATATAATAAGTAATATATGATATATAGTATCTGAAACACATGAAAAAGTATGAAAAGGCGTGATAAGGGATAAAAAATCATGAAAACACATGAAAATAGATAGAGAAGCATGAAGAAGTATTAGAAAGCACGAGAATGCATGAAAACTCATGACAACTCCTGAAAACTCTGTAAAACCTCTTAAGAATTTAACATAATCATCATAATAACCCCAAAAAACCATTGATAAAGATAAGAAGTCATAGAAAATCAAATAAATAGTAATAAATAGAGCAACCATTGATATATATTTATAAGATTAGTTTTAAATACATTTATAAAATTTTTTTATGTGTGTTTATGAATAAATACATAAATACATCTATACATACACACAATACACACACACACACACACAGACACATATATATTTACGAATAAATACATATATGTGTGTGTATTTGAAAAGCCATATAATGTTAAAACAACCATAACATATAATCTAGAATCCTGTTTCAACGCCACAACCAGTCAAATCGAAGAAAATGAAACAATCTACGATATGATATGTGGTACAGGCCTAATGGACATCCGGATCGTAAGTTATACCTGTTTAAATTTTGAAAAATCGGGGTGCCCCGGCTAAAAACTCAGTTTTGGAGGCCTTCTAGGCCTTTTTTGGGGTCGAAAAACCCTTGACTGGGCTAGCCCTAGTCACAGCGACGTAGAGCTCGTCGCAGGCTTCGATTTGATATGTGGTAGAGCTCAAACGGACACCCGGGTCAAAAGTTATGGCCGTTTGAAGTTTGAGTTCCGTTTTCAACATGTTTTGGATCTTTTTTTAATTTTTTTTACCCTTCAAATTGTTATTAAATGTTTTTTAATCGATAATAAATAGAAAATTATTAATTAATAATATTTTTTAAAAATATTTTGAAGCCATTTTCACTAAATTTCTTATATATTAAATGTAGTAGTCTATTTATATTTATCTAAAACATATTTATAATATATATATTATATTTATATCAATATAAATGTATTTATATAACAATATATTAATTTTTTTTATTTTTTTTATTTTTTTCATTTCATTTCGCGGCAGTTTTTTAAAAAACCGCCGCTAATCACCGAAAAAATTAAATTTTAAAAAAAAAACCGCCGTTTCGCGGCGGTTTTTTAGCGGCGGTTTTTAAACCGCCGCGAAACACCACCCAGATTTTTTTTTAGCGGCGGTTTTAAAAACCGCCGCTAAAAAACCGCCGCGAAACGGCGGTTTTTCTGTACTGATTAGGGAAAATTCATATTGAAGAAAAGTGATAACTATTTTGTGTCGAGGGAGGAGAATTAGACTACATCTTGAAAACCCTATGGATTTATATATAAGGAGAACTAATTTGAAGCCATGTACAATTTATCAAATAAAATGAGAATGTGAGAATAAGGAACTTATTCTAATAACCTGTCATATCATCAAGAGAATAAAGGTAACAGGGGAGACAATATTTTGGAAGACCAGGATGCATGAACTTGTGGGAGAACAAGGCCAACACATATAATACATGAGGATATAGTCATGGTAGAGGAACCATTCAAGAAATGTTTTGGAGGAACATTGAAGAAATGTTAAGAGGTGGTATAAAGTCATTATCATGAGATCATGAGAACCTTTTTGATAAATATATTTACCTCATAGGAGCCAGTATATAGAACTCATCACGAGGTGTCTAATATATTCACTTGGGACCATAAATTTGAGTATATTTTCTAACATTATTTTTGGGAGATAGATTATAATTGTAATACAATTTTTCGAGGGGAAAATAAATGTCTTAGAACATGAACCAATCATGGAAGGGAGTATGATTTCAAAGTAAAACATTATATATCTATATGATATGTTATTATATATATATTATACATTTAATTAGGAGCTAAGTGGTCTGGGATACTTCCTTTATCTATAATTCTTAACCAAGATAGAGGTGCAGATGTTAATAAAAAATGACTAAGGATAAATATAAAACATTATACAATCTTGATACATTGATTCACCCACTCTCTGTGTCCCTACACAACGACTAATATAATTATAGTGGTTTAGAGTGAACTGAAATGATGCATGATTCCAAGAATCATTAGATAGTATTTATAAGAGTTACATGTGTAATCAAAACGATTATCACTTGTTATCTTTTTAATGTAAAAAACCATGTTTTTTCTCAGAAACCCTACTAAATAATTTGAATATATATACACCGGTATATTTATTTTTCATAAATATAACAATGGTAATATAGGTGAATTCATCAATATAAGTAATATATTATCCATTTCTCATTTTGGATTTTGGTCTCATCCGTCCACATATATTAGAACATAGTATTTCATGTGGTCAAAAGGACTAAGTATTTACTTTCCAAGGACTTACCCATTTCATCCTTCCTTTATGAAAAGTTAAAAAACCATATATTTTAATTGAGTAGAATATATCATCAAATATTCCCTTATTCATGTTTCCAATATGGGTAAATATTGTATTATTTTACACATATTTATCTCTATAACGAAAGTAACATGTGTTGGATCGATACTAATTATATATATATATGTATGATATGCATGTACACATGCCTATGATGCATGATACCCTCAAACACAAACACACACACACACACACACATAATATGATGTTATATATAGTGTAAATTTTATATATACATATTAGGAATGTATTTTTTAAGAATACAATGCATGAATATATATATATATATAATTCAATTTTACTAAATGATTTATTCATCTGTTAAAATCCATTAGGAATAGATTAATTGTTTTCCATTTAGAAGTTATAATGAATTCAATACATAAATTCCCTAATAGTCAACAAACACATATGATGTGTTATGAAATTGATATTCCCCATGATTTTCTTATATAACAGAATAAAATCCACCCATATCATGTGGGGTGATGTGTACGGGCCTTTGTTAAAATTTCTTCATCTTGAAACTCCATTTATGTCATTTGAGAAGGCACTAACACCCCTTTAAATTTTGGGTATTCTAACAAAGCGTTCATCGATCCATTTACTGGTGTGATCTCTCATAGGCATGGTGATTTTTTTCTTAAACACTCTCCATGAAAGTAATATTGGAATTACAAATATTCATGGATTTCAAGTACTCTATTTTAAATTATTATTTACATATTTACTTAAAGAAGATAAATATCTTATGTTTTTGGTTTTATTTTGATACATATGATCATTACATGATCAAATAAAACTAATAAATGGTGTCAATGTTGTCTTTATTAGTAATTAAATTTGTTTTAATCCCACGTTTTCAAAGAAAAATGATGTATAATGTTTTAATAAAAATATATATAGGTTTATGTCCCTTTAGTGAGAAATGTGAGGGTATGTAAGATTTAACCTTATGCAGGTGGGCTACATAAATAATAAAACCTTATGAAAGTCATTGTGTATAGGTATATATTCCTGAACAATTATAAGATACCCCTACAAAAAACATCTGTATATGTGTAACCTCATTGTTACCATAACATAGATCATTCGCATAAAAGGTTGTACCCTTAAGAGAACGTGTTTACATAAGGTTCATCAACAATTTTCTATTACACATAAAGGTATTAAAGATGCTTCATAATAGTCAATGATGTTTACCATTAGGAAAAATATGAAACATTAGCATACCATTATGAAATCTAGTTGTGCAAAGGTAATACCTTTAGATGACAGAGATGCATAAAGGTAATATGAGTATTACCTTTATGCAACTATTTTTAAATCGAACTAATTAAGGGTAGAATTTATATTATCTTCACATAGGATTTTAGAAATATTAGTTAACCTTATGTAGTGTGTTTGCGTAAGGGTAATAATAGGATACTCTAATATAGAATAGAGATTCTATGTAAGGGTAAACATAACATTTTTATATATATTTTTTAAAATATTAAATGTTTTTAATGGGTTATAAATTATTTATAAATCATGTTCAGTGATATTTTTTGAATATTTAATTTATAATAATTTAATTTTTTAAATAATTATAATTGTTTTATAAATAAATAATTAAATGTATGTGAAATTGTTTCATAAATATTAATGGTTAATATTTTAAAATTCGTTTTTATAAATTAAATGGACTCATTATGATATAGAAATAAATGTTTTTTTTGAAATCATCAGATGTGATTTATAAAATGTTTATGAATTAAAAAATCTATTCTATTAATATTATATAAATTTTTTATATAATATATATTCAAATAGAAAAATATTATAATTCATGAAATATCATATAATTTCCATTTGATAAAAAAATGATGGGGTTCATATTCAAATGAAGTTAAAATTTTTATATTCTTGTTAAATAATAAAAGGTTTATAATTAGCATTTATTTGTGAATAGTATATAAATGTCTCTTATTCTGGATAGTAAATAATTTTTTTACATGCCAAATTTCATTAGTATTGATATTTAGTAAATTTATTAGGAATATTAATATTATGTATTCACATTTAAATGACATTTTTTATAGGAAAGATCCTTGCATATGAGTATTATGTATTCCCATTTATAAGAATATTATGTATTACCATTGGTTTGAATGGATTCAATTATAATTTACCTAATATTCATAATGTGTAGGAAATATATGAATTGGGAATATGATGTCTAGTTTTTGGTATTGTAATGGTAGTAAAAGAAAGAAAATGTTCAAAAACAAGAATATCTAAGTTTGGAAAGTCTAGTAATTTTTATTCAAGAAGATATTTAAATTTATTTGAAACCTATGGGTATTATTAGGAAGAAGTAATGATTCCATATGATTGTATTATCTATGATACCTAAATGGGTTTGGGAACTCCCTAAAATATCCACGATTGATATTGATTTTATAGAAATTGATTCTTAAATTTTTAATGGTATATTAAAAAATATATGTTTTACATGTGTTTTAAATAAACAAGAGTTAAAAATCATGGTAATAATTAAAAAGGGATAATTGTATTCATGTAATGGAGAAAAAAACTTTTACATTAGAAATTTGAATTAAAATATTTCTATCAATATTGCATTAATAAAAGTAAAGTGTATCTTCTTATAATTTCTCCTATAAAAAAAGTGGTGTCAACAAAAGGTTATTTTGAATAACTTGATATGATTAATTTTATAAAATTATTTTATGATTAATTGGTTTCTATTACATTTTTTGAGTATTAGATATGGATAAAATTGTTTTATAATAGATACAGAGTTTATTAAGTTTATTAAAATATGAGTAAGGTGGTCATCCACCCATTAGTGGAATATTTTAATTATGTCTTGTTTTATGAATAAAATATTTAAACATAAATAATTACATATGAGATATTTAGACAATATTTCATTTAAAATATATTCCCACTAAAAGGAAATAAGTTTCTTTTTCAAAAAAACAAAGTAGTTTGTGTAGTTCCTTAGAGTGGTATTCTGAACAGAATAGTGTGTTTAAGAGACTAGTGGGTGTATGTTTGGACTTAAAGAATATTAATGTTATAAAATAAAGAAATTTACTAGTCTATGATTATAGTGAGTATTCACATAATATCGTCATTTTTTTGGATATGTGATTGTAAAATAGAATATAAAGATTTATATTTTGTTACCATATAATGTGAACAACACTATTATCTAAATCTCTATACCAAACAATACAAAAAGTGTATCACTTGGTATCAAAATGTATTTTAAAGTATGTCAGTAAAGAAAAATCTAAAGAGTAACATTAGTTACAATAATGAAGTGAATATCTATAATAAATCTATTCTCCCTGGTACGAATTTGGAATATTTTAAGAAATAATTTTGATGACATGTGCTAGGTTAGTGTTGGATTCTAGGGCCTGGGGAGCCTTAGTGTTGATATAATAAAAATATTAAATACTTTATATTATGACACATAGTTTTTTTTGAAATAATTCAATAACTCTCAATCAAATGCATTTAGAGGAAAACTAAGACCACCATTGAATATAGAAAGCAGGTTTTACCCTAGGAAAGATATAACAATTTTGTGCGTTTGGTGTATGGTAAAATGTGGTTGTGGGAATACTATTAAATAAAGAAAATTATTGTTTATTTAATTTACATGATCTAACTGACCTCTATTTAAACCATGTTTTTGTAAAATCCTATGGTTAGTTTTATAACCCTAGTGATTTGGATAGATCATGAAGGATAGATTTGGTGGATGTCAAACATATCATGGATTGCTGATCAGTATCTAGAATTTTGTCTTCCCCAATAGAGTTTAATGTTCTCACCAATAAAAACTATGTAATCTTATTTTTCATCTATGTTCAATGCAAACCAAATGAAGTATATTTGTTTTTTTGGATTAATCCTCAATTTTTATCCCATGTCAAATGCAAATACATCATTTTAAAAAATTGATTCATGGGTAGATTATTGATTTGTGGGTACTGTTTTACCTTCCATGAATTAGGAATAGATAATGTTTTGATAATTCACATCATTTGATTATTATCAATCAACGTTTTAAGGAAAATCCAAACAATGATATTGGTTTTGTTCTTGAATTTGTGTTTTATGATTTTCCTCCCAGGTTCTTCACTTGTTCATCATTAGCATTAAATTTGGATAGCGGTTAGACAAACACCATTAAAATGATCATTTGACAATCAATCTTTGGTGTAACAAATCATCTAAACTAGTTTAGATTTGGGACAAGAAAAGAGGTTGAGATATGATATAATATTGTAAGATAAAAAAAATAGATTGGAGACTATATTGGGTGTTCTACTTTCGTGGGTATGGGAGTTCGATGATGTGGTGTGATAGGGATGATATGAAAAGAGATAAGGTGGGCGAAATATGGAAAATAATGACTATTATATTTTTTTAAAACCCCAATTCATGTTTTTATGTAGTGTTTATGGCTATATTGAATTAGGATCCATTACAAGTGAAAAAATATGAATATTTAGAAATTACAGAAAATTTATAGTTACACAACATGTAGACCATATGAACACATGTAATCTAGTCCCTTAATTTAGTGGATAGGTTTTTATTAAAATTAAATTTCAAACACTTGGTGATCTTACCATATGCCATGTGACATGGAATTAGTGAATCAAAATCTTCCTTAGGGGTAATTGGGAATAGTCACAACCAAGAATAGAGGCATGACCAAAATATAATGGAATGACCTACTACATGGGAATAGACATGGAAATAGTACTTAGGAATGGCCAGGTATAAGAGCATGGAAAGAGTACATCGGAACATCCCAAAGCTCCTGGGAATGAGATAGAGTAAATTGGAAGACCAAGGGTATCCAAGACACCCCATGTATATCCTATACACATTGTAATTTTTCATCATAATGCTGAGGCCCCCGTTCTATTTAGTGTAGACTAGTATTTTTATGGTGAACACCTTGGTCCATTCTTATAATATTATAGTGAGACATCATGTCCTTAGAATATAATTTTATCCCATATATGGGAGTAGTTGTAGATATATTCGATAATCCCTCTTTTTGGCATGATGTATGATCATCTTTAATTTATTCTTCCCTAGGTAGGGTTAGGAATCATGTGACCAATGTACCAGGGAATTAAATCCCCTATATATCATGTTAAACACGTTAGAGTTAAGAATCCCCCATAGTCCCTAGGTGGGATCGGAAATTTTTATATCAAAAATATTATGAGATCTAGTGGATACCTTCTTTATAGAATTACCCTACAAGCATGGACTCTCAGATGATCACCATAAGTATTATCAGACCCATTGATTAAGTTCTCCCAGTTGATCATTATCTTGAATCCTAAATTTGAATCCTACCCTCTATGTATTGTCATGACCGTACTTTGATACATGTATTCTATATTGATTATATTTATGTCATTACTAGTATTGTCATGTATTTCTGTTGAAATACCTTCATGGTGGGGAGATGAATACTCTCTTGATGCATGTTTTTTGGTGATTTTAGGGTTTCCTACTAGGTATGTAGATACTCAGCTCTACATGGGATCTACCCACACTTGTATTATATTATGTAGGATATAGTAATTTTGATGGATTCATAGTATGACCAAAAGCTAGAGGAGAATAGTTGAACTATAAAAAGCATGGTTCATTCCAAAAGCTACATTTGACACCAATATCATCTTTGATAGAATGTTGGACTCAATTATTGTTTTGGGTTTCTTTTATTTTCACCATTGTGTTTTCTCATACTTGTTTCATACTATGATGCATGATATAGTATTATACATGCATCTTCAGCATTAGTTGTATTTTACTTTTCAACACTGTGTTGGTGGTTAGAGATGTGTTCATGTGTACAGGTACCATAGGTTAAGGCCTCCCATGTGTCAAATATACCCACTCATTTCTTGTCTCATTCCATTGACATGTTGGAGGCAGACATGGGGAGTCACACTCCCCTTATTGATGGTCAAGAATGCATTAGTGGGTCAGGTCATGATAGAGTGTTATTCAAGTAGTTTTATCTTAGAACTAATGATTATAGATTGTCTATGAGTGAGGTTTGGTTTTTGAATAGGGAAAACAAAGTTAAATTGTCTCAAGTTAATCTTTCAGACCAGAGAACTGAATGTCATCATGGTGACTGACAGATCTATTCAACCTAACTCTAATAACCTTCTTGTCGATGTGGTATATATAGGTTCTATTTGAAGGAAAAATATTGTGATATACATCATATTGTAATGGGTTATAGTTTCCATGTTCTTTTTTGATTGAACTCCTTAGATATACTCTTCGACAGAAAGATATATTGACTTTTTCAGGATGGCACCATATTAACAACCAACTATGATTCTGTAGAAGAACCACACAGATGATCCTCCAAGTGATAAGGATTCAGTACACGGACTTATATATGAGGTGGTACCTCAAGTTGGGTTTTAAGACTTACCACCACCTTTTGAGGAGAAGGTTGCACCAAAAATATGGGATGAGGATGTGAAAAGGATATCACACTTCCTATGTTTCATAGGAATATACCTTTTTGTTTTACGAAATGTTATACCCTCGTGAATTTGAGGATATTCTTGTGGTAGTTGGGTAAGTATTTTACATTTTTAGGACCCCTTCTGGTAAGTGTTGGTCTTAGCGGCGAGCCTTATTATTTGATTTAGAGGGTGAGGGTGAAGTGGGGTTACTCAGATGCATAATAAAGTATCAAAATATTTGGGAGAGTTCAATATTATCTTCATAGAGGGGTTCTAGAAAGCTATGTTGATAAAAATACATATACATGAGCCTCTAATGCTCCGTTAGGTAGTATTGATAGTGTATGACTATTCATTTAGGTTTACTAACCACACATGATACTCTATATATTTGGTTTAATATGCATTAATTTATAATAGAACTTTGATAATTGGATTCAATGTGATTCCAGGTCTGGGGTGATATTAGTTTTTTTCCTACCTATTTTGGGTGATTGAATGAGCCTTGATGGGGAGATCATTTTGGAGGACTTGCTGCCAAGAATTGGTGATGTTATTAGGTACCCTAGATATGGGAATTTAGAATTTGATAGATGGAATCCAAAATAAGGAACTCGGGATATGATAAACTTTAGGATGTAACCTCTTGATAGAGGATCTATATTTTAGGTCTTACTGAATAGTTCTAGTTACCTGAGTGAGAGGTGATACTCCTCATATGAATGCTGGGAACATCTCAAAAAGGATTTATGACCTACTATGAAGATCACATAGAGATAATAAAAAAAAAACCCTAGGTAGATGCAATGATTAGATTTTGGAGGGTTTCAAGGTGGTGGATGTGATAGATAAGTAGTGGTCGCCGATGATTTGTTCAGTTTTATGTACAACCCTTAGGTAGTCCACACTAGGCTTAAAGAGATAGTGGCTAGGGATGAGGGAAGCTGCCAAAATTGGAGTCCTATTACCTAGAGGATCCAAAGATGATTCAAGGTTTTATTTTTGTTTTTTATACTTTGGTTTATTTATTGATAGACACTGGCATGATCTACTTATTCCTTTCCAAATCCCTTATCTAAGATCTAGAGATCCCAGTGGAGCATTTGGGTCGACCATTTTGTTTAAAGAAAACTATAAAATGATATTCATCAATCAAAAACATTAACTAATTGTGTAACCTTACTCTTGAAGGAGTTTTCTTCTTGTAGCTCCTGTATATGGAATTTATGAGGCCCTATGACTTTATTCTCAGTATGGACTTGCTCTACACCGTTCCTTCCCAGTTTTATTGTTTCTAGTAGAGGATTTAGTGTGTCTGAATTGATGAGATGAGGTTTTACATTATTAGTGATGAGGGAATGCAGGAAGATAAGTATGTTCTTATATATAAGAGGATATATATGACTACCCACTAGTTTTATAGTATCACCATTTTAGCAGCAGATGCTATGATATTCTAAATTTTTGATGTTTGGATAGAGTATGAAGAATTCATCCCTATATATGTACCTAGATTACATCCCTAGTGAGAGACTTAATTATAAAAAGAATTGTTGCTTGGGAAACCATCAATATCTACACCAGCATATTATATGTATCCTAGAGTACTTCAAGAGATGAAGGTGATGTTGGAGGATTTGTTGAGAAAAATATTTGATAGACCCAGTGTGTCACCCTAGGTTCCCCCAGTTTTGTTTACTAAGAACGAAGATGGGATTTTGAGGCTGTGTGTGTATTACTTTTTTTTAATTGGGTGATTTTGAAGAATAATTATCCATAAACATGAATCTATGAACCCTTTGAACAGATGAAAGGGATGAGGTGGTTTTCAAATATTGACCTCAGATTAGGCTATCACCATCTTTGAGTTCACTGTATGGATATATCAAAGACATCATTCTGATTTCATTGTGATCACTCTAAGTACTTAGTGATGCCTTTCAGAATGATGACCACAAAATATGTGTTCAAGGGACATATGAACATGATATTTCATCCCTTATTGGATTGTTTTAGGGTAGTATAAATCGATGACATCCCAATTTACGTGGTGTTTGAGGAGAAGCATGCATGGAACTTGAGGAGAGTCCCAAACATACACTGATAGAAACAACCTTATTGGACTATAATTAACGGTTAGTTATAGATTCTGGAGTTACACTTCATGGGACATTTCATCTTAATTGAGGTAGAGGAAGTGGACCCAATCATGTTTGATGCAATGTTAGCTTGTGAACCACCCCAAAGCATATATGAGATGTGTAAATTCTTTATGATGGAAATATACTATCAAATATTCATGCCTATTTTTTCTAGGATATCATAAATCTAGACTATTTTGACCAAGACCAGTATTTTTGTGTGTGGATGTAGTCATTTTAAAATTTGTGGCATAAGTTGATGAGCACCCTCATCTTGAGACTTCTAAAGGACAATGTTGAGTATGTTCTATTTTTCAATACCTAGATAATTGGGCTTGGATATGTTCCGTTGAAGAGGAATGTAGTGATTACATACAGGTCCTGAAAACTAATAACCGATGACAAGAACTACTTTAACCATGATCTAAAGATAGAATCATGGGTTTTCCCTAAATATGTGGTGAAATTACCCGATGGGTTATCATGTTATCATATATTATGACAAAGTTATTCTAAATAAATATTGTCATAGAATGAAAATAAATCGGGATAGAGGAAGTGGATATATTTCTTCTAGTATAATGACTTTGAGATAATATGTTCTATTGGGGAGGTGAACGCGGTGGAAGATACTCTTAGAATGAAATCATTTTCATAGTTATTGAGCAAGTAATCAGAGACTATGGCCTCAATGTAGTTGTACATAATAGACAAGGATAGAACAAATTATCTCTTTTTGGTGGTTTTTAGCCCCGAAATCTATGTCATGGTGGTGAGTCTCATCTTGGCGATTCCAATTGTGAGACCATACGTAATCAAATATCCACTAGATGTTCTCCTGATGGATGTTATAATTGTTTTGATCATATTGTACATTCTGATGATAGACCATGGTACTAGTAAAGCTATGAGAGGATATTTTTTTGGGAGTTTTATATACCTCCTTAGTGGTACATCCAAGATTCGAAATGACGTACCAAAAAAATTCAATGTCATTTATGGTGATTAGGGAGGAATAATTGTGTATATGAGTTTATCTCTCGATGCCTCACTATTCAACAGGTGAATGTTGAGAACCAAGTTACAATAGGTTTGTACAAACCCCTTAACGTCATAGAGTGGAAGTGGGAGGACATCTCTATTAACTCTGTGATATGGATTCCTTGATTGTTTATATAACATGATGCAATTTGAGTGATCATAGAATTGCTCACCATGATATCCCACTTACTAGACGATAGATAGTAGAGTTAAGTGGAGATATTTCAACAGATTTTTATACATGAGATATTACGACTTCATAGAGTTCCCTTTTTTATAAATTTAGAAAATGAGGCTCATTTTATGTAATGATTATGGAGAGGATTATAGGAGTCCCTTGAGACTCAGTTTCATTTGATCATGATGTTTCAACCCCAGAATGGAGGCCAAACATGGAGGAATATTTAGTTTCTGGAGGACATAATTAGGGCTTTCATGTTGGACTTTGGCCACAACTGGTATGATAACCTACCATTGGTAGTGTTTTCTTATTACAACACATACCACTACGTTATCAATATGACACCATTCAAGCCCTTGTTCAGGAGAACCTTTCTTTCACCATAATGATAGAATGATCTAGGGGAGTCAACAATCATGGGCCCATAGTTGATATGAGAAATGAAAGAGAATATGTAGATCATCTAAGAGTAGATGATGATTTCATAGAGATGTTAGAAGTTTTGTACAATTGGATGATGCATGCATTTGGAGTTATATGAGAGAGACTATGTATTCTTAAAGGTCTTTACTTGGTGATGATTGTGGATATTTTTTGGGGTAAGAAAGTTATCATTGCTATTAATTAGATGATTCTAGATGTGGTATATAGTTTTTGAAGTGTATTATGGATTAACGCACCACTATGGTTAGATGTGGTATATTATGTCTTATAAATTTCCTAGATGAGGAGGTATGTGATGAACCTTTTTCATGTTATCAACTATGGAGATCTTGACACTGATGATGGATGTAACTTCATAGATTACTTGATAAAGATCATCGATTGGAAGGAGAAGATCTGAAATGGGTGCATCATTCCATTAGAGAATGTTTGGTGTGAGCATTATAATCTTCAAGAGATAACTTTAGTGAAAGAGAAATTAATCTCAGCTCAGTATCCTCACATGTGTGAGTAGGTTTTTTATTTTCAGGATGAAAATCCTTGAATATGGGAGAATTAAATGTCTTTTTTCGATTTATGAATTTGGAATATTTTTGATGCTAGGAGATCAGTAAATATAGGATTTTGGGGACCAGGGAGACTTAGTGTTGATATAACAAAAATATTTAATATATTATATCATGCATGTTTAATTTTTCAGAAATAATTCAATAAATCTAAAATAAGGTCTCATATTAAAAAAACAAGACCCCCATTGAATTAGAATGTAGGCTTTACCCAAGCGAAAAATTAACCTCTATGACCATCGGGTATATGGATAAAAGTGGTAGTGAGTGGATTGATAAACAAATAAATTAATAAATTAATATATTATTGATTTAATTTCCAAGACCTAGATCCCCTCTATCTAAACCAACTTATGGTAAAATTATTTTTCTTCTTCACAAAAATTGGTATTTAGAGAGTGTGTGGAGGAGAGGTTTTTAAAATGTTATCCAATCATGGACTAATGATAAATACCAAAGAGTTATTTATATAAACTATGTTCTTAGATCTCACAAATGACAATGATATGGAACTATTCTTCCTCAACGATAAATCCAAACTCAAGGTAAGATGTTTTTTATTGGATTTAATCCTTGGGTTTTTATCCCATATCAAACACACAAAAAAATTTTTCTAATAAATTGACTTACAATCCTATCATTGATTTAATGGTATTTTTTATCTTCCAAGTCTTAAGAATAGATAATCCTTTGATTATTCCATTCATTAGATGATTATGTGTCAATGGATGGAGGCCAAACTAAACAATGGGAAAAGTTCATTACCAAAATTCACATTTTATTTTTTTCTCATAGTTTATTTTTTTTCATCATCAATACTTTTTTGGCTGATAGTTTCTAAAAAACATGGAAACTGATTATTTCAAAATCGATCATTGGATCAAGAGTTCATTTACAAAGGGTTATATTTGCGATCTGAATCATAGTTGAGGCATGCAACGGTACATTTGGCCATCATACATGGATCTCTAAAAAGGCCAGGTGTTTTTTTGAGTTTAGGTTTTTGATGATGCATTGTGATAGTGATAATTTACACATACATAAAGTTTTCGGAATCCATCCACTGATAGAAAATAGAGTTCAAAAAATCCCAAATCTATGTTTGTGGGTGTTTTTTAGCTGTATCAAATGACGAAGAAGTACAAGTGGAAACAAAACATGACTTTAGGATTCTAGAAAATCTTAATTTATATAGCATATAGAAAAGATGAACAAACACCATGTATTCCTTTTCTTTGAAAGATAGGGTTTTATGAAATTTAAATATCACATATCATATGGTATTACCACATTTCATGTAACCCAACACTGGTTGGTTGGAATGTAACCTTGGGGGCAAGAGGACAAGCATGGAGAGAAACATGGGAACAGTAAGAGTACACATTCATGAACTGGTATATGGGCATAGACAAGACCAATGTACCTGGACAAGCCCAGTTACTAGGGCATGTCTAGAGTAAATGGGCCTGGTCCAATGCACATAAGAATATAATGGAGTACACAATCAGACATCGGGTAACCATGATACACTCTATATATATATATATATATATATATATCATAAACACACAATATTTATTTTCTAGTGTAGGTTTAGGCCCTTGTTTGGTTTATATTAGAACATTATCTATAGGGTTTGTCCCCTTGGTCAATCCCTATAAGTGTATAGTGATGCATAATGTCTTGAGAATATGTTGTGTTCCTCTCTACATGACTAGTATTTGATAGAGTCATGAATCGCCCTGGGTGGCTTGAGGTGTGATCCTTTATCACTACTTCCTATCTATGTAGGGTCAATAATCATGTGAACTATGTTTGAGGGAGTTCAATCCCCTGGCTAGAGGGTTATTACCATTTGGTTTTATAATCCCTCACAGTCCATGGGTGTAGTACTCTATCTATACATAGACTTGTTATGAGATCCATCATGTTCCTTTTTCATTGTAAGGATCAACGAGCATGACCTCTTGGTTGAAAGCCATCTGTTTTATCTAACTCATGGAGTGAGTTCTCCCAAACGGGTATACCTTGAAACCTCGAGTAGAATCCTTGGATATTAGTATGTTTTTACCTTACTTTGTGAATAGGTGTCTATACTATGTATAACTATATTATTAAAATTATTATATCATATTATGATTGACATACTTTCATGATGATGATATGACTACTCTCTCAATGCTTTGTGTTTGGTGATTTAATGGTGTCCTACTGGTTATATATATACTCACCCTTGTGTAGGATCTTCCTACACATGTCATGTATTCTACTTAAGACATTACCTTTGATGGAGGCTTTGGTGGACTAGGATCATTCGAGAATATTTGAGCTAGAAATATCTTGGTTCATTCAAGGAGTTACATTTGACCACATTCCCCTCCTTACAAATAGTTTGGACACTTTCATAGTTTTAGTGGGATTTTATTTCCCCCTTTATTCATTCTCATAATCGAGTCATAATTATATGTGGGGTGTAGTTGTATTCGTGAATTTTGGGTATAATGTTTGTTTTAACATTCAAAAATGTATTTGGGGTTAGATGTGTGTGTCTGTGTCTCTCTCTCTCACTGTGTGTGTATAGGTACTATAAGATAAGGCCTTCCATGTGTGTTATATTCCTACATAGATTGTTTTTCTAGCCCCTGGATTGTTGGAGGAAGCTAGGGATTTCACACTATGCTTTCCTCTGGTATGGTATGTTCATGTGGTCAAGGCACTGAAAATATATTTTTAACCAAAAATAATTTTTGATCTTTTGGTAAAGTGATAATATAAATAGTTACATTACATAAAAAATATATCATGTAAAAATTTAGATAAAAAGAGTTCCAAAGAAAATTATTATGTAGTAATAAAGAGTTATATGTAGAAAACATAAGAAAAAAATTGTAACATTTGATTTTTTATAGTTAAGGGGTTTCAATTTATGTTCCAAGAGTTTAACTTAAGGAATATGATTCCTAAATATCACCGTTATTCAGAATATATTTATTCATAAATTTTACTCACTACGTGGTTAGTGGGAGTGTTTTATCAGATGGTCATATTGGGATGAGATAGTAATTACATATGAATGTATTATTCAGAAAATAAAACCGATTATTGTAGAAATCAAAAATAGGTTCATGTTATATATCTATGTATTGGAAATATAAGAGAGTGTTTGTAATAATTGCAAACTTATCTTGTCTTTATAATAAATGTAATCTAAATTTATCATTCACATACATGTGATGCAACTTTAATTACGTGAATGTTTGAATGATAACTATCCCCTCAAAGTTCAAAAATTGAGTTATCCCTAACCGTTGAAGATCATATAGAATAATGTGTTGTAATGATATATAAATGTTAGTTTTAAAAGATTCTCGTGTTCATTATAAAGTATTATATATGGGATATGATGAATATATTCTTAAGGTATAATGTTGATATTTATTACTAGGACTAATCCATGAAATTATTTATCATTGTATGTTATATATAAATAGATATACATATGGGTATATTATTTTATCATTTCTTTTTTACTCTAGGTTGGAAAGATACATAAATTTATAGGTTTCATACTTTGATACCATAGTTACGAAACTCAACATACAGATATATCTAATATGGGGGTGGTTGGGTATGTTTCTAATCATTTATCTGGTTGGGGTGCTACCAAGATGGTATTTGTCTACTTATATGACATGTAAAGACGAATGTAACTTTATTGAAAATGGTTGATGGGATTCATTGAAAGTGTATGTTGAGTCAAATATGATATGATCAACTACTTTAATGATGGTAATGTGATGCACTCATCTATTGAATGAATGAAATGGGATGTATTCATCAACATGGTCTATATATTTCATATAATTATGAAGATATGATATGAATATATTAGATTAACATTTTCCATGTTTAGTGTTCACTTTATGTTATGAAAAAAGGATTATATAGTTATACTTATTATGTATATGATATATAATATGGCGGACATGAAAAAGAAGATATTTTGATGAAAAAATACATCCAAAAGAGTTTTTATAGATTCATAGAGAGTTGTGTTGTTTTTCAAAAAGTCCTTATTATTTTTTAGAGTAAGTGGGATATATTTGGATGCCCCCTAAAAATGTACAGGCATCAAATGCATGTAAAAACACATATGATGCATGAGAAATATATATAATATATGATTATACATATTGTCTAAATTTAATATATTCATATAATGCATGTATTTTTCATGCATGCAATTATTTAATACAATATATATATATATATATATATATATTCTTTTCACCTAAAGGGTTTATTCATTAATTAAATTCCATTATGAATGGATTACATTCTGGGAATTTATTTACTAAAATTAATTCAATAAAAAAAATCACAATAGTCATAAACACATATGATATATTATTAATATGAAATTCCTTAGTCATAGTCTATATTATAGGATGAGATCATATCCTGTTAGGTGGGGGTGATGTGTATTAGCCTTTTTTAAACTATCTCCCTCTTGAAACCTAGTTTATATAATTAATGATGTTGTTATTAGACATTCATATTTTAGTAATCCTCATGAGGAATTCATGAATCCAATGGTTAATGTATTCCCTTAGAGGCATGTTGCTTTTCTTCACTACTCCTCTGATCTTCCCCAAACACTTTCCATGGAAGGTGTGTTGTTATTGAATTCTAGGTACTATATTTTAAAGTATTATTTACATGTTAATGTCATAATGAAATATCTTTAGTGTTTTATGTTATCTTCCACTACATATGATCATTATATGATCATATTAAACCCATCAACAAGAGCCACCCATTTTTCAAATATAAAAAATTTACATTTAGTTATTACTAATTTAATGATTGACTTATTATAATTCAAGAATTGAATGAAAGATCCAATATAACATAAAATAAATATGTTTCCATAATCACAATGTTGGCTACAACTCATAAAGTTATGCAAGATTCCATTAACAAATATTATTTGATCATATTTATACTTATGATCAATAATAATAATTACACAAAATCTTTTAGTTTTTATGGAACTATTATTCCCAAAGGTTTCTAAAACACCATTACGATCTTTATGATTTATCACAGCTTTTGAATCACCTTTAATAGGTTAATAATAAGTAATATCTATTATCCATGTTTTTCCTATTTAATTTACTCTCAAGGAAAAATCAATAATCAATGATTTTCAATTTATTATATATTTTGTTTTTTCCTTTTCATTTTTGGTATATTGGGCCTTCCCTAGAGGAGTTGCTACACACTCATTCTCAAAGTGATAAGATTCATCACATATTTTGTAGGTTTTTTACCAATAGTAAAAATTATTATTAATTGATGTATTTTTAATGCCTGATTCTTCTTTAAAAGAGTGATTTTATCTCAAATTTCTGTTCTTTTATTTACACTTAGTGTTACTCTTCCTCAGATCATGATATATCCCTGGAGGTGACATGTTGTCTATCATTTGTTAGATTTGTTCATATATTTCATAACATCAATAATATCCGTCAAACCTCAACCTTGATTGATTTTTGTTTCAGTTATAGAATTTTCAAGGAGGTCAACTGAAAGATGTGACTTACATTTTCTTTTGTGGAAGGGATCATGCAACCAGTAGTAATGAATAAGGTCTATTGGTTTAATCAAAGCACTTTAACTTTTATCCTCAAGAAAACATTTCTTATCTTTATTTAGTGAATCTCCAAAATTATTGATAATTGAATAATAAACTTTCAATAAGGTGAAGTTTTCACCTGGCTTGTGAAGTAGTATTTTTCAACCACATGAGATGACTTTTCCTCAACTTATGTTACCATTTAAAAATATTCATTCAATGTCTTTAAATTTTTCCTAACCTCATGAAATATTGAAAATGTTTTTCTCAAATGTTATTCATTTACAACAAATTTTTTCTCCTGGATCCCTCACCATATTTTTTACACATCCACCATTAACTTCAGTTTTTTAATTGTATGTAGGCCAATATCTTCCATTTTAACAAACACATTTGTATCTCCAAATGTCCATTTTCCTTCCTTTTTTATCAATCAATGTTCATTATTGAAATTATTTTTTTATTGATACATGCATCAAGTTATGACTTCAATAAGAATTCCATCAATGTTTATTCACCTTCGTATTTTTCACCACTGAAAATTTCCTCATGATTAAATTGATCCATAATGTTAAAAAGTTTATCTAATACTTATTCATAGAATGAGACACCTTCCAATGAGTTATCAACCTCTTCCTTACTCAGCAGACTTATGTATTTCTTCTATGTGTATTTAATTTTTTACATTCTATTGATTTTTAGATTCCGTATAACTTTTACTTCAATTATTATTCTAATATTTTCCATCTAGCTTGTTATCATCACCACTAGTATTATTTTTAGAGAAATTTATAATAAAAATACATTTTTTTCTCACTCAAAACAATTTAATAGATGTTTTACCTTATACTTCCATTTACCTCTTCTGATGTTCCTTGAGATTAGAGTCAATATTATTTTGTATTCACAATCCTTTTCATCATAATAGTGTGATTCATGAATAAACACATATTCTAAATCTCAAACTTTAATATCTTTCAAGGCTTTAAAGGCCATCTCTTTATTTGAATTATTTTAAAATATTGAATAATTAATAATTTTTACGGATATTTTCTAGATAATTTGAAGATAAATAATATATATCCACTGTTGTTAAAATTTTATCATCAAATTTATCTCGAAAATTTCTCATCACCTTCTTCATAATAGTTAAATCCATCTAGGTATCACTAAAATCTCTAATTTTTCTGATGATTTATTTTATAGTTATAATTAAATCATATATGATCTCTTCATCATATATATTTTAATATTGAAAATTAATCTTCTAGATTTTGGGTTATCAATACCTTTACATTACCTTCATACATGCTGTCACGTTTACCTAAGGCCCCTTTAGCAATTGGGGCACCCATGAACATCTTGTAGACTTTATTTGATAAATAAATGAGAGTGATATTATATCTAATAACAACTAAAATTACCATGAATGGGTGAACCATATAGTGTGTGTACGGAGATAGGGTATTATCATATTCTTCTATCTTTGAAGATTATTTCTATCAAAAGTAATAACTCCTCTAATATTAAAGGAATATATGTTCTATATCCTTCACAAAATATATATTATAAGGTGATATTATATCTAATTACACCTAAAATTACCATGAATGGGTGAAACATATAGTGTGTGTATGGGGGGTGGGGGTGAATGAGTAGTATATTTTTACAATTTATGGTAACATTAAATAACCTTTATTACATGTTAGTGTTATCATATGCTCATAATATTAACAAACCCACACCCACATTTATAAAATAAAATAAAGACTAGTACACCCATGTTTTTACAAGATTTAGGCCTAATTATGGATACTAGATCATTCTATAGTTAGTTATTATCTAAAGGTATAAATTATCTACTAATACTTTTATCATCAATTTCAACTGGTGTCGAGTTATTATCCTTTAATTCACATTATACAACACACAATAAGTATCTCCAAACAATATCCTAATGGTCCGCACATGTTACAATGATACCATCAAAAAAATTATTAATATAATAATATATAATAGTCACTATAGTATAAATATAGATCTTATGTTATGCCTTCTAGTGAAATAGAATTATTCTCTTAATCTCGACTGAATCCTTCAGAAATTAGACACCTAAAAATTCAGTCACCGAAATTCATACTTTTGGTACCTCAACATAAATAACACCAACATTAATTAATTTCCTCTTCAACTCTTAATTCCCTATAAATTATTCTCTTCTATGGCCCACTACATTCTTATGTTCCTATAGGTCATACCTTTCAACTCAAAGGAATATTCACTAGAAAAAATATCATGTTTTGAATAAACTTTATATTTTAAATATCCAACCTTACTGTGATACACTGGTGGAACACAATCCTAAAAATATGATTCATCCACTTATATCAATATTTGATTGAAAATACTCAAAATCCATGAAGTTATTTGGGTTAGTAGTATTCATCAAACTTATCAGAAATATCAACTTCAATCATGAAATTTACTTTTGAATTTTGATCCTTTGAATGTCCAATTCAACATCATCACACTATATTTAGACTTCTTACAAAATTAAAATCCCTTTATACCTTTTACTATTTTATCCCCCATTAATTTAGTATCCATCTCTATCTTAGCTTCAATTAACATTGATTTTTTTTTTAAATTTCACCGAATCTTCTAGTGAACCAACTTCCATTATTCTAATACTTTGTTCGAGCTTCATCTCAGAACATCTTAAAAAAAACTTTCACCTTATCATTCGATCATGTGGAACTAGACTATATATCATTTTTCTTATAATCAAATGAATCTGAATCAACTCAATTTTTTGTGGATTTATCTTCTCATCACATGGATTGATTTTCCATGATTTTGACACTTTTTCCTTTTCATATTCTAAATTCATCATCAGAACTAATGACCATGACATTTGATTCTTTTAAATATCAATAAGGAATATTATACAATATTCCAATTAGATTATATGTTTATGAATTATAAACCACATAATCTTAAACTTTTTGACATATTTCTCATATTTTGATGAAATAACAGATTGCTAATTATTCCCAACACCTTATTTGGGAGCCTTTAAAATTATCCTTATTTATTCTATATTTTGATTTATTTATTACATTATCATATCATTTTTAATCACAATTTTATTTGGTAAGATTAATTTATATTCATTTGTAATAAAAGTTCATTCATCGTTAGTCTTCATTTTGAAACCAATTTGATAGTTGGGTTATCCCACTCCACATAACTACCTTCTTTTTAATTAACATCATAACAAAAAATGTTTTGATCATCATGGAGCATATCTTCTATGATCTCATCATCAATTAGTCTATAATACTAACTAAAGAAAAAACTGGTTAATCTAAATTACATGATGTTTTGGAATGCGTATCTTTTGATGATAAATGTTAAGTCATCAGAACATGGGTATCTTTTGGTAGAATGATCAAATTCCCTCACTATAGCTTCTGTTCATCTTTAAAATAATCATAATGATCTAATAATTCATAAATTACACCATAAACTAAAATACATTCTTTCAGACAATTTGATCTCGCACAAACATATGAATCCATTAAAAATAGAAGAAACACCTTCATACCCACTTGGTAACATCAACATGCTTCACCGTATAATTAATTATTTATAACTAAATAACTTGTGGTAACATTGGTCTTAAATGATATTATTAATGTGGTTATTTTGTACAATTGTTTTAATTTCTTCTTTTTGTTGCAACCAATAATGTACACTAATTTTGATTTTTAAATAATCATTCATAAACCCATGAGTATGATGAATTCATGTGTTCAATATTATTAATAATGTTTTTGGAATGGTAGAAAATATTTCATAATACAAAAAGAAATCATATTATACCCTTATAGACTCATAATGATTATGGGAATACACCCTTGGAGAATCAAGTTTATAATTTTATTTAGTTTGATCGTATTTATATTAAACCATCCCTTATTGTGACATTAAATCTTACAATTAATTAAATAATTGATTCCCACATAAACCTTTTTGAGTCATAATTCAATGATCCAAACATTATATTGTTTAATAGTTGAATATCTCATGTACTGGTATATGGGTTAGTTTCAAGTATAAATTAATTATTTAATACTTAATTTTACTAGAGTTATTAATTAGGGTTTAACCTGAATAAGATACTTTTTCTAAAAAAATCATTCACACATTCCCCATTTTAAATAAATCTTTGACGATAGACCAGTTTAAGAAAAACTTTTTCTCTTCTTAAATTATGTTAATGTACAGAAATTAATAACACTAAAAATAAAATATGTGCTTCCCATAAAGTAATCTATATATAGGGAAAACCATTTTTTTGGAGGAACACTATTTCAACACAAATGTCTAAGTTAAATAATCACACCTTATTTAACTAATAAATAATGATGATTCTAATATGAATTATACATGAACAATAGTTCCCCATGTCTATAACATAGTATCTTACTAGAATACCTTTTTTACGACCCATTTATGTGTAAATCCTCATTGTTCTAGGATGTTAATGATCCTTGAATTTCTCTACACTCTATCTTGAAGTTAGTATAATAAGCCTCTAGAATGACATGAATTGAATATCATCACATAACTTGGGCCTTGGTTGGGTTTCATACATTGTTATTCCTGTTTTGCGTATATTATATTTAAATCCTGAAAAAATTGGATTTTTTTATATATTTATATGATAAAAAGTGCAATTTATGAAAGTAAAACTGATATTTTCGATGTTTTTCATTAGATGTGTTATGAGGTATTTTTTACAGGATCATGGTTGTTAATTTGATATGTTTGTCATGATTTATACTTTATATATTGATCATCTTTATTTTTTAAGCATTCATGTGCTAGATTTTGGAAAAATTTTAATATATAGATATGATAATTTTTAACTATAAGGGATATATCCAATGTTCTCATAAACAAGTTCACATGACCACATGATGCTAGTATTACAATCATATAAACTATATGATGGTTCCCATTCAGTGGCTTCTAAATGAAAAAATGGAGTGGGTGATAATATTTCTTATAATTTATTTTACCTGTTCCATTATTTTAATGGGACAAGAAACAACATTTCTCTAACTCATGTATAAAAAATCCCACATACCTTATGGAATGGGTATTATAGACAGGTTACTTTGTACGTATCTAATAGAAATTTTTAGAACATTTCCCAATATTATCCATATCAGACCAGAATTTGAGGCTCAATGTCGGTATTTTAGGTTTGTAATCTCATAATATAGGAATTTTTCATTTTTTAATACTATCCTCTAATGTGATTCATTATTTGAAACCATTAGGAATTTAATATTTCATATATATCATATTGTTTTGATTTACTCAACAAGTAGATTTAATTGAACCACACACTTGATTCTATTTAATACTGTTTGGTATCTTTGTGGATTACTACTAAGTATGATATTATCACACCATATAAATGAAAATAGGTGGAAAGAATAATTCGTGGTCTATTTTGTAGGTACCCATAGGTAAATATAGATGTTTATATTTTTTTCATCCCTTATTCATGGTTATTTATATTATGGGTCATGATCCAATCAGTGTGGGATCTAGATGTTACTGATAGTGTTGTCACTCATCTTGGGGAATCAGGGACACACTTTGTATATTTTCACTTATCTAAACTATAGTTTATAACTATTGTAGAAAAATATTTTAATTTCAATAGTACTATATTATGTAATTTTTAGTTATGATTTTATAATGGAAAAATATTTGTTCAACTAGTGCTTCTTAGATACCCAATGCTTTTCACCAACCTCTTGTGGTCGAAAGGTGCACCTAAGGTCATGTGGATGCATGATTTGGTTATAATTCAAGGGATTTGGTTCATGGTTATTACATATGACCATCTAAGAAGACCAGAAAATTTTTTTCCACCAAATTATTTATATTGTATTTGAATCTTAAATATCATTTTCACTAGGATTGTTTCTTATAAAAATGAAATCTTAGGACCATCCCTCAAATTTACCTAAAAATTTTCTATTTTATCTTGATGCAATATGGATTAATAAAAACCTTTAATCCATTATGGTTAATTTCCATTCACAAAAGCATATCATATAGAATATTAATATAACTTATATCCACAAATAATATATTGTTAATGTGAGTTCCTGTAAAACTAATTTTCACAAAATATAATTAGATGTACTATGCTCTATGACCATCTTTCATCCCATGTCTAGAAAGATCTTATTTTTTATTTTCACCAATATATTTTGTTGATGTGTGCAAGGACAACAACATTCATTTTGAAATCAATGTTTTTAAAGGTATTTATTATAGCCTTTTTTCAAATATTAAGATCCACTATAAAATAAAAACATTTAAGAACACATATAGTTTAATTTTATTTATATCTCTTGAACTGGTTGAATGTATTTAGTGATTTTAATTTTCTTATCATGAATTATACTCATGTAAGACTATTAAATTAATCAATAAATATAATAATGTACTTCCAATATATATATATATTATACTCTTAGGAAAACATACATCTAAATGAATAAGCTTAAGAGATTACTTCATCTTGATATCAACTCTCTTGTAGGATTTGTTCCAAATATTAACATTATGACATACTTTAAAAGTGTCTTTTTAATGAAAATGATTTGGAAGGTTTGTAACCGATTATTATTTGAGAATATTTTACATATTCATTTATCCGAAATAAAAAATTCTTTAGTTGCACAATTCAATCTCCTCTTTTATTAATAATAAAATGTATTACAATAATTTTTAAAATAGAAAATGTTATCATTGTACAATTACCCATTCTTGAAAATAGTCTTATATTTTAATCATATGATAACACATAAATTATTTTATCAAAACAATACCATCATTTAAAATTTATGCGACACTTAAAATATTGTGTCTCAACACATAAAATAATTTGACATCACCGGATTCATCTTTCATTCCAAAAATTTAAGCACTATAAACTCCTTAAATATTTAGTGATCCAATATTCCTAATGTTAATAACTCAATCATCATACCTTTATCTATCTCTTAATAATTTTTTATTCTTATTTATATGAGATGATCAACAACTTTCCATAATCGATTTTTTTTTATTTTCTACTTTTTAAGAAACCTAAACCACTAAGTATTTCACTTGTTTACTCAACTTCTTTAAATATTTTACGTTATGATATTAACTCACTTTCCCATAATATAATGTGAAATATTTATTGGTAGTTTGTTAGGTAATATCACACATACAAAATATCTCCTCAAGGGAATTTATAAATTTTAATGATTCACATTTTCTTTGGGATAATGAATTTTTTGTAACATTATTTTTTCAGTAGGTCTCATACTTCTTGAATTATCTTTTGTTGTGTAAGTTATAAATTTTTCTAGCACAATTAATGTTTTTTGTCATACACTATATAATACCAATACCTATTTTCAAATGAAATTATTATTATTTATAAAAACCCTTCTTCTGATTATACATGTGAAAGTATTTTTTGATGGAGAATTTGTATATTTTTTATAATTTCTTTATTATTTCATGGATCATCATATTTCAGGTTATTCCTCACACCATTGTATTTGTATTCTTAATCTACACCAAATGGAATTAAATTGAGAATTTCACTCTTCTTTGGTGTTGACATTATCTTATTCCCCTAATTATTATTAATTAAACTATTTTTCTTGTAATATGTTGTGTAAGAGATAATAGTATAAGGGATGAATGGAAAATAAATTTTTTTTGTGTGAAAAATACTCATCATTAATTTTTTAAAATTTTCCATTCTCATTGATTGAATTTTTAAAAATAGGTACATAATCACACATTGATAGTTCTCTTTGAGGCTACAAAGCCAGTGGTGGGGTGGTATGGGTTTGGGGGTGGGGTGAGGGGAAGGTCATAGGGTCAAGTCCCCAGGTCTTCGATTTACTATAATTTTTTATCTTACATTTTTTTCTACACTGGTGTATTTAACCGACATAACATAGTTTTGTTTGAGCGAAATTCCATTTTATTGACTCATTTTTATCATTTTTTCAAAGGATATTTTTTTTATAAATCTCTACGATTTTGGAATGCTCTTGAAGAATTTAATTTTCATCACTTAATCATTTTTGAAATATCTTATTAAATTTCAAAAAAACTATTTATAATTTATTCACATGGTACTTATTTAGAAGTCATTACTATTTTTATGTTTTGGATTCTCCATTTTCAGTTTCCAAAATTCCTTCAAGATTACCTTGTGTTAAATCACTAACTAGGATTCCATTGGTGTTTTCTACACTTCTATCCTCATTAATAAATTATTCTTCACTTATATCCTCTTTAATTCGTTATTCTTCACTATTAGGATATTTAGGATATTTTGATTTATTATTAAAATCTATATGATCTTTATCCTTTAATTATTTATCTTCCGAATTAGTCACAATATCATTGGATGGTTCATAATGGTTAATGAGAAAGTTTATCATATTTGAAGAATTTTACATAGGCTTTACATTAGTGAAATTCCATTCTTGGTGAGTAATTCAATCCTTATTCCACCTAGATGATCATCTGGGATAATCATATTCTTCACCATCATCATTCTTCTGGAGAAAATATTCATAAAAAGTACCGATCCTAGTAAAATTGAAATACATTAAAGGAAGAATTCCCTTGAATACATATCTTCCATGTTTCATGCCTCTTGAAAAGAATGAAATGTACTCATTGAAATGCATACTAGTTTCATTATCTTTGGATTTTTCTATAATATAATTTTTGAAACTTGATTTCTTAAAACTATTAAAATCATTAAAAGAAATTTTATTTATATTTTTACAATTATTTATCAAATATTACCCTCTTTTCATTACATATTATTATATAATATAACTGAATTTATCAATTGAAAATCCATCCAGATCATATTCTTCTAGTAATGAGATATTTAATAAAAATTATATAGTAATATTCTCATGAGTTTCTTTACTATAGAAGAATCTTAATGTGTCTCTCCATAACGACAGATTGAAGACACAAAATGATTCACATGAACATCTTGTCTACTTTCACTTGGGTGGGTTGTTCTTGAGATCATAATGAATGAATTCACTCTCACATCACTATACGAGAATAAAATTTTCAGTTTCTATTTAAACTATATCGATTAAATATATCAATGAAATTAAAATCAAATCCACAGGATTAAGTTCCTAGAACTATTAAATTGAATTCTCTGATACCAATTAATGGTCATAAGAACATGTGGTAATAACTATTGATATGGGTGAATCAATGGAATGAAAAAACCTAATTATATTATCTTTTCTCTTATATTACAATGTATATTAGTCCATATGATGGATGAAAAAAAATTTATTACTAATGAAAAAAATCAAGGAAGCCAAACAAGAAGAATAAATTTTTATAATGTTCTGATTATACATAATATCATATGGTTGCTTTATGGCATAAAATAGTTATTATATTATTATTCATGATCCTTATTTTTGTGAAATAAAATTATCTTTAGAAAGTGAATTGTCTTTTAAATCCATTACAATCTCAATGATCAATCATCAATAAGAATGAATTTCTTTTCCACCTTATCAAGTGCCTTTGGTGTGTTTGCCTTTAAAATACAACTCAATATCACCCATAATAACCCAGAAAGAATCCCTAATATATTTATTCAGTTAAAAATATGGTTTAAAATCTTTTTAAATTTATCCACACCTTAGTTCACCCCTGAGACCTATAATTTAATGACCTTGCATGTGTTTTTGTGTGAGAACCTAGTTGATGTGTGACTGAGAGTTATATAATACTAAGTTGAAATATCGTAGAATACCATTGATTAATATTATGACACTAACTCTTTCATTGTGTTTTTGGGTTCCTAATTTCCTTATCCATTATGGTGTGACATGAATTATTGTAGTGTGATAATAAAGTCAATTAACGGTACCTAAGATCTATAAAAAATGTCATTTGAAACCTTGAAATTTCACTATGATATTTTCATATAATCATAAATATTTATTTATTGTCTTATAATTAAGAGATTATAAAAATAGAGAATTTGTTGTAATCTTAACAGAATTTATAACATTTTTACTAAAAAAGAATCTCATTAAACCCAACATTATCCATTTTGATTTGGTCTTTTCAACATTTACATTGTTGTAATGTTCAATACCCATTGTACTCTAATGTTTACAAAAAAAACCATAACCAATAAAATAATATATTTATATAGAATATACCATTATTATGTAATCTAAACTATTGAATCCTGGTGTTCCAATAATCTATAGAACCCATAACACATCAAGTTTCCATAGAAAATAGAATTATGACATAAACACACATGTTTTGATATGATATTTCAATTCATTAGAACTAGTAAAGGATGAAATTCATTTATATTCTAATAATAATGTAATATAGTCTCTATAATTCCTCAATACCGTTTTCATTGTGCAATAATATGTGATTTATCATTACTCCTCATACATAATATTTTACTATTCATCTTCTACAACACCCTCATGACATAACACTAATGACTATGACATGAATCACCTATATAATAATAATCTATTCATATGTAATATTCTTATCATTGAACCACACTTATGACTATAGAGAGATGTCATTTAACATAAAAAATCATTATTTTATTACATATTCAACCAAATTAAACCATTTTACGTCAAATCATGAGTTATTTTATCAAAAAATTCAACATTAAAACAACAAAAAATCATGAATGATCATATGAAGAGTAAAAAATAATACGGTTTAAAATTTTTATAGAAACTAAAAACTTCATTTTTAGATTAAATGGAAGTTTTGGAAGTAATCTAACCCTTGGTGTAAGGAATCATACCATGTTTTCCCAAATCGATTAAATTCTTCTTAAAGGATCCCCCTTTGTTAATAAAGTGTAACAGAACTTCACATATACATGATTATATAATCCATGTATGATGAAATTGAGTGAAAAATTGTTATGGAACATTTGAATATAGTATAGAGCATCTCATATATTCATGATTCCTGAAAATGATTTAATTAATGCATTACATTTCATTTATTTTGGTATTTGACCACATAATATGCCACCCTACTAATAATAGCCTTGAATTTACTTAGTCTAATTAAATTGAAGGATTAGATGTAATAATTTTCAAATAACAAGACATATACCATATTGGTTAAACACCACTAAATAAATGATTAGTCATGCACCCTACCATCCCCTGATTATCTTAACCTTATGGAAAGTATACGAAACGTGACAAAGTATAATGTTTTACATGCTATGTGAATTTTTTTCCTCAAGTAGAGAGGATTCATATTAAGCATACTATTATAAGTAAATTAATGAGAATATCAAATTTCCTAAGATGTAATTTATTGGGTCACTCCGGATAATATGTATCAACTTATTATATCCTGAGATTCACTAACCATAATACTTTTTCAGGATCATATATTAGGGAAAAATCAATTTCATGTCCTGAGGGGTTTTATGATTCACTTTCCAGGTAATATATGGAACACTCGTGAATGAATGAAAAATTTAGAATGATTTTATTATGAAACTATGATACATTTACATTAAACAAACAATTATATCCGGTTTTTCATGAGTTTAATGCCTAGTGACATTACATGAGACTCATAAATCTACTATGTTAATGGTTTTATATGTGTATCTAGTACATTATTCTCCATATCCACCCAAAAATTCATTATATTTCCTCCTTTAATTATATCTCAAAGGAGAAGGTATTTGTACCTTTATTGAGACTGAGGTTCCTTGTACCAATAGACAACTCCATTATTATCAAATTAAATCAAAATTTATCCCAAAATGTCCAGAACCACCCCAAATTCAATGATGAATGTTTTAATCTAAAAAATTACTCTGTAGTGTATGAGGTAGTGATATAATCTTCCTCTATTATCAATTCCACCATGATGTATTGTCTTCAAATCTACAAAATAATAGGACAATGACTGATGAAAAACTAGAAACCAGATTGAGATATCATATAATCCTTCGAATTTTTGAAACTAGCATCAGTGTATCGCCATTTCGTGAGAACATACTTATCTCTAATTATTAATATTATATCCTTAATTTTTATAACGCGATTAAGGATGTTCATACAAACAATCTAGGGAAACTCATAAGGATTTTATAAGTATCTGTATGTCATGTTCAATTATAAGAGACATTAGGTCGAGTACACAACATGAAATACATAATAGATCAGATAATATATAGATATGGAATCTGATCCATGTTTCTTCTTTAAAACTATTTAAAATAACATCAAGTATTTATGATATTTATTCCATTTAACATAAGTAAATATCCCTTATTGGAGTTATTTATTTTAAACTCATTTATCACTTGAACAAACATGCATTTTGAATAAATCAATGTATCTTATTTGATATATCTCTATAGACATATATAAAAAATATATAATATTTTTAACCCATGTATTTAATTGAGAAATACTTTCCCAACTCTACCATATATATTTTAAATTTGGGATATCATTTCCAATGAATAAAATGAAATCTATATACAACAAAATAAATGTTACAATGCCACCACTAGGCTGTTTATATACATAAGAATCATAAAATGTTTTAATGAAACAAAACTCTTTAATTACATCATCACATTAAATTTTCAATCTCTAGAATAATTTCTCTAATCCATGGATGAAGTGCCGAAAATTTTAAACCATATAAAAATAATTTTGTTATTTAGGACCATTGATATGAATTAAATATATTTTCTCCACTAAATTACCATTTAAGAAAGTAGTTTTTTAATTTTTTTTGATATATATCATAGAAATAATGATTTTAAATGGAAATAAATATCTAAATATACATTATTACTATAGATGGTGAAAATTTCTTTACATACTCAATACCATGAATTTGTTTATAATTATTTATATACAAGTGATATTTATAGGTAGATAATCTACCCTCTATGATAATTTTATTGTAGAAAAACCACTTTTAAATTATGGTTAACACCTCTTCACTTCCATCCACAATGATCCCAACATAGTTAGTATGCATTGAATTCATATATGATCTCATGGACTTTTACAATTTTTCCAACCCATAACTCCCAAAATCAACTCTGTAATTTAATTTTTTTATATATGAAGGTTTAATAATTTTAATTTACCATAATAAATTCAAAACTCAAAGGTTCTTGATGAAACCAACAAGACCATCAAGGTTATTGTATAAATTAAATTAATTTTTTCCTATAAAATTTTATGGAAATAATTACATTTCTAATATAGGAACCATTATTGTTTGTCGATTTTGAACATATCCACGTTTAAATTTACTCCCAATAACTCCTCAATTATTATATTAATTTTCAATGAAAATTACATTATTATCCATAAAAACTTTTTTCCATTGTAACACCCCAACCTTTTATGGTACACTTCTCTTTAAAAAATACAATGCCTTGCGATGTATGCAAGTTCAAGTTCTAGCACACCACGACCAATCAAACTAGCCATTTAAAATGCAGTTATAAATAGTGGTACCCAGTTTTTGAATTTTTGTAAATTTTATTTTGAAAAATGGAATTCCTTTTTAGATTTGGAATATCAAAATTAGCTTATAGTGATTTTTTTTTGTATTTTTCTGAAAACATTTCATTTTTGATGAATTCTGAAAAACATTACGTTATTGTTTAAAACTGAAATTTTAGTTAAATAATTATTTATTTTATTTAAATTAATTTTAAGTAAAAATAGATACATAATACCTATATTAGTTCAATTTAATTCATAGGAGTCATTTTATAATAAGATTAGATGTATAGAATTTTGATTAACTTTTTAAAATCTTTTACCCAAATTCTAGGAAAATTAAAAAATTTGCATAAAACGTAATTTTACAGCTTTTGTGAATTGAATTTAAAAAAAATGAGACACATGGTTAACATTAGTAATTAAAATGTGGTTCAATAGGATGAATATTATTTTTGGTGAATAATAACTTTTGAATTTTATTTTCCAATGTTAAGAGTAAATAAGGTAATTAAATGTCAAAATCATATCATAATTATCCCAAAATATGTACTAATTCAATTGGATATGAATATTTCAACCAAAATAATCCTTACGAATAAAATATGATCCATTTTTATCCACATATATTAGATTAGGACATTTATTATAATTTTATTTAAAGAAGAATTAAAAGTTGTAAATTCAAATTGTAATAACTAAAAGATTTTTAATATAGGTTTATACATGAGATAAATTTGACTATAAATATTAATTATATGGATAAAATGATTTCATACATCATTATATTTTATGTATAATTTATAGACACTAAATAAGTAAATTTATTTATGACACAATGATGATGTAGTAATTACCATATTAATGAAAGATTTAAAAAATTGATATTATAAATATCCACATAAATCTAAATTGAGACTTTTGATGCCTTAAACTAATTTCTTAGGATTATATTACATATTATGGTTGATTTGATTTATTTTTTTCGAAATAATAATGTTTTTTTGGCTTTCAAAAACACCGAATACTAAATAGTGTCAAAATTGATGTAAATGGGTTTTTAAAACAAATACAATATTATTAAATGATATAACATTACTAAAAATATATGTTTCAGCCAAAGAACTTATATAATGATATATATTTCATTAATTAACCACTTGAGGTTCTTTTGGGATTTTATAGTCAATTTATTAACAATATAATACAAAAATAGAAGAAGACATGGTAAAAGTTAAATTAATTAACTAAGAATTAAATCTAAAAGATAAGGTTAACATGGTGACCTAAAATTTTATAAAACCTATTGGTTCTGAATATTTTGACCCATCCCCATCGGATCCTAGAAATAAATTCATTTTGATCCATTAGAAACTAAAAATGATTTTATAATAAAATAATATTTCAAGATTTTCCTAATGTGACCCTCAACTCTCTAATAAAAGGGTACTTCCCCTTCTCTCAAATTCACACATCCAAAGAAATGTTTCTCAGCCAAAACCTGATAAAATATCCTCCCAAATACCCTAAATATATCCTATATGGATTAAGTTTACCATAAATCCAACCAATGTATCTCTTTTGATCAAATAAAAAGGAAGAACCCGAAGAAGATGTAATAATTTCATAACCTCTTTCAAAGTTCTTTTCTACTTCCACTTCCTCTTTCTTTGTTGTTTCCAAACCAAAATAATAACCCCCATACCTTCTACATACCATGATGTTATTATAAATATGCTATAACCATATTCATTATTCAATCCATCCGATGAATGACAAAGTCATCATATGTGCGTACGTACGGCTTACCGTATCCACGTCGTGGTGTAGTCTTTTATTCGACAGGTCATTATTTGTATGGGTATAATAATGAGTATAACTAATTTCAATAATAAATATAACATGTTTAATATTATTTATATGTGATTTATAATCCAATTACATACTATTTCACCACTTATAGAATGATATTTTCTCTCTTGCGTACGTACGACTTTCCATCTCCACGACGCGATGAGATCGTGTTCTCCATCGTACCCATTCAAGAATAATTTTCATTTGATTATGAAAAATAATGTTTAAGAACTTAATATAATTTTGGATATGAATGAAATACCTCCTATAAATAATAAACATTACTAAAGTAACAAAATATATAATGGAAAACATATCAGTTAACACCGAAAACAATGATACTACTGAAATATCATTAACAAAGAAATATTAGATGATAATATATGATATCATATTTATGTATGTATTTATTGTATAGTTTAATAAGAATTATTTCACCATTATATAGAAGGTTAATGTACCCTCAACTAAAGAAACATACATGGTAAGGGTTAATTTTATAATCTCTTTATTATTTGAGTCTGTTTTTACAAAAGTATCTACTAAGACATCTTTATCATCCACATCCATGTTTCTTAAAAAAATGTATTTCAATTTTTTTACTATTTACTATAATATGGGTTAAATTAATTTATACACTTGTTTGACTTTTTATGAATTTTTTAATGGAATCTTTCTGTCATTTTCGAAACAAGGTATTTTATTACCTTTAAGACAAATTAAGGTAAGAATGTTTTTTAGCTTATACGGTGGGTGCGGAAATTTTTCTCTATTATAACATCTTCGAAGCTTCATTTACAAGATTGTAAGAATATTTTCAAAATAAATGTTTTATTTTATTTTTATGTTTCTTCTAAATAATTTCAAAATATAAAGATATGTTTCTCTCAAATAGTTTGTATTTTATCTATTTCCACATCCGTTGATGGATTTTACACTTGTTTGTAGGCGATTTATTATGATACTATATTCCATATTATATTGAATGTTTTGTGATATGTTTGACTCTGGACAAGTTATCTTTATACCATTCATGGATTATAGTTAAAGTCTGAACATTTATTATTCTAGTTTTAATATGAATATTTAGGTTATGTTTCAACCTTTTCATATGAAGAATGCATTGGACTTTGTAAGTGACGGGTGGAGCCCGCTATAGCTCCTTGATGCATCGGCAGGTATCATTAATGAAACTAGAGTCTTGCCACAAGGCCATGACAGAATCTTATTTACAGTCTTTGGGATGAGGCTTGGACTATGTGTTTATGTTTCCCGACATCATGCATTCCATCATTATTAAATTATCCATTGATATTACATGTGATTATTCAACTAGTAGAATATACATGTGAATAAATAAATTGAATTATTTGATTAATATTTTCCATATTATGCTGAATTTTATGTTTTAAAAGCTTATGTTTTAGTCTTATACATTGTCTTAAATGTTTATGCTTATTTATGATAGTTTCTGCTATATTGTTATCCTTACCGAGCATCTGAGCTCACACCTTTCTAATGTTTTATTTTTTCCTAGGATGTGATGAAGTATATTATGATTGACCTGTAGGGATAGTCTATGGGATAAGAGTGTTTTAAAAGGGAAAACAATGTTTATTTTTTATTTCATTATGTAATGTAAAACTTATGTATGTATCTAGTACATACAAGGCTACTAAACTAATCGATCTTTCGACACATGATCTCTTGTGATCATGCCAATGTTATATAATAATGCACCGAATATGGGTAACTAGGGTCTGGGTGTTACTTTTTGTATCAAAGGATGTTTAGTACAAACCTTGGAAACTAGATTTATATAATCTTTGATTAGAGAACAATACGCTAAGATAGACTTTGAGTACTAGTATCGAAGAACATCCCCAAATTATGGTAGTGTTAATATTATGTTGGTTTTATAAGAAAATACATACATGTTTGGATACAAAAAGAAAGAGGTGGCTCTGGAATTGATGTTCCTAGGAGTGAAAACTCTGACAAGGAGTTTCAGCCTTGACCAGGGGTATCATGGTACACGACAACAAGCCATGCTGAACTATTGGTATTGGCACTCTCGGGGGATATGAATAGGATAATTCAAATTTCATTTACGAACCATTATGAATTATTTATGAATAAATACTTCATCAAGGAAATTTTTTTATGATTATGGATTATATGCCTAAACTGTTCAATTTATGTTAAGTGTTTTACAAGTTTGGAATTATGCATTGCAATTCATAAAATGACTTGGTGTATTCCATTATTTAGAAATTACTCCTAGTGTATTGAATGGAAATCATATCAACACATGTAATACATGTAAGGATTTACCTCCTAATAATGATAATTATAGTGGAGCTGGTGATGCAACTGGAGCTGAATAACATATAACCATACAGGGAAAAATCACTCAAGATATGAATAATAACCTTACCTGTATGGAGTACCTTGATCCCCAATGCAGAGGATCAATGTTAGACCACTTCATGAGGTAAAAACCACCAAAATTAAATGGGAGTAAAACTCCATTTGCAGCTGAGGAATTGATAAATTCCTTAGTGAAGATATTTCATGCTTCGGGGAGTAGTGAAAGGGAAAAAAATTTCATGATTGTTTGTTGCCTCACATGAGTTGGAGATCAATGGTGGTCATTAATTAAAAAAAGGAGGATAAATAAGTATAAAATATGGAACATAGGGAGTTTAAAGATATTTTACTTGAAAAATACAATCCTCATGAACATCGAGCGGTTATGGAAAGGAAATTTCTATGTCTGAGGAAAAAGTAGGATGAGAATGTCGCAATGTATGAGGATAACTTTAAAAGGCTATCAAGGAATGCTACAGATTATATACATAACCCAAGGAGTAATATTGATCATTTATTTTATGGGTTAATACCATTTCTCCTTCGAGCATTACTCTCACAATCCTTCTTGTCATACAAATATATAGCCTCAGTGCTATCAAGAGAAAAAAGGAATTCCCTTAGTCTTAAAACTTTAGTGTAATGAAAGTGAATAAGATATATACAGACCACTATCTAAATGGAAATTATGGGAATATGGGAAATGTTAAATTTCCATTCTATGGTAAATGTGGGAAGAAACACCCTGGTAATTTCTTGAAGGGGACATTAGTTTATTACAAGTGTGGATAAAAAGTCTACCAAGCTCGTGTTTGTAAGGGAAAGAAAGAGGATATCAATGTTGAATGCTACAATTGTATATAAATAGGGCATTATGAAAATAAATGTCCTAAGCACCAAGGAAGCATACCTCAAAAAAGGAAAAGGGAGAAATGCCAAATTTATGCGATCACTACTGCTGAGGTTGAGGCTCCCAATGATGTGGTAGCAGGTACTTTAATCATTTCCTCAAATTTAGCTAATGATTTATTTGATTCTTGATCATCACATTCTTTCATATCTTCCCTGTTTGTTAAGAAAATTAGATATTCCCAATAAGATTTAACAATGGAGTTGTCAGTAAAACTCTTATGTGAGGTATCACTGCAACAATGTTTTGTGAATCAGTTACCGTGATGGAATATAAACGTGATTTATCTACTAATATCATCATCATACCCATGATTAAATTTTATGTAATCCTTAGTATGGATTTTATTTTGAACCATGATACGAAAAATTATTATAAGAAGAAGGATGTTAAATTTTTTGTTGATGATAAGGAATCCCTTATCTTTAGAGCAGAAATATCACCATCTGATTCTCTTCTCAATCCACCCCCAGTAGCTCTACTAAATTTAATTATTGGGGAGGAATATAGTGAAATAACTTTGGGTGAGGAATGAAACGTTCAAATTGGGGATGTACATATTGTGAAAAAATATGTTGATGTGTTTCTAGAGTATTTTCCTAGACATCCTCCAGAATGAGAAATTGAGTTTTCTATTGACTTAATTCCTGGTTCAAATCCCATATCAAATACCCCTTATAGAATATAAACTATGGAATTAGTGGAACTAAAGAAACAACTTTTGATATTGAGAAATAAAAGATTTTTTTCGCCCTAGTGCTTCTCCATGGGAATCCCCTATTCTATTTATTAATAAGAAATATGGATCTATGAGGTTATGAATTGACTAGAGGGATATCAATACTATAATAATAAATAAAATGTATCCCATACCTCGCATTGATGATTTATTCAATCAACTTCATGGATCTCAATATTTTTAAATCAATGGCATATGATCTAGATATCATCATATATGCATGAAGAAGGAAGAATTCCAAATACAACATTTCGAACCAGGTATGAGAGTCACGAGTTTACTGAAATGCCTTTTGAGATGACTAATGCACCCTTGGTATTCATGGATCTAATGGATAGAGTTTTCAAGTCATGTCTTGATGCATTTATAGTGGTCTTTATTGATGATATCATGGTATACTCCAAAAGCTACGATGATTATGAAAATCACTTGCACGTTATTCTAAAGACTCTTAGAAGAAATGAATTTTATGAGAAGTTTATAATGTGTGAATTCTATCATCAGGAGATTTCTTTTCATGGACATATTGTCTCTAAGGACGGAATCTATGTTGATACTTCTAAGATAAGATAAATACAAGAATGACCAACACCCACAAGTATACCAAGGTAAGCAGTTTTATTGGTTTATCAGGTTATTATCAGTGTTTCATCCAGAATGTTTCCCGATTGGTTGTCCCGTTAACCCAGATCACACGTAAAAGTGTTAAATTTTATTGAATATTTTTTGAAGAATGTTTTGATAAACTGAGTAGAATATTAGTCAATTATCTTATCTTAACTCTACAACTAGTGAATGATGGGTTTGTTATTTATTGGGATGCTTCAAAGAAATTTCTTGGTTGTGACCATATGCAGAATGATAGAGTTATTGCCTATGCATCATGGATGCTAATAATTAATGAGAAAAACTATCCCACTCATGATATGTAGTTAGTATCTGTTATCGTTTCTTTGATGATTTAGAGACACTATATCTATGGTAAAAAAATATAGATATATACCGATCAGAAGAGTTTGAAGTATATTTTCTAACAGAAACAACTCAACATGGCGAAAATACGATTGCGTGAACTACTCAATGATTATCATTGCACAATACACTACCACTTAGGGAAGGCAAATAAGGTTGTAGATTCATTTAGTAGAGAAGATCATGGAGTTCTGAATAAGATGATAGTTGAAATAGATCCTATGTTCATGGATCCAGTAATGATGGATATGGAAATTATAATGGAAAGTGAAACATCAATAATTTTTCAAAAGGTTTCCAAACAATCTTTACTAGAAATGATAAAAATTTCACAGACAGGTGATGAGGAGTTTCAAAAGAAATCTAAAGCTATGTAGAATGGGATATTGATTGACATCATATGTGAAGATGGAATTTTGAAATTTAGGAAGAAAATTTATGTTCCCGATATTCCTGTTCTAAAAAGGTAATTTTTGGATGATGCTCATAGATGAAATTTCTCTATACACCCTGGTAGCACTATGATTTATAGATATTTGAAGGAACATTTTCGGTGCTACATCATGAATCAGGAGATTGCGGATTTTGTTTCAGGATGTATGGTTTTTCAACATCTAAAGGCCGGATGACAACATCCTAGAGGTGTCATGCAACCTCTCCCCATACCTGAGTGAAAACTAGATGATATTACGATGGGATTTTTCATGGGGCTACCAAAGACTCAAAGAAGGAATGATGAAATTTGGGTTATTGTTGATCACATTACCAAGTCAGCACATTTTCTTGCTATAAGATAAGATTTACCACTTGAACGTTTAGCAAGACTATATATTAATAGAGTTTTAAGACTTCATGGTGTACCCATATCAATTGTTTATGATCATGATACCCATTTTACATCAAGATTCTAGAAAAGTCTTCAAAAATCCCTAGTTAATGAACTTCGTTTAAGCACTGCCTACCACCCTCAAACTGATGGACAATCAGAATAGAGTATGAAAACCTTAGAAGACATGTTGAGATCTTCCTCACTTGACTTTCAAGGTATGCGAGATCAATATTTAACTTTTGTAGAATTTTCATAAAATAATAACTTCCATTAAAGTATTAAGATGCCACCATATGAAGTGTTATATATAATGAGATGTCTCATACCAACTTGTTAGGAAGATGTTGGTGAATGAAAACTCGTAGGCCCAGAACTTGTTGACAAAACATTGGAAAAGGTGATGATTATCCAAACCCACATCAAAGAAACTGAAAGTAAGAAAAAGGGATATTTCGATTATAAAAAGAAGGAATTGAAATTTCAAATAGGAGATCAAGTTTTCATGGAGTTATCTCCTTAGAAGGGTGTTATACGATTCGATAAGAAGGATAAATTGAGTCTCAGTTACATGAGACCTCCCAAAACTCTAGAACGAATTGGAGTTGTAGCTTATCTTTTGGAAATTCCTTCAAATCTCTCCAAAGATCATGATGTGTTCCATGTATAACTATTGAGAAAATACATGCCTTACCCAATGAATCTACTCACTTATGAAGAAAAAGAACCTGAACATGATCTATCTAATTTTGAAGAGACTGCCAAGATCCTTGATACCAGAGAACAAGCGTTGAGAGACCAGAAGACTTGCCTGGTAAAAGTTATTTGGAGAAACCATAAAATTGAAGAGGCAACGTGGGAACCTGAGGAACTGACGATGAAGAAACAGTATAATCGTTTTATGAAGTAATATTCTAGAAATTTGTAGGATGAAATTATATGAATGAGGGAAGAATGTAACACACCATGTTTCCACAGTACACTTTTATTTGAAAAATATAATAACTTTCGTTGTACGCAACTTCGAGTTCTAGCACACCACAACTAAACAAACCACTTGATTAAAAAGAAGATATGAATAGTTATACCCACTTTTTATTTAAAATCTACAAATATTATTTTACAAAATGGACTTCATTTTTGGATTTGTAACATCAAAATTCACATAGGGTGAAATTTTAGTATTTTTATGAAAGCATTCAATTTTTGACGAATAGTGAAAAACATTGTGTTATTGTTTAAAACTGAATTTTTATTTAAATAATTATTTATTTTATTTACATTTATTTTATGTCAAAATATATACACAATAAATATATTAGTTCAATGAAATTCATTGGATTTATTTTATAATAAGATTAGATGAATAAAATTTTATTGAACTTTTTAATGCCTTTAACCCACCTTCTAGGCACATTTGCAAATTTGCATAAAATGTAATTTTACTAATTATATGAATTGAATATATAAAATAAAAGAAACATGGTTTATATCAATAAGTATTATTTGGTTCAATATGATGAAAATATTTTTTGGTGAATAGTAACTTATGAATTTTATTTACCACGGTTAAAAGCAAATAAGGTAATTAAATGAAAAAATGAAATTATAATTACCCCAAAAAATTTCCTAATTCTATTGGAAAAGTGAATTTGGACCAAAATAAAACTTAGTAATAAAATATGATCATATTTGATCCACATGCATTATATTAGGACATTTATTATTATTTTATTTAAAGAAGAGTTAAAAGTGTTAAATTCAAATTCTAAAAAATAATTTTTTTTATATAGTGTTATAGATAAGATAAATTTTATTATAAATATTAATTATAAATCTATAAAGATTTAATTCATCATGGTATTTTATTTATAATTTTTAGACATTAATTATGTAAATTTATTTATGACACAATGTTGATGTAGTAATAACCTTATTAATGATTGATTAAAATAATTGATATTATAAATACCAGAATAAATTTAAATTGAGTCTTTCGATGAATTCCATTTATTAAATAGGTTAATATGACATATTATGGTTGCTTTAATGAATATTTTTTGAAGTAATTAATATTTTATGACTTTCACAAAAACCAAATACTAAATAGTGTCAAAATTGACAAAAATGAGTTTTAAAATCAAATACTATATTATTAAATGATATAATATTCCTAAATATATAAGGTTCATCCAAACAACTTATATAATGATATATATGTCATTAATTAACCACTTTATGTTCTATTTTCATTTTGAAGTATGTTTATTAACCGTTTTATATAAATATATAAGAAGATATTGTAAAAGTTAAACTATTTAACTGAGAATTAAATCTAAAAGATATGGTTAATATGGGGACATAACTTGTCTAAAACATATCGGTTGAGAATTTTTCGATCCATCCCCACCGTATCCTTGAAATAAAACAATTTTTATTCATTAGAAACTGAAAGTTATTTTTTTAATAAAATAATATTTCAAGCATACCTAAAGTAACCATCACCTCTCTTATAAAAGGGTACTTCCCCTCCTCTCAAATTCACACATCCAACGCCATTTAGCTCATCTAATACCTACTAGAATAACCTCCCAATTACCTTCAATTAAATCTATAGGCCTTAATATTATCATAAAGCCAACCTATGGAGGCCTTTTAATCAAATCTAAAGGAAGCACCCAAAGAAGATGTAATAATTTCATCACCTCTTTCAATGTTATTTTTATTCTTCAACTTTCTCCTTCATTGTTATTTATATACTAAAATAATAACTCCATTAACTAATTAAAACTATGATGTTATTATAAATATGGTACAACAATATTCATTATTTAATCCATCCTATGAATTATAGAGTCATCGTACGTGCGTATATATGACTTACCGTCTCCACGTCCGGGTGTCATTTTTCATTCAACACTTCATCATCTGGATGTGTATAATAACCGGTATAATTTACTTAAATAATAAATATAACATGTTAATGAATATTTATATATAATATTTCATCCAATTACATACATTTTCACCACTAATAGAATGACATTGTATCTTGTGGGTACATACGGATTACCATCTCCCCAACACGATGGGATTTTGTTCCCCATCATAACCATTCAAGAATAATTTTCATTTTATGATTAAAAATAATGTTTAAGAACTTAACAAAATTATGGATATGAATTAAATACCTACTATATATAACAAACATGTCTTATGTAACAAAACATATAAATTAAAATGAATCATTTAACACCCAAAATAATGATAATACTGAAATATCAGTAATAAAATAATATTAGAAGATCATATATGATATCATAGTTATGTGTGTGGTTATTGTATAATTTAATAACAATTATTTCACCATTATAAAAGTGGTTAACATACCCTTGAATAATGAAACATACAATGTAAGGGTTAATTTTACAATCTATTTATTATCTAGGGTAATTTTTATGAAAGTATCTTTTGGGACTTCTTATCATCCACAACCGTGTTTCTTAAAATGTATTTTAGAAACCATTTCACTATTTCTTATAATTTGGGTATGTCATTTATACACTTTTTTGAATTTTTTAAAAATGTTTGGGAATGAATCTTTTCGTCGTTTTCCAAACAAGTTACTTTATGACCATTTCGACAAATTACGGTAAGAATATTTTTTAACTGATATAAAGAGTGCAGTTATTTTCAACCATTATAACACATTTGGAGCATCCCTTACAATATTATTTGAATATTTTCAAAATAAATTTTTTATTTTAAAATTATGTGACTTTTAAATGGTTTCTAGATAGAAATAGATATTTCTCTCAAATAGTTATTATTTCATCTATGTCAACATCTTTTGATGTATTTTACACTTCTTTGAAGTTTTTTTATTATGATACAATAATCCATATTGTATTGATGGTTTTGTAATATATGTGACTGTGTATTTTTTATTTTTATACCATTCATGGTTTATGGTTAAAGTATTACCATTTTGTATTCTAATTTTATTACAAATGTTTAGGTTAAGTTTCAACATTTTCATATGAGGAATGCATTGGACATAGTAAGTGACGGGAAGACCTTACTATAGCTCCCCGATAAATCAGTAGGTCTCATGAGACAAACTAGTGTCTTGGAACAAGGCTGTTAAAAATCTTATTTGTAGTCTTTTCATGAGGCCTTGACTACGCGGTTATGATGTCCTACATTATTAATTCCATCATTATGAAATTAACTATTGATATTGCATGTCGTTATTTGACTAGTAGAATATCCAGGTGAATTAGTAAATGGAATTATTTGATTTATCATTTCCATATTATGCTTAAGTTTATGTTTAAGAGGATTTTTTTTCAGTCTTATACATTTCCTTAAATGTTTATGCATTTTTATAATAGTTTCCACTATACTTTTATCCTAACTCTGCATCTGAGCTCACCCCTTTCTCATGGTTTCTTTTTCCCTGCATGTGAAGAAGTATATTATAATTAATCTGAAGGGATAAGATAAGGGATATGAGTCTGTTGAATGGGGAAAAATGTTTTTTTATTTAATGATGTAATTTAAAACATATGTATGTATCTACTATATCCAAGGCTACTAAACTGATAGGTCATTTGAGACTTGATCTCTTGTGATCATGCATTGTTATGTAATAATGCACTAAATCTAGGTAACTAGGGTCTATGAGTTACATCCAGTGAGAATATAGAAATAATATATTTTATTTTCCTTTGAATAACCAATAAATAAACATATTTTTGGTTTATGTTTAAGTTAATTATATAAAAAATTCATATGTATGCTTCAGAACTCCAAATACTCATTAAAAACTTTGGATGCCTCTCAATATATATATTATATATTATCTTTATGACTACTTTAGTTAGAATATAGTTAAGTAAAGTTACAGAAATTTCTAGAGTATATCCCCAAACTGATATTGGAGGTTCATAATAACTCATCATCAATTAAAACCTATCCAAAAAGGAATGATTCCACCTATTTGATATATTATTCAAAAATGGTTTCCCCAAAGGAGTTATTTTTTAAACAAAAATCTCTCAGATAATATGTAAATTACTAGATAATGTATTCACCACACCAATATGATTATAGAACCATTTAAATTTTTCTTATAGGACATAATAATTCATTTTTAAACTATTAAAACCTTTTAATGGTTTTAAAAATATATCTCATCCAAAAACAAACATAACTGTACTGAAAAATGTTATCAGATATTTTATGAAATTACTTAACCTACCACAAAATTTTGTTCTCATTTTTCCCCATATATTATCATGTATAAGATCAAATATTTTTCTGTCCCTATCATATTTTCCATTAATAGGTAACATAATAATTTTTTTATAATAAAAAACTATTCTCAATTTTGAAATAATTTATAATCGAATGAGTCAAATAATCAATCACTATAGATTCTTTGGACATGTTATCATATATACATATATATAAGGAAATAATGCCAAATATAAGTGGTGTTATATCACATGTGTCAACATCCAAAAAAAAAATTAACTCACCTCCAAATACAAATATAAATCACATTTAATTTGTTATTTTTTATTAACAATCCATTTTTTATCAGAATATTTTTTTTGACACACCACAGTCATTTAACACCCATGAATAAAAATATGAGAAATTGATCTCAATAACATTCATATACATATTCATAGAATTATTATACCTAAGAACTATTCTCAATCATAGATACAATTTTGTTAATTTATTAGTAACATATATAAGATATCTTAAATTTATGCTCATATTTCATGTTATGATCTATAATAAAACTTATGTTTTGGGGCGTATCCAGTTTTATATCATTTCAATATATAATTTTATTGAATATAGTCCCACTAAAAACAATTTCCCCATATATCATATCAATTTTCCATGTAAACATTTAAATTTCAATAAATATCGGGTCAGTTTTGAATATATACATATTTTTAGTTATTTTGATTGGTCTTCAAAGAAATGATATATCATATAATTATCTTATATTTTGATTCATTTTTTACCCAATTCATCATTTAAATTTTCCCAACACTATTCCTCCGGGAAACTAATCCTATATGGATCACCCAACTAAGTGTAACCCAAATCTTATAATTGAATATGGGAAACTAATATTTTTAGGGTAACCCACACCCAACATTCCTTACATAATATAATCCATGAGAACACAATATTGAAATGGCCAACCAATTTAAATGATTGAGGTATTGACATTTTCTCTCGTTGGAATAAATCCCACATTTAGAATTTTTGGGGTTTTAAAATATCACTATTTACATATATATCTTAAGAATATTATACACAACTATCATGTCCCATGGAATATTTATACCTCATCTTATCCCCATATTTATGAAATGTTCATGATATTTAATTTTAAATAATATTATTTTCACTAAATAAATATATTTTATGAATATTAAAGTATAACACTTTATATAAATCATGATTTTTATTCTATACAATGACTATAAACAGAGAGTAATACTTGATGGTGAAGGCCATGATGATCATATATGTTTTTGGTTATAACCTCCATTTCTTCATATTCTATATATTTTTATATCTTTGGATCATGTTGGGTAGTGAGGTATTTTACTAAATTTTAAATATACATATTTATAAAATGTTTTATTCAATGTTCCTCCATCAATGATATTTTTTTAAAGAAACTAAACTTATATTTGTAATTATTTTCCATTAAATATCTAGTTATTCAAGAAGTACTAGGGTAAATACATGATTATATTGATCTTTGATTAAAGATAGTTTTATGTAAGAGAATGTACTTATGATATTTTCATAAGATAGGTTTCATCTCAGAACATGTACTTCAAGACCAGGATTTGTTACCCTTTTACATATTTGGGTCAAAATAAAATAAGTTATATGGAGAAATACATGGATATCATTTAATTAATATAATTTATTTTGGGGTATTATTAATTATTTTTCTAAAGCCCATTTAATTTTTAAAGTTTTTTCATTGTACTTTGAAATATCTTTTTTCTGATTTATGTGTTTACTTCGGAGAGTGTGAATATTCCAAATTTTTTTCATAATTCATCCATGTTACTAATTTTTGTTTGTTTATTTCAGAATGTTTTAATATTCCTTTCTTTTTACCATAATTTAATAGTTCTATTTTATATATTTAATGTGATATATTTTTATACTTGTAAACAATCCTTCTTTAAGAGACAATTTATTGGTAAGATTTTTTAAATATTTAATTAAATTACTCTTTAGGAGCCCTATTTAAAGAAAAAAATTTATGAGATAGAATATTTATATTTTTATAATACTGATGTATTAATAGAGAAATTATTGTTATGGTATAGAATAATATAGTTTCACATTAGAGATTCTGAATATGAATTATCCACCAATATTTGATGGTATTCAATATGAATATTAGAGAAATAGAATGATGAAATATATTATCAGTACTATATTTGATAATTATCATAAAATGGATAGTGAATATAATATTATGGATAAATTTTTTTAAAATTTTCTCACGATGAGAAAGTAGAATTTCAACAAAACTACAATTTTTAGAACAATATTTTATTTTCTATGATGATTGATATATATAGTCAAATTTCTTCCTATGAAAAAACCAATGGTATTTGGAAGAAGTTAAAAATTAATCATTCCATAACATCAAAAGTTCTAGTAACTAGGAGATCCATGTAAAGAGTTGATTATAAGGAAATATATTTTATACTAGAAGAGCTAGTCATTCACATATATTGAAGGTTTGAGACTATTATTAATAGTCTTCAAACTCTTTAATAATATGATATTTTAGATAAGTATATGATTGATAAAATTATAGAATGTTATAATATAATGGGAATAAAATTGGATAATATTGAAGGATACTAAAAATCTTGGGGTTATGAATGTTGATAGGCTTCTAGAATCATTTATGTATTATATTAAATAACATAATATTGGTTGAGAGAAAGAGAAAAAGAAGAATAATGCTTCTATTTCATACACTACCACTACACTAACTTCTCTATGCATACTTTTAAGAATAATTTGAAAAATGTGGTTGTGGAGAATTGTAATTATGAATATTATAATTTATTAAAATAGATAGGATGTATGTTTTATAATAATGTTTATAGGAACAACCACAAAAAGAGAGATAAAATGGAAAGATACGAAAGATCTAAAAAGATATATGATGAAAAGGATTCAAGTGATGTGATATGATATAAATGGAAGAAGCTAGAAAAAAAATAATATTATCATATATTTAATAGAAAAAAATATTCTCAAAGTTTAATGAAATAAAATTAAAATAAATCCTAAATAAAAACTGACACTTGATGTGAAAGTGAAGAATATTTTTCTGAAAATAGAATAGAAAATGATTATAATAGGAAATTTACAGATTAATTTCCATAAATCTGATGAATTGAACACTATCCAGGTAAAATATTAGTGATTACTTATTTAATAATTGATTACATTCTTTTGACAAAGAAGAAGATGATTTTATATTTGTTGAAGAATTGAATGAATATTTGGACAACTTTACAAAAATTTTAAAAAAAAACCTATAAAATACGTCTATGCTATGAAATATCTCAAAAATGGAAATTATAATATTTATAAACTATTATCTTTGTTAAATACTAATTATTTTTGTTTACTTTTCTAATAAAACTTTTACTGCATTTATTATACAAAAATTTAATTTAAAAAACATTAATTTGATGATATTTATCACTATAGAAGGATGTAATTTATTTGATAAAATTTGAGACCTATGAAAACATTCAAAAGAATCCTCTATATTAAGAAGTTAATCTAGTGGGAAAAATATTTAAATTTTAAGTATTTCATTATGAAAAGTTCACCATTTTTACTTCATTTAAATGGTACGCCTTTAGAAATATTTATTATCCTTGTTGAAGAAGAAATATTTCAAAATTAAAAAATCTTACAATTATAAGTAATGTTCTACTCTTCAATATATAAGAGTTGGGAAGATACAGTTCTTGGATTCCTAATGATTTATTTACTATTGAATTCAAACACAAGAAAATTTTATAACCAAAATTGTAGTTTTATATTTTAATAATAATGTGTTGGGAACCAATTCATCAAATATTTTGTAAATAGATTGAAATATTCTCAATATATAACTAAAAAAAATTCTTTATTTTTAACATATAAAAATATGAATTTGGACATATGATTTTCAATGATAATTCAAATGATTAGATCATGGGTATATGTGATGTATATATCCATGATGAGGCCTTAATTTATAGTGTTATGTATGATTTAGGGATTAATAACAACCACATCTACATTATTTAACAACATGATGAAGGTTACTATGTGAACTTTGGAAATAGCTATACCATCATTAGTTATAAATATATTCACATACAATATTCAAATTGGTATTATAATGTATGTTCAATAGAAATTGAGTTTATAATATTGTGAAAATTTCCTTTCCTAAGTGAAATAGAGGGAAAGTATTCACCCTGGAACAAAAGTTTTAGACACTTTAAATTCAAACCTTCAGTATACATTCCAAGAATGACCTTGTAAATGATCTTCTGAAACAGAAGATTAATTTATCAAAAATTTTAAAACCTTTTAAATATATAAAAAACACTATAATGTGTTTAAAACTATTAGTGATGTCATAATATCAATAATTATCTAGTTAGTAAATATAGATCTTTTCAAACCCATAAAAATTGCACATATTAATGGAAAAAATATTATGTATATCTTAATAGATTACTATACAAGATATATAAGGTCTTTATTTCTATAACATTAATTGAAGGATATAGAGTTATTTAAATAGTTTTTTTATCTTGTTAAAAACTAGAAAAAAAATTATTATAATAATTATCTTGAGTGATAAAGGAGTATAATTTTTGAATCTTTATTTTAAAACATTCTATAGTAAGAAAGACCTTAAATACAACTTTTCAGTTCCTAGACCACCACAAAAAATAGAGTTTCCAAAAAAAGTGATAGAACTCCTCAATAAAATGTTTGATATATATTGTGTTAAAAAAGTTACTAATTTTTTTATACCAATCAATTAATTTCTTTTACTACATAATAGATAATAATTTTATTTCTCCAATTTTGAAGAAAAAACCTTATGAACTTTGGCATGGAAGGAAAACTATTGTCAGTTACTTCATACATAATGGATTTCAAGTATTACTTCTGAATACAGAAGATAAAATTATTAAATTTGATCCAAAATCAAATGAATAAATTTTTCTTGGTTAGTTTTCCATAATTATGTTTTATATTGTTTTGAACAAATGATCACATACTTCTGCGGAGATGGTACAAGTGGAGTTTGAGGAAAATTATCCACTTGAAAAGTTATTTTATAATCATAAATATTTTTAGAGTGATTTTTATTGTGTTTTTAATACTCTCTATGCTTTAAATTTTTTATTGGACCATAATCATTGGATTTCACCAAATTGTTACTATACATTTTGAATGGTGGAAATCAAGATGAAGTTAAACAATTTAGATTATTTATTAAAAAATTTAAACTGTAATCCAATTCATATTATTATTAAATACATTGAACAAACCTATATAAGTCATATGTTTTTTATGGAATGACTGTCAATATGATGAATTTTTATCTAAATTTGAACCTAAATTAGAATATGATTGTTTAGGTGGTAGAAGTTTCATAATAGAAATGATAGAGGAACATAATTAATTCAAACAGAACTATGATGTAATTTGATTAGAAATAATTATTACCTTATTTATTTATGGAAGAAATGGGTCTTATAAGATAAATTATTTTAAAATGGAACCATAGTTTATAATAAGGCTATACAAGTTTCTAAAAGATACAATTAAGAATATGGCATATAATTGGTTGAAATTTTGGATCTAATGGGTGTATTATATTATATCCAAAATCTAATAGAAATTAAATGTCATGAAAATTTCATTTTATATCAAAAAATGATGTTAATATTAAATTTATTAATAAATTAATATTGGATCATTTATACATTAAAAAAACTTATTGTTTTAAAAATATTTAATTTTTGGGTTATGACTTTGGTTTTAATAATGAACTTTATAGAATAAATAAAATCTAACTACCTAGTATGACCATTTATCTATATTATATATTCAAAAGGTTTTTAATGAAGGAATGATATATATTAATATGTTTAGTAGGAAATTAATTTTGGAAAATATAAACCTAAAAATATATATTGATGATATTATTTTCAAATCCATCCAAATATTACTTATTTAAATTTTAGAAAACTCATATACTAGGAATTAGATATGTGTTTGATATGTAAAATTACATACAATCATGGTTTTTAAAATTCATATAAACTAAAAGTATTTGTTTAATCTCAAAATTAATACATAAAAGATTTCCATAATTTTTTTTTTGATTAGACAACTAGTGTTAGTACACTCATAAGAACATGTAAGATTGATCTTGATAAAACTAATAAAATGATAAATCAAAAACATTAAAGAGTTTTGATGATAAGTTTGTTATACATAGATACAAGTCTACTAAATATTATATTCTATATATATCTTTGAATAATATTTCAATCCAATTCAAAATAATACCATTTAAAAGAAGTTAAACATATCATCCAATATTTTAAGGGAACATCAAAACGTGGAATTTTAAAATCCTTAGAAATATAAACTTGTTCATTAAATTTATTCATTTATTGTTTACATAGGTTGTTTAATGGATGGAAAGATGACATACAAAAAGTCACCTTTTTAGAGTATCTTTACATTCTTGGACAAGAAAAATGAAATATTTAGTATCAATTTCCACTGTTTAAGTGAAATATATGGTAGTTAGAAGTTGTGTTGCTCAGTTGTAGTATATAAAACAAAAAAATCAATGATTTTGGGATGATTTTAAAGAAAAATATGATTAATTAAAATAACTTTAGTGTTATTTAACTTTATAATAATTTGACACATCACACTAATGATAAATACAAAGATGTAAGACACAATGTTCATCATGGTAATCCTCAAATGTGAGATATTATTCATGAATTTACTGGAACTGAAAATCGATTATATTTTTATTAAACCATTATAGTATAAATGAGTCAAGTAATTAAAATATATTATTAGTAAGATTAACTTTAGGTGATCATATTATTTCTTTCAATTTTTATACTCTTTATAGTAAAATAATCATTAAGAAAGGGGGGATTTATTATACAAATAGGTTATATGTTATTTTAGGAAATTTAATTTTAAAATAAGTTAAAAATATTTTATATATGAATTATTTTAACTATATTTTCAATGTAATTAGTTTTTAAAATATACTGAAATGGGTCTTTCTGAATTTAGTCTATTTTTGAGAGGTTTAATAGACAAATGAAATTAATGATGCATATAGTTTTTGATACATAAAATTGCAGCGTGGATGACATAGATTCAAAACATCGAATTGAAAAACATCTTACGAATGTACAAGTCCTAAATTATTGGTTATCATAATAAAATAAATAGAAAATTAGAAAAAATATTTCAAAAGTGTATCTAGTTATTTAAATGAATATCTTTAAAAATTATATTTTAATTACAACATATTATATATATTTTTTGATATATATTTTTGTCTTCGAATAATTTTTTTTTGAGTTAACAAAAGTTCCTTTAAATTTTTTGATTTAATTTTTTAACCAGTTTAATGATCTATAACCTCAGTTGGGAGCAACATTTTAGAGTTACTCATATTTATGATCAATGAACAATATTTGTCAGAGTTTCTTATATTATGTGGACATTATTCTTGAAATTTAATAGAGTGTTTTTGTAATGAATTCCCACAAAAATAACTCAAACTCATTTTGTTTCTTGTTAATGGTATCACACTACTTCAAAATTTCATAATAGATGGGTGCTAATTTTTTATGTCATGTTTTTTAATACATATGATAGGAAATATTTTATAATACAATAAACAAGACTTAATAGGAAAGCATGTTATGTAATGTTTATTGATATTTATTGGTATAGAAAGCATGATTATCTTCTACAATTGACCCTAAAATTCTAAAAGTTGTAGTACATTGCTCATCCACATAAGAAAGTATATCCATTATAAAATTTATTTGTTGAATAATTTTATTGTACATTGAATTATGAAACTGTTAATTGTGGAAGGAGAAATAAGTTTTTAATTGAGGATCTTGAGATCACCGTAGACCTCAATTAGTATTTGGAGGATTTAGGTTATTAAATAAAAGGATAATCTAAACTTATATATCACAATATTTAAGAAAAACCTATATTTTTTAAAAATGTTGAATCAATTATAAATATTTTCTTATGAAATTATAACTCCCATAAGATGAGAAACTAAGGGAAGAAAAAAGGATAGTATTTTAATGGATTCATAATCTTATTCTTCCAATTATCAGATTAAAATATATGGTTAAATTACAAGGAATTTATATTAAATAATTTCTATATAAAATTTAGATTTTCAACATCATCTAATATATATGGGACTACATTGATGTAGTATTATCTAGAGTAGTAAATGTGAAAATGATTAAATACAGTTAGATTTTGTATGATTTTTTAATCAAAACATTTATGGAATATTTGTGTGATGCTCTGGTAAAATACTCCATGGTGATATAAAATCCAATTAATGACGAAAATAACACCCAAATGAAGTTGTAATGTAATATAAAGGGAATATATTTATTAATATAAAATATCATGTTATTAAACATTAATAATAAAAAATAATTAAGAATATTCAACTATTGTGTTCTTTATAAGAAAAAAATATAAATTTCTCTCTCTCTTATCTTGAGGAAATGGAGGTAGATCCATTAACTAAAAAAGAGGTATAAAAACATTGGAAATACAAGAGAAGAAATTTATTAAATTATTTAGAACTTTGGTCATAACAAATGATATTAATAAATTGAAATTTATAGATGAACTAACTTTTGAGACATATAATTTAGAAAATATATAGTTACAGAATAAAAATAAATATGTTTTAAAATAAAAATTAGAAAATTTTGAGAATTATTTTTCTATGTTTACAAAAAATTTGTAATTAATAAATAAAAATCACAAATAAAACTTAAATAATAGGAAATCTGATATATAGAAGATAATTATTAGCTTGAAAAGATAAAATATAAATATATAGAGAAGATATAAGCCATAATGGATAAGAATTTAGATGAAGAAAATAGGAATGTTTTCATAAAATATTAGATACAAAATAAATCATAGGATTATAAGGACAAGTAACATAACACTAAATGTACTTGAGTTATACAACCACAACTTAAAATTTATGATGCTAGGAATATGGAAGATAAATATCCGAAAAATAACTTATGTACTCTCTAACACCTTTTAGAAAGGTTAAAAGCATCATTATTGGGATGAATATCCAAGAATATTGTGACTCTATATATCCACAACCAATCTAATATGATACCAAGGTTGAATAATATAAATAAGAGTAATTTGCAGCAATGCTACCTCCAGCCACTAAAAATCCATCATCATAATCATCATATTTCAAAGACACTTCCAAAGAGGGGAAATTAGATTAATCCTAATTCACTCTATCTAATTAATTTTAGATGAAAAAATATGTTAAGGAATACAATTCAAAATATTAGGTAGAGTAACATGATTAAACATATGAAATAACAGAAAAATATATATGAAGTGGAATATTGTAACACCCCGTTTCTGTGAAAAACATTAATAGTGCCTAGACTGGTGGTTTCCAAATGACCTCTGTCTTTCCTCTTCACACACATGTGGTCTCCTACTAGTAGATGGGGGAATTGGTGTTTCTATGGTGAGACTATTCACCCATATAAGAGTGTGAAATAATAAAAAATAACCAAATGCAATTTACAATAGAAAATCAACATTTGTAGAAGTAATAAATCATAACATGCAATAAAAAATGATATGTGGATGAATATAGTAATATAGACTCAAAATTATGAAAAAAATGAAAATAACTGATATCCCACTAGTCTAATCACATATATAGGTCAAATGAATGAATATAAAAGTACATGGGGCTCTACTACCATCCCCGAGTAGTGGCTCAAACCCAAGATCCAAATCCACATTGAGCTACTCTATCCCAATCATGAAAAAATGTGTCTATGCCCAATCCATTTCATTACCCATGCCCAACATGAAATTAAAAATAGTGGTTTTATGTTTCCAGAAGATCCCATGTAAATAGTGAGATATAAATTATAATTAGGTCTCCCCCAACAACATTGGAATCATTTTCTTCCATAACAAATGTATTCTCAAATGGTATTCCTTGGCTAGCCTTATAAAAAACAAACAAATAAAGAAAAAAATAAATAAATAAACCATCACAGATTCTTGAGTTCTAGAATGTCACCCTATATCTACCAAACCTTCTCTAGTCAATGCCAGAGTGCCTTTGAGCACAAGTAAACACGCATGGAAAATATACCCATCCTCCGAACATAAATACAACCATGGTAAAATATTCTTATCCCTAAATAATAAAGATCAATATTAATGGATATCTATAGTCGTCCCCAGAACCATGATAATATCTACCCAGAACCTCCATTGTTGGTCAGAGAAGGTATTAAATGGATGATGTGGGGGTTCCTTTTAAAAAAATCAAAATAAAAAAATGAAGAAAAAAACTAAAAAATATAGAACTAATTAAAATATTAAACTGATGAAATATATATAGTAATAAAAAATTTATTTATATAATAACATTAATATGAATGTTATTTAAGAAATTAAGAATATTAGAAGCTGTATTAATTGAATTTATGTGATTTTGTGTATCGAGATCAGATAATGCAATGTGAATGTAAAAAAAGAGAGAAAAATGTTGTTTGATAAAAGACTTCGACAATATCTCATTGTGATGCCCTATGTCTCCTACCCTTCTTCTTATAGGTTTTTCTTATTACATTGATTTTAATAGAGATCAAGAAACCAAATCCATCCCTTTACTTTTTATAGATGTAGAATGAAACCCATCTTTACTTTTCTATTCATGGTTGTGGTAAGTAACCCATTGAATATAATCCCTCACATTTTTGGTTATGAGCACCCATCCATCACTTTGTAGTTGGGTGAACCATTTGAGAAAATTCAGTGAGAAAAGAGAGATATTCTTAGTAAAAATCAATTAAAAATTAAGTGTCTTATCTCCCTATAAATATTGATGCAACAAAGAGCGTGAGATAGAGCGATAAAGACAAATCTTTGAGATCCATTGATAATGAGAAAATAATTTGTCCCTTGAGACTGTACTTGGAGATTGATAGAGATTCACCATCAATTTGATAATAAATTTGTTGCACATGAGCACTGTTTCATCTATGCCACTAAGAACCTATATTTAAATCCTCCAAAATTTCTAATAACTATCTAGAATTATCCTTGGGAACTGAATCATATGAACTATCGAATTATGGAATTTTGACCACAATAAATTCTATCATATAAGAGCATCCCTAGTGCTATATGATACCCAATAGCCTCCACTGGGTAGCTGGTGGACCAATTAGAACTCCATGTGCAATACATTATTCCACTAGAGTGTTAGTGTACTCCTAGGGTATTTTTATCTTTTTTATTCACCAATATTTTAATGGCGTAACTCCACCAGATAACCAATAATTAATCTACACACAAGAGGATCTACCTATATGGAACCAAAAAGATGGTGCACCATGCTTCTTTTAGAACACATCCAATAAATTATGGCTTGAATAATATCCTTCAAGAAATATTGATGACCCTTTAACAGGTTTTAATAAGTCTATTAATAATTTGAAAATTCTATTAATACATAAAAAAGATACTCAAATCATATTGAGATACTTTAATTGATTTATCATAGGTACTTCAAAGTATATTAAATAGAAAATAAAATCACATAAATGAAATTGTTAGATATAAAATATTGTAATAATTCTGTATTTTTCAGAAACTGTGGAAAAAAACCTTGTGAATCTTTGTGGTTTTGGTTATTTTATTATATAGTGTTTAAAAACAATGTTTGGGAAGTGATAAAGAATTCCCAAATCATTTCATATATTATCCCTCCCAATATACCATTTATATTCCCTAAAAGACATTGGATCTAATCCTTACTCTTCCCTTCCCTCTCTATAGTCATCATACGGTTCCCCAAGATCTCAAGAGGCTCCTTCCATGTGTTTGGTATCACCTTTTTAGGGGAAGGGATCATCATATTCTCCTCTTTATTCTAATATCTTATTTATCATAACGTATTTAATATTAATTTCAAAATATTGGGATATGTTATTCCACATCTCCATTACTATACATTTTATGTCTAAATAATTATATACCCATTAAAATCTAATCCATCCCTCATATGAACATTCACACACCCTCGTTATGCTGCGAAAATTTCACCTTGAATTTCCTTGAAAATAGTTGTGTAGTGAATACTTGTACCCATTAACTATCAAGGGTTTTCACCTTTATAAAATTATACATAATTATTTTGTACTTACATATATATTTTCTACACTAATTATTAGTGGAATAAAATATTATGATGAATGAATCAATGTTTTATGATCTATTTGGCACATGTAACCAGGGGAATGAAATGAATACGACGAGTGTGTCCGAAATTATATGGAATTCTAACGTATTGGGTGATGTTTTAGTCTCATGAGATGTCATGAAATGGATTTGGGAGTGAACATAACCCATAATGGTAATTTTTCTAGCATGATGTGTTGGAAAATATCCTTGACCTGTGTTTATGATGTAGTGTTTTAAGTTGTTTCCACATTTTCCATGTTACCATTAGGATTATCATGCTATATCATGTCTCAATGTTCGTTTTTATGATTCTCACTCCTTTTGTGACCCGTTTATATGAAAATTGTCTAACATGTATTTCATAATTAATGTTTTTCCATGTTTATTCCCATACAGGGATTTATAGCTCACTACTTTCTATTTATGTCCCCAGGTTATCTCATACAGTTTTATGTAATAAGGAAAAATTTGAGAATGTTAAATATTTTTTCAATAAAGATAATGTATTCCATCTTTTATGTTTTTATTTAAGGTACATAATTACCAAATATACTAGACTTATTGATCTTCCTTTTTTTATCAGGTGTAATAAAAAGTAATAAATCATGAATTCACATGTAATAAAGAGAAGGGTTATCTTAACTAGGGGAATAGTTTATATTAGAAACCATTATATATCACAAACCCAAGGGATTTCATCATCTTACTAGAACCAAGTATTAGGACCTCATTACCATAGGATAAATATCATCCCTAACTCCTCACCCCACATTCACATATATCACAGATAAAGATAATCCTACCCATAAACATTATCAAACCACACATATAACTGAGGTATAACATCCTCTGAACCTCATGTCATACTACTAGAGTCAAGAGCCTACCCAAACACATCTCACACAATTGAGGTCATCCACTCAAGAGAATGAACTACAATCACCACTATATCTATGTTAGATTCGCATGGATGGTTCAAGTTCTAACGTGAAACCTAAAATTTTATCTACCTTTGACACAGCTTCCTTCATATATTGAAACAATATAATAGTTCGAGAAATTTTCACTTATCAGAATAGTCAGAATACATACTCACCACATAGAATTAAAAATGAATCACATGATCATCAACTCACTACTAGGGCTCTAGTCACTCAAACGTAGACCTAAGTCACAATATATTCCTCATTGTTCACATTGCAACTGAGGCTAACTACACAAGACCATCATGCTCTTTCAATCCCATCACACTGAATTCATCATGATTACTATCTCACCCACATAGTAATCTACAAGAATCCCCGCGATCCTTCTAAGTGTTTCCTCATTATAATGACATCACATCCAACAACAAAGGTATTCTCTCAGCTAGTAGGCTCTATCAGACTTAAGAATAAAGTGGCTGGTCAAAACCCACATCCAATCACATATAATAATCCAATCTTCCTCCCCTAGGAAAATCCAAAAAACCTCATTCTAGGGACAAGGTAAATTATATTCCAGACTATATAATCATACTTATAACCCCCACCTGGCTCTTATATAATGTATCCAGAAGAAAAATCAAAATCCATCATCATAGATTAAATATGTGGCACCATGCCTCTTTATCCCTAAGTCAAATTTTAAAAGACCTCTAATCATAATGAGTTCCTCACTATTATGTTTTATATGGGAAACACTCACAATGGACCCATATTCTGTCCATTTCAAATTATTGCGTGGAAAATCAAAGAATAAATGACCAAAAAAATAGTACATGGAGTCCACCACTATGTACAAGACATGTAACCTAGAGTACATGGTGTCTACCCTCAACGACCTTCTCTTGGCATGAAACATAGCCCATAGTGTCATATATTTACCAAATCATTTAATTCCATATGGATTAAAGAAATTATTGTTTGATAATTCCTTGAAGGGTTCTGAGTCACCCTCTTGATTGTTAAAGGGACAAGAGACCAATTTCTAAGATGTTTTTTTTCCTACTCATTTTTTTGAGACTTGAGCCTAGATGGCTGTTGTGGTATGTGGGGGCTTGGAGACATTTGTTTTTTGTAGTAGATGACTCCTAGAGTGGCGAGATGCATCAGTTTATGCATGTGGGTGTCGAGGAGGATACCCGGGATGATGGAAAGGGATTGATGTGATTATTGGATGTTTGTTGTTTCTCGTTGAATGATTATATGCTTTACTTTTCCCCACTACTCAAGGTAGCTAGTCTTGCTTACCCTTCTTTCGAAAGAGGTGAAGACGCGTGGGGTATGCCATGTGCTTTCCGTGTTTAGCCTCTCAAGGGAGGATGGGTCTACGCTCTTGCTATAGGCAGCAAAGACTCAACAAGTAGTACATATACTCACTGTGTTGATCCCCCTTGTGTTTAGTAGTATAGAATGTTATTCTAGAATGCCTAGGAATATGGGAAAGTAATTCTGCAATGAATAATTGATTAAATGATGTTAACCCTTGGGGTTGGACTTGTTGGAACATAATGAAGAGGTTATAATTTTAAAGGGACAATGGACATTGGGTGTGATTCTAACAATGTTTAATGTTGAATGGTAAATAGTTAATTAATGTTTAAATAATTAATTTATGTAATATGAAACTTATATAAGGGGAATGAAATAATCTATTAAAGCTCTTTAAATTGTTGTGTGCTTATATGATACCTAGTCTTAGAAGTAACAGCCTAGAGTCCGAGAGATGTTAGTTGTAGTCGAGTCTAAGACTAGTTTATGCCCATAGGGTTGTTGTGAGATATAGTATATCCTGTAATTTTTAAGTTTCTATATGCTACTCCACCCTGTCAATAAGGGAAACTGACACCCAGGGGATTCTGATCCCTGGGGGGTGTTTTCCTCAACATTCAGATGGGAGCATGAATGGCTGACTACCCCCTTTGGCCCCACACTCTTCTCTTGGTAGTTACTTGTCCTGGTAGGCACATCAGATAGGTTTCCCCATATATGTGTGTAGAGGGCTGTAATGGCTTATGGTTATTCACACACATATATTCATAATATAGTTTCCCATGGACTACTACAGGTGTAATGTGTATAGGCTGTGACGGATTGAGGATCCTTACTCAGTGTATGGGTTGTAATGTCTTGAGGTATAATACCCGACATCTGATACACATTATGATGGTTGTGGTGGCTCCCAAAAACTACCTGGTTACATTTCTTACGTGGATGTGGTGGTTTTTTTGCATGTGGATCATTTTGTGGTGCTTCAATCTGGTGTTTGTGGGCAATCCTTTTTGGAGAGAGATTCTTAGGACGTGTGACATTGAGGAAAAGTGGCCAACTAGTGGGGAAGTAGTTGCGGGGTACCCTTGATATTATTTATTATATTTTATACTCTTGTATGTTTTACTTGGTAAGAGTATCCATGGTGAGGTTGGGAACAGATTATTCCTTTTTTAGGTGATGAGTTAGTTTCAATTGTTGTTCACTGTGCTTTAGCATTCTTTCTTTACTTATGCATGAGAGGCTTTGGGGAGGATCCTACTAAGTATACTATTATACTCACCCTATGTATATATAAACTATTTTTCAGGTCACTTGGGGCAGGTTGGAGATCAGGCTGGTGTTTACTAGCTTGGGGTTTTAGGAGTTATTCAGGCTTGTGGTTGCTACTGTTTTACTTTCTTTTGGGTACTTGCAGTTTTTTACCTTGCTGTTGTAGTAGTTTTCAGGACATTTCATATGAGTACATGGGTTTTCATGTATATTTCTATCTGAGTTGCAGTTCATTAGTGTCTATCTTGTCTCTATCTTTAGTATATGTTCTTTTAGAGGGTAATGCCTCCCATTTCTGTGTTCTCTATACCCTTGGTGTTAGTCTCCAACCCAGGGCCTACTGGAGGCGGGACGTAGGGTGTCATTATCTCCCATCTCACATTGTCGTCCTAGGAGGGGTACACATTGTGGGGAGGGGGTCATGACATAAATTAACTTTCTAAAAAAATCACATAAATTAATATATAAATATCTATTTCTTATACTAAATTCTATTATTTTATGTGAGTAACTATTAACCACCTTTCCCTTTTCTATTATGAAAAAATGACATTCATGCATGTGCGCAGACAACCACCTCCATGGAAAATCATGGTTCATTTGCATTATCCACATTACATGATTAGTTATAATATTGACTTTAATAATTATTATGATATTTATAAAATGTTTTCTTTTATAAAATGGTAAATCCAATTATACATATGTGATTTTGTTCTGAAAATGAAATCCCCAACCATTCATATAAGCATAATACTACCACCATGAAAAAATTGATTTCCAATTTTGTTATTTATATCAGTACCTTTAATTTATGGTGATGGGAAAAAGTTTAATGGATAAATATATTTTTTATAATATTATTTATTTATTTAAAAACAAATGGGATAACCAATTTTGAATATGAGCAATAGATAAATGTTGTAACTTCAACCACCTAAAAGCGTGTTATAAGAGAAAAACAATTTCTTCATACTATATAATAACATCATATAGATTATCAGATCTTTATGCATATTTAAAAATATGAAATATAAAAATATTAAACACTAAAAAATTCCATTATATTTATGGTATAATGATATTACAATAAAATCAATTCATAGTCATGCCTTAATTATTATATGTTCTTGGTTGGGTTTGTTTAACCACATGCTTGACCAATGATATAAATTTATAACATGGATGACTATAGGAACATAACTTCTGGAAATATGTTATATAAAAAAATAAAATAATGATTTTACTTTAGTTCTAGAATAGTAACAGTAATATTAAACACATTATTGAAGATACTGATTCTTATCTGTTAAAAATCATTAAAACATTCTCATCGTTAATTTTATCTTTAAGGATCGTAACCAAAACTCCCATAGAACGAACTTATAACTCTATAAATACTTATAATGAATCAATTAAATTAATTTTTATGATATTATAAGGATAATATTTGGAATAATAATAAATAACCACACCACTATTATGAACCAAGTTCCAAACTATCAAGATTACTCACACCCAATATTGAAAACTGATAGTAACTAACTAATATCCATATAAAGAATAATTAAAAATTTATTTGAAAAAATTTTATTCATAGGAATAATTTTATGAAATATTTTATTAGTATAGTGATTTTTTATATAGATGATTAAGTCTTATTTGTCTATGTGGGATTAAAGGCAAGGGTTCTTTGTCTAAATTTTTAATTCCTTAAAACCAGATTATATTATATACCATGTTTTATATTTTATGATATAATTATTACCACATAAATATTTTATATCATGATTGTAATATTATTTATTGTATTTAGTATTCTATTTTAAATTTTATAATTCAATTTATTTTTATTGAAATGTTTCCCAAAGCAGGCATAATTCTAAAAAAATTAGAATGCCATTTGTGTGGGTGTGGTTTTCCTAGAAATTAAATAATGTACCTATCAATTTTTTTCATATGATAAAAAATATATAAATAATGTACATCTTAATTGGATATATCAATCAATAATGCATGAGGCCTCCTAATTTAGTTTAATCGACCAAATGCATATTTTAATAGACCATGAAAGTAAAAAATGACAGAGGAAATATCATATCAATTGTAAAAGAGTCAATAACATTCACTCTTGATGGTTTCCAAGATATGCTAGTTTTAGAGTTTTCCCACATAGTTTTCTTAACAGTTCATAAAATTGATGTAAAACATTAATTACCTTTTCATGTAATTATTTATGCAATCGGGATGGTAGTAAATGTTATTACAAAATTTATGAGTCATGTATTTTCAATCCATGTAACATTTGATGATTTATGTCAACACACATTGAGAAGTTAATTGAATACCCATTAGATAAACTCATATGATTTAAAATTTTATGGAATGAATTTTTATCCCAATTTTTAATTAAAGAATTTACCAAAGCATAATACACTTCTCACCAAGCTATAGATTTTGATTTATGTTCATTGTCTATACGTCCTTCCAAGAACTGAGATATTTCTTCGATTTATCATTCACATTAAGAAATGTGAAGATCAAATTTTCAAAAAAATTCTTCTAAATATGCATAACATCCTGATTATTATGTAAAAAATTAAATAGCCAATATGGAAGTTTTAAGAATATACATTTTTCTTCCATGGATACATTCCAATTTCACTTGATTATTGGCATTGAACTTGTTTCCCACTATCATTCAAATTATGCCATTCTGATATTATTATTCAATATTTACATGTTATGATGAAATTGTAGAACCTGCAAAAAACATTTGAGGCAGTCTACGATGGATAAAACCATTGAATTTTGACTTGTTTAACCGAAATATATGAGATGCAACAGGAAATATTTGATGACACAAGATGAATTTTTATTACTATATGTTATTCATTCAGGATAAAAATAAAAGTCAAAAAATAGGAAAATCCAAACCCATGTTTTTGTTTTAATTAAATATTTTCATCAGTCTAGGGAAGTCACTAATGGTCCACATTAGAGAAGTGTTCTTTTTGGAACATTTTATTGAAGATGAATCATATGCCTCATTAATATTGCTATATGAATACAATAATTATTCAATTAATGGATACAAATATATATCCATACCATTTAAATTTTTTTACAAGAATAGTCATCAAAATGATAAATGATATTTTTTCATACACATCCACTAAGGTATTTTTTCAAGGATCAATAAAACTAGCCAAATTCTATAACTGAGGGTTATACTCCCAAATATGTTAACTCAATTTACATACAATACCAATCACAAATTCCTTGGATTAGATGAGGAATCATGATATAATGAATCAAATGCCTTCCATTTTTTGGAATCTCTCATTTGTCACATTAACCAATCATTTTTATTATCTATAGAATTCCATTTTATGTTCCCGATATTTTTTGATGACATGAATAATCTTTTCAGTTAAGAATTTAAAAGGAAATAATGTGAAAACACTGTAGGTATGTTCTTTTTCTTCTTCTTCATAGAAGTATGTTAATTCATAATTTCAGCATCACCCATTGTCTACCATCTAAAAGAAGATTTGTTTTTCTATCTTTTCTTCTCGAATCCTTTCCCTAATAAAGCATACAATCATTGGGACATGCATGATTTTTTTTTTGTAATTTAGACCAATCCTGTTAAATTTTTTTCATATCATAATTTTTTTTATGTATCTTAGATTTAGGAAATTCATAAAAAGATTCAAATATCATTGACATCCCTATATTAGTAATTCCATATTGGCATTTGATATGAAACAACTTTATCAGAAAAAAATTCTTGAATATTTCCACCATCGACTATACGACACTTGATTTCCATCCTCAACTAAATCATGAAACACATTTGTCATATCTTTGAATTCATATCTTATATTATACTATTTAGTTTCAATAGTATGATCCAATGATATGTTACAATCATGATATGGTTTTCATATAGTCCCAAAAACATCAGTTGTTGAGTTACTATTGGTAGCACCCGCAACTGGTTATTCTGTTATGTTTTCATGATTTTTTTCTTTTTTTTCAATGAAAAATAAATTATTTACAAGGTTTTTAATTTCATTTTTCATTGTTGACATTGTTGGGAGATCATTATATTGATTGAAAACAATGATTAAACATTCTATAATGTTAAATTCTCTATTCCAAATCCAAAAAAAATATTGACCAGGTAATTACTTCAATATCAAGTGCTCATAAACATAAAATATCTTCAACCATCATCAAAATTTATATTTACAACATGTACATATTATTTTCCCATCAATAGATCTATAATAAATTTAAAAAACAAGTTGAAACACACAAAAAATTCTATTTTGAAAAGAATTTCAAAGATCCCAACTTTTTATGCCAAGACATTCCATAATATTTTTTCATATTAATAAATGTTAATTAGCACTTTTATAAAATGGGTAGTGTAAAAAATTAATTAAAACAAATTTCTAACACACTTATAAATTTGTTAAATCCTCTAAATTGATGTTGATATCAACTAAAAGATGACTTCCCAATCAAACATCCATTAAAAATATTTATTATATTCATTTGATATCTAAAAGAGGTATTAAAAATATTTGAAATTTAGGTTTAATAATCTAAAGACCTAAAATAGGAGAACCTAAATAAAACTCTCTATCTCAAAAAATGATGATGGAATTACACCTAAAAAGTGCCGATGACACCCTAATTTTTTTGAGGAACCTAAAAATCCCAAAATACATAACTTAATCTGATTTAAAATGGAATAATAATATAAATTCCTATAATTAAAATGAAAAAACTACTGAATTCATGGAAAGTCACTATAATGGGCCTCAAATCACACATAAAGAATCCTAATAACCAAAAATCAACAAAAGAAACCACCCAAATTCATTATGGTTCAACCATTGTAAGGACCCGACCCTAGTTGCCCAGAGCCAGTGCCTTATTTGAATATGTTGGCATACATACAAGGAATATGAATCCAGAAGGACCATGTTGTTTAGTATTATTGGAAACAAGATACATATATAAGTTCTACTTTACATATGGAATGGAAAAACAACACTAATTTCTTCCACTTGAGTCATCATGTCTCCAAGATTATGCTTGAAAGTCATTCAGAAATAACTTCTTCATTTCCTGAGAAAATGAAACATATGAATGGGGTGATATAAAATGCTCAATAAGAGTATCCAATATAGAGGAAAATAATATAAACAGTAGGCATGGTGAATAATTGTAAACACATGCCTTTAAAATAAACTTGAAACACATTATGGAAGGAATATGAGCTGAGTTAATAATTCCATAACAAAACATAATCATGGGTATTATACTAGTATAATAACCACATGAACTTTGAATTACTAGATTCATAATGAGGGAAGTGCATATTCTGGACATCATAACCATATCATCCATGCCTTGTTCTAGGACCAAAAAATAATCATTTTGTCAAGGCCTCGTGCCAAGACCATAGTTTGTCTCATGAGACCTACCGATGCATCGAGGGGATATAGCGGGCCCCACCTATCACATAATAAGTCCAATGAATTACTCATATGATCTGGAATCAACATAAACAATATATACATTCATATTGAAACTATCATATGAAATGTAACTAACATTCCCTAATCATTAAACATAAAACACTAACCATTCCGAGTAATATGGTGAATGGTTTTAGGATAGATCATAGACAATATATTTGTTAATAAACCATTAAATAAAATATGGTATATGACTTTATAAATTATTAAACCCAATATTACCATGGAATCAACAAGAGTATTGAATTAGATGAAAACACTCTTATAAAATCATTAAGCAATTCTGGAGAAAAATACTCTATTATTTTGAAAACAATAGTTTTTCAGAAAAATATTTGTGTAAAACTAGAAGTGAAGTAAGATAGAATTTTCATAATAAAATGAGTTATTTTATAAATATAATGGTTTCCAAAAACAGATTATAGAGTGCCCTTGAAAATATGTAATAATTTGAGAAATTCCCTTGAATCGGGCTTGGAATTTTGAAACAATTTTGAATGTTCCTTTTAAAATGTGTAAATATCCATAAAATAAGGAAGGATTATGGTTTTTAAAAAAAATATAATACTCACTCATAACATATGATGAGTACATAACAATTCATAACAATTACATCGAGGTAATTAGATAGTGAAAGTATCTCAAATGAATGTGGAAGTTCAGGTGGAAAAACCCTTACCTTAACACCAAACGTGTTCTGCTCTTGTACTTAAGCTCCATGAATATGAAATTATACTTGTTAATAAATTATTTAATAACCTATTAGACATGTATTTAGTTTACCATAATTATGGTTAGTTCATTTATGTCTTTATTGACAAGTTATTGTATTGAATTTCGTCGTTATGGAGTGTTCATTACCTTTATTTTCATATTCGGTTCACTTGTTTTTAAGTAATGATGTTCATGTCGAATGATTATAAATTTCCAGGATTAGAATAATATATTATTAATGAACATAAATAATTGATAATGGTCATTTATATGATTTTTTTACATTTAATGAGGATGAATCATTAGATGAAAACCACTTCTATTATTCGGTGGTATTTGGAATATTATGAACTAGTTTTGTCATATGACATAATTATATGTACATATTCTGGTTCCGGAATATTAATTAGGTTATAAAACATATATTATAGTCTGGTTCGACCATGAATATGGTTTCATGACCAGTAATGAAGAAGAAATTGAAGAACGAAACTTCATCTTCCATGAAGGTTATAAATCAGAACCTCATGGACGTCGATTTCTTTTATAAAAACAAAAGGGAGGGAGTAATAATATTTATGATGGTTCATCCATTCACATAATATAAATGCAGTATATAGATGTTACTGGAGTCATCATGTTCATTTGGACAGATGAGGTGAGGATTGGATGGCAAAATAAGATAAAGTCAAATGAAACCTAATGAAAAAGAAGGGTGATTTACCTCTTGAAATAACCTCCTTGAAAAACTCCATAAGGGAAGGGGTTTTGGTCTTTTGGGAAGACCAGAAGCTTCATGGAAGTGTTGAGAGACTAGGGAAGGGTAATTGGGAAGAACATTTTGGACCTTCAATTCTTAGAGGAGTGAAGAAAAGAGGGAGTGGTGAGGGGTTTTTATAATTGAGGAGAGGGATAAATTTTGAATATTTAATTCATTATTTTATTATTTCCTTCAAGACAAATAATAGTGTGGTTTCATGTGACCCTTAATTGTAATAAGTGCATTTGATTTCGAACCAAGTGGCATTGCATCACTTCTGATGTCAGGAATAGTGTAGTTAACTAATAATTTTTATATACGGTATTTTATCATATCTCACTATTCATAAAAAATTCTAGAATTTCAGAAAAATCCCAAAAATCACCCTTACCATTTTTCGACATATAGAATTCAAAAGTGAAATACATTTTTCAAAAATAATTATGTTAATATTATTAATTTTATTTTTAAATAAGTTGATAGTTAATTTGAAAAATAACAATCTTGAAGTGCAATTAGTTTTATGTGAAATTGAAAAATTAATTAAGATCCCCTTATCATATTACCTTATGAAAATAAAATAATAATAATATTTAATATTCATAAGGGTCATATTACTATTCACATTACTATTCATAAGGGTATTCTACTATTCACTAAAAATCAAGTTTGTTCTATCAGAATGCAAATGACTTACAGAACACAACTCTAGATGACAATTTTTTGAAATTCAAAGCATAAAAGAGGAAAAGTTGTGTTTAATGGATAGATTATAAAATTTCATTGTATATTTATTTTAAAAACCTTGGTGTGGTACATTCCCCCTTCCTTACAAAAATTTCTTCCTCAAAATTCACATAATATTACCTAAAATGATTCGGGTATGTCTTTAGCATAAGCTCCTCAGGCTTCCATGTTGCTTCCTCCATCTTATGGTTCGTCCATAGAACCTTTACCAGGCAAGTCATCCGATTTCTCAATATTTGTTCTCTAGTATCCAGAATCTTGATAGGCTTTTCACAGTAAGATAGATCGGGCTCATGTTCCACTTCTTCATAAGTGAGTACATGTGTTGGGTCTGGCATGTACATTCTTAACATTGACACGTGGAACACATTGTGAACCTTGGAGAGACTTGCCAGGATTGCCAAACGGTAAGCTACGACTCTAATTCAGTCCATAATTTCAAAAGGTACGATGTATCTGGGACTTAATTTTCCCTTCTTACTAAATCAAATAATACCTTTCCATGGAGATACCTTTAGGAAAACGTGATCACCTTCTTGAAACTCCAAATCCTTCCTTCAGTTATCTGCATAGCACTTTTGCTTACTTTGAGCTATTTTGATATGGTTCTGGATAATCTTCAACTTCTCCATTGTTTCTTCAACATGTTCTGGACCCACAAGCTTTCTTTCACCAACAACATCCCATCAAGTTAGAGTACGACATCTCCTCCCATATAATTCTTCATAAGGTTCCATATGAATACTTGAATGGAAGCTATTATTGTTGGAAAATTCTATGAGAGGTTAATACTGATCCTACATGCCTTGAAAATCAAGTGAACAAGACCGCAACTTGTCTTCCAATGTTTTAATAGTCCGTTTTGATTGTCCATTAGTTTGTGGGTGGTAGGCAGTGCTCAAACGAAGATTAGTATCTAGGGCCTTCTGAATAATTTTCCAGAATCATGATGTAAAACACGGATCATGATCAGAAACAATCGATAGGGGTACTCCATGAAGTCTCACAACTTCATTAATATATAGTCTTTCTAGACGTTCAAGTGGAAGATCTTCTCTTATAGTAAGAAGAGGTGTTGACATGGTAAGATGATCAACAATTACCCATATTGAATTTTTCCTTTTAGATGTCTTTGGTAGTCCCATGACAATGTCCATCGTGATATTATCCCATTTCCACTCAGGTATGGGAAGAGGTTGCAATACACCTCCAGGCTGTTGCCTTCCAGCTTTCACTTGTTGACAAACCATACATCTTGACACAAAATCAGCAATCTCCCTCTCCATGTTGTCCCACCAAAAATGTTCCATCAAATATCTATACATCTTAGTGCTACCGGGGAGTATAGAAAAATTTTAACCATGAGAATCATCCAAAAATTCCCTTTTTAGATCAGGTATATCAGGAACACAAAGTCTTTTCCCAAATTTCAAAATTCCATCTTCATATACAAATTCACTCAATCTCCCATCATTCATAGATTTAATCCTCTTTTTAAACTACTCATTATCATCATGAGAACTTTTTATCCTTTCTAGTAAATATGGGTTGGAAACCATTTGAAAAAGCATTGATGTTTCACCTTCCATGGTTATTCCCATATCCGTATTTACTAGATCCATGAAAATAGGATCCCTTTCAACTCTAATCTGGTTCAAAACTCCATGATCCTTTCTGCTCAAAGAATCTGCCACCTTATTTGTCTTCCCTAGGTGGTAGTGTATCGTGCAATCATATTCCTTGATTAGTTCAAGTCATCTCTTTTGCCTCATGTTGAGTTCTTTCTGTGATAAAATATACTTCAATCTCTTGTAATCAGTATAAATCAAACATTTTTCACCATATAGATAATGTATCCATATAATCAAAGAAAAGATTACAGTAGCTAACTCAAGATCATGAGTAGGATAGTTTTTCTCATCAATTTTTAGCTATCGTGATGCATAAGAAATAACTCTATCATTTTGCATAAGGAAACAACCAAGTCCTTTCATTGAAGAATGACTATAAATAAAAAAATTGTAATTCCCCAATAGTAGAGTCAATATCGGATCATTGAATAATCTTCTATTATGTTCTTTGAAACATTCTTCACAATATTTTGTCCAAAAATATTTAACCCCTTTATGTGTGAGCTTCATTAGAGGGTTAGCCAGTCAGGAAAAATTCAACACGAAACGTAGATAATAACCTACTAATCCAATAAAACTGTGTACCACAGTTATGTTTGTTAGTGTTGTCCAATCTTGGATTGCCTTTATCTTCAAAGGATCAACTAAGATTCCATCCTTAGAGACAATATGTCCAAGAAAAGAAATATCCTAATGCCATAATTCACTCTTACTAAACTTCCAAAATAATTCATGTCTTCTAAGAGTCTTAAGGATAATGCGCAAGTGATTTTCATGATCTTTGTAGCTTTTGGATTATACCAAGATATCATCAATAAATACCACTACAAAATTATCAAGATATTTCTTGAAAACTCTTTTCATTAGATCCATGAATACAGAGGGTGCATTAGTCTATCCAAAAGGCATTACAGTAAACTCATAATGCCCGTACCTGGATCGAAATTCTGTTTTCGGAATGTCTTCCTTCTTCACAGTCAACTAATGATATCTAGATCAAAGGTCAATATTTGAAATGTGTTGAGCTCCATGTAGTTTTTCAAAAAAATCAACAATGCAAGGTAGGGGATACTTGTTATTTATTGTTATAGCATTGATCTCCCTGTAGTCGATACATAACCTCATAGATCCATCTTTATTCTTAACAAAAAGTATTGGGTCTCCCCATAGAGAAACACTAGGGAGAATAAATCTCTTATTACTAAATTCCTCTTGTTTTTTCTTTAGTTCCACTAATTACATAGTGGCCATTATATAAGGGCTCTTCGATATGGGCCTTGAACCATGAATTAAATCAATGGAAAACTCAATTTCTCGTTCCGGAGGATGTCTCGGTAAATCTTTTGGAAACACATAAAAATAATATATAACAATAGGTACATACTCTATTTGATCGTTCCTTTCCTCACCTATAGTTATTTCATTCTCTTCATCCCCAATAATTAAATTTAGTTGAGCTACTGGGTGAGGATATAGATAAGAATCAGGTGGTGAGGATTTTGAACTTAAAATAAGGTTTTCTTTATCATCGTCATCAAAAATCATAACCTCCTTCTTATTACAATATATTTTTTCATCATGGTCTAAAATCCAATCCATACTGAGGATTATATCAAATTCAATCATGGGTATGACAATTTGATCAGCAGATTATGAACATTTATATGCCCCAATGGGAACTGATTCATAGAACATAGTAGTAATGATACTTCCCTTAAGAGTTTTGACTGATAACTCCCTTGTTAAATCAAATTGGAAATATCTAATTTCTTTAGAAAACTGGGAAGATATGAAACAATCTGATGATACAGAATCAAATAAAGCATTGTCCATGATTGAGGAAACAATTAAAGTACCTGCAACCACGTCATTAGGAACTTCAACCTCTACAGTTGTGATTGCACAAGTTTGTCCCTGGTCCCTTGTCCTTTTCTGTTGCATATTTCCTTGACGTTTTGGAAAATAATTAGCATAGTGTCCAATCTGCCGAAAACTATAGCATTGCACATCATTGGATTCCTTCTTCCCTTTGAAATCACCAGCAACATGGCCTTTCTGGCCACATTTAAAGCATACTCCTTTTAATTTTAAACATGCACTAGGGTGTTTCATTCCACAATTGTCACATGGTGGAAATTAAACACATCCCTTCTTCCCCATTTCCTTATTTCCTTTCCCAGGGTATTCAACAGCCCTCTTCTTTTCTTGCTTTCCCTTAAAGTCATAAGTCTTAGAGAATTCTTTTTCTGTCTTGATGGAACATGAAACTATATTCTCATATGATGAAAAACATTGGGAGACCAGTGCCCACTAGAGGAATGGCATTATGCCATCAAAGAATCAATCAATTTTTCTCCTTGGATTTCATATGTAGTCTACATCATGTATTTCTAATCTTGTAAAGTTATCTTCGTACCATGCAACATTATAATCTTCCTTATGCCTCAGATTCAAGAATTATCTCTCCATATCTGCTCGCTGATCACAAGGGAAGTATTTTTATAAGAAGATTTGCTTAAAATAACTCCATTCTATCTCTTCTATCTCTTCATTCTGCTTTGTGTTTTGGATTAATGACCACCACTGGTCCACATCTCTGGATAGACGATATACTGCCATGACAACCTTCTCTCTTTCATTACCTCCCAAAGAGAGAAATATATTGTCAATGGAACATATCCACTACTCTGCTAAAAACGGTTTTTAGTCCCATTGAATGATGGAGGCTGTTGTCGCATAAAGTGATCTAGCATGGCTCCTCCATGTGGTGGATCCGGATGCTCCATACGGGTAAGGATATTATTTATAACCTGGATAAGTTGTCCCATTATAGTTATGAGTTTCTCATCACCATTCACAACACCAGAGCCAACATCATTATCTTACATCAGAGGAAAATCCCTATATGGGACACGTGCATTTGTGCGATTTCTATTCCTTCCACTAGGCACCATATCTAGATAATGTCATACACTATATTAGGTTATGAATCATAATGTATAATCTTAACATAAAAATACATAGAAAAATTGAGATCCTACGCATGGATAATACCATATTCACAAAAATGGTTTCTTTGAGGAATATTTTACATTTCAATCCTTAATAATGGCTTGTAAAGAAAATGGGAATAATCCTAAGCATATCTCCTGGGAGTTTCGAAACCAAGAGTGAATCAATGACCATTGTCGTGCACTAGTTCCCGTTCGAGTCTAGCTCAAAGCAGTGTTTTCGGGTTTTACCCCTAGATACATCTGTTTCAGAGCCGCCTCTACCTGCTCATATCGAGAAAGGGATTTATTTCTTGAAAGATCAATATAATATATTCCCTAAAAAAATACCAAGATACTATTGTATGTATTTAATCAAAGACTAACTTTGGGACTCTTCCCGAATTCTACATTTTCAAAATCTGGTTTCCAATTTTTTTACTAAACTTCCTCTGATACCAACTGTAAGGACCTGAACCCAGATGCCCAGAGCTGGTGCCTTATTTGATTATGCTGGCATACATACAAGGAATATAAATCCCAAAGGGCCATGTAGTTTAGTTTTATTGGAAACAAGATATATACAAAAGTTCAACTTTACATATGGAATGGAAAAACAACACTATTTTATTCCACTAGAGTCATCACGTCTCCTAGATTATTCTTTCAAGTCATTCATAAATTAATTCTTCATGTCCTTAAAAATGAAACATTAGAAAGGGTTGAGCTCAAACACTCAGTAAGAGTAAGCGATACAGTGGAAAATAATATAAACATTAGAAATGGTAAATAATTGAAAACACATGCCTTTAAAATATACTTGAATCACATTATGGAAGGAATATGAGCTGAGTAAATAATTCCATAATAAAACATATTCATGGGAATTCTACTAGTCTAATAACCAGATGAACTTTCAATTACTAGCTTCATAATGAGGGAAGTTCATATTCCAGACATCATAACCATACTATCCATACCTCATTCTAGGACCATAAAATAATCATTATGTCAAGGCCTCATGCCAAGACCATAGTTTGTCTCATGAGACCTACCGATGCATCGAGGGGCTATAGACGGCCCAACCCATCAAATAATAAGTCCAATTCATTCCTTATATGAGCGAGGATCAACATAAACAACATATACATTCATATTGAAACTATCATATGAAATGTATCTAACTTTCCCCAATCATTAAACATAAAACACTAACTATTTTGAGTAATATGGTGAATGGTTTTTGGATTGATCATCCACAGTAGAGTTAGTCATAAACCATTAAATCAAATATGGTAGATGACTTCATAAATTATTAAACCCAATAATACCATGGAATCAAAAAGAGTGATTAATTAGATGAAAACACTCGTATAAAATCATTAAGCAATTTTGGAGATAAATACTCGTTGAATTTGAAAAGAAGAGTTATTTTGGAAAAATATTTGTATAAAACTAGAAGTTAAGTAAGATAGTATTTTCATAAAAAAATGATTTATTCTAAAAAGATATTTTTTTCAAAAAACAGATTATATAGTTCCCTTGATAATATGTAAGAATTTGAGAAATTCCCTTGATTCGGGATTGTATTTTTGAAACAATTTTGAATGTTCCTTTTAAAATGTGTAACTATCCATAAAATAGGGAAGGATTATGGTTTTTAAACATATATATGACACTAAATCAGAACATATGATGAGTACATAAAAATACATATGAATTACATCGAGGTAATTAGACAATGAAAGTATCCTGAATGGAAGTGGAAGTTCGGGTGGAAAACCCCTTACCTTAACTCCAAACGTGTTCTGCTCTTGTACTTAAGCTCATGTAATATGAAATTATACTTTTTAATAAATTATTTTAGAACTTATTATATATTTATTTAGTTTACCAGAATTCGGGTTATTTCATTTATAACGTTATTGATAAATTATTGTATTGTATTCCGGCGTTCTGGAGTTTTAATTTTCTCTATTTTCACATTCGATTCACTTTTTTTAAGTATTGAAGTTCAGGTGGAATGGTCATAAATATCCAGTATTGGAATTATATATTATTAATGAACATAAATAATTGATAATGGTCATTTCTATAATTTGTTTACATGGAATGAGGATGAATCATTAGATGAAAACCACTTCGATTATTCAGCGGTATTTGGAATATTATGAACTAGTTATCTCATATAACTTAATTATATGTACATATTATGGTTCCTCAATATTAATTAGGTTATAAAAAATTATTAGAGTATGTTTCAACCATGAATATGGTTTTATGACCAGTAATTAAGAATAAATTGATGAATGAAACTTCATCGTCCACGAAGGATATAAATCGGAACCTCATGGACGTCGATTTCGTTTATAAAAATAAATTGGAGGGAGTAAGAATATTTATGATGGTTCTTCCATTAACATGATATAAATATGGTATATAGATGTTAATTTAGTTATCATAGTCATTTGGATAGATGAGGTAAGGAGAGGATAGAATAATAAGATAAATTGAAATGAAACCAAATGAAAAAGAAGGGCGCTTTACCTCTTGAAATAACCTCTTTGAAAAACTATTTAAGGGAAGGGGTTTTGGTCTTTTGGGAAGACCAGAAGCTTCATGGACGTGGGGATATACTAGGGAAGGGTAATTGGGCAGAACTTTTAGGAACTTCAAGGCTTAGAGGAGTGATGAGAAGAGGGAGTGGTGAGGGGTTTTTATAGTGTAGGAGAGGGGTAAATTTTGAATATTTAATCCATTATTTAATTATTTCCCTCAAGACAACCAAAAGTGTGGTTTAATGTGACCCCTAATAGTAATAAGTTCATGTGAGTTTGAAGTAAGTGTCCTTTAATCACTTGTGATTTCATGAATAGTGTATTTAAATGGTAATTTTTATATACGGTATTTTATCGCATTTCACTATTCATCAAAAAATATAGAATTCCAAAAAAATTCCAAAAATTCACCCCTACCAACTTTCGATGTGTAGAATTTAAAAGTGAAATCCATTTTTCAAAAATACTTTTCTAAATATTATTAATTTAATTTTTAAATAAGGTCATAGTTAATTCGAAAAATAACAATCTTGAAGTGCAATTAGTTTTATGTGATATTGAAAAATTAATTAAGATCCCATTATCATATTACCTTAAGAAAATAAAATAATATTATTCATTACTATTCATAAGGGTCATATTAATATTCATAAGGGTATGTAATTATTCACCAAAAATCAAGTTTATTCTATCAGACACTAAATGACATACTGAACACAACTCTAGATAACCATTTTTCAAAATTCAAAACATAGAAGAGGAAAAGTTTTGTTTAATGGATAGATTATAAATTTGATTTCTATATTTATTTTCAAAACCTTAGGGTATTACAACCATGGGGTACGATGAACAGAAAATGTGAGGAGTAGAGAAGGAGTGGGGATCAGGGAGATGAAACAACGGGGAATAGGGAACCACGATGAGGGGGGATGGTATGAAGCAATGAGGGGGAATGAGGAGTAGTCACAAGGGGGAAGGAGGGAGGAAAAGAGGGTAATAGGGTGTGGATGTGAGGTGATAGGTCCAAGATTCAAGGATAAATGGAGATGGGGAATTGGGAACCGTGTCGAGGGTAATGTGGGGGGGGGTGAGGCGGAATGGGGGGTGGCAGTGAGGGCAGAGTACGAAAGATAGGGCTCATGCTTGGACTCAAGGAAAGGGGGGTCAAGGGAGGGATTGAGGATTTTAGAGTGGGGATTAGGTATAGGGGGTGGAAGTGAATTATTTATGAAATTAAAATGACATAGGGATGGTTTTTTACAAACCACGACTAAAAATTTGAAATATTTTTTTATGGTGGTTTCTCAAAGTGCTAGTACTACACTGTTTTTTGGTAGTGGGAGTTCGATCATGTGTTAGGCTGGACAAGAAATGGCAAAACACAACCCTATGGGACAATGGTTAAGAAAAAATGAATTTTGGGGGGAAATAACAATATCAAAGGTGATAATCGTCATTGGATGATGTGATCCTAAAAAATTATTGATAATTTTTGGATTATAGGTGATAACATGGAATAATAAAAATAAACTATTTAAATAAATAAAATTATAAAATGGGCCCATGGGAAGGGTGTGTAATAAAAAATCAAGATAAACAAATAAGAAATCCATTATGATTAAAAAAATATATGAAATTGAAAATTCTGATCCCTACATCAATTTACAAACGATCATTGTTGAAGAATGTGTTCACTAATAATGAAGATATATGGAATTCATTCATTTCATCTCAACCAACCTTGATCCTCTCACCATTCATCATACGATCAAAATTTTCCAATTAATAATGATGATCCTCCTCTCAAACACCCCAAGGGATACAAGGATAACCCTATAAAAGTTTTATAACAGTAAATTTATAGAGTGGGAATTCGGTTATCTAAATTAAATAAACAAATAAATTATCTATTTAAATTAAATGCACCTGAAAATTATCACCTCCCTCGAAACATCTAACACCAACCAACCATAGGATTCACTTTTTGTAAGCCACATTTCGTGGAATAAATCGTGGTCATGAATTTTTCATACAAGGTCCAAAATAATACGAAAAACATTTAAAATAATAAATGCATACTCATGCAATAAAATATATTAATATTTTTAATATATTAATATTGTGGTCCCAAGACACCGAAACACAACTCCATATTAGAGGATTCATCCAAATATATGTATATATTCATTCAAATCATTATCTCCAAAAAACTATAGTCATTACATTCTCCACTCCTTCAATGATTTTTTGCCAGAAAAGTACAAGTTAGAAAAATAGATGTGGGTTATGAGTCATCATATGTCTCTCCCACACTAGGGATCTCTCATGCATGCTCCCATGCTATGAAAGAATGTGAACCTAATGGATGGTATGAGCATAAAGGATGCTCTCCTATTAATCCTTTATCACCACTGAGTACTTTGTGAAGGTTCCTCCATCTTCAATTTCCAGCTCTCCCAAATCATTAACATACATAGTTTCATGAATGTAACCACTTAGTTGTGATTAGTGAAACATATCATGCACCCAACCCAACTACGGGGTAGGGATAAGCTGTTAGAAACATCACCAACACAATTTTGGATATCAAATGGCCTGATCAACCTCCGGGATAGCATTCCCCATTAGCCAAATCTCTGTAATCCTTATCATGGGGAGGATATTAGGAAAACATGGTCACCCCACTAGAAATAAATGTGTATAAAACATTGATATGCATAATATTTCTCTCTTCTTTGGGTTATCATTATAATTTCATGGATGAACTAATCCTTCCTCATTGTCAGTAACACTATGTCTATCCCAAATAGATATTTGTATCGAATCTCATTCTAGAAAAAGTGTGACATATAGGGTCTCTTATAAATATCCTTGAATGGTTCCATGCCATTATTATATTGATTATTGTTATTTGAAGAAAACTCTAACAATGAAATGTGATCATCCCAACTCCAACCAAAGTCCAACATGTAAGAACATACATATCCTCCAATATCCAGATAGTCCCCTCATCTTGTCTATTCTGTTGAGTTAAAACACCATAATCATCCTAAAATGGATCTCGAAGGCCTCTTATAAGCCTCTCCAAAATATTAATGTGAATAGAGCATCATGTTGTGATAACCGTCGAGGGAACCCCAATAAGCCATAGGATCTCCCACACGTACATGTTTCCTAGAATCACCAAAACTCTATTAATTGATGGAATAGAAGTTTGATAACATAGTGGGTACATTAAAAATAACCCAGATATAATTCTAGCATCTCAATGTCTATAAAATCCTAAACAAAAAACAAAGCAATATACCATAAAATTTCTTATTTGGGGTCTTAATAGGTTCATTAAAACCTATAGGAACCAAGAGCTCATCCTTTATCACCTAACATGTGATAAACTAAGAGGAAAAATCATCTCTGATCCATCTTATTCCATCCCAATAAAACAACCACTAATGGTCCTAGTTCATATTGAACACACTAAGATATATATCCTATGGGGAAATATGAAACTACATCATCGCCTCCTCTCATAACTTGAATAGAACCACCCTATATCCCTTGAAAAGGATGATTTTATCCCCTTCTTTAGAAAATCCATCTAATGTATCCCTCATGAATATCTTTTCATGTAGAAATTCATAGTTGATGACCCATAGCTGGACCTCTCTCACATATTGAGTAAGAAGATGATTCACCGTCATCGACTGAATAAAAAATTCCTCCTCTCACATATTAGGGTCATCTATCTTGAATACAAATGCTCAGACACCTGATCAACTAAGTTAGAGAGATACTTTCTACAAAGGGAATCTTTCCCCACATTACCCTTACCAGGTGTATAGAATATCATGAACTTGTAGTCCTGTAGAAACTCTAGCTAGTTACACTATCATATTTTAAGAACTATTTGAGTAAATATTTATATAAGACTCTGATGGTCTAAGTAAACAAAAAAATGGTCACCTGTATGATAATTCCTCCATATCATCAAAGAAAACACTACTACTTCCAACTCAAGTTGGTGAGTCTCATAGTTCTTCTCATTAAGTATCAACTGCCTTGACCGATATGTTATTATTTCCCACCTCAACATCAACAAGAAATCGAGACCACATCCAAAGGCATTGATAAATTCTATGTACTCCGTTCTATCCTCCGGTAGTCTCAACACAATATCATTTACTATAATTAGATTCAAATCGTCAATTTTTCTCTGAAACTACCTTAAATTTTTTGGGTGTTCAAAATAGAGGAAATATGAGAGATGTTTTCCACGAACATCCTGTATTACCCTACCAATCCATGAAAACCCAAGTCCTCTAACATGCTCGTGGGTAGTTCCCAATAGATCACCTCATCAATCACTTTTGAGTCCATAGATATTCCATTCTTGGAAATGACATGCCCCAAAAAGTGAACCTTGAGGATACTGAAATAAAACATTGGGAGCATACTATAAATATGGGGCTCCCAGGGAATGTCTTGGGCTGTCCTTTGATACTGTGCTTTCTCCCCCTCTAACATAGTGTATATTAGTATTCCTTCATTGAATAAAACAAAAAATTAATACAAGTACAGTTGGAATATTTGAATCATAAGATCTATATACACTATACGGTCACCAAGAACTCATATTATATATAGAGATATCATATTTCCATATTCTAAGGTTTATCCTCCAAAAACCTCTACTTGTGGTATCCAGACATGATATCAATATTAAAGATCCAACTTTTTCCTCTCAACTAGTCAAAATGTTCATAAATAATTTTCATTAGGTACCTATTCTATATAATTACCTAATTTATGAAATCATAAACCTGAAACCTCAAGCTCCCAGCTATCCTTTTCATGAATAGAACTAGAGCTGCCTAGGTTGAAACACTATTTCTATTGAAACCATTCTATAGGAGGCCCTTTAACTGCACCCTCATGTCTTGAATCTCAGTATGGGAAATCCAATATACCATAGAAGATATAAGTGTGGTCATATAGGAAATTACATACATAAATTCATCTCCTTCCATGTACGTAATCCGAGAACATCCTCATGGAAGACATCCAAATTGTTCTCCACTAAAATAAATTCTGTAAGCCTTAAGATTATACTACCCCAAGGTATAAAAATTCCAAAATATGGATTATGTGTTGAAAATTCATACCTACGACACACACTTAATAATACATGAGATATCTCTATCCTATAAATGAGAATATTGTCCCCTTTGTCTAAAGGCATCTAACTCATCTATAATGAATGTCAATATAGGACCATACCCTCGAAAACCATTCCATGCCCAAGATGATTCCATATGGTTTCATTATGTTGAAAAAAGGTACCATGTGAAACTCTATCCTCTAAGAACTTTCTCACACTAATGGAAGATATGTGATATTGTTAAGTCACTACCTCTAGAAACCACTAGTTATAGATTCTGTGATATAGTATCGACTAGAAGATCCATTTATTGTATATGAAATAAGGTGATGAAGGAATAAATATATCGTATGTATAATCGTACTTGGTAAAGAGATGAAAATACATATACCATTCCACAAATCATCTGATGTGTATCCCCGACATATCCCTCCATAGAATACATCCCCCCATAGCTCCTACCACATTCTCCGTAATACTAGAGTGGACCAAATGATAGTGTTGGTAGAATATTCTAATATAATTTCCCTCCACTAGAATCTCCTCCCTCTAGAGCTCCACCTGATCATCCTTCAGTAGCACCTCTTTGTGGGGTGCCTAACCATCCATGGGAGATGCCTGATCACTGTGCTACCTATACCTTGATAATCCATCCACCATATTCATATCCTATTTGGATTTTTGGTTCATGACAACACATTCTATGTGGTCCCTCCATTCATAAGTATATCATAAGCTCTCACCTAGATGGATGGTTACTCTATGCAATCAATGAGCTACACGTCTATATATATGTATTATGGATTGATAATTCCTCCTCAATAGAGACGTATATGTCTGATACCTACTAACTTCTTAGGAAAAATAATCCAGATGAACAAAACTTATGGTTCCAACTACCTAACATCCCTCTTATAGGAAGATCCCAGTCAAAATATCGTGCACCAGCACTCCCGTATAGGTTGGAAGGAACAATGAGACTACAATAACGTAAATTTGATATGAAGACCCTGATCAAACACCCATTACTAAAAAAACATTCTCACCATGTGAAGGGAGTAACAAGTGAGGATCATAAACCTCTCAAAAAACATTATAACTATCATGCCACCATACTATATCTAGAACATCTCTTAAATCCACATGTAGTATAATCATAAAGGGTAACACTCTTTATTTTACAAATATTGGAATTTTGAACTTGATAGTATTGTCTCATCAGGGGTATATTCCACTAGACACCACCATCACCCAGATTCTCTCCAAAAAAAATACTTTTTTTATAAAAACTATCCAATCAGTTAGGGTCCATACTAGCTCTATGACTCGGACCACTGACTCAAGACAAGCCACCACCACCTAAAAGTCTTATTCAACACAGAACCTTAGCAGTCTCTGATTCTTGAAATTGAATAATGAACTAATAATATAAGAATAATCTTCCCTAACTACTACTATTGTCTACTAGCTGATGGGAGATGGTGCCTCTCCCATACCACCTAGAGAAAAAACCTCCTGACAGGGCCACTAAACTGAGACCTCATCACTCATCAAATCATCATCATGATAATGTATTGGTAACCAAGATTTCATCCTTCATTGAGGGATCCTAAAAGTGATCAATAAATACCACTCTTTGATATGTATTAATTTGAGATTTTTCATGAGCCAGTGTAATTGAAATTAATTATTCTTATAATTAGTTTTCTATTAATGCAATTCTTCTCACCTCGGTTTCCCAACTATGAAATCATTGGCCAAGAATGATGAAGAAATGATGTTATCACCTTTTTTTACTTTTTATTTTCCCCACTATTCTTACCATTTTTCATTGTTGGACCACAAGGTCATGACTTGACTTTGTTGGGGAAGGGTTCAGGAATAGTTGGACCCCCATATTTGTGGCGATAGCACGAATGACACATGAATTCGTGTTTTTTGTATGGATTTATAAATTAATGGGATGATGTTTTGTGAATGGATTGGATTGGCCCCATAGGTTCATGTTTGTGATTGGAGGTTGTGCATGATCATGTTGATAATACCATTTTTCATAGTTGGCACATGGAAACCACATGAAGTGTGATGAGGTCAGTTTCAATTAGAGGTTGTGGATATTATCTCATAGCATAAATTTTTTAGTGTGGATGTGATTACGGTCAAACAAAAATATCCAATGAGGATATTGCACATGATCAATATGGAATGTAATAATAATATTAAAAATTATAATAAGTAAAGTGAGTGAATAAAATTTAAACAAGGATTTGTTATTATTATTATATGAAATGATAATAACGCTGACATAAAAATGATGTGTGGTTAAGAAAATTAAATGGTTTTATTCTTGATTAATTTTTTTAATGATTTCAATTTAATAAAGAAAAAAATTTAATTAAATGGTTTAAATTAATAACATTTTTTATAAAAATAGATAATAAATGTTGATTGATGAGATTATTTTTTTGATAATAACAAGGACGAGTTTAGAGGAGGCACGTTTGGGGTGTGCCACATGCTTGTGTTTGAGGAGGAATATTTAAGGTAGTTTATTATCATTTTGATTAAAATCATATAAATGGATTGAAAAAATCGAAAATCTAAAGGGGAAGAGAAAGGCTAGGTATAGGTACTTTGGAGTCTAGTGTGAAGGAGATTCAGTGTGGGAGACTTTTACCCTCTCCTTAGAACTGAGTGTAAAATTGGGCCTGTGGGCTATGTAATGGGCTACAAAACCATTGGGCCTTTGGGCTATGTAATGGGTCTCCCTATAACCAGTTAAAAAAGGCCTTTTCTTTGATTTAATAATATAATGAGGCTTCTTCCCCAGCCTTTAAAAAAATGACAGCTTGGCTTGGAAATTGAGATAATCTTTTAAAACCAATGTTGGATACCTTTTTCATATGTGTGACATAGGTCAATGAAATGCCCTATAATAATAAAATTATTATTATTACAGGACCTTATATGTGACATAACTCATTCATACAGTGTAAAATTGATGAACCATCTACTATGTAGTGAACCTGAAATTAAATCGGATATTTCAAAACCAATTTTAGATATTGAATTCAAACTCATGGCTTAGGGCCACAAGATGCCATTTAAGCGTGAGGCAATGAAATGAACCCTTTTCACCCGGAGTCTAATTTAGGAAAGTGAATAGCCTATCTTGATCATTTTCCCATGAAAATCACAATAGTGTGATCCATTTAGCCATATGGGGTCATTTTAAGAGGCATATTATTGAAATAATGTTTTCCCTTAAAAAATATGACGAGCCTCATTCATTTGTTAGTCATTTGGTCAGGAAATGTCATGTAGTACCCTTAAATGTTGTTTAGTACTAAATTTTTAGAAATAAGTGTGTCAAAAATCACATTTTCTGGTATCAAATTAGGACCACACACCGTGTGGTTCCCTTACATGTTGTGTTATTGTATAATGAGTTGACCCTTCTTCATAACTGCGTACTGGTGTCCTCAATGGATACCAATTAGACACTTCAGTAGAGCTAGTTAGTGGAATCATTTGGTCATTTAGAGTGGACCCCCCCCCCCCCCCCCCATGACGCACTAGGGAGTGGGTTCTCTACTTCGAGTTTGTATCCACTAGGTTTTGGGACGCAGTGATAAGCCATGAGTTGACTTTAATGTTTCTTTTGGATAAACATGTAGGATTTTGGTTCTAATTAATGGATTTTGGGAGCTATGGTCTACTCTTCTTCTTGAGATACAGATACCCAAACACTCTTAATTTTTATTCTTCATTTGGGCATATATATCTATCCTTCTTTTATATCCACCACTTGTATTTAAAAACACTCCTTCCAGGAGTGGTGAATATGTGTTGGTTATAACACATTTTTTCATGTTTATATTATCATTTATTGATGAGTCCAATCTCATTATATATGTGTAAATTAATTAATGATTTATTCATCTACTCAATGTGTTGATCCCCATGTGTTTGGATGATCTTACCTTCACTCTCTTTTTTGGTTGATCTATACTCTTTACCTATACCTTGTTCAATATACTATATTTTTCTTCTATTGTATATCTAACTTCTCCCCATAAAAGTTCAGTTCATTATACTATATATGTTTATACTCACCCCTTTATGGGAATTTCCCACACATATCATATCTTATATATATTATGGACATGTAGACTATGAATGTAGAGGTGCATAGGGATATTGGCTGCTTAGACCATGTACAGTGGTCGTAGAATTTGATTTAAGAGATGACATCTATTTTAGCTATTTAATTTTCTTGTTTTCTATCAGGTTGGGACAAATTTATATTTGGGAGTGTATTTTTCCACTTTACTTTTTAGTTTACACTACTGAAATTTTATTCTATTTAGAAGTTAATGGATGAATGGATTACATTAATACTGTGTTACAACATTTATACTTAAGAATTTTTTTATCAAGGAGGTTAAGTGTGTGTAAAGGTACTTAAGAAAAGTCCACCTTGAGTTAGTTATTCCTTTGACACTTGTCTCCAGCCCCATCATATAGAGACAAGCTTGGGGTAGTTGCGGCTCATCCCCATCTTGGGTCGGGTCATGATAGATAGATGGAAAAATAAAGGTAAATAATAATTAAATATTCTAGAATAATTATTATAATATATATATATATATTTCATTCATTAAATATATCCTTTTTCTATCCCTGTAATGTATAAATTACATACAATTCACATCGCTATGTGTAATTGGTAGTCCATTCGTATGCACGAAGGACATTATTCTTTTAATTATGACTGGAAGGTAAGAATTTTGATATGATAGTAATATTAGAGAAGATTAACTATTTCATAAATATCATCTATACACTTTATACCCATAATAATTACCGTCCATGAAATATAGTGATGGAAGATGAATTTTATTGCTAGGTGGAGGTAGTCTTCCACAAGTATACAAGTGTGATATTTCCACTTCCCATTTGATGGAAAAAAGGTTGGTTTTGGTGGTTCCATAATAGAAATAAAAATTCAATATATTTAGGATACAAAATTTATTATTTTATTATTAATACCACATATTTTTTGGAGGTATAAGAAGAATTAAAATGAAAGCGGTTATCTAAGACGATTACATCTCCTTTAGTTGGCCACCTTTTGATAATTTATTAAGGACTATTTTAATTATATTTTAGGAATATAATAACCTATAATTCCTGGATAAGGAATTTCATTATTGTAATGGTATGGATATTATCTACTTATAAAGATAAAAGTCAAATAAATAAGAGAAATGTGGGTTGTTGTTTAATAAGAAGGGGGATGATACACTTATAATTTCTTATGAGAATAAAAAGTAATTTATTCATTGTCATTAAAAATGATTCTGAATGGACATATACTATATGAAAAAGAGTATAATATCAAAATTAAATCTTAAAAATTATTTTAGGAAGATTTTAGGGTCATTTTATACATTATCTTTCCGTTTAACTCCTTTGTTAACAGATTGTAACTTTAACCATGATAATGACTTTTTCAATCTTTAAGGTTTAAAATATTAATTATATGATAACAAATTGGTAAAAAAATTATAAAATTGGCGAAATTTTAATTCATTTCTAATCCAACTTGTCCTATTTTATTATTTTTATGATTTCTAAATAATTTAGTAAAATATTATTTATCATAAAATATCATTAATTCCATCGTTGACACTATTCATTAAATTTTTCTTCAAAAACATCAAGATAGTTTGGAATTAGAATATAAACATTTCATAGTTACATATAATGTTACATTTATATACAAAATTAGAGGAACAGAATAATTATCTTTTTTTACATTATATATTATTATAATATTTTAATTTATTCTTCTATCAACTGAATAAATATCGTGTAATTGTTGCGTAAGAATTTATTGTAATTATTCAACCACAATAAATTATAAATAATTTAGAATGGTAAAAAATTAATTATTCATTCAAATAAAAATTTATAACTAACCTTATCCTCTTTTTATATTAATTAATAATTTTGGTGATATTAAATTCAAGAGAGTGACCATTTATAATTTTCTATACATAAAATTATATTAATGTCATAATCTAGGGAAGATGGAACCAAAATTATATATATATGAACATAGGATGATATGGCCATATTAATCCCATAAAACGAAAATAAAGGAAGTGTTTGGTTGATTTGAGACCATATTTCTTGGGTTTAACCATATTTTACCCATTCCACCCTTATCGCGGCGACAAATATTTACCAAAATTACTATTGATAATGACAAAAAAAGATACATATTTACCAAATTATAACATTTCGATTATAAATATGGAAACAAATTTTCAATATTTAATCTCTAGAACTGGTATAAATAAATTTTATTTTAAATTCATAATACACAATGAAAAACTGTTTTTAGAAAAAAGTGCTTTCAAGCGTAAAAATTTACTTATATAAAAATAATGAATTTTTATGATTAAAATGGAAATAATTATAATATTATAAATTAAATAGATCACATTTCACTTTAATACGAAATAAAAATTATAATGAGGCTTTTAAATTACATGATTTAATGAAAATTAGTGATAATATTTGATTTTTTTTTATTTTTCACAATTTAATAAAAAATCAATCATTTTAGAAATGTCTAAAAAATCACCCAAAGTAAACTCTTATATAATGATTTAAAAATGAGGTTAATTCATAAAATTAATATTTTTTTAATTTTTTTTATTTTCCTTAAAAAAAGTTAAATATCAATAATTTTTGAATTAAATACCATTTTAAAGCATAAAACGATTTAACTAAAACTTTTGTAGAAACATTATACATATAATTTAGAATGCGGGTACTCATATTCATACCCACCTATTCAATGACTAGGTTATAATGCCCACATTTCAATAATAACATTTTTATAATATATATCAATTCCCTTAAAGATTGGAGCTTAATATTAAGAAAGTTACAAAGCTGTTATTATTTTAAACTAAAATTTTAGGGTGTTAAAGAAACAACGTAATGAACCCACTAGTTTGAAAAAACCATGATTTCTAACTTGATGACACCTCCCCCTCTCGTTGTGGAAAGATGATGCAATCGTCACTCACCATGAAACTAACCACTTACAGGGTCGACCATACAACCAATAACACTATCATATATTCTTATTATTGAAGCCTTCTCTATACCATCATCGTCCACATAATTTCTCATACACCCCTGCACAACCTGCTATCACTCCCTATGAACTGCACCACCATGGATCCACTTATTTTGCAGCCACTCACAATTTTGTCACACGCATGTGTCAAAAGAGTCCAAAATATTGAAGCAACTAAAAATAAATTGGGGTAGATATGTATGAATCGAATTCAATGATTCGTCAACAAGATTGCATAACTAGGGAAAAATATATGGTTTTAAAAATTTTACCCAAGGGATTATACATCAATGAAATAAGGAAAATCATGAACAGGGTTTAAAGAAATTAATAATACATTAGGGTTCAGTAGAATAAATCTATAATGAATCGTGATCGAAGAAGGAAAAATTAAAAATAATGAGCTCCCCACACATGGTACAATAACTGAAACATGCATCTTTAATTTACAGCATAGTTCCACTGTCCATCTCCATATGATCAGATCATCGATGTTATCCTATGTTTGGCCTCATTCGATCATTCCAATATATATTTCACAAGTATTTATTCTCTCTCTAACCCTCTCTCTATGGTTTATGTTGATGAATATAGTAGTTAACCTAGGAGATAAATTATAATTTTTGTTTTATAGGGTAAATATGGTCACCATTTATTATAATAAATTAATGCAATATTAATCAATTTTATTTGATTTCACCCCCACGATAGTAAATCCCTGGACCTTGGGTTAGAAAAAAAATAACACCACTCCCTGGGTAAACCTCTTATTCCAGAAAAAACACAATATTGGTTATTTAATGTGGAGATCCATTAAGAAATAAATTACAATAACTCACTAAAAATGTAAAAGAAATAAAAATAATATTTTATTTTTAATATATTATTATCAAGTATTTACAATTATAAAAACATCATGATGTCTTGTCAACCCATCTCAAAAATAATATTTTATATTATTTAATGGTTTAGATGATATTTTTTTATTTTTTTATCCTGGAAATCCAAAATTTCATAAATTGTGTATGAAAACCTCATAGAATAATGCATGATCCTACCTATTCATTCCCATGAATTTCCGCTGGCACCCATATGGGAATCCAAAACTCAAATCCCTAACCAATCATATGAAACAAAAATAAGATGAACATATTGGTTTATATGTTAGTGTAAACCAATCTCCAATTCTTAAGAGTTACCAAATCCAGTAACATCAAATAATTCATCCTTAATCACAAGAAATTGATGAATTTTACATAAAATAAAAAAATATATTAATTTATTGGGTTATCATGATAAAATAGAAATGAAAATTTGACACCATGAATATTTGGTTGTATGAGGTTACCCTTACCTCTATGTAGACACTCTTCCAAAACAATCATGTATTAGATGTTCAATGAATACTAGAGAGATAGAAAAATGGATTAGGGAGATCAACCCCAAGTCAAGTAGTTTCATGATGGGGGATCTATAACCCTTTTATAAAAATTAATTGAAAAATGTAAGAATATTGATCAATGAAATATATAAACTAATATATGGGTTACTAAGTACCTGGTCATCATCCTCACCACCACGCCACTGATCAGCTATGAGTAACTAGAATAATCCTTCTGAATATCTATGGTATCAACAAATTTTTTAAATATCCCACCAAAATTTACTAGGTACTTGGTACAAGACCACTAAATACCTAGTTACATCTAATAATTCATATAATATATTATTCATCCCCCATTTTCACCCCAATTATCAAAATTTCCCAAAAACCTCTAGACTTAGGTCAAATCATCATAAACACCCCATCTATCATCTATGTATCAATAAAATTTCCTAATTTAAATCAATTACCAATTCTAAATTCTATGGAGTATATTTTCACATCGCTCCATCTACATGTATTAATATATTCCATTACAAACTCCATGCCATGTGACTTATCATTGTGATGACATCTCAATAAAAATCGTAAACTCCCACTCCATCCCCTATAGTATAATTTTATATTTGAATTTTTAATCCACACCCCAAACCCACAATTCCTAAATGAAATGAATTATTCAATTTTATCTCACATATTCCCTCTCATGTTTTAAAAACACGAATTGGTACTCCATTTTATAGTTTCTTTGAAATATATATATCCAAACCAAATTACTAAAAATTTATTATCTAGATCATAATGTCTCACGTAACATCCTGTTACCCACATTCAGATGTTTTTGTCTTTCTTTTCACTTCCCTCTTTATTTGGGTTTGTGTTAGGACATCCACTGATAAAGGTAAATTTCCAGGGAAAATGAAATAATTGTCGGGGATGTATGTTTGTTTGAACTAATGGAGTCGGGGTATAAATGTGTTGAAGGCTTTTTAGGGTTCCCCCCATGTTCAATGAAAATCGGTGATTTTTTGATGTTTTTATTATAATATAGAGTTTCTTACAACCTACTGGGAGATTAAATTTTGTGTAATGATTAAAAATCATGAAATTTTTACACACCATATATAGTTTTAAAATCTTATATTGGTTTTTAGGAAGATGTCATGAACCGATAAAAGTAATGGATGATTTACACACTATGAATCTAGTTCATGTCATACAATATACAAAGCCATGAATTGGTTTAAGGAGTAAAGGGAGTAAATGAAATAAAAATATCACATTTCATGAAATGTTAAAATATTGATTTTTAATCCGAGGAATCATTTTTTTATGTTTTTAGGGTTTGTGGTTTATAAGACATGAAATGGTGTTTCACATTGTTTAATTCTTGTTTCTTGGGATTTTAATTGAACTGGACAGATTATTTATTAACTTACTCACCTATAACATCTTATATATCAACCAAGGTGATATCCCATGTAAATTTGAAAACCTGTTATCCTTCTAGATTACATATTCCATAGATTTATCTCCTTTTCTATTTCATATCTTTTCTCTGGGTGAGTAATTCTTCTCCTTCTCCAATTTCATTAATCGTGGTAGCACCGTTGTGTTGCATTATATGATTTGTTTACATTCAATGAAAATATTCCTGATACATTAAAGGTCCTTTATGTGAAGATATTATTTGGGTCAATCCATTGTTTTTTATGGTGTGGTGGGTTCATGTTATTTAAGGGCCTCTATTTTTTTCCTCGTGTCTCTTTCTAGTTGGTGTATCCCATTGTGGGCATGTGTGACATGTGTTTGAGGTTGGTGGTTCTATTTCTATCCTATGATAGATGAATTGTATTTCTCTAGTTTTCAGAAAATATTTTTTAAATTAAATTTCAGTACAAATTAGTTTCTATGTGGGTGTGAAAATTAGTTTTTCATAAAGAATTTTCCACCTAGTTTCTGTAAATGAAAAGTGTATTTTCAAATCATTGGGGAATTGTATTCAATAATTTCTTTTAAATAAAAGGATTAGATGAAATGGTTTGGAAACTAGACTACATGGGAAGCCTTGGGTACTTAGGTGGAATGTGATGTAATATTCCATGTCCATTTGTTAAGGTGTTCACTCATGGGGTGTTCCTTTTCTCCCTAGTCCCGTTGATATAGGGACTTGATAAACATATTTGGGGGTTCACTTTCTAGGGTTCTACTATACTCTCTATATTTAATACATTTTTTTATACAAATGGAGACACGAATTGGTCCCTGAATTCATGCCCCAAGAAATTTATTGAAACAAAAGTATTTCCATTCATGATTGAGGTGTAATGAATTTATACCAACCTGAAAATGAGTGTGGTACAAGATGAAGATTCAAAAATGGGGGAAACAACAGCTCACTCAAACTACCAAAAACCTCATGACTTTAAGTAAGCAAACACATTGGACCAAGGGTGTAGAAACACTAAGCATTCTTCCATTGTATCTATCTACATTCTATTTTGTTGATTAAGTTTGTGTGAAATCATTTCCTATGGTTATTTTTTAATGCATGGTTCAATTCGGTAGCCCGTGGGGATTCTGAATGCTATTTGGGTCTGTGGAAATTTATGTAGTGCACTAGTTTGAGAGGTAATCTGGGTTTTGTTCATCACTATATGGTGTCAAAGGTGGTATTCCCTCAATGTTCCTTATATTGGGACATCTGGTGGAATGGAAATAGGATTGTTGTAAATTGAGAGGTAGGTTGTAATAAGTGCCTAACCAATTCATACCCTGACAAGACTCAAATTACCATGGGATTTTTGGGATATGTGTCTCCTTTTTATGTTCTTAATATTATTAATATTTTTTCTTAGGTTTTTCTAATTTTAACTATGATTATTTTGTGTTCGGATTGTTTCTTCTATTATGGTGCACAACAGTATTCCTTCAATACATCTTCCATGGTTTCCTTAAGTGGGTGTAGAAAATGTTCCCCAAGGTAATCCAACTACATATAATATCTATTCATATATATCATATTGGTAGTTTTAATTTTCAACCAAAATATACCGGATGCTCAGAATGCATTTTCTGAGGGAAAAAGATGTTCTAGAGGAGAATGGGACCGATCACTGGAGTTTTTACCTGAGAAGACACCATCCATTAAGGGTATAAACGAACCTCCAAAGGTGTAGGAAGGGATATACAATATCGATCAGATCATTGAATTCCTAGATACACTACAATGTATCAAGTTGAAGTGTGTGGTGTTTTTACATGAGGTTCCTAGAATGAGATGGTGGGATTCAATGTTATAGGTGGATGGGAATGTGGGATTGTACAATAAGGGTTTCAATAAAATCTTCTTCCTATAGTTTTTTCTAGAGTTTCTGATGTTGGAGAAGTCTCTAGAGTCCATATCTTTATAGAATAGAGAGAGTTCAGTGTCAATGTAAATCAATTGGTTGGATATGATGGTTCATTTTTCTCCAGATGTAGTATAGAATGGCTAGTTAAAGCCTTTGAAGAACCTATAGAGTTTGCGAATGAATATTAGATCATAATTATTTATGCTGAACATTTTGAACTATAAAGAGACATTAGAAAGGTAAATGATGAATGCAATGAATATGGAAGTTATGGTTCATTTTATTCATCCTCTATTCTTCCTAGATGAAGCTTCAATGGAATGTAGGGTAAAATAAGAAGTGGTAGGATCATTATAGGAGTGGTGGTGGTGGTTCTCATTGGCATGACTCTGATCCACCTTTAGTTATTTCTAACATTGTGCCACTAACTTTCTATCAGAATGGAAAGGTTAGAAACAGTCGAAGATTCGGATATTCACCTATGAAGTTCAGTAACAGTTGTGGGAGCTATGACCATCTATAACATTTATGTTTGGTTATGCCTATTACTCATTATGGCCCAATATTTTCAGCTCCAAATCTACTACGAAGCAATTAGATTCTTCAAAGACTATAGGGCTCCTGTAATATGCCTCACATGTAATGAAACAACACAGAGTTGATGATTTTTTCAAAGAGTTTCCTATGGGTCTAGTGCTAGTGAGTTGTACAATATTTATTTTAAATTCAGTAGAAATTGATTTATTTGATTCTGGTGCATCCTAATCATTTACTTTTGACCATACTATTGATATAATAAAAATTTCGATGGACCTAATATCCTCTTTTATTGTGTTATATAATCTTCTTTTAAAGTGGAACAAATATGAGTTTTGATATCCTTATGGAGGATTATCAATAGTTTATGTGTATTTAGAATGGGATTTCTTCATCCTCTATCTATATCTATTTGTTTCCATCATTGGGTTGGATTTTCTTATAACTCATTGTGCTCAGGATGATTTTTATTATCGGTCAATCTCATTTATTATGGATAATGGGAGATCTCATGTGTTTTATAGAGAGTGGGATCCAAGGTATGGTCATGCAGGACCATCCTGCCCATATCTCATGAGTGTTTCATATGTTACATTAGTTTATCCCAATGATGATTATTGTATTTTTGATCTTCCATCTATTTTTTGGGACTTTCTAGATGTTTCTGAGATGATTTATCAAGTATTATTCTAGATATAGAGGTACTGTTTACAATTTTCGTTATTCTAGGTACACAACATATTTCAATACATTCTTATCATATGGAACTAGTGGAGATGAAAGAGATCAATATTTTGTTTGATGATCATATGGAGAAAAGGTTTTTTCTCCATAGCATTTCACCCTGGGTATAACCTTTAAAGTTTTACATGAAGGCATAAGGTTCACTCAAATTTTGTGAGGATAGTTAGAGTTTTAATGAAGTAACAATTATTAATATGTTTCATTTACATCACATGGATGTTTTTTTGACTAGTTAAAGGGGGAAAAGTGATTTTCAAATATTCATTATCGGTCAAGTTATCATCATTTCACAGTTTAAGAGTATGAGATGTCATAGGTGACATTTAGGAGAAGGTATGACCATTACGAATATCATGTGATGTCATCTGGTCTAACTAACACTATAATATTCTATTTATAGATCTGATGAATCCAATTTTTCAATAGTATCTAGAAACTATTGAGGAAGTGTTCATAGTTGATATTTTTTTATTCGATATTTGAACACAGTCACGAACACCATTTGGTTTGTTTATGAAAATCCAAAAGAGTCACCATTTATCTAGAAACCTTTTGAGTTGTAATTTATTCATATAAGAATTGATTTACCTAGAGAAATTGAATTCTAATAATGGATTATGAGTTTAACCTAAGAAGGTGATGTATATACTATCATGCGAAAAATCACATAACATTTTTAAGATTCAAAGCATCCTTGGTCTTGCTGAACATTAGCAATGGTTCATCATGGATTTTTTAAATGTTGGTGCTACCTTTGACTACTCTTATCATAAAAGGGCTTATACTCATACGGGATGAAAAGTATCATTATTCCACCATAGAGATGAAACAACTTCTAGCATCTCCTCCTATTCTAACATTACCTAATCCCAGTATAGGGTATTTGGATTTATGTGATGTCTCTACTATTGGTTTGGGTTGTGGACTTATGTTAGTTTATTTTACAACGTCTTAAGGATCTCACCATCTTCCACCACATGAAAAGAATTACCCAGCTCATGATTTAGATATTTCGGTGGTTTTCAATGTTCCTAAGGGTTATCATCAATATCTTTTTTTGGATAGTGGTTCACAAAATTTTATAGCCATAAGAACCTGATTAATGTATATTATTATAAATACATGAATCTAATAAAGAGTTGGTGGGTGGAATACCATTAGATATTTTTATTTGACATCATCTATACCCCATGGAATGGGAATGAAATTGTAGATTATCTTACAATTAATGTATGATTTCTATTTGTTTTGGAATCAAAGGAATAATGGAAACCTATGATGATTTTCACTCTGTTTCACTTGGATTCCCCAGAGGATGTTTCAAGAATGTTTCTAACCAGTTTTTAGTTATCATTATATCTCAATGAATATATTCAGTAGGGTCATCAATAATATTATGTGTTTAGAGGAATTTTAGAATACCTATATGGTGCAGAGATTGTTTCTGGTTGGTTTATCTATTCAAATTGTGTTCCATCATATGGGGATTAGTTGTTTGTCCCATAATCTATGTAGAGATTAGTTTTTTTTATGATCATAGTTCTTCATGGGTCGTTCATCTTTTCACTAAGAATATGTATAGTGAAATGTGATAATGATTTTTGTGGGTGGGTATGAAACATGAAATAACTGATTTTTTGTCCCACTATTTTACTTCCCAACAAATAATTTTAGAGTTTCTGAAACATTAAAGTTTTCTCTACTATATTTTAATGGTATGAGGTGTCTCTAGGGTTTTTTATATTACCATGAACTCCCCATAAGAGGAATACAATTTGGGTGGTGATTGATTTGTTTAAATTCCATCACATTTAATTTTGATCAAGAAAACCACAAAATATGGTGATATGGGTAATGGGTATATACAGTTGGTTATGATGTTACATGGGTTTCTTTCGACCAATTTTTCATACTATGATCCTATGTTTACTTTATGGTTATTAAAGAGTCTCAAGGAGGTGAGGGGAACTCAGGTTAGTTTGGGTATAGACTACCATAATTATAAATAAATCTAGAAAGAGTTTTCTATTCTAATTTTGGAGGATATACTCTATTCCTATGTATTAGATTTTGGTGCCTCTTGAAATATCCATCTGGGACTGGTTGAGTTTTTTTATAAAACCTATTACCAGTCATCGACCAGAATGAATCATTTAAATGATTTTTATTTTCACCCATTAAAATAACCGCTTTGTTGGGAAGAGGTGGGTAGGGAATAATTTGTAGGATGGAGTCTTATTCAGGTGATATCAATATAGATTTAGGATATAGGTAAGAATTAGGTTACAACATAAAGTCAAAATACATTTTTGTGGATCATCAACATCATCCTTTGGAATTTCTATTGCTGACCAAGTTTTCATGAATGTTTCACCACAGTTAGGTCACTATTAGCATAGAAAATACAGAATTTTGGTTCTGAGATATATTTGTCTATTTTAGGTTACTGAGCAGCTTGGTCGGGTTACTTATCTGTTAGAATTTCCTATTTAGATTATGGGTATTTAGGATTTCTTAACATATCATAGCTTCAGAAACACCATCCTGGTCCTTATCACATTTTGATATGGAAAGATATTCAGTCGGATCCAAGAATTTATATTTTATAGTAGCTAGAGGAGATCATTGACTCTAAAAAGAATGTATTTTGTGGAAGTTAATTCCATTTTTTAGATTGTTATGGTGACTTGTATAAGATTTTAAAAAGACATGCGAGCCCAAGTTATTGATGATGGAGATGTGGACTCACCTCCTTTTTAGTAATCATTCATACATATTACTTCATAGGGATAGAAGGTCTTTGGGTTGGATGTTTTTATCATCATATTATCCAATTTTAACAATTTATATTCTCTTTTTCTATTTACCACATTATTTATGTGTGTGTTGGACATTGAAGGATGGAGATAATTTTCTAGGAAAAAATGACCTAATGTTCATGGATATATGTTTGTTTTAATTAATAGACTCTAGGTATAAATCTGTCAAAGTATTTATAGGGTTCCCCTGGTGTTTGGAGAATAGTGGTGTTGGTTAGGGATTTCTGTCAGTTGCATGTAGGTAGCTAGTGGTGAGATGGTACGAGTTTCCCATGATATCACTGAGGGTAGTCATATTTTTTAGTTGTAATTTTATATTGTACCTCTACTTTGGGATGTTTTGAATTCTTTTGGATTATAGTTTTTCTACTACATTTTTTCAGAAATGGTATATGTTTATATCTTGTAATATTTCTTTCTATGGTATATATATATATATATGCCAGGTTGTTATATTAGGTTGGGAGAATTCATTCTCTCTTGTAGTTCTTTAATGACCTAGTTATAGTTGAAATCCAATGGGGATCGAGAAATCCCTTTGGGTATGTTAGAATTTGGGTTAGGTACCAGTTTGAGAGGGTATCTAGGTCAGGTTTGTCAAACCTAATACTTAATAACATCTTGAAATCATTCATAAGCTGTTGTTTAACCTCATTGTTTCTAATGATGATGGCTTTATAACCTTGTGGATTGATTTAATGGGGTTATGTGATATGAAATCTCCAATGTCAGGTATGACATATTTAAATGGTCTCAAATAGGTTTGTTCACAGAGCCAGAAAATCCCAACGACTCTCACGTCCATGATTCATGGACCTGTTTTATAAATTCATGCATTCACATGGTAACATGGCTAAATAAATTTATGAACTCACATTAGTCGAGAGGATGGGAAGTTAGGATCATCACAAAATTTTAAAGAGAACTGTTAAATTTAATGGGACTCTCTTATTAATTTATGATATTTTAATGAATCCTTTGTTCATTACCAAGCATGTATATTTTGAATTACACTAAGGAAATGATCAATTAAGACTATTCTTTTGATCAGAATCACTTATATGTATCTAAGGTTCTCCATCAATGGAGGGATCTACATGTATCTGAGGTTATCCATTACTGTTACCCTTTTGAGGAAAGAGCATGTATCCTTTGGTCATTTTTTGGGACAAAATTGGTTTTAATATATGCGTTGGGGTGCACTTGAGATTATCATCAACCAGGAGGATGAAAGTTGTTTTGATAATGGGATCAAACCCATGAAATGGGATTCCTATGTATCCTCTTTTGAGGAATTAGAACCCACATTGTTAATGTTTCTTAACTAGATACATCCTCTTTTAAGGTCATCTGACAAGGATCCAACCATGCAGTTTAACATCATCCCATAAAGATTTCCAAGTGAAGGGTTCCTAGTGAATGATGATGTGGGACCCATACCAAAGTATCCCGAGCGGCCTAGAAGATATGCACTCTTATATGAAGGGCATGATATTAATAGGGATATGGTCTATAGGATATTGAGATTGGAGAAGATGATGGGTTTAGACCTCATGGTGGATTCTAATGTATCCTAGTATGTTGATAATCGAAGCCCACATAGTTCTATTAAAATATAGGATTATGAATTGGAGGTTCCCATTTAAGGGGCATGATCAGAGATTACATCTATGGATAAGTCCTATTTTAGAAAATATCATTGGGGATTAAACAATATAGGAGGACCACTAAATATTTGGGTTCATTAGGATTTAATGATCACCAATACACTCTAGACCACATGAGCCATTCTCATTGTGAGAAAGAAGAGGAAGTAGTGGATCTAAAGATTTCATTTCCCACTCTATCTAATAATGGATGGCGTTGAATCCCAAATGAATATATAATGGTCCTTAAGTGTACCTTAATCATCTCTTTTTTTCTTATCCAGGGTCATCACATTCAGCACCTATCCAGATACGTCCCAGGTGAAGGTGAATAGGAGAAAATGTCTCACCTCCTACATGAAAGGCTAGGGGCATACCTCAAAAGAAGTGCCCTAAAATTTGTTTTGAGGGGAAAATATCATTCCCTGTTAAAGGGAAAGGAATGAATGATCATTTACCCTCCTATATGGAATGTGTAATATCGTGTTCACACCCCACAGTTAGAAACCTCATTACCAAGGGAATGTAAACCCGAGGTCATCCTGATAATGCACTCTATTACTGGTTTTCCCATGTGACTCGACTTACTATGGGTATGTAAACTCAAAAGGAATGGCTAATTTGTGTGAGTATCATATCATACATGTTAGGTGGAAATGGAAAGGGAATTATCTGAATGTTTATAGATTGTTTCAAAGAGGGGAAAGCCTAGGATCTAATGACTTTACTGAAGAGAATGATTTGAGATGGAGAGTATAACACCCAAGGATTCCCCATTACACAAAGCATGTTCTTCCATGGGATGTGGTTCCCTCTATGTGTTATGTTGCAACATGGGTGAGGGTATAATCAACATAGAATTATGATATGATTACCTAGTTTCTATCTTCATAGAATGCTGATATGTGGGGCTAGGTTCTACATGCGTAGAGTTTTTCTACATAGGGATGAAATCCTCCTACGTAGTGATTTTCTATGTGAGGATGGGTTCCACCTGTGTAGTTTTTTATATATAGGATGTCTATTTGCAAATGGAACATGGTTTACACCTCAAAATATTGTCTCCAAAGATTAATTTTGGGGTTTTAGACAACCTGCTAATTTATTTAGTTTTACTTAATGATATGGAGTGGGTTTTACTTGCTGGGAATCATTAAAGGGCTCTAGTTTTTATGATTATTTTCTTAGGATCTCTTCAACTCATACATCAGGGTGTCACCTCTCTTTCCTTTTTCCCATTAGGGTCTATTTATAATGGAACTAGGAAATAGAGTACTGGTATGGTCGGTTGTCCATGGTGGACCACATTCCTTCTTTTTAATGAGCATAGGGAGGATTACCCAGCCCACGAATGATTTACTCAGTGAGGACATCATTCCTAAAAAGAAAAATCATTTTCATGGGCATAGATATAAACCTTATTCCATTAAATGAATTTGTTTCATTTTTGGGGAGATAACATCACTACCTTTTCTTGTGAACTTTTTACTTTGTGGGGTAATATTTGTTCACAGGGGCATAAATCACATCCTCGACCACAAAACCCACTTATTTTTCATTTGAAGGAAGCAAAAGAAGCACACTATCAAAAAAATACTCAGTTTTTTGGGTATGTTTATTGGGGGGGGGGCGTGTCAATCACCACATCCCTCTTGAAAATGACTTCATTTTTATTTGAGAGAACAAACATCGCCATCTCCATTCAATGAACTATATTTTTTCATGGGTACTTTGCAAAGCGTATGATCTCCTCACAGAGAATTGGTCCATAGAGGGATTTATGCCTCATTAAAATTCCACATTGAAATATTTATTCATTCTTCTTCATGGTTTCCTAAATTAATGGAATTATCCTACTTTTATTTGAGGATGTTTTAGGAACCTACAAGTTCCTCTATCAGAATGGGTTCTGATCAGGACAAATTGAAGGCTATTCCAATATAGAAAGTGGTCCTATTTTGAATAGATATGTCAGATAATACTCTAATTTTTTTTACATCCAAGGGACTCACCAAGCATAGATTGAATATTTTTAGGGTTACGTGAAAAATGACCTATGAATGTTTTGTATTTTCTTTTATACCCCTAATTTTTCCTAATTACATAGTGGTGAGGGCTAAGTGGGTGTAACATGACATTTTCTTAGACCTCCCTTTGCGAGTTTTTTAACTGGAATGTTTTCTACCTCTTTAATATATATTTTAATTTCTGATATTTTTCCAATACCATGAAAAGAATAGGTCTAGTGAGACCATAATAATCTTTTACCTAAGGTTCCCTTCAAAGGACTTCACTATGGAATGTTTGGTATCTCTTTTCATGGGAACTTTAGAGTCTTGAAAACCCAACTATTATTATTGATGTCTTAGTTCAAACATCAGTGAACATGAATTGTTGGGGTGAAGTCCCCCAATAGGTCTTATTAGCTAATAATTTACTAATATTATTCATACATGAATGATTCATTTTTGATAACATTGTTTTTATTATTTCTAAATTTTATACATCATATGGGGAAGGTATGTGATGAGAAACCATTAGAATGGTTTCAAAAATGATTTTTTGGGGGTGTTTGGAGTTTGGAAAATCCTCTCATGGTGAAACTTTTTTAATAGGTTTAGATGATTTTTTTGTGGGACACTTATGTAGAGAAAACCAAGGAATATTGTGTTCAGTCAAACAAGGTTCCCCTTAGGATACTAGCCCTACATTTCTGATGGAAATATAATTTTTTAGAAATTCAGTTTTCATAAGACTACAAGGGATGTCTTATCAAGGTAATGATGTCTAAAAGTGATGGGGGCTTCTGTATCAGCTTTGTTCATAAATGAGATGCCACATTACAATGTGTTTGGATTGTGTAAGAAATTTCCAAAGAACAATTTTTTTTATCACCATCCAACTAGAACATGGATGGTGTAGTTTAATGTCTTACGACCAGGATGTTCGATACTTATGACTTAAGGTTACTTTGAAGTAACCAATGGGTAAACGATTTACCCTTTTCATTGTAGCATGACCATAATTGTTCTATCATCTTCAGGCATGATGGGGTAAACTGTTGTAAACTATAATATGGGGGTTTCTTGAATCAAAGGATTGATGTCAGATGTAAACTTTACAAGGGAATATAAAGGGAGGGAAATCCACTCCTTGGGACAAATTTGGATTTGGTTAGATTCCATTTTTTTTTGGGAAACATATGTAGATCCAATTAAGGAATATTATGAATAGAAAAACAGAGGTTTCTTATACACACATTCCCTGCACTTCTGATGTCTAGGAAGGGTTATGGGGATTCATACCTTTATAAACACAATGTTTGGTTTGTGAACAGAGGGTTATTGAACAAGAAAGGGGCATTACAAGTCAAAAATTTCTATGTAAAATTAGAGACACCCCCCTATGTAGGTATGAGGAAATTCTTCATGCGGGTCTAACCTGTGCACATGGAATGTAAATTTTTTTGTTTCTTTTTTAATGCAGTTGGACCCATTATTAGAGATCCCATCATCAGTATATATCCTATAAGAGTAGGAATTAAGAAGTACAGAGTTCTTTTAACGTTCCCCCACATTCCAATCAAACTCTTGTATATAAAAGGGGAATAAACCTTTGGATATGATATCATGAATATAATGTAGCTCATATTAAATTCTCCCCCACATTTTTAGCTCACACGTAGGAGTAGGGAGTTTTTTTAAAATCAGGTCACTAATGGAGAGAGAATCATATTGGAATCTCCTTAGTAGATCTATTTAATGGTTCAGAACATGGGGGAAAAAATTCTTTATTGTTTCTATAAGTTTCTTGTGCATGTCTGGACTATACACAGGAAAATGGGGGAAATTTTTATATCATTAATGGACCCGAGATATGAGGTTTAGGTGTCACTACATATCATGTGGAGACCGGAATCAAGACACACGTAGTCCGTAAAATCACATAGTTTTATTTATATGATATTAAGACATGTTTTGTATAGTCTATTGTCATGCGGTGATGAGGAATTAGGCTCATGTGGTTTATGTTCACACATATATAAAAAATTATCATAGATAACATAAGTAACAGAGGGTAGTTGGTCCAGCATATTTCAAAATGCCTCATATGTGGGGGGAAGGAATGTGTAAACCATGTTTTTAGGGATCCTCGCATTATGAGAAATGATGTTGTATATAGATCCATTGGGACTTACATTGGTGGGAGAAGCATCTCTCAGTGAGAATTTTTCCTTGGTTAATAGGATTTTTATGGGCAACTTATGTAGAGCCAACTCAGGAATATTATTCATAGTCAAGAATGGATACCTCAAGACACTAACCCTCCATTTCTGATGGTTGTAGGAAGATTCTGATGATCCCAAATTTATATGTATATAGGGTTTTAATAATGGTAGGGATTTGCATGGGAATATAAGAAATATTGATTCCACAATTTTTCATGGAGTTAGAAATTCATTAAATAGAGATGACTCAGACGTAGGGCTTAAAAATTTCTATTTCTTAGATGGATCTTTGAATGAGGAACCTATATTTGAGATCTATGGGAAATATGATCATACAGTTGATGGGGATATTATTATTTTCGTTTTCCTTTTAATTTAGTGTGGGACTAGAGAAATATGTGTAGGTTTCCATACATATCTTTTCAAAAAAATAATCACACCACACATAGTTCTTGATGCACTATGCAGTTTAATGTCAGGTAGTAAGAACATAGGATCCCCAATGTGAAGAGGAAATATAATAGCCAGAATCATGATTAAAAATATAATCATCACTATGTATCCTGAAATGGTAGTAATCAACCCTTAAAAAGATGTAAATGGGAACTCTCCATATAGGTTTGATCTATACATGGGGGGAATTGTTTGTATGTTGGGGATGGACCCAGGACATTGGGTATGCACATCTCTACGTATCCCATAGGATGGTAATAAATATGTATGTAGTATTTTAGAAAATGGGATCCTTATGTTGATATGACTCATACATGAGGAGGAAGGAATTTTTTTCAAGGCTAGATCCTAGATTGAAGATCCGAGCATCACTATGCATCTTTTCAAAACAAGAATCAAGCAGTACCTGGTTTTCAAACACAGGATGGATTATGGATAATTCAAGGGTGATGTCATCTTAGGTGAGGTCATTATTGTGGATCCATGTAGTTTACTATCATGCAACATGGATGATGGTAGAACAATTTTATTTCATCTTGCGTGGAATGTGGGAGAATATGGGTTCCAATGGGAGGTTCATGGAGTAGCCTCCATGAACCAACATGAATGAGGATTTAAGAGGTCCTATGCCACACCACAAAAATCCTGACAGAAACATAAGCCAAGATGATGAGCGGTTGAACAAAATTATGGTTGGTCATGAAGTTGAAATGTTTAGGAATCACTACATATCCCATATTAATGGGAACCAATCCATACATAGTTCTTGAATGAAAATATCCTACATTAGTTTGACCCATACGTAGGGAGTAGGGAATTTATTTAGGGGAGGTCATACCCTTGATATGACATCCATGTGTTGATAAGTATCCCACATAGTGGGAATCAATCCTTATAAAGTTCTTCAATGTTTCATTGATGATGACTAATGCTGAAGGGAATTCCCTCTCAAATGAGGATACTATATTTCCATGCAATTTAAGGACATAAATTGATGAAATTGGTGTTAAAACTATGAGAATGGGGATTTTTTAGTCCTGTAAGAAGAATATGAATGACATGAAAAGAGTCCGGAAGGCTAAAGCATAGTTAGAAAATAATCCCATCATAGATGGAAATTTGTAGCTGGGCCTGATATGTAGTGTCTAGACATCACTATATATCATTTGATGATAGGTTTCAAGCCACACATAGCTGTGGATGGAAATTCTCCATGCAATTCTGGACCCATACATAGTAGAGGTCATTTTTACATTGTTTATGGATGACCCAAGACATAGGGTTTGATTTTCACAATTTATCCTATATTGAAAGGAATAAAGCTATATATTGTTATAGAGGATGATACATCCTACGTGGATCTAGCTCTCACATAGGAACATGGGCATTTCATCATTCTCCTGCACTGATTTGGCTTATGTCTAGATAATTGTTGATTGAAACTATGATCTCAATGTAGTTTAAGATTATGTGGTGAGGAAATTAATTCCTATTTTACGGTCATGGAGTTTGGACCCTTGATGATACACAGATTAACGACGTGCATCCTGGATGATGCATCATGGAATTTAACGTCATGAGACCAGGAAGATAGAAACACATTTTAATATCATATTTTGGGGATGAAATCCATACTATTTAACATAATCTAGTCAGGATAATGTATCTTTAGGTCACATGAAATAATTATTCAAGATGATTTCCATAGAGGGATCCAAAATTACCTGTCCATCCATTGAGATTAAGGAATAAGCTACATTGGAGTAGAATTTTTGAATTGAATAAGATCCCTCCCAATTTTCTTTAACTGTAGATGTTTCATTCTGAGTGTCATCGATTTACTATGAACCAACACTATATCTCCTTCATGGAAAGAATAAATGAGAACCTTTTTGTTAAAGTATTATGTAATCTAGTTTTCGTTAACCTCAATATGTTTCAAGGTATTTAATCATTTTTCATCATTTAATTGTAATTCATCCAAACTTTTCTAGGATTTTTCATCTATGGATAGCTGATTACAGATGGGGATATGGAGTGAGGGAAATTGAACTTTGATAGGGAAGATTGATTCTATCTCATATACTAATGAGTATGGGGTTACATGGTTGGCTGGGTGGGTCATGGCTGAGTAAGCCCACAGAGCATGGAGGAGCTTGACCGACCAAGATTTCATATCCTTATTAACAATATTCTGGAGTATATTTGATATGGCCTTGTTAAAGGCCTTTATCTATCCATTATCCACTAAAATATAATGGGATAAATGGTTGTTCTTGATTCCATTCTTATGATATGGAATTTATAATTCAACATAATATCAATTAGCTATGTTGCCCATCAGTATTATACGAGTGAAAAAAAATATGGGGATGATGTTGGATTTCAAAAATTAGATATTTTTTCTTTCCCCGACCTCTCTGTGGTGTAAAAATTCTGCATATTTGGAAAATAAGTTGGTTGCTGTGAGAATATACTTGAATTGTTTGTTCATAGTAAGAGCATATGGTCTAATGATCTACATTAACCATATGAAGAATAACCTGGTGTACATGGCTGCATGATGTAACACTAGGGTTTAGTGGATGAAATTGGCAAAAACCTGGAAGGAATGGAACTTTTTGGAGAATGTAGAACATTATTATGTTATAATGGGATAGTTGTATCCCAGACATCAAATTTTATAGGAAAGCATGGATTATGATTGGTGATAACCACATGCTCTATTGTGCACTTTCAACCTCACAATAATAGTCCTTTCTCCATCAATTCACATGATAATTTTTCCTTTATGAATATTATTATAGAGAATGTTTTGTTTATATATTTCATCATGCAGAAAAATGTTAATTTCTCAACTCAAAATTTTCTCCCTTATGACCCTATCCATTGGGAGATCTCCCTTTTGAAGGTAGTCTATAATGGGTGGCATCCATCCAAGGGTAGAACAGTACAAATTATAGAAAGTGATAATCTCATTTATTTATTCCATGTTGGTTTGAAGGAAGATTGATATCACCTGACAATGTACATTGTTGATGACTATTTCATCATAGTCTGGATCAGCCAGGGTTGTGGCTGAATTTTCAAATGCACCAGACATGGAATTTTTTGGTTGAGGGGCATGAGTTAATGTTAGCTTCAAAATTAATTTTACTATTATTCATCGGTCGCGGTATAACAGGGGGATTAACTCTTCATTTTTTATAGAATTATTTTCATTAACCTGGTTGATTACATGTTCTGAATTTCCAATAATCTTCAAATTATTTACTTTTACATGAAGTGATAGGTCTACCCCAATATAGATATTATGATATTTAGATTCATTGTTCATTCACCCCTCTGACATCAACGAGAAGTAAGGAAAGAGTTCCTTTGTTGGAGATAAGAGTATGACTACCATCCCCAAATTATTGAGCATGGGGTGTTCCATTATTATACCTAATGGGATTATAGATGCACCATCAAAATTAATCTCCCATATCTTGGTGTCTTTTATAATATATAAAACCTATTCATTAGTTAGTTTGATATCTAATTATGTAATTTCTATTAAGTGGTGGTATGCCATAAAATTATTAATTCCTAGCCTTTGATCTCTTTTTGAGGCATGAAATTAATGTCAAACTAATGAAGGATGACTGCCGACTATGAAAATCATCCAGTTAACATCAGATGACTAAAAATGAATTTTATCAGGATACTACGAGAGAGAAATTGGACGTCGTGATGCTACAGGTAGTGCCTCAATATTTGGAGTGTATATATTAGAACAAGTCAACTATTCTCACCATCTGAGGAATGAGACTCTACATTTATCATGGTTTAGATTAGATAATAATGGATATTTTTTGTTATCATCATTCTTCAATGCGACAAAAGGAACCTAGTGATCACTCCAAGTAATTCACATAAAAAATTAGTGGTATTGCTTAAACAAGAAGCATTAGCACTGGTGGGACTACGATATATATCTTGAAACTATTAAAGTATTCCTTTAAATCACCAATCCATTGATATGTAGCTCCTTTTTTCATTGACATGGTGATGAAAACAATTCATGCAATGTTTTCTATGAATCATAAAATGTAGGATAAGTTCCCTAGAAGTTCCCTAGATGTTTCCTGAACTCATTGAGGTTGTGAGGAGGTGACATGACCAGGATATACTTTTCCTTCTCGGGGTCGACTTCAATACAATTATGGTGTAAATTTAATCTTTGAAATTTACCAAATTTAATGAGGATCACATTTCAAGGGGTTCATTTTTAGACTATTCTAACACAGTTTTTTGAATATTGGTTCATGATCTTCTAGATGGTGTGACATTTTTTAGGATTTATCTAACAAGTCATCAACATATAATTCAACAGACATTACCTTGAAGGTTATGAAGATGTGATTCACGGGACGTTGTTACATATCACCATCATTCATCAAACTGTAGGGAATCACTGATAGAAAAATACTCCATGGGGAGCAATAAATATGGTGGATTCTTCATCTTCTCGGGACATTAAGATTTGGTTATATCATAAATATCAATCTATGAAAGAAAAACCATAACAAGTGGTTGTTACATCAATCAATAGTTCTACGATCAGGATTGGGACATCACCCTTCCGGAAATGCTGGTTGAGATATCTAAAATCAATGTAAACTATAATTTTTCCTTTCTTCTTTTTTTATAGGGACAATATTTTCTATCCACATGGGTTATTGTAGCACACAAATGAATCTGACTCTAATGGGATTTTCAACTTCAACCACTATCTTGGATGTATGTGTTGGGTGTGTCCTTTAGGATTATTTTTTATAGCCTCAGTGATCTTATGGTAGGCATAGGTGGTGAGTAGACACCTCAATATTGAGGTATAAAATTTCCATGTAGTTCTAAATGAATACATCTCAATGTTTCTTTAGGAATGAGGTGTATAAATCTTTCTCTTCAGAATACATTGCTTCACTAATCGGAGTGGGAAATAGATCATATTCAACACCAAGATTTATTTCTTTGAGTACATCAATAGTGGTAGAGAATCCCTCCTCAAATACTAGAGGGGAACCTATATGGTCCTCCTCCTCATCCTCTTCCTCCTCCCCATGTTTCAAATGGTAAATATGTCCCAAGATGAGTTCTTTAAAGTAAAGATAGGAGTCTATATCTTGATATTATAAAGATGATGCAAGTTCCTCTGAACCAAACTGTAGTTGGGTATTCCCTTCAAACCATGGGGGTGATGAAGTAATGGATAGAGGCGTGTCTTCATATTTTTGGGGTTACAAGATATCATCTTATGCTTTATTGGGCGAGAAAGGGATTTTTTAATCTCTGGTGATGGATTAAAGGAATTTTTATCCAATACTTTACCATTGACCGAGGAGTATGTAGACTTTCCAATATAGCTTGACTTAGTGTCCATGCCTAAATCATGAAAATAATGAATATATGTCTGAATTTTGACTCATACACCAAACCTGATTGATGGGAAGTAGAATTTTTTTTTCTGATCTATTTGAAGGGGTATCTTGGGATCATTTCCAAAATTCATTGGGAAGTGAACTAATAAAAAAATCATAAAAGGGTTACTTACCTTTCTAGTCATAGAATCCAAAACCATTACAGCGTGAATCAGATGATTGTAATGGGTCCTTATTGGCATGAAACATCCTGTTTTTCCATTAATGCAATATCTGATGCATTTATTGTATAATGATGGAACTTTGGAGTGTTGATGAAACCTATAACTTCCTAGAAGGATATTTAAGGTCTTGTTTTTCCATATGGGAAAAAAATTTATGTTGTCTACAAGGTCTCCAAATTGAGCCTTGAGGTTGTTTTTCCCTAATAGATTCTACTCAAAATTTCCATAGCCTTGTAATGTTATGGAAGAACGTACTAGGTAATCCTCATTGGTTCCAAGGTGAAAAAGAGTTTTTTATTGGAATGGGATTAACTCAAAAACCATTGGAGATGAAAATTTTCCAAATATTTACACCATTTATCCTTCATTCAACATATAAGGGTTTTATATGCCACTGTATAATGGTATTTTCATTATTATTTATGAAGGTGACAACCATAGTACATTCTGTAGGATTGAACTCCATATGATATACTTTAGGGAAGGAAACTTCCAATTCAAACACCTGGTGGCTCAATTGAGACTATATAAGTGCTTCCCTAAGATATTTTGACAAAATCATAGTCTCCAAGATTAATAGTTTGGCTGGTACCAAGACAATCTAATTCAAGATATCACATTTTTAGTCAAAAGGTTGACGCTTCCCTAGACATGGATTATATTTTATAGGCACTTAAGAGGATATATTATTGGATGTAGATCGGTTGGACCTCAAGAAAAGAGCTATTGGTGATCCCATTCTTTATGGGGTGGGTCAGATTTGTCTCCTTACATATCAATGGTAATTTGACACATGTTACTCATAAGATTGATATTATATAATGATTGGGTTAGATTGACTTCTGGTTGGTGAATGGGGACTTTCTTCATCCTTTAGTGTTTACAAAAGGTATATTCCATGATTTTATACAACATTGATGGTTTGAGAATAAGTTAAGCAAGAAATTTTACTTCTGTCATGGTTGTACCTTCCATGGTATCCCCTACTCCTACGACCTCTTCATATGGCTCCATGATCAAGTGTGGGGAACTTGGGTTTGTAGACACACTCATCATTGAAAAAAATCTATTAATTGAATTAAATTAATAGATCTAGTGACAAAATCCTCATATGCTGATAGATCTTCCTAACCGTCTACTTATGGTAGTTCCATTTTGCGGGGTGGTTCCCAATCTTATATATTTGATATCATAAAATTTTAGAGGGTTAAATCTGACTTTTTACTTGATGTTGATTCATATTATTTCACATTACCCTATATTTCTAATCACATTCCTTTTTAGATGCTCTATTTTGGGGGGGGGTGTGGAGATGAGGACGTCGACTTAGTTATAAAAGGAGTAGATGTGGGAATAGTTGGTTGTTTCAACCGTTCTCAAAGAATACCATTATTTTGGTTGATTCTATATCATTTTATCTACTATAAATATTTTTATCTCCTAATAACAACTTGTTTCCACTCACCTTCTTCATCTCGATCAATAGTGTAATCATACACCACTTGTGTTGTCAGCAAACATAGTTTTAATTTCACAAAATCTATCCCTTTCAATAGGAGTCCATTGAAGTGGAAACATTCCTTGATAGAGTGATCTAATATTTTGTGAATGGTGTAATAATATGCCTAGTCACCAAGAATGACCACATCATCCCTTTTTGGATCTTGTAGATGGAGTAAATTACGGTTCATAATGGCTCTAAAGTATCCACAAACCTTATAATCTCATAAATTAATGAATTTTATTTTTCCATTCATCGAATTTATTTCTATAGGGTCTCCTCTACTCACCCTTTCAACGTAGTGGTTTATATTGATGTCCATTGGGTGTGGCACAATATGTTGTAGGTCTTGGGGAGGAAGTGGGTGTAGTAGCTACCGTAAGAGTGATACATTCCATTTTAGATCTTCCAAAATTATCACAATAATCTGGGAGTTACTTGGGAACTATGCTTAGTATGTTGTGAGGATTATTATATTCTTTTAGAAATGCTGGATAAATCCTAGAACCCCCTCGGTTACATCACCATGATGAGTAGTGTTCATAGATCATTTTAGAGGTTATTGATGACTATAACAATCATCTTGTCATGGGGGAGTTCTAAATTCAATGAGTAGGACAACACATTCCATCTTGAAAGGAATTACCACACTCTCTAATTCTACCGATTTTTATAATTCATGAGGTATTTTACCTTTTTATTTGGAATCATTGAGATGAACTGGAATTGGAACTACCAATTGAGATCCTCACATCCTGTTATCAACCAAGATGGAAAAATATTTTACCATATAAAGGCTAATCCTTATTGGGTTTTCATGAAGCACATGTGTTTCACCACTTTGTAATGCTTTGTTGTTTCCATCATGGGATCATAATACAATACATAATGCTTTTGTTGTTGTTAGAGGTCTCATGAGCCATCGAATATTAGAAACGCCAAGCTCCCAATATTTGGTGGTGGTGGGGTGTCGCTCACCCAATCATCAACATAATGATCCTCGTTATTTATTTAATTTAAAAGTCTGGAGAATAGGTGAGGTAAAAATAAGGAATAATGAACAAATGGAGTCTTAAAGTAGTGTATACCAAGTGGATCCCCTATTATAAGGTTTTCCCCCTCAGGTATCAAAATGTTTGAGCTTGGGAAACATGTGACACCAGATCCTTGAATTGATATAGATTCTTGGAGTTCATCAACAATGATTCCTTCATAACATGTGTGAAATACATGAATATTAACACTAAGAAAACCTTTTAACCTTATAATAATGTAATAAATAGACCATTAAATAGTACATGTACCCTATATATAATTATGTAAAATGATAGATTTAGTTTCCACTTCTATTTGATCAATGTTACTATCTCATCATAGGAGCTACACTATGAGCACAGACATGGATTTAGTCTAGATAGAGATACCAATATCAAAGTGAGATATAAATTCTAAGATAATATCTCCCCTAGAGTCTCACACAACACGCCTGCATGTCACTGAGGATGTAGTAGCCATCCTTGTTATGTTTTTGTTATGTTAATGGAGGGATCCAACAAACCCAATTCTATTGGGAATTTCTATTTAATGGATGGGGAGTAGGGGGACTCACCTTATGTGGCCTCATGGTTGGTGCATCAAGCTAGTTGTTAAAAATTTACACCATGAAGAGAAATATGTTATGTGTTATAATAATAAATGTCTCAATAGTTGTAGAAACTTCCTCATCATGAAACTAGTTTCTTTAATGCTAGATACACCTGCAACCAGTGATGAAAACCACATATTGTGCTGTACTTTGTAGACTTGCATCACCCACACCATGAAATGATCTGTCCAGAAATGACATTCCATGATTCTACTATGTAGAGATAGTAGTAAAATCACCAAAGGTGTTCCAAATTGCGCATGCCCAGGAACCTTAAAAGAGTAAGTTTTTTGAGCTCTCATCCTATTTTTTCTTGTAAAATGGAAACTTGGACATGATATGAATACCCATTATTATAATATTATCATCTATTAGAATTTCATTTTTCCTTATTCTCTATATTAGGAAATTATATTTTACAGCAAATAAATTGAACAATAGAATCTCATTCTAGTGATCATTCGGGGCCAGGTCACAAAAATCCCTTTAAATCACCCTCTTGGAAAAAACCCCTATGTTGGAGGTGGTGATTATACACCTATCTATTTTTTTATTCTGGTCAATAAGATCAAAATGTTGACACTAGTTATGATCCAAGGAAACCTTGATGAATGGAGGGTATGATCCGGCCTCACAAAATGTGATACATGGAACTGGGAACTCAAGGAAACTAATCTATAACCTAGCCCAACTATGATGCTAGAATAGAATGCCACCATTTCCCACAACCCATTGGGTGAGAGGCTACATTGTTGATATGTGAGGAAAAATTGCATGCCAAAGAGGGTATCAAAAGACTCTCAATACCTCTTCTGCCCCTATTCATATGTTTTAAATATCCCTACACCAAAGGGTATGATCCTCCAATACATCCCATACTAATTTTTCATGCCTAAAGTGATGAGTGTAAAAAAAATTCCCACATTGATACCCCCTTCCTGGGCTAGATATTTCATTTTGAAACGTGATGCCCAATGACTTTTCCCTTCGAATGGGTATCCCAAATAAAACCCACCAATATCTTTTGAATATTATATATGACCATTTCAGAACATTAACAGGTGAATGTTCATGAATAAGGTTGGATGAGAGAACACTATTACACAACGTGATCCTACCTCCGAAGGATAAAAATTATTTTCTAGTTCAATATCTAACCTAGGATCCTGCTCACAATATGGTCAAAATGATGAATCCATAGTTTCCTGAATACATTTTCACACCAATGTATTCCATTGGAAACTTCCATCTATACATGGAAACACTGTTTTATATGGAATTAAACTGTCTATATGAAAATAATTTGGAGAAATAAAGACTTATCTTTTCCGTATGGATGATTTTTTCCTCTCTAATGGAAATAGTCCTCAAGGACTGTATTGATGCTAAAGATTGATCTCTTACTATAATTAAAGAAAATAAAATGTATCACATTCCCACATAATATGTGTTATAAACTTGGGACTTAGATTGATTTAGTAAGGAATAATTTCACCCTTAATCATGCTCTTATTAATAGGGTTTCTAAAAAAATATTAGGAATGGTTGAAGTTACTTGGAGATTAGGGATCACAATTCCTCAACCAAATATTTGTCTTGAAGAAAACAAAGTTCCTCCCCATAAAATAGAATTCTATCCATGATGATCTAAAGAACCTAAAAATTAAAATCAGAATCCTAGGATGGTAATCCCATACCTTCCGGTATCTTATTAACAAATATCCATTAAATTATGCCATGTGATTTATCCATGTCTATTTTAATTTCCATGTCTGATCCATTCTCCTTGAGATTAATTCCTACAATTATCTCTTGGGATAGTGTGATGGCCTCTAGATTGTTGGGCCTTTGATTAATCCATGATTCTTCTACGATATCTAATGAGGAATATGTTCTAACATCTCTCTATTGACAACACTTTCCAAGACAGTAGAAGTAATGTTACACACACACACCAGTCTGTAGTGGTGTATGGAATAAGGGTATTTGATTTTAGGAAGGAGAACTAATGTTTTTATATAGGAGACCCATGGAAGATCCCATCAATAGAAGAAGTATTTTATAGACATAATCAAATCATTTCAAACAATGGTCCAACAATATCTACAGAAGGATCATGGGAAGCTATCTGGTCCCGGGGTACTCTCTGGATTCAAGTCCATCCTAGCATCATAAATTTTTTTCTCATCATGATTTGTTTCCATGGTAACATTGTCCTCTCTAGAAACCATGTTTGGAACCACCTCTATGAAATCAAAATTTTCTCTCCAGTAAAATTTAGGAATATGTGTCTTGGTCGCTGCAAGAATCATCTTATAATGAGAGTGATCCATACCACCAATGGTATTATGATATTCAGTATACGAACCATCCTTAAGAAATATATTTGGTATACTAATGCAATGTTTCCCCTTTATACAGGCATAAAAATTGGCTATATTATTGTCACTTTCTTAGAGAAATGTTATTCAGTATTTCTACCATGCTTCATAATCTAGTCTCATGATCATTTCATCCAGGGAATCTTTTTTTCTAGAAAGATCATAAAAAAGCCGGCCATTGCAATACTATTCAAGGATGGATTCTAGCAGGTCGATCTCTTTCATGAAAATATCAATGTATTGAATGTGTGTGGGGGGAGTACTCCCTAACTCATTACTATATATTGTTTTTAAGATTCCACAACTTTTTGTGTAGACATATCCACACATTCTTATATGTGGTATCGGACCAAAAACCACCACCAGTCTAGTGATAACCTGTTAACTAACACCAATTATGGGAGAAGTTAAGGAACTACCTATTCATCTAAATATGATTCAATGGGATAAAAATTAATTTTTCTTATCTCTTTCTCATATTTCTTACTAAGGAAATATTTCCATGAGTGTAAGGGGCTCGTTCTAATAAAGAGGAGGATGTTGGTCAAAAAAATCTTCCTTTTATTCATCCCTCTATTAGAGATTCACTATGGAGGTGGTTTATTATAAATCAAGGGAGAACCCAAATTCAGGGAGACACTCTAGTTCTGGATAAGCACACCTTTATTCTCTGTGGGGATCAGATTTAGGGTGGAACCATCCTTTACCTACTCTTCTTTCATTTAATCATTTTCAGTTTTGTCTGAAGGATTGACATCCATGAAGTTCACTAATGAATTACTCATTATGGGTGGAATACTAGCTACTAAATAGTAGGAGGGTTGTTTTCACCATTTTTAAGTCTCCTTATTCCATTCTGGGATTCACTTCAGGCATCTTGGTTAAAGGAAATCTGGTGGGATCCCCTATACATTCATTCTATATGCCGCACTTTTGGGAGAAATGAGTCAAGAGATATTAAAATAATGGGAGACCACCCAACTTGTCATCTTCCCTAAATGGGATAAGAATTATTTCTATTTGAGAGGTGTTGAGGTAAAAATCCTGCCATCATTTTTGTATAGGGATTCTACCATTCTCTTATTGTCACACCTTATCCAAGATTTTTCAATCATATGGGGACATTTTATGTTAAAAATTACACAATCCCAATGGATGGGGGCTTATCCCATAGTGTGGTGGTTACTAATACGATCTCCGCTCTCTAGATTCCATGAATTATTATTTGAGTATGTGATAGAAATGGTGATAGATATGCATGTAAAGTATTTTTTAATGAAATTAATAGTGATTGATGATTGGATTTCATTAGATGAGAAGAATGTGGTATTTTCATAGTTTCCCTGGTTGTGAGTTATTTCATGGATTCCACTAATTGGGACCAATAAATTTGAGACTTACTCAAGGATTATTCTTTTTGTTCGTACCATTTTTTATGATATGTAATTTCACTTTATTTCCTCCATAAGATAATGGTATTATTGTATTACTTCTCTAGTTGGATCTACTGAACGAGGCACAAGGTAAAATGAAAATATCCATGTTCTCCCCATATCTAGATATAGAGTCCATGTGGGGCATCGTTGATGAGAAAAAGCTCCCTATAGATTGAATTGAGGTAGTTCAATTGGATATCTTCTGAAAACAACTCTGATTATTGTCACTGCATAGAAAAACATTTGTCAAAGTAGATTTTAAGATGAATATATCCAAATATTTTGACATGTTATATATACCCATTGTAGGGAATTAATTTTGTTTTAATTGGGTAGAGAGTTTTCCATAGATTGAGATAAATTTTATCTATGATATCATCCAAAAACTACCTTGGAATATTGAAATGAGAAGTGAATATGGGACAAAAAATAACCGGTATGATATCCCTGAAAAATTTTCTTCTCATGACCAACATGTCCCTTTTTTCTTATATTGTAGACTCTTTTACACAATCTCCCCATCTGGAATGATTCTTGATGATTTTTTCTTAAGTATCTGGGCAAGTAAATTTATCATTGTTCTTTGAATGGTCCAAGTATGGTTTTTGAGGATGAAAATTTCTTCATTTCTATCTCCTCATTGAGAAATTATGTCACTTGACATAGATAGGGTATCTAATGTGTATAACCCCATCCTTTCATGTGCCTCAACATATGAGGGAATTCCTATATTTAACCTAGAATGGAGTGGAACTTTTTGCGAACATGAGATTTTACTGCGGGAAGGAAATTCACAGGGATTGTCACCATGGTGATGGATAACAAAATATCTTTATGTTTGATTGTATGGAGAATATCTATAGCATATCACTTTCAGAGGACCATTAGAACTGATGATAGTTAGGGGAGAACCTTATTGTTGAAGTGCAGTGTCACTGTGGGTGGGAGATTCAAAATACAAGAAACAATAGAAATAACTAGTATCATATCCTGATATCCATATGCAGGGGGAATTTTGATAGCGTATACCCAAGGGAGGACCATCAGGGTGGACGATAACAAGGAGAGGGCCTTCTTGATAAAATGAGGTGTCAATGTGGGGGGGGAGACCTTAATAGTACATGCCATAATGATGATGACTACATCATAGATTGATATCCAATTACAGGGATACTTTCTATGATTTATACCCTTGGTATGACCATTAAGGAATATGACATAAAAGGGAGGAACATCATACTAAAATGAGGTGTTACTGTGGAGAGGACCTTCACAGTGCATGCCACAATTCCATGATCTACCATAATAGCCTTATTTCACACAATAGAGAAAATTACTACCGAGTATACCCTAGGGACGACAATCAAGGAGGATCCAATCAATGGGAATACATTCTTACTGATGTGAGGCGTCACTATGGGATAGAACTTCTCACTGCATGCCACAATGGAAAAGAATACCTTTATAGCTTGATATTCGACTTTAGGGAGAATTTTAATAGCGTATAACCTATGTAGGACCATCATGGTGAATGACAGCAAGGGAAGGACCATATTTCTACTCTATATTTTGGTCACAATGATGGATAATATAACACTCATTAGGAGATCAATTTAATGATCAATCGTTTGATGTTCATGATGTAAGACATCATGGTACATGAATTGGTGAGGTCTTTCAGAGATTATAGTAACAATGTTTCGATGATGACCTCCCCCACATCTACTACCAATTCTATAAATTGGTTACAGATTGGAAGGATACTAATCAACCATTGATAGGTGTTTTATGGAATCAAGAACTCTTGATTATGGTAGAGTAGGGTCATGAATATGCTATTCATTTTCAAGATTCCTTTGGAATTATTTATATTTTGGCACTCTCTTATGAGAGACTAGGGATGCTCAGTTGAAAATATTCATATATGTGTTCTTTTTTGAGTGGCCCCCATGCGGCTATCAGGAAACTCATGCAAGCTTGCTCAATTCTGGTTGGGATATGTGCTAGCCCTGGAGATGCCCCCAATGTGGACAATGGTCCCCTAGTGGGAACAAATATTTGTTCCTGAAATGATTTTCCATTTATCATGGATTATTTTGAAGGATCCACCAAGATGGGGGATTGGATGCATATCTACTCCAGAGTGAGCTCTTATTAATGTAGATGGTCCACACCACTTCATATGGAAGTCTTGTGGGACCAACTCATTGTTATTTCCACAAGAATAATTGAATATTGACGTGTCTGTAGGATATGTCTAAGCATTGATATATGAAACTACATCATTTAATATATGTGTTGAGATATTTACTTGTAGGTAACAAGAATATATTTCCATTCAGATGTAGGAGTAGTAATATGTTCTTGCTCCAGGCCCCCATTTCTTTCCCGTGGGTATGGGAAATTATCTTGTGTTGGGGCAGTGATATGAGTCAGCCCTTGACTTTTCACTAGGACATGAAAGCTATTTTCTTTAACTTCCACTATATTTGACGGGTGGTCTTCATAATTTCTTTCAAATACTATTATATTATCGTTGGTTTCCATCATATTTAACTGATGGGATCTATTTTAATCTTTAGGAATTTGTTTCTTGTCATTGATTTCAATTTTATTTGACAGATCAGATTGATATGCATCTTCCTGAATATTCAACTTATTATATTTTTTTCCATCATATTTGATAGATGGTCCTGATATGAGTATTCCATAGTAATCATCTTCTTATTAACTGTTTCCATAATTTATTAGTGGGATTCATATTAATTTTTAAGAATATGCACAGGCCTATAATTTTTCACTCCATTTGAATGATGACTTTGGTGAGAAATAATAGATATTTGATCATGAATGTAGTTTTACATTGTCTTAGATTTGTGGTATTCATAGTATTGATTATGGATTATCATAATATTATGTGAAACATTAATTACACAGTAGGTTTCATGTTCCTTAGTAGGGATATACGTTTTCATATGAATTTATATCTTATTTGATTGACAGACTTCACGAGGCTAAGTATGAATATATGCCTTATCGTGGGTTTTCATCATACTTGACTATCATGGATTCTTAAAAGGAATGAAAATGATGGTATGATCCTAATTATATGATCTTTTCTCCCTATGGGCCTCTCTAGGGACCTGGTCCTGCTTGATTTTAGTGGATGACCATAGTGCAGTATTCAGTTCATGATGAGGACACTGGGCAGCATGCAGTTAGTGGAGATGATTTCGGGAAAGTGCCTTTGTGTGAGAACATTATGCTATTGGAATGATGTCAATGGTGTTGACATCATCAGCCTCCCTAATACAAGGGAGGCACTCATTTTCACATTATCGGGAAAGGCTCTAAAAATTGTTTGATATGTCTAGTTGATACATCTTGTTCTAAACTATGGATTGTTGACTGGTGGATGACTAGTGGGGATATGATTACTGGAGGGACTGACGAGCTACCTCTAGGTTGGGGAGAGTACAATTTTTAAGGTACTTTCTAACGGGTGAAGTTGGAATCCCAATTGAAGACATTGGGTGGGTGATGGGGTCCTCTAATTCTTTTAAAACCAACCCACCTATACAGTTGATGATGCACAAGTCATAGAAAACTTGAGGGATTCTATTGGATTGAAGAATATATGAAGTGTTTTAAGAATTTATGTGACAGGTACCAATAACAAATCCTCATCAAATTAGAATCTCATTACCAAATGTGTAATTGATGGTTTTTCTTGACCCTACTTCCGTTGTTGATATAAAAAGGAGTTAAATCGGGGTAACACAACCAACTTGGTTTAGGATTCATGTCGATTTCAGTGTTTTGTTTTTGAAAAAGTTTGGTTTATTCCCTAGTGGATTTAATTTAGGTGGTTAGATGATAGAAATTTTCAATTTTGGGTATAACATCATCGAATGGTCTCTAGTGGGACTGTTTGTGGAGCCATAAACACACAAAAATCACACATCCATGATTCATGGACCTGATTTCCAATGGTAAGAATTTTCTATGACACATGGAAACAACACATTGGAACTCACATTGGTCAATAAGATAGGATTTTGGGCTCATAAGACCCTTTTGGGGGAACTATTTCCTATTAAGGGACCCTTTCATATATTTATGATATGTTCATGAATACTTGGTTCATTCCCAAGTGGGTATATTATGGATTACACTATGACAATGATACCTTATGAAAACTCATGGGTTCATAATCATCTATAAGTATACAAGGTTCTCCATAAATGGAGAGATCTATATGAATCCATGATTCTCTAACAATGTTAACCCTTTGTAGAAAATAAAGTATCCTTTGGCCATTTTCTCAGATGATGCTAGTTTTTAGCGACATGATGGGGCACTCTGTAGTTTATCATCATTCTAGATTATGAAAGTTCTTTTGATATTAGCATCGAACCCATGAAATGGGTTTCATATCTATCATCATGAGAGGAATCCAAAACCATGTTGTTCAATGTATTTTAACTGGACCCAACACATTTTATGGTCGAGTGACAAGGACCCAACCATGTAGTTTAATGTCACAGATAAGGGATTTCCAGGAGAATGGTGCTCGGTGAAGGATGATGTGAGACCTTTGTTGAGGTAGCCTAAGGGACCTATATGAGATGATGTCTCATAGGTAGGGGCATGATCCAACCAAGGATATGGTCTAGAGGAAATCAAGATGGGTGGAGATGTTGGGTATCGACCTTAAAGAGGCTTCCTACATATGCCAGTTTATCTTGAATCCAAGCCCACATAGTTCAGTTAGAATTTGGGCTTACACCTGTGAGATTCCCATTTATGGGGGAATGATCGATGATTACATCTATGGGGAAGGCCCATTTTAGTAGATAATATTGGATATTACACTATATAGGAGGCCCACTTGAGATTTGGGTTCTTGTATATGCCATGATCACCACTTACCTCTAAGATCACGTGAGTCATGATTGGCGAGAGAAACAAAAGGAAAAAGTGGATATGAAGATCACAGAATCGACTATATCCACTAATGGATAGTACTGGATTCCAAAGGGAGGAATAAATGGATAAGAGAGTTCTTGTTTTCCCCTCTTTATTTAATATCCAAGGTAGTCTCATTCGATGATCTATCCAGATATGTCTTGGGTGGTGGAAAAGAGGTACACAAGTTCCACCTTCTACAATAATTGCTATGGGATTACCTCAGGAAAAGTGACCTAAAATTAGTTGGGGGGGGGGATAATCTAATAACTCACCAAAGGGAAAGCTATGCATGATCATTTCCCTTTACAACCTAAATAGGGAGGTTCTTGTTAGTGCCCAAAGTTTGAAACCCTCATTACCATGGGAATATAATCCCAATGTAATCCTAAGTGTTCACCCTATTGTTGGGGTCTCCTATATTACTTCCATTACCATGGGTATGGAAACTCAAACGGAAAGTATGATGTTTCCAATGATCTTATCAAACATGTGAAGTGGCTCTAAAAAGTTCATTATCTAAAATCTATTAGAATGGTTCACAAATGGGCCAACATGGGGACTAATTAAATTATATAAGAGAATGATGGAAGCTAAAGAGTAGAATTCCCAAGGATGCCAAATTTTTTATGTCATGTTCTTCCCTGAGATGGGTTTCCCTCTGAGTATTATGTTTCTATGATGTTAACGATATATTACATATAGAATTCTACTATTCAGGAATAGGTTCTATCCCTAAACCATTGTGCTACATGGAGCAAGGTTCTGCCTCTGTACCATTTTTCTATGGACAGACAAAATCCCCCCATGGTGATTTTCTACATGGGGTTTGGTTTCATCAACATAACTCTTTTAAATGAAATAATCCAATTTACATTGGGGTAATTGGTTTATTCATTTCAAAAATTTTCTAATTTTTTTGAGCTTCATGGACCACCTAATGATTTATTTAGTCCTCCTTAATACCATGCAACATGTTATACCTTCTTTGAATCTTATAAGGTCTCTAGTTTTCATGGATCCTTTCATTATCTCACTTTATTTCTTACGTCTGGGTGTTTCCAATTTTTCTTTTTTCCCTCCAGTGTCTATATGTAGGGTTACAAGGGAACTCGGTACCGACATGGTCACTTGTCCATGGTGGGTTGCATTCCTTCTATTGTTAGAGGCCACAAAGGATTCCTAAACCTATGAATGAACTGAACATGGGGGACATCATTCACAAAAGAGTCCATTTTTTGTAGTGGTGGAGATCACCACCTATGCCCTACAAACAACTTTGTTTCATTTACATGGAGTTGATCGTACTACCTCTTCCTTTGAACTATTTAGTTCATGGGGAATATTAGTTCGTAGGAGATGAAATCACTTCTTTAGTCCCAAAAATGAATTAGGATTCATTTTTGGGAATCTATAGCACCACACCATCCACTAAACTACTTACTTCATAGGGTTTGTTCAACTGAGGGGGCACAAATCACTACGTCCCTCTTATAAACAACTTCTATATTGTTTACAAGAAGTGAGGCCACTATTTCCGTGGAAAAAACTACTTTCATTTGCGAGTTATTTTCAAAGAGACAGATCTACTTGTGGATCGGTAGTCCAAGAACGTGTTTTATGCATCATATCCATACTCCATTAAACATTATCTATTTCCTGGTTTCCCATATTCATGAAATTATCCCACTCATGTTTTTAGAGATTAGAGGACCCAAAAAACAAAAATAATTATCTATATCCACACTTTATTCATAACCCATATAGATCCCAATATATATAACAATATCACAATTTAACTAAATAGACATTTTATTATATATAATAATTCAAAAATTTATCTATCTCTATCTTTACAGGATCCATCATTTAGATATAGATCCTAACATGTTTCAACAACACCAAATATTTATAATAATCCACAAATGAATTTCTAAATCATGTGAACTCCTAGAATATGATGAAATCCATCAACCAAGACATAAAACCCAAAATTACAACCCATTATCCATCTTGTATGATTTATATATATTCAATCCAATTTGTTTAAAAATATTTCCTCACACAAGGGCTATAATATCTTTAGATTAATTAGATTCTCCCTAGCATTGGATTTTTAAAATTGTTTTCCTACTGAATTCCATATTCAAATTTCCAACACCCATTGAAATCCTTCACACAAGAGTGCTACTCATCATAACCCAAAAGTATCTTCCATGATTGATATTTTGAATATCAAAAAATACTACTTTCATTTACCTTTCCAAGTCTTGATGGTCATACTACATAATAATCACATAAATTGTTCGTCAAATAGTTATGACTCAATGCATACCTAAACATCAATATCAACCAATCACCACTTCTCACTCCAAATACCCAACTTATGATAGATCTCATACTCTATTACAAATAGGATTGAAATAGTTTGAAGGTAATAAACTCTCTAGTATTTTCCTATTCAAAATAACCACAAATCATTCTATGACCATCTCTTATACTGGAGTAAATGATTTTACCACCGAACACAATAACCAATGGTCATACTTATAATGGTACATTTCCATACTGATACCACCCTAAAAAAATGTTATTTCATTTCCTTTTTCTATTAAAGACTCATCAATAAACTAGGGCATGTGCTATCACTTTAAAATTACCCATCAGACAGAAAGTGAGTCATGGTCCCTAATATTTAATCCTCTAAACCAATTAAATATAAAATTCACTAAAAATGAGTTCTTCTTACTATACTATTCATGATCAACCTATAAACCATAAAATAAGACCATCATCCTACCAAAATACTTAAATGTATACCTTTAATTGAAATTTAAAATTCAAGAAATTGCCCTAATGTCATGATATATTTCCAAACGACAACTATTTTCCATCCCTACTCCCATATTTAGAAATCATAATGAATTTATAAATACCAGTTGGACTTAATTAGGCTCGTAACACATCATTCAATGAATCAAATTTGAAACATTTATAGAGTCCATTTAGTACAAAAGTAAAGACAGAGAGAGAGAGTCCTCATTGACCTCACCCAGATAATTTTACCCTAATACCTACCCACTTACCTCTATAGAAAGAGATATTCCATAAACCTAAACCTTGTAACTAGTATTTATCCCATCCTTATACCTAATATTAAATAATAACATAAAATATTATTGATCCCTGGAAAATATAAAGGCTAAAAATCCCGTAAATAATAATAATTATCACCCATTCTAACAACATTAACATTGTATAAAATGAATCTCAATTGTTTTTGTGGAATGTAATAACATAATTATCCACATTCACTCTATGATATTAATTATAAAATTAAAATAGTACAAAATTTCTTATGATATTATGATACCAATCCCAAATCATTCCCTCACAATCCCTATCTAACCAAAACCTAAATCCTTGTAAAGAACCTCTAGTTTTATTGATTCAAACATAACTATTGAAATATACATGTCAGTGAATACCCCCTAATGCTTATACAGCTACATAGGAATAGATTTTTGTACCTAATAATACTCAAGGTTTAATACACAAATATAAATTCATACCCCAACATCAAATACCTATATTATCATACTAAAGACAATAACCACACTCATGTGCATCTTAATCATATATTTATATAAAAATGGTAATCATGGTTAGAAACCATCACCATCTGGTTTGGTTCCTCAATATCCCCCAATATTTAATTTAGATGAAATTAAATAACATATTTTTGAATTTCAATGACCATCATCAATATTTTCAAAAATATCATTTGAAATTTATTTTGTTAATCATTTCTATTAAAAATTACTCTATTAAAAAAAATTATCCTCATTTTTTTCCAAAAATATTCTCTAATCATTAGAATATTACACAAGTTATGTAATCTATGTTCCAAATAGGATTCACGTATGGACACCTATTTTTACGCTAGATATAAAATAAAATAATATATCATTATAAAATAAATATATAATAAAATACTACTCAACTATAATAATAAGATCAATAAGAAACCCAAATCCTATGTAATTGGGATTTCCACCATACAAGTGTTAGCGAGGTTTAAGGCTAGGGTCTGCCCCATGTTTTTACCTATCTTATATCTGTCTACAAAAAACATGACAAAAAATGATCAATTATATCCTCTAACATGGACTCAGAACCTATACCACGACCTCCCACGAAAATTTTTCTTTGATGAATTTCGTTAATGGGTAATGGATTTTTCTCATTCCCCATAAAATCCTGAAAACCATAACTCATTATTTAATAATTAACACTTTCTAAAAAGTTTTTATCAGGGATATTAATATGAATATCAATTTTAATCCCTTCAAAAATTAATATTTTTATATAAAAATGTTAAATATTTTATTTAAAAATATTTTCAAAATTTTAAACTATAATATAATTTCTCTGAAAATATCTTATCATTCAAGGAACATAAAAATTAATGAATTTAAATTATTAAAACAAGGATACTGTTGAAAATGTCGAAATACCCATTTTTGAACTCAATTTACAATACTAAACACATCCTTATACATTTCTAAAAACCTTACAAAAATTAATTCTATGAAAATAAACAATCCAAATGAGGTTTCAACCAAGGAATATAAAGAATGAATATCCACCTACTCTGTTATGCACTTCTAATCATGATAATTAGGCGCCTCAATCATATAATCACTTCTTAATTACTATAAATGAAATTAAAATTAATTATATAATTTATATGTTACATTCATGTGAGTAGAAATATACTAAATCAAAAAATACTCACAAAATTACTATGTTGTGAACGATATGACTCTAATAGGGTGTGGTAGAATCACATCCCTTCCTTATAACCTTGTATTAAAAAATACCGCATAAAAATTCGGGATTTTTCGAAGTCTTAAAATACCCAAAAATATTTTAATCATTATAAATGAAAAAAAACTACATGTTAAACTGTTATTAGGTTGAATAATAAAAATATGGTGAAGAATAAGAGATAGAATAAGCATACCTTACATGATCAATAAAATCTCCCATGGTAGAAGATGAATAAGAATTAGAGGAAGAATATGGATGAGAGGAGTGATTTCGTCAATTTTCCCTCTAATATGGCTGACCAAATCTATAATAAAGGGTATATGGATCACCTTTTTAACCAAATTAACCTAAATATAGTAAAAATAATAATTAATTAAAATATTAATATAAAACTTAGAACATTTTAATAGTCATAATGAATATTATAATAAGGATTAAGTTTTAAAAACACTTATATAATATTAAAAATCTCATTTATCCTTCCTATAATAAATAATTAAATTTAAATAATTAAATAAATTACCATTTTAAATGAAAAATAATAAATAAATAATAAAAAAATATTTTAAAATATGAGTGTTATGATGACCCCAATCTAAAAAATTTCATAACTAAAATATAAATGGGAATATTTATTAGTATATAACTAAACCCATAATTTTTATATTCCAATTATAATTTCAGAACATGGAAAGGAATTTCTATTTACTATATGAAATATCACATGATAAAGAAAGTATTTATAATAACAGGTCATTTTATGATCATTTAATTGACTCATTTAAAAAAATATTGACTATAGAGCTCTAAAAAATGGAATTATTCATATTCTACCTAATTAAAAGTTTTCATATAAATAATAGAGTTTATTTTACAAAAAAATCAATCAAATGAATAGAAATTAAATCATAATAAGTGAATTTACATACACGTACATCAAAACATAATTTAAAGAGAATCCACTAATGGGAAGTACACTATAAAATCATATTAAAAAAATCCATGTCATAGTATATTTATAGTAAGATAATATATGGGATTAAAATTTGAAATTTCTCAAATAAAAAATCAATATACCATTTATATTTACCCATAAATATGAAAACTATATTATATATAATGACCCAAAATGATGTGTGTCAACTAGTGGATAGAAATTAGTATCTTTATTTTTGTGATTCATATTGCATTTTAAGAATTTTAGGATCACATTAAAGATGAATTGATACACTATTGTAGAATTTGTATGTGATTGTTGGAATCATTTCTGTTTGGGAGGTTTTGATTCTTCCATATGTGACAAAATAACACTGAGTATATAATTATGAGGTTCTGAGCACACTATGTGATTTTTATGGGTGGTAGAACCTTATGGGTGATCTAATAGCTAGATATTGGCTCAAGAATAGCTGTGAACTACCTATTAGATATCCAATATATCTATTCTAGGTACATGGTTTTTCCCAAACAATTTTTAAGGGCAATGGTTTTTCTAAAATTTAATAATAGACCCCCTTAGGGATCTTATCTTTTATAAATTCTGAGCATGGAATGTCTATACCCCTTCCCCTCCCTCTTATAATTTTATCTGAAGTATCCCATTTATATTTTTTTCTAAATTATATAAACATAGTCACCTATAATTTTTTTATACTTTATTATTATTTAATTTTGTGGCACTCTGGTTATGGATTTGTAACCATCAATGATGTGTCGTTGATTTTCATAGTGAATAATGTCTATAAAATTATTAATTACTCTCCATAATCAGTAATTACAATTTCATTGAATGTGGATAGTATGAGGCCAAACCCATAAGAATAGATATCCCTTGTATTAAAATCCTTTTTAAAAGTCAAGATAAACGAATTGAAGAATTAAAAAATAATTCTAAGACAAATATGAAGATCCATAAATGATGAATGGGATTTTATATTTTATAAATACAGGATCATGAGATAACTAAAAATATAATACATCTAATTAATCATCTTAATATTGTCCAAATTTCATATAACCAATACCATGGTCTTGGTGATTAGTTTATAATTATTAAACACTCCTTTTTTGGTATTGAACTTCAGTTTGTTTAAATATTAGGTGATCTAAAACCATAATTAAACATAACACTCGAAATGAAACCATGATCTAGAAGTAATTTATATACTATTAATTGTTTATAATCCCATTCATTATTAAATAATTAATGGAAATTATTAAGTGTGAATGAAAAGATATGGAAGAAATGATTGATGAACAACCTAACACAAATCAAATTAAAAACAATAGAATTAAAAACGTCAATAACCTTTTATTATAACACTTGGTGATTTGTTTACCCATAATGTTTTGAAAAAAATGGTTCTAACTATGTTAGATATGAGAGAGTAAATGAAATCATAAATCTACCAACTATAACTAGCCATCAAACAATCACAATCATAAGATGAAGTCATCCCTCTTGTTCATTGCGTGCCCCAATTCTCTAGGGAAAGTAACTACAATTATAGATATTGATATATCTTATATATCATTTTAACTATTCAACACTATCGAAATCATTTTTCATCTAACATTATAGTTATGGTAGTCAAATCCAACTCAAAAAATATTATCAAAATTCATCCAAGTTCCAGAACATGTCACCCAAAGTATGTAGGTTACTTTCTATATCTATTTTGGATTTTATATCTCTAAATTTAATACATTTGTTTTCTAACACCATGAAATAATTCAACACTCAAAGACAGGTATTTTAGTGGGGATAATAAAATCCTAACTTATCATTGTTGTATATCAACACCCCATAACGCACCAATAGTTTGTCAAAATGGCCCGAAGACATTCATTTTTTTTATTATTTTTGATAATCGACCTAAAAATTGAAATATATTACAATTAAATAATCTATAATTATAAAAATATATTGATTCCACAATTTTTCAGAATTTAAGAATCATATTTTTCATGCTATTTCCTTCATATTCAATGAAATTGTGGATTTGTGACCGATATTTCATCACAATAATTATATATCTTGACCTCCCATATATCCTCCATCCACCTGGTATCTCATATTTTTCATTCATTAAGGAATACATCTTGGGGATTACTGATATATGTATATCTACTCGACTTGTCCTTCAAATATCCCCAAACCATGGCACATAATCTCAAAATCATCAACCATGGATATTATATCCTCTTCCATTACTCATGTCTGTTTGGCATAAATGGTTTCATAGATTTAGAGTGGTAATTTTTTTATACATTAGTTAACCCAATCTTGTATTTATTCTGGCCCGATCATGGCATAACAGCATATAGCTCCTCTAAGTTATTCTTATACATCTCTAGTTTAATCTTATGTATCCCAATTTTATTATTATGTATAAAAATTGTGGAATTGTTTCACCCATCATAGAATAATGATTATTTCCATCATTTTAACATTTTATTATTATAATAGGTTATTACAATTTGAGGTCATATGTTGCACTAGTATTTTCTAATTCCAATATTAAAATCTCTTAATGTATTCAAATATCATCCATGAAGCTTAATCTTACCATAAAATACTTAGAAACAAAAAAAATATTCAATAATAACTCATTAAATAGTGGAATTATTAATGAAAATGACTTAATATATATTTTATATAAATTTCCATGAAATATAAACTCTTAATTTTCCATAGGAATAATAATTTACATGACCACAAATAAAATCCATCCTATATAATGTTTATAATAATATACAAACAAACCAAAAAAATTCTTGTGATAAATATACTTTCAAGCATCACAAAAGATTTATTTTTTCAAGTTATCACTTTCTAAGAAAACTAATAAAACAAGGAATTTTTTTTTAATTAACAATACTTCTCCATCCCTCTATTCACATCCATCAACTTATTATTTTTATTCATTCACACCCGTGATCTACCAAACTAAAAAATAATTTCACACAGTACTCAATATCATTTAAAAATAGAGTTATTAACAATATCATGTATATGATCTCTATCAATAAATAATCAAGTCATCTAAATATTCACATGGAAATCAATCCAAAAAAATATTAAAGGATTTATTAAAGATAGTAATATCTTTGTGGTTAAGTGTCTGTAGGAATTTTTATGATAAATTCAACATTAGAGATCAAAAGGTTGTGGAAATCTACATTACAATTCATGGTATCTAGAAAAATCTCAATGAAAATTTCACGATTCAAAATATAACTTCAAAATATAACACAAATAAACTTCTTTTCCCTATATCATAGGCTAAAAATCATTACAATAATCAGGAATAAATATTTTCCACTTTTTTTTCTTTTTTTTCAATTTTTTTCTTTTTAGAGGGTATGAAGTATTATAGAAAATTGAAATTTATTGACATTGTTTTGTTATTCATCACACGCTAACACTTCAAATTCCCCATTTCATTTAAAATCATCCCCATTAACTCCATCAAATCACTCATTACCCAAACTCATTTCATTTTTAATCAATATAATTAAATAAAAAAGGGTCACAATGATAATTAATCATAATACGTGGCTTCATATAAAGGTAATTAATAGTCTTCAAGGCATAATAATCGATTAAACATAGAGTAGGTATCAATGGTGAATAGGAAAAATTAGTAATCAATAAATAGCCCCACTCATCTTAAGTTGGTTACAAATATTTAATTTTTGATAGGACTAATAATGAATGGTCTATTAGTGTTACATATCCCTTTAATATTTCAATAAAGATGGAACTAAAAATTGTCAAAAAATGGTTTAGAACCATCTATTGAATGGGAAAAATAAAATATTTTACATTTACTTGAGGAATTAAAAAAAATAGCATGTAATTCATCCTAATATTCTTAAAAATATATGTAAAAAATGTTTGAGATATTTTTTTACATAAATAATCCAATCCTACGAAATGATGACTCATTAAATAACTATTATCAAGATTATCTAAAATAATTTAATCCTATATCTTACTAATACAATTTCATCAAAAATTAAATTTTAACCATGTTATGGTGGTATTCCCGAACTAAACTCTTATTATAGATAAAAATTATAACAATAAATCTATGTGTAGAATAAAAATTCATAAATGTAAAAATAACGAAACCAATATAAAGAAATGAAAAAATATACCAATTTATATTAATAATCCCATTGTCATTGAAGATATCTATCTTTTAAATTTCTAGGAATGTAATAAAAACATACGTTGTCTCTGATAATTACATTTTATAATGACTTTGAACTTAGAATGACCTCACCATGTCATGAGACTAATGATTGGAATGTTACCCAAATTGGATAAATGAATAGTTTATGTTGAGTTTCCTCTACATATATGGGTAATTTTCCTTTCATTGAAATAATCATTACTCATCCTTGAGGTAGAACCATATCCAATTACATGGAACTAATCCAGCAAAAAATTCAATTCTGAGAAATAATACCATAAATCATGGATTAATCAATATTTTCAGCCCATATTTGAACACAAATTTATAGAATATTTTAAAAAATCATTAATATGTTCAGTACTTCGTCTTTTAGATTTATTCTCATCAATTAATGCTTTTTATTTCTTCCATAAAACATCTCTTTCCTTCTACTATTCAAGTTATGTAGAATCCTCACACAAATATTAATATTATCAATCCAAATTATATTTACCCCAATGAATATTGAATATTAAATGATCACTACAATTTATTAAAGATAATTCATCAATTTTAACATCAATTAATACCATACAATTTCATAAAATTGCTTTTCAAGAAAAATAGATTTTTCTCTTCATCAACATCAAGCTTAAGGAAATACAAAAAAAAGTAGAACATATCCACCTTAACTAAATAATAAATAACAAAACCTCATGGATATATCACCATTGTGTCTAATAATTGAAAATAAAATTTTGTTGGATTAATCTCCTCGAATCCAATTTTCTTATAATGATTATATTTTGAAGTTATCACTCAATCTTAAATTAATAAAATATTTTTCACACTCATGATATCTAATATTTATATTAATTGAGACACTAGGAGTGCATTGTTTTATATTAAGTATAATTCATATCACCATAGATTAAAATTATTCTAAGATTTTAATTAGTCCCATATACTCATGATTACTCTTGTTTAATGTATTCTATTTCACGAGATTTTTATATGTGGAATTATTTTCTAAAACATCCACAAAAATAATTTTAATACAAATTTTTATAATCATTTATATAAATTTACTCCTTTCTACAAGATTTTATCATTGTTAATACATTAAATAAGTGGTATTACTAGTTTAAGTAGTGGTGGGGCCTCTTATGTTACTTTTTTCTATAGTTTCCTTTGAATTATCCTTCCTCTTTTCCACATATTTTCATTAATTTTCATGTTACCTGTCCTATTGTATCCTACTTTATTTATAAATTTTTTCCATTTCACTAAATATAATTAGGGCAATGTAATTTATTTTTTACATGTTTTGGACTCTATGTCAACTTAAAATGGTCCTCCAGGAATCTCTTTGAGCTGATTTGATGTTTTCCCAACATGAACCTCAAGATTCGAAATGAGTACCTTTGATCCATAAAATCTAAATTCAAATATTTGATGAAATCCCCAATGGTTTTCATGAATTCTGACATGGTATCCACTAATTAAATGAATTTTACGTTTTATAAATGATCCTTTTAGTTTTTTGGAACCCAAGGGGCCTTTTCTAAAATCCTTGGTTTTCTTATGGAATCATTCCCTAAAAATAATTTATTCAACTAAAGTAAATTTATAATTCATATTTAGTAGATATACCATTTCATTTTTCATGAATTATATAACCGTAACAATTATTATTGATATATTATTACATATACCATTGGGTCATAAAACATGGGATCCTTAATGTCACCAACCACCCATAACATTAAATTAAAAACTATTTTTTGACATGTAATCCAATAAAGAAAAACTATATTTTGAACGATTTTTATTAATGATACTCCCATGAAAACATCTATGACCAACCTATCACCTTAAGACAAACCTTTATAGAATATCTTTATAATCAAGAATGTTTCATTTCCAAGATTGGAACACATTATAAATATCTCATTGAATATATCTAATAAATTTAAAGTGGCTTTGAATCATTTTTTTAAATTTAAGATGTTTAAATTGAGATTATTTTTTTGATTGGGGAAATCATGTTAAGATCATATTTCTCTCTGATGTAATGGTAGAATATTTTAATAATATTTATATCCATCCATTTTATTTTTATATAACTGAAATAATAAATAATATAATCCTTGATGCATAATTATAAACACCATTAATTTGGAAAGTATTAAAATGTTTTAAGAGACCTTCTAAGTGTTTTTTGACCCTTCATGTGGTCTCCTAGTGAATGAATGTTTATTAATACTTATTTTATTAATCATGGTATTTATCTTTAAATAATTTGTAGAATATAAAATTATAGAGATACCTGTTTATACTTAAACACTTGAAGTTAAGTTGTCTTCCATCAATGTTCTTTTAATTCTCTACCATCTTTTCAAAAGATGATAAACCTAATGAATTCGATCAACACTATCCATGTTTCCCCATTATAATGTATCCTTAGGCACTTTTCTATATATTGATTGTAATAAAAAAACATCCTTTAATTTTATCCAAGTTGAGTACTTGTGCATCCACAAGATATAGGCTAAAGATCATCACAAGAACACACTAAGTGTAACCAATGATAAATATAAACAAAAAGGCGGTAAATGAATAATGTATTCTAATATATAAAACCTAGGTCTATAGAAAGCTCTAAATACTATAAAAGAGGACAAAAAATTTTGATCTCCCAAGAATAACTATTAATCATCATATTGAATCAATTTTTAAATTATATGAATTAATTTCCCTCATCCCTAACTACAATGGAATATCATGTGACTAGTTTGAGGTTAAATCTGCAAGGACAATAACCCCTTGCATCGAACACATTGTTTTAATGTAAATATTAATGAATTGAGTAAATAAAAAGTAAATGTAATACTGATTAAAAGAACTACGAATTATTTTATTGTACCAAGCATTTAAGAATCATGAAACATGAAAAAATGTTTAATGATTTGTTCATATTGTTATTGAATTTGATTTAAATTATACCTTAGTCTTGGTGATTGTTCTCTAATCAATACAATCCTCTTTTTATTGAAAATTATTTCAATTTATTTTAATAAATAGGTGATCCGGAACTATATTTAAACATATCACTCAATCTCAATCCATTGTTAAAAATGAATTTAATATTTAGTCATCATTAAAATGAATATAATAAAATAATAAAAAACATTAATTCATAAGGAATTATTAAAATATATGAAAGAAAGGACCAATTAATAACCCAAAAATAAAAAATGTAAAAAAATGAGAATTTAATAACACAATCAACATTCATTTATAAAGATAGGAAAACGTGTTTACACCCTCATGTTTTCAAAAGAATAAAAACATTATTAGATAATAGACATGAATGCGTGAAAGAAAACCTAAATCTAATTTATAACCTCAACCATCACACCCTTCTATTTTCAATCCTAAGTCCTACATATTTTTAATGTTTTAATACCATTCGCTAATATTAGTATCTCCTATTATAGGGAATAAGATATATTATGTCTATTTATACCTTCTCATAATTTTCATAATCAAAATATATCTCATATTCTAATATGTATGGCTAAATCCCACTAAAAACTCTCTTTCAAATTCACCCACAATCGACCAAATTTCACCATAATAATTTTGGTGAATTCCAATATCTATCTGATATTTTATATAATTGAAATTGATGTTTTTAAGAGTCTCATTTCCTTAAACTATTCCTCACACAATGACATGGCTAGAAGTGGAGATAAACAATTATAGACTTTAGATTCATCGTGAATACACCCTACAATGAAATAAATTAACCACAAGTTCATTGATATAGCTCTGATTAACCTTTAATACTCACTATATCCAAGTAAAATAAAAATTAAGGTTCCAAATTTCTTGGGCATCATATTTGGGACAACTAAAAAAGCATCAATTATTAATATATTTTCCTTTTCTTCTATGAAATCATGGTATAGAGACATCCATTACACCTAAATATTATTATCTCATTCCCTAAAAATGCATCCCATCTATCCAATATGTTTTCACCATATTTTCCAAGTTATTAGACATGAATTTTAATAGTAACATTCATATATAGTCAATTAAAACATCAAATATATAGAAATCCATTTGAATGATACCAAAATCATTGATTGGGGACATTATATACTCTTATAAACTTCAAGTATGTCATAATATTATGGTTTTCAAGGATACAACATGATAATTTTGTCTTACATTGGTTAACTACTTCTTCTCTTGATTGTGGCACGAGTTAATGCATCATAGTGTAACAACTTCCAATTCCTTTAAGATATTCATACATAAAAACATATTAATATTACATTTTAAAAAGAACCTAATAAATATCTCTATTTTATAATATTTGACCTCAGTAATACACATTTTTTCCTTCCATCATCATCCCATGTAATTATTATTCTAGGGTATTGTGATTCAAAGGCGTAGGTTAAAATATGATTTTCTCTATTTTATTTCAAAATATCCCAATGTATTCCAATATCACCTACAAATATTAATCTTAACATCAAAAATTATAACAAAAAACATTGGGAATAATAACTCAGAAAACAATTTAATTATAAATATAACATCATTTGTATATTTGATCTATTTATTCGAGTTGCATTTACAGTGGAAAATTGTGTAATATCTTTGTAATGAAGGGAATGTTTCTTATGGTACCAAGATGAGTTCAAGGATGGTTGATTATTATTTTCTCATTCTATATTACTTATGGTAAATTATATATTTTTTTAATATAATTTATCATTTTTATAGACAAATTGACAATATATTAGGTGGTGAATCTTGGGGGTTTTACAAATAAGTGTACCAAAAGAATTCCATGGTTGGTTGACATGCCATTGTTTAAAGTTCTATAAATTATACCCCAATCAATAATTTTTATCGGTATATGACTATATGGATAATCATGATAAATTTGTTAAAAAAAATTTCAATTAATTAATTAATTTTTATGTCTTCGGATAGGAAATCAATGGTTTTATGGATAAGAATCCAAGTATTAATAGATATATTAAGCTCTGGTTAAGTAGATAACACAACATATGATCTAGTCTATCCCTACTAATTATATTCATGTATTTATTTGTGTTTTTTATAATGTGATATATATGCATGGACACTATAGTAAATGTGACTCGTATGGAGATTGAGAAGGATTCGACATGTATAATAAAAATTTATAACCTATTAAGTGTGAAATAAACATTCCACTCAGTAAGGAATAATCGTTGAATTACCTAGAGATCATGTCACCTTTTTATTCATGGATTGGTTGTAAGAGGATGAAATTTAGGTGTTTCCAAGTGAGAATTTCAAATTAAAGGGTAATGTGTTTGTCCTTGTGACTGAGTAAGGGAGGTTTCTTCTAAGGTCATATTATTTGATCTTGGAGTTTGCAATATTTGATCTATATATGGAAATTTTTATAACCATTTCAGAAATTTTTGGGTGACTAGGATGTCACCTTGAGGTGATAGGATAACATAGAACACAACGAATTGGGATATATCATGTAATTAAAAATTGGGCATTATGATTAGTCAAAGGATTAGATTTGGGAATGATTCAAATAGTTAGGTTGGTCCAATAAGAGTGGACCATGTGCATAATTATTGATGATTGGTTTTGAAAAAGGATTATGGTGTATACATGAATGTAAGGGAAGGGGAATAAGGTTTGAGTAAAACCTTAATAGAAATAAATCAGATAGAATGGTATGCATGGGTCATCCTTGGTGACCGAGTGTGATTACCAACCATGTTTTGGGATGGCAGAATAAATATTAAGGTTGACTTGACTTGAGAGTCAAGTAGAGGAATGTTGGAAAATTTCATATGGTTTGTGTAGTCAGGCATATGATTGTCTTGTAGTGTAAAGTTTTATTCTTGGGCACGTTGATCTCTGTATTGAGGAATTAGTAGCGAGACACATGTGATATGATGGAGTCTGGATGAGTGTAATATAGATTATGTGTGTTACGAGATGTGAGGGATATGTTAGAGACTTTGAAAGGGATTAGAGTGGGTGGTATACTGATTCATTAGATTGGTTTCTCTCCCAATGGGTGTCAGATGTTATGAGTCAACCAAAATGTACCAATATCCATGTGACCATGGTTCTTAGTTTATAATAATTTATGTGATAGAGAGGTATTTAAATTTTTTGAGAATTTTTGGATTGAAACTTGAAGATAATTTTATTTTTCCCCTCTGTGTACAATCTTCACTCATAGATTTTAGAAACCATAGAGTTTTCCATAAAAAACTATATTTTTATATCATATTTATGGGTTCATGGTTGGTCAACATGGGTAGATAACAATTTATTCCAAACTATGTGAAAATGAGGAGAAACATTATAAGATATTTGGTGTGTGTGGGTAATGTTGAATGAATTACACATGGTTAGGTAAAACCATGTGACATGAAAGTGAATTATTCTTGAAATTATATAGTACCAATTTGAAATATTGTTTTATGGGTTTTCAAACCATTCAAATCCCTCAAAAAAACCATACGAGTGGGGTTTTTTGAGGTAGTGTCTCCCTCATAGTGGGCATATTGTTTGGAATATAGTCCATCCGTCCAGATTCAAAAAAAAATAATTTTTTGTTTTTGCCTATATGATTTTAAACCACTTAGCCTCCCTTTATCCTCCCTCTCACTCTAATAGATTAGTCACACACCAAGTTATCTTTTAACCTTATTTTGTATCATTTTGGCGCCTCTCCATTGAATTTTAAGGGGATTTCCATGGATGTTCCCTATAAACACGTTAATTTATTATTCTATTCTCTTTACATTGATTTTTCTCCCTCTCACAAGCCTCAAAAAGATAGTAGGTCTAATTTTGAAGAGTCTTAGACCTAATTGTCGTTAATGTTTTCATAAGGGTTATAGAGGGCGTTTCATCACATGGTTGGGTGTTTTCCATTGAAGAAAACAACTTATTTCTTTATTTTCATTAAAAATAGATTAGTTATTTTATATTATTTATTTATATTCCATGTTATATGATGCTTGATTATTTTGAAATTTATATTTATCCAATTTATTCTAATTAATGTTTCCTTAGAGGGATAGAGAGTTATTTTTATTGTATAACCCTTCACATGGATCATGTTTCATGCCAATTGGTAATATGTATGAAAAAATGTATTTAAAAGGGTAAAAACGATTTGAAAATTGGTTTGAAGTATCTTTTTGGGGGTTTTATATGGGTATTTTTTATAAATTGATTTCCAAGAATTTTTTTTAGTGTTTAAAGTCTTTTAAATGGGTTTTCTATTTTGAAAGGGGTGTGTTAACCCATGTGAGTTATATTTTGAATCATTTTTATAGAATTGATATATTTCTATAGTGGTTTCAAAGGAGGTGTGAATTCTAAATTTTAATTTGAGAAATTACACTATGGTTTAGTTTCAAGAGTTGATTAAAAAATTTCTTAAAAATGGAGTGATTTTTCTTGGCACCCCATGTTTATTTTGATAAGTTGCATTTGACACTATGAAAAATTAGTTTTCATGAAATATGTAAGAGCATATTTATGCCCAATTATGACTCTTCCATTAAATGGTTGATGATCATTTTATGTGGAGATCATTGGATGGTTAGATGAGGATATTTCATGCGAGGTAGTTGGAGGTTAGGTAAGAGTTTGTTTATAAATTTATTGAATGTTGTTGATATTTATGGTAAGAATATTCTTGATTTTTCACATCCTTGTTTTAGGTCATGGTATTCCATGGGAACTTGGTAAAGATAGAAATATGTTAAAACACAAGTATATATAGTACATTTACTAGGGAGTCTATCCTTAAAGATTGAGTGATTCAGTCAAATTGATTATGGTCTATAAGACTTACTGAGATATATGAAATATATATCTTTCCCATGATATCATTTTTCCCCAGGATGTTTATCACTTGACATTTCAATGAGAATATCAAAGATGATACTTGTTTATTACTACTGAACTAGGTTCCCCTTAACTAGTTTTGGTCCTTATTACCTATGTCAATGTAAGATACCCCTAATGTTAGAACCCTATTTAGGATCATTTTATTGGATTCATTATTATTCCTTACTCGTCTCCCTATTTATTATGTTATTACGTTGATAAAATTATATGGTTTCCCCTCTTCATTCCTAATTATTCAATGTTTTTAGATTTATTTTATTTCCCATTTTGGATGTGATTTTTTTCTTAATACAAAAAATTTAAAAATGGGTTTTTAATGGAGTAATTACATGAATATGAAGTGGTGTTTTGTAAAAGCTTTATAGTAATATTTTTTATATACAAAAGGATGAAATTATTTTTTAGAGAACCCCAGTGTGTACGGTTTCTTAGAAAATGATTTTTAGTCGACATGCATAGTTTTGCATTCAAATTGGTTTTTTTGATCTTTCTAAAAAAAATATAAAATAAAAAACCATTTTGTGACTAAAAATTATACTTTAATAAATGGGGTTTTATAAGATTGTATTAAATTGGGACTTTAAAATAGTGGTTTGGTAAAAGTGACTTCATTAGAGAAAAAGTGTTTTTAATATAGTTGCTGTAATTTAGTTAAAACAAATATTTTTTTAACAAAACATTGACATGTTTCTTGTTATTTGTGTAGTGGATTATAGAAAAATGCTTATTTTTCTTACTAATTTACAAATATCTTTTTCAAGATGTAATATGAATTTAGTTCCATAGTTTTGGATAGGGTGACCAAGTAGGCTATTTATATCACCCCTATATTTTTCTATTTTAGGTCCTTTCCAATTATATTTTTTTCCATTGGACTATTGAGAGAGATGTTTTGGGACTATATGCTGACCATGAATCATGTGGAGGCTCGTTGGAGTACTTTGGGACCTTATTATGGTTTTGGGGTAATGTATTGGCCTTTTTTATCATGGTGTATTTTATTCAATGGATTTTTATATCTATTTCCATCATATTATCTATTAAGTTTCAGTTTTATATATTTTTATTTAATTTATCATATATATTATCTTGTTTATGGTTTTATTGTTTATTAGTTTTTAAAATTTTTATTCTTTTATTTTAAGTAGGGATTCATCATACACAAGGGCTGATTCATGAAACCCAAGAACCTGTTTCTGACATAAGGTGATTGGGAATTCGCTTTTAAGACAATGTAGGTTAGGTACCGGGCTATATTTGACTAAAATAAAATTTATTATAAATTTTTTTAATTTCTAGGTTCATATTGGGGCCAACATTTTTGAAGTTCTATCTATTTAGTTGAGAATTTTGAATTTTATAGATTAGGATGTTAGGACTTGGGTGGTATGTAGAGGGTGAGTTTTCATGCTATTTCTCAACTAGAGCCTCATGTTTCTATGGGTATTTGATATTTTATCAATGATTATGGATTTCTATTTGATGTATTTTTTATTATAATTAGATATTTATAGTGAAGGTGTTTTTATCCTCATTGGCTTGTCATGAGTTTCCATGGGGGTCATATGTGGTGTTTTTTGATGAAAATAAAAAAGGAAATAAATGGGAGAAGTTATATTATGGGTATAAAAAATCATTTGGAAACAACGAGTTTGATTTTGGACACATTCTAGGTACAATCGCATGATTGAAACACAGTATCCATCCATGTGGCCAAGAGTATCATGGTTTTTAATCCCGATTGGTTTTGGTAATTATACCCATTTAAGTTTTCATATTATAGTGTGGTTAAATAAATGATAAAATAGTGAAGGCATGTCCTATGATGTGTTGATGTGAGTGGATGTGGATATTGGTTAATTATAATATTATTACTTGTATTATATTCTTTTTTGTGTGTGATGTGAAATTGGATTTGTGTGTGTGAAAAACAAATATCTTGAGAAAAAAATCATTTTTGAAAAAATGAATTTGGAATTATCTATAAAAAATATCTTTGTTTTTATTTAATGTATTTATGTGGATGATTTCATAATGAATTATTTAAATCATTTTGGTTTCAATCTAGTTAAATTCATTATTAAATATTTAATTTTATGAAGTTCTTTCTCTTAAGTGGAATATCTAAAGGGGTTGTATATTTTTTTTATTGAGGATAGTGATTTTTAAAAATAAAATTCGTGGATTTTTTTGGGTTGTTACCCATTACACATGTTTAAAAAGGGTGAATGATTTGAAATTGTTTTATTTCTTTTGTGTTGGTTTTTATCATGTAATTATGAAGGGGTAATAATTTTAAAAATGGTTGGTTTTTATTTTTTAATTGGCATTCTAATTTTTTAAAACCGACCATGTCGGTTTTGTTATTAGGTTTGAATTTTTAAAATGTATTTCTTGGATACCAAATTAAAGGATGTCCATATATCCAGTAGTGCCTTGGTTTTCATAAAGTGTTTCCAATTTGGTGGCTTTATGCTTTTTATTGGTCCTATTTTTATTTTTGATATCTTCGAGAAATAGGTTTGTGATTTTAATAGAGGAATGATGTGAATCTATTTTTATTGTTTTGGTTAATGGAATAATTTTGGGGACTATAGCATGTCGGGTTGAAATATCACATTGTTTAGTGTATTCCTCCCAGAAAGGCTTAGTATAAAGGTAGGGTTTTTATCTTTGCTTGATCCTTCCTCATGGTTTTAACATAGTCCAAAATCCGTATAGAGTGTAATATGTTTTATTTTCCACCTATAAGTGTTTCTTGATATTATTAAAAGTAATGATCATTATGTAGATTTAGAAAGAATCATGGGTACCAAGTTGTTTAGATCTGTAAACCATGGTAGGATAGTTAGATCAATGATGATTATTTTTCCTAGATAACCTGAATAGTTATGATGTGGCTATAAATTTTGATTTCCTTGTTATTTTTCAATATACATTTTAGAGGTAGTTATCCTGGGGTAACAATATATTTTTGGATTTATTCTCACTAAGTTTGGAGTAGTTGTGGTTTGAGTAAATCCTTGCCCAGTGTTTTCTTTGAGTACCTCATTATAATTTTTTATAACCAATGGTTGATATTGAGGACAACCATAACTCATTTACTAGTGAATTTTATGTTTCTTATTCTTGGTATAGATCATGATTTGGACTTCAGTTTATTTGTTTGTACATGGAAAAACATATGGTATATGCATGGGTGATTGGGGGTGTGGTTTGTTTCTAGTTGGACTATGGGTATCACTGATGTGAGTATTCTAACATAATTATCATGGGATAGTATTCCAGGGATTTGTATATAATAACCCACATATGGGGCATTTGGCCATTGAGTTAGATTCTTGTCATTTCATGAAGAGACTTGTTTTTAGTTATTTTCCTCCTTAGTTTTGGGATGCCATGGATTTAGTGACCTCATATCATGATTCTTCTGGATACTTCTCAATCTAGTGCTTCATTTGTGGGCTTCAACCATTGTTTTTTGGATTTATATTGAAACATTATTTTTGTAGTTACATTTTGACATTTTAGGTATTTCGTTGTTTGATTACATATTCTAACTATATATAGAATGGCATATCAGTTATTTCACTATTTTAGATTGGTTCTAAATAATGGATATACTCATGCCAAATGCCCATATTCAAAGAGATTATCCTTTTATTTTTGTGTTTTATACCATGATTGAGGTTTCATGATCCCATTTTTTTATTATTCCTAATGTTAGAGGAATCTCCTTTTATTCTGATGATTCATCTTGTCCTTGGATATTTATCTGCAAAATCTTAGGATTTTAATTTTCCTTTGACCACTTATTTGACTAGAGACTCTTCGGGGGATGAATTTGGAATTGGGGGGAAAATTTTGATACTCACTATGTGACTATAGAGTTTATTTTGTATTACTTTATGTGAATTTTTATGTTTTATGATTTCATGAAGTATCAGTTTGAAACATGAAGAGACTATAGTTTTTATATCAATTCACATTTTGTAAAATAGGTTTAGAAGAAACTATATGGTCACCCTCACATAGATAGATTTTCAGTTTATTATTTTTATGTTCACAATTTTTCCCAAACCATACAAAAATAAGGAGAAACTGTGTGGGACCTCATGTGTGAGTGGGGATTAGCGCATGGCTTCTTCATGCCCAGGTAAAACCATGTCAGAAGTGTTTGAGTTGGGAAATTCCTTTCATAATTCCAATTGGTGTGGTAGGAACACAATTTTTTCAACCATTTATATTCACCCAAATAACTAAGTGAATAGGTTTTTTTGAGGTAGTGGCTTAGGCACGGTATGCACACCATTTAGAAAACTATGTATACAAACCATGTCGTGTATCCAAATTTATTAAAATTGTGAAATTAAACTTTCTCACATTTTATTTTAACAAATCAAATTCCCATTCTCCTCCCACTCACTTGAACGGACAAAGTTCTCCCCAAGTTAGATTCCTCTCTCCCATCATCTCATTGGGTGTATCTTCATCAAATTTCAAGATGAGTTCTCCATGTTAAATCCATAAAAAACCCATTACCCTCTTATATTAATCCCTATAACATGATTTATCTCCCTCATGGAAGCCCTAAAAATATCATGGAAGGATTTTAGTTTATATGAAAATTCTTTTCATAGGGATTTTCTTGCATTACGATTATAGGGGGAATTTCGTAGCATAGAAGGGTGTTAACCATTGATAGTGACAACTTCTGGCTTGATTATTATTTAGACCTAGGTATGTTTTTTTACGACATTACATTATATTCCATTTAATGGGGGTTTTTTATAATTTTTAAATGGTTCTTTATCCAAGTTCTTCATATTTTTGTGTCTTTTATGAGCAGGACCATAATTTTTCATTGGTTTTAACCCATTAGACTGAATTGGTTTTGTGGAATGGAGTTAGTTAAATGATTAAATGGATTTTAGAGGATGAAATTGGTTTTACAAGAAATGGCAGGAACTGTCTTGAGGTTTTAAAATTTCTATTATGCATCAATTGATTTGAAAACTAAGTTTTCAGGGTGTTTAATGTGTTTTCAATGGGTTTATTGAATTTAATGGGCCATGTCCACCCATTGGAGTGATATTTTAAAGGCTTTTTTATATCATTACAATATTCCTATCATGGTTTAAAGATTATTTTGAATTATTAAATGGATTTAGAGGAAATATATCGAATATTTAGTTTCATGAGTGGATTAAAATGGAGTTTAAAAGGTATGTGAGTTGTCCTGTCACCCCATTTTATTTTATGAGGGATATTTTTTCAGTTTATTAAATACGAGTTTTCATAAAAGTTATGAGATCATCATTATCACTATTTAAGATTGATACCATTAATAAGAGGTTATTTTATTATATGTAGACTGTGCTATGGATCAATAGGTTTGTATCATTCAACGTTGTTAGAGGTTAGTTGAGTTTTTATTTATAAATGTGCTGAATGCAATTTATTATTTTTTTATAAATAATTTTTAATTCAAATATCCGTAATTGATATCACGGGATTATGAAGGAACTGGGTAATGATATGGATACACAAAAACCCTAGTATAGATAGTGAATCGACTAGGGAGTTTGTCTCGGTAAACCGAGGTAGTTAGTATAATTGATTGGGGACCGCTAGACTTAGTGATCAAGTGGGAATATATTATAGTATTTGGAAAAATTCTTCACCCTAGAAATTTATCTATAGATATTTTGTTAAGACTGTTAGGGATGTATATAGATTATTAGTGATGTCCACAGTTCCTCATTACCACTTTTAGTCTTTATTACTTGAGTCTTAGGAGGATTCCTAGGACAATAAGATCACATTTAGTATTGTTTTATGGGATTACTTATTTTTTCCTTTCAAGTATCCCATTTTCTTTGTTTGATTACATTGAACTATTTTTTTTGGTTTTTCTTATTTTCTATCCCATTGATTTGATAGTTCCTATTTGATATTATTTCCAATTATGATTATGATTTTGGTTCGTCATCCAAATTATTTAAAAATGAATTTTTTAATTGTGTAATCCCATAAATATGAAATGGAGGATTCTAAATGGTATTTATATTGGTTTTAGTAAATAAAAAAAGGAATGGTTATATTTCGAGAACTCCAATATGTGTGAGTTTTTAGAACATGGTTATAGGTAGTCATACCTATTTTTACATGTGAAATGGTTTTCATGGATTTTTTGAAAAATATTTCAGTTTTAAAAACCTTATTTTCATGATTGAAAGTTTTATTGAATAAATTGGGTGTTTGAAGTGTGGTTTTAAAATAAGAATATAAAAAATGGCTTGTTAAATGAGGCTTTGTATAATAAAAAGTAAATTTAAAATAATTATTTTCATTTATTTGAAATATACAAGAGTTTTAAAAAAATACTATAGTGTTGTTTGTTCTTCCTGTAATGGCCAACTAAAAGATTTATATTTTTCTTATGCCTCTCAAAATATAATTTTTATAATGAAATATGAAAGGGGTTTCATAAATTCCATAGGCGGTGACCTATAGGGTTATTAATCTCTTATTTTTATTTTTAGGTCCATGTTCATTCAAGGATGATTATATTCCATTGGTCTACAAAGGGATATGTGTTGGTCTTAGTTTGTGACTAAGTTTCATATGGAGAATCATTGGAGTATTTTAGGGATTTATTTCGTTTTTAGGGTAATATATCATCCAATTTTGACATATTGTATTTTATGCTTTGTCTTTATGTATAGTTTCATTACATATATGATTTTTATGATTTATTTGTATATTATGTATTGGATGTTTAGTTATGATTATATTATTTTTTGATGAGTTTTTTATTTGTCCCACTTCTTATGTGTAACAGAATGCTACAATCCAGTTATACATTATCCATTGTTATGGATTCCTTGCATTTCATTTAGAGATTTTTTTTCATGGAACTGGATGAACAACTATCTGCTTAGAATTTACACAGCATGTAATGTCCCTACATGTAGGGATATTTACTCATAGAATATATCATGAATTTATTTCATTATATTAAATGGTTAAATCAGGTTTTTAAACAAAATGAAATTCATTTTTTGGAGTCATTTTAACTTCACGAGATTAAATGATGTCAATGTAATACATATCATGTATTCCCTCTAACCAACTTTTTATACTATTTTTTATTGATAATTTTACTTTTTGACTTATCTCTCTTCCCTATAAACCTAGATCCATCCTTAAAAGTTTTGGGAGTTCTATAATCCCTATAGATCATACATTCAATGATTGAGCATTCTGTTAGTTGTGGTGTGTCTCTTTAGGTAAGTGGTATTCCAGTATCTTCTATTATCTTTATTTCTTCCTTAGTTTTTGATATATCTTCTACGGACTTATAGTTATAATCTATGTGTTATTGAATCTTTATTATAGGTTTTTTTGCAACATCTCCATTCACTTTTTATTTATGGGAATATTCGTTTGTGGGTGTTTCACGTTTTGATGTCCATAATAAAGGTAGGGGGTTTTGTTTGAGTTATGCTAGAAATTAAACATTTATTTTATATATATTTCTCTTAACTGATTTATGAAAACCAAATTTGAGATGAACTGGAATCATGACCTGAGTTGGAATAGAATTTTTAGAAAAACCAGAAATTCTAATGAATGTGGAATTCGGGGTGTATTTTTGAAACTGATAGAATTAATGAATTTATATGAGAATTATTTTTATTAAATAGATAAAATAGATTTATTACAAACCTAGTATTATGTTTTAATTGAAAATGCATGAATTTAGGAAAAAAATGTTTCTGTTTAGAATGTTAATTGTCGTTTTTAATATAAAATTGCAAAATTGAACTGTGAATGATAATTTATTTGAAATAAAAAATTTCCATTTTTATTAATTTATTATAAATCTATGATCTTGAGTAGTTAGTTAGTTATTTTATACTAGAACACTATGATGGTAACTCCCTAGTAAAATATTGATAATGAGGAATCTAACAGAAACCTAGTTTGAAAGATATTCTCCTAGTTGCGAGGGTGATGAGTCATATATGGCCTTGTCCTATGGGATATGTTTAAAAATATACTATTATCACTAATTTGAGAGTTTGAGGATCCTATTATCGAGAACTATCATATTATCGAGAAGAGGGCCATGGTGCTTATTGTGATTATTTGTATATATATATATATTTCATTGAATATGAAACTGAATTATTCATGCTAAATCATTTATATAAACAATTTTATATAATTTTTTTATTTAAGACATGCTTGATGTGTTTTCCACCATGTTTAAATCAAAGAATGTTTTGTTTTAAATATTCATGTGAATTTCCATGCCCTATTTTATTAAAATGTATATGATAATTTGTTTTGTTATTATGGAATATGGTTTGAAAAATTTGGTGAGACCCTATTGGGATAGATATCTTAAACCCTTCCTTTTCAATCATGGATTTATAGATTTCATTATTTGTGGTATGTGTAAGGGGAAACAATCTCTTAGAGGATGTTGTTTTTCTTGATCCATTGGGCTTGGAGTGTTATTTGAGTTGGGATTTTTGAGTATTATATTTCTAGTTCTTATGTAGTTTGATGATGTACTATTTTGGGTTTTGATATATTTGTTTTGTTTCTGGTACATACTCCCATTGGATTATTGATCATACTTACTTCTATCATCATCTTCTGCTATTTTGTGGAAAATTCGTTTTTTTCATGTATGATTCAAGGTTCTAGTTCCCCACCATTGCGAATCAAGAACAACTATTGGGATATGTCAGTGCAAGTTTGGGTTTTAGGGTAACAAGGTATGTATATTTTTTTGTGATAAAGTGGTATCAAAGGTGAAAGTTTTGTATCTCTCTTTAATGTCAGTTTGTAGTTTGGACTATCATTTCAGGAATTAGAAGGTAGTTGTGAGGGATTTCCAAACCATATCTCATTCTAGTGAGCCTTATGTTACCTTGGGTGGTTTTATAGATGCATCTTACATAATAATTCTATTCTTTCCATTCTTTTATTGGAAAGGTAAAACTCCAAATCTTGATAACTATTTGATAGGATTAATTTTGTTGTTTCTCTTGTTCGTGTTGTTGAAATCCGTAATCTTCTAACATATTTATTTATTTTTTCTTATTTTTTATAGTAGCATTCTACTGAGAAGATGTATAAATAAGATCCAGCAGGAAGCTATGGATGAACCGTAATGTGAGAATCCTCCCATGGACAAGAATAAAATGAAGATTTTTTTTTGTATATTTCATGAATTTTAACATGCACGTACAACTGTTCTCATTCTATATCATGTTTTGGATTGTCAGAGTGTAGAATCAGGAAATTTTGATCATGATTTCTTCCACCAGAAGCCACTACTTTTTCAAGGATTGAATGATACTCAATAGGATTATTATTTGATGATAAATATATAACTTCTCTTTTTTTTTCTAGAAGGTCATGAATATATTGTGGTAAACTATGCTATATTTATGTTGGAGGGACCAAAAATAATATCCTAAGATTGAATGGTTATGGAAACAAAGAAAATTGGTTTATAGTGTAATGATATTAGAGTTATTTTACATGAAATGTTCTGTCCAGAGTCTATAGTGATGGACAAGGCTATGGAGTTTTTCAAACTCAGATAGATAACAGTAATATAGAAGAATATACAATCGTTTATTCCAAAATTGTAAAGTTTTAACATTAGATTATATCAAATGACAAAATGAAGACATGATGGTTCTATATCAATATTAAATTTGATATTCATTCTCAGTGCTTCATTCAAAATCTATCCTCTATTTCTAATTTGTTGGATATGTTATTTATGGTTGATCTTGACTTTTCTTGTAACTTAGGATTGATGGGAGTTCATTTTCTTCCAAAAGAACTTATGTGAACTCTTTTTAAAAAATGGGGAGAATGATTAAAAAAGGGGAGAATGTTTACAAAGGGGGAGAATGTTTTATAAAAGGGAAAAATTCTTTACAACACTTAAGGGAAATCAACGAATACAATACTTAGGGAAGTACACCTAAGGGGAGTTAGTTGTATTCAAATCTCTTATTTAGAAGAGTTTCTAATAACTCGGGGGGAGATAAGTATTTCTTGTTATATTTACTTTGTGTGTTGTGCATTCCAAAATGGGGGAGATTTTTGGGTTAAAAGTTATCTTTTGACTTCTATATTTTGTTTTGGAAATCACAAATGTCTTTTTAATTGTATCATATAGACCATGCTGATCGTACTGACCATGCTGATCGTACTGACCATGCTGATCGTACTGACCATGCCGATCGTACTGAACATGCTGATCGTACTGACCATGCTGATCGTACTGAACATGCTGATCGTACTCATCATGCTGATCGTACTGACCATACTGATCATACTAACCATGCTGATCGTACTGAACATGCTGATTATACTGAACATGTTGATCGTACTGAACATGCTGATCGTACTGACCATGACGATCATATAATGCTGATCGTACTGAATATGGAAATTGCATTAACTCAGCTTCTCATATCTTTTATTACATACTTGTTTTTGTACTTTGTAAAAAACACATGCTTCATTTAAATCCTACTCATAATTATCTTATTCATATATCTTGTTCAAACCAATACGATGTTGTTGAGTTAGTTGCAAACTAATCAAAACGATGTCGTGCTTTCTGTTTCAATATGACCGTTATGATGCCAGGTGTCCAAGTGCCTCCGAGTTTTTCGGAGAAATATGACCGTTGGAGGAGATGAGACCGTTGGAACCTCAGGCCTATAAATAGGAGGTCATTTGAAGATGAGAGTACAAGTATAGACAACAGACTGAGAAAAAGCGTGACACAACTGTGATACTTATTTCTAGAGAGAGATGTTGTGACTTCCCTCATGCCTTGTGCTTTGTGTGTCTGATCATCGTATCGAGGGATTTCAAGTGATTGAAAGACAGAGGTGCTGATTACCTACAAAATCGAGGGTTGTCGGGGATAGGCAGACAGACGGTCCGATCATCTTATCGAGGGCTGTCGGGGATAGGCAGATAGACGGTCCGATCATCGAATCAAGGGCTGCCGGGGATAGGTAGACGGACGAACCGATCATCGTATCGAGGGCTGCTGGGGATAGGCAGACGGACATACCGATCATCGTATCGCGGGCTCACCAAGGTGTTGGTGAGGCAGATCTTTTATCCTAGGTGAAAGAATAACCCTTCTCTTTGGGTCAAAAGAATTGTAATACTTTTACATGTCCGCTGTTACTTGTATTAGAAAGGAATTTTTATTGTTTCCTTTCTTCTTTACATATTCAATTGTAATTTTTTCAATTACAATCATTCTATTACATATGGTATTGATTGATTCTATACGCTTTAAGGTATAATCATTCATCTTTATATTACTCTGATTATTGTGTTCATCTTGAATACAATTGTTTTACATTACACTATTATTACAATACATCGTACCGTTTTATATTCAATACATTTGTGGGTGTTTTTATTTTTATTAGTTTAAGATCATTTAAACTAATCTCTTAGTTTCTAAAACTCAAAGGTTTTTAAACCTACAATTCCCCCCCCCCTCTTGTATTTTTCCATCTAATAGACATACATATATACATATTTGATCCAACAAACTCCTTCAAGGGAATGAGAATGTGTGATGAGTCTCATGGTATATCTTAGTAGTAGTGTTCTTCTAGACCTTTTACAGTTCCTGTACGAGTACCATTGACTTTCTTTTAGTGTGGAACGTCTAGGAATTTGAAATGGATTTGCACTGTGGAACCCAAAATTTTTAACTCCAATGCATGTTCATGTTACTTGTAGACGTTCTGTCATATCTTCTTTTTTATTTGTTGTAGAAGAGGATCATCATCACAAAACATTAATGTGGTGAAACTATATTCTTTAAGATCAATGTGGTTTATGCCATAGGCGTTTAGAAAAATGATTCTTCACATTGTGGAAGATTCTTCCGAGGAAGCTGATACAAGTCCATTTATATTGAGACGTACCATCAGTATAACTACAACATTGGCGACTATTTTATTTGATATTGGTTCATCTAATTAATTTTTGTCGACTCATATTCTTAACCTTCTAAATCTTTCTATAGAGATTTTTCTCTAAATGATGGATATTACTATACCCTTCAGAATGAAGAGAGAGTTGGGTGTCTGTTTTCCTTCTTTTTTTTCTATGTATCTGATATCAATAATTTTTTTGGATTTTTTGTTCTTTATATGAAAAAAATTTATAGAATATTTTGAATGGATTGGATTGTTTCTAACAATCCTTGAATTGAATGATATATTCGAAGGTTCTCCTTTACAACACCTAATGGAGTGTGCTCTATCTTTCCTAAAGAATGAGACTCATGGTTGATTATATCTGAATCTTCTTATCCCATGTTGGGGAAAGAAATATCAGTGTAATGTTTGGATCTAGGGGATATTTTTTTGAGCTCCGTCTATTTTTATTGCATTTCCAAACCATTTTTTCCTTCTGATTTATATGGTTTCCCACCAGCAAGAGAGGTAGAGATCTAAATTAATTTAGTGTTTGGTACTAAATCAACATCTATTCCTTCTTACCACATGGAACTAAATGAAATGGAAAAGTTGAATACTCATTTGGATGATCTATTAGACAAATATGTTGTACTTTTGAGTTTGTCACCTTTGGTTGTGCCTATTCCCAATAATAAGAATGACGATGTGACAATGCACCTATTATTTGATTACTAGAAACTCTACTAAGTTAAAATAAAGAACAAGTATCTATTTCCACAAATTAATGGTATTCATGAACAATTGAAAGTGGTGAAGTGGTTCTCAATAATTCATCTCTAATTTGGTTATCACTAGTTGAGAATAAAATAATCTAACATTCATAAAACCACAATCAATGGAATTTATGACCATTATGAGTACCTTTTCATGCATTTCATTCTAACTAATGATCCACTAATCTATATCAATTTGATGAATAATTTTATCCATGAGTATCTTCATTCATTAATGGTAGTCTTTATGGATAATAACATCATTTACTCTATGTCTTATGTGGATCACATGCGTCATCTGAGAGAAGTATTGGAACTGTTGAGAAATCACCAACTTCATACAAAGCTATAATAATTTTATTTCTATATTTGGGATGTCATGTTTATGGGATACATGGTGTAAAAATATGGTACCTTAGTTGAACATGAGAAGGTGAAATATATTATGAAATTGGAGACAATGCCAAATGCTTTTATGATTCAGAGCTTTTTGGGTGTATTGGGGTATTATCACTGGTTTGTATAGTATTTACCAAATTTAGATACTCCTATGATTTATCTCACTACAGAGGGAGTGAATTTTTCATGTGATTAGAAATGTCAGATTTTAATCCTTGATAAAAAACATATTTTAAATTTTATGCTTATGCTTACTATTCCAAAGGCCAAGTAGGGATATGTTTTCTCCTATGACACAACAGGTTTGGGATTCTTCTTTGTTCTTATGTTCAGTGATCATGTGGTAGCCTATGGATCTCAGTAGCTTAAGCCACATGATAATAATTATATGAAACCGTACCTTGAACATGAAATGATGATTCATGAACGTAAGATTTGGTGGAATTATATTCTCTAAGGAAGATTTACTATGTTTTATGAAGACATGATATTGAGTTATATCTTCTCTCAAAACTATTGAAATACCTCAAGAGACATTGGATATATGACTTGTAATATGATTATTTCAATATTTCCTTTACCCCAAGAAAATGAAATGTTGTCCCAGATACCGTGTCCCTGAATCTTATGACCAATGATCATAAAGATTCATAAAAAATGTGACACTTTATGGATCGTTTTTAACATTTTCAAATAGGATTTCAAGAAATATGGGTCGAGGTTTTCATTTATAGTTTTCTATTAACCTATGCTATTATCAAGATTATTCTAAAAAATATCATCTTTATGATGAGTTCTACAGAATTTGAGACTCTATTTATGGTGGGGATACTTTACTTGAGTGTTCATTCTCTATGGAGGGTATTTTATGTTTTCAAAATTGGTTTCTTGTTTAATTATCTAGGAGAAAAGTTGTGATGGGGGATTTCCGTAATTCCAAATGGGATGCGCACCTAGGAACCACAATGGTTTTTTATGATATATGGCATCAATTTTGGAGCCTCGGTATTAGATGATACAGTTATTATTTTTTTCTCACATTTTTATACTTTCCAATAAATCAAGGCTAAGAACTAAAGACCTTCAGGTTTTCTATAGTGACTCTAGTGCTAACTTGAAAGTGTGATAAGATTTCAATGGATGTTTTGGTTTGGATTCCATGAATCCTTAGAAAAATGAATGCGATATTAATTTTGATCGATAGAATGATGAAATAATATCACTTTATACCTATTCATGATACAACCATGGTGGATGAACGTTGAAATATCTATGTAAGATATATTTCTCATTTGCATAGAGTTCCATGAACTACAGTCTTCAATAGAGATTGATGTTTTACTTATTTCTTTTGGAGTATCATCCATGACATACTAGTATATCATGTTAATTTGAGTATGTAATACCATCCAAATAAAGATAACAATACATTGAGATCTATATAGATTTGTTAGGATGTTCTGTATGGTGGATTCTTTGATTTTGGTGGAGTTTGGAATGACAATTTGGGACTGGTTGAGTTTTTATAACAATATTTACTATTACAAGATCAAAATGTATCTATTTTAGGTCATTTATTGTAGGAAATTAAGTTATATATATATATTTGAATAATATAAGATGAACTTCCTTTATTGTACTCATCTTGGTCCAAGAGATGACAAAAAAGATTCAGTTTATTGTTTAGGGAATTTGGATGTCACACTGTCGGTATAAATCTTATGTTGATCATCATCATATAAAATTGGAGTTCTTTGTTGGGGAACCAATTTTCATTAATGAAACACCACATTTAGTTCATCTATGGGTTGGGAGGAAAGGGAAGCTTTCTCTTTGCTTTGTAGGACCCTTTGAGTTTGTGGAGACGGTAGTGAAAATGGCATATAGTTTATCACTTTATTCATAGTTGACATTGATAAAAAGTGTGGGGAATATATCATAGCTGCAGAGAAATATTTATGCCCCATTACATATCTTTATGCTGGAGGATCTTAAGGTTGATCCTAATTTATCCATGACTCAAAATCCATTCAGGATATTTCATTTTGATACAAAATTACCTTTTGGAAGGACGACACCTTTGGTATGTGTTCCTTGGAAGCATGGTTCTAATTCTCATGAGATGTGGTATAGAGAGGAACTAATGAGATATTAGTGGCCTCACCTTTTAGATATGGAATCTTCTTGATATGAATTTTGGGGATGGAAAGTTTTTATGGTTGGGAGGTGGAAACACCATGTTACCATCAAAGATATTCCTTTTCATTTTTTGTAATCCATTCTTATCATTTGTGGGCTTTTTGTAGGGAAATGGGAGAAGAAATGTATTTTCGGAACTTACAAAACATATAATGTTATTACAGGTTTCTTAATTTCCTCTAGGAAGATGTGCTGAATTTTTTTCCCAATGTGAAATGGTTTAATCCAATTTCTAACCAAATGGAGACACATTTTTAGCATCATTTTCACTTCATGGGATTTCACAATGTGAAAGGAATACAAATCATTTATTCCTAAGAATCAACATTTTATCCCAACTGTCTTGAATGATAGTCTTTTTTAGACCTACATCCATTTCCTCTCAAACTATAGACATCCCGATGTGATTTTAGGGGTATCCAATCCATCTAGATCATATATCAATGATTGATTATCAAGTTGATTGTTTTGCATCTCTTCAAGTAAGAAGTCATCTGGTATCTTCCATTATATCTTAATTTCCTTCTTGAATTTATATTTATCATAGTGATATTGATTGATCTAAACTTCATTTCATTGAAATCTTGATTCTATTTTGGGTTTCTAGATGTCTTTTCCTCATTCATCATTGGAAAATCGTATGATGGGTGTTGGGTGTTATGTTATCTGTGATAAAGGTATTAGTTCAGTTTTAGTTGTGCTATATAATTAAAATTTGAATGAATTTAATTGATTTATATTTATTTTAATTGATTTATGAAAACAATATTTGATATGAATTAGAATCTTGATTTTAATTGGGCATGAATTCGGGAAAAACATGGATTCAATGGAAGTGCAATTTGTGACTTATTTAGGAAATTAGTGGAATTCATGGATTTATTTGAGAATTATTTTTGATAAAATGGGTTATATAAATTTTTTGAAAAACTATGATTAGCTGTTCATTGTAATGGAATGAATTTATAAAAAAAATTCATTTTTTGTTTTTGAAAGTGAATTTTCATTATGAAAAGTAAAATTGGGAAATTGAACTATGAATGATGAATGATTTGAAATGAAATTATTTATCATTTTTTATTAATTGATTTAGAACATGTTATACTAGGAAGTTAGTGGGTCATTTGAGTCATGAAATCAAGGATAGTAATTCACTAGAAATCAATTATTGTTGAAAACTCCAATAAAAACTTAGATAGAATGATCTTATTCTGTATGGAATGTTTATGACTTCTATCCAACTTGATACTTAGTGACATGTGTACACATATTCCATGATCAGTAATATAAGAGTATGGGGATCATATATATAGGAAATATCATACCATAGGGAATATTACCATGTTTTGTTGTGATTAATTTGATATATATGTTCCACTGATTATGAAACTACATTTTTCATGCCCGTTTATTTATATAAACTATTTTCTATAAAATATTTATTTTATCCGTGTTTTAAATGATTACCTTCATGTTAAAATGATATCATGTTTTTAAAATATACAAGTGTATTTCCATGACCAGTTTAATTAAAATTAAAACCATGATTTGGATTATTATTATGGAAACTATTATAGAACACATGGTGAGACACTACTAATATTTATAGCTCACACAATACCTTTGATATTGGGTGTTTGTAGATTTCCTTCTTCTAATTCCAATAAATGGGAAAGTTTGTCTTGGAGGAATCTACTTCCCCTGAACCATCGAGCTTGGAGTGATATTTCATTTAGGAGGTTTGACTTTTATCATTCCTGTTATCGGGAACACTAATGATGTATGTTGTTCGGTTTTGATATACCTATTTGATTTCTAGTATTTTTCCCTATAGAGTGTTGATCATGTATACTTTTATCTTTAACTTCCACTAGTTTATGGAAAATTATTTCTCAATTTTATCTTTTATGATGAAAAATTACATTTTCAAACCCATGAAAAAAAATAATTCCCTTGGGTATATTTCAATGTAGAAACAGGTATCAGGGTACCAGGGTATCCGAGAAGGTTTGTATCATTAAGTATTTTTTTAGAGGAGGGTTGAATAATTCCCAGTTTTCATTTGGTGATGCCTAAGAACCGGTTTTCATCCCATGAGGATCGTTAGTTCCCATCATGCTAGTGGTGTATTGGTTAGAGTATCGGGTTATATAGAACCTCGAGTTGGTTCAATACACACATGTAGGGATACAATGTCGGTTTTTTACCCAGTGGACTTATTTTCTAAGGGAAAACTCAGATATATGGGTACCAACAATTTATATTTTCAATATTAATTGTTATTCTTGGATTCTATTGAGAAAATATTATAGTAACCCTTGGTGTGTTTATTTTCTAAGGGAGTTAGCTAGGTAATTACACTCACTGTATTTGAAATCACTTACAAAAAGCAATTCAAATTCTAAGAGGCTGAAAGTAAGTCATGTTCCTTATGATGTGGTTTATTTCGAAGAGATCAGTTATGTTATACCTATCTAATGATTCAGATACTTATCATTGTCTATTCAAAATAATTATGACACTAGGGTGCCAAAATAATATGGTTATGGTATAAAAATAATCATATATTGTTATTGACCAATCCAATCAAGATGAAACATCATGGTGTCCCAGCAAGTACATGGTATCTAGACTTTTATGTTTCATGATATGTGTTTTGAGGTTTTGTTTTACATTGTTTATAAAATAACACATATTTAAGAAAACATAATTTATGGCTCCAGTTTCTTATGGATAATGAATTTTCATACTCACATATTTAATTCCCACTTTGGTGTGTGTAAAACCTTTTTGGTTGAGTTATAGGCTAAGGATAATTTCTAATGATAGTGATTGGTGGTAAAGTATTGGTAGGGATGAGATCTAGTTCCGAGGCGAGGTCGATGGTCCTAATAGCTATGGTAACGTCAATTATATTTATTTATCATTAATTATTCCTTGTATTTTATTAACCCATAGAGAGAAACATTATGTTGTATAAAATATTTATGTATAACTTGATATCCATTTAAAAAACAAGTGTTATATTATTTAAGATGGTCAGGTATCTCCTATAATTCCTTATTTTTATTGAGTTATAATTTATGTTTTAGTTATTTAATATTATTTAATGGTTATGATATTGAGGGAATAGTATAACTATTATATGCATTAAACTCTCAAAACTAGAGAATAACTTCAAGTATATAAATAGGTGCACCTGAGGTGATGTAGTGATCTAGCTCAATTAGTGATTGGGTATTTCAAGAATGCGGTTTTAAAATTTTCATCAAAGAATTTTTTATTTTTTATTATTATGTTAAGTAATGGTAGTGGTGATATTAATGGTCGTGTCTTGGGACATGCACTATCCATATTCCATTCATACACCCATGGGATGGATGTCCAAGTTATAGGGGTTGTTGGATCTTTCTGGATTCTTTTTACTCATAAAATTTAACTATTTAAAGCCATGAAATTCTAGTTATGGATTTATTGTTTAAGTATTGATCTAGAGTGAAAATTGGATTGGGTTCAGGAATAATAATTGAAACATATGATCACAATAACATTAAAATGACTGTGTAATTTGAAACTAATTATTCAAAGTAAACAATATCATTTTTTTCGAAAACTTCTTGGGTAGAATTTTCTAGAAAATTTTTGATGAAGAAGGCTCTCTCTTATTTAAATTATCAATAATAAACTATTCAGTGTTATCTCAAATAACTTATTAGTGGTATATTAATTATTGAAACCAGTGTTGGGAGTTTTGAAGATAGTATTATTGTATTATGATTGAAAAATAATTATGCACATGATTTTTTGTAATTACCCTTTGGACGTTTAGTATAAAATGTTTTTCTCTAGTTACCCATAATTTTAGTAAGTAATTTATCTTAATTAAATATTGTGTAAATATATTGTCTTACACGCAACACAAAACTAAAAAAAATTGTGTTACTTTAATAAAAACTATTAAATATTATAGTTATATATTTTTTTTGTTAAATTTCAGGGTATGAATATGACTAAAATTTTCTAAAATACTATAAAAAAAATAAAATAAAAGTTTTTTTTGGATTAAATTTTAAAAAAATCAGTCTATCATAATAAAGTATACAATAATGAAAATTAAATTTTTCTCACCTTTAGAAATATTATTTAGTAAAATTGTTTCCATATTTTGAATTTGTAGGCTCAAATTGACTAAAATAACAATGCTATTTTTTTAATTAAAATTTTATTATAAAAATTAAAGTAAATTACAATGATAATGGGGAACTTGTTATTTTCAATGATTTTTTATTAATATTGTGTAATTTTTATGTAAATAATAAAATTAAATTATTTTAAATAATATCAATAATATGATTATTAAGCACATATATAATGATATTAATTGAAATTCAATTTGTAGTCAATGATAAATAACATTATGACCAGTTAATGGCTAATACATCATTTTTCCTACAAAAACAGATTTTCTATATATAAAATTCTCTAATTTAAAAGTAAACACTCTCTTATTTCAGAATTTAATTTCATTATATTGTGTTAAATTTAGTTTTATAACACTAAAATTTGGTAATAGGGGTTTTTTATTAATTCTTGTAAAACAAATTTCACTAGGGTATAAATTAGTTACCTTAGTAAATGAAAATCTATGTATATGTAAAAATATAAGATTTAATGACTTTAAAAATGTTTAAAAGATGGTATAATTATTAGTTGAGTCTTTATCGACACAAGATCACTCCAAAATGTATTATTTTGATATTTTTTAGTTATTTTTTTAAACCATGATTTTTTTATATGTATTTTCCCTTTAATAAATATTTTGTTTGATATCTTGTACTACATGATAAATCAAAATAAAATAAAATATGATACTTTTAATGATATAAAATATTAAAAATAGATATAAAAACAAATTCATTATGAGGTTGCAATATAAAACAAGTTAACTAAAACTACTAGTGGAGTAAATATACAAACATATATATATAAATAAAAAACATTAAATATTCATTCTCATGGTTTTCCCAGAAGCTTTTAACCCCAAATTTAACTATAAAAAGATTTCAAAGTATTAAAGATACAATAGACATGATGAGAGAGAAGCAAACTAATATATTTTATTGAATCATGTATGGATATATAGATGAAATTAATGATTCAATTAAATATGTTTCCATTGGAAACACATATATTTTATATATAAATCAATGTGATATATATTTGTTTTCTATAACTGAATTCATTTGTTTTCAAATGAATATAAAATATTTTAAAGGTATAAAAGTTACATTCCATAAATCTATTTTTATGGGATCTATGAATTTTTATCTTAATATATTAAATTAATGACGATTTATAAAGAATTATAATGAATTAATTATATTAAATATTCAAATTAATGAATTAGCATTAATTTAATTACTTTTATTAGGAAAGTAACGATAACATAATCATTTAATCTTACAAAAATACATTTCTTCAAAAATAGTTTTTTGTTTTTCTATGAGATAACATTATAATAAATAAATTCTTCATTTTGAAATTTTATTGGATAAACATTATATTTTTTTTTAAATCATTATATAGAAATTATAAGTGGATTATTTTTTATAATTTTTTAAAGATAAAGTGAATAGTGAAAATACTAATTTAATAGAAAATTATCATTTCCATTAAGAATTTATAAAAAAACCATTTTTTTATTTTATCTTAAAATTTAATTAGTTTATTTTGACTCAAAATAATCCAATTTATATTATTCTAATCTAAATGATGCTTAATGTTTTTATAAAAAACATTTTTATCCATAAAAATGAAATTTTTTTGGAAAACTGCTTTCATAAAATTTTACCAGCCTATTTTAAAATTATTTTTTTCCACATATAAAAATTATATTAGATAAAACATATCCCATTATTAGAATCTTAATTTTAAAATTTTTTAATGAGGCCACTTTAATTTTTGTTCATTATGAATTTTAACTTTGTAAAAAAGTCAAATATCCGGGTAAGAGTTGAAGTGGGTACCAATTGTTAAAACTAAAATGATACGGGTTAAAATGGACAAAAAATGTATAAATCATAAATAATGGTTGCTTTTACCATATATTATCTTATATTTTAATATTACTCATTTTTATGCTATTTATTCATGATATTTTAATCTTTTGAAAAATACCAATTCTGTCATTTCCGTCATTATAAAAGGAAACCAAATATCATCAAATATACATAAATAAATACCATATTATCATAGACATGGAGAAAAAAATAATTTCCTAACATACCTCCCCACTTCCTAGATATCTCTTTCTCACCAAACGTGAAACCTAGAAATCTTAATGTATATTTCGAAGGGGTTTATTCAAAGAGTAGATAATCGTCTTAACCATGTGTTTTAATTTTAGTTCTTCTTCTTATATATCCTTAAATTTAATACTAACCATTAAAATATAATAAAATTATTATTTATGTAATAATAATTTGTTGTTATATTAATTTAATAACCTTATTCATATACTTTTCCATCCAATGGGAAATGAAAACATCCTTCATACGTACGTGAGGAAAACCACCTCTATTAAGCGATGTGTTTCATTTTTCCTCGCCACAATACAAGGATGATTATTAAGTTTTATTTAATGAATATAAATTATATTAATTAAATCACAATGATTTTATAACATTAATATATTACATGCCTTATTACAATTCTACTTGTTAAAAAAGTAAAACATTTCTCGTGCATACGTGTGGTATACCCCCCCCCCCCATGAAGTGATGCAAATCATTTTTCATGTATTTATTCCCTGAATGATTATAAATTATATTTAAATTATAAAAATGATAATTAATTTATGATAATAATTCTTTTTTTGATGAATAAATTACCCCTTTGGCCTTGGCTAATCTATAAAATTCATATTTAAATTACGAAACAAATTTCCTCAAACCACTTAACATGAACATAAGTGAATAAGTAATTAAATATGAAACTAAAATTAATGAAATAAATAATTTAGTAATTATTTCATAAACCTATGAAAGGTCCCAAGAAATTCAAATAATTAATATATTTTTTTATATAGAATTTATGAAACATTTAATCAAATTATGAATTCAAGGTAACTAGATTCTAAACTCAATTTACATTCATTGTGTTATACTTATATTTCAATGACTCATTTTCCAAGATTATGTGTGAAATGGAATCTAGTGGTATTTTATTTTATTTTTACATGTATTTATTGGTTTTACAATTTTTACAAATAATAAATTCATTGATTAATTCTAAGATCAATGATATGATCTTTGTAAGGATTATTCAACTAAAACTTTTTTTATTGAGACATGTTACATATAATACACCACTATTACCTTATATGGTGTACCTACATACACAAGATAATATTTTTAAATATTGGTTCATTTACTTGATGTTATTTATATTATTAGTATCATATTATTTATTTCAATGACCTTTGATTTGAATATTACCAAAATTTTAAAGGCTTTATGTTACAAAATCATTTCATTTTGGGATTGTATATAAAAAATATTTATACCAATGTTAATTATATTGAAATTATCCTTTACACCAATATATTCTATTTTAATCTTATTATTTTTTGAAATTAAAACTATTCCTTCCATTTTACTCCCTCTATGTACTCAAAATATATAAATAATGTTTTAAAAGAAAACCAACCTTAATTTTCAATTTGTTTTAGAATATTTTTTTTCCACATCCTTATTTTCATTAAAATGTTTTCAATTTTTTTAATATTACCTAATTATTTATTAAACATAATTTTATACATGTTTTACTTTATAAATATTTTAAAAATGATTCTCCTTTTAATTTTTTAAATGAGGACCTTTTTACCAGAGGTTCAAATGGAATAATTGTTTTAAAAAATACCACATGAATGGATATTCCTATGATCATAACAATAATTTGATTTTAAGTTTACATTATAATCTTCCAAATATAATTTTCAAAGAAAATCATTTACTGAGTATTTCAGAAATTTTTAGTTTTTAATGGAACCGAAAGAAAATTTCTTGTTCCCCTATTTTCACAAAAATGATTTAAAAGTTCTTTTAAAGGTATTTTCAGGTATGTCAGCATACTTTAATGATTCGTATTATTTATTTGGCTTATGATCATATGATAAAATTAACATCCATTCTCTAAATAACTTATGATCATGTTTAAAAGGGATTGGAATGGGACCTATTTATTATCAATAGGTCAACCCATCTATAAAGGAATGATGGTTGTTTTCAAGGGTGCTATATTGAAAATTGAAGACATCAAAATTCTATTTTTCAAGATATGATACTTGGACATTATATATGATAAAGGGTGATTCTATAATTTCTCAGAATGATGGGTGATCCTGATATAGATTATATGATGGGTGGGCCCAATATAACTCTCCAATTAATTGGGTAATTCTCTTTATTGTAACATCATGGATCCAGATGCCACTCAACAGGCGACCCAAACCCAATTAGCCACATGGCCTCAAGTGCCTTTCTTGAAATGCCTAAGGCTTTCGACTAATTGTGGGAGCCTATGGTGTGATAGGGGGAAACTGTGCCCTTATTGATAGAGTGTAACATAGTTGAATATTAATATATAATATCATAAGTAGAAAAAATAAACAACATAAATAAATAGTGGGAGACAGACAAGATAAATAACCAAGTATCATTCCATAAAAATATGATGCAAGATATTATATATTCTAGGAAATCATCAAAACATCATAAACTACAAGAATCTAAAATATTTGTTCCAAAATAAAAATAAATAATGGAAACTATGATGAATCGTAAGGATCGGCCCCGTCGCATCTCTCATTATCCTAAAAAGCATCTCAAGTTCCTATAGATGGGTGATTTCCCTTATCAACACCTGCAGTCATATAATCTATTTGGTCCCAAAATCATGACCCAAATAGGGAATGAAACTAAATACTAAAAGAAAACAAACAAATTTTATGCCAATATATTAGTGAATATATATAATTGGTAGTGCACAATAGTGAAAATAGAAAAATAGAAGGTACTCAAATGTAAACACAGTAGATGTATCAGAAGATATTGTAAACAAATACAAGTGAATATTGAATCCAAGATTCTACTTTGGATTTGAAGATATGTCATCATTAATTCTATTTTATTATTCAATTACATTATATTATATAAATGTGTCGAGGTATGAAATAGTACCAACACACCCCCCAACTATAAAGTAACTTTTAACTGTTGACCTGATAATCATTTATTCATGTGCCAATAGAGTCTGGCCTTGGTATCCCTCAATGAGTCCTATGTTCGCTCATCATTTTAAAGAAGGCCCAATTATCCCAGGAACCATTTATGTGGCTAGCTTACAAACTTTAAATAATTAACCTTTTAATCCCATCCATTGTCTTTTAATCGAGATAGTGGTTCACCCAAGGTATATAAGGTGAAATTTGTCACATGAGCCCAAACTTGTCTTTTTAATCAATATTGTGGATCACCCATTGATAATTACCTCTTTTATCATTTAATTCAATTTCACATTCCATCTCAATAGTAAAACATGTAAATTAAACTATCATATGGATTTAACAAATTCAACTCACATGGGTTCAATTTACATTATATCCAACACATGTATATTAAACTATTACATTGACAAACATGAATAACTCCCATGGGAAAACATTGAACAAGCATATTATGCAATTTAAACAATTATAAGTCATAACACAATAATTATTTTACATAGGAAATTCATATAATGAGAACCAAATTTTTAACAACCCAATAATGGGAATACAATTCATTCCTCCTAGGCATTATCATCAAAATGACCATCTAAGGAAACACACCCATGGGGTGGCCCTAAGTCAAGGTTCACAACCATAAACATGCATTCAAATAATCCAATTAATTACCAAATCATCAACAAGGATTAACATGGTTCATTATTCAATAAAGTGGAATCCTTAATGTGATCATGCGACACTTTCACATATATAAACTTTATGAAAATCAATGAATGAAATGAGAGGACACACCACGTACTCGTATGACTCACTTGGTCAAGCATTAAGATCTATTTATAACAAGAAGATATATAAAATGGTTATAAAATCTTTACCTTAAATAACTATATTGAGAGAAGAAATTGGGAAGAATGTCTCTGGAGGAATTAAGTGCTTGCAGAGGGGAATCCAACGCATTCGATGGTATACGAATCAGTGATCGAACGACAAACCAAGAGGAAAAATCCCATTTGGATTTTTTTTACAAATGTTGTTAATAGAATTATGTTTATTTCTGAGTTTTTTAAAAAGAAACAACTGACTTCCCGATATAATAAAAAATTTAAAGAAAATTACACGGTGTGTACTTGAGACTACACACTGTATCCAATGAAAGTTAGGCCAAACCACTACCTGGACATGTATCAAATTTATATGTCATGCATGCTTCCATACATGATATTTACCTATAAGTACATGCCATGTAGTTCCCAGTCATGTCACGTAATAGGACTTCAACCATCCCTTTTACCCTCCCCCCTATTTTTATAAGTATAAACTGAAAATGAAATATCTATACATCCAGTAGGAACTGGTTCCTTACACTTATCTTTACAGGCAAGAAGGATGAAGTTAACTCAGGAGATTTCTTCAACTGATTTTAATATGATATACTTATTTTTGAATCAAGATAACATTAGTGATGAAAATAGTATTCTAAGATATGAATATGATTTCTCAATTATTTCTATGAACTTTAATGGCTCCTTTGATCAAGACTATAACCACATGGATCATTATTTTTGATTCTTATGTATTCTGAATTTTCTATTGATTTATTCCATGTAACATTTTTAATGACAAGGGTTTTTTTAGGTATGAAATTTCTAATTTAATCATTATTTACATTGAATATGTTCTTTTACCCTTATTCTCATCACGTTCACGCTGATGATATTCAATTATTAATGCTTTGTATTACCCTTACAATGCATTTGAGCTCACCCATTTCCTATGTTTTTAACCTATTTTATAAAGAATGATATTAAAAAAGATATATTCAGAATTTTTTCAGGTGTAATATGGTGAATTCTTAATATGAAATGAAAACATATCAATGTAGAGGAAAAATGATCACTTAAAGACATTTCTAATTTTATATAAATGTTCTCTAAATTCTTTAAAATTGTAAACCTAAATGGTCATTCGGTATATAAGTGATAAATTTTTTTGATGACTTTGTATGATTTGAATTACTAAAAATGTGTTATGATTATCTGTATCATGGAAAGTAATGTAAATGTTTTTTTTTGACACCAGATCTTGGTGTGTGAGTTTTGTTTTTTTATATTTGGAATTAGAGTAGTGTTTAGAAAAATTTGGAGACCAATATTTTTTCATTTGAGGTTATCATAAGAGTCATGCATACTACCATTATTTATAAGTATAATTTGTATCATATTTTTAGTGGATTAAATTGTATTTTTGAGTTCATTGGTTATTATACCGTAAGGCGATCTGATCCATTTACTTGGTTTTACAAATGATACACCATTAAGTAAAATATAGTCTATTATATATTGGGTCAACCATGATTGTTGAAAAGTAATTTTTTTTAAGTTAATATTTGTAGATATAGTTATGATCATTCTAAAGATAACTTTTTCTTTTAGTTTCTAAAGTGTTTCTGTTTATTTCCTTGAATTTCACAACATTATATAATATTATAGTGATTCAACTTATTTATGGAAATAAAATTAGTTGATTTTTATGGTTTAGCTATTTATGAAATAATCTATGTCAAACATTAGGATTTATTATTGAATTATTAGATATTAATGTTTCAAATTTCCATATAATGGTTTAGTTGGGTATTATCTTATCAGGTGATACCAATTTTTGGATCAGTAAATAAAAATAAAGTATATTTTAATCCTTTTATATACATCATGGTCAATCAGAAGTAGATTATATTGTTTTGGAAATTAAATATTCAAACTCATCATCTTGATTAAAATATTATATAAATATATAAACTGATTTAAACAAACTATGAAATAATTAATTTTATTTTATGTTTTCAAATAAAATTAATTATAGTACCTTATGTTATTATAATAAATGATAACAGAATTCGTAAATACGAGGAAGAGAATATTAAATTGAAAATGTTACCCTATTTGCTTTAATTGAGATGAATTTATTGTCTTAGTAATCCATTTTTGACATATTTTTTTCATGATCATTCATTTCCGTGAGATCAATACTATTTATTACTCTCCCAAAATTGTTTGGACTTTAATTTCATCTACTATGTCCATATTTTAAATTATCACTAATGCTGTTCTATTTGAAAACCTTTTTATGTGTTATTATATATTAGCTATATATTTTCATTTTCCACATTTCAAAAGAAATTTCTATTATCCCTTTTTATGATGTCTATTTTCATCAAATGTATCTTCCAATGTTAAATCCTAGATTACTGAGCTCAAGATAAAATTAAGAGGATATGATTTATTTAAAATGGAGGGAATGTAAAACCTTCATATTTTGAATGTTATTTCTACTATAATGAAAATTATGATTGATATCGTTGAATACAAGAAATAAGAAAACATAAATGAGCTATGTTACCATTATCAAAATAAAATTTTATTAGGAAAATGGTAATACACTATTAGGATTATATATGAAACGACATGATTAAAAGTACAACTAGAGTCAATAAACACATATATATAAATACAAGAAACATAATATATGTATACTCATGGGTTTACCAAAATATTTTTACCCCAAATGTAACTATGTAAATAAGGAAAAAATTATATATAATAGATATGATGAGAGAGAAGTAAATGAATAAATATTTTTGAAGCATGTAACAATATATATCAAAAAGTAATATGACCATTATATATATGGTTTATGGAAATATAGTAATTATATATATATATATTTTATAGATGTTATGTATATTTAAATTGAATTTGTTTGAAATAAATATAAAATCTTTTGAAGGAAAAAGATATATTTCCCAAAAAAACTATTTTATGGTTGAAGTATATTTGTATCTTATTAGATTAAATTATTCATTATATATTAATTATTCCAATTAAACAAGTAGATTATATATTTAATTAAATTTAATAACATTCATTTAATTATAGTTTTTAATAATGGAATAAAAGTAATTAAATTTTACGCTTCAAAATATGTTTTTATAAATAATGGGTATTATTGCTTTTGAGAGTGAATATTATAATTAAATTATCAAAATTTGAAGAATTCTATTTTTTAAATATTATATTTGTTTTTAAATAATCCTATCAAAATCAACTTAGGGTGAAATTTTGTTATTTTTTTGAAAAGGATAATTTTTCAGTGAAGAGTGAAAATACAAATTTTATAGGAAACTATCTTTTCCATTCAAGTATTTATAATGTCAATTTTTTAACTTATTATATAATCTTATGAGTTTATTGTTTATGAATTGTAATCTATTCAAATTCCTTACAATATATTTTATGTATAATTTTGGTATAAAAACATTTTTATAGTTAAAAATGCAATTTTTCTAGGAAACTATTTTCCATCACCTTTTGTGGGTTTATTTTATTTGTTAATTCTAACACATATAAGAAATATAATTGATACAAATGATACAACCTTTTCAATCATAATTTTCAAAAAAAATGAAGATTAATTTTTATTTTGGGTCATAATGAATTGTAAATTTGGTGAAATAGTTAGATTCTCTGGAGAGAGTTAAAACATGTTAAAAGGGGTTAAAAATGTTAATGTATAAAATGAACTTGAACAAGTAGAAATCCTATTTCATGGTAATATTTAGACTCAATATCATCTAATATTATAATATGATCCATTTTGGATAAATTTTACTTGGGTAATAAAATAATATATTTTAATCCTCTCAAAAACTCCAATTTTGTTGCCTCCCCCACTTACTATAGGTCACTTCCTCTCGTCTCTTCTCTACACCTCCATAGCCTAACATAACATATGATACATTCCAAGATAATTTCCAAACATTCATTTCCACTTCTTAGAGGTCTTAATCTCAGAAAATTTCCAACATGTATGTTTTTAGTTGTATGTAATATGAGGTTCCTCAAAGAGGTGGTAACTAGCTTAACTGAGTGCTTTCATTTTAATTCTTATTTTACCTCCTTCAATTTATTTAGGCATTGAAATATAACAAAATAACTATATATAATATACTAATATGTTATTATTTAAATATAATATCCTTATTCATCACCTTTTCCATCTTACATGGACCGAAATTATCATATATTCTTACATGTGGGATACCACCTCCAAAAAGATATGTGTTTCATTTTTCATCACCACATCACAAGTATGGTTATTATGATTAATTTAATAAATAGATATATAATTTTCATGAAATAACTTTGATTAATTAAATATAATACATTACTGACTTTTTTACCCTCCCACATACTAAAAAATGATATTTTTTCTTCTGAGTATGTGTGGAATACAACCTACATCAATATATTTGATTCATTTTTCACATCCTTCTTTTACCATGTAAAAAATACAAAAGTCATTTTCACTTATGAACATAATATACTCAAAACAACTATTGTTAACCAAACCAATCATGTAATAAATATTTAATTTATATAATTGATGTTTATTATTTTATGATAAAATAATTATTCTATAAATGGTTCTTAAACAAGGAAATAATTTATATAAATTTATTATACATTAGTTTATGGACATACATATCATATATAGACTCAATTCAAGGGGTTTTTAAACTAAAGTTACATTCATTGGGTTATAATTCTACTTCATTGACTATGTTATGCAAAGATTATATATAAATTGACCACTAATTGTATTCTATTTTATCTCCACGTATTTGGAATTGTTTTAAAATTTTTATACATAATCACATCATTGAATAATTATAACTTCATTTGTATGAATATTGTAAATATTATTCATATCATCCTCATTTGTTTGAGATATATTTCTTGTTATAAACCATTATTTCATTATATAGTGAATTTAATACATCATTAATGAATGTTGACATGTTACTTTAGATAATTCATGGGGTTTACAAAGACATGTCATATTGTTTCTTCCTTTAAATTTTTATTTGAATGTTACTAAATTGGTAATGAAATTATGCTCTAGACTTATTTTTTTTCGAAATTACCGAGGATAAATTTATGTTAATTGAAATTTTAAGAAACTAATATATAAAACCCCATTTATTATCATATATTTTATTAATTTATATAAATTACAAGATTTCATTATATTTTCCTCTATATAAGTTCTCAAAAGTTTGAATTAATTCTTTTAAGGATAACGGAATTTGTTTTTCTTTTCTGTATAGTATATTTCCCTTCCATGTGCATATTTTCTTCAAAATGCATTGAATAAATTTTCTTCTATTTTATAATAATTTAACAATGTCTTTTTTACTCATGTTTTATATTATACATGAAGTATTAAAATGAATATTATTTTCATTTTTGTAATGAGTTTCTTTTTACGAAAAGTGTGAAGTAAATCTTTGTTTAATCATATACAACATGAGTAGATTTTCCTGTTGTTATAACTATTATTTTCATTGAATATTATTGTAATATTTTCCGTGGTTATTTCTAATGAAAACACTTTTTAGATATTTTTATATTTTTTTAATTTTTAAGGGAACAAAAATAAAATGGAAAATTACCTTATTTCCAAATAATTTTTTAAATTGTTCTTTTAATGGTATTCTCATCTATACCAACACCCTTTAATAATTACTCAATTTAAATATGAATGTGATCTTAATATAAAATTAATTAAACATTCTTGAATGGTTTTTAATGATAATTAAAATTTATTCTCATAGAACCCATTTATTTTTCCTAGGTTAACCGACCTATAAAGGAATGATGGTTATTTTTAAGTGAGTATTGTTGAAATGTGAATGTTTTTAAATGTTATATTTATGATTTGAAAATTTAACCATATAGATGATGATATTTAGACCATAAATATCTAATGATTATGGGTGAGATCGATATAGATTATATAATTGATGATCTTGATATAACTCTCCAATGCATTGGGCAAAGTTCCTTATCATTAAAGGTAAGAAGGAGGGAGTAAACAGGGGAGGTTTCTCTTATAGATATAATTGGGATCTATCTATTTATAACATGAGTGAAAATTATTTTTGAAGATAATTTTACAATATTCCAACATGTTTTTTATATTCATTATATTAGTTTTTAGTGGTTCCATTAATAATGATTGACATTTCATGGCTTCTGATTATTCATTCTTATGAATCTAAACATTCTTAAAGATTTATGTCATTTCACATGTATAATGATCTGGGTTTTTATGGTTATTAATTCTATTATATAATTATCATGATAATTGAATATATTATCATTTACCTACACGCATCTTGTTCTCACTTGGGATATTTAATTATTAATGCCCATGATTACCCTAACTGAGCATTTGAACTCGCCCATTTTTTATGTTTCTTTTTCCCAAAGTTATAATGAAATATTCTAGAAAATACATTTAAATAAAGGTTTTTTGTGGGATATTATTAATAGATAATTTTAAATAATAATATAGGTGTATAGTTGGAAAAATAATTTTTGATGACAAGGGTAATTTTATTTATGAATTTTCATTCATTCTCAAAAATGATAAACATAAAAAGATCCTCTAATAAGTAAGTGATCAAATATTTTCTAAAGATGTTATATGTTTTGTGTCACTAAAATTAAGTCATGGTTATTTTTATCAAATACAACAATTTAAATATCATGTATTCAATATCATATATTGGATTTCAGGTTTGGGGATATTACATTAACACATTAATAGTTTATTATATCATTGAAAAAATGGTATTGTCAACAGTTCCATTTTCTTCACTTATAAAAGGGGACTCTCACCACCACTATAAAATCACTCCAGAAATTATTTATACACATGAAAATTATCTCATTTTACTTCATTTATAATACTCTATAACATCAATTATCTTTAGTTTAAAAGATAATTTCCAATGTCCCCTATTTTTAAGAAGAACTTGAAGAGAAAATTCAAATATCAATATAATAACTTATCATTATCTATTTTTTCATTCTTTATAATTATAATTAAAACATATCACACCCAATATAACAAGATAAAATTAGTATTATCTATATATTAAAAGAATTTTATGTTTTTAGGGAAAATATTGTCATCCTTTCTATATATCCTTAAGGAAAACAAGAACTAAATTTGTTCCATTGTGAAAATTATCACCTCTAGAGAATTTCATGATTTGTGTTTTTTACTTAAACACAAAACCTGGATGGTATAAAAATGTAATTTTATTAATAATTATGATAAATATACACGATCAATATTCTAAACTAAAGAACTATATTACTCTTTTATTTTGTTCACTAATAAATAAAATCATTATTTATGAGTATGTGTGGATGACCACCTCTATGGAGCGATGCATTCTATTTTTCAGTAAGAACTTCATATATGATTATAAATTATAAATGATGTTAACGTATGATATATAGGAGTAATAAATAATATTAATATGGTTATTTATGAATAAATATTTAATGATATTTATTAGGGATTAATTCAATACAGAAAAATAATGTAAAATTAGTTACTCTCCAAATTCATATTCATGGAACACAAAAGAATTATCATGTAATTTAATTATAATATTATAGGTCGTAATGGAACATATAATTCTGGACCATTAATGAGTTTTCAATGATGAAAACATGGATAATATTGTAGATCAATATTGATATTATGAATCTACTACAATGATCGAATTATAAACACAAAATCATAAAAATAGGTAAAAAGAAACTAATATAAACATATATAATTATTATAAATAAATTGTATAAAAGGAAATATAAATTAATAATTAAATTAAATAGTAATTTAATATTTTTGGCTTCACGATGAATGATTTAAAACCCCTTTTTTAAATTGTAGTGTAAATGTAAAGGATTTGGTAACACAAAATTCTTCCATTGAGTTATACAATTTCTTCATAACCGTTTTTATCCAATATTCACTACATTCTTGGATTTAAAATTTAAATGATTTTATCTGTTATGTATTTGTAGAAAATAGTTTTTAACTAAAATCCAATTCAATAAATATTATTTTTTTATCATATTTCTAGAAATACAAAGGGACACTTTTTTATAAGAGACTCATGACTGTGACTTTTGCAATGATGATTTCAAAAAGTATTAATAGTGATATTTTTTGATTTTGTTTAAATTTTCCTCTATATATTGAAAATTTTATATCATCAATTGAGTTATTTTTAAATTTTCACCATAAATTTTTCTTTTATGTTGTGATTATTTATTGGAGATCATGTTTTCAGAATTAATTGATTTAATTAATGATGTTATTTTTATACCATTTGTAAATATAATCTACCCATTTTCTTAGCATGAGTTCTTTGTGATATGTAAATTTAAAGTTTTCCATTCTAATTATATATAAAACCCATTTTATTTTTATGGGTTATTTATGATGTGATAAGTGAATGATTTTCATATATCACATGAAAGTATGGATGAATGATAGGTGGGGTCATATATTTACCTCCATTTCATTTGTTAAATGTTTATATATCAATTGACATGTATACTTGAACATAATATAGTTTCTAAAATTTGTTGGTGCAACTCTATGGATCATTAATATGATCTTTCCATATACCTACGGTTGTGTTTTAATTCTCTAGTATCTTTTATTCCAATCATATACATCATTTAAAGGATATATTACTATGTTATTTAACATTCCTATGATATCATTATTCTGTATACCCATGATTATTATTTTTGTTTGAAAAACCTTATTATTTATGATTTAGGTAATGCCATAGTTTTATGACTTGACTCATTTATGATCTATTATTTCTTGGGTATGATTTTATTTTCTATAATCATGTACTCTTATTATGTTATAATACTATTTCATCTCATCTTACATCCACTTATGATTTTTTTCAATTATCTCCCATATTTCCCCTTACAAAGGATTTCATTATCCCCCATTTATTTTTATTTCCACCTTCAACAGGCTATGATGATGGTCATTTCATGTGAGATGTTTATAAGAAAGTCTATAGTTGAGTGGTTATACAGAAATTTTAATGAGTATTATAAAATAATTTTTTTTTATGTTTCTAATATTCAATGATATTAATCCTTTGACTCTCTAGTTGGCATAAATATTTGTGAATAGAATTATTATTCAGGTAGAAAATAAAATTAATGTGCTTATTTTTCTTAGTTCAACTCAATTTTATAGGTCCAGATTCATACTATAATTATAAGGCTAGGGTGTTGATGTATATAAGCATGGGATTCTTAGTGTATTGGTTAATATAAGCAATATGTATCTAGTTTTATTGGAAACCCATGATTGGGAAGAGTGGGTAAAATTATTATCCTTGGGTATGTGTAGTAATGAAAAAACATATAATGATTCATGGAATGTGAATGAGGTATGTGATATGTGAGATCTATTAGATCTAAATTGAGTTGATTAGGTTGTTGTTCATAGTTTTGGTGTTATATGACTCATTGTAAAATGGATTTAGTTTGATAATATGGTTTTGAATAATCATGTGCATGCATGCACGTGGGACTTCAGGTCTTAGAGTTGGAATGGAACACATGTTTCCCACACTCTACAGAAGATTTTGAGTCTGTATTTGTGTGATATATGGCATTTTGATGATGATTATAGGCCATTGTAGGGATTAAAATTGTGGTTTATCTCTTACATGAAGGTACAAGGGTGAGTATTATTTTATTATATGAGCTATGTGGATGGGTTCTTGTTTATTCATACTTTACCATAGAGTAATGAGAATATAATATTTTGAATGTATACTTTATGTGGAATGATAAAGATTAATCTAAATTACGTAATAACATTATCAAGTATTTTTATCCGTTACAGATACTATGGAAGATAGAAATGGTGTGGAAAATTATTTGGATGAATAATTTCATTGAGGGAAGATATTTCTGGTGGACTATAATAATGAGAAATTGGATATACATGTTGAGTGTGAATGGTTATCATGAGAAATATATTGGAATAGAAAATCCTAGAGGGGGCCTTTAATTGGTGAGAATTTGTAATAAATGCCATGTTAAAGTGTATGATGGATGGATCATTGAGAAATGACCCCCTGAGTTAGTATTTATGTTGTAATGTGATTCATGGGATATGATCACTTGATATGTGGGTAATGATTCATCTCATATGAGATCATCCTTGTAAATACTATCCTCTATATTGGGTGTAATGTTGGTCTTTGGGGTTCTTGATTATGGGCTCATGAAGGAATATATGACAATGAAATGAGTTGTTGTAACTTCTATATAAATTCCACTATATCCTTATATAATTACAAGATACTTAAAATTTTATTTAAATATTCAATATATGAATGATAATATTGTTTTTGGGATGGAAATTTATGTTTTATGGGATGTAAAAAATGGGGATACATAGATTTCCTATAGTGGAGGATTTTTTAACCCTAAATGAAGGATAAATGAATGTCTTAACTAAGGTGAGTTATTATGTCTGGGGAGATTTATTAGAATTCATATAAGATGGTATGAAAATTCAAATAGGTAGTTCATGGAATGTGACTCATAGAAACTAAGGGTTATTAAAGGAGGTTATATATGGTTTAATGGGTGGTGAGTGACATTTCGTTAATGAACTAAGCACAATGGTGGTTGATGATGATGATTGATGGTTATAAGTAAGAAGTGATGGAAATTTAGGATACCATAATGTCATGGAAACTTATTTTGTGACTTTTATCATGGGATTAATAGGTTATTTCGAAAGGGATCATTATAAATTTTATGTGTTTTATGTTTGAATTAATATTGTGAACATAATTTTACAATGTTATTGGTGATATTATAGAAGAAATTTCTTTATTAATTACCAGAATGTATTGCTCATTTATATAAAACATAACATAGGACCTATATGATGTGTGATGGTTCTGGTTACCCATAGTTTTTGGGTGTCCATATATTGTACTTTTTTGGATGATATTTTTACAATATGAGAGTGAAAAGTTCAATGGACAATAAATTCATAATAGAAACACTACAAACACTATCATTTGATTTTATATCAAAATAAATATTTTAATTGGGTGATGGGTGTAGTGAACAAATAGGTGAATAAGTGTAGTATCATGATATATAATTGTAGGTAAATGGTGAATTATATATAGTTAATAATAAAAACCCATATTGGGTGATTAATTGAGGGTATTTAGAGAGAACTATGCATAGGTTAACATGAGGGAATGGAGTTTCAGTAATGATCTGAGTATGAAATGGGACATATAATTTTAAAAATAATGGGGATGATATGGTTAGGTGGTTAATAAATTATTAAATTATGTAATGGGTTAAATATTGAGTGATATATTGTCGGTGGGTGTGAATGATCCAAATTATAGAACTGTTGCATGCTGGATAGGTAAAAGTGAAATATGTATTTTATAGACTATTGAAAATGACCAGTGGGGATTAGTTTTGTGAAAAATGATGATAAGAATGTCACTATTTTGTGGTCATTAGTGATCATGATATATCAATACTCAGCACCCTTGTGTCTAGGTTGATATGATTTTGGGAGGACATAGCACAATAGGACACCAATTGTAGATTTTAGCATTTGTCTGATTATTTTAAGATTTAATCGGAAATTAATATATTATTTATAGAAATTTATGTCATATAGTACATATAAAATAGGAAGGTAATAGAAAATATATAGTTATTATTGATCATGTGTTTTTGGTTTTGTGCCTATATCTTATTATAATGGTGAGATGGGAGGTAGATGTAATAATCATGTCACTGGGGACAGAGTGGCTCGTCATTGATGCCTGACGTTTATTATTAGGGAAGTGAATATGTATGGTGGGGTGTTTTTAATGACATAAACATAGAAATGTATTATTAACTAGAGAAAATTTAAACTACATTTAAAATAGATTTAGGGTTCAATTATTATTATGATTTGGAGTTTTTAGGGTTCTTTGATTATATTGTGAATAATTTTTTATGAGTTTGGAAAATTTATAGTTTATCCATATAATCATTTACTATTTGAGAGGTGGTGTTACTAGTATTTAATATATTACACCACTATGTACACAATTTATTTCTAGCTGGTGGAATAACCAAGTGGTTTACTCACTAGTCAATTGGTGGCTCAAGATTAGGAGGCTAGAGGCTATCTCGTACTCTGCATATTTCCAATTTCTACCTTGTGGTTCCATTTCCATTTTTTTTGTTATTTTTATAAAATTATAATGAAATACCCCATTAATGTTATATTTATCCACCTTATTATTGTATGGAAGGCCATTTACCTTCCCCTTTTCCACCTCTATTGACCCAAGGAAGTCTGATCTATTTCATTTCACTAATATAAGGTAAAATCCTTACATCTTCTTCTATTATTATTCTTATTTGTTTCACTCTATTTTTTTCCTCACATGGGTTATGGATTTGAGTTCTTATTCCAAAAAATCATGGTGGAATCACATTTTAATAAAGTTATTTTATCTTATTACAAATAAATGTTTTGATAATAATTATTACATGGTATTGTATTTTTCATTCATAAGGAATTGTGCATGCTAGTTGTTTTTTCATGACCGCATCCTATAGATGTAATGTGACACTTCAAAATAAACTATAAATTCAGAAAAAACGATTCTGTGATACTTCATCCATGAATCCCCATATTAAAAATGATTTTTTCTAGTTTTTAGGGACTATGATAGTCATGGGGAGAGAATTCTATATAAAACAAATCTCAAGGGTCATGCTTGAATCTGTTGAAAATTTTAGAAGGACCTTCACATATAAAAGATATCCTGATTTTTTTTATATATATTAGGATTCCCCATGGTCCATTAAAAATATTGAATTAAAATTATTAAACTAGGATAAATTATTCATCAATACAAAAGAGAATAGAAAAAATAATTATGTCATGAGAAGCATTATATATATCAAACGTTAGACAATAAAATATATAGTGAATAATAAATAAAATAAAACTAAACGTAAGATAGCCTTGTTCCCACTCACAATAATAAATCCTCCAAATATATGGCCTCTTGGACCTACTCATTGGACCACATGTCTTACTGTATGCTGTACTTGTGTCTTGAGAGAATATAGGAGAGTATACCAAGATACATCGAAACAGTTTCTATCTACATGGGTAGGGGTGAGTAAATCAAAACAATATGAATCCCTAAATCCAAATAAGTTATAATTTATATTATAATGAAGTTTATGTGCATGATATATATATATATATATATATATATAAGAATGTGTTCATTATCATGAAACACACCCGTCAGAATACATACTATGAAAATCACATCAGAAAATAATTCATGGTCTTCAGGTACTAACCTAGAATATTTAAAAACTAAACACAAATACTATGGTCGATTATAGTGTGTATCTGAACATTTAAAACCTTCAAAGGGGATAAATTTCTACCCCAAAAATAATACCAAATATCATACCTTTTTTCCCAATGCCAGAGTGTCTCTGAGAATATCATGGAATCATGACAACCAATATTGGCCCATAGCCAATTAGTAGTCTCAATATCAAAAGATTATTACAAGGATAATGTTCTATATAATACCAAAAGGACCTGAGGAAATATCATCTATCCCTATTTAAATGAAAAAATTAAATAGAATACAAAACATGTTTATAGGCCACATTAATGGGTCACATCCCCTATTCTGATTACAAGGAAATTATCTAAGTAAATTAAAAATACTATTACATATGAATCTAAGGTTATCATTCATAAAATTTAAAATAATTATCAACCATGATGGTTTTATTTTAGGATCTATTCCATGACACCCCAAGGGTCTCACATCATGGTGGTATGTGTGTCCCAATTGAATCAAATCACAATGATCATCTCACTGATTTCAAGCATCTATCTAATTTCATCTTACATGATAGTGTTAAACCATTCAAATGCATGACATTACACTACCAATGCATCCATACAGGATCAAAAATAATATTCTCCTCAATATGTGGTACATGAAATCACTGATACCCATATCTCTGATTCAACCTTATCTAGGTTAAATATAACACTAGGAAAACCACCTGGATACCCTAAGTAACATTGCAACACAAAAAACCAATATGGGTTCCTTAAAAATTTATCATTTATTGATGCCAACTTTTCATTCTTTTCATTGAATCCCCCAATATTTTCCATGGACCCTCATACTAGTCTCTTCCTTCTAAGGTTCTACCACATATATTTGGGTCAACCCACTACTTTGATACCACAAGAAATATATCCCATGGATATACACACAAACAACATCATCATGTGTAAAAAGAATCCATTGGAAATAAAAAATATCATGAAACATAAGGAAATCATGCTATAGAACACATGGAATCTCTCAGAGGATGTTAAACATACCAAAACAAAATCAAGCCAAGAACCTTGAATATTTACTTTGGAAACAAAATTTAAATCCCATTTTTTAATAATTTATAATTGGTGTCACATGCTGTCTTTTCTCACAACACCCACTTAGAAAAAATCCCATCGGTTCATATTTTAGAAAACCCCTCATCAATTTTGTATTTCCATTTCAAATTCCATATATTAAATCACATATTTCCCTATAAATTCAAATTCCAACAAATTACAATTATAAAATTTCATTTTAGAAATGAAGCATATTTTTATTTTAAACCACTCACACCACAAATAAATACAACAAAAAGGGTAATCTAAAAACTTTTATGAATAACGTCACCATAAAATCATTTAGTAAACTATACATTTCATGTTAGTTATTAGGCTATCATTGGCCCGTACCACCCTTATATAGAGGTCATGGAAATCATGAAAAATGTAAGTATATATAATAACTATAGAAACTGAATAGAAAACACAAAAAATTCCAATAGAATAAAATAATTTTAAAGAAAACAAACTAAATTGAATGGATTTTTCTTTTTAACACACATTTGACTAATACAATCCAAACTCATCCAAGTACAGCCAACATACACCATAAAATGCTCAGTATTAAATCATGGAAGAATGCTTAAATAAATTAATTATGTCATTGTATAATTAAATTATCAATTTTAAAAATAATGAATACTAGAATTTATTTATTCAATTTAATTTAATTACACATATTTCTTAAATACCTTTCTTGTCTAGATTTTCACACTAAAATGGTAAACAACCCCACATGGAAGGTCTATAACACACTCCCAACTTAAATATATGAATATGGATTAAAATATGAACCCAAAAAATAACCATTATAATTTAATTTAAATGAAAAAATAAGAAATATTTATAGGGTAGAGTACCTAAAAAATTGTGTATGATGACCTATATTAGTTATCTCAAGAAATAATCTAGCCAAGCTACACTATAGACACATCATAATAGGATTATTCCACCAAAAAAATTTAGAATAATTTAAAAAATTCATACTCAAGTCTAACCAACTTTGAGGAGAAACACAAGTAATGTGAAATGAGGTATGATAGTGGATATCTCACCACTAGCCATTGATTATTCATCAATAATCCACCAAAAATCGAAGGGGGTTAAATAAAGAAATGAGGAGATCTTAGTGGATAGATCTCATGTGAGGATAAGGTAATAATATGTCAAAGAAACTAAATAATCTAAGGGTAAAATGTGTAAAACCAAGAAATTTTTTACATATGGAATGACCAAAATAGTAGAGGCCGTAAAATAAACTGCATTATGGTGTACACCTAGGTATCCCCCATGGAGCCTGAAACACCTATCTCCATGATTAAGTTCATATATTCTTGTCATTCTGGATGGAGACCCCCCATTCTAGTAAATAAAACATGATAGAGATCCCATGTATATTTTCACCACCCTAGATCAAAATGGTTTGTAAAACACCAAATGGCCCACACTAATTATACATTTTCCATAGGCAGAATCCCATAGTTCCTGAGTCATCCAAATTTCCTACTCGAGAATTTTTTCATTTCTCTTTCGACTAAGCATGCGCCTTAGTTTCCAAATTCATACCAAGTACCACACTCTTTATGATAGTAATTTTATTCTCCATTATGGGGAACCCTATGTTGTGGTGATCCTCATAGTGGCATACTTTTATCCCGAACAATAGCAGGTCCCCCCTCCATCACATCAGAAATAAATCATCCCCTCATTAACCTATTATATATTTACCCAAACTATAGTAGATCCTTAATTTGGTGTTAAAACTCATAAAACATTTCAATGGGACTTGGTTCTTAGCTAAAAGCCTTATTGGAAAACAAAAATTCAATTTCCATCAGAAATTAAAAACCCAGAAAAAGGTAAGGGGTTTTAAAACCTCTCTACTATATATTTTCTCATCCTTGATAGTTCACATTGATCCTTAAGCACAATCCTTAAGCTATATATATCTCTATTTCATGATAAAAATGTACCATTATACAATAAAATATTGAATGTGACTAACTTATGAAACTAAAAACACTACAACATGGTAAATAAGATATACCCCAAAAGTCTATGTTTGATCCTCAAACCATCTCAACTGCATTTATGAAAAGACACTCATCAAAAATCTACATTAGATAGTTATATTACAATATTGGTATAAAATACAATATTTCATGAAGGATCGAACATTTTACTATGCATGGAATAATAAATTATTATATATTTTTTACATTACACTTGAGTAAATAAAATATAGCATAAAAAACTCAATAAGATAATTATTATCTATTCTAATATATCTCTAAAAATGATGCATCATTCCCTAGTTGGTTTCATAGGGAAAGGGAAAAAATAAGGGTGAGCATTTAAGCATAGTAATGAGTAATTTATAGTTTAATCTAACGTTTTATAAGAAAGGAATAAAATGCATTGAATAAATTAATGACTGACAAAATTACAAAATAAAATTAATCATACTAAATACTATATCCATTTAAATAAAAAAAAAATTGGACAATAATTACTAATCATATTCTAATGAATTTACTAATGATAGGGTTCACGAACATGTTATCAACCAGTTGTTCTTAGACATCATACATAAATAGGTTAGCATATTACAACACTCAATCTAGATTGTCTCATGCTACCTGCAAATTCATTGAGGGGCTATTTATATTGAGCCACACCCATCATTAATTAATTCCAATCCATTAATCATATGAATTAATTAATAAAATATTCAACACACAACCAATATAACTTAGTAATAATTTTTTTTATATTTTAGTTGAAAGTATAATGATTGTAAATATTTCCCCAAAAAATAAATGATATAATGTGGTTTTCTAGAAAAATATCCCGTAATCAATATAGAAAATATGAGGTATTATCAATTTCATTGAAATTATCCTTATGAAATAAATAAATATAAGGTGGTGGAGAGAGTAATTTTATGGTTTTGGGTTATCTATGTAAGATAGTAATGAACTTTAGTATTTTTTAATTATAATATATGAATTAAATGGTAGGAAATTCTTTCATTATGGTTTGTAAGGACCATGTGAAGAATCCAAATCTAATTCCCTAGGAGTGTCTTTGCAGGTTTGTAGTCTTAGTCCTGCTCATCATGTAAGGAGTAGAGGTTAATTTGATAATCAACCAACCATTTTAATGGTGATTAACCCTTGGTACATATGTTCCATAGCCACATCCTCTTTTCAGTATACAAAATTGGTGTTTGAATTTAATTACAACCACACACAAACATTACATTAAAAAATTAAGTATTTTTTGGAATTATGACGACATTATGTTACATCTCACTCAATATCCCATGATGAATAAAATTTAAAATAGAAAATTAAATGACATGAATAATGACATAATCATGATATAAAATATTATAATTGTATTATGTACACCATAGAATAGATGGAAATGTGTCTAAAAAATAATGTCTTAAGAAATTCAAATTTTATATGAAGAACCATTACCTTTAAACAAAAATTTTCAAATGTCCCATAACATTATGTATAAAAAATATCTATCTTAATCACTTATTTCATAACCTTATTCATAATTATAAAATATTTTTAAATTTATTTATAAATATTATATACTTGTATATTATTTATTTATGGTCTATTTTTGATATCATGTGTGAGTAAATTATATGGGATATTATTTCATGATCCTTACTTTTGAAATCAACTATGATCATGTTTCATTGATTTTTAACAAATAGAAACAGAAATATTAACTATTGAGTTTAATATAACTATTAACATTAAAAAAATGATATCATTGTTTACTTATTTATATCACCTATTACTAGAAATTATATTTTCATTGTCATCCATGAAAAAAAATTATAGAATAGTTCTATCGGTTCGTTAAACCGACCTAAACGAGAACATACCATAATTAATTGATTATTATGAAGTGATATAGTAATAATATAATTATATTATAAAAACAATAACCTTATTTAGTGTTTATAAGTGTGATATATCATAATTTTAACGAATTATATGAATAATATACGACATAAATATTAATTACACAGGACGAAGAATATATTTTTCCCTCATAGAATGCTATTTTGTATTATTGGATTTATAGCAGTTTAATAATCATATTGATAAAAAAGTTATGGAATTATTAATTATAGAAACTTAATAATTTGATAAAAATAATATTCATCCATTAAAACAATTATCATCGGAATCTAATTAAGTTAGTGATAAAAATAAAAGAAATAGTAATGAATCATTCCATAGAGGTGGTAATCTACACAGACAGAAGGTTGATGATATCATTACCCGTAGAATAAAAGAAATATATAGATTTTTTTATCATTTTATATTATAAAATATTTTATAAATATCATAATTATTTACTGAATTCAACATTATGACTATTCATATAATTTTATCTAGGATAAAAAATCAGGACGCTCTATGAATCTAGTGATCTACAGTCATGCGTGAATACCATTTTCGTTTTCATAAATAGAAGTTGTAAAATTTGGTTAAAATTTATTCCCTTAGCATAATAAAATAATTTTTTAAAAAATAATTAATTTATTATATATTAATGATAAAATTATATTTTTAAAATTTATCTGTAAAATAATAAAATTAGGGAAAATTAATACTCATGTAAGGGACATGAGATTTCCCTTAGAGGAATCCTTTGAAATTGTGGCCTTAAGATAATATATTATAAATATAATATTAATAGGGTTAAATATGAATACATATAATTTAATAAGGGTAGTGTTTTATTGGGAACATACTTTTCTAATGGTATTTAATGTGTGGTTAGAGGCCCCTTTTATAAGTGGTGAGAATGTCATTTTGGTAAATATATTTATTTAATATAAAGAGGTAACTTGTTTTAACTGTCTAGTGGATCCATAAATAGAAACCAATTAGTTAGGGATGAGATAAGTTCAAAATAACTCAAAATATAAATTATAAATATTTTCTGAACATATTTAAAGCTCCTTTCCCTTTCAGTTTTTTACTCTTATCATTTTCAATTTTAACATGGTAACTAGTTTTTACCAAAGTAAATAATTATTTATTCAAGAAAATAAAAAAGAAAATTATTAAATAATATGTATCTTAAATTAAAAATATATATATTTAATTTTATAGAATAATATTTCTCTATGAACTAAACATAAATTCAAATTTAACTCATGTAATGCATAAAACACCATTTTAGAATTTGTATTTTTCTATTTAAATATTTATCATTATGGTAAAATTATCAATATATATATTTTAGTGATATAAAATGATTTATTAGAACGATATATTAGTCATGCATCCTTAAAATAAATCCAAACCCTTATTTTACCAAAACTATATTTATTTCAAAAAATCATAAATGGTTTGATTTATTAAAAAATGTTACTTTAGTTCACAAAATGTTAACCATGGATTTTATAAATTTAGATTAGAATAAAAAAAATTTATTATCACTCTGAAAACAAATATTTGATCAGTTAAATTTTTTATTAATTTATTGGTCATTATCATCTTATAACTAAGTCATAAAATTTATAGTTTGATTAAAATTTTATTTCTTACTATTCACATAAGAAAAAAATATTTCAAAAAAATACAAAAAATGCATTTTAAAATATTATATAAATTAGAAATAAAAAATTATATTAAATTTTTAAATTTATATTTAAATATATATTTTAAATAATTTCTTGAATAATAGATCTTTTGAGTGTGCATTATGTAATAATTTTGGATATGGTGTTTAACGAATATAGTTGGGTCTTGGGTATTACCTTCCCTGAATTAAATAATTTAAAACTAAAAATAAGAAATATCTATACTAATGAAAAAATATAGGTATTACTTCCTCATATCTTGTTTAGGATCCCATGTTTCCTCATCTAGTATGTGATTTCTCCAAAGACATTAACCATCCTGCTTTCTAATTCTACAACACCTGCTCTTTAGTGTCACGATTCTGAGTGTTCTCTTCATTATAAGAAAATTATATTTCAAAATCTATTACCTAATATTTTATTATAGTTAATAGATTTTTTATTCATTTCCTCAATAATGAATATGTCATTTACCTTATAAAGGTTGGGAGGCATTGATTATCAGTAATGATATTGTTTCAATTCTCAGTAGACTTTTAAATGAAACATGATACCTAGGGATTAACACCCTCTTTTGCTAAATATCACAACTCTTTTCCCTCGTGACACTATTAAGAATAAATTATCCCCCATTTTAAATTATAAATCATTCATTTTATTATCATCATAACTAATTTATTTTATTTAAACTACATTGATATGATCCTGGAATGTCCTTTCAAAATTGTCTCTTTCATAAATTTTGGTCCGTCTATAAAACCCTTAACTAATTTTTTTCTAATAAGTTTGTGTAAAACACATATTCTATTACAATTGGTAATAAAAATCCATTTGGTTGCTCAAATGTAAACTGTTATTGCATTCAAATTAAACCAGAAGTAGATATTGTGTCAATGATCATTAGAAATTAAGAGAACATAAACCAGCATTTCATTTAGTGTATGAATGGTATTTTCATACTACCGATCAGTTTGGGGATAATAATAAATGCTTAAATATATTATATTTTCAAGTTCCTTTTTAATATTCTTAACTAATTATATTTTAACCAAGGTTTGAAAAATGATACAATTGATAGAGGTTTTGAATATAGAATCATGATTTCATTGATTCAGAATTAGGAAAGGGGCTCCAGGGGTAGGTCCCCCATTACTGATAAGAAATATGCATATTTGACATTTTGATAAAGGATAACCCTAATAACATCATTCAAACATGGATTTTTTGAAATTAAAATGATGAAGTATATTTTAATATTGTCCAAATTCTATATTGGTATAACTAGAGGATTCATAATGACATAAGGATATTGTACTTCAGACTTTACTTGTCAGCATACTAAACATCTAGAAATATAATCCACAATTTCCTTCTCTATACCATCCTACCATAAATTTTTTCTTAAATAATAACACATATTTTCACTACCATGGTTTGTAGATAATGTTGAGCTATGTTCCTCATCTTATCACTCCCTTTTCAGTTCAAATATGGATACAACACATAACCATTTTCCAAACATTAATACTCTATTTATATATATATTATGTCTTGAAATTTTCCATAATTCACTTCTTTAATAATCCTTTTTAAATCCTTATCATCACACTGAGATATCTCTAACTTTTCCAGAAAACATGGATTTAAAATTGCGTATACCTAGAATAGTGGATCCCCTTCCCCAAAAATTACCATATCAATATTTTATAAATAATTGAAAACAAGATCCATATTAATCCTTATGATGGTTAGAAATCCATGGTCACATATACTCAATGGATAATCAAAATTTGTTATTCAAAATATGGTAGTTAATTGAGAAATCATTATACTTGAGCAGCTATGTCTATCTTATTTTCTATAGGTTGGGCACTTTTCTGAGTGAAAATATACATCAAACGTTTCTAGACCTCATATATTTCATATCATTATCCATAGAGACCGTTCCTACAAATTTGTAAGGAAAATAATATTACAACTAAATGAAGTTCATTAGTTATATAGTTCTGTGCATGGATAATAAATTTCATTAAGGTATATGAAACCACTCTATCATTCTACATAAGAAAAAACCACATCTTTTCATTAGTGAAATACTATATATTACATATCCTTCTATTCATGATGGTAAATTTAGTACCAATACATTAATAAATATCCTACATAGCTCTTAAAATATCCCTTCAAATTCGTTAGACCAATTTAATTTACAGACTATTCATGTTAACATTGATAATGCGTTGGACAATATGGGTTAAATTTGAACAAACCACTAATAGTAAGATAATAAACTATGGAAAATAAACATATGAGCTATATTCATAAATTTAGCCCATTCATCGATTATGTTTTTATATAAATGATTAATAGATATTCCATCCTTAGAGACCAAACGTCCATGATAAGAAACTTCATGGAGCCAAAATTCATTCTTACTGAATTTACTGTATAATTCATTTTATTTAAGGGTCTTAACAGTTATTTGTAGACAGTTCTCATTTTCTTTATACCATAGTATTTTATCATGTTATGATCAATGGATACCACAAAAATTATATTTAGATAGTCTAGAAATACTCTATACATCAGAGCCATAAAATTAGATAGTTCATTATTCAATCCAATGAGAATTATTATAAACTCTTAATATCCATGTATCTTATGAAATTACATCTTCATTATATCTTCCTTCTTCACCAATAGTTGATGATAAATAAAGAGAAGATTCATCTTTAAAAAAATAATCTCCTTAATATTGACTAAATAGGTTCTCGATGGATCTTAAAGGATACTTACTCTTTATTGTAATGAAATTGATCTCTATATATTTTATGCACAATCTCATAGACTCGTATTTATTTTCCATTAATAAAATAGGGGCACCCCAGGAAAAAACACTAGGGAATATAAATCCACTCTCACACAACTCATGTAGTTATTTATACAACTCCCCCAATATTAATTGTGTCTTTTTATAGGAAGTTTGAATTTAGGGTATTGCATTATGAATGGGTTTAATGGAAAACTAAATTTCATGCTAAGGTGAATTACCGTACAAATTCAATGGAAATACGATAATTTTTTTTTTAAAATGGTTAAATCCTCAATTTGAAGGATGTTTTTCCTATCCATTTATAATTTTTTATCTTCTTCTTCTCTCATAATTCTATTAAGGTGTGCTTTTAGGGGTTGGTCTAGAAATGATCCAGGAGGTGAATTATCTCCCTTAATAATAAGGGACTCTATGCCCACTTCACAAATAGTAATACCCTTCTCTTATAAATAAATTCTAGGATTATATATTGATATGAAATGCATACAGAGTATTATATCAAAATAAACCATATATATAACAATAAATTTTTTCATCGGGGATCATATAATCATCTAAATAGAGACGGCTTGGTAAATTATCATTGCAATTAGAATCCTATTTGGTGACTAATGTAAGAATACAATTCTAAAAGTATTAGGTTATAGTTAATATTCTCAGAAAACATGCATGATATAAATTATTTCATTGATCTGTCAAAAAATAACTTTCCATCTTCATGTTTAGGTTAGATGTTCTAATTATCACGCCATTTGGTACTTAAACCTCATATGTAGTGATTTCATAAGATCAACCTTAAACACTAGAAATTTTCTGAGGTAAATTCACATGATGTTTGGGGAATTGGTTTGCATAGTTCCAAATATCGTTATAGTGAAAGCATCAAACATCTTCAACTTATTCCATTTTTTTGTATTTGAATTCTTGATGAAATTTACACAAAACAAGATGTAATTCCATTAAAGACATTCTAGAAGTGTTTATTTCTATATTTATAACTTTTGGTGAATTATACTCTTTGTTTCTTCCCATTTGATATAATTTTATTTCTATCATGTTGATAATAAATCTTCTTCTCTAGTTTTCCTTTGATGATATAAGTGTTAGATAACAAATATTTAATATTAATTTCACTAGATACTATGTAAAAATATGATCAAAATTTATGAGTGACTAATTCTATTAAAATCATAGACCAATCCATTCAATGAAATGGAAAATATATCCTTTCGACCTATGTGTACCTTCTGCAACATGTATAGATAGACTCATAAAGTTATCCTCATAATCAACAATATTTTCCCCCTCCTTATATATATAATTGTGCAATTTCCTTCACATTTCATCCCATTACTCAACATGAAATTATTTTTTCCTTGAATATCTACTTAAAAAATTATATATTCTATGTTCTATATCTATATTCAATCATTAGTATTCTAAATAGTAGATGAACATTAATCTATATCACCAATCAGATGATATACCATTATGAACACCCTTTATCTATCACTACTTCCCAATGTGGGAAATATCTTTTCTAATGACATGATCCATTAATTAGCTACAAATGGATTAACTAATCCATTTAGTGGTTTATTTTGTGATCACATGAGGTAGTCCATCATAGTTAAGCGACATTATAGATCAACATGTTTCTCTAAATGTGCAAGGTTATTTTTCTTAACCTTGTTTGACTAATAAAATATGGTTATGTTATGATCATCTCTGACTCAAACCTCATTGTGTATTTTTGGGAGGAACATACCTCTATTTACTATGAGTATTGATACTATTTTCATCCCTCTCACTAGTTTCAATTTCTTAATAATGGAATGTATGTAATTAGAAAAATATATTAAATTATAAAATAAAAATATTCTTCACATTACTTATAAATTTCCATTAAAATTGTAAGTTTTTTTCAATATAATTATTCAATAAATATAGGTTCTAATTAATCACATCCCCATGGTTTCTACTAAACATACAATGATACCAGTTGTAATAACCCAGTGTCAAAAATTACCATGATATGGTATTTATACATCATTATTTTTATAGAAAACAAGATTTTCTAATGGATAAAATATGTTATATGTCTTTGAAGACTAGAAAATTATATTTTTTCACATTACACTTGAGAACATAAAATATAACATAAAAAATCCATGAAAACATTATTATCTTTTCTAGAGCTTCCATGACAATTACACACACTAATCTTCTAGGTTTCCTGGGTAAAGTAAAATAAATTAATGGTCAGTCTATATGGCCAGTAAGGAGTATCATAAAACCTAATTTATCATTCAATAATCTTGGGATAAATAGTATTGATGATATTAATTATAAAAATATGATTAAAAATGAAACTTATGGGATACTATATCCATAGTAATAAATATAAACTTTTATAAAAATTATTTATTTTATAAGTATGGAATAAATAATGTTAGACAACTTAATTATGTATTCAAGTCCTTTTGAAAAAAAATCATGAATAAATAGGTAAGGAATATGGAAATACAATATCTCATTTGTCTCATGAGACCAATGGATGCATCGAGGGGCTATCAATATGAGTAGTGACGAAAAACTAATAATTTCTAATGAATTTTTCATATTAAGGGTGGAATAAAATAATCAATACAAAACCAAAATGTCCTGGTAATAAATTTTCATACTTTTAGAAATAAAAAGAATATGAATTTCCAATATTTAGAAAATAAATAGAATAATGTAGTTGTTAAGGTGATTATCTAGTAATAAACATAGAAACTATGAAGTATTCTCAATGTAATTGAAACTACCATTATCAACGAAATGAATATATGGTGGTAGAGATAGTACATTTAATACATTGGCTTGTCAATGGATGATGGTAAGGGAGTTCAATAGTTTTCATCTATACAATAGTAGTATCCACATTCTAGTACCTATAAAGGTATGTAATTTTTATAAAATCAATTACATATTTTTGTTTCCCAAAATATTAATTTTTTGGAAATTATATAAAATTTTGTTAGTATTTCAATAAAAATACCTTGAAGGGTGGAATTTCAAATATAATATTAAATAAAATTAATAATGTGAGAATCATAATAAAAAATATTCAAGGGGTAACATGTACTATTTAACAAAAATCATGGTGTATGGAAAAATCATGTCTTAGGGAATTGAAATTTGAGACGAAGGACCCTTACAATTAATCCAACTTAGATAAGTGTCATCTAACATTCAATATAAATAAATACCAACCCTATACAACTATTTAAAAACATTATTCTTACCAATAAATATTTTCAAAATTCTTTTATAAATATTCTCTACTTGAATATAAGATATTTGTTATATATTATCAGTATTGTGTGTGAGTAATCTTGATAATTTTGAACTAGTTTCATAGTAATAATGTTGTTGTTCATTAGTATCCAAAAGTTCATCATTAAAAAATCATACAAGGTACTATAATAATTTATTCATAATTAATTATAACTATTTTATTTCATTCTTTGACATTTTTATTTACTACCCTTATAGAATAAAATTATTACATAATTAATTATATCTTATATTACAATAAATTTAATTTTCATAGTAATACATGATATAAATGTATATCATTTTTCATAAAGGTGGTTAAAATGACCCAAACAAGAACACACATAATTAATGAATGATTATAACTTAATTTAGTTGAAATACCATTATATCTGAAATATAATGACATTATTTAGAGTTTATTTGTCTTATATGATAGAATTTTAAAGAGGTTGAAGAAGAATATATCCAGTAAAATGTAATTACATTATACAAAGAATCATATTTTTTGTATGAGAACACACTTTTTGATGGTTTAATAAACCAAAATTATTTATTGATCATATATTAATAGGTTATTCAATTTATCATTACAGTACCTTAATAATTTCATAAACATAATATATTTCCATTAAACATATTCCAATGTCTAGCCCAAAAAATTAGTGATGAAAAATAAAAAAAGGAAATCAGTTGATTCACAGAGGTGGTAGTTCCCATGTACGCATGGTTGATGAGATTTTTCCATAGGAAGGGAGAAATTTATAATATTTTTTATAATTTAAGAATTGAAAATATTTTGTAAATATTTAATTTTTTTATTAAATTCAATATTATGACCATCTTTTTTGGTTGTTCATTTAAAAGAGAACATGCCCTCCTAGAGGCATCATTTCACACAAACACATGAATGTCATTTTTTTCTTATGGAAAATAGGGAAATGTGGTTAATAGTTATAAATTTTGACTAATAAAATTAATTATAAAAAGTACTATACAATTATATATAAATGATAATAATACATATGAATGAGTAATATATAAATGAAAATAAATTAGTTAAAATTAGTGGTCACATTGAGGACTCGGGATTTCCCTTGGGGGACTCCTTGTAAAGGGAGGTATATACTGATATCTTTTGATGATATGTACAATAGGGTGAAATATTATTCTATGTGATTGAATAAGGTAAATGTTTCAAAAGTAAAGTTTAGTTTTGATAGGTATTTATGGGGTGGGGAAGAGACCCATTTATAAGTTGTGAGAATGGTATTTTTTTCAATATTTCAAATTAAAATAAATAGGAAACATGTTTCAATTGTCATGCCAAAAAAATGAAAAATAATTGAATGGTGGAATATTTAAGGCCTAGATTCTCTCAACTACACAAATTATAAATTTTTTTTACCTACATTCATGATATTTAACTCCTTATTAATTATTCATAACATTTTCATTTTTTTCATGGTAATTAGTTTTTACCTATTTATATAACTGTTTATGCCTAAAAATAAAACATCCGTTATAAAAATATTTTGACAAAACTAGTCCAAATATAAAAAAAAATTATCAAATAAAATTCATATGATTAATAAAAATAAATTTTAAAATTAGTGCTTGAAAAACGTAAAAAACCAATTTAAGAAAATGTTAGGGTTTATGCTTAAAAATTTATGTTTAGGTAAAAATTATTAAATTATTTTAATCTCATGATATAAATTGGTTTTTTTTTAAAAAATAAAGATATGTGGATTTCAAAGAAATAAAATATATAAATTAAGACAATATTTAATTAAATTGTTTTTTTTTCTTTAATTGGAAAATATTATTTGAGTTCATAAAATGATAAACATAGGTTTTATAATTCAAAATAATATTTTGAAATTTATAGTTTTACTCATTAAAAATATAAATGAAAAATTAATAAAAATTATGAATTTATATGTCTTACACTGATAGTAATAATGTCATAAATTTTACTATATTGATTGTAATGGTATTTTCTCTAATAATCTAGAAGTCAACTATTGGAGAGAAATGCTAAAAATTCATTTTAAGCTAACATTGACATTATAAATCCAAAAAAATGAAGTCAAATTAGATTAATTCAATTTAAAATTATAATTTTATATAAATTCAACAAATAAGTATATTTAGAGTGTGTATTATGTAATTGTTTTGTGATGAAGTGTTTACCAAAAATAGCAGGGTCTTTAGTATTACAACATGCTAAAACATTCTCTAGATGTTGTTTCCAACTTAATACATTTTATTATTCATAAAACACTATTTTTCCACCTATTTTTGACTAACATTGAGAGCACTCATCTCATACATTAATGAAATACTACTTCCTCTAAATGTTATGCATTAGCACTTGAGGTCATAATTGATCCATCCAAACACCCAATCTAAAGCCCAAACCAATAGTTTCGTGTAATTTCAATGGTTGGATCCTCAAATAACCCATCCAAAAAACATGATCTATATATAGAAACCAATATTCCACCTATCCAACTCAATATCATATCACACTTAAACCATCTTGAGTTTTATACCAACAAAAATAATCCACCCAATATCACACCCAAGTCTTAAAAAAAGGTAAAACTCCTTACTAGTATCATACTTCCTTCACAACCATCCTTTGACCGGTCTCACTGTGTTTAGGAGACTTCTGACATGTGGGTCATAAACCCATAGCCTACATTAATATACCTAAAACAATATTACCCTTATCATCAAATTTTTTGACCAAAACACATGATCCCCACTTCCCACATACTTTTTATTACTAAATTTCACAATTAGATGTAAACACTCCCATCATAATTGAGAACCAAAACAAAAACAGAGATCACTAATTCAAGAAAGGTTCCCAATGAAACTAGTCAATCCCAAAAAAAATGTTTCATCAAAATCCTCCTTCTATGAATTTTATGATCCTCACTATAATGAACCACTACCGAAGGAATATTAAAACTAACTCTTCTCCCCACAATAAGAAACAACTATCAAAACAAAAAATTTACTAGTGCAAAATTGTATACACAAACAGAACACAAAAATTATAATAGTAGTTTAACACCAACCATGAATTTGATAAGCATGATACACATGGATCATTCAAAATAAACCAAGTATTCCCACCAGACTCATGAACTGGACACCTAGGTCACTCTTGGTCAACCACTTAAAAGCTTGTAAAATTACATATATAGGTGATTACTCTTATCTACACACGAAAAATCATTCTAAATAAACATTTCAAACTCACATGGATTCTTTAAAAAACCCAACATACTATCCAGGAATGTACTTCAGGCTACTAGTTTTCCCTTAAATTAGAATAAAAAATCAATCACTGATTTTTTCTTAGTTGAGTATAATTAAATAAAATAGCCAATTCACACCCAATCGAGAATAATGAAACCATGGAATACTGGGATATGAATAATTGGTTACCTAAATTAATACCAAATTATAAAATTTTAATACACCAAAACTCAACCATGTTTTAAAAACATTACTTAGAATCTAAGTGGTTTTCAGTCAAATGAATTAAAAAAACTTATTATCTGAGCAACAATTTTTTTCTAAAAAAATCACATTTCTATAATACATTTTGAATCATAATTTAAAAAATATTTTGGACAAATTTTCCCATGATTTCAAAAGTCCCAAAATATTTCAATATCATAATATCCATAAATAATTTCATTTAAAATCAACATTTAAATCTATTTCACACACACGTCACACCGCTGCATTAGTTTTCTTTACGAATTATGGTTTCAAAAAAAATTACAAAAAAACCAAAAATCAATTCCTTATAGTGTCTAAACAATGACATAGTAATAAAAGTAAATCGATCGAGCCTCTTTAATTTCTGTTATTCATATATCCCCTGGTAATATATCTAATAAAACACCAATTATATTTTATGTGTTTTCAAATAATAATGGATTTTGATGAGGAAATATGTTAAACAACAACACCCATGTGGGTGTGTATCATTACCCAATAATTCCACTATAATGATTCATGCTCGACTCAATGGATCCTTGGTAAGACCTATATCTCAGTACAAGTCTTATTCATCCCACATTGGGATTGTTGGTCTAATTAAATATTTAACGACCTAAACCTAGTTTCCCAAAGCCAGTGCCTTATTTTATTACATTGGCATATAAATAAGGAATATGTATCCCTAAGGAACAAGTTGTTGAGTATCTATTAGAAACAAGATACATATATAAGTTTAACATTATATCATGAAGGGAAATACTACACTAATTTATTCCATTAGAAATATAAAAGGCTCCACGGTTATGCCTGCAAGTCAATCACAACTAACTTCTTTTTATCATTGGAAATTGAAAAATAAGAAAGTGGTAAGATCAAACGATCGGTAAGGGTAATAAATAAATCATAAGATTACATAAAAATAAACATTAGTCAAGGTGATTAATTGAAAACACATTCCTTTATAATTAATAAACATGGACACATTATGGCAGGAATATGAGCTGAGTAAATAATGACATAAGAAAACATAATCATGGGTATTCTACTAGTAGAATAACCACATGAAATTTTAATTACCAGCTTCATAATGAGAGAAGTTTATATGCTGGATATTCTGAAACATTTTGTCAAGGCCTTGGCCAGGATGTCTAAAAATTATTAAGGTCTCGTCCAAATCCATATATCAAATTGGGAAAGGCCCGAACCAATTTCAACATATATTTGTCTCATTAGAACTACCAATGCATTGAAGGGATATAGAAACCCCCACCAATCACATAATAAGTCCAATGCATTCTTCATATGAGTGGGGATAAACATAAACAACACTTATATTCATATTGAAACTATCATATGTGTTGGTCGGAGTGGATACTCAAGAGGGGGGGGGGGTGAATTGAGTTCCAATTAAAATTTCTATTTTAAAACATTGTCTTAAAAACCCCCAAATAAAATACTGAATTAAACTGTAGTGAATTTATATCAATGAAAAGGTTCTGTTGGGTTCTCAAGGGATTGATTATTTCCCAATTAATCAAAACAAAAAGGTTGATTAACTTTTGAAACCAACATACTAATTTACAACTAATATAAACACTTGCGAATTTAATTATCAAAGTGACTTTAAAACAGATTTGGTTTTAAAGTAATTAGTAGCGGAATAAAAGAATAACTTTGAAATATATACCACATGAGATATAACAAAGAGGTTCAGCCTCAAGCTGAGACTTAGTCCTCTCAACAATTTGTATAAATTTGATCCACACCCTGGATCGGGGTTCACAACAGTTTACAACTGTCCAAGTCCAAGACCTCTACCAGTGTTATTCATGGGAAACAGAACAACAACAACCAGTGGTCCAGGTCACACACGACCTCTACCACTATCTCAGTGGGAAATAAAAGATGTAAGAGTTTGAGTGAGGATTTACAGATCCTCCAGTTAAAGTATAGGAGATAGTGTGTGTGTGTTAAATACAGCAGATAACACACACTATTGAAATGTGAAATAATGAATCACAGAACAGAGATGTAGAGTTTAGAAATGGCTCTACTGATTACAGTGAAGCTTTGGACTCCTTGAGATTGATTAGAGATGATTCTGAGTCCTCTTCTGGTTTTTGTCTGAAAAACAGAGTGTCGTCTGCTTGGCATCCAGATTCAGAGATAGTGAGAAATGTAGTGGATGAAGTTCTTCAATGTCCTCGTGAATGTACAAAACACTTCTTGAGTAATCTTGAGGGTGTATGAGGTTCTGTGTCTTCTACAACTATCTCATCCACCACTCTTTGCACTCATATATGTCTCGTCGTTGTTACCCCAATATTTTTACACCAGCAGGGACTTCTTGTATTTATGGCACTAGCTCCAGTAAAAGAAATGATTTATTTTTGTAGGTACGAGGTATGGTTCCCTAACATCCAACAACCTTCATTAAATAAATGACAAAGAATTAAAATATTCCTAATATGACCGTTGGTTAGATTAAATAAAGATAAATAAATTCAAACAGTTGTTTATGACTATCGGTGAGTCAAGTGATCGGTAGGTCATCAACATCAGCATCGGTGATACATCTTCAGTGACTAGGATGATCAGCATCGGTGTGTCATGATTAGTGACTCGTTTGATCAGCATCGGTGAGACATCTTCGGTGACTCAGACGATCAGCATCGTTGTTTCATGATCGGTGACTCATTTGATCAGCATCGGTGAGACATCTTCGGTGACTCAGATGATCAGCATCGGTGTGTCATGATCGGTGACTCATTTCATCAACATCGGTGAGACATCTTCAGTGACTCATATGATCTACATCAGTGTGTCATGATCGGTGACACATTAGATCACTATCGGTGAGACCGTTGTCCATCGATATGGATCGGTGAGACCGTTGTCCTTTGATATAGATCGGTGAGACCGTTGTCCTTCGATATGGATCAGTGAGACCATTGTCCTTTGATATGGATCGGTGAGACTGTTGTCCTTTGATATGGATTGGTGAGACCGTTGTCCTTGGATATGGAACGGTGCGACCGTTGTCCTTCGATATGGATCGGTGAGACCGTTGTCCTTTGATATGGATCGGTGCGACCGTTGTCCTTTGATATGGATCGGTGAGAACATTGTCATTCGATATGGATTGGTGAGACCATTGTTTGTTTGATCCAGAGGACTTCTAGAATACTTGTAAATCAATAACAAAGAGATAAAATCATGATCCAACCAATATACACAGATTCACTAAGAGACTGTGATTATGTATATAAGAAATCCAACCGGATTAAGTAATCGATGATTTGTGATTATTAAATTAGAAATCATAGGAGGAATTCAACAATCTTTCAGAGGGCTTAACAATCTCGCCCTTTTTGATAATCACAAATCTTATCCATAAACAAAAATAATATATCATAAATAATAAGGCATAGTAAGAATAAAAACATAATGAGATATAAATCTCCCCCTGAATTTATGCCTTTAAACACTTACGCAAGCATTGCCATAGAAAGGTTCTCCCCCATGGATAAAAAATCTCCCCCTTTAGATATGCATCTTCCCCATATCCCCCATAGATCCATAGATATACAGATTTCTCCCTCTTTGGGATAATCAAAAAGGAGGGAAAGCAGAGAAAGAAGAGATTAAAAGAAGGCATCAGTGAGAATAAAAAGAAAAAAGAATAGAGTTTATAATACATCACAGTACAATCACAATAGGGTTCACCCTATCAACAACAACGCACAACTATTTCATGGGATGTAACGGGGATTTGCCTTTGTCAGAAGGATCAATGGTTGGTATGTTATAAGGCTTGGAGGCAAGATGAACTAGGAGAATTTGAAAAGGAGGTAAGATGACTCTGGAGGGTGGAGGAGGGGATGCCACTAGGATTTGCTGTGGAGCTGTAGGAGCTGGTTGAGAAGATTGCTGAGGAACTGGTCGGAGTTGAGATAGAGCTTGAGAAACAGAGATCTGATTTGGAACAACATCAGAGGCACTGAGAGGGTCAGCAGTAGGAAACACAATGGCGGTGGCTTGTGCATTCAGATAAGGCTTCAAAATATTTATGAAATTATGAATAACTTCTACACCATACTGCATAGCCTTCTCAAAATCATCCTTATTCTCCATGAACCGTTCCAAGGTAGAAGTAAAATATTGCAACTATCGAACATGAGTCTTGAAAGCTTGAGTGACTGGAGGTAGTTTCAGATTGTCAGCTAACACTTTGAAATTCGCGGTCATCTCATGCTTGGTATAGATTTTTGAAAATTAATGATCAATCTTTTCCTTGATCTCTCTCTGAGCTTTAGTGGCATCTGCTGAATATACTGTTACCATCTTATGAATGTGATCACTGTGCTCCTTCATCTTCCTCAATGAGTCCAAATCAAGAACTTGTCTAATGGTGGCTAATTCATCATGCACAATCTGCCTTAGAGCCTCTAGCTCACGAGTAGTGATCTTGGTTACTTTGGCTGTACTGGCTTGAGCAACTATCTGAGTTATCTCAGCTATCAACTTTCTCAGATCAGACTTCTTAAGATGTTCAATCAGATTCGTCAACACTTCCATCATACTAGAGATGGTGGATCTAATTTCGTTGGATAAAGAAACTAAGCCAGATTGTATATCCTTCAGAATCTGATTTAGAGAGGCTTTGTGCCTGCCAATAAACTCACTAGTATTGGCCAGGTCTGGTTTAATAGCATTTGAAATTTCTTCTCTGACTGTATCTCTCACAGTAGTAAGCAAATCACTTTTGAACTTATCAAAATCCGACTGAGAGACAGTAGAACTAGGTAGATGAGCATCTGTAGCATCAACAGCATGAGCAGACCTTGCCTCAACTGGTTGGCTTTCCATCATAACCACAGTAGATTCTGATTCTTCTTCTTCTTCTTCAGAATACTCTAAACCCAAAACAACAAAACCAGGGTAATCATCCCAGACAGCATCACACAGAGTATATTTCGGTTTATCATAACTTGTTTTTCCACTGATTTCAAGAGAATCTCTCTTGCCATTGGAATTTTTTCCTGGTACAGTTTGATGCGTTTATGTTGGAGGTACAATAATACCATCCACTGGTCGGTTATCACCATCATAATCATTATCAACATCATCATCATCTCCATTCCCATTTCCATTCTTCACAGAAACTTCACTGTCAGATACTTCAGTGTCACTAGCTTCTTCATCACCAAGAACTGGTTCTGATTCAGGTAAGGGTAAAGGTGGACTGGAAGATCCAAAGTCTATTCTTCTCTTAGGGTTCATAGTATCAGGATCACTCCTATCATCAAGAGGTGACATACTTCCTTATTCTGTTTTAGCTTCTTCAATTCCTTGTTTACCAGACTCTTCAGTTTCTTTATTCCTTTCAACATCTACTTCTTCCTCATCATCAGAATAAATTGGCTCCTGATCTGATTTCAAACCATGGTCTCTCAAACCCTTCAGCCTCTTTCCATGATCAGTGGGATTGTAAGATTCATACAACTTGTCCTCATCAGCAACCCAGCAATTCTTCCATGGGTTCCATTTTATTTTCATCTGTTGACAAATTTCTTTATTAACTCAAGAAGCACTATCAGATTCGGCAATCTCATCATCTTCATCAACACATTACAGATTCTTTAACATAGTAGAGATCATTTTGGAATAGAATAGGGCAGTGTCTTTCTTAAAAGGTTTCACCATTCCAGCTATGTGCACCATTAGATATCTACACAAATTGATCTTCTCATGGGTCTTTAGTAAAAAAAATAGAAAAACATCCTGGTATCTTACAGTAGAAAAATATTTTTTCCTGGGGCAAATTGGGTGCTGAATAAACATAAAGAGAAGTCTACATTCACCATCGATCTCTGAGGATCTGATTCTCCTTGACTCTCTGTTTCCAGTAAAAAGCTCTAAAGCGAACTCATAAGAGAAGTATTCAGTGGTTGGAGGAATGTTTCCAGCATAATCCTCATATCGACCCTCATGGGGTACATTCAAACATTCAGCCCATTGTTTAGACGAAAAAGATATTTTCTTTCCTTTCACTACAGAAGACATTCTAGCAGCCTCGACACCATCTAAAGTAACTTGCAGATTTATATAAAACTCATGCACTAGCTTTGGGTAGTATACACGAGTGTTATCTGAGAACTAGGCTTTCCATCCTTGCGAATCTAAAACTTGTAATAGCAGTGACTTACCTGTCAAAATCCAGGCAGATCTGACTTCCTTTTCTACAACAACAATCCGAGTTTCCAGGTTTGGATTTACTGATCTTTGAGTGGTACTACTCGACTCACCTCGAGCACGCTTTGAAGGTACAAGACTTTCTGATCCTTTGCTCGGTCTCTTCTGCTTAGCAATTTGATGATTCTGGGGAAAGCAGGAGTTGGAAGGTTCAAAGTAGAGGAGAAGAGAGGAAAAAAGGTTTGGCAGGAAAGAAATGAAAGGTCTACAGTTTGGGGAATAGAAATAGTCGCGTATCATTTATTTCATCATTTAGGGTTCCCATAATAAAGATAAAATTAGTTAATTAATGACAACAAAATAAAAATTAATATAAAGAAAGATCAGTTTCACAGATCGGTTTCATAGATCGGTTTCACAGATCGGTTTCACAGATCAGTTTCACATATCAGTTTCACATATCTGTTTCACATATCAGTTTCACAGATCAGTTTCACATATCAGTTTCAAAGATCAGTTTCACAGATCAGTTTCACAGATCAGTTTCACAGATCAGTTTCATAGATCAGTTTCACAGATCAGTTTCATAGATCTATGATACACAATTCTTGTTTAATAAAATTCATTCTCTCAGAATATAAAGGCTTTGTAAAAATATCAGTTAATTTATGTTCAGAACTAATAAATTCTAGAGAAATATCACCTTTCTGATAATGATCTCTTAGAAAATGATGTCTGATATCAATGTGCTTAGTCCTAGAGCAAGACACAGGGTTCTTAGATATGTTGATCCCACTAGTATTGTCACAGTTTTTTGAAACCTGTTTAAAATCAAATCCATAGTCCAATAAAGTGTGTTTCATCCACAGAATCTGTGCACAGCAACTACCAGTAGCAATATATTCTGCTTCAGCAGTAGACAATGCAACTGATTTCTATTTCATACTACACCATGATACTAGGGACTTTCCAAGTAAATGACATGTTCCAGATGTGCTTTTCCTTTCTAACATACATCCAGCAAAGTCAGCATCTGAATAACTAGTTAGGTCAAATGATTGTCCTTTTGGGTAAAACAAACTTAAATTCATTGTATACTTAAGATATTTAAAAATCCTTTTATCATCCAGTAAGTGTGATTATTTAGCATTAGCTTGAAATCTTGCACACATACACACACTAAACATAATATCTGTTCGACTAGTAGTAAGATAAAGTAAACTCCCAATCATGCCTCTGTAATAGGTTTGATCAACTGGTTTCCCAGTTTCATCAACATCCAATTTACAGGTAGTACTCATAGGTATATCACTTTGCTTAATACTATCTAAACCAAAACGTTTTAATAAATCCTTAGTATATTTACTTTGATTTATAATAATACCATCTTTAGTTTGAAAGATTTGAAATCCAAGAAAATACTTAAGCTCTCCCATTAAGCTCATTTCAAACTCAATTTGCATAACCTTTGAAAATTTAGTACATAAAGATTTTTTAGAAGATCCAAAAATAATATCATCAACATAGATTTTTACTATTAACACATCTTTTGAAATCATTTTTATAAAAAGAGTGGGATTAGCTATTCCTTTTGTAAATCCTTTTGAAATAAGAAAGTTTGAAAGACATTCATACCAAGCTCTTGGAGCTTGTTTTAAACCATATAAAGCTTTAGGAAGTTTAAAAACCTGATTTTGAAAATGAAGATTTGAGAAACCAGGTGGTTGTTCTACAAAAACATCTTCAACAATAAAACCATTTAAAAAAGAAATTTTGCCATCCATTTGATATAACCTGAAACTCAGATGTGATGCATAGGCGAGTAAGATCCTAATAGCCTCTAATATAGATATAGGTGCAAAGGTTTCCTCGTAGTCAATTCCTTCTTCTTGATTGTAACCTTGTGCAACTAGCCTAGATTTGTTTCTAATGATGTTTCCAGATTCATCAACTTTGTTTCTAAACACCCATATTGTGCCTATGGTTATAGTTTCCTTAGGTCTTTCTACTAATTTCTAGACCTTGTTTCTTTCAAATTGATTTAGTTCCTCTTGCATAGCCATTACCCAAAATTCATCATTGATGGCATCATTGATATTTTTAGGTTCTAACTGTGAATGAAAAGGTTGATGTTCAACCTGATTTCTTAGTGAAGCTCTAGTTTGTGTTCCTCTATCTAAATTACCTACAACATCATCTAACGGATGGTTCTTTAGAATCCTAGTTGGTCTAGAAAAGGTAGGACTCGAGATTTCAGGTTCATCTATAGGTTGAGGTTCAACAGAAGCAGGTTCTAGAAAATTTCCAGAACTGGATGTTTTAATTATAGGTCCACTGTCTTTATCATTAAGGTTCAAACCAGAGAGATCATATTTATGATTTTCAAGAGAGTTCTTAGGTTCATGGGGATCAGTTTCATCAAATTTGATGTGAACAGATTATTCCACACATTTAGTTATTTTATTTAAAACTCTATAGGCTTTACTAGAAGTAGAGTAACCTAGGAAAATTCCTTCATCACTCTTGGATGCAAATTTTTCGAGATTGTCTTTAGTATTAAGAATAAAGACTTCGCAGCAAAAAACTATGAAGTAGTTAACCTTAGGTTTCCTATGGTTCCACAACTCATAAGGGGTCCTCTTAAGAACAGGTCTGATCAAGACTCTATTGATAACATTACAAGCTGTATTTAAAGCTTCTGCCCAAAAATAAACAGGCAGGTCATACTCATTAATCATAGTCCTAGCAATTTCTTGCAGTGTTCTCTTCCTCTTTTCTACTACACCATTCTATTGAGGTGTCCTAGGGGCAGAGAAATTGTGACTGTAGCCACTGTGTGAGCAGTAAGATTCAAACTCATGATTTTCAAACTCATGGCCATGACCACTTCTCAGGGATTTAATTTTAAGTCCACTAAGGTGTTCTACAGACTTGGAATATTTTACAAAGCAAGAACAAGATTCACTTTTGTGAGCTAGAAAATATACCCAAGTATATCTAGAAAATTCATCTACAAGAACATAGACATAATGCTTCCCATTTAAACTAGAAACTCTAGAAGGTCCAAATAAATCCATGTGAACAAACTCGAGAGGTTGAGAAGTTGAAACTTCTTTCTTTGATTTAAAAGAAACTTTATGTTGGTTTCCCTTCTGACAGGGATTACAAACTTTGTCTGCTGGAAATTCATGTTTCGGTAGGTCTCTAACTAAGTTCTTCTTAGCAAGTTTTCTATGTTAATGTACATTGTAGTGTCCTAATATTCTGTGCCAATTCCAAGACTCTTTATGAAAATCATTTAAACAAGTAATATTTTTCATAGCTAAAGAATTTAAATCAACAGCATAAACATTTTCATTTCTTAATGCAGAAAACACTAAATCATTTTTAGAATTAAAAATATTGCAAGAATCATTTTCAAATTTAACATAAAAACCATCATCACATAACTAAGAAATACTTAACAAATTGTATTTAAGTCCATCAACAAATAAAACCTTAGAAATTAATACTAAGTTAGTGTTACCAATCTGGCGTAAGCCGATGATTTTTTCTTTTGAGTTATCACCAAAGGTGACAAAGCCTCCCTCAACTCTGACTAAGCTTTTAAAGCATGAGAAGTCTCCTGACATATGTCTCGAACATCCACTATATGAATACCAAGGCTTTCTATAGGAGCCCTTTAAGCAGGTTCCCTACAAACCAGATTTAGATAGGAAATGATTTTGGTACCCAGATCTTCTTGGGTCCAGACAGGTTAGCCAATAAAACGTTAGGTACCCATATTTGTCTAATGGGTCTCATAAGATTTTTATAGTTAAAAGATTTTGAAGGATAAACCTTATTAGATCCATAACTATGAATATAACTAGTTGAAGAATATGATGTTTCAGAACTAGCTACATTCTATCCAAATTTAGGAATGAATTTAGTTTTGGTAATTTTCTTTTGTCCAGGTTGGTATCCTATACCAGTAGTGTATCTAGGTGTTATTTTCTTACCTAGCATCTGAGTAAGAGTATCTTTACAATTTGTAAATTTCTCTAAGCCTTTCTTGAGTTGCTTATTAGATAATTTTTGTTCAGTATTCTCTTTAAGCAACTGAGCATTCTTTTCCATATCAATATCAAGATCATATATATGTTTAACAGTTAAAGCATACAGTTTCTTTAAACCATTGTATTTGTCTTTCATCTCATTACAGTTTTCTTCTAATATATCACAGTATTCAAATAGTTCAGATTTTGACATGTTTTCTGTGTCAGAATCATCTTCAAGATAGTATGAATTTAAAGCAGGAGTTTCAGATGTTACCTCAAAGGTGTTTGTCATAAAACACAAGTTTGCCTTATTTCTGTGTTCAGTTTCAGAAACTTCAGATTCAGTGGAGATGTCCTCAGAAGCACTCCAAGTACACTTCATGGATTTCTTAAACCTATTGTCCTTGTATTCATACCTCTTATTGTATTTCAACTTTGGACAGTCTGCTTTTATCTGTCCCTTTATTTTGCACTCATAGCAGACAACTTCATCTAAGTTGTCAGATTTCTTCCAATTCTTTTTCCAATGTCCCTTGCTATCATACATACATTTATAATTTGATTTTTTGAAAAACTTATTCTTCCTATAAAACTTTTTAAACCTTCTGGAAATGTGAGTCATCTCAGCATCACTATCAGAAGCACTTTCCCTATCTTCACATCTTGAACTCTCATTTATAGCTTGATGTTTCTCCTTATCCTTATTCATTGAGGTTCATGTATTGAAAGCAACTTACTTCCTTCAAGGTTCATCTTCTTCATCTTTGTTAACCTTGAGTTCCTCTTCATACATCATCAACTTTCCAATTAGTTCCTTGACTGGTAGTTCACCAATATCACATGATTATCTAATTGAGACAGAAGTTCCCCTCCATCTTTCAGGCAGACATCTCAGAATTCTCATAATTTGTTCCATTGATGGAAAATCCATTCCCAGAGAAGTCATTGTGTTGACAATTTCATTAAACCTGAGATACATGTCAGAAATAGGTTCATCAGGCGTCATCTTAAAATTATCATACTTAATAGTATAAGTGTTCAATCTCATTTCTTTAAAATTAGTTCTTCCTTCATGAGAAACATCTAAGGTATCCCAAATTTCATAAGCAGTTTTACAAGCAGATATTCTATTAAATTCCTCATCTCCTAAAGCACAGTACAAGGAATTAATAGCTTTGTAATTATTATTGTAGGCAGCCTTAGTAGCTTCATTCCAAGTAGTTCTAACAGTAGTAGGAATTTTATATTCTGATTCTATAGCAGTTCAAATATCAAAACCCATGCTTTCTAAATGAATTTTCATCTTGATTTTCCACTGAGCATAGTTAGTGCCATTGAAAAATAGTGGTCTATTGGTAGCAGCACCTTCAAGTCTATTATCCATGATAGCTTACTTAATTAAAAGATTTTAAAGAGATAAAAATTTAGAAATAACAGAAATTTTAAGAACTTTAAAATACAACAAAAATCACAGTTGAAAAACAGAGTACTTTAGAATATATTTAAACAACCTCTGATACCAATTGTTTGTCGGAGTGGATACTCAAGAGGGGGTGAATTGAGTTCCAATTAAAATTTCTGTTTTAAAACTTTGTCTTAAAAACCCCCAAATAAAATACTGAATTAAACTTTAGTGAATTTATATCAAAGTAAAGGTTCTGTTGGGTTCTCAAGGGATTGATTATTTCCCAGTTAATCAAAACAGAATGGTTGATTAAGTTTTGAAACCAACTTACTGATTTACAACTAATATAAACACTTGTGAATTTAATTATCAAAGTTACTTTAAAACAGTTTTGGTTTTAAAGTAATTAGCAGCGGAATAAAAGAATAACTTTGAAAGATATTTCACAGAAGATATAACCAAGAGGTTCAGTCTTAAGCCAACACTTAGTCCTCTCAACAATTTTTATAAATTTGATCCACACCCTGGATCGGGGTTCACAATAGTTTACTACTGTCCAGGTCCAAGACCTCTACCACTGTTATTCATGGGAATAGAACAACAGCAACAAGCTTTCTAGGTCACACACGACCTCTACCACTATCTCAGTGGGAAATAAAACATGTAAGAGTTTGAGTGAGGATTTACAGATCCTCCAGTTAAAGTACAAGAGACAGTGTGTGTGTTAAATACAGCAGATAACACACACTGCTCGAAATGTGAAATAATGAATCAGAGAGCAGAGATGTAGAGTTTAGAAATGGCTCTAGTGATTTTAGTGAAGCTTTGGACTCCTTGAGTTTGATCAGAGATGATTCTGAGTCCTCTTCTGGTTTTTCTCTGAAAAACAGAGTGTCGTCTGCTTGGCATCCAGATTCAGAGATAGTGAGAAATGTAGTGGATGAAGTTCTTCAATGTCCTCGTGAATGTACATAACTCTTCTTGAGTAAGCTCGAGTGTGTATGAGGTTCTGTGTCTTCTACAACTATCTCATCCGCCACTCTTTTCACTCATATATGTCTCATCATTGTTACCCCAATATTTTTTCACCAGCAGGGACTTCTTGTATTTATGGAACGATCTCCAGTAAAAGAACTGGTTTTTTTTGCAGGAACGAGGTACAGTTCCCTGACATCCAACAACCTTCATTAAATAAATGACAGATCATTAAAATATTCTTAATATGAACCTTGGTTAGATTAAATAAAGATAAAGAAATTCAAACAACTGTTTATGACTATCGGTGAGTCAAGTGATCGGTAGGTCATCAACATCAGCATCGGTGAGACATCGTCGGTGACTCAGATGATCAGCATCGGTGTGTCATGATCAGTGACTCATTTGATCAGCATCGGTGAGACATCTTCGGTGACTCAGATGATCAACATCAGTGTGTCATGATGGGTGACTCATTTGATCAGCATCGGTGAGACATCTTCAGTGACTCAGATGATCAGCATCGGTGTGTCATGATTGGCGACTCATTTGATCAGCATCGGTGAGACATCGTTGGTGACTCAGATGATCAGCATCGGTGTGTCATGATCGGTGACTCATTTGATTAGCATCGGTGAGACCATTGTCCTTCGATATAGATCATTGAGACCGTTGTCCTGTGATATGGATCAGTGAGACCGTTGTTCATCGATATGGATTGGTGAGACCATTGTCCTTTGATATGGATCGGTGAGACCGTTGTCCTTTGATATGGATCGGTGCGACTATTGTCCTTTGATATGGATCGGTGCGACCGTTGTCCTTCGATATGGATCGGTGAGACCGTTGTCCTTTGATATGGATCGGTGCGACTGTTGTCCTTTGATATGAATCGGTGAGACCGTTGTCCTTCGATATGGATTGGTGAGACCATTGTCTGTATGATCCAAAGGACTTCCAGAATACTTGTAAATCAATAACAAAGAGATAAAAACATGATCCAACCAATATACACAGATTCACTAAGAGATTGTGATTATGTATATGAGAAATCCAACCGGATTAAGTAATCGATGATTTTTGATTATTAAAACAGCAATCATAGGAAGAATTCAATAATCTTCCAGAGGGCTCAACAATATGACATGTAACTAACTTTCCCCAATCATTAAACATAAAACACTAACAATTCCGAGTATTATGGTTAAATGTTTTAGGATAGATAATCCACAATAAAATTAGTCACAACAAATTAAATAAAATATGTTATATGACATAATAATTGAATAAACCCAATAATACCTAAGAATCAACAAGAATTTGGATTCAGAAAAAAATACTCTTATAAAATCATTAAGCAATTCTTGAGATAAATACTCTTTTATTTTGAAAAGAAGAGTTTTTTTGGGAAAGTCTCCCTATAAAACCATACGTGATGTAAGAAAGTATTTTAATAATAAAATCAGTGATTTTATAATGACAATGGTTTCAAAAAAAACATTATAAAGTCCCCTGAAAATAGGTATGAATTTTATAAATTCCCTTGAATCGAGCTGGATTTTTGGAAACACTTTTGAAAGTTCATTTTAAAATGTGTAACTATCCACGAAATAAGGAAGTGTTATTGTTGGTAAAAATATATATAACACTCAAAAATATTTTATGAGAATTACATATTAATATATAATAATTTCATTGAGGTAATTGGATAATAAAAGTGTCCATAATGAAAATGGAGGTTCGGCTGAGAAAACCCTTACCTTAAGTTTAAATGTCTTCCCATCATAAACTTACGTTCCATGATTTTGAAATTTTACTAATTAATAACTTAAATAAGAACCTATTATTCCTGTATTTATTTTATCATAATTTTTTTTCGTTCATTTAGGTCATTATTGATAAGTTATAATATCAAATTTCGTCATTCCATAGTGTTCATTTTCTTGATTTTCATATTCAGTTCACTTGTTTTTAAGTATGGGAGTTCATGTGGAATGGTTGTAAATCTCAAGAATTGAAATCAAATATTATTTATTAACATCCATAAATTTTTATGGTAATTTAAACTATTTGGTTACATATAATGAGGATGAATCATTAGATGAGAACTGCTTCTATTATTTTGTGGTATTAGGTATATCACGAACTAGTTTAGTCATAGATATTAATAATATGTACATATACTAGTTCATGAATATTAATTAAGTTTAAATAAATATATTATAGTCTTTTTTTACCATAAAAATGGTTTCACGACCTTTATTGAAAGGAAAATTAAAGAATGAAACATCATCATCCACAAAGGTTATAAATTGGAACCTCAAGGAAATTGATTTCATTTATAAAAATAGAAGGGAGGGAGTCAAAATATTGATGATGATTCTTCAATTAACGTGATATAATTCTAGTATATAGATGATAATAGATTTATCATGGTCATTTGGATAGAGGAGGTGATAATATGATAACAAAAGAAGATAAATTGATATGAATCTAAATAAAAAAGAAGGGTGCTTTACCGCTTGAAGTAACCTCCTTGGTAACTTCCTTAAGGGAAGGGGTTTTGATATTTTTGAAAGTTAAATACTTTCTTAAACATGGGGAGTAACAAAGAAAGGGTAATTGGGAATATCATTAAGGTTCTTCATGTCTTATAGGAGTGAAGAGAAGGGGGTGTGGGGGGGGGGGGGGGTTATAGTGGAGGAGTAGGGTAAATTTTGGATATTTTATTCATTAGTTAATTACTTCCATCAATAAAACCAATAGTGTTGTTTAATGCGATCCATAACTGTAATAAGTGCTTGTGAGTTCTAACCATTTGTCCATAAATCACTTATGATGTCATAAATGGTGTATTTAACTGATAATTTGAATATACGATATTTTACCGTATTTCAGTATTCATAAAAAATTTGAGAATTTCAGAAAAATCCAAAAAATTCACCCCAACCATTTTTCAACGTGTAGAATTCAAAAATGAACTCTATTTTTCAAAATTAATTTTCTATATATTATTAATTTAATTTTTAAATAAAATAATAGATGATTCGAAAAATAATAATTTTAAAGGTATAATTAGATTAATATCACATTGAAAAATTAATTAAGATCTCATTATATTATTACCTTCAGAAAATAAAATAATATCATTATTTACTAATCATTAGTGTGATATTACTATTAATATTACTATTCATAATGGTCTGTTACTATTCACCAAAAATCATTTTTGTTCTATCTAACTCCAAATTACTTACTGATCACAGCTCTGGATGACCATTTTTTGAGATTCAAAACATAGTTGAGGAAACATGGAGTTTAATGTATATAATAAAAAATGCATTCAATATTTATTTTCAAAACCTTGGGGTATTACATTCTCCCCTCCTTACAAAACATTCATCGTTGAAATTCACATAATTTTACCTAAAAATATTTATGTACGTCTTCAACATATGCTCCTAAGGATCCCATGTTTCATCCTCCATATTATGGTTCCTCCAAAAAATATTTACCAGATGAGTCATCAAATTTCTCAATACTTTTTCTTTGGTATCTAGAATCTTGATAGGCTCTTCATTATAAGACAGACCAGGCTCATGTTCTATTTCATCATAGTTGAGTACATGTGTTTGGTGTGGCATGTATATCCTTCACATTGACACATGGAACACAATGTTAAATTTAGAGAGACATGGCGACATTTCCAACCGACTAGCTACGACTCCAATTCTGTCTAGAATTTCAAAAGATATGATGTACCTGGGACTTAATTTTCCCTTATTAATGAATCATATAATACCCATCCTTAGAGATACCTTTACAAAAACATGTTCTCCTTCATTATATTCCAAATCCCTCCTTTAGTTATCAACATATCTCTTTTTCCTAATTTGAGCTTTTTTGATATGGGTGTTGATAATCTTAACCTTTTCCATTGTTTCCTCAACATGTTTTGGGCCTTTGAGATTTCTTTTTCCAATATCATCCAAGAAAGTTTGTGTACGACATCTCATTTCATATCACACTTCATATGTTTCCATATGAATACTTGAATGGAAGATATTGTTATAATAAAATTCTACATGAGGTAAATAATGATCCCATATACCTTTAAAGTCAAGTGAAGAATACCTCAACATGTCTTCCATTGTTTGAATAGTCTTTTTTGATTGTCCATTAGTTTGTGGGTGGTAGGTAGTGCTCAAATGAAGAATAATATCTAGGGCCTTCTGAAGACTTTTTGAGAATTGTGATGTAAAATAGGGATCATGATCAGAAAAAATTGATAAGGGTACACCGTAAAGTCTTAAAACTTCATTAATATATAGTCTTTCTAAACGTCCAAGTTTTTATTCTCCTCTTATAGAAAGAAAATGTGATGCTTTTGTATGAAAATCAACAATGAACCATATCGTATCATTACTTATTAGAGTCTATTATAGCCCCATGAAAAGTCCATTGTGATATCATCCCATTTACACATAGGAATAGGAAGGGGTTTAAGGAATCCTCTAGGAATATGTCTTCCAAACTTCACCTTTTGACAAACCAAACATCTTGACACATAATCTGCAATCTCCGTATTCATGTTTTCCCCCAAAAAAATGTTCTTTTGATATCTATATATCATTGTACTACCATGGTGTATAGATAAAATTGATCTATGAGTAATGTCCAATAGTTCACTCTTTAGCTCAGGAATAGAGGGAACACAAATCCTCTATCTGAATATCAAAGTTCCACCTTCTTATATGACGTCAATTAACTTCCCATTACTAATAGATATAATTTTCTTTTGAAAATATTTATCATAATCCTGATAATTTTTTATCCTTTCAAGTATAGAAGGTTTGGAAACCATTTATAAAATAGTTATTTTTTACCTTCCTTGATAATTCCCATATCTATCATTACTAGATCCATGAAAAATGGATCCATTTCACCTGTCATATTGTTCATAATTCCATGTTCCCTCCACTCAAAGAGTCTTCCACATTATATTCCTTCCCTAGGTGATAGTGTATTGTGAAATCATAATCCTTGAGTAGCTCAATCCATCTCCTTTGTCTCATGTTGAGTTATATCTATGAGAAGATATATTTCAAACTCATATGATCTGTATATATCACACATTTTTCACACTAGAGGTAATGTCTCAGAATATTCAGAGAAAATATTATTGCTACAAACTCAAGATCATGAGTTTGATAGTTTTTTTCATGAATTTTTAGCTTCCTAGATGCTTAAGAAATCACTCTATCATTCTACATAAGGAAACAACCAATCCCTTTCTCTGATGCATCACTAAAGATCACAAATCTATCATTATCTGATGGTAGAGTCAAGATTGGATCATTCACTAGTATTATTTTCAATTATATAAAATATTATTCACATTCTATTATCCATATGAACTTAACACCTTTTCATGTATGCTTGGTCATTGGGTTGGAAAAAAAGGAAAAGTTCTAAATGAAATTCTGGTAATAACCTTCTAAACCAATAAAACTACATACCTCAATTATGTTTGATGGAGTAGGTCATTCTTGTACAACCTTTGTCTTCACCAGATCTAATGATATTCCATCCTTAGAGAAAGTGTGGACCAGAAAGGAATCTGATTGAAGTGAAAAATCACACTTTCTAAACTTCCCATATGATTCATTTCTTCCAAGAGTCTTCAAAATAGCGTGCAAGAGATTTTCATGATCTTCATAGCTTCTAGAGTATACCAGGATATCATCAATAAACCCCACCATAAAGTCATCATGATATTACTTGAAAACTCTATTCATTATATCCATGAAAACAGATGGTACATTAGTTAGTCCAAAAGACATTATTGTACACATGTAATGCCCATACCAGGTTCGGAATGCTGTTTTTGGAATTTCTTACTTCCTTATAAGAAACTGAAGATATGTAGATCGAAGATCAATATAAGAAAAAAATTGGGCTCCATTAAGTTGATCAGGTAAATCATCCATGCATGGTAGGGGATAATTGTTCATTATTTTTATTGCATTGATCTCCCAATAGTGAGTTCACAACCTTTGTAGACCCATATTTATTCTTAACTAACAGAACATGGCCTCCCCATGGAGAAATTCTTGGGTGTATAAATTCTTTATCACTAAATACCTCTAGTTGTTTATTTATTTATAAAAACTCCTTAGTGGCCATTCTATAAGGGGTCTTTCATATAAACCTTGAACCAAGAATTAAGTTAATGGAAAACTCAATTTCTCACTCTGGAGGATGTCCCGATAAATGTTTTGGATAGACATAAATATATTCTTTCCCAATAGGCACATATTTTATTTGGACATTATTTTCCTCACCCATAGTTCTTGCATTACCTTCCTCCATAATAATTGAATTTAGTAGAGCTACTGGGGGTGGATGTTGATAATAATCATATGGAAAGGTTTCTGCTCAAAATATAAGGGATTCTACAACATTATCAAAAATTGTATCTTCCTTCTTCTTGCAATAGATTTTCACATAATAATTTGATATCCAATTCATACTGAGAATTAAATCAAAGTAAATCATTGATGTGATGAAAAGGTTATCAAATAAAGAACATTTATGTGACATGAGGGGGACTGATCGACACACCATTGTTGTATTGATACATCCACTATGAGTTTTGACTAATAACTACTTAATTAAATCAAATTGGACTTGTCTAATTTTTTCAAACAACTGGGAAGATATAAATGAACATGACAATCCAGAATCAAATAATGAATTGGCTATGTTTGATGAAACGATTAATGTACCTGCCATCACTTCATTAGGAACTTCAATATCTGTGGTTGTGATCGCATAAGATTATCCCTTCTCCCTTAGCCTTTTATGTTGCATGTATCCTTGATTATTTAGAAAATCTTTAGCATAACGTCCCATATCCCGAAAATTATAGAATTAAACATTGATGACTTCTTTCTTCCCCTTAAAATCACCAGCAAGATGGGCTTTTTTCCACATTTGTAGCACACTCCTTTTCCATTTAAGTAGGCACCAAGGTGTTTCTTTCCACAATTTTCATAGGGTATAAATTCATCAATTCCCTTCTTCAATGTTTCCTAATTTCCTTTTTAAGAGTTTTCAGCATCCCTATTCTTCTCTTGATTTCCCATAAAGTCATATGACTTGGAAAATTTCTTTTCCATCATGATATCACATGAAACCATATTTTCTTTTGATGAAAAACACTTGGAGACCAGAGCCCTCTAGAGGAATGGATTCAGTACATCAAATAATTGATCAATCTTGCTCCTGATATTTCATATGTAGTCCATAATATGATGTGCTAAACTGCTTAAATTAGCTTCATACATTGCAACACTATCATCTTCCTATTTTTTCAAATTCAGAAACATCCTTTCCATATCCACTCACTGTACAGGATGAAATTATTTCTCTAGGAATATATCCTTAATGTACCTCCATTCCATCTCTTTTATCTCTTCCTCCTCTATTGTGTTTTCGATTAATGACCGTCATTGATCCACATTTCCAAATAGATGATAAACATCCATGATGACCTTCTCTGTTTTGTTACATACCAAAGTTAGAAATATATTCTCTAGGGAACATATCCACTGTTCAGAAATACATGGGTTTGTAGTCCCATTGAATGATAGAGGTAGTTGTCATACAATGAAATCTAACAATGCTCCTCCAAATGGGGGATCTGGATGCTCCATACAAGTAACATTATTGTTCGTAACCTGAGTAAGTTATCCTAGTATAGTTTTAAGCTGCTCGGTACTTGTTGCAGTACTAGAGCCTACATTATCATCTGGCATCAGAGGGAAATTCCTACATGGGATACACGTGTTCATGCGGTTTCAATTTCTTCAACTAGGATCCATTTCTAGATGATGGAATACACTATATTAGGTTATGAATCATAATGTGTAATCATAAAATAACAAAATACTTGACATAAATTGAGATCCTATGCATGGCTAATCCCGAAATCTCAAAAATGGGTTTTTGAGTAAAAATTAAATTTAGATCCTTTATAATGGATTGTAAAGAAAATAATAATTATCCTAAGAATATCCCTCAAGATTTTAAATACAAAGAGTGCAGCAGCACCCATTATCATGTAACAGGATACCTTGGGTCATGCCTGAAACTCTTTGTCAGAGCTTTCACTGCTAGGTACATCTGTGCCAGAGCCACCTCTACCTATTTGTATCCAGACATGGATGTATTTTCTATAAATATACACATAATATATTCATTACCAAAATACAAGGATGTTCTTGTATTTTTATCCTCAAATAATATCTTATATATATTTTTCCCAAATCAATGTTTTCTAAATCCTGTTTCCTTGTTTTCTACTAAACTGTCATTGATACCAACTCTAAGGACCCAAACAAGTTGCCTGGAGCTAGTGTCTTATTTTATTACATTGGCATATAAAAAAGGAATATGTATCTCAAAGTACCAAGTAGTTTAGTATCTTTTGAAAACAAGGTACATATATATTTTTGAAATTACATCATGAAGGGAACTACAACGCTAATTTATTCCATTAGAAATATCTAAGCCACCTAGATTATGACTACAAGTCAGACATAACTAACTTCTTCATATCCAAGGAAAATAAGACATATGAAAGGGGTGAGATCAAATTATCGGTAAGAGTAAGAAAAAAATTTGAAGATAACATAAACATAAATATTAAGTAATGTGAATAATTGAAAACACATGGATTTATAAATAATAAACTTGAACACATTATGGCTAGAATATTAGATGAGAAATAATAACACAATAAAACATAATCATGGGTGTTATACTAGTCAAATAACCACGTGAACAATAAATTACTAGATTTATAATGAGGAAAGTGCATAGTCTAGAAATTCTGAAACATTTTTTCAAGCCCTCAGCACAGACGTTTAAAAATGATTAAGGCCTCAACCAAATCTTTATCAAATTGGGAAAGTCCTCGGCCAATTCCACGTCTATTTGTCTCATGATACCTAAAAAAGCATCAAAGGGATATAGAGGGCCCCACATGTCACATAATAAGTCCAATTAATTATTAATTTGAGTGAGGATAAACATTAACAATATATAAATTCATATTTAAAAAATCAAATGAAATGTTACTAACTTTCCCCAATCATTAAACACGAAACACTAACGATTCTGAGAAATATGTTGAATGGTTTGGGGATAGATCATCCACAATAAAATTATTCATAAACTATTAAATTTAATATTTTAGATTAAATAATAAAATATTAATCCCAATAATACTTAATAATCAAAAAGAGTGTCGAATCAGAAAAAAATACTCTTATAAGATCATTTATCCATTCTTGAGATAAATACTCTTGTATTTTGAAAAGAAGAGTTCTTTTGGAAAAATATTTTTATAGAAAAAGAAGTGAAGTAATAAAATTTGTGATTTTATAATGAAAATTGTTTCCAAAAAAATGGATTATAGGGATCCCTTGAAAATATGTAATAATTTTATATATTTCGTTGAATCAGGCATGTATTTTGGAAACAATTTTTAATGTTCCTTTGAAAACATGTAACTATCAATAAAATAAGGAAGGATTCTTGTTGGTAAAAATATATATAACACTCAGAAATATTTTAAGAGGATTACATAACAATATAAAATAACTTCATTGAGTTAATTATGCAATAAAAGTAACCCAAATGAAAATAGAGGTTAGGGTGAGAATACCCTTACTTTATGTTCGAATGCATTCACCTCTTGAATTTAAGGTCATGTAATATGAAATTTTACCCATTAATAACTTATTTCATAACCTATTATAAATGTTTTTAGTTTATAATAATTTTTTTAGTTCATTCATGTCCATATAGATAAGTTGTAATATCAAATTTTATCGTTCCGGAGTGATTGTTTTCTTGATTTTCGTAATCGATTCACTTTTTTTGAGTAATTGAGTTCATGTGGAATGGTTGTAAATATCCAGAATTGAAATTAAATATTATTTATTAACATCAATAATTTTTAATGTAAATTTATATAATTTGGTTACATGGAATACGGATGAATCATTAGTTGACAATCACTTCGATTAATTAGTGGTATTTAGATTATTATGAACTAGTGTTGTTAAAATAAATAATAATATTTACATATAATGGTTTCTGAATCTTAATTAGGTTATAATACATATATTATAGTCTAGTTCGACCATGAAATAGTTTCTTGACCAATAATGATGTAGAAATTGAAGAACGAAACTTCGTCGTCCATGAAGATTATAAATTGGAACCTCATGGACACTGATTTCGTTTATAAAAATAAAATGGAGAGAGTAAGAATATTGATGATAGTTCTTCCATTATCATGATATAACTATACTATATAGATTACACTGAAGTTATTCTGGTCATTTGGATAGAGGATGTGAGGTGGGGATACAAAGGGAAGATAAATTGAAATGAAACTGAATGAAAAAGAAGGTTGCTTTACCTCTTGAAATAACCTCCTTGAGAACCTTTTTAAGGGAAGTGGTTTTTGGAATTTTCACAAGACCAAGAGCTTCTTGGAATTGGGGATTAACTAGGGAAGGGTAATTGGATAGATCATTGTGTAAATTCAAGGCTTATTGGAGTGAAGAGAAGAGGGAGTGGGGGGGGGGGGTTATAGTGGAGGAGAGGGGTAAATTTTGAATATTTTATTCACTATTTTATTATTTCCATCAATACAGCAAATAGTGTTTTTTCATGTGACCCCTAATTGTAATAATTGAATGTGATTTGAAAACTAGTGTCCTTACATCACTCATGATGACATAAATATTTTATTTTGCTTGATAATTAGAATATATAGTATTTTATCGTATTTCACTATTCATAAAAATATCAAATATTTCAAAAAACTACAAAAAATTAAACCATAACATTATTATACATGTAGAATTAAAAAAGAAACTCCATTTATCAAAAATAATTTTCTAAATATTATAAAATTAATTTTCAAATAAAATCATAGTTAATTCGAAAAATGAAAATTTTAAAGTTATAATTAGTTTTATATCACATTGAAAAACTAATTAATATATCATTATATTATTAACATTAGAAAATAAAATAAGATCATTATTTAATATTCATCAGGTTCATATCACTATTTATAAGGGTATGTTACTATTCACACAAAATTGAGTTTGTTCTATTAGACTCCATATGACTTATAGATCACAACTCTAGATGACAGTTTTTTGAAACTCAAAAGAAGTAGAGGCAATGTCGTGCATAATGGATATATTATAAAATCAATTCAATAATTATTTTCGAATCCTTTGGGTGTTACAAAATACCTCACTCTTCATAGAGTTACGAGTCTTAAAACTGGATATACAATGGAATCTTGGGTTTCAACTGATGTCATACTTCCAAGGAAAGAACATACAATATCTAAAGAGTCTGAAAATTCAATCTATGCCTCTAACTACACTATTCATATTAAAATATATCCCTGATACCACATTGTAATTCCCCAGATCGATTCTCCTAAATATTGTCCATTTTAGGCTAGCATGAAACCATAGGCATGCCTACCCATACAACATCGGCTTCTGAATAGTGTTGAGGTATTATGATATCTATGGAGAGACTATTACCTATAAAATTAAGTATAAGGGTCATGGTTAATCCATAAAAAAAATCATCATGACCCCTCAATATAAAAAACATCCAAAAAACATTTAAACATAAAATAGGGAGCCTTGTGGACCCCTACATACAAAATATAAAGTGGAAAAATGGGTTATATGATGCGTCATTTTTAAATAGTGCTTTAATAAATTACCATGGCATGAAAGGAATCATATTTAACAAATCGAACATTGACTAGTACATTTTGAATAATAACTAAAATAAAATTAAAAATTAAGCATGCCTCTAGAAAAACTCATGATTGTCAACCCATAAAAACATTGACCTATCTGACTGACTGACTATACCAAATTTCTATCTCCAAGTCATACCTATGTCATAATAGAAAATCGGAGATTCTGCCCTTGTACATCAAAACCTATGTCGAGTTCATGGGTAGGGGGTGAGTCCAATGACCCAGTAAGAACCCCTAAATCCTCAACAATACTGAATTATCTATTGTTAAAGTAAATTTTTTTTAAATCAATAAGATGGCTTAGTATTATTAAAATAAAAATCTACAAGAGTGGGAAGGAGGGAAATTTACATCTATCACCTTGAAAAATGTTCATCAGCTCACCTGGTATGTTGATGTAATGATTACAGGCCCCTTCCAAGGATCCTTTATTGGAAAGAGAATTAGAAAGTTTATTTTCCTCTTGGTAGGTGTGCATGATAATTTAGATCATGGAGGCCACGGTAGTATGGAATCTATTCCATTTAGTAGTAAGCTTCCAGGTGAGATGTATTTGACCCCGCCGCACTGCTTGAAAAATTATAGTTGAGTCACTTTCAAACTAAACTTTATTATAGCCTCTTTTTTGGGTAAACTCAATGGATTTAACAAGTCCCTACATTTTTGCTTCAAGTTTTGTATCATGACAACCTGAGCCCTATTCTCCCACCAGAAAATCACAATTGTGATCTTTGAAAGTAATACCATATCCAGCAGGACCGGGGTTTCCCCTCGAGGCTCCATCCTTGTTGCATTTTATCCAGTATTCAAATGGAGACATCTAGAAAATTTCAATGATTCTAAGAGTTTTAGTTTAATTAACATGAAGGTGGAGCTTCCTAAGGACCGCAAGATCCCTGACCGAGTTATGACAGCAATCATCATGCAATGAATTGGCTTGTTGAGCCACACATAAGATGACAGAAAGGGAATTTTTGTGATTGAGAATAGGTTCACCATGCCGCCATTTATTTATTATATTCCAAAAAATATAGAAGACCTATTCACATAAAGCCAGAAAAAGGATACAGACCTGCTTTGATAGCTGGACAGCAAGCAGGTCAAGCAGAAATTGAGAGAGAGAGATAGTTTGTGGGCAGTGTAGATCAAAGATATCAAAAACCCCATTCTATAGGGATGAATATGTATTACAGGAGATGAAGAGATGGTTTATGTCCTCTCAGTGTTGCTGGAAAAGAGTGCAAATAGAGAATAAAAAAATTCCCTCATGCTGCATGTTCACATCAACTGGGAGTTTTTTGAGTGGAAGATGCCAGAGTAGAGTAAAATGGATGGCATCAACCATTTTTTATTGAAGGCCACCAGCCCTGTACTCCCACCATGTATAAGGTGATTATAGTATCCCTTCGAGTCTACAATTCCATCAGATCTAGGCTCCCACAAGAGGAGATCATGATTGTCTAGGAAATAATAACTATCAAAAATTTGAGCAATGCACAAAGGAAGGTCATTACGATTATCAATATGGCTCTTGATGGGGTAATAATATTCACTATTATAGTCAGAAGTGATAGCTATGTCAATAAGTGGAGCCCCAGTCCAGTTATGCTTCCAAAATTCGAGGGAGGAATGAGCACTAACCATCTACCACGAGTGGAAACTGATATTCTGGAAGATTTTTTTCAGACCAAGCCAGATAGAAGATTGAAGATAATACATATTCCCTTCAATGAGTCTTTTATGGAGTTTGTATATGAGGATTTCTAGAGACCGTTACTTATTATTAATAATACTCCAAATGAATTGTGCTAGAAATTATTGGTTAATGATATCAAGGTTCTTGACTCCAAACCCTCCTTTAGCATGAGTCATACCACATCTTTTTCAAGAGGCATTAATCTCTTTCTGTTTGATGATACATTCACTCCACACGAAGATTCTCATAAAGTAATTCAGAGTCTTAATCACCAAAGAAGGTTAGTAATACACAATAAAAGAATAAATGTGTTTCAATATAGCCACATGTTTTACAAGGCAATGCCTTCCTTCCATAGAAAGCATCATTCCCTTCTAGGAGGTGATGGTTCTTCTGAATTGGCTAACAACTTCAACAAAATGAGAAGAATGAGTTCTACCAAAAAAACATAGGGACTCCAATATACCTGAAGGGGAGAGTCCCTTCCTGAATTCTCAGGTCATTCATCATGGAATATTTTCTTGTGGCAGTAATATCTTTCCCAAAATAAATAAAGGATTTTCTCCAGTTAACCTCCTGTCCCGAAACATGTTCATAATAGAGAATGGACTTCGTGGGATTTTGAATATTTTTCTTGTCACCCTGAGTGAAAATAATGATTTAATCAGCAAAGAGAAGATGAGAGGGTGCATATATACCTCTAGCAGCTCTGATTGTTTTGAGTTCACCCGTGCATGTCATGTGTAGAAGGAGTCTACAAAGGTATTCTTTAGTGATCGCAAAAATAATGGCAGAGAGTGAATCACATTGCCTAATACCTCTAGAACACCTAAAGTAACCCCCCGGGGATCCATAATGAGAATGGAGATGTGGGAAAAGATAATAAGAGTTTTAAACCATTTTATAAACATCATATGAAATCCAAACTCATGGAGAATACGACCAATGAATTTCCAGTCAATTATATCGAAGGCTTTCATGATGTCTAATTTAACTGTAATATTTCCACCCCTTGTAGATTTTTGGAGTAGGTTCACACACTTAAGGGCAGTGAGAAAGAAATAATGAATTTTTCACCCTTTGACATACCCTAATTGATTCCAAGAAATGATATTTCCAGAAATATGAGCAAGACGAGTGTCAATAATTTTTGTGATGCTTTTATAAAATACATCTATATATGAGTATAGTTATTCCCAAACAATAGAACCACCTGGAAATATAACACACAAAACACATAAAAAATAAATATTGGGTTATCAAGTGTTAACCAGACCATCTTGAACCATGACCATATATGATTTAACTAGTTCCCGAGTTCCGCTTAATATGTCATTGAAACCATGGGATTATTTCTTACCAAAAAATAAATAATCAACATCATTACTTATTAAACAAGTTTTATAGTGTCTCTAAGAACATCACAGAACTATGAAGACCAATACTAGATCCTTGCCAATTCGGTAGTCTCAGGATAAACAGTCAACTCATAGGAAAATGTCATAGAAAATGAAAACCATGAACAGAGGAAACATGGAATGGTTTTACATCCAATCCTTATTTTTTAAAATATATTCCAAAAAATCGAAGACATTTATATAGGCCACATTAAATGGTCACAACCGCGATCTCTACTCCAAGGAACACATCCAAGGAAATAAAAAATAGTATCACATCTGAATCTAAGGATGTCAACCAAGGAATTAAAATCCAGAATTAGGAATAAAGGTTAGATATAATGATCCAACCCAAGGTGTTCCATTTTTATCATATGCAACTTGGTGGGAAGTGTGTCCCTCTTGAATCAAATCACTAGTATTATCTCAATGTGGTTAGCCATTATCCTAAACCCCTCACACAAAACAAAGGTTGGCCTTTCTAATGCACAAAAAATCATAGCCCCTCAATCAATACAAGATCACTCATTAGATTAAAGTCCTAAGGTAGAACTTACAATCACTTATACCTTTATATTTCACACACCCTTCTCTACAGTCCACATAAATCTGGGGAACCCACCATGTTTCATTGGGTCACATCACAATAGAAAAACTCTACCAGGGTTCCTTCTTCACATTTTAATCACTTGATAATAGACTTTAATTATAGTTATAGATTATACCAACAATAACTTGAGTCCCTCAGACCTGTCTCTACCCTCTAAGGGTGTATTGTATCTATCAGGATCAATCTACCAATTTGATACTACAAGACATTTCTCACAAGGATAGACAAAGAACACACACAGTCAAGGATAAAGATAATCCATATTCAATATCAAATAAGAAGAAAACCATAGAAATCAGGATTTATAAAATATATCATCACACAAAAATGGTCAAAATAAATAAAATGAACTCAAACTGAGATGCTTCAAGAATTCCTTTGGAAAAAATTGAAATCATCTTTTCATGTATATAAGAATAAGAATCACATATGATCATTTTACAAACTGGTCCCTTATCCTAAATCCCATCAAAAAATATTTCTAGAATACCCCTCATCCATATTTAAATACCATTTTAAAACCCATTTATCAAATACCTTATTTTACTTTAAATTCAATTTCCAAATAGTAAATTTTTTCATTTTTCATTTTAAAAAGGTATCATTTTGTACTTTAAAAAAAGTGGTGCCACAATGAAACCCTATAAAGTGGTTCATTGATGCTAGTTAAACCACAGTGATACTATCAAACCATTTAGAAAGCTATATAGTTCATATTAACTATTACTATGACACGGTATCATTCCATCCATATTGAGGGAATATTAAAATCTTGCAGTATGCAGGTATATACAATAATGATGTCAGTTGAAAGTAAAATTACCAAAAGGCTAAGAGACTAAAATAATTTCAAGCCTTCCAACCTAAATTAAATCCATTTTCCTTTTTAACCAATATCCAACAACTCCAATATAGACTAGTCCATGTGAAACCAACATCTATAGAACTATACAGTGTCTTAAATCTTGTCATAATTCTTAATGAAGTATATTATAACATTTAATAATTTTTTATAATTTGATAAATTACTATAATTTTAATTAATTTATTCAATTTTAATTAATTAGAAATAATTGTCTCATAAATCACTTCAAAACCTCATTATACTGAAAAGGTGGCCAACCCCATATAAAAGGTCAATAACACACCCCCAAAACTAATTTTTAAAAAAAACTCTAACAACCATCACCTAAAAATAACCATTTTGACTAAATTTGAAATAAAACCCTTGAATTTTTTTTATGTAATATTACTCAAACACAGTGGTGTGAGATCAACATTTTAGGACATCAAATTTCCAGGTATTGCAATATCCACATGATAAAATGTTAATTACAAACTGTTCTGATGTAATTTTAACTCAAATACCTATTTTTGATAAATGAAATAATATAATAAATAAGGGGGATAATAAGATAGTGGAGGGAGGAGATCCCACCTTTAACCATCGAATAATCACTAATAATCCACTCATAATTTAAGGTGGTCGAAGGAGGAATGGAGTAGTGCTTCATGGAATGGAAACATGAAATGATAAGTGTAGAAGAGGCTGAAAATATTAAATAATCAAAGGGTAAATGTTATAAACCTGCTAAAACATTTACACATGGGAAGGCCAAAATAGCATGCACCATGACATGTTCCATGTCATTGTTTATGCTCATGTAGCCCCCAAATATCCCAACATTACTAATATTATGACTATACTCTTCCATTATTCCATTTCCATTAATGGTTTAGTTATTGCACCCTAAATTAGATATATTTGATTATCTAAAATTATGAGGTTTGGCATAAAATGAGTAGTTCTTGTAAAACCCTCCTAATATAGGGATTAATTTCATATTTAAATTATTCCCACAAAATATATCAAAAATAATTTGTTATTATTTTTCTTCATATTACTATAACATTTCACTGTTTCAAATTATCATAAGTTTATGATAGGTTACAAGGGGTAGGATTGTGACTTGCTACTAAATATTTCATGTCCTAAACCTATTTGTGTCTTACTTAGGAGGAATTTGGATCATATTGTACAAAATCAAAGTAAGGTTAAATGATTAGTGAATGTGATATATCACCACACAGTGTTTTGAGATTTGTTTAACACATTATTATTTTATTGGTGGGAAAATAATGTGGATGTATGGGGATGTCTATAGATGGCTTCATGGGATATCTCACCTTTGGAATTTAATGTTTTTTATCTTTTGGAAATTTTTAACATTATTTATTAATTTATATGTGTTTTTTATACATTCCCACATTTTATAGACTATTTCATTTTTTTAGGTTTCATGATATCACATGTTCATCATATTCCATAATTTTAGTATTTAATTACTCTTCACATTATTCTATTTTTAATTGATTACACATGTCCTTTAACTTTTATTTAATTAAATCTTTCTAAATATATCCATGATAATTGCATAGTTTATTATACTGTTTTAAGGGTTGAACTATGTACCACTAATGTTTCATTAAACCCTTATAATTTTCATGAGCTTCAAGATACTTGGAGTGTGATCAAGGTGTTGTGACAACCTTTTTCAACGTTTTTAGAGTATTTGGGTTATGGTAATTACACCACATGTTGATAACAATATTTGAGGCTCTAAATCAATGAAATTAAAGTCATTAACCTCTAGAGATCACAAAATAAGACTACAAAATCAATATAACCAATAAAAACCATAGAAAATAAATACTAATCAATAAAATGATATACTAACAATATATAATGTGTGAAAATTGTTCAACATAATTAAAATTTGTTGTAGCTATAGAAATATTAATACAATTATTAAATATTAGGTATACATATAAAAAAACCAACCATATACATTTATTGTACATGAGGAAATCCCCAACATTAATCTTATAGCATCCAAATGATTTCATACATATATATGTAATATTATTATATGAATATTCATTTCATAAAATTAAAATCAGTACTAGAACCATAAAAGTTTAGTGTCTCTATAAACATGGATAAATAAAAAACTAAATCATAAAATATAAACATCATCTACCACATAGTACTACAAATTTATCACAATTCACGGACACATATTAGGCCTAGGCAATCTTCTTGCATACCTATATAGGATATGGAATAAAACCCCATGCACCCTATTTGAGTATTGGGATAACCTCATGTATTCACTATTTTGGGATTAGGATAACTTCCCATGTACCCCCATTTTGAAATGGGATAACCTCCTTTGTCTGATCTTCGGATAACCTCCCACACACCCTTTCAACTCATAAAATACTAATCATTACCCAATTAATTGGTGGGATATATAATTTTTGGCCCACCAATTACATATTCATAATTATATATATTTGTTCCACAAGTTCATAAAACATTCATCATATCACCATATCATAATCTGTGGAATGTAAATGAGTTTTATAAATATTTTATCATTTCATCATATAATATGCCATGGAAAATAAACAAGTTTCATAAAAATTTCCTAATCAAAGTGAAAAAAAACATAGAAAGAATAACTATGTTATCAGTGGATCATATCCCAAGTAAATCATAATTATCATCAAAATATGTCATCATAGATGAAAATTTACTTTAAAAGATCACTGGAATAATTATTGAAGAAAATTCCCTTTTCCATTTTAGAATCACATATTTAAAATATGAAAATTATAAAATATTAATAAAAATATTGTTTTTGAAAATTACCTTTGAAGCCTTTGAATTATTCTTCAATTAATTAGGAGTTCATTATGATGGGAAATTCTATTCATTCCATGTTTGTTAAAACAAAGATTCCTTTTAGATTTTTGGTAAAAGTTCATAGGTAATTCATTCATAAAGTGAAAAGATGATTCCTTTTAAAAAATTTAGAAAAAATTCAAACATTGATGAAATTATTTTATAAAATTGAGAATATAAAAAAAAATTCTTGATAACATTTTAATGAAAATATAAATATGAAAGAAAAATATTCTCAACTAAAGGGGAAATAAAATATGTTATTCTAAAAAAAATCATTATTATTTTATGTACCTAAGAGAGAAAAATTGTTCAATTAATTAATAATTAAGGTAATAAATATAGTATAATGAAATTAAATGGGATTAGCTGGTAATGATATTATATATTCCCACCATGTATAATCAATACTAAATAATATTTATTTATATGATATTTAATCATAAGTATCCTACCTCATGTTTCAACATATTCAAGAGTATTAAAAAATGATTTATAAATAATTACTATTTATAATAGTTATATAATAGAATAATTTATATAATTATTATATCATATTTTATCAAATTATAATATTTCAACACCCATTCATTAATAAGTACTTATTAAATTCCTCATTTTAGGTGTTAACTATTTCCTTTTTCATAGAATTTTCACTTAAGATGTTTTGGTCCTTATACTTTAATCATGGGTCCATTATATCTTGATTGGTAAAAATTATATAAATATCATATGTATATATTATAGATATATATATTATAATAAAAAATAAAAGGTAGATATATTAAAATAATTTTCATCGTTCATGGAGATGGTAGGTTTTATGTACGCATGAACAATAATTTCAATTTATAATTTTAGGAAGGAAATAATGATAAATAATATTTTTTGAATACAAAACAATAATTATTTACAAAATATATAATATAAATAGGTAATACATCATAATAATCAATCATGAATGATGGTGATGAAAAATGAATTATATCGCTACATGGTGGTGGTAGTCGACACATATGCATGGGCGATACATTCAATTCCTATTTGAAGAAAAAATGAAAATAATGGTGGTTAAATAAATAAAATAAAAATTAACAACATTCATGAGATTTAAGTTATTATTTTATTAATAATACCATATATTTACCTAATTTTAAATAAAGAAATAAATTGAAATTGGTCTGTGAGGATGATGACCACTTATTCAGTAGACATCCTTCAGATCCCTTATCAAGGACCACTATAAAGGCCATTTAAGAAGAAAAAAACATATAATTACTATATTGGGATGTTTTTAAGAGAATGATTCTTGGTTTTTTTAATATCAAAGTATCAAAAAAATTTAAAGAAGAGAGAGGATGGGTTTCCTTTTATAAGTTAGGGAGGGACATACATTGAATAGTTTTTAAGGATAAAAATAATATTAAGTAATATTGAAGGTCATATTCTCCATAAACAATTAAATTTAGCGAAGAAGCTAAATTGGGTTTAATTATGTAAATAAAATAATATTTATATAGGCTTATGAAGAAATCTCACACTTATCTCTTAGTTTATCCTCTACTGGTAAATCCATTAAAACCTTATTCCAGAAAATAAAATTGTATTGTTTGTACTATTCATTACAAAAAGATATTAAGTTGAAATTACTAAATAATTATTATTAGGATAATTCCAAATATGGATTCCATTTTATAAAATTAAATTTTTATATTTGGTGTATATTCTTTATCAAATAAGCACTGAAATCACAATGAAATTCATTTTTATTAAAAAAGGCATCTTAAGCACAAAATTGATATTCCATTCAATATATTGTATGTTAACAATATTACATTACTCATAAAATATTTTCATCAGTATATAATCTAAAAACATAATTAAAATAATTCATCAGTTGAGATTATTTTCATTTTTAAAATAAAAAAGACACTTTCCGCATCAAACGTGTTTAAAAAATGTATTTTTATCCCAAAAATGAACATATATGAAAACCATGTAGAATGATGATTTGTATTTATTTAAATAGATTACATGTAACTATAATTTAATTATGTTAATTGGGGATAAAATTCAAAACACAATCATACTCTTACTGGAAAATAAATCCTAGGTTTACAAAAATGATACTTTTTCACCATTGACTGAAAAATTTAACATTTTTCAAAAATAAAAATTCCACCTTAATCTAATTTTAATAATATAATTTAAAAAATGAAATAATTTAAAACAATTAACATGGAATAAATTTATTATGACATCTATGCACAAAATAATATAAAAATCAATTTTGTAGAAAATATAATTTTGATGCATAATATATCCTTAATGAAAATTGAGTACATATTTATTATAAATTAAATAAAAAAATTAATTAAAAAAATTAATTATAAATATTTTCCCTAATGGGTTTAATCATATTCATACCATTAAATCAAAGAAATAGATTGTAATGGTATACCATATAAGGGGTTTTTTATACATGAGATTGTTTACAAAACAAACTATCGAATACTTCATGTTTATTTCAAACGAATATATATATATATATATTATGAGGTTGTTAAATTAAAACCCCTTAAAATGAATTTATCTCTAAAAATAACACCAATATCATGAAAAAATTAGTATACCACAATATCAAGATATCCTCGGGTTCCAAAGTAGCCTATTCAAATTTATGATTTCTCCAGAATACATTATCGTTGGGAGTATTCCCATAACGTAGCATGTTATATATATGTTATAATATTTTTACTCACTTTTATTTATATGAAATATAATTCTCTACTGGTAACACCCTCTAATTTTAGTACATGTGAAGAATCAGGTATGTACTTCTAGAGGAGTGATACATGGTACACAAAATGAAATTGAGAGAGGTTAGGTGTATGTGAAAATAAATAAACTTCCTTCCCTACCCAATAAAGTATATTAAAGGGGAAAAGATACCAAGGGCTCAAAAATTCATTATTTTGGAATCTCATTGCCTTATTTTTTGGGGAATGTCTCTACAATACATTTTCACCATCATTAAATTCTGCATTTCACTAACAATTGTCAGTATAAGTGTTTTTGTCGAGATTGAGTTGTCTTGATGTGTTGATAAATGGATATAAAATTAGCTTCTATTTAATAAGAGAAAATATGTCCCAATAGATTTTATTCATGGACATTATCCCAATACATTGGAGTTATTCACATCGAGCATAGTGGTCTTTATATAGATCCATAAGAATAAATGGGAGAAAGCCATTTTTATAAGCACGATTGAAAAGTGGAAGGCGGTTATCCCAAAATACTTTAAAATCCAATGAGTGGGATTTAAACATATCCTTAAAGGATTGGATGGTACTCTCAGACTAACCATATTCTTGATGTTCATAATTAGTACCAAAAAACAATTATTTATCTAGATCATGTCAAAGACTTTTCCATAACATTGAGTAAAACCAATGATATTGATATGATACAATAGAATATGGTACTACATAAAACCATACATCATCCATAATATATATCCAAGAAATGTTATCAATATATAAATATAATTTGATAGAAATTAATTATTCTAAACTTTTATTGTGATTAACTACAACCCAAACAACATTATGTCCTTAAAAACTTTTGGGGAGTCCAACTATAAAATCTATGGTGATGTTTCCCCATTTACATTTTAACATCCCCTCACACTTCTATGTGTCACCCTTAAAATGTTAACATACCATGAACAAGGAAAAATAGTATAAAATTTCCATTTTTATGTCACAATATCAGAAAAACTCATTCAAATCAAAACACCTTCATAATTATACGATGAAAAGAGAAGAACGAGCTAGGAACTTATTTTAGTAGATCCTTCTTCAAGTCTGGTATAGATGTGACACATACTCGGTTCTTAAACCTTATCATTCCATCATAATCAAATTTTAACATAAGATAATTTCTCACCAACTTTTTCAGATCTATGCCTTCCTTTGGTTCCTCATTAAGCTTCACTTGGATAAGTGGTTGAACACTAATTTGGTAATGATAAGATTTTTCCCCTTATTTCAAGATTCATTGATCCATTATTTGAAAATTTAAAAATATTAGAAATTTTATGAACCTTATAGTTGATAAGATAATATGATCCTTTCAACTCAAGGCATCTTGCACCATGTTTTCTTTCATAGGGTGGGAAATTTATTGAGTAATAATAATATTTAATAAGTTCTACCAATCAACTATGGTGTATTTTAAATAACTTATAAGTGAATATATACTATGAAATTTTATGATAATTATATATGCCACACCGTTTTGATGTATATAATGTATTCTTATTTTTAATGAAATTATTAACAAAGTTAACACAAAATCATGTGTTATGTAATTTTTCTCAAGAACCTTGAATTAGTGTGAGGAACAAGCTATAACCATATCATTATTTAGGAGGAATCACACTTGTACCTTATTATATTAATAACTATAAATTACTAACCGATATATACTCTAGGCAATCATGATCAGAAGTGCATGGACCAACCTCTGTTTCATCTCGATAAAATTGTCTTCACATTCATCAAACCAAAGAAACAGGAATCCATTATATGTAAATTTTTTGAGTGGATTAGATAAAGGTCATAAGTTATTCTTAAAGAACCTATAATATCCATAAATACCAAGAAAAATATATATTTATGTCATTTTAGTTTTAATAGGAACATGTTCAATACCCATTATCTTTTATGGATCCACTGATATGCCCTCACTTGAGATTATATGACCTAAAAAAGAAACATTTGTAGAAAAAATTAAACCAAGTTAAAATTTTCATACCAATTCTCATTAATTAGGGCCTTTAGTACAATCCTCATGTGATCTACATGTACTTCCTTTCTGTTAATGCACATAATAATATCCTCAATAAAGGATACCACAGTCTAATCAAGGTAGTATCTAAATAATTTTTTCTTAAATCCAAGTATATGGAAGGGTAATTAATAAGACCAAATTTAATCACTATAATTACATAGTATCCATACTTTGTATATAAGGATATCTCAGGTATGACATCACTTTTTACACAAATTGATCACTTCTAGACTGAAGATCAATATTTTAAAAATAAAAATATTTAAATAAATGATCAAAAAAATCATCAATATAGGTTAGAAGATACATATTCTTGATTCTGATTTCTCTGTTCTTAACAATCAATAAAGAGTCACATTAACCAATATTTCTTCTTAACCAAAAAATAGGTTCACCCCATGGTAAAACACAAGGGTGAATTAATCCTTTTTCAAGATTATCCTAGAATTATTCTTTAATTCCTATAACTCAACTAGGAAAGTTTTATATGAAGTCTTTGAAATTTATGCATCACGAGATATAATTTTTGTTTAAAATTAAATACCATGATTCAAGGGAAATCTAGGAATGTCTTCTAGAAATACATTAGTACAATCCCAAACAGTAGGAATATTTGTTTGTTGAGTTTCTCTTTAACTATTTGATATAAATAACCCTCAAAAAATAGGTATCAATACCCATACAATGAATGTAACATCCATTTAATGTTGATATTCATCCTCACTCCAAAATATAATTAGAGGATGATTAATATAATGAATCACAATATAACTTCCTTCTAGATTTATATCTGTTTTATATAGAGAGATCCATTCCATGGCCAAAATCACATCAAATTCTACTAAAGAAAGTATCAAAAAAAATTAGGAAGCACATTCCCATATAATTCTATCAAAGATGATTTATAAAGTTGAGATGAAATCATTATACAATGATTATTTTTTACTTATAACTCAATATATATACATTAAGTATATGAATGGACATCCTTAGGGAATTTTCATTATGTAATTGAATTAATATGACTATTATCAAATAAGAACATTAATATTTTATCATCACCATTTCAACTTCATCATTCTATCTACCTTCCCTTACTAAAACCGAAATATTTAGAATGACCCTTAGTCATCATTAATCAAAGTGATAAATCAGGAAAAATAATAAATAAGATATATAAATATAAACCCAAAATTTTCAATGTATGGGGACTTAGGATTGACTATGGTCTTCCATGCTCATTATCTATTCAAATCCTTCATAACATGTTGTAAATAAAATATAAATTTACCTAAGACTATTCCCTAGGAGTTTCAAACCTGGGGAATATTAAGGTATCATTAACTATGCACCTGAATTATTTACTATATATACTCGACCAAATATTTTTGGGTTTATTACTAGTAGGTTAATTTGTTCCTAAAAAATTCCAATTATAGTATCCATAGAGGGATTTATTTCTAGGAAAACAAAATAATCTCTATCCTAGAAAATCATTAGGATGTCATCCTATATATAGTCTTCTATGAAGGTTTATCAATATATTTTCCTCATCCAAATATTTAAAAATAATTAAACTTTATTTTATACCAACTATAGAGACAAAATCATTTCATGAATAAATGTTAAATCTTATCAGATGAATAATAATTACATAATATTATGATCAATTACACTACCATAAAGGTTTCAAGTCTTTGGAAACATGTATAGAAAAACAATTGCAACATAAATGATATATATAATCTCCCACATAATGCTTCATAATTAATTTTTTTATACATATCAAATATAAAACATTTATTAATATACTCAAAAAAATAAAATATAATAAAGGTTGGGATTATAATCTTAGAAAGGGTAATAAAAGGAACAAATCAATGAGAACTTAAACAAATCATGAGCACAAGGGTATGGTAACATGATATTAACCATTGAAATCCATACCCATAAATTTTTAGATTATACAAAGGAATCATGGAATTTTTTTTAAAATTTAGATGAAATTAATCATAAATGAATCAAAGATCATGATACATGATAGAATAATATCTGTATAATATCATGTCACAATATATAGGAACGAATTTGGGAATAATCATAATTAGAGAAATATTAAGTCATTGATATCCACCAAAACATTCATCACATGTTAGGCTTGGGATAAATTCCTGTATAAAATATTTGAGATAGGGATAATGTCATTTGTACCATCTTTTAGTCTTATAATAACCTCTAGGGTACCCTCTTTTGGGTTTGGTATAAACAATTTTTGTCTTGAAAAAACCCCTTGTATAACCTCTTTCAGAAATGGGAAAAACTCACATAAACCCTTTAAGGTCATAAAATAGTAAACATTATCCAATGAATTGGAGGGTCATATATTTCTGATACCACCCATTATATATTATAATCAATCATATGAGTTCCACAAGATCTAAAAACATTCACTATATCATCATATCATATCTTATAGATAGGAAATAAGTTTCATTAAAATTTCTATACTTCTTCAGAGATTTTAATAAAAATATCATCATTTGAATCATAAACCAACTAGAGGAAGAATAAATACAATATCATTTGATCATACCCCTAGTAAAACACAGTTAATATCAAATTTTATTATAATATATAAAAAATTTCATTAAAATATCATCGTAATATTTCTTGAGAAATACATTATTTTTTATATTGAAATAACTTATTTAAAATATAAAAATTTCCCAAATCATAATGAAATTATTTTCACTAACAATAACTCTGAAAAATGTTAATGTAATAGTAAAATAATTTAGTGGTCATTATGGTGGGAAATTATCTTCATTCCAGATATGTTAAAATAAATACTCCTTTCACATTTTTGATAAATTGTAAAAATTACCTCATTCAATATAAAAAAGATTCTATTGAAAATGATTTTTAAAAATTTAAACATCGATAAAAATAACATTAAAAAACTTGAGTATAATTGTATAAAAATTATTTAAAACATTTTAAATTAAATATATAAATTAATGAAAATGATTCCCGATTAGAGGATAAATATAGAATGTTTTTCTTAAAAACATTTTCCCCGTCATTTTAAGCACCAAATAGAAGATTATAGTAGTATTAAAATAATATTACATGAATAAAAATGAGAGAATAAAATAAAATGGGTTTATGTAATAAGGATAATATTTTTTCTCTCAATGTAAATTCAATCATAAAGAATCCTGGTTAAAATGAGATTTAAACATAAATCCCTTAATTAATGGTTGACCTGATTTAAAAGAACTACAACCTAATATATAATAAATATCAATTGGTTATAATTCTATAAAAATACAATTTACATACAGATAATATCATATATTAAAAACTATTAACATTTCAATACCTATTTATTAATAATTCTATATTAAAATCATTGTTTTCAATTATTAACTTTTCATTTTATGTTTTAGTTTGACATTTCCAGTTATTATAGTTTTATCATGGTTACATATTATCCACATTGTTAATCCAGATATAAATATAACATATAGTCATTATAAACATATTTAAAATCGCTAATAAAATGTATATATTTAAAAATTATTTACATCATTTGTAGAGATTCTGGGTCGTTCAGACACATGAATATTGTTCACACATTATAAAGAATAAATGGGAAGAAAGATAAATAATAATTTATCACAAAAAAACATTAATAATATAATAAAAATTATATATATATATATTAAAAACAATATAATAATCAATCATGAATGATGGTGGAAATGAATTATATCGCTATGAGGATTCGGTGGCCCACACATATGCATGAGAGAAACATCCATTTACCATTTGTAAAAAAGATTGGGAATGATAGGGATTCAATAAACATAATAACAAATTAGATTAATTAGGATAATTATATTATTATTTAATGTTGAATACCACATATTTATAGGATATTGAAGAAGAGGAAAATTGAAAGAGGTCAAGTATGATGGTTACCTCTTATTTGATAGACTGCCATTAGAACCCTTCTAAAGGATCATAGGAAATGTATTTTAAGAAAAAAAACTTCTACATATTTTCTAGGTACGATGATAATATAATTGGGTATTTTTTAGTCGATAATGGTGAGTCAATGATGTGTGAAGAATAGATAGGTGGGGAGTCTTTTTATAAGTGGGGAGAGGGACTCAACATGAATTTTTTAATGGTTTAAAATATTATTAAATCATATTCATGGAAGAGTCACCTCTAGAAAACTAAATATAGACCCTAAGGTGGAAATGGTAGAAATATGTCGATCTGATAGTATTTAAAAATGTGTATGTGGAAATTTCACCCTTACCTCTTCGTTTAATCCCCACCCTAGGAAAACCCATTTAAACCATAAACAAGGAAATTTTTTAATTGTTTTTAATATTAATTATGATAAAAAACAAGTCTAAATCATTTTATAAGTTTAATATGGATGATTCCAAAAATAGAATCTATTTAAAAATTTTAATTTGTATATAACTTTTAGAAATTATTATTAATGTAAGTCCTCAAAATGTAATTAAATCTGTCCTTAACAAAAAAATCAATTTAAGAAAAACATTATTTTACATTCATTATATTACATATAAAAAATATTGGATGAATAATAAAATATATATCTTAGAAGATAATATATAAATTTTATGGAAAACATACATAAATAGATATTAATTTAATTTATTATTATAAAAACAAATTGCGTGAATAATAGTGTTTTTAGAAAATTTTGTTTTTATTCTAAAAAATGGGATTATACAAAAATCATGTATACTGACGATTAAATTTTTATTAATTACACTATTTTATAATTAACAGGTAGTTATTTTAATTTATTATAAAACTAAAAACATAATGATAATTTTACTTGAAAATAGCAGATAGTGTTATATAAATCAATATTTTTAACTATACATTTAAAAAGTAATCTTTTCAAAAAAGTCTAAAATTTCAAATTAATAATATTTTGATATTATGGCATAAAAATGGTATCATTTTTATAAATTTTTTACCCTAATTATGGTGTAGATAAATTATAATACATATGAAAAAAATTAAATGAAAATTATTTTTGAAGAAAACTTATTTTTGAAGCATAAAATGAAATTACCAAAAAATTGAGTAAAAATTTATTATGAATTAAAGAATAAATTTTCATTAAATAAAATATTTATAAATATTTTTCATTTAGTAGTTAATAGTATTAATACCCTTAAATTGAGTGACAAGGTTATAATGGTATATTATATCATAATTCTTTTAGAAATTGTGTTGTATATAAAACAAGTTATCCATTTCTTCATGTGTATTTAAAAAGAATATATATACAATATCAGGATTTTCCAAATATCCTATTATAATCAATTTTCATTGAGATAAAACTATCTATTTCCTTATCTAAAAACCTCTATAAACTTGCATATGAAAATATTGGTTAGACAAATTCAATGCTTACTCTGTCATCCTCTAAAAATGAAAAATAAATTCAATACAATAATTTAATTACAATAGAAGTAGTGAAATCATAACATATAGTTTCATACAATCTATCCAATATAAAAATATTTTGACTGAGTCAATGATCCTCTAGTAAATTATCTTATCTCCAATAAACATAATTTATTACACATTAATCTAGCATTCAATAAAAAAATTAACATGTTCACTCCTATATATTGAATATTTAAATATTTCATTCCTAAGATCCCCATGGGAAACACTCACAGAAAATATATTTATATACTATAAAACAAATCACCAGAATAAATAGGGGGGCCAAAAAACAATCTCTTACTAACCATGTCACCGAGAGTCACAATAACTCATGTTCGGAAGGGTAAAAACCCTATTCCATTCTCCTCATGATGAAATAAACAACATAGATCATTATGATCATATAAAGAATATATACTCATCATAACCATATCTATATTTAAGGATAATACTAGGTCTAAAAGTTCCCCATCACTCAAACTAGCTGAATCGTTTTGTGTTGGGTCGCACTTTGGGAAAAAACCACAGGTGGAGGCTTTGTACCAATCGATACTCCCCTCAAATGAAATAACAGTAATTATAAATACAATAACTCACATGATCTCATGACAATAATAATCTATTGACTTATAGACTCAACATCCTTAGAATTCCTCATCATTGTTGGCCTTCTTCTCCTCACTCCACCTTCGCTAGATAGGGTTTATTCTAGTAGTGTCGTCATGGTCTCGTAGATGAGTTCCAACTTCTATGTCTAAGGTTGTAGCCTAGCCTTTGGTTTATATTATGGGTTGTCCATTTTGGTCCATGAGTGTGATTTGGATGGTATAGAAAGGATTTTTGCTTTTTTCTTATGATCTATGGTCTTCAAGTGTCTATTAATATATTGATGGTTTAAAGATCTTTAAATTTTTCCTTCATATTTAGATTTAATATTTGGTTTCAACTCTTATTATGTTGGATTTGGGTCTGCATTTTTTCTTGGTATTTCTGATATGGGATATGGCTTCATTTCATCCTGAGTTCATGTTGGTTCATATGATTTTGATCGATGGAGGGCTTGAGGTTGCTTCGGGTTTGATGCTTAATCCGAGATGGGGATCTGATGGTTCTGGTCCAAATGTGTTTTGTGATCTGACATCTTGAAGCCTTTGGTGATGTTATCTCTGGGAGTTGGTTTAACTAGATTTCATGGATTGAGTTTTTTCTGATTTTATGAATGAAGGGTTCACTAAATGCTAGTTGGTGTAGAATTTTAGTGCATCCATGTCCAAAATTGGATAATCTAATTCAATTTAGTTCTCTGTCTGGATGTAATGTTTGTAGGTGATTCCACTATTACCAAACCTATAACTCATAGTTTTTAGTTTTCTTCTTTGGTTCAAGAAGATGGATGTGATGAGTTCAAGTTCATATTTGATTTTGGATGGTTGTAGGTTCCTCCTGGTTTCTTATTAGTAGCTAAGAAGAAGAGTTGATATTTGATGTTGAAGGTAAGGTCTTTTTCCAGTGTAATTTTTCTGAAGTGATTGTTGAAAACATACAATTTGGGTCAACATTATAATTGGTCTACTATAGGAAACTATTACCATAGCATGCCATTCAGCTTTGGAAGTTCGAAAGGGTATGGCTTCACCATTGGTACTGGGCTTGTGAAACCCGACATGAGATATTTAGTCGAGCAGTCATGCAATGGTGATGTTTTGTCATCATGATGTAATTTTTTGGATGGGGAAGATCCTATAGTTTTGACTTAGGTGTCCTCTTTCATGGTTTTATTTTGTTTTAATGTTTAGATCTTGCAGTTTCTCACTTTTTCCTAAAAAGTGTTTCAATAATAAAAAAGTTAATTTTTATTGAAGGAGTAAAGCTCTCTATATCACCGGTACAAAATAGTTTTTTTCATTGGGGTTTTGGGAATTTAATTCCAGTTTATATTTTATGATAATGTAAGTGAAATATTTAATATTTTTTCAATGTTTCTGTTAAAATAGGTGTTTAAATAAATATTTTAAAATAATTCTAACACTTGTTTTTAAATAAACATGAAGATTGACTATTTTTTAAAATTATATCAATTTAAATTACCCTCTTAGATAAAAATAAATGATTGATAATGTAAAAAACAATGGTACCAAATGAAATAATAAAAAACAAACTTAAATATTCAGTTTAATATCCATGCTTATTGTGTTCTACATCGCCTAACTTTTTTGTAGAAAAGAACATGTGAGGAAACCAAAGGTACAACATGAATGGTATTTTACACCATATCATGAAACCTCATGGAAAATATTTATTTTTTATGCTGATTTAAAAATTATTATTCACCATTAAAATTAATCACAAGTAATTATTTTTTGGAAGATAATACATCAAAAATAAATTGAAAAATGGGAGAATAATAATAAATCCCATATAGATAACATGGTAAAAATAATTAGTGCATTTAAGATTGATATATTAGGAGTATATCTGAAATGAATAATGGTGTACGGTGAGATAATATTTATAACACATGAAAAAGTGAAATGTAGAAATATAAATTTTACAAAAAAAATTTAATTGAACATTGTGAAAATTTCAAATGTTGGTTTTATGTGATTATTAATTTTAGTTTTCACTTTGGAGATTCAAAAATCCACATTTGAAAAAAATCTAAAAAAGGTTTTAATATCAAATTTTAAAATACCAACAATGAAAACCAAATTTTTAACTTATTTTTGTAGTCCAAAATGAAGGTTAAAAATAATTTGTACCATCATTTTTTAAACTAAAATTAGAAATCCTCGAGGAATATTTTTAACACATATTTTAAAAAATATAATGTTAAAACATTTTGAAAGGAAGGGTTTTGATGTCAGTTAAAAAAATTTTAAAAAATAGAAACATTTAAACATAAATTATTTAATATGTGACATTTAAAATTTGACATGAAATACATTTTTTCTACTAGTGGTTCTATCATATCTAGTCAAATAAGTTTTTCAATTACACACTGAATAAGTGTCGTAATAAATTATTATATTATCATTTTGTATAGAAAATTTTGGAAAATTCCACATCAATCCAAATTCCAGATATAATTCCACCTATAATATAGACTAAGAAAAATAATTTATATTTTTTGGTGCACTACTACAATATTGTTTAATTTCTAAGCATAAGATATACATTAAACTGTATAACTCATTAACACGTGTCATTGATATGAAAAAACCCCAATAATTAAAAATTTCAAGCCTAATTCATGTACATGGGGTACACATACCTTTTTCAAAATATGGTATCCATAACACACCATCAATATCCCAGATAACTAATGGTTTCATGAATAATTAAATGAAGTCAAACCCAATCAGAATGTTGTTTTTTATATCATATGTGATGGATAAAGCATAAGACCATGATGATTATTGGAATCTCTCATTATTATATATGTAGAAACATCATGAAGGAATCTTTGAACTTGAGAGAGGTTTCATATAATTAAATTTAAAATTAATTTAACACTTATAAAATATTGTTGTCTTAACATATTTCTTCGATTAAGATATTGATCGATCAAACCTTGTTAGAGTAATACCATTATTTTGTCGAGTAGATCCAAAGTAGAATCCATATTATTGTGATCCAAACATTCTAAGAAACCAATAAAAATCAATAATGTATCTTTGTATTATAATTTTTCAACACCTTGGTATTTTAGAATATATTTTTATTCAAATAATTTGATTTCTTTTATGGGTTGTCTTAAATGAAACACTGAGTTTAAACAAACCATGATATGTTATTAACACATTATTATATAAATGTTTTCTCTTAGAAATTATATTAGATGGTATTAATATAATAATATGAATTATAAAAAATTTATGGTTACATATTTGAAAAAATTAATTCACTGCCTATATATCAATTAAAAATAAAAATAAAAATCATTTGAAAATAAAAAATATGTTTTTTGAAAATCATTATTTTCATGCTAATTTTTCTATATTAATGTATTAAATAAATAAATAATGGTTAATTAATTAAATAAAATCAATATATTATATATGTAAAAAAATATTAAATGAATACTTTTTATATGAATAGGATTAAAAAAAAACTATGTTTAATAAATAAAATGTATTTTTATAAAAAATGATTTTCATCATGTTTTGCATGATTTTTTTAAAATTAATTTATTCCAATTATAGAAATTAAATTTTATAAATTTTATAATATATTTTTATTTAGATGGTTTAAATTTTTTAAATCACTCCCTTTTATTTTTAGGCACTATGAATAGCAAATGTGGTAAAAATTTTCACCACACTGAAGAGTAAATCGGGTTAATATTTGTTAAAACTGAGTGTTAATATCATTGTATTTCATATAAATTATTATTGGATAGATTGTTTTTTTTTCTTATTACCTTATCCTATAAATTTAACTATTAAATTGAATATTTTCCATATATATGACCTATATAATATTTAAAGAAAAGAAAAACACAAAGTGTCACTCTCTTACAATAAAATAACTTATAAGTGTCCATATATGTCAAAAATCTAGTTATGAAAGAATATAAATGTCTATATTTTGGATAATAAAATTATTTTCATGAAGAAAATATATTTATAATTTTTAATAATTTTATAATTTCCATAAAATCTTATAAAACACCCATGCAATATTAATTAAATTAATAAAAAAATAAAATAAATGAATTAAAAAAATATTAAAAGTAATATGATTTGATTGATTTGTAGTGTTCCAAAAAATTTATATAAATATAAAATAATTCTACTGTTTAAAAAGATTAAATTCTAATTTTATATTTTTATTGGTATCTTTTAAGTCAAATTAAAACTTACAGTGTCAAAATTGATATTAATGAAATTTTATCAAAAATAATATTTTACTAAATTGTTTAAAAAAACGTTTAAGTGGAAATTTTTTTTATGATATGGCATAAGAATATTCCTCTAATACATTTAAGAACCAATTGTTAACTTAAATGTAAAATTATAACCTTTTAATATGAAAATTATGCTACTATGGTTATGTATAAAACTGGTTAACCAAACATTTCATAAAAATAATACAGTTTAAAATACAATAAAAACCACTGAAATTTTTATTTCTTGATGGTATATAAACCCTATAATGCATTATCATAAAATAAATATCCATTTAGAATAGTTTTCATAGATAATAACTATATTATATTTCAATCTTTTAATAATTCCTAAGTTCACCCCTCCCCTCAACTATAAAAGGGTACCTCTCCATTTGCATTATTAAAACCAAATTGAGCTTTACTATAACAAAACATACAAAATTTTATTATAAACACTCTTGGGAACATTTTATTGGTTCTTTTATTTCCAAAATTCCAAACTTAGGACCCTAAATAGGTTATCTAATGGAATTGTTTCAATAAATATGTAATTTCCTTAACCAATCACTTTTAAAATTATTTTTTAACCCCATATAAATCTGTTATATTATTAATAAATTAATAAATTAAATATCATAAATATACTGAAATATTATTTTTGCTTTTTAACACCATTTAGTCACCCTGTTTCATTCAAATGGGAAGTAAAATTATATATCATGCATACATGTGACTTATCATCTCCACGTATCGATTTAATTCATTTTTAATCACCATATTTTATGTATAGGTATTATGATGGGTTTAATGATTATTTAATATATGTATTGAATAATCATTCTCATATATTTTTAATATAAAATACACCTTCTATGCATCCAAACTGTTGGAATTCAATAATGTCACCCATGCTTATGTGTACTACAACCTCCACGAAGTGACATGACTTGTTTTTCATTTCCTTTCTACAGGGATGGAATTAATGATATATTTAATGAATATATACTATGTATATGGTACAATAATCATTTTTAAAAGTTTTAATATTATTTAAATTTCTTTTTCCCACCCATTGAAAAATGAAAATATCATTCATGTGCACGTATGACTTAATATATCCATCAACATTGTAATTCATTTTTATATCTATAAATTTTATGGATATATATATCAATTATAATTTCATCATTATTAAAATTTTGGAGATGATGGAACCAAGATAAATGTACCATTACTAAGATTATTGAACTTAAATACTCATGATAACGATATAGTTAAAACATGAAAATGATTATTTTAATACAAAATTATTGAAAAATGGGTGTTGAAATAATATAAAGAGGTAATATATGATATTCAAGTTATTCAAGTTATTTATTTATATCTTTTTTACAAAATTAAATTTATTGTAAAATATGTTAGAGTGCTTTCCAAATATGTGAAACTCAAGGTAAGGGTTTACCATCTCTAATTATCTTCTTTGGGAAATATGAAATATTAAGAACTTGTTTACATTTATGAGTTCTATATACCAAATATTGGAATGTTATATCATTATTATCATTATTTCCATGATATTTATAGTTTCATTTTATGTTATTCTTTCATGGGGATTATGATTAAAATGTCACCAATATGATAAGAGTGTAATGTTGTAATATCATTTTGTATCAAGATTGATTATGATTAAGTATTTCATTATTAAATTTCAAGATATAAATCTCAATAAATGAAATAATTTTCATATCATTTGGTTATTTCACTAAAATAAATTTTTTCATGAAAGTTTCCTCTCCTTAAGTCCATAAGATATAGATAGAGTATTTTTATGGAAATTGATTTTATTTCCATGTTCGATCAAAAATCATTTCTCATTTTCTTCCTTGTTTTCTAAAAATATTATCAAGAATTATTGTATTATTCCGCAATGATTTTTCTTTTTATTTTTAACCATGTTTTAATTTAAAAAATTGTTTAAAAAAGTAATACTCCTGTCTTTTTTCGAACACGTTAGTTTTGAATTTTTTTTTAAAATGTGAAAAGGAATTTTTTATTAACTTATAATACAAGAATGAAATTTCCTACATTCATGACCAATAAATATAGTAATTATTACTTTATTTATTTCCATGTATATTTTAGAAAAATTCATAATATTTTGTGAATTTATAGTTCCTTAAAATTTATTTTCAATGTGGAAATGGTATTTCCCTTATGAATGTTTTAATGAACTTAAAATGGTATGTCTCATCATCAAAGTCAATAAATGGTGACATCATTTTTTTGGATATGATCCATGGTTACTATCTATATTATTTATCAATATTTTTTATATTTAATGTGAATATGATCCAATGGTGCAATCGTTATTCTTTTTAAAGGTTTATTATCTTTATGATTAAAATATGTTTATGAAAAACACTAATTTTACAAGGGTTATGATATAATGAAATGGTGAATTCTTTATGAGACCTCTTTCTTTTATACAGGAACAATGAAATTTTCCAATTTCAAGGAAAATTAGTACTATAAATATTCCATTATATGTTTCCAAAGCTATTTTCAATGAAAATTATATTAACAATATTTAATACATTTATAATTCTTAAAATGTGATTTTAAAAACGTAAAGGTTATTTTCCACATGACTGTTTCAATGAACTTACAATATTTTTTCTCTTCATCAATGAAATTAACCAATGGTTTCACTAAAGATTTTTTTGGGTATATTATCGAATAGTTTTATCCTTATTATTTCTCTAGATTTTTTTTATTTTTAGGATGGAAATATGTTTATGAATAATGTTCATTTTCTAGGTAATATTCTATGATGAAACAATGAAATATTTAGGAGACCAATTTCTTTACTGTAGGTAATTTTATGACTAAATGTTTATGAATACCATATCATTTCATGGGATCTTATATTATTAATTTTATATGATATTTTGGAACATGTTTGTATGATTTTCAATATGACAAATGTGGGCCTAGAATTGTATAGGTCCCCAATGAATTGGGTAATGATTGACATCTCCTCAGATAAACAAGACCAAAATAAGGGGTTAACATAATTCAGTAAGGGAATAAATCCATTACAATAGTCTTGGGAGTGAAACATGACCATGATTATGGTTTGGGGAGTGAACCCAATCCCTAATGATAGTATCAGAAATAAATATTTACCACTATGAAAATGATTGCATATACTAATGTGTATGCCAAAAAACTATTTTTGATGCTTATGTTATGATCTCTTGGTTTATTTTATTTTTATTTATTTATGATGTAAGTGATATAAACCTCCATCATTTATTCCATGAATCAATATTATGATCTCTAAAATTTATGGTATGGTTTTAAAATGTTATTCTCATGTTATTATAAAATAATTATAATGTTTTGTTGAAGTGATTTGGGATATATTCAATGTTTACCCTTACTGAATAGCTGATCTCACCCATTATTATGTTTCATTTCACCTTGGTTATGAGGATAGATCTTATGTATTATTTGAATAAGTGGATTATAGTTATTTATATTTTAGTAATAAATGATGTAGTAATCTTATTAACCAGTAGGAACTGTATATATGTTTCCAAATATTCTAAACCTGCAAAATTATACCACGGATTTTTATGTAATGTAATGAAGATCATCTAAATAGATGTTATATATAGGTATGAATAAGTCTTATTTTCTATAATACTATAGGAATTGATTTCATCGCATCAATAATATTAATCTTAACTATTGAATATTTTGTCTTAAAAAACAATCCTCTTGATCTCGTAATCTTGAGAGTGAGGAGGAGGATGAAGGAATCTCTCATTACTAGGAGAAACCTAGTGATTTTATGGAGAGAGTGTATAGAGAGGAATGTTGGGGACAATAATTCATTCACCCATTCGTAAATGATATAATTTAAAAATATATATATCTATGGTTAATATTGATAATTTCCTAGAGAACCATTATCAGATATTAAAATTTAACATATTCACCCTGATAATGATGATAATGATAACAATCATAATAATAATAATAATAATTCATTAAATATTATAACCCAAATAATATTGAAAATCATTTAATAAGATAAATAATTCCATATATATTTAATAGATATTTAATTCTTATAGAATTTTGTTCACTAGGAACTTAATTTTGTCCAACCATCCTCTTTGAAATTTATCAAACAATTTGATTAAATGTTCATAAAAATAAATATTATTTGTTTAATGGATAAATAATTATTAAACTAATGTCATTGTGAATAGATATTCAATTTAATATTCTACTCCAAATATTTTCCAATTTTAATATAACTGGGGAATAAATATTTTCCGTCAATAAATACTGAATTAATATTATTTCTCAATGATGATAATATTTTTTATTCCATATATTAAATAGAAATATAATTTAAAAAAGATCATGCATACACTTTTTATGAAACCCTATAGGTATTATTCTTAGTGTAATTAGGTGGTAATTCATAAAGTCTAAAATTGGAATATTATAATATGTCAACGAACCGATAAAGAAAGTAATTAATTCCACAATGATGAGAAACACACACAAATACTCACTATATAAGATAATATATATTAATAAATATATATAAGTCAATCCAGTAACATAATTTTCTCCCCATACTGCGTTATTTATTTCTCATTATATGATGATGTTAAAAGAAATCAACAATTACGATGTCCATGGATATTATCTGACAGTTCCATTGTAATGAATGCTCTTGAGAATTAAAATTTTATTATTCGGAATGGATAAATCTTATATTTAATTATTCATTAATTTAATAGCACCCATGACACACCCAACATATCTATCTTCACCATAAGAAAAAAATTTCATGGTTTTTTAGAAATAAATCAATGTAAATGAATGATGTGAATTAATAAAAATCTCATGATTGTTGACCATTACATAAGTTTTCATAAAGTAATATCCGATAAAAAAGCACATAGAATTCAAACATGTGGTTCTATTCTAATAACATCCTATATTAGTAATTACTGATTGTTAACTACCTGATATAATGTGTTTTTGTCTTATAAACATCAAGAACTATACAATTAACCATACTCTCTTTCTGTTTAGATAATGTTATGTAGCTATAAAACATGAAATCAAGAATATTATCATATCACTTAAATGATCCCAACATAGAAGAAAATTTATATATCCTTTTGATGTGATAAATAATGTATGGAAATTATCATCATGATGTTACACAGAAGAAGAATTATCACATGATAATATATTCAATTAATATTTTAGTCATTAGAATATACATGTAATCTAATGTTCAAAGTAGTTAGTTTTATGGAACCAACTCCAAAGGACTTCAAAATTCACTAGATACATCTAATAACCATATTGTTATTGATCACATGTTAAACATGATTCCGTTTAGTATGGGTATAGATTATAGTATTATCAAATTATTTTATGGATTAGGTTGGTATTTTCTTACTTAATAATAAAAAATATTCTTATTAAAACCTCACTAACTTATGAAAATCCCATTTTTAGTGACATTTATGTGTATTTATCCATTTTTATTCCATTTAATAAAATCAGGAATCGTGAATAGCTGTATAATCTAAACCTATTAGAATAATAATAATACTCTTACTATTCGTATATCTGCAAAGTTAAATATGTCATTTCTAAAATAATTTTTAAGATGGATCAAAAGATGCAACATACTCTATTATTATAGATATAGAAATCCTAGGTTATATTAAGTTTGTATTCTATATCACCTTATCATTATTACAATTCCAGATCAAAATGATCATAAGGAAGACTTGTGTAATATCCATATTACCAATAGTATTAAAATTTATACTTTCACTAATAAATATTTCAACTCAATTTTATCATGTATTATTATATAGTTCTAACTGCAAGTCTCTGAAGTAAATATTGTTATTTTTTATATCATCCTATTATGTTTTATGCATAACAATATAAAAAACATTTACATATTATAGTATGTGACATATATTCCTAACAATTTATTATGAGAAATTAGTTTCATAATATCGTATCCTTAATAGATATTACATGGAATTTAACAATGGTAAAAATTCAGTCCCAATTTTTCCCATCTCTTAAAATTATAAACTATTGTTAGATATAATAACCCATTGGTCATTGTCTATTGACTATGTTCCCTAGAAATTATATGTTATTTTATTTTATTATTGGATAAATTACTTCCTTAGTCATATAAAACAAATTATACTGAATATTTATTATCCATATTTTGTAAACATAGTTATATTGGAAAAAATAGCACCCCCACCAACCTCTTGTAGACACATAGAACTGCTTCACTCCAAATGAATGTTCTATGAATACTATGATGAATGTAATATATAAATAGATTTTTAAATCAATATATTTTATTATAAATCATTATGATAACCAATCCTTTTGGTTATTTCATATTAACATATTTCAATGGTCCATCATAAAGGAAACTATTATTTACATCCAAAATACAGGTAAAATGATCATATGAAATTTCAATGAAAAGTAAAATAATAATGGATTTATCTTGAAAATTAGTGAATTATTTTTCTCTTATAATATGTTTATAAATTATATAAACCATATTATATTTAATCCTGAATTATTTTTACTACCTTGTACCATCATTTTCTAGTTTCTCTGAAATAGTCAGTAGTGGTACCAAGTCTGATAACATCGAAAATATAGACACACTGAATTTTGGTACATGGAATCCAATATTGAGTTCATTCATGCATTTCAATATTATCTTATTAACATTTGTTTCATCCTTATCAGATTCATGATTCTTAAATTATATATATATATATATACCACTATGGTGAACATAAAACAACCTCTTTGGTTTTTACTTATTATATAGTATGTGCCTCGTGAACAACTTCCCCACTAAGTTTAGTGTCATTTTTGTTCCTATGGAAACTTAGGTGAATCCAACACCAAGACAACATTGATGTATAGTATGAACCCACTCTCTCAAAATAGATACACTTTCCTCTAATAAAAATATAATCAATAATTATTATTATATTTCTATCACAGTGTTTGAGATATCTTATCAAATTATAAGATAATCAAATGAAATGTACATGGTTTTTTTCTTTGATATGAGTTGATTTTTTCTTATATAATATATCATATAAAAAACTCATTATGTTATAAACCAGTACATTTTTATCATATTTATGTTATATGCATTAGTCAAAATAGTTCCCAAAAAGTTAACTAGTATGTTGATATTTTTGAAACATGTCTTGTAAGAAATCAGGGATGTTTTTTATCACAAATATTACTCATCATCAACCTTCCATTTTCTACCATCATGTATATGATGATTGTAATGTAATGATAGTTTGGGAATTCATTTACTCATCATTGTAATAATCTATGAATACATGTTGAAGATATATTTAGATAATCCCACCCATATAATTTAATACCATTTACTAAGTATATTCATTACATAATTGAGCATTCATAAAATTAAAAGGATTCTTGTAGAGTGTATGAATTCACAACTATATTTACCTTAAAATATCGTTTATGATCATGTTTAACTAATTATAATGATTTTTTGTATACATTTATTTCTAAAGGATTCATTATTTCTATGTAATTATTTACTTAAAACCTGAAGGGTGTGTTTGTTAGTACATGCCATATACTACCCCGATATGTCCCAATATATCACCCAAAATGGCTCAACACATGACCTAAAGGGTGTTCCGAATCCCAATGGGATAGAAACTAATGAATATGTATCAATAATATAAACTTATTTCATCCTTATATAATAAGTAAAATAAATAGAATAATATACCAAGAATCTAGAATAACACATCTTTATATCAGATGTCCATTAAAATAAACAAATAGTTTTCAACCCAAAAAAAATGAAAAGATAGAGTAATATTCAACAACTATAAGAAAATATTGAACATTAAAATTTTAAATTGAACTCTAAATAAATAAAAATAAAATAGAAAACAAACATCTTAACAAATAGTTCAATACATAACTAGACTAAAATATAAAACAATTAGAAAAATAAATTGTGACCAAGAATATCCTCATGACCCATGGTCACCCACCCCAATCCAAACTAATCACCAAAGGAATGTCTAAAAAAACATAGAATGAAATCAATGACAAGGGGGATCATAGTATGGGAACCTAAAAGAATTAGTAAGAGCTGCATACACCCAATGTTGTATCCAAGCTGTGTGATAAACACTCTCAATAAAATTTCACCAAGGATTTTGTGTCATTTCCTTGTAAGATTCATTTCATTAATGATAAATTAAAATTTAAATATAAATTAGTTTTGTACACATAATACTGATATACCTAAACATCATTCCATAATGTCTATTGTAAAATACCCCACTTTATAAAAAATCCTGGAAAAAATCAATTTTTTCCATAAAACAGTTTTATTTCATAAAAGGAGGGTACTTTAGGGAATATTTAAAAAAATGTTCATTGTTATTTCTAGTTTCACTAGAATACTATAAATACCTTTTCACAATTAAGAAAAATTATCCTTTCCAAATCAAATTTTACATGCCATTTTTCAAATTCATTTGAATATAAATGGAATTCCTAACTAAAATAAATATAAACACAAGAAAGAACCATAGAAACACATAAGGTGTAACAAAATAAATGTTCTAAAAATGGTTCTGAGCTATCAATCAAGGATAGGGGATACAAAAAAGGAACATGGAATAATACAAAAAAATCATAAATAGAACCAAGGTATCCTAGGCCATAGACTAAGCTATAATATGGATGATATTGGACCTGGTCTCCTCAAGTAAAATCTCTCTAGGGTTAACCAATGTAGAATGAGAATATACCTATCAACATACTATCGGGTCATCGAGTGTAATGAAATCCCAATGGATGTTCTACTCTCTTTGGGAACTAGATGGTGGGATTACAATAGGCTAGGGTAACTCACATCTAATCATTAAATTGCAAACATGGGTTCTAATGACTATCAGGGATAGGTGAAAAAATAATCAATATGGGAGTAATCAAATGATAAAAAAAACATAATAAATAACTCCCACATCTCACCTCCAACAACCTCACAAAATATAACCCTTTTTTTCATACAATCTTAATCATCAACAAATATTCCAAGAATAAACAACATCGCCATTGGATTCTACAATAAAACTCATGAGATAAAAAAAATTGGGTTTAATCAAGGGTCTTACATGTTTTTAAATGTCTTCTTAAATGTAGAAACTGGGGATTTATTTCAAAACTGACTCTGAATTAAATTACATTTCACACCACCTGAAATTTAATTTAAAACACCTACTGAAAACACATTGAAACATTATTTCAATTATAATTCGGTAAAACCATATATAATAAATTTTAAAACCAAACATATCTTTTTGATAAAAATGTTTTAAAAGTCTATAACATGGCATAGTATTTAAATCAGTATGCAAAATCCATATTTACCCATTTTAAGAACTGAATGGGGTAAATTTTACTTAGACATCAAAAATTATTTTTAACAATCTGCCTGGTTATTTTCAAAACACTTGGTTCAAAAAAAACACTATATTGAAAAAATAAAATAAACACCCTTTTCACCTTTATTCTAATTGATAAGTTCATTAGAAAATTTATAATTTCATCAATGCTACCACATATATATTTTATTTTACAAAAAAAGGTCTTAGAAACCAATTAAAATTTAATGAAAAGTAGTTTAAAGAAAATTTCCAAATGTGTAACACCCCAAGATTTCATAGTATGTTATTTTATTTAATGAAGTTAAATATCTTGTGCTATATGCAATGTAACTCCCTGAACCCAGTTACCCTGATTCGGCACATTATTTGAATACATTGGCATGATACAAGGAAATCATGTCCTGAAAGACCGATCAGTTTAGTAGTCTTGGAAATAGATTACACACATTAATGTTGCATTATATTATAAAATGAAAACCAACAAAACCATTGTCTCCAATGAAAAAATTAATATCCCTTAGTCTATCCCTATAGGTCAGTCATAATACACTTTTTGGAAATCTTGGTAAAATAAAACATAAGAAAGCAGTGAGCTAAGAATCTCAGTAAGGTTAAACTATTTTCGAAAGACAACACAAACAATAGGCATGGTGAATAATTGAAAACACGTGCCTTTATAAATAATAAACATGAAAACATTATTGTAGAAATATGAGCTGAGTAAATAATGCCATAATAAAACATAGTCATGGATATTATACTAGTCGAATAACCTCATGAACCATCAATATTATTTTCATAACGAGGGAATGTATAATGCTAGACATTCTAAAACATTTTTCCTAAGCCTTGGCCAAGACGTCTAAAAATGATTAAGGCCTTAGAAAAAACTGTATATCAAATTGGGAAAGGCGTTGGCCAATTCTATGTCTAATTGTCTCATGAGACATACCGATGCATCGAGAGCTAGATCGGGCTCCACCCATCACTTACTATGTCCAATAAATTCCACATATGAAACGGTTGAAACATAACATAAACATTCATATTAAAACTAGCATACGAAATGTCAATACTTCAACCATAAACCATGAATGGTATAACAATATCACATCCACAGTAAGATATATCATAACTCATTAAATAAAATATGGAAGATTTTATTATAATAAATCAACCTTGATTAAGAATAATATCAAGTAAAGGGTGTTGATATAGTTGATAATGACCAGTAAAACTCTTTGAGTGAAATACCCATTTTCATGAAATCATTTAAAAGTCACAAAATTTATTAAAGAATACATTTAAAATATAATTTTTAATCAATGTTTCCCATACCACATTGAAACATTTTAATGGAATTAAAATTTTAAAACATTCATGTCAATATAAATAAATCCTTAAAACCATTTTGAAAACATATACATTAGTTAGAATGATTTAGAAGAATAAATATTTAAAATATTTAAAATTATGTTTTAGTTAAATATTAACTTAAAAACAATAATGATGAAAACTATTTTATGAAACAATGACATGGATAATAAATTTGACTCCTTATAAAAATACACAAAAACTATCTCGAATTAAAATGAGATTGAGGAATTAACCCTTACCTTGCATTTTCCTTTAGTCGAGGTCACATTAAATCTCCTGTATAATGATCATAGTATGTTTTTAAATTATACCATAACCATATTCATATTTATTATATCATAAATTATTCATTTATGACTTTATGCTTCCTATTTAATAATGATTTACCTGTCAAATTAACAATTTGGGTAATAATCGCTTTCTTTATCGTATATGTTTTAAGTTGTTATTATTGATAATATCAATTAGATCATGATTTAAATAATTCATGAATATAAAAATTGACTTATATACCATATATATTTAGAATATAAATATTTATAATAGACATATATATGAAATAGAAGGCACCGTTTATGGAGAGGGTAGGTCGTATGTACGCATAAACACTGTTTCTATTTTCATATCGTATTGAATGGAAGTTAGTGAATAAGATATATGTAAGTAAATAAATATATATAGATATATCTTCAGTAGCATTATTATATCATATATTAAATACTTAATAATAATATACATTTTTATAATCATCGTTGAATGGTGAATGTGGGGATGAATCTCATCGTGTCGTGGAGACTGTAATCCGTACGTACGAACAAGATATGGTATCATTATATTGATGGTGAAATCGTATGTAATTGGATAGTATATCATATATAAAGAATCATTAACATGTTTTATTTATTATTTCTATCAGGTATACTCCTTATTATTCCCATCCAAATAATGAAGTGTTTGAATAACAAACTACACCATGACATCGAGACGGTAAGCCGTACGTACACACGTATGGTGACTTGTCATTTGTAGGATGGATAGAATAATGAATATAGTTGTAACATTTTTATAATAACATAACAGTATATATAAGATACTTGAATTATTATTTTAGAATGGAAACAACAAATAAAGAGGAAGAGGAAGAAGAACATAACTTGAAAGAGGAGGTGAAATATTTACATCTTCTTCAGGTTCTTCCTTTGGATTTGATCAAAATGGATCCATAGGATGGCTTTATGACCAATGTAAGGCCTTTAGGATGAAGGGAGGAATGTTGGGATGATATTTGGGCTGGGTCTGGCCGATCCAAATGGCATTGGAGGTGTGATTTTGAGATATGGGGAAGTACCCTTATATAAGAGAGGTGAGGGTCACTTTAGGGAATCCTAGGAATATTATTTTATAATAAAATATTTTTTAGATTCTAAAGGATCAAAAATGATTTATATCTATGATAATGTGGGTATGAGTTGGAAACCATTCATCCAATAGGTTTTAGACAGGTTTAGGTCATCATATTAACCTTATCTTTTTTAGTTAACTCTTACTTAAATTGTTTAACATTTACCATTTCTCGTTGTATTTTTATATTATATGGTTAATAAACTTACTATAACAAGTCAAGAAAACCCCATGTGGTTACTTATTAATATATATAACCTTATATAAGTCCTTTAGCTGAACCTTAGATTTTTAGGAATATAATATCAATTAATAACATAGTATTTGTTTGAAAAACTCAATTGTGTCAATTTTGAAACTATTTGGTATTTGGTTTTTGTCGAAATCATAACAACATGATTACTTAGAAAAATTATTTAATTAACCCTAACATGTCATATTAACCTATATATTTTTTTAATTCATAAAAAGTCTCAAATTACATTTATTGTGAAATTTATAATATCAATTATTTTATTAATTGATTTATAATGTAATTACTGCATCATCATTGTGTCATAAATAAATTAAATTATTTAATGTCTAAAAATTATAAATAAAATACCATTATTTATGAAATATTTTTATCTTTATAATGAATATTTATAGTCTTATTTATCTTATGTATATCTTTATATTAAAAATGGTCTAGTTATTAAACATTGAATTTCACTCTTTTAACACTTCATTAAATTAAATAATAATAAATGTCCTAATCTAATACAATTAGACCAAAGGGGATCATATTTTATTCCAATGGTCGTTTTTAGTCAAATTACACTTATCAAATAGAATTAGGACATGTATTAGGGTAATTATGATATCATTATAACGCTTTATTAACCTATTTACTTTTAACCGTGGTGAATAAAAGTTAAAAGTTACTATTCACATAAAAATATTTTCTTTTTATTGATCCAAATTTTACTTACGAATATCAACCGTGTCTTTCAGATTTTTGAAATTTAACTCACAGAAGTGGTAAAATTATGTTTTATGCAAATTTTTAAATGCTCCTAAGAGGTGGGTAAAAGACGGTAAAAAGTTCAATAAAATTTTTATATATCTTAACTTATTATAAAATGACTCCAATTAATTAAATTGAACTTATAAAGGAATTATTTATCTATTTTGACTTAAACTACATTTAAATAAAATAAATAATTATTTAAATAAAAAGTCATTTTAACCAACAACCCGGTGTTTTTCACTATTCATCAAAAATTGAATGTTTTTAGAAAAATATCAAAAATTCACCAAAAGCTTACTTTGATACTCCAAATTCAAAAACGAAGTCTATTTTACTAAATATAAAATATATAAGTTGCATTAATTAATTTAAAATTAATTCTCGTTGTCAAAACCAAAAAGGTGGTTTTTAAAAAGTAAAAACTATCAAAAGATTGACTTGTGTTTATGTCAAATTTAAATGTGAAATTACTTATAATGACCAAAATTTTATTAATTGATAAAAATATAAGCTAATTTTCTTCAAAAACTTTCAAATTCATAATTTAACACTATAAATTATTTCGATTAAAAAAGTTGTTTCCAATTAAATCAAAGTATTTTCCACTATTCGTCAAAATATGAAAGTTATCAGAAAACTACCAAAAATTCTACCAAAGTAAATTTTTATCTCCCTCTTATAAATAATAATTTAATTTCATTAAATTTAATACATTAAAGTGTCAAATATTGGTTTTAAAAAAAGCATTCACCATTCAAAAGTGGTAAAGTTTCGTTTTTTGAAAAATACATCCATTATCTGAAAAAAAAAATGAATTTGTTCTTATATTATTTCTATGAAACACATAATATGGATGTTAAAATTATATGTGATATATAAAATTCAAAATTCAGTTAATACTGTTTATAACAGCTTTTGAACGACTAGTTCGGTAGGTCTTGGTGTACATGAACTCGGTGGTGCGTGTAACGCAAGTTATAGAATTACTTTGAAGATATAATGTACTATGAAATCGTGGGGTGTTACATTCTGCCATCCTTCAATAAATTTCTTCCGTTAAATTTGAAATTTTTCTTCAAAAATAATAGGTTAAAAATAGAAAAATACCTTTGTGGAAAACCCACATCGGAAATTGGTTTAACAAAATTTAGTCTTAATAAGATGGAAATGGAAATGAAAAAGTCACCACCAACTTGGGGTTTCGAATAAGAGAACATTGGGGGAAATTACAGACACATAATCGGATGGAAAACGTAAATATTAATAGGGATGGATGGAGGTCATCAATCACAAATAAGTGTAAAATTGAGGGTTTAAAATCCAGCAATCTATGATGATTTAAAATATCATCGATACAACAAAAAATAAGGTATTAGGATAACACAATTTGGGTTTTAGGATCCCCTCCAAAAAGTTTAATAATTAATTTATTCATAAAATAAGAGGAATGAATATATATATATATATATATACTTGTCATGTAGAGTTTCATCCTTCAACTAGTTCCTACTACAAACTAATCTTTCACTCCAAATGTTAATAGAATTCAAAAATATTCTATTAATCCTAATCGTATAGGGTTCCAAAAATAATGAATTAATATTTCATTTGTAAGACTACTAAAAAATAAATTATACCAACCAGGACAACATGTATTCCAGTGGTAGGTGATCCACCCTTGTCACCCTTCAGTTGCATGTTCAAGTAGCGCGGCCATGCCGGACGCGACAGGTTGTCTCCCAACCTACGGGTTTTCAATTTTATAAAAATCCACAAAAATAATATGAATAATATTTTTAACCTTAATCAATAGTATCCAATGTTTAACATAATTCATTCCAACCTTTAGAATTATCCAAAATACTACTTTCCAAACTCGCAGTAAAAAATTTATAAGGATGGTAAACACAATGATGATCCTTTTTTCCACGAAATAACATGTGAATACCTTCATCATGTATTCTTTTAAAACACTGTAACACACTGAATTACTATAAAACATTATTGATTACATTCATTCTCCCTTATTGTTTATACAATACTGGATATACTCGTTATATCCAAAAATGATGTAAAATCCAACAATGATGGAATATACATATCATTAATCTATTTCAAGGTAGTCACGAATATCCAATATAATTTATCCAAATCAATCATATATTATTCCAAAATCACAACCTCTGTATCAGAACCATATAATGGTTTATCTTTCTCTCAACCATATGTTTTCTTAAAATCTAACTCTCTATTTAGTCACTTTTTTGGGTTCTACACAATCTCAAGTCCTTAATGAAATAGTACGACAGTACAATCCTTATATACTTTATAAGTCTTATAACATCTAAATCATTATTACAATACTCAAATGAAAAAATATTTTAACAACATTAGAAATCTAATCATACCTCGTCATCTTCGGTAGTATCATAACTTGATTATCATCCAATAGAAATATTTGGGGTATACTCTGATGATTTTGAAATTGATTCGTGTAGTGTCCCAACTCCTTGTAGATGAATAATTGTACATTTTGAACATTTTTCTTACCCTCACAATCACGTACTTGGTGTCCTTTTTCTCTACACGTTTAAAAAACTCCCAATACCTTCAGGCATTTACCAAGGTGATTCGTTCCACATTTATCACATATGGGAATATCCTTCTTTCCCCTCTTCCCTTTATCCACGTTTCTCTCTTCCATCCTTTTGTTCTATTACTTTCCTTCAAAGCTGTGGGACTCATAGAATTATTTACTTATCTTATTAACACATGATACTATATCTTCATATGATGAGAATACGTGGGAGACTATTTACCTTTTAAATGTTGGATTAATACCATGAAAGATATGATCCTTCTTAATCTTTTGATCAAGCATATTGCTGGAATTATTATTCCTTCTACAAGGCACCATTTCTAAACAATAGAATACACTAAGTTAGATTATGAATCATAATGCATAATCCCAAACTTGGAAAATAAATAACATAAGGTGAAAATATTATTCATATAATCTATAATCATAAAATGTTTTCTTTGAGGAAGTATTTACACCTAAATACTTCATAATGTATTATAATGATAATGAGAATTATCCTAAGTTTATCCCCTGGGAGTGTCGTAACCAAAATTACAGCAAGGCCCATTGTCCTGCATCAGTTCTCGTTCAAGTCTAGATCAAAGTGGTATTTTCAGGTTTTACCCCTAGGTACATTTGTGTTAGAGCTACCTCTACATGCTCATGTCCAAACATGGATTTAATACTAGGAAAACTCAAAAAATCTCTATAGTCCCAAAATTTTAGGAAGTTATTCTATACAAATCCTCTAAGTGTATCTAAATGTAATGTTTCCCAATCAGAGTTTATCTAAATCTAGTTTCCAAAGTTATTTCTAAAATTCCTCTGATACCAACTCTAATGCCCCGACCCCGGTTACCTAGAGTTTGTGCATTATTTTAATACATTGGCATGATACAAGGAAATCATGTCCCGAAAGACTAATCGGTTTAGCAGTCTTGGAAATATATTATATACATGAACGTTACATTACATTATAAAATTTAAAACAACAATAACCTTGTTTCCATTAAAACTAGAATACGAAATGTTATTAATTTAACTATAAACCATGAATGGAATAAAAATATCACATCCACAGTAAAACATATCATAACTCATTCAATACAGTATGGAAGATTTTATTATAATAAATCATCCTCGATGAAAAATAATTTACAGTAAAGGAAGTTGATATAGTTGAAAATGATCAGTAAAACTCTTTGATTGAAATACCCTCTTTTCATGACGTCATTTAAAAGTTGCAAAATTTATAAAAAAAATACATTTAAAAGATATTTTTGAATCCAAGTGTCCCATACCACCTTGAAACAATTTAAAGTATTTAACATTTTAAAACATTCATGTCCATATAAATAAATCCTTAAAACCATTTTGAAAACATGGACATTAGTGAGAATGATTTAGAAGAATAAATATTTAAAACATTTAAAATAATGTTTTAGTTAAATATTAACGTAAAAATAATCCTTATGAGAAGTTTTTTATTTAACATGGACATGGCTAATAAATAGGTCCTAGAAAAAACATACACATAAACATTCTCAGATAATAATGAGATTGATGAATTAACCCTTACCTTGCACTTTCCTTTGGTCGAGGGTCCGTTTAACATAATTTATATTGACCAAAGTATGTTATTAAATTATACTAGAACTATATTCATATTTATTATATAATACGTGTTTCATTTATGACTTTATACTACCCATTTAATTATTATTTCCATGTTAAATTAACATTTTGGGTACTAATCGCTTTCTTTATTGTACATCTTTTAACTTGTTATTCTTGATCGTATCATTTAGATAAGGATTTAAATACTTTAAAAATATAAAACTTGATTTATATATCATATATATTTAGAATATAAATATTTATATTAGATATATATATGAAATGTAAGACATCGTTTTTGGGGACGGTAGGTCGTACGTACGCATAAACGCTGTTTCCGTTTTCATATCGTATTGAACAGAAGTTAGTGAATAAAATATATGTAATTACATAAATATATACATTTATATCTATAGTATCGTTATTATATCATATAATACATTCTTATTAATAATATATATTTTTATAATCATCGCTGAATAGTGAACGTGGGAATGAATCTCATCATGTCGTGGAGACAGTAATCATTCTTTACGCATGAGCGACAATACCATTATATTGATGGTGAAATCATATGTAATTGGATGGTATATCATATATAAAAAATCATTAACATGTTATACTTATTATTTAAATTTTTTATACTCATTATTATAGTCAACTAAATAATAAAGTGCTTGAAAAACAAACTACACCACGACGTGGAGACGGTAAGCCGTACGTACACACGTATGGTGACTTTGTCATTTATAAGATGGATAGAATAATGAAAATGGATGTATAATTTTTTTAATAACCTAAAATTATATATAATATTTGGGAGTTATTATTTTAGAATTGTAACAGAAAATAAAGAGGAAGTGGAAGAAGAAAGGATCTTGAAAGAGGTGGTGAAATATTTACCTCTTCTTCGAGTTCTTCTTTTTGATTTGATCAAAAGGGATCTTTAGGAAATATTTATGACAAAGGAAGGCCTCTAGGATAAATGGATGGAATTTTTTAGGTTATTTGGGAAGGGTTTGGCAGAGCCAAATGGATTTTGAGGTGTGATTTGGAGATAAGGGGAAGTACCCTTTTATAAGAGAGGTGAGGGTCACTTTAGGAAAGGCTTGAAATATTATTTTATAATAAAATCATTTTTGGTTTCTAATGGATCAAAATTGATTTATTTAAATGATAAGGTGGGTATGGGTCTAAAAACTCTCAACCAATCAGTTTTAGATAGGTTTAGGTCATCATATTAACCTTATCTTTTACATTTAACTCTTAGTTAAATAGTTTAACATTTACCATGTCTCTTTGTACTTTTATATTATATGGTTAATAAACATACTATAACAAGCCAAGAGAACCACATGTGGTTAATTATTAATATAAATATACTTTTATAAGACCTTTTTTCTGAACCTTATATTTTGAGTAATATTATATAAATTAATAATACAATATTTGGTTTAAAAACTCAATTATGTCAACTCTGACACAGTTTAGTATTTGGTTTTTGTGAAAATCATAACAACCTGATTACCTCAAAAAAAATATTCAATCAACCCTGAAATGTCATTTTAACCAATAAAATTATTTTAATTAATCAAAAGTCTCAAATTACAATTATTTGGATATATATAATATCAATTATTTTAATATTTTATATATAAGATAATTACTACATCATCATTGTGTCATAAATAAATTAAATTATTTAATGTATACAAATTTTAAATAAAATACCATTATGTAGGAAATATTATTAGCTTTATTATGAATATTTATAGTTTAGTTTATCTTATGTGTATCACTATATTAAAAATGGTTTATATATTAAACATTGAATTAAACTCTTTTAACTCTTCTGTAAATAAAATAATAATAAATGTCCTAATCTAATCCAAGTGGACCAACGTGGATCATATTTTATTCCTAAGGTCATTTTTCATCTAATTACACTTATCCAATAGAATTAGGACATGTTTTAGGGTAATTATGATATCATTTTTACCCTCAATAACCCTATTTACTTTTAACCATGGTAAATAAAAGAAAAAAGTACTATTCATTAAAAATTATTTTCATCTTATTGAACCAAATTTTACTTACAGATATCAACTGTGTGTCTCGTATTTTTGAAATTCAACTCATAGAAGTGGTAAAATTATGTTTTATGCAAATTTGCAAATGCTCCTAGGAGGTGGGTAGAAGACAGTAAAAAGTTCAACAAAATTTTTATATATCTAAACTTATTATAAAACGACTCCAATGAATTTAATTAAACTTATAAAGGCATTATGTATCTATTTTGGACTAAAATAAACTTATATAAAATAAATAATTATTTAAATAAAAAGTCGGTTTTAACCAATAACGTAGTATTTTTCACTATTCATCAAAAATTGATATTTTTTAGAAAAATGTCAAAAATTCACCAAACGCTAATTTAGATATTCAAAATTAAGAAATGAAGTGTATTTTAGAGATTTAAAATCATATACGTTTCATTTATTAATTTAAAATTAATTCCCATTTTCAAAACCAAAAAGCGGGTTTTTAAAAAGTAAAATCTATCAAAAGATTGAGATGTGTTTATATCAAATTTAAATTTGAAATTGATTATGATGACCTAAATTGTATTAAATGATAAAAATATAATCCATGTATACTTAAAAACCTTTCAAATTAATAATTTAACACTAGAAATTATTTCGATTTAAAAAGTAGTTTTCAATTAAAACATAGTATTTTCCACTATTCGCTAAAATATGAAAGTTCTCAGAAAAGTACCAAAAATTTATCAAAACTAAATTTTTATGTCACTCTTATAAATAAGAATTTCATTTCATTACATTGATGATATAAAAGTGCAAAAATATTGGTTATAAAAAATTTCTCAATTAAAAGGTGGTAAAATTTCATTTTTTGAAAAGTACTACCTTTATCTAAAAAAATGAATTTATTCTTATATTATGTCTAAGAAACACATAATATGGATGTTAAAATTATATGGAATATATATAATTCAAAATTCAGTTAGTATTATTCAGAAATGCATTTGAACGGCTAGTTTGGTAAGTCGTGGTGTGCTTGAACTCGGTGTTGTGTGTAGCACAAGTTATTGTATTACTTTGAAGAAATAACGTACTATGAAGTCTTGAGGTGTTACACGCAACACTGAGTTCGAGCACACCACGACTTACCAAACTAGCTGTACAAAAAGCAGTTAAGAATAATATTAACTGAAATTTAATTTTTTTATACTCTCTATAATTTTAGAATTTGTATTAATTGTTTATTAGACATAATATTAGAACAAATTCATTTTTTCTGATAAAAGAAGTATCTTCCAAAAAATGAAATTTTACCACATTTTCATGGAAAACCATATTTAAAACCTATATTTTACACTTTTATGTATTCAATTTAAGGAAATTAAATTCTTCTTTAGAATCCGGACCTGAAATTTTATTTTGGATAAATTTTTGGTAATTTTCTGATAACTTTCATATTTTGATGCATACTAAAAAATACAATATTTTAATTGAAAACCACATTTTTAATCGAAATAATTTATATTGTTAAATTATGAATTTAAATGGTTTATAATTATAATTAGATTATATTTTTATCATTTAATAAAATTTTGGTCATTATAAATAATTTCACATTTAAATTTGACATAAACGCATGCCAATATTTCGATAGTTTTTACTTTTTTAAAACCCTCTTTTCTGTTTTGACAATGGGAATTAATTTTAAATTAATTAATGAAACTTCTATTTTTTGAATTTGGTAAAATAGAATTCCTTTTTTAATTCAGAATATCAAAATTAGCTTAGTGTTATTTTTTCTTATTTTGCTGAAAATATTCAATTTTTTATGAATAGTGAAAAACACTACATTATAGTTTAAAACTGACTTTTAATAAATAATTATTTATTTTATTTAAATTTATCTTAAGTCAAAATAGATATATAATACCTATATAAGTTCAATGTAATTTGTTGGATTCATTTTATAATAAAATTAAATGTATAAAATTTATTGAACTTTTTACTGTCTTTGACCCACCTTCTAGGAGCATTTACAAATTTTTCTAAAACATAATTTTACCACTTTTGTGAGTTTAATTTTATATATCTGGGAGTCATAGTTGATATCAATAAATAAAATGTGATTTAATAATAGGAAAATAATTTTTCGTGAATAGTAACTTTTGACTTTTATTTACCAAAGTTTAAAGTAAATTGGATAATTAATGGTAAAAATGATATAATAATTTCTCTAACACATGTCCTAATTATATTTTATAATTTTAATTTGACAAAAAACAACCGTAGGAATAAAATATGATCCGTTGGGTCCACTTGGATTAGATTAGGCCATTTATTAATATTTTATTTAAAGTAGAGTTAAAAGTAAAAAATTCAATGTTTAAAAACCAAACCATTATTAATGTAGGGTTACACACAAGATAAATTCTACTTTAAATATTAATTATAAATATAAAAATATTCCCTAAATATTGGTAGTTTATTTATACTTTTTATACATTATATAATTAAATTTATTTATGACACAATGATGATGCAGTAATTACCTTATTAGTGAATGATTAAAATAATTGATTTTATAAATTTCCAAATAAATGTAATCTGAGATTTTTCAAAAATTCCACAAATTTTATCGGTTAATATGACATGTTATGGTTGATTAAATCATTATTTTTTTTGAATTAAACACACTGTTATGATTTAAAAAAAACCAAACACTAAATGGTGTCAAAATTGATATAAATAAGTTCTTAAAACAAATACTATATCATTAATTGAAATAATATTATTAAAAATATATGTATCAGAATAAGGACATAGATAAAGTTGTATATATTAATAATGACCCACTTGGGGTTCTCTTGGCTTGTTGTTGTATTTTTATTAACCATTTAATATAAAAATACAAAGAGACATGGTAAATGTCAAACTATTGAACTAAGACTTAAATCTATAAGATAAACTTAATATGGTAACCTAAATATATATAAAACCTATTGTTTGAGAGTTTTTTGACCCATGCCTACCTTATCATCGAAATAAATTATTTTTTTGCCATTAGAAACTCAAAATAATTTTATTATAAAATAATATTTCAAGCTTTTCCTAAAGTGACCCTCACCTCTATAATAAAAGGGAACTTCCCCTTCTCTTAATTTCACAACTCCAAAGCCATTTGGCTCGACCAAAACCTATCCAAATATCCTCCCAACTTTCCTCCCTTCATACTAGAGGCCTTCCTTCGGTCAGAAATCCATCAAAAGATTCCCTTCTCATCAAATCAAAAGAAAGAACCCGAAGAAGTGGTAAATATTTCATCACCTCTTTCAAGTTCTTCTCTTCATCCACTTCCTAATTCTTTGTTGCTTACAATATAAAATAATAAATTAATTATCTTCTATATAATGTGATGTTATTATAAAAAGTTTACAACCAAATTTATTATTCTATCCATCATATTAATGATAGAGTCACCATATGTGCGTATGTAGGGCTTATTGTCCCCATGTCGTGGTGTAGTTTGTTATTCAAAAGCATCATTATTTGGATGGTTATAATAATGATTATAAATGATGTAAATTTTATCACCCCAAGATTCCACGGTACGCTTCCCTTTGAATAATACAGTAGCACATGTTGTACGCAACTTCGAGTTCTAATACACACCACAACCAATCAAAATAGCGGTTATGAATAGTAATGCCCACTTTTTGAAATTTTATAAATTTTATCTTTAAAAATGGACATCATTTTTGGTTTTGTAATATCTAAATTAGCCTAGGGTTATTTTTTTTGTATTTTTTAGAAAACATTCAAATTTTGATGAATAGGGAAAAATATTAATCATTAATTAAAAACAACTTTTTTAATCCGAATAATTTATAGTGAAAAATTATACTATTAAAGGTGTTTAAAGTATAATTAGAATATATTTTTACCAATTAATCCAATATTGGTAATTGGATGTAATTTCACATTTAAACTAGACATAAATAAGTGTCAATCTTTTGATAGTTATTATTTCTTAAAAAACACGCTCTTTGTTTTGACAACGAGAATTTATTTTAAATTAATTTCTATCACTTATGTGTTTTGAATTTAGAGAAATGGATTCCATATTTAGAATCAGAAGTTCCTAATTGTGTAAATAGGTAACTTTTATTTTTAGTCATTTTGAATAATTAATTCAGTAAATATTCTTTTTACCATGGTTAAAGGGTAAATATAGTAAATAAGGGTAAAAATTAATATAATAATAATATTAAATTACGCTAAAACATGTCCTAACACTGTTGGTTGATACATGTCTGACCATGGGCATCTTTGGGTCGATTTTGGGACCCCATAGAAGCACTTGTAAGTGATAATGATTGTAACACCCCGACCCCAGTTACCCAGAGTCGGTGCATTATTACATAACATTGACATGATCACAAGAAAGATCAAATCTCGAAAGACAGATTTGTTTAGTTTCCTTGGTAACACTAGATATATTAATAAAGTCTACATTACATCATAAAATGAAAACTACAACAATATAGTCTCCATATTCCACACTCTTATCCCCTCATATTATCCCTGCAAGTCATTCATAAATAACTTCTTCACATCCGGGGAAAAATAAAACATAGAAAAGGGGTGAGATCAAATGCCCAGAAAGGATAACAATATAGTGGAAACTTTCATAAATAAGAATAAACATTTAAGGCAATGTATAACTAAAACAAAAGCCTTTTAAACTTGAACTTAAACATAGTATGGAAAAAATAAAATGAAATAATTCCATTTACTTATTCACATGGATATTCTAATAATCGAATAATCACATGCAATATCAATAACCACTTTCATAATGAAGGAATGCAGAATGCCAGACTACCATAACCACATAGACAAGGCATCGTGCCAAGACTGCAAATAAGATTTTGTCAGGGCCTTCTGCCAAGACACTAGTTTGTCTCATTAGACCTACCGATGCATCGAGGAGCTATAGCGGGCTCCACCCATAAAATATTAAGTCCAATGCATTCCCATATGAAAAGGTTTAAACATAACATAAACATTCATATTAAAACTAGCATAAAAATGTAAATACTTCACCCATAAACCATGAATGGTATAATAATAGCACATCCACAGTCAAAAATATCACAAAACCTTCAATACAACATATAAGTTTTGTATCATAATAAATCAACTTCAAATAAGCGTAAAATCCATCAAAGGATGTTGACATAGATGAAATTAAAACTCTTTTTAGAGTAATAACTCTTTTTATTTTGAAATCATTTAAGAGTCATATATTTATAAAATAAAACATTTTCTTTGAAAATATTCTTATAAGCTTGTAAGGGAAGCTTCTAAGATTTTATAATGGTGGAAAATAGTTGCACCGGTCATATAAGTTAAAAAAACATTCTTACCTTAATTCTGTCAAAAATGTTAAAAAGAACCTTATTTGGAAAACGACGGAAAGATTCCTTTATAAACCACTTATAAAAGTCAAAAAGGGTATAAATGATGTTAACCCATATTCTAGTAAATAGTAAAAAAAAATTGAAATACATTTTTAAGAAACATGGATGTGGATGATAAAGAATTCTCAGTAGATTATTACGTATAAACAACCTCGGATAATGAAAAGATTGTGAAGTAAACCCTTACTGTGTTCTTTTCCTTGGTAGGGGGTAGGTTAACCTGCTGTATAATGGTGAAATAATTGTTATTAAATTAAACAAGAATCATATACATTAATATGATATCATATATGATCTTTTAACATTGATTTGTTAATAATATCTTAGTATTATCGTTGTTTCGGGTGTTAACTTAATCGTTTTCTTTTTTATGGTTTGTTATGTAAGACATGTTTTTCATGGATAGTGTGTATCTTATCCATATCCATAATGATATCAAGTCCTTAAACATTATTTTTAAATCATCAAACTGTAATTATACTTGAATGGATACGATGGAGAATGAATCTCATTGCGTTCATGGAGACGGTAGTCCATACGTACGCACGAGCGACAATATCATTATTTTGATATTAAAATAATATATAATTGGATGGTATATCATATATAAAGAATAATTATCATGTTATATTAATTATTTACATGAATTATAAATCATTATTATACCCATCCAAATAAAATATATTGAATAACAATTACACCACGACGTGGAGACGGTAAGACGTACGTACGCACCTATGGTGACATGTTATTCAAAGGGTGGATAGAATACTGAATATGGTTGTACCATATCTATAATAACCTAATAGTATATATATGATACTGGAGTTATTATTTTATAATGGTAATAACAAAGAAAGAAGAAGTGGAAGAAGAAAGGAACTTGAAAAGGGCTGGTGAAATCATTACCTCTTCTTCAGGTTCTTCCGTTTGATTTGATCAAAAGGGATCCTTATGTTGGCTTTCAGACTAAAGTAGGGCCTCTAGGATGAAGTGAGGGATGTTTAGAGAGTATTTGGGCAGGTTTTGTCCGAACAAAAAGGCTTTGAAGGTGTTAATTAATGAGAATGTGGAGTGCCCTTTTATAACAGGGGTGAGGGGCACCTTTGGAAAAGCTAGAAATATTATTTTATAATAAATTAATATTCAGTTTCTAATGGCTTCAAAGTGTATTATTTAACGGTTAAGGGTAGGATAGGTCTAAAACCACTCAACCAATAGGATTTAGACAGGTTTGGGTTACTATATTGACCTTATCATTAAGTTTAAACTCTTAGTTAATTAGTTTGACACTTACCATGTCACTTTGTATTTTTATATTATATAGTTTATAAACTTACTATATACATCTAAGCGACCCCAAAATATTCCACTAATGATACACCTATCATGATATAATTCTCTTGGCAGAACCGTATATTTTTAGGAATTTAATATCAATTAATAATATAATATTTGTTTTAAAAACTCTTTTATGTCAATTTTGACACTATTCAATAATTGATTTTTATAAAAATCATAACAGAATGGTTACTTCAAAAACGATAATTAAATCAATCCTAACATGTCATATTATCCTAGAAAATAAGTTTAAGTCATTAAAAGTCTCAAATTATATTTATTTGAGTATTTATAATATCAATTATTTTAATTTTTCCCTATTATGGTAATTACTGCATCATTATTGTGTCATAAATAAATTAGATTATTTAATGTCTAAAAATTATAAATAAAATATAATTATGTAGGAAATCGTTCTATCTTTCTAATTAATATTTATAGTAAAAAATCCAACATTTATAAACCTATGTAAAAATTGTTTTTCTAAAAGATATATGCTTATGTCATTTTTGTATTTTTTTTACTTAATTAAAATAACGTGTCCTCATCACCTACAAGTGGCTCCGTGGGGTCCCAAAATCTACCCAAAGATTCCCATGTTCGGACATGTATCTACCAATAAGGTTAGGACACGTTTTATGGTAATTTATTATTATTGTAATATTATTTTTTTACCCTTATTTACCGGATTTACCCTTAACCATGGTAAATAAAATATTTACCGAAATAATTATTCAAAATGTATAAAAATAAAAGTTACCTATTTACACAATATGAAAATCCTGATTCCAAATATGTAATCCATTTTCCAAATTCAAAACATAGAAGTGGCATAAATTAATTTAAAATTAATTCTCGTTGTTAAAACAAAAAGCGTGTTTTTAAGAGATAATAATTATCATAAGATTGACACTTGTTTATGTCCGGTTTAATTGTAAAATTATGTACAATGACCAACATTGTATTAAATGGTAAAAATATATTCTAAATATACATTAAAACCACAAAAATTCATAATTTATCAATATAAATAATTTTGATTAAAAGAGTTGTTTTTAATTAAAATTAGTAATTTTCACTATTCATCAAAATATAAATGTTATCTGAAAAGTTCCAAAATTTCACCCTAGGCTAAATTTTATATTCCTAATCCAAAAATGAAGTCCATTTTGAGAGATAAAATTTATAAAATTTCAAAAAGTAGGTATTACTATTCATAACGGCAAGTTTGATTTGTTGTGGTGTGTTAGAACTCGATGTTGCGTGCAACACACGCTATCGCATTATTCAAAGAGAAGCGTACCATAGAAGATTGGGGTGTTACATTCTCCCCTCCTTCAAATAATTTCGTCCTCGAAATTTCTAGAATACTACCGTATGAAACAACTCGGGTGGTTCTTCATCATATGTTCATCGGGTTCCCATGTTGCCACTTCCATCTTATGGTTTCTCCACAAAACTTTTACCAGACGCGTCGTCCAGTTTCTTAGTACTTGTTCTCTCATATAAAGAATCCTAACGGGCTCTTCACAATAAGATAGTTCGGGTTATAGTTCTAATTCCTCATAGGTGTGTACATGTGTTGGGTCAGGCATGTATTTCCTCAATAGAGATACGTGGAACACATCGTGAACATTGGAGAGACTTGGCGGAATTGCCAATCGGAAAGCTACAACCCCAATTCCTTCTAGAATTTTGAAAGGTACGATGTACCTGGGAATCAATTTACTATTCTTACCAAAACGTATGACTCCCTTCCATGGAGATACCATCAGGAAAACATAATCACTGACTTGAAATTACAAATCCTTCTTTCGATTGTCGGCATAGCTCTTCTGCCTACTTTGAGCTACTTTGATGTGATTTTGGATTACCTTCACCTTTTCCATTGTTTCCTCTACCAGTTCTAGCCCTACATGTTTTCTCTCACCGACATCATCACAACAGGTTGGTGTGCGACATCTCTTTCTATATAACGCTTCATATGGTGCCATCTGAATACTCGAATGGAAGCTATTGTTATAGGAAAATTATACCAAAGCTAAATATTGTTCCCACATACCTTGAAAGTCAAGTGAGAAAGATCTCAACATGTCTTCTAAGGTTTGAATAGTCATTTCTGATTTCCGTCTGTCTGAGGGTGGTAGGCAGTGCTCAAATGATGTTCAGTATCCATGGATTTATGAAGACTCTTCCTGAATCTTGAAGTAAAACGGGGATCACGATCAGAAACAATCGATAGGGGTACTCCATGAAGTCTCACAACTTAATTAATGTATAGTCTTTCTAGACGTTCTAGTTGTAGATCTTCTCTTATAGTATGAAAATGTTCTGACTTGGTAAGACGATCAACAATAACCCATATTGCATCATTCTTTATAGGAGTCTTTCGTGGCCCCTTGACAATTTCCATCGTAATATTGTCCCATTTCCACTCCTGTATGGGAAGAGGTTTCATGACTCCTCTAGGTTGTTTCCTTCCAGCTTTCACTTGTTGACCAACCATACATCTTGACACAAAATCAGCAATCTCCCTCTTCATGTTGTCCCACCAAAAATGTTCCTTCAAATATCTATACATTCTGGTGCTCCCATGGTGTATAGAGAAATTGGAACTACGAGCATCATCCAACAATTCCCTTTTTAGATCATGTATATCGGGAACACAAAGCCTCTTCCCAAATTTAAAAATTCCATCTTCATACACAAAGTCTGTCAATCTCCCATCATTCATCGCTTTAATCTTCTTTTGAAATTCTTCATCATCGGTCTGAGAACTCTTAATCCTTTCTAGTAAAGATGGTTTGTAAACCATTTGAAAAAGAATTTATGTTTCACCTTCCATGGTTATTCCCATGTCCATCTTCACTAGATCCATGAAAATTGGGTCCCTTTCAATTCTCATATTGTTCAAAACTCCATGGTCTTTTCTACTCAAAGCATCTACCACCTTGTTTTCTTTCCCTGGGTGGTAGTGTATCGTACAATCATAATCCTTGAGTAATTCAAGCCATCTCCTTTGCCTCATGTTGAGTTCTTTTTGTGATAAAATATACTTCAAACTCTTGTAATCAGTATAAATTTCAGATTTTTCACCATAGAGGTAGTGCCTCCATATCTTGAAAGCAAAGATCATAGCTACTAACTTGAGATCATGAGTTGGATAGTTTTTCTCATGAATTCTTTACTGTCATGATGCATAGGCAACAACCCTATCATTCTGCATAAGGACAAAACCAAGTCCTTTCTTCGATGCATTGCTATAAATAATGAACCCATCATTCCCCGATGGTAGAGTCAATATAGGAGCATTGACTAAACTTCTCTTCAGTTCATCGAAAAATTCTTCACACTCTTTTGTCCAAACAAATTTAACCCCTTTACGTTTGAGCTTTGTTAATGGGTTAGCCGACCGGGAAAAATTCTAGACGAAACATCGATATTAACCTGCTAAACCAATAAAACTACGTACCTCAGTTATACTCGTCGATGATGGCCATTCTTGGATTGCCTTGATCATAGAAGGATCAACAGAAATTCCATCATTAGAGACAATATGGCCAAGAAACGAAATCTCCTGAAGCCGGAATTCACACTTGCTAAACGTGTCATATAATTCATTTCTTCTCAGAGTCTTCAGGATAATGCGCAAGTGATTTTCATGACCTTCATAGCTTTTGGAGTAGAACAAGATATCATCAATAAATACCACCACAAATTCATCGAGATATTCCTTGAAAACTCTATTCATCAGATCCATGAATACAGAGGGTGCATTGGTCAATCCAAAAGGCATTACTGTAAACTCGTAATGCTCGTACCTGGTTCTAAAATGCTGTCTTCGGAATGTCTTCCTTCATTACACACAACAGATGGTATCCGGATCGAAGTTAAATCTTTGAAAAGTATTGAGCTCCATGTAGTTGGTCAAATAAATCATCAATGCGAGGTAGGGGATACTTGTTCTTTATTGTTATAGCATTGATCACCCTGTAGTTGATACATAACCTCATAGATCGATCATTCTTTTTTTTAAAAAAGAATAGGGGCTCCCCATGGAGAAACACTAGGGAGAATAAATCCCTTATTACTCAATTCCTCTAGTTGTTTCTTTAGTTCAACTAATTATATAGTGGCCATTCTATAAGGGGTCTTCGATATAGGCCTTGATCCAGGAATTAAATCAATAGAAAACTCAACTTCTCGTTCTGGAGGATGTCCAGGTAAATAGTCCGGAAACACATCTACATATTCTTTCACAATAGGTACATCCTCTATTTGATCATTCCTTTCCTAACCCATAGTCATTTCATTATCTTCCTCCCAAATAATTGAATTTAGTTGAGCTATTAGTTGGTGACGATTCTGCTCTAAAGATAAGGTTTTCCTTATCATAATCATCAAGAATCGTAACCTCTTTCTTCTTACAATAAATCTTCGCATCCTAGTCTAAAAGCCAGTCCATACCGAGGATTAAATCAAACTCAATCATAGGTAAGACGATGAGATCAGCAGATAATGAACATTTATGTGCTCTAATGGGGACCGATCCACAAAACTTTGTTTCAACAATACTTCCCTTAGGAGTTTTAACAGACAAATCCATTGTTAAATAAAATTGAACATATCTAATTTTCTTAGAAAACTAGGAAGATATGAAATAATGCGATGATCCAGAATCAAATAATGCATTTGCTAAACTTGACGAAACCATTAAATTACCTGCCACCACGTCTTTCGGAGCTTCTACCTCAGTAGTAGTGATAGCATAAGCATGGCCTTAATCCCTTGGCCTTTACTTAGGTAAGTTCCTCTGACACTTAGGACATTCATTTGCATAATGTCCCATCTCCCTGAAATTGTAGCACTGAACATTGGAAGCTTCCTTCTTCCCTTTGAAATCAAGAGCTTGGTGGCCTTTTTCACCACACTTTTAACAGACACCCATTCCCTTCAAGCAAGTACTGGGGTGTTTTTTCCCACATTTTCCACCGGATGGATATTCTACCTTTGCCTTCTTCCCATTATTTCCATTCCCAGATTGATCAGTAGATCTCTTCTTCTCTTTCTTTTCTTTAAAGTCATAAGACATAGAGAATTCCTTTTCTGTCTTGATAGCACATGAGACAATGTCTTCGTATGATGAGAATGATTATGAGACTAAATCTCGACAGAGAAATGGTTTTAACCCATCAAATAAACAATCAATCTTACTTCTTGTGTTACATATATAATCTCCAGCATACCTTGCTAACATTGTAGTGTTAGCCCCATACTTTGTGACATTCTCATCATCCTTTTGTCTCAGACTCAGAAATTGCCTTTCCATATCTACTTGATGGTCACGAGGAAAGTATTTTTCTAAAAACATATCTTTAAACTTCATCCATTCCATATTTGATACTTATTCATCTTCATTCATGTTTTGAATCAATGACCACTATTGGTCAGCATCTCCAGTGAGGTGGTAAACTACCATGATTACTTTTTCCCTTTCACTACTCCCCAAAGCCTGAAATATTTTCTCTAGGGAATTTATCCATTGCTCAGCTACTAAGGGATTTGTACCCCCATTGAAAGTAGGTGGTTTTTTCCTCATGAAGCGATCTAACATTGATCATCCACGCTGTGGATCAGGGTGCTCCATATGAGTAAGGTTATTATTCATAACTTGAGTGAGTTGTCCCAGTATGGTGATTAGCTGATCGGCACCAGTTGCATCACCTGCTCCACTATAATTATCTTGAGCAGGAGGGAAATACCTACATGGAGTGCTTGCATTGATATGGTTTCCATTTCCTCCACTAGGCGCCATTTCTAAACAATGGCATAAACTAGATCAGTTTATGAATCAAAATACATAATTCTGTACTTATAAAACACATAACATAAATTGAACTATTTATGGATATAATATATAATCATAAGAATGTTTTATTTGAGGAATTATATACTCATAAACCCTTCATAATGATTTGTAAAGAAAATGAGAGTTATACTAAGAATATATCCCAGGAGTGTCGTAACCAAGAGTGCAGCAAGGCCCGTTGTCGTGCACCAGTTCTCATTCATGTCTATCTCAAAGTGGTGTTTTCGGGTTTTACCCCTAGGTATATCTGTGCCAGAGCCGCCTCTACCTGCTCGTATCTATATAGGGATGTATTGCTCGGAAAACTCACAAAATCTCTACAATACCAAAATTCTAGAAAGTTCTTCTATACTAATCCTCAAACTCCATCTTAGGTCTATGTGCTCTAATCAGAGTTTATCTAAATCTAGCTTCCAAGGTATGTACTAAACTTCCTATGATACCAACTGTAATCCCCCGACCCCAGTTACCCAGAGTCAGTGCATTATTACATAACATTGGAATGATCACAAGAAAGATCAAATCTCGAAAGACCGATTCGTTTAGTAGCCTTGGTAATAGTAGATATATTAATAAAGTTTACATTAAATCATAAAATGAAAACTACAACAATATTGTCTCCATATTCCACACTCTTATCCCCTCATATTATCCCTTTAGGTCATTAATAAACTACTTCTTCACATCCTGGGAAAAATAAAACATAGAAAAGGGGTGTGCTCAAACACCCAGTAAGGATAACAATATAGCGGAAACTTTCATAAATAAGAATAAACATTTAAGGCAATGTATAACTAAAACAAAAGCCTTTTAAACTTGAACTTCAACATAGTATGGAAAAAGTAAAATGAAATAATGAAATTTACTTATTAACATGGATATTCTACTAATCAAATAATCACATGGAATATCAATAACCACTTTCATAATGATGAAATGCATAATGCCAGACTATCGTAACCACATAGCCAAGGCCTCATTCCAAGACTACAAATAAGATTTTGTCAAGGCCTTGTGCCAAGACACTAGTTTTTCTCATGAGACCTACCTATTCATCGAGGAGATATAACAGGCTCCACCCATCACATATTAAGTCCAATGCATTCCCATATGAAAATGTTTAAACATAACATAAAAGTTCGTATTAAAACTAGCATACTAAATGTAAATACTTCATCCATAAACCATGAATGGTATAAAGATAGCACATCCGTATTCAAACATATCACAAAAACTTCAATACAATATTTAAGTTTTGTATCATAACAAATAAACTTCAAATAAGTGTAAAATCCATCAAAGGATGTTGACATAGATGAAATCAAAACTCTTTTTAGAGTAATATAACATTTTATTTTGAAATAATTTAAGAGTAATATATTTATAAAATATAACATTTTCTTTTAAAATATTCTTATAAGCTTGTAAGGGAAGCTTCGAAGATTTTATAACGGCAGAAAATAGCCGCACCCGCCGTATAAGTAAAAAAACATTCTTACCTTAATTCTGTCGAAAAGGTTAAAAAGCACCTTGTTTGGAAAATGACGGAAAGATTCCTTTATAAACCACTTTTAAAAGTCAACAAGGGTATAAATGACTTTAACCCATATTTTAGTAAATAGTATAAATGTTATGAAATACATTTTTAAGAAACATGGATGTGGATGATAAAGAAGTCCCAGTAGATTATTATGTATAAACAACCTCGGATAATGAAGAGATTGCGAAGTAAACCCTTACCTTGTACTTTTCCTTGGTTGGGGTTAGGTTAACCTCCTGTATAATGGTGAAATAATTTTTATTAAATTATATAAGAATCATATACATTAATATGATATCATATATGATCTTTTAACATTGATTTGTTAATAATATCTAAGAATTATCGTTGTTTCGGGTGTTAACTTAATCATTTTCTTTTATATGTTTTGTTACGTAAGCCATGTTTGTCATGGATAGGTTGTATCTTATTAATATCCATAATGATATCAAGTCCTTAAACATTATTTTTAAATCATAAAATGATAATTATACTTGAATGGATACGATGGAGAATGAATCTCATTGCGTTCGTGGAGACGATAGTCCCTACGTACGCACGAGCGACAATATCATTATTTTGATATTAAAATAATATATAATTGGATGGTATATAATATATACAGAATCATTATCATGTTATAATTATTATTTAAATGAATTATAAATCATTATTATACCCATCCAAATAATAATATATTGAATAACAATTACACCACGACCTGGAGACGGTAAGTCGTATGTACGCACGTATGGTGACATGTTATTCAAAGGGTGGATAGAATACTGAATATGGATGTACCATATTTATAATAACATCCTAGTATATATATGATACTGTAGTGGTTATTTTATAATGGTAATAACAAAGAAAGAAGAAGTGGAAGAAGAAATGAACTTGAAAAGGGGTGGTGAAATCATTACCTCTTCTTCGGGTTCTTCCTTTTGATTTGATCAAAAGGGGCTCCATAGGATGGATTTCTGACTAAAGGAGGGCCTCTAGGATGAAGTAAGAAAAGTTGAGAGAGTATTTGTGCAGGTTTTGTCTGAAACAAATGGATTTTATGGTGTTAATTAATGAGAAGGAGGAGTGCCCTTTTATAAGAGGGGTGAGCGGCACCTTTGGAAAATCTAGAAATTTTATTTTATAATAAATTCATATTCGGTTTCGAATGGCTTAAAAGTTGATTATTTAAATTTTAAGGTGGGTATAGGTCGAAAAACAATCAACCAATAGGATTAATACTGGTTTGGGTTACTATATTGACCTTATCTTTAAGTTTTAACTCTAAGTTAATCAGTTTGATACTTACCATGTCACTTTGTATTTTTATATTATATACTTAATAAAAAAACTATATAAATACAAGAGACCCCCAAGTGGTCCATTAATGATACATATATCATGAAATATGTCTCTTGGACGATCCTTATATTTTTAGGAATTTAATATCAATTAATTATATAATATTTGTTTTAAAAACTCTTGTTTGTCAATTTTGACACTATTCAATTATTGATTTTTAAAAAAATCATAATAGAATGATTACTTCTAAAAAGTTTAATTAAATAAATTCTAACATGTCATATTATCCTAAAAAATTAGTTTAATTCATAAAAAGTATGAAATTATATTTATTTGGGTATTTATAATATCAATTCATTTATTTTTTTTTCACTATATGGTAATTACTGCATCATTATTGTGTCATAAATAAATTAAATTATTTAATGTCTAAAAATTATATATAAATTATAATTATTTAGGAAATCCTTTTATATTTCTAATTAATATTTATAGTCTAAAATTAAACATGTATAACCCGATGAAATTTTTTTTTTATAAAATATATATGCTTATGTCATTTTTGTATTTATTTTAACTTAATTAAAATAAAGTGTCCCTATCACCTACAAGTGGCTCCATGGGGTCCCAAAATCAACCCAAAGATGCCCATGGTCGGACATGTATCCAATAATATGGTTAGGACACCTTTTAGGGTAATTTAGTATTATTATAATATTATTTTTTAACCCTTATTTACCAGATTTACCCTTAACCATGGTAAATAAAATATTTACCAAAGTAATTATTCAAAATGTCTAAAAATAAAAGTTACCTATATACACAATATGAACATCGTGATTCCAAATGTGGAATCCATTTTTCCAAATTCAAAACACAGAAGTGGCAGAAATTAATTTAAAATTAGTTTCTGTTGTTAAAACAAAAAGCGTGTTTTTAAGAGATAATAACTATCAAAAGATTGACACTTTTTTATGTCCAGTTTAATTGTAAAATTATGTACAATGAACAACATTGTATTAAATGGTAAAAATATATTCTAAATATACTTTAAAACAACACAAATTCATAATTTAGTGATATAAATTATTTCGATTAAAAAATCTGTTTTTAATAAAAATTTAGTAATTTTCACTATTCATCAAAATATAAATGTTATCCGAAAAGTTCCAAAATTTCATCCTAGGATAAATTCGATATTCCGAATCCAAAAATGAAGTACATTTTGAGAGATAAAATTTATAAAATTTCAAAAATTAGTTATTACTATTCATAACGGCTAGTTTGATTAGTTGTGGTGTGTTAGAACTCGATGTTACGTACAACACACGCTATCGCATTATTCAAAGAGAAGCGTACCATAGAATCTTGGGGTGTTACAATGACACTTTATATTAATTATGTTAAAGTAAATACAAAAATTTCATAAGCATATTTATTTTAGAAAAACAATATTTACATAGGGGTATGTATGTTATATTTTTGACTATAAATATTAATTAGAAAAATGTAAAGAATTTATACATAATGGTATTTTATTTATAACTTTTAGATATTTAATAATTAAATTTATTAATGACACAATAATAATGTATTATTTTCCTTATTAGTGAAAGAATTAAATAATTAGTATTATAAATGTTAAAATAAATATAATTTGAATGTTTTGATGAAATTCGTGAATTTTATTGGTCAATAGGACATGTTATAATTTATTAAATGATTTTATATTTAATTAATAATTTTTTTATGACTATAACAAAAATAAATTATTAAATAGTGTCAAAATTGACAGAAATGAGTTTTTTAAAAAATATTATATTATTAATTGATATTCTATTCTTAAAAATATTCTGTTCGGCAGAAGGACTAATATAATGATAGGTGTATCATTAATGGACCACTTGGGGGTCACATGGAATTATATAGTATGTTTATTAACTATATAATATAAAAATATAAAGAGACATGGTAAACGTAAAACTATTTAACTAGGAGTTGGGACACTACATGAATCAATGTCCTAATCATCACAATATACCCCAAACGATGTTATTGGATAATAATAATGTTATGATACTACCATAGATGAACATGTATAATCACTATTCTTATATTCATATTAATAAATTATGTCATTTTAGTGACATATCAATGATTTACTCCTGTTATTAATTATGGAAATAAATAAGGATTGTATTATAGTACTATTTCATTGAGGATTTGAGGTTATATTGTACTAATAAAAGTGACTCAACAACAAGTTAAACTTTTTGGAAAATACTTGGTTGAATGAAATAAAAACCATAATATGGTCCTGATACTGAGGCAGTGATTTTGGAATAAGATATGGTTGATTTGGGTAAATTATATTGGATATTCTTGACTACCTTGGAACTGATTAATGGTTTGTTTATTCCATTATTGTTGGAGTATTCAAAATTTTTGAATATAAGGAGTATATCTAGTATTCTATAAGGAATAAGGTAGCATGAATGTAATAAATAAGTTTTCATGGTAATTCAGGGTGTTACCATGCCTTTAAGATAACACATAATAGAGGTACTCACTTGTTAGTATGTGAAAAAAGTGACCTTCATTATGTTATGTTGACTTTCCATATAAATATTTATACTACGATTTGGGAAACATGTATTTTTGATAAGTCTAATGATTGGAATGGATTACGTTATAAATGTGATACTATGGATTAAGTTTAATACATTTATTAAGATTTTTTTGGATTTTTTTAAAAAGGACAACCTAATGGTCAGGCGACAACTCCTCGCGGCCTGCAAGGCCGAGAGACATGAACCCGCAACCGAATGGCGACAAGGCTGCATCACCTACCACTGGCCTATGTGATTTACAAGTTTTTATAATGTAGTTTTCTTAAATTTTCTAATAAATAGATTATAAAATAATTTTTTGAAACCATATACGATTCGGATAAATAGAATATTTTTGAGTTCTATTATCTTTTGGAGTGAAAGATGATTTTGTGGTAGAAATAAGTTAAAGGATGGAACTGTAATTATCATGTATTTGTTTCTTATTCTATGAAGAAATAAATTCTTAAACATTAGGGAAAATATCGTAAATCAAAAAACGTGTTATCCTAATACCTTATGTTTTGACGAACCAATGATATTTTTTGTTATCATAGATTTATGTCCTTAAGGCTCTCAGTTATCTATTTATTATTAACTTGTTTTTGATTAATGACCCCAATATATCCCTATAAATATTTACATTTTTCCATCAATTATGTGTCTCAAAATTCCACCAATGTTATATTATTCAACATCTTAACATGGTGGTGATGTATTCATTTACCTTTCCCTCTTATTAAGACTACATTTTATTAACCCTATTTCCAATGTGAATTTTTCACAAAGGTATTTTCTATTTCTAACCTCTTATTTTTGAAGAAAAATTTCAATTTTTGAGGAAAAATTTTATTGAAGGAGTGTAAAATGTAACACCCTATTCTTCCAGGTTATGCTTCTCTTTGAATAATACAATAGGTTACGATGTACACAACTTTGAGGTTTAACACACCACGACCAATCAAACTAGCCGTTTAAAAAATAGTTATGATGACTAATACATACTTATTTAAATTTTATAAATTTTATTTTTTAAAATGGACTTCAACTTTTGATTTGGAATATCAAAATTATCTTAGGGTGAATTTTTTTTATTCTTTTGAAAACATTTAATTTTTGATGAATAGTGAAAAACATTGCGTTATTGTTTAAAATTGAATTTTATTTAAAAAAAAATTATTTTTATTTGAATTTATTTTTAATTAAAAGTAGATACATAATACATATATTAGTTCAATGTAATTCATTTGAGTCATTTTATAGTATGAATAGATATATAAAATTTTATTGAATTTTTTAACCTATTTTATCCACCTTTTAGGTGCATTTTCAAATTTGTATAAAACATAATTTTACTACTTCTGTTAACTGAAATTCAAAAATATAAGAGACACATTTGACATCAATAAGTAAAATGTAGTTCAATAGGATGAAAAAAATATTGGTGAATAGTAAATTGGAAATTTTATTTATCCCGGTTAATAGTAAATGGGGTAATTAAAGGAAAAATTATATTATAATTACCCTAACACATATCATAATTATGTTGGATAAGTGTATTTACACCAAAATAAACCATAGGAATAAAATATGATCCTTTTTATCCACTTGTATTAGGTTAGAACATTTATTATTATTTTATTTAAAGAATGTTGAATGTGTTAAATGAAAATTTTAATAACTAAACTCATTTTTAATATAGTGTTATACATAAGATAAATTCAACTATAAATATTCATTAGAAATATAAAACTATTTCCTATATAATGGTATTTTATTTATAATTCTTAGACAATAAATAATTATGTTTACTTCTGACACAATGATGATGCTGTTATTACCTTATTAATAAAAGATTAAAATAATTGATATTATATATATCCAAATAAATGTAAATTGAGGCTTGTGATGAATACCCCTAAATTTATAGTTTAATATGAGATGTTAAGGTTTATTTAATGTATTTTTTTTGAAGTAATAATCTTTTGTTGAGTTTCACAATAATGAAATACTGAATAGTATCAAAATTGACATAAATGAGTTTTTAAACAAAATACTATATTATTAAATTATATTATATTCCTAAAAATCTAAGGTTTAGACAAAAAACATAAATAATTATATATATGTCATTAATGAACCACTTTAGGCTCTCTTTTCCTTTTATAGTATGTTTAATAACCATGTAATATAAAAATACAAGAAGACATCGTAAAAGATAAACTATTTAACTTTGAGTTAAGTATACAAGATTAGGTTAATATAGGGGAACAAAAATTTTCTAAAACCTATAGGTTGAGAATATTTAGGCCCATACCCACCTTATACTCGAAATAAATACAATATTGAGCCATTAAAAACTGTAAATTATTTTATAATAAAATCATATTTCTGTTTTTTTTTATATTGGGCCTCACCTCACTTATAAAAGGGAACTTCCCCTTATCTAAATTTATCGCCTCCAAATACATTTGGCTCCGCCAAAACCTGCTAAAATATCCTACCAACTACCCTCACTTCAACCTAGAGGCCTTAATTTGATCATAAATCCAACCTATGTAGCGCTTTTGATCAAATCAAAAGGAAGCACCTGAAAAAGAGGTAACAATTTCATCACATCTTTCAATGTTCTTCTCCTCTTCCACTTCCTCTGTCATTGTTGTTTCCCGAACAAAACAATATCCCCAGTACCTTCTAAATAATGTGATGTTATTATTAATATGGTACAATCATATTCATTATTATATCCATCCTAGGAATGACAATGTTACCATACGTGCATACGTATGGATTACCGTCTCCAAGTCGTGGTGTAGTTTGGTATTCAACACTTTATTATTTGGATGGGTATAATAATGAGTATAATTGATGTAAATAATAAATATAAAATTTTAATTATTATTTATATATTATATAAAATTGAATTACATATGATTTCACCATCAATATAATTATTTATCGCTCGTGCGTACGTACAGATTACCGTCTCCACGATCGTGATGTGATTCATTCCCCATCTAACCATTCAATAATATTTTTCATTTTATAATTTAAAATAATAATTACGAACATAATATAATTCTTTATATGAATTAAATACATCATATCCATAACAAATAAGACATACAAAACAAAACACATAAAGGAAAATGAATTAGATATCCCTTGAAAAAATGATACTATTTAAATATTATTAAAAAATAAATATTAGAAGTTCATATATGATATCATATTTATGTATGTGGTTCTAGAATAATTTAAAAAAAATATTTAAATATTATATATGAGGTTAATTTACTCGGGACTAAAGAAAAGTACATGGAAAGTGTTAATTTTTCAATCCCTTTATTATATGAGGTTGTTTATACGTAAGCATTTACTGGGAATTATTTATCATTTTCATCTATGATTCTGATAAATGTATTTAATTTTTTTTAATTTCATAGAATATGGGTTAAATTCATTTATACCCATGTTTTAATTATTGTAAAATATTTTAAGGTAATATTTATGTGGTTTTCCAATCAAGGTACTTTATGACCTTTTCAACAGATTAAGGTAAGAATGTTTTTTTAACATTTACGGCGGTAGTAACTATTTTCAGCCTTTATGAAACCTTTGAAGCATCCATTACAAGATTATAATAATATTTTCCAAATAAATGTGTTATTTTATAATTATGTTACATTTAAACGATTTCAATATTGAAATAGATATTTCTCTCCGATAGTTTTTATTTCATCTATGTCTGCATCTTTTGATGGGTTTTCACTCTTTTGAAGTTTATTTCTTATGATACAATCTTACATATTGTGTTGAAGGTTTTGTGATATGTTTTACTATAGATTTGTTATTTTTATACCATACTTGCTTTATGGTTAATGTATTAACATTTCGTATGCTATTTTTAAAACGAATGTTTATGTTATGTTTCATCCATTTCATATGTGGAGTGAATTAGACTTATTATGTGATGGGTGGAGCCTGTTATAGATCCTCGATGCATCGGTAGGTCTCATGAGACAAACTAGGGTCTTCGAAAAACTCCTTAACAAAATATTATTTGTAGACATGGTACGATGCCTTAACTATGTGGTTATGATGTTCGACATTATGAATTCCATCATTATGAAATGAGCTATTGATATTAAATGTGATTATTTGACCAGTAGAACATCCATGTGAATAAGTTAATAGAATTATTTGATTTATCTTTCCCATATTATGCTCAAGTTTATGTTTAAAATGCATGTGTTTTACTCTTAATCATTGCCTTAAATGTTTGTGCATATTTATGATAGTTTCCACTATATTGTTATCCTTACTAAGCATCCAAGAACACCCCTTTCATTTGTTTTCTTTTTCCCAGGATGTGAAGAAGTATATTATGATTAACCAGCAGGGAAAGGCCAAAGAATATGAGTGTGATCAAAGGGGACACAATTATATATATTTTTTCAAGATGTAATGTAAATCTTATGTATATATCTAGTAATTCCAATGCTACTAAACTAATCGGTATTTCAAGACTTGATCTCTTGTGAGCCTGCTAATGTTATATAATAATACACTGACTCTGGGTAACCAGGATCATGGTATTACAGTTGGTATCATAGTAAGTTTAGTAAAATCCTTGGGATCATGATTAAAAAATCACTGATTAGAAAACATTACCCTAAGATAAACATTGAGTATTAGTATAGAAGAACATTCAAAAAATGTGGTAGTGTAAATATTATGTGGGTTTTCCATGAAAACACATCCCTATTTGGATACAAACAGCTAGAGGTAGATCTAGCATAGATGTACCAAGGAGTGAAAACACCGACAATGAGTTTCAGGCTTGACCTAGTGTATCCTAGTACATGATAATGGGCATTGCTTATCTCTTGGTATTGAAACTCATGGGGGATATGATTAGGATAATTCACATTTTCATTAGAAACCCTTATGAAGGATTTATAGGTATATAATTCCACATGGAAAATATTTTTATGATTATCGATTATATGAATAATCTTTTCAATTTACATTAGTAATTTTACAAGATTGGAATATTGCATTGAGATTCATAAACTTTCCTAGTATATGCCATTGTTTAGAAATGGTGCCCAAGAGAAAGAATGAGAACTATAGTAATACGCATGATCCCAAGAGTATGAAAAATCACATCTTTCATGGAGTTAGGCCATAATTTAGATGGGAATAGTCTCCCATGTATTCTCATCATATGAATAAATAGTATCATGTGTTAATTAGATAAGTAAATAATTATATGAGTCATGTGGTGTTGAAGGGAAGACAGAGAAGAAAATGATGGTAGAGAGAAATATGGATAAAGGGAAGAGGATAATGAAGGATTTTCACATATGTGATAACTGTGGATAGAAAATCACCATGGTAAATTATTGAAGGTAATGAGAGTTTCTTATAAGTGTGGTGAAAAATGACACCAAGTACTTGATTTCAAGGGTATGAAATATGTTTCAACTGTACAATGCTTCATATGCAAGGAGTTGGGACACTATGAAAATCAATATCCCAATCATTATGGAATACCCAAAATGATGTTATTGGATAATAATCATGTTATGATACTACCATAGATGAAGAGGAATAATTAGTGTTCTTATATTTTTATTAATTAAATATGTCATTAGAGTGTTGTATCTATGATGTACCATTTATATTAATTATGAAAATATATATGGATTGTTCTGCAATTATATTTCATTTAGGATTTGAGATTATATGGTATTATGAAAAGTTACTCAATAGCAAGTTAATTTTTTTGGAAAAGACATGGTTTAAGGGAAGATAAACCTTTATATGGTCATGATAATGAATTAGTGATTTTGGAAAAAGACATGGTAGATTTGGATAAATTATATTCGATATTCTTGACTTCCTTAGAACTGATTAATGGTTTGTTTATTCCATCATTATTAGAGTATTCAAAAAAAATTGATATAAGAAATATATCTAGTAATATCTAAAAAATAAGGGAGAATGAATGTAATTAATATGGTTTTTTGGGTAATTTATGGTGTTAACCTCTTTTAAGATAAATCAAGATAAAGGTACTCACATTTTATAATGTGGAAAAAATAGATCTTCGTTATGTTATGTTGGCATTCCTTATAATTTATTGGACTATGAGTTTGGGCACAAGTATTTTGGATAATTATAATGATTGGAATGGATTAAGTTAGACATGGGATACTATATTTATGGTTAAAAAATTTCTTTAGTTTTTTTTTGGATTTTTTTTCTAAAAAGGATATCCTGAAGGCCATGTGACAAGATGTCGCATCCGACAAGGCCACGAAACTTGAACATGCAATCGAATGGAAACAAGGGCGCATCACCTACCACTGGCCTACCTGATGTTCTGGTTTTTATAATGAAATTTTTTAAATGATCTGATTGATGAATTATAAATTCATTTCTTTTAAAACCCAATTTAATTAGGATAAATAGAATATTTTAGATTTTATTATCTCTTAGAGTAAAGGATGAATTTTTGGTAGAAATTAGTTAAAGGATGGACATATACTTTTTATGTATTTTTTCATATTCTATGAATAAATTAATTCTTAAACATTAGGGAAATGATATTAAAACAAAAAAAATGTTATCCTAATACCTTATGTTTTGATGAGCCAATGATATTTTAAGTCATCGTAGATTTATGTCTTTGAGGCCCTCAATTCTCTATTTATTGTTAACTTGATTTTGATTGATGACCTAAATCACTCCCATAAGTATTTACATTTTTCCTCCAATTATGTGTCTCAAATTTCCACCAATGTTATCCTATTAGAAATCCTAATTTAGTGGTTACTTTTTCAATTCCCTTTCCCTCTTATTAAGACTAAATTTTATTAACCCTATTTCTGATGTTTGTTTTCCACAAAGGTATTTTTTATTTTTAACCTTTTATTTACGAGGAAATATTTTAAATTGTGAGGACACAATTTATTGAAGGATGGGATAATGTAACGACCCAATCTTCCATGGTACACTTCTCTTTGAATAGTACAATAGCTTGCACTGTATGCAACTTTGAGTTCTAGCACCCCATGACCAATCAAAATAGCCATTTAAAAAATGATTATGAATATTAATAACAAATTTTTAAATTTTATAACTTTTATTTTTTAAAATGGACTTAATTTTTGGATTCGGATATCAAAATTAGATTAAGGTGAATATTTTTTATTTTTCTCAAAACATTTACCTTTTGATGAATAGTGAAAAACACCATGTTATTGTCTTATACCGATTTTTATTAAAGTACTTATTATTTTTATATAAATTTATTTTAAATTCAAAATAGATACATAATATCTTTATTAGTCCAATGTTATTCATTGGATTATTTTTATAATAATATTAGATATATAAAATTTTATTGAATTTTTTAACATCTTTTATCCACCTTATAGGCACATTTGGAAATTTGTATAAAACATAATTTTATCGCCTATTTAAAAAGAATTTTCAAAATATGGGAGACATGGTTTACATTAGTAAGTAAAATTTTGTTCAATAGGATGAAAATAATTTTTGATCAATAGTAACTTTTGAGTTTTATTTACAATGGTTAAAATTAAATAGGGCAATTAAAGGCAAAAATGATATTATAATTACCCTAAAACATGTGCTAATTTTAGTTGATAAGTGTATTTCGACAAAAATAAACCTTAGGAATATAATATGATCCTTTTTGATCTACATGGAATAGATTAGGCCATTTATTATAATTTTATATAAAGAAGTTTTAAAAGTGTTAAATTAAAATTTAAATAACTAGACAGTTTTTAATATATGGTTATAGATAAGATAAATTTGATTATAAATATTAATTAGAAAGATAAAATGTATTAATACATAATGGTAGTTTATTTATAATTTTTAGACATTAAATAATGAAATTTATTTATGGCACACTGATGATGCAGTAATTACCTTATTAATGAAAGATTAAAATAATTTATATTATAAATTTCCAAATAAATGTACATTGAGAATTTTTATGAATTACATTAATTTTATAGGTTAGTATGAAATGTTCTGATTGATTTAATGTTTTTAAGTAATCATGTTTTGTTGACTTTCACAAAAACAAAATACTAATTACTATCCAAATTGACGTAAATTAGTTTTTAATACAAATACAATATTATTAAATGATATAACATTCCTAAAAATATAAGGTTTGGAAAAAAGAATTATATAATTATATGTGTGTCATTAATGAACCAGTTAAGGTTTTTTTTCATTTTATAGAATATTTATTGACCATGTAATATAAAAATACAAGGAGACCTAAGAAAAGATAAACTATTTAACTAAGAATTAAATCTAATAGATATGCTTAATATGGTGACCTAAACTTATCTAAAACCTACTGGTTGAGAATATTTCGACCCATCCCCACATTATTATATGAATAAACCCATTTGGAGCCACTAGAAACTGATAATGATTTTGTAATAGAATAATACTGCAATCGGTTCTTAAAGTGACCCTCACCTCTCTTATAAAAGTGTACTTACCTTATCTTAATTTAACACATCCAAAGCCATTTTTCTCAGCCAAACCCTAATAATATATCATCTCAAATACCCTCAATTAATCCGAGAATCCTTACATTGATCATAAAGCCTTCCTATAGAACCCTTTTGATCAAATAAAAAGGAAGCACCTGAAGAAGGGGTAATAATTTCATGACCTTTTTCAATGTTTTTTTCTTCTTCCACTTCCTCTTTCTTAGTTGTTTCCTTACCTAAATAATAACTCCAGAAACATATACATAATTTGATGTTATAATAAAAATGGTACAACCATATTCATTATTCTATCCATTATATTAATGACAATGTTTCCAAAGGTGCCTACGTACGGCATATCGTGTCCACGTCGTGGTGTAGTTTTTTATTCAACACATAATTATTTGGATGAGTATAATAATGAGTATAATATCTGAAAAGAATAAATATAAAATTATAATGATTCTGTATATGTGATATAACATCCAATTAAAAACTATTTCACTATCAATAGAATGAAATTGTCGCTTGTGTGTACGTACGGATTACAGTCTCCATGAATGCGATGAGATTCATTCCCCATCGTAAAAATTCAAAAATAATTATCATTTTATGATTTAAAATAATGTGTAAAAACATAATATCATTTTGTATATTAATAAAATAGGTCCTATCCATAAAAATTATGACTTACATAACAAAACATATAAAGGAAAACAAATCAGGTAACACCCAAAACAATGATACTACGGAAATATTATTATGAAATAAATATTACAAGATAATATATAATATCATATTTTTGTAACTGGTTATTGTATAATTTAAGAACAATTATTTAACTATTATATAGGATGTTAATGTACCCTCGACTAAGGAAAAGTACAAGGTATCGTTTAATTTTACAATCTCTTTATTATATGCGGTTGTATATACATAAGAATCTACTAGGAATTATTTATCATCCTCATATGTGCTTATTAATATGTATTTCAAACCGTTTTTACTATTTCAAAGAATATGGGTTAATTGAATTTATACCATTTTTTATTTTATTTTTAAAATGTTTTTGAAGGATGTTTTTTGTCATTTTACAACCAAGGTACTTTATGACATTTATGACAAATTATTGTAAGAATGATTTTTAACTTATTTGGCATGTGTGTCTATTTTCAACCATTATAACACCTTTTATGCTTCCATTACAAGAATATTAGAATATTTTCAAAAAAATTGTTTCTTTTATAATTATGTGACTATTGAATGATTACAAAATATAAATAGATATTTCTCTCATATACATTTGATTACATCTAAGTCAACATCCTTTGATAGATTTTACACTTGTTTGAAGTTTATTTATTATGATAAAATATTCCATACTGTATTGATCGTTTTGAGATATGTTTGACTGTGGATGTTTTATTTTTATACCATTCATTGATTATATTTAAAGTATTAACATTTTGTATTCTAGTTTTAATACAAATGTTTTTTTATGTTTCAACCTTTTCATATGGGTAATGTATTATACTTATTATGTGATGGTGGGAGCCCGCTATTATTTCTCGAAGCATAGTTAGTTCTCATGAGGTAATATAGTGTCTTGGCACAAGGCATTCAAAAAATCATATTTGTATTCTTGGCACGAGGCCTTGACTATTTGGTTATCATGTCTAGCATTATGAATTTCATCATTTTGGAATTAGCTATTGATATTACATGTGATTATTTGACTATTAAAATATCAATGTGAATATGTATATGTAATTATTTGGTGTATCTTTTTCATACTATGCAGAACTTTAATTTTAATAGTCTTGTGTCTTATTCTTATACATTTCCTTAAATGATTATACTTATTGGTGATAGTTTTCACTATATTGTTATCTTTATTAATAATCTGATCTCACCCCTTTATTATCTTTTCTTTTTTCCAGAATGTGAATAAGTATATTATGATTAACCTACCGGGATATGCCAAAGGATTTGAGTGTGTTAAAAAGCGACACAATGTTGTTTTTTTCATGATTTTATGTAAAACATATATATGAAACTGGTACTTCTAAGGCTACAAAAATAATTGGTATTTTGAGACTTGATCTCTTCTGATCATGAAAATGTTATGCAATAATGTACTATATCTGGGTAACTAGGGTCAAAGAGTTATAGTTTTTGTCAGAGGAAGTTTAGTACAAACCATGGAAGCTAAATTTAGAAAAAATCTGATTAGAGAACAATACCCTAAGATAAACATTGAAATTTTTTATTGAATAACATCCAAAAATTATGGTAGTGTATATATTATGCGGGTTTTCCAAGAAAATACATCCCTATCTATATAAAAATAGGTCAAGGTGGCTCTAGCACATATGTAACTGGGATTGAAAACACAGACAAGAAGTTTCAGGTTAGACCCAAGGTATCTTGGTACATGAAAATGAGAATTACTTCACTCTTGGTATTGAAACTCTTAGGAATATTCTTAGGATAATTAACATTTTCAGTAAAAACCATTTTTAAGGATTTATAAGTAAATACTTCCTCAAATAAAACATTTTTATGATTATGGATTATATTAATAAACATTTCAATGTATGTTAGTTTTTTTACATGTTTGGAATTATGCATTGTGATTTATAATCTATAATAGTGTATGCCATTTTTTAGAAATGGTTCCCAGTAGAAGGAATGAGAACTCCATCAATACGCAAGATCCATAGAGTAAGAAGGATCGTATCTTTCATGGTATTAAGATAGCATTTAGAAGAGAAATAGTCTCCCACGTATTCTCATTATATGAATAAATAATATCACGTGTTAATATGATAAGTAAATAATTCTCTAAGTCTTATGGATTTGAAGGTAATCCAGAGAAAAAAAGGTTGTTTGAGAGAAATATTGATAAAGGTAAGAAGGAAAAGAAGGATTTTCCCACATGTGATAACTGTGGAAGGAATCACCTTAGTAAATTCTTAAAGGGAATGTGAGTTTTTTATAAGTGTGGAGAGAAAGGACACCAAATACGTATTTATAAGGGTGAGGAAAAGGTTTTAAATGTACAATGCCTTATATTCACGGTGTTCGAACACAATCTTAATCAATTCCCAATCATCATATTATACCCCAAATGATGCTATTGGATAATAATCATGTTATGACACTATCACAAATGAAGAGAAATAGTTAGTGGTCTAATATTTTTATTAATGAATTATGAAGTTTGAGTGTTTTATCAACGATGTACTAGTTATTATAATTACGAAAATAAAAAAGGATTGTACTGTAGTACTATTTTATTGAGGATTTGAGATTATATGGTACAAAGAAATGTGACTCAGCAGAAGGTTAACATTTTTCAAAAATACATGGTTGAATAAAGATAAACCTTAATATGGTCATGATACTGAGGTAGTGATTTTGGAATAAGGGAAGGTTGATTTGGATAAATTATATTGGATATTCTTTACTACCTTGTAACTGATTAATAATTCTTTTATTCCATCATTGTGATAGTATTCAAAATTTTTGGATATAAAGAATATATCTAGTATTCTATATGGATTAAGGGAGTAAGAATGTAATGTATATGGTTTTATGCTAATTCATGGTGATAAATTTTTTTAAGAGAATACATGATGAAGGTAATAACATGTTATTATGTGGTAGAAAGATATCTTCATTATGTTATGTTGACCTTCCTTATAAATTTTTGGACTATAAGTTTGGGCACAAGTATTTTAGAAAATTATATAGATTGTAAGAGATTAATTTGGACATTTGATACTATGGTTTAAGGTTAATTCATTTCTTAAGATTATTTTCATATTTTTTATAAAAAGGACTTCCCTATGGTTGGGCGACAACCTGTCACATCCAATAAGGTCACCAGACATGATCCCGCAACCGAAGGAAGACAAGGGTGAATCACCTACCACTGGACTACATTATGTCCACATTTGTATAATGTAGTTTTTTAAATTTATCTGATAGGTGAATTATAAATAATTTTTTTTAAACCCTATACCATTAGGACAAATAAAATATATTTGGGTTCTATTATCTTTTAGAGTGAATGATGAGTTTGTGGTTGAGATTATTTAAAGGATGGAACTCTATTTGTCAAGTATTTTTTCTAATTATATGATGAAATTAATTTTTAAACTTTAGGGAAAGGATCCTAAAACAAAAAAAAGTTATCCTAATACTTTATGTTTTGATGAATAAATGATATTTTATGTCACCATAGATTTATAGCTTTGAGGCCCTCAATTTTCTACTTATTGTTCACTTGTTTGTGATTGATGAACTCAATCACTCCATTTAAATATTTATGTTTTTCCTCCAATTATGTGTCTCAAATTTCAACGAATGTTCTCATATTCTAAATCCAAATTTTGTGGTGATTTTTTCATTTCCCTTCCCCTCTTATTAAGGCTAAATTTTATTAACCCTATTTTCGATGTGGGTTTTCCACAATGGTATTTTCTATTTTTAACCTTTTTTTGAAGAACAATTTCAAATTGTGAGGATGTAATTTATTGAAGGATGGGAGAATGTAACAGCCCAAGCTTCCATGGTATGCTTCTCTTTGAGGAATACAATAGTTTTTGTTGTATGCAACATTGAGTTCTAGCACAACATCGACAATCAAACTAGCCATTTAAAAAATAGTTATGAATTATTATACCCACTTTCTAAAATTTTATAAATTTTATTTTTCAAAATGGACTTCAATTTTGGATTCAAAATATCAAATTTTTCATAAGGTGAATTTTTGGTATTTTTATGAAAACATTTAATTTTTTATTAATAGTGAAAACCATAGCGTTGTTTTTTAAAACTAAATTTTATTTAAATAATTATTATTTTTATTTACATTTATTTTAAATCAGAAAAATATTCATAGTACATATATTATTCCAATGTAAATCATTAGAGAAATTTTATAATAAGATTAGATATATAAAATTTTATTAAAATTTTTAACTACTTTTACCCACCTTTTAGGCACAGTTGAAAATTTGAATGAAAATTAATTTTACTACTTCTGTGAATTTAATTTCAAAAATCAAAGTGAGATGGATGACATCATTAAGTAAAATGTGGTTCAATTGAATGAAAATAATTTTTGGTGAATGGTAACTTTTGAATTTTATTTACCACTTTTAAAAGTAAATAGTGTAATAAAAGGTAAAAATGATATTATAGTTACCCTAACACGTGTCCTAATTCTATTGGATATGTTTATTTTGACTAAATTATCCTTAGGAATAAAATATTATCCTTTTCTATCTACTTGGAATAGATTAGTACATTTATCATTATTTTATATAAAGAAGAGACAAAAGTGTTAAGTTCAAATTCAATTAACTATGCCATTTTTAATACAGGGTTATAGATAAGATAAATTCAACTATAAATATTCATTAAAAATATAAAAATATTTCCTACATGATGGTACTTTATTGATAATGTTTAGATATTAAATAATTAAATTTATTTATGACACAATGATGATGCAGCAATTACATTATTAATGAAAGATTAAAATAATGGATATTATAATTATCCAAATAAAAGTAAATTGAGTCTTTTGTTGAATTACACTAATTTTATTGGTTAATATGACATGTAATTCTTTATTTGGTTTATTTTTTTCAAAGTAATGAAGTTTTGTTGACATTCACACAAACTAAATACAAAATAGTGTCAAAATCGTTATAAATGAGTTTTTAAAACAAATACTATTTTATTAAATGATATAATATTAAAAAAAATTAGGGTTTTTCCAAAAAAACTTATATAATGATAAATATGTCATTAATGAACTATTTGATGTTTTCTTGTTATTATATTCTATGTTTATTAACAATGTAATATAAAAATACAAGAAGACATTATAAAAGATAAACTATTTAACTAAGAATTAAATATAAAAAATGTGGTTAATATGGTGAAATAAACTTGTCTAAAACCTATTAGCTGAGAATATTTAAAACCATCCTCACCTTATCCTCTAAATAAATCCACATGGATCCATTAGAAACCAAAAATGATTTAAAAATAAATTAATATTTCAAGCTTTTCCTAAAGTGACCCTCAAGTCTCTTATAAAATGGTACATCACCTTCTCTTGATTTCAAACCTCCAAGGAAATTTGACTCGGCCAAACCCTACTCAAATATCCTCGAAAATAACATCACCTAAACCTAGATTCCTTATTTTGATGAGAATCCATGTTAAGGATCTGTTTTGATCAAATAAAAAGGAAGCACCCGAAAAAGTGGTAACAATTTCATCACCTTTTTCAATGTTCTTTTTTTCTCCCACTTCCTCTTTTTTCCATACTAAAATAATAACCTCGGTACGTCCTAAATACTGCAATGTTATTATAAATATCTAGAAACCATATTAATTATTCTATCCATCCTATGAATGACAAAGTTACCATACGTGCATACATACGACTGACCATCTCCACATCGTGTTGTAGTTTGTTATTCAACACTTCATTATTTGGATGGGTATAATAATGTGTATAATTGGTGTAAATAATAAATATAACATTTTAATTATTCCTTATATATGATATAACAACCAATTACATATTATTTCACCATCAATAGAATGATACTGTCACCCGTGCGTATGTACGGATTACAGTCTCCACGAATGCGGTGAGATTCATTCCCCATTGTAACCATTCCAGAATAATTTTCTTTTTTTATTTAAAACAATGTTTAAGAACTTAATATAAATCTAGATATGAGTAAAATACATCCCATGCATAAAAACATGACTTATTTAATAAAACATATAAAGGGAAATGAATTATTTAACACCCAAAACAACGATACTGCTGAAATATTATTAACAAAGCAATAATAAAAGATAATATATGATATAATATTTATTTATGTGGTTCTTGTATAATTTTATAAAAAATATTTAACTATAATTGATGTTATTAATATTTTGATGACTTATTATATACTCCATGTACTGATTTAATATGAAATGTGCATACTTTGTATAAAATATTAATGTTTTAATACGAAGTATAATTTTTGAGCATTTATAGAAGTAGTCCAATTAAGTTAGTTTACTATTTTATTTATAACTCACATCCTAATAATCCATATTGGGTGGTTCCTATTTTTTAGGATTCTTTATTCAATATACAACATTTTATTAGAAGGGATCATGGGCCAATTCTGCCATTTGAAGGCCCATATTGACCACACAACAAGGCCTACAGAATCATTGAAAAACTGGACCAGCCATGAATATTTAAGTTTTGGCCTCAATAAAAAAGCGAAAAATCATTAATTCTCCACAAACATTTGGGAAAAAAATTCAAATAGTAATGGATAAAAATTTCAGTGCCCAACTCCCAGAACATGGGGCCCAACTAATGCTTTGAGGTCCATCCCATCATTATGGAAAAGAATTAAAATCAATACAGTATTCATGAAATGTTTCCTAATATAATCATAAAATCATGCTTAGATTTTTCAGTGTGAAATAAGGTCTATATGAGGGTGACTTTGTTGATGAAAGCATTCTAATTTGAAGGCATCTTCTTTTTGATAAACCCATTCACATTTCAACCTTCGAAAATTCATGGATTGAAATAGATAGTTTAACGTTGTTTAATAAAACCACTAGAAAATTGGATCCAGAGGTCAAAATGACTCCAAAGATTGAGAGAGTTCGGAAAACATTATTATCTAAAACTATGAAGAAGGAGGTGTCTTAAGATTCGGCTGTCTGAATGTCCAAATCATCAAGCCAAATGGAGGGATAGATTGAGAATCCCAATAGTCCACTTCTGTGGGCTATAAATTCATCCCCCTCTTCTCCTTCAAAAAAGTTGGCATTTCAGAAGAGAGGATCACATATTGGCACGACCAATTCCTTGCCAAAGGCTTGGGAGGACCTTCCATACTCATGTTTTCACTTGAGAGACCATTCCTCCTCTCTATGTTTTCATTTACTTATGTGTTCTTCATTTTTGTTATCTTGTAAGTCTCTTTCATTGTAATTATGTTTTAATGCATGTTTATTCTTCAATATCTCTGATTCTCATCCACCTTCTTTAGTTTAAAACTAATGTTCTTAAAATAGTTCAAATACAGTTGAATACCCTTCCATTCTTTTTCTTCCACATTCAATCTAAAGTCTATTTTAAATTCTAATTATCATATTTGTGTGTATTCGATGCACTACAATTTTTCTTATCTCTTTCTTTTTCTTCTCTTATTAATTTATCATCATAATTATTATAACCAGATTATTAATCATTTCATTGGCTGAGTAAATCTCCCATTGCGGTGTAACACCCGAGACTTTTATGAGAAATATTTTATTTTTATGTTATATAAATCATCAAAGTAATCTTTCACTACACACATCACTTTCTTAGATTGCTTTATATGCAATCACGACCTTCCTCGATAGCTTGCGTCGTACGCCATACCGAGTTTCACTAAACAACAATTTGCTATTAAAACATTATTAAAACTAGCCATTATGAATAGTAATAACCACTTTTTGAAATTTTATAAATTTTATTTTTCAAAATTGACTTCATTTTGGGATTCGGAATATCGAAATTAGCCTAGGGTGAAATTTTGGAATTTTTCTGAAAACTTTCAATTTTTGATGAATAGTGAAACCACTAAGTGGTAGTTAAAAAAACTGAATTTTTCATAAAACTTAATTTTACCGCTTCTGTGAGTGGAATCTCAAAAATCCTAGAGACACGGTTGATGTCAGTAAGTAAAATGTGGTTCAATGAGATGAAAATAATTTTTGGTGAATAGTAACTTTTTACTTTTATTTACCACAGTTAAAAGTAAATAGGGTAATTAAGGGTAAAAATGATATTATTATTACCCTAACACATGTACTAATTATATTGGATAAGTGTAATTCGACCAAAAACAACCTTAGGAATAAAATATGACCATTTAGGCCCACATGGATTAGATTAGGACATTTATTATTAATTTATTTAAAGAAGGGTTAAAATAGTTAAAATCAATGTTTAATAAGAAAATCATTTTTAATATAGGGTTATACATAAGATAAATTCGACTATAAATATTAGTTAGAAATCTAAAAAGATTTCCTACATAATGATATTTTATTTGTAATTTGTAGACTTTAAATAAGTTAATTTATTTATGACACAAAGATGATGCAGTAATTATCTTATTAATGAAATATTGATATAATTGATGTTATAAATACCCAAATAAAAGTAATTTGAGAATTTTTATGAATTCCACTAATTTTATTGGTTAATATGACATGTTAGTATTGATTAAATTAACCTTTTTCGAACTAATCATTCTGTTATGATTTTTAGAAAAATCAATTACTAAATATTGTCAAAATTGACATAAAATAGTTTTTAAAACAAATATTATATTATTAATTGTTATTTTATTCCTAAAAATCTAAGGATCGGCCAAATGACTTAGATAAGGTTATATATAATAATAATAACCAACTTGGGGTTCTTTTTTCTTGTTAAAGTATGTTTATTAACCTTATAGTGTAAGAACACAAGAAGACATGGTAAAAGTAAATTATTTAACTTAAGGTTATATCTAAATGATAAGGTTAAAATAGGAACCTAAACTTGTCTAAATTCTATTGGATGAAAGGATTTAGACCCATACCCACCTTATCTTCGAAATAAATCAATTTGGATCTATTTAAAACCGAACATGACTTTATAATAATATAATACTTTTAGTCTTCTTAAAAGACAAATTTTAGTGCCCCAAAAAGGAGGTCTCAAAGAAGCACTTCAAAGAATAGGTAATGTCTGTTACCGATTATTTCATCTTTATTTATTCTTCCACTTCTTCATCTTTAATTGTTTAATTATGAAGTAATAACATCAGTATCACTCATATTTATATATGTTATTATAAGTATGAAACAACCCTATTGAACCATCTATCCATCCTATGGAAAATGAAATCATCGCGTGTGCGTACGTACGGAATACCGTCTCCACGCCGTGGTGTAATCTATTATCCACCACCACCTTACTTGGATGGGTATAATGGAGTAAATAATGAATATATTTGATTATTGTGAAGTGATATTGATTCTGAAATATTATACATACTCTCCAATACAATTCCACAATCATAGGAACGATATCATCACTCGTGTGTACGTACGGAATACCATCTCCACGATGTGATGCGACTCGTTCTACATGATCTTAATTGCATAATGATTATATAAATGAATTTAATGAATTAATATGATATATATTACACTAATACCATTCTGGAATGGAGGTATCTATAACATAAAAAGAAATAAAAACAAGAATTTATTCGACAAAACACGCATAAGAACAAAAAGTAATAAACACCTGAATAACCAGTAGTAATGAAATATTACTAATAATAAGCTAATAATATGACCATATATGATATCATAAAACTATGTATGATTCTGTAATAAGTCAATAACATTATTTAAATCATTATACAAGAGGTTCGGACACTTACGAAGCAAATCGGACCTAAGGTAAGAGAAAATATCACAATCTCATTTTTATCAGAGATTTTTTATACTTTGGTATTTACTGGGGTGTAGTTTATCATCCTCATCCATGTTTCCTTAATTTTTAATATTTATATCCTTATAAAATATTTTATACCCAATTTTACCCTTCGGTGAGTTTTTTTTAAAGGATGTGAAATGAATATTTTTTCGTTTTTCGTACGAGGTACTTTTTGACTTTTCCGACAAATGTACGAGAAGAATGTTTTTTTTAACTTATACGGCGTGAATGGATTTTTAAAACATTATTTCCAAGAGTCATCCTTTACAATTTTTCAAGTTTATTTTTAATCAACTTCTTTTAGTTTAAAATTGTATGACATGTTAAGAAATAAATATGTTTTTGAAGTAGAAAGGATATTTTCCTCAAGAATGGAGTTCAAGAGTTTTATCAAAATTATTTTCCATCTAATATAATATATTGTTCTGTTTCTATCCCTATTATTACATGGATTTGATTATGTTGTGATGGAAATATTTTTATGTATTCCTTTATCTTATATGAATTTTTTTATGATGTCATGATGTTTAAGATTCCCATTTTTATTACATGGGTTATGCAATGATGTATGATTTACGATTTTGTGGCACACATAAGAATGGTTTCATTATGAGATGGCTGGGACCTATATCTCCCTCCAATGCATTGGGTAAATATTTTTAATCTGATGAGATAGACATGGCTGGAACGGTAGGTTAAACCGGTTCAGTGAAACAGGACTTAAACAAGGAGTGAACTCGGTTCAGAAATGGACTTTGTCCACTAAGATAGTCTTGGAAATGAGTCTTGACTAATAAGAATGATTCTCTATGATTATGCGTGTATGCCACAAAGTTTCATGTTTTAAGTTATTATTATTGTGATTACATTTCACTACCATGATTTATCCCATATTATGAAATTTTGATCTCTTTTGCAGGGTAAGATTTCCAAAATGTTATGTTCTTATGAATATGATGTGATTGATATTTATTTTGTTTACCCTTACTGAGAATTTGAGCTCACCCTTTTGTATGTTGTAATTTCCCCAGGTCAGTAAGAAGGTTATTAAGTAAGATATTCCAAAAAGGTACTCTAGATATGATGAAATAAATGGGAGGCAAAGTAGATGCTTTAAGAACTAGTTGTTTATATTTCCCAGTTTCTAAAGACTCTATACCTATACGGTCCTTTCCTGGTTTTTTATATGTTGTAATAATTTTGCTTCAATTATGAAGTCATAATAATGTATATAAATTTTGGGTCGTTATAGTTGGTATCAGAGGAAAGGTATAGTCAACCTTTGGAAACTAGGATGTGGAAGCGTTAGTAAGAACCCTAAGGATAAGTCTAAGCATAAGACACAATCTTAGTGTTTTAGAAATGGCCATGAATAACCTAGGATAAGACCTTAAGTGTGAAATTTTATTCTTTATTGTGTGGTTTTCCTATTATAATTAGTGTTTCTCACACTATTCTTCTTGGTTTTAGTCAATGGCTGGAACCCGAAGGAACCGTGTTAATGCGGAATGCGACGGGCAATGCAATGATTGTCCCCCTGAGCAACCAAACGTTATGGGAGCTAGAATTCAATATATTGTATCCATGATCACACAACTTTATCAAGCTATGAATCCTGCAGGACTTCCAAACGAGCAAAGGAAGGAGCAACATTCTGTTGAATCCTTCATGAGGCAGCATCCACATTAATTCAGCGGGTCTACTGATCCATTAGTTGCTGAAAAATGGATTAGTACTACTGAAAATATATTTTCAGTTTTTCAATGTTCTGAACATGATAAAGTCATCTTAGCAGTGTATCGTTTGGAAGGTGATGCTGATCAATGGTGGAATCTTATTAAGAATACGAGGCAAAGGGATGAAATTGAGTCCATGGAATGGGATGAGTTCACGAACTTATTTTCCAATAAGTACATCCCTCGTATTCTTTGAACAAAGATGGAGAAGGAGTTTCTTGAACTAAAGAAAAAGGGTGATGGATCAGTTGGTACCTATGAAACAAATTTTACAAGACTTGCAAGGTACGCTTCTGGTATTATTATCCAACCTGAGAGTAAGATCGATCAATTCTTTAGTGGATTAAAACCAAGTCTTCGAAGGGCGTTAGCCATAAGGGACTTCAATAGCTATGGGGAAATAATTCGATGTGCTCTCAAAGTCGAGATGGATATTGGAGTAACCCATCAGTCATATGGGTTTGATAAGAAGAGGAAAATGGAATTCAAAGGAAAATCTAAAGAGCTCACTGAAAAGAAGATGAGCTTTCCGTTATGCACAAAGTGTGGAAAGAAACATGGAGGGAGTTGTCTTAAAGGGACAAGCAAAGGTTTCAAATGTGGAAAGGAAGGTCATCGGGCATTTGAATGCCGCAATGATGGGAAGAAGATGTCTAATGATGCAAATAATGGAAAGGATACACAGAATGAACCTAATACACTATAATTTTTAAAGTGCAAGGAGATGGGGCATTATGCCAATCAATTCCCAAATCCAAGGGTTGATGATGAAGGTCGACGTCAACAAACTCTTAAGGCCAAAGACAAAGGAAAGTCACATGTAATTTCTATCAGTGATGTGGAGTATGATAACGATGTGGTGAAAGGTACACTTACCATCCACTCAAAAGTACCAAATGTTTTATTTGATTCTGGATCCACCCACACTTTTATTTCTGAAGAATTTTCTAAGGGTATCGCTGTATTAGCTCAACAATTAGATGTTGAGTTAGTTGTGACAAATTCTAATTGCACAACAGTCGCATCAAAAGTTTATAATTCTTCTATGATCGAAGTTTGTGGGAATGTGCTTCCTGCAAATCTTGTGATCCTTCCTGTCGTTGAATTTGATGTGATTCTTGGCATGGATTGGCTTTCTTTATGTGGATCTCATATCAATTTCCAAAGAAGGGAAGTCACATTTCATATTCTAGATCAACCTATGATCTTCTATCAATGAAAGGATGAACATAACCTTCCAGTGGAAATTTCTTCCATCTTATGGGTCTTGATTCCACTAAATGAAAGTTATTTATCTCAAATGGTTTGTGAGAAACTCACGATTAAGAATATTCCCATTGTACGGGAGTTTGACTATGTCTTTCCGGAGGAATTACCAGGCCTTCCACCAAATCGTGAAGTTGAGTTTTCAATAGAACTCATACCGGGTGCTTTTCCTATTTCAAAGACACCTTATAGAATGGCCCCAATTGAGTTGCAGGAATTGAAGAAGAAACTCCAAGAAAATCTTGATACGGGATTCATACAACCTAGTGCGTCACCTTGGAGAGCACTTGTTCTGTTTGTTAAGAAGAAATATGGATCAATGTGACTCTGCATTGATTATTGAGAAATTAACAAGATCACTATCAAGAACAAATATCCTCTCCCGCGCATTGATGACTTATTTGACCAACTATGCGGAGCTCAATACTTTTCCAAGATTGATCTTTATTCAGGGTATCATCAATTGAGGGTCAAAAGGGAGGATATACCAACGACAGCTTTCCATACAAGGTATGAACACTATGAATTTATAGTGATGTCATTTGGTCGTACTAATGCCCCTGCTATCTTCATGGATATGATGAATAGAGTCTTTAGAGACTATCTTTATCAGTTTGTGGTAGCCTTTATAGATGATATTCTGGAATATTTAAAGAGCAATGAAGAACATGAAAATCACTTGAGAATTATATTGAAGACCCTGAGAAAGGAGAAGCTTTATGCCAAATTTACCAAGTGTAAATTTTGGATTCAAAAAGTTGCATTTTTGGTTCACATAATCTCAAAAGAGGGGATATCTGTAGATCCAGCAAAAACAGAGGTTATCGAAAGATGGTCGAGACCAACAACAGTGACTGAGATCTGAAGTTTTCTTGGTTTGGATGGATATTATCGACATTTTTTGAAAGATTTTTCACGATTATCTAATCCACTCACCATGTTGACTCAGAAAGGAGTTAAGTTTGTCTGGACTGAGGAATGTGAAGAGAATTTCAAGGAGTTTAAAAGAAGGTTATCCAGTGCACCTATGCTCACACTGCCTTGTAGTGGAGAAAGGTTTGTGATCTACAGTGATGCATCCAAGAAGGGATTGGGGTTTGTTCTTATGCAAAATGATATGGTGATATCTTATGCCTCATGAAATTTGAAAATACATGAGCAAAATTACCCAACTCATGATTTGGAGTTAGCTGCGGTAATCTTTTCATTAAAGATTTGGAGGCATTATCTTTATGGAGAAATGTGTGACATTTATACTGATCATAAAAGTTTAAAGTATATTTTCACACAAAAGGATATGAATATGCGCCAAAGAAGATGGTTGGAGCTGATTAATGATTATGACTGCTCAATCCATTACCACCCGGGGAAATTAAACAAGGTGGCAGATGCATTAAGTTGACAAGACCATGCCAGTTTATCCATGGTGAGGATCACAAAAGATCCAATATTTATGGATTTACAAAGGATGGATCTTGCAATTATAATGAAAGGGGAAAATCGTATCTTTCTCAAATGAATGTTTAACCATCTATACATATGTGAAAATTAAATAGGCACAGTAAGAATTAGTTGAGTTACAAAAGAAGGTGAGAAATGTTCCTGAATTCAACCTTGATTGTGATGGGATAATAAAGTTCAGGAATCGGGTTTGTGTTCCTCCCATCCCTGAATTAAAGAAGGAGATGCTGGATGAGTCTCATAGTTCTTCATTATCTATTCATCCGGGAAGCACAAAGATCTATGCGGACCTGAAAGAGTAATTCTAGTGGGATGGCATGAAAATAGATGTTGTTGAATATGTCTTTCAATGCTTGGTTTTTCAGAAAGTTAAAGCTGAGAGACAGAAGTCTAAGGGGATGTTACAACCATTACCCATACCCCAATGGAAATGGGAAAACATCACTATGGGCTTTGTCACAGGACTTCCTAAAACATCCAAAGGCAATAATGCTATCTGGGTCATAGTTGATCGTCTTACAAAGTCTGCAAACATCATTGCTATTAGAGATGATTTCTTTCTAGATCATCTTGCCATGATATGTGTGATTAAATTGGTAAGATTGCATGGAGTACCACTTTCTATTATATCTGATCAGGATCTGAGGTTTACCTCAATGTTCTGGCGAAGTCTTCTCTATACTCTAGATACAGAGTTGAGTTTCAGCACTGCTTATCATCCTCTGATAGGCGGTCAGTCTGAGAGAAAAATTCAAACTCTAGAAGATATGTTGAGAGCCTGCTCTATGGATTTGAAAGGTGGTTGGGATCAACACCTACCTTTGGTGGAATTTTCTTATAATAATAGCTTTCACTCCAGTATTCAGATGGATCCTTATGAAGCTCTCTATGGAAAGAAATGAAGGAATCTACCTTGCTGGGATGAAGTTGGGGAAAGAAATATATTAGGACCTGATCTCATTGATGAAATGGCAGAAAAGGTCCGATCTATTCAACAACACATAAGAGCATCTCAGAGTCGACAAAAAAGTTTTGCCGACAACCGAAGAAAAGACTTAGAGTTTGAAGTGGATGATAAAGTGTTCTTACAAATATCTCCTTGGAAGAGAGTAATGAGATTTGGAAAGAAGGGAAATTTGAGCCCTAGGTATATCGGTCCTTTCGAAATACTGGATCGTGTTGGGAAGGTAGCTGGTTTCGCCCAAATTTACCCAAGTTTTAAGGGTCAAGCGGTCGCTTTTAGTGTATCTTGGGTTGTCAAATCCTCAGAGACCTAATAAGAACCTTTAGACACTCAATAAAAAGAGATGTATTTTTGGCTATGAAGTGGCCAACTTGGGTTGATTTTAGAATGTTTTGAAAGAGCACTAAAAGATCTATGTGAGTTCAAATTATGAGAAAATGAGTTGATCCTAGGTTATTGCTCGGGGTGGATTGAATGAATTCCTTTTTTTATGATTTTAATTTCATTAACTCGAGAAGGATTCATGCAATGAATTCAAACTAACCTCATCACTTACTAATTAAACTCCTTAATAACACATGATAATCACCTATACACTTGTAGGATCATTTTCATGAGCACTCCAAGGTAAAGGATGTAATTAGCACATGAAAGTGGGGTGAATAAATTCAGTAAGGAAGAGTAAGAATAAAAATCATTGAATGAAAGAAAATCAATTAAAAGAAATTAATATCATTTATGGAGTGAGAAATAACATTAAATCCATCCCCTTTCTACTCCCTTGGATCAACCCATAAAAGATCTATCCCTCCATTGATGACAAGTTCTCAATAGAAGCATAAAGTAGACTTATGAGGGTGGAATTGAAGAAGTAAAAAAAATAACGATCACTCCACCGTTTTGTGAACAAAATCACAAGGTTTGGTGTGAAAAATTTCACACCGTGAGGCAACAATATCAATGTGATATGAATAAGAACATAATAAGAGAAGAAGAAGAACTTTTATTGAAGACTAAGGTGATTCAAACAACGTACATGAGAGGGAAGAACATTACAAAGGCAAATTGGCATAAAAATATTACAATGAGAAGAAAGCACCAAGATCCCTAAATCCACCACCAATAATACATTAAATAGGAAAAAAATGAGGCCTTGTCTGATCCCACAACATCCCATGTGCCTTTAATTAATTATGTTGGGGAAAGGTGGGTGGAACATTAATGATGAGAGACTTTTCCACTTCTTGCCCCGAAGTTGGAGCCATCTTGCATACTCCGGAGAGACGCGCATAAAGGTCCTTGTAGAAGGCCGAAGTTTAGAGTTCCATTGAAGACTTAAATTAATAGACGGATGTCCCCTAACATCCTGTAAAATTTCAGCCCAAAATACTTTGTGGTTTAGGATATATGATTGAAATAGTGGGCTGTTTTTCTGGGATGTAGAATCTGGCCCAAAATTAAATCGTCAACTTGGGACGCCTTGATCACCATCATTGAAGACGAATTAGCACTATCTCCAGAATTATTATTTGTTCCCCTATATGTATTCTAGTCTCCTATAAATTTGGGGCTTCATTGGGCCTATATTGTGGGCCCCAAAGTCCGATCAGTGGGATGATATCCAATCTGTCTTCTCCAGAATTATTTCCTTTCTTCACCAAAAATCCTCATCATATTTTATGAATCCTCCATTGATCCCTGAATGAAAAATATTCATATTTAAGTTTATATCCATTTCCAAAAATATCAAATTAAAATATGGATAATTACATTCTTTGAAATCAGATGAAACATTGGGCCTAAATTGGTGAATATTAGGCATGGAGTGCACAAATGAAGAGAATGGATGTTCAAAATTAAAATCCACTAACTCAGGCCCATAAGATCACAAATAAACATTTAATACCCTTAAAATGTAATCAAAATATGTGTTCTTATTGGCTAGTCACACCCCCCAACTTGAGTTTTTCTAGTCCCGAGCAAAATATATCTCACAAAAATGAAATTCAAATGACCTTTTCCAAAAACATTTTAATACACATTTCTCACCCAAAGATCACATACCAAACAATTATGAAACCCATCAAAATAATTTAAAAAAAGCTATGTCCATAAGCATATCTCAAGACCAAACCCATTCCTTTGTTAAAATTCATTTCCATATTTCATCCAAATTCAATTAAGCATGATGAAGTGTTGTGTGTCACAATAGACATGGGGGTTCATTTTCATTCGAGGGAGAAAATATGGAAGCGCTAGGAGCAATCAAATTTTAATAATAAGATGAGCACTCATTTTTTATTTTCCGTTTTTTTTGGTTTTTTTTTTGCAATTTTGCTGTGGTAATTGAAATTGAACTCAATCGAGTCAACCCACGTAGCAAGACTTTTCTGATGACTCCCAGGCTCAAAGACCTTAGGGCACCAAGTGAAGCTCACATACTCGGGAATCATCTCGAGTTAACTCAATCAAAAACAAATTCAAATTATCACAAATAGAGATAAAATTCCCTACTCTGGGCCAGACAACTATGTAGTCATGATCCCCAAGTGTCGAAAGCCACCCATTAGGTCAATTAATTGCTCTACGCGCATTTTTTTTTGAATACTCATGTTAAAATTAAAATGACCGCCAATCCTATGCTATTTATTATGGGTCCCCAAGAACTCAAACTAAAACCCCACAATCTAGAGGATGTGCATTGTGTTTTTTTATTAAATGGATGAAAATATAATAGTGAAAAATCACATCGGACAACCCCACTTTCCAATAACTATGAACATGGACATAAACATGCATTAAAATCAGAATCAAGGAATGCAAAATTATTTGATATCCAATTTCAGTGTTTGGAATGAGTGTTATCATGTTCAAGGTTAATGACATTTTTCTTTCCACAGATTTTTATCTCCCCCCCCCCCAACATAGAATATCACTTTCCCCAGTGTTTAAAGAATTGAAACATAGAAGGGGTAGGATAGAAGTTCAAAGAAGACATTGAAAATGAAAATTAAGGATTGAAGTCACCTGGTGGTTGATGTTGAAAATGAATTCCCATGTCTTCCTTCAGTTCTGGTTTGTCTCCCAATGGCTTGGATGGTTGTGACCGGCTTTTCCCAATGAACTATGAAATGCCTTTAAATTTTTTTCATATATATATATATATATATTTGAATTTTTTTTAACCTAAAAAAAGGTACAAATAACATAAACTGATGATACATTGTCTTCTCTTAAATTTCTGGGTATATTATTACTCAGGGATCACACCGCGTGACACAGATGAATAAAGTTCTCCCCTTTCATACCCATCCTTACTCATAAACGATGAACAGGTCAACAATCTATTTTTTTTAAAAACAAATACCTAGAAAAATATAAAATAAAATAAAATAAACTGATGATAGATTGTCTTCTTTATATTTTCTGGGTAATGTATTACTCCGGGATCACACCACGTGACACAGATGAATATGGTGCTCCCCTTTCATACCCATACTTACTCATAAAATAAGAACAGGTCAACAGTCTATATATATATATATATATTTAAATAAAAAAATGAAGAAGAAGGAAAAAAATGATTCACAGAGATTAGAAACCTAGAGACCACGGTTTTCCTCCCATGCAGTGCTTTTGTTTATCGTCGTTAGCCCGACATGGATCCTAAATATATCCACTTTTTCAATTTCATAGGTTGGCTCTGTTAACTCAACCTCTAATTCATGTTTATTGAATGATTCAATTAATGGTTTTAACTTATGACAATTTACCTTAAAAATGTTACCACTTGTGGGATCCCGAATCTCTACTACCCCATGGGGGTACACATGATGCACTATGAAAGGACCTGACCATCAAGACCTTAACTTTCCCGGGTGTAAATGATGTTTTGAACTATACAAGAGCACATGGTTTCCCAGTTCAAATTGTTTGAATTTGACATTCCAAGATTGGTAGGCTTTAACTCTATCTTTATTTATCCTTGAATTTTCATACGCCTCCATCCTAAGTTCCTCAAGTTCATTAAGATCTAACTTCCTCTTTTCATTGGCTAAAGAAATGTCAAAATTCATTTTCTTGATTGCCCAAAATTCCTTATGCTCAATTTCAACAGGTAAATGGAATGCTTTTCCATAAACCAACCTATATGGTGACATTCCTAGGATGGTTTTGAATGCTGTACGATATGCCCAAAGAGTATCCAAGAGTTTCTCAGACCAATATTTCCTAGAGGGGTTGACAGTTTTTTCAAGAATTTGCTTAATCTCCCTATTTTCTAACTCAGCTTGACCATTGGTTTGAGGATGGTACGCAGTGGAAACTTTATGAAAAATTCCATACTTAGACATGAGTGAAGAGAATGGGAGATTACAGAAATGGGATCCACGATCACTGATTATAGCCCTCGGAATTCCAAATCTAGAAAAGATATGCTCTTTTAGGAATCAGATCACAACTTGATGATCATTAGTCTTGGTGGGAATGGCCTCAACCCATTTTGAGATGTAATCAACAGCTAAGAGGATGTAGAGGTATCCCTTAGAGTCTGGAAAGGGTCCCATGAAATCAATTCCCCAACAATCAAAGATTTCGACGACTAGAATGGGAGTGAGGGGCATTTGATTTCTTTTGGGAATGGATCCTAATTGCTGACACTGAGGACAAATTTTGCAGTATTGGAAGGAATCCTTAGTGAGGTTCAGCCAATAGTAACCACTTTGGAGGACCTTTGCAGTGGTTTTCATTGTAGAAAAGTGGCCTCCACATGCCTCTCCATGACAAAATATTAGAATGGACTCTTGTTCAGACTCGGGAACACATCTCCTGATGATTTGATCAGGACAGAACATGAAGAGGTAAGGATCATCAAACACATAGTGTTTGACATCAGAAAGGAATTTCCTCTTAGCTTGGGTCCCCAAGAATTTTTGAATGTCACCCGTCACCAAATGGTCTGCTATGTCAGCATACCAAGGGCAATCACTCACTGAATAGTGGTGCTCATTGGGAAATGAATCAGACACAGAGAGGTGGTGTGAGTTGTCTTTGAATTCCATCCTAGAGAGGTGATCAGCTACAACATTTTGAACACCCTTTTTATCCTTAATGGTAAAATCGAACTCTTGAAGAAGAAGGACCCACCTAATCAATCTAGCCTTGGAATCTTGTTTTTGGAAAAGGTATTTTAGGGATGAATGGTTATTGAAGACAATGATAGGTGATCCTAAGAGATAAGACCTGAATTTCTCTAAGGCAAAGACAACAGGAAGCATCTATTTCTCATTGGTGGTGTAGTTTATTTGTGCGTCATTTAATGATTTTCTTGCATATGCAATGACACATGGAGTTTTCTCACACCGTTGTCCTAAGACTGCTCCTACAGCGAAGTCACTTGCATCACACATGAGCTCAAAAGGAAGTTTCCAATTCGGAGATTGCATGATAGGTGGAGATATAAGAGTTTACTTGAGTGTAGATAATGATTCCTCACAGTTTCTGTCCATAAAAATGGAGCATCTTTTACCAATAGAGCACAAAGTGGTCGTGAAATAGAGCTGAAATTCCTACTAAACCTTCTATAAAAACCAATATGTTCTAAGATGTACCTCACTTTCTTAACAGTTTTAGGAGAGGGAAGGTGATGAATGATGTCAACCTTAGCTTTATCAACTTCAATCCCTCTACGAGATACCAGATGACCTAGAACATGTCCTTCCCTTACCATGAAATGGAATTTTTCACAATTTACTATGATATTCTTATCCTCACACCTTGACAAAACCTATTCAACATTTAGAATGAATCCCTCAAACGTATCCCCAAAGATGGAGAAATCATCCATGAAGACCTCTAAACAATCCCCCACCAAGTCCGAGAAGATTCCCATCATGCACCGCTGGAAGGTACTAGGGGAATTACATAACCCAAAGGGCATGCGCTTGAAGGCAAAATTGCCTAATGGACAGGTGAAGGTTGTTTTTCCATGATCCTCTAATGAGACTTCGATTTGATTATACCCTGAGAATCCATCTAGGTAGAAGTAGAATTGATGACCCGCCACTCGCTCGAGGACTTGATCAATAAAGGGCAAGGGGAAATGGTCTTTCTTGGTACAAGAGTTGAGCTTCCTATAGTCAATACAGACTCTCCATCCACTAATAAACATTATTAGAAGCATCCCTCCATCATTATTGTTTATTACTTTGATTCTAGCCTTCTTTGGAACCACATGGATTGGGCTAACCCACTCACTCTCTGCTCTAGGATAGCTGATACCAGCTTTGAACAATTTCAAAAGTTCTTTTCTCACTACTTCCATGAGATTAGGATTGATTCACCGCAGAGGATGACGACATGGCTTTGAATCTAACTCTAGAACAATTCTATGAGTCCTGATAAGTGGGATAATCCCAGGAATATCAGATAGGGTCCATCCAATGGCTTTCTTGTGTCTCCTAAGGACATCTAGAAGCATCCTCTCATGATTGGCTTCAAGAGAGGAAGAAATGACAAAAGGAAAGGATTGATTTTCCCCTAAGAATGCATACTTGAGTGGTGAAGGTAAAACATTAAATTCAAGATCAGAGTGGTTATCACTTTCCAAGAAAGGATGATACTTTGTATTGAACTCAGTTTCTTTGTTCAGATTTCTTGACAAAATTGGTTCCTTGTGAAAAGAATTTTCATCCACTAAATTAGCTAGAGTAGTTTCATGAATGGGTATGGACTCGATGTTATTTATTTCACCCATGGTATCATTGATTCGTGATTCTATAAAATCACCAATAGAGCAATCTGAAAGAGATTCAAGCCAAGGAGACAAATTTCCCTCATGTAAACAAAGAAAATCAATCTCTTCTTGACTTAAACATCCTTCGATAATTCCTTGTTGTTCCATGAGTTCACTATCAACACTACCTATCCAATTAACCTCATGGATCTCTTCATCGTCCCCAATTTGAGAGTTTGCATTGTACATGTTCAAGTCTAGACTCATGTTTCCAAAGGTGATGGTCATGTTCCCACTTCAGACTCGGATAACAGAGTTGATTGTTGCAAGGAAGGGATGACCAAGGATGATTTGGGTTTGCTCCCTAGGACCTAAGCTTGGGTGATTGTCTAGAACAATGAAGTCAACTGGGTAAATTAAATTTTCAACTTTCACCAAAATATCCTATAATAACCCCTTTGGAACTCGAATACTACGATCAGTAAGTTGAAGAGTGACAGATTTGGGTTGGAGTTCTTCAATCCCTAACTGACAATACATAGCATAAGTAATGAGGTTCACACTAGATCCTAGATCACAAAAGGTTTTGAAAACTTTGTTCTCTCCTAGTTTAACATTTATGTAAGGGCTTCCTGGGTCTTTCATCTTTGGAGGAAGGGTTCCTAGGATTGTTGTGCTTACATTTGCGTCCAGAAGGACTTGGTTCTTATGTGAGAATTTCCGTTTAAATGTTAAAAGGACCATAAGGTATTTTGAGTATGAAGGAATGGTTTGAATGGCATCGAGGAGTGGAATGTTCAACTTGACTTGTGAGAATACTTCCCTCAATGTTTCACTCAATTCAGGCTTGGTTTTCCCCATCATGCGTTGAGGAAATGGGGCAGGTTGTGGGGTTGTTTTTTGAAGAGTGGTTTCTTAAACATTTTTATTACTATCTTCAGTTTGTTCATGTGTTTCATTTGAATTTTCATTAGATTTTGAATCTTCATGTGGGTTTTGAACTATTTGTTCAGGTTTCTCAATTGATTTCCCACTTCTCAAAACTATCACAGCCTTTAGTTGTTCATGAGTTGTTTGAGTGAAACTTGTCTCCCCCCTTGATGTTTGTTGTGGAATGGCCTGTGTGGGCATGGGTGCCTTTCCGGTTTTGATGGTTTGAAGTTCTTGTTTCAGGGAAGAGACTTCTGAGTTCATCCTTTCCATTTGTTTGCACAGTTGTTCAAGGATTGGGAGAGGGACAGATTTGGAAGGTGTTTGTGTTGGTTGGGTTATCCCAGGGGGATAATTTGGTTGTTGGATTGGTTTTTGGTATTGTACTGGAGGATGATGGTATTTGTCTAGTTGTGGTTGGAATTGGTTATGGTTTTGAAAAGTTTGTGTAGGGTAGGGGTTTGGTCATTGTGGTTGGCTAGGTTGTTGGTTATATTTCCATCGGAAGCCTGGGTGGTCAATATACCTTGGGTTGAATGTGTTTGGGTATTGAGGCTTTTGAAAGTTTAGGGAATTGACTTCAGTAGGTGGTCCTCCTAAAAGAACATCCTTGATGGATGGAATGGTCGGGCAGTTGTTTTTTTTGTGGTCATGTTTATCACAGATTGTGCAAACATAGTCTACAGTTTGGATTTCATTGATCTTCCTATGGTCTATCTCTTCAACCTTCTTAGAGAGTACTGCAAGTTTCGCCCTAAGGATTTCCTCTTCTCTAAGTGTATGCATTCCAAAAGTTCTTTGGGGCTTTTCAGAATAAGGTGATGTTCCCCATGTTTGGTTTTGTTCATCAAGTATTTCTAGATACTCGTAAGCATCATCTGGGGATTTGTTTTTAAAGGTCCCATTACACATAATCTCAATAAATTGTTGGTTCCCCGGGCCCAAACCTTCATAGAAAATTCTTACTTGTTCAGGAATACAAAAACCATGGTGTGGAACCATGTTTAGGGTGTCTTTGAACCTCTCCCATGTTTCAGAAAATGACTCTCCCTCTTTTTCAAAAAAAATTTGGATGCTCTTTTTTAGTGCAATGGTTTTGTAATGGGGGAAGTATTTTTTGTAAAACTCCTTTTGTAGTTGGTTCCAAGTATGGATTGGTGAAGGTCTCAGATTATTTAACCAGTTATTTGCTCGATCCTTAAGTGAGAAAGGAAAGAGCCTCATCTTAGCTAACTCAAGTTGATGTGGTGAGCACATGGTTTCAACAATGTCATTGAACTCCTTGACATGAAGGTAAGGCATTTCTGACTCCATCCCATGGAAAGTTGGAAGGTGGTTTAGGAAATGATGTTTAAACACATATTGGGCATCTCCTAGGGCAGCATGCCTAATGCAAGAGGGTTCATTGGCCCAGGTAGGTGTAAGGTAGTCATTCATGGTTTGATCGACTGCATTCCCCAAATTTGGGGCTGCCTCATTTGGATTTCCATTTTGGTTCCTGCCCGGGTTTATGAGTTGGTTTCATTGAAGAACCTCCATTGAAATTGACTCAATCTTTAACTCTGGGGTATTAGGAAGAATAGGATCCAATGGTGTACTTGACTCCCCTATCCTATGACTTTCCACCTTAACTAGTCTGTTTGAGTTATCGCGTGTGAATGCGGACATGTGCCAAAAAAAAGCAAGAAAGGGAAAAGATAAGAGATCTTGGGTGAGAATAGAAGAATGGGGGTGAGAAAAGATGTTTTTTTTTAAGGAACTTACTTGGTCCCCGGCAATGGTGCTAAAATTTGGTTTCACCCAAATTTACCCAAGTTTTATGGGTCAAGCGGTCGCTTGTAGTGTAACTTGGGTTGTCGAATCCTCAGAGACATAAGAAGAACCTTTAGACCCTCAATAAAATGAGATGGATTTTTGGCTATGAAGTGGCCAAATTGGGTTGATTTTAGATTGTTTTGAAAGAGCACTAAAAGATCTATGTGAGTTCAAATTATGAGAAAATGAGTTGATCCTAGGTTATTTCTCAGGGTAGATTTAATGAATTCCTTTTTTTACGATTTTAATTTCATTAACTCGAGAAGGATTCATGCAATGAATTAAAACTAACCTCATCACATACTGATTAAACTCATTAAAAACACATGATAATAACCTATAAACTTGTAGGATCATTTTCATGAGCACTCCAAGTTAAAGGATGTAATTAGCACATGAAAGTGGGGTGAATAAATTCAATAAGGAAGAGGAAGAATAAAAATCATTGAATGAAAGAAACTCAATTAAAAGAAATTAATACCATTTAGGGAGTGAGAAATAACATTCAATCCAAACCCTTGCTACTCCCTTGGATCAACCCATAAAAGAGCTAGCCCTCCATTGATGACAAGTTGTCAACGGAATCAGAAAGTAGACTTATGATGGTGGAATTGAAGAAGTAAAAAAAAAATATTAACGATCACTCCACCGTTGTGTGAACAAAATCACAAGGGTTGGTGTCAAAAATTTCACACCTTGAGGCAAGAGTATCAAGGTGATATAAATAAAAACAGAATAAGAGAAGAAGAAGAGCTTTTATTGAAGACTAAGGTGATTCGAACAACTTAAATTAGAGGGAAGAACATTACAAAGGCAAATTGGCATAATAACATTACAATGAAAAGAAAGCACAAAGATCCCTAAATCCACCACCACTACTACCTTAAATAGGAAGAAAATGAAGCCTTGGCCGAGCCCCCAACATCCCATGTGCCTTTAGTTAATAATGTTGGGGAACGGTGGGTGGAACATTAATGATGAGAGACTTTTCCACTTCTTGCCCCGAAGTTGCAGCCAGCTTGCATCCACCGGAGAGACGCGCCTAAAGGACCTTCTATAAGGCCGCATTTGAGAGTTCCCTAGAAGACTTAAATGAAGCCCCAGATTTCTCCTAACTTCCTGTAAATTTCATCCTAAAATACTTTGTGGTTCGGGATATATTATTGATATAGTGGGATGTTTTTCTAGGCCACAGAATCTGGCCCAAAATTAAATCTTCAACTTGGGCCGCCTTAATCACCACCATTGAGGACGAATTAGCACTAGCTCCAGAATAATGATTTGTTCCCATATATGTCTTCTAGTCTTCTATAAATGTTGGGATTAATTGGGCCTGTATTGTGGGCCCCAATGTCCGATCAGTGGGATGATATCCAATCTGCCTTCTCCAGAATTGTTTTCTTTTTTTCGCCAAAAATCCTCATCATCCTTTATGAATCCTCCATTGATCCCTGAATGAAAAATTTTCATATTTAAGTTTATATACATTTCCAAAAATATCAAATTAAAATATGGATAATTACATTCTTTGAAATCAGATGAATCATTGGGCCCAAATTGGTGCATATTAGGCATGGAGTGCACAAATGAAAAGAATGGATGTTCAAAATTAAAATCCACTAACTCAGGCCCATAAGATCAAAAATAAACATTTAATACCATTAAAATGTAATCAAAATATGTGTTTTTATTGGATAATCAGTAGCTTAACGATTGGAGCTTCAACTGAATCTCTCTCAATTTCATGATGTGTTCCATGTATCTCTCCTGAGAAAGTACATACCTGATCCTTCACATGTACTCAGCTCAGAAGTTGTACCGCTGGAGCAAGATCTTTTTTATGAATAACAACTGATAGAGATTCTGGATCATAGAGAAAAAGTCCTACGAAACAAGAACACTCGATTGGTGAAAGTTTTATGGAGGAACCACCAATTAGAAGAATCTACATGGGAGTTTGAGGATATTATGAGGGAGAAGTATCCTCATCTGTTTGTTACAATGTGACGAATTTCGAGGGCGAAAATCATTTTAAGGGGGGTAGAATGTAACACCCTAGACATTTATGAGAAATATTTTGTTTTTATGTTATATAAATCATCAAAGGAATCTTTCACTACACACATCACTTGCGTGGCTTTCCTTACATGCAGTCACGACCTTCCTCGATAGCTTGCGTCATACGCAATACCAAGTTTCACTAAACAACATTATGCTATTAAAATATTATTAAAACTAGCCGTTATGAATAGTAATAACCACTTTTTGAAATTTTATAAATTTTATTATTGAAAATTGACTTCATTTTTAGATTCGGAATATCGAAATTAGTCTAGGGTGAAATTTTGGTATTTTTCTGAAAACTTTCAATTTTTGATGAATAGTGAAACCACTAAGTGGTAGTAAAAAAAACAGAATTTTTCATAAAACATAATTTTACCGCTTCTGTGAGTAGAATCTCAAAAATCTGAGAGACACGATTGATTTCAGTAAGAAAAATGTGGTTCAATGAGATGAATATAATTTTTGGTGAATAGAAACTTTTTACTTTTATTTACCACGACTAAAAGTAAATAGGGTAATTAAGGGTAAAAATGATATTATTATTACCCTAACACAAGTCCTAATTCTATTGGATAAGTGTAATTAGACCCAAAAAAACCTTAGAAATAAAATATTAACATTTAGGCCCACTTAGATTAGATTAGGACATTTATTATTAATTTATTTAAAGAAGGGTTAAAATTGTTAAAATCAATGTTTAATAAGAAAATCATTTTTAATATAGGGTTATACATAAGATAAATTCGACTATAAATAATAATTATAAATCTAAAAATATTTCCTACATAATGATATTTTATTTGTAATTTTTAGACTTTAAATAAGTTAATTTATTTATGACACAAAGATGATGCAGTAATTATATTATTAATGAAATATTGACATAATTGATGTTATAAATACCCAAATAAATTTAAATTGTGACCTTTTATGAATTCCACAAATTTTATAGGTTAATACGACATGTTAATATTGATTTAATTAACCTTTTTTGAAGTAATCATTCTGTTATAATTTTCAAAAAAAATCAATTACTAAATAGTGTCAAAATTGACATAAAATAGTTTTTAAAACAAATATTACATTATTAATTGTTATTTTATTTCTAAAAATCTAAGGTTCGGCCAACTGACTTATATAAGGTTATATATATTAATAATAAACAACTTGGGGTTCGTTTGGCTTGTTATAGTAAGTTTATTAACCTTATAGTGTAAGAACACAAGAAGACACGGTAAAAGTAAAATTATTTAACTTAACGTTAAATCTAAATGATAAGGTTAAAATAAGAACCTAAACTTGTATAAATTCTATTGGTGAGATTATTTCGACCCATCCCCACCTTATCACTTAAATAAATCAATTTATAGCTATTTAAAACCGAACTTGACTATAATAAAATAATATTTTTAGTTTTTCCAAAGGAGCCCCTCTCCTCCCTTAAAAAAGGGCACCAACTCCCCCTCTTCCTCACACCACTATGATCCTTAAAGCTCGGCCAACCCCCGCCAATTTCTCCTCTCCACTTCCCAAAAAACATCCTAGAGGTCCTGGTCTTCTTCAAAGAACAATTTTATTGCCCTAAAAGGAGGTCTCAAATAAGCACTTCAAAGAAGAGGTAATGTCCTTTGCCGATTCTTTCATCTTTATTTCTTCTTCCACTTCTTCTTCTTTAGTTGTTTCATTATGAAGTAATAACATCAGTATCACTAATATACTGATATGTCATTATATGTATGAAACAACCCTATTTAACCATCTATCCATCCTACGGAAAATTAAATCATCGTGCATGTGTACGTATGGAATACCGTCTCCACGCCATGGTGTAATCTAGTTTCCACCACCACCTCACATGGATGGGTATAATGGTGTAAAAAATGAATATATTTGATTATTTTGAAGTGATATTGATTCTGAAATATTATACATACACTCCAATACAATTCAACGATCATAGGAATGATATAATCACTCGTGCGTACATAAGGAATACCGTCTCCACGATATGATGTGACTCGTTCTACATGATATTCATTGAATAATGATTATATAAATGAATTCAATGAATGAATATGATATATATTACACTAATACCATTCCGGAAATTAGGTATCTATAACCTAAAAAGAAAAAAAAATAAGAATTTATTCGACAAAACACGCATAAGAACAAAAAGTAATAAACACCCGAATAACAAGTAGTAATGAAATATTACTAATAAGAAGCTAAGAATATGACCATATATAATATCATAAAACTAAGTATGATTCTTGAATAAGTTAATAGAATTATTTAAATCATTATACAAGAGGTTCGGACACTTACGAAGCAAATCAGACCTAAGGTAAGGGAAAATATCACAATCTCATTTTTATCCGAGATTGTTTATACTTTGGTATTTACTGGGGTGTATTTTATCATCCACAACCTTTTTCCCTTAATTTGTAATATTTATATCCTTCTACAATAGTTTATACCCAATTTTACCCTTCGGTGAGTTTTTTAAAAGGATATGAAATGAATCTTTTGTCGTTTTTCATACGAGGTACTTTTTGACTTTTCCGACAAAAGTACGAGAGGAATATTTTTTTTAACTTATACGGCATGAATGGATTTTTAAAACATTATTTACAAGAAGATTCCTTTACAAGTTTTCATGTTTATTTTTAATCAACTTCTTTTAGTTTAAAATTGTATGACATGTTATGAAAGGAAAATGTTTTTGTAGTAGAAAGGATATTTTCCTCATGAATGGAGTTCAAGAGTTTTATCAAAATTATTTTCCATCTAAGATAATATAGGGTTCTGCTTCTATCCCTATTATTACATGGACTTGATTATGTTGTGATGGAAATATTTTTATGAATTCCTTTATCTTATATGAATTGTTTTATGATGTCATGATGTTTAAGATTACCATTTTTATTACATGGGTTATGCAATGATGTATGATTTACGATTTTGTGGCACACATAATAATGGTTTCATTATGAGATGGGTGGGACCTATATCTCCCTCCAATGCATTGGGTAAAGATTTTATATCTCATTAGATAGAAATGGTTGGAACAGCAGGTTAAACCGGTTCAGTGAAACAAGACTAAAACAAGGAGTGAACTCAGTTCAGAAATGGACGTTGTCCACTAAGGTAGTATTGGAAATGAGTCTTGAATAATAAGAAATGATTATCTATGATTATGTGTGTATGCCACAAAGATTCATGTTTTAAGTTATGATTATTGTGATTACATTTCACACCCATGATTTATCCCAAATTATGAAATTTTGATCTCTTTTTCAGGGTAAAATTTCCAAAATGTTATGTTCTTATGAATATGATGTGATTGATATTTCTTTTGTTTACCCTTACTGAGCATTTGAACTCACCCTTTTGTATTTTTTAATTTCCCCATTTCAGGAAGAAGGATATTAAGTAAGATATTCCAAAAAGTGACTCTATATATGATGAAATAAATTGGTGGAAAATTAGATGCTTTATGAACCAGTTGTTTATATTTCCCAGTTTCTAAAGACTCTATACCTATACGGTCCTTTCCTGGTTTTGTTATATGTTGTAATAAGTGTGCTTCAATTCTGAAGTCATAAAAATGTATGTAAAGTATTGGTCGTTATATGGGGTGTGTCATTATTTAGATATGTTAAGATATTGAGAGATTTTTTTCGATGAGTATTCTTTAATTTATCATTGTGTATGTTTGACATAACATGTCATGGTTTAATAACGTGTTTTGTTTAATGTTTGGTTTCCATGGATTATTGGAACTATAAATACACTTCCATCAACATGCTTCAATTGAGATTAGAACCCTATGTTAAGTTAAGGCTTGGATTTAGGCCTTAACACTTAGGAGTTCCAATCAACGTTATCTTTTGATGTGGGTGTTAATTTAAATGCAATATAAAGCAATGCTCAGGGATATCACATGCTTATGTCCCTATAAATGAACTCACCCCAATCTTTACAAATTTTTTAAATCAATCTTAATCAATCAATAATTTCATAAGATCTGCAAAGAAAACCCCAATCAAAATATAATAAACTAAAAACAAAGGACTATTAAAAGGTATCAACGCTGAGGATTCGACCCAAGTGTTTCTCTACACATTAGAAGAGCACCAGAACCTTGACTGAGATGATAGGAGAAAATCAGTTGTTCTTTCAAATGGTTTCATTGTCAGGGATGGTGCATCAATTAGTCATTAATTTCTAGTTATTCTAAAAAACAAAAAATACAAAATTAAAAAAAAAATATTGAAAAAAAACAGAAAGAAAAACCCGCCTTCCTCATTAAAATCATAAAAAGAAAACACAAAGCAATAAAATAATCTTCATTTTTCTTCCAAATCATTCTGAATGTCCCATAGCCTCCGAAAAAATCCCTCGTATTTGTTTGACCCTGAAATTAAGTGAACTGTTCGCTAACATAGGAGGAACTTAAGAGATAATCAACTCATTAAAGAACCAGTGCCTGACCATCCAATTGAATTAGATATGGCCAATCCTAGGGAATATACACTTAAAGAACTCACTGCCCCAAATATGAATTACCAACCTCTTGGTATTGAACATCCATGCATAGAGGCTGTCTTCGAACTCAAATCGGGTTTGATCCATCTTCTCCCTTATTTACACTAGCTAGCCGGTGAGGATCCACATCTTCATCTTAAAGAGATCCAAGTGGTGTGCTCTACCATGAATCCTTAGGGGGTTTCTGAGGAACAAATAAAACTCTGAGCATTCCCATTATTTTTAGCTGACTCCACCAATTCATGGATCTACTACCTCCCTCCTGGTTCCATAACTACATGGAATGACATGAAGCAACTATTTTTAAAGAAATTCTTTCCTGCTTCTCATACTACTTCTATCTAAAAGGAAATAAGTGGTATTCGTTAATTCCAAAATGAATCACTCCATGAGTATTGGGAGAGGTTCAAGAAGCTTGTTTCAACCTATCTGCATCACCAAATTCCTAACCAACTCTTGATCCAATACTTTTATGAGGAGTTATTGGCTATGGAGAAAACTCTCATTGAGGCCGTAAGTGGCGGTACCCTTGTTGATAAAACTCCTGCTTCTGCATGAGATCTCATAAGAAACATGGATACGAATACACAACAATCCTATACTCGAGCACATGCTCAAGTCAAACAATCCAAAGATATTCAATTGATAGAGCCGAACAAGATGACTGAGTGGATGAGTGAACATACAGGTCGTCTACGGAAACTAGATGTGGCTACCAAAGCCTCAACTTCATCTTCTCCACAATAAATGTTTCCAGGACATGTCAAAAAATGTGGAATCTTTAACTCACCAGCTCATCCAACAAATAAAAGTCCAAAACATCAAGAGGATTAATCTGATTTATCTAATCCAATGGAGCTCAATGCATCATATTCTCAGTGAAACGCCAAACCTCAACAATCAAGTCAGTTCATTTGAAACTACAACCAACCTCACTATAATCCCTTCTATTCTTCCTATAACCACGTCCGAAGGTATGGTAATCATGTATCTTATCCCCCTCAATTCCCTCCTCAAAACCCATACCAATTCCAATATTGTCAAAGTGTTGGTAGCTTCTAACATTCGTACCCTTTTCCTCCTCAACCGCAAAGGATCAATCCTCCTCCTATACTCCAATATCTGAGTGATCCTTCCCAATTCCAAAACATATATAATAACTTTCCCAAGAACCAAAATCTAGATAATCCCAATTCGGTACAAGCCTCTTCTTCCTCGAAATCATTAGAAAGCGTAGTGGATGATCTTTCCTCCTTCACCCGTTCCAGCCTCAAGAACATTGGAATCCAAATTGGTGAACTTGCATCCCACCTTTGTCAATAGTAACCATGCAATTCTTCCCAACTCACATCTCAACCATTACCAAACCAAAAGTCTATTGTTAGTGAAATTTCACGTAGATTGGGGAAACAATTTTGATACCTCAAGATAATTCCTCCAACCCCTCTTTAAATATTGACCTAGAAAATGAAAATAAAATGAATCTAGAAAATAAATCTAAAACCATTACCTCACCTCCTTTTTTTCAACTTAGGAACCCAATTCCTTTTCCTAAAGCTATTTCTATGCCAAAGAAGTTCTTTGAACCCGATCCTGAAATGCTTGACATGTTTAGACGTTTTGAATTAAACATTACCCTCTTAGATGCCATTAAAAATTGCTACGTATTCCAGGTCTCTGGAGGAGTTTTTTACCCATAATAGGAAACTTAGGTCCTTTGAAAATGTTTCAACCCAAGATTCCATACCAAGTAAGTGTAAAAGTCCATGGACTTTTACAGTTCCATGCCAAATTGGATGTTCCAACCTTTATGAAGCACTCATAGACCTAGGAGCCAAAATTAATGTCATGCCCAAATCCATCTTCTCAAAACTTGGTATATGTGTTTTACACCCAACGGGTGTTGTCATACAGTTATCCAATCGAAGAATATCCAGTCCTGAGGGAATAATTGAGGATGTCCTTGTTCGTGTAAATGATCTTATATTCCTAGCTTACTTCCATGTCCTTGACATGGAAGGTGAGAAAAATTGATTCCAATCTCCTCTGATTTTTGGTAGACCTTTCCTTATTACATATTAAACCAAAATTGATGTCCATGATGGCATCTTATCCATGGAATTTGGTCACCAACGGGTCAAGTTCATTATTTTTCAATCCATGCGATACCCATCAGAGAATGAATCTTCATTCTCTATCCATTCTTCTGAAACTCCTTTTGATAGTGTGTTGAATCCCAATACATCATGTCCTTCTTGTTATACTGATATAGGTGTTTATGAATAATGCATCCTCATTCAAAAAGTCATAAATGGAGAAGTTGATGTTGACATTACAAATGAAAACTCCATTGATCTAAAGGATCTTGAAAAATATTTAGAATCTCATCGTGACTCTAACCTCCACTTCTCTAGCTTGAATGCTAATGAGGAAAATGAACAAGCATGTTCATTTTTTGATTCAAATATTATTATCCGACATTCATCATTTCCTATCCATGATTCTAGAAATTCTATTATAAGTGAGGTGAATCCTAAACCAATGTGTTTATATTGTCCCGATGAGAGTTAAGGTTGTGATATTTGTTCCCTAATTAATAAAGTGATCACTGGTGATGTTGAAATTGACCATTCATTAGAAAAAAACATTGAAATAAAGGATATTGAAAATTTTATTCAGTCTTATGACTCCACTAATCCTAATTACTCTATATCCGTAAGTGATGAACTAAATGAGTGAAAAACAAATGGGATCTCATACCGTGGTTTCGTGTTATCTGATACTTACACAAATGAACCATCGTAAGTGGGACATCTTTTTGAATTTCCAAGTATAGAAAACCATCACTTGGTGGATAAAATCATCCCTTGCATTGAAGTCCAAAATGAGGATAGTTATATTTTCTTTCCACCCCCGTTTCATTGCAAGCACATAGTCAAGGAAGGGGATAAATAATCAAATGAACAATTAGGCATCCCAAAGGAGAAGTTTTTATGGAAGCACTCTGGAGTTGAGAAAATATGGTGGCCACCATCAGTCTATTGGGTAGTCCACTTCAACTGTCTAGATATAGAAAAATAAATGTTGCGCTTCTTGGGAGGAAACCCTTGTTTTATTTAACATTTATGAAATTTTAATTTCTTTTTAGTTTTTCATTTGATGAATTATTATTTTTCATTTTAAGGTGACATCCCACAATTCTGGAACCATAACGGCTTCCATCGGATCCCCAACTTCCACAGTAGACCCCCCACTAGATGAAGATGACAACCCACCAAATCTAAACTAGCGGCCATCACTTTCCTTATAACTCTTTCTCTCTCTTCCTCTCTCTCACTCTTTCTTATTCTTCATCTATCTTTCATTTTTTTACCACTTTCATCATCAAGACCTTTATTTTTTCTCTTTATATTATGTGTAGGTGTGTATTTTTTATGAACACTAAGAAAACTAAAATATTAAAAAAATGAAAAAAAAACCAAGAGTCATTAGTACTCACCTTCCAATTTTCAAATTTTTTCCAACCATTTTAGGGAGTCAGAATACATGGTTTAATCTAAACAATTATGCGTTTTCATCATATATTCGGATAATGAATATTGTGTCAAAACCAACCAATTTTTAATGCTCAATTTTTTATTTGGGAAATTATTTTTTCCAAACTTGAGAACCAACATTAGCATTCATGCCAAGGCTACCTATGGAAATATTTTCAAAAGGTGTGTTTTTAGCACCATTTTTAAGTCTTGAGTTTGTGGACCTTCATGCTGAATTTCTTACTTTAGTGTGTATTAACATGACAAAGGTATTTTTGGAACCACATGAGAATCACAATAGCCAAATATCCTCCCATTTCAATTACATTAATCCATCGTTTGAAAGCCCCTTCAAGCATGTGAAAACATTTTATTTGATAGCCAAATTTTAATCCAAATACATTATCCCACCCATTATCAACATGAGTTTTTCATTACATTTTTTTTAAATTTATGTGTGGGGGGAATGGATTTCATTTTGGGTACCCTTTAAATATTTCACCATGTTATCATATGATTAAGGGAAAGCATCCATTTCAGTGTAGGGGAGAGGTTGTCGTTCAGTGTGTTTTTGGGAATGTAATATTCTTTCATTTATGTAAATTTTTAAATTTTATTGACAAGTGTTCAAAAAAATAAAAAAAATTCAAAAAAAAGAAAATTAAAAAAACAAAATTGGATTGTGTCTTGTGTAGGTAAAAAATCACTCTTCCTCTACCTTTGATCTTGTTATTACTATTACAATTGGTTTCGTGAGGAGATCAATCAGGGGTTGGGATATGAGTGTGAGATCTTTTCCAAGTTTATCTTTAAAAAATAGAGAAAAAAAAGAAAAAAAAGCCAGTTGCATTATATTATTATGTCATTGGGAGAAGTTTCATGGTTTGTAAATTTTTCATCCTCTAATCCACTTTAAATTTCCATCCTCTCTTATGTCTTTCTTCACACAATCATTCTCTTATAAATATGTGTTTTCATTTCCTTATATATTTCATTCTAAAAAAATGTGTATTTCTTTTTCTATGTTGTTGTTTTACCCCTCTAAATCTCTCTCATGGACATTATATTCCTACCATCCCATAGCCACAGAAAAACACCTTAAAAATACTTCTTGATTCTTGTGCACTTTGGATAGGGATCAGAAGAGGAGATCTCATTCAAACTCTAAGATTTTCACTTTTGGTTGGTGAAAGAGTGAACCTCCACAAATGAATTTTATCATCTTGAGAGGTGTGAGTTTTGAGTGTCCAAATTTTCCATTTATAAATTTGAGCATGGAAAAATTAATTAATTTGGGAACATTGTTTCTATAACATCTTGTGGTGGAATTCAAAATGGATAAGTGAAATTGTCTAATCCTCCCCTGATTGGGGAAAACAAAATTTTAAAATTTGTTGTTGAGAGATTTTTTCATGTTATTATATTTGTTTCACATGAGGACATGCACAAGAATAAGTGTGTGTGGGGGGTGATTTTATTAATATTTTCATAACTTATTATATACTCCCTTTAATTATTTTATATGAAATGTGCATAATTTATGTGAAATATTAATGTTTTAATACTAAGTATACTTTTTGAGAATTTTAGATGTAGTCCAATTGTGTCATATTACTATTTTATTTATACATCTCACCCTACTAGTCCAAATTATGTGGTTCCTATTTTTTAGGATTACTTATTCAGTATACAAGATTTCATTAGGAGTGGTCATGGTCCAATTCTAGCATTTGATGTCCCATATAGACCACACAAAAATCCCTACATAATCTATGAAGAAAATGGACCATCCATGAAGATTTACTTTCTGGGCTCAATCCAGAAGTGAAAATTTATTAATTCTCCTCAAACATTTTTAAAACATGCAATGAGTAGTTGAGAAAAATTCTAGGTCCCGACTCTAAGAACAAGGGGCCCAACTAATGTTTTAAATTCCATACCATCATTTTGTCTGGGAATTAAAAGTAGTAAAGTATTCATGATTTGTCTCCTGATATAGTAATCCAATAAATCATAGATTTTACATAGTGAAAGAGGAGATATAGGTGGCCGACTTTGTTTAAGAAATAATTCAGATTTGAAGGCATCTTCTAATTGATAAACACATTCACATTTTAGCCTTCTAAAAAGCATGGATTCAAATGGACAGTTTAACGTTGTTTAATAAAACCACCATAACATTGGCTCCATAGGCCCAATGGACTCCAAATGTTTGTATAGGTCGGCCAAAATTAGTATATACAACTTTGATGAAAGAAATATCTATATATTCAGTTGTCTGGATGTCCAAATCCTTGAGCCAAGTAGAGGGACAGATTGGGAATGCCAACAGTCCACTTCGTTGGGCTATAAATTCATCCCCCTCCTCTCCTTCAAAAGAGTTGGCATTTCATAAGAGAGTATCACATATTGGAACGACCAAAGTCTTGTAAAAATACTTGGAGGACCTGACATACACATGTTTTAACATGATAGACCTTTCCTCCTCTCTTTGTTTTGATTTACTTTTGTGTTCTTCATTTTTGTAATCTTGTAAGTCTCTTTATTTTTAATTCTGTCTTAAGGTAAGTTTAATCATCAGTATCTCTTATTCTCATCCCCCTTTTGTTGTTTTAATGTAATGTTATGAAAATATTTGAAATACAGTTGAATCCCCTTCCCTTATTTTGCTTCCTCATTCAATCTAAAGTCTATTTTTAATTATAATTATTGTTTGTGTTTGTGTTCGATGCACCACTCTTTTCTTATCTCGTTCTTTTTCTTCATTTATTAATTTATCTTCATAATAATTATAACCAGATTATTAATCATTTCAATGGCTGAGTAAATCTCCCATTGGGGTGGGTCATTATTTAGATATGTTAAGAGATTGAGAGCTTTTGGTCGATGAGTATTCTTTATTATAACATTTTGTATATTGGACTTAACATGTCATGGATTAATGACATGTTTTGTTTAATGTTTGGTTTCCATGGATTATTGGAACCATAAATACACTAACATCAACCAAATTTAATTTATATTAGAACCCTATGTAATGTTAAGGCTTGGATTAAAGCCTTGACACATAGAAATTCCATTCAACGTTATCTTGTGAAGTGGGTGTTAATTTAAACACAATATAAAGAAAAGCTCAAGGATATCACAAACTTAAATCCCTAAAAATGATTTCATCCTAATCATTATAGAATTTTGAAGTCAATATTAATCAATCAATCATTTTATAAGCTCTTCACCCCCCCCCCCCCCGAATTAGAGAATAATCAACTAAAAAAAATGACTATTAAAAAGTATCATCACTGAGGATTCGACCCGAGTGCTGCTATACACATTAGCAGAGCATCAGAACATTGACCAGTCAATAGGCAACAATTGGCCACACTTTTCAATTATATAAGATGTTAACATACCCTTGACTATGTAAAAGTACAAGGTAAGGGTTAATTTTAAAATCACTTTTTTATCTGGGGTTTTTTATATGTAAGCATCTACTGGAAATTATTTATAATCCTCATATGTGTTTAATAAAAATGTATTTAAAAACATTTTTTATATTTCCTAGAATATGGTTCAAATCATTTATACCCTAGTTTTACTTTTTATAAAATGTTTTGAATGGAATCTTTTCATCATTTTCAAAACAAGTGACAATATGACCTTTTTTAATAATTAGGGTAAGAATTTTTTTGAACTTATATGGCGGGTGCAGCTATTTTACGCTGTAATAAAACCTTTTAAGCTTCCATTACTAGATTATAATAATATTTTCAAAATAAATATTTTCATTAATAATTTCATGAAAATTAAATTATTTCCAAAAAGAAAGATATATTTTTTCTTAAATAGTTTTGATTTTGTCTATGTCAACATCATTTGATGGATTATACACTTGTTTGAAGATGATTTATTATGATACAATATTACATATTATATTGAAGGTTTTGTGATATGTTTGACTATGGATGTGTTACCTTTATACCATTTATGGTTTATGGATAATGTATTAAAATTTCATATCCTAGTTTTAATAAGAATGTTTAAATTATGTTTCAACCTTTTCATATGAGGAATTCATTGGACTTAGTATGTGGCGGGTGGAGCCCGATATAGCTCCTAGATGCATCAGTAGTTCTCATGAGACAAACTAGCATCTTCAAACAAGGACTTAAGAAAATCTTATTTGTAGTCTTCGCACGAGGCCCTGACTATGAGTTTATGATGTCAGGAATTACGCATTCCACCATTATTAAATTAGAAATTGAGATTACCTGTGATTATTAGACTAGAAGAATATCCATGTGAATAAGTAAATGAAATAATTTGATTTATCTATTCCATATTATGTTGATGTTTATGTTTAAAAGTATTGTGTTTTACTCTTATACATTGCCTTAAATATCTATCCTTATTATGATAGTGTCTTCTATATTTTTATCCTTACTGAGCATCTTAGCTCACCATATTCTTATGTGTTCTTTTTCCCATGATGTGAATAAGTATATTAGGATTTACCTGTAGGGATAGGGAAAAGGATATAAGTGAGTTCAGAGGGGACACAATGTTTTTTTATTTCCTTATTCAATGTAAAAATTATGTATGTATCTAGTACTTCCTTGGCTACTAAATTAATCAGTCATTCGAGACTTGACCTCTTGAGATCATGGAAATGTTTTGTAATAATAAACCAAGTCTGGTTAACTTTGATCGAGACGTTACATATCGTGTTTAATGATATACATCAATGTCCTCATTGTGATATGATGATACTTTTGTGAAGAACACAACACAAGATATTATATGAGATGATAAGATAACAACATATGTTATGATTGCTAAAAAAGAATGGATTTTTACCATATCTCTTAATATTATATCTTGACATTGTAAGTAGTGATTCGATAATCTAGAATAAAATTTTTATCTTATTTTTTATTGGGGTTACAAAATTAAATACAATAACCAATTATTCATTTCTTAGTATGATTTAGAGAGTCTTAATACATGGTTGACTTAGAAACCATTATTTTGTTTTTGTGGGATCTTATAACACATTATGAGGAGAAGAATAAGTATAGAAATATATATCAAGTTCAACCATGAAAAAATAAATGAAACCATGTTTGATGTAAATGAAGTTATCTTGTGTATACCTTAATGAAAAGCTGCTCGATTCTACTATTGTATCCCTCGTTATACATTATAATATCAATTTAAAAATGATCACATATAAAGAAAACCAAAATAAATTCCCTAAGTGGAGGTATCCATGGGTTTCTAAATCAATATTTATTTGAATAGGTTTCTCTCTCTCACCATGGAATGCTAAAAAATTTTTTTTTACAAAGATGAAAGAAGAAAGAGAGCATTGAGTTCAAGGGAGTTTCAGTTGGCCCAGTAAGGCATGCATAACTACCATCACATGGAAGTTGGATTTATAAATCCCTTGATGATACACTTTAGATAATAATTTTTTATTCATGCATTATAGTTCATGATAAATTCATCCCAGAATGTCTTGTATCCATCCCATGAATTGATCTACTCCCTTTATTTTCATCTTATCTAACAGTTCTTTAGTGATTATAAATTTGGAAGACTCACTGAAATGTTAACTCTTAATGTATGGACTCCATTTCAATCATAGTGTGTAATAGTATATCATATAATATAGATAAACTAACCACCCTACGTCTCATATCTCCCAATAGTATAGTACATTTAGGTAATCCAATTTCATAATATTTTTATTTCATTCCATTACGATACAACTTATTTTCAAATATGATATTCTCAATCTAAGAGATATAATATACCCTTTGTTTCTATGTTTCATTTGATATGATATGTTTATGTTAGTCCTAATAATATAGGAAAAGAAAAATATAGGTGTAAATTTTTAAGGGAATATCTCTTTGAGTACCATCATCTGACAACCCATAGCTTTGACAAGGTCAAGGTACTCATGTCAAAGATCACATTACTATAACAAATTCGGAAAACACATATAAAGAGATACATATTAATTTCATTATGATTGGTGTTTCAAATAGTCATTATAATGACGTATCATTGAGTAAAACTACCTAAGTCGATCATCTATAGTAAAAAATTTAGTTAATAACACATTAAACTTGTATTATAATAAATTCTATTTTCTCATGATGATTTTATATAAAATTTTTAGATAATTACTCATATATAAAAGAACCAAACTATGAATTCACTACAACCTATAATACAAATAAATTAAAAGAATGGATGTTGTAGTGTTCACCATTTCATCGTAGTGCATTTCACAAGCACAAAATCTATGCTAAATAATATCACCCATCAACGTAAGTCATTGATATGAATAACCCCAATTGATTAAAACACCATATCTAATTCATGTCCATGGTGAACGTAAATCATGGTCATATGAATACATTGATATCACACCATCAATTTCCTTGAACATCAAAACATTCATTTTATATGAACAATGATAATTGATTATAGCAGATAGTTTGCTTCAGGTCTATGGGAGAAATTATAAAATTATCACATGAAAACAACGATATCACACCATGAATTTACTAGATAATTGTATTAATTATATCACCATTATTCATAGACATGTTTCAACCAAAAATATTCAATAATGTTTTGTCACAACTATCCATCGTGAATAATGTCATCAAAATATTATATTGTACTCATTAACAAGTCAATAAATTTTATACTAACCATAATCATGATTCTGAGCTCCATCAAAATATTATAATATACCATGGTCACGATGAGAGTAGCTAAATCATAGGTGCATATATTCAGACCAAAAATGTCATTATGTAATTTATTCATAATTAAATATAGAAATCTTTCAATTAAAGGATTCATTGCAATAAACTCCCTAGAAATTATGTCAATGAGATGAGGGATTCATACACAAAAAATGTTCATTGGGAGGGTGGTAATCTAATAATTTTTTTGTCGATTTTATGGATCATTCAAAATATTGTACATGATGTTATTTCAATGACCAATTTTTTTCCCATTCAATATTGACATAGAGGAAGTCACAAAAGTCTAAGAGGATATTTTAATGTTCAATTAAAAATATTTTTATTTATGATCAGAATAAAATGTTACCTCATCATGTTTGTTTATTGATTGATCAATTGGATCATCAAAAAACCATTATCCCTATTAATTTCGTTTTTTGTAAGGATCTAGGTGTAGAATCCCTCTAGTGGTGATCCACAAGTGATCCATTAAAATTTAAATGATGTCTGTTAATTTTTGGGTGAATTCATGTAGAATCAATCATATTTTGTTATTCATATTGATCGTTTGAGCATCCCTCAACATTTAATGTGTTCTTCTCATTCCTAATAATATGCGAAGAATAATTCAAGATACATGCACAATTATTCTAAATTTTGGATTTTTTTATTAACCCAACCCAGTAGGCATGACCATCTATTTATAGAGCTATGGTATAGCTTAAATTATTATTTAATTTATTTCCATCCATTAAACATATAATAATTATTTTCAAATTTCATGCCATATAATAAAAATATTATTATTATTTTATGGTGTTCACTCACTCACAAAAGGATAAATAAAATTTACTATGTTGCAGATAAATATTCATCAATGGACATGATTAGGGCCCACTCTAACTCCTCATTATTTATTAAATACATTAATAATTATTTTATTCATAAATATATGTCTTATCCATGATCCAATAAATTGTTTTTTTATTATTCAATAAATAAAATAAATATATTTTATTCATAATCCAAAGAATAAATATTTATTTAGTTTATGCATTCAATAAAACATGAAGGAAATTATTCATCACTCTTGAGAATAATATTTAATACATTAATTAAATTCACATATAATTTAATCTATATCAACAAAAACACATAGTTATTGGACCTATAAGATTTATTCTCATTCATTTTTGGAGATCTTGGATAAAGTACAAGATTATTATCATGAAATGGTTTAAGAGACCCAAGAGAGAGAACATAATTTTACAACATAGACAACCACATATGAATTTTGGCTGTGTAATATATTCTCTTGGAAAAAATATTCCATAAAGTTGGTTCCATATATGTGCCATCAAATGATATTCTTGATACATATTTCATTGACTATATATAATAAACATGTCATTACAGGATATCAATGAAAATTAACACCATGGTGAAATTACAATTAAAGGGTTGCGATATCATCTTCCATAAATGTGGAAGTCATAAATCCTTCCTCAACATATCCATTAATAACAATTGATTCATGATGAACTCAATGTACCTGTCACAACCTGATCCTTTTTAATTATTGAATTTATTATTTATTGATTTCAGTAAGCCTCACCATGGTGCAGGGAGAGCGCGAGTCTAATATTTTAAATGTTTAATGTTTTTTTGGGTTTTGAGCTCGTACGCGGGCACTAAAGGATCAGTGGTAGCCGCATAGTCAGTCCATGTACTTGTGCAGTAACCTAATGTTTAAAATAAATAATTTTTTATTAAAATGAAATGGGATAAATTTTTGCGCTATAAGAAAAATAATTTTATTATTGTGTACATAATAATAACTTTTTTATTATTTGTAGTGTTATTGCAGTCATTAATATTTTTTATATTAATTGGTTGTTAAAAGTTGTTTTAATATTTTTATGATAAAATTATATTTTATAAAATAATTAATGTTAGATTATTATTATTATTAATGTTAATATATATGTGAAAAACAGGAAATCAAATGAACATGAATTTATTTTTTTATTATTCATACTTTTATTATTATTATAATTATGTTATTAATATTAAGATTATTGTTATTATTATTAATTCTATTATTATCATATTTTCTTATTGTTTTTTACCCTAAATCTACCCCATACCCGCATCACCCCTGACCTGTTCCACTTGCGCACTACACACCTGCACGTCGCCACAGACTCCCCCCCCCCTTCATCCGCCAGCACGCATCGGCCCCTCCTGCTCAGGCCTGCCTAGTGCTACGGGTTACTGCTGCCCAACCAACCCTGCCAGATCTTCCTCACCATGTGGGTTCCTGCTACCCAACTGACCAAGTTGACTCTGCCTCAAAGAGACCCCTCCCATTCGGTGCGACCTCCCCCATCCGGCGTGACCTCCCCCGTCCGACGCGACCTACCTCTTCAGATGCTACCTCCCCCGTCAGGCGCGACCTCCCCCATGATGCGTGACCTCCCCCATCCGGCATAATCACCCTTATCAGAAATTACCTCCCCAACTAGTAGTGGCCCTCTCTCTCTTTCCGGCCAAGCAGCTCCAGCGAGAGCCCCTTCACTAGGTGGTTTCTCTGTCCTAGTGCGGAGACCTTTTGGTATATCCTCACTTATTTATTTTGGTGATTTTATCTTCATTTTATCAAAATTCTAAAAGCATTGGGTTGTGCACGTGTGTCTTTTTTAGTGTATATGGTTTGAAATTGGCCCGTGGAGCGATGCTCTTTCCTCTGTTGTGGTTCTATCACTCTCACATGTGTTGAGGTAGGAATTTCATGCTCTTTACTCCCAATTTCAATTCATGTGGTGCTTGTGTGTTGTTATTTAATTTCTAAAACATGTTTCTCACTTTTATTACATACACAGTTAAATTTTAGTAGTGATTATATTTCGATTAAAGTGATCACAACTAGTTTTTTGGGTGTCGTTCTTTTATGTGCATGTAAAATCCTCACCTTTTGGTCTTGAATAATTTTTCATCTTCTTTTAAATGCTATTGTTGGGTATATCTGGGAGTTTTTGGACATAAATCCTTTTGGGTAATGTTTGGTTGTGTTTTATAACTTTTGAAAAAATTTTATGTGAGTCCTTGGGGTTTTTTCTGATGTACGATGGTCTTCGCCGCACTAATGTTGGGTGTCGGGAATTGTTGTAGGGAGTTGAGATCATTTCCAAGTGCGCACACACATTTTCCTAGGTATGAATATATGTATATACGTATATGTATTCTAGGTACATGTTCCCTCATGGAGCACAAAACACGTGCATCAGTTTATAGGTGTATATATATGTACATAGAAGTGCATGCGCGCGTGCGACTAGGATGTTTCTTGAGTTAGAAAGTTTCATCTTGACATACTAAAGTTAGGAAAGTCCATAAATTTCTTTTCCATTACTTTTCCAAAATTCTTGATGTTTTCATTAATTTATTATCTTGCTATGCATCTCCATGTTACATATTTAAATCTTTTTGTGGTGTTCTAAATTTGTTTGGTTTTGTTGAAGATAGGGTTTTACATGAATCATGGTTTAGGCCTTTTGTACGATGCCTAAGTTGATTGTAAATTTCCACTTTTTCATTTAGGGTGAAATTGGACGTCTGGGTGGGGTTTTTCCCTGAGAAAAGTTTTGTTAAATTGTTTTGAAACATGTTTTGGATTTTGTGTACGAAATGTGGGGATTTATCTGGGTAATGTTTCATGTTTGACTAAAAATGGGATTTTGGTTTATGAACTTGTTTGGTATTTTATAAGTGAGTGATATGGGTTTTTTTGGGTTGAAAACAAATGGTGTATTTATGAAATTTGGTTTCAAATTATTTGGTTGATTTTAGAGTGTTCCTATTGGTTTTCCCCTATTGGCCTTGAAAACTTGCTAGGGCGTGTTGTTGGGAAATGAATGGGGTGTCTGTTAAGTGGGGTGTGTTTGGGTGAAAGTGAAATCCAAATCCCATTTGGAACATTCTGAGGTGTTGTTGTTTTAACTTGAATTAAAGTGAACTTGGGCATTTTTTGGTAAATTTTTTATGTTTTTCCACTTTCGTGCAAAGATGATATTAATGGTTGTTTTTGAATTGGTTAGTAGATTTTTTTTGATAAAAGGTTGAGTTTTGGGAAGCTAAAGGCCCGTTTGGCATTTTAGATTGGATATTTACAATTTGTTTGATATCTGTGAATTGTATGAAGCTGGTTTGGAATCTTTGAAACTGTATATTTGGAAAACCCTTCCGTGGATAGGCCCCTTGACTCGTAAATCGATCATGTGAAAGGAGGGTCCTCGGTATGGGCCTCATTTTGTGAATATTATTCTTAAGGTGTGGGACTAAACTTGAGGTGGTAGTGGTGGTGATGTATTGTGATGCGTGCTTGATTATATATATGGCCTACTATTTGAATGTGTGGAACACCTCTTTGGGAATATTGCATGAAAATATAGCATAGTGATGGGGTTTACTGAGAACGATTGCTGCATTAGTTTAGATTACACATTGGAAAGTTGTCCATTGCATAGAGATTTTTTATTATTATTGCTATGGGATTGGGCCACTCAACCATGCCAGCAAGGTCGATAGTCGGGCGTTAGGGCGTTATGATGTCATCATGAGTAGGCATTCATTCATGATGAGTCACATGTAAAGTAAATTATGGTCTTCCTCTGAGTTCATAGGTTTCCATGTTCTTTTGGTACAAGCACTATTAATTCCATTTCTCTTGCTGTGTGTGGAATCATACCGTTGAACTTTGTTTTGGTGTTTTTTTGGAATTTTTTTGTGGGTATTGATGGGTTTAAAATGTAATTCAAAGTAGTTGTTTTGTAAAAGTTTGTGTGAGCCTCTTTTTGGTTTTCTTTTCCTTTTTTTTTGATTTATAAGGTCAATAGAATTATTATTGTTAGTTTTCAAAATACAGTGTAAAAATGAGAACCTTATTTTTATAACTATAGTTCAAAGAAGTTTTATTTGAATATTTTGGAATTGGAAAATGCATGGATTATGTGGTTCATTTATGGCATCCCTATTGAACATCTCAGTGCTCATGCCTATTATATCTTTCTAATTGCAGGTTCAGTTTCTTGTTTTGGTTTCTTGTTAGCTTCTCAATGATGGAGCAGACTTGGTTCAGAGTTGGGTGGTGACCAGAAGGGTCACAAGTAAGTATGTACATTTATTTTATTTCCACTGCTTGTTTTACTTCCTCATCATCAATATTTATTTATTTGGTTATCTTTTTTTCATGGGCCTAATCATTTCTTACAGTTATAGTTTGATGCCTGGCACTAGTTTCCAGCCCATCGGGATCAGAAATGCACCTCTTTCTATGCCACAGGATGGCTCGTGTAACCGGTTCATGGTCGACCCGGTTTGGTTCATGAAAATGTGGTATCAAAGGGGGCCCTTGTTATTTGGGTTGTCCAATAGGAGGAGGTTAGAATAGTCGAGGCTTAGGAGGTAGGTTATGGGTCAGTTCCTGATCACCACCACTCAAGATGATACCTCAGTTACCAGGGGTAGTATGGGATTTGAGACTTTTTTTCTTTGATTATTTTGGATTGAGGGATGACAATGGAAGTGAATCGGTTCATGTTATGGCCTCAAATGGGGTGGTGACTCATTTGATGTCCATGTGACTGGCTCAAGGACCTCATATTGTAATTCTTTACTTGGGGCACGACTTACCACCATGTCACCAGGTCAGAAATATTCACTACTTCCTCATTTTGATGGTTTATAGTTGGCTGTGTTTCGTTTTGAACTCGGTCGATGTAAGTGTGTGCTAAAAAATGAATGTGATTTGAAAAAAGGGGATTCTTCCAATTTATTTTTGAAATTAGTAAAGTGGATTTTTAAATATAATGTGAATAGGTTTGGAAAAACATGGTATTTGTTTTGATTTGGTAAGGAAAATAAGTGTTTGAAACTTGTCACGCCTTATGGATGGTCAAACATGCGTGGGTATGTATGAAGAGTGTGTGGGGGAACTTGTTTGCAGATGATGTGAGAGAGATTAAATTAACACACATGTGACAGTTCATAATGTTCCATACGTGAGTTTTAAAATTTTATAGAAATAATGGTTCTGAAAAGTGATTTTTTCTTGTGTTTGTATATGGTTGCCTTATGGTCTTGTTTTTCTAATCTTGTGTTGTTTCTTTGATTGAGTTTTTTCTTGATGACTGGTTTTGATGGTGTTTTTTGTGTTGTTTTGAGTATGTTTCATAGAATGCCTTTAAAATAATTAAATGTGTTATGATAAGTTCAAAATTATTTTTGTGTGCTACCAGCTTATCGAGGTAAAAAAAGTATGTTAGAGGCAGTTGTATAGTTCAGAAATATAGTGTGTCTTCAGGTTGTTGGGAACTCCTCGGGTAGTTAAAGTTCGTACCATCCCAGAGTTCATTGAGGGTTCAGTTCTAGACTAGTAAACGTGGGATGTCTCATCATCGTTAGAGTTTCTTGTATAGTTGGTGGAGGTCAACTTTTGTGAAGGTTCCCCATCTGGAAAGGATGTCCTTCTGTACTAACTCCAAGTCGGTGGATTGTTCTCTCGCATGCGACAAGTCTATCTTGTTCAGGAATTTTAAGACGCATTGTCGCATCCCACTGAGGTTTGGCTTCTGTGCACCTGTTCAGGACACCAGGGAGAGTTCTGAAAGAAGCGTTGTTTGGGAGGAAGGAGTTAGAGACTGAAGGACACAAATGATTTAACGTGAGGGAGGAGATGCTTCGGCCATCAGGGCCCCAACCACAAGTCTCGGGGTGAAGCTCGTAGACAGTCAAGAGTTATCGAGGGTGTGTGGAACCTTGGTTCGAATAATGTTATCATCTTTGGGATGGAAATGTCCCAAATTTCCTTATTCAATTCTCATCATTTTTGTAAGATCATCCTTATTGTGGTGGCGTGATGACCTCATTCCAACACAATCCAAGAGGTCTTATCTGATCTTAGCGTGGTTTCAAAATTGTTTGTTGTCCTTGAAGGGTGTTACATCTGTCAATAAAATAACCTATTCTGATTTTCAATTGATATTAGCTGTGTTCGTTAGGGGGATGTTTCATTTTGAGAAATTAATGGTCAGTGTTGAGTTAATTTTTCATCATTATGTTGGTGGGTTGTTTCGTAGAAATCTTTCTAAAAAAGGTTCAGGTGTGTTGTTTGGTCCATGTGGGGAAGAAGAACGAATTAGTTTTGGGAGTTCCATTGTTTCCCCCTTTGGGGGTGTTCGGGTTTTGAGGGTTTCTGTATTAGTGAATTATTGGGGTGGGGAGAACCCTCCCATGTTATCCCCTCAACTTCAGGTAGTGATTGTTCTTGAGTTTGTTGGGTGTGACGTTTGTTGGTAATGGTCACCCTGAGCCTCTCAGTTTCTTTATGTTTGGTCTTTTCATGGTCTCTAGTTGTGTCAACTATTGGCTTGGTGACTTTCTAGGGGAATAATGTGTCTGTGGTGGGAGAATTGTCACACCACAACCCCTTTTTAACTATTTTATTTTATTATTTATTGGATTCGGTTAGCCCCTCCAAGGTACAGGGTGAGCATGAGTCTAATATTTTTAACTTTTAATGTTTTGTTAGGTTTCAGGCTGGTGCATGGGCACCGCACAATCTGTGGTATCCGCACAGTCAGTCCATGAACTTGTGCAGTTACCTAATGTTTATAATAAATAATTTTTTATAAAAATGAAATGGGTTAAATGTTTGCGCCATAATAATAATAATGTTATTATGGTGTATATATTATTATTATTATTATTATTATTATTATTGGTATTGTTATTATGGTAATTAATATTTTTTTAATATTAATTGGTTGTCAAATGTTATTTTAGTATTTTCATTATAAAATTATCATTTATAAAATTATTAATATTATATTATTATTATTAATGTTAATATATATATATAAGGGAAAACAAATGAACATGTTTTTTTTATTTTTCTGACTTTTATTATTATTATAATTTTGTTATTAATATTAATATTATTATTATTATTATTGATATTATTATTATTATTATTATTATATTATTATTATTATTAATATCATATTTTATTTTATTTTTTAAACCCTAAAACTACCCCATATCCACATCTCCCCCGACCTTTTCCTCATGCGCGTTGCGCACCTGCACGCCCCTGCTGACCCCCCCTTCGTCCGCCGTCACACACCAGCCCCTTTCATTCCAACTTGCCTCGCCCTATGGGTTCCTGCCACCCTACCGACCCAGCCGGCTCCGCCTCGCCCTGCGGGTTACCACAGCCCAGCCAGCTCCGCCTCACCGAGTCCCCTCCTGTCCGACACAAACTCCCCCATCTGGCGTGTCCTCCCCTATTTGGTGTACCCTCCCACATCTGACGAGACCTCCCTCAACTGGTATGACCTCCCTTGTCTGGAACCGCCTCCCCCACTAGTAATGGCCCACTCCCTCCTCCCGGGCAACCAGCTCTTGCGAGGGCCCCTTCAATGAGTGGTTTCTCTATCCCAGTGCGGCGACCTTTTGGCATAACCTAATTTCTTTATTTTGGTGATTTTTTCTTCATTTTAACCAAATTCTAAAAGCATCAGGTTGTGCTCACACATATTTTTTAAAGTATATGGTTTACAATTGTCCCACAGAGTGATGCTCTTTCCTCTATTGTGGTTTTGTCCCTCTCGCATGTGTTGAGGTAGGCGTTTCATGCTCTTTACTCCAGATTTCAATTCATGTGGTGATTGTGTGTTGTTATTTAATTTAAAAAACATCTTTCACTCATAATGTACATACATAGTTAATTTGTAGTGGTAATTTCATATTGGTTGAAGTGATCATAATTAGTTTTTTGTGCCATTATTTCATGATGTAAATGCCTACCCTTTTGGTAATGAATAATTTTTCATCTTCTTTTAATTGGTATTGTTGGATATATCAAGGTTTGTTTGGATATAAACCATTTTTGGTAGAGTTTGGTTCTGTTTTATGACTTGTGCAATTGGTTTATGTGAATCCTTTCTGTTTTGTAAGATGTGTGATGGTCCTCGCCGCACTAATGTTGGGTGTCAGGAATTGTTACAGGGAGTCGAAATCATTTCTAAGTGCGCACACACATTTTTCCCAGGTATGAATATATTAATATATATATGTGTGTGTGTGTGTGTGTATTCTGGGTGTGTGTTCCCTCATGGCGTGGGGAACACGTGGAACCTTTTTATGGTCTATATATATACATGGACGTGTGAGCGCACGTGCAAGCAGGATGTTTCTTGAGTTAGAATGATTCGGCTTGAATTCCTTGTGGTAGAAAAATCCATGATTTTCATTCCCATTAGTTGTCCTTAATTCCTAATGTTTTCGTTAATTAATTATCATGATACGTATCTCCATGGTACCTATTTAAATCTTGTTGCTGCGTTCTAATGTTTTTTGGTGTTGTTAAAGATAGGGTTTTACATGAATATTGGTTTATTCCCTGTGTACAAAGCCTTAGGTGTTTGTATATTGCTACTTGTTTTTTGGGTGAAAGTGGATGTTTTGGTGGGGTATTACCCATATAAATGTTTTGTTAAATTGGTTTGAAACATGTTTTGGATTTTTTGTGTAAAATGTGGTGATTTCTATGGGGATTGTTTGGGTTTTGTCAAAAAATGGTCTTTTGGGTTAGGAACATGTGTGGTATTTTATGAGTGAGTGATGTGGGTGTTTTGGGTTAAAAACAAATGGTGTATTTATGAAATTTGGTTTCAAATGTTTTGGTTGATTTTAGAGTGTTCCTCTGGGTTTGGCACGATTGGTTGTGGAAACATGTGAGGGTGAGTTGTATGAAAATGAAATGTGTGTTTTTTTTTTCAGGGTGTGTTGGGTGAAAGTGGAAGCCAAAGCATGTTTGGTACCTTCTATGGTGTGGTTGTTTTAACATTACTTAAAGTGAGCTTCTAAAAGTATTGGTATATGTTTTATTTAAGGGTCTATTGGGAAACTTTGGTATAAATCTGGTATTTGAGGCTGTTTTTGAATTGGTTAATAAATTTTTTGATAAAAGGATGATCGTTGTGAAGCTAAAGACCCATTTGGAATTTTATATTTGTGGTTTAAAAAAGGTTTGATATCTGTGAATTTTAATAATCGCATTTGGAATCTTTGAAACTATTTGTTTGGAAAACCCCTCCTTGGTTAGGCCCCTTGCCTTGTCTGTCAATCATGGGATGGGAGGGTCCTCGACATGGGCCTCCTTTTGAGAATATTTATTTTATGGCATGGGACTAACCTTGAGGGGGTCATGGTGGTGTCGGATTGTGACATGTGGTTGATTATATATATATATGGCTTGTTATTTGAATGTCTGGAACACCTCTTTGTGAACATATCATGGAAACATAGCATAGCGATTGGGTTTACTGAGAAAGATTGTTTCACTAGTTTATTTTACGCACTGGCTAGTGGCCCATAGTAGAGAGATGTTTTGTTATTAATATTACTATGGGATTGGGCCCCTCGACCAGGCCATGTAGGGTGATGGTCGGGCATTAGGGCATTATGACGTCATCGAGAGTAGGCATGCCTTTAAGAGGAGTCACATGTATAGTCTGTTCCGGTCTTCCTCTGAGTTCCAAGGTTTTCTATGATCCTTTGGTAAAAGAACTATTAGTAACATTTCCCTTGTTGTGTGTGGAATTATAGCCTTGAACTTGGTTTTGGTGATATCTTGGAAATGTTTGGTGTGTATGGTTGGTTTTAAAAGGGACTTCCAAGTAACTGTTTTGGAAAAGTTTTTTTGAGCCTCTCTTTTTTTTTCTTTTAAATTTTTTTGATTATATGGGCAATGGAATAGTGGTGGTAAGTTTTCCAAATACAATGTAATTTTAATAACCTTTTTTATTACTTTAGTTCAAACTAGTATTATTGGACTGTTTTGGAATTGGAAAATGCATGGATTTTGTGGTTCATTTCTGGAATCCCTACTGAGCGTCTGACGCCTATTATATCTTTCAAGTTGCAGGTTCAGTTTCTTGTTTGGGTTTCTAGTTTAGATGATCAATGTTTGACCAGACCTGGTTTTAGGTTTGGTGGAGACCTGAAGGGTCACTAGGATGTATGTACATTTTTTTCTTTCCGCTTCTAGTTTTATTTCCCCACCGAAAATATTTATTTTTTTGGTTATCTTTGGTTCAGGGGCCAAATCAATCCCAACTGTTAAATTTTGATGCCCGACACTAGTTCCCATCCCATGGGGATCGGGAACGCCACTCGGGTCATGCTGTTGGCTGGCTCGGGTGACTAGTTCATGGTCGACCCGGGTTGGTTCGTGACAGTACCTTACTTCTCATGAACTTATGGAGTTACAGTTTTGGTGAGTAAATATATGTTTATTAGTCATAAAATGAATTAATAATGATATTTTTTTCCAAGGACCATTACACACACCCATAGACAAGAATTTATGATGACACCAAAACATATTGAATTTCATCTGGTGGGTCTATTCCCAATAGATCTTGTCTTGGTGATTACCAAGTTTGATCATCATGACATGAATTATCATCAACTTACAAACACTCTCACATGAAAATCAACATACAATTTTTCCTATCATTCAATATTATTTTACTATAGAAGTAAATTTAATAATATTTCCATAGAGCAATAAGGTTCTCATCGTAGATAGTACCAACTATGACCATATCAATGTAATAGATACCAAAGGGAATTATTACATTAAATTCATGTAAATCTATGAATAATTTATGATAAGATGTTTTATTAATATTGAAATTATTTAATATACATGAAATCACATCACTACCAGTTTGTTATTGAAGATAAAAACAATAAACTTCCAATTAGACTAGATCCAACTTCTTATGAACAAAATCCTTCTAGACCTCACATGATGATCATGTTTCTACAGAGTAAAACTTTAGTAAAGGGGACCTCTATATTTTCTTTAGTGGATATTCTAATCACTGTATCATAAAATATTTGATAAAATTCCATCATGTGAGATACTTAAAAAGTATACACTCTATTGGTTGATGTGACCATGGATCCATCGTGAGGGCCACCACTACAGTATTAGCACAACACAGTGTGATATGATCATTACTTTAAGTTCACACATCATGCTATTGGATAAACATTTTCATTGATACAACTTCTTTAACTATATCGAATGTTTTCATAAAAATTGTTTCTACTATATAATTTTTTGATTATATACAATGTTCATCACTTCCAGTAGAAATTACATCCATTCAAAGAGTTGATTTATCATATTTGTGATTCCAGATAGCCCCGATCTATTTTGAAACTATCTTTTTTATAAAACCCCATGGTGTCAATTTCTTTGTTTACCATTGTGGTGGTGTTTCCCGTTGGTTTTGGGGTTGATCTAGGTCAATTTCATTGGTGTTTTAGGGATTTTCTAGTGGTATGTGGTTAAGGTGAAAGCATTACTAGTGTTTTGGGTTTATTCATTACTAGGGAAAAGGGTTGATAACAGATTATTTATCCATTCTTTTCATTAGTTTTTATAAAGGGTTGCCTTTATCTATGCTTTGTTTTGGTTTTGATAAAGGTATTGATAGGGCATGAAGTCCCCACATTGAAATTGAGGATGCTAGACCTCTTGTTTATATATGATTCCACCACATCCCAAGGAAAGAATCCTAATGTGGGGTTGGTCTCATGCATAAATGCTCCACACACCTATATGGGATTGTGCCTATATGCATGGGCCCGTATGGGCCTTTTCCCACCCAAATTTTCCCATAGTCTTTAGCCCACCTACATATACATGGGCCAAAAGGCAAGGTCTTACACAATTAAAAAAAATTAAAAAGAATAAATTGTAATAAATGATCAACAAATTTGAAAAAAATCAATTATAAAATCAATTAAAACATTATTAATGAAACAAATATTAATAAAATGGAATATATAAATATATATTAATTAAATATAGTAATAAACAATATATATTAAATATATAAATAGAAAATGTGTAAAATATAGAAATTAAAAACATATTGAAGTATTATTCATTTTTAATGTGTTTTATACATAATTATTCATAAATATTTTTAAATTTTTCGAATACAAATATATGAATATAGATATTTCTATATATATATCAACAAATATAATATTTCCTAAAATGTGATTTATATAATAAAAAATATTTACTCTTCCATTAAATAAGTCAAATAATTAGTGAAAAGATATTGATAAATAAAATTTAACATTTATTAAAAATATTGGCTATTTATACTAAGTAATAGACACTTAATTGATTGTTATTTAATTTTTCAACTTAACATATATAAAACACATGTTACATTGAATTCAAAATTACATATACACAATTAATTTATTTTAATATTGAAAGTTCACACACATAATATTTCTATACTTATAGTTGGGGTTTGGCTTAGTGGTAAGATCCCCATAATCCTACATAAAAAATGGGGGTTCAAAACCAATTGGGCGCAGGTATTATAGAATTACAGTATCGGTACTATAACAGTAGTGACAATGTAGCATCACTGGTAATGTAGCAATGACGGGAACTGTAGTGGAGGTAGGACATTGTAGTGGCGGTAGGACACTATAACAACGGCGAGTAATGTGCGGGTACAGTAGCAGCGGGTGATGTAGATGTACTATTCACATATTGGGCCTTGGGCCAATCAATTTGGTCCTACATGCCATGTAATTGGTTGTATGCCAATTAGAATTTTGTTTTATATAATGGGTCTCTCTTTACGCAGTTTAATGTGGACATTACATTGCTTTCATATTAAAAATGAGGCTTCAGCCTCAACATTTTTTAAAAAATATTTCTATAATTTATTAAATTTATAATATTCATTTGTTAATTGTATGGATTAACATAATATATTAAATCTATTATTTATATAATCATTAAATTTTATCATTTTATCAGTTTATACACAATATAAACTAGTTATAACTTTTTAATAGCTTTTTTGGAATTTTTTCATTATTCATATTATTTATTCGATAGCAAAATTTATTTTTTAAAATATTTCTATAATTTATTCATTTTTTTTGTTGAAGATGTTAATAATTTTATCCATTTTCAATATTTATTTATACTTATTTATTCATTAAAATTTAAAATTTTTATATGTTTTTAATTTACATTATTAATATCTATTCATTTCCAATATATAAATAGTCTTTTTTATAAATTAAATATATAATTAATAACAGTTATTAATTTTTTAAAATATATAAATTCTTATTTTTTTTATTAAATTATAGATTCTAAATTTTATATAATGTCATTCTACAGTTTAAAATATATCAAACATGCGTATATATCTATTTACAATTTAATTTTACACACATAAATATTTATGTAATTGATGAAATCTTATATTGAAACAGATACTCATAACATTTTAGGTAATCAATTAAAATTTTAATAATCTTCTTAGAATTTCATTTAATTACATTATATATATAATATATTATTTTTCTAATCGGTAAATGTAATGTCTCGAATTTTTTCCGTTTATTATTTTTAAATATTATATGGAATTATTTAGAGACTGGGCGTGAAGAGGACACATCATTCCGAGGTCCAGTGAGCCCAGAATGGTGGTTTGAACTTTTTTTAGTTAAGTGAGTCAGTGCTTATGCATGGTTGTGGCAGTTTCCAAACGGATGCCCGGATTAAAAATCTGAGTGCACCGTTCCGTCTGGGATGGCGACATTACCTAAGAATGAGGCTAACCACGACGGGCGCGGGTCGAGGGAAAAAGTTAATTTTCAGACGTTTTAATAATAAAATAAAATAAAATGAAAATCTAAATGTTTATTTTATTTTATGGAAACAACCGCTGCGGTGTGTTGAAAGGGCAGTTTTTCCCTTAATTAAATGTTGTGTCATAATGGAAAATAAATGGAAAGTTGGACTCTTTAATACGCAGCGACAGGATGTCAGTTTCCTTAACTATTGGTGCGTCTTAATGACTCAAGTTTTGGCAAGTAGGGGTCATTAATATCGCCGCGTAATTAGATGCCAATCTTGTTTCCCTTTTTTTAATGGGTGAACAATTTCTGATCATCGACAACGCTTGAGAAGAACATCTGCCAAATCCGCGAGGCGTTGGAGCAATTCTCGACGACGAACGACAATAGATCAAAACCAAGGATCGTTGCACCGGTGTTGAAGGATCGTGACGAAAAAGGCAGAACGACGCCTTCGTCAACGATCGATCCTTTCAAAAGGCAGGGGTTGTTGTTTGGATTTTTCTTTCCCCCATTTTGAGTTTAAATGACGAACGCGGATCAACCACAAACAAGTTGATCCGCGGATCCGTACGTTCTTGCGGGAAGGTTTCCTTGGGATAAATTTGGTGAAATTAAACCATGATTATTATTCATGTTGATCTCTACTCCGTTTAAACCTACTAACAGGAGCAGATTAGCGCCGTGACGAACGACGGCGGAGGATCGTTCCTCAATTTGTTTATTTGGATTTCTTCCTCCTTTTTCCCTGTGCGTTCTTCGCGTTCTTCACGGGGCGACGAACAACGGATCGTTGCACATCCGTTTTGCAACACAACGATCCCAAAATCGAAGGTTTGACATCACAACGTCCTTATGGAGGTGCGGCGACGTTGGCGAGCGACAAATCAGACCAGATCGGAAACGGCGTTCTTCGAGCATTCTTCGCATAGGAAGACCGATCATGTTTTCAGAGCCGATCGGAGGCCCAAAAATGAAGGAAACAGCTTCGTGGTGTCGGGGCGACCAAAACCTGAAGGTTTCATGGAAATCGGACGATAAGATCAATGATTGGAGCACCACGGGAGGCGCGACGGCGGTGGTCTGCATTTCTGGAAATTTCTAGAATACACAGCGTGTAGTTACGAAGAACACGCCATGTAGTTCTGATGGTGGCGGCTAGGGTTTCAGGTTCAGAGAAGGATCACATAGCGTGTCACCCTAGTCACACATCGTGTTGGACCTTCCCCGAAGCTCGACGTGTACTTCGGGTGGTGCACGGACACAGGATGCTCTATACGGCTTCAGGTAGCACGGCATGTACAACTCGGCATAGGCGGCTACGTAGAGCACGGCATGTATCTCGGGGATACACAGACACGGGTTTGATTACACGACCTTGTACTCCCTCACTCGGCCAAGCGCAGGTCAACTCGTGTGCATATTGCACGGGTTGGAGTACACAGGTTGGTGACCGTGTACGGGCACATGGCCAGAGTGCACAGAGCCAGCCCCAGTCACCCAAACACGGCATGTACTGCATATTACACGTCGTGTATATAGTTTTCTACACAACCAGCCTCACGACACGGTCCGCTGCATGCAGGCAGTACCTGGGGTCAGACAACACGGCGTGTGTCATTTCTACATGTCGTGTACTTTTTAGAGAACGGATTGGTCATTTTTTGTTCACTGCACCTTGACCATCCTTCATTTGGGTTAGTGCCCCTTCTTCTTTTCCCTTGAAGGTCAGGCATCTTTCCCTCACACCGGTTTATGATCCCTTCAGCATGAATTTTCTATGATAGAGTCAGGCATCCATCTGAGAGTCCTGGAACGAGATCTTCTATCCATTCCTGACCCTAGTTAGAGTCAGGCACTGGCGTGCCCAACCTTACCGGGCTTTGATCCTCTACCTAGCAGGTGAATTCCGGATGAGTCGCGGTATCCTCCATGGCCCTGGCTGTGATCCTCATCTGTGTATCGAGATCTTTCCCACTCAGGAGTGTCTCTCCCGTAATGAGTGCTTCTATCTATCGTAACCCTTCCACTCAGGAGCGTGTCTCCCACAATGAGTGTAGCTATATCTCGTGATGGTTCCCAACGAACATCACTCCTCAGACGGACGTCATCAGAACTATAAGACTTAGGGATTGTGTCCTCCCGGAACGCGTGCATCATGGAATCTTCAAACAGAATCCCTATCGGGGTATGCGGTTGCGTGGCTTGTCTCTAGACCACGGGCCTGGGTTTGAGTATATCTGGTTTGTTTTATATGTTCTGTAAACATATATTGTGCAAAGATGATTATACCTTTTTTTGTGTACCACTTTGTGGTTTTTGGGGTCCTCTACTGATTATTGTTATACTCACCCCTACACGGGCTTTGCCCGCACGTCTGGTGTCTTGGGCAGACGAGCAGCTTTTTGACAGAGTCCAAGGCGGACCAGGACAGGACCGAGCTTTCTGAGTTTCCTACAGGCTGAGGCGTTCCTACACCTATGAGCAGCAGTCCCAGTACCTTTCTGCTTACAGGTTGTACATTGCAGTGTTTTTTTGTCAAACTCTTATTTGTTTTTGGTGGGCTTGTATTCTGGACCAGTTTACTTTTACAGTACTCTACCTTTCTTCGTGCTCTGTTGGTTGGGTTTAGTTGTATGCCTGCATTTTTGTTCCTTAGTGTTTTACATTTCCACATTTGTGGGCTTGGAGATGTGTGCGTGTGTACATGTACTTAGGAAATTCCTCCCATGTTAGTGACATTCCTACCCGGTGCTATTAACCAGCCCCTGGCCTATTGGAGGCAGGCTTGGGTAGTCACGGCGCGGGCCCCACCGGGATGGGTCGTGACAGAGTGGTATCAGAGGTGGTCGGTTCTACCTTAGGACCAAGAGTCTGTGAGTTTGGTTGGGGAAACAAGTGTTGAGTGTTTCGGTTTAGGCTTTCAGGCCAGAGACTCCAGTGTTGGTGTGGCGGCCGACGTATCCATTCACCAAGACTCTGATAACCTTCTTTTCGACCCGGTTCATGAAAATACTGGTTGCGGGGAAATAAAAGGTACATGCATCATATAGGAATGGGTTGTGTCTTCCATATCCTTGGTGTCAGCTATCCAGATGTACTCATTTACCGTGACACATCTTGTTTCTTTACAGGATACCTCCGCGACGCGTACCCGCTAGGATTCAGCAGCACGATCATGAGGATGACCCCATCAGTGACGAGGCATCGATACAGGGACCAGTTCCCCAGGCGATGCCACCAGGTGGTGCACCTGCTATACCACCACCAGTGGAGCAGCCAGTGGTACCAGCGGAACCGACCTGTGAGGAGCGCAGGCTCAGCGCACTCCATGAGTTCTAGAGACAGAGGCCCCTCAGGTTCCGAGGCGAGCCCAGCCCTCAGGCGGCTGAGGACTGGCTTGAGGTGGTGACTAGAGTTTTCCATCTAGTGAGGACACCAGCAGACCAGATGGTGATCCTAGGAGCGAGCCTTCTTCAGGGTTCGGCCGGACGATGGTGGATTCTAACCACGCAGACTCATGACGAGGAGACTCTTTCATGGACGGAGTTTGAGCGACTCTTCAGGGAGGAGTTCTCTCTAATTATGCTGAGAGATGTGCGTATCCAGGAACTTCTTCAGCTCCAACTGGGTAGTATGACAGTGGATAACTATTCATCTAGGTTCACCAACCTCGCCAGGTACTCGATGGATATGGTCAGGGATCATTACTTCAGGGCGCGGACCTTTGAGCGAGGTCTACGTCGAGACATCCGAGCTAGTGTCATGCCTCTATGCATATCGACCTATGATGGAGTGATCGAGTGGGACTTGGTGATCGAAATCTTCTTAGCGGAGCAGAAACAGCCGTCGGCAGTCAGCAGCAGGAAGACAGGTGCGGAGACACCGACAGTAGGGAGCTGACGTCAGACGCATGGATCTGGACATGGGAGATGTCATAGGAGGACCTAGGACAGGGGATCGACAGTCCAGGGCTCTCAGGCTGGATCCAGTCAGCCCAGGGAGAAGCGATGCTACGCATGCGATGGTAGGGGGCATCTCGCTAGAGATTTCCCGACATGTTCGGCTGCTGACAGGGAATTGGTGGATGGGCCACCGAGGCAGAGGCAGAGAACGGAGCAGGAAGATCCGCCAGGCAGCGGATGTAGCAGAGGAGTAGGGAGAGCTGCAGGTGGTGGTAGATTCTTCGTCTTACTTCCACCACCACCCCCAGGAGGTCCACACCAGGCTCCGGGAGCTAGGGGACATGGATGGGGACATCTGCATGCGGTCGAGGCATATGACCCAGGGGCTCCAGAAATGATTCGAGGTACGATCTGTGTCTTTTCTACCATAGCTTCCGTACTCATAGACAGAGGTTCCAGTCATTCCCTTATAGCTACATGTCTTGTACGAAAGCTTGAGATTCCAGTAGAACCTTTGACTCGATCCTTATGCTTGGTGACACCTACGGGAGGAGACTCGACGATCACGCACCTTTACAGACAGTGTGATCTAACCGTTGGAGGTGAGAGTTTCGGTTGGAACCTCATGGTGGTAGCGTCGAGGCCTTACGACGTCATTCTCGGTATGGATTGGTTATCTTCGGTCCATGACCTGATTGACTGTTTTAGGTGAAGAGTGCGGTGTTTCCGCTGTGAAGGAATGAGGTTTTCCTTTGTCGGAGAAAAGGAAACCCAGGCAGCACAAAGTGGGATCATGCATAGGAGGGGGAAGCCGATTACTCATGATTTGGCTAGCCTTCCCCTTAGAGAAGTAGATGTTGTGAGCTCTCAGTTCCCAGCAGTGGTGGCGGAGTATGAGGACGTCTTTCCAGAAGATTTCCCAGGGTTACCTCCCCGCCGGGAAATTGACTTCTGCATCGACTTACACCCCGGGATGACACCGATTTCCTCATTGGCTTATCGGATGGATCCCGAAGAGCTTCATGAGCTGAGGGTGCAGTTGGAGTATTTTCAGAGCAAGGTTTTCGTGAGACCCAACGTTTCACCCTGGGCGGGCCCAGTCTTGTTTGCCAAGAAGGCAGACGGGAGTCTGAGGTTGAGCGTGGATTACCAGCACCTGAACTAGGTGATGGTGAAGAACAAGTATCCACTGCTGAGAATTGATGACCTCCTCGATCAGCTAAGATGGGCTCAGTGGTTCTCGAAGGTTGATCTTCGATCAGGATATCACCATCTATGAGTGCGGGATGAGGATATGCCGAAGACGGATTTCAGATGTCGCTATGGTCACTATGAGTACTTGGTGATGCCCTTTGGCATGACGAATGCCCCCGCAGTGTTCATGGGGTTGATGAACCATATATTCCAGCCATACATGGACCGGTTCGTGGTGGTTTTCATCGACGAAATCCTTGTGTACTCGGCCTCAGAGGAGGAGCACGCGAGACAACTCTGGATGGTTCTGGACGTACTCCGAGAGCACCAGCTTTATGGAAAACTCTCGAAGTGTCAGTTCTGGATTCATGAGGTCCACTTTCTGGGACATGTCATATCAGTATATGGAGTAGCTGTGGACCGAGGCAAGGTGGAGGCTGTGTTATCATGGGATCCACCTCGGAGCGTGACAGAGGTGTGAAGATTCCCTGGGTTGGTAGGATATTACCGTAGATTCATCCCTGATTTCTCCCAGATATCAGCACCGATGAAGGCCTTGACCAGGAAAGGGAAACCCTTCGTGTGGACAAAAAAGTTCCAGCAGGCCTTTGAGCAGCTGAGGCAGAGATTGACGAGCACCCCAGTCTTGAGATTGCCGGAGGAGGGTGTCGAGTACAGAGTTTTCTTCGACGCATCAGGGACCGGGCTTGGCTGTGTTCTGATGCAGCGGCACGTGGTGATTGCTTATGGTTCTCACCAACTTAGGCCACATGAGCAGAACTATGCAACCCATGATCTCGAGTTAGCAGCGTTAGTCTTCGCACTGAATATGTGGCGACACTACCTTATGGGAGAGCGGTTCACAGTCTACTCGGACCACAAGAGCCTCAACTACATCTTCTCACAGAAGGATCTAAATCTGAGGTAGAGACGTTTGCTAGAGTTCCTCTAGGACTATGATTTCGAGATCATCTATACTCCTGGAAAGGGGAACATGGTGGCAGACGCTCTTAGCAGAAGATCGAGCTCACAACTGTTGAGTGAGGTGACACAACAATTAGTCGCGTTACAGTTATCCTTCGTGGATGGTGAGGACACAGCTTACCTATAGTCAATGGTTGTCACCCCTCCACTCTTACAGTGAGTTAGGGAGGCACAACTTGGGGATGTCAACTGTGTGGCTTTACGTGCTCAGTTAACTATAGGACATGCTCCTGATGGTTTTTCGCAAGGTGGGGAGCACATAGTTCTCTTCAGAGGACGCACTGTTGTACCAGTGGCGTTCCAGGATGAGGTCCTGAGGGAGTTTCATACATCCCCTTTGGCGGTACATCCCGGAGTGGCAAAGATGTACCAGGATCTTTGACGACAGTTCTGGTGGTCAGGCATGAAGAAGGCAGTGGTAGAGTTCATTTCTCGATGCCTCACATGCCAACTAGTGAAGGCTGAGCACCAGGTTCCAGCAGAGTTAGCTCACCCCTTGGAAGTTCCAGAGTGGAAGTGGGATGGAATATCGATGGACTTTGTGACGAGCATACCATAGAAGTCCAAGTGGCATGATTCCATCTGGGTGATCATTGACCGACTCACCAAGTCGGCCCACTTCCTAGCTATAAGGGAGCAGAGTTCCGTAGAGATCTTGGGACGCCTCTATGTACAGGAGATAGTTCGTCTTTATGGCGTCCCCTCGACTATAGTCTTAGACCGAGACACCCGCTTCACATCCAGGTTGTGGAAGGGATTGCAGGAGGGTTTTGGGACTCAGCTACGTTTGAGCACAACGTTTCATCCCAAGACAGATGGTCAGATAGAGAGGACCATTCAGATTCTGGAGGATATGTTGCGGGCCTGTATCTTGGACTTTTCTCGCAGCTGGGAGGACCACCTACCACTGGTGGAGTTTGCGTACAACAACAGCTACCACTCCACCATTGGCATGGCACCATTCGAGGCTTTGTATGGGAGACCCTTTCGGTCACCGCTTTGCTGGACTGACCCTGGAGAGTCAGCACTCATGGGTCTAGAGTTAGTGAAAACTACCACAGAGAAGGTGCAGATCATCCGGGAGCAGATGAAGACTGCACAGATCCGGAAAAAGTCTTATACTGACAGACGATGAAGGCCCCTGGATTTCGAGTAGGGCGACCACGTTTTTCTTCGGGTCTCACCTCGACGTGGGTTGCAGAGATTTGGCCGAGGTGGGAAGCTATCTCTGAGGTTCATCGGACCTTTCCAGATCCTGGGCAGAGTTGGAGAGGTGGTGTACCACCTGTCTCTACCACCACAGTTGCATCGGGTACATGATTTCTTCCACGTGTCGCAGTTGAGGAGGTACGTGCATGACCCATCGCACGTCATTGACTGGGGTGAGATGGACATCGAGGATGGAGTGAACTTTGCTGAGTACTGAGTGGAGATCGAGGATCGGCAGGAGAGGATACTTCGTGAGCGATCGATTCCCTTAGTGCGCGTCCGGTGGCAGCACGAGAATCTTTAGGAGAGCACGTGGGAGCGGGAGGCCCAGATCCGTGCCCAGTACCCTCATCTTTTTGAGTAACCTTTGTTTTGGATTTTCAGGGACGTAAAGCCCCAAGGTGGGAAGAATGTAATGTATCAGATTGTTTCAGTTTATTATTTTTTAAATATTATATGGAATTATTTAGAGACCGGGCGTGAAGACGGCACATCATTCCGAGGTCCAGTGAGCCTGGAATGGTGGTTTGAACTTTTTTTAAGTTAAGTGAGTCGGCGCTTGTGCGCGGTTGTGGCAGTTTCCAAATGGATGCCCGGATTAAAAATCTGAGCGCACCGTTGCGTCTGGGACGATGAATTTAACTATTAATGAGGGTAACCTTGACCGGCGCGGGTCGAGGGAAAAAGTTACTTTCCAGACGTTTTAATAATAAAATAAAATAAAACGAAAATATAAATGTTTATTTTATTTTATGGAAACAACCGCTGCGGCATGTTGAAAGGGAAGATGTTCCATTAATTAAATGTTGTGCCATAATAGAAAATAAATGGAATGTTGGAATCTTTAATATGCAGTGACGGGACGTCTGTTTCCTTAACTATTGGCGCGTCTTAATGACTCATGTTTTGGAAAGTAGGGGTCATTAATATCGCCGCGTAATTAAATTCCAATATTTTTTCCCATTTTTTTAAAAGGGTGAACAATTTGCTGATTGTTGGAAACGCTTGAGAAGAACCTCTGTCGAATCCGTGAGGCGTTGGAGCAATTCTCGATGACAAACGACAATGGATCGAAACCAAGGATCGTTGCGCCGACATTGAAGGATCGTGACTACAACGACAGCACGATGCCTTTGTCAATGATCAATACTTTCAAAAGGCAGGGGTTGTTGTTTTGATTTTTCTTTTCCCCATTTTTGAGTTTGAACGATGAACGCGGATCAACCACGAACAAGTTGATCCGCGGATCCGTACGTTCTTGCGGGAGGGTTTCCTTGGGATAAATTTGGGGATATTAATCCATGCTTATTGTTCATGTTGATCTCTGATCAGTTTAAACCTACAAACGGGAGCGGATTAGTGCCACGACGAACGACGGCGGAGGTTCATTCCTCAATTTGTTTATTTGGATTTCTTCCTCCTTTTTCCCCGCGTGTTCTTCACGTTCTTCGTGGGGAGACAAACAACGGATCATTGCACATCCGTTGTACGACGCAACGACCCCAAAAATCGAAGGTTTGACATCGCAACGTCCTTATGAAGGTGCAGAGGCGTTGGTGGGCGACAAATCTGACCAAATCGGAAAGGGCATTCTTCAAGCGTTCTTCACGCTGGAAGACCGATCATGTTTTCGGAGCCAATCGGAGGCCCGAAAATGACGGAAACAGCTTCGTGGTGTCGAGGCGACCAAAACCTGAAGGTTTCGTGGTGATTGGATGATAGGATCAATGATCGGAGCACCACAGGAGGTGTAACGGCGAAGGCCAGCATTTCTCGAAATTTCCAGAATACACGGCATGTAGTTCCGAAGAACACGCCGTGTAGTTCTGATGGTGTCGGCAAGGGTTTCAGGGTTAGAGAATGATCACACGGTGTGTGACCCTAGTCACACGGCAAGTTGGACCTTCCCCGAAGCTCGATGTGTACTTCGGGTGGTGCACGGACACAGGATGCTCTACATGTCTTCAGGCGGCACGACGTGTACAACTCGGCAGAGGCGGCTACGCGGAGCACGGCGTGTATCCCGGGGATACACGAACATGGGTTGGAGTACATGACCTTGTACTCCCTCACTTGTCCAAGCACAGGTCACCCCGTGTGCATATTGCACGGGTTGGAGTACACGGGTTGGTGACCTTGTACGGGCACATGGCTAGAGTGCACGGAGCCAGCCCCAGTGACCCAGACACGGCGTGTACTCCATACTACACACCGTGTATAATGTTTTCTACACGACCAGCCTAACAACATGGGCCGTTGAACACGGGCAGTACCAGGGGTCGGACAACACGGCGTGTGTCATTTCTACACGCCGTGTACTTTTTGGAGAACGACTTGGTCATTTTTTGTTCACAGCGCCTTGAACATCCTTCGTTTGGGTTAGTGCCCCTTCTTCTTTTCACCTAAAGGTCAGGCATCTTTCCCTCACATCGGTTTATGATCCCTTCAGTATGTATTTTCTGTGATAGAGTCAGGCATCCATCCGAGAGACCTGGATCGAGATCCTCTATCCATTCCAGACCCTAGGTAGAGTCAGGCATCGGTGAGACCAACCTTACCGGGCGTTGATCCTCTACCTAGCAGGTGAATTCTGGATGAGTCGCGGAATCCTCCATGGCCCTGGTAGTGATCCTCATCTGTGTATTAGGATCTTTCCCACTCAGGAGTGTGTCTCCTGTAATAAGTGCTTCTATCTATCGTAACCCTTCCACTCAAGAGTGTGTCTCCCACAATGAGTGTAGCTATATCTCGTGACGGTTCCCGACAAACATCACTCCTCGGATGGACATCATCAGAACTATAAGACTCATGGAGTGTGTCCTCCCGGAATGAGTGCATCATGGAATCTTCAAACAGAATCCCTATCAGGGTATGCGGTTGCGTGGCTTGTGTCTAGACCACGGGCCTGGGTTTGAGTATATATGGTTTGTTTTAAATGTTATGTAAACATATATTGTGCATAGATGATTGTAACTTTTTTTTGTGTACATATTTGTGGTTTTTGGGGTCCTCTACTGAGTATTGTTATATTCACCCCTGCAGGGGCTTTTCCCGCACATCTTGTGTCTTGTGCAGACGAGCAGCCTTTTGATAGAGTCCAGGGCGGACCAGGACATGATCGATCTTTCTGAATTTCCTACAGGCTGAGGCGTTCCTATGGCTATGAGTAGCAGTCCCAGTACCTTTGTGCTTACAGGTTGGACCTTGCAGTGTTTTTTTTCATACTCTTGTTTGTTTTTGGCGGGCTTGTATTCTGGCCCAGTTTACTTTTAGAGTACTCTACCATTCATCGTGCTCTGTTGGTTGGGTTTAGTTGTATACATGCATTTTTGTTCCTTAGTGTTTTACATTTCAGCATTTGTTGGCTTGGAGATGTGTGTGTGTGTGTACAGGTACTTAGGCAATGCCTCCTATGTTAGTGACATGCCTACCCAGTGCTAGTCACCAGCCCCTGGCCTATTGGAGGTGGGCTTGGGGAGTCACGGCGCGGGCCCCACCGGGAAGGGTCGTGATAGTAAATGTTATTTATTTATTTTTAATATTATTATACATAATATTATTTATTTACTTTTAATATTTCTTATTCAAATTATTATTTGGAAGTTATTCATTTTATAATATTTATTTATAGATATTTAATTTTTATGTTTTCAAATTTTTAATAAGTTTTCAATTTCATTTTATGATATATAAAAATATTTTATATTTTAAATAATTTTTATAATTAATAACACTTATCCATTTTTCGATATTTAGGATGTCTACTATTTTTCAATTATTCAATTTTAGAAATTTTTAACATACATGCATTTAAGACTATATATTTATTTATATTTTTAAATATAAATTTTTAAATAAATATTTATAAATAAATATATTTTTAAACGTGTATTTACTATATTTATAACTTTATATAATTATAAATGTAAATAAATTAACACTTTTTTTGAAGAAGTATATATATATATAATTATAAAATTATAATTAATATATTTAAGTAATAAATTTATTTACTATATTAACATTTACATTTACATTTGTCTATTAAATATATATTTAATTATATAAATATATATACTGACATTAATATAATTATAACTATAAATAAATAATAATAAATATATTTAGAAATATATTTATTTATAAATATATTTATAGATGTATATTTACTATAATTATAAAATTATATATTTATAATTATAAATAAATATATATTTTTTTAAAAAAATATTAATTTAAATTTAAATCAATATTGATATCTTTAAATAATTATAATATTGTAAAAAATATATTTAATATATCATTATATATATAATTATATATTATTAATATATTTAACAAATTTACATAAATATAAATATAAATATATTATATAATGAATATATTGAATACATTTATATTTATATTTATATAATTTTATTAAATATATAAACATATGAAATTATAATTATAGAATTATAGAATTATATAAATATATGTAAACACATAAATATATTTATAATATTATAAATTTTTTAATAAATATATTTACAAATATATTTTCTTATAATTAAAATTATATGGATATATCTATAATTATAAATTCAAAAAAATAATTACAATTATTTTAATATATTACTTTTTATATACATTTATATTAATTTATTTATTTATAATTATATTCATTTAAATTTTTTAAATATATTACTTATATTATCGAAAATCATTATATGGGTCTTTATCAGTGCCAAAAAATCATTGAAAAATTGGTCTTTTATCAGCACTTATTACTTTACTGGTGATAAATCCTTTCTTTATCAACACTTTTTTGGAATCACTGATCTTTTAAAAAGAGCCGTAATTGACCCAATTTCCATCACACCATTCAAAATATTAGGGAATTTTATCTCTGACATAACCCCCCAATGTCTTCTCTCAGCTGAATCAAATCTCTAATATATAGAATGTTATTCCCCCTCCCTTAATCCATTCTTGTTCGTGTTCGACGCTGTGTGATAGTACAACATTATCTTGGCTCTGTGGTCACATGGTTCCATAATCAGGAGATATGTATATAATGTCCCTACTATCATTCATGCTCTTCTAACTATTCCTATTTTGTGGGTCTCCCCATTCCTAATATTACCTTACAACGACTCGTATAGGCCCTTCTCAGATAACATCTGGTTCATGGTGTTCTGTTTTGGATTTTTAGTAGCCATTTTTTTTGTTCTGGTTCCTTTTGAATGTCCTCTTCCTCATTCTCCGAACTTCATCACACTTATCTGCATTTTGAACATACTCGTCATCTTCAATGATCATTTGGGATAGTTCTAAGGTCTCCTGTGGTAGCACACTTTATCATAATGTATGTTGCTAACCCTAGTTTCTGATGTTTTTTAGATCCTCCCCAAACCAATTAAAATTATGTGCGGGGCATACCCAAATTACCTTTTGACTTTATTTAATGGAGTCACTTACCGATACCCCACCAACCATTTTTAAAGGGGTGATTTCAAATAAAAAAAATTATCCTAGGTTAATAAGATTATGGGGATATCTTAGTGGATCAAAAATTAGAGACATAATGTATAGGGTATTGAAATAGTAGAGATATGGTAATCAATAGTTTTATAAAAGGGTCATACAAACGTGTCATTAATCAAAACAATTCACGTATCAACAAAGGAGGCAATGATATTAAAGAGGCCCACTCAGGGACTTTGTAAAAAATACATATGATCTGTTATATTTATATATAAATCTATAGATGTCTAGAAACCCAACAGTTATATCACAATTACCCTTTTGATCGAAAATTCCTCAACACCATTTTATTTTGGGTTAACATAATTGGGTTTTGATTTCTTTGGTTTTATGAAAATGGTTTTGATTATGATTTTTTTCATTAAGAAACTATTTGGCTTTGTAAATGATTTCTATTATGAAGATTCTTTGGGATATAATGTTTTTACATAATTTTATTTAGCTTGTAATTTCATATATTAAATTAGTTAAATGATGTTTTATTGATATATATTAGTTCAAGTTTCCTAGGTATTTAAAATGGATAATTCATTTTTAGACCATTTTTAATATGCTTAAATATGTATATTAGGTATGTGTTTAATTGATTTTATATTTGAATTATGAAAATGACATAATTAGTTATTGAATTTCAATGAAATTCAAGAATTTTTATAGATAAACTAGTTATATAATGAGTAAAACTCATTAAAACATGTTTTAAGAAGCTAACTCACACCTCTAATCAAAGGGTTATAGTGTGTAAAGATTCCTAGGAATGTTAAAGTTGGAATTTTGAAATACTAGCATCAACTGGGTATTTATAGTAGATACATGACTTATTGAAAAAATGGATGGTTATATTACATTATTTACATTTACTAAGCCATGTACAAAATATTTTTATTTCTTTGATCTTTTTTTTATCATTAAGAATGTTTTAGATTCACCAATAAAAATTTCTAATTTAAAACACATTTTTGTCGGACACATATAAGATTAGAGTCTAGTGGAATAATTTTATATTGTATATTATTATCTCTCATACACGTATATGTGGTATGGATTTTATTAAGAATGAAAATACTATATTGGATAAAATTTGATAGTTTTGTGTATTAGATGTGGGAGATATGTTATAGGGACTTGTGTCCTTATTAGAGGTGGAATAAGAATGTTTTTAATCCAAATGATGTGAAGTTGGAGAAAATAGTTTTTTTGGAATGATTATTAATGGAATGTATTTGTGGAGTTTAGAGAAATTAAATAGAATGTTTTAATATTGTAGGATATGTGAAATATACTTAATCATGATTAATTGACTATTTTTTGAAATATAGTTTCATCAATGGGTTACAGTAAAAATATATATTTATGTATTCCTATAATAAAAGGTCCAGAATAATGATGCACCCAATTTGTGTATACATTTCCAAATAAATAATTGAAGATAAAAGCATGTTTTCAGCATATATTTTTGGTTTCATGAACATATTCTTTGATTTTGGTGAATCTGTTTACTTGCTAGAGCTTTCTGGCTTAATACATGGATCAAGTGAAGTTTGTGACATTTTTGAAACTACACGGTGTGTACTTTCTAAACACGCCGTGTACATCCAGACAAGGACACAGACCAAAGAAGGGAGTACATGCCCATGTCTACCAGGTAGAGATGCACGTCGTGTGGGTTAGCGCTACACGCCATGTACAACCTTCTAGAAGCGGTGGTCGCAGAGAAAAGTCCACACGCCCATGTGGCCGTTGATGAAGACACGACGTGTCTGAACTTTTACACGCCGTGTCAGCTATTCTAGAAGGGTATGGCGGTTCTACACGTCATGTATGGCGGCGCAACATGCCGTGTTCACTCAACTTGCAGGAGGCGCCATGTGAAAAAGTCAAGAATGGCGTGCTCTGCCACCCGCCAGCGGAGAAAATGGCGCCAAAATGTGTTGACGAAAAGTACACGATGTGTACTTTCTATACACGCCGTGTACATTATTTTTCTATAAAATTAGGCATTGGCCTACGAATTTGGGAGTTGAGAATCATTGGAAGAGGGAGAAGCTCTACTACCACCATTCCCGAAGCCACCGAGTTGCTGTCATTCCACTATTCCACCATTATACCCTCCGATACTCTACCTCAACGCATACACAATGCATCCGTCTGGTATCACGTGTGTCATTTCTCTCCTAAATTCTATGTGTAACTAAACACCTCGTATTGGGGCTGTGGGTGATGGGATTATAATTTGTATATTGTTTTATATAGTTGTATTTGAATCGTTGTAATTCATCTTACTTTTCTTAAGCCACTGTCTAATATAACTGAGAATTCTTAGCTGGACCAAGGGAAGGATTCTCGGCGATACAAAAGAAAAGTAACGGTGCAAACATCCATGACTATAGGAAGGTTTTCACCGATTCAAGTAATGGACTGGACGTAATAAAGAATCAAGGACATTGACTTCCAGACCAAGGAGTCAACTACTCTAATTCAAAACAAGAGGAACCGGACCAAGGAAATCGAATGATTGAATTATTATGAACAACACAACCATTTAAACAATCTGCATAAGAATTTCTTATTCACCAAAACCCTGACACGTCTTTTCTTTCCATTTCTAAGAACTTTTTAAATCTACCCATTGTATTCCTTCAAACTGTATCCATTCTTCTATGTAAATCAGTTTAGTTTAAATCAAAACCCAAAAATCAACCCAATCATTTCTAAACATTGCATACTTCACCTAATTAAGTATTAACTCAATTAAATTCATGCACGCCATGGTTCCCTATGGATCAAACCCGAACTTATGCTATACTAAAGTTATAAGAAAGAATAATTAATTTGGGACGCATAAAACTTCGACCAACGACAAGCGTAGACCAAATTTTGGCGTCGTTGCCGGAGATCAACGTTTAGTGATAAAATATAAATTGTGTTAATAATTGATTTAAGTGAACATAAAAATAATAAAAATAATAAAAAAATATCAAAAATCTCTTTTCTAAATCTCAATTCAAATTTTCTTTATTTTTTTCCTTTTACTCCTGGTGTTCGTTTTGTGTTGTGTAGCGCTTCATGTGTATGTTTCGACGCTTTACACGATCTAGAAGTGCCGAATCTTCAGAATTAGTTCTGCTTGACCCGGAAATCGAACGGACCTTGCGTCATCATCGGCGTACATAGACAGAAACTCACAACCATCTACAAAGACCTATGGCGAACAAGGATGAGGGAGCACCAGCCATAGATGCTGCGACTGAGCATCAGTACCAAGATCAGCAGCCTCCCGTGGCTAGTCTACCGGAGCAACCTACGGGAGACTTTATGGAATTCCTCCCAAGGGATTACCAATGGCCGCCACATCAACTCTTCCCGCGGCCATACTTTTCCCCTCAGGAGCAGTTTATGAAAGCTCCACCCCATCAACAACAACCTCCAAGACGTACCCTTATGGAGTACGGACTTCCATCGATTCACGGAGCTGATACGGGCATCGTCCGTCCTCCGGTCCAGGCCCAGCACTTCGAAATCAAGCCTGCTATCATGCAGCTGATCTAGAACACAGTCCAATTCGGAGGCCTGGCCAGCGAGGATCCGAACGCCCATCTCTCCAACTTTCTGAAGATCTGCGACACGTTTCGGTACGATGGCCTTTCCGAGGACGCCATCCGTCTTCGCCTATTTCCCTTTTCTCTACGGGATAAGGTGAAGTACTGGATCAAGGGGCTGCCACAATGATATATCCTCGCCTGGGAGGAGCTTTCCCAGACGTTCCTTTCCATGTACTTCCCGCCATCCAAGACGGTGACACTCCGGAATGAGATTCATAACATCCAGCAGCACGACTCCGAGTCGTTGTACGAGTCCTGGGAACGCTTCAAGGAGATGTTACGAAAATGCCCCCATCACAGACTCCCACTCTAGATTCAAGTCCAGACCTTCTATGGAGGACTTACCTCGAATACCAAGTCCGTGGTAGATGCTGCTGCTGGAGGTACGGTGATGCGGAAGTCCCCCAAAGAACTATTCGAACTACTGGAAGATATGTCAGGCAACAACTTCCAATGGCACACCGAGCGGGGGACTCAAAAGCGAGGTATGGACAATATTGACGCTACCACAATGTTGACTGCTCAGTTGGACGTTGTGTCCAAGAAAATAAACACATTGAACCTCAAAGGAACATCTCAAGTTCATGCGGCGCACCACCCAGCATGTGGTGATTGTGGTGGTAACCACATCATGGGAGATTGCCTGGGTTCAACTGGAGGCACCTCGACGAGCGAGGTGAGTTATGTTTCCCACAATCGAGGGCCCAACTAGTACCCGCAGTACCATAAACCGGCATGGTGAGATCAATAGAACACAGGTTGGGGCCAACAATAGTAGAATCCTCCGCCCCAGTGACCGCCCAACTACAACCAACCTCCATACCCGAACCAATTTCAAAGGCCACAACAACCCCAGCAGGGTCCTTATCAGCAACAATGGTATCAAAACCCTCTTCCACAGGAGCCACGACAGTCACCTCCTCCACTGGCTCAACAACCACCTCAGCAGGAGAAAACCTCAAGGTTAGAGGATTTGATGACTAAATTTATATCTACTGCTGAGACTCGGTTCCAGAATCAGGAAGCTTCGATTCGAGGCTTGGAGAATCAGATTGGCCAGCTGGCAAATCAACTCTTAGGGAGGCAGCCCGGTACACTATCAGGGAACACCGAAAAGAACCCAAGGGAGGAGGCCAATGCTATTATGCTCTGGAGTGGGAAAGAGCTCCACTAGAACCAATCAGCACAGCAAGGTGCATCCACACCCAGTGTTGAAGAAAAAAGGTACCAATACTGACCCCTCCTCATCCAATATCCCATAGAAGGAAGCTTTACAAAATAAAGAAAAGGACGTAATCCAACCATTCAAGCCTACCGTACCCTTTCTGGAATGATTGAAGCAGAGGAAGTTGGACCACCAATTCAGCAAATTTATGGATGTTTTCAAGAAACTACATATCAACAAACCATTTGCAGAAGCCCTATCACAAATGCCAACATACTCAAAGTTCATGAAGGAAAACCTCTCGAGTAAAAGGAAAATGGAGGAGTTGGGCGTAATTGTACTAACGAAGGAGTGCTCCGCGGTGGTCAACATTCCATTCCTCCCAAAATCCAAGATCCAGGTAGTTTCACCATTCCTTTTACTATTGGATCCTGCGAGTTTGGGAATGCCCTCTGCGACTTAGGGGCCAGCATGAACCTTATGCCCCTCGGAGTTTTCAAGAAGCTAGGACTCCACGAGCTCAAGCCTACCCGCGTCGCCCTTCAACTGGATGTTCGATCCATCAAGCACCTGAAGGGACTACTTGAGGACGTACTGTTCAAGGAGGGTAGACTGATTATCCCTACTGATTTCATCATCCTCGACATGGGGGATGACCAGGAAGCACCTCTTATACTTGGAAGGCCTTTCTGGGCAACTGGGAAGGTCCTGCTCGATGTACACCAAGGGGAGCTTATTTTTCGTGTAGGTGATGAAGGAGTTTCCTATAACGCCCTCAAAGCCGCCAAACATGCTTCCTTGTTAGAGCATGGGGACTGTTATGCAGTGTCCACCATGGATAATCATTTTAGCGACAAAGGAGATGAACTGGTATGTTCTTTTATTTCGAATAATTTAACTGATCTAGATATTTTGTTAGAGGAAGCGCCGGAAGACTTACAATTCATAGAAGGCCAGGGCAGCCACTATTGGCAGCATGCAGTTGTTCCTGATAGTTTGGAATGAGACGAGGTGCAGCCACTTGTGCCTTCGATTTTAAAGGCGCTGGAACTCGAACTAAAGCCTCTTCCATCTTCTCTCAAATATGGGTATCTAGGACCCAATCAAACTTTGACTGTTATACTTAATGCAGAACTATCACAGGAGCAAAAAGATGCACGTTTATAGGTTATCAAACAGTGGAAGCATGCTATTGGGTGGACAATCACTGATCTGAAGGGCATCAGCCCTACCATTTGCACTCACAAGGTTCTACTTGAAGAGGGTACCAAGAAATCTCGGCAACCACAACGATGCTTGAATCCTTCCATGAAGGAAGTTGTAAAGAAGGAGGTGATCAAATTATTGGATGCAGGCATCATCTATCCCATCTCGGATAGTCCGTGGGTGAGTCCTCTCCAAGTGGTACCCAAAAAGGGGGGTATCACTGTGATTTCAAATGATAAGAACGAACTCATCCCTACATGCACTATCACGGGCTGGAGAGTCTGTGTGGATTACTGGAAGTTGAATGATGGAATAAGAAAAGATCACTTCCCCTTGCCATTCATGGATCAAATGCTAGAGAGGCTAGCATGGCACAACTTATATTTCTTCCTCGATGGTTTTTCCGGTTACAACCAAATCTCCATTGATCCGAAGGATCATGAAAAGTGCACTTTCACTTGCCCCTACGACACATTTTCTTATCGAAGGATGTCTTTCGGCATGTGCAATGCCCCCACCACCTTCCAGCGTTGTATGCTGGCCATCTACCACGACATGGCGGAACGAATCCTGGAGGTATTCATGGATGATTTTTCCATTTATGGAAAATCATTTACCATTTGTTTACGATACCTAGAGCTTGTTTTGGAAAGATGTGAGCACACTAACCTAGTTTTGAACTGGGAAAAGTGTTATTTTATGGTACAAAGTGGCATAGTCTTTGGCCATAGAATTTCAACGAAAGGGATAGAGGTTGACCCGGCGAAGATTGAAGTCATTTCACAACTACCAATACCGACTTCCGTCTGTGCCATCTGCAGCTTCTTGGGGCATGCAAGATTTTACAGGCGGTTTGTCCGCGACTTATCCAAAATTGCCCAACCCCTGACCAATCTTCTAACCAAGGTTGACATATTTGAGTTCGATGACCATTGTGTCAGATCTTTTGAGCATCTGAAGCAGCGCCTTATGAAAGCTCCAGTTATGTTTTCTCCCAACTAGGAGGAACAATTTGAGGTGATGTGCGATTCGAGCGACTACGCAGTGGGAGCAGTCTTGGGCCAGCGCCATGACCGGATTTTCCGACCTATCTATTATGCCAGAAGGACGCTCAACGAGGCACAGATTAACTACACCACCACAGAAAAGAAGATTCTCACAGTGGTTTTCGCATTTGACAAGTTTCATTCTTAATTAGTGTTGTCTAAAGTTATTGTTTATACTAACCATGCAACACTAAAGTACCTACTCAATAAGAAAGATGCGAAGCCCCGATTGATCCGTTGGGTACTCCTCCAACAAGAATTTGATCTTGAGATCTGGGACAAGAAAGGGAGTGAGAAATTCATTGCTGACCATCTCTCCCGCCTTGAGCTGCCACACTTAGAGAAGGAAGAAGATCGGGAGATTAGGGAGGATTTTCCGGATGAGCACATCTTTACGATCAGTGAAACAGCTCGACCATGGTATACTGATATCGCTAATTTTCTGGTTACAGGTGTCGTTCATCCTGACCTCTCCTTCCAGCAGAGGAAAAGACTTTTCTCTGATGTGAAAAGGTACTTCTGGGAGGATCCTCTGCTATTCCGATCCTGTGCAGATGGAGTGATCCGTCGTTGCATCCTGGAGAATGATGTTCACGATGTCTTGGAGTTCTGTCATGCCTCACCAGTAGGAGGACATCATGGCCCAGACCGTACCATAGCTAAGATCCTACAGTCTGGATTTTTCTTGCCCACCATGCATAGAGATGCTCGAGCCTTTGTTTCCTGTTGCGATCAGTGCCAGATGATAGGTAATGTGGGATGTAGAGGCGAGATGCCTCAGCACCCCATCCTGGAGGTCGAGATTTTCGACGTCTTGGGCATAGACTTCATGGGTCCTTTTCCCCTATCTTTTGGGAATACTTACATCCTGGTCTGCGTCGTCTACGTCTCCAAATAGGTGGAAGCTATTGCTACAGCTCACGACACAACCAAGGTAGTCATAAATTTCTTAAAGAAAAATATTTTTAGTAGGTTTGGAGTTCCTCGAGTACTGATCAGCGATAGAGGGACCCACTTCGACAACACACTGATGAGAGGAATACTATCGAAGTATGGAGTAAAGAATCAGATGGGGACACCATTTCATCCCCAGTCTAGTGGACATGTTGAGCTCTCCAATCGAGAGCTCAAGCAGATCCTGGAAAAAACAGTGAACACTTCACGGAAGGACTGGTCCAAGAAGTTATATGATGCCTTATGGGCATACCAGACTGCTTTCAAAACACCACTGGGAATGTCCCCATTCCGTCTCTTCTATGGAAATCCCTTCCATTTCCCAGTAGAATTGGAACACAAAGCCTACAGGGTCGTCAAAGCCCTAAATTTTGATCTGAAGGCAGCTGAAGAGAAACGGAAGTTCCAACTTTTTGGACTAGATGAGATCCGATTAGAGGAATACGAGAATGCCTAGTTGTACAAAGAGAAGACAAGAGCCATTCACGACTGAATGATATCATGAAAATCTTTCCAACCCGGTGATTACGTACTTCTCTTTAATTCTCGTCTACGCTTATTTCCAAGGAAGTTAAAGTCACACTGGTCAGGAACATTCCACGTTATCTGTGTATTCCATCACGGAGTGGTAGAAATTTCTGGAGAAGATGGTCAACCATTCAAGGTAAACGGGCAGCGGTTGAAAGCTTACCATCCTACAGATAACATGGTGGGAACGTTGTCCACCATACTCCTCTAGTAAGCAAGGTAAGTTGGTCGATCCAACAACCTAAAATAAAGGCGCTTCCTGGGAGGCAACCCAGAGGTTACACACCGTGTCCCACTTATATTCACGGCGTGTACTAAGTCTTTTTCATTTATACACTTAATAGTATAAATCTATAGAATATCAAAAATACTTAGTACACGTCATGTATATAAGTGGGACATGGAATGTAACATCTGGGTTGCCTCCCAGGAAGCTCCTTTGTTTTAGGTCATTGGCTCGACCAACTTACCTTGCTTACCGGAGGAGTATAGTGGAAAACGTTCCCACCATGCTATCTGTAGGATGGTAAGCTTTCAACTGCTGACCGTTTACCTTGAATGGTTGACCATCTTCTCCAAAACATTCCACCACTCCGTGATGGAATACGTGGATAACGTGGAATGGTCCCGACCAGCATGACTTTAACTTCCCTGGAAATAAGTGTAGACGAGAATTAAATAGAAGTACCTGATCACCGGGTTTGAAAGATTTTCATGATATCATCCGGTCATGAATGTCTCTTGTCTTCTCTTTGTACAACTTGGCATTCTCGTATGCCTCTAATTGGATCTCATCTAGTTCCGACATTTGGATCTTCTGTTTCTCTTCAGCTTCCTTCAGATCAAAATTTAGGGCTTTGATGGCCCAATAGGCTTTGTGTTCCAATTCTACTGGAAAATGGCAAGGCTTGCCATAGACGAGGCGGAACGGGGACATTCCCAGTGTTGTTTTGAAAGCAGTCTGATATGCCCATAAGGCATCATCTATCTTATTGGACCAGTCCTTCCGTGAAGTGTTCACTGTTTTTTCTAGGATCTTCTTGAGCTATCGATTGGAGAGCTCGACCTGTCCACTAGACTGGGGATGATATGGTGTCCCCATCTGCTGCTTTACTCTATACTTCGACAGTATTCCTCTTATCAGTGTGTTGTCGAAGTGGGTCCCTCTATCGCTCCTCAGTATTTGAGGAACTCCAAACTTGATAAAAATATTTTTCTTTAAGAAATTTATGACTACTTTGGCTGTGTCGTCAGCTGTAGCAATAGCTTCCACCCATTTGGAGACGTAGTCGACACAGACCAAGATGTAAGTGTTCCAAAAATATGGGGGAAAAGGACCCATGAATTTTATCCCTAGACGTCGAAAATCTCTACCTCCAGGATGGGGTGCTGATGCATCTCGTCTCTACGTCCCACATTACCCGTCCTCAGGCACAGATCGCAATAGGAAACAAAGGCTCGAGAATCTATATGCTTGGTGGGCCAGAAAAATCCAGACGATATGATCTTAGCTATGGTACGGTCCGGTCCATGATGTCCTCCTACTAATGAGGCATGACAGAACTCCAGGACACCGTGAACTTCATTCTCCGGGATGCGATGACGGATCACTCCATCTACATAGGATCAGAATAGCAGAGGATCCTCCCAGACGTACCTTTTCACATCAAAGAAAAATCTTTTCCTTTCCTAGAAGGAGAGGTCAGCATGAACGACACCTGTAACTAGAAAATTATCGATATCATCATACCATGGTCGAGGTGTTTCATTGATCGAAAAGAGGTGCTCATCAGGAAAATCCTCCTTGATCTCCCGATCTTCTTCCTTCTCTATGTGTGGCAGCTCGAGGCAGGAGAGATGGTCAGCAATGAAGTTATCACTCCCTTTCTTGTCCCAGATCTCAAGATCAAATTCTTGTAGGAGGAGTACCCAGCGGATCAATCGGGGCTTCACATCTTTCTTGTTGAGTAGGTACTTTAGTGTTGCACGGTCAGTATAAACAAAAACTTTAGACAACACTAAGTAAGAACGAAACTTGTCAAATGAGAAAACCACTGCGAGCATCTCCTTTTCTATGGTGGTGTAGTTAATCTGTGCCTCATTGAGCATCCTACTGGCATAATAGATAGGTCGTAAAATCCAGTCATGGTGTTGGCCTATGACTGCTCCCACTGCATAGTTGCTCGCATCGCACATCACCTCAAATTGTTCCTCCCAGTTGGGAGAAATCATAACTGGAGCTTTCACAAGGATCTGCTTCAGATTCTAAAAAGATCTGACACAATGGTCATCGAACTCAAATATGGCATCCTTGGTTAGAAGATTGGTGAGGGGTTGGGCTATTTTGGAGAAGTCATGGACAAACCGCCTGTAAAATCCTGCATGCCCCAGGAAGCTGTAGATGGCGCAGACGGAAGTCGGTATTGGTAGTCGTGAAATGACTTCAATCTTCACCGGGTCAACCTCTATCCCTTTCACTAAAATTTTTTGGCCAAGGACTATGCCACTTTGTACCATAAAATGACACTTTTCCTAGTTCAATACTAGGTTAGTGTGCTCACATCTTTCCAAAACAAGCTCTAGGTGTCGTAAACAAATGGTAAATGATTTTCCATAAACGGAAAAATCATCCATGAATACCTCCCGGATTGTTCCGCCATGTCATGGAAGATGGCCATCATACAATGCTGGAAGGTGGGGGGGCATTGCACATGCCAAAAGACATCCTTTGATAAGTGAATGTGTCGTAGGGGCAAGTGAAAGTGCTCTTTTCCTGATCCTCCGGAGCAATGGAGATTTGGTTGTAACCGGAAAAACCATCGAGGAAGCAATAGAAGTTGTGCCCTGCTAGCCTCTCTAGAATTTGACCCATGAATGGCAAGGGGACGTGATCTTTTCTTGTTGCATCATTCAACTTCCGGGAATCCACACAGACTCTCCAGCCCGTGATAGTGCGTGTAGGGATGAGTTCGTTCTTGTCATTTGAAATCACAATGATAACCCCCTTTTTGGGTACCACTTAGAGAGGACTCACCCACGGACTATCCGAGATGGGATAGATGATGCCCGCATCCAATAATTTGATCACCTCCTTCTTTACAACTTCCTTCATGGGAGGATTCAAGCGCTATTGTGGTTGCCGAGATTTCTTGGCACCCTCTTCAAGTAGCACCTTGTGAGTACAAATGGTAGGGTTGATGCCCTTCAGATCAGTGACTGTCCACCCAATAGCATGCTTCCGCTATTTGAGGACCTGTAAAAGTGCATCTTCCTACTCCTGTGATAGTTCTACATTATGTATAACATGCAATGTTTTATTGGGTCCTAGATACCCATATTTGAGATAAGATGGAAGAGGCTTTAGTTCGAGTTCCGGCGCCTTTAAAATCGAAGGCACAAGTGAATGCACCTCATCCCATTCCAAACTATCAGGAACAACTGCACACTGCCAATAGTGGCTGCCCTGGCCTTCTATGAATTCCATGTCTTCTGGCGCTTCCTCAAATAAAATATCTGGATCAGTTAAATTATTCGAAATAAAAGAACATAACCGTTCATCTCCTTTGTCGCTAAAATGATTATCCATGGTGGACCCAGCATAATAGTCCTCATGATCTGACAAGGAAGCATGTTTTATGGCTTTGAGGATGTTATAGGAAACTCTTTCTTCACCTACCCGAAAAATAAGCTCCCCTTGGTGTACATCGATCAGGAACTTCCCAGTTGCCAAGAAAGGCCTTCTAAGTATAAGAGGTGCTTCCTAGTCATCCCCCATGTCGAGGATGATGAAATCAGTATGGAGAATCAGTCTACCCACCTTGACCAGTACGTCCTCAAGTAGTCCCTTCGGGTGCTTGATGGATCGATCAACCAGTTGAAGGGCGACGCGGGTAGGCTTGAGCTCGTGCAGTCCCAGCTTCTTTAAAACTCCGAGGGCCATAAGGTTCATGATGGCCCCTAAGTCGCAGAGGGCCTTCCAAAACATGCAGGATCCAATAGTACAAGGAATGTTGAAACTACCTGGATCTTGGATTTTCGGACGAATGGAATTTTGAACCACCGCGGAGCACTCCTTCGTCAGTGAAATTACGCCCAACTCCTCCATTTTCTTTTTATTCGAGAGGATTTCCTTCATGAATTTGGCGTATGTTGTAATTTGTGTTAGGGCTTCCGCAAATGGTATGTTGATATGTAGATTCTTGAAAACATCCATAAATTTGCTGAATTGGTGGTCCAGCTTCCTCTGCTTCAATCTTTCCGGAAAGGGTAAGGCATGCTTGAATGGTTGCATTACATCCTTTTCGTTATTTTGTAAAGCCTCCTTCTGAGGGATATTGGATGAGGAGGGTCAGTACTGGTACCTTTCTCTTCAATAGTGGGTGTGGATGTACCTTGCTGTGCTGATTGGTTCTGGTGGAGCTCTTTTCCACTCCGGAGCATAATAGCATTGGCCTCCTCCCTTGGGTTCTTTTCGGTGTTCCCTGGTAGTGTACCGGGCTGCCTCTCTAAGAGTTTATTTTCCAGCTGGCCAATCTGATTCTCCAAGACTCGAATCGAAGCTTCCTGATTCTAGAACCGAGTCTCAGCAGTAGATATAAATTTCGTCATCAAATACTCTAACCTTGAGGTGTTCTCTTGCTGAGTTCGTTGTCGAGCCGGTGGAGGAGGTGACTGTCGTGGCTGCTGTGGACAAGGGTTTTGATACCCTTGTTTCTGATAAGGACCCTACTGGGGTTGCTGCGGCCTTTGGAATTGGTACTGGTATGGAGGTTGGTTGTTGGTGGGTGGTCGCTGGGGCGGAGGATTCTGCTGTTGTTGGCCCCAGCCTGTGTTCTGTTGATCTCGCCATGCCGGGTTATGGTACTACTGGTACTAGTTGGGCCCTCGATTGTGGGCAACATAACTCACCTCGCTCGTCGAGGTGCCTCCAGTTGAACCCGGGAATTCTCCCATGATGTGGTTATCACCACAATCGCCGCTTGCTGGGTGGTGCACTGCATGAACTTGAGATGTTCCTTTGAGGTTCAAAGCGTCGATTTTCTTGGAAACAACATCCAACTAAGCAGCAAACATTGTGGTAGTGTCAATATTGTGCATACCTCGCTTTTGAGTCCCACGCTCGGAGTGCCACTGGAAGCTGTTGGCTGACATATATTTCAGTAGTTCGAATAGTTCTTCGGGGGACTTCCGTATCACCGTATCTCCAGCAGCAGCGTCTACCACAGACTTGGTATTCGTGGTAAGTCCTCCATAGAAGGTCTGTACTTGCATCCAGAGTGGGAGTCCGTAATGGGGGAATTTTTGTAACATCTCCTTGAAGCGTTCCCAGGACTCGTACAACGACTCGGAGTCATGCTGCTGGAAGTTATGAATCTCATTCTGGAGTGTCACCGTCTTGGATGGCGGAAAGTACTTGGAAAGGAACGCCTGAGCTTGCTTCTCCCAGGTGAGGATAGATCGTTGTGGCAGCCCCTTGATCCAGTCCTTTGACTTATCCCGTAGAGAAAAGGGAAATAGGCGAAGACAGATGGCGTCCTCGGACACGCCATGGTACCGAAAGGTGTTCCAGATCTCCAGAAAGTTAGAGAGATGGGTGTTCGGATCGTCGCTGGCCAGGCCTCCGAATTGGACTGTGTTTCGGATCAGCTGCACGATAGCAGGCTTGATTTCGAAGTGCTGGGCATGGACCGGAGGACGAACGATGCCCATACCAGCTCTGTGAATCGATGGAAGTCCGTACTCCATAAGGGTATGTCTTGAATGTTGTTGTTGATGGGGTGGAGCTTGCATAAACTGCTCCTGAGGGGAAAAGTATGGCCGTGGGAAGAGTTGTTGCGGCGGCCATTGGTAATCCCATGAGAGGAATTCCATGAAGGCTCTAGGAGGTTGTTCCGGTAGACCAGCAGTGGGAGGCAGCAGATCATTGTACTGATGCTCAGTCGCAGCATCTACGGTTGGTGCTCCCTCTTCCTTGTTTTCCATAGGTCTTTGTAGATGGTTGTTAGTTTCTGTCTGTGTACGCCGACGATGAAGCAAGGTCCGTTCGATTTCCCGGTCAAGCAGAACTAATTCCGAAGACTCGACAATTCTAGATCATGTAAATCGTCGAAACATACACTTGAAGCGCTACACAACACAAAACGAACACCAGGCGTAAAAGGAAAAAAATAATAAAAATTTGATTTGAGATTTAGAAAAGGGATTTTTTATATTTTTTTTGATTTTTGTGTTCACTTAAATCAATTATTAACACAGTTTAAATTTTAGCACTAAACGTGGATCCCCGGCAACGACGCCAAAATTTGGTCTACGCTTGCCGTTGGTCGAAGTTTTATGCGTCCCAAATTAATTACCAGTTCTTAGAAATTCAGTATAGCATAAGTTTGGGGTCGATCCATAGGGAACAATGGCGTGCATGAATTTAATTGAGTTAATACATAATTAGGTCAAGTATGAAATGTTTAGAAACGATTGTGTTGATTTTTGGGTTTTGATTTAAACTAAACTGATTTACGTTGAAGAATGGATACAGTTTGAAGGAAAACAACGGGTAAATTTAAAAAGTTCTTTGAAATGGAATGAAAATACGTTTCGGGGCCGTGGTGAATAAGAAGTTCTTATGCAGATTGTTTAAATGGTTATGTTGTTCATAATAATTCAATCATTCAGGATTCCATTTTGTTATAAGTTGAGTGAACATGGCATGAAGCGCCGCCGTTCTTGACTTTTGGACATGGCGTCGCCTACAAGTTGAGTGAACATGGCATGAAGCGCCACCATACATGGCGTGTAGCGCCGCCAGCCCCTTCTAGAATAGATGACACGGCATGTAAAAGTTTAGACACGCCGTGTCTTCATCAATGACCACATGGGCGTGTGGACATTTCTCTGCAACCACCACTTCTAGAAGGTGGGACACGGCGTGTAGCGCTGACCCACACGACGTGCATCTATGCCTGGTAGACATGGGCGTGTACTCCTTGCTTTGGTCTGTGTCATTGTCTAGATGTACATGGCGTGTATAGAAAGTACACACCGTGTAGTTTCAAAAATGTCACAAACTTCCCTTGATCCGTGTATTAAGCCAGAAATCTCTTGCAAGTAAACAGATTCACCAAATTCAAAGAATATGTTCATGAAACCACAGATATATGCTGAAAACATGCTTTTATCTTCAATTATATATTTGGAAATGTATACACAAATTGGGTGCATCAAATAATCTATAGAAAAAGGGAGTAACATGGTATCCAAAATCAGTTATGTCCTCAGAAATAGATTCATCCATTCATTTTAGTAAATTACAATCTCCAATCCCATGTTTCAAAATATGGTGATTACATGACCCCGTAAATTCCTAGGAAGGATATTTTTATACAAATTTAGAAATCCATGTCACAATTAAACAAAAAGAACAAATAATAATTTCCAACAAAATTATTACATCCAATAAGAATTATATTTTTTTACCAATATATTTATTACCAGATATTTTTCACACACATCATCAAATTGTCAACCCATATCCATATACACATGATTATCCAAGGATATTTCTTTTCATTCCACCGTTGTGTAAATTTATCACTTGTCAGGAATCATAACCAATATCATTAAAATGATGGGTTCCCATAATTTTAATTATATATAATATTATCTTTTTTATTATAAATATATTTTGTGTATTTTTTTAATTTTTTTCAATCAATATTTCAGAAACCAAATAGGATGAATATGAATCAAAAATGGAAGCATGTAAATCATATGAAAAAAGTGTGGATATAGAGATAATGATTTAATCTAGTTTTCTATAGATAATGCATATGACCCTTCTTAAAAACTTATTCCGTGTTTATGTTATTTTTATTCAATAAATATTAGTCCAATACTGTTGTAATAATATTTGATTTGTCATAGAATATATTAGAGTGTTAAATGTTAGATAAAACATGGGGAAAAACTAAACATCCACACTTATTGGGATGATACAACAATTTATGGATAGTTTGATATGAATAACATTGTAATAGATTATGGATATCATGTAGAAGAAAATAAAATTTAAATTGAAGATAACCTATTTGAGTGTCCATTATTTTGGAAAATCTAAATAATATTTCTAAGAGATTGTTGTATATTGGTTTAACGAAATAAACAACAATATCAACTATATTGTTATTATAGAATTTTATATAGGGGAATAGAAGGAGTGAAAGCAACATTATAATACTAATGGGAATCCTAAATGACATGATAAAAGAAGAAAATTAACAAACATGTCAATCGTATAGTGATAAAATAATTCAATATTCAATGGGTATGATCTCTAGAAAAATACATCCTTGTCCAAATGGTTGTATATTTTTTAACAAGGGCAATGAATAACAAATACAAATTCCTTATGTGTGGTGTGAATTAATACAAGAAATATGAATCATTTCATTCGAATATGTATGTACATTTATATAATTACATGATTTAGACTATTGTATAGATGTTAAGAAACCATGAGACAATTGACGTGGAACATATAAAAAAATTAGAGATGGGAAACTTTGGCATCTATCAAAAAATCTCGAGTGGAAGAAAATTTATTTTAAGGACCCTGAATTTAGAAAGTATCCAAGAAACTACCATCTTATGTTATCCAGAGATGGAATAAATCAATTTGGTGTATAGAGTTTTACACATAGTATAAGGCTAGTTATTTGGAAAATTATAAATTTCAGTCATATTTCTACATGAAGCACAAATAAATTATGTTGTCTATACATATATCTAGGCCAAAATGATAAAGAAATGATATTGGTGACAATTTGTATCTAATGACAAAATATCTAAAATTTATGTGGAATACAACTCTTTTAATGTTTGATTCTAATATTAGTGAAGAATTAACATTGAGTTCCATGTTTTATTTGAAGACAATTGAATTTTAGTATTATAGAAATTTGTCAAGATATAGAATAAAAATGATTTTGGGGTGCCCCATTTTTCAATAATAGACACACTCAGTTTAGTTGAAACATTCCATATTGTCTAGTTTTTTAGGCCATCATAAAATTTTTATTCGCAAGAGTGAATACCGAACCAGAATAACGTCATTCATTTTGAATAAAAAACAAGGTTCAACATTATTTTTCTTATGGTGGATAAACTGATCAATGAAGTAAAATATATTTACACTATTCATAATAATCAATTTTTAAAAACCCTTATGAAATCAGGTTGGTTGATGAGATCAATATTCTTCAGATTACAATAATTGAATTTTTTATACTTTCTAAATTTTCATGATGTTAGGGATTTAGAGAAAATTTTATTTGATAGCGTTATTGGAATTTTAATATATGTTTTTGTAAAAAAAATATTGAATGAAGTGTAGATTGTAAATGATTAACATCCAGATAAGGGAAGAGTTGGAACTGATGAAGTGTAACAGTTGGGTTTTTATTTCCCATGGAACATACAACCTATATATATAAGAAAATTTTCAATTTATCATTTTTTAATAGTCTAATGATCCATAGGGTTATTCATAAGATATCAAGAATGTTGTTTCAATAACTAATATTATGTTATAGTGACTAAAATCCCCCGACGTCCATAATTTGATGAAGGATTAGAGGTCGGTCACTTTACATTGCATTTATCATAAAAATATATGATATATATTAACTAGAATCTTTTTATTTTTCAAATCCATTTGTAGTAATGTTAAAGACATGGTGAAAGTTTCAATCAGGAATATGGGGGTCGAAATCATATTTTGTGAATTATTGTTTTCATACCACCATTATTCTTTGATATAATTTTCCACCTAATGGTTCACATGATTATAGAGGTTCAACTATGTGTTCTAGTCTATTATAGACGGACACACCCCATTGAATGATATATAAATATTTCTAAATGGTACGTTACGAATCAAATATGATCTGAAGGTTATATTGTAGAGTGATATACTATTGGATAATATATTTAATTATATAATAAATTACATATCATATTTTGATTATAGCTATCTCCCAAAGTGTCATCATAATAGACACCTTTTAGTTACAGGGATTTTTGAAAGAGATGTTGTTATAATGATCACCATAATGATAGAGAAATATCACCATTATATTTTATATAAATTTGAAGATCTATATCCCATACGTGAATCCAAAAAATTAGTTCATATATATTTTAATCCATCAAGGGCTGAAGGATGGATTTCAAATACACATAATCAATAGTATATATAATGATTCTCAGATCATACATATACTAAGTTATCTGAAATTCCATATTCTATTATTGAATGAATTTTTTTGGTATTTATTGGACCAAATGAAAATGTTATACCGTAATATGGTTTTGTAATTAGTGGTTATATATTTTATTAAAAATAACATGATGAATATCATATGATAAAAAACAATGGAGTTATGCTTATGGTGGATGTGATGCACATATTTCAATCCAATGATAGAAATCCAATTTATTCCAATATTTTGTATTTTGAAATTATATATTAGATATATAACATAGATTATACAATATTTCAAGTATTGATTTCTTATTGAAAATGGGTTGACAACAAAAGTGATGTTAATGTTGACGAAATGGGATTCATGAAGATGAATTTCAGTGTGTAAGGGTAAAAGGAAGAACTATTCATAATGGAATCACAAGCTACATAGATTTTTTATGACTCATATTGAGAAAAAAATAATTGGTCAATTTTCATACTAGTGACCAAAACCACAATAGGTTTTGATAAAAGATCAAGCAAAGATGAACCTTTCATTAAAACATCACAGTTATTTCAATGTTGTCACAATGTATACAATTTATTATATGTTATAGGTGACCAAAAATAGGGGATTTTGAACTCGATAGAGGATCCAAATCCCTTCAAAATTAATGAAAATAGAGAGGGATAAATGAGATAGTTAAGGTGTTTTTTTAAAATTTTATGATTTACTCATAATATTATGTGGTCCTTACTATATTTAAATAATATAAATTTAATTTTTGTCAACTGATGCATAAAATGACTTAAAAATATGATGATGTTTCCAATAATTGTTAAGAATGGGGGGTTGCTTCTAAAACTGTAGAATCATAGTGGATGAGCTCCATGTTGTTTGAAAAATAAGAACGATGCAACATCACAATGTTGTATAAAATTGTCAAGGAATGATGTAAGGGTATAAAATTTGAGTTTGGATGAAATCAACAAGGCCAACCTATTGAACCCAATAAGTCAATGTTAATTTATTATTTTGGGGGTCATAATGTTGATGAATGTGCTGATTGATACATATTTTTAGCACCATGTCAAACCTATAATGACGGAAACCCATTGGCACAATATTAAGGTAATGTTAATAATAATTTTTCTATTTTGTGGTATTAATTTAAAAATAAATGATTATTTAATTTTCATTTACCCTTGCAGTGTTTTTTTTCTGTTCTAGTTGTTTTCCATAAAAATATAATATAATGGCTACTGAAAAATCCCATAGAGGCTTATAGAAACTTATTACCATGTTTCATCAAAGGTATTCTAAGGGAAAACTAAATCCCCACGAAAATGTCACCACTGAACACATTACATAGAAGAAAAGATTAAATGATTTCATAATTTAATGACATATTAGATCCTTTTAGGATCATTTTATTCTATAATATATTATCTAAAATTATTTAATTTATTCAATTTGATTCAAAATTATAAATTTATGAAACAAAAACAAGGTGATGAGAAAAAAAAGATATATCAAAACCAATGTACCCCTATCATCAAGAAAGGATTGGGTATGTTTCAATATAGATGAAAATGGTATGTATTTTAAATAAAACACATATATTTTTTGGTGATAGGAAACAACATTTTTTTCATTGCTTCTATGAATATTTATGATTAAATATATAAAACCACTTACATCCCACATCATGTACTATAGGAGGTCTGTGTAAATATGAATGGTAAACTAGTTAATCAAAACACAAAAGCAGTGTAGTAAACATTTGTAAGTAATAAATAATAGACATTTATTATGATTTATAAATGAATTCCATAAAAATATCTTTTTATTTAAACATTTTTTATGGTATTTACATAAGAATGAGCAGCAACCTTAACAAAAAAAATACTTCCAATAGTTTTAATGTGGCTAAAACAGTATGGTTGCATCATGGGTGTAGTTTCTAGAGTGCCTCATCAAAAATATTAAAATAAAAACATACAAAGTTATATATAAAATTATGATAGGATTGTTGGAAAAATAAATTCATTGAAAGATAGTATTGTCATGCCATGTTTGATAGATCAATATATGATAAATGATTAAAGAGAACTGGTAGTAGAACAAATATCGGCCAATTAACAACCAAATAACCCCACTATCATTGAAGTTAGCTATTATTCTTAAGTGCATACCTTACCTAAGGTAGTAAATGTTTTCACTATTATTTCGTGAAAATTTAAATCAAAGAACCTATGAAAACATTATATTAATAAAACATTATAGGATAAATTTTTAGGTTATTTATATCTGTCAACACCCATTTATTATCCTATTGTTAAGGGTACAATGTATAATATCCTAGGAGAGATGGTACATATCAATGAACTCCCAAAAGATCACAATAATTTGGGGGATTGAAGAAGATCATGAGGTAAACACTAAGTTGCATGTTCCACCTAAGATCTAGATTTCACTATAGTCAATGATGCTATTGGAAGATTAATATCATGGTTATATAATCCTATAGAGACACATTAGGTGTTTACATAAAAATATTTTTAAAATGAAAATGATGTAAATATTGATAGATGGAGATGATTAATACATTCCATATAAAGATGAAATATTTTGATCTGATATTATAGATGTGGCCGGTCTCGAGAGTATAAATGAGACTCTAATGTTTGAATGGTTTGGTGTCTAAGTTGTGAATACATACATATGGTAAATTTTCATAATACTTATTTCCCAAAAATGATTTAATATAATAATTAATTTTTAATAACTATTTATATTTTCTATATGAATATATATTACTACTCTATAAATGGAAAACCCATAAATTCACGATCTAGATTAATTAATTCCAGTATTGTTTCTACAGAAAAAAATTCATTGAATTTAAATGAAATTTATTAGAAAACAAATGTGAAAAATGAGGTATTTGATAAAAAATTAAATGATGCTAGACACTTTTTTCTCTAAGAATACACAGGAAAAAAACTAAAATATAATCATATAAGACTTATTTTATTTTTTTCATTACCTATTGGTTTTCTTAAAAGTAATATATGATGATCAAAATCAATTTTGATACCCCAAATATTTATTTTTTAGATCTAATGGATGGAATTCCATAAAACTAAGAACACATGATGTGTATTTTAATTTATTAATGCAATTCCATTAAATATTTATAGATAAACATCGAATTTTATGATTCATTTGTGTTTTAACTTGATTTTTATTATGATACGGTGATATGTAAATATTGTATAAATCATGTTATGAGGACGGTGACTAAATATAATAAGACTATAGATTTCATAAAATTTAAATTGATTATGGTATATATATTGAAAAATTTAAATATCAAAAAATATTTAAAAATAATTTACATATTTTGATCAATATTTCTACACATTCATATGTAAGATAACAATCATGATTAGAGATATTATGTTTTAAAATTTCGGAAATATATCATAAACCATAAAAATACTAGCATCTATAGATATGTAATTTCGGAAAGTAATTACAAATTCATTAAATAAATTAATTATTAACTTGGTTTTATTTATTTTCTCAGTTCTAAAAATATTTCTAACAATCTACATACTCAAAATAAAAAGTAATTTTTTATAGACGAGTGGGTAGCAAACATGGCGTCAGAATGTTTTCTAGCATAAAATATAGGTGATTGCCTACTATGTTTATAATCAAGTACGATATGTGACCTTATACATATTTTTTGGGTGTGAAGAATTAGTATGATAATTCTTATACAATATTTTCATTATATTTCTCAAGGATAAGAATAATATAATATTTTTTTAGAAATGAATGGGTAGAATATTGGGTGTCAGAATGTATAAAAACATCATGATGTGGTGACTACATACTACTTATTTATATAATTTTATGAACATTTTATCTAATTTTTTAGTTAATTATATTACCATTTTTAACTAATACTTATTTTGTTAAATTGACACATCAGTTCAAAACAAACATCACATTCCCAATTCCTATCCCAAAAATTCAGATTGTTTTTATAGTTTAGGAAATTGATCCATAAGTCATTTTTGATGTGTATAAAATAAATGAATATCTGTAAAGACCCATAAAATTAAAGGGAAATTTTTTCTTAATTTTCTTTAGAATTTTACAAGAGCGCGGTTTCTGACGGCACCTAATTCCGAGGCCCGGAGTGCCCGGAATCAATTTCCGAAGTTTGGCACGAGTACGTTCAGCGAACGAACGAGCGGGAATTCATAACTTCTGATCCGGTGCTCGGAATTGAAATCCGAGGGCACCGATGAACTCGCAGCGCCGATATTCGCTTAAAGAGACCTTTTTGGAAGTTGCGTTTGTTGCGGGTTGTAAGTTAGTTTTCGGGTTTTTAGTTTAAGTTAAATAAAATTTGTGAAAAACAAATTTTATTTTAACTTGATAAATCCTACCAAAGGGGGATGGAAGTGGGACCCACATCCACTTAACCTCCCTTGGGAGGATTAAGTGTGGTGGGGCCCACACGAAGTTCCCAACCTTTCATCTTCTCCCAACTCCCTTAACCCCTCTTTAATGACTTGAGTTATTTAATTTTGGAGTTAATCTTTATGAAATTCAAACCTTTGAATTTCTTATGTTAGGTTTGTAAATAAAATAAGCTCTTATTTTATTTGGATGGGTTAGAACACTTTAGCCACCTTGAGAGCTTTTGGGAGCTTTTCTTCTTCTTCTTCAACTCTGACGAAGAACACGAAGAAGCTTCGAACTTGACGAAGAACGCTCAAGTTCCGACGAAGAACGCTGCTCCGCTCTTCTTCGTCTTACGTGTCAATGAGAGGGAACGCCACTTCCTCCTCGGACTCCCTTCGTCGACATAAGTAGATTCGCCAACGACGTAACTCTTCGGGCGTAACTCTTCGTCATCGGATTCGACGAACGACGACCGCGACGCCCGACCTCCGCGACGTTGTCTTCCGCGGAACGTTATCAAATCTACGAACCTATACCCGAGGTAGGGGTTGTTGATTCATTGTTTTATTATTTCATTCTTGATCGTGGATCTAGCATGTCTAACGTGAGGCAATTGAATATTTTATGTTGTGTTATTATTTAACGTGAGGGGGGCCGGACCGCACGAACACGGCCGAACCCCCTCCATCGTTCATGTTGTTTAATCTTGCGGATGGAAGCAAGGTGGCGTGGTGCCGTCGCACCACGCGGATGATTGTATGTTTATATTACACGACACCGTCGCGCCGCGCCATGGAAGGATCATCAAGAACGCGACGCCGTCGCGCCGCGTTGAGGAAAAACAAGGTGCGGCGGAGGGGCACGGTGCCGTCGCACCGCGCCGGACGACGAACACCGCGGCCGGTTCCGGGCCGCGGCAGAATGAGAAGACCGGCGGCCGTGCCGCCGGCGTCGGAAGCCGAAGAGGGGACCGGATTTTCCGGTCCCGTTGGAGAAAACCGGCCGGCCAGCTGGCCGGCCGGATGGCATTAAACCGGGGGAAATTAATCCCCCGACCGGCTCACAAAACCCCCCTCTTTATGAGGGGGGCGGTTTCCATGAAAGGGGGGGGGGGCAGCAGCCCCCCGGTTTTTCTCCAAGCCGACCCCCACGTGGGGGGCCCGTTTTCTTGCAAAGGGCGCGGCACTAGGCCGCGCCGCCATCCCAATCAGCGGGGGGCTTCGCCCCCCCCCCCCCCCCCCCCGCGTGCTGCCTCCGTGCGGCGCCGGGCCGCCGCGCCACCGCCAGGCCGCCGCGCCACCGCCGGGCCCCCGCGCCACCGCCGGGCCGCCGCGCCAACGCCGGGCCGCCGCACCCCCGCCGGGCCGCCCCGCCGCCGTCGGGCCGCCGCGCCACCGCCGGGCCCCCGCGCCGCCGCCGGGCCGCCGCGCCACCGCCGGGCCGCCGCGCCGCCGCCGCGCCGTCGCCGGGCCGCCGCGCCGCCGCCGGGCCGCCCCGCCACCGTCGTGCCGCCGCGGTGCCGGCCGGCCGGCCGTCCGGGCCAGGTCGGGTCGAACCGGTTCGGGCCGACCCAGGGGGGGGGGGGGTCGGGCCGGGTCGCCCCGGACCCGGACCCCCCTTTTCGAATCATTTTCGGTCTTTTGGCCATAACTTGAGCCACGGACCTCCGATCGACGAACCGTCTGTGGCAACGCGATCCTTGGATCGAGACGGTCGTTTCGGTATATTTCACTCAAGGTTTCGGATTACTTTGAGTTCGGCCGGGTTGGTTCGTTCATGAAACCAACCGGGCCTTCGGGGCGGAAACGCTCATATCTTGAGCTACGGACGTCCAATTCACGTGCCGTCAGCCGCGTTGTGTTCCTCTTAGTGAGACGGATCTTTTGGCATTCTCCGCCCGAGGTTTGGACGAAGGTGGAGTACGTTCGGGTTGGTTTTGCCTTAAAAACCAACCAGGCCCCGGGGACGAAAATGCCAATAACTCTCAGACCGGGCGTCCGATCGACGCGCCGTCAGTTACGTTGAGTCCCTGTTGACGATACGGAACTTTTGGATACATCAACTCTGGACTTTGTGACAGTTGATGTATCAGCCTCTCGGCTCGTGGAGCGGACCCTCCGAACGAGCTTGCTGTGTGCGGGAACCCTAGTGCTGGCTGCGACTGTGACTACTACTACTGCTACTACTGCTTCTACTGCTACTGTGACTGCAACGACGATAGTACAGAGATCCTGTGTGGATTCGACGATGACGACTACAACACTCAGCGATCCTTCGTGGATCAGTGCTACAGGTCCTGTGTGGGCCCGATCCTGTATGGGTCCGATCCTGTGTGGGTCCTTACGCTCAGCGGTCCTGTGTGAACCAGCGCCTACAGGTCCTGTGTGGGCCCGATCCTGTGTGGGTCTTTGCGGGGGTTAGTTACCTATCGATCCTTCGTGGGTCCGACGACTTAGATGGATCAGAGATCATTTTTATCGTCTTTCGAAGAAGTATACCTGTGTGAGCTGAATCCTGTTGCTTTCCTGTGTGGATTGTGTTGTGCAATCCTGTGTGGATTACATTTTGCTTTCCTGTGTGGAATACGTTTACTTTCCTGTGTGGACTGAGTTGTACTTGGGCTCGTAGGTTGGAGCGTATTTGAATTGATGACTTAGGTATATGTATGGGCATATACCTAAGCAGTGTCGGTTGTTACTTCGTGATTGTACCTTTCTTCGTGGTTTATCCTTTGTGGATTTGAGAGACCTTCAGAGGTCTCGGGGTCCCTACTGAGTAGCTTATACTCACCCTGCACGGACTTTGCCCGCACTACGTTGTGTTGGTTGCAGATGACAGACAGCGTTGACCTTAGCTGAGGCTTGCAGAGCGGGACGGTACCTGGAGGTGGACCACTGGGCGGGACGTGCTCAGAGCGGACGACGGGACCCGTGGAGCAGAGGAGCTATCTGTACCCACCCTTCAGGTGGGATTTCCAGTGGACATCTCGGAGTAGCGGCTTTTACTTTTCAGTTGCTGTTTTCCCTTTCGAGTTGTACTTTACTTTCAGTTTGGGTTTGTATACTGGCCCATTTACTTTTCCGCACTTTCAGTTGTACTCTGCTTTTGTTTAGTGCTTACTTTCCGCTTGCTTACTCTGTGGTGTTTGTTTACTTTTCAAAGGCAATGCCTTCCCTTTTTACCAGGATTTATGCCTTGGTGCTAGTCGCCAGCCACTGGCCTATGGAAGGCGCGCTTGGGGTAGTCACGGCACGGACCTCGAGGGCGGGTCGTGACAAATTGGTATCAAAGGAGTTCGGTTCTACCGTGAACTCTGATCTTTTCTATGTGAAGCAATAATGTTTAGCATATTGAGTGTGGTTATCCGTCCAGGGAGTCCAGTGTTGGTGGGGCGGCCGACGTATCCGTACACCAGGACCCTGACTTCTGATTTCCGACTTAATGCACGAAAACATTGATTGTGTGTGTGTTTCAATGTTTTCTTTGTGATTACTTATATCAGCTCACCAGGTATACTGTTCTGACCGTGGCGCACCTGTTTCCTTTTCAGGATGGCCCCACGACGGCAGCCAGCTAGGGTTCTGAGAGTCGTGCGTGACGACAGCCCACCGAGCGACGAGGCCTCAGTGCAGGGCCCTTTGTCAGTAGTGGCACCGGCGGTAGCTCTACCCGCCGAGCCCCCGATGCTTCCAGCAGCAGCCGCTGACGATGCACGTTGCCTCAGCGCACTGCATGAGTTTCAGCGCCAGCGACCACCCAGGTTTCGTGGGGAGACGGATCCCCAGGCAGCAGAGGACTGGCTGGAGGCAGTGGTTCGAGTGTTTAGGCTAGTGAGGACACAAGCAGACCTTATGGTGATCCTCGCTGCGAGCCTACTACACGCAGCAGCAGGACGATGGTGGAGCTTGATGCTCTAGGTGCACGTTGAGGCATCTCTACTTTGGACGGACTTTGAGAACCTCTTCCGCTCGGAGTTCTTCCCAGCCACCCTTCGTGCGGTGCGTATCCAGGAGCTTCTTCAGCTGCGGCAGGGCAGCATGACGGTCCCTCAGTACTCGGCGAGATTTACTGATCTCTCGCGCTACTCGACCGACATGGTACGGGACCCATTCTTCCGGGCCCGGACCTTTGAGCAGGGTTTGAGACACGAGATCAGGGCATTGCTGATCTCCCTCAGCATACCGACTCAGAAAGGAGTACTGGAGCGGGCCCTTCTGATCGAGAGCTTCCTTGCTGAGTCTACACCAGCACAGCGACCCACCGCAGGGCAGCACGTGGCAGATTCATCTGCAGCAGGCAGTCGACGGATGACTCAGGGGTCCAGACAGACCAGACCTTCGGGCAGACGACCTCGGGACACTGGCTCAGCAGTGCGGGGCACACAGCGCGGAGCCAGTCTTACGAGAGGCAGACAGTGCTACGCGTGCGGCGGGCAGGGCCACATGGCTCGTGACTGCCCGACCCACCGTGCCGAGGAGCAGCAGACGGTTGAGGGACCACCGAGGCAGAGGCAGAGGGTCGACCGTGGCGGTCCGCAGGGAGGAGGCGGACGAGGCAGAGGAGCTGGACGAGCAGCCGGTGGTGGGCGACGCTTTGAGGCTCTGCCGCCACCACCACCAGGAGGTCCACCCCAACCACAGGGAGCTGGCGGGCAGAGACAGGCACAGCTCCAGGCAGCAGAGGCCTCTGACCACGGCGCACCCGAGATGACTCGAGGTACTATCTGTGTCTATTCCACCCTTGCTGCAGTTCTTATAGACACAGGAGCGAGTCACTCTTTCATAGCCACTTCCCTTGTTCGGAGCTCGGAGATTCCGACAGAGCCGTTGGCTCGATCCTTACGGCTAGAGACTCCTACGGGAGCAGACTCGACGATTACGCACTGGTGCCGACAGTGTGAGCTTACTCTAGGAGGCGAGAGCTTCGGCTGGGATCTTCTTGTAGCAGCGTCGAGGCCTTACGACGTCATCTTGTGCATGGATTGGCTATCTACGGTCCATGCACAGATTGACTGTTTTAGGCGCAAGGTGCGATGTGTACGCACCGACGTGAGCAGGTTCTCCTTCACCGGTGAGAAGGGAGCCTTAGCAGCACAGGATGTACTTCCGCGGAGGAGAGGACAACCCATCTCTCATCAGTTGGCTAGCCTTATCCTTGGAGCAGTTGACGTGCAGAGTCCTGGTTTTCCTGCAGTGGTGGATCAGTTTGCGGACGTTTTTCCTGACGATGTTCCAGGGCTACCTCCTCGCAGAGAGGTAGAATTTTATATTGACTTGTACCCCGAGACAGCCCCGATATCCACTCCAGCATATCGGATGGCCCCCGCCGAGCTTCGAGAGCTACGGGTACAGTTGGAGGACTTGCAGGGCAAGGGGTTCATCCGACCCAGTGTTTCACCCTGGGCTTCCCCGATTTTGTTCACCAAGAAGGCGGACAGGAGCTTGCGACTCTATGTTGACTATCGTCGCCTGAACCAGGTGACAGTGAGGAACAAGTATCCGCTACCGAGGATTGATGACCTCTTTGATCAGCTCAAGGGAGCACGGTGGTTCTCGAAGATAGATCTCAGGTCAGGCTATCATCAGCTCAGAGTCAGAGACGAGGATGTACAAAAGACAGCCTTCAGATGTCGGTATGGCCACTATGAGTTCTTGGTTATGCCTTTCGGTGTAACCAATGCTCCAGCAGTGTTCATGGCTCTCATGAACAGGATCTTTCAGCCATACCTCGATCGGTTTGTCGTGGTCTTCATCGACGACATTCTAATTTACTCTACGAAAGAGGAGGAGCACGCCTATCACTTGCGAGTTGTACTAGACACACTCCGAGAGCACCAGCTTTATGGTAAGCTCTCGAAGTGCCAGTTATGGATACGTGAGGTCCACTTCTTGGGACATGTTATCTCTGAGGCGGGAGTTGTAGTGGATCCTGCGAAGATTGAGGCTGTGTTAGCATGGGAGCCACCCAGGAGTGTGACTAAGGTTCGGAGTTTCTTGGGACTAGATGGATACTATCGGAGATTCGTGCCAGACTTCTCTAGAGTTGCGGCATCACTCACAGCTTTGACGAAGAAGGGGAAACCCTTCGTGTGGTCTGACAGATGCCAGCAGAGCTTCCAGGAGCTGAGATAGAGATTGACTAGCGCACATATCTTGAGGTTGCCTGAGGAGGGAGTAGGGTACGTAGTCTACTGTGATGCATCAGGGACCGGACTCGGATGTGTTCTGATGCAGGAGCGGGCAGTGATCGCCTATGGATCACGTCAGTTGAGGCCGCATGAGCAGAACTACGCTACCCATGACCTGGATTTAGCAGCAGTGGTCTTCGCTCTGAAGACATGGCGACACTACCTGATGGGCGAGCGCTTTACAGTCTTTTCCGATCATCAGAGTCTCAGGTATATCTTCTCGCAGAAGGACCTGAACCTGAGACAGCGGCGATGGCTCGAGTTCCTCTAGGACTATGACTTTGAGATAGTCTATACTCCTGGGAAAGGGAACATAGTAGCCGATGCCCTCAGCAGAAGGACGGGCATTCAGTTACTTGAGGAGGCGATGGAGCAGCTAGCCTCTTTGCAGATATCCTTCGTGGATAGAGATGGAGCAGCCTTCCTTCAGTCTCTCACAGTCACTCCTCCACTACTGTAGCGGGTCAGGGAGGCACAGCGTGAGGACGCTGACTGTGAGACACGACGTACACAGATATCCTCGGGACAGGCACCTGATGGTTTCTCCCTTGGAGCAGAGCACGACATCCTTTTCAGAGGACGTATCATGGTACCAGTCGCTTTGCGAGAGGAAGTGCTGAGAGAGTTTCACACTTCTCCTTTGGAGGTACATCCTGGAGTGGCGAAGATGTACCAGGATCTCAGACGACAGCACTAGTGGCCGGGCATGAAGAAGGCAGTAGCAGAGTTCGTTTCTCGATGCCTTACCTGCCAGCAGGTGAAGGCAGAACATCAGGTACCAGCAGGCTTGGTACAGCCCTTGGAGGTTCCTGAGTGGAAGTGGGACGACATATCTATGGACTTCGTGACTGGACTTCCACGTACTTCCAGAGGTCACGACTCCATCTGGGTGATTGTTGACCGACTCACCAAGTCGGCACACTTCTTACCCATCAGAGAGCAGGGCTCAGTAGAGAGCTTGGGACGTCTCTACGTTCAGGAGATTGTGCGGCTCCACGGCGTGCCATCATCTATCATCTCCGATCGAGATGCCCGCTTTACTTCTCGGCTTTGGAAGGGGTTACAGGAGGCGTTCTGGACACATCTACGTCTGAGCACAGCCTTTCACCCTCAAACGGATGGTCAGACGGAGAGAACCATTCAGACTCTCGAGGACATGCTCTGTGCATGTGTTCTCGACTTTGGTCGTAGCTGGGAGGACCACCTACCCTTGGTGGAGTTTGCGTACAACAACAGCTACCACTCCACTATCGGGATGGCACCGTACGAGGCGTTGTAAGGCCGACCTTGTAGATCTCCTTTGTGCTGGACAGACCCTGGAGAGTCAGTACTAGTGGGACCGGAGATGGTCCAGGCCACGACAGAGAAGGTCCAGGTCATCCAGGAGTGGATGAGGACAGCTCAGAGACGGCAGAAGTCATATGCTGACAGGAGGCGGAGGCCACTAGAGTTCGAGGATGGCGACCACGTCTTCTTGCGGGTATCACCTCGACGTGGTATTCAGAGATTTGGCCGAGGCGGCAAGTTATCTCCGCGCTTCATCGGACCCTTCCAGGTCCTCAGCAGGGTTGGTGAGGTGGATTATCGCCTGGCTCTACCACCTCAGTTGCACCGGGTGCACGACGTCTTCCACGTATCCCAGCTGAGGAGATACGTGCACGACCCGACGCACATCATTGACCATGGGGAGCTTGACGTTGACGATGGGGCGACTTTCATGAAGGTCCCGGTGGAGATAGAGGATCAACAGGAGCGGGTCCTGCGTGGGCGATCGATTCCTCTTGTGCGCATCAGATGGCAGCACTTGAATCTCCAGGAGAGCACATGGGAGCGGGAGGCTCAGATGCGTGCTCAATACCCTCATTTGTTTCCCTAGTTTTTGATGTATCTTTACGGGGACGTAAAGCCCTGAGTTGGGAGTAATGTAAAGACAAGTAAAATTCAATGGAAATTTTTTCTTAATTTTCTTTAGAATTTTACAAGAGCGTGGTTTCTGACGGCACCTGATTCTGAGGCCCGGAGTGCCCGGAATCAATTTCCAAAGTTTGGCACGGGTACGTTCAGTGAACGAACGAGCGGGAATTCCTAACTTTTGATCCGGTTCTCGGAATTGAAATCCGAGGGCACCGATGAACTCGCAGCGCCGATATTCGCATAAAGAGACCTTTTAGGAAGTTGCGTTTGTTGCGGGTTGTAAGTTAGTTTTCGGGATTTTAGTTTAAGTTAAATAAAATTTGTGAAGAACAAATTTTATTTTAACTTGATAAATCCTACCAAAGGGGGTTGGAAGTGGGACCCACATCCACTTAACCTCCCTTGGGAGGATTAAGTGTGGTGGGGCCCACACGAAGCTCCCAAACTTTCATCTTCTCCCAACTCCCTTAACCCCTCTTTAATGACTTGAGTTATTTAATTTTGGAGTTAATCTTTTTGAAATTCAAACCTTTGAATTTCTAATGTTAGGTTTGTAAATAAAATAAGCTCTTATTTTATTTGGATGGGTTAGAACACTTTGGCCACCTTGAGAGCTTTTGGGAGCTTTTCTTCTTCTTCTTCAACTCTGACGAAGAACACGAAGAACCTTCGAACTTGACGAAGAACGCTCAAGTTCCGACGAAGAACGCCGCTCCGCTCTTCTTCGTCTTCCGTGTCAATGAGAGGGAACACCGCTTCCTCCTCGGACTCCCTTCGTCGACATAAGTAGATTCGCCAATGACGTATCTCTTCGGGAGTAACTCTTCGTCATCGGATTCGACGAACGACGACCGCGACGCCCGACCTCCGCGACGTTGTCTTCCGCGGAACGTTATCAAATCTACGAACCTATACCCGAGGTAGGGGTTGTTGATTCATTGTTTTATTATTTCATTCTTGATCGTGGATCTAGCATGTCTAACGTGAGGCAATTGAATATTTTATGTTGTGTTATTATTTAACGTGAGGGGGGCCGGACCGCATGAACACGGCCGAACCCCCTCCATCGTTCATGTTGTTTAATCTTGCGGATGGAAGCAAGGTGGCGTGGTGCCGTCGCACCACGCGGATGATTGTATGTTTATATTACACGACGCCGTCGCGCCGCGCCATGGAAGGATCATCAAGAACGCGACGTCGTCGCGCCGCGTTGAGGAAAATCAAGGTGCGGCGGAGGGGCGCGGTGCCGTCGCACCGCGCCGGACGACGAACACCGCGGCCGGTTCCGGGCCGCGGCGGAATGAGAAGACCGGCGGCCACGCCGCCGGCGTCGGAAGCCGAAGAGGGGACCAGATTTTCCGGTCCCGTTGGAGAAAACCGGCCGGCCAGCTTGTCGGGCGGATGGCATTAAACCGGGGGAAATTAATCCCCCGGCCGGCTCACAAAACCCCCCTCTTTATGAGGGGGGCGGTTTCCATGAAGGGGGGGGGGGGGGGCAGCAGCCCCCCGGTTTTTCTCCAAGCCGGCCCCCACGTGGGGGGGCCGTTTTCTTGCAAAGGGCGCGGCACTAGGCCGTGCCGCCATCCCAATCAGCGGGGGGCTTCGCCCCCCCCCCCCCCCCCCCGCGTGCTGCCTCCGTGCGGCGCTGGGCCGCCGCGCCGCCGCCGGGCCGCCGCGCGTCCGCCGGGCCGCCGCGCCGCCGCCGGGCCGCCGCGCCGCCGCCGGGCCGCCGCGCCGCCGCCGGGCCGCCGCGCCGCCGCCGGGCCGCCGCGCCGCCGCCGGGCCGCCGCGCCGCCGCCGGGCCGCCGCGCCGCCGCCGGGCCGCCGCGCCGCCGCCGGGCCGCCGCGCCGCCGCCGGGCCGCCGCGCCGCCGCCGGGCCGCCGCGCCGCCGCCGGGCCGCCGCGCCACCGCCGGGCCGCCGCGCCGCCGCCGGGCCGCCGCGCCGCCGCCGGGCCGCCGCGCCGCCGCCGGGCCGCCGCGCCGCCGCGCCGCCGCCGGGCCGCCGCGCCCCCGCCGCGCTGCCGGCCGGCCGGCCGGCCGGGCCGGGTGGGACCCGGGTCGGGTCGACCCGGTTCGGGTCGACCAGGTGCGGTCCGACCCGGGGGGGGGGGGGGGGGGGTCGGGCCGGGTCGTCCCGGACCCGGACCCCCCGTTTCGAATCATTTTCGGTCTTTTGGCCATAACTTGAGCCACGGACCTCCGATCGACGAACCGTCTGCGGCAACGCGATCCTTGGAACGAGATTGTCGTTTCAGTATATCGCACTCAAGGTTTCGGATTACTTTTAGTTCGGCCGGGTTGGTTCGTTCACGAAACCAACCGGGCCTTCGGAGCGGAAACACTCATATCTTGAGCTACGGACGTCCGATTGAGGTGCCGTCAGCCGCGTTGTGTTCCTCTTAGTGAGACGGATCTTTTGGCATTCTCCGCCCGAGGTTTGGACGCAGGTGGAGTACGGTCGGGTTGGTTTTGCCTTAAAAACCAACCGGGCCCCGGGGACGAAAATGCCAATAACTCTCAGACCGGGCGTCCGATCGACGCGCCGTCTGTTACGTTGAGTCCCTGTTGACGATACGAAACTTTTGGATACATCAACTATGGACTTTGTGATAGTTAATGTATCAGCCTCTCGGCTCGTGGAGCAGACCCTCCGAATGAGCTTGCTGTGTGCGGGAACCCTAGTGCTGGCTGCGACTGTGACTGCTACTACTGCTACTACTGCTTCTACTGCTACTGTGATTGCGACGACAACAATACAGAGATCCTGTGTGGATTCGACGACGACGACGACTACAGCACTCAGCGATCCTTTGTGGATCAGTGCTACAGGTCCTGTGTGGGCCCGATCCTGTGTGGGTCTGATCCTGTGTGAGTCCTTGCGCTCAGCGGTCCTGTGTGAACCAGCGCCTACAGGTCCTGTGTGGGCCCGATCTTGTGTGGGTCTTTGCGGGGGTTAGTTACCTATCGATCCTTCGTGGGTCCGACGACTTAAATGGATCAGATATCATCTTTATCGTCTTTCGAAGAAGTATACCTGTGTGAGCTGAATCCTGTTGCTTTCCTGTGTGGATTGTGTTGTGCAATCCTATGTGGATTACGTTTTGCTTTCCTGTGTGGAATACGTTTACTTTCCTGTGTGGACTGAGTTGTACATGGGATCGGAGGTTGGAGCGTATTTGAATTGATGACTTAGGTATATGTATGGGCATATACCTAAGCAGTGTCGGTAGTTACTTCGTGATTGTACCTTTCTTCATGGTTTATCCTTTGTGGATTTGAGAGACCTTCAGAGGTCTCGGGGTCCCTACTGAGTAGCTTATACTCACCCCTGCACGGACTTTTCCCGCACTACGTTTTGTTGGTTGCAGACGACGGACAGCGTTGACCTTAGCTGAGGCTTGCAGAGCGGGATGGTACCCGGAGGTGGACCACTGGGCGGGACGTGCTCGGAGCGGACGGCGGGACCCGTGGAGCAGAGGAGCTATCTGTACCCACCCTTCAGGTGGGATTTCCAGTGGACAGCTCGGAGTAACGGCTTTTACTTTTCAGTTGTTGTTTTCCCTTTCGAGTTGTACTTTACTTTCAGTTTGGGTTTGTATACTGGCCCATTTACTTTTCCGCACTTTCAGTTGTACTCTGCTTTTTTTTAGTGTGTACTTTCAGCTTGCTTACTCTGTGGTGTTTGTTTACTTTTCAAAGGCAATGCCTTCCCTTTTTACCGGGATTTACACCTTGGTGCTAGTCGCCAGCCCCTGGCCTATGGAAGGCGGGCTTGGGGTAGTCACGGCACGGACCCCGAGGGCGGGTCGTGACAATATCAATCTGACATAGGATGTGGTTGGTATGTATCAAATTTAATGTTTTCAGAAAAAAGCATCAATTTAGTTTAAAACATGATTCACCTAGAGAAAATGAAAAACAAAGATTATATGTTTTCCCGAATTTAAGAAAATGATCCATTATTCATTATTCATATTTTAGAATTTACCTCATGAAAATTATAAACATGATGTGGTTGACATGAATTGAAGAATAATTTATCCATATAAAAATGATATTTTAGTTTAAAACTCATCTCACTTATCCAAAAACACTTGGATTGTTTTCAAACATTAAGACAACAAACTATAAGTCATTTGTCATAGGTAAGAATTGAACACATGTAAATATGACATATTATGTGGTCATCATGACATGACGTATGTTTTTTTTAAAAAAAATGTCATTTTAGTTTAGAAACACATTGAAGAGACAAATTTAAGAAAATGAGCTTGTATTTTTTAACTTCAAGACAATGATCCATAATGCTTTTTATCATGCATGAATCGACTGCACATCAATATGAGATATGAGTAGATTGATATGACTAAATGTGTGTGTTTTTAGTATAAATGTTTCATTTTAGTTTCAAACATGTTTCATATCATTAAAAATGAGAAAATGATCTCAAATTATGTTCAATGTACAGTAAAATAACCAATAAATCATTCTTCATTTATTATAATTGAGTACGAGAAATATGACACATGATGTGCTCTGTATGAATCAAAATATGTGTTTTAAATACAAATATTTCATTTCAGTTTAAAAATATCACATTTCCACATTCAATGAAATAATCTCAAATTGTATAAAAACTATAGAAAAATGGTCCATAATTCATTTTTGACTAATAGGAATTGAACGCACATCAATATGACAACTGATGATAATTTAATGATGTTAAGTGAAGGTTTTCAATATGAAGGATCATTTCAGTTTAAAAAACAGCTGGTATAAAAAATAAAGAAAACCTATTTTTATTATTTTTCAAACTATATGAAAATGGCCTATAATTCATTTTTGACTTGTATGAATTGACCACACATCAATAAGATGCATTATTTAATTGATATGACTCAAAGTACATGTTTTCAATAGAATGGAACCATTTTATTTTGATAAACATTTCACATAACCAAAACAAAGTAAATGAGTTCAGATTGTTTTCAGAACATAAGAAAATATTCAGGATTCACTTTTCATATGTATGAATTGACGAACATCCAATTAAAAAAATTATGTAGTCGATATGACTTGAAGTACATGTTTTTAATATAAAAGTTTAATTTTTGTTCAAACACTAGTGCAAAAAACATTTTTTACATCACCATTTTTTACGTCGGTTATATATAACCGACGTAAAAATGCGGCGAGTAGATTTTTTACGTCGATTATTTTAATAACTGACGTTACAAATCACGCCTGTTGGGTTTTTACATCGTTTATCTTATAATCGACGTAGAAAACCAATGCGCGGGGGGGTTTTTATGTCGGTTATTTGGAAATCGACGTAAAAAACCCGATATCGACGCGTTTTTTACGTCGGTTATCAAATAACCAATGTAAAAATTCAAAGCGCGGTGTTTTTTACATCGGTTATTTTATAACCGACGTAAAAAACCCCCTCTAGCTTTGGGTTTTTACGTCGGTTTCCAAATAACCGACGTAAAAAACCCCCCACGCATTGGTTTTTTACATCGGTTATCTTATAATCGACGTAAAAAACAAGATATCTACGTGTTTCTTATGTCGGTTATAAAATAACCGACATAAAAAATCAAAGCACGAGGGGGTTTTTTATGTCGGTTATAGAAAAACCGACGTAAAAATCCAAAGTGTGGGATATTTTTTACGTCGGTTTTAAAATAACCGACGTTATAAATTTAAAAAATAGTTTATAACGTCGGTTATTATATAACAGACGTTATAAAACTTTTAAATGGATCATGGACTGTCATTTACGATTTTTCTATTGACACTCCACCGTCTCGTCTCTCTCGCACGGTAAACCCTAATCGGCTCGTTGATCGACCTGCGTTATACTCATTTTGGCTTCATTGTTTATCTTCTTCACTCCTCTCGGATTTATCATCTCAACTCGCAACATTTAAGTAATCCTTCCACGAATTTATTTCGTTCGTTTTTTTTTCACAGATATTCTATAATTTTGTTTTGCGATTTTTCTTCATTGTTTATCTTCTTCATTACTATCTATGGTGATCTCCAAGGCCATCAGCCCTCGAAAGGGCACCAGCGAGTTGGGTGTGGTGCAGAAGGTAAAAGAAGCCATGGCTTCCTTGGTCTACGCACCCCGACCGTCATCCCTTCCATCTTCCTCCACCCCTATTGCCTCGCCGTCATCGTCCTCCTCCTCTCGGATCTATCATCTTAACCAAGAGTGTTTATTTTATTTATTCTTTCCCATACTTAAAATATTCTTAAATTATTATGATACATATGATCATTGATGGAAGTGATACAATTTTACATGGTGTAGGATGATTTATGGGCGGGGTGAGACCATGACATTAGCATTGGGGTGTGAGAGGAAAACTAATGGAGAAGTGGTATCCGAGAACCTTAATTTTAGTATATATATATATTTATATAATTTTTTATACAAAGAAGTTTATTTATATGAATTATTTTGTGAGTGATCCATAGTGACAATATGAAACTATTTTTCGTTGTTTAGGTGATGATTTAGATTCCTTTTTTCATAGGTCTTTAGTGTGCTTCCTCAAAATTTTCATGAGATGTTTTAGGGAGGATCTTACTATGTATACATGTTATGCCCACCATATATACATAAATATAAACAATTTTTTTGGTTTTTAAAATCAATTTGTAGTTTTTTATAGATTTTAGTAGCATGGAAGTGTTGTGGAGTAGCTTTCATGAGTATATAGAGTTTGTCGTTTCTTCCTAGTTTTACTTTTAGAACTAATAATCTTCTTTTTGATATATTTACAACAATACATGTATGAATTAATGCATAATTATCTAAATTTATTCATTTCGAACTGAGGAGGGTTACTTTTGGTGGGAGCAGATCCTAAATGATATGGTATGAATTCATTCTATCATAACCATAAATAAAATATAGTTGTATTTTATTTATCATATACATCAACTAATACTCTTCTTTTTCATCACAAACCCTTTGAGAATAAAAATCCAAACTAAGGGCTTTGGTATCCACATTGCCTTTTGTTATAGAATATGGGGCATCAAAATCAAATGATTGAACATATTCCTCCCAAAAACACTTCCATTGATTTTTATAATTGTGTGAAAATATTTACAAAATGGATTTAGGGTTTACAGAAACCATTAATAACATGTTAAATATGTAGTTTATCTAATATATTAAAACATCAAAATCGCAATCAATATTAAACTATGTAGGTGTCATGGTTTTCTTTGATTCAATGAAATTTAAAACTGTTATATCTAACAATATTTTGTTTTAAAAATAATATTCAAGCATATTTTTTTAAATACCTATAGATTTGTTTTATATTTTAAATTGTTTTACATTCAAATTATGATTTTTTTCATATAAACATATATTTGTCTTATCTTAAAAATATATATTTTTTGTTGATATTTGTTATAAGTAATAATGAGTCGAATTTGGATTACGGCACATCGAATGAGCAATGAATTTGAGGAAGGTGTTGATGCCTTTTTGGAATTTACAAAATGAAATGTTCCAAGTAGTGACATTTTTTCTGTCCATGCCTGAAATGTTTGAATATGAAGAAGTTGAAAAGTAGAGAGATAAAATATCATCTGATTTGTCATGGTTTTAATCCGAGTTACAACCCTTGGATTTTTCATGGTTAAACTGGACGGAATGTCATTGATGATGATGATTCGCAAGATGGTAACTCCGATGTAATTGAAAAAATGATTCGCGATATTGTAGCAGAACAAATTGAGATAGAACCGACAGTTGCGCGTCTATATGGTGATGCTGAAAAACCATTATATCCTAGTTGTACAGATTTTACGGTTTTGTCGGCAGTGTTAAGATTGATTAACCTGAAGGAGAAGCATGGATGGAGTGACATAAGTTTTACAGAGCTGCTACAATTGATGAAAGACATTCTTCCAAAAGATAACGATCTTCCATATTCACATTACAAAGCTAAGAAAATATTTTGCCCGATGGGATTGGGATACAAGAAAATACATGCCTGTCCGAATGACTGCATTGTATATAGGAAGGAATATGAATTTCTGTCAGAGTGTCCTAAATGTGGTACATCACGGTATAAGTTGAAAGAAAAATCACAGGCTGATGTAGAGATTACAAAGCTCCCTTCAAAGGTATTTTGGTATCTTCCTATAATTAATCGTTTCAAATGTTTATTTTCTAATTCACATGATGAAAAAAGGTTAAGATGGCATGCTGAAGAGCGGTTATGTGATGGAAAAATACGTTATCCAGCTGATTGTCCACAATGGAAGAAAATTGATGCGCAGTATTCTACATTTCGAAATGAAATTAGAAATCTCAGACTAGGGTTGTTCACAAATGGAATGAATCCATACCGAACACTCAGTAGCACACATAGTTCATGGCCTGTTTTAATGGTAATTTACAACCTCTCTCCTGAAGTTTTTATGAAGTGCAAATATGTCATGTTGAGTACAATGATCTCTGGTCCAAAGCGACCCTGTAATGATATTGATGTTAACTTTTCACCGTTGATTGATTATTTGAAACTGTTACGGGCTGATGGTATTAGGGTGTATGATTCTTATAAAATGGAATATTTTCAACTGCATGCAGTGCTTCTGTTCACTATAAATGACTTCCCAGCGTATGGAAATTTTTCTGGATATAGTGTTAAAGGGAATAAAGAATGTGCAATTTACGAACAACAAACGTCATATTGTCAATTACATCATGGGAGGAAAACAGTGTACATGGGTCATCAAAAGTTTTTGCCTATGGAACACCCTTATAGAAGACTAAAAAAGGAATTCAATGGCTCACAAAAATTTGATACTGATCCAAAACCATTATCCCCTGATTTGTATTTTGAGAGGGTGAAAAACCTTGACGTGACATTGGGAAAGACACAAAAATCTGGTAATGATAGACATATTTGGAAGAAAAGGTCAATTTTTTTTGTGCTACCATATTGGAGGTATCATGAAGTTAAACATAATATTGATTTCATTCACATGGAGAAGAATATCTGTGATTATTTGATTGGAACATTGTTAAATATTAAAGGAAAGACTAAAGATGGGTTGAATGCAAGATTAGACTTACTATCAATGGGAATACGTTTGGAGTTAGCTCCCACTCCTAAAGGAAGATGAACATTTCTTCCCCCGGCATGTCATACATTATCGAAGAGGGAGAAAATTAGCTTCTGTTAGTGTATTCATGATACCAAAGTGCCTCAAGGTTATTCTTCTAATGTAAAAATTTTTGTCTCATTGAAGGACTTGAAGTTGATAGGTATGAAATCACATGATTGTCACGTCATGATGCAACATATTCTACCAGTTTCATTACATGGAATATTTCCCATTCGTGTCAGAAAGACTATAATGAAGTTGTGTTATTTTTTCAATTCAATTTGTAACAAGGCGATTGATGTGAATGCTTTGAACATTTTGGAAAAGGATGCAATTTTTATACTTTGTCAATTGGAAATGTATTTTCCTCCAACTTTTTTTGATATAATGGTGCATTTAATGATTCATCTGGTTCGAGAAATAAAGCTTTGTGGACCTGTATATCTTCGTTGGATGTATCCTTTTGAAAGGTATATTAAAATATTAAAGGGGTATGTTAAAAATCTATATCGACCTAAAGCATCCATTATTGAAAAGTATATTTCTGAGGAGGTAGCAGGGTTTTGTACGAGCTACTTGGCTGCGGCGCAACACATAGGTTTGCCTCCATCTCGCCATGAATGAGTTAATAATGAGGGAAATGGGATTTGCGACTAGAAAGTCAAATCATTGTCAGCTGAACAGATGAAGAAGTTAGAATCATACATCTTGAATAAAAAAGCTGATGCTCAACCATATATCACATTGCATATTAATGAGTTGAAACAATGTCATCTAAAGAAGAAAGAAATGTGGATATTGAATGAGCACAACAAAACATTTTTTTCATGGATTAAAAAGACTTTGCTTGGTAGATCAGATGTATCATAGACATTAAAATGGATAGTGGGTGGTCCATGTTTAAATGTGATAACATGGTCTGGTTATGACATTAATGGTTATACATTTCATACAAAAGCTCAGGACAACAGAAGTGCAGTTCAGAATAGTGGTGTATTGGTGTTTTCAGAAGCAATGCATTTTTCGAGTGCTAAGGACAAAAACCCAATTTCTGCATCATGTGCATATTATTGAGTGATTGAAGACATATGGGAGGTTGATTACATTAAAATTAAAGTTCCCGTTTTTAACTGTAAATGGTTTACCGATAACAACAGTGTCAGACACGATGAATTTGGAATGAAACTTGTTAATCTGAATAGATTGGAAGACACAGCTGATTCTTTTATAATGGCAACACATACAAACCAAATTTTCTATGTAGTAGATCAATCAGATATGCAGTGGGTTGTTGTTTTACAAGGGAAAAAACAATATGTTGGTGAGGATGAACTTGATGAATATGATGATATATGTGAGATCCCTACTTCCATGGAAATATTAACAGAACATAATGATGATCATGTTGAAGACATAGTTTGTGCCATAAGGAATGATCACCACGAATGAATTTGGGAAAACAATCCATTTGTACATTCCTAAAATTACAGGTAACATATGTTTATTTCTTGTTTACATTTATTTTTTCTATAAATGTTAGATATTGTAAGTTTTTTATTTATTAAAACATGTTTTAAAATAAAATAATTATATTTTTTTTGTTTGTTTTAAGTTTGTTTAGTTTACTTTATCATGTTTATAACCATTCCATGAATTTTAAAATGCTTATTTTTGTTCACTGAAAATTACTTTACCATGTTTACAATGTTTACCAGTTTTACCATTTTTACCATTTTTACAATCTTGACCATATTGACCATCTTTGTCATCTTTACCATTATTTAACATGCTTACCATATTACCAATGTTTACTATTATGTAACTTAGTACACTTTTCTATTTTCTGATTACAGTAGTATTAAAATATTTGAATTTGTATATTTGTGAACTAACATTTGTTTTTTTGATTTGAAGGATAATGACAGATCATTCAGATGATCAACCACATGATTCTGGAGAGGAGCATATTGCTGGTCATACCTCTGGGGATGAACATTCACATGATCCTATTACGACAAAGAGTTCAAAGGTTGGTAAACATGGGTGCACACGTTTACCATAATTATCACTTGCCCGTACGCAGGATCAGAGGATAGTTGTTGAGTCTGATGATGATGATATTCCTAGAGGTCCGAATGCCAAAGATTTTAAGAGTTTTGTTGCAACTCAAGATAAGACCAAAGTAAGCATTCTGTATGATGATTGGAGAGGTGTGGATAAAGCAATTATCTCTCAGTTGTGGGAGACAATTTTGGTAAGATCTTTTGTCATTGTTTGACTATTCTTTTAAGGTTTCTAGTATATATAATATGTTTAACCTCTTCTTTATCAGATGACATTTGATATTCCTGACACTGTAGGAGTCAGGAAGAAATGCTTATCATTGGCTGCCAGGGGATGGAGGGATTTCAAATCAACCCTCTCATCTGATTTCATTTATGGTCATAGGAGTCACGACAATCCATGTCCTATATATCCTTTTATAGATGAAGACACGTGGAGACAATTTTTTGAAAGTAGAAAAAAAGAGTCATTTCTGGTAAGGGCAATGTAAACTTTAATAAACTTTCTTATATAAATGATTTTATTAATGTTTTGTTAATGATTTATTATTCTTAAATTACAGAAAACATGGAAAGCTCATCCGGAGATCCAATCTAAAAATATATACCCTCATAGTTTATCTCGGGGAGGGTATGAATTATTGGAAGAACAAATGATGGTGGAAAAATTTCAACAACTATGAGCTGAGTCTTTAAGCTCTGGAGAGGTGGCCCCTCCATCCCCTCCATCTAGACATGAAAAATGGAAGAGAGATCGGAAGGGAAAAAAGGGAAATATCTTTCAGAAGAATCGAGAATCATAGCTGAGAGGATTGTAAGATATCTATTTAATTTATATAAGTTAACTCTTTTCTTTATATAAGTTTCAATCATTACAGAAATGTTCAATTAATATTTTACAGGACTCTCTTGCGGAGCAGAGTTCAGAGGGGACATTTAGAGCTACAGGGAGGGAAGATATTTTATTTGCATCATTGGGAAGGCCTGAACATCCTGGTCGTGTAAGAGGATATCCGGACGGTGTATCGGTAAGAAAAGTGTTTCCACATTCTTCAACTTATAACATTGAGGGGGTTTCTAAAAAAAATAGAATCCTTGGAGGCTGAAGTTCATAATATTAATGCGACGATGGAGGACAAGATTAGAGAGTCGGTGCAGTCTATGTTTGAAGAAATGAAAAGACAATTTCAGACTGCAGGTCGCACTCCTCCACCTCCCCCTGGAGACCCCATTATTTATCCTCCACCTACGCCAGTAGCTCCCACTCCCCCACCTCAGCCTGCAGACCCCATTTTTTATCCTACGCCTCCGCTGCAGCTTCCTACATATTGCGAGTTGTATGTTGATGATTCTCAACATCATATAGTAGCATACGGGTTGGTATATTGTATAGGAGATACAGTTCATCATCAAAAATTAGAGGTAGAGAATTAGAGGGTCAATGTACAGGATATTATAGATAGATCAGCTAGGGTACCAATACCTACAGATGAGGTGGTGAGAGTTGGACAGAGTATCGGCCATTTTTTAGTTTGGCCATCCAGACTTCTTCGACTCATTATCATAGAGGTATGAATGTTATATCTTTTATTTTATTTTATTTTATTAAAGTTGTTTTATCATTTTAAAACTACTATATTTCTCAATTTTTTTTCACAGGAATACTTCAAAGGTAAAGAAATACTGTATAGACAACAACAAAGACAACATGTTATGACATCAGATACAGATTCCCATGGTCTTGAAAGATTGTCAAGATATTCACATTTTTTGTTGGGTTTTTATGAGTTTCCAATGGAATGTCATGTTTGTGGACGTGAAATAAGTGTGGGGATTATAAAATCTGATATCATGGAGCTTGTTACTGGAGATAAGTTGGGCATCAACGTGGTGCAAATGTTTTCCATTTAAGTCTTAACACCTTTTCCCTGCGTTATATTTATTAAAAATGTATACTTATGTATGTTTTGTATTAGGTTTCTTTATAAAATTTGTGAGAGGAATGAACTGATAGAAGTATATAGATTCATGGACTCGCAATTTATTTCCCCTGAAGCATGTGCATTGACTGAGGAACAAAGAATGGTATATATTTCTGAAATATTTGAAAAGAATATAATCAGACAATGTTGGATGATGCCTTTTTGTGAGAGGTATGAAACACATTTCTCTCAAAGAGTTAATTATCTTTTAACATAAAAAACCACTAACATTAAATTTCCTTTTATCAGTGATCATTGGATGTTAGGGATTTTTTTCCCAAGGGAGAAAGCTCTTTATTGGATATGCTCTGTTCATGGTGATGTGTGGGAAAGTTTTAAGAATGTATTGGAAAAGTAAGTTTCAATTTCTCAATAGTTTTATATATTATAATGACTTTTAAATTTACCCCATTCGTATTATTTTCTAACAGTGCGTGGGTCTACTTTCGAAAAAACACAAAGAAAAGAAATGCAAAGATCAAATATGTAAATGCGAAGGTAAACTTCCATTTATAATTTTTATTTTTTGATTTATTACATAAAAATAATATATTGAATTTACACTCATTCAAAACAGAATTTTCATGAACAACAAGGCCTCATCGAATGCGGATATTATATGTTAAGATTTATGTATGAAATAATAACAACTGGGACAGTTGTGAATTTTGACTTGGTACGATTTCCTCTTAAACTTTGCCATAATATTTCAATTTGATTTATTCATTATACACGTTAACTATCTTATTTTTCATTTTATGCTTTTTGATGGCCCTCAAACCTATACTGCTGAAGGCATCAAACACATACAAGTGGGGTGGTCAAATTATTTTACAGGTTTGATTGAATTTTATTTGTTTGTAATGTAAAATTTAATTTTGAATATTATCGTTTTAATTGTGTATTTGGTAGTTGTTTAGGTTGGATTTAGTTTTTTTTGAATTTGACAGTGTAAGTTTTGAATGTTATATAAGTGAATGTTTAATTTTGCTCTACTTCTTGTTTCGGTCTACTTTTGATAGTTTTTCTGGTATGGATTTGGGTCTATGGGGGAGGGGTTCCAAGGTTGTGGGTGTTAGGCGGAGAACGAAAGGAGAATGATGGCAAGAGGGGGGTGAATTGCCTTTTAAAAAATAATTAACAAATTAAAATCAAAGTTGAAAGTGCAGCGGAAATAAATAGGCAAGACACAATAATTGATAACGGAGTTTGGCCAAAAACCCGGCCTACGTCTCCGCTCCCAACTAAACCGTTGAGAGATTCCTACCGCTTGCTTTTCAATGGTTTTAGCAAGAAACCCACTAGGATTTGAGGTAGCACTAGGACCTATTACATCTTGCTTTTGATGGTTGAGCAAGAACCCACTTGCTTTTAATGGTTTAGCAAGAACCCACTATCCTTCTTATAGGTGAAGGATAGCTCACCTATGTCTCAAGCTATTTAAAGGAAAGCTTGACAACCTTTTCACACCTTAATGGTGATGTGAAACCCAAAAGAAAGAGGGGATGAGAAATAGAGTGGTTTGTAGACACAAACCCAAATAAAGCTCAAAATAGATAAACAAGAAAAACCGTATTTAAGGAAGTCTTGGGCGCCTTTGATTGATTGGAGATGTTGAAGGCCGCTTCCAAGCTTCTTTGAAGGAGCTCCTTGGATGTGGAAGTTGTTGGAGGAAGGTGGGTTCCATGAAGGAAGTCCACCGGAGGTTGGCCAATTGATACAAAATATGTCCGTTGGCTTGGTATATGATCCGGTTGGTGTCCGGGGATTCCTTGGCCTTTATTTATAGGCATGGAACCCTTGGGGAGTCTTCGGAGCCGTTGTAAAGGGCCTCGGAGCCGTTGGAGGCCAAATGGGAGTTGACTGGTCAAAGCCAACGGCTAGTTTGACTGGGCTACCGGCTGGCCGGTACAGCTCCACCGGCTGGCCGGTGCCTTGGCCGAGGAGAAGAATTTTGGACCAGGCTCCACCGGCTGACCGGTGGAGGAGCCACCTGCTGGCCGGTGGGGAGACAGTAGCTACCACTGTTTGACTGGATGCCACCGGCTGGCCGGTGGTCAAGACACCGGCTGACCGGTGGAGCCTGGCAGTGGGCAATGCCTCTGCCAGGTCCACCGGCTGGCCGGTGCTATCACACCGGTTGGCCGGTGGACTGAATTTCAGTCCACTTCTTGATTCTTTCTTGGGCCATTTTCTTGGCAACCTTGTGCCTATCATTCAAAAACACGTCAAACAATATTAGACAAATAATAAGGTGATTGTGATCATGAAAATCAAAGAGCGAGGGGAACGAGAGGTACAAGAATCTCCCCCTATTTTGATGATCACAATCACCAAAACAAAAAATGTAAAAACTTAAATTAAAGGCATGCTTTAATGAATAAAATGAAATTTAAAGCAAACCATGATCAAAAAGGATTCTCCCCCAATCAATCAAGAAATTTCTCCCCCTTTGTGATTATCAAAATAGAATGGGGCATAAAACTTGATTGAGGGAAAAGAGATTTGAAAAACAAGATTTGAGATTTGAAAATCAATTGAAATTTTGGAAATTGAAAGATTGAAAATAAAAATTCGATACCAAGAGTTGAAAATTTTGAAATGAAAATTTAATAGAAAATTTTGAATTGAAAAAATTTGATACCAAGTGTTGAAATTGAAAGATTGAATAAAAACAAAAATGCTTAAACAAACCTAACTCCCCCTAAATAAAAGCAACAAATAACCGGGGAGAGGTGTTTGAAACCGAAATAAATTTTGGGCCGGAGAGACTCGCTAATAGGGATTTTTCAATCCACACTTGTCTAGTGGCGGGTCTTCTCCTATAAAACTCATCGGAATAGAAAATAGTCTTTGGCCTACCGTACCGGGCATTTTTGCAATCACACTCATAAATGAGGTGCCCGGGTTTTTTACAATAGTTTCAAAATTTAAAACTAGAGCTCCCCCTTACAAAAACAGTTGGAGCATGGGAGGAGGAAGCTACATTGGTATATCCTAGCCCTTGGGTGGTTCTTGAAATTCGTTGGGAACCAAGCAATTTTGAAAGATGTTGTTCCCCTTGGGTGAATTTGGCTAGGGATTCTCTAAGGTCCTTGATGGTTGATTCCAAAGAATCAACATTTGGGAAATTTTGGATTTTTAGGGAGAGTTCCTCCTTCTCTTTGAGAAGTTGTTCTTTTTCGGAGGAAAGTTTTTTGAAATTCTTTTTAAAAGAAACAAATTTAGAAGAAAGTTCATGAAAACCATTTTCTAATTGGTCTCTAGCATGTTGGAGTTCTTCATATGATAAATGATTAAAATAATTAGAAGAACTAGAGGATGATGAGGAAGAAGAGTCGGAAGATGATACCTCATGTTTTGCCATTAGGCATTTTTTACCTTGGTCGCTCGAGGAGAAGGAGGAGAAGGAGGAGCTATCACTGCATGTTGCCTTTGAAGCCTTCTTCCTTTTCTTCTTCTTGGCCCTTTTCTTGTGAAGTGGGCAAGCGGGTTTGTATTTTTCATCGAGTTCTTGCTCTTGAGCGGGTTCTTGCAAGACACAAGAATTGATAACGGAGTTCGGCCAAAACCCCGGCCTACGTCTCTACTCCCAACTAAACCGTTGAGAGATTCCTACCGCTTGCTTTTCAATGGTTTTAGCAAGAAACCCACTAGGCTTTGAGGTAGCACTAGGACCTATTACAGCTTTCTTTTGATGGTTGAGCAAGAACCCACTTGCTTTTAATGGTTTAGCAAGAACCCACTATCCTTCTTACAGGTGAAGGATAGCTCACCTATGTCTCTAGCTATTTAAAGGAAAGCTTGACAACCTTTTCACACCTTAATGGTGATGTGAAACCCAAAAAAAATAGGGGATGAGAAATAGAGTGGTTTGTAGACACAAACCCAAATTAAGCTCAAAATAGATAAACAAGAAAAACCGTATTTAAGGAAGTCTTGGGCGCCTTTGATTGATTGAAGATGTTGAAGGCCGCTTCCAAGCTTCTTTGAAGGAGCTCCTTGGATGTGGAAGTTGTTGGAGCAAGGTGGGTTCCTTGAAGAAAGTCCGCCGGAGGTTGGCCAATTGATACAAAATATGTCCGTTGGCTTGGTATATGATCCGGTTGGTGTCTGGGGCTTCCTTGGCCTTTATTTATAGGCATGGAACCCTTGGGGAGTCTTCGGAGCCGTTGTAAAGGGCCTCGGAGCCATTGGAGGCCAAATGGGAGTTGACTGGTCAAAGCCAACGGCTAGTTTGACTGGGCTACCGGCTGGCCGGTACAGTTCCACCGGCTGGCCGGTGCCTTGGCAGAGGAGAAGAATTTTGGTCCAAGCTCCACCGGCTGACCGGTGGAGGAGCCACCGGCTGGCCGGTGGGGAGACAGTAGCTACCACTGTATGACTGGATGCCACCGGATGGCCGGTGGTCAAGACACCGGCTGACCGGTGGAGCCTGGCAGTGGGCAATGCCTCTGCCAGGTCCACCGGCTGGCCGGTGCTATCACACCGGTTGGCCGGTGGACTGAATTTCAGTCCACTTCTTGATTCTTTCTTGGGCCATTTTCTTGGCAACCTTGTGCCTATCATTCAAAAACACTTCAAACAATATTAGACAAATAATAAGGTGATTGTGATCATGAAAATCAAAGAGCGAGGGGAACGAGAGGTACAACAGTGGGGGTGTGTTCAGTGGGGTTGGGGGGTGTCCAGCGGTCTGGGAGGGCTGTCCGGTGGGGTGGGGGAGAGTCCTGAGGGGTGGCAGGGATGTCCAGGGGTGTGGGAAGCCGGTCCAGGGGTGTGGGAGTGCTGTCCAGGGGTGTGGGGGGGGGGGGGGGGGGTTGTCCAGGGGTGTTTGGGGCTGTCCAGGGGTGTGGTGGGGGCTGTCAAGTGGGGTGAGGGTGTGAGGAGGTGTTGTTCAGGTGGGTGGGGGGTTGTCGAGGGGTGTTTGGGGGTGTCCGGGGGTAAGGGGGCAGTCCAGGAGTGTGGTGGGGGCTCCAATGGGGTGGGGGAGGGTTGTCTAAGGGGTATACATGAGGGTGGGAGCTCCAATGGGGTGGGGGAGGGCTGTCCAGGGGGTATACATGAGGGTGAGGGCTCCAACGGGGTGGGGGAGGGCTGTCCATGGGGTATAAATGAGGGTGGATGCTGTCTAGGGGGTAAGTTTTATATGTTATCTTTGTACATGCTTAATTTTGATGTACTTCTGTTTTTGTGGTACAATTTATTGATTTGTTTTCTGGTTGATTCTGGTGGAGAGAAGATGAAAGCATTATGTTTAAAAAAAATTGGGTTTATCACGTCGGTTATTTAATAACCGACGTGATAAAATTCCTGGAAAATAGTTTATCATGTCGGTTATTTAAAAACCGACATGATAAAATGTCTGGAAAATAGTTTATCATGTCGGTTATTTAATAACCGACGTGATAAAATGCCTGTATAATGGTTTATCAGGTCGGTTATTTAATAACCGACGTGATAAAAGTCCTGGAGAAAGGTTTATCATGTCGGTTATTTAATAACCGATGTGATAAAGGGCGTGGAGAATTGTTTATCACGTCGGTTATTGAATAACCGACCTGATAAACGGGCTAGACAATGGTTTATCACGCCGGTTATTGAATAACCGACTTGATAAACCGCCTCCCTCTGGTTTATCACGGCGGTTATATAATAACCGACGTGATTAACCCCCCTCCCCTGGTTTTTCACGTCGGTTTTATATGAATCGACATGATAAACCACACTCACCCGGGTTTATCACATCGGTTCTTATAGAACCGACGTGATAAACCCCCCTCACCCCAGTTTATCACGTCGGTTCTATATGAACCGACGTGATAAATCCCCTATCCCCTGTTTATGACGTCAGTTGTTTAAGAACCGGCGTGATAAACCAATATCCAGGCCATTTATCCCGTCGGGATTTCAATAACCGACGTGATAAACCATTCTCCAGGCCCTTTATCACATCGGTTCTAAAATAACCGATGTGATAAACGTTGCGATTTTATGTTTTTGATGTCCGTTTTTAAATAACTAGCGTCAAAAACCTTATTTATAACGTCGCACGTATTAATGTCGGCTAGAAGCCGACGTAAAAAATTAAAAATAACCAACGTAAAAAACGTTTTCTGCACTAGTGAAAACATGTCACATATCCAAAACTAAAAAAATGATCACATATTTTTTTTTCAAAATATAGTAAAATGGTCAATAATTCATTTGTGACCTATATGAATTGACCACACATCAATATGACACAAGATCTGGTTGGTATGACTTGAAGTGCATGTTTTTAATATAAAATTATGAATTTAGATTAAAACATTACTCAAAAATAAAAAATAAATAAAATAATTTTGAATTGTTTTAAAAAAACTGGAAAATGATCCAAAATTCATTTTTACTTGAAATAATCAACTACACAAAAATTTAACACATGTTATGATCAATAGACTCAAAATACGTTGTTTTAATAGAAATGTTTTATTTTAATTTAAACCACATTTCATATGATAGAAAACTAGAAAACAATGACATATTTTTTTATAGAGAATTATGACATGAATCCATAATTAATTTTCTATGAATAGGAATTGACTACACACTAATCTGACACATGATGTTTTCAATGTGACTCAAAGTATGCGTTTTTAATATACAACTATATTTTATTTAAAACAAATATCATTGAAATAATTATAAAAGGAGATTGGATTGTTTTCAAATAGTATAGAAAGGTTGCATCGTGTATGAATCATCCAAACAATCATTAAACACATGACTTAACTAACATGACTTAGAGTGCATGCTATTGATAGAAAGGTTCCATTTTATTTGAAGAATCATGTCACATCACCGAAACCCTGAAAAAATGATCATATTGTTTTCAAACATAATGATATTGATCCATAATTAATTTTTCACATATAAGAAATAATCACACTTAAATCCAACCCAAGATGTTTTCATTATGACACTGAGTGCATGTTTTCAATATAAACGATAAATTTTAGTTTCAAACATAAATCAAACAGCCAAAACAGAGAGAAAAATATCATATTGTTATAAATATAAATAAAAACAATGCATAATTTATTTTTAAAGTGTAGGATTTTTGCATACATCAATTTGACTCCTGATGTCATCGATATTGCGTAATGTTTCTGTTTTCCATAAATATACCATTTTATTTTAAAAAATATCAAATAGACACAACTGATAAAATGAGATCAAATAGTTTTCAAAATTTAGGACAATGATCCATATTTTATTTTTCCAATGTAGGAATTTACCACCCAACAATTTGAAACATGATGTGGTCAATAGGACATGTTGTGTGTTTTTCCAACACAAAAGTTCCATTTTATATTACAACACACATCAAAGAGTCAAAAATGATAAAAAAAGATCCCATTTTTTTAAAAAAATTGACAATGATCTATAATTCATTTTACATGTGTAGGAATTGACCTTATATAAATCAGAAATATGATATAGTAGATATGACTTTATGTATATGTTTTCAATAAAAATGTTTCATTTTAGTTTAACAAACACATCAAATAACAAAAATAGAGAAAGAGAGCTTAATTTTTTTTAAACATTAGGAAAATATTCCTGAATTTATTTTTCACAATTAACAATTGAACACACATCAATTTAACACACTATGTGATCAATATAACTCAAAGTGTTTGTTTTAAATAGAAAAGTGCCATATTTGTTTTAAAACTAATAAAATATTTACAACATGTTAATTTATCATGTATTTTTTTCAATCATCAGGAGAAAAATACATAATTAATTTATCAAGTATAGGAATTTTCCTCACACCAATATGAAATACAACGTGGTCGATGTGACTTGAAGTTCATGTTTTCATTATAAAAGTTCCAATTTAATTTAAAAGAAATATCAAACATCCAACAATTGAGAAAAAGATCACGGATTTTTTTCAAAATTTTTAAAATGGTCCAAAATTAATTGCTGATGTGTAACAGTTTACTACACATAAATCATACCCCTAATGTGCCTGATATGACTCAAAGTGTGTGTTTTCAACAAAATCGTGTCATATTAGTTAAAAAAATATTCCTATCCAAAATTGAGAAAAAAGGTTGATTTTTTTAAAACATTAGAAAAATGATACATAATTTATTTTTGGCATAAAGAAACTTACGTGACATAAATATAAAACATGATGTGGTCAGTATGACTCAAAGTATGTGTTTTCAACATATAAGTGAAATTTTAGTTCAAAATGCACATCTCATTGCGAAAACTGAGAAAACTAGATATGATCTATTTCTCATAATTTTATCTACTAAAATATAGTAAATTTTCTTATAAATTTTTATCTTATACTTATTTCATTAATTTTCATGAAGCAAAATATTGAAGGAGAACAATAAATGGTGTGATAGTTAAAGTATTGTTCTTAAAAAGAAAGTACTATTTAATTTTTTAGCTTACATAATGAGTTTTGTTTCACCAAAGATGATATAAAATTCAAGAGTAACTACTTTTGATAACAAAAATAGTTGGTGTGAAATGTAAGAATAAACAACAACTCAATCTGAAACACGTTGTGTCTATAATGACTAAAATTATCATTTTTTAGTTTAAAACTTTCACATTTTGTTTAATTTATTTATTTATAGTATTACTAATAGAATAATTAATTTTTATATAGGTGAATTATTTTTCTCTAGTTGGTTTGGTTTTTCAGAAACTAAAATCATGAACAGGGGTCAAAAAAAATATACATTTATGTTTTTGAATTTTTTTGACACTTTTTACTTACTAATGAAATTGTAAAAAATACTATATGAAATTTTCTTAATATATTTTTTTAATTTTCATTCTATTTTAAATTTTATTTCAATTAAATTTTATATTTTATGCTTTATATTTTTGTATATTTTCTCTTGTAATTTTTTTTTATTGTTGTGTGCTATAATTTTAACTACAAACTGTAACATTATCTTCCATTCTTAGTACTAAATAAAAGTGCTGATAAAGGAAGGTCCTTTACCATTTCTTAATGAAGTTTTAATAATGGTTTTTTATCATTTCTTCTATTATTATTAATAATGGTTCCCTTTATAACCACTTATATATAACATATAAAATCCTAGGGATTTTAATATCACTATAAATTTAAGAGGTGTTTTGTACAAAAAAGGCTTAATTTAGCACTATTAAATCCCTTCTTTGTTGTATTGATGGTTTATAAACCATGTAGGATGCATATGGGAAGCCATACACCATGTTCAGTGGTTCTATTTGGATAGAATTTTTAGAGAAAATGGTAATGTAACCATGTATCCCATGTGTGTATTCATGCACCGATTAAAGGAGGTTATCTTCATGGTTGTTTCAAAATCTAGAAAATTGTATGGGGTATCCCTAAAGCCAACCCATGGTGGGTTTTTTTTGGAATTCTGTATTATTTTTTATATGAGTAATCTCCCCTAAGCTACTCACATTATAATCCCATTACCTATATTCTCCCATGGGTTTTTAATTCCTCCATGAAACCTTGTGATGGATTCTATGTGGTTTTTTATTGGTTTTTAATTGAGATCAATAGTTATTATTCCATATTCCCTATTCCTCCTATTTTCTCTCGTTTTCTAAATATATCTATCATTAATGGTCATTCCAGGCTGATTTTATTGTCTATGGTTTATAGGATTTTGTAACTTTTTCTTGTAATTCTATTGATCCATAATTAGATCCCCTTTCAATTGGGTTTAACTGAACAGTCCATGGTTCCACCATTTGAGGCAGGTGTTTCCATTTCATTTTTTCATTAAATAATTCGAATGTTTCTTGGGGTTTTTAATTTTGGTTTGGATTAGATAATAATGGTGTGGACTATTGAGGGTTTATTTCAAAAGTATTCATTTACTTTGACTGATTTTGATCTAGAAAATTGTTGGAATTTCTATCTTGAAATGGTATTTTATTGTGAGATGTTAATTATTTCACTCCCAATGATTGAAAAACATCTGTGGTTGGATATATTGAAGAAACAAGATTATTATGGGGTGATAATAAAAATATAGATTCTGAAGAAGGTTTCCTTGTTTGTTGTAAAGAGGGATTTCATGTTTCAAATAGGGGTGCTATTTAATAAGTGAAGTAGAGTTTCCCTTGGGTAGATTGGTTGTGATTATTAATAATTAAGATTTCATTAATAAATTTATTTGATTAAATATTGATTTTAACAATGTATTTCCTTATATATATATATATGATATAAGTGAAGGCCCGATTAGAACCATGTGATTTGTTTATCGTTTATTGTTCCCTTATCGAGATCCCTTTCAGTTGTTGGTGATGTGATTATCCATGTGATGGATTCATGGGTTAATTGAATAAAGTTGTTCTTATATGTTGGGGATAACTTTAAGGGTAGTTCAAGATGTGTGAAGGAATTTATTGTGATGTTATCTATAGTGGATTATTATTTTTATGTGATTAAATTATTATTCATGGTCCACCTCTGTTGTTATTCCATGAGGAAATCGAGGTTGCTAAGTTGGATGTAGTGGAATATTGCTTTTCAAGTGGAGGGTTTTCACTTTTTATACCCCCCTTAGTTGTACATATAACCTATCATTGGGTTTATTCGTTTAGGACACTACATAGAGAGATTCAAATGATAGATATTTTATGATTACCCTACTATTAGTTTGGACAACTATCGTGTGTATTTAATAGTATTGTCAGTTTTTATGTGTTTTCCTCATTCTATGAATCAATGTTATTCCACTTGCATTTTTTATGTTTTCTTGTGTATAGTTTATTTCTTGGATATAAACATTTCTTGTTTGTTCTTATATGGCATTGTCATGTTGCTGGAATGTTTTATGCCACCCATTTCTGGGTTTTCCTTATGACCCTTTTTGAGTTATTGTTATCAGTATGGTTTCCCTTGTTTCCGTATCTTCTTCAGGTTGAGTGTGTATAAGCATTCATTGGAAAAAAGGGGCAATTTTCTTCAAATTTCATGCTTGGTTTAAAAATTATGGTCATAAATATTTGATTCCTTAGTTGTGTTTTTGTTGAAAAGTGTAATGTTTGATATTTTTTTTATTTTCTCTAAGGATTTGGAATTGTTTTCAAATAGAAACAATTTCATGAAATGTTTTTGAAATGGTGATATTTGAGAATGAATAAATTTTAAACATATCTTCTCCAATGATTTTTATGTGATTATGAAACACAATTTTTTCTATTCCTTGTTTTTAAACTAGAATAATGGGTTTCTTAACTAAAATATGTGAAATAGACTCATAGTGGAATCAAAATTGATTTTTCTTTGACCCTAAAATTCATGTTTTTTGGTATACATTATATAAATATTTTTCATTTCTTTTCAAGACATGGATCTCAGTTAGGATTGGGAACTATCATTCATAGAAGAAGATGGATTTTGGGATCATGGTGGTGACTTTTTTTCATGAGGATATGGTTATCAAACCTTCAGTTTGTACAACTTGTTAGCATGAGTTTTTTGGCTTATTAGGTCTACTATTTTTTCAATTTTATCTTACATTGCATTTTTGTAAGTTTATACATGTTTGTTATTAATTTTTTATGCCCTTTGGTTTTTGCTTTCATATTTATGTTATTTTCTTTTTGTATTTTATTATTTTTTTATATTATTGAGGGTGAAACCATCCTGAGTGGTTATTTCATTTACCCTTGATTCTTGTTATCATACCATGGGGATTGCAGATGCTCCCAGGGTTTCTGGTAGGCCATCTCGGGTATCGGTTGCAATAGAGATCTATGTTGGTTTGTAAAATTATTTTATCATATCCTCTATGTTCATGAAAATGGGTCTTGGTATCTAGAGATTTGATTTTTTTAAAAAATTTAGGGGATAGTGGTTGAATGGAGATTGGACCATCAATACTCCTGTGGTAGTTCTGAGGAAGCTACTGTCCTTCACTTTCTTATATGAGGACTTGAGTTTCCCTAGAATTTCTAGAGTCACCATTTTATTTTTCAGGACATGGTGGATTGTGCTTGATATATACTGGTGCAGAGTGTAGTTAATATGACTTGTAGGATTTTCCTAGTAGACTCCCTGTGAAATTCACTATTTCCATGGGAAATTTGGAAGGGTTACAAATTGATCTTTTTTATGGTTCATCTTCTATCAAATAATGAAAATCCTTCAATGAAAATTCTGGATAAACTTCCAACGGTGCTTACACGATTGTTTCATGGGCTAACAACCCATGCATATCCAAACAATTCATAGTGATGAATATTATTAAATTTAGTTGTTTTATCCCTTTAATTAGATTAATCTTTACTTTAATTTATTTGGATATTTTGTGGAAATTTAAGTAATTTTTTATGATTTTTGGAAGCTATTGAAAAGAAATATTTTATTGTTTGTTCTATATTTTACTTTGAAATCCTGTTCATTATTATCTTGGTTGATTGGGTAAGAATATTTTGAACCTTGGATGTGTTTTTGGCATGGCACGGAATTTCAAACAAAGGATTTCACTTATTCTTGGATGATGTAATCCTTCAAAACTCTTAGGTTAGTTTAGGTTTTCATATGGAATGTTTTGAAACCATGTTAAAAGAAATTTTGCAGTACTATTTCTTTAAAAATGATTTGGGTCGGTGGTTTGAAATGTTTCTGATGATTTTAAAATGGGGCTTGTGACCTTTATTTGGTTTCTTTGAGTTTATGACTCCCTTTTGTGGAGTTTTTTAGGTTATTTTTTTTTCTTATTTGGGATTTTTCACTTATATTTTATATCCTTATGATGGGATATTTATTTTTATATGATGGACTAACTTGTTTTGGTGTTTTATATTGAGTCTCTTAGAGAGGAATGGAAAATTCAGGAAGAGAATGTCTTAGGTAGATGTTCTAGTGATCTATTAGTTCTCATTCATGTTTCATACCCTACCAAGACTCATGATGTAGTTGTAGATTCTTGTTCTTTCTAGTTCATGGATCATGCATGTGAATTTCAGAATCGGTACCCTCTAGTTTCCTCAGGAGATCTATGACCCCAAGAGCATAATGAGTGATTTGAAATGGTTGAAGATATTTTTTATACACTACAAACCCATGAATCCTCAAGGGTGATGAGAACAATTCCCTTGTTTGATGTTTTAGTAGTACAATGGTGGTGGATCAATATTCACACCCAATCATTTGAGGGTCTCTCTTATGGATATTTTTTTATTTCGTCATTTAGATGTTTTCTCCCAATAAAGTGAGTGTTAGGAAAGAACTATAGTTTCTGGGTATCCTCTATGTTTATTAGTCTGTGAATGAAAAGGATGATAATTTCATTGGCTTGAAACCTTTATCTCCAGAGTTTTCTTCTGAAGATTTCAATAAGTTGTGGTTCTTTTTTAGAGGCTAACATCCAGATCTACATTTGTTGGTACTCAATTTGATCTAGGATACATTTTAGGAAGATGTTTTAAAGGTAATTGTTTTCAAAATAAATCATGGATCGGGAACCTATAGAAGGGGATGCTTAATTTTACTCTATTGTTATAAAAAAATATAGGGCTAGTGAGAAATGGAATCAATATGGTGATATAAGTGTTATGTTGTCGTCATATCATACCATTCCATTTTTGGAAAAGAGGAATCAATTTTATTCATTCATAAGTAGAATGTTTGGTCATGTTAGACCTTCCTATCCATCAGCTCAGAAGTCATGTCAGGTATATGGCTACCTTAGTCAAATTTTTTGGTTATGTGAGATAGACAATAATTAGAAGAATAAGGCTCAAACCAAGCTCAATTCTGGTCAATAGTGTTTTGTTTTCATATTCCACTAGAGAGTTCGGAGTTGAAATTTGTTTTGGAGCTTCCTCTATTGTAATCATGCTTTTAGATATTAGGGTTGACTTTTTACATATTTGGCTTACCTATATTTCATTTTTGAAATAGATGAAATTGATTTGGAACCTCCTTCTATATCTCTAGGGATGTTATATCCTCATTTTGTTATAGTTTCTCTTATATATTGTAATTCATTGGTTATTTCCTATTCATTCATTTGGACATGGGAGGGACCTAGGTTGTATGCTTGGATGATTGGGGGTGTGGTTTGATTTTCTATTAGGATATGGATTCCATCAGGTTGTATGTATTTGTTATTATTACTATGGAATTACTTTTTAGGGAGTTTGATATGAACACCCATGTGTTCAGGTTGTGCAACTCAGGCCAAGACCATATCATTTCTTACTAAGCCATGAATTTGTATTGGTGATTCTAGGGTTTTTGGGTTTCTTTTTATTTGTTTATTCCTATTTTAATTCTCCAAGATGTTCAAAAATATTATTCTTCTCTCATTTTATATTTATTTATCTATGGTTGGTGTATCTTTGAGGTTTCCTATGGAGATTTTGAGAACATGATATCTCGGTGTCACCCTCATGTTTGCAAGGAAATGAACATCATTTTACACATCTTTTTCAATTAATTATAAATGGTGGTGATACTAGTGTAAGGTCTCTATATGGTTCTTCTTTTTAGTGATGAATATGAATATTGAAGCATTGGGATAGTGCCTTTTTCCCTTGGTTTTCAGGTTTTAGATGTTAGAGGGAATAGAGTTAGTAATAGGGTGATGGTTGCCTTGAAATTATTGATTTTACAATATATGAGTGTACTTTCTCGGGGTATAATGTTCCATAGTTTGGTTTTTATAACACCATGCAGTGTCAATTTGATTGTTTACCCTTATGGTGGGGTTTCCCCATGTGTTTATAGGTGATCAAGGTCAACTTTTTGGAGTTTTGGGGGCTTTTCCATGGGTGCACAATTATAGTGAATAGTTATTAAACCATGTGGCCTCCCTAGGAAAATATTTACAACCTATTTTTTGGGTATATTGGGATAGAACATTTAGAATTCATGTTTATGGAATAGGAAGTCCCAAGTGCATATTCATGAATCTATTAATAAAAGTAATGCACATGGTTGTCACATGGTTTGAAAAACCTTTTGGGGGTAACCGTGCATCCTTCCAATAATGGAGTATTTTTGGAATTTTCACTAATTTTTTATTTGAGGATTCTCCACTTAGACACCCATATTCAATTACCATAACCTAAAATCCTATGATTGGGTATTTCCTCCTCCAAATCTCCTCTTTGATGGATTCTAGGTGGTTTCATAGTGGATATTCATCTAGATCAAGAGGTATGATACCCACTTCTCTCTTCTTACCATTTTCCATATTTTTCATCAATCCCTCTTACTATATTGGAAATTAATATCCTTTAAAAATAGAAAGGGTTTATAAGATTTTGGTATTTTTTGTAATGGTTGTTATTCCTTCCAAGAGTTCCTTTTAGGTTGTTTTTATTGAAGGTAACATGCGTTTTCCACTTGAGGTATGTGTTTCTATAGGATTTTATTTTATTCAAGAGACCCATTATTCCTTAGGTTTCTAATTTCATATTTTCCTAGATATTCATGATGTGGACATCTAAAGTGGTTTTCATAAAATATCAATTTACATTGATTTTTTTATGTAGAAAATGGGTGGAATTTCATGCCTGAGATGGTTTCTTATTTAAAAATAGTTTTTAATTCACTCTCCATGTTTGAAAATTTTCAAATATGTATTTCTTCAAGAAACATAGTATTACAGCGTTTTTATAAGGACTTGGCCTTAAACATTAAATAATCTTGAATTAAATGAATAATTCACATAGAGGATCTTTTTAGGTTTATAGTTTTAGAGGATTAGGAAATACATATTATGTAACAACATGAAAATTACATGTAGACACTACTTATCAGTATCCATTTTTCATAAAAAATACTCTTCAAAAAAAAGAGACATGTCTAGCTCTAGGTTTTAGACTACATGACTTTTCCTTGATCTCATCCTTGACCCTATTCATCTTTTTGTCCTGGGAAAAACATTTAAAAACATGAGATTAGCATAAAAAGCTCATTAAGTGTTATAATATAATGAAAAGAAACATCATCCCATCAATAAATAAAAATATATGAAACCATAATTTTCAATCATAACATACCTCAAGAAATCATTTGATTTGTGAATAACATAACGAAATAATAAATCATATAGGTAATGTTACACATGAGATTTTTATGAGAAATATTTTGTTTTTATGTTATATAAATTATCAAGGGAATCTTTCACTAGACACAACACGAGCTTGGATTTCTTTACACGCAACTGCGGCCTTCCTCAATATCTTGCGTTGTACGCAATACAAAGTTTCACTAAACAACGATATGCTATTAAAATATTATTAAAACTAGCCATTATGAATAGTAATACCCACTTTTTGAAATTTTGTAAATTTTATCTTTCAAAATGGACTTCATTTTTGGATTTGGATTATCAAAATTTTCCTAGGGTAAAAGTTTGGTATTTTTCTGAAAATTTTCAATTTTTGATGAATAGTGAAAACACTGGGTTACTATTTAAAAATAGACTTTTTATTTAAATAATTATTTATTTTATTTAAATTTATTTTATGTCAAAATTGATACATGATACCTATATAAGTTCAAATTAATTCATTGGAGTCAATTTATAATAATTTTAGATATATAAAAATTTTATTGAACTTTTCACCGTCTTTTATGCACCTCCTTGGAGAATTTTCAAATTCATATAAAACATAATTTTACCATTTCTGTGAGTGGAATTTAAAAAATCTGAGAGACATGGTTAATATAAAGGACTAAAATGTGGTTCAATGAGATGAAAATAATTTTCGGTGAATAGTAACTTCTTACTTTTTTTACCACGGTTAAAAGTAAATAGGGTAATTAAGGGTAAAAATGATATTATTATTACCCTAACACATGTCCTAATTCTATTGGATAAATGTAATTCGACCAAAAACAACCTTAGGAATAACATATGACCAATTAGTCCCACTTATATTAGATTAGGACATCTATTATTAATTTATTTAAAGAAGGGTTAAAATAGTTAAAATAGGTGTTTAATAACTAAATAATTTTTAATATAGGGTTATTCAAAAGATAAATTCTACTATAAATATTCATTAGAAATATACAAAGATTTATTACATAATGATATTTTATTTATAGTTTTTAGACATTAAATAATTTAATTTATTTATGACACAATGATGATGCAGTAATTATCTTATTAATGAAATATTGACATAATTGATGTTATAAATACCCAAATAAATATAATTTGAGACTTTTTATGCATTAAAATACTTTTCTAGGTTAATATGACATTTTATTATTTATTTATTTAACTTTTTTCGAACTAATAATTCAGTTATGATTTTCACAAAAATCAATTACCAAATAGTGATAAAATTGTCATAAAATAATTTTTAAACCAAATATTATATTATTATTTGTTATTTTATTCCTAAAAATATACGGTTCGGACAAATGACTAAGATAATGTTATATATATTAATAAAAAACAACTTGGGGTTCTTTTGTCTTGTTATAGTATGTTTATTAACCTTATAGTGTAAGAAAACAAGAAGACACAGTAAAAGTTAAATTATCATTCTTAAAGTTATATCTAAATGATAAGGTCAAAATAGAAACCTAAACTTGTATAAATTATATTGGATGAAAGGATTTCGATCCATACCCACCTTATCTTCGAAATAAATTAATTTGTAGCTATTAAAAACTGAATATGACTTTATAATAAAATAATATTTTCTGTTTTCTTAAGGTGCCCCTCTCCTCCCTTATAAAAGGGCACCTGCTCCATCTCTTCCGCACAACACATTGAGCCTTCATGCTCGGCAAACCCCTTCCAATTTCTTTCCTCCACTTCCCTAGAAACATCCTAGTGGTCCTGGTCTTCTTCAAAGGCCATCTTTAGTGCCCTAAGAGGAGGTTAAGAAGAGGCGCTTCAAATAATAGGTAATGTTCGTTACCGATTATATCAACTTTATTTATTCTTCTATTTATTATTATTTAGTTGATTCATTATGAAGTAATAACATCAGTATCAATCATATACTGATATGTTATTATAAGTATGAAACAACCCTATTTCACCATCTTTCCATCCTACAGAAAACAAAATCACGGTGCGTGCTTACGTACGAAATACCATCTCCACGCCGTGGTGTAATCTATTTTCCACCACCACCTTAATTGGATGGGTATAATGGTGTAAATAATAATTATATATGATTATTGTAAAGTGATATTGATTCTGAAATAGTATGCATACACTCAAATACAATTTCACAAACATGGGAATGATATCATCACTCGTGCGTACGTACGGAATATCGTCTCCACGATGTGATGCGACTCGTTCTACATGATCTTCAATTCATAATGATTATATAAATGAATTTAATGAATAAATATGATATATATTAAACAAATAAAATTTTTTAAATGAGGAATCTATAACCTAAAAAGAATAATAAGAATTTATTCGACAAAACACGCATAAGAACAAAAAGTAATAAACACCCGAATAATAAGTATCAATGAAATATTACTAATAAGAAGTTAAGAATATGACCATATATGATATCATAAAAATAAGTATGATTATCTAATAAGTCAATTACATTATTTAAATCATTATACAGGAGGTTCGGACACTTATAAAGCAAATCAGTCCTAAGGTAAGGGAAAATATCAGAATCTCATTTTTATCTGAGATTGTTTATACTTCAGAATTTACTAGGTCATATTTATCATCCACATCCATCTTTCCTCAATATGTAATATTATTTATATCCTCATAAAAATTTTTAAATTCAATTTTACCCTTGGGTGAGTTTTTAGTAAAAGATATGAAAGGAATCTTATGTCTTTTTTCTTACGAGGTACTTTTTGACTTTTCCGGCCAAAGTACGAGAAGAAATTTTCTTTAACTTATACGACATGAATGGATTTTTAGAACATTATTTCCATGAAGCTTCTTTTACAAGTTTTCATGTTCATTTTTAATCAAATTATTTTAGTTTAAAATTATATGACATGTTATGAAAGGAAAATTTTTTTGAAGTAGAAAGGATATTTTCCTCAAGAATGGAGTTCAAGTGTTTTATCAAAATTATTTTCCATCTAAGATAATATAGTGTTCTATTTCTATTCCTATTTTTACATAGTTTTGATTATGTTATGATAGAATTATTTTTATGATGTCCTTTTATTTTTTATGGATTGTGTTATGATGGCATGATGATTAAAAATCCCATTTTTATTACATGTGTTATGCTATGACGTGTGATTTATGATTTTGTGGAACACATAAGAATGGTTTAATTATGAGATTGGTGGGACCTATATCTCTCTCCAATGAATTGGGTAAATATTTATATCTCATGAGATAGACATGGCTGGAATGGAAGGTTAATCCAGTTCAGTGAAACAGGACAAAAACGAGGAGTGAACTCGGTTCAGAAATGGGCTTTGTCCGCTAAGATGGTCTTGGCAACGAGTCTTGACTACTGAGAAATGATTTTATATGATTATGTGTGTATACCACAAAGATTCATGTTTTATGTTATGATTATTTGGTATTACATTTCACCACAATGATTTATCCCATGTTATGATATTATGATCACTTTTGTAGGTTAAGTTTTCTAAAATGTTATGTTCTTATGAATATGATGTGATTGATATTTCTTTTGATTACCCTATCTGAGCATTTGAGCTCACCCTTTTGTATGTATTCTTTCCCCAGGCCTGGAATAAGGGTATTAAGTAGAATATGCCAAAAGAGACTCTAGATATGATGAAATAAATGGAAGACACCATAGATGATTTATGAACCAGTTGTTTATGTTTCCCAGTTTCTAAAGACACTATACATATATAGTCCATTCATGGTTATTTTATATGTTGTAATAAGTATGCTTCAATTCTAAAGTAATAACAATGTATGTAAAGTATGGGTCGTTATAGTTGGTATCAGAGGAAAGGTATAGTCAACCTTTGGAAACTAGGATGTGAAAGCCTTAGTAAGAACCCTAAGGATAAGTCTAAGCATAGAACATAATCTTAGTGTTTTAGAAATGGCCATAAATAAACTAAGATAAGAACTTAAGTGTAAAATTTTATTCTTTATTATGTGGTTTTTCTATTATAATTAGTGTTTCTCACACTATTCTTCTTGGTTTTAGTCAACAGCTGGAACTCGAAGGAACCGTGTTAACGCGAAATGCAACAGGCAATGCAATGATTGTCCCCCTGAGAAACCAAACGTTATGGGAGCTGGAATGAAAAATCTTGTACCCATGCTCACACAACTTTCTCAAGCTATGAATCATACAGGACATACAAACGAGCAAAGGAAGGAGAAACATTCTGTTGAATCCTTCATGAGGCAGTATCCACCTTCATTCAGCGGGTCAACTGATCCATTAGTTTCTGAACAATAGAACTGTACTATTTAAAAGATATTTTCAGTTCTTCAATATTCTGAACCTAGAAAAGTCATCTTAGTAGTGTATCTTTTGGAAGGTGATGCTGATCAATGGTAGAATATTATCAAGAATACGAGGCGAAGAGATGAAATTGAGTCCGTGGAATGGGATGAGTTGAAGAAATTATTTTTCAATAAGTACTTCCCTCGTATTATTCGAACAAAGATGGAGAAGGAGTTTCTTGAACTGAAGAAAAAGGATGATGAATCTGTTGGTACCTACAGAGAAAATTTTACAAGACCTGCAAGGTACGCTTCTGGGATTATTATCCAACTTGAGAGTAAGATCAATCAATTCTTTAGTGGCTTAAAACCAAGTCTTCGAAGGGAGCTATCCATAAGGGACTTCAATGGATACGAGGAAATCGTTCGATATTCTCTCAAGGTTGAGATGGATATTGGAGTAACCCATCATTCATATGGGTTTGATAAGAAGAGGAAAATGGAATTCAATGGAAAATCTAAAGAGCACACTATAAAGAAGATGAATTTTCAATTATGCTCTAATTATTGAAATAAACATGGAGGGAGTAGTATTAAAGGGACAAGTAAATGTTTCAAATGTGGAAAGGAAGGTCATCGGGCATTTGAATGCCTTAATGATGGGAAGAATATGTCTAGTGATGAAAACAAAGAAAAGGCTACACAGAGTGCACCTCCTATACATCAATGTTACAAGTGCCAGGAAATGGGGCATTATGCCTATCAATGCACTAATCCAAGGGTTGTTGATGATGATCGACGTCATAAAACTATTAAGGCTAAAGACAAAGGAAAGTCACATGAAATTTCTATCAGCGATGTAGAGTATGATAACAAATTAGTGAAAGGTACACATACCATCCAATATAAAGTAGAAAATGTTCTATTTGATTCTGGATCCACCCAATCATTTGTTTCTAAAGAATTTTCTAAGGGTATCGCCATATTACCTCAACAATTAGATGTTGAGTTAGCTGTGACAACCCCTAATAGCACAACAGTGGCATCAAAGTTTATAATTCTTCTCCGATTGAAGTTTGTTGGAAAGTGCTTCCTAAAAATCGTGTGATCCTTCCTATAGTATAACTTGATGTGATTCTTGGCATGGATTAGATTTTTTATATTGAGCTCATATCAATTTCCAAAGAAGGGAAGTCACATTTCATATTCCAGATCAATCTATGATTGTCTATCGATGCAAGGATGAACATAACCTTCGAGTGGAAATTTCTTCCATGTTATGGGTCTTGATTCCACTAAATGAAGGTTATTTATCTAAAATGGTTGGATAGAAACTCATGATTAAGAATACAGCCATTGTACGGGAGATTAATGATGTCTTTCCCGAGGAATTACTAGGTCTTCCACCAAATTGTGAAGCTGAGTTTTCAATAGAACTCTTACCGGGTGATTTACCTATTTCAAAGACACCTTATAGAATGGACCCAATTGAGTTGTAGGAATTGAAGAAGAAACTCCAAGAGAATCATGATAAGGGATTCATACGACCTAGTGCGTCACCTTGGGGAGCACCTGTTCTGTTTGTTAAGAAGAAAGATGGATCAATGAGACTCTGCATTGATTATTGAGAACATAACAAGATCACTATCATGAAAAAATATCCTCTCCCACACATTGATGAATTATTTGACCAACTACGCGGACCTCAATACTTTTCCAAGATTTATCTTCGTTTAGGTTATCATCAATTAAGGGTCAAAGGGGAGGATATACCAAAGCTGGTTTTCTATACATGGTATGGACAATATGAATTTATAGTGATGCCATTTTGTCTTACTAATTCCCCTGCTATCTTCATGGATCTAATGAATAGAGTCTTTAGAGACTATCTTGATCAGTTTGTGGTCATATTTATAGACAATATTCTTGTCTATTCAAAGGGAAACGAAGAACATGAAGATCACTTGAGAATTGTATTAAAGACCCTGAGAAAGGAGAAGCTTTATGCCTAATTTACCAAGTGTGACCTTTGGATTCAAAAAGTTGCATTTATGGGTCACATAATCTCAAAAGAGGGGATATCTATTGATCTAGAAAAGATAGAGGTTATCAAAAGATGGAAAAGACCAACAACAGTAACTGAGATCCAAAGTTTTCTTGGTTTGGCTGGTTATTATCGACGTTTTGTGAAAGATTTTCACGATTATCTAACCCAATCACCAGGTTTACTCGAAAAGGAGTTAAGTTCGTGTGGAAGGAGGAATGTGAAGAGAATTTCAAGGAGTTGAAAAGAAGGTTATTCAGTGCACTTGTACTTACACTTCCTTGTTGTGGAGAAAGGTTTGTGATCTACAGTGATGCATCCAATAAGGGGCCGGGGTGTGTTCTTATGCAAAATGATATGGTGATAGCTTATGCCTCACGACAGTTGAAAATCCATGAGCAAAATTACGCAACTCATGATTTGGAGTTAGCTGTGGTTATCATTGCATTAAAGATTTGGAGGCATTATATTTATTGTGAAAGGTGTGACATTTATACTGATCATAAAAGTTTAAAGTATATTTTCACACAAAAAGAGCTGAATATGAGCCAAAGAAGATGGTTGTAGTTGATTATGGATTACGAATTCTCAATTTATTACCACCCAGGGAAAGAAAACTAGGTGGAAGACGCATTAAGTCAACAAGACCATGCTAGCTTATCCATGATGAGGATCACAAAAGATCAAATAAATATTGATTTACAATGGATGGATCTTGGAATTATAATGGAAGGGGAAAAATCCTATCTTTCACAAATGAATTTTCAACCATCTATACATGTGACGATTAAAGAGTCACAAAAAGAAGATGCAGAGTTACAAAAGAAGGTGAGAAATGTTCCTGAATTCAACCTTTATTGTGATGGGATAATAAGGTTCAGGAATCGGGTTTGTGTTCCTCCCATCCCAGAATTAAAGAAGGAACTGCTGGATGAGGCTTATAGTTCTTCATTATCTATTCATCCTAGAAGGACAAAGATGTATAGGGACCTGAAATAGTACCTTCGGTGGGATGGTATGAAAAGAGTTGTTGTTGAATATGTCTCTCGATCCATGGTTTTCAGCAAGTTAAAGCCGAGAGACAAAAGTCTAAGGGGATGTTACAACCATTACCCATACCAGAATGGAAATGGGAAAACATCACTATGGACTTTGTCACCAGACTTCCTAAAACATCCAAAGGCAATAATGCTATCTGGGTCTTAGTTGATCGTCTTATAAAGTCGGCACACTTCATTTCTATTAGACAAGATTTATCTCTGGATCTGCATTCCAGGATATATGTAATGGATTTTTTAGATTGCATGGGCTACCACTTTCCATTATATCTTATCAGGATCCGAGGATTACCTTGAAGTTATGGTGAAGTCTTCAGCAAACTCTGGATACAGAGTTGAGTTTCGGCACTGGTTATCATCCTCAAACAGACTGTCAGTCTGACAGAACAATTCCAAATCTAGAAGATATGTTAATATCTTGCTCTATGGATTTCAAAGGTGGTTGGGATCAACACCTACCTTTGCTGGAATTTTCTTTTAATAATATCTTTCACTCCAGTATCCAGATGGCTCCTTATGAAGCTCTCTAGGCAAAGAAATTCTGAACTCCAACATGCTGGGATGAAGTTGGGGAAAGAAAGCTATTAGGACATGATCTTGTTGATGAGATGGTAGAAAAGGTCAGATCTATTCAACAACACATAAGAGCAGCTCAGATTCGACAAAAAAGTTATGCCGATAACTGAAGAAAATACCTAGAGTTTTAAGTGGGTGATAAACTGTTGTTACGAATATCTCCTTGTAAGAGAGTAATGAGATTTGGAAAGAAGGGAAAGCTAAGCCCTACATATATCGGTCCTTTCGAAATAATGGATTGTGTTGGGAAGGTAGATCACTGATTGGATCTTCCATAGAATCTTTCTCAAGTTCATGATGTGTTCCATGTATCACTCCTAAGAAAGTACATACCCAATCCTTCACATGTACTCAGCTCAGAAGTTGTACAGTTGGAGCAAGATCTTTCTTTTGAAGAACAACCGATAGAGATTCTGGATCGTAGCGAAAAAGTCGTACGGAACAAGACCACTCACTTGGTGAAAGTTTTATAGAGGAACCACCAATTAGAAGAAGCTACATGGGAGGTTGAGGATATGATGAGGGAGCGGTATCCTCATCTATTTGTTACAATGTGATGAATTTCGAGGATGAAATTCATTTTAAGGGGGGTAGAATGTAACACTCGAGATTTTTATGAGAAATATTTTGTTTTTATGTTATATAAATCATCAAAGGAATATTTCACTACACAAAACACTAGCTTGGATTTCTTTACATGCAACTGCATCCTTCCTCGATAGCTTTTGTTGTACGCAATACCGAGTTTCACTAAACAACGATATGCAATTAAAATATTATTAAAACTAGCTGTTATGAATAGTAATACGCACTTTTTGAAATTTTTTGAAATTTATCATTCAAAATGGACTTCATTTTTGGATTCCGAATATCGAATTTATCCTAGGGTGAAATTTTGGTATTTTTATGAAAACATTCAATTTTTGATGAATAGTGAAAACACTGGGTTACTATTTAAAAACCAACTTTTTATTTAAATAATTATTTCTTTTATTTAAATTTATTTTAAGTCAAAATTGATACATAATACCTATATAAGTTCAAAGTAATTCATTGGAGTCTTTTTATAATAATTTTAGATATATAAAAAGTTTATTGAACTTTTCACCGTCTTTTACCCACCTCCTAGGAGAATTTTCAAATTCACATAAAACATAATTTTATCGCTTCTATCAGTGGAATTTCAAAAATCCGACAGACATGGCTAATATAAAGGACTAAAATGTGGTTCAATGAGATTAAAATAATTTTTGGTGAATAGTAACTTTTTAGTTTTTTTTACCACAGTTAAAAGTAAATAGGGTAATTGAGGGTAAAAATGATATTATTATTACTCTGACACATGTTCTAATTCTATTGAATATGTGTAATTTGACAAAAAACAACCTTAGGAATAATATATGACCATTTAGGCCCACTTGGATTAGATTAGGACCTTTATCATTAATTTATTTAAAGAAGGGTTAAAATAGTTAAAAGCATTGTTTAATAACTAAATCATTTTTAATATTGGGTTATAAATAAGATAAATTCTACTATAAATATTCATTAGAAAGCTAACACAATTTCCTACATAACGGTTGTTTATTTATAAATTTTATACATTAAATAATTTAATTTATTTATGACACAAGGATGATGCAGTAATTATCTTATTAATGAAATATTAACATAATTGATGTTATAAATACCCAAATAAATGTAATTTGAGACTTTTTATGAATTACACTAATTTTATAGGTTAATATAACATGTTAGTATTAATTTAATTAACTTTTTCGAACTAATAATTCTGTTATGATTTTCACAAAAATCAATTACCATATAGTGTCAAAAATTGACAAAAAATAGTTTTTAAAACAAATATTATATTATTATTTGTTATTTTATTCCTAAAAATATAAGGTTCGGAAAAATGACTTAGATATGGTTATATATATTAATAAAAAACATCTTGTGGTTCTTTTCTCTTGTTATAGTATGTTTATTAACCTTATAGTGTAAGAAAACAAGAAGACACGGTAAAAGTTAAATTATGTAACTTAAAGTTAAATATAAATGACAAGGTTAAGATAGAAACCTAATCTAGTCTAAATTCTATTCTATGAGAGGATTTATACCCATACCCACCTTAGCTTCGAAATAAATCAATTTGGAGATATTAATAACCAAATATGACATTATAATAAAATAATATTTTAAGTTTTCTTAAGGTGCCCCTCTCCTCCCTTATAAAAGAGCACGTCCTCCCTCTCTTCCTCACACCACATTGAGCCTTCATGCCTGGACAAAACCTACCAATTTCTCTTCTCCACTTCCGTAGAAACATCCTAGAGGTCCTGGTTTTCTTCAAAGACCATCTTTAGTGCCCTAAGAGGAGGTTAAGAAGAGGGGCTTCAAAGAAGAGGTAATGCCTGTTACCGATTCTTTCTACATTATTTCTTCTTCTACTTATTCTTCATTAGTTGATTCATTATGAAGTAATAAAATAATTATCACTAATATATTTATATATTATTATAATTATGAAACAACCCTATTTCACCATTTATCCATCCTACGTAAAATGAAATCACCGCGCGTGCGTACGTACAGAATACCATCTCCACGCCGTGGTGTAATCTATTTTCCACCACCACCTTACTTGTATGGGTATAATGGTGTAAAGAATAATTATATATTATTCTTTTAAAGTGATATTGATTCTGAAATTTTATACATACCCTCCAATACAATTCCACGATCATGGAAATGATATCATCACTCGTGCGTACGTACGGAATACCGTCCCCATGTTATGATGTGACTCGTTCTGCGTGATCTTCATTGCATAATGATTATATAAATGAATTGAATGAATGAATATGATATATATTACAGTAATATAATTCAGGAAATGAGGTATATATAACCTAAAAAGAAGAATAAGAATTTATTTGACAAAACACGCATAAGAACAAAAAGTAATAAACACTTGAATAACAAGTAGCAATGAAATATTACTAATAAAGAAACTAAAAATATGAACATATATGATATCATAAAAATAAGTATGATTTTGTAATAAGTCAATGAGATTATTTAAATGATTATACAGTAGGTTCAAACACTTACGATGCAAATTGGACCTAAGGTAAGGGAAAACATCACAATCTCATTTTTATCCAAGATTGTTTATACTTCAGAATTTACTGGGGCATATTTATCATCCACATCCATATTTCATCAATATGTAATATTATTTAAATCCTCTTAAAATTGTTTAAATCCATTTTTACCCTTGGGTGAGTTTTTAGTAAATGATTTGAAAGGAATATTTTGTTGTTTTTCATACGAGGTACTTTTTTACTTTTTCGGAAAATGGACGAGAAGAATGTTTTTTTAACTTATACGGTGTGAATTTATTTTTAGAACATTATTTCCATGATGATTCATTTACAAATTTCCAAGTTTATTTTTAATCAACTTCATTCTATTTAAAATTATATTACATGTTATGAAAGGAAAATGTTTTTTAAGTAGAAAGGATATTTTCCTCATAAATGGAGTTGATGTGTTTTATCAAAATTATTTTTTATCTAAGATAATATATGGTTCTGTTTCTATCCCTATTTTTACATTGTTTTGATTATGTTATGATGTAATTATTTTTATGATGTCCTTTTATCTTATATGTATTGTGTTATGATGTCATGATGATTAAGAATCCCATTTTTATTACATGGGTTATGCCATGATGTGTGATTTATGATTTTGTGGAACACATAAGAATGGTTTCATTATGATATGGGTGGGACCTATATCTCCCTCCAATGCATTGGGTAATGATTTATATCTCATGAGAAAGACATGGAATGAACGACAGGTCAATCCGGTTCAGTGAAACATGACTGAAATTAGGAGTGAACTCGGTTCAGAAATGGACTTTGTCAGCTAAGATGGTCTTGGAAATGAGTCTTGACTACTAAGAAATGATTCTATATGATTATTTGTGTATGAAAAAAAGTTTCATGTTTTGTATTATGATTATTTGGGATTACATATCACCACTATGATTTATCCCATGTTATGATATTATGATCTCTTTTGCAGGTTATGTTTTCCAAAATGTTTTGTTCTTATGAATATGATGTGATTGATATTTCTTTTGTTTACTCTTACTGAGCATTTTAGCTCACCCTTTTTTATGTTTTCATTCCCCATGTCAGGAAGAAGGGTATTAAGTAGAATATGCCAAAAGAGACTCTAGATATGATGAAATAAATGGATGGAAATGTAGATGATTTATGAACCAGTTGATTATGTTTCCTGGTTTCTAAAGACACTATACATATACAGTCCTTTCATGGTTTTGTTATATGTTGTAATAAGTATGCTTAAATTATGATGTAATAACAATGTATGTAAAGTTTGGGTCATTATAGGTTACTTATGGAATTAATAACATGATTAAATTGTAGATCTCATAGCTACATAGGAGATCACATTTGGAATACCCATCACAGTATATTCCCTAAATCCCTTAGGAGAAACATTAACGTTTACCTCCATCACGATACCCAATGCATTGGAGAGCTATCTCGGTGTCACCTTCCCTAGGTTTATTACGCAACCACCCATATATGTAAATAATTCCCAATAACCATAACATAATAATAACACATAACACAAGCATAAAGGAAATATAACATTTCCACATTCCAATCACAATATATCAATTCAAGATATTGAAATAAACAATGCTTTATCAAACCATTTTCAAAACCATTTAAAAGATTTAATAAGGAGATTTTTGAATCATAGTGTCCCATACCACATTGAAGATTTTATTGGAATTAACATTTTAAAAAATTAATTTCCATTCAAATAAATCCTCAAAACCGTTTTGAACAGATGTACATTAAGGAGAAATATTTATAATAATAAATCTTTAAAACATTTAAAAAAATATTTCAATTAAAGTGTTTTTAAAAAAATGAGATAAACTTGAATACAAATAATTAAGGAATAGAATTTAATCAAAACATTATAATAGCATGAGAATAAAGGTAATAATGATATAATATTCCAAAGTAATGTATATACACCATATAATAGTGAATTGGTGCCTAATAACAACAAAGTCTCAATAGAATGTAAATTGAGCCGAAATAACTTATAAAGATCATATCCTTTGATTAAGGATAAATCAATTACATAACAATGCGTGATGAATCCAAATACATCCTATATAAGTGAATATTGAGTTTAAAACAATCAAATTTCATTCACAGATATTTATATAAAGACATAATCAACAATAATATATTTAACCCAAAGAATTGAAATCAGGGTTAGGAAGTTCCTTTACAGAAATTCACCAGCCTAACGACGCCACATTAAAATTATAAAAATGATTTGATTAGAGAAAAAGGGTATCTCATCACATGGAAATAAAATTTATAGTAATAAGGATATAGAATAACTTATACCAACAAAAGATGATGAAAAGCAAAAGACATAACAAAAAGAAGTTTTTAAAAAGAGGAGGGTGACAGGTTCTTTTACCGATTTGGTAACATACGAAACATAAACCCCACGGAAGAAATATCACACAATGAATATGTAAATACACATAAATTAAATTATATTACACAAAGTATACAGTCACGGGCAGTACATCCACCACACAAAATGAAATAGTGGCTAATATAGCATGAATCTCACTGGAATAAAAAGTGAGATGAAAAATCCATACCACGTTGTAATCAATCGATTCGTATGAGAAAAAGTTAATTACCACCCAGTGAATCACATAATACGATGAATATAAATATAATCATGATAATATATATCAAATTGTAGTACAAAATACACCACATGCAGTAAATAATTGGTGAACAATGGAAATATCCCAGAATTAAAAGTGAGATAAGAAATCCCTTACCTCGTGTCTGACATGACTTGTTTGTTCATTGCTATTCCTGAATAATAAACTTATGATAATTTATATTTGATTAAGAACCATATTTTAATGTTTATTATTCCTATTATATCACTTATTACCATGTTATAAACAATATGTAATCATTTTAGTTGATAATGATCATTTTTTTGATATTTGGTACTTGAGTAAAAAATGAACACCTTATAATTAAAAAGTGTTTGTGTCATCAAGAGTCCACTATCTCCAGAATGATATTATTGATTTAGATATCATATATGTCATATATTTCTAGTATATATATGTATTTATAACAGTAAATTACATTTGGAGATAAGAAATGAAATGCACCGTTCATGGAGATGGTAAGTCGTACGTACTCATTAACGCTACTTTCATTTATTTTTCCTATTTTAATTGAATGAAAAATTAATGATACATGTTAATATTATAATTATAGTATAATATAATATTAAATTTAAATAATTCCATCCTTTACATGTCCCACGTATGGTATGAATGAGTCATATCACTTTGAGGGGGCTATAGTCCACACTTCCTGAAATGAAATTATCACGTCTACTCATAATGGGAACCATAAAGGTATGATATAAATTAAAAACAAGGAAGAATAAAGAAAAAATAAACATAATATATATCATATATAAATACAGATTCATAATAATGGCCACCATGATAGGCGGTAGGAGATAATCAAACCATCATCTTTTCGTGAGGCATTAGTTTGCCATCCAAAGAAATAGTATGTTCTTCACCCACTAGATGGAGGTGTGTGTAAGTGTATTTAGAATCCTTCTTATAAAAACATCCTAGTAAATTTATTATACTGGTGTTGTTATAAAATAAATGAATAAAAAGAGTTTAGGGGTTTTAGAACTAAAATAATAGAAACGATGTTAAGAGAAACGATTACCTTTAATTTTGGTAACTCCCTTTGGTATAAACCAAAAGGGTTTCTTCATGTGCCTTCTGCCTAAGTTAAGGCTTCTAGGAGGAGGATAAGGATATATAGAGATTAATTGGGAAGAGTTTTGATGATCCAAAAGGCTTGAGAGGTGTGAGGAATTTGTTATAAGTGAGGTCCTTTTATATGGGGGAGGAGGGTTTTTTTGGGAAAGTGTGATAATATTATTTTATTATATAATGATATTCAGTTTCTAAAGGTCCAAAACTAATTAAGGTATAAGATAAGAAGACTAATGGTAGAAATAAATACAAAAAAAATAATTGAACAGGTTTGGGATGTTATTTTAATATTTATAATCTTATTTATTTAAATCAGTTATTAATGAGGTAAACACCACATCATTATTGTGTCATAAATAATTTAATTTATTCGACGTCTAAAAATTATAAAATAATTACCATGATGTAGAAAAACTTCTTATTTTTCAAATTAATATTTATAATAAAAAATATAACTTATATAACCCAATGTAAAAATTAATTGAATAGAGATATTTGTTTTTGTCATTTTTTCCTTTACATTAAGTTAATTAAAATAAAGTGTCATTACAATTTATATGTGGCTCCATGGGGTCCCAAAATAGACCCAAGGATTTCCATGGTCTTCCATTACTCATAAAATAAAGTTAGGACAAGAGTTAAGGTAATTTTGAATTATTATAATGTTCTTTACCTTTAATTACCCTATTTACTTTTAACCACGGTAAATAAAAGTCAAAAGTTACTATTCACCAAAAAATACTTGCATCTTATTGAACCACTTTTTACTTATTAATAAAAAACATGTAAGTTGGATTTTTTAAATTCAATCCATATAAGTGGTAAAATTTTATTTAAATGAAAATGTCAGTTTTAAACTACTACTAAGTGGTTTCACCATTCTTCTAAAATTTATGTTTTTTAGAAATCTACCAAAAATTCATCATTAGCTATATTTGATATTCCGAATTCAAAAATGATGTCTATTTTACAAAATTATAAACACATAAGTTTCATTAATTAATTTAAAATTTACTCCCATTGTTAAAACAAATAGCGTGTTTTTAAGAAAAAACAATAACTATCAAAAGATTGACATTTGTTTAAGTCCAATTTCAAAAGAAATTAATTCCAATGACCAACATTGGATTAAATTGTAAAAATATATTTTAATTACACATTTAAATCAATTAAAAATATAATCTAACCATATAAAAAAATTATATTAAAAGGAAGTTTTGAATTAAAATACAATATTTTTCACTATTCATTTGAAATTGAACATTTTCGGAAAAATTCCAAAAATTTACACAAAGTTAATTTTGATGTCCCCATTATAAAGAAGAATTTTATTTGTTCAAATATAATGTATTAAAGTGACAAAAACAAGATTTAAAGAGGGTTCTCCATTCAAAGGCACTAAATCAACCTTTAAATGTAAATTATGCTTAAAATTAGATTCATTCATATTTTAAGCCACTAACATTTATTGGATAAAAGTAAAAAAATTTAACCAACTTGTATAATAATTCTTTAGTTAGTTATAATAACTCTTTCCATTACAACGACTATGCGTTAACTACCATTTAACTTTCTCACGTGGTGGATTCAAAGGGCTGCTCTGCCAAGTGATGAAAATATCAAGCGGGTGGGGATCAGTATGGAATCTCACTGTTGCTGTTGTGTTGACTTCCGTGAGGAGATGATGTCTCACATTTTTGTAGTAGGGGATTGGGAGCGTTCTGTGTGGGGGTTTCATGGTTGCTTCTTCGGGCTGTCCTTCCAGGCGGAGAATGTGTAGGTCTTTCTATCTTGCTAGTTCCAGGGTGTGGATGAGTCTGGGAAGGAGAGGGATGCATGGGCCATTGCTTGGAGTGTGGGCTGTTGGGGGATGTGGCAGACCAGAAATTGGGAAAAGTATGAGGGGGCACTATCTATAGCGAGGGAAATCATTTCCAGGTCACTCTTCATGCTGGCGGACTGTTCGTCGCTCGCAGGTGCTTGGAAGGTTGTACCGGCGATGCGGGAGATGCTAGGAGCTCGCGGTCTGGACCAAGTGTCGGGTCACGGAGGCCAGGGGAAATTGGTGAGGGTGCAACCGCCGTGTGATGGATTGAAGCTGAACGTCGATGGCTCATTCTGGAAGGGGGAGATTCATGGGGGAGGGGGTGTGTGGGATAGGTCGAGGAGCGTGATTCTAGCTTTCTCTGTGTATTTTGGTAATGGAAGCTCTCTGAAGGCAGAGGCGTGAGCTGTGCACACAGGTCTCTCCTTGTTCAATCAGAAAGGAATCAGTGTATCACAGTTGGAGACGGATTCCCAGGCTATCTATGATGCGCTCCAAGGTAAAGGTATCAGCCCCTGGTCAGTAGTCTATACGATAAGGAAATGAAAATCCCTCTTGTCCAGGAATACGACCATCACACATACATGGAGGGAGGGTAACAAAGTTGCGGATCATCTGGCGTCTCTTGTAGGCGATGACGTGTCGGTCATTTTCTATTCCAATGTTTCTCAGCTGAAGCTAGAGGGGGTGAATTTGATCAGGGGTGATTCCCTTGGCTTGCATTACTTTCGGCCTCCCTAGTGTTGTTCGCTTGTTTGAACGCTTCTGGAATAAAAATTTAAATGATGATGATGTACAACCTTCCCCCAATTTGGGAATTGCATACTCACAATTATAAATTTGGGCTCAGAAACAACATTTAAAGTCCCACATTAGAAAAAGGGTCAATAAAACTATCACTTTAAAATAATGGAAGAGAAGTACCAAGGTCACCCGAGATAACCCATACTAGGATTCCATTGAGGAAAACATAGATATGGAAGAGAGAAACAATGGTCATGTTCTGATGGGGAGTGATAGAAAACAAGATTAGGAGAAAGTTAACCACCAGAAAATCACAAACATGTGATGTGTTCAGTGGTCCATGATTCCCAAGTAGGAATATTTAATAGAAAAAGTTTTTGTTTTAAGTTACTTTTAATAATGTTAAGGAATTTATTTATGAGCTTAACTAAAAACATAAGGAAATATACTTACTTTTCTTGTATACTTTCACCCGTTACTAAATTCCTACCACAAACTCATATTTTCTCAAAATGATTATTATTAAAACCGACTTGATAACATTAAAATAACTACAAACAACTTCTAGAGTATCACATAATCCATAAAATATAATATATATATATTTCCCGTCTTTAGACATAAAACAAAACCAAAATGTTTAGTACAAGATCAGATAATCCACAAAAAGGATAAAATTTAACAAAAAGAAAAACTACTCTTATTCTCCAAATATTGTCAAACAAAACCCAATGTCCGATAAAGACCATTCAATAAAAAACATTCCATAAATTCCACAAAGTAACAAACACTATGATTGAAAACCAAAATTTCAAAATGATTTGATGACATATTCTTCCACAAATATTTTAAAATTTATATCAAAACACATCGACTACTATTAAAGACTCACAATGAAGTGTAATTAACCAAATCACATATTGTATATGATATGTTAATAATTTACATAGATAAACAACTATCAATATATTCTTGATTCATAAAATCATCTAACTAAAAATAATTAGTCATACTAACCAAGGACATCACGTAGTCCCATGGAAGGTGACAAATACCAGTCTCACTTTGGTTGTGGGTTCGATTCCCGCAGCATTGTCCGACGTGAAGGGTTGTCACGCGGTCTGTGTGATTCCCTTTTTCAAAAACAATATAATTTTATAACAATTCAAAAAAGAGATAAATTCATCAAAAATATCCATAACATATTTTAACCACAAAGGTTTTTAACAACATTCATTTTCATCCCAAAATGTATTAACCAGTAATTTCCTCAAATTCAAGGATCATATAAAACCAAATGGATCTTTATAACTATATCCACAAAAGATAATATAATTATTCCATGAATAAAAATTTCATATATAAAACTTCCGGGTGATACATACAATAAAAAGTCTTCTAATGTAATCACATTATCAAAAGAGCCTTAATACTTTTAATCATTTCACCATCCTAAAATATACCATAACTCTTGAATCCCTTATATGTTGACTTCATACTCATAAAATGTTTATCATGATCTATTAACCATTCATGTCCAACTTATTAAGAAATACCTATTTCCTATTAACAAAACATTGAATCATATCCTTAGATTTAAAAAATGTATAAACATCAGTTATTAAATAATCCATACATTTGATTGGTCATTGTCAGTTTCTTCATCCTAATCGGAATGGAATTAGGTATTAGTAAACATATATTTGTATGATACAAGTGATACCATTCCCAAAAATTCTTCATAGGACATCTGTTTGTATAATGACCATGCCCAACACATTTAAAACATTCAATTGATCCCTCAGAAAGAACATCTTTCCCTTTCCTAGAGTCAATTGGATTCTTCCTTTTTCTATGGATTGTTCTTGATTTATAACCTTAATTACCACATCTATAACATCTTTTCACCCCTTTGAAACATTGTCCTAAGTGTTCCTTTCCACATCATTAACACATTGGTTTTTGACCATACTTACCTTTATGATTATTACCCGAACTTCTGTTGAGATTTGTTGCTCGAATAAACGATGCCTTATAAAAATTACTAAGGTTCAGGTTTTCAATCATGACTCTAGATAGTTGGTTGAGAATAACCACAAGAGTTCTCATTGATGCTCCCCTTTCATTCAGTTTCTCATTCATAAAACCATCGTTGATTTCTTCACATCCACTGTTACATTGGTGCATGCTAGAAACAACCATTTACTAAAACCAAAAAAGTAAGTATGAGTATATCAATGAAATAATCTTATAATATCTTATGAAGAGGGTAAATACTAAGATATAATTATTCAAGTTATCTTCATCTCGTTTACTTTATTAAAAAACTACAACTCTTTCTAAAATTATAACCATTATGGAAATGTCACATATGCTTAATGAACACCCTACCCTATAAAGTTATATAAATCGACCTCTGATACCAACTAGAAGGACTCAACCTTAAACATTACATTATATTGAATTAAATGAAGAATTCATATTTTGGATATATTCATGTTTAGTGTTTTAAGGAATTAGGATATAAATACTACATAACAACTTGAAAATTACATGTAGACACTACTACTCTATATCCATTTTTCATAAAATAAAAACTTTTAAAAAAATAGAGTCACGTCCAGTTCCATGTTATAGATAGCATGACGTTTCCATGATCTCATCCTTGACCCTATTAATCTTTATGTCCTGTGAAAAACATTTCAAAACATGGTATGAGCATATAAAGCTCATTAAGGGTTATAAAATAATGAAAAAAACATTATCCCATCAATAAATACAAATCTATGAAACCATACTTTTCAATCATAACATACCTCATTAAATCATAATATTTTGTAATAACATAAATAAATCATAAATCATAAAGGTAGCTCACAGAATTCATAAAATGCTTACATTGTAGCTGTCACAGCTACATAGGGGGTCATATATGTAATACCCATCACAATATATTCCCTAAATCTCTTAGGAGAAACACTAACGTTTACCTCTATCACGTTACTCAATGCATTGGAGAGCTATCTCAGGATCACTAGCCTTAGGTTTATCACGAAACCACCTGTATATGTAAATAATTCTCAATAAACATAACATAATAATAACACATAACTCAACCATAATGAAAAGATAACATTTCCACATTCTAATCACAATATATCAATTCAAGATATTGAAAGAAACAATGCTTTATCAAACCATTTTCAAAACCATTTAAATGATTTAATAAAGTGGTTTTTGAATTAATGTTTCTCATACCAATTTGAATATTTTAAAGGAGTTAAAATTTTAAAACATTAATGTCCATATAAATAAATCATTAAAAACAATTTTGAAAATATGTACATTAATGTGAAATATTTAGAAGAATATATATTTAAAACATTTTAAAAAACTATTTTTATTAATGAGTTTTTAACAGAGTAAGAGACTCCGGAATAAAAATAATTGAGGAATATAATTTAATCAAAAAATTATAATATCAGGAGAATAATGTTATTCATGATATTATATGCCGAAGGACAGTGTATACACTATATAAATGTGAATTGGTGCATAAGAACAGTGAAGTTTCAATGGAATATAAATTGAGATGAAATCCCTTATAAATATGGTACCCTTAGATTAAGGATAAATCAATTACATAATTATGTGTGATGAATATAAATACACCCAATATAAGTGAATATTAAGTGTAAAAAAATCAGAGTTCATTCAAAAAAAATAATAGAAATACATAATCAACAAGTATATGTTTAACCCAAAGAATTGAAATTGGGTTAAGAAGTTCGTTTAAAGAAATTCAACAGCCTAATGACACCACAATAAAATTCAGAAAATTAGTTGATGAGAGAAAATGGTATCACATCACATGTATATAAAATTTCAATCAATAAGGATATATAATAACACATACCAACAAAAGGATATTTAAATTAAAAGACATAACAAAAAGAAGTCTTTTAAAATGAGGAGGGTGAAAGGATCCCTTACAAATTTGGTAACTTGTGAAACATACACCCCATGAAAGAAAGATCGCACAATGAATATGTAAATAACCCTAAATTAAATTATATTACACAAATAATACAGTCATGGGTAGTACATCCACTATGAAAAAAATGAAATAGTGGCTAATATAGCATGAATCTCAAGGGAATAAAAAGTGAGTTGAAAAATCCTTACCACGTTGTAATCAATCGAGTCGTATGAGAAAATGTTAACAACCACCCAATTAATCACATAATATCATGAATATAAATATAATCATGATAATATATATCAAATGTAAGTACACAATACACCACATGCAATAAATAATTGTTGAACAATGGAAATATCACGGAATTAAAAGTGAGATAATAAATCAGTTACCTCATGTCCGACTCGACTTGTTTGTTCCTTGTTATTTTCTGGAAAATAAACATAAGTTAATTTATACATGATTAAGAACCCATTTTCAAGTTTTTTATTCTTTTTATATCTCTTATTACCATGTTATAAACAATATGTAATCATTTAAGTTAATAATGGTTGTTTAGTCGATATTTCGTACTTGTGTAAAAAATTAACACCTTATAATTACAAGTTGTCCATGTGGTAAAGATTACATTATCTAAAGAATGATATTCAGGATTTATATATCATATATATCATATATATTCTGTATATATATTTATTTATAATAGTACATAACATTTGGAGATAAGAAATGAAATGCACTGTTCATGGAGACGGTAAGTCGTATGTACGCATGAACGCTACTATTATTTCTATTTCGTATTTAAATTGAATGAAAAATTAATGATACATATTTATATTATAATTAATGTATAATATCATATAGAATTTCAATAACTTCATCTTTTACATGTCCCACGTATGGTATGAATGAGTCATATCACTTTGAGGGGGTGGTAGTCCACACTTCCTCGAATGAAATTATAGCTTTTTCTCATAATGGAAACCATAATGGTATAATATAAATTAAAATTACATAAGTATAAAGAAAAAATAAACATAATATATATCATATATAAATATAGTTTCATCATAATTTCCAACTTGATAGGCAGTAGGATATAATCGAACAATCATCATTTCGTGAGGCATTAGTTTGTCATCCATAGAAACAGTATTTTCTTCAGCCATTATATGGAGGTTTGTGTAAGTGTAATTAGAATAATTCTCATAACAACATCATAGTATATTTAGTATTCTGATCCTATTATAAAATAAATGAATAAAAAGTGTTTAGGGGTTGGAGAAGTAAAATAAAAGAAAATAAGTTAAAAGAAACGTTTACCTTTAATTTGGGTAACTCCCTTTGGTATGAACCAAAAGGGTTTCTTGAGGTGCCTTCTGCCTATGGTAAGGAATCTAGGAGGAGGAGACGGATATAGGGAGCTTAATTGGGAAGATTTTGTATGAGGAAAAATACTTGAGAGGTGTGAGGAATTTGTTAGAAGTGAGGGCTTTTTATAAGGGGGGGAGGTGCTCTTTAGGAAAGTGTGATAATATTATTTTATTATATAATGATATTCTATTTCTAAAGGGCCAAAACTCATTAAAATAGATTATTGGATGACTAATGGTCGAAATGAATTTATCTAATAATAATTGGATAGGTTTTGGATGTTATTTTAATATTTATAATCTTATTTATTTAAACCATATATTAATGAGGTAAACACTGCTTCATTATTGTGTCATAAATAATTTCATTTATTCGATGTCTAAAAATTATAAAACAAATACCATGATATATGAAATATTTTTATCTTTCCTATTAGTATTTATATTTTAAAATATAGCTTATATAACACCATGTAAAAATTAATTTACAAAGAGATATTTGTTTATGTCAATTTTGCCTTTATATTATGTTAATTAAAATAAAGTGTCATTATCATTCATAAGTGGATTAATGGGGTCCAACAATTGATCCAAGGATTCCCATGGTCGTCCATTACTCATACAATAAGTTTAGGACAAGTGTTATGGTAATTTTGAATTATTATAATATCTGTTTTACCTTAAATAACCTTATTTACCTTTAACCGCCATAAATAAAAGTCCAAAGTTACTATTTACCAAAGATTATTTTCATCTTATTGAACCACATTTTACTTATTAATAACAACCATTTATGTTGTATTATTGAAATTGAATCCAAATAAGCAGTAAAATCTCATTTAAATGAAAAGGTAAGTTTTTAACTACTACTAATTGGTTTCACTATTAATATAAAATTGATGTTTTTCAAAAAACTACCAAAACTTCCGCCTATGCTATATTTGATATTTTGAATTCAAAAATTAATTATATTTTACAAAATTTTAAACATTTAAGTTTCATTAATTAATTTAAAATTAATTCTGGTTGTTAAAACAAATAGCGTGTTTTTAAGAAACAATAACTATCAATAGATTGACGCTTGGTTAAGTCCAATTTCAAGGTGAAATTAATTACATTGAAAAAAATGGATTAAATGGTAAAAATATATTCTAATTACACATTAAAACCAATTAAAAATATAATCTATTTATATAAATAAATTAGATTAAAACGCAATTTTGATTTAAAATACAATATTTTTCATTATTCATTAGAAAATGAACTTTATCAGAAAAATTCCAAATATTTACAAAAAGTAAATTTGTATGTACCCATTCTAAATAAGAATTTTATTTGGTCAAATACAATGTATTAAAGTGACCAAAACTAGATTTAAATAGGGTTCTCCATTAAATGGCGGTAAATCGGACTTTTAAATTAAATTATGCTTAAAATTTGATTCATTCACATTTTAAGACAATAAATTTTATCGGATAAAAGTGTAAACATTTAACAAACATGTACAATAATATTGTTTTTAGTTCTATTCTTTCCCTCCAATACGATTTCTAGGCATTAACTTCCATTTAAAATAATAATATTATAATATTAGTGTGCAATATAAGATTTCAAAGAAACTTGTTGTTGCGTTTCAGGTAATCCATCAAAAATAGAATCCCCTTTAAAGTAAAATTAATAATTAATTTAAAAATATTAATAAATATTAAAATGTCATATTATTTATTTACCTAGGATGTTATATCCTTCCCCCATTTTGGAAATTGCATCCTCGCATTTTTAAAATTGGGCCTGAAAATTACATTGAAAGTCCCACATTGGAAAAAGAGTCAATAAAACTATCAGTTTAAAATAAAGGAAGATAAGTACCAAGGTAACCTGAGATAACCCATACTATGATTCCATGTAGGAAAAAATGGATATTAAAGAGTGAAAAAATGGTCATGTTCTGAGGGAGAGTGATTGAAAACATGATTAGGAGAAAGTTAACTAGTAGAAAATCACAAACATGTGATGGTTTAAACGGTCATTGATTCCCCAGTAGGAAAAGTTAACAGTCAAAGTTTTTGTTTTACGTAAATTTTCATAATGTTGAGGAATTTATTTATGATCATAACTAAAAACATAAGGAATCATACTTACTTGTCTTGAATACTTTCATCCTTTACTAAATTCCTAAAACAAACTTATCTTTCCTTCAAACGATAAGTATTCAAAAAGAATTGGTCACATTAAAAGTGCTAGAATCAATTTATAGAGTATCACATAATCCAAAAAATATGAACTATATATTTACCATATTTAGGCATCATCCAAAACCAAAAAGTTTAGTACAAGATCAAATAATCCCCAAAAAGGATAATATTTTACAAAAAGAAAAGATACTCTTAATCTCCAAATTTTGTCCAACAATACCCAAATTTCAATAAAGATCATTCAATAAACAATAGTCCATAAATTAGTCAATGTAAACCAACATATTATTGAAACCCAAAATTTAAAAAGGATTTGATCACATAGTCTTCCACGATAATTTTAACATTTATCTCCAAAAATATCAACTACTCTTAAAGTATCGTACTGAAGTGTAATTAACCAAATCACATATTATCTATGATAGGTTAATAATTTCCATAGATAACCCAATATATACATATTCCTGATCCATAAAATATTCTATCCAAAAAGAATTAGTCATGCTAACGAGAGACTTTACGTAGTCCAGTAGTAGGCGATAAATACAAGACTCACTTTGGTTGTGGGTTTGATTCTCACAGCTTTGTCCGACATGATGGGTTGTCATGCGGTACGCGTGTTTTCCTTTTTCAAAAACTATATAATTTTATAACATTTTTGAAAATAGATAAATTCATCAAAAAAAAAACCATACCATTTTTAACCACAAAGGTTTTCTAATAACTTTCATTTTTCATCACAAAATTTATTAACTGGTAATTCCCTCAAATACAAGGATCATATAAACCCAAATGGTTCATTATAACTATATCCACAAAAGAATAGATAATTATTCTTTGAATAAAATTTTCATATATCAAACTTCAGGGTTACACATACTATAAAAATTCTTCTAATGTAATCCCATTATCAAAATAGCCTTAATACTTTTAAGCATTTCACCATCATAAAATCTACCATAACTCTTAAATCCCTTATATGTTGACTTCATACTCTTTCAATGTTCATCATGATCCATTAACAATTCCATTCAAACTTATTCGGAAATACTTCTTTCCTATAAAAAAATCGTGAATTATATCCTTAAATTTCAAAAATGTATAAACATTAGTTAAGAAATAATCCATACATTTGATTGGTCATGGGCAGTTTCTTTATCCTCAATCAGAATGTCATTAGTAATTGGTAAAAATATATTTTTATGATACAAGTGATCCCATTCCTAAAAATTCTTCGTAGGAAATCTGTTTGTATAATGACCACACACACCACATTTAAAACATTCAATTGATCCCTTAGAAAGAACTTTATTCCATTTCCTAGAGTCAACTGGATGCTTCCTTTTTCCATGGTTGGTTCTTGCTTTATGACCTTCATTTCCACATCTATAGCATCTTCTCGTCCCTTTGAAACATTTTCCTTAGTGTTCCTTTCCACATCCTTGAAATATAGGTTTTTTATCACACTTACCTTTATGATTATTTCATGATCTTCGGTAGGGTTTTGTTTCTCTCATATATGATGCCTTATAAAAATCACTAAGGTTTAGGTTTTCAATCATGAATCTAGGTAGTATGTTGAGAATAACCACAAGAGTTCTCATTATAGCTCCCACTTCATTTAGTTGCTCATTTATAAAACCTTCATAGTTTTATTCAGGTCCACTATTACATTGGTGCCTACTAGATCCATCCATTTACTAAACCCAAAAAGTTAAGTGTGAGTATATCCATAAAATCAACATATAATATATTATGAGGAGGGTAGATACTAAGATATACTTATTCATGTTTTCTTAAACTCATTATCTTTATTAAAAAGACTTGGACTCTTTCTAAAATCCTAACCATTATGGTAATGTCACTTATACATAAAGAACATCCTATCCTCTAAAGTTATATAAAACGACCTCTGATACCAACAATAAGTACCCGACATTAAACATTACATAATCTTCAATTAAATGAATAATTCACATTTATGATCTTTTTAGGTTTAGAGTTTTAGAGAATTAGGTAATAACTATTACATAACAACATGAAAATTACATATAGACACTACTACTCAGTATCCATTTTTCATAAAATAAAAACCCATAAAAAATAGAGACATGTCGAGTTCCATGTTTTAGATAGCACGACTTTTCCTTGATCTCATCCTTGACCCTATTCATCTTCATGTCTTGTGAAAAACATTTCAAAACTTGGGATGATCATAAAAAGCTCAGTAAGTGTTATAAAATAATGGAAATAAACATTATCCCATCAATAAATACAAATCTATGAAACCATAATTTTTAATCATAACATACATAATGAAATCATAATATTTATGAATAACATAAAGAAATAATAAATCATAAAGGTAAATAATGGCATTCGGAACATTCTTACATTTTAGCTATCGTAGTAACATTGGGGGTCACATTTGGAATACCCATAACTGTATACTCCCTAAATCTCTTAGGAGAAACATTAACGTTTACCTCTGTCACATTACCCAATGCATTGGAGAGCTATCTTAGGCTCACCCGCCCTAGGTTTATCACAGAACTACCCTTATGCATAAATAATTCCCAGCAACAATAACATAATCATAACACATAACACACGTATAAAGGAAAGATAAAATTTCCTCATTAGAATCAAAATATATCAATTAAAGATATTGAAATAAACAATTCGTTATCTATCCATTTTCAAAACAATTTAAAATATTTAATAAAGATATTTTTGAATCAAAGTGTACCATAACACATTGAAGATTTTAAAGAAATTAACATTTTAAAACATTAATATAAATATAAATAAATCCTTAAAACCCATTTTCAAAACATTGAAATTAATGAGAAATTTTTCGAAGAATAAATCTTTATAACATTTAAAACAATATTTCAACTAATGTGTTCTTAACAAAATGAGAGACACTTCAATAAAAATAAATGAGGAATACAATTTAGTCAAAAAATTCTAATATCATGAGAATAAAATTATTCGTGATATAATATTCCAAAGGAAATTATATACACCATAAAATAGTGAATTTCTGCATACCAACAATGAAGTCTCAATGGAACGTAAATTGAGACGAAATCCCTTATAAAGATGGTATCCTTAGATTAAGCATAAATGAATTACATAATTATGTGTGAGGAATATAAATACACTAAATATAAGTGAATATTATGTTTAAAACAATCATAGTTCATTCACACATATTTAAATAAAGACATAATCAACAATTATAAGTTTAACCCAACGAATTGAAATTAGGTTAAAAAGATCCTTAACAGAAATTCGACAACATATCGACACAACTTAAAAATTCAGAAAATGAGTTGATGAAAAAAATAGTTTATCTAATTACTTGGACATAAAATATAAATGAATAAGGATATATAATAAAATATCCAAACAAAAATATATTTAAATTAAAACACATAACAAAAAGAAGTCTTTCAAAAAGAGGAGGGTGAAAGGTTCCCTTACCGATTTGGTAACATACGAAACATACACCCCATGAAATAAAGATAAAAAAATGAATATGTATATACCAATAAATTAAATTATATTATACGAAGAATAAAATCTTGGGCAGTACATCCACCACAAAAAAGGAAATAGTGGCCAATATGGCATGAATCTCACGAGAATAAAAAGTGAGATGAAAAATCCTTACCACGTTGTAATCAATCGAGTCGTATGAGAAAAAGTTAATAACCACCAAATGAATCACAGAATACCATGAATACAAATAAAATAATGATAATATATATTAAATTTAAGTACACAATACAACACATTCAATAAATAATTGGTGAACAATGGAAATATCATGGAATTAAAAGGGAGATAAGAAATCCCTTACCTCGTGTCCGACTTGATTTGTTTGTTCCTTTTTATTCCAGAATATTAAATTTAAGTTAATTTATAATTGATTGAGAACCCATTTTAAAGTTTATTATTCTTTTTAAATCACTTATTACCATGTTATAAAAAATATGTAATCATTTAAGTTAATAATGGTCATTTAGTTGATATTTGGTACTTGAGTAAAAAATGATCACCTTAAAATTACAAGTTGTCCATGTGTTCAAGAGTCCATTATCTCTATAATGATAATCATGATTTAGATATCATATATATAATATATATCCAGTATATATATTTATTTACAATAGTACATAACCTTTGGAGATAATAAATGAAATGCATCGTTCATGGAGACAACAAGGCATACGTACTCATGAACTATACTTTCATTTCTATTTCATATTTTAATTGAATGAAACATAATGAAACATAGTTATATTATAATTAAAATATAATATCATATATAATTTCAATAACCCCATCCTTTATATGTCCCACGTATTGTATGAATGATCCATAACACTTTGAGGGGGCGATAGTCCGCACTTCCTCAATTGAAATTATCGCATTTACACATAATGGAAACCATAAAAGTAAGATATAAATTAAAAATACTGATACAAAATGAAAAAATAAACATAATATATAATATATATAAATATATTATCATCATTATAGCCACTATGATAGGGGTTAGGATATAATCGAACAATCATCGTTACGTGAGGCGTTAGTTTTCCATCCACATAAACAGTATGTTTTTCACCCATTAGAAGGAGTTATGTGTAAGTGTAGTTTTAATACTTCTCATAAATAAATCCTTGTATATTGATTATACTTGGTTTTTTATAAAATAAATTAATAAAAAGAGTTTAGGGGTTGGAGATTTAAAATAAAAGAAAATAAGTTAAGAGAAACTGTTACCTTTAATTTGGGTAACTCCCTTTGGTATGAACCAAAAGGGTTACTTGAAGTGCCTTATGCCTATGGTAATGCTTCTAGGAGGAGTAGAGAGATGTAGGGAGTCTAATTGGGCAGAGTTTTGACGAGAAAAAATGATTTATAGGTGTGAGGAATTGTTTATAAGTGAGGTATTTTTATAAGGGGGAGGAGGGGATCTTTAGGAAAGTGTGATAATATTATTTTATTATATAATGATATTCGATTTATAAAGGTACAAAACTCATTACGGTAGAAGATAAGATAACTCATGATTGAAATAAATTTATCCAATAATAATTGGACTGCTTTTTGATGTTATTTTAATATTTATAATATTATTTATTTAAATCATTTATTAATGAGGTAAACACCACATCATCATTGTGTCATAAATAATTTAATTTTTCGATGTCTAAAAATTATAAACAAAATGCTATGATGTAGGATATATTTTTACGTTTCAAATTAATAATTATAGTCTAAATGATAACTTATATAACACCATGTACAAATTAATTTACAAAGATATATTTGTTTATGTCATTATTACCTTTACATTAAGTTAATTAAAATAAAGTGTTATTATTATTAATAAGTGGCTTCATTGGGACCCAAAATTAACCCAAGGATTCCCATGGCCTGCCATTAATTTTCCAATAAGGTTAGGGAAAGTGTTAAGGTAATTTTGAATTATTATAATATTCATTTTACCTTGAATTACCCTATTTACCTTTAACCGCGATAAATAAAATTCAAAAGTTACTATTCACCAAAAATTATTTTCATCTTATTGAACCAAATTTTACTTATTAATAACAAACATGTATGTTGGATTTTTTAAGTACAATCCATAGAAGTGGTAAAAATTCATTTCAATGAAAATGTCAGTTTTTAACTACTACTAAGTGGTTTCACTATTCGTCAAAAATTGTTGTTTTTCAGAAAACTACAAAAAAATCATCCTAACTTATATTTTATATTAAAAATTACAAAATTATGTCTATTTTACCAAATTATAAACATAGAGGTTTCATTAATTAAATTAAAATTAATTCTCATTGTTAAAACAAATAGAGTGTTTTTAAGAAACAATAATTATCAAATGATTGACACTTGTTTGAGTCCAATTTCAATGTGTAAATTAATTCCATGGACAAACATTAAATTAAATAGTACAAATATATTCTAATTAAAATTTAAAACCAATTAAAAATATAATCTCACAATATAAATATATTAGATTAAAATGATATTTTGAATTAAAATACAAAATGTTCACTATTCATTAGAAAATGAACTTTAACGGAAAAATTCAAACAATTTTCACAAATTAAATTTTTATTTCCCCATTATAAATAATAATTTTATTTAGTCAAATAGAATGTATTAAAGTGAAAAATACTATATTCAAAGAGGGGTTTCCATTAAAATGCGGTAAATCAACCATTTAATTTAAATTATGCTTAAAATTAGATTCATTCACATTTTAAGCCACTAACTTTTATTGGATGAAAGTATAAACATTTAACAACCATGTATAATCATCTTATAGTTCGTTTTATTCATTCCTTCAAATACAAAGGCTAGGCGTTAATTACTATTTAAAATAATAATATTATATTATTTGTGTGCAATGTATGATTTCAAAGAAACCCATTGTTGTGTATTGGGTAAGCCATCCAACATGACATACCCTTTAAAGTAAAATTAATAATTAATTTACAAATATTTATAAATATTAAAATATCATATTATTTATTTACCTAGGATGTTACAGTTTTAGAAAAAATGTGTTTTTCCAATTGGGTTTTTTTTGTGTGTGTGTTAAAGAAGGATTTCATCTTTCAAAGGGGTGGTGTTGTTTTATAAGTGAAATAGAGTTTCCCTTTGGTTGTCTGATTGTTATTATAGATGATTATTTTTCCTTTTGAATTTTTTTTGAATTATCTATCGATTTAAAATGGTATTTCCAAAATTATATGATATAAGTGAAGGCCTAGTAAGAACACTATAATGTGTTGATCATTTAATTTGTCCTCATTGAGCCCCAATTTATTTTGGTGATGTTTTTCTTATCCATGTGATGGATTATTGGGTTATATGACTCATGTTGATCTTATATGTTGGGGATCAGATTAATGGTAGTGTGGGAGGGGGAAGGATGTTATTGTGGTGTTTTCTTAAGGGTATTATTATTAACATGTGATGTCGTTATTATTCATGGAACACCTATTTTATTATTCCATGAGTAAACTGAGATTTATGTGTGGGAATTAGTGTAAAAAATAACATCTAGATGAGGTTTTCATTGAATATCCCCCCACCCTCAGTTATACGTAACAACTAAATTAGGGGTTCATCACCAAGGAGACTTCATGGAGATATTTTGTGGACAGATGTATGAACATTACCCTATCATTAGTTAGGTAAATGTTTTCATGTAGTTTTTTGTCTTATTAGTCCTCATGTATTCTCCTCATGCTATATACCTATGTTATGCCACTTTCATTTTATAGGCTTAAATGTGTATATTTTATTTCATATATGGACTTGCTTCATGTGTGGTACATAATGGATTATTTAATTTATTTACTAGTTTTATTCCATTGACTTTATGGTTTTTATTATGATCCTTTTGGGTTAAGGTAATCAAAATTGTTTCCCATGTTTCCTTATCTATTTTGAGTTGGGTGTGTATTGGATTTAAAGGGAAACAATGGAAATTGTTTTCAAAAGGAATGATGGTTTAAATAGAATATTTTTAAATATTAAAATCCTTTTGGACAATTATTTTTAAATGTGTAGTGTTTGAGATAATGGTTTGGTTTCCCTTGGGATTTTTAATTATTTTTATAAAACACCAAATTTTTTAATGGTTATACAAATGTTATCTCTAAGTATGTTCATGTAATAAACATTTTCTTCTTCATGGTTTTAAAGTTAAAATTATTTTTTCCATATCTTGTTTTCAAACTAGAATAATTGATTTTTTAAATAGAACAAGTGAAATGGACTCATTATGGTGACTTATTATCTTCTTCTTGCACCCTACATACTAGCATTGGTCGGAATGTAGTGTTCAGGTTTTGGTTAGTTATTTTCAGGTCCTATTTTCTGGGTTAGATCCAATACCATATTCATTGGAAGAGGTTGTTTGTTTGGTTCTTGGAGGTGACTTGAGTGTTATTATGATATGGTGATCATACATGTAGTTTGTACAACTGATTGGATAATGTTTTTTTGTCCTTTTTGATCTTCCATTTGGTTTATTTTCTCTTCCTTTGTAGTTTTGTAACTCTGTACTAGTTGGTTATTAATTTATGATGGTATTTGATTTTTTCCTTATTATTTATGTTATCCCTTATTTGTATGTTTTGTTTTTTCGTATTATTCAGGGAGAAACCATCCCCAACTATTATTTCAATCAACCTTAATGATTACTGTCTGCCCTAGGGGATCGAGAACTCTCCTAGAGTATTTTCCTAACAAATTCAAGAATCGATTTGAATGCTGACTCGGGGTGGATTGTTAGAATAAACATATCCTCTAAGGACTAATTCATCATATCCTACATAGACCAAGAACATATCCTTTTTACATATAAAATTGTTATGTATTTTCCTTACTATCAACCAATGGAAGTCTCTCAGATCAACTTGAAATATTCCCACCACACTTAATGTGTAGGGAATTTATATTATAGTACATTTAATTTTATACTTAACTAACACAATATCCAATGCCTATGAAATTAGCACATTACATTATCTTTTCTACTGATTATGTGAACATATTTTCTGAGACATATGAGTTCTATGTGACATTCAAAACTACCCCCTCTTGGATTGGTCCTTTATGAACCTCTTCAGTATCATATTAATATACATACATTGAATTATACTGAGGCGTCTCTGGGATCTATCTTGATAGATATTGATCCAATTAATATAAGCATCCTTACCTAATTCTTTCATGGAAAATTATTTATTCCACTATTTTTAACGAAATTTAAGACTAGTATTTCATCAACAATATGTAATATATCATTGATAAATACAATTAAGAAAATGACCACATTATCACTAAAAAATTTATTTAGAAAATGGTCACATTAATTTTTTATGAAACAAAATTTCATTATAGCTTCATAAAACTAAACTATACATGGACTGGATTCTTGATTTAATCCATAAATGAATCATTATTGACTTCAAACATTGTTGGCATCCTTTGGAGTTACAATCCCTTTGGGTTGTGTCATATACACATATTCTTGAAGAATACAATTATGGAAGGTTGTTTTGAAATTTATTTTCCAAATTTCATACTCATGATAAGGTATGTTCGCATGTATAATTCTTATAGATTTTATCATTTCAACTATTGAAATAATTTTTTCATATTGTATGCCCAAAAGCCATTTTAACCCTTTTGCAACCAGTTATTCCCAATAGGAAATGAATTGTCCATCCATGTCACATCTCTTATTAAATACCCATTTACAAACAATACTATTTAAATCTAATGGTTGATATACCGAAATCTATGAATGGTTTTGGTATATGGAATCTATTTCAGAATTCATGGATTTTTTCCTCATGGAAACACATGTTTCACTTAATACTTCCTTGCATGTCATTGGTGCATTTTTATCAACTCATTATGAGTCACAATACATAGTGACTATAAATTCAAACTTTTCTCATTAATCTTTTCTACCTTAAACATATATATAGTACCTATATCCCTATAACATTTTATTCTATGGGGAATTTTAGAATCTATTCTTGTTCTAACTCTTGTGTATCATGAACCTAAAAAGCATCAAAGTCTATCTCACTTCCATTATCTCGTTTAGATATGTTCTACTTCTCAATAAATATGGAATTTATTTTGAAAAATATTTTTTTCATAGGGTTTGTAAAGGTAATGCCCAGTTATTTCTATATGGTATCATTTAACTAATACACTTTGTTCCTTGGGGTGAATATTTTTTATCAGAATAGGTATTAAAAAATGCATCACAACCCCACACATGTAGTATGCATATAGGTGTTTTATTTCATTATTATATTGTTATAGTATACTAATTATCCAATGAATGATGAAAATGTTCAATGTTTATTTTTTAATATTGGTGTGTTTCAATATACACAAGCACCAAAATTATCCAATTCAAAAATTGAACTTCATTTCACATCATTGTGTAATTCTTGTTTAATGTGTTAATCCGGGCCCACTTAATCATATATTTGTGGAATAAATTATATTTATTGTATTAATTTTGTATTTTTGGATACGAATGATCAATTTTTTCGATCATTTTATTTTTTAGGATCAACAGATGAATCCTAAAGAATGATGGAGATTTTGGAAAATAATGCCTAAATTTATGGACAAAGGATAATGGGGCTAAGGCCTACTAAAAATTGGGGTCCACAATCCTTGAACAATTAATTTTAAATTTTAACATTATAAATATAATACTATGGGGATAATTTCATTCAACTATGAATGGTTCTAATTTGTATGTTTTCATATTGATCCAGGTGGTCAAGGATCAAAATTAAATTTATGGACAGATCTGAAAGCCCATAAATTCATCCCACCATTTCAAAAATAACATCCAATCAGATAATCTAATTAGCATGAAATTGATGAATCTATTATAAGAAAAATGGGATAATATATTTCTCTTTTATGATAGTCCATTATCCATCCGTATGGATTTTCAAATTCACATTTTAAAATAGAGATTAAATCAAGATTAATTTCTTGATCATCTTTGAAACGTCCAATTTCATTTGACTTATAAACCACCTTTTAACTATCCAAATATTTATGGAAGGAATTTATTGTTGGGAGATAAAACCAAGGCTCCAAATAATCTTATGTAAGTTTCTAGTGGTTAATTGAATTCAGATCAATGTTTTTTTCAATTGTAATTTAAAACATTCATTTTCTAATCATACCTTCATTTTTTCAATTTATGAATTTCAAAAATATTAGTTTCATAATAAAATTTATTCTTCTTATTCAGTTATTATTTTCCTTTTCTTAACATATTGATATTGTTCAATCAAGATTTGATTTTATTCATACTATCACTTTTGAATTCCTCACAAAATAATGTAGTGTTCATTTTTTAATGGGTTTCTTCTTTAATCTCACTTCATTAAGTCAACTTCCTGCTTCCATTGATAGAATATAATTAGAGGGATGACATTTTATGGTTTTATCCTAGGGAGTTTCAGGGTTGTATTGAATTTTATTTTATGATCTTATATTTTTTAATCATTGCATTATATTATGATTTTTATTGAATGATTTCTTTTCCTCTTTATCTAAACCATCTTTAACGACAACACATTTTGAGTTCTAGTACGATCCAATTACTTGTAGTACACATTAAATTATTCCTATAAGTGAATTGGTGATTAGCCATGGAATTATGTGGGTATTAAAATTGTGAATGATGTTGTGCAATTATATCATTGATTAGATAAATATTTAATTAGTGATATGAAATTTTCTAAAGAAAATAAATTCAACCAATACTCCATGAAAAAAACTATGATCAACACACTTTCAATAATTGTTTAGATTAAAAAAATTGTTTATTTTTTTATTCAGTAAATTAACTATTAGTCATCTATTTGAAATCAACACCAGAGATTTCCACTTTATATCCAATCCTTCCATGAAATATTAGTGTCTGAAGTTCAATTCTTTAGTCCCTGTGGATTCGATCCCAACAAGTACTACAAAAACAGCATATACCTAGAGGGTAAATTTTGGCACAACAGAACTTTTCTAACAATGTTGGGAACCCATGTAATTATCTTTGACACTCAATTTTGTTTCTCACCCGATGTTCTATTTTCTCACCACCATTTCTCTTATCATTTCTCCATTATGTTTCTGTATATCCAAAAAAATTAAAATTCTCATTTTCACCTTCAATGACGGAGTATATTCAAAATAAAACCATAATAAATTTGTTATGGAATAAAATGGTAAATCCACATTGGGAGTGACCAATATTTTTGAATTACTTTGATCAAACATTGAGTGAATACCCCACACTAGAAGAAGTGTTGAATCAATGGGATAATGAATGTTTAAAGGACAAATTCCCATCCCTCTCAAGTATTCTTTAAAATATTAGTAATTGGAAGGTATATGATGTATAAAATTATATCTATCCTAATCCCCAAAAATATCATGATTAATTTTGAGAAAAAAATGAAAAAATGAAATCATAAGTTTCAGCTCTTAGATTAGAACTACAATTCTATGAAACAGTTATAGAATCCATTCCCAATAAGGATGTATATTCCTCATAAATGATTAAAGAACCTTTTTTCACGAAATATTCTTATGAACATCTTCAAGATGTGAAAATTTCTATAACTATGTAACATAATGAAAAACCATAAGTAATGATTCCCAAAGATCGAGAGGCTTTAAATTTACTGGAAGGAGTTGAAGAGACCACTTTAGAATTTGAAGGATCATAGATGGACAATGAGTTTTACTGAGGAAATCAAGCCCAAATGCTTCTTTATTATTAAAATGAATGATTATATAAACACCGAACACTTCTCCATTAATAATTATTTAGAATCACCAATCACTGAACCATTGGGAGAAATCAAAAAAACTAAGACCATGTCCACTCATGAAAATGATCTATCCTATTTGTTGGTTGAAATTTCTATTGAATGGGAACTAATTATACTATGAAATTTTGAAAAGTCAATTGAGTTCAATTCTATGTATCTTCTTTTATCAAGATTCTTTAGACAACCCAATCTCGAATTCATTATATACACATCCTCTCTCATTCCTTCCATCATAGGAGACAATAGAAAACATTTTTTCACATTGTCTCTGATCTTGTAGCTAATAATGTGAAAATTATACATGATATATCATGCATTATTATGAACAAAATTAGATAGACACATTTTTTTCATGGGACTAGCTCATTCAATGGGTAATTTTTGAATTTTCTAAAATAAATTATAAAACCTTCCTTCCAACAACACGGGAGACACAATCTCAATCAAGTAAAAGTGTATAAATTTGGTGTAATTAAATTTTTTTATTGATGGTATTGGATATTTTGGGCATCCTCTCAAGAAAAATATATTAAAATATATGCTTCCTAATATTTAACCTGACATATATTTTTTTTATTTTTTGTGTTTTTTGAATTTTTTACTTTCTGTTAAGGGAACACCCTGGGTATTCCAATGTTATCTAATATTTTCTGTTTGTGAGATTTAATAGTTGAATCATTTTAGTATTTTCAAATAAAAAACATGCCTTCCAAAGGTCAAACCCATCCATCAATCATCCCCAAATATAATATATTTAATGTGAATACAGAGTGATATGTTTCTTATTAATGGGTTATTAATTCAAAATAGGCGGTTTTATTCCATGACTTAATTTTAATTCACATATACCCTACTTTTTATAAACTCCAATCATGATCTTCTCTTCGCTTTCAAAATTGTTGGAAGTTTCATTCTCATTTAGGGGGGTTAAAATCTGAGAGTTTGAAAAAAAATGTCTTTTATGTTAAAAAATTTGACTAAAAGAATTAATTTTATGATATCAATTCATTATCCATGAATTCATTAATGTGAACTATAAAACACAAAAACTAAATGTAAAATTATTTTCAATTCCTCGATTATGATTTTTAATATATGTTTATGTTCATAAGCATAGTTTTTGAAAAGTGCGATTATCTAATGTGATTTTTCAATGATTACATTTTCTTTCTTGTAATCAAAATGCCACAATTAACATCCACTATAATTTGGATATAAGTCTAAATTTTTGAACACAATCATCATAACATAGGGTTTGGGGCCAAATTTATTTTAATTTGAGTATCCAATAAAAAAATTAAAATAAGACAACATAGAGCAATGTTGTGTCCAAATGTACAGCGACTAACCCATGTGGATTGTAACTCTATAGTTTCCTTTCACAGAGTTATGATTTACATCTCAATTGTATTCTTTTTAATTGAAAATATTTTTCGAGTTCAACAGTTGGGGGTCATGTCTCTATAGTTTTACATCCCAGATTTAGTATTTTCATAACTATAGTAGTTAATAAAAATTATAAACAAAAAAATTCAAAAACAAAAGAATTAGATACTAATCATAAGGATTAATGTGATTCCCACCTAGTGCTTACATTTTTTACCCTTGAAAAATAAATTGTTCCACATGAATTTTTGGTTGTAGGAAACATCATCATGCTTAATTGAAATTGGATGAAATGTGACATTGAATTTTACCAAAGGAATGTTCTTGGGCATGGAATATTCTTCCGATCCTATATTTTGTGAAATTAATTTTAATGGTTTCATGGTTATTTGGAAATGTTTTTTATTGGGAATTTATGTTAAATTTTTTATGAAAATGGAATTCAATTTTATATTTTTGAGATACTTTTAACTTGGGAATAGAAAAACTCACGTTTGGGGTGTGTTTAGCTACTGAAAGATGCCAATAATCATTGTTTATATGTTAATATGGATGTGTATCAATGTCAAAAAACACCATTTTTATTCTATTTCATAAATTGATCTTCATTTCACATTATTATGTAATTCATGTTAAAGATTCAATTTGGGCCTAATTAATTATCATCTTGTGGAAAACATCATATTAATTATTTTAATTTTAAATTTTGGAATATTAATTGAAAGTTAGTTAGGAACATTTTCCCTTTTAGTATTAATGGATTAATCCTAAAGAAAGATGGATATTTTTTGTAATGAACCCAGAAATATCTGCGTAAAGCATAATGGGCCTAAGGCCCCAAAAAAGTGATTCCCACAATAAAACCCAATGAATCTAAAATTGCTTATTTATAAATATAAAATTATGGGTATAATTTCATCAAACTATATCTAGAGTTAATTCAAATTTTTTCATGGTGGTCCAGGTTTTCAAAGATGAAGATTCAATTTATGGCCATATCTGAATGCCCATAAAGTCAGCCCACCATTTCGAGAATAACATAAAAATAGATAATCTAATTGCCCATAATTTTTTCATGTACTAGAGGAAACCTATGTGAATAAATTTCTCTTCTATGACCATTAATTATGTAACCTTATGGAGTTTCAAATTTACACGTCAAAAGGGGGGAATAATAGGTTTTATTTCACTGGTAAACATTAAAATATCAATTTTCATTTTAATTTTCACCGTCCTTTTGACTCTTCTAATTTACGGGGAAGGAATGTATTGATTGGGGATAGACCGTAGTCTACTTATATTTCTATATAAGTAGATAGGGGTGAAGATAATTTATATCCATGATTTTCATTCTATTTTAATTTCATGATTTTATTTAGAAATCGCACCATCATTTTTTAAATGTATGTTTTTAAATAATATTAGTTTTTAAATAAAATTTGATCTTCTTATTCACATATTCGTTTACTTTTATTAAAACGTAGATACCATTTAATCAAGCTGTGAATTTATTCACACCAGCACTTACGAGTTCCTCACACAATGAGGGAGTGTTCACTTTTCTCAATGTTTTTCTTCTTCAATCACTCTTCATTAAGTTGAATTTATGCTTCCATTGATAGAATATCATCAAAAGAGTAATTTAATTTTATGGTTTGATCCTAGGAAGTTTCAAGGGGTGGATTGAAAGTTTTTTTATGATCTTAAACTCTTTAACCGGTTCATTATTTTAAGAGTTCATTTCCTTGACTTATCTTCTTCTTTATCATCAATGACTTTAAAAATTATACATTTTGAGTTCTAGTATGATCCAATTACCTATATTAATCATAAATGTGATCATATAATTTAATTGGTTATTACCATCGATATTGTGTATTGATTAAATCACGGAAATATATTTGGGGTTATCACATTGATTTGATACCTTTTGAACTATTAAACAAAAAAAATTATAAAAAAACAATTACATACGTTTAACCCCTCACAAAAACCATTGATCAACAATTATTATATAATTATTTCAACATAGATAATTATTTATTTCATTATTATTTTAAAAATAATTATTTTATAAACATAAATATTTTATCTTCATAATTTAAATCAATCCCATAGTTGGAAATGTTATACCCAATCCTCCATATAATGTAATTGTATGTAGGTTTCTTCTTTGGTACCTTTGGATTAAATCCCTACCAAAAAAACAAAAACTATATATACCTATAGGGTGAATTTGGCTTCAACCATATTCTATTTTTCACATTATTTGGTACCTTGTTAATTATTTGTTTTATGTTTTTAACATGTATCTACAAAAGGATAATAGAAGACTCACATGACTAATCATTGGTCCCACCATTTCCAATAAGTTAATGTTCCTCATTTCACTTACAGCATTCAAGTGAATTTTATAACAAGTAGTGATATGGGATAGGATTCCAAACTCCCCTAAATAATCAATAATGTACTGGTTAATATTATTCACCATACTCTCATTGATGTTTATTATTCCTATTCTCCATCTAGTTCTCAACTTCATTATTATATTCTTTGAATCACTCAAAGGAATATTAATTCTAACACATTAAGTAGACATATTCATATCCTATAAAATCATAGGTAAAATTCAATAAGAATGAGTACCCACCCCTTACATGAACTAGGAATGGTCCAAACACATCAGTATCAAATGATTGAGGAATATATTTATCTTTTTAAAATTTTCATCTAAATGAGGATATGGTTATTTGTACTTGTAAACATGAGTGTGATATAGAATTTAGTTAAAAAATTTAAATATCTATCTTTGTATAATTTATCCCTTTTTTACCTGACTTAGTTTATGATTCTATAGTTCGGTGATGTATAATTAATATGAGGTAGTTTTGTTATCAACTTTCATTACGTGGATCATGTAATTAAACCCATAATAACCTTTATTTAAATGTGTCTTACCATATAATTATAGTTTTATAAAATAATATTAATTTATTCCCAAACATGAAAATAAATCCTTTTATATGACGTCTGGATATAGAAATACTTTTTTTAAAGAAGCCACAAAAAACAATCTTTAAAAACCATGATCGTTCTCATCAACAACAAGAGGTGGTAGTACCTAATTAAAAAAAAACAAAAGTGTATATCAATTTGATATTCCTACGTATAGCTCCATTCAGTCAATCATTTGGAATAAACATGATTCATATATTTGAATACATATGTGAGTACCACAAGTTGTATCCAATACCCAATTTATAGAAACATATAAATTCCACTCAATAACCAAAACACCTAAAGATTCCCTTTTTTATTTAGCTGGGTATAGGTTTTCTACCATTGGATCCTGTTTCCACATTTCAAATAGATATAATCATACCCAATTTATTTTCCCTTTATCATTATCTTCTTGGAATAATGTTTTCAAGATGATTTAGTCTTGTGATATAATCATTTACTTTTTATTTATTAACCATAAAGACATATTTATTTTCATGTTTTGTCTCCTTATCTACATGTAAAATAAGAGTGAGCAGATATGTAAGTGGATTCCTGGTGTTTTTCATATTAAAAGTTACCATGAAGTTAGAGAAGTTCTGAGGGAGTGTAGCAAGAATGATATCGGTATGAATTTTATCAGATAGTTTAAAACCAAGAACTTCTAGATGCTCAATGTAGCCAATGATCATGAATACATGAGGCCTAGTTGGTGTAACCTCTCCAATAATTCTATGAATTAATTCCATAGAATACTCAAACAATTATTGTCTTTTTATGTTCTGGTAAATACCATAAATATTCTTGAAAATATTATAAGCTTCCATATTTCTAGGGGCTTCATGAGCATACTTGAGTTAGACAAAAACATCAAATGTTTAACGTAGAATGCATTATTCAAGTGTTTTTCATAGACATCAAACTCATCGCCACTCTCCTCCTTTGTTGGTGATTAGTAATTGATGATTCTAGTGGGGAAGATTTTTATTCCGGATGCAACACTACATGAAGGAATCAGAACAATTTCTTGAATATAATACAAGTAACGAGATAGTCTTTCACTAATACTAATCAGAAGGATAATTTTGATTAGAAACCATCAATTAATCAATAAATTTACGATATAATGCTATTAGTAATTTTCAGGATTAGAAATTAATTATGAAATACTCATAATTAATTTAATTACGTTCAAGATTATTTTATCAATAACAGACATCCCTCACCACTGAACTCGTGATGTTCGGTTGTTTAGACATTCTAGTGTGACCGAACCATATTATTCATAACATACCCCTAATGAGGGTTTGTCTAGCTACGTAAAGGTATTTATGTGGACATTTCTTTGCTAAATGTGGGCTTATATCTCCTTGATCTGTTGATTTGAATTCATATTCATGAAATCTTGACTTGGATTTCCACAACACATTCCTACAAGTTACATAAAGTCTAATGAGGGAATATTATCATGATTTAAGATGTTTATGTCTACCCATAAACATTATAATAACTCTAGGATAAATTTAAGATTCTTAATGATGGTTGGTCCAACAAATAATTCTATGTATTTCATTCCCAATAATGTACTGAAAGCCTAGGTTTGTTTAATATTTTGAGGAGTGATTTTATTTATTATGCATAAATTATATTATTTTATCTTTTATATGTATTGTTAATATTAATTGGATTTTACTTATGTAATTAGATATGTTATAATAATAAAATAAAATTAGTTCGTTTATTTATGTGATTTCAGTCTTCGATCGTTATGAAAATAATTAATAAGACACAAATAACTAAAGGAAAAATTCATGAGTTTATATAATGGTTCATTTACTTAGTATAAAATAAATCAACCTATAAACTGGGGGAGAAACTCTATTATACAATATAGGCATTAGATATGACATTACAGCTGTCAACTTATGTATCACCTGGGTTAGTGTCATCTATATTCCATCATGAATAGACTCCACACACCTAAGGACAATCCATTAATTCCATGTATTTATCTGTAAAATTCAGGTTATGGGAATAAGAGGATTTGTTAAGGATAATTATAGAAATTACATTTGGTATTCACATACTACATAATAAAGGAGGGAGGGATGATAGATAAACACAATTTTAATTTAATAATTAATAAGTTAAAAATCATATAATAAATTGAGTAAAATAAAACAAAGCATACACTAGTCTTTGTCAAGCTCATGAATGGTCACACACATGCAATAAATACACAAATGTAATATGGCTACGCTTCATTTCTATTTTTTATTTACTTTTTTAGACAAATATTCCTTCATTAATTAATATATTAATTATTTAATTTAAATTTATCAAAATGACCATCTGAATTCCCTCCAAGATATCCATCATAAAATCATTTATGTAGAGTTAATGGAAGAACCACTAATGATAAATAATTAAAATAAATTAAGTAATCATTTAATATTTCATTAAAACTATTTTTAAATTTTCAATCATGTCATGTGTCAATAAATATAATAATGATTTAATGGTGAAATTATAATTTGAGTTTAATTTTCTTATATACATTATTGGGAGACTAAATGGAATGTGATTACGTGTATCACATCATGTTCCATGATTTTTGTTTAGCATGATTTCCATATACCGTAGTTTTCGTGTACCTGGGATAAATTTCTTGTGTATTGGCATATACATAGGCCAGAATACATGACATGAACTAACTATCAAAATGTCATGTGTTCTTGTTTCAATATTATTGTGATAATAACATGGGGATTCAAAGTGTTTTTTTGTGTATTACACAATTTATACTCACAAGATACATGTTATGTTATCTGAATGACACTTGTCCCTAAAACCAGCCAAAGGAATCCATGTGTTCATCTGATATAGGACTACATGACATATATACTATAGTTACATTTAGTTTATATTTCAAGTCATTTATTATCCTAGCTCTCATAATTATTCATTTTTTATTTTAGATATGGGAATTAATGAACTATATACCATGTACAGTGGCTATACATCGTGTATCCCAATAATGTTTCCGGATTTAAGTCTCATGCAGTGTTTTAAATGAATTTGACCACATGATTTTCATAAATTTTTTCCACTGAACAATGTATAATATAGGATGTGACTTTCAACTACGCACTGTGTAATCCAAAATGTAAAATGTCAGACTAGTTTGGTATATACTTGGCGTGCAATAAATAAACTATTTGAAATTACTGATTGGAATGTCACATATCATGTTATGTGTCTACATTCAGTGTACATGAGTAAAGTATGAATACTCTAGATACATGTGATATAACCATGTCCTACAGGACAAAAATCATTGGCATGTCCTAATGGAATCTTCGATTATTTTACATCTGTGGTTCATCCATTAATAAAATGTAAAACATGATGATGATGCATAAAATATCGAAATAATGTTAATTAAACAATCATAATAAAGAAAAATATTAGGAAAATGTAATATTTTTACACTAGTATACATATAGATTAAAAATTAAAATAAATATTTCTAATTTTAAATGTTACTACTCTAATAAAACAAGATATTTATGGGCACAAAAAAAGTTCCTTTGTGAGTGATAAACCAAAACATGTTTTTTAATTTTATGGATCATTAGAAATATTTTACATGATGTGAACATCATGACCAATGATAATTTCTCAATCGAATGTTAACATTTAGTAAAACCATGAACTCAAAGATGATCTTTCAAGTATTAATTTATGATTAATTTATTTTTGATTGGAATAAAAGTTTACATATTGATGAAAAATTCTTTATAGATGATATTGAATATCTAAAAATTATTTCACAGATTACCTTCATTTAATTGTTAGGATCCAGGTGTAGAATACCTCCTACGGTGACCCACACATTCTTCTTTGACCTTTCAACAATGCCAATCAATTTTTGGAAGCTAGCACAGTCAATAAAATGTCTTGGGTTAGTTTCAAGCTCTCTTGAGGATCCTTTGGGAATTTAGGTGTCTTCTCATTCCTTAGAATATGAGAGGAATAATTAGATAGATAATTAAATTGTTCACAATGATTCACAATTCTTAATTTTTTGATTAACCTTAAAAATAGACATAATCATTTATTTATAAAACTAGGGTTTCAGTGAAAATAATATTTAATTTCATACCGAACCATAAAAAATATAATAAACATTATCAAACCACATTCTTTATAATAATAATATTATTATTGCTTTGATATTCTAAGTCCTAACTAATGAAAAATGAAAATTATTTACTTGATTTCAAATAAATATTTATTCCCAGACATGATCTTAATCCACTCCAAATCCTATATTTATTAAATACCTGATTAAAATTTTTATTAATAAATAAATATATTCTCTAAAAACTAGTGAATATATATTTATTAAATATTCTATAAATGAAAAAATAAATTTTATTCACAATCGAGTGAATAAATATTTATTGAATTCATGTGATCAATAAAACATGAATTGAATTATTCATTGGTATTTTGAATGATTATTCTTATATTAATTAAATTCAACTAGAATTTAATCATGATTAACCAAAATATTAATTGTGTTACCCTAGAGGATTATTTCTCATTTTCATTTGGTGGAATTATTAAAATATGAAGATTACTATATTGGAATGATTCAAATCATCCAATAGAAGGAACTGAATTTTGAGATGTCACTAAGATCTTATGAATACTCATTGAGTAATACTGTTAATATTTTAAAATGTATCAACAAGATGGCCGCAATGTCCATTTATTTCCACATTAGGAATTTTTTTAACTCTAATTTTTCTTTACATCGATATATAAATAATTTTTTGTCTTAATAAATGGTAATAGGAATGTTTTAGATCCATAAATATTTAATTTTTTTAATTATTATTCTCAAAAATTTGAGCATGCTTTCTGATTATGATCGTGGATAGTATTTAATATAATTTTTTAGATTATATAATACTGAATTGTGAAACAAAGGAGGATATAGACTAATAGAATATCATTATGTTGGTAAAATGAGGGAAAATTTTTATTGGGAATAATTTTCCATTGTTGAAGATAAAGATACAATTAGTTCTATAGAAAACTTTTTTCATACTATTAATTGAAGGGAAAATAATGGGTGTAATTGATGAGAAATGGAATGATATGGATGATAATGTTATTAAAAATGTCCATTTGGTTTTATCATAATGTTTCTTGTCAATAATTTTGTTTAAAAAATATATAGAATGATATTATAGATACCCTGAAGAATTTTTATAATTCCAAGTCCCTACTTAATAATATTTTCTTCATGGGATATTTATAGACTCTTAGAATAATGGTGTAGTCATAGACAATCACGTACTTATTTAAATGAAACCAAACCATGTTTATAAAGTTATTAATTAATTTAGTGTTTTATATTAATAAATTTTTTTAGGTGAAAACATTCAAAAATGGAAATTTTTTTACTTGTCTTGATATCCTTCTGCATGATTAATGTGTTTTTAATGTGATGAATTTAAACTAACCATGAAGGTCAAGTGACCATGTGGAACATATAAAATGTTTTTTTATATCCAAATTAAGAAAATACATATTGTTCATCAAATGAAAAAATTATATCAAATTTATAAATAGACCACTAATTGTACATCAACTAACGGGCATGAACCACCAACCTATCATACATTGTTTGAAAAATTTCTCAAAGTTATGTAATAATAGTGTGTATATTTATTTACTATATCCTCAGGAAAAACTATCTAATTCATTAAGAAATGTACCTACCATGATTACAAACAATGTGGCAATGAAAAGTAAAGAAGCAATGATGTGAACTCATGAACCTACCCCATGAAAAAATAGGCTAACCACATGAAGAAATAATGTATGCATGGATAGTTCCCATCTAAACTACTCATTCCATCAAACCATGACAATTTTATGTATGATTTTCTTGTGAGAATATACCATGAATAGTGACCTTGAGCTCATGTAACTATGTTTTAATTAAATTAAACATATCATTTTTGACTAAGAAAAGATTTTTTAAATCCGCAATTACTATTTTTTGGCATATTGACTCTAGAATCAATGAAATTAAGGCTATATTGATTATTTTACAATGGATACATTGAAGTGGTGTTATTTTTTGGACAAAAGAGAGCCCATGGTTAATGTTAGTCGAACAAAAGCATTTATAGAACAATAAAAGAACATATTTAGACACATATTATTCACAAACAACTTGTTCAGAACACTTTAGAACACTCCATTATTTCTACACATCCTATGGAAGCTCAGTTAAAGTATTTCAATGAGAAATTAAAATTATTATGAACTACCAAATTTGATCAAATTGAGCTGCACTGCATATTGACATCACATATCTCTTGAAATTTATTTTTTGGATACTCTTTCAAGTAGTGTTTTATTATTCCATCATTATTAGTAAACAATGACTAATAGAATGAAGTATACCATTCTTAACACTCCCTTTCAAATATTTTATTTTGCTTGAATTTTAGATTTATACACACTGACGTGTTTTATGGAAATAAATAAAATTATTCATTTTTTGTGATTTATTTTAAATTAATGTTTATATTATATATTCAATAAATTATTTTATCCTTCATAAAATGTATTTTATATATAATAGGTAAGAATAAATGAAATTCCTCTCTTACAAACTCCATTGTTCTAAATAGAATTTTTTTTTTATTTTTATCTATTATTTTGAAATTATATTTTTTATATTTTTAAAAAAATTATCAGAAAAAATGAAATTCATTTTTCAAATAATCATGTCAAAAAAAATTTAGGTTGAATTTTTCATAATTTTTTATGATGGGAAATTTTTTGATGAATACTGAAAAATACTAGTATTTTATAAAGATTTATCATTTCAGTTGTATCATTTAAAAAGATAAAACTTCTTATAAAATTATTTTAAAAGAAAAATTTCTGAAATTATATATCCATTAATTAAATTTAATAAATTTTAATAAAAATAATTTGGAATTTTTTATAAGTTTTTTTATTCTTTTGAACATTTTTTTTGAAGAATTTATTTCTCATCAAATCTGTTGGTTTAATTATAAATTAAATATATCCAATTATATGAATATATGTAATACCATGACCCCAGTTACCCAGAGTCGGTGCATTATTACATAACATTAGCATGATATAAGGAATCATGTCTCGAAAGACCGATCAGTTTAGTAGCCTTGGAAGTACTAGATACATTCATAAGTTTTTCATTAAATCCTGAAATAAAAACATCAACACATTTTTTCCCCTTTTTAAACACACTTATATCCTTAGTCTATCCTCATAGGTCAACCATAAAGTACTTCTTCGCATCCTAGGAAAAATAAAACATTGAAAGGGTGGTGCCCAGATCCTCAGTAAGGATAACAATATAGCGGAATCATTCATAAGTAAACATTAAAATTTAAGGCAATGTATAAGACTAAAAAAATTCCATTTAAACTTAAACATAAAAATAATATAGAAAATATAAAATCATATAATTAAATTTACTTAATCACATGGATATTCTACTAGTCGAATAATCACATTCAATTTCAATAGACACTTTCATAATGATGGAATGCATAAAGCCCCACATCATAACTACATAGTCAAGGCCTTGTGCCAAGAATACAAATAAAATTCTGTCAAGTCCATGTACCAAGACACTAGTTTGTCTCATGAGACCTACCGATGCATCTAGGAACTATATTAGGCTCCACCTGTCACATACTTAGTCCAATAAATTCCTCCTATGAAAAGGTTTAAACATAATATAAACATTCTTATTAACACTGGCGTATGAAATGTCAATAATTTATTTGTAAACTATGAATGGTATAAAAATAACACATCCACAATAAAATAAATCACAAAACCGTAAATACAATATTGAATATTTGTATCATAAATAAATCAACTTCTAAAAAGTTTAAAATCCATCAATTAATGTTGACATAAATGAAATCAAAACTTTTTGAGAGAAATATCTCTTTCTGTTAGGAAATTATTTAGAAGTCCTGTAATTATAAAAGAATGCATTAATTTTGAAAATATTCTTATATGATTTCATGGGACGCTTTGATGATGTTATAATGACCGAAAATAGCCACACCCTCCATATAAGTTAAAAAACATTATTACCTTACTTTTGTGAAAAAGTTCATAAAGTACATAGATTGGAAAAAGATGGAAAGATTCCTTTCAGAACATATAAGGTCAAATAAAGTTATAAATTAATTCAACCCATTGTCTCATAAATAGTAAAAATGTTTTGGAATACATTTTTATGAAAACACATATGTGGATGATAATGTCGTCCCAGTAGATATTTACGTAAAAACAACCTTGGATAATAAAGCGATTATGAAATTAACCCTTACCTTGTACTTTTCATTAGTCGATGGTATGTTAAACGCATGTATAATAGTTAAAACATTGTAATTAAATTATAAAATAACTATATAAATAAATATGATATCATATATGATCCTCTAATATTTCTCTGTAAATGATATTTCAGTAGTATCATCGTTTCAGGTGTTAACTGATTCATTTTCCTTTATATGACTGGTTATGTAAGCCATGTTTTTTATGGATAGGATGTATTTTATTCATATCCAATATTATATTATTTTTCTAAACATTATTTTTAATTATAAAATGTAAATTATTCTTTAATGATTATGATGAGGAATGAATCTCATCGCGTTCGTGGAGACGGTAATCCGTACGTACGCACGAGTGACAATATCATTATACTGATGGTGAAATCATATATAATTGGATGTTATATGATATATACTGAATCATTAATGTGTTATATTAATTATTTAATTCATTTATATTCATTATTATACCCATCAAAAATAATTAAGTGTTTGAATAACAAACTACACCACGACGTGGAGACGGTAGGCCATACGTATACATGTGTGGTGACATTGTCATTTAATGGATGGATAGTATAATTAATACGGTTGAACCATATTTATAATAACATCATAGTATATAGAATATACTAGAGTTATTATTTTATAATGGAAACATCAAATAAAGAAGAAGTGGAAGATGAAAAGAACTTGAAAGAGGTGAAGAAATATTTACCTCTTCTTTAGGTCCTTCCTTTTGATTTTATCAAAAGGGATCCTTAGGTTGGCATTCTTATGAAGGGAAGGACTCTAGGATTAATGGAGGAATGTTTGGAGGATACTTGGGTAGAGGCTGGCTGAGCCAAATGGCATTGGATATGTGAAATTAAGAGAAGGGGGAATATCCCTTTATAAGAGAGGTGAGGGTCACTTTTGGAAAAGCATGAAATATTATTTTATAATAAATTTATATTCGGTTTCTAATGGATCAAAAATGAATTATTTATAGGCTAACGTGTGCATGGGTTGAAAAAATCTCAACCAATAGGTTTTAGTCCCATTTAGGTGGCCATATTAACCCTATCTTTTAGAATTAACTCTTTGTTAAATTGTTTGACATTTACGATGTCTCTTTGTATTTTTATATTATATGGTTAATAAAAATACTATAACAAGCCAAGAGAAATCCATGTGGTTCATTATTAATATATATATATCCTTATCTATGTCCTTTGACAGAACCATTGATTTTTAAAAATATTATATCAATTAATAATATAGTATTTGTTTTAAAACTCAATTATGCCAATTTGGACAATATCTAGTATTTGGTTTTTGTGAAAATTATAACCGCATGATTAATTTGAAAAAAATTATTTAATAAACTCTAACATGTAATATTAAACTAGAAAAGTAGTGGAATTGATAAAACGTCTCAAATTACATTTATTTGGATATTTATAATAACAATTATTTTAATCTATCATTAATAAGGTAATTACTGCATCATCATTGTGTCATAAATAAATTAAATTATTTAATATATAAAAATTATAAATAAGATATCATTATGTAGGAAATATTTTTAACTTTGTAATGGATATTTATAGTCAAATTTATCATATGTATAACCCTATATTAAAAATGGTTTAGTTATTAAACACTCAATTTAACTCTTTTAGCTCTTCTTTAAATAAAATAATAATAAATGTCCTAATCTAATCCAATTGGACCAAAGGGGATCATATTTTATTCATAAGGTTCTTTTTGGTCGAATTATACTTATCCAGTACAATTAGGAAATGTGCTAGGGTAGTTATATTATCATTTTATCCCTTAATTACCCTTTTTATTTTTAACCGTGGTAAATAAAATTAAACAGTTAATATTCACCAAAAATTATTTTCATCTTATTGAACTAAATTTTACATAATGACGTCAATCGTGTCTCTCAGACTTTTGAAATTCAACTCACAGTAGTGTTAAAATTATGTTTTATGCAAACTTTCAAATGCTCCTAGGAGATGGGTAAAAGATGGTAAAAAGTTCAATAAAATTTTTATATATCTAATTATTTTATAAAATGACACCAATAAATTAATTTGAAATGTTATTGGTATTATGTATATATTTTGACCTAAAATAAATTTAAATAAAATAAATAATTATTTAAATAAAAATTTTGTTTTAACCAATAATGCAGTGTTTCTCACGATTCATCAAAAATTGAATTTTTCAGAAAAATTTCAAAATATCACCCTATGCTAATTTCGATATTCAAAATTCAAAAAATAAGTCCATTTTGAAAAATAAAATTTATAAAATTTCAAAAAGTGGGAATTACTATTCATAACGGCTAGTTTGATTGGCCGTAGTGTGTAAAGTCCCCGACCCAGAATCCATTAAACCATTTCCCCAAGCCAAGGTGTTTACATGACCTTAAGTGTGCCTCCCTTTATGCCAAAGGCTGCCAACTAGCAGTGGGGGTATACGGAGTAAAGTAGGGAGACTATACCCCCTTTTTATCAGAGTAAGACACAATAGAAATAAACCAAATAGCGAAAACAATAACCAAAAACATGGAACATGTGTAACAACCACTTCCAACAATAAAATATGTCATGTAATACTACAAGTGAAAAAGTGAACAAAATCCCAAAACAAGGATAGCGACCAAAATCTCCAAAATGGCCCCAAATACATGTTCGGATCCTCCACAATGTGCTACCCATGTCCACTCAACTATCTAGAAGGGTCCCTTTCCCTTCTTCAGTCCTGCAAAAGAAGAAGTCTGCTCGGGTACCCAACGACGGCCAGAGCATGGTGTGAGTACATCTCAGTAGGCCACCACCAACGGTGTCTACAAAATTTCAAGTATGAACATGTAGTGAATATAAAGGGAATATGAATGATAATTTCCAGGTAATTAATTAATGTACCATTAACAAGTTCAGAGCCAAAGTTATTTCCATATCCATTACCATTCATTACACACCCATTATCACCATTTACCATTTCATCACAATTCCATGGGTTAATCACATACATTATTTTACATTGGTATACAGACAAACAACACATGCAAGAGGGTAAACACATTTTTATCCTATCTCACTAGGACTAACCCCTCATAGCAACCATAACCTCACCTAAAATCCTCATTCCAAGTGGATGCAACCGTTAGGAGAATAGACCCTCAGTCCCCTTTCCTAACCCGTTCATTTAGGGTGGAGTTTAGAACCTTAGTCTTAGCTCAACCCATGTCTGTATATCCTCAAGTCATACCCCACTCTATGAATCCATGTACACATGCTAATATATAAGTTACCATCAACCATCCAACCCATTTCCCTACAATAACACTATTCACCACAACCCACATGGGAATCCACATCATGCCTTAACCCATTGACACATTACCATTACACATCATTTAACGATCCTCCCAATTCCCATTTGTTATGCCTATCTCACTAAGCATTCAACATCAAACCCATAATCTATCCCATTATGGTCTTTAATCATTTTACACATCAACCCATTTAACCTGTTTATCATTCCCATAAATCTATTATTTAACCCCTTCCACTTTAACCCTTAAGTTATTGCCAAGTATAGGTGCATCACCCAACTTCTATTCGAAGCTCGACCAATCATGCCAAAATATTTATCAAGGGCTCCAAAATTCATTACAACAAGGTCACTTGTTTAATATCATTCCATAAATTTGGGAAAAGCTGGCACATCCCATGGATGGCCCCAATTTGGTCAAGTCTATCAAAACACATCCCACGGGGATCGTGAGGGTTACCATTTTCCATTTTAAACACCATTATTACCAAACATGCCAATGTTATCCAAAACCTAACCAAAGGAAAGCAATAACACAACTAAACATGCACAAATACCCAAATAACTGTGGGATATCACTTGTAGACCACCTACGTCTAAACCGTGGTTGAACGCACTCTCAATAGATTCCTTAGACCTCTATCCAACCATCCTTTGGAGCTTCAACCTAAAACTCACCCAATAGTTAGGGTTTAGAGCCTCGAAATGAGAGGGAGAGAAGATATAAACCCTAAACCAAAAAGAGATGGAAGGATGGGATTAGCCTTACCCGGAGCATCGATCCGCAACCAACGACACCAAAAACACCTTAGAATCGAAGGAGATCAGTCTCTTGGTGCCTTTGGGCGATTTGGTTTGTGACTAGGGAAGAGAGGGAGGAAATGAGAGGAAATCCTGAGTGGGGATTTAATGCCCGGAGCGGTAAACTTGTAATTTTTCCCAACTTTAAGTGGCCGCACGGTTTGTCTGCATGGTTTGGAAAACCGTGCGCAAACTGTGTGCATGCCACTGTAAGGAGGAGGATGGGTCACACTATTTAGCCACACAGTTTGCTAAACCATGCGCAAGCCATGAACAATATTTTTTCTAGAGGAGGAGGGGTCGCACAGTTTTTCTTGGGCAGGCCGCATGGGTTTCCTAGCCATGCACAGTCTGTGCGCCCTGGCATGTCTTGCATAGATTTTCTTTCTTCCATGCCCCGAGCCCCCAGAACACCCCCAGGCCTCTCACACTTTCAAGAAACATCCCATGAATCCCGAAACAAGGGATTCAACCAAAACATAATTAAAACATACCTTTCCAAAACCGGGATCATACACGGTGTGTTAGAATTTCGATGATGCAAACAATGGAAGCTATTGCATTATTCAATGAGAAACATACCTTGGATTCTTGGGGTGTAACATTCTCCCATCCATAATATAATTTCACCCTCAAAATTTCTAGAATTTTACCAAATAAAATGATTCAGGTAGTTCATCATCAAATGTTCCTTAGGTTACCATGTTGCCTCTTCCATCTTATGATTTATCCATTGAACTTTCACTAGATCAGTCATCCGGTTTCTCAACACTTGTTCTCTTGTATCAAGATTTCTGATAGGCTCTTTACAATAAGACAGATTGGGTTCCAGTTATAACTTTTCATAGTTGAGTACATTCGTTGGGTAAGGTAGATATTTTCTCAATAGTGATACGTTGAACACATCATGATATTTGGAGAGACTTGGAGGAATTTCCAAATGGTAATCTACAACCCCAGTTCATCATAGAATTTTGAATGTTCTGATGTATCTAGGACGTAATATACACTTCTTACTGAATTGTATAACTACCTTCCATGGAGATACCTTCTAGAAAACATGATCTCCTATGTGAAATTCAAAATCCTTTTTTTGTTATCAGCATAGCTCTTCTGCCTACTTTGAGCAGCTTTGATGTGGATTTGGATATCCTTTACCTTTTCTATTGTTCCCTCAACAGGTTCATGACAAATGAGTTTTCTTTCACCAACTTCATCCCAACAAGTTGGTGTGAGACATCTCTTGCAATATAATGCTTCATATGGTTCCATCTAAATACTTGAATGGAAGCTATTGTTATATGAAAATTCTACCAGAGGTAAATATTGATCCTACATACCTTTAATGTAATGTGAGAAAGATCTCAACATGTCTTCTATGGTTGGAATAGTTTATTATGATTGTCCAATAGTTTGAGGGTGGTAGGGAGTGCTCAAATGAAGTTCAGTATCCATGGCCTTCTAAAAACTTTTCCCAAATCTTGATATAAAACGGGGATCAATATCAGAAACAATCGATAGGGGGACTACATGAATTATTACAACATCATTAATACATAGCCTGGTCATACATTCAAGTGGTAAATCTTATATTATAGTAAGAAAATGTGATGACTTTAAGACAATCAACAATGACTCATATTGCAACATTCCTTCAATGAGTCTTTGGTAGCACCATGACAAAGTCCATCGTAATATTATACCATTTCTACTGAGGTATGGGAATAAGTTTTATGACTCCTCCAGACTATTGCCTTCCAGCTTTCACTTATGGAGAAACCATACATCTTGATATATAATAATCAATCTCTCTCTTCATGTTGTCTCACCAGAAATGTTTCATCAAATCTCTATACATCTTAGTGCTACCTGGGTGTGTAGAGATATTGGAGCTATTTGCATCAACCAATAATTACCTTTTTAGATTTGGTATATCGGGAACACAGATCCTCTTCCCAAATTTCAAAATTACATCTTCATATATGTTGTCACTCAATCTCTCATCATTTATAGATTTAATATTGTTTTGAAACTCCTCATCATCAGTCTAAGAACCCTTTATCATTACTAGTAAAGATGGTGTGGCAACCATTGGAAAAAGTATTGATGTTTCCCCTTCCCTAGTTATTCCCATATCTATCTTTACTAGATCCATGAAAATAGGATCCCTTCAACTCTCATCTAGTTCAAAACTCCGTGATCCTTTCTACTCAAAGAATCTACCACCTTATTTTCCTTCCTCGAGTTGTTGTGTATAGTGAAATAATAATCTTTGCGTAGTTCAACCCATCTCCTTTGCCTCATGTTTTGTTCTTTTTGTGAGAAAATATACTTCAAACTCTTGTGATTAGTGTAAATCTCACATTTTTTCCATAGATATAGTGTCTCGATATTTTTAGAGGAAAGATTACAACTACTAACTCAAGATCATGGGTAATATAGTTTTTCTCATGAATTTTTAGCTTTCATGCAGGAAAGTAAATAACTCTATCATTATGAATAAGGACTCAACCAAGTCTTTTCTTTTAAGCATCACTATAAATATCAAAACCTTCATTTCATGATTGTAGATTCAAGATAAGATAATTGAACAATATTCTCTTTAGTTATTCAAAACATTCTTAACATTATTTTGTCCAAACAAATTTAACCCCTTTACATGTGGGCTTGGTTAATGGGTTACCCAACCGGGAAAAATTCTGGATAAAACGTCGATAATAACCTGCTAAACCAATAAAACAACATACCTCAGTTATACCCATCGGTGTTGGCCATTCATGGATTGCCTTGGTCTTTGATGGATCAATAAGGATTCCATCATCAGAGATAATATGGCCAATAAAGAAAATCTCTTAAAGCCAAAATCCACACATGCTAAACGTCCCATATAGTACATTTCTTCTAAGTGTCAATAGAATAACGCACAAGTGATTTTCTTATTCTTTGTAGCTTTTGGAGTATAACAAGATATCATCAATAAATACCACTACAAAGTCATCAAGATATTCTTTGAAAACTCTATTCATTAGATTTATGAAGATAGATGGTTCATTAGTCAATCCAAAAGGCATTTCTATAAACTCGTAATGCCCATACCTGGTTCGAAAAGATGTTTTCGGAATTTCTTACTTCTACACACACAACTAATGATATCCAAATCGATGGTCAACCTTAGAAAAATATTGAGCTCCATGAATTTGGTCAAATTAATCATCAAAGCGAGGTAAGGGATAATTATTATTTATTGTTGAAGAATTGAACTCCCTGTAGTCAACGCACAACCCCATAGATTCAGCTTTCTTCTTAACAAAAAGGACAGGGGCTCCCCATGAAGAAACACTAGGGTGAATAAATCCCTTATTACTCAATTCCTCTAGTTGTTTCTTTAGTTCCACTAATTTCCCAGTGGCCATTCTATAAGGGGTCTTCAATATGGGCCTTGAACTTGGAATTAAATCAATGGAAAACACAATTTCTTGTTCTAGAGGATGTCCGAGTGATCCTCTAGAAACACATCAACATATTCTTGTACAATAAGTACATCCTCTATTCGAACATTCTTTTCCTCATCCATAATTATTTCATTCTCTTCCTCCCTAATAATTGAGTTTATTATATCTACAGGGGGTGGATCTATATAAGAATCAGGTGGTGATGTTTTTTCTCTAAAGATAAGGTACTCCTTACCATCATCAAAAATTGTAACCTCCTTCTTCATACAATAAATTTTTACATCAAGGTCTGAAAGCCAATCCATTTTGAGGATTATATCAAATTGAATCATGGGTATGATGATGATATCAGCAGATAAAGAACATTTATATGCCCTAATGGGAACATATTCACAAAATTTTGTTGATATGATACTTCCCTTACGTGCTTTGACTAACAACACCGTTTTTAAGTCAAATTGAAAATATCTAATTTTCATCACAAACTGGGATGATATGAAACAATTCAATGATCCAGAATCAAATAAATAATTCGTTAAACATGAATAAACCATAAATTACCTGCAACCACATCTTTCAGAGCATTAACCTTAGTGGTAGTGATTGCATAAGCTTGGCCTTTATCCCTTGTACTTTTCTAAGATAAGTTCCCTAGGAACTTAAGACAATCATTTTCATAATTCCACTTTTCTCTTAAATTATATCATTCGAAATTGAAAATATATTTCTTCCCCTTGCAATCATGAGCTTGGTGGCCTTTTTCACCACACTTGTAACAGATTATCATTTCCTTCTAGAATGTACTGTGGTGTTTCTTCCCACATTTACTATACTATGGGTATTCAACCTTTCCCTTCTTCCCCTTATTTCCATTTCTAGAGTGTTCAATAGATCTCATTTTCTCTTTATTTTCTTTGACGTCGTAAGACATAGAAAAATATTTATCTGTCTTGATAGCATATGAGAAAATATCTTCGTACAATGAGAAGGATTGTGAGACTAATACTTGAAAGATAAATGTTTTTAACCAATCATATAATCAATTAAATTTACTCATTGGGTTACATATGTAATATTTTTCATGACTTGCTATCATTTTATAGATAGGATCATACTTTGTTACATTCTCATCCTCCATTTTCCTTTACTCAGAAATTATCTTTTCATATCTACTCGACCGTCATGAGGAAAGTATTTTTCTAATAAAATCACATTAAACTCCCTCCATTAAATGTTCTATACTTCTTCATCTTCCTTTTTGTTTTGGATTAATGACCACCATTGATTTGCATCTCCCTTGAGGCGATAAACTGCGATGACAACATTTTCCCTTTCGCTACTCCTCAAAGCTTGAAATATCTTGTCTAAATAATTTATCCATTTCTCAAATACTAATGGATTTTTACTCTCACTGAATATTGGTGGTTGTTTCCTCATGATGCAGTATAACATTGATCCTCCGCGATGTGGATCAGAGTGATCCATACGGGTAAGGATATTATTCATAACTTATTGGAGTGTTCCCAGTATAGTGATAAGCTGATCAGCACCAGTTGCATCACCATATCCACTATAATTATCTTCAGTATGAGGAAAATCCCTACATGGATTATTTGGGTTTATACAGTTTCTATTCAATCCACTAGGCGCCATTTCGAAAAAATGGCATACACTAAATATGTTTTTGAATCACAATACATAATTCAAAACCTGTAAAACAGTTAAAAAAATGAATAATTTATGGATATAATCAATATACAAAAGTTTTATTTGAGGAATTATATAATCATAAACCTTTCATAATGGGTTTTAATGAATACGAGATTTATCCTAAGCATATCCCCTGGGAGTGTCGTAACCAATAGTGCAGTAAGGCCCGTTGTCGTGCACCAGTTCCCATTCGAGTCTAGATCAAAGCGGTGTTTTCAGGTTTTTCTTATAGGTACATTTGTGCCATAGCCACCTCTACATGCTTGTATCCATACAAGGATTTATTACTAAGTAATCTCACAAAATATCTACAATACCAAAATTCTAGGATTTTCTTCTATACTAATCCTCAAAGTCAATCTTTGGGTAAAGTTCTCTAATCAGAGTTTTTTTTATAAATCTAACTTCCGAGGATTGTATTAAACATCATTTAATACCAACTATAACACCCTGAACCTATTTACCCAGAGTCGGTACATTATTAAATAACATTGGCATGATATAAGGAATCATTTCTCACAATACCGATTAGTTTAGTAGCCTTGGAAGTACTAGATACATTCATAAGATTTACATTACATCATGAAATAAAAACATCAAAAACATTATGTCCCCTTTTTAAACACACATATATCGTTAGTCTATCCTCATAGGTTATCCATAAAATACTTCTTCACATACTGAGATAAATATTTCATAGAAAGGGGTGAGCTCAAATGCTCAGTAAGGATAACAATATAGTGGAAAATTTCATAAATAAGCACAGTCTTTTAAGGCAATGTATAAGACTAAAAAAGCCTTTTAAACATAATATTCTGTATAATATGTCAATGAAAAAAAAATTCCTTTTTCTTAATGACATGGGTATTATACTAGTCAAATAATCACATGCAATATCAATAGCCACTTTCATAAGGATGGAAGGCATAATGCCGGTCTTTATAACCACACTGTCGAGGCCTTGCGCCAAGACTAAAAATAAGATTTTGTCAAGGACTTGTGGAAAGACACATTTTTTCTCATGATACCTACTAATGCATCGAGGAGCTATAGCGGGCTCCACCCATCACATACTAAGTCCTATTAATTCCTTATATAAAATATTAAAACATTACATAAACATTAGTATTAAAATTAGAATAAAAAATGTCAATAATTATCCATAAACCATGAATTGTATTAAAATAACATATACATAGTCAAATATATCACAAAACCTTCAACACAATATGGAAGAGTTGTATCATAAATAAATCAACTTCAAACAGGTTTAAGATCCATCAAAGAATGTTGACATAGATGAAATAAAAGTTTTTGAGAGAACTATCTCTTTCTATTTTGAAATAATTTAGAAGTAATGTAATTATAATAGAAAACATTTATTTTGAAAATATTCTAATAATATTTTAAGCAAAGCATCTATGATTGTATAATAGCATAAAATAGCCACACCAGTCGTATAAGTTAAAAAAACATTCTTACCTTAATGTTTTCGAAAAGGTCATAAAGTACCTTGTTTGGAGAACAACAGAAAGATTCCTTTCAAAACATATAAGGTCATATAAGGGTATAAATGAATTTAACTCATTGTCTTGTAAATAGTAAAAAAAATTAAATACATTTTTATTAAAACACGGATGTGGATGATAAAGAGGTCCTAGTAGATACTTACGTAAAAAAACCTCAGATAATAAAGAGTTTGTGAAATTAACATTACCTTGTAAATTTTCTTAGTTGATGGTATGTGAACCTCCTATATAATAGATCAAACTAATTTATTAAATTATACATGAAATATATACATAAATATGATATCATATATGATCCTCTAATATTTCATTATTAATAATTTTTTAGTAGTATCATCGTTTTAGGTGTTAACTGATTCGTTTTCCTTTATATGATTGGTTATGTAAGCCATGTTTGTTATCGATATGATGTATTTTATTCATATCCAGAATTTTATTAAGTTCTCAAAAATTATTTTTAATCATAAAAAGAAAATTAGTCTTGAATTATTACGATGAGGAATGAATCTCATCACATTCGTGGAGACGGTAATCCGTACATACGCACGAGCAACAATATCATAATACAGATGGTGAAATCGTTTGTAATTGGACTGTATATCTCATATATAGAATCATTAATCCTTTATACTTATTTTCATCAGTTATATTCCTTATTATAGCCATTAAAAATAATGAAGTGTTTGAATAACAAACTACGCCATGAAATGGAGACAGAAAGCCATACACACGCACGTATGGGGACTTATTCATTTATAGGATGGATATAATAAAGAATATGGATGTACCATATTTATAATAAAATCAAATTTTATAGAAGATACTGGAGTTATTATTTTAGAATGGAAACAACAATGAAAGAGGAAGTGGAAAAAGAAAATAACTTGAATGAGGTGATGAAATATTTACCTCTTCTTTGGGTTCTTCCTTTTGATTTGATAAAAATGGCTCTTTAGGTTGGCATTCTAAAAAAAGTAAGGCCTTTGGGATAAAAGGAGGAATGTTGGGATGATATTTGGGTAGGGGATGGCCGAGACAAATTTCTTTGGATGTGTGAAATTAAGAGAAGGGGAAGTACCCTTTTATATGATAGGTGAGGGTCACATTAGGAAAATCATGAAATATTATTTAACAATGAAATTATTTTCGGATTATAATGTATTTAAAATGAATTATTTCTAGGCTATGGTGGGGATGTGTCGCAAAACTCTCAACCAATAGTTTTTGCACTGGTTTAGGTCACCATATTAACCTTATCTTTTATATTTAACTCTTAGTAAAATAGTTTGACATTTACCATGTCTCTTTGTATTTTTAAATTATATGGTTAATAAACTTACTATAACAAGCCAATATAACCCCATGTGGTTCATTATTAATATATATAACCTTATCCAAGTTTTTCTTCCGAACCATTGGTTTTTAGGAATATTATATTAATTAATAATATTGTATGTGTTTTAAAACACAATTATGTCAAATTTTACACTATTTAGTATTTAGTTTTTATGAAAACTATAACATCATGATTACATTGAAAACATATTATTTAATCAACCCTAACATGTAATATTATCCTAGAAAATTAGTGGAATTAATTAAAAATCTCAAAGTACATTTATATAGATATTTATAATATCAATTATTTTAATCTTTCATTAAAAAGTTAATTACTAAATCTTCATTGTGTCACAAATAAATAAAAATATTTAATGTATAAAAATTATAAATAAAATACCATTATGTAGGAAATAAGTTTTTCTTTCTAATGAACATTTATAGTTGAATTTATCTTTTTTCTTAACCTATATTAAAACTAGTTTAGTTATTAAACATTGAATTTAACTCTTTTAACTCTTCATTAAATAAAATAATAATAATAGTCCTTATCTAATCCAAGTGAATCAAAGGGGATAATATTTTAGTCTTAGGTTTTTTATAGTCTAATTACACTTATCCAATAGAATTAGGACTTGTGTATGTGTAATTATAATATAATTTTTACCCTTAATTACCCTATTTACTTTTTACCGTGGTAAATGAAACTAAAAAGTTGTTATTCACCAAAAATTATTTTCATCTTATTAAACCACATTTTACTTACCGATTTCAACCATGTCTCTTGGATTTCGGAAATTCAACTCAAAGAAGACGTAAAATTATGTTTTTTGCTAATTTGAAAATGCTTCTAAGAGTTGGGTAAGAGACGGTAAAAAGTTAAATAAAATGATTATATATATAAACTTATTATAAAATGACTCCAAGGAATTACATTGAACATATATAGGTATTATGTATATATTTTGACCTAAAATAAATTTAAATAAAATTAATCATTATTTAAATAATAAATTTGGTTTTAACTAATAACACACTTTATTTCACCATTCATAAACATTGAATGTTTTTAGAAAAAGACAAAAAATTCACCCTAAGGTAATTTCAATATTCCAAATTGAAAAATGAAGTCCATTTTGAAAAATAAAATTAATGAAATTTCAAAAAGTGTTTATTACTATTCATAATAGCTAGTTTTATTGGTCGTAGTGTGTTAGAATCTCGAAGTTGCGTACAATGCAGGTTATTGCATTATTCAAAGGGAAACGTGTAGTAGAAGCTTGGGGTGTTACAATATAATTTTAAAAAATATATTCTATTTTTTGAATTTGAATAATTTATATTTTTTAATAGGTTGAAATTAATACTTTACCATTAATTGTAGTAAAATCCGAAAAAATTAATTATCGTGGTTAAGGTAAAATTGGGTTTACTAGGTATAAAATGGAAAAGATAAGGGTTAACAGTGACCCAAAAACATATCCAACAAACATTGGATGGATATATATCAATCATACCACTTATATTTTTTTAATGACCCATTTTCAGGCCATTCTAATGTGATAAATATGGTTACACATTTTTATTTCAAAAACTACATGTGTACCACTCACCTCAAAAATAAAAGTAAAAACCATATCCTATATTTTTCACACATAAAAAATGTTGAGTTCAATAAATAAAAGCACAGATAAATTACACACCACCTTGTTATTATCTTAGGGGACTATTTTGATCATCAATCCAACCTATTATTCCTTTTATTGGAAACTAAATTAAGTTTTCTGAGGAAGAGGTAACATCCCAAACTGAGTGTTTTATTTTATTTCTTACTCAACCCCAATAAATTATTATTGAAACATTAATATATAATAAAATTATTATTATTATTATAATTTTATGTGTTTATGTTATGGTAATCACCTATATCCACCCCATATTGTGTTAAATTTGATATGAAATCAATGTTCAATTTTTAGAGGTCTACCACCTCATGATTCAATGTTATTCATTTTATTTTATTTCTTCATCAACCATATTTCAGTCTCAATTTTTAAATCCTATGAGATACATACCACATTCAGAAAAAAAATTAAATCTTGGATAATCATCCAATGAATTTTTATTATTATTCATCACCTAAAAATTATTGGACTTTACATATCTGTTTTTGTGTCTCTATTTCATGGGGATTACGGTTCAAATTTTACCAAATAATTAAGGTATTTTTGTCTCAATTTTCATTCTTTGTGACATAGATTATGTTATGCACCAATATGGGTTTATGAGGTGTATATAAAGATCATTTGAAAAATAATATAATGAATTTACTTATTTTCATGATATTGTATGATTTTTTTAATGTTATTCCTTAATTGGGATTATGATTCAAGGTTACCAAGGTGGAATAGTTTTTATGTTACAATCTCATCCATCATAAAGATTTGTCATGATTATTCTTTCAATTATGAACTCATACAATAAAAATCTCAAAAACCATGTATTTTATTACCAAATGTTTATTCTATGAGAATACATGTTTCCATTTGTTTTACTCTTTTTCTTTAGTCAATATTTCAAAGATTTTTTTTTAGAAAACCCATATTTATTTCTATAATTGGTCAAAAATATTTTCTCCATCCAAAACCATGTTTTCTAAAAATGATACCAAAAATTATTTAAAAATTATCCAAAAGATTTGGAAAATTTATTTTCCCATGATTGAAATATTTTGAAAAATATTATAAAGGAATCTTGATATTTTTTTTCAAACAAGTCTCGTTTGGATTTTACTGAAAATGTAAAAGTCATATATTTTTTAATGTTTTTGATAGGAATGATATTTTCCATTTTCATAGCTAGTCAATGTTTTAAATATTCCATTATAAGTCTCATAGTTTATTTGTTAAAAAAATATTTTTAAAATTTATTATGTTTTTTAAAAAATATTTTCAAATTTGAAATTATATTTTCATTAAGAAATATTCAAAAGAATATTTAGAGTTTCCCTTAAAATATTCCAATGTTATTTTCAAATAAAATTATTTTTAAAATGTTTTATGTATTGAATATTTTTTTAGAGTGGGAAGACAATTTTCATCCCAAAAAGTATCATGTAATATTTCAAAATAATTTTCCACATATGCTTAACTCCATTAAAGTGAAATATTAATTTTTGGGTATTTGATCCAAGGACACCAATCATACTATTTCTAGAAATGGATTATGTGTATGAAGAAAATAATTTTTTGAAACTCATTTCTCTTATATGGGGTATATCATGAAAAAAATATAAATAATCCTGCTATTTTTTCCCTTGGTTATGCTATGATGAAATAATGGAATAATTATGAGACCTCTTTATTTTTTATAGGTTCTTCTATGGTGATTTTTTATAAAAAAAATTTATATGATGGGTTCTATTATGATGAATTATTTATGAATCCCATTAATTTTCATGGTTTCATGTATTAAGAAGTGTTCATGATGCCCATTTCTTTTCATGGATTATAATACGATGAATGATATAAAATATTTTGTCCCAGATATGTATGATTTTAATTATGTTATTGGTGGAAACTATATATGCCTCTAATGAAAGGGGTAAATATTGATATCTCATGAAATAAATAAGACTATAATAGGGAGTGAACCCATTTTATTGTCAGTCTCTCTACACTATAACAGTATTGGGAGTTAAACATGACTACTACAATTTTTTGGGGAGTGAACCCATTCCACTATGATTTTTTTTAGAGTGATCCTTGAAAACTATGAAATTTATTTTCAATGATATTTTATATGACACAAATCAGTGTCCTATCCTTGATTTATGATAACATGTCTCATGTTCTTTGATTACATTATGATTAATGACTTATGAACAATAAAGATTTCTTATATGACTCATGTTCATGGTCTATGATATGTATGACATGTTTTTCGAATTTTATTCACATTCTATATTCCCAATATGGTCATGTTATATTTATATATCCCCTTTTCACCATTAATGAGAATCTAATATCACCCTTTCTTTAGGTATAGATTCCCTAGATTTTGAATAAGGGTTTTAGGTAGGGTATGTCTCAGAATAGTATGATGTGGGATGATATTTGTGGTATATGTTAATCATCATTCAATAAATAAGATTATTTTGAGTTTAGCCACTAATGACATAGAATTTATATCATCCATGGCCATGTATTAATGAAATGTATTTAATATTCAACTAATACTATTTAATATATATGTATGAGACGTTTGGGTATTTATAGTTTGTATCAGAGTAAATTTATATTTATCCTTTGGAATCTATGATGAGAAGACATTAGTGAGATCATTTGGGATTTTTATAATTAACTTCATAGGGATATTTTTATGGATAATTCTAATTGTAAGTCGATTTATTGGAAAATGTGGAGGAATTTTGGTTAATGATGGTGTGAGTGGTTTCGAATTAATTATATTCTTGTATGGATATTACATATGGATGTGGATATGGAACATAGGTACCTTGGCGTAATCAATACAAAAAGGGAGCATTGAACTAGACACCATCATCACTTGGTTTAAAATAATCGGCCATGTTGTATAGCTGGTTCGACACTACAAAGGGAAATGATTTTGAAAATTACAAGCTTTTTACAAACCATGATAATGGATTTAAATATATAATGACTATGAATGACATAGTATAAAATTAATGTTTCATATATTAAAAATAATTTTTCATGATTTAGATATTCTATAAGTTATTTTTAATGATTATGTGGATCCCCAATATGATATTTCTCTAACACCGTGCTATATGGTTTTTTTTCAATGGGTGAATCCTAAAAGAATCATGTTTATTTTATATATGATGTAAAATTAAGTGATTTTACTATTGAGAATTAAAATTTAATGGGAGATGGAATAGAAAATATTTTTTCTAAGATCATATTAATTTCTCATTATATGAAGCATGGTGGACTTTCAAAAAAGAAGATGGAACAATGTTCTGTTGAGTCCCTCATGGGAATATTCCACCACCATTTAGTTGTTCTCTTGATGCACTAGTTTTTGAGCAATGGACTAGGCCCATTGAAAAAATATTCCCCACTCTCTAGTATTCATATAATGAAAAAGAATATTTACATCTATCGTTTGGAAGGTGAAGTGAATCAATGGTGGAAACATATTATTAATACAAGGGAACAATGAAGAAATTGAATCCATGTAGTGGCATGATTTTTTGATCATAAAATTTAAATATTTATTTAATCATATTAGTTAGTTTAAAATGGATAAGGAATTAGTTTAGTTAATTAAATTTAATGATGAATACGTTGGTACTAATGTGACAAGTTTCAAAATAAATTTAGAATACAATTTGGGTAATTTTATTTACCCTTAAAGCAATTTTGATTGGTTATTTAGTATATAAAAACAAACTATTTGGTCGGTATTAGATATATGAGACATCACTACCTAGGAGTAAAATTTCCATTGTGCTATAAAGGTAGAAATATTGATTTGTTTTATCCATAAATAACATGGGTTTGAATAGAAAAGTAATGTGGAATTCAAAGGAAACTCTAAAAAGCATGGAGAAAATAAGAATATATTTCTTTAATATTAATTGTTTGGAAATAAAAATGGATTAAATTGTCTTAAGTGGATTGGTAAATATTTTATATATGGTAAGAAATTTTATCAGGAAATTTATTGATGAATTTATATGAATAAGTTAGATAAATTTGAAAATAGAGAAAAAGCTACACATAATATGCCACTTACACTCCACTGTATCAAAGGAAGGGAGAATGGTCATTATCTGAATCAATTCCCCAATCCAAGGGTTAATGAGGATGAAAATTTTAAAAATAGAAGACAAAATATATATTTAATGATTATTAAATATAAATTATTGAGATGATTCTAGAAATTTAGGGAACTCTTATCCTACCCTCCATTATTTGGAATTTCAAGTTGAATTTTGTATGAATAAGCCTTATAAAAATACTGTAGTTCACCCATTAGTGAAATTTCATTTGATATTAGCATTGATTATAACTCTCTACATGGATTATGGAATAATAATATCACATTTTATATTCTATTAATTCATGTTTCATCCCAATATTCCAATTGATATTATTTTTTATAAGGTAGATCTTATTCAAGGAAAAAAGAGTGAATTATCTTTTTGAAGAATATATGTTTATATGTAAGATTATATTTAGTGGGAGGGATCCCATCATCAATTTATGATTTGTTTGATAATATGTTCAAAGTCATTGACACGCATTTTGATGTTTTATATGATGAGTGTTTATCTGGATTAAAGTTATTTTAAGAGACATTTTCTGTAATAAATCCAATTAGTTTTGTATATATTTTAATGTTAATTTTATTTGAGCGGAATTAATGACTTTAGAAATTATGGAAACATGATTAAAGGTACTGTTAACATTTAGGGTTTATTTTATACTTGAGGTTAAAATAATTATGGGATTCATTTGATCACCATATGATGTCATAACACTTTGTTGCTAGGAGATAATATTTCCCTCTATATCTTATAAAACGAATATACATAATGGAAGTGTTAAGGTTTCATGAAATACCAAATTCAATTGTATCTGATCAAGATACGATGTTTACCTTGATGTTCTGGTGATGTCTTATATATGATCTTGATATATAATTGCGCTTCATCACTGTATATCATCTTCAAATTTATGGTTGGTATGAGAGAAAAATTAAAATCTTATTGGACATTATAAGATCTTTTTATAAATATTTAAAAGGTGGTTGGGATAAACACATTCATGCAGTTCAATTTCCATACAACAGTATCTATCACTTGATCATTAAAATTCTACCTTATAAATACTATTATAGAAATAATATTAAAACTCCTTCATATTAGAATAAATATGGAGAACAATATCAATTGGGATATGATCTAGATAATGAAATAGAAGAGACTGTTCAGTCATTCAGCAACACTTAAGGGAAGAAGAACTTTTATTGATATGTTACACTGGTAACTGTAGAAGTGATCTAGATTTTTTATTTTGTGAGAAGAAATTTCTATGAATTTATATATAGAAGAATGATGGGAAACCAAAGACCTACTTATATCAATGCCTTTGAAATTATTGATCATATTGGGACTGTTGTTTTTCACTTCACACTTCCACTAAACCTCTCTAAGTTTCCTAATGTTTTCTTTATATCATTCCTGAGTAAGTAGATACTTGATCCATCACATGTAATGAACATAGATTCCATAATAGTGGATTATAATCATTATTATGATGAAAACATAATAGATACTCTATATCATATAGAGAATGTTATATGAAACAATACCACTCATTTGGTCTAGGTTTCCTAGTGAAACCAACAACTTAAGAATTTATGCTGTAAATTGAGGATGTAATGATGCATAAGTAACCATAGTTGTGGGTACCAAAGTGAAGAATTTTGAGGGTTGAAATAATTATATGGGGGGGGGGGTAAACTGTAACTTCGCCTAATTTTTTGAAATATATTTTTTCAAATAAATTTATTCATTTTTAATTCTTTTGTTACATTCAATAATGATTTTAGCTTTAGATACAAGCAATAAGAAGTTTATCTTCCATTACACCAATAGAGAAAATAAAACACAACATAATTTTAAAATATTATTATTTAATATGATGGTAATAATTGATCTATTGAAATTGTGGGAATGAATATGGTTAACTCATTTATAAAAATATATGTTAACTTCTTTTTTATCTAATTAATTAGAAATGAAAATATAAATCATTTGAAAATAAAGGAAATATTTTGACAAAAAAACTATTTCTAGGAAATAAATCATGTTTAAATAAATAAATTAAATAAATCAATTCTTGTGTTTTATTTAAATCAATTATATATGTTATATATTCAATTAAATATTTTTAAATTCATCTTATGTGTTTTGTAGACAGGATTTGAGAATAAAAACAATTTTTTTCTTAAAAACATTATTTTTCTAAAAATTAGTTATTCATAATTTTCACACTCATGAAATTTATTGATTGTCACTTTTAGAAAATAATTTGAAAAAAAGGTAAATTTTCAAATCATAATTTCAAAATTATACTAGTGTATATTTTCTATAATTTTCTGAGAATTATTTATTTGGATGAATAGTGAAAATAACTATTTTTATTAAAAAAATTCATTTCTTTTGGAGAATCTAATTTTTTTATCATAATATAGTTTAAATGGTAATATTAATTACAATATATATATATATATCTAATTTAGAAAATTTTAATCAAATTAATATTTAATTTTTATATAAAAGCTTTTTTAACCTTTTGAACATTTTTTCTTTGAAAATCGATTTCTCATCCCATCTGTAAGTTTAATTTTAAATTAAATTTTACCACATAGTAAATTTAATTTGAAAAAAAGATTTCATAATTAGATTTATAATAATATATATTTTCTAATAATGGAAACATAATTTTTAACCATTGTTAACAGTAAATGTAATAAAAATTTATTTCAATGGTTAAGGTAAAAATGGGTTTACCGAGGGGTTAAACTAAATATATATTGGTTAAAAATGACTAAAAAATTCTCTCAAAAACATTTTATGCCTCTATTTTGACTTATATCTTCTATAATTAATAATTTTTCAATTTATATCCTTTTTAAATTTGATAATCAATGGAAAAACTTTTTCTTTTTCAGAATTATTGGTGTTCAACTCACTTCACTTAAAAAATCTTTACCCATCTCCTCTCCTCTTCACACATAAATAACCATTTGGATAAAAACATATCTGATAAAATCTATTCTTTAATTACCTTATCTAATCCTAAATTACATCTTTTGTTTATAAATCCATAATAATATGAATTTTGGTGCAAACCCATAGATGTTGTTTGAGGAAGAGGTAATGTCTTGAACAGAGATTTCATTTTATTTTATTCCTCTACCCCTTAAATTATTATTAAATTATTATTGTATATTAACCTCAGTGTATTTGATATAATTAGTTGATTTTAAGTAATTTTCATGACTCATATCCATATACTCTTCCATCAAATGGGATATTAAATCAACATTCATGTGTGTGGATTACTACCACCTCAGGAATCAATGTTATTATTTTTCCATCAACATCATTAATGATTGGATATAATGGTGGGTTGAGTATTTATATAGGATATTTATGATAAAATTATTCCCCTTTTTCAATAATACCAAATCTACCTACTTAAAACTATACCTACTGGGAAAATAATAATTTCGCTTGTGTGTGTGGTGGACTGCCGCCTCACGATCCAATAATACATGATTTTCATTTCTCATTTATTTTGATGGTAATAAAAACATGATAAATGAATATGTATGATATTTTTAACATAATTATACTTCAAAAATTATGATATCATATATACCTTCTTAATTTCCATTCCATGGATTATACAACAACATTGTTCATGTGTACGAAAAACTACCACCTCACAAAAAAATTTGATTCTTAATTTATATATTCTATAAATGGATGGTTATAAGGATATGGTTAAATAGAAAGATGTGATATATATGACATAAAAATTAATATTTAATGGTCATATTAAATTTATCTTTCTTTTAGTTTAAGTGTCAAGAAAATTCAAATAATGTTCATGTGTACGTATGCCCCATCGTCTCCATTAAGGATGTATTTCATTTTATACCTATAACATTTATGGATTACTATAAATTAACATAAAATAAAAGAATATGATATTTATATATTTTTTAACATTATTTAGATTATTTAACTATGAACAATTTAATAGAACCAAAAATAACTATGAAAATATACCCAAAAAACAAAGTAGTTATTGATCAAAATGTGACTTTAACATGACATTATTAATAAAAGGGTAATATAAGTTCATAAGTAAATTAAATACATTATCATATTTATGTATAATTATGTTTCAATAATATATTTATAATAATATTATATTTATTATATAGAAGTATAGAACAAATACAAAGGAAGTCAACACTTCGGGAAAGAGATTTTTGTCTCAAATTTTATTTCTATGAGACACAAGATTTATTCAACACATATTTATTTTAGGGGGTGTATATATTTCACATTAATGTATCTTATTATTTTTAACCTGAATATTATTGTTATTTACATATCTATTTTAGGATCTATATTTAATAGAGGTTTATGGTTCATGATTTACCAAACATGTAAGTGATTTTTGTAACAATTTGCCTTCATTGAGACATGTGTTATATTATTTACTTTTTGTATTATATGATAATTATATAAAACCTATTTATAATGAAATATCATGAATTTTTTTATTATAATTGTATTGTATTTTATTTTTTTATTATTATTCTTATGTGGGGATTATGATTCAAAGTTATCAAAGTTGTAAGGGTTTTATGTTACAATCTCATAATTTAACGAGATATTCATGAGTATGCTTCTAATGATAAATTATTATGATAAATATATCAATAAACTCATTTATATTGTTATAATTTGGTTATTTCATAAGAATACATAACTTTCATTCATTTTCATCTCTTTATGTACTCATGTGTTCAAAACAATTTTTTAAAAATCTGATTCTATTTCAATTTTCAGTAAAAATCTTTCTCCATCCAAAACCATGTTTTCTAAAAATTATTTCAAAAATTATTTTAAAATTACCCAAGTGATTCACTAAATAAATTTTATTATTGTATTAATTTTTATGAAATTATATTATAGGTATATTCATGTTATTTTCCAAAAAAGGCATGTTCGATTTTTTTCATTTAAATGATAAAGGAATCATTATTTTTAAGTGTACGACATGAATGATATTTTCCATCATACTAACCATTAATATTTTTAATAATTAATTTATAAAAATAAAAGTATATTTTAAAATCAGATAATTTTGAAAATGGGTTATGTTTTTAAATAATTATTTTCAAAATTTAAATGATATATTCCTTATAAAATGTTTTGAAATAACATTAATGAATGCATTATATGATTATAAAGTTATTTTCAAAGAAAAGTATTTTTAAAATGATGTTTGTTTAATTTTTTTTAATTTATAATGGTTATTTTCATAAATAAATGTTCCATGTAATATTTCATATTTATTTTCCATCTAAAATGAAATATTTTTATGTTTTATATGCTTTAAAGGGGTTATGATCCAATAAAACTATTATTACTATATCTCTTAATGCATTATTTTTATGAGGAAAATGTATTTACAAAACATATTATCTTCCATATGTAACACCGATATAAAATTCTCATGAAATACAATTATTTTTATATAGTTTTCGATGATGAAATGAAAAAATGAAAAACAATCATATTTATTTTCAATAATATTTTCTAGGATATAATTTTTATGAAACCCATTTTATTTCATGGGGTTTGTTATAATGATATATTTATGAAAACAATATATTTTGTTTTGTTTTTTATGATTAATTTTTTATGAAGTCCATTTCTTTTCATCAGTTCTAATATGATGATTTCGTTATGTTTATGTTGTACTCATATATATTGTTTTTATTATATTATTGTTGGGATTGATATATTCGTCCAATTAATTGGGTAATGATTGATATCTCAGGAGATAAATAGTACTATAATGTGGAGTAAAACAAGTCAAAAAGAGGACTCTATCCACTATTATAGTATTGGGAGTGAACCTTATCAACTATGTCAGTTGGGGGAGTGAACCCATTCCATTATGATAGTTTATGAAATGAGACAAGACTAGTATGGAAATGATTTTATATGCTTATGTGTATACCAAAAATCTATTTATTAGGAAAATTTTATGGTCTCTTGATTCATGTTCATTGATTCCATTATGATTCATGTCTAATGGACCACAGAGATTTATGACGCGACTCAATTTTATTATATATGATATGTTGGGTATAATTTTTAAATATAATTATCATGTTCTCATACCCATATGCTCAAGTTATATTGATATACTTTTACCCTTACTGGGGATTTTCTATCATAATTTATTATGTTTCCTTTCCCTAGGTAAAGAATAATTGTTTTAGGAGGGGTTTGTCTAAGAATATTACTATCTAGAGAGATGTTTTTTTGGGATGTCGAATATCTTTCATTAAATAAAAATATTTTGTTTCTAGTATCCAAAATCACTAAACTCACATTATCCATAAGAGTGTATTTGTGAAATTTATTAAAGATTCTTCTAGAAAGATATAATATCCTTGTAGAAAAGGTTTGGGTCTTTATAGATTCCAAAAAATGGGGGATTAGTTCATGGCATATGATTTATCCCTATGTTTAATTTCTATTATTTTTTCTAGTTTTGTTTTCTCTATTTTAAATATCAAAACAACATCTATCAGAAAAACTAATAAAAAATGTTACCTTGATATTTGTATTTCTCTACTGTTTTATATTTGGTTTTTGTTACTAGTATATCTGTTTCAAAATATATTTATTTCTTAAAAATACTTTTTCTGAGTATTTATCATACTGTTGAAAATTCTTTTTTGATAAAAAATAAATAATTTTATAGTTTTAGTTAACTTTATATATATTATAAATTTGTGGATTTAGGTTCTAAATATTTTTAATGGAAGCATTTTATTAAAAACTCAATTCACCCTCCGTTGAGTGTTACACTTGGACTATCATTTGTTATCATAGATTCTTAAAATTACCATTTATTATGATTGAGTTTGTATTTAAAGATATTAAATTTCAATTAGATCTTAATTTCAGTCATTATAGATAATCATACACAAGAAATAAATTTCCTTAATTAGACTCTTTATTTTAATGGAAAAATTTATTTGCAATGTAAAATAAAAACAAAAATTAATTTTCAGACTATGGGATTTAATATTTGTAATGTTAATCATGATATGTATGATAAAAATAATGTTTTTAGAGATGATTAGAGTGATGAATATATGGTTTTATATGATTTATACTAAAAATCTATCAATTCATTATATAATGATTTATGTGAATATGAATTTAATTGAATATCTTCCCATTAATCTAACAGTTAAATTTGTGATAATATTTATATATATAATCAGGGAACCAAAATTATCAAAGAAAAAAATTTAAATACTTATACTATTAAATATATTACATTCTAGATGATTCATGATGAGTCCACTTATATTATGTACCATAGGTTTAACAAATTCATGAACAAAATTCATTCACATGGAAAGAAAATTGATGAAAAATAGAAAGTGATGTGATGGTTAATATATCTACAAGAAATGTGAAGAGGAAAATCAGTTTATATTGACGAATATTTCAGGATTAGTGAAATACGAGTGAAGTAACTCATTATAAAACTAAGGATGTATGAGTTTGAATTACATGTTAAAAAATAAGATGATGAAACAAAATGGGTTTTACAAGTCATTAATACATCTAAATCTAAACTAAAATAAAATATTAAATATGAGTTTTATATTAATAATGAATCTTCATTAGATATTGATGAGGAAATGGACCACCCACCCAGATAATTCAAGTAATTCTATCAGAACAAGAAATTATTTATGAAATCAAATTATAGTGGTAGGTATGATAATAATGTAATTTTGAGGAAAGAGTATAAAAAAGACAATTCTACTAATGATATATCTTATAATGTGTGTAAAATAAAAGTACATATTATAGCTCTCTATCCAAAGTTGAAATCTATCCAAAAGTATCATGAAAAATTTAAAAATTATAAAAATTATATGAAAGCCACATGGACCGCTTCATAGGATTGCCCATGTGATTCAGATTCTAGTAGAGAGGGAAAAAATTATATATCCAATATGTGTTTCATGGAATAATAATATGTTGTAATATTAACATTGTTTTAATCTTTTGAACGTACTTATAAAACTTCAAAAAATTGAACTAATGAAGAAAATATTTCTATTGATAATATATTTAAATATTTCAATATATTGTAGGAGACATTTATTTAACATATGTATAAATATAAACGTTTAAAGAAGCATCATACATTATATCCTCACATGAAATCCGATTTTTTATATAAAAGGACATGAATTATAAACTATTACTGGAAAAAACTGATCTTAAAATGTCTAATGAGAATATAAATAATGATCGGAAAATATTTACTAATGGAGAGAAACTCAAACTCAACTTCTTGGTAGTAAATCCAATCCAAAATTTACTAATGGAATTGGTTACCGGCCTCGAAAGAGGAAAATTTATAGGAATTAATATTTCCATAGTTCATGTATTATATGTTATTTAAATATTTTTTTCTATACCTAAAAATTTTATTACTTATAATATCGTAAAGTGTATTTATGATAAAATATTTAAAAAAATTTTGATTCTCAAATATACTATTACTAATATTTCTGGACCCCATAAAACATGGGTATAAAAATCATTTCATACTATAAAATGGATATAGGAAAATTTCATGAATAGTACTAATAAGAACATATTTTATCTAGATAGTGAATGTTCGAGACACATGATTGGGGACTAAACATGTTTTAACAACCTTATTAAACTTGATAATAGAGATGTATCTTTTTATTACAATAATAAAGAGAAATTATTGAAGATGGTAAAATCTGTTACTCTAGTACAATTTTAATTTCTAAAATATTATTTTTATATGGATAAAAATATAATCAATATATTATCTCAAATTTGTGTGACTGTGGTAGTCAAGTTAATTTGGATAATAATACTTATGATATTTATGATTCAATTTTTTCTTTCTTTTTTCTACATTAAAAAATGACAATATTTATGCTATTGATATAATGTCATTATTTCCCTACAATATGTCTTATTTAAGTGAATTCCATAAAGAATCGTCGATTTTTCAAAGGATATTATGCCATCACAACCTACAGTCACTTAGGAAGCTAACTATGAAATGGTTAGTTAAATAACATCATAATCTAAAATTTTCTAAAGACAACTATTGTAACCCATGTAAAAAATCGAAACAACATAAAATCACTTTTATACCAAAGAAATATTTATTAAATTCTCACACCCAATGTTGGTTCAAATGGATATTTTACCCCATGTAGAGTGTTTAGAATAAATAGGTTGTACAGTGATTAGTTTATATTATTTTACATCTCTAGATACACCAGAGTATTCTTTATATCTAAAAAAATGTAGCTTGTTTTTAATTTTCAATGTATTAAAATATGTAGAAAATCACATTGGACGTAGAATTAAAATCATAAGAAGTGATCATGTTCATGATTTTAAAAATCAATTTTTTTATTCTTTATGATCAAAACAAGGATATAGTCACAACTATTTTTCACAAAAGACAAGGCAGTAAAATAGTGTAGTATAAAGAAGAAATAGAACCAGTTAATAAATTTCCCAGACCAATCTCAATAAGTATGATTTACATATTTATTTTGGGATAGATGATATAAATAAAAAATTCTTTTTATAAATATATTAATAATAATAAAACTTTTATATTTCACCTCATATGAGTTATAGAATGGTCAAAGAACAAAAGTTAATTACATTATATTTTTTGTTGTTAATTATTTATACTCAATAACAAAGAAATTTTTTACAAATTTTCATCCAAACGTGATATGTAATTTTAATTATATATTTTGCAACCAGTAAATAATATTTTGTATTTAATAAAATTTAAATGATTATTATTGAATTTTTACATGTCAAATTTGATGATACATATTCACATGAAACAATGAAATCATTAGGAAATTGTGAGAATAAAATTTCAAATATAGATATCAGTGAAAAATCAAGTGATAATTATTTCAAACCTTCTATAGAATAATCACCCACTTTTGATGCACTATTTCAACATGAACATGTAGATGAAAATAATGTATCAAATGAATATATTCATATTTCTATTAGGACTCATAAAATTTATCCCTTATATTCTCAAGTAGAATGCCAAAATATAACAATACATACTATATCTTCTCTATGAAACTAGATTAAAAATAATTATTTCTTATAAAAACATGATCTTAGGAACACCACATAAGAAATAAATTTAAAATTCCATAAAATGGAAATGAAATAAGTGATAAATTGGATTGATGTAAATATATTTTTAGTACTACTTTAATGTACTAGGGATTACTTACCCAAGGACAATATACGGGTGTTTAGGAACAAGGTAGAGGAGTCAAAAACAATAATTATAAATAAATCCAGATTGGTTACACAAGAATATATTGAATGGGATGGTATTGAATATATGGAATCATTTTCACCAGTATCTAAAAATAAATCTATCAAAATGTTTCTTGAATATATTACACATTTTGATTTCATATTATATCAAATGGATAACAAAAGTGAATTATTAAGTGGTTATATAGTTGAAAAAGGTTTTGAAACAACCCATTGAAATTAAAAACCATGGCATACAAAATCATTTTTTAAATTAAATTTTTTTATATGGTTTAAAACAAGATCCTAGATATATGTATGATAGGATAAACTATTTTTTCATTTCTAAAGGATTTAATAAAGGAATATATTACCCTATATTATTTTTTAGGATAATTTTAAAGGTTGTTTTAGTTATAAAAATATATTTTAATAATATTTGTTTTACATTTTACCAAAAATCCTTATGTACTAAATTTTCAAAAATGATGAAAAATGATTTTGATATGAGTTTGGTGGATGAGTTAAAATTATCCCTAGACATTCAGTTTTTTTAAAGAAAATTATTTAATTAAATTCAATCATATAATGTACGCTAATGAACTTTTTAAACATTTTGGTTTGGATGGTACTAAATTAATTTATACTTCTATGAGTACATGATGAAAACTAGATCTTGATGAAATTAGGAAACTTGTTAGTTAGACCAGCTACAAAGGTATGATTAGAAGTTTACTATACATAGCATCCATCCAACTAGTTATTATGTTTAGAGTGTTTATGTGTTTCTAATTCCAGTCCAATCCAAAAAAATCACATTTTATGGATGTGAAAATAATTTCTAAGTACCTAAAAAGTACTATCAACCTAGGGTTCTTTATTATAATAGAATTAATTTAGACATATTAAGTTAATTAGATGTAAATTTTAGTGGGTGTAATTTGATTAAATGAAAATCCTGTGTAACATGTCCTTTTTTGGGAATGTCTATATTATATAGGTGTAGTAAAAAAGTATAACTCTGATTCATTATCCATTACTAAAGCTTTGTATATAGCTACATGAAGCATCTCAACACATATTCTCTGGTTGAAATCTATATTAATAAACTATGGATATGAATTTATATGTGTCTCTTTAAATTATGATAACACAAGTGTGAATAAATATTTCTAGGGATCATGTATCACATTCTATAAAAAATTCATCGATATTGGAAATCACTTTTGGAGAGACAGTTTTCAAAAATGAGATAAACTCGTTAATTTATTTGTAGTGAACACTAGCATTCTGATATATTTACAAAGACATTGATTATTGAGAAGATTAACTATATTATTCCTGAGTTGGGGATGATTTATATAATTCTATAACATAATATTATTTTATAATTAAATTGATTGATTAATTATTTTATTAAATAATAATCTTCTATTTGTAAATATATTCTTGAAAGTAACCATGATTTATTGCTCCTCCATCAGTATAGTGACAATGAATTTTTTTCATACAGTCATTTTACCTAGCATGACCAGTTAGTTATTAATTTATTATAATTAATATGGGTTTTAAGTCACACTATCACTATACAAACCCTACGTGTTTACTCACAAAATCACTACTAACCTACCATGAATATTTTATCCATGTAGATATTATGCATACAATTTCTATTCTATAATTATAATTTTTTTGTGAAAATGTTTTGGGAAGATTTCACTTAAGTCAAATATTATTTTAATAACCAAATGATTAAAACAAAATATAAATAATAATGAAAATATATGCACATTTTTTACCTATAATATGTTTCATGCATTTGAAAAATTTTATAAAAATATAAAACCTCTTATCTCAAACCCTATCTCTCACTCATACCTAAACGTTTATAGAGTATTTGAAAAAATATAAAATTATAATGAAGATGAATGTTTTGGAAGATGCATTTACTATTCAATTACATCATTTAAAATATTTTATGAAATGTAACAAAATCGTTAAAGCATTAGTGAATTCGAGGATTCCATATCTAATAAATCATTTAGTTTTTGTATAAATGTATGTCATTGATGAATGGTTGAAATCAATAAAATAACTAGTTTGGAATTTTATTCAGAATTATTGTAAGGATGATAGGTTAAAATATAATGGAAATACATTAAAATCAAAACATTTCAAGGAGTTTAATGCACACTTTGAATTTATTCTTCGAGTGAAAAGATATATCATTTAGATGATGATACGTGGTGATGTTCTAGATATCTCTTAAAAAAACATTTTGAAAAGTTATCAGGTGTTCCTAAAAAGTGAGAATTTATGGATTACTAGATATCATATGTAATCAATCATGCTCACTTAGAGTATAAATGTACTTTATAAGAGGTAAGTTGGAATGGAACCCCCATAAGAAAAACAATTGTTGAGCCTAGTAGGGTATGTAGGAATCTTATCAAATTTATCCAACACCAGATCTATCCAATAAAAGTACATTTGAACATCATGAGGTACATGATTATATTTTTCCATTTTTCATATTTTTTTAAATTAGTATGTGTTGATATTTCATGTGACATGTTTATATGTTGTGTAAGAATGATTAAAATTTCTGTTTTTTTCCTTACCCAAATCTTACTTGTAATTTATTGGAGTCTAAAAGTTTAGGTCTTTAGGGGGGAGAATGAATAACTTCATTAGATGATATATTCCTTACATAAATTATTTTTATCCCTATGGCTGTTCAAAACCAATTGGACTCATCGTACTATAGTGGCACTATTGTTGTACTATTGTGGTCGAGGAATTGTAGCACCAATTTCATGGTAGAGGTGCTAGGTACATTTACATGAACTATAGCAGTGACCGTACTATAGAAAGTTCTCTTGCAGCCCTGGTACTATTGAAATACTATTCAATGGTGGCCCTTTAAGTAAACAAATTATTGCCATTAGGGAAATGTAAAGGGATTTCATGCCCATTGGTACTACGGTTCTTGTATTGTATAAATAAGTCTTGACGGGTGGGAAATCCATTAGGGGGATATGACTTACCTTTCAAATATGTATGTGTGGTCTGTGTGTGTGTGTGTGTTTAATGAAATTGTACCCCCAAGAACCTAAAATATATAGAATCATTTTAACCCCGCGAATGTATACCAAAACACATGGATGAGGGACTGGGTGGTTGACCCATAAAAGATTAGTTTGTTAACCTAAACCAAGATTTCTTTCATGGGGGTAACCTACCAAGGGTGGATTGTAAAACATTTCTCCATCTCATTACAAAGGTTAAATTATCCACATCTATTAAACATTTATATCCAATTAGTATGTTCAATTTTACATAGAAAATCTATTCTAGTATGGTTAACATGAGACTCTTCAGCCACCTTCATGAGTGGATATCAGAGGAGCGACATGGTTTCAATAATAGAGTGTCCACTCAGGTTGTAGTTGTAATTGATTAAGAGAGTATTGGAGATATCAACAACATGACTATAGGATATGACATGGATATTAAAATTGACATGTATAAGTCATATGATAGTATCAAATGGGGTTTTATCTTGATAGTGTTGTCATCAATGGGTTTTTTCAGTGGATTTCTGATATTCTTTTCATATTCTTCAGTTTGACATGGTTTTCATTGTGGTTCATGTGCCAAAAGATTGGTTTCTTCAATGAAGTGTGTGGTATCAAACATGGGGATACACTCTCCCATAGACTATTCATTATTGTATAGTATTCCTTGAGTATGATATTTTCTTCCTCTATGAATAATAAGGGAATTATTCTATTCAGTAGCACTAATAACTTCAATGAAATATCACATCTCTTATTCACAGATGACATTATACTCTAGATTAGTGGGAGTGGGAGATCTCCTCAGGACTTGTCCATGATTATGGAGGAATATTGTGATTGGAATGGATAGTGTATCAACATTGAAAAGAGTAGTATTTATATCTTTGTAATGTTCTCTACGCTTTGAGACAAAATGGTTTAAGACCCCTAAAGAGTTATTTGAATTTTTTTCCAATGGAGTACATAAGAGATCTAATTTCTCTGAAAGTTGTTCACATCCAAAACATTGAGAGCCTATAAAAAATAATTGTTCATATAAATAAATTGAGGAATAAATTCTTATCTTTTGGGGGGAGCATAACATTGGTTAATTGTGTTCTCTCCACTATCCCATTTCATGTTCCCTCAGTTCAAATAGTTCTGAACACTGTGTCTAGGAACATTGAAAAGCCCTATCATATTTTTTCACAGATTCTCAGATGGAGGGTAAATATCATTGAGCATCTAGGACTCGATTGGAGAAACTATTGGAGTCATATGGTACTGGGATTAGGAGTGAAGTTGACACCATGTATAGTATTTAATCCAAACTCGTGTGGGACTCTATGGATGGGAGTTATTTGCAGGGAAAGGTTATTTGTGGAATGTATGGAAGTGTGTCATTCGAGCTGAGAGGCCAAGTTTCCATATTGTGGAATATGTTTAGTCGTAAACTCCCAAATCTGCAGTGCCATTCATGGTGGATTTTTTGGCACAATGAGATTAAATACATGAAACATAATTGGGTAGGGTACATCTTTGGTTTTCTAGGTTTCCCAGCTCTTGAGATTAATTTTCTCTAAAGCATGTACATTTTTTAGATTCATTCATGCCACCTTGGATGAGTCACATTGAGAGATCTTCTTTAACATCAATCTTTACATGGATACAAAAAATTTTTTCACAGGAACATCATATGGATACTTATCAGCTAATGAGAATCGTCACTCCTACCATTTTAGTTCATGAAAGGGAGTTGGTAATCTTTTTTGGTGTAGTGACATCCCACAAAAATATAATTTTGTTATTTGGAACATCTAGAATTTTTCTCTACCAATTGATGATGTTATCTAGTGTTTTTGTTTCAGCATTGGGTCCTAATGCTTCTCTTTTTAAAACCCAATAGTGTAATCAGTTCATCAAATCTTTTTGAAATGTGAATGGGAAAGGGTAGTTTAGATCATATTTTGTCATTTTTTTAGAGTTTATATCTAGATTAACAGTCGAGAAACATTCATATCGTAAAGGTTTAATGTCACAAAAATTAGCGATGCAGAATGGAAGGTGAGTGGCTCCTTCATCTCTATAGGCCATTGGATCATATGGAGGGATCAGAATAAATATTAGATTAATGGTTTTACTTTATAATTTTGGGAAGTAAAAACCTGGTCCAAGTACATAGTAGTGGATCATGGGGGCCTGTTGAAAGGTTGGGATAAATCCCAGTCCATCATATTGATCTTTGAAGGCAGGAGGGGTGCTTTGAACCCTATTTAGGTGTCTTCCTTATGCCGATGGGTTTGTAGGATTTTAAATTTCATTGGATTCAAACTTAAAATGGGTGGCTCGTATAATCCTAGTATCAAGGGGGAGGAGGGGTTTTTCGAGACTCCTATGACTTAGTGGTTCTTTCCTTTATTAGTTTCTATATTCCATGTTAGTCTCTCTTAGGCCTTATTAAATGGGATGGATATATTTCTCTTTAATTAAATATTATTAGAAGAAATTTAAATATATTATTCAGAAATTTAAAACTCCCTACAAGAACAGTTTGAACCCCATGGTCTTTTATTTGTACTATTCATCAATGAAAGGATATAATTAGATAGGAAACACTGAAACACAGTAGGAGAGAGGGAAATTTTTTTGTGGATAGTCTTTCCTCAAAGGGGAACCAACACAACCCTCATATTATTTTCTCTAACATGGGTTGTTTAGCTACTGATTGTGTTGATTTTGTTAAGGATTATTCCTTAGGAATTCACAATTTTAGGCCTCCATGATCTTTTTGTATGATGTTTTATCCCAATGATTAATAAAATTCCCATGTTGTCGGTGATTGTGTTTTTCAGTATTTTGATGATAAAATTGTGTTAGAGGAAGATGAATCTTCACATGAGGAAGAAATGGAATTATATACTACCATATCCTTTGGATCTCTAGATTTTCGAATACCTTTACTATCACATGCAGAAGAACATAATTCAAATTATGTTATTGATAAAAAGTTATATATCAGTGGATATTTACCTAATTGGGATGACTCTATTAACTCTAATGATGTTGAATATAGATCATAATAATTTACAATTATAGTATGTACACCTAGAAAGAATATAATAGATTTATTTTACAAGGCACATATGTCCCTTGTGTTTTTACATTTGGATTGTATTATCCATAATCTGATGATGATGATGGGAGATGTCCACATGGAAATGGTGAACTTGATATCCCTTATTCTAATAGAATGCTAGAGAAATATCTCAATTATACAATAGATTCTTACAAAAGACAAGTGGTATCTCATATGAGACCCTGAACTTACTAAACTCTCAAGGATAACTGTGGGACTACCCCAACCAAGTTTGGGGAAGAAACTAAGAAAGGTAGTTCGAAGTAACTGAATTTTGTACACATTTTTATACGTAATAATGAGAATAAATTTTTTTTCACCAAATATCAATCGTTTTGTGGATCAGATTCCTTATATTGGTGATTATGATGATTTTCATGTGTTTTTTTAACCAATGTCAGAAATTAGGAAAGGATACAACAAAACATCAATTATACATGGTGTTTACTTATTACACACACTGTGTACTATTGCCTTAACACATATTGCAAGGATGGGATACACACCCATGTCACTGAACAAAGATTAAGATCCTGGTTATTCCCATATACAAGTGGATTCATTCCTTCTAGAAGTTATTAGTGTCCAATGATTAGTATGACACACCATGTTGGGCGGCACTACACACTGTGTACCTCCACCTACTAGGTAGCGTCGTGTTACAAGTCAAGGGTGGTGATGTAGCTCACCCACCGGTGGAGAAAAGAGGACCAAAACTGGTTGATTATGGTACACACTAAGAAATTTATTTTACACACTATGTATTCCTAAATACTATAAAAATGAGGGAAGCCCCTCCAAACAAATAAATCATTCTAAGACAGACCAAGGAGAAAAATTCTGGAGACCCCTAAGTAGAGAGAGAAGTAGAGAAGGTGTTTATGTTCTACCATCCCAACGACCTTCACTATAAATCTTTATTTATGATTAATTCTGGTATCATAAGTAGTTTAGTTACTAGATTCTCCTTGAGTAGTGAAAACCCCTATGTGCTGGCATGTGGATGATTATGGGTTTTATTTTTTCAACTATTATATTATACTTCTGTTATTCATTCTTCTCTTATAATTCATTAATAATACATTCTAAAATTCACATGAAATATCATATCAGACCAAGAATGGTATTTTTAGGGATCTTATGAGGAGTAAATATTGATAACATCGATGACCATTGGATGTGATTATAATCTCAAAGGAATGAAATTAACAAAATTAAAATAAATTAAATTCCAAACTAAAGTATTGGTTTGAATTGATTTAAACAAAACTCACCATACCAAGAGGTTCTGTAACATTAATAACCCAGATATTTGAGTCATCATGAACAATTCATCCTAATAATAAAATTGATTTAATACACTTTAAAAATCTACATCCCAAAAACATTCATCCCATTTCTCATCAATAATAAATATCTTGTGTTTTTCTTTTCTTTAAAAGTAATTTACCATGAAATTGAATGTTTAATTATTCTATCATTGAAACATCAAAAAATCATCTCTTTATTCTAGGAAACTTCACTAAATTAATCAAAAACTAGAAAAACAAAACACAATAACTCCTTCTCCCTTTGGATTTATCCCTTACTTTCACAATAATTATTTGGGTATTTTAATATGGATATTCAAAATTAATATTTCTTCTGAAATGATACCGAATATGGAGCCATTTCCTGGGAAGAATAGTTAACAACATTTTGATTAATATGTTTGTATTAGTTAAAGTGAAAATAAAAATAAAAAATTATTAAAAATTTGTTCTGAATTTAAAATTTATTTTTCATTATTTAATTTTTCCTATTTTACTCTTTATTTTTGGTTTTCTATTGTGCATGTTCAAAAGTGAATAAGTGGCTGAATCACTTGTTTTAAGTGGTATGAATCATCAGAAATACTTCCACTTGATCCGAAGATAAAATGAACAATCTTGTGGCAATAATGGGCACTTATGGACAAGAACAACCAGAAAGCCCCCCCCCCCATGAATATAGGAGAGGGATATCCAACTCATATCCACAGATTTGGACAACCGTTTCTCCCAGATGACAACTGAAACCAACAAATAGTTGCGAAGAATGAGAAGATCTGACTTCCATAAGCAAACATAATGAAATTCATCCCACATAACCAACAAAGACAACCATATCTATTTTTTCTAGGGTGTGTCCCGCAGAAACCCAAGCAGTTCCCACCAGAGCAGTATCCAAACCTACAGCCAGGCTTGGGGTATTGTTTTTCTCCTATGTAGTAATTTGTTCCACCACATCCTCAAGAGAAACATTCTCCATGCCGTACCTTTATGAAGTGTGGTATTCCATCCAAACAAATAGAATATATCGGATTTTTCAGACCACAGGTGCAGGCCTAGAATTTCAAGATCAAGCCCACCACCATGAAACTCATCCAAAACAATATCTAATTTGGTGGATTACCCAGTTTAGTCCCCAACACTCTCTCTCCAATTTAATGGAGATTTTTTGGCACCATTCACTACCATGGGGTGTCTGAGGATACCATCCACCTTCTTTTAAATACATTTTTCATTAAGGGATAAAGATAAGGACTAGATCATAGGACTACCTCAATGCACCATCCACATCTGGGAGGCATTGGCTCAAGAATTCTTATCAAAATATTTCCCACCCTCTATGAAGGTGATATTGAGGAATGAAATTCACAGTTTCTAGTTGCATGATTGAGAATCCTTTTATGAATCTTGGAAGCATTTAAATGAAATTCTATGGAAGTGACCTCATCATGGACATCCACTATAGATTCATGTACAGTAATTATATGGCGGTCTCACAATGAACACCAAATATATGGTGGATGTAGCGATTGGAAGAAAATTGATGAGGAAATCACTTGAGGATGTTTTTGATTTTTTTAATGGAATATCTGCAAATATCTTCTGATAGAACATTGAGTTGGGAACTAAGAAGTTAGGCATGCACAAAATTGATTCTACTATGATGCCATCAGATCAACTCAATGCAGTGTCCAAGAAGATCAATGCATTGAATCTGAAAAACACATCCCATGATCAAGTTGAAAATCACCAGGCTTGTAGAGAGTGTGGTGAAAACCATGCCCTAGGTGAATGCTCGGGCACAAGTGCCATTACTTCAATAGGAGAGATAGGCTATGTATCTCACAATTTATGTCAAAATATGTACCCATGGTACCAAACCTTGACATGGAAATATAATTTGAATATGGACTGGTGGAAACAACAAATAAATTCTCAAGCCCATCCCCAATGGCCACCTGGTTATGAGAAACAACAGTATTAGAATTCTTATCCCAGACAGTACCAGCAGGGATCTTTCCAACCACAAGGGTATCAAAACCCTTGTATGGCATAGAAATTGAGGAAGCAAGAACCTCAAACTAATGCACAACAACCTTAGAAATAACCCCATAAATGCTACAGGATATAGAGACAAAATTCATAACAAATACTGATAGAATATTTCAAAATCATGAGGCATCCATTCAGAGCCTTGAGAATCAGATTAGGAAACATTCCAATCAAATCTCTTCAAAGAAAACCTAGTACTCTTCCAAGTAACACTAAAAAACCCATGGCAAAAAACCAATGCTATCATATTATGAAGAGGGTAGGAGATAACTCAAAATATAACTAAAAATCAAGGTGAGGCAAAAAAATCCATCTCAAACAACGTCCTCTTCGTAAAAAAGAAGTCAAAATCAAAGAGTCTCTCTGGACATAGGAAATACAGTAGATCGTACTTGGTAATGAAAATTTAGTGGCCAAACCTTTTGAACCCACTTTTCCATTTCCCTTATGAATGAAGAAAAGGAATTTGGATAAGCAGTTCATGAAATTTAGGGATGTATTATGAAAACATCATATAAAGATTACTTTCATCAAGACGTTTACTAAAATTCCAATGCATAAGAAGTTCATTAATGAGATACTCTCAAACAAAAGGAATATGGAAAATTTTTGGACCATTCCCCTCACTATTGAATTCTCAGTAGTGGTACAAAATTCTCTTCCTCTTAATCCCTTTGATCTAGGTAGTTTCACAATCCAATACACAATTGGATCATGTGAGTTTGGGAAAGCCCTTTGGGTCTTGGGGGTGAGTTTTAATGTTATTACCTATAGAATATTCAAAAATCCAAAGCTAAATAATCTCAAAACAATTCTAGTATCCCTTTATCTAACAGATCCTTCCATAAAATATCCTAAAGAGCTACTTGATGATGTGGTTGTGAATGTGGGACATCTTATTATTCTTATTGACTTTATAAAAAAAATGAAATGGAGGAAGATCTAGAGGATCCACTCATTATAGAATGAACCATCTTGGATACTAGGAAGGTTTTGATCGATGTTCACCAAGGAGAGTTGATCTTCAGAGTGGGAGATGAAAAATTCTACAAAAACATCCTCAAAGATGTTAAACAAGTATCACTAATAGATAATGAAGATTGTTCTTACTTGATGATTTTGAATGATCCCTTGGGTTAAATGGGAAATGAAATGGATTGTTCTTCTATCACCATTGAACCGGTCGTCAATGACACGCAGTCTAAATATGAACTAGAATATTTTTGAATTTTCATCATCTTGGGAGTTCATTATTGGCAATGTGAAATATTTCTAAATATCCTAGAGTGAGCCAAGGTAGAACCAATGGCGACCTATGTTCTAAAAACCACTGAAATTGAACTCAATCCTCTCCCATAATCCTTGAAATATGGGTACCTAGGTGGTGAGAAAAATATTACAGTAATCCTCAATGATTCCCTCACAAACGCTCAAGAGGATGCACTCCTTCATGTTCTGAGATGAAGAAAACAAGCTATTAGGTGGAAAATAGTTGGTCTTAATGGTGCCATCCCAAACATTGGCACCCAAATGGTATAAATTTAATAAGGATCCGGGCCCTCTCAACAACCACAATGATGGTTAAATCCACCCCTGAAGGAGGTAGTGAAGAAAAAGTAATCAAGATCCTATATGTGGGAATCATTTACCTGATCTCTGACATCCCATGGTTATGTCCTCTGTAAATGGTACCCAAAAAGGGGGGTATCATCATACTCACTAATGATAAACTGAACATATCCCAACTTGAACAGTCATGAGATGGATAGTATATGTGTATTACCAAAAACTAAATTATTTCACACGGAAATACCACTTTCCACTCCCTTCCAAAGATCAAATTCTGGAGCGATTAGCAGGACATGAATTATATTGCTTCTTGGATTGTTATTCTGGTTATAACCAAATATCTATTTCCCTTGAAGACCAGTAAAAAAGCTACATAATATGCCCAAATGGAACATTTTCCTATTAGAGGATGTATTTTGGGTTGTGTAATGTTTTAGCCACCTTTCAGCGTTTCATGTTGGCCATCTTCCATGATATGGAAGAAAAAATTCTTGATGACTTCATGGATGATTTTTATTTATATGGAAATCATTCAACACATTCTTTCGAAATCATTAATTATTTCAATAATGGTGTGAACACACCACTCTAGTTTTAAACTAGAAGAAGTGCCACTTCATCGAACATCATGGCATCTTCTTAGGCCACCAGATTTCTAAGAAGGGAATTGAAGTTGAACAGGAAAAGATTGAAATCATCTCAGAATTTCCTATTTCCACTTTTGTTCAGGAAATCCAAAGCATTCTTGGGCATGCAGATTTCTACAAAGGATTTCTTCCTGATTTTTCAAAGATACCTCAACCATTAACCAATCTTCTTACAAATGACTCTATCTTTGAATTTGATTTACGTTTCCCCATAACTTTAAAACATCTAAAGAAAAAAATTATAGATTCTCCAGTCATGATTTCCCTAATTTGGGAGGAGTAGATTGGGATCATGTGTAATGAAAGTGACTATGAAGTGGGAGAAGTTCTATGGACGAGACCCAAAAAAATATTTAGACCAATATATTATGCCACAATAGCCTTAAATTAAACACAAAACAATTGTACTACAAATGAGAAAAAAATCTCACTTTGGTTTTTTCATTTGATAGATTCCATTCATATTTATTGTTATACAAATTAATTGTCTACACTGAACATGGAGCAATTAAATACATTCTTAACAAGAAGGATGCAAAACCATGACTAATATGATCAGTGCTTCTTCTCCATGAATTTGACTTGGAGATCTGTGAAAATAAGGGCATTGAAAATTATGTTGATGATCATCTCTCTAGGTTACAATTTACTTATCTATAAAGGGAAGATGATATAGAAATCAAGTAGGAGTTCCTAGATGAACAACTTTTATCTATTGGAGATTCATCTCGTCTGTGGTATGCTGACATAGCCAATTACATGGCTACGGGAGTCATTCACCCTGATTTAACATTCAATCAAAAGAAAATATTTTGTTCTGATGTGAAAATATATTTCTGGGAATACCCTCTTCTCCTCTGCTCATGTGGATATGGGGTGATCTGACGCTGCATTCCAAAATAATAAATTAAAGATATTCTAAAAATTTTTCATTTTTCCCCAGCTGGGGGACCACATGGGCAAAACCAGACAATGGAAAAGATTCTCCGATCTATGTTTCTTTGGCCCACCATACACAATGATTCATGAAATTTTGTGACACACAATGATCGATTCTAGCATACATGTAACTTGGTGTGCTGGGAAAAAATGCCTAAATTCCTTATTCTTGAGGTCATGGTCTTTAACGAATGGGGTATTGACATCATGGGACCTTTTCCTCCATCATTTGGAAACTCATAAATACTAGAATGTGTTGGATATTTATCAAAATGGGTGGAATCCACTGCCAAAACACACAACACCATAATGGTTGTTGTGTCGTTCTTGAAGAATAATATTTTCAGCAGGTCTGGGGTTCCACAAGTGATTATTAGTGATAGAGAAACATATTTTGAAAATTTGTATATGAAAAATGTGTTTTTGATGTACGGTGAGAGGTATCACAATGGGAAACCATACCATACCAAGTCTAGTGGCCAAGTGGAGGTCTCAAATCTTGAATTAAAGAAGATTCTAGAGAATATTGTGGGGGCTTCACAGAAGGACTGGTCTAAGAAACCCAATGATGCCTTGTGGGAATACAGGACCGTGTTCAAGTCACCTTTATAGATGTCTCTATTCGGGTTGATCTATGGAAATAAGTGTCATTTACTTGTGGAGCTTGAGAAGAAAGCTTATTGAGCTATGAAATCCCTGATCTACAATCTCAAGGCCAAATAGGTAAAGTGCAATTTCCAACTGACGAAACATGATGAAATTCAGCAGGAGGAATATAAGAATTCAAGGATACAAAAGGAGAAGACAAAGGTTTTCCAAGACCAAATGATATCCCACAAATAAATATAACCTAGTGATGAGGTATTATTATTTAACTCATATTTGAGAATGATTACAGGTAAACTCAAGTCCCGGTGGTCGGGACCCTTCTGGGTAATCAAGGTTTTCCACCATGGTGTGGTGGAAGTGCTTGGATAAGAAGATAAAAAATTCAAGGTAAATGGGAATCATTTGAAATACTATATTTAAATGGAAGATATGGTGGGTAAAATCTCCACCATACAATTCGGGTAATCAGACGCTAAGGTAAGGTCGAGCGAATGATTTAAAAGAATGGCACTTCCTGGGAGGTAACCCAGAGGCTATATGCTGTGTACCACTATATACATGGCGTGTAATTTTTTTCGTGTATATTCTAATATACCTTTTTGAATTAGTATATATTAATCATTTAAATAAATAAGGATGATTCCAGGGCCGATTGTAAGGTCATTGGAATATATCAGAGCCATCACCGGTTAGTATCCCTCCATGCCAACCTTCAACACAGGGTTCATCCTTTTTAAACCTGTGTTTAATTAAAAAGTATGTGTGGTACTATTTAAAATAAATATAAGTTTTTCTATATAAAAGAAAACCCATGATGGGGATGGAACGGTTGGCCATGGTCATAAACTGCTTATAAAATACTCATGTTCAAATCCTTATAATCCGCCTATTTCCATCATTTTCAAGTTAGTAAAACCAAAAATCGTGCACTTCGATATATGTTGTGTGTTACATGATTTCTATAATAATTTAAAAAAATTGGAAATAATAAATTACATGAGGGTGATTTTGGAAGATTGATAGAGTCTCGGCTATAGATCCAAATGTCTCGAGTTCAAACTCGGCTAATCCCCCTGCTTCATCCCTTTCATTCAAGTTAAATCTACATGTCGTGAATTTTCTTCATTCTGTGTAGAATTGTACAATTACATTAAATATTAAAATTAATTATAAATGGGTATAACTATAACCTTTTCTCTAGTGGATGATGGCTTCTATTTGGAACATTTGATCTCCAGTTCATATCACACACTAAGCACAAGACCAAGGTTGTAGTTTTCTTTTTCCAATTTTAGAACACCAGATGTGTATTTCCCCAATACATTACGTGTGTAAATTTATTTTTAGAAAATAATATATATATATATATATATCAATATTAATTACTAATATTAATTATTACATATTTCACGTAATAATTATAGTATACCATATATATTAAAAAATCATACACGATGTGTACTCCTTTACACGTGTCGTGTACTATGGCGATAAAGGTCGGGCCCTATTCAGCATTAGGCCTTCTCACACGACCCCCAACCTCCCCATTTCTTCTCCCGCATATTGTCCACCCCCCTCACCCTATCCAATTTGTTGATTTTGTGTGTTTTAAGGCCTTATTGCTTCCACATTTTGATCCACACACTAGGTATTCCATTCTAATATCTTTATTTAAAATTTTACATCATGTTTAGGTAGATTTCGGATTGGGAGACCTTTTGGGTTCTCATGCAGTACAAAAGGTGCTTCAAGAACCCACACCATGTACATCTTGTACATTGTCACATAGAGCATGCTTTCACCATTTTACTTATATAGGGAATGTCGTTTCGGGACATGCTGTGTACCATGCCTCCCATGGAATCCTGGCCTGGCCCGTGTTCTATGGGACACTACCCCATCTCATGTAACCCCACATGGCATGTCTGTTCGTTACATGCCATGTCCTTCATCCCTTCGGATGAATCCATGTGGAAATGGTACACGCCTTGAACACCAGGTTAATCCACACAACGTGTACCCCTTTCCACATGGCGTGTACAAATCCAATACCTTTCTAGTTTCAGGCCATTTATATCACCTAAAATGTGTACCATGCCATATTGTGACACATAGTGTGTAAACCTTGATACATTCTACATACTAGTTTTTCACCACCACATGCCCTCGTGGTGTGTCTATCCAGAATACATGGGATCTTACACATATCATATTACATGGGCTCTTAAATAGATCATATTACATGCTTCTTTTCATTTTTTTTCACTTTTATTTTTCTTCTGTTATGTCATGTGACAATCCCACCACTATGAGGTGAACCATTTCCGCAATTATGGATGAGCATCCCCCTCACCATTGGATTCATCTTTGACATTTTGAGCAGTTGGCTTTGTATTTCCCAGTTTTCCATCCCCCAGCGTTGGTGACTCTGCCTCCTCTAGAGTTGGAACCTCCCACCATGGAATCCATAAGTCCGGACAGTTCCGTTTCACACCTCCCTACCCCTATTTTTTCCGCACCTTCTCCAGTGGCTGAGAGCATCGGTGCTGTCACTCCCTCTTCTAGCTCCATACCATTAGAGAAACCCTCCACGCCAGTAGTGGACACAACTATTCCAACACCTCCACCTACTGGACAGACCTCTGTGCCTACTCGGTCTCCACTTCTCCCCCTCCGACCACTTGGTAGGACCATCTACTATGGCACCATCCATTTCACATCACCTATACCGAATACTGCCCGCCCTCAGCCACAACCATGCTTGTTCTTTTGTGATTGTCATCTTACAGTCGACAGATTGAGGAGATTTTGATATCATACTATCCAGTTGAGCGCTAGCTTCCTTGAAATTAGTTTGTCATAGCACCTGTGAATTTGAGAGGAGATTATGGAGCGCCTGGGACATATGAATCTCCTTGAGGCACTACAGGTCATCACTACAACTTATGTGGATTTATTTTTGGAGTTCATGGTGACCCTTGAGTATGATGGTCCTGCCTACCAACAGACGCCCACTGATACCACCATTACAATTGTCTTTCGGCTGGGTGGGACTCCCTTTTCCCCTTACCATTGAAGATTATGGCCGAGGGTGTGGCTTCATCCCCCATCGTTCTACCCCACCTCTTTTCCCCGTCCTTACATGCCCCGAGCGCTTTGACCTCATTACTTTGAGGCATGGGCTTATTGGGCTTGACCATGGGTATACCCCCACATCATAGAAGAGAACGCTCATCATATCTCTTCACCTTCATTTCCTCTATAGGTGATTTGGAACCATTAATTTTCATCACCATAAAGATATGGGTTTTTTGTCCAGTCGATAAATGGAGGTCCTTACTTGCACTGTCTGGCATGACTACCCTGGCCTCCCATACCTTGTCCCCTCATACATCCATTCTATGATTAATGAACATTAGGGCATCCTAAATGGTGGTTTCGATACCACCCAACTAGAACACCATCTAGGAGCCATTGAGACCTCTCTATCTCACAAACCCTTGGGCTCTCCTCAGTATCTTTACTTTAACATGTTTATTCGAATTGGGATGGTGGAGCAACGAGGGGATGAGTAAGGGCTTGTGTAGAATACCCCTGCCCCTTCTGAGGCAGACGATGACCCCACTAATCTCATTAGTGTTGCTGACTAGGACCCACCCCATTCACCCACAGATGTTCCAACACCACACAACCTCTTTCTCTAGCATTCCTTCTTTGTCCACCCTCCCCTCTTCTTATGTTCCTCACATCTACTCACCCCCACCCACACCCTCGGCTGATCTCCCCACCACCCTCTTCCTGGTCGAGATGGAGCGCCACCAGGATGCTATGGAACAAAAACATGGGCAGCTAAAGTAGATGACGATACTTATTCTCCACCACCATGGACTTTTTTACCTACAGTCCTTACACCTGTACCACCATCCACTCCTTTTCCTTCTGTCGCACAACCATCTTTGAGAGCTCTGGGCACAGATTCTATTTTTCTCTCTACTACTGGCCCCACTACTACCTCCACTGCTAAGCTTGTGGTGTTGTCATGCCTACCACTCAGAGTGTGAATCATATGCCTTCGGTTTCTGTTGTGTACTCCATTTCTTTGTTAGATTCCACTAATTCCAAAGATGCCTCTTTTGAGGCGACCCAGTGACTGGTTTTTGCGAAAAAAATATTTCCATTATATATATATTTCCAATGATTGGGATGTGATAATTTATGTATCTGTAGATTTTTTCCCTTCCCTCTATAGTCACAGGTAGTCTCGAGCGACTTGGGGATATCTATTTCAATTACATACCACATTTGATGATTCACCACAAGGGGATTATTTTTTAGTATTTCTTTTTTTCCTTTTTTATATTTCAGTTACTTCTTTAGTTTATTCCCCTCATCTACCACCCATTATTTTCCCAAATTTTCTCCTCTTCCTTGGTATTTCACTTGGGGGACTATGCGTTGTATTAAGTGTGGTGGAGGGTCTCTGACTACACTTGCCTTTTACTTGAACTGATTTAGGAGACATCATTAATATTTGAAATATTTTAAACTATGGAAAGTGTTTGATAAATTATAATTATAAATAATAAAGACATAAAAGGTAAATTTTAAATTTACATGCTAATTTTATGATTCAATGTATATTTAAATGATTGTTGGTATAGTTTGGTTCTGGATTTATTGTCTTGGAGATTTAAATTTATTAGGCAGATCATTTGTACACATGTCATGACCTTGTTGACCCTTTTATGTTTACTCATTCCCAAGAGGTATTCTATTAATTTTTGACATATTATTTCTTATACCTTCTAGCTTGAGAGATTCATGGGAAATATATAGCATCTAGAACGTGCTAGTATTTTTTTTTCAAAACCTGATGATTTTTCAATCATATTAAAATGATAGATGCATTTGATTATTTTTTTCCCCATTGAACTTAAGACCTATCCCACATCTGATCTTCGTAAAATCCATAGAAACCATAAATAACTTAATAGGAAACCACATTACAATCCTATTTTCCATTCCTATCCTACTTAATTAACAAATTTGCATGATTATTTCTTTGAGCTTTAGAATGGGATTTTTGTCCATTCATGATATATTTTGGAGCAAACAAGCATTTATGTTTTGGGTAGTTTATCACATGTTCATTTGGGAAGATGGGTTTCCAAAACCACTATTCATTGAATTCTTAGTGGTCCTTGTTGAAATAAAATTGAAAAAGGACCATATTCATTTATGGTTCATGAACCTATATTGGAAATGGAATATCGTGGTAATAATACACTTTGAGAGAACTTGATTGGTGGTAGATTTTTATTAAGAATTATTTCTAATACCATGCATTATTGTTTATCAATTCAGCCTCTTTTTCAATCCTCTAAGATTAATTTTCATCATTACCTACCACCACTTAGCCTCAGAAGCATTTGAACCATATTAAAATCCCTAATGATTGTTTTTTATTTTACTTTTGAAGTGGAGAATGAGAACACTTACAAGAATATGGAAAGAGTGAATTACTTGATGTTGAGCATAATTTTGATTAAATAATCTTGAGTGGTGAGTGTGGTACTTTTTGGTGAGGTAAATCATCATGTGACATGTTTATTTATGGAATGTTAAATAATGTGGATGAAAGAGAATGATTTTTTAATTAAATTATATATGAGGCATGATTAGAATATCTTTGTATTTTAAATATTTTTTTCCTTGTAGAATCATCTACTAAGACTGTAGTATATACAATTATAATTAGATGAACACATCTGTCATTAGAGTATGGATTCTATAGATTTGAGGTTGAGATTTTTCTTTATAGAAAGAAAAGGACTAAGTGTGGGGAGTTTGATGTACCCGATTTGTGTATACTTTTTCATATGTATTAAAGAGAACAATTTTTCCCCAAATACTAATCGTTTTTGGATTAGATTATTTATATTAGTGATTATGATTATTTTCAACTGTTTTTCATCCAATTTCACAAATCATGAAATGAAATAAAAAAAATTCAAATATACACGACATTTACTTATTACAAATGCCATGTATTATTCTAGTGGCACAGATCTACAGAATAGGATACACGTCCATGTTTACAGACAAAGATTACATGTCATGTTATTCCCATATACACATCATGTCATTCCATCTAGAAGATGATGGTTGGTGATGATCGAAATTACACACCATGTAGGGCGGAATTACACATCTTGAACCTCTACCTACCAGGTGGTTCCGTGTTCCAAGATAAGGGAGGCGAGGTAGCTCACCCACCGACAGAGAAATGGTAGCCAAAACAGGTTTACCAGGGTACATTCCATTTTATTTTTGGTACATGTCTTGTTTTACTGAAAACTATAAATTTATGGGAATTACATCCAATAAAAGAACTCTTTCTAAGAGAGAACAAGGGGGAAATTAGAGATGCCCTAGAAGAGAGAGAATGAGATAAGATAGGAGGGAAAGTTATTATGTGCTAACTTCCCTATGACATTCACTTTGAACCTTTTTTATGTTAAATTCATGTATCATAAGTTAATTAGTTATTATCTACTCCATGAGTAGCTAAAACCTCTATGTGTTAGTGCTATGGATTAATATACATTGTATTTTGTCAACAGTTATATTATACGCATGTTATTCATTCCTCTCCCATAATTCCGTAATAATCCTTTCTAAATTTAGCTAGAAATCTTGTATGAGAACACGAACATGATTTATAGGGATCTTATGAGTAGTTATGATCAATAACATCCATGATATATAGATGTTCTTATCTTATCAAAATGGATGTAATTAATAAAATTAAAAAAAATCAAGAACAAGGAATTGGTTTCTATTGATTTAAACCAAACTCAACAAATCAAGGAGGTTCTGTTACATTCATAACCTAGAAATTTGTGTAATCATGAAAAACAAAAACTAATAGGCTAATTAATTTATTAACAACCTTAAAAATACAATGTTGTGATGTATTCTTCCCATTTCATATCATGATTTCAAATTTATCTGTATTTCTTTTTCTTCAAAAGTAAGTTATCAATAAATTTAATGTTTAAGTATTCTTTAATTGATACATCAAAACAGTTTATTATATATTCCAAAAAACTTCACTAAATTAATCAGAAACTAGAAAAACAAAACAAAACAACTCCTAATACTTGTGTTTAATCCCTTACTTGAACTATATTTGTTTGGGTATTTTAATTTGGATTGTCGAAAGTAATAAGTCTTCTAAAACAATTCCATAAATATAACGGAGAAGATGTCTTATTTGGTGAAAATTCTATTCCCGAAGAGGATATTGATTATGGTGGTATATTTGAAGATTAGTTTTTTATAGGTAGATCCAGGGATGGTTTAGTTTAATTAGATGATAGAAACAAATACTATGATCCTTCTACCTCTAAAAAATCTTCTATTCCTTCTATATCATATCATAAAATGGATGATTTGAATGAATTCAAATCAAATCCTATTAGTTTTTCAATTATTTTTTTCCAGGTTTTGGAGATTCCCTAAATCCTAATCAATAATAATGTATTTGATGGGCAATGATGTTGGTAATTTCTCATCATCAACATATGTTTTATCTTGAGATAAATTTTTGATATGTGATACTATTGATCCTGAGGTGTAGTTAGGTGCACTATAAGATTAACACTATGATAATATTGTGCAATATGACTAGAGGTATATGAGATAATCATTTTAAGCTTATAAATATGTTGTTCCTACTCCTTTTTCTCCTGCTACTTCTCTTTTCTAGTTATATTTTTATACAAAGAAGATCAAAAAACTCATAAGGGATTTGTTGAAGGTTGTATTTCATGGTTTTCAGACACATTCATCCAAAACAAGTGAACTAGTTAGAGAAGATGTGAATAAAGGTTGTAAAGATATAGAAACCATAAAAATGGGTATTGATTTCCATATATGACGGATCTTCACCCAGTATTATTTAAAGGTTATGTTTTGAACTCTTTCTTTATATTTCAATATTCCACATCTAACAAAATATTTTATGTCACAATTTGTGAAACTCATGGTGATGATCTCATTTTTTGGATGATTTAATGGAAACTAGAGAAGACAATTTTCAGTCTTTGAAGCATGGTCTTAGGAAGAGAGTTATTTTTTCAGGCTGATGAAACAATTCTTATGCATCGATTTTAGTTCTATTCTAGCCCCTCTAACTATTACCATGTCCCTTGCATCCACCCCAATCTCTTTAACCATCAATCCATTTATCTAACTCTTTAGGAATCCATAAAACATAAAATTCATAAGCCTATGTGTGTCGTAATTAGTGACCCTACATCAAGTAGTTCACCTTATACTATCACTTATTCTCATGCATCTACCTCAAACAGAAAGTTTATTTCCTTACTTCCAGAGCCAAAGATGTTCCCAATTCATATTATGATTATAATTACTCATAGGGACTACTTTTAAAGCATTTTTTATTATCGTTATCAATATAAATGGAATAATTATTTTATTTTCATTTATGTTTATGTATTTTCCCATTGTGTGTTTTCCCTCTAATTCACTTTTTGATAATCCAAAAATGGGGAGTAAGTGTTACTAATAAATTGAATTAATTGAAAATATTTGAATATTTTATGTGACATAATAAAACATTATGACATTGAGATATAATTATTTCAATTTATTTTCAATATATTTCAAATGTATTTAAATCATTTCATTTTTAATTTTCTGATTTATTAAAAAAAGAGAATTTTTATATATTAAATTTGAAAAATATTTTTTTAATGATCATGAATCTTATTTATAATTTTATTAATGAATTTCATGTTTTTTATTAGTAAATGTTTTTCAAAATAAACTTGAAAAATGGATAATTTTGAAACATGTCATGAAAACCCACCACATGTGTAATGTACATACCATGTAAAAAAGGTGAACAGAACATGATTGTCAAGTGACCACGTGGAATCTACTAATTTTTGTATTGCATCTGACCACATAAACAAACAACCAAATGTGCGTTAAATGTGAAATTTGTATGCAAGATATAATCTAACCATGTATTGACGATCAATTGACCACATGAACAACCAATCAATTATGGGATATGGGTGAAAAAAGTCTCTAAGTCTTATACTGAATGTGTGTGTTGGTAACACCTCAGGCTTCCATGGTACATTTTCTTTTGAATAATTCAATAGCTTTCATTGTATGAAACCTCAAGATTCTAACACACTACGTCCAATCCAACTATACCTTGTGAATAGTAATATCCACTTTTTAAATTTTTATAAATTATATTTTTCAAAATGGAATTTATTTTTCAATTTATAATATAAAAATTATCTTACGGTGAATTATTGGTATTTTTCTGATAACATTCAATTTTTAATGAATAGTAAAAAACTATATGTTATTGGTTAAAACCAAAAATTTAATTTAAATAATTATTTGTTTTATTTAAATTTATATTAGGTCAAAATAGATACATAATACCTATATAAGTTCATTTTAATTCATTGGATTCATTTTATAATAAGTTTATATATATATATATATTTTATTGAACTTTTTACCTTCTCTTACCCACCTCCTAAGAGCATTTGCAAATTCACATTAAACTTAATTTTACCACTTTTGTGATTTGAATTTGAAAAATTTGATAGAAACAGTTGACATCATTATGTACTGTTTTTTTCAATAAGAGGAAAATAAGTTTTTGTGAATCGTAACTTTTTACTTTTATTTACCACGGTTAAAAGTGAATAGGGTAATTAATGGTAAAAATGATATTATAATTACCCTAACTCATGTCCTAATTCTATTGAATAAGTTTAATTCGACCAAAAAAACTTAGGAATAAATTATGATCCCCCTTTTGTCCACTTTTAGTAGATTAGACCATTTATTATTATTTTCTTTAAAGAATAGTTAAAAGAGTTAAATTCAATGCTTATTAACTAAAATATTTTTAATATAGGGTTATACATAAGATAATTTAGACTATAAATATTCACTAGAAATATAAAATTATTTTCTATATAATATTATTTTATTTTAATTTTTTAGACATTAAATAACTTAATTTATTTGTGACACAATGATGATTCAATAATTACCTTATTAATGAAAGATTAAAATAATGGATATTATAAATATCCAAATAAATATAATTTGAGACTTTTGATGAAATAAACTAATTTCATAGGATAATATGACATGTTAGGGTTGATTAAATAATTTTTTTATAACTAGTCATGTTGTTATGATTTTCACAAAAACAAAATACTAAATAGTGTAAAATTTGACATAATTGAGTTCTTAAAACAAATACTTAATTATTGATTGATATAATATTTTTAAAAATATAAGGTTCGGCAAAATGATATATATAAGGTTATATATATTAATAATTAACCACATTGGGTTCTCTTGTCTTGTTATAGTAAGTTTATTTACCATATAATTTAAAAATACAAAGAGACATGGTAACTGTAAAACTATTTAACTAAGAGTTAAATTTAAAAGATAAGGTTAATATGGTGACCTAAACATATATAAAACCTATTGTTTGAGAATTTTTCAACCCATTTACACCTTATCCTTTAAATAATTCATTTTGGATCTATTATAAACAGATAATTATTTTATTATAAAATAATATTTCAAGTGTTTCCAAAAGTGAATGTCACCTCTCTTATAAAAGGGTACTTCCCCTTCTCTAAATTTCACAACTCCAAATCCATTTGGATCGGCCAACCCCTGCCCAAATATCAAACCAACATTCCTACTTTAATCCTAGAGGCATTCCATTTGTTCAAAATCCATCCTATGGATCCCATTTGATTAACTCCAAGGGAAGAACCCGAATAAGAGGTAAATATTTCCTCACCTCTTTCAAGTTCTTTTCTTCTTCCACTTCCTATTTCATCAATTATTACATTATAAAATAATAACTCCAATATATTCTATATACTGTGATGTTATTATAAATATGGTACAACCATATTCATTATTCTATCCATCGTATAAATGACATTGTCACCATACATGCGTACGTAAGGCTTACCGTATCCACGTCATGGTGTAGTTTGTTATTCAAACACTTAATCATTTTAGATGTGTATAATAATGAAGATAACTGATGTAAATAAAAAATATAACATGTTTATGATTGTCTATATATGATATACCATCAAATTAAATATGATTTCACCATCAATATAATGATATTGTCGCTCGTGCGTACGTACAGATTACTGTCTCCACGAACACGATTAGATTCATTCGCCATCGTAATAATTCAGGTCTAATATTCATTTTATGATTAAAAAAAATGTTTAATAACTTAATATCATTCTATATATGAATAAAATACATCCTATCCATAACAAACATCGCTTAATTAACCAATAATATAATGGAAAATGAATCAGTTAACACCTTAAACGACGATAATACTGAAATATTATTAACAACCTAGTATTATAGGGTCATATATGATATCATAATTATGTATATTGTTCTTGTATAATTTATTAACAATGTTTTAACTATTATATAGAAGTTTGAAAAACCTTCATCTAAGGAAAAGTACATGGTAATGGTTAATTCTAGAATCTCTTTACTTATCTGAGGTTATTAATACATAAGTATCTACTGGGACCTCTTTGTCATCCACATTCATGTTTTCATAAAAGTGTAATTCCAAACATTATTAATATTTACAAGACTAAGGGTTAAATTCATTAATACCCATATTTTACCATATATGTATTGAAAGTAATCTTTCCGTAATTTTCCAATAAAGGTGTTTTATAACCTTTTTGACAAAATTATAGTAAGAATGTCTTTTTTTAACTTATATAGCAGGTGAAGCTATTTTCCACCATTATAAAATCCTCTAAGATTCCCATACATTCTTATACGATTACTTCAAAAATAAATGTTTTATTTTATAATTATATAAATTTTAAATTATTCCAAAATAGAAAGTGATATTTCTCTAAAAAAAAGTATTGACTTAATTTATGTCAACATCCTTTGATGGATTTAAAGCTTCTTTCAAGTTGATTTATTATGATACCAAAGTTACATATTTTATTGATGATTTTTTTATATATTTTACTATGGATGTGTTAATTTTATACTATTCATGGTTTATGGATAATGTATTTAGATTTCGTATGCTAATTTTAATATGAATTTTTATGTTATGTTTAAACCTTTTTTATGAGGAATGCATTGGACATAATAAGTGATAGGTGGAGACCTCTATAGCTCTATGATGCATCGGTAGGTCTCATGAGACAAAATATTGTCTTGAAATAAGGCCTTGAAAAAATCTTATCTGTAGTCTCGGCACAAGGCCTTGACAATGTGGTTATGAATTCTAGCATTATGCAACCCATCATTATGAAAGTGGCTATTGATATTGCATGTGATTATTAAAACAGTAGGATATCCATGGGATTAGTTAAATGAAATTATTTGATTTTATCTTTCCTATATTATGATAAGGTTTATGTTTAAAAGGCATTTGTTTTAGTCTTATACATTTCCTTTAATGTTCATGCTTATTTATGAAAGTTTCTGCTATATAGTTATCCTTACAAAGCATCTTAGCTCCCCTATTTCTATGTTTTATTTATCCCAGTATATGAAGAAGTATTTTATTGTTGACATACAAGGATAAAATAAGGATATAAGTGTGTTTTAAAAGGGTCAAATTGTTGTTGATTTTTTTATTTCATGATGTAATGTAAAACTTATGAATGCATCTAGTACTTCCAAGGCTACTAAACAGATCGGTCTTTCGAGACACAATTCCATGTACCATGACAATATTATATTATAATGCACTGACTCTGTGTAACTAGGTTTTGGACATTACATTTGGTATCAGAGGATGTTTAGTACAAACCTTGGAAGCACGATTTCTAAAAAAAACTATGATTAGAGAACATTACCCTAAGATAGACTTTGAGGATTAGTATAGAAGAACTTCTTAGAATTTTGGTATTGTATAGATTTTGTGAGTTTTCCATGCAATACATCCCGGTATGGATACAAGTAGTTAGAGGCAGCTCTGGCACAGATGTACCTATCGGGTAAAACCTGAAAACACCGCTTTGATCTAGACTCAAACGACAACTACTGCACGACAACAGGTCTTGTTGCACTCTTGGTTACGACACTCCTGGGGGATATGCTTAGGATAATTCTCATTTCTCATAAAAACCATTATGAAGGTTTTATGAGTATATACTTTTGAAACAAAACATTTCTATATGGATTGTATCCATAAACATTTCAATTTATGATTTGTGTTTTACATGTTTGGAATTATGTATTGAGATTCATAAACTAATCTAGTGCATGCAATTTTTTTGAAATGGTAGCTAGTGGAAGGAATGTAAACCATATCAACCCACGTAATCCATGTAGGGATTTCCCTACTACTAAATATTATTACAGTGGAGCTGGTGATGCAACTGGTGCTGATCAGTATATCACCATACTAGGACAACTCACACAGGTTGTGAATAATAACCTTACTCGTATGGAGCACCATGATCCAAAAAGTGTAGGATCATTGTTAGACTACTTCATGAGGAAACAACCATAATAATTAAATGTGAGTACAAATACATTAGTATCTAAGAAATGGATAAATTCCATAGAGAAAATATTTCATGCTTTGGGGAGTAGGGAAGGGGAAAAAGTTGTAATGGCAGTTTATCACCTCATGGGAGATGCAGATCAATGGTGGTCATTAATCCAAAACACAAAGGAAAATGAAGAAGTATAAAAAATGGAATAGAGGATGTATGAAGAGATTTTATTAGAAAAATACTTTCCTCGTGAGCATCAAGTAGATATGGAAATAAAATTTCTAATTCTGAAGAAAAAGGAGGATGATAATGTCTCAAAATGTGAGGCTAACTTTACAAGTTTAACAAGGCATGCTGCAGATTATATATGTAACCCAAGTAGTTGGATTGATCAATTCTATGATGGATTAAAACCATTTCTCCATCTATAATTAGTCTCACAATCCTTCTCATATTATGAAGATATAGTCTCATGCACTATCAAGACGGAAAATGAATTCTCTACGTCATACAACTTTAAAGCAATGCAAGAGAAAAAGTGATCTGCTGAACACTCTGGAAAGGAAAATAAAGGGAATATGGGAAAAGATTAATATCTATCCTATGGTAAATGTGGGAACAAACACCCTGGTACTAGTATGAATGGAATGTGAGTCTATAACAATTTTGGTGAAAAGGCCACCAAGCTTGTGATTTCATGCGAAAGAAAGAGGATTTCAATGTTGACTGCTAAAATTGTAGAGAAAAGGGGAATTTATGCTAATGAATGTCCTAAGATCCAAGGGAAAATACCTCAGAAAAGGCCAAGGGAGCAAGGCCAAGATTATGCAATCACTACTACTGAGGTTGATTCTCTAAAAGATGTAGTGGAAGGTAATTTAATGGTTTAATCATGTTTAGCCATTGTTTTTTTATTCTAGATAATCACATTGTTTCATATCTTTCCATTTTTCTAGGAAAATTAAATATTTTCAATTTGACATAACTCATGAGTTGTTAGTAAAAAAACATAAGGGAATTATAATCATGACAATGTTTTGTGAATCTGTTGCGATTAGGGAATATAGATGTTCTTTATTTGCGGGTCTCATCATCATGCCCATGATTGAATTTGATATAATCCTTGGAATGGATTGGATTTCAGACCATGATGTGAAAATTTATTGTAATAAGAAATAGTTTACAATTGTCAATTATGATAATGAGTACCTTATCTTTAGAGAAGAAAAGTCATCACATTATTCTTATCAAGATCCACCCCCTATAGCTCTAATAAAATAAATTATTGGAGAGGAAGAGAATGAAATAATTATGGGTGAGGAATAGAATGTTCGAATAGAGGATATTCTTATTGAGCAAGAATATGTTGATGTGTTTCTAGAGGATCTATCTGGACATCCTCCATAATTAGAAATTGATTTTTTCATTGATTTAATTCCCTGTTCAAGTCCCATATCGAAGACCCCTTATAGAATGGTCACTGTTGAATTAATGAAACTAAAGAAAAAACTAGAGGAATAGAGTAAAAAGGGATTTATTCCCCCAAATGTTTCCCCATGGGGATCCCCTATCCTTTTTTTAAGAAGAAAGACGAATCTATGAGGTTGTGCATTGACTATAGGGAGATTAATGTTATAATAATAAAGAACATGTATCCCCTACCCCACATTGATGATTTATTCGAACAACTTCATGGAGATCCATATTTTTCAAAGATTGAAATTCGATCTGGATATCATCAGTTGTGTGTGAACAAAGAACACATTCTGAAAATAGCATTTCGAACCATGTATAGGAATCTTGAGTTTACAGTAATGCCTTTTGAATTGACTAATGTACCTTTTGTCTTCATGGAAATAATGAATTGAGTTTTCAAGTAATATACTGATGAATTTGTTGTTGTATTTATTGATTATATCTTGGAATACTCCAAAGGCTATGAAGATCATGAAAATAACCTTTGCATTATTCTAAAGACTCTTTGAAGAAATGAATTATATGAGAAGTTTAGAATGTGTGAATTCTGGATTCAAAATATTTCTTTTCTTGGCCATATTGTCTCTATGGATGACATATATGTTGATCCTTCAAAGTCCAAGGCAATCCAAGAATTTCCAGCACCGACGAGTATAACTGAGGTACGTAGTTTTATTGGTTTAGTAGGTTATTATCAATGTTTCATCCAGAATGATTCCCCGTTGGCTAACCCATTAACCAAGCTCACACATAAAGGGGTTAAATTTGTTTGGACAAAAGAATGTGAAGAACTTTTTGAAGAACTAAATATAATATTAGTCAATATTCTTATCTTGACTCTTCCATTAGGGAACAATGGGTTTGTTATTTATAGTGATGCTTCAAAGAAATGACTTGGTTGTTTCCTTATGAAGGATGATAGTGTTATGGCCTATGCATCACGACAACTAAATATTCATGAAAAACTATCCTACTCATGATCTTTAGTTAGCAGCTGTAATATTTTTTCTAAAAATAAGGATACACTATCTATATGGTGGAAAATGTTAGATTTATATTGATCACAAGAGTTTGAAGTATATTTTCTAACACAATGATCTCAACATGAGGCAAAGGTGATGGCTTGAACAACTAAAGCATTATGGTTTCACTATACACTACCACCAGGGGAAGGAAAATAAGGTGGAAGATCCTTTGAGTAGAAAGGATCATGGAGTTTTGAACAAGAAGAGAGTTTAAAGGTATTCTATTTTCATGGATCCAGTAATGATGGATATCAGAATAACAATGGAAGGTGAAATATCAATAATTTTTCATATGGTTGCTAAACCATCTTTACTAGAAAGGATAAATAATTCTCAGAGTGATGATGAGGAGTTTAAAAATAAGATTAAAGCTATGAATGATGTGAGATTGAGTGACTTCATATATTAAAATGGAATTTTGAAATTTGGGAAGAGACTTTGTGTTCCCAATATACATTTTCTAAAAAGGGAATTATTTGCTGATTCTCAGTGATCCAATTTCTCTATACAACATGGTAGCAATAAGATATATAGATATTTGAGGGAATATTTTTGGTGGGACAACAAGAAGAGGGAGATTAATGATTTTGTGTAAAGATGTATGGTTTTTCAATAAGTGAAAGAAGGAAAGCAATAACTTGGAGGAGTCATGAAACCTCTTCCCATTCCTGAGTGGAAATGGGATAATATTACGATTGGATTTGTCATGGGGATACCAAAGACTCCTTGAAGCCACGATGCAATATGGATCATTGTTGATCGTCTTACCATGTCAGCACATTTTGTGTCTATAAGTGAAGATTTACCACTTGAATGAATATAAATATTATATATTTATGAAGTTTTATAAATTCATTGAGTACCCCTATCAATTGTTTCTGATCGTGATCCCCATTTTACATCAAGATTCTAGAAGTATCTTTAGAAGGCCCTGGATACTGAACTTCATTTGAGCATTTCCTACCACCCCCAAACTAATGGACAATCAGAATGGAATATAAAAACCTTAAAAGACATGTTGAGATCTTTATCACATGACATTCAAGGTATGTGGGATCAATATTTTCCTATGGTAGAATTTTCCAATAACAATAGATTCCATTAAAGTATTCAGATGGAACCATATGAAGCATTATATAGAAATACATGTTGAACACAAACTTTTTTTGGATGATATTGGTGAAATAAAAATCATAGGCCCAATACTTATTGTTGAAACAATGGAAAAGGTGAAGGTTATCCAAACCCACGTCAAAGAATCTCAAAGTAGGTAGAGAAGCTATACCGATAACTAAAGGAATGATTTAGAATTTCTGGAAGGAGATCATGTTTTCATGAAGGTATCTCCATGGTAGGGAGTTATATGATTTGGTAAGATGGGTAAATTAAGTCCCAGGTACATTAGAACATTTGAAATTATAGAACAAATTGGGGTTGTAGCTTACCGTTTGGAAATGCCACCAAGTCTCTCCAAAGTTCATGATGTGTTGCACATTTCACTATTGAGAAAATAAATATCTTAACCAACACATGTACTCACATATGAAGAATTAGAACTAAAACCCAATCAGTCTTATTGTGAAGAGACTATTAGAATTCTTGATACTAGAGAATAGGTGTTGAGAAACCGGATGACTTTTCTGGTGAAAGTTCTATGGAGAAATCATATGATGGAAGAACCAACTTGGGAACCTGAGGAACATATGATAAAGAACCACCCAAATCTTTTTATGTAGTATTATTCTAAAAAATTTGAGAACAAATTTATTTTAAGGAGGGGATAATGTTACACCCCAAGAATCCAAGGTACGTTTATCTTTGAATAATGCAATAGTTTCAATTGTACGCAACTTTGAGATTCTAACACACCATGACCAATTAAACTAGCCATTATGAAAAGTAATACCAGATTTTTGTAATTTTATAAATTTTATTATTCAAAATGGAATTCAATTTTAAATTCAGAATATCGAAATTTTCTTAGGGTGAATTTTTGGTATTTCTCTGAAAACATTTAATTTTTGATGAATAGTGAATAACACTATGATATTGGATAAAACCAATTTTTTTAATATAAATAATTATTTATTTTATTTAAATTTAGTTTAGATCAAAATAGATACATTATTCCTATATAATTTCAATGTAATTCATTGGTGTTATTTTATAGTATGTTTATATGTATAAATATTTTATTGAACTTTTTACCGTCTTTAACCCACCTTATAGGACCATTTGAAAATTTTCATAAAACATAATTTTACCGCTTCTATGAGTTGAATTTAAAAAATACAAGTGATATGGTTGATATGAGTATGTAAAATGTGGTTCAATAAGATGAAAATAATTTTTGTGAATAGTAACTATTTTGTTTTATTTACCACGGTTAAAAGTAAACAGGGTAATTAAGGGTAAAAATAATATTATAATTACCCTAAAAATTTTCATAATTCTTTTGAATAAGTTTGATTCAACCGAAAAAACCTCATGAATAAAATATTACCCCCTTTGGTCCACTTGGATTAGATTAGGACATTTATTATTATTTTATTTAAAGAAGAGTTAAAAGAGTTAAATTCAATGTTTATTAACTATAAAAATTTATTATAGGGTTTTACATAATATATCTTCGACTAAAAATATTAATTATAAAGCTATAAATATTTCAAAAATAATGGTATTTTATTTGTAAATTTTAGACATTAAATTATTTAATTGATTTATGACAAAATGATGATGCATTAATTACCATATTAATGAAAGATTAAAATAATTGATATTGTAAATATCCAAATAAATTTAATTTGAGACATTTAATGAATTAAACTAATTTTATAGGTCAATAAGACATTTTTGGGTTTATTAAATAATTTTTTTATAAGTAGTAATGCTGTTATAATTTTCAAAAAAAACAAACACTAAATAGTGTCAAAATTGACAGAATTGATTTTTTAAAACAAATACTGTATTATTAATTGATATAATATTTATAAATTTCTAAGGTTAGGAAAAAAGACTTATATAAGGATATATATATTAATTATTAACCACATGGGATTATCTTGGCTTGTTATAATAATTTTATTGACCATATAATATAAAAATACATAGAGACATGGTAAATGTCAAACTATTTAAATAAGAGTTAAATATAAAGGATATGGTTAATATGGTGACCTAAACCTTTCCAAAATCTATTGGTTGAGAGTTTTTCGACTCATCCTCACCATATCCTCGAAATAATTCATTTTAGATCGATTATAAACTGAAAATTATTTTATTATAAAATAATATTTCAGGCTTTTCCTAAAGTGACCCTCAACAATCTTATAAAAGGGTACTTCCACTTCTCTTAATTTTACACCTCCAAAGCCATATGTCTCGGCAAAACCCTACCCTAATATCCTCAAAATATTCCTCCCTTAATCTTAGAGGACGTACTTTGGTCAGAAAGCTACCCTAAGGAGCCCTTTGGATCAAATGAAAAGGAAGAACCTGAAGAAGAGGTAAATATTTTATCACCTCTTTCAAGTTCTTTTCTTATTCCACGTCCTCTTTCTTCTTTGTTACCATTCTAAAATAATAACTCTATTATCTTCTATATACTATGATTTTTTTATTAATATGGTATAACCATATTTTTTATTCTATCCATCTTATAAATGACAATGTCACCATACGTGTGTACGTACGGCTTACTATCACCATGTTGGGGTGTAGTTTGTTATTCAAACACTTCATTATTTTTATGGGCATAATAATGAATATAACTGATGTAAATAATAAATAAAACATTTTAATGATTCGGTTTATATGATATACTATTCAATTAAATACGATTTCACCATCAATATAATGATATTGTCGCTCGTGCCTACATACGGATTACCGTCTCCACGAACGCGATGAGATTCCTTCCCCATCATAATCACTGAAGAATAATTTTCATTTAATGATGAAAAATAATGTGTAAGAACTTAATATAATTTTTTTTATGAAAATATACATCCTATCCAAAAAAAATACATACGTAAGCAATCATATAATGGAAAACGAATCAGTTAACGCATGAAATGATGATACTATTGAAATATTATTAACAATGAAATATTAGAGTACCATATATGATATCATATGTAAGTATATAGTTGTTGTATAATTTAATAATAATTTTTAACTATTATATAGGATGTTAACATACCATTGACTAAGTAAAAGTACATGGTAGGGGTTAATTCTACAATCTCTTTACATGTTTGAGGTTGTTAATATGTATATATCTACAAGGACCACTTTTTCATCCACATCCTTGTTTTATTAAAAATTTAATTGAAAAAATTCTTATTATTTACTAGACTATGGGTTAAAGTCATTTATAAGATTATTTTAACATATATGTTTTGAAAGTAATATTTCCGTCATTTTATAAACATTGTGCTTTATAACCTTTTTGACAAAATTAAGGTAAGAATGTCTTTTTTTTAAGTTATACTATAGGTGAAACTATTTTCATCCATTATAACATCATCAAAGCATCCCATACAAGCATATCAAAATATTTTCAATATAAATTTTTTCTTTTATAATTATATTACATATAAATTTTTTCAAAATAGAAAGGGATATTTCTCTAAAAAAAATTTGCTTCCATCTATGTCTGTATCCTTTGATGTATTTTAAGCTTCTTTAAAGTTTATTTATTATGATACAATAAAATCCATATTGTATTGAATGTTTTGTGGTATATCTGACTATGGATGTGTTATTTTTATACCATTCATGGTTTATGGATGAAGTATTGACATTTTGTATGTTAGTTTTAATATGAATGTTTATGTTATGTTTAAAACATTTCATATGAGGAATGCATTAGACATAGTAAGTAATGGGTGGAGCCCGATATAGCTCCTCGATGCATCAGTAGGTATCATAAGACAAACTAGTGTCATGGAACAAGGCCTTGACAGAATCTTATTTGTAGTCTTGGAATAAGGTCGTGACTATATGGTTATGATGTTTGATAATATGCATTATATATTTATGAAAGTGGATATTGATATTGAATGTGATTATTTGACTAGTAGAATAACCATGTGATTATGTAAATGGAATTATTTTATTTTATTTTTTACATATTTTGTTGATGTTTATGTTTAAATGTCTTTTGTTTTAGTTATATACATTTCCTTAAATGTTTATGATTATTTCTGAATGTTTCTGTTATATTGTTATCCTTTCTGAGCATCTGAGCTCACCCCTTTCATTGTTTTATTTTTCCTAGGATGTGAATAAGTATTTTATGGTTTACATACAAGGATAGAATAAAGATATATGTGTGTTTAAAAAGGGAAAAAATGTTGTTGATTTTTTTATTTCATGATGTAATGTAAAACATATAAATGTAACTAGTACTTCAAAGGCTACTAAACTGATCGGTCATTCAAGACATAATCCCTTATATTATGACAATGTTACGTAATAATGCACCGACTCTGGGTAACTGGGTCAGGGCATTACAATATCTTTATTTTCAGAATTATCAATATGAATACTTATAACATGGAAACAATTACCTACTGTGAGTATAAATGAAGTGTTTGTGAAATGTAATGATGCTACCACATGAATCCAAGAACCTATGACATGATAAAATAGATTGGACTCGTGAAGAAATGTCGTAACAATGGATATTTTTATGTCAACATGCCATCCCATCCAACCATACCTTGTTATTATAAAAAATTTTAATCTATCCTATCATGCCAAGTGATTGTGAGCCTATGTAACCATTATATATTGTAATTATGAACTCAAGTAACCATTTTTTAAGTGAATAAAACGTACCATATATGAATTAACATTAAAACCTTTTCAAATCACAAAAATATATTTTTTAGAACAATAATTTCAGATTCAATGCAATTAAGGATACATTTATTAGTACCCAACAAATAAATTGATATGATGTTCATTTTAAGAAAAAGAAGTAAATATAAATAAATTTGGTTACATGTATTATTTTGGATAAAAGTATAAGGACATAAGTGGGATGCTATTCCACCTAAATTTATCATTTAAAAAACATTATGAATCTGGGTTTTTTTATGAACATCCTATGAAAACTCAACTGATGATTCTCAACGTGAAATTCATAGGCTTTTGAACAACAAAATTAGTTTAGAGTGAGATGTAATAATTTTTTTGATCCCTCTTTTATTCCACTTTCTATTTTTTATTCTTCTATGATATGTTTTATTATTCATTGTGTATATGTAGACACAGTATCTATCACCAAACTAGAGAGTTCATGAAATTATCGTTAAAATATTTTAATTTATACTCACATGTATGTCAGTCGAAGAGGTCATGTGTGACCTAGTATATTTTTTTCAATGTAGAAATATGGATGAGGCATTTATCTAGGAATATCATAGAACAGTTTTTTCTAAAACATGATCAATGTTGTGGACCAATTGATATAATAATAAAATGATGAGGGGCTAGTTATTTTCAAGTTGAGGGATTAGTTCTCAGCCAAAGGCTAAACCCCTGGTTTAATATTTCTTTGTGATTAATATTTTTGTTCTCTATGATTTAAATAACAAACCATAATCTTTTTAAAATAAAAATAAGAAGAAAAAAATTTGATAGTTGTATTTAACATGATCTTTATATAAAGATATTTTATTTGTTTATTATTTTAAAAAGTAATATTTCTTTTAGCAATAAATTAATTGAGATTAAATAAATCTATTGAAAATATTTTTGAAAGAAAAAATTATATAATTCTACAATATTAGTTAACTATAAATATTTTATAAGTTGGAGGATTTAGTTTTTAAATATTTTTAACATAAATTTTTAATCAGAAACGAACTTTACACCCTTCTCGAGAGTTCAAGTGGGACAAAATGATAAAGGTATCCTGAATGATTGACCACATTAAAAAATTCATGTTCTCTCAGATAATGGTAATGGCATACAAAAACTTGGATATGAATATGAACATATTTTGGTTCAATGTTTGTAGATTCTTATGATCAACCAATCGTAAACCCTACCAATAATATCCCGAGGGATATAATGTGTGTCAATGATGTGGTATTTCTAGTTCTTGAATAAGAAATTAGGTATAATAACTAGTAGAAAAAAAATAAAATTATACATGACACATAAGATCATTTAGTGGAAGGAAGAAGGATGATGGAGGGTGCTTCTTATGTGAGCCAAAATCGTGGTAGGTCCAAATTAATGAGTTAGAAAAAAATGTCACATATCACACTTATGGAAAAATTGATCACATCAATAAGGAATATTGGAATGGTAATAGTGGTGAAAATAACTCTCAAGGAAATGTTTTATTCACATTTATAAATAGATACATACTAATTAGAGAACTATAAAATACTTTTTTAGGTAGAAACCATTTAAACTACCCATTGATAATCAACTCCGGGGGTGGGGTGGGTGGAGGGGAAGATGACACATGAACTCTAGATGATAATAGATTGATCAATTGTAATCTATCCTAAAACAAATTGTTATCCTATAGAATAATCACACCTTAATGATCGTTAGAGTTGTTGAGATCAATCTCAATTTGCATGATTTTCTAGTTTGAACCTTCAAATGAGTATGTCATGTGAATTTCTTGTAGAAGAACATATTGACTTTGTGAAAATTTGTGGATATTATTGAAGGAATCTCACAAATAAAGTAGTGGTGAATACATTGAATGTAATACTTGGGGTGATGAAGTAAGAGAAGATTTAAAAAAACATGTACGAGATTATGGGAGAAACATAAAATGAGGAATATATAGTTTTCACATCAATTACCTCATCAGAATAATTTAAAATATTATGGAATTATATGATTGGTAATATGCCTCAATGAGTATTCAGTATTATTTATGATAAGAATTTTTTTCCTGGTCTTATAATGGTTTCCTTTCTATTTTTAGCGTTTTGTTTTGAGAAAGAAACCTTGGATGATGTTTGGAACATGAATGAAAAGATTCATGGAGATCTTAAAGTAGATTCATTCTATTGTTTGTAAAGCACCTATAAAATACCTTGGAGGATAAAGTTACATTGTATCATTTGTTTATGAGAATTCTTGGAGGATTTAGGTGTACCAAACAAAGGGGAAATAATATGTTTTTAAAATATTTTAAAAAAAAAAATAAGGGAAGGAATATGAATTTTAAAAGATGTTCAAGATTTTTTGGATTGAAAATGGTGTATAATATAAAAGTGAGAGGTCTTATTATTTTATTCAAGGGGGAGGAATTAAGAGATCATTCATGGTGGCATACACTCCTCAAAAAAATTTACTGGAATAGAGGAAGAACATAAAACAATTATATAGAATAAGGGGGATGTTAATAATTTAAAGAGTCACCAAGATGTTCTTGGTAGAAGTATTGAAGAACACCTGTTATGTGATTAGTTGATACCCTTTAATATAAATTTATCTAAATAAACTAATGGAGATACATAATAGTAATCCTACTAAATATTTCTGGTTACATACTTTGGAAGTCCTATATATACACTGTGTAATGTCCTGGAAAGATGAAAGTAGGAATTTAGATCAAGGAATTATATCTTCTTAAGATATGTTGCGGGTGTGATGGGGTAAAATTTGTGGGACCCCACAACCCACCAACCCAAAATATACCAGGATGAAATTTTTGATAAATATTAACTGAAAATGACAATTTACTAGGATATAGAGAAATATAACACATAAACTAAAATTGTTGAGGTATATGATGAATTTGATGAAGAAATATTTTTTCTTAATAATTAAAAAAGCATGAAAATTAGTTATTTCTTATGTCTAGACTATGTTGGCCAACATTTCAGAAAACTATACAAATATAGATCTCATAGTACGTGTCTAAGAGAAATATTTAATTTTTCATATTGAATGTGGAGAGCAAGCCATCATCTTTTATTGAGGTGAATCAATGTCCAGACGTATCATCACGAATGAAGTTGACGTAGGAGGAAATTGAATCCATACAAAAGAATATGACTCAGGATCTTATTCCATTACCAAAATAAAGGATGGACATAAAAATTGAGTATTTAATATCATGAGAGATAATAAATACTATATGAAAAGATATCATTCGATATTGGGGGTTAAAGGTTCTCATTAGAGGGATGGTATTGATTTCAATGAAATATTCTATTCTATTTTTAGTTGGGTGAATATTTAGAAAGTTTTGGGGTTGTGTACAACATACTATTTACATCTTTAGGGGTTAGATGTGATGGAAATTTTTCTCCATGGAAGTCATGATAAAGATATCTATATGCTAAAATCAAATCGTTTTGCATAAGAAGAAAAATAGATCTTGGTTTCGAGGTCCAAAATTCATATATGTTCTCATGTAGGAGTTGAGGTGTTGGTACAAAATATTTGAATCGTATATCGTTATCCATTGATACTGTAAAATTTATTCAGATCCTTGGGAATATAATAGGAGTTCATATGGTTGTTAAATTATCATTCCTCCATTGTATGTGGATGCATTTTTTGTGGTGGGACCAAAAAATGATCAGATCTAATATATGAAGTCATATATTTTAGGGGAGTATTATATGAAGTAATTGAGATCATCAAATAAGATTCACGGGATTCTGATTTATTAAGTAAAAAAATGGGATGATTTGGCTATCACTGAAGAATCACATGAAGAATTTCATGAAATTCCTCAACATTCAAGACAATAATCAAATATATACACATATTATTTTTAATTTCATGTTATCATCTATTATATGACCAAATAGTGAATTATATAGTATAGAGATGTCTTAAGTATCATATGCATCTGCAACGGGGAGATTGATGTTCGCAATGGTTGGTACTAGACCAAATATTACAAATGATGTGGGTTATGTTAGAAAGCATATTGAGAATACAATATGATATCATTGGACCATAGTGATGAGGATCTTAAGATACATCAAGGAGACCGTATACGGTGCACTATGTTTTGGAGGACCATATTTTACTACCATAATATGTTGATTCTAATTTTTTAGGAGATTATAATTGGAGGAAATCCCTTATTGGAAACCAATTTACTCTTATAGGAGGATCTCTGAACTACATTATAATGTTATTTTTAGCTTTGGATTTATCTATAACTAAGGTAGAGAAAATGGTAGTTACACATGCTTTCAAGGAGGTAATTTGGATGAAAATATTTTTAGAGGTGCTTAGACACAAACATAAGCATATTAAATTGTTTTATGATAGTTATATCATCATTTCACATTACAAGGATTCCATATTTTCATTATAAGATAATTTAAATTGGGTAAATGAATCACATTATAAAATATTTAATGAAGGAAGGAAGTGTAGACATGGATTAAATTTATTCTAATGAAAATATTGATGATTTCATAATGAAGGAAATTGACTATGATATGTTCAAATGGTATATATCCTTTATAATACTCACATAGATGTGATATAAATTACTTATAAGATATATTGGATGTGTGGATATGTGGCTTGTTCTTAATCAGTCTCAAGGAAGTAGATATTTCATAAAAACCCCTACTTGTTTTCAAAGGGGGTAGGTGGAGGTAAGTGTTGGTGGGTGCCCAATTACAAACAATCACCATGCGAAGGGGAGAAAGGTACAGTCCTTGGATGCCTATAAACAGAAGATGATTCCACTGGTTTTCTTATTAATAAATAGCACCCAATTTAAATATTATGTGTTGAGTTTGTTATTTGTGAGTTGTATTCTTAATTATTCACGAGAGATAAATTACCAGAGTATTTCCAATGCAATAGATATTGTGTATCAAAATTTTACCGATAGGGTGATCCTTCAATTTTTATGAGATTTAACCCAATTTATTCATAGGTTTTTTCACATTAAACATGGTATCAATTTACATCCACATTTTGACATACACTATTATCTCACAATTATATATGCACTAAAGGGGCAATAATATTTGGTCCTAACAATAATTATATAAGCAACCCTGGACAATCCAATAGCTAGGTTATATCGCTTTACTAGATGAAACCACCTCAAACCCTCTCTCCTTATCCATCATGATGTTACAATCATATGTTATATACACACATTTAACAAAACCCACTCACTTTATATAGGTGTTTTAGAGTCATTACCAATCAAAATCACTACACCACCATTCTATTCACACAATTGTACATAAACATAATATTTTTAAGTATAATAATAATTAAAAATAAATATTCAATAAATTGTTTTATCTAATTCCCTGTCTTGGGGGTTTTCGGTGATGGAGGGTGAAAATTTACAAGAAATAAGTATTTTGAAATATTTAAAAAAGTCAAAAATTTTATGATTGTTTTTTCATAAAAAATATTATAGAGAGGGTTATTTCTAAAGAAATTAATTCATTGAAAACATTTTAAATAGGTAATTTTCCTACCTAACATCCTATTTAAAAATTTTAATAATGGGGCACCAATTTATAGTTTTATTTTTCTTGGGTAGGTATATATATGTATAAAAAATTGTATTTTTCTGGTTATAATAGAAATATATTTTTATTCAAAATGAATAAAAAATGGTGATAATTTAATTAGAAATAAAATTAAAAATAATAAACAAGTTTCATATTAATTAATAATGTAATCATTATTAATTAACTTCAGAAGTTTTGGGATTTTCGAGTTGTAAAGTATCCTAGTAATCTTACTTCAGACCAGAGTTAAAATCATGGTAGCCTCATTTGGGGGGGGGATTAATGGGTCATTCTTGGAAAAAAATTAGACTGTCATATTAGCGAAATGGTGAGACGAAACATTGTGGAATAAATAAGGATGATGATGATTAGTGTAGGTATGTTTTCATTAGGCATGAATATAAAAAGTGTTGTGGGCCCCCCATTCAGGGTTCACGGTGACACATGCTACAATATTTTTTTGGGCCTTCATTCTAATTTTTATCCTGCAATCCATTTGGCCTTCTATTCACCTATTTTAATGGCCTTGAGGCCTTATGCCTCTAATGGGTGTTTGTCAATACTTTTGGGGAGGAATGAGGCTTGGGCCATTTGGGTTCTTATGTGTACGTATTTACTACTTGTAATCCTGTCAAATTAATAAAAAATAATTAAAAATTAAATTAATTACTGTTAATTATAAATAATAGTGTATCTATTATAATTAATAATGAATAATGTAATTAAATTATGATTCAATAATAATTTTTCTTAATGATAATTTAATGAAATTTTAATTTTACTTATAAATTATAAATTATTAATCATAAATATAATGAACAATGGATTTGTAAACCAAAACCCAAGGCCTCAAAAATATATTAAAGAAGGGAAAAAACACACAAAAGATTATATAGGTTGGAATTTCAAGATATATGGCATATATAATTCATCCAAAAAACAACATAAAAATAAATGTCAATAAAACAAAGTGTCAACCGCCACACTAACAAACATATAAATATCCTCTAATGGGAAAACATGCATCGTTTATCCTCTGCACCACCCAAGCATTGCAGAGAAGTAATCATATTTGTTTTACCTCTATCTCCCCTATTCTGAGAACCACCCCAAAATTTTTATTGCCAACCTATCATCCACTATTTAGTAGGCTTCCATAACGTAGTTTGTTCATCTATTTAAAATACTCTTCCTTGACACATGGAAATTCCCCATATTATTACTTCACAATTCATAAATTACCTTAAGTTATTTAATTTATATAAACAACATCCCCATATGAGGTATATAGTATAGGCTCAACCTACTAATCGTCAAGAAAATTACCTATGTCAAGGGGAACCTCTTCATGATCCATCAAATCACCACTATTGGAAATGGTGTTTGGTTGGATTTCTATGGTTCCCATTCCAAAATATCACAACATCATTTGAGACCTAGATTTTAAAACTAGAAGGACCCACAACATATTTTGGTTTAACATAGAAATGTTAAATATGCACTTCCTTAACCAACATATGGTATGGTGTCTTGTATATATTTTCTTTCCTATAATTAGATTAAATTTAAAAAAATTCAAAATCACATACATCGATAGAATGAATCATGGAAATGAGGTTTAGAGAGAAAAAATTATAACTAAAACATGGAATATTATCATTAAAATCTACATTAGAGATCACAAAATCAATAATTATTTGGATCTTGGATGTCATAGCATCATGGGATTCATGAACCACATCCATTGGGTGATCAGAGGAGGAAATGTTACCATTGACCACCCATTAACTTTCTACTATGAACTTATAATTATTATAAGTCGGAACATTACCATATAACATGATCATCCAGATCTGAGACATCCCATTGATACTATAATCAATCTAGACCACATCAACCCTAGCCATGTTAGCAGGTCAAGTAGAATGCCTCTAGATCATATACGACCTCTAATATGTGCCGATATTGACAACAATTTTAACATTTCTTAATTGATTAACCCAAACCCATTAGAAATCATCATTATTTTTACATCTATTACTATTGTATCATTAACATTTCCTATAATTCCCAATCAATAAACAACACCTAATATTGAGATAAGTCAACAATTGACTTTAATTCACTTCGAGGATCTTTTTAGGTTTAGAGTTTTAGAGAATTAGTTCATAAATAATACATTACATCTAAAATATAAAAAAAATATACAGTTATACTCTAATAATTTTTTAACAATAAAAAAACTCATTAAATAAAATAATAATTCCTTTTTTGGTAAAAATATTATTGAGTTCTTACTTCCTCTTACCCTTCCTTATACCCAATGAAAATAATTTCATAAACCTGGGATGAGCATAAAAAGCTCAATAAGGGATATAAAATAAGGAAAGAAAATGTTAGTCCATGAATACATACAAATCAATAAAATCATACTTTTTACTCATAAAACAAAATATCTTTAATATACCTCATGAAATAATAAGATTTATGAATAACTCATAAAAATCATAAATCATAAAGTAACATGTGAAATCCATAACATAATTACCTTTTAGCTTTCATAGCAACTTAGGGAGTAACATTCATGGTTATGTTTGGAATCCCCATCATAGTATATTGCCTGAATCTCTTAGGTGAAACCATAACGTATACCTCAATCAGTTACCCACTAAATTGGAGAGCTATCATGGGCTCACCTGCCCTCAGTTTATCATAGAACCACCAGTATATGTAATCAATTCCCATGAACAATAAAATATTCATAACACATAAAATAGGAATAAAGGGAAGATAACATTTCCACATTGCAATCACAATATATCATTTCATGATGTTGACATAATCAATGATTTCTCAAAACCATTTTTAATAAAAAAATATGTAAAAATGTTATATGGTATTTATTTTCATTTTCAAAACATTACGGATTGTTAAGGAATCTCAATATCAAATAATGCTTGTAGTGCTAGGAAGATCATTTTCACTATGTACATTAAAAAGAAACATTACTTTAGACATTTAGTAAAATTGCCAATGAGCTTGTACCCTAGTGGTTCAGGCTCCTGCTTGGCAGCCAAAAGGCCCAGGATCAAATCTGGGCAGGGGAGAATTACCGACTACTATAGAAGGGTACTGTAGTAGTAATGTAGCAGATCACTGTAGCAATGACAGACTGTAGCAGCAGCAACACTGTAGTAGCAGAGGGACTGTAGCATGGTATTGTAGCGGCAGCGTTACTATAGTAGGTACTGTAGTTGCGGGGGTACTATAGCAGTACTGTTCACTAAGAGGTCCTTTGGGACAAAAAATGGGCTTTCTAGCCCTGTTTGCAGGCCACCTAGCCTTGGGCCTTCGGGCTATTTAATGGGTCCCCCTCTACCCAGTCTAAAGAGGTATTTGATTTAATAATAAATTGAGGCTTCGGCCCCAACCTTTTAAAAAAATAGTAATAAAGCGCTTCATAGAAAAAGTTTTCTTTTCAAAACCACTGAATTAAATTGAAAAAATGGTATAATTATACATTTTATAAAAGAAGGTCATGTGTGAACCATAATATGTCTCAATAAAAGGATATTAAGAAGAATTCCATTAACTTGAGTCCAACTTGTCCCGTCCATTTTTTATAATCCAAAATAATACTGATAGGTTAGTTTCTACATTCTGCTGAACCTTTATCAGGTTTATTATTCAATTTATATTACTTATCATCATGTAATAAATATTACTTAATTATTTATGTTCATATCGGTTGGTTTGTCGGCATTGGGTACTAGATTCGAAAATGAACTTGTTTGATGTAAATATCCCATGGGGTAAAAATTATATAATCATCAGAATATTATTCATGGTTTAAATATCATATATATCTCTTATATACCTTTTCATAATATTCTATAACATTTAGATTTATGAAATGAAATGCACCATTCATGGAGATGGTAAGCTGTACGTACGCATGGATGCTACATTCATTTATTTCTCATATTTAATCAAAATAAAACTAAATGATAAACATGTATATTATAATTAAAGTATAATATATATGTTATATATTATACATAAGTTAATTAATTTCAACCTTTATATGTTTCATGTATGGCATGAACAATTGATGTCACTTTGAGTGGGCGGTAGTCCACACTTCCTCAAATGAAATTATCATATTTACACATCATGGAGATCATAAAGGTATGTTGTAAATAAATATTATAAAAGAATATAGATATTATAAATATAATATATATCATATGTAAATATAGTTCCATCATAATGTCCACCATGATTAGTGATAGAGGAAAATTGAACAATCCTCGTTTCGTGAGGCAGTAGTTCACAGTATATAGATACAGTATGTTTGTATCCATTTGATGGAGGTGTGAGTAAGTGTACTCTGAATCCATCTCATAAAAACATACTGATATATTTTTTATACTTATTTTGTTATGTAATCAATGAATAAGAGAGGCATAGGGAGTGGAGAAGTAAAATAAGTGAAGAAACTTGATAGAATATGTTACCTCTAAATCGGGCAACTTCTTTTGATTTGAGCCCAAATGATTCCTTTAATTACCTTATGCCCAAAGGCTTTTTTGGGGGAAGGTAGGGATGTTCTGAGATTATTTGAGCAAATTCTGAATGTGACAATGGCCTTGAGAGGTGTGAGTACGTGGATAGAGGTGGTGTCCTTTTATTAGATTGAGGCGGGGCAGTTTGGGAATGTCTAGAAATATTTTTTATTATAAATTAATTTTTGATTAAAAATGGTCATAAAATCATTTATTTCAAATATAATATTATTTTTTTGTCGACATCCTCGTAACCAATAGGTTTTATAATAGTTTAGGACATAAAAGTGACATTATCTTTTATTAATAACCCTTAGAAAAAAACATTAACTCTTACCATGTCTTTCCATATTTCCATAATATATTATTACTATAGTTACTATAAAATGAAAATAAAACTACAATTGGATTGTTAATTAAATTTGGAACATTATATAAGTCATTTTTAATAATTTTATATTTTTAGGAAAATAATATCATATATAAAAAAATTACGTGTTTTAAAAACTCATTAAGCAATTTGACACTATTTAGTAAATGATTTTTCTTAAATTCATAAAAATAAGATTCATTCAAACCAAAGGCATTAACTTAAATATAATTTTTCAATATAATCCAAAAATTTCTTTTATGGAATCAATATATTCAAATTACATATATTTTCATATTCATAATTCAATTTGTTTGAATCATTCATTAATAAGGTAATCACATTATCATCATTGTTTAATAAATAAATTTATTAATTTATGTCTAAAAATTATAAATAAAATACTGTGATGTATGAAATAATATTAGATTTAAAATTTGTATTTATAGTCAAATATATCAGTTATATAACCCCATATTGGATTTTTTTTGTAAAAGATACTTGTTTATGTCATATTTCTCTTTACTTATATTAATTCTTATAACATGTAATTTTCACACCCATGTGGCTCCATGAGGTCTTCAAATCAACCCAATGATGCCCATGGTCACACATATCTCCTCAAATAAGATTAAAATATGTTTTTGGGTAGTTTAATATTATTGTAATATTGTTTTTACCATTATTTTATAGATTTACCCATTAACCATTGTAAATAAAAATAATTACAGAAGTTACTATTCATAAAGTCCAAAAATAAATAGTACTTATATACAAAATATGAAGCTTATGATGAAAAATATGGAATCCATTTTTCCAAATAAGAAACACATAATTTTTAAAAAATTATTTAAAATTAATTCCAATTGTCAAAACCAAAAAGTGTGTTTTTAGAAAGTAAAATCTACCAAAATATTGACATGTCTTTACGTCCAATTTCAATATGAATTCTCATCAAATGACTTAAATTTGATTAAATGATAAAAAATCAATCCAATTACACATTAAATCCAATTAAAAAGATAATATAATTGTATATAGAAATTGGATTTGAAGGTAGTTTTGAATTAAAATGCATTATTTTTCACTATTCATAAAATATGAATTCATTTAGAAAAATAAAAAAAAATCATTAAAAGTAAATTTTTATGCCCCTATTCTAAAGAAGATGTTTATTTTATCAAATATAACATATAAAGGTGACAAAAATATATTTAAAGAGGGTAATATTTCAAAATGTGATAAAAACAACCTTTAAAAAATATTAGCATATTTCATTCATAAAATCACATTCATTTTCATTTTAAGCCTCAAATTTTTTTCGATAAATGTAAAAAAATTAAAAAACACGTATAATTATTTGGTAGTTAGTTTTATTCATTCCCACAAATACAACGGTTATGCATTAACTACCATTTAAAATAATAATATTATTATATTTTTTTCAGTATAACTCAAAGTTGTGTACAACGTAAGATTTCAAATGATCCTGTTGTTACATGCTGAGTAAAATATCAGAAAAATCATCCAATTTAATATAAAAATAATATATTATACAAAAAAAATAATATAAATTAATATTTATAATTCTATAAATACCTGGGATCCTAAATCCTTCCCCCATTTTGGAATTTGCATCCCAACATTTTATTATAGTTATAAAATAAGTGGGGGTATTTATCCATCAGAACATTTTAATATTTTCACGACTTCTATTAAACCATATGGTTTTTCAAAAAAAAATTACCTGATGAATTACCATATTCCATAACACTTTCAATCTGTGGTCAAGAATCTAGACCGATTATTCCTCATAAGAAATAATTTCTTCCAAATGAACAATCTATTGACTCAAAATAGGAGCTCGATCTGGTATATACTTTATCAACATTGAAACATGAAAATCATTGTGTACTTGGGATAACGTTTGAGGTAAATCCACCCTTTAGGACACCGATTCAACTTTCTACAGGATTTTATAGGGTCTTGTGAACCACAAACACAACTTTCTTTTCGTACCAAAACACATCACATTTTTTCAAGTAGAAACACTGAGAAATACATGATCACCTACCAATTCTAGTCACATCAAACATCCTCTCACAAACTTCATCCCATAAAGTGGGAGTTCGACACCTCTTCTCTTATAATTTCTCAAATGGTGTGATCTGTATACTAGATTAAAAACTATTATTATAAGAGAACTTAACCAAAGAAATATGTTGGTCTAAACAACCCCAGTAATCCATTTAACAAGACCATAGGATATTTTATAATGTATAAATTTTTTGTTTGAACTTCCCATCTTAATGCGGATGAAAAGTTGTACCACAATTTAATTTAGTTCCCAACAACTTTTAAAGGACCTTCCAAAAGTTATATGTGGACCGGGGATCATGGTAAGATAGAATAGAGTGATAAACTCCATGTAACATAATTATCTATTTAATATACAATAAATAATGTTGATGTAGAGACAAAGTATCTTGAATTGAATCGAAATGAGATGATTTAGTTAATATATAAATAATAACCTAGATAAATTTTTTATGTCGAGATGTTTTTTGTAATCTGACTATGAAATCCACATATATATTTCTTCATTTCCACTTTAGCATAAGAAAATTTTGACGCATCCCTATCGGTAATTAAATTTATATTTATGTAACTTCCCATTCTAAACTAATTCTACATTTTTCTGCAACTCACTCTCTTATTTATGTTCATGTATGATTCTTACTACTAGATATGATTATTTGGAAACATGAAACAAAATAGAGGAATTTTCTGCACCAACAACTTCCATGCCAATGTTCATCAAATCATTAATCATTAGGTCATGTTCCAAATGTAACATGGTTAATGTAGAATAAATTTTCTGACTCAAAGCATCTGGAACATTTTTTGTTTTACTGGATGGTATTGAATTTTGAAATCATAATCCCTAACTAATTCTTACCTTCTCCTATGTTTCAAGTTTAATTTTTTCTGAGTGAATATATATTTCAAACTTTTGTTATTAGTATATATTTTACACTTCATTTCATACAGATGACGCCAAAAAGTTTTTGAAGAAAAAACAATTGAATAAAATTCCAAATCATGTGTAGGGTAATTCACCATGTGAGTTTTCAATTGACGCAATTCATAAGAAATTACCAGTTCATTCTGCATTAGGACACAACCAAGTCATTCCAACGATGCATCACTATAGATAAAAAAGTCACCATTTTTGAAGGTAGTACCAAAACTATATAATTTGTCAATATTCATTTCAATTTCTGGAAATATTAATCACATTATTTTTTCCTGATGATTATAAAACTTTTTTTATTTAGCTTAGTCAGTGTGCTAGATAAACATGAAAAATATTTAGCAAACCGACGACAAAAACCTACTAAACGAAGAAAACTATGAATCTCGGTTATATTTGTCGGTATTGGACATTATTCATCACATTTTGTTTTAGAACAATAAAAAGTTATTCCATTTTAGAAATTTTTTACCAAGGAATGAAATTTGTTGTATCCAAAACTCACACTTTCGGAATTTACCATACAGTTTTTTTGGTCTGCAAGATAAACCTTAAAGAATATTCATGTTATTATTTACATTTATAATATACCAAAATATCATCAATAAAAACAACCAAAAACGTATCCTAGAACTCATGGAAAATTATATTCATAATATTGATGAATACAATAGGTTTATTGGTTATCCCAAAAGTGATAGCTATAAATTCATAATGGCCATATCTAGAATGAAACATGGTATTCGTAATTTTATTGTCCTTTACTTACAACTGATGGTACCCTAACCTCAATTCAATCTTAAAAAAATACTAAGCTCCCTGGAGATGATCAATGAAATCATTGATATGAGGAAAATGATAAATTTTTTATAACAATGACGTTATTGAAAGATCTATAATCAAAGAAAAGTCTCATTAAACAATAATTCTTTTTAACAAACAAGATAGGGGCACCCCTTGCTGATGTGCTAGGTCGAATAAAAAATTTATCTAATAACTTATGAAATTACCTCTTTAACTCTAAATGTTAAATTTGATCCATTTGGTAAGTGGGTTTTGAAATTGGCATAACATCACATACCATGCCAATAGTAGATTCAACTTCTTGATTAGGTATTATACTAGGGAACTCATCTGAAAAATCCTCAAGATACTCATTGAACACTAGAACATAATTAATATAAACACATCATTTTTTTAAAAAAAATATGAAGAAGGTAAGATTCATTTCCATATTTTAATATAATCTCAGCTATTTCATATGTTTTCAAAAATAAGGGTTCATTATTGTTCACAAACTGAAATTCTTTCTGAAAAAACCTCTTTATCTCGACAGTCAATCATAGAATGATAAACAGAAATCCAATCCATACCCAATATAACATAATACTCTACTAGAGGGAGAAAAATAAATTTTACGTGTATATTCTCTCCACACATAGGGAGAATAAGGTTCTTATAATTTCTTTTTGTCTCAATATATCTTCCATGGGTATTTACCAAAAGTTCAGGACTCATATATTGAGATGGAATTCCCAATGTACTGGAAAATTTCTCAGAAATGAATGAATGTGTAGACCAGAAATCAAAAAACACATTGGCATAATCTAAAATACAAACAATGTACCAGAGACTACATTATATGATGCCTCAACATCTACTGAAGTAGTTGCATAGGATTTCACTACCCCTTTCAGCTTGTAGTTTGACTACTATCCATCATTTGAGTTTTTTATGAGACACTCATTTTCGTAATAACCCATTTAATTTCACATAAACCATTTTACTGATAGTAAATCCTATTTTATCACACCACTACTCTAATTATTTTCAGGGCAATTACGAGCCTTATGTACCATCTTACCGCATTAGAATCACTTACTATAACTCAAAAGGAATTACCCAGTGTGCTTTTTACCACAATTTTCACAAACTATAAACATAAGTTTCTCACCATCATACATTTTTTGAAGAGTTCTTCCCTTTCAGCCACCAACGCAACCTCTTATTCTATTGTTTTTCAAAGAAAACCCGATCATCAGAAAACTCAATTTCCACCTTCTCTAGTTATCGAAAATGTTTTTCATAACATTTCAACTCACGAGAAGCTAATTACCTTCATTATGTTGGCTCTAATCCTGAGTAAAAATGTTTGATTTCACTACCAGGATCCAATATAGAATATAAAGCTTATCGTCCCAGTTGAGTGAATTTGTCATCATGAGCAGCCACTAAGTCAACGTTATTCCTCAATCATAAGATTTGTTTTTTTCATGATAAGTCAAACAACCTTAGGAAAATATTTCTCAAGAAACATACCTTTGAATGCATCCTAATAAACATAATCAATATCCTCACTATCCCTTATATTTTTAACCCTCGACCAACACTGATCGGATTCACCTTCAAAATGGAAAATGGAAAGACTAACCATTTGATGTTTTGAAAAACCCGTGACATCGAAAATATTTTCCAATTCTTTAATCCACTCTTCAGATAGCACAACGTCAGATGGTCCTCAGAATAATGAGGGATGTTTCCTCATAAAATAATCCACTACTAACAAGTTTCTTTGTGGTTGATCTGTTTGATCTTGTGCATGGATAACACCACCATTTATATCATGAGTCAATTGTGTCATCACTACAATAAACTGTTCAGTTCCAATTCTGGCCATTTCTAGTTTCTTATTTGGGAGGTTGTTTTCCACTTGATATAATCCCATCATAGCTGACCTATTTCCACTATGAAAGACCACTATGAAAATATACATTTCCTTGATGAAGTAACATGGTAGTCTTTAAATTCTATGACATATAAATCTTTCCATAAAGTAGAAATAATTTATGCATATTCATTTAACAATATCCTAACCCCTAATGTTATCTAAACTAACCTCTGATACCAATAATAAGTCCCCATCAAAAAATATTACTTAATATTGAGATTCATCAACAATTGTCTTTAATTATCTTTGAGGACCTTTTCAGGTTTATAGTTTTAGAGAATTTGGATATAACTACTACATTACATCTCAAATATTACAAAGTATAAACTTCTACTCTAACTAATTTTTTTCACAATAAGAAAACACATTAAATAAAACAAGAATTATTTTCATGAAAAAAATCATCTTGAATTATTTCTTTCTCTTACCCTTCCTTATACCAAGTGACAACCATTTCAAAACATATGATGAGATTAAAATGAAAAGTAAGGGATATAAAATAAGGGGAGAAAACATTAGTCCATGAATATATACAAATCAATGATATCATACTTTTTACTCATAAAACATAATGTCTCTAACAAACCTCATGAAATCATAAGATTTATTAATAACTCATATAAATCATAAATTGTAATGGTAACTTGTGGAATCCATAACATACTTAATTTGTAGCTTTTACAGCAATATATGGTGTAAACTTCATATTTACGTTTGGAAAACACATCACAATATTTTCCATGAATCTCTTCGGAGAAACATTAACTTTAACCTCTATCACATTACCCGATGAATTGGAGAGCCATCATGGGATAACACACCCTTAGTGTATCATGAAACAACCCATATATGTAATCAATTTCCAAGAACCATAATGTAATCATAAAAAAACAAGCCTAATGGAAAGAAAAAATTTCCACATAGTAATCACAATATATTGTTTCAATATATTAACATAATCAATACTTCCTCAAACCCATTTTCAATACCAAAATACATAAAAATTTATATGGTATTAATTTTTCTTTTAAAAACACTAGGAATTTTTAAGGATTAAAAAAATAAAATAATGCTTCCATTGATGGAAAGGACATTGTCATTTTGTATGTTAAAAAAACATTCCTTTTGTCATTTAATAAAATTATTTGTAGAAACAGATTAATTTTGAAAAAATTCAATTAAATTGATAGAAAATGTTTATAATTGTACATCATATAAAATAAGGCCATGTATAAAACAAAATATTCCATAATGAAAGGAGATAGATATGAAGACTCTTACCTTGAGTTTGACTTGTCTCATTAGTTCTTTATTTTCTAGAATAATAAACCTTGGAAAATTTCTAGTTTTGTCATAACATTTTTCAAGTATATTATTCATTTAATATTACTTATATTCCTGTTCTAAAAATTATACAATTACTTAAGTTCATATCGTTCAGTTTTTTGATATTCGGTACTTAAGTCAAAAATTAACCTTTTTGTTGTAAATTTTCCATGGGGTCAAAGTTCCATCATATTCAAAATATTATTTATGATTTAAATATCATATATATATTTAGTATATATGTATTTATAATATTCCATAGATTTAAGAACCTGTATCTTCATCTCAGGTATGGATATTTATTTCTAAATGTTCTTGAGGAAAAAGGAAGTATTGGGAATTTTCTATATACACGCCACATACTTAAGGGTACACACCATGTACACTTTTTCCACATAATTTCATGTACTAACCATGTAACTGCAGAGTACATGATAGTGTAGGTGACCTAACAGACCACCTTAAGAAGGGTCCAGTTGAGTTCAGTACACATCATGTACATTAAATAAACACATTGGGTAATTTTATTTTATTTCATAAATTGGTGCAAGGTCACGTATCGTCTTCAAAAACACCTACTTATCCCCTCAGTACGTACATGAGAGAAACAAAATGCCAAATTACTTCATGCTTCTTCTGGTTTTTTGACCAAAATTCCATTGAGATGTTGTCAATTGTGTTGGAATCCCACCAGTGAGTTCTCAATTCCACTAGGGAGTTTCTTCCAGATTCCTCCTCTCTCATGGGTTATTAAAGGATGAACAATTTTACACTTTTTTGATCTATGTTGTTCTATGCTGATTCAATGGCCAACGTTCCAGAGTGTTGATCATACAACATCATGGTAGGTGGTTTATACCATTCATTGATTATCTTTGCATTATATATGCCTAAATTGCTGAATACCCTTGTTTGGGGTATTTCGTGTTTTCGAATATAACCTTGATTAATACCAACTATGGTTTATTTGATTGAGAAGGGGTTATTTATATTGTATAAGGTTTTATACCTTGATTATGGGTTCATTTACCTTTTTTGATTTGATTATAGCTTTTTGGGAAAGAATGCCCGTTATTCTCTCGTTTTTTTCTATGCCTCGCGTTGTTACGATGGAGTAACTGATTAAATGAGATGCATGTGAATGACATTGTGAATGTATGAACAAGGGGAATTTTACTGTGAGTGATTCTCTAGGTAGGGTCATTTATGTATATTTTTTTGTTATGTTGACCCATTGGTAGTGATTGTGAGAGTTGTTGGGTGGTCATAGACCATTGGGGTTAGATTGTTAGAGCAACCTAGAGGGTCATTATTAAATTTTAACATCCCGGTTCTGGAAGCAACCCCGAGGTGCCCTGTACTCGGTTGGTCACATGGCCTCAAGCGCATTTCCCAAAATTCCAAAGGCTACTGACGAGCAGTGACGGCCTTAGGTGTGATTGTGGGGAAACTATTCCCCCATTGGCAGAGTAACACAATAGAAGATAAAAAAATATACAATAGCAAAAGAAGTAAATATCCAACAACCATAAAGAGTGGATGACTGAAATGATAACCAACATGAGAACACACACACACACACACACATATATATATATATATATGATGCATGATACATATGTCTAGGAAGCAACCAAACAAATTACAATGCTGAATAAAAACAGTACTAAACCAAAGTACAAAAGAAACAGGAAAAAATCTCCTCAGCATCGCAAGCCTAAGCTTGGTCCCATACTCTCTAGCTCTACAGCAAGTCAAGTACCTAAGTTAGAGGGGTGCTTTCCCTTAACTATACCTGAAACAATATAATCTGTTTGGGCCCAAAAGCATGACCCAAATAGGGTGTGAGACTAAATCCTAGTATTCAACCACCCGAATATCTATTCCTAATAGTCAGTGAATATATGGTGGGTAAAAGTATAGAAAACAGTAAATGTGAACGTACTCAGCAGTAAACAATCCACAGTTTCAATATCAAGAATCATCAAGAAACAACTAAACACAAATAGGTAACTCTCTAGGAATTAATCACAGCCATCCCCTCTAGTCCTACCTAAGAATTACAAGCAACCCTCTAGGAAGTGCACTCAGCCTAACCCCTTTAGTTCAATATATAAATACTATCTAAGGAAGCACTCACAGTCAATTACGCATATAGTCTAAGGTAGTCAGGAACTCTCTAAGGAAGCTCGCACGATCAATTCCAGTTATTCCCACAAGGTCATGGACTTTCTGAGAAAGCTCACTAGGTCAATTCCCCTTATAGCCCAGGTCATTCATAGACTCTATGATAAATCACTCGCCATCAATTCCCCTTATAGTCTAAATAGTTCAGGAATAAAATCGAAGACTCTCTGAGGAATCTCACTCGGTCAATTCCAGTTATAGTCTAAAGAAGACAAGGACTCTCTAAGGAATCCCACTCGGTCAATTCCTCTTATAGCCCCATGTGGTCCTAGGCTCTCTAAGGATGCTCACTCGGTCAATCCCCCTTATAGCCTATGGTGGTCAAAGGCTCTATGAGGAAGCTCACTTAGTCAATTTCCCTTATAGTCTACTACACAAGGTTCACACAGCCCTGTGTAGGTCAACGAGCATAGAAGTGTAAAATTTATAAAGTAAACCTATAGAAATACTTGGCTAAATAGTCTACAACATAACAAGCATGTCAGAATACAAACTCTCCATCCTACAACAACAGGCATGGAAAAAAGGCAAGGTATCCAAACTAGCTAAATAGGACCAAACGGTCATAAACAGATTATGAATGGGAAAAACATCCAAAGAGTAGCAATCAAATCAATTCATATCCAAATAACCACTACACAAGAATACAAACACGGAAGGAAATAAACAGGGGTAAAACTGTAAACACACAATACCCCGTTCAAGGGTATTGGTGAACATTACACATAATCCTCAAATACATTGAACAGAAATGAACAAACCACCTAAAATGGAGTTAGGAGATCGATATATGTGAACCTCAGAGCATTATTCACCCTAGAACGCCGAATATCTACAAAACGTTCAAAATTTTCAACCCATGATAACATGATAATGAAAATTAATCATGAAACAAGGCTCAAGGAGAAGGGAGAACACACCAATTCGATTCCAACGCAAAAAATGGTGTTCAATTCGGAGGACGGACGCACACTCCAGGGTTTGTCAAAGATCCACGACCATACAGAGCTCTCGGTCAAACGTGACCTAAAAGAAGACAGTTTTGGAATTTTTGACATGAACACGGTGCATTTAATTAAAAAAAGCACACGACATGTACATTTGAAGTACATGGCATGTACTCTTCATTTCTATACTATTCTTCAAGTGGCCTCCAAATCACTCCCAGATAACCATGTGTCTGGATACAACACGACCAGAAAAGCGCATCCAATGGAAAAGAAGTACATGACAGTACTCATAATGTAGACGACGTTTACAATGAAAATTTCCAGAACATCCAGTTTTCCTAAAAAACTACCAGAAAAAGAAAAACATACTTGAATAGAAGATCTGGGTTCTTAAAAACTTACCCCTTAATGAAATTCATCCCTGAATTTCCCTAGCGCAACATAGAAGAAGAAACCCTAAATAGTTTCGACCATTGTCCTCGTACCTCGGCCTCCCTTTCCCAATTCTCATAGTGTACTCGCCCGTGATTCCATAGCACTCATACCCAAGGAACATACCGACCATGGAAAACCTTTGTATTGCGATCAATGATCCGGATAGGAACCTCATCAAAAGATGCATCCACTTCAAACTCAACCTCCCCAGGTTGGAAGATGTGAGATGGGTCTGAGAAGTAATGTTGAAGCTGAGAAACATGGAAGAAACTATGCATAGCTCGGTACCTCTGAGGTAACTACAACTGATAGGAAACTGACACAACTCTCTCCAACACCTAAAACGGACCGACATACCTCGAAAAAATATTACCATGTTTCTTAATCCTCCTATTTCCCAACCTTGGTGTGACATGCCGGAAAACCTGATCCCTGACTTCAAACTCTAGAGGTCATCTACACTGATCAGCATAAGACTTCTATCAAGACTGTGTAATAGCCATCCTCTACTAAATCAACTCTATCTACTATGTGGTCTCCTAAACAAGAAGAGGTCTGAGAAAATCTTCCTCTCCGGCCTCAAGCCAACATAAGGGTGATCGGCATGGCCTATTGTACAAAGCCTCATAAGGTGACATCTGAATAGTTTATTGAAAACTGTTGTTGTAGGAAAACTCCACAAGAGGTATATGATTCTCCCAAGAACCTAAAAAAATCCAGAATTCAGGCTATGAGCATGTCCTCAATCTCCTGAATCGTATGCTCAAACTGGCCATCAGTCTTGGAATGGTAAGCTGTACTCAAAAGTACCTGTGTACCCAAATCCTTCTGTAGCCCCTGCCAGACCCAAGATGTAAAACATGCATCCCTGTCTCAAACAATGGAGTGTGGATATCCATGAAGATGTACAATCTCTCGGACGTACAACCATCCCAGATCATCAACACTGAAGGTATCCTTGATCGGAATGAAGTGAGAAACCTTCGTGAGTCTGTTAATGACTACCCAAACATCATCATTCCCATGAGGCGACCTTGGCTACCCAGTCATGAAGTCCATCACAACATCATTCCACTTCCACTCAGGAATAGGTATCTTCTGTAAAAGCCATATGGGTCGCCGATGCTCCGCCTTCACCTGCTGACAAGTGGACCACCTCATGATGAAACCAAAAACATCGCTCTTCATACCTATCCACCAATACAGATAGTGTAGATCACGGTACATCTTGGTGACGCCAGGATGAACTGCCCAAACTGAGGAATGAAAATCCTACATCAGCTCCTCGTGTAAGTCTATTGGAACCCATACGCGCCCCTAGAAATGCAAGATCTCATCCTTCCCTAAGTTTAATCCATGAATAATTTCATCTCCTAACACATTATCCCTTAAGACTAGGCCTTCAAAATCTGATTGCTGCCTCATTAAAACTCGATCAAGAAGAGTAGAGGTAACAGCTATAGATGATTGAAAAGTCTTCCCCTGTCTTTCGTGCACCTCCAAATGCATCTCAGAGAACAGATCCATGAGCATCCACCCAATTCTGGCCTCCTAAATTACATGTATCTAAGACCTCCTACTCAACTCATCAGCCACTACATTGCCTTTCCCAAGAATATAGGAAAGCTTGAAATCTAAGGACTGAAGGTACTCAACCCACCTTCACTGTCTCAAATTAATATCACACTGAGTGAATATGTACTTGAGACTCTTGTGGTCATTGAAAACCATAAAATGCTCTCCCAGTAGATAATTTATACAATAGCATAAGGCATGAACAACTGATGACAACTCAAGATCATGCGTCAAGTAATTCCTCTCATGTGGCCTGAATAGTCGAGACCCGTACGCAACGACTCTATCTCCCTGCATAAGCACAGATCCCAAACCAATACCAGAAGCATCACCGTACACAGTATAGCTCTTGCCCAGCTCTGGAAAGACTAGTATCAGTGCTAAAGTCAACTTCCTTTCAGCACATGAATAGGTGAGATATAAGAATATGATCACAAAAACTTCACACCCTTATTAGTCAGACTCGTCAGTGGGGCTTCTAAGCGTGAAAAGTCTTGTATGAAGCATTTGTAGTATCCAGACTACCCCAGAAAAACTTCTTACCTCAAAGTCATTCTTCGGAAGCTCCTAGGAAACTACTATCCTTACTTTCTGTAGGTTGAGTGATACTCCTGCCTCTAAGATAATATGTCCCAGGAAGTGAATCTGATCCCTCCAAAAGTGGAACTTTGAGATCTTATCAAATAACATATGCTCACTCAGTGTACTCAAAACAATCTCAAGATGCGTGGCATGGTCATGTCGAGTGTGAGAGTACACCATGATATCCTCCAAGAAGACAACCATAATATAAATCAAGTATGGATAGAATACTCGGTTCATCAGTGCCATAAAAACAATAGGCACATTCGTGAGACCGAACAACAAAACCATATACTCCTATAAACCATACGTACTTTGGAAGGATGTAAGAGGTATATCAGATGGTCTAACGAGCAACTGATGATAACTGGTAGTCAAGTAAATCATCGAGAACCCCCAAGATTCATGAAGCTGATCAAAGAGATCATCAATCCTTGGTAAAGGATATCGGTTCTAGACTGTCAACTGGTTCAACATTCGATAATCCACACAAAGCCTGAGAGTGTCATCTTCCTTCTTCGGAAATAGGACAGGTGAACCCCAATGAGAAGTATAGGTTTGAATGAAACCCTTTGCCTGAAACTCCTCTAACCGCATATTAAGCTCCTGCAACTCTGGTGTAGCCATCCTAATAGGAGGAATAGACATCGGTGCCGCTCCTGGCACAAGCTCAATCGAAGAGTCTACCTCTCGCTCTGGAGGTAAACCTGAAAAGTCCTATGAAATCGAATCTATGAAACAATCCACCACTAGAGGAAAGACCGTTTGATATTTCCCATAGTCATTCAGGTACAGACTAGAAATCTTGGTTGTAAATCCTCCCAACCCATGATGCTCGGGTCCCACTCTTCTTTCCTGGACATCCCATTATCCCTTATGAAGAAATGATTCACCTTCTGGTGATGTGAAACACACCCAGCGACAATAGTAGTCAATGACTGCCTAGAATGTAACTAACTGGTCCATCTCGAAAATGACATAATAGCATGTCTTCTCTAGGAGATATAGGTCACATAAGAAGTGACACCCAACAAACTATAGAGGGCACTCCCTGAACTGATGTACAATAGCTGTTCTAGTCCCCAACGGATTATCTAGCGTCAATATACAGGCATAGGAAAAGATGTTGAGACCAATGCTCTACATGACAGAAAAATATATAAAGATATTGAAATCCCCTATATTAAAATGAGATGAAGATAAAACGAAGGCTAGAAGATCGTTCCTCAAATTGTTGAGGGTCCGATATCATTCTCTTGCTGGGTCTACTCAACTACAAAGGACTGACCTATGCCACGACCCTGTGACCCTTCCTGACAACTTTGAGCTGATCCACCCTACTTTTGATGAAGAACCAGTGACTGAATACTATGACCACAACCTCCACCTCGGCCCGAACAGTCGGAAGAACTCAAGTTCCAAGACTGGTGAGAAACTGGTGGCACTGCTTCTAAATGTGGGGTCATAGAAGAACCCCTATCACTAGCTGCTGGTGAGAAGAACTGACAAAAACACTGAATATGGCCCATATTTCCACAAGATCGTCACACCATTGGGTCTCTCGGAAAACGTGGCCACATATGCCCACTTCTCCCACATTGTTAGCACACCACCTGGTTATCAGAAGATGCATCCCGCCTGCTATGATCTCCTCGTGCAGCCTCCCTATGGAACTTCCTACTATCAGCTGGTAGAGCACTAACTTTAGATGCCAAACACCCTAGCTTACAACTCTAGAATCCCTCATATTTCATTGTGTAATCAACGCCTAGTTGACGATAGAAGATATCGAAGTCAACCTGAACACATTCACATGAGATCAGATTTCATGCCTCATACCATCCTCAAACATCCGTTCAAGGAACAACTCATCACCTCATGGAATAGGCATGAAACACTACAACTCTATAAAGCGAGAGGAATACTGCATAATAGTAAGAGTTCCCTACTCTAGACTCATGAAATCTCATGCTCGATCATCCCTTAATGTCTCCAGATATAAATAATGGTTGAAAATGCTCTAGAACTCTTCCCAAGCAATATTCTGTTGGCGACCCGCCTGTGAGATCACATCCCACCACCACATGGAAGAGTCTTGGAGTAAGTAGGTAGTGATATTCACCCTCTTCTCTCAAGGTTTCTAATGATGTTCCAAAATTGTCTATGTGTCTTCTATCCATGACTCTACTTCCTGAGGTCCTCCATCCCCTAAAAAAGTAGAAGGATTCTGTAGCTGGAACACCCACGTCAAATCAGCCATCGACGGGGTAAGAGGTGGCGCTCCCTAAAAGGCTTTCATAATCCTCAAAAATCCCTCCTAGAACTATGCATTCACACCTACGTCATGTACAATGGCTTGTACCAAGGCTGGCACAAATGGAAGATCTGCAGGAAGTCCCTGATCAGCCATGTATGGTTTCTGATCGACATCTAGAAAATGGTGCACAACCGAAGGCCGTCTCGGTGGCTTGACTCTATAAGGTCAAGCACACACCTTAGATCAAGGTTATCAAGGAATGAAAAAAAAGACTGTAAGAATTCTACAAGAGAAATAAATAATTCTTGTTTTACAAAACATGACTACATAGAATGTACATTTCCTACACATCGTGTTCCATTATGTGATTTACATGGGCGTGTACTCCTGTCTAAACTAGTCGTGTAACACCCCAAACACATGGTGTGTTGTCTTAACACATAGATTTTACTTGAATCATCCTCCCCTGATCGAGTCCTTATACACGGTTAAGCCACACAGATCTCCTAAGAGAAGACTATATAGCGTGTTAAGGATAGACACATCATGTTCTAGCCATGCTTCGCATAGCCTGTGTTGTTAGTGAGACGGCCTGACACATGGCTCATACAACATGGCATGTTAAAGGTGGACATGATGTATATGTGAATGGTTAACACTGAACCATGTTGTTGATTACACAACCAGTTACATGGCTAACACTACACGGTGTGTTCCAGACGGACACAGCTTCTACTAGAAGGGATAACACTGACCCGTGTTGTTCGTGAAACAGACAGGTACACGGATGACACTATATGACATGTTCTAGATGGAAATGGCATGTACTAGAAGGGTTCACGCTGAATCATGTTGTTCGTGACATGGACGGGTACCTATGTTAGACTACACGACATTTTGAGCTGGTACACAACGTGTTTCTACAAGAAATTCCTTATCCCATGTCTCTACCCACATGACCTACAACACTGTTAGAGGCTATAGGGCCTATACATAAAGTGCACGACATGTACATAAAAAATAGTTTCTTCCTGAATAGAAGAACACATGGTGTGTAGTAAAAACTACAAGGCATGTATTCTGGGTTTAACTGGACAGTAAGCCTCAGAAACTACTCTGGAGCCCAGAAAACAGTGAAATGAAAAACATAGTGCCAAATTTAGATCCGTGAGGGCCCATACTCCACCAGAATCAATGCTTGGAATCTTATACATGTTATAACTAGGATAAGAAGGAAATAATCCACCAAATTCCAGTCCATTAGGGCCCATAACACCTCAAGAACCATATTTTGGCATTCATTCAAGCAAAACCTTACACAAACAATACCCTATCAAACAACAAGTATTTTTTTAACAAGGAATATTTCACAACAGCTTGAATATTGTACACAACAACAATCAAAACAACATGAAATCGCTAATGCATCCTAAATAGCATTGAAAGAATGCCTGACATGTGATTTCTAATAAGTACCTATATGATGAATGAGATGGAATACCCTCATATCATTGGGTTGTGATAGAAATAGAACCTTAATAACATCAATAATAATAGCACAAATCATGTGAATCAATGTAGGTGAAATAAAATCAAATGTAAACTTAAAAAAACAGAATGTTGCAATAAATGTGGTAGGTTGGATTTTCCCTGTACACAGGTAAGCTACTCCTGGGAACAACTTATTATCAAGTACTTATTCCTTCCTATCCTGGGTTAAAGGATCCAAACAATAAGTCAATATAAAAGAAATCCTCCGATACCACATTCTAGCATCATGGTTCCTGAAGCCACCGAGAGGCACCCCATACCCGGTTGGTCACATGGACTCTAGCGCGTTTCCCCAAATGCCAGAGGCTGCCGAAAAGCAGTTGGGGCCTTGGGTGTGATAGTGGGGAAACTATTCCCACATTGGAAGAGTATCATAGTGGAAGAGAAATAAAATACAATAGCAGAAGTAGTAAATATCCAACAATAGTAAACTGCGGAAGACTGAAATGATAACTAACTGGAGAACATATATATATATATATATATATAAATGATGAATGATACATATGTCTAGGAAGAATCTATACAAGTCACAATACTGAATAAAAATAGTACTAAACCAAAGTACAAAAGAAACAAGTAAATAGCACCTTAGCATTTCAAGACTAAGATTGGTCCCATGCTCTCCATCTCCACAACAAGTCAGGTACCTGAAGTAGAAGGGAGATTGCCCTTATCTATACTTGTAATAATATAATCAGTTTAGGCCCAAAAGAAAGACCTAAATAGGGTGCGAGACTAAATCAAAGTAGGAAACCACCTGATGACTTGTGCATAATAGTCAATGAATATATGGAAGGTAAAAGTATAGAAAACAATAAATAGGAAAGTACTCAGTAGTAAACAATCCACAGTTTCAATATAAATCAACATCAACAAACAGCTAAACACAAACAGGTAACCCAATGGGAAGTAATCACAACCCTCCCCTCTGGTCCTACCTAAGAAGTAAAATAAACCCTCTGGGCAGTGCACTCGGCCTAACCCATCTGTTTAGGTATATAAAAAATCTCTGAGGAAGCACTCACAGTCAATTCCCCTTATAGTCTAAGGTAGTCACGAACTCGCTGAGGAAGCTCGCATGGTAAATTTCTCCTAAATCCCCAAAGTCAAGGACTCTCTAAGGAAGCTCACTAGGACAATTTCCCATATAGCCCAGGTCATTAATAGAATTTTGAGGAAGAACTCACCATCAATTACCCTTATAGTCTAAAGTGTTTAGGAATAAAATCATTGACTCTCTGACGAAGCTCACTCGGTCAATTCCCCTTATAGTATAAAGAAGACAAGGGATCTCTGGGGAATCCCGCTTGGTCCATTCCCCTTATATCCCCAAGTGGTTTTCAACTCTCTCAGGGTTCTCACTCGGTCAATCCTCCTTATACCGTAAGGTGATCAAAGACTATCTGAGGAAACTCACTTGGTCAATCCCCCTTATAGTCTACTAAACCAGGTTCTTACGGACCTATGTAAGTTCACGAGCATAGCAGTGTAAAATGGCCAAAGTAAACCTAAAGAACTACTTGGATAAATAGTCTACAGCATAACAAGAATTTCAAAATAAAAACTCTCTATCCTATAGCAACAGTCATGGAAAACAGGCAAGGCATCCAAACTGGCTAAACTGGACCAAAATGGTCGTAAACAGAACATGCATGGGAAAAACATCCAAAGCATTGATATCAAACCTATTCATATCCAAATAATCTATACACAAGCATACAAGCAAGGAAAGAAATCAACAAGGGTAAAACGGTAAACACACAATACCCCGTTCAAGGGTATTGGTGGAAATTGCACATAATATTCAATGACATTGAACGGAAAAGCACAAACCACCTACCTTGGAATTAGGAGATTGATATATGTGAACCAAAAAGTTTGATTCACCCTATAACGCTGAATATCTACAAAAACATCCAAAATTTTTAACCCCTGATAACATGAGAAAGAAGAGGAATCCCGAAACAATGCTCAAGGAGAAGGGAGAACTCACCGATGCAATTCTATCACAACCGATGGTGTTCGATTCGAAAGACAGACGCACGTTCGGGGGTTAGTCAAAGATCCACGACCTTACGGAGTTCTCAGTCAAACGATACCTAAAAGAAGAGAGTTCTGGCATTTAGACATGACCACGGTGCATTTAATGAAAAAAGGACACGACATATACTTTTGAAGTACATGGCGTGTATTTTCCGTTTCCGTACTCCGCTTTAAGCAGCCTCCAAATCACTTACCACACGACCAGCACACAGCCTCTAGAGGCAAAGAAGTACATGGCATGTACACCTAAAGTACAGGTTGTGTACTAAGAAAATTTCTGTAATTTCATGTTTTTCTAAAAAATGGCCAGAAAAGGAACGAAATACCTGAAAAGAAGATCTAGGTTCTTACATAAATTAATGTTATACCCTAGGGAATTTTTTATGAGAGATGCCATGTGGATATTATATTTTATAGTTTCTTGATAGATTTAGGGGGTATTGACTCTGAGAGCTACCCAGGAGGTCATTTGTAAATGTTATGTGTTATGTGGGACCAAAGGGGTCAAACTATGAGATCTTTAACAGAGGGTCATTATTTATTGAATTGATGATATGTTAAACTAGAGGGGTTAGATTGTGAGAACATTCTCATAGGGTTTCATTTGAATAATTGAATGATTATTATGAGTCTTCCAAGACAAAGAACAAGCTTGGTATCAGTTATACTTGTTTGTTATATGGTCTTCTAAGAAATCTATTTTTCTATTACATAGTAGGAAAATAGATTAGGATAGATCTTGATATTTCATTATTCAACGGTTTGATTAATTAATATATGTAAATGAATGTAATTGAAAAGTTCAGAATTGTTTACTTTTGAGTACTTTATATTTTATTGCTTTATTTCTACATATTACCTACAATATTTATTTACAGGCATTTAAGAATAGATCTTTTGGTGTCTTCCTATCGGGATTCATCTCTCACCTTATTTGGTTCTTGATTTTCGGCCCAAACAAATTAAATGTTTGCGGGTATAGACAAGGGAGAATTCCCTTCTTCATCAAGTATATGATTATTTTTGGAGCTGGGGAGAACATGACCAAGATGAGGGTTGCGATGCTAGTAGAGTTTACTATTTTTCTATAATTTGGTTTTAGTATTATATTTCCATCATTGTGACTTTTTTGGATACTTTCCTAGACACAAGTGACATGAATCATTTATATATATGCTTCAGTTGTTACATTACTATCAGTATTCTTTTTTTTACTTCTGTTGCACGGTATTACTTCTTCCTCTATGGCTTAATATTTGTTATTCTAATGGATATACTCATCCAATGAGGGCATATTTCCCCGTTATCATTCCTTATCCCTTTCTTCTAGTCAGCAGCCTCTGGAATTTGGGGAAATGCACATGAGGTCATGTGACCAACTAAGTATGTGGAACCATTGGGCAGAACCCAAAACCGTGATGTTACAAAGTGGTATCAAAGGAGGTTATTTTCGACTTTGTCTTCCTATTTAAAGACTATATATAGGGATATGAAAGAATATGTAGTTGGAAATAAGCTATATCATGGAGTAGATAACCCGTGTACATGGAAAATCTGTGTTACCCTAAATATTGGAAGTTTCTGGTTTTACAATTGTTACAGTTAATTTGATTTCACTGTTGGGTGATCCACTTGTTTTGTACTATTATTATTTATATCAATACGGTTATATTTCTATTGTAACCCGATGAGATTAGGTTATTCCATCTCATGCATCATATAGAAACTTTCTAGAGATCACATGTAATGCATTCGTGTCTTGCCATTTGGGGTGCATTATTGGTGGCATGACATTGTGATAGATATGGTGATAGATATTCATGTTTTTGTGACAGATTCCATGATAGAATAACTACAATTTTGATAGTGTATTGTCAATTGTAATGTTTTATTGGAATGGACACCATGCTTTATTCCTTGAGGTGTTATGGGCCCCCTTGGATTGAAATCAGGGGGGTCATGTTTGATCTGTAATTAAATTATATTATGATATTACATGAATAAGGAGTCCAAACATTGATTCGTGGTAAGTATGGGCTCCCACGGGTTGGAATTTTTCATACCTTGGAAAAAATGTTTTGCTTTAAGGGTTCCGAAGAGGTTTTAAAGGAATGCTATCAGGAATCCTAGACAACATGACCTATGTTGTTATGAATAGATTTCATGTGTTCTTTTGTTCTGGAGGAAACAAATTTTTGTAAGTTCATGCTGTGTACCGTATGTACACACCTTATAGTCTGTGACCATGGGACTTACTATGTGAGCATATAAATGAGGTTGAAAAAAGCCTGGTAAAACTCTCTGTGTACTATGTGTACACACCGTGTTTTAATGGACTGTGTATCCAGCCATGTGACCAATGACATGTGTGGATTAAACACAGGTTGTACAAGCCATGTCTTGTTTATGAATTATATACAGTCATCAACCAATATCGTACTGTCTGACCCATAATATGTGTGGATTGAATATAAGTAGTATATTCCATGTCAAGGGTTAACACGCCATGTTGTGTTACCCAGGACAGAACTGTGTAGTTCAAGATGTGTTGAAGAACATGGGCATGAGAGAATATTCAAGTTCATGATTTGTCACAAGAGGAACACAATGTGTGTGTGGGTGTTACATGAACAAGTTTGGAAGAGGTACACACCTAGGGTATGGCTTAAAGAAAACATTTCGTGTTGTAGTTATACACACCGTGTGACCCTGTTTCTTAAAATAGGAATGTTTTCCATCTCCAGTTCTATTCTATCACTTATAAGGTTTTATACTTGATAATATTTTACAGACGTGTGCTCTAGACCTTTCAAATTCAGTCCACCAAGGATTCCTCTAGTTTTCTGCTAGATGTAGGGTGATGATCAGACAACATAATTGGTAGGACAGTGAATACCAACAGATCCTCCAGTTGTGCTCGTCTTGGCAGCAGCTGTTATAATAGATGTCTGTGCTGATGCATAGTTCCATGAATGCATTTTTAGGATGATGAAAACTTTTTAGGGAGAACCACATCCTTCCTTGACCATGGAAGAGTTGAGGATGGTGTTCCAGAAGCAGCATCAATCCCCATTTGTTGGGGATGGTGGACCACAGGATGCAGAGTCATGGTTGGTGCCCATGCATTCTATCTTTGAGAATCTGGAGATACCTCCTGAGTGTTGGGTGATTATAACACCACAAAATGATAAAGGGTTAAATGACTAAATGATATAACTCATGAAAACAAGGTGGACCTTATTTTTTTGGGAGCCTACCTGATTATAAATCCACAATTAAGTGTGTTTGGCCTGAATTAGTGATCAGGATGGGTGGCCTTCTGGGAAGCTTCCTTGGGTTTGTGTGAGTGAGGATAACGTACATTGGAAAAGATATGTTCTGTATTGTGTGGAATTTCATTAGTCAGATGACCCGTTAGGGCATGTGGGTGGGCCCCATGGGGGGACAATGTTCCTGAGGGGCAACTGGTGGTACCTGGTGGGCTAGGACCCAATGACAATGTTATAGTTGGGTGTCTGTGCTGTCACCAGGACCAAGTCGTTACATTTGGTATCAAAGGTGGTGCCCATGAATAAGTGTGGTACACTTCCTAGGTTGAGATGTTGGGCCCACAATAAGGTTTTTGTTCTTTAAAGGGGGGTGATTGTAACATCCCAAAATGATAAAGGGTTAAATAACTAAATGATACTACTCATGTCAACAAGGTGCACCTTCCTTTTCAATAGCCTACCTGATCATAACTCCATAATTATCATGCTTGTCCTGGAGTAGTGATCAGGATTGATTAACATCTGGGAAGTTTCCCAGGGTGTGTGTGAGTGAGAACAAAGCACATTGGAAAGGACATGCATTGGCCTGTGTGGACTTTCTTTCGTCAGATGCCCCGTTCAGGAGCATGGGTGGGCCCCAGGGTGGTTATCACATGTCTTTGGGGAAACTAGTTGTACCTGGTGGGCCAAGAACTAACAACCATGTTAAGGCAGAGTGTCTGTGCTATCACTGGGACCTAGTTGTCACAGTGAAGCTCACAAAGTACACACATCCTGATTCCTCCATGAGATGGTGGTATGTTATCTCAAAGGCGTAACTTTATCAGGATATGGAATGGGTGGATTTTCATAGGAACTTATATGAATAAAACTAACTCGATATTTTAAGGGCTGATCAATATTGAGATTTCATGCATTTGGAGTTGGTCGCTCTTTTGGTTATGGATTATTCTTCACACTTTACAAGGCTTTAGCACTTCACACTAGTTTTGGGAGGTGGAGAGTTGTCTATGTCTACGAGACTTGAGGATAGTCTCAAGAATGACATTTTACCTTAGTCAAATGTTATCATGATGACTTTGGTGATGGCTATTGTTAGCTATACATTCATTACCGAGCATAATCTGAGGGAGTTAGTAGCAGCGAGCAAGGGAGGTTCCCCATCCATGGCTGCAACTCCTTCGATAGATAGCAAGAAGTGCCGCTGGAAGCTTTCATAGGTGTTACCTATCTTTAAGTGTGGTGCACTTCCTAGGTTGAGATGTAGGGTCCACAATGAGGGTGTTATGCTTTAAAGGGGGGTGATTGTAACACCGTAAAATGATAAAGGGTTAAATTACAGAACGATATGACTCATGTAAACAAGGTGCACCTTCTTTTCAGGATCTGACTAGATTAGAACTCCACAGTTAAGAATGTTTTTCCTAGAGTAGCAACCAGGATGGGTGAACTCCAAGGAATATTCACAGGGTGTGTGTGAGTGAGAACAAAGAACATTGGAAAAACATGTGTTGGGCTATGAGGACTTTCATTAGTTGTATGGGCCGTTCGGGCACCTGGGTGGACCCCAGGCTGGGGATCACGTGTCAGTGGGGAAACTGTTGGTACCTGGCGGGCCAAGACCTGCCAACCTTGTTAAGGAGGGGGGTCTATACAGCCACCAGAACCTAGTTGTCACAGTGAATCTCACGAAGTACATGCAACGTGATTCCTCCACGATATGGTGGTATATTATATCACATGCGGGACTTCATCAGGATATGGCTTGGGAAGAGTTTCATTGGAAATTATATAACTACTTCTACCCTGATATGTTGAGGGCTGATCAAGCTCAAGATTTCTAGAATTTAGAATGGGTCCCTCTTTTGGTGATGGATTATTCTTCACACTTTACAAAGCTTCAACGCTTCACACCTATTTTGGGAGGTGACGAGTTATCATTGTGTAGGATATTTGAAGATGGTCTCAGGAATGAAATCTGGTCATAGTGGCTTTTATTCATGAAAACTTTGGTGAAGACTATTGTGAGCCATGTATTGATTACTGAGTGCAATGTTTGGGAGTTGGGAGTTGTGAGCTAGGGAGGTTCCACATCCGTGGCTGCTACTCCTTTGAAAGATAACAGGAAGTGTCGTAATGAGCATTAACATGATTTTTCTTCAAGTCATTGGTTGTATTCTACCAGTGCGGAATGAGTGGGAAGGAAAATACCACATTTCCAGAAGGACCTAGTTGAGTGTTGATCTTGCAGCAATATGGGCTATCTTCATCATTTTTTCTGAATTTTCACTACAACAACAAGTGAGAGTGGATCTGTTATTACTCCACGTTCAGGATTAGGACAACTAGTTTCTCATCAGTTAGGGAACTGGAGGTTGTCAGGCCATTCATGATATGGTAGATATCATGGTCGTGGTATCCAGATGGCAAGTATTCATTGACAGTTGGGTGGATCAGCTCAGGGTAGTCAGGCAGGGTTGCAAGGATGCGATACAAGATAGACTTTTGTAGTAGAGCGTACCAAACAAGGGTAGGATTCCAAACCCCCTACAGTTAGATGTACGATTCTAGTTTCCTCTATTTTACCTTTTTCACTTTCTAATATAGAGGATTCCCATTGTTTTATATCTTTTTCCGTTTTGGAGAGCTTGGGGCTTTGCATCATTACATACGAGGATGTCATGACGTTACAGACTTTGTTTTGGATTTGGATAGCAATTGTGCGTTAATTCATGGAGTTCCATATTAAGGATGGTGGGTGTCACTTCTCATGGGACCCCTATGTCTTAGAGATGATAGGTTTCGATATCATTCCCAGAATGGACTAGTTGGTCACTTTCCAAGCCTTTGTGGACTATAATCGCCGTAGGGTGAGTTTCACATCACCAAAGGGATGGTCTTTTCTAAAAAAGTGTGAATGCGATTTCTAGGAGAGAAGAGCTAGACTCGTGCATCATGGGTTGGAATGAGTTATACCTATGATTGCTAGAATATATCTTGATGACTACGGGACTTCACATATGGACTTTCCTCCAGTGGTGGATCATTTTAGTGTTGTCTTTTTGGAAAACATCTCACGTTTACCTTTATGAAGAGAGGCTAATTTATCTATTGAGTTTGTTCCAGGAGTGGAACCAATGTCCATTCATTTTTATTGGATGGCTAAACCAGAGTAATAGGAACTGAAGAAGCAGTTAGAGGAGTAGCAGGTGAAGGGTTTCATCTGAGCCAGTACTTCTCCTTAGGGTTTTCCAATCCTTTTTCTGAAGAAGGAAGATAGTACCCTCAGACATTGTGGGGATTATTGGAAGATGAACCAATTGATGGTTATGAACCAACATCCCTTGACAAGGATTTATTACCTCTTTAATCATCTTTGAGGAGCTTGGGTGTTATCGATGATTAACATGATAACCGGTTTTCATTAGTTGTGCGTTAGACCCTCATATATACCTCATTTAGCATTTCAGATCACGTATAGTCTATACAAGTATTAGGTTATTCTGTTTGGTCTCACAAACATGCCGATGATTTTAATGGAAATAATGAACCTAGTGTTCCATCCTTACATGGATTCTTCTACGGTATTCTTCGTGGAAGATATCACAGTGTACTCTCAAAATCAAGATGACCATGCCATCCATCATGAGATCGTATTGAGTACACTGATAGAGCATCAATTAAATGATAATATCTCAAAATGCCATTATTTTATAGACCAGATTCAATTATGAGGTATTTTCATGTTAGAGATAGAAGTATAAGTAGACCCAAAGAAAGTTATAGCAATAGTTTCCTAGGATCAGCCTAAGAACATCATTGAGGTTCAATGTTTTCTATGGATGGATGTATACTACAAGAACATTATACAGGAAATTTCATGATTAGTAGCGGCACTAAATGCATGAGAAATAAGGGAGCAATGTATTGGTGGATAGATTCCTATGATTCAGCCTTTCAGGAGTTGAAAGGGATGTTGAATTCACCACTGTTACTGATTTTTCTAGAGTTGGGAAAGGGTTACACCATTTACTGTGATGAAATAGGTATCAGACTAGGAGGTGTGTTTTTTAGGGGAAAGGAGTTCTTGAATATCAGTCATTGTAGTTGAGGTCACATGATAGGAATTACCCAATTCATGATCTCGATTTGGCTGCAGTTGTACATGATTTTCACTGTTGGAGATATTATATTTTCAGAGAGATTTTTTTTGAATAAACTGAATAAAAAATCCTCAAGTGTATCTTTACAAAACGTGATCTGAATTTGAGACATTGAATTTGGTTTGATGACCTTCAGTCATTTATATTTGAGCTTGCCTACATGCCTCGGAAAGGCAATACAATGGATGATGTGTTGAGAAGGAGGACTCAGATAAAGGCAGTTTAGGAGCCCAGTAGTGAGTGGATGCTTATTGATCTAATCTCTGTGATGCATTTTGAGGTTCACAACAGATAGGGGAAGACATTTCTATCTTCTATAGTTGTTACCTCTAATCTACTAGACCGAGTGTGAATGAGGAAGCTATCATATTCAAAAGTCCTAGTGATGCAGGAGAGTGTGTCATGTGAGGAACCAAATCAAAGGTAGACCATAGAAAACAATGATGTATTTCATTTTCATGGGAGTGTATGGGTGTCAACATACATATTTGAGGAGTTGATGTGAGATTTTCATACCTAAATTTTTTAGTTCATCTTGGTGTCACCAAGATGTATTGAGATCTACACCGTTAGTATTGGAGGCCAAGAATGAAGAGTTTTGTTAATGATTTTTATGAGATTTTCCACCTGCCGACAGGTGAATAAGGAACATCATTGACCAGAAAATATTTCACAACATTTACCCATTCCTAAGTGGATATGTAATGATGTCGGAATGGATTTGTGATGAGTTTACTGAGGTTTCCTCAAGGAAATGATGCAGTTTTAGTTGTTGTTGACAGACTCATGAAAGTTTCACACTTCTTACTGATTAAGTAAAATATCAGTGTTGATGATCTTGGAAGGTTATAAATCTGATAGATTATAAACTTTCCTGGGGTTCCACACTCTATCTTTTCAGATAGGGATGCTCGGTTTACTTCTCGTGTCTGGAAGGGATTACAGAGGGCTTTGGGTACATAGGTACTTCAGAGTACCTCTTAGCATTCCAATAAAAATGGCTAGTCCAAGCACGTGATTCAGGTTTTGGAGTACATGTTTAGAGAATGCGTCCTCGATTTCAGGGGCTCTTGGGAGAGACACATACCCCTAATGGATTTTCTATACAATAAAAGTTTTCTAGAGATGATTTATATGGAACCGTATGAGGCTTTTTATGGTAGGCCATGCAGATCAACCCTATGTTGGTTGAATGCATGAGAGGAAAATATGATGGGACATCATCTTATCCAGGAGTCCATTGAATAAGTGGAGTTGATCTTGATGAGGATACAAAATCTCTCTAGAAATCTTATTTTTATCGATATAGATGACCTTCAGAGTTCGCAGCTGGAGATCAGGTTTTCTTACATGTCACACTATGGTTGGGACACATGGGGATTAAGAGATAGGGGAAGCATTATTCTAGATACGTCAGGCTATTTGAGGTTTTGGAGAGAGTCGGGATGGTTTCCTATCGGTTGTAGTTACCTTAGAGGTGTCGAGATATTCATGATGTCTTTAACATTTCTCAGTTACGACATTACTATTCAGTTATGTCTCATGATTTCTAACCTGAAGAGGTTGAGTTGGAGGAGGGTGAATCCTTCAAGGAGAACCCTATTTGGATTCTGGATCATGAAAGGAAGGTTATATGTGGCTGGTATGTTCCTATGGTATGGGTGCTACGTCAGAATGGGTGAGTACAGAACGAGAATTGGGGGAGGGATGCAAATGTACAATCCTAATGGCCAGAGTTGTCTGGCGTTTCTTCTTCACCACCCTTATAAGGGAAATTTGGGGATGAATTGACTTTATAGGGTTAATTGTAAGAACCATCGATATTCATGTTAAGTATTCATCTTTATTTTGTGTTGTTCTTGATGAAAAATGAATAATTTAAAATTTTCTTAGTACACGTCGTTTACTATGGAGTACACAATGTGTACCCTGTTTCCACGTACAACCATGTACTAGCCATGTAACAGGTGAGTAAATGGCTATGTAGGTGACCTAGAATAATGCGTAATGTTGGGTCCAGTTGAGGCTAGTACACGGCGTGTGAATTAAATGAACACGACATGTACTTTCATTTTTAATAGAAAAATATATGTGGGTCACGTCTCATCATTTGAAACATCGTCTTCTCACGTCGGTTCATATAAGAGAGTGATAGAACACAAAAGAACTTCAAGATCCTCCTTATTCTTCATCTGAGCTTCGAATGAGAAGCCATCGATTGTGTTGGAATCCCACTGGTGAGTTATCAATTCCCATAGGGCATTTCTTCTTGATTCCTCATCTCTCATGGTTTATTAAAGGTATAATGATTTTACCCTTTTTTAGATCTACATCATTCTAGGAAGATTGAAGGGCCGACGTTCAAGGGTGTTGATCGTATGACATCACCATAGGTGGTTTATTCCACTATTTGATTTTCTTTGGATTATATATGTTTAATGTTCGGAATAACCATGTTTTGGGTACTACATGTTTTGGAATTTAACCCTGATTAATACCTACTATGGACTGTTTGATTGGGAAAGGTTTATTTCATATGCATACATTTTTATACCCTAATTATTGGTTAATTTCCTTTGATTGATTTGATTATGTCTGTTTGGTCTAGAATACATGTTAGACATGCTTTGTTTTCTATGCCTCATGTTGTTAGGATGGAGTGACTTATTAAATGAGATGCATGTGATTTGCATTGTGAAAGTATGACCAAGGGGAATTTTACTATGAGAGCCTCCCAAGTTAGGTTCAGTCATTTATAAATGTTTTTTATAATGACCCGTAGGTATTGGCTGTGAGATATACTGAGTGGTCATAGACTGGAGGGGTTTGACCGTGCGAGGTTCCTATAGGGTCATTATTAAATTAATGTTAGACCCTAGGGCATTGACTGTGACAGCTTCCAGGTGGTCATTATATTTTATTGTAACCATGAATATCATGTGGGTATTGATTGTGAGAGTTTCCAAGGTGATCATTTGTACATTTTTTATGTTTCATGGAACCAAAGGGGTTATACAGTGAGAGCATTCCAAGAGGGTAATTATTTATTGAATTGATGATATGTTAATAAAAAAGGGGTTATGTGGTGAAAACATTCAAAGAGGGTTGATTTTGAATAATTTATAGATTTTGATGAGTTTTCTTAGCCAAAGCACAAGCTTGGACTTGGTCTTAATTGTTTTTTATATGGCCTTATGAGACATCTATTTTGCTATTACACAGGGGGTATAAAGCTTTGGTTAGATCCAGAGAGTTCCTTATTCAATAGTTTTAATAATTAAAAAATTTAAATGAATGTAAATACAAATAGAATGATTGTTTACTTTTGAGTACTTCCTAGTTTATTGCATCATTTCTACATATTCCCTTCTATATATATTGACTAACAGTTAGGCATAGATCATCTCGTGGTTGCCTGATGCGATTCATCTCACACCCGATTTGGGTCATGCTTTTGGGACCAAATAGATTATATGGTTGCAGGTATAGAAAAGGGAAATTACCTTCTTTATCATGTAAATAACTTTTATTGGAACTAGAGATAATGGGACCAAGATGAGGCATGCGAAAATGTTGTAGTTTATTTTTTTTGGTACATTATTTTCAGTGTTATACTTCCGGCATTGTGAATTGTTTGACTACATTCCTAGGAACTATGACAAGAATCATATATATATATATATATATATATATTCTTCATTTGTTACATTAATATCAGTATTTCACTATTTACTATTGTTTCATGGTATTACTACTTCCTCTATTATTTACTATTTGTTATTATGTTGTGTTTACTCTGCCAATGAGGGAATAGTTTCACTATTATCATACCTTGTCCCTCACTACTATTCAGTAGCCTCTGGCATTTGCGGAAATATGCTTGTGGTCATGTGACCAACTAGGTACATGGAAACTTTTGGTGGAACCTAGAACCGGTATATTACAATAACATCTGGAGATAAGAAATTAAATGATATGTTCTTTGAGATAGTAAGTTATACGTATGCATAAATGTTGCATTCATTTATTTTTAATATTTAAATGAATGAAAACTAAATTATTAAAAGGTATTTTATAATTACAAGATAATATATATGTAATATATGTTACATAATTTCATTTATTTCATACTTTATATGTTCTATGTATGTCATGAACGAGTCATATCACTTTGAGGGGGAAGTAGTGCCCACTTGTCAAATGAAATTATCATATTTACAAGTCATGGAAATCATATAGTTATTTTGTATAAACAAAATTATATAATAATAAAAACAATATAAATATAATAAATATTTTATATAAATATAGTTCCATAATAATGGCCTAGAGAGGTGGTAGGGTAAAATTGAGAAATCATCGTTTCATGAGGCACTAGTTCAACACACACAAAAATAGTATGTTCGTATCAATTAGATGTTTGTTTGTGTAAGTAAAGTTATAATACTTCTCATAAAAACATCAAAATATATTGAGAAAACTAGTTTTTTATGTAATAAAAGAATAAGAAGATAATATGTAGTGGAGAAGGAAAATAAAGGAAGGAACTCAAGAGTAGATGTTACCTCTAAATTGGGTATCTTCTTTTGATTTGAGTAAAAATGCATTTTTGAGTTTCTTTAATCCCAATGTAAGATTATTGGAGTAAGGGAATGATGTCGGGAGATTATTTATTAGATTTTGGATGAGAAAAGGGGCTTGATAGGTGTGAGTAAGTGGTTATTGGTGGTGACTATTTATAAGTGGGAGGAGGGTCACTTTAGGAAAGTATTGAAATATTATATTATTATATATTTATTTTTAGTTTAAAAAGGTCCCGAACTCATTTATTTAAAATATATATTGATTTTGGGTCTAAATCCTCTCAACCAATAGGTTTTAGAAAATTATAAGTCATGAAAATAGCCTTATCTTTTAGCTTTAACCCTTAGTTAAAAACATTAACTCTTACCATGTCTTCTTGTATTTTCAAAATATATGGTTTATATAGTTAATAAAAATGAAAATAGAACAAAAAGTGGATAATTAATGAAATTTGGAACATTATATAAGTCAGTTTGATGAATCATATATTTTTAAAACTATTATATCATTTAATATAATATTATTTGTTTTAAAAACACATTTTTGTAAATTTTGATAGAATTTATTAATTGATATATTGTTAAAGTTATAAAAACATGATTCCTTATGAAAAAATATACACCAGAGATTATATGTCAATATAATCCAGAAAATTCATGGATGACCTCAAAATATTCAAATTAAATTAATTTTAATATTTCAAATATCATTTATCTGAATCTTCCATTAACAAGGTAATCACTGCAACATCATTGAGTCATAAATAAATTTATTTATTTAATGTCTAAAAATTATAAATAAAATACCAATATGTATGAATTCTTATTATATTTATAATTACTATTTATAGTCAAATATATTAGATATATAACCACATATTAAAATTGTTTTAGTAAAAGATACATGTTTATGTCATTTTTCTCTTTACTTTAAATTAATTATTATAAAATGTCATTATGAAACCCAAGTGGCACCATGGGGTCCTAAAATTGAACCAAATATGACTATGGTATGACATATCTTATAAAAATAGTATTAAGACATGTTTTTGGGTCGTCTAATATTATTAAAATATTATTGTTTACCCCTATTAACAATATTTACCCTTTAACTACGGTAAATAAAAAAATATAATGAAGTTACTATTCATAATATCTGAAAATAAACTATAAAAATTTACACAATTTGTAAACTATAATTAAAAATATAGAATCCATTATTCGAAATTCAAATTACATAATTTTTAGAAAATAAAATAAAATTAATTCCTTTTGAAAAAACAAAAAAGTATGTTTTTAAGAAGTAAAAACTACAAAAAGATTGACATGAGTTTATGTCCAATTTTATTGTGAAATCCCTTCTGATGACCAAAATTTGATTAAATGATAAAACCTAAATCTAATTACATGTTAAAAAAATTAATATAATAATATAACTATATAATTAAATGAGATGAAATGGTGGTTTTGAATTAAAATATTGTATTTTTAGTATTTGTTAAAATAGGAATTCCATCAGAAAAATTCTAAAATGTCAAACAATGTAAATTTTGATGCCCATTTTCAAGATAAGAAGTTTATTTTTTAAAATAGAACTAATAAAAGTGAAAAAACTAGTTTTAATGATGCTTTCTCCATCAATATGCGGTAAAATGATCTTTAAAAATATTCAAGTGTTTCTTGGTTAAGATAAGATTCATTCTCATTTTAAGCCTCTAATTTTTTTTTGATAAATGTAAAAACATTTAAAAACGTGAATAATATTATAGTAGTTACTTTTATTCATTCCCATAGGTACAATGGATCGTCGTTATGTACCATTTAAAATAATAATTGTAATATATTATTTTTTAGTGTAACTCAAAGATCTGTGCAACGTAAGATTTTAAAGAAACATGTTGTTGTGTGTTGAGTAAGCTATCATAAAAGCCTCCCCATTAATGAAAAAATAATATCGTATTCATAAATATTATTAGAAATGAAAATTATTATTCTATAAATACATGTGATCCTACATTTCCAGTATGAACACCATGTGATGTGTGTATCTCATCAAAGGTTGTAGGAGCTAGAATAACCCTAGGAGAGACATTCTCATTGAAAACATTATTGGAAGAACATGTATCGAAAAAAATATTCCCAACCAACACCATCCTATCAGACCGAGGAAGGGTTACCACATCTGATTATTGGTTCTCGTTTTTCACCATAAATTTGGTCTTCTTTCAAAAATCAGTTTCTTTAATAGTGACACTAGAAACACATAGTGAATGGTCCTTACTCAACTTTATTTTACACTTTATACAATGGTCCTCACTTTTTTCTGCCCAAGTAGTATTCTTATGAAAATTATAATAATCGGATTTATCTGTCATTTTCATCATATTAGTTTGTTTAGGGAATGATCCAACTTCATCAAGATATATCTTTCCCTTTATCTTTCAATATTTCAAATATAAATCATCCAATATAGCTTATACCTAAAAATAAATTTCACTCTCAGATTCAACCTTCCCGTACATCTCAACATGTGATTCCTTTACATTATTCACTACAAGTGACTCCCCTATTTATCTAAGACCATAATACTAGAATAAAATATATTATTACCCATTAACTCAATAGTTTTATATTCCATAGTGTGTTGGTGTAATCTAATTAACATCTATAAGGACCGACCTAGTTTATGTGAGGTCTTATTAATCATTCATGAAATTCCAACAAAACTCATGTTAATGTTATTTTTCTTTCCAAAATAACGAGATTAAATACAATTTAATGTAATTTTATCTACAATTTTAGAAGATTCATGATTTCTCTATAATCCAATATCTTATGTTAAAGAACTAAGACAATACTGATCAGAAATTCAGTCTTGTTGAGGACTACAATAAATAATCATATAATAAACCTCACCTGAAGTGCAAACATCTATTTTGGTTTATCCTCACATGAGATTCATCCATCGTTACTAGTGACAATTTCATTTCCTTTCATGCCGAATTCAAACATAAATTTTTTAAAAAAGTGGAAAATATTCTGGTAATTCGACAGAAAAATATTTTGACATTTAACTTTAAAATTACAAATGTAATTACAAATATTATATAAATAAAGGATTATTTCATACTATATTTAATTTTAAATTCTAACATAACAATCAACCATGATAATTATTACAATCAAGGGGGAGAATAGATCCATCACAACCAAAACCCTTGAAAATTTCATATGATGAGAACACTAAAATACTAGTAAAACATGATAGGATTTCCAACATAATAATCTTTATCATGAAATATTTTTGGTCTCTAGAAGACATGAATATATCCATGAATATTAACCCAATATTGATAAATGGGGTTTATCACATTCGATAAAAAAACAATGACCCCAATCTTTGATCCAAAAGATTCCCATTTTTAGTTCGGCAATGTTAAGGCCCTAATATTTGACATTGAGATTAGTATAAAGGTAAAATAATTGTAAAATACTTTAATTTTTAAGTGATTAACTATCCATAAAATCCATATATTTGAAGAATCGTTTTACATAATCTTTTTCATTTCTAATATTTTTTCTTATTAATTACTAGTAATAAGTAAAAATAATTTTTTATTCATTAATTTGTAAAATATTATAATTAATAAGAATGAGTTTAAAATTTATTAATATAATTAATAATATAGATAAAAATATCTAATTTTAATAGTGTTTTGTTTCCTTATATCGATGTGATCACTGAGAGGGGGAGGGGTGAAAAAGTTTTCCTTTTTCCTTCTTAGAATTATCATATTAAAATAAAATTATGTGGTCCATTAGTGTCATGATCCACTCAATGTGTAATTACACTCCCTCAAACTATATGATACAAATATGAATAAAGAAAATCACATAAGGATTTACATGGCTTTTTCATAAATGAGTATTCATTTTTTAGTTTTATTCCCCCAATCCACATATTCTATGTTATAAATCATTTTTATTAATTTATATTGGTTTTGGACTATTTATTTCTTTTCCCATTATGTTTCCCACCCCAAACCTAAGTCACACTATATTATGAATATTGTGTCCCATTGGAGAGATTAAATTTACACTACACAATACATGGTTTTTAGATCCACAAGAAGAAACATCTCTATTTTCTTATGGATTATTCTCCACCTCCATTGAATGAACATACTCAACTCACAAACTAGACCATTAATATGAGGCTTCAACATTATTTAAGAACATTAGAAGCCAGATCTATGGATCAATTATATAGGTCATGAATCTCCTTCCTGACCTTCAAATATCTAAATCATCTTTAATATATTATGTACTTGGGCATGCAGGTATACTCTTACTATTGGTTAACTCAAAACATTAGTCACATTTTTATCTTCTCCTCATTACTTTGTAAGTATTGAGTTTCTTAGTCCTATTTTTTTCCTCATGTTCATTAATCTATATTGGTTCTCACTATGTTTGGAACATCACCAAGCTAGTGTGACTTCCATGAAATTTTTATGAATATTTATTATATTAAAAGAATGATCTTTCATTGAGTGTGTTTATTAATTCTCATCAACGTCCATATACCAAAAGTTGAATAACTTGTGGTTGTTTTTACCTCCATCTAGAATCTTGTCTAGGGAATAACTAATTCTGATTCATTAATAATCATTTAGTTTTATTCTCCAATTTATATAATGTGAAATATATATTCATGATGGTTTGTAGAAATACCATCATGATATTTCCCATAGAGAATGTATCTTTGAACATCGAGGTTCTCCACGAAAAAAACACTCTTTATTTTTCTTCAGAAATTCAGTATAAATAATATTTATTTTTATACACTCAAATTCACATAAATTTCACCATCACAAAAAAATTATTCCCTTATATTATTTAACCTTTGACTATACTAATATTTCTCTTCTCATAGTTGGAATAATCCGTCCATATCTTAATAATAGCAACACATGAATTTGTGATATATAATAATTGGCTTATAGTTTGATATTTTAATCATTGAAGCCTGAATTATTCTATAAAATCCATGAGAATCCATTTTCTCATTCACAAAACACTCCTTCTTGATCATCTACATCAATCTCAAATACCTTGATTTTTATATATGTTTTAGTACATTAGAGAAAAACTCGTGCATCAATATATGGATTTTCATATATATTTCCAAAGAATCATTTTTAGCTCATGAAATTACTCAATATATATATAGTATCGTCTAAAATTTTCCTTTTAATTTATTCTTCAATCACAAATAAATTTGTGATGTTTTTATCTATGATGAATAGTACTTTCAGTAAATTATTTATTTTACACTTAAAATATTAATTCTAGAATCATCGATGTTAATACAAAAAAATGAGTAAATTTTGTAAGGTCTCTAATGACACATGTGTTGTTTCCTAATGACACATATAGAGGGTCATATAAACTATAGGAAATTCTAGATGACACTTTTATATGTTTCCTTCATTCAGATGTGGATTCTAGTTTACTCCTATGTCATCTTAAACGACTCTTATATATGTCTATATGGCTCATATATAGAATTCATTTTCCAGTAAAATTAAGTATACATTATTAGGAATGAATAATGTCAATATGGAAAATGAATCATGAATGTAGGTTTTAGACAGAGTGGAGGCCCTTATTAGTTCATTAGATAACTAATATTTTGTTGTAATCAACGAATAATATGAAATATGCATGCTGAGGAATTTTCCCCCCAAAAAATTAATATAGTGATTAATTTAAAAAAATTAGGAACAATTAAGAGACAATAATTTTATTTTTAAATATGAAATTAATTTAAAAAATAATAATTAAATCATTCTTGTTAATTATTTAATTATAGAAGAGGTTGGTCGTCTAAACACCATTCAGTTGCACCATTGTTTCTCTTTGAGGATTCAAGGATAAAATACCTCTAGCAGCGATACACATGTTCTCCTTGTGATATCAAAATACCATTTATGTTACTCTAGGATCTAGAATGGTGATATAAATAGTCATATATGACTCTATTCCATAGAAACCATGATCAGTTTGAGTTCGAAGATTCATCTCTCGATCTCTCTCACATGGGAGGAAAGAGGAAGAAATGTCACTTATCTTTTCCTTCGGAGAAAGCCTTGAGATTTTCATAGTGGGTAGAAATCTATAAGGATGATTAGAGGGGTTTCATGCACAAAAATAATCCAACCCTTTAATAAATGACATAATATGGTGTGTGTATATATATATATCAAATTCTAGGTATTAATGTTAATTAATTACAAAAACACCCTTAATCGTATATTAATTCTATAATATGCCGCATTTTATGTAAAATTTAAAAGAATATTATCTATAACTTGGAGTATACTAACTCTTGAAATGATAAAAAAAAATTTACAGTTTTTAAATGAAATATTATTTACTGGTCCCAAAACTCAGATTAACCATCCTCTTAAACATTTATCAAATTTTCAAATAAATATTTTTAAAAATATTATTCTGTTAATAAATAAATAAATAGTAATAATATTCATTGTCCTGTCAGTAAATATTAATTTTAATATTTTTATCAATAAAACATAAATAAATATTGTTTTTTAGTTTCCAGAAAAATGATTATTCCAATATTTAAATTCAAATAGTATTTAAATTATAATAATATAAATAATAAGTGTCTGGCCCTATTTGAATATTCCTTAGTGGCATTAGGTGGGTTTATATAAAGTACAATACCAGTTTATAAAAACATGAAATCACACCAAATTGGAGGAAGTTAATATCACAACAACGAACACAACTTTCAGACTTTTACTATGCAATATAATCTCTTTGTACAGTTAGCCAATAATGATTGTAGCATACTCAAGACATCATCCTATATACGTAATACATATTTCTTTAATGTCATGAAATGAACTCATCAATAAACCATGACAATGGAATTTAATGTTATAATTTAATTTCAACATAAGGTAATTGATATCGACTGTTATAAAGTGGAAGGGCTAAATCTTTCCTCAACTAATTAATTAATAAAAAATCACTCATGACACACCAAAAGTAACCTATATCCCATAAAAAAAATTATCTTGGTTTTTTATAACACATTTAACAACAAAATTCAGGATTTTTATTAATAATAATCTTAAAGACTAATGATCAATATTGTAACACCATGAGTTTTTGTGATTTTTTACTAATTAATTTCAAAATTTTTATATTTCTTATTTCATGTCACAATGAAAATATTTTATATTAACGAAATATGTTTATTTATATGAACTACCAAAAAACTAACTTTACCTACTTAGAACACTAAGTTTATATTTCATTACAAGCAACAAATACATTCTTCGATGGCTTGCGTAACACGCATGATCGAGGCTTCACAAACAATAATATATTTTTAAAATAACATGTAACCTATCTGTAAAATTACCTTTTATGAATATTATAAACTAAAATATATAAATATATGTTTTTAAAAAAAATGAATTAATTGTTTAAAAATTACATAAAAATAAATACAATATCCTAATGAATACAAAGGCATTAAACAATATAAAACAATTTTCATGCTCAGAAGTTTATTTAATCCCAATAAATTAAATTAATTAAAATTAGTAAGAAATTTTAATTTAATAAATATTTTACATATCCAAGTAACTATTTTTTATATTCAACTAATAGTTTTTGTAGTTATAAAAAAAAAATCATACTTAAGACATAATACAATGTATTTTTATTATGGTAGAATTACCAATTTTTTATGGAGAACCATTTTTATATAAAAACTTTTGACACCTTTATATATTTAACATTCCAAAATAAACTTCATCTTTCAAATAGAAATATAAAATTTAGTTTAGGATATTTTTTTTGAATTTTTCATTAACGGTTAATTTTTAATAAATAGATAAAAATCATGGATTTTAATTCAAATTTACATTTTAATATAATTTATTTGTTATGATAAATTATATTTTTAACTTGTTCAAATTTTAAGTTTTATAATATTTTGTTCAATAAATCCATTAAGGCGATTGGAATAAATTTCTCACTAAAATTACACATAAAAACTATTCAAACTTTTGAACGTTTCACTTTAAAAACCCAGTTTTTCTTATTATCTACGCAATGAATTTTAAATATAATTTTCATAATTATGTGAATTGAATTAGGTAAAAAGGATTAAATTTTTTGAATAAGAAGGTAAAAATTAGGTCATAAGGTCAATTTTATTTTTAGGTATAAAAATGATACCAAGGTAAAACAATTATTTACTGTTGTATAGGTAAAATTGTGACAAGGGTTAAAGTTAAAAGGTAAATCTTAACATACCTAAAAATAGAAACATTTAATGGTTGGATGAGGTGTGACTAAACCCAAAAAACGCATAAAAACATTAAATTAAAGTATAAATATTTTTAATTAGTGCCACCATAAATTGGTTAGCTTTAAATATAAAATAATCAATAATTTAATCACATGAACCAACCTCTCCTTGTGAATAAATACAACCCCTAACCTCCCAATTTAGACCCAAAAAGCCTTTTAGCTCCACAAATAACTATAAAAAACACTCTTCTTAACTATCCCCAATTCCAAGTTCTTATGGTATCATAAAAAGACCAATTCCAAGGTCCTCAAGGGTCTTTTACTGAGGTGTTATTCAAGGGGTAATTATCTTAAAGTACCTCTCTTAATTTCTTTTCCTTTTCCACTTTCTCCTATACATATTCATGAATTATTTCATGATAACTATAAAATCATGTATATACATAATTTTAATGTTTAAAATTTAATATATCAATTCCAGGTCATTTATCACATCCTTTTATTCAAAGAAACGAATTTGTTTTCTTTGTTATGCTCGTCAATCGACTCTTCAAATAACAATTTTTTTCTTTTTCCATTACTACATTCACAGACAGTCTTAAAAATATATTTTGGTTAAATTGTGTTAAATATTTCTTTATATAATATTTCATATTCTTATAATATTATATTAAAAAACATACCTTCATGCCTTCCATGTTGTGTTAATACAATAGTTTCGTTTGTGGAAGTGCATACAATCGCCCCCTCGAAGTAATCTGATTTGATTATACACTACATTAAATGTATTAAAGATGGATTAAATGAATATATATGATATATGTGATATAATAAATATAATTTAACAATTATATATTTATATATATATTCATTTTATTTTCTTTCCATCAACCCAACAATGAAACAGAAATAGCATTCATGCATATGTACAGATTGTCGTCTCCTTGAACGGTGCATTCTATTTCATACTTCTATATTATAATGAATATTATTAGACAAATATAATTTACATATATTATATTTTTATCATATTTTAAATTTTTTAATAATGTTATAAGTATAAGGGTCAATAATATAACAAATTAAGACACATGCGAAGAACGATGTGAATATTATCCAAAGTGAAACATTAACATAGGACGGTTAAAATGGGAAATATGAGGTCACAATAAGACCATATGTGGTAATAGATAAAAGTATATCATTATGTAAAGTCTGTATAATAATTTTATATTTGTTATATAGGTGGTTTCAACACGTATGATGTGACTAAATACTCAAGGTTAGGGAATTCCTTCACACATTTAATTTTCATGAGATATAGGACATATTCCCCCATATTTAATGTTTATGGTGCATCTAAATCCAATATTATATTTAATATAATGAATAAATTTATCTCTATGGTATTCAAATATTCATTTAATGATCATTGGATTATTATTTAAATGTTCAAAGTTGTATGTGACGCATTGATTTTTTAAAGAATTAATCTTTTCTCCATTTAAATATTTTTTAATATTATTTTACCCAACTATATATATTTGTATTATAAAGGTTATGTTATGGTTATTTTTAATTTCATTCATATTATTTCAAAAATTATTTCTTATGGTTTTAATTAATGGATAATTTCCCAATCTCATTATTATCTGAGATTGTTTATATGTAAGTATTTATTGTGATTTATTTATCATCCATATAATTTTTTCTTAAAATTACCTCATTAAATGTTTTACTATTATAATATGTATTTTTAATGTCTATTATCCAATTAAATCTTTTTTAATATGTGGTATGAAAGTAATCCTTCTTTCCTTTTCCAAAAGAAATACTTTTTGACATCACTTAAAAAAGTACAGAAACAATATCTTATCTAAAATTATACGAATTGAACATATATTTACTCTTTCATGTTTCCTTATTTACACAAAGAATAAATCACATGTTTTCATGGTTATCATCAAAGGAATTATTTTAATTTAAAATTTCATCTTGTTTTAATAAAATAAAATTATTTCAAAGATGACATGATATTTTACTCAAGAATAAATTCCAAGTGTTTTATCAAAATTATTTTCCATGTATGATGAAATTCCTTAGTAATATCCCTATTATTGATATTTTTTTATTTTTTTATTCTATTTTAGGAATCCATTTTCCCCCTAGATTATGTTATGATGGAATAATGTTTGAGAAACACATTTTTTCACTTAGGTTATGCAATGATGAAATGATTATGATCTTGTATATTTTTATGAATGTTATGATATGATTATATGTTTATTATACCCATTTTATTTCATGGATTATGATTTTTCATGATTTTGTGGAACACGTATGTATGATGTCATTATTATGTTGGTGGGATATATATCTCCCTCCAGTTCATTGGGTAAATGATATATATCTCATAAGATATAAAAAGATGGTATTGGGAGTGAATGATGACTACCAAGATTTTATGAAGAGTGAAATCATGCTAATAAGATGGCCATGGGAGTAAACTATTACACCATGATGGTATGGGGAGTGAACTCATAATAAAAAGATGGTATTGGAAGTAATGTCTTGGATACTATGGGAATAATATTATATGATTATGTGTTTTCCACAATTCCATGTTTTATTCTTATGTTATGCCTTCATAGATTATGTTCTTTATTTATGTGTGATTCACTTCTAATAAACTATCATGATTTATGTCATTATTTATTTATATGGTCTTTGATATCTTGGTTATGATATTTTAATGTTGTGATCACATTCTAATACCCCTATGATCATGTTTATACTGACATGTTTCAATTTTTATCCTTACTGAGCATCTGACCTCTCCCCTTTTATGTTTCCATTCCCTCTAGTTATGAAGAAATTTATTATGTTTGATGTGTCTAAGAAGGGTGATAATTGAGAAGAACCTAGTGGCAGCTAATTTAATTCACTTATGTATCAGAGTTTTTGTTTCCAAGATTCTAATGGCACTGAACTAATATGGTATTTAGTTGTCCCTTTGTGTAATGTATTAGGTAATCCTAAATAGTAATGTAATATCCATCTATGATAAGATTGGGGTCTTCATAGTAGCTATTATAATGAAGATTTATATAACCATTGGAGACTAGGATAATAAAAACATATTAAGTTCCCTTGGGATATTTCTATGGATATTTCTAGGGATTTCTCTATGGATAATCCTATGGTTTCATACAAAGGTGTCAAAATTTTAAAATCCTATAACTGGCCTTCCATGATTATATGATTTTGATCTGTAACAATTGTTTCCCACACTATGTTTTCTGTTTTTACTCAATGGAGGGTACCTAAAGTTACTGTGTTAATGTTAAATCAAATGGGAAATTTGGTGACTATGAGCAATCCTATTAGGTAATGAATGGAGAGAAATATTTTGTGATTATACTGAATCAACTATCTTGGTATATGATTGTTAATGTGATCATCGGTGTAATTCCAATGAAATTGTATAAGAAAAATTTGTAATATTATGAATGTTACATAGTGAGGAGCATAGTGGAAAGAAGAATCGACCTTCATCATGTTATGAAGAAAGGAAGAAGAACCTTGAATAGGATCATAAATGGTGGGGAACATGTTATCTATGTTGGAAAAAGGGTCATAGAGTGATTAACTATCATGGTGTTCAATATCTTATTTGTGGAGAACATTAGCATTATCCAACTCAATGCCCTAACCTATGAACATAATTGTAAACCAAGGAAGGACCTTTTACATGACAATTATTAAAGATTAATTATTTAAGTGTTTATGTATTTGGATTAATGAATTATAAAATATAAAAGGATTGTTCTGTTTATGTGTTCTTTTCTAAGGATTTAAAAGTAATTTTATTGAATGACAATGTGATATTTTTACTAAGGGATTATAACCAACAATATGTTTCTTATGTAAAAATACTTTTGTTTTTATAAATATATATTGGATATGAACAAGTAAGTGGGACGATATTGATTAAATCTGAACTAATAAAGGATATATTTTCAATCTTTTCTATGGATGATGTTTTTAACTTCTTGGATATAATGAATATATTCAGTATCCTTTGGAATAACTAATCATGCATGTCATAAAAATGTAATTATGGTAATGTAGGTTATTACCATGTTTCAATAAAATAATGGATGAAGGAATTCATATGTTTGTAATGTGAAAAATAAGAGATACTTTATGAGATATAGGAGATAAATGTTATGAATATTTAGTGCACCTATTTATAATGTTTTTTATTTTCAGTTTTGAGAGGATTTTAATGTTATTAATTTATGGATTATATAAATTAAACTCTAGATGATGTTTGTTAGATCAAATTATTACATCGCTATAAGTGGATGTATGAATATTCGATAACATGTTCTAACCTTTTTGTTGTGGTTAAGACATAAGAAATGACCAATCATTCTTTTTATGGATCACATGATCTACTAATTCTCCAAGAATGAAAAATTATACTTAATTTCATTAAATAAGTTCTTAAGGGAAAATTGTTCAAGGTATGACTAATGGTGATATTTTACCAAAAACAAGCATGTATATATTCTGATGAAAATTATTCAACATTAAGAAAACAAATTATGATTTAAAAGGTTGTATTATTATTATAATTTTTTGATGATATCAATTAATTATTTCACACTTATTTAGTTTAATGTTTTTGACTAGTAAATTTCACTAGATTACAAAATTTCCCATGACTAGTGTTCTTTATCAATATCTAGGATTATTTATTCGTTTCCTTCATGCCGAAATCTTCACTTATGTTATCTTACATAGAGACTTACTCATGATTTACATTGGGAAATGGATATTTTCCAACTATTAATTTATAAAAGGATGTTTTAGTGTCCATTTCTAGGTTGTGGATTCTTTAAAATAAACTTTCAAGTAGTAAACCTTTGATATCACACAAAAAATTTGGGGGAAAAACTCCTTTTATAAGAGGTGGAATGTAACAAGCTATGATTCTATGATTTTTTTAGAATTAATTTAATTTTTCTGATATTACTCATTTAATTTAAAATTCAAAATAGTTTATATTAATGAACTATGTTTTGATTACACGAAGTATAAAAAATAGAAATTTTAGCTTTCTCTCCATGGAACACTGAGATTAACATGCATTACACATAACAAAGACTTTCCTTGATGGCTAGTATGCCACACATGATCGAGGCTTATAGAACAATAACATAATAATAAAAATATAATGTGACATAGATATTAAATTAGATTTAATTAATAATATTAATTAAAATATATAATTATATTGGTTTCAAAAAATATAAAATAAATTAATTAGTTAAAAATTATTTTAAAGTTAATATAAGTAGAAAATGAATATAATGTTAATATTTTTATGGAAAACTATTATTATGATCACAAGTGGTTTTAATCCTATTAAATCTTATAAATTAAAATTATTCATTAATTTTAATTTAATATATATTTCAAATATGAAACTAATTATTTTTTGATATTCACCCATTATTTTTTATAAGAATAAGATAAGAATAGAGGAAATAGTAGAGAGGAAAAAATATTTTTATTGGGGATGTTTTATCACATTTTAATTGAGAATCATTTTTAAATATAAATTTTGAAACCATTATAGATTTAATATGTAATAATTAACTTCATAATTGAAATAAAAACATAAAAGTTTGGTTAGGATAAATTCTTGTTATTTTACTTTAAGGTTTCATTTTTAATCAATAGTTAAAAATCGTGGATTTTAATTCAAAAAAACTTTTTCATCAAACTTATTTTTAAAGTTAAATTATAATTTAAATTGTTTTTAAAGATTATTTAGATAATATTTTTGTCAAAAAATACAATTATGGTCTTTGGAATGAATTTAAAATTGAAATTATATATAAAAACATTTCAAAATTTTGAAAGTTTCACTTTAAAAACTGGATTTTTGGTTTTATTTACAGAATTATTTCTAAATATAATTTTACCAATTATGTATATTTATATAGGTAAAAGGGATGCCATATTGTGAATAATATGGTCCAAATTATTTTATATGTTTAATTATTTTTTCATTATACAAAATTTACTTTTGTAAAAAATATTTACCATTGTTTAGGTAAAATTGTGACAAGGGTTAAAGATAAAAGGAAAAAGGTTAAAATACCTAAAAATTGAATAATTTCATAGTTTATTAAGGTGTGTATCGACCCTAAAAATCTTAAAAACATTTAATGAATGTATAATTCGTTTAAATTAATTCCATTTCAATGTGTTTAGCTTTAAATTTAAAATAATCAATAATTTAATCAATTTAAACCAGCTCTCCTCAAGTATAAATACCACCCTAACCTCCCCATTTCGACACAAAAAAATACTTTTAGCTCCTAAAATGACTTTCTAAGCCTCTCCTCCCCACTCTACCCACGTCCAAGTGCTCTTGTTGTCACCAAAAATTCATATCCAAGGACCTTAAGGGCCTTTCATGGAGGAGTTATTGAAGATGTAATTTTATCGAAGTACCTTTGTTAATTTCTTTTCTTTTTCTAATTTCTCATAAAATAATTCATTAATAAATTAATTATAACTCCACAAGAATTTATATACTATATTTTCATGTTTCTAAGGTAATATCTCATATCCATGTCATTTATCACCTCCTATTATTCAAAGAAATGAAATTGTTGTCTAAGTTATGCAGCTTAATAGAAACTGTAAATAACACTTTTTTTCCTCTTCCATTACCTCTATCATGTATCTTATTAAATATATTTTCTGGTTAAATAATATTAAATATTTATATTATAAATTATTTCATAATCTGGTAATGTTATATTAAACATACCTTAATTCTTTTAATGCTGTGTTAATACAATAATTTTGTTTGAGAAAGTGTGGATTATCTTCCCCTCAAAGAGATGTGATTTGGTTACACAATAAATGGAATGTATTAAGTAATGATGTACTGAATATAAAAAAAATATGGTATATTCAAGATACTTTAATAATGATATATATATGTGTGTGTATTTTACGTTCATTTCTTCAACCAGACAATTAATCGGAAATCTCATTCATGCGTACGTACGGATTGCTGTCTCCATGAACTGTGTATTATGTTTCATACTTCTATATTATAATAATTATTTTAATACATATATAATTTCTATACGTTATATTTATATACTTTTTTATATTCTATAATCCTGATATAAGAAAATGAAACTCCGATATAACAAATTAAGACACTTGTAAAGAATAATGCAAATATTATCCGAAGGAAAACATTAATATAGGATGGGTAAAAAACAGGTATTATAAGGTCATAGTCATAGAATATGTGCTATTATATTTATGCATATATTTCTGAAAATATTGACAATAAAATTATATTTATTATACATGTGGTTTTAATGAGTACTGTGAGACTCAAGACTCATGGTACAGAAATTTGGTCTCACTTTTAAGATTCATGAGATATAATCCATATTCACAGCATATTTCTTTTGTATAGTGTATATACTTCCCTTATTATATATAATTCCTTGAATACATTTATCATCATGATATTTAATTATTCATTTGAAGATATCAGTATTATGATTTAAATGGTCAAAGTGGGATGAGACGCCATGATTTTTTAATGATTTAATCCTTTCTACATTTTAATATTCCTGATATTTTATACATAACTATTTATATGGATATAAAGTAATTATAAAAAAAATATGTCTATTTTTAAGTTCATTAAAATTCATTCGAAAATTAGTCTTTTATAGTTTATTTGATGAATAATTTTACAATATCACAATTATCATAGATTGTTTATATGTAAGTATTTACTAGGGTTTATTTATCATCAATGCCCTTGTTTTATAAAAATGATATCATAAAATGTTTTAATATTATCATATTCATGTATAATTTCATTTTTAATATTTTTTACTTATTACTACATGGTTTCAAAGTACACCTTCTTTTGTTTTCCCAAAGAGGTACTTTTTTACTTCTCCGACAAAAGTGTGAGAAAATGTTATATTTTAACTTATATGACATGAATAGATTTTTAGGCTTTCATGACACTTTATTTAAATGAAACTTCCCCTGCATGTTTTCATGTTTATATGCAAAGATATTATTTTATTTTATAATTGTGTTGTGTTTTATGAAAAGAAAACGTTTTCGAAAAGAAATGATATTTTCCTCAAAAATCAATGTTAAGTGGTTTATCAAAATTATTATTTGTCTGATATGAAATTAAATAGTAATTTCCCAATTATTCGAAATTTTTTATTATGTTTATTCTTTTTATGAAATCCATTTTTTACCTTAGATTATTTTATGATGGAATGATGTTTGAGAAACTCATTTTATCAATCTGGTTTTGCAATGATGAAATGATTATGAGATTTTATATTTTTCCACTGGCTATGATACGATTACATGTTGATGGTAATGATATAATTTCATGGGTTATGATTGTTCATGATTTTATGGAACATGTATTTATAATTTTATTATGATATGGGTGGGACCATTATCTGCATCTAATGCATTGGGTAAATATTTATATCTCCTGAGATAGACTATGATGGTCTTGGGAGCTAACCATGACTAACAATATGGTATGAGGAGTGAACTCGTGATACTATGATGGATACATAACTAAGCAATGACTACAAAGATGGTTTGGGTACTGAACCCATAATACTAAGATGTTCTTGGAAAAAATGTTTTAGCTACTATAGAAATCATATTATATGCTTATGTGTTTTCAACAATTCGAAGTTTTATTTCAGTGTTATGCTTTCATGGCATCTATTCTTAATTTCCTTATAATTCATGTCTAATTAACTATCATGATTTTTATATGATTTATTTTTATGATTATTTATTTCTAGGGAATGATAATTTTATGTTATTATCACATTATCATACCCTTATGCTCACATTTATATTAACATGTTTCCAATGCTTACCATTTCTAAGAATATATGCACATCCTTTTTTATGTTTTCATTTCCCCAGGTAGTGAAGATACTTATTATGTTTTAGGTGTCTAGGAATGGTGATAATAGAGAAGAAACTAGTGGGAGATGATGTATCTGACTTATGTATCGGGGTTTCTATTTCCATGTTTCCAATTGCAGTAAAATAAAATGGTATTTGGGAAACAATTTGTGTAATGTATTAAGTATTCTACAAAATAAATATAATGATAATATATAAAAATCTTGAGGTCTTTAAATTTTTTAATTCCCATATATAGGAATATCAAATGACACCCAAACATTTGGATTTCCTACTACCGGGTCCATCCTAATAATATCAATTCTAATAGACTACAATGTGAAAAAACTAGATATAATTTCTCATCTTCTTATATGTACTCTCACATCATTGTTGGCCTAATATATGTCCAATTAAATTATGTCATATGAACATTTGACATGTAGTTTAAGAATACTGTAATAGAACATCAATGTTCTCATAAGAATGGAGATCTTTTATGAAATTTTCGAAAAAATAGACTATCTAGAACATTATCACATTAAATTATTGTAGAAAAAAAATCAATGTGTGATAATAAATTTATTAATATTAAAAAATTTGAATATGATCTAGTGATCCAAAGTACAAGGAGGATGGTTCGTGGATATCAACTGTAATAGAATCTCACTTTTTCTAGGTAGACATGTCTAGAGGTGTGCCACATGTCTTGGATGACTTGTTTAGGAGACACCACATGATCTGGGTGATATGTTCAATGTTTTCATAGGTCTCATATTTTTCTTTCAAGGGTGGAAGCACCAAGAAAGTTGGGTGATTATGTCCAGATGTGTGGACAAGATTCGGCTAACCTGAGTAAGCAACATCATATGACACAAGATATGCATCGGAATGACATCTCAAGTCTAGGGTGACAAACATTGTGGGTTTTTAGGATCTTTTTGGTACTCGTAGAAGGTTCCCAACACCTATCCCGACATGTACGGAGTGTTCCCCATGTCCGAGATGACATGATGAAGAGATGTTGCAAGATATGGGTGGCACGACATCATGTTGTCAAATGTCATTAGATGGAACACACGAATCGAAGATAGATCTAGGATCAAGTCCCCATCTTGATTCCTCCTCTTTGAATCCTATCTTTTTACCTTGTATTGTGAGTACATTGGATAGCTTCAATGTTAGTTTTTTTTTCAGTATCATGTGATCTGGAGGTCATCCGATTTAGTCATTTCATATCTTTTTAGGAGTCATTTGTGTGATCTATGATTGACCAAATAAAGAAACTTATGCTTGGTGTATTCCTGATATGGCTGTTTTTAAGTGTATTACCTAACAGAAAGTTGTTCAATTGCATAATCGGATGCATGAAAAATCCCGAGATATGATTACTTATGTGTGTAGCCTCTAGCATTTCACCAAAGACCAACACACCAACCGACTAGCCATCCAACCCCTTTTTAGTTGTAGTAGAGAATTGGTAGTCCCGGACATCCTGCATACTCTATGATTTGTGTAGGGAATGTGACATTAGTCTAGGATAGTTTAGACATGGGGTCTAGTATTACGCACTTTTGTGAGTGTCTATGGTGGACCGCGTATGGGGTGCCTCCAAATTTTCAGTGGTGATGGGCTCATCCATATTTTATCTTATTAATCCCTATTATTGAGGAATATCACCTTGGATGGATTCCATGCTATCTTGTTGACATTTATAAGGGTCTTAATGAGATCCATGTGACTATCAGAGGGAACCCGCGAGTCCTTGGAGGGCCGATATTTCGGTCTCATTGTTTGTGTGATGGGTGTGTTGGATGCATCGTCTTTCCTTTAGTGACCGTAAACCTTTCTTGACTACCTATTTTCAATAACCTTAGTTTTATGTGACGAAAGTTGGGAGTCATGTGTGATTGCATGGGTATAACATTGGGAATTTCGTCAGTTTTTTAGAGATGATTCGCGTGACAGATATGGGTCACATGGTGATGCCTGAATATTTCATAGGAAAACCTATCTGTTAGTCCATAGAGTGTCCCAGGGTTGCTTGGACATGCGTTAGGTCTTTCGTGCGGTGAAACTGGAAAGCTAGAGGTACCGCACGAGGAGAGAGGGTCATGACACTGAGGTCTTGTGGTGTCTCACGGGTCACTCGGGGCATGGGTCACATGTCCTTTAGTGACAATGGACACCAATTTAATCATCCATTTGTATCCCTATTGTTTTATTTGATATGGGTTTAGAGGTACATAGGTTTTATCGGGTAATACCGATGATTTTTAATCAATTTTTCTAGTGGGGTATCGTGTGACCGATGTGGATTATATGATAGCATGTAGGTATTGTGGACAAAACAATGTGTTTGTCCTTAGAGCACCAAGAAGTTGTATGGAAGTTCCCATGTGATGCAGATGATGAGTCGAAGGGGCTCTACAAGACGCACTGGATAGGGTGGTGTGGGTAGCATGTCTTCAGGGGCGCATCACATGTCCTCCAATGACTTCACACCCCTCTCACCTCTTCCACTTTATATGCTACATTCATTATAGAGAAGTCTTGGTGATCTCATGATTTGTATTGGACATCATATATGGATTTTGTTATTACCAATGATGATTTTGAGTGTCATATTTGTGAGAACTAGGGGTCTCTTCCATGGGATTCTTATTCCATTTGTTTTTGGGTGATTTCAGATGGTTTTTCAGGAACATTACAACGAAAAAATACATAATCTCGGGGAACACTCATCCATCCATCACCATTTCTTCATTGGAGTGGAAGGGAGTTTGTTGAGGGAGGGTATCACAGGGAATTCTGAGGGACCTCCACCCTGTATAGAGACTTCACATGACCTTGAGTTGGTCTTTTGATCATGATCATTTTTGGGGATCCACATCTATTTTATCATCGTCTTCTCCCATTCATTCAAGGGAAAGATAATACCCATATTCAACTATTTCTTCCATTGTGATTTTTTTTCTAGTTCTCATTTGGGAGGCATCAACAATGATACACCTAGATCATGTTCTTTGTCTGATGATAAGACATCTGATCCTTTGAAAGAACCACCACTATATTATTCTCATTATAGATTCTTATAGGGTCTTTAATTATAGTAACAATGTCAGTATTTTGGATGATGTTTCATATCCAAAATTACTTTTTATCTATATTAGAAGCTGCATAACACTTATACTCTATTATATAATGGGAGTACGTGAATGTATTTGAGAGCGTATACCATCAAACACACTTTTTAAAGTGAAAATGTATCATGAGTGTGATTTCAACATTTCCTGATCTATTTGGAAACTATAACTAGTATATCTCGTGATAACTAGTTCCTCATCTCCTCTATAAAATAGGGAAATTTACTTAATAAACCTCATGTACATAAGTATATCCTTGACTATCATCCAATGCATGTCCTTAGGTTCTCTTGATATATACCTACCAAACATAATGAATATTTGACATCTATACGTGTATAAATCATTACCTTCATGGATAATCCTATCATAGATGTGTGTGGTATATTTTTCACCCTCTATCTTTTAATGTGCATATGAAGACACATTTTCGTAAAATTATTAATTTCATGTGAAATTTGTAACAATACACTCATGAATTGTTCCATTGTGAATTTTATCATATTATTATCAATGTATATACCATGAGATAGTCCAACTAGCCTCTTTGACCTATCAAAATGGATCGTGAACCATGATTATATTCTACATTACATAAATATTTTATAGATAATCATGATTTTAACCATGTCTTAATTGTTTGTAACACTTATAGCTCATTTCCAATTAGTAAAATTCTATAAATAAATACAATCATTAAAACCATATCACTCCGAAAAAAACAATTTTGGAAATAATCCTCACAATAATTCTTAAGGAAACTAAACAATTTTTTTGATTCATTAAATATTATGTTCCAGGGAATTGAATCATTCATTAATCCACAAATGAATCTCTTCCACTTTAATGCACTATTAGAGTTATTTGGATCCAGAAAACCATCTGGTTTTTTCATATAGACATCTTTCTAAAGGCTCCAATTAAGGAATGATTTTTTAACATCCATATCCCAAATATCATAGTCTGGTAAATATTTTATAGAAAGTAAAAATATTATGGATATCTGTATTGAAACTAGAGAAAATGATTCATTATAGTATATGACATAATTATATTTAAACCCTTTAGTTAAAAATATCTACTTTTAGGTACATTTCAATACATGTCCAAATTCATATTAAATAACCATCTGTAAACAACTATATTTACATCTAATTGAGGAGATAATAAAATCAATTCATTAATTTAGTACATATATTTCATCACAAAATTTATTGCCACTTTCAACTCAGAATATTTGATGATACTTACTACTTCCTTATAGATTTCAGAATCATTTTTATCTACTAATAATGTGTCACCATCTTCTATGACTAGAAAATAATTCCATTTGGATTCTGTAACCTCACTTATAAACCTATGAACTACTAGTGACTATCGAACATCCAATTCAAAGGGTATTTTAGGAATATTTTTATGTTTCAACTGTTGTGTACCTTGAGATACAACATGATTGAAGTCTATATTACTCCCACAATGTCATTTATATATGTTATCCCTCTTATGATACATGTAATTGCTTTCATCTATTAACTATTTATTTTAGGGATTATATTTTTATTATACCCTTCTTACATTTGGGTATCCTATACAGATAGACAATATCCCATGTGGTTCATCATTGTTACTTGAACGGGCCATTAAATGATTTTCAACCTCATTGAAAATAGTTTGAAAAAAATCCTTCCAATCCAAATTTCATTTGGAATAGCATATGTTTCTTTAGATGACAGATGGTTTAGTGTGTATGTCATGGTTATATTATGTATCCACAAAAGGATAATGGGACACATACAAGACTCATCATTTACATTCCTGTATCTAGTATGGTATTTTTATTCACTTCACTTACACCATTTTGTTGTAGTGTATAAGAGGGAATTTGTTGGGAAAATATGAAAAAATCCTATCAATAATAAATGAACTCTTGGATAAGGTATTATCTTCCACATTCTAAGTATATTTTCAGTATCTTCTAACCAAGTTTTTTTCCAAATTCATTTTTGTATCCCTTGAATTTCTTAAAGTAATCTGACTTATAACTCCTTAAATAGACCTACCCAGATATAATAAATTAATTATCAATATATATAAAGTTTGGGTATCCACCATTATTCATCAATTTGAAATTGTTCACACATCAGACTAAATGTTCACCATAATCTCTATAGAACTTTTAACAGGTCCTATAAATTGATACATTTGGTCATTTTTACTACCAAACAAGAATTAAATATACCAATTGGTTTTATTTAAAATTAATATAAGTATATATTTTTGTATAATTTATTCAATGGATTTTATTTTACACAACATAAGTGGTGATGCCAGAGTTGGATGTGATATGAGTCATAAAATCTAGATTCGTTGTTGATTAGTATTACCTGGTTCATGTATTCAAACACGTAAATAATGTTAATAAGATGTAAATGAACATAAAATTACTATCTTTATAATATATGATGCATTTATTTAAAAATTTGAAAATTAATCCATATAAATTAATATTAAATATATGAATAGAGTTCTTGGTAACTGTTGACACATAATTACAGTTCTTTTAAACAAATTTCCTTTTATTAAACAATGTAATATATTAGTATCCAATAGTTCTGACAATAGCTTGGCCTGGATGGTGGATCATGTATCTACCTCACCTCCATAAACTCTTTGAACATTACCTAGTTCCTATATTTGAATACATATGTGAGAACCACATGATATTTATACCCAATTAGAAGAAACATATAACTTTCATTTGATATATAACTCACCCAAAGCATCCCCTAGAATATTTTTCAGGGTATTGTTCTTATTCCACTTGCCCTTCTTACCTCATAAAAAACATCTACTTTCCTTTATTTCCCCTTGATATTACATCTCCAAGAATAACATTGTGAAGAGTACATAGGCTTGGAGTTAGTTTGTGAGATGTTTTCCTTATCCTTCTTCTTATTCACTATAATAACTGAAGGGTTTTCACGCTTCATATTCTTATCAAATTGATGAATCATGGTGAGGGGATTTATGAGATAAATATTAATGTTGATCATATAAAAATTCAAAACAAAGTTGGTGAAGATCTATGAGAATGAATAATGAATTAGATTAGTGTGAAATTCCTCTTTTATCTTAATCCCTAGAATCTATATGTGCAAAATGTTTCTAATAATCATTACTATGTGAGTTACATATGAAGAGTGCATCATGTCATTACTTACTAGTTTGGGGGACACCAAAAGACTGCACCGACATGTCTAGAGGTGTCACAGGTTCTAGATGACTCATTCCGGGGGATGCACTGTGAGAGCTCGGTCATCATGTCTATATGTGTCGATGATACTCGGTTGAAATGAGTAAGAAATGTCATATGAGTCGGGAGATGAGTCCAAAGTATGGAACATGTCTATGGTGACAAACCCCATGGTTCTGATGGATCTGTTTGGTGCTCATAGAAGATTCACAAGACCTATCTTGAAAAGTATGGAGTGTCCTGCATGTCCAAGATGACATGATGAAGAGTTTCCATGAGATTTTGGAGGCGTGTCATGATTTTTTCAAGTGTCTTTAGATGGAAAACACAAATCCTATAGTGTTTTGTGATCATATCCTCCACAATAGATTTCTAAATTAAATCTCATATTTTTCCCTTGTATTGTAAGTGCTTCATTTGGTTCAGTTTCCAATTATTTGGGTCTCATGTAACCTTGAATACATGATATGTGTTCTTCTAATGTCACACTAGGATTCCTTTTCATGATCTATAAATGATCACGTGGAGGACTTTATGCTTGGCGCATGAGAACTTTTTCAGTCCGCTAGTGTATTACCTAGTATAAAGTGGGTCAATCCCATAATCGGTTGTGTGTAGAAGCCCTAGATCTGATCGCCAAAGTCCGTAGCCTATAGTATCGAAAACCGACCAGCACATGAGGAAACTAGGCAAAAAAAATCTTTTTTCGAGCTAGAGTAGAGAATTTTTAGGTAAATCCATCTTGTGTACTCACTGGTTTGTGCGAGGAATCTGATGTGAGTCTAGGTTGGAGTTGAAGTTGGGTCTGGCATTATGTGCATTCATGAGTCTCTATGGTGGACTATGTCAGGGGTGCTGTCTATTTTTTAGTAGTCACCGGCCGATCTATCCATTATCAGATTATTTCTTATTATTATGTTCTCAAACCTAGAAGTGATTTTATTCCGTCATGTCGGCATGTCCAATGGGTCTTTGAATGATCCAAGTTCCCGTCGGAGAGCACTTTTGAGTTCAGGGATGGCCTATCTCGGGGTCTCGTGTTCCATGTCGAGGGTGCAATGGACGCATCATTTGTCCTTTAGTGACCACGAACCCTGCTCGCCTCCCCCATTTCCATCTCCTTCATATTATTTGAAGAAGTTTGGGATTCAAGAACGATTACACGTATGGAACTGAAGGTGTTAACTATATTTTTGTATGATGATTCATGTGACTCATATGGTTCACATGGTGATATGTGATTATTTCATGGAAAACCTATATATTCCTCGTTAGAGTGCCACGAGGTTTGCTGGACATGCATTAGGAATTTCGTGAATTGAAACTGAAAAGATGGATGGAGCTCATGAGGTGATTTGGTCAGTACATTGTGGTCTCATGGTGTCTCACGGGTCACTAGAGGCATGTGTCACATGTCTTTCACTGACGGAGGACACCAGTCGCCTCTTACCTTTTGATCCCTTTAGTTTTATTTGACAAGCATTGGGAGGTTCATGAATTCTCTCTGGTAATATCCACGATTTTACTTAATTTTATGGTGGTTTTTCACATGAACAACGCAGATTATATGAGAGTGAACAAGTATTGTGTCCAAAACTATTAATTTTTCCTTAGTGCACTATAGATATGTCTAGAGATTCCCATGTGATGTAACAGACAGGCCGAAGGGGATCTTCTAGATGCACCAGACTGGTTGGGGTGCGTTTGGTGTCTCGAGGGGCACACCACATGTACTCTAGTAACCACAAAACCCTATCACATCCACATATTTGTCTCCATCATTATTTTTGGAAATGTCTTAGAGGTATCGTGTGATGTTTTGGACTTCATCAATTGATGATATTCTTCCCAATGATGTGTTAGCATGTGATCGTTGTGAGTAATGGGGGTATTTTCCTTGGGATGTCGCTTCCCTTGATTTTCTGGGGACATGATATGGTTTTTCAGGGACATTCCAATGAAAAACTAGGAATCCATGAGGGATTCCCATCCATCTTACATCGTTCAGTCCCTAGAGAGCATGGGCACTGGATGAGGAGAGTTTCATGGGGTTTTCTATTGGATAAGTGCCAAGTATGGATAATTCACATGACCTAGAGGTGGTCACACATTTTTGATCCTTTTAGGAGATCCACAAGCTATCAATCACCCTGTTATCTCTTTCTCTCATGGTAAATATAATACTCATGTTGAATAATTTCATTCATCGTGATTTTTTTTCTGGTGTTCATTTGAAGGTTGTTAACAAAATACCCCCTAGAAGCAATATCTGATGGGATAATGAATCTGTCTTGAAGACAACTATATTATAACTAGATTCCTTGGTGGCGTCACGAATCGGTGCTTTGGAACAATTTTGGGTTCACCGGGAGGCCTTTGGTATTCTGCGAGTAGCCTATATATAGGGGTGTTGGAGGACATTTCATTCCCTTAACCACCATCTTCTCTAGAGCACTCCAGCGACTTCCATGTTGCAAGCCTTCACTACGAACCCTAATTGCTGGACATGTCCACAAGTCTACCTCGTGAGTCCTGTCCACTAGCCTTGCTCTTGCAAAAGATTTATTCCTTTTAAAATACATGTTTATCTCATTCGTAGAATAAACTTTGGTAATTTCTCAGACTTAGGTGGCTATCATGAGGACGTTGTGGTTTTTTTGGCCGAACCTATTTATCTATTCATGTGACCTTGTCCTGGGAAAGTGATTGTGAGACTTCATAGAGGTCATGGGATATGCCTAGGGCCTCACAGAGTTTATGTGACCTGTGATTCCTCTGGAGGACAGGTGGTTTGCGAGCTCCATTGTGTAGTTCACGAACACTTGGATGAGTCCTTTCTTTCACATGATTTCTTGGGGAAATAATCATGCCTTAATTTTTTAGGACTTTATATTGTTTAATATAACATGTTCCACTTAATTATTCTTAATATGGCTTCAGGATCCCATTAAGGTTCCTCGGTTGAGGATAATCAAATGTCCCTAATTCCCAGAAATGTCAACATCCACCCTCAATATTATGTGCATTCTGAAATCAAGATTTTTTGAATGTTCCCTTCACCTAGACTCCTTGATTATTTCAAATTCTAATGATGTCAATTATATGAGTTTGGTCTGATGGAAAACTTAGCAATTTTCTCCCTATTCTTAAATCTACCCTCTCCATGGGTATTCAATAACTCTGACTAAGTTCAGATGTATGTTATCAAGGATGTCCAACTGGTAACTTCCCAAACTCAGGGTCTGTCCTATCTACTGGAGAACTCCCACCTGAGCTCGGATGACCGTGATATCATTCAAAAACCTATTTTCTAGAGCTATTCAAGAATATTTTCCTCTCCCATGAGCATTTATAGTGGCACGTGGTATTCCAAGAGGGACATTTGAACAAACGAAAATTTCTCCAGTGAATGGGAATATCCATTCAGTGTAAGATAGAGATGTATTGAATTTTTTGAGGAAATCCATCCTTTTCTTTTCGTTGGATGAGAAAAGATTCCTGACATATAGGGAGATCATCATAGGATGATATATGTTCTGAATGGAAGGTTCTTTTCATTTATGTGGAGAGAATCGTGAGTGTGATATGGCCCTAAAACAAGCCTTGTGAAAATTTTCATATGCTTTAGTATAGGTTCTTTTAGATTGTACCATCTTTTGCTTTAGTTTAGGGTCTTTTATCTCACACCATATGTCACATGCTTTAGTTTAGGTTATTTTAGATTTGACCAATGATTTATTTAGTTTTGGTTCTTTTACCTTTGAAAATCTTTCACATGATTTAGTTTAGGGTCTTTTAGAATAGAAATTATACTACTTCAGTTTAGGGACATTTCTCAAAGAACTTATGTTTCCTTAGTTTAGGGTTTTTGAGATCAAAACATATGATGCTTTAGTCTAGGGTATTTTATCTCAAACCAGCTGCCACATGCTTTAGTTTAGGGACTTTTGGATTGGACCATTTGTATCTTTCGTTTATTTACTTTTTGTATGAAACATATGTTTCATTAGTTTAGGTTCTTTTAGCTCAGGCCATCTTCTACTTTAGTTTAGGGTATTGTATTTTAGACCATTTACTGATTTAGTATAGGGTCTTTAATCTCAGACCATCTGTTGATTTATTTAAGGGTATTTTAGCTCAGAGAATCTATTAGATATGGGGCCAAAATTCTATAAATGACACAATTTTTTTTGGTATTCATAGTTATGCTAAGATATTTATAGGGATCACAAAGATAGGAGTTCCAAGGGATGTTGAATGTTAATGAGGTGAACATGATTGAGGGTAAAATACTAGGGAAGGTATCCCCACTTGTATAGTTGGAATGCAGTTGGAATAAGTCACAACCTAGAAGGTTGATCTGAATGATATGGAATGGGGTAGACATGATGAGTATGTCCCTTGACACATTGGGGGTGTCAGGTTCCACCACAGTGTCATTGAGGCTCATAATGATTAGGAGGCAAATTATGTTGGGCTAAGATATCCGATGATGGTGGGTCTGATCCCTATTCCTTAAGTATCTTGGTTGGGTGGAGAGATCACATTTTCTTTCTAGGGGCTGGGAGATATTTTTGAAGGATCAATCATCAAGATGATGAAGTTGGGTATGGAGGGAAGGCTACCTAGAAATGGTTTGGTCACCCTAGGGAAACATAGCTATTAATTTAGCAGACCAATCTGTAATCCTTGTGGTATCAAATCACGAGTTGTTGGCCAATAAAACGTTCAATAGTGAAGGCTTGCATTCCAGATTTGAGAATGGATTAAAACATGGTGATGCAATATCGATGATATCAGATATGCATGGACAGTTGTATAAGTATAGTGTAAATCATAGTCCAAAGTGATCAGGTAATGAGGTAGGTATGGGATAACCAAACTAGGGTAACCTTTAAGCCAATGGGATTCTGGGTTCCACCTTGGTGACGTCATGATCACAAGAATCAGAAATCCCATTATACTGGGCCACGATGTCTCTAGTTCTTGGGTTTGAACCCTTGCATCAATAGAATTGACGAGCAGAGGGATCTCAATCCCTCTTCAGGGGAAATAAAATATTTTCACTGACTCGTGACACTTTATACCCTGATGTGAGGTAGATGGAAGATATTAGATCCAAAAAGGATTTGAGCACCTAGAACGTTGTGCCACCAACTACCAAACATATTCTTGTTATCAGGAGATGTGACGAATCATTTCTCTTCTTTTTTTCCTAGACTAGGGGGTCTATCAATAATAACATTTCATTTACAAGGGATTCATAGTATACCCCGTGGGATTCATTCCTAATTCACTTGTTCCCTAATTTTTTCCAAATGTATGGAGATGATGAGTTTAATGGGAGATTACTTGACATTTAATGAAGTTTACCATTGTAGGATTTAAGCCTGATGAGTTTTTTTGTATCTTTCAATAGCAGTTTAAGGCCTTACATTGATGACCATTATGTGTAATATTTTTATGGTCATATATCTTTTAAAAAACTGTGAGCAGTTTATGGTCATACCATTTGGACCTGGTATAGGGGATGATAGACAAGATGCTTATAAGGATACCAAGGGTCATAAGTGCTCCAACATCCTTCTGATAGGGTGGTGTAGATTTTGTAAACCATGGTTAAATATTATCTTGTTTTGTGTGATGATATGGGACCATCATACAAAGAGTAGTTCAGACACATTAGGGTGTTGAGTGCTGTCGTGATGATTCTATGGATCATGAGAATTAGAATATATGTCTTTAGTGTGACATATCTGGTTGACGATGATAGGTTAACATGAAGGAGTCATGAGCATGCATTAACAGTCAATCCAAGGGTCCTTGAAGTTAGATATCCTTTCATGGGTCATGGAATGTTGGCAGTGGCCTGAGAAACACAAGAAATGATGTGTGGGGCATGGGTTGAAAGGATTAAAAAGATGATGAAGGAACTTTGTTCTCTGGTTGGCCAGGGTAAGGAACTTGTGGTCCTTTGGTAAGGAAGGGTTATGGATGATGACCTGTATAGTTTATCATTATGTAGTGGGATGTGATTCCATGAAGTTTAATGTCCTATGGCAAGGACTTGTGTAGTAAAACATCATGAAATAAGGATGAGGGAGGACTGATGTGTACAAATAGTAATGTATGAGGTCTCTGAAGTATTTGGCTTGAACCCTAGGGGGTTCCTACATACCCAAAATGGTTGGGAATCAGTGTCCACATTTTTTTAGGCGACTCTTGTAGTTTAACATCATGTGGTGAGGATTTATGTTGCAATGTAGTTTATTATCATACAGATATGACACTAGAGCGATAATGTCCCCCAGGGGACACGCATTGCATGGTAGAATACACCGGACATGAATGAGGGAATAATAGGTCCTCACAAAACTATGTCAGTTTATAGAGAGGACACAGTCCTAGATTCCAAAATGGAGATTTAATTATTTTGGGTGCCTAGGGATGGACTCAGAGAAAAAATATAAGGGAGTTCCTATGAATCCTACAAGGGAAGGGATCAAGCCACACATAGTTCTTGATATTTCATGTAGTTTGACATCATGCGGGGGAGAAGGGAGAACCAATATGAATAAGGTACAAAGAGTAACACACCATTCCCTGAATCTATGACGGTTATTATGCCAATAAGAAAAAAATAATGCCGATTTTGTGGTACCTACTGCTGGACCCAATGACTAAATGACCGGGCACTCCTACGTATTCCATAAGGATGGTAATCAAGACATACATTGTTCTAGAAGGTACCATACAATTTAATATAATGTGGTAACGAAAAAGTGTGCCATCATTTTTTATTGTAGTTCTTCTAGGACAAAAATTGGGGGATAGTGTTGCAAAGGGGATGAATGTGGTATGGTAAAACAAACCCAGTGTGAATGTGGACCAAAAAAATCGGCACCACACCAAACACTCCTCGGAGGGGATTAGGAAAAGTGGCCAGGAAATGTCATTGAGGCCTAGGGCTATACCAGAGGAAATATTATCGATTGTTCCTAGGTGTCCCATGAGTATGGTAATAGTTCCACATGTAGTTATTGATATTACAAATAGTTTAACGTCATACAGTGAGGAATAACTTCACCCAATGAAAATGGAAGATAATCCTATATATTGGACCATAAGTAATGTTTCTAGTGTCACTATTGGTATAATTAAGAATGAGAATCAATCCTCACATAGTACATGAAATTATAGAGGAGTATGAGACCTACAAAATTGATGGTGTTCCTATTAGACAAGGTCCACAAGAGCAGACAATTTCATGTTTTGTAGGATACATCAACTGTGGAGTTCAATGTCATGTGGAGAGGACTCACAACATCACATTTATATCCCTATATTTAGGTTGATAATGGGTTCACTACAAACCTTCACACACTATCTTCTGCAGGAAACCATTATCAGAATTCCTAGGCCTGCATGAGCTTTGCTAAATGGGATTAACAAAGAATGATAAGGATCGCTCCAACTATTCAGATGTATGGATGATAAGATGAGAGTATTATATGACATGTAGTGCCTTGTCTAAGTTATATGATAAGTGTGTCCCTACATATCTAATTGATAATGAGAATCTATCCTCATGTTGTTCTATGGATACCATGTAGTTTATTGTCATATAGAGATGACATATCTGCACATTTTATTGTCAAGTGTGAGGAATTACCTACAATTTAACATCATGCTGTAAGGATGGGTATCGGACTTACAGAATTGTGGATTCCCTATTTTGGTTATTATGAAAATTATTTCATGAGAAATATAGCATTGGTGTGTGGTGTGACATGATCCCCATCTATAGTGACCGAAAAATAGGGTCTATTATGATACACCTTATGTATGACATTGGGTACCTCCATCATGGGTTCCAACATTGGGGTCTTCTTCCATGGTATCATTCGGGTTCTATATTCTAGCACCAATTCTCCTTGGAGGAACGAATGACGGTGAAACTTTTTATTGAGGGCATATTATATCTGGTTTTGGTGGACTTCTTGGTTTTGTAGTGTGTGCATCATTTTCTCACCAAGACACTCCATCTCATCCAGAAGTTTTTGAGATGGTTCATCATTTGAGAGTTTCCCAAAAAATAGCTATTTAGAGCAAGGGAAGCTTAAACTCTATGGGTATAACTACCTCGATCTTGTAAACCAATGAGTATGGTGTTTCTTCTGTAGTAGTACTCATGGAGGTATGGAAGGCCCATAAAGAACAGAGGAGTTTTTCTGACCAGGACATCTTATCATTTTTCACCATCACCTTGAATATATTTGACAGAAATATTCTGAAGCCCTCTATTTTTCGAATGTCCACTGCATTATAGCATGATGAGTTATTGGATACAATTTTATACTACTAATATAACTTCATAAACTCTACAAAACAAAATTTTGTTTCATTATTTGTTATTACCGTGTGAGGGACTCCAAACCTGGTGATGATATGTGACTTTACAATGTTGGGGATATTCTTCATCCTGACATCATTGAGGGGTATCTTCTCATCTCATTTGTAGATGATGTCAGTTGCAGTAAGTATGTACTTGGACAGATTGGTTGTGGCATGAGGATACAGCCCCACAACATTCATCCACCAAACGACTAATGGCCAGAAGTCTTTAGCTTTGTAGAATAATTTTAGGGAATTATGGATAAAGTTTCCATGAATATGGAATGCATGATTTTTTTAGGTGAGTTCCATATATTCATATATCATGGTTTTCCATTAATACCTCAAACTTATGATCTATTGGGAAATTCCAGTTCCTAATTGGTGGGAATTGTAAGAGCCTGCATGGTCCTCTTCCATGACAATGCGAATTTCACATTATTCGATGTATCTGAGGATAATTCCATTGATTCCATTCTTATATATGATTTTAGGATCATTGGGACCATCTTGTATTGTGAAATTTTCCACTCGACATCACATATGTTCTTTTCTAGATCGATCCTTCAGGATAGTTTCATCCTGGAGATTACTGATTATAGGATTCATCAATATAGAGGAGGTCACAATTTCATTGCACTATGGGATGATTCTTATCTAATTGATTTCATTCTGTTCAAACACTAATGCTGAAGATAAAATTTATTAATGTGTTATGTGGAAGGATTCTTCATGTTGATTAGGGTCTATCAAGACAGCTGATGCATTAACCAGTGCATCAGCACGAGCATTCTATGATCAAGGGATATAATACAATGTGGTATCAAATGGTAACTCTTCCATTATTCCCCTAACATATCTATTATGAGGGTCAAGATCTTCATTTTTTATGGTATAATCGGTGTTAATTTATTTTATAACCATATCTAAATCCACATTTATGTTTAGGTAGGATATGTTCAACAATAACACTAGTTCCAACCCAACGTTGAGGGCTTAATAATTAGCCTCATTATCCATGAAGCCTTTGGACAATGAGAAATACTAGGGAATAGATTCATTGTCTCGGGAGACAAATTTTACTCTGAGTCCATCCTGGATGAGTTTTGGGTACTCCATTATTATGCTAATGAGACTCCAATATGAAACATCAGAATACATATCCCTTGTGCAGGGAGTATCCTAGGCATAGAAAAACTCTTCATCCGGGAGTTTGGTGTCCACCAGTACATTATCTGAAGTGGGATGTGTCATGAGGAATTCATATAGGGATTTCCCTTTACTGACATCTGGGATATGAATTGGATGTTTTATTACAGCAGGATGAACTCCCACCAAGCCAAACACTCGGTCGACATAGGGTGGCCAAGTATGTACTTGAGTGTTTCGATACAAGAGTCCAGGTGGATCTCATGCTACTAGAAGTAATTCCTAATATTTTTCACTACAAATATGAGCCCAAGGAAATTCTCTTTAGTATCAAGAATATATGGTCTCGGTACCCAGTATAGTTCAGGTAATGTATTAGAGACTATTAATTCTACCACCGTCCTTCTTTTGAGTGTGGAGGGTTCCAAATGAGTGTTCCATGGTGGCCACATATAAGAGGAGTGGCATCCCCTCTTCTAGAGGCATGAAAACTGGGGGGGTTCATCAAATACTTTGTTGAGATACTTTAAGTCCTTTCAACAATCATGGTCTCATTGGTAGGTGACTCCCTTCTTCATCAGCCTTGTGATGGGGATGGATTTGACGGCCTAGTTGGCTATGAATCTTTGGATGTAGGCGATGTTCCCTTTGAGACCCCCAGTTCATTAAGGTTTCTAGGGGAGATATTTCTAATATAATATTGGTCTTATCTGGTTCATCCTCAATACCATGATGGTGTCCCAAAAACCGAGGAACATTCCTACCCCCAAAGTTCACATCAGCAGATTCATCATCAGACTATGTTGTCCCAACTTGTCTAATATTTCATTGTTATCTATGAAGTGATCACATCACTGTTGGGATTTGACATCCAGGTCGTCGACAAAACACACATCTATCCTCCCCAAGATCATCATAATGATGTGATTCATGGCACACTTATATGGGGATCTAATGTTATTTAATCAAATGTTCATGACCTCATATAATAAGACCCCTTAGGGAACCCTAAAGGTGGTGGCCTCTCTATTTTCGGTGGCCATTATGATCTGATTATACACCGAGAACCCATCCATGAAGGAAAGGGATTGGAAGCCAGTTGTTGTGATGATCAATAATTATGTTATTGGAAAGGTAAAATCACCCCCTTCGAAATAATGATTAAAGTATCTAAAATCAATGAAGACCCAGATCTTCCCATTCATTTTCATGATAGGGATGTTGTTGGAAAGAGATTTTGGGTATTGTACCTCTCAGAAGAAGTTCTCTTTGATCAACTATTCGGCTTATTCCTCTACATTTGTGGAACGAGAGGGGTTCATTCTTCTAGCTTCCTACTAGAATCCTCGATAATCTTTGGGAAGTCTGTGATAGTGAGTAGCTATATCTAGATTCAATCTAGAAATTTATGTATAGTTCCATCCAAACTCATATTGTTGTTTCTTTAGGAATGTGATGTAAATATCCTTCTCCTTGAGTTGTATTGAATGAATAATCAATGTTTTCCTTGGTTATTCTTTTCCCCCTAGGTTTATCTACTCGAGATCATCTATGGTTTTGGAAACACCTTCCATGAATACTAGAGGGGATTTTCTGATTTCATCGACATCCGCTTCTATTATAAATTCCATGGGGACAATTCTGCATGAAGATGGATGATTGGGGGAATCTCTATCACTGTCAAGTTGAGGGAAATTACCAGGATAAATGTCACCATCTCCCCTCATCTGGATTGCAGTAGAGAGATGCCTAGGGTGGATATTAATATGGATAAGAGATGGTTGGACATTTTGGACTAGGACCACTATTTCGACAATGTTTATTTGGAGAACTTACTCCTCATCAGGAATGATCCAAGGATTTACAGGGGTGGTCCCATGGCCATTGTGGGATGCAACCTATATAACATCATTCTCTACTGGATGTCCCCCCTTATTATAGATTTTTAGTTTAGCATATACTGCTCCCCACGTTGCGATGGGGGCATTATCACCAGGGAGTATTGTGATCTTTCCATTGATGGGGTACTTCAATCATTGATGGAATGTAGATGGTACTGTCGAGGGGCCATGGAGTCAGGGCCTTCCAAGAAAGATGTGGTATGTGGTGTCTTGTTGGATAACAATCATTTTGGCATCATAGGTGAGCTCCCTAAATTGTTTCTATAGCTTAATCATTCTTATGTTACTTTTCTCAAGATTATCATACCCTTGGATGGTCATCTTTGTAGGTTATAGGTCCCCTTCGTTATACCACAAACATTTAAGGGTTTGGGATGTGATGATACTGATCCTAGATCCAATTTCTATCAAAATAATTGGACACTAACATTATTGAGCCTGAATAAGATATTCAAGGGTCTGAAAGGTTTCGGTATGGCCTCTTCATGATATAGTTTAGTGAATTAAATAGAGACATGACATCTGGGGATATGGTTTCCGATCGATATACCTCAACTGGTGAAAATTCAATCTTATATTAATTTGGGATTCAAGGGATTGAACAAGTGACACCTGAATTTTATGATAAATATGAAGATAATTAATGATTGAGATATTTTTTGGTGCTATGTATTGTTATCTTAGAACATCATACTTCTGCACTAGATGTCACCGCTTCTTGATATGGGGTTTCTCCTAGGAATGTGGTAGAGGAGCTAGAGAGGATGAGGATGATAGAGCTGGGGCCTACATAGAGATTGGGGGAATATTAACCACTAGTATCATAGGTTGAACCAGTCCTTCCCATACACTTTGGTTGATCTGGTTGAATGACCACTAACTATTTATGCAATACAATCCAGTGCATGTGGAAATTGGAGGGCTCTGAGGCACCTCCACAACTTTTTCAAGCCTGCTAGTGACTGTGGCCCTGAGTATCTGATGCATATGTGTCTTTTGTGGGGATATAAATGGGATACAACATGAATACATATCTATAGTGTCCCCAATATCTATGACTTTGGTGCATGCAGCCTCCCATTCCCATGTTATATACGAGAAAACCATATTTGGGGGCTTAATCTTCATCAAATAATGGGTTAGTCAAATGTATCATGATGAAAGAACCAAACATGAGTTCATTTACTAATAATTATTACATTAGGTTGGGCAGTGTTAATGTTGTAGATGTTTCAGGGAAGAAATCTACAAGAGTTAGATCATTTTTTGGAGTAGAATATGACTCTTCCTCCTCCATTACTTCTTACGTCTAGTGTTTATGCCCACCCTTGGGATGTACATTCAAACTCTCTTTTTTAGGTGGTGATTCTGTTTCCAGTTTTCCCAAACACACCATGAGGGAACCCTGGGATCAATCAAATATTTTTTGAGTCATCTAGTTCTTTATCATCTGTGTTTCCTGGTGGGAACATTCTTCCATCCTTCCAGTTACTCTAGTGGAGAAATGTTTATGCCATCCACTTGTTATAAAGAACCCTCTAGTTTCACCTATCTAGATTTAATCATATGATAAAGGATTACATTAAATAAAAAATAGTTTTGGATATTATGAACCAAACTTATGTGGAAAGGGACATAATCAAGATGTTCAGTTTGATTGAATTCATCGAGATTCCTAGGATATGGAAGCATGAGAAGCTTGTTGTCCATGGATTCCATGAAGTATCCCAGTACATTATAATTTCTGAAGGAGTACACATTATTCATCTGCTCTTGGAATCTTGATTAGACCTTGTTTCTCCAAGAATCTGGTTGAGGAAAATTCTGTGGTTTTCTCCAGTTAGCAACGAGTGCTAGGCAGTTCAAAGAATTCCAGGGTGCTCGGACCATTGTGGGATTGGGGGTGATAACTTCAACTTCTGCTTTTCTTGACTCATTACCTTGCGCTTTGTGCATGAATTAGACTTGGATAGTGTTTTTAGATATATTTTTCAAGACAATGTGTTGTTTAATAGAATACTCAAAAACCGAATGGATATTTCATGGGTATTAGGGGTTCCTACCACTCATCCTTGAGATTTATAGCATAGAGTTACATCAGTTTTTCCTACAAGAGAGGGATAATTAGATAATAGTGTTATGCCTTCCACCTTGATATGAAGTCGGACACCCTCTCATTTTGGTGATTCTAATAGTTTATCAAGACAATGATTGTTATCTTCCTCTGTGTTGATTTGATTTGGTAATGGAACTGATGGAGAAGATATTCTAATTCTATGATGGACCTCATGGGAAGGCCGGTCTGCCAAATGAAGAATACCCTTGTCAATGTCTATATAAAACACCATAGTTTGTTAACCTTTGGGTGATCCAGAGGGCCTATCATAGGCCCACATCGAGATAAAAAATGTTTGAGATTTTTATTAGGATCCCATGCACCGTTGAAGGTGGAGATGGTATGATTTCCAATATTGGGCAGTGTTGGGGTATCATCTACCCATTTGGGGAATGGATTTTTATTAGAATTCACTGGTGCATGTCTCCCTTCCATGGATTCCATTCAAGTAACCAGGGACTCTATGGAAGTGGCCAGCTCTAGGGGAACAACTATTTGATTCGGTTCCAATCCATAAGGAGTAGGCGACGATAGTTGAGGGTGTCCCATTTTAATCTATCATAGATCCTCAAACTTTACTATGAATGAGTAGGTAACCTAGAGAGGGATAGGCTATCACACCCGCAGAGGGAAGTCCTTATTATTTCCTACTTCTTAGTTTATATGGATTGGTTTCTTAGACCCGGAGCTAATATGATATTCCAATGATGATCTATGTGGATGATCATCCATTAGAGGGGGAATATCTAACTTTGGCTAGAGATGACACCCAACATGAATATTTCCCATGAATAGATTCGTGTTGAGAAGATGGACAACTGATATATCCCTATCATATTGTTATAATTTCTCTTCTAAGGATGGAAACCTAGACACAGTTTCTTATTTCCAATTATTTTAGAGTTGCTCCAACATAGAGGGGGAAAATAGTTATTCAGTGGTGCCAAATTATGGAGAGTGCATTGACTCCATATGCGTGAACCCTCATTTGGTGCATCCAAATCACCCTCCTCTAGGGGTATTTCATCCTCATTGTGATCCTCTTCATCTGGATCCTGATCAATATCTTCCATGTTAACTGTGACAGTTTTCACACTGTCATATCTTACAATGGTGATTGTTTCAATTCTTTCCACATGGAAATCTAGCTCTATAAATCATTCATTTGGGTCACTAATCAAACCCTTGGCCTTATTGGGCCATTTTGGCTTGTGGCCCAAGAGGGGTATGATGGATTTCATTATATGCTCCTCTACTCTTGGTTTACGAGTGTTGGCCTTGATATATTTTCATGCCGAGGTTGTCGAATGAACATCGACCAAGCAAGGTTTTCCTAGTGATGAGAGGAACTTGTGGGATGCCGACAGTTGAACTTTTCCTCCCAACGTAGTGAATACTGATTCATTCATGGGTGGTGATGATCATAAATATTTCCCCGCCCTATGGGATGGGGTTCTAGAATCATTATTGATGTCTCCTAGGTCCATTCATGGGATGATTAATTTGGATATGGTGATTGAGATATAAATTCATTGAGCCACGTGGGATGGGAATTGCCTATTACTACTGTAGAAACAACCTGAATTTTCTATGGGACTGATGACCCGAGAGGTGGAGGTAGTGGAAAATGTTATCCTAGCACAAGGGGCTTAGTTCTCTCTTAGATGAATGTGGTAGTTTTGGTTACAATGGTCTTTGTGATGTGGTGTAGTTATGCTTTGATGAGAGTTGGGTGATATGGCTTCCCATGATAAGGACCAAACATTGAGGTTTGTTGTCCAGGTGATCAAAACATTGATCTCCATGTCCAGAACATCCTCATATTATCTTGAGGGGTCCAATTTGAAGTCTTTATGGATATCCTCTCTCCCCATTTATTATTTGTGGGCATTGTTGGAGTGGGGGTATTATGTTGTAAAGACCAACATTTTCGAGCATTCCTCGGACCTCCAACTTTATTGGAGGATATAACATTGCATTATTCCATGTTAAATGGGATTTGTTGTTCCATGGGAGTAGGGATGTTTAATTCTCCTTATTTTCATCATCCTTGAATTAGGATGCCTCATGTGGCTTAAGAGATTAGCTGCTAAAGTGTCATGATGCAATTACGAAAAGCATATTACAAATTTTGGATGTTCTTTTTTAGTTTTAGATCCCAGACCATGGAGATAGCCTCTATGTAGAGTTGGAAATAGAGTATCGAGATGGTCTATATTTGACACTCGTATCCTAGATAATGGACATGCTTATCCTCCTATTGTTGGTGAGTGTATTATATATTCTAGCATTGATAAGGAATTCATTCCTTTTCTAGATCATCGGGGATTTCATAGTTGGAAGTAGAGAGGGGAAATAACATGATGGGGAGGCCATTTTCTGGATTACTCTCTTCATATGTAAATTTCTACCTCTTCTTCATTAGACATACATGCCAACATTTTCTTAGACCACATAAGATGACTCTGATGGTCACCTACTAATAGATGTGGAGTGTTGATGGACATAAACTAGGAATTATTTATTATTGTTCCTGACATTTTGATCACCTCTCTATATGATGGGGTCAGTGTTTGGTCACCTCTCAATTGGGAGGTGTCTGGAAAAAGGGAGGGACTACCTTTACCATGGAAGATATCACTATGGGGAGGTTAACAATGGTGGATGTCAAGATTATAGTCAATGTGATCCATCTCCACATTACCATGAATAAGACCATCGTGATAACAAATGTATCATGCTTATTATTCGATAGAAGAGTTAGCGTACCCTTATGGTGTTGAGAGTGTGTCCTGAAAAACCTCAAGGAAAATGAGTTTGAGAGTATTATAAATATGAGTCATTCTATGCATCGTGGTCAGATTATGCATTCCATCCATTTGTGGTTGTGTTGGGATAGATGCCTTCTGTATGGATGTGACTGGAATCTACATATAACTGCCTAGTGTTGTGGGGATATCATCCCACTTCTAAGGAGATGTTAGAATATTTCAATGATTTTCCTCATTTTGACATGGATATGTGCCTGTACTAAGGTGTTTTCCACTCTCAATTGGTTAGCATTAGTTTGATCAAGAATATACACTTGGTATAAATATGAATTCGCACAAGAATATGTTGATGGACCTCTATAATGGGAGAAGAAATATGATACTCCTCCTATATTTCATTGTGAAAATTCCGGAACATATGTTCTTTGATAGATGAATGAATATTCACCTTACATCTATGCCCTGGTGGTGTATGGAAGGCTGGTTCACTAATAAGAAAATAGGAATGTCCCGAGGCTTGTTCTACTCTCTCATAGTTAGCCTTGTCTAGATCAGGGATCTAGGCCTGATCCTAATCCTTATAATCATGCTGTAAGACTTATTAAATAGGTATGGGCCCCTATCTCGAGGCATGTGCCACTCTCACATGGTTTTCCCTCGTTGGAATAGGATTATTATCCATGTCTCATGCCTGACCCTTCACTAGGATATGCTGATAATCATCCTGTGTGGGATCATAAATGTGCTCTTTCACCGGTACAACAACTTGATCATGATGATCAGAGTGTTGATTCATCCGGGTTATATAGATAATAGTATGACCATGTCCCTTAATATTCAATGGTTCCATAATATTCTACAGGTGTTCTTCAGCTGATTCAAAAATGTATTGGCACTTAATTAAAGTGTGTGAAGGAATATATGCATGCACGTCCTCCGTTTCAAAAACCTATTGACAGATATCTTCTGTTGAATCTAGGATATGGGACCACATATGTCTTCCATGTGCCATCGGGATATGACCATGGGATTTATGCTTGGGAGTGGGAGTAGGATATTCCCTTATGTTCGATGTAGGAATATTCCCCTATTCCTTTTCAAGTTGATTAGAGATATGATCCCGTTGGATGGTCCCTATGAGTGTATGATAGAGGGAATTTTCAATAGGAGCAAGGATATTCCCACTCTCTTGATTCTATAGTGTCTTCATTATTCGATGAATCTTTCTCAGCAGAGCCCGTTCATGGGTATTTGATATGAATTTCTTTTGAATGTTACCGTTAGCAGTTGGCTGATATGTACTAGTATGATGATTCTAGTGATGGAGATTAGTAGGTTCCCTCCTCAGCGGTGTCTATACTATAGGATAGTAAAATATGGAATCCTGATCCACCTTCATCAGCTATGGAAGGTGGTATATGTGACACTCTAAGGATAGGTTCCCAAAGTGATAGTTCAAGATGATGGGTGTCAACTAGCCTAGAGGTGAAATTCACCAGGAAACATGGACTCACCAGCTGCCGCACATGCAGAATATCATGAGAATCTTCTATAGTCAGGATTGTGTTGTATCAGTGGTACACTGGAATCATCATGTTTTCTACTTGCTGGTAGATCCGTTGGGCTGGCGAGACTGTTTTATAACTTGTGGGGGTCGTGACAGCGGATGATGTTCTGGATATAATAATGGAACATGAAGACATTTTCTCTGATCGGGAGTCTGAATAAATATAGACAAGAAGGAACAAGGTCACCACCTAGTGCTATATCATAGGTATGATAATGATCTATAATATATGCAAGGTTAAAAAAAATTCCATCATTCCCATTCAGTCCAGTCTTCCCATGTGGACTCATCAACATGGGGATGTACTTATAGAAATCTTGGTTTATGGGGGTCTTACTGGTTTTCATTTATATAAATTAAAAAACAAAGTGTCCCCCATAGGTTCTCATAAATCCTATCAATGTTTTTCGCATGTGAGGGGAAATAAATATAACTTGATGGATTATAAACCAATCATTTTTTTATTTCATATATTCACATTATGTTCAACATTTTTGTTTCAGAGGGATTTCATAGTGTGGAATCTGTTTTTCTAGTCACTTTACCATTTTAATTTTCCCTAAAACCCTCAATGTTTCCCGTAGAAGTAGCTGAATACTGACTTGCATTCCAAAGGTTGATGATCATATGTGTTTTATGGCCTAGAAACTGGCAGGGACTTGCATTGGTCAAGAAGATGGGTGGTTGGGTTCATCACACCCATTTTGGGAGAATTGTTTCGTAATCTAAGACTCTCAGAAATTCAATACAAGTTTTTGAATCTCCCCCTTATCCCGATATCAGATCGATTAGCCGAAAAAATTGATATGGGTCAGTTCACTTTTATGTACAATTTAACTAGATTCATCTGTATGTATCTAAGGTTCATTGTATCTTTTTGATAGTGGGCAATCACTTATGGGATGAATTCACCAGACTATGTGATTCAAGCTATACTCCTATGTGTGGAGGTAGTTAATATTCCTAGAATGGGATTGAGCCATTATGAGCTATCCAACATATCCCAGTTATTATAGGAATCAAAACCCACAATGTTTGAGTGGCGTTGGTACTTATTCACTATGGTATCCTCTCTTTTTTGCCTAATGAAGTTCTAATTTCATCTTAATAAGACCACGTGATCCATGATCATTATGATAAAAAAAGGGAGTGCATGATATGTATGATTGAAATATAGATGTAGATGCTCCATTACAAGAGGGGGTGAGTTGTATGTTTAAAAACATTTGTTTTTATCCTTAAAAAACTATGTTTATCAATGTTAAAAAAGATAGATTAAAAAACCATATTTAGTTCTTAAGAAATGTATAATTGTAAGGTCCTAGGTCAAATTATAAAGAACATCAACTTAAACAGTTTTATCTTAGAGAAAGATAATAATGTTTATCTTAGGGAAAGATACTACCTTAAAGCATATCGGATATTATTTTCCCGAGTATACAAGTATAAGAAAGTGTAGTAATGTTATACTTTTTTATTAAACAAAATACTGTGGAATTAAAATAAGTAACTAGAAAAACTAAAAATGAATCGTTTAACCCAAAGAGAAGGGTATTCAATAACCTTGGATAAATTTCCATTGATTTATACATTCAAGAAAGTCTGACATACCCACACCAGGGTAAGCCATCGATATGTTTATTTGAGTCTCTCTTACTATCCTAGCAAGCCCTCAAACATTAAGGTAGTCAAAACCTCAGACTTCCCATCCATTTAATCCCTCGAATGATAATGAATTCAGAATGTCTGGATTCCTATCATTGGAAGTCCTTGATTGATATGCGAATCGATGTCAAACTGTATAGGATGAACAAGTTTTTCATGCCTAGAAAATTTTTTTCACAATATTCGGACAAAGCATGAGAATCTCACTCTACAGAAACCACTTCACAGCATGTAATCTCTTGATGTTTCAACCATTATAAATCTCTTCAAATGAATGGGTATTTATGTGAAAAGGTTCCAACAATCAACTCCATCCTCAAATGGTTATATTTTTTCATGAATATTAGTGTGACCTATACACAGGTCACTAAACCAATGGTTTGCAAGAAACAAGTTCTACAACATAGTTTTATGTAATAAATCTTCGGAAACAACATCATGCTAAAGAAACAATATTATGTAAGGAAAACATTATAATATTTTAAAAAAATAAATATAACATGATCTGATAAATGAAAACATTACGTTAATAAAATGAGGTATGTATAAGAAAAATATTTAATCAGATTCATACGGAATTGAAAATCATTATCTAAATATATGAACAGTCTTATTCTGAAATAACAGACATTCAGAATCGGAATTTTGAGAAATGCAAAATCTGATTTATTATGATTTTAGAGTTTAATTTTCTGAGAATTTGGAGTCTGAATAATGATAAATTCATAGATTAAATTCTAGATAATTTGGGGTCTGAATCCTGATGAATTTGGACTATGATTTATAGGTAATTAAGTGTTAGAATTCTGATTAATTTAGATTATGATTTCTAGAGAATTTGGAGTCTGAATAATGATGAATCTAGAGTCTAATTTCTAGAGAGTTTGGAATCTGATTTCTGAAGAAATTGGAACATGGTTTTAAAAGAAATTAGAGTCTGATTTCTAGGGAAATTGGATTTTATAAAACGGTAAGGTTTGGAGTCAGGTAATGATGTTATTTTCAATTTTATCAAAATCATCTTTAATCGTGGTTTTTTAGTACACTAGGTAAGTCAATGAAAAAGATAGGTAATGTCCAAAACGTTTTTAGAGAATGTAAATTTTCCTTTAAAAAAATTTATTAGAGAAATATAATTTTCCTTACGAAAATGTGATGGTGATTTTCATAACCTAATGGAAATGAAAAGTCATTAGGTAAATTTTTGACTCAACAATATCCCCCTTTATAAAAAACAGAAAAAAAAATTCAAAAAATAATATAATGAATAATTTTATCACTTTTTGAACATAAAAATAAATAACTTATCTCCCTTTACTTATAACCCATGATAAATATGAGTAACCCCCTCCCCCCTTGGGTTTCGAAATCCCAAAGGATCATATTCTTTTAATTTTATGAGTTCTTTCATTATAATGATTAAGCCACCATTTATCTATTTTATTAATATCTTGATGTCTCCCATCACAGGAATGTGAGGAACATCAATATTGATGTCTAACACAATCCCATTGATCATTTCAAAATCATGTTGGAGGCGCCGTTGGAATTCATAGAGCATGTTTTCATAGTCAATATGACTTTTCATGAAAGGCCCCACCCGAAACCAGTCACAATCTCCTTCACATAATGAAAGGACTTTAAAAAAGTTCGTAAACAACTTCCAGAAAAGAAAATCTCAAACCTCTTGGTCGACTAACTAAGAAGACACCCGACCTAGATGGACGACATTTTATAAGCATGACTGTGATGCCTTCTCCCATGGAAACAAAAATTCATAAAAAACACGCCCACCAAATATTACATCCAACTTTGGATAACATTTATAAGATCAAAACTCAAGGAATCACATGAATCTCGCATGAAACGCCACACAAAGAACCACCCAACATGACCAACAAAATTTTAGCATTAAATACAATGTAAGACTGAAAATATCTTAGTGAATCCAAGAAAAAGAGATGATAGGGAACATGACCATAGATTAGAAGAGTACACTAAGAGGGTTTTTATTGGATTCTAGTTAATCATACCTGACTATAGGGTGTAAGAAAGGTTGAACCACCACAGTTCGACTATAAATAATGGAATTGACTTCACCGGACGATGAACCTTCAATAAATGAATACATGCCTTCACCACTCGAAGTCATTCTATATTTGATTAAACGACCAACTGATGTCTACCTTAAACCAATGGTGATTTCCAATGTCCTCATACACAGTAAACCAGTTCAAAGTTATGATACTAAGGAAACACTGACATAAAACAACACTTATAAGCCTCAAAGTCATTGAAGCATGATCAACTATTACCAAACATAATTTTAGGTATTTAACCATCTACTTGGAATGAAACATTTAATAGATTTTACATGACATTCTCCTTGATTCATAGTTTCCAAGTCAACAAAGGTAAAAAAGATGAACATGCCACTCAGAAGCAAGCTAGTATAAAAAAACATTAAAAGAATGGGTGATGCTCCTCCGAGCCATGATCACAATGTTAAAACATTTAAATAAAACCATCAATCGAGACTAGTGATTCAAAACACCTGAGTATTTAGAATCTCATCTCGAGCATTGGGATGAACCCACATATTTAACCCTCAGGCCACTCTACTAGGATATGACCAGAGACGACACTCAACAGGACCAAACTCAATGTTTCAACAATATGAAACCATTTTTTTACTCCATTTTACACTCGACGGTACCGTGTCTACCAACGCATATTACCTGAGGAAAAGAGAAGGGGTCCTACAACCATGAAAACAACTGATCATGCCCTTGGTATGTCCAACTAATTGAAAATGAGCATTAATTGATGATAAAACCCATAACTAGGCAATTGAATTCCTGGTCACCCATCTGAACAAGGGTATCATTTAAAAACTGAATGTCCTACTATGGACAACAACACTCGAATGACACCTAACATCATAAAAAACGATTATAGAAAATAAACCATGATGTATGGGCACTACCTACCCTAGATAGCCCCTTACGAAGATCACACATAAACCGAAGAAGTTGGTTAGGCCAAAAAAATCATAGGCTCAACTGCCTAACATCAAGCCATTGTTAAAGGAGAAACGTCTTGGGGAAACACCTACAGTTCTGTTCCAGGGCATCTCAAAGAGAAAATCAAAGCTACCCTTACCTGAGGGTCTTACCAAGGTCACCACTAGAGGTTCCATTTCCAAGGCCGTTCCATTTAATCATATATAATATGTAATCATAAAACACATTTCACTTTTGAAAACATCAAGCACCATTTAAAAAAACACAAGCAACATTTTCTTTATACCACACACAAATGGAAAATAAGGTATGTTTTATAAAACATAATTTTAAAAATTAAAACATACAAATAAATACCATAATAAATATGAAATTTATCATAATAAACTCCTTGTTACAAGTAAGGAAACCTACAGGAGTCCCAGTAAGCCATTTCATTTACAACATCTCACAAGGAATCATGTCTTCACATTTAAGCAGTTAAGAAATTCAAACATAACATGATCATTAAATTTAACATGGGTTTCCATTTTAAAATTCATGAAGCCCCCAAATAATTGAATAATTGAAAAATATCTCCCGTTTAACAAAACCAATATCACTTTTATAATTTTTCATTCTCACGTACATATACATATCAGTGTAGTAAGAAGAGTGACCATCCACCAACATATAATCATCCACACACAATATTGTTTGTAATTTGGATGCAATTAATTTAAATCAATTCAATTAATAATTTCAATTTAGAAACCTATTACATTTTAAACCGATAGTTCTAATCATGTACACATATTATGCTCGAGGTAGTTTAAATATTCAGGTCAACATTTTCCGATTATAACGTTCCCATAAAAATTACATGTGAAAACTGATTCCCATTCATTCACAACCCATATAAAAAAGAAAAATATAATGTTAACCAGTAAACATGGAGTCATTCCATCAAAGTTAAAATCATAAAAAATAGGCAGCTAACAGGGGAGCATGTTATAACAGAGAAGCATGACATGTGAACAGGAAAAGCATGGTGAAGAAATAAAAGCCTAAAATTATAATCGAATAGGAATATTATACTAATAGGAAATCATGAAGAAAAATAAATTATAAGGTAAAAATCCAAGCATTTTATTTAAATACCTACAGGGCATAACACTCCTGGAACAAATTCCAAATAAAAAAATCAGCCTATATATGTAGCTACATGGAATGGCATATGCATGGAATGTGAATTTACTATGATCCTAGTATGATGCATGAAATGTGGATCCCTTTCCATATTAGGCCAAGGATAAAACTCAATAAAGTACATAAATCCTAAGCAATAGAAATACAATAGTCACGTAAGGTGAAATAATATAAATTGCAATAGTGAACAACATGATTAATAATCCCAGGCCCGGACACATGATCATTTATCATATGTGGGGAGATCATTCCCAAGCAAAGCTATTAATCAAGTGTCAGAACATTCCTAATCTCCTATCTACCAACCCAAAATAGTAATACAAAGGAAAAGAAAATCCATCTATTACACTTTGTAATATCCCACTTTATAACCACCTAGCCTGACTGACCATAAACTCAGTAGCTGGACTAGTGGGTCACATGGCCTCAATGGTGTCTACCCATACACCAAAGGATGTTGACTAGCAATGAGGGTCTAATGAGGTGATAGTGGGGAGAATATACCCTCTTATAAGAGATGCACAATGGTATGATTAGAGTATAAAAAAAGCATCAGAAGTAGTATATAACATATGACAAAGTAGAAAAGATAGATAATTTAAATTTTATAAATGTTTCTATCACCAGTTACTAAAGAGATGAATACATGACACGTGAAGACACATATTCAAAAGAAGTAAAAAATAAATCATTATTTATAATACAAAAATGAAAAGACTGAAATAAAGAAAAGAGATAAAAGACCTAAGACCAACTCCACAAGCATCCTGAGCTCCATCTGAGTCCTTTGATCCTATCTATATGTACTAGAATAAATCAACAAGAATGGTCAATGGTCCGTAGTCCGATGAACAAGAAAGGTCTACTTAGGTACCCCAGAGAAATGGTGGCCTGAGAAGGGTGTGAGATATAAATATCAGTAGGTCGGCCCCACCATTGTCTAGACCTATCCATAGAGTATGATATAAATTTAACAGTGTGCAGTTATGAAGTATTAAATACATAATTGAGTATATCAATAAACACCCATCGATGTTCCTAAAGGAACCCTGACGGCTATAACATCATTGGATCATTTCTAGGATATCAGCCAGATTTTTTAGTTACATAAATGTATATAGTCCGTTATGTGGCCTCAACATGTGCACACCTCTAGTATAGTTCATTGTGTGGCCTTATCATGTGAAAACATTAATATAGTTCATTATGTGGCCTCATCATGTGAAAACATATAGAATATATATATAATTGGTCATTTAGTGGCCTCATCAAGTGCACAATTATTGTAGAGATGTAAGTTGGGGTAGATCAGGACATAAAACCACCATCAAAATTATATGGGAGCTCTCATGGTCTTCCCCAAACTATGGTCCAAGATCCATATTAATCTGTTGGACTCTATGAATTAGATTTATATTGTTGTGGATCAGGATAAAAAAACACCATCCGAATTTTTGGGGATCTCACACAGTCTTCCCCAAACCTAGGGCCAAGAGCCTTTTTATCTCTTAGCCTATATGTGCTGGCAGAGCTGGGACATAATTCAAATGCATCCAATAACCATACTACAAGTTAATAAGCTATACACATTGGGTAGTATTCCTGGTATCAATGTAAGAGAGCGTTGACTCACTATGCTAATAAAACCTCTCTTTTCACTATTTCAGTATCGATGTAAAGGAGCATATAGTCGTCGTGCTCATTCAACCCTCCCTTACCATCATTAATATAATAACATTTATAATATAAATCATAATGCATTACCTTTAACTCTTTCCAGATATCTATATCATATTACACATAAGAAACCACATACACTAATTACATAAGGAAACACATATTATGTGTTTCAAACAAACAATTAAACATATGTCGCATTAATTTATCCCAACTGTACTTAACGAATAATATCTTAGGTATTTAATGACATAGTTACATATTCATCTTCAAGCATGAGTTAAAGCCTCTTATACATGTCACAATCCACTTCAAATTATCGATAAAAATCTCAATTGGAATATGGTGAATTACATTAATAAAGAAGGGGTATGGACAAAGCGACCCTAGTAGATGTAATTTAATGTTTAACCATTTAATCAATTTCAATGAAAAATATGCCATTCGACATTAATCATCATATTCAAGGTCCTTACTCTCAATTTTCCAAAATATTAAAAATTGATTTGAGGCCAGTCCATTCTAATTAAAGGATTTCATGGTTTATCTTAAGACATCCTAACGTGTCACGTTCATTAAAATTACCACAAGGTAAGGCATCCTATCACATGTGGGGCTCCCTAAACAAGTCAACTCATTCTCCTTGCATAATATAGAATATTCATAGATGATATAGAAAGAGAAGCCAATACATTTTAAGTAGGAAAGCATAATAGTCCAATGAAAATGCACTAATTATGCTAAGGCAGTGTATTAATAATTTCATTAATGCATTACTCAAAAATAAATAGAATAGAAAGGGAACCTACCTCATAGTGAAACCCAACATTCCACTTCATCTCATGAAGCTTTCTAACTAATGTTTTATGCTCCCCCACTAGGCATATGCACTTTCACACACATGTAAGGACATCGAGCCCCTAAGGACACACCCGCATGACTATGGGAATACACAAGGGGATTCTTACCTATATGATTAGATGTATATGACAATATCCACACACCTGTGCAAGTATTTTTTTTAAAATGGAATACTTAGCATTATACACGTATAAAAACAACCACTCATGAAGATATGTGTAACAAGGGAACCTATATATATATATATATATATACATACCTATGAACATGTAGATGACCCACCCTTGACTCAGTGACTTGAAACCACTTGATAGGGACTAAAGTACACAATTGAATGTAGTAGACCACATCCACCTGAAACTATACAAAGCAGTCTAACAGACATGAAGCAAAGCCTCCAAACTAAAGTCACCCAATCCTCCTACCCATCGGTGGTGGTTTCTGAAATATGTACCAACAAGACCCAAGTTGCATTCCACACCAAACTAGTACAAGAGAAACCTGAAAATTGGATGAACCCTAAAGACATGGGGGTCAGAAGATTCTCACAAAGTGTCGAATAGGTAGATGTGAAGCCATAAACCAATTAAATAAGGGATAAGGAAGCTTAACATGGAGTATTTTGTGAACAACAAAACAAATCCTTAGAGAATAGAGGGAGGGAGAGGAGGCCATAGGTGGAGGGTCATACATCGAACAGGAGAGCCCCTTGGGATGGTGCGTCATGTGAGTGAGGGGTGATGGGGAGTATATTTAGGTTATGTTTCATTTTTTAATTTAATTTCATTATAAATTTATTTAATTTCATTAAATAGGCCAGTCCGTACAGTTTGACCTGCACAGTTTGGCATACCGTGCGCCAATCGTTTAGGACTCTCTATTTAAGAACATCCCTCACAGGGTGTAGGTGTACAATTTGGGAAACCATGTGTAGCCCATGTGAGAAACCTCTTCCCCTTAATATATTTCATATGGTTTCTCCTCGGGCCCACACATTTTTTAGAGATACCAAGCAACCTTTTTAGTTTTACGAAAGCCATGTTTCCCAGGCCTGAAACTCCTAGAACTCTTAATGCCACCCAAGAAACCTTATTTGTCTTCAACTAAGTCCAAAAACATCACATAGGAGTGACACAACTCTTAGAATTCAATTCTAAAGCACATTGTTAAAAAAACCCATTTAGTATTTGAAAAAGTACAAATTCCTTCGGATTTAGGTCTGGTCCTAAATGTAGATCATTATAGGGTAGAACCATTGAAATGAATCTTCCAAAGGATCATAGCTGACCCAATAATAGGATAGCCTCATCTGGAAAATCAATGTTATGGGGATGTTATTTATGGGATAGAAGAATAGTGAGAAAATTTTCTAATAACTTCCCTTTTACTACACTCTGTGGGAAAAACATAAAGTCAAACTTCTAGAGTATCATTACCAAGCATGGAAACCATTATAACAACATGAGAGGAATGTGAATATACTTTAGCTGGTTCACTCCAGACAACAGCTGTATCTTAGGATGTTTAATATAATACAATAAATTTATCACTAAAAATTTAATGTGTGGTATATTTTCCCGATAAGGATGTATCTGATCTCTATTTTGAAAAGAATGTGACTGATATTGTATAATGTCTTTTCTATTACCTCATAATTTTTTTAGGTGATAATGTAACCAAGGGATCAATCTAGGGTTTTATCCTAGAGTAATATAGGATATCATACAATAAGTGTCATCCAAACTAGTGGTTGTAGAATATAATGACTAATTCCCTCAAATGTGGTATGAAATGGATTGTCCCACGGGAAAAGAGTTCAATTATTCCTAATCATTATGAAGGGTTAAAAATTCTAGGTATATTATAACTAAATTATTGTATAGAGGATAAGCATACATAGTGACCCTGGAACCCCAAGAGGCTGCTTAGGTGATGAATTTGATTGATGGGATTGACCTTCTCTACTTTTAGCAGGATGCCAATATATATTAGAATGAATCAGAGAAACATCCAATAGGTAACTCCTAATACATAAATCAAGAGATTTATCTTAAGGTTATAGTATTGGAGAAAGAAAAAAACTTTCTCAATATCAGAAAGATGGCCTTGAAGCTGGTGGGATTTGACCACAAAATATTCCCCAAATCATTCCACTAATGTCTTTTGGATTGGTTTGGATATTTGGTACACAGACAACTAATAAGAAGATCCATCATTTTTAAAGTTGAAGAGAATAACATTATTGTATAAAGTCCCTTGAAATTACATTAAGACAATGGAATACAAATCCTTGGGGGCATCCAGATCTGATTGTACCAAGATTAGGCATCCGTGAAATAGAGGTCTTGGAATCATGTATTGGGATTGATGAAAATTTATATCAACGAAAGGGGGAAATCATATTTGAATAAATGATGATTGTGGTGTTATATTTTGACAAAAAATGTGATTCTCCCATTCTTATTCCTATAAAGGTTGATGTTTTACCTCCATCTAGAATTCTATACTTCCCTAGATACATTGGATGTGATAATCTTGACAACCTCAGCCAAGACCATAGAACCGTGAAAGGGGGGAAATTTTCTAGGTGGCATGTTGAACCCATTATGACTCACTATGAGAATGAGATGGTGAACAAAAACCTATGGGTCCAACACTATAATCTCATCATAGATCTAGAGAATGAAGTCAAAACAATACTTGAGGAAGGCCACATGCTGTTGATGTTTTTCTATAGGGATGGATGCACTGATGTGTGTGTGCTCTAATCTTCCACGCTGCAAATGTTCACCTAAATGACCTCATTAATGGTGATGGATACACCCTTTAAAAATGTAGGAGGATTAGTATCCAAATTATCATCATGGACATAGACATGATCATCTGATGGGGGTGGGGGTTCTTCTAGGATATTAAACTCAGGGGATGTAATGATGCCAACATGGGTGGACACATAAACCTCACCGAGGGGTTCCATCTCTACTGAAATTGTTGTGATAGAAGTTATCATGCCAATTCCATCTGAAAATCATCCATGGGATCCATTTTAATTTCAAATAAATCATGGTGAGTCATATTCCATTTGAGTCAACCCTACTCTAAATAACATACCATAATGCCAGGGATTAATTTTCATAGGGATAAAATCTCTATAATTCAGAAGAGTAATGGCCTCTGCAATTACCTAGCCCTTTCCGGTGTAGGAGTATGATGTTATTTTCATGATATCCTTCATCTTATGGATAAAAAATCCCTTTTTCATAGATAAAATGAAACAACCAACCATGTATTACATTTTGTACACTATCCAATGAAGTGGGGGAATAATGGTTTCATCCAGTTATGAAAATATATTGAATATAATGTCTATCAGATACTTGGAAGCATTGGAGTTCTCATCCGCTTTGGTATGAACCTACATCCCCCCTCTTTTATTTATAGAAATCCAAATATTGGGATTCAATGGTGAAAAAGGGGGACACATCACCCTGAAACACTCATAATTGGCCAATGAGGGAGTATTTATAACACAATTGATATAAAGAGGGGACTGCTACTTAAAAATGAAGCTAGGGAAGTCCCATCAATACAATTTAGGTGGTATACTATGAGACTAATAAGAATTTAATTTTCTCTATAAAGGCCAAAAGCTAGGTCTTCAAACTAAAATTTACACATAGTTATTTATCCCTCTTATCATAATCCCCAATTTCATGGTTAGAGGGAAGGATGTTTGTATCTGTTAGACCCAACTTTTTCAGTGATAATTTTAAGATGTGATTGATCATGGAACTTATGTCCACCAGGTAGTTCTAAATCTCAATGCCATTAAACTAGTCTATATTATACAATGGGATTATGATCCCCTATATTAGCATTCCCTCATCTTCTCTATATAATGAGATGATGGATTATAATTCATCTTTATCAGACTCCATTGCATAGTAGTTCTCTATAGAATCCACCACAACATCAAACTATAGACGTATTTTAAGATCATCTACAAGGGCCTCAGGCATTTATTTTGAAATGTGGAGGGCCTCTAGGATCTAAATCCCCATGTTTACTTCTAAAAGGTGCTTCAACATGTCATAATCATGTTGCAATGGAACATGTTTCCCCATGGGAGGTCACTACTTGGAATGGGGAACAATATATGCTATTGGATGAACATCTGGGGTATAAATAGTGAAAAACAATATTCTTCTACAGACTAGTTGAACTTGTTTGAATAAATTATAGATGAATTTATATTTTCTGAATATAAATTAGATTAGGTTGGTCTCCAGTTGCAGGAGGATAATCATTACACAATCAGAACTAAGCATCTCAATTAATGAACACAATCAGATACCAAGGTATACATGATAGAAAATACTAATAGGAAAATTCATTTCTATCTTCACAAAAAACCTACTTCCTTGTCCTAGTAGTTTATAATGACTTTTTATCCTTATCATTTTTACAGTTGTCTTTTCAGCAGCCTTTTATTCGATGATGATTCCAGAGCCACCCAAGGGGTTTTCATGGAATTCCTCACTATCAAGTGTCATGAAGAGGTCCACAAACATGAAAAAATTCACATATAAATATTTCTATTCATCATCCATGGTATAATCTATAACAATATGTACTCAGTTAACATTTCCTAACCAGTGTGTCTGAATGTTGGCCAGAGTGCATGATGGATTTTGCACCAGTGGGGGACTCTGATTTCCCTTGTGCTCTAGAGACCTACTATATCGAGACCTTTAAGGTTGTGTTGTAGATGCATAAGTGCCCTCCAAAGAAGGTGCAATAACCACAGGAGGTTGTGTATTTCTCAAATAGGAGATATGAAAAATATATTGTGAGTTAATTCCTTGAGATCTAACCTACAATTATATTTTTGTGTCCCATGATTAGATGCCTTATTAAAATCAACATATCCGTCACTATAATTGTAGGTATTGGTGAAGACACATGTTACATTTGAAGAAACATCTTCCAAATTGACTATTCCATGATCCACTTGATCCCAGATCCAATCCATAAACATGGCGCATTTTATGATGGTGATTTTCAGGATCATGTGGAATGAGAAATTATTGGGGAGGCCAATGAGTCATGAATCCTATGTCCTCCTGCACTCTTAATATTTCAGAATGTCCTTTGATCATGGAATGATGAAATATCATGGTACCTATGAATCTGTGAAGGAATATGCCTAATTTATTCTGTTTGTGGGACTAGCATCGATGAGGGGATGGATCCACATTTTCATATATAGGTGTCTACTCTTGGAAAGGTGGTTCATGAATGTTTTGTACCAGTAATGGATTCAATGTGTTTGGATTCACTAATTTAGGCCCTTCTATAAAATGGTCCTGGATGGGTACTGGCTCCGGACCCCGACATGCATGGTGGTTAAAGTCTCTTATTTTTTCGATCTTCTCACATGAGATGGGATATAAAATAGATATCACTACTGTCAATTATTAAATAATGATTCCTCTATATGCTGAGAATTTTTAGATATCTCTTGAGGTCGACCTAGGTAGTTTTTAATTGATGTGGGTAGGGACAATATATACCTTAACATTACCCAAACACATCATCAAGAATAGTTCATAGGACAATAATGTTTTTAGTGAATACATTAGGCCCTTCCACCAGGAAAACAATTCTGATACTCACTCATAATGTCTCTATTTTCACTTCAGGAGGCCATAAATACATTTCATTCATGTATTGAAGATGAACTAGAATATGAATTATCTTCAAAGTTCCTCTCAACCATAAATGGACCCTATGAAAAGATAGATGTTCTAGTAGAACATAGGTCAATCCTGTGTTTAGGAAAATCACTATTACAAGGTGGATTCCAATAGTTTTCGGGTCCCTTAAATAGGTCCACACCTTGATATAATGTGGTCCAGGTGATGCATAGGGTCTTATGTCCAATTGAATAGGGTCAAGATTGTATTTCCAAACACTGGGAAAATGGGGATATTGTCAACCCATGTTGAGTACGACATTCCCTACGTATGTATTTCTACCTTTTTGAATTCTATATCCTTAAGTTGAGATGTTATAGTGGCTATACAGTCTTATTATCAAGGATATATGGACACCATGCATTGATAGGATCATTATATCAGTGAGTGGGCACATTATCTCAGATGGAAGCACAACCTCGATCCTAAGGATGATAATTTCGCTACTCGAGTTGGTTCTATGACTCATACCACGGTCATTTTTTATCTCCCCCAGCCTCTGCTCTAACTAAATATACAAGGACATAAATCCTGAATAAAGGATCTTAGACAATGGGGACTAGGTTCCCCACTATGGGAGAGATGGTGTGCCTTAGTTCACTATGTTAATTTGATCGGTACTCAGAAATGAGGTCGATGATGATCCTTTTATACTATTTAACCTGATATATAAAGTAAGCTACCATGGTCATATTCTCTTTATTCCTGGTAACCTCAAATGAGTCATAGGGATCAATGTGTCCCTTTACCTTTTAGATGTGTATATCGGTATATATCAATATCTCATTGGGGGGATATCTAAGGCCACGTGACAACCTCTACTAGTTTGTGAAGACACATGTAGTGAATTCCACCTAGTACTATGCCACCCCAAGTGGTGGAACGTCCATTTCATGCCCCATGTGAGTAATAATGTTCCTCCAATCCTTGGAATATTTGTTGAAAACCATATTATCCTTGATTGTTTGTGGAAAATAACTCTTATCAGTGATGGAGAGGTTGATCTATTACAATATTGGTATGAAATGGAGAGCATCATACTATTGCTAGAAAATAATCCTCACATGAAGAGATGTTTATTTCATAACTCAGAGGAGCACTATGAGGATCTTGAAGAATCTCTATTTAATGGTTTGGTAGTATCCATAACACTCATGGTATTGAGAAACTAGGAGCACTCCAACATCAACCACTCTGCACTGTTGGTCAATGTTATCGAAGTTCTCATGACTCCATGGGTAAGACAACTGCTGATTATAGAGGTGGCCAAACATCACTTATATAATAGTTAGGAATCACACTACATGTTCCACAATTAGGGACTTCTGGATGTCAATGTATGAAAGTACATGCCTCTAAAACACAAAAAAAATGATAGGAGGCCATGACCTCTCACATTCCTTATTGTTGAGAGGAAGGGTTTGTCTCTTGGTTATGCCAAACCCTAATTTGTACATGATGAGAAATGAGTGTTGAAATTGAGGTTGATTGGTTCTACAACTCATTTACTAGGAGTGGATTCACTACATGAGTGAAAATTTCACATCATACTGGGATGTCTATCGACAGTGGTTCCAACCTCATCATCAAATCCATATAGAATGGGGTGTTCACCACTTCCTTTTAAGTGAGGGAGGTGGTTTCCATTTTTGTTTTGGTAGATTTAACACCGTATAAAACAGTTATCCTAGAACCTTAAATATCTTCAATGTGTTGGATCCCAGTAGAGTGGACAGATATTGGTGAGGATGATGGTGGATGTACACCATGTCCCTTGAAGTGGGATAGAACATATTCCACCAGTAAGTACATATAGAGGGATCTAGGGATCCTATGTACCATGGAATCTAAGATCATGAATCATATGTTTCAGTAACATTCCACAATGCTCTAAAAGTTATAAAAAATGATTGATTATCGAGTCTTCTATCACCTAAAAATTTGAGAGTTCAATAATGATGTGAAATTTTATATGGTTTTTTCTCTAATGGTTGGTGTTGTCCTTTATTTCAAAAGACGGTTCCTTATTGAAGAATATGTCTTTTTCATTGTCATGACCTCTATGTTTAATGATTGTGGTGAATTGAGGACCGGTACTTTAATTGTAAGTTACATGTGTAGGACCTCTATGTTGACAACTAAGAGTGCGGCGGGGGGGGGGGGGGTGTCGGTACTTTTAGTTGAAGGAGTGGAGAGGACAACCAATTAGGATGATTGTGGTGATGGGAAGAAATATATAATATATTGTGGGATCATGTGGAGAACCTCTACAATAGTTGTTGGTTGCCTGGGGAGGACCTCCATGATGACTGGTGAAGGAGTGGGGGGACCCCTAGTTTGGTCTTTGATGGAGGGGGGAAGATATCTACATTGCATGATAACAACATATGGAGTACATCTATAATAGATGTTAAATGATCAATGGGGACCACCACTACAGTTGGTGATGTTGTGGTGATGACCTATGGACTAATTACCCTCATCATGGGAAAGGCCATAACAACTGTCAGTGGTGTCCGGGATTTTGAGAGTCAACACATCATGCATGTGAGGTGAATGGAATCTTGATCACAATTGGGAAAATATAGATCCATATTTATCATTCATTGGGATATGGTGGGATATGTTAGTGGTGGTATGGGACACAAGAGTTGTAGAATATTCTCATTATAATATATTATCATTGTTATTAAATTGATGTCAAAATTGATTTCTCTAGACTAGGGTCGGTGCAGAAAGGATGATGTCCACCAGCACTTGGGCCTATACGACTAGTAAGTGTTGAAAATGATGATTCTTGGTGGGAGCCCTCATGAGAATATCATATGTAGTGGTCACTACTATCATGACTCAAAAATACCTTATATCCTCAATGTATTGGAGTGATTCATCAAATAAATCTATGGAGTGATTCTTAAAGTGGTTCATTATCCAAACAGGGGATGGTTTCCTCTTACATTTCCCTCAAGGGTGGTGGTGTTGATGAGGCATCGATGCCTCCAGATCATTGCGGGACATTTAGCATATGGGGATGAACCCTTCTTCTCATATCATTTTATGATGGTGTTGATCACCCTCCTATAGATGATTTCAGAGGGTTTGATGGGTTAGGGGTATATGATAACTTAGAGCGAGGAGGAATTTAGGGAGGAGGCGTAGTTTTGTGGGATTTCAACCTCATATTTTTTATACCACGATTCCTATTGGTGTTAGGGTTTCTAGTTTACAATAGAAATATTCATATAGGACATTTTCATTTTTCCAATTCTATTATAACCTGAAAAGCAATTCACAATGCCCCATCACCATGTAATATTCTAAAGCAGAGAATGATCCATGCTGGTGATTTCATAGACTGAGTATACCCATTGATAATTTATCCACTTCATAGTTGAGTTTCATGTTGGGAAAAACATTTCAATTCATAGAACTAGTCTTTAATTTCAAAATCTAATGAGATGAAAATTCATTATTTTCCCAAATTCTACTAGTATCCATGCCATAAGAAAATAGAGTCATCTGGGATTTATCAATTTTTTTCTAAAACATTTAAAGGGATTGAAGCATCATCCTTCCACCTGTTAGCAATGGACTAGGTTTATATTACATTATATTCCCAATTTCCAATGTTTTCCAGCTTTTATAATATTTATCAGTGATGTTTTGTCCTTCATTAGAAAGGGATGATGAGACATATAGAGACCCTTTTTCTTACAAATCATATTACATCATTTTAAAGAAAAATGATATAAAATAATTACACTAAGAGGATCATAATGTTTAGATTCTTTAAAAAATTAGCACCATGCCTAACATTTACAAAATAAATCATATTTATTTATTATACTATTTTTTCTCTATCTTCTTATTTTCCCTTGAATTCTGCATAGTAGTCATAAACATTTGAGTATATAAATCAAAAAGGGGAAAGATAAAAGCCTAATAATATGATTGATAATAACATGAACCAATATAACATTGGTTGAGAATAACTATTATCATCCTTAAATAAGAATAGGATCATAACCATGAGAGTAATAATTTTGAAAAGGGTTGGAATTTGGAAATGAATAAAAATGAAGCTTCATGTATTAGTGGTCAACTACCACACATAGTTGATAAAAAATCTAGCATCATGTTCATGGATATTTCACTTTTATCATGATATACATCACATTAACCAATTAATTGGTGTGATATATAATTCTAGTCACACCCATCATATCATAACATTTTCATTGTGCTCTATAATTACAAGCACACCCACCACATCATAAAAGTTACATTATCATGCAAGCCATGTAGAACATATACAAATTTTGAACATAAAACAACCCATGTAAAATAATTGGTTTCCTTTCATAATAATGCATTCATAATTGATGTGTTCCCAAATTAAATAGGGCATAACACACTTGAATCATCAACCTTGAGCGAAGAATAAACAATCTCAACAATTAAAACATGTGTTTTTTTGAAGAATTTTTTTTAAACATTGTTTTTATAATAAACTCATGAAAAACATTATATCCTAGAAAAGGTTATATAATTATGATGAAATTATATTAAATTAATATCTATACTATAAACGGGGTGATATAGGAAAAACCCAAAGAAAGAGTGTTGGGTTTGAGAATTCCCCTAACTGTGTATCTGAAAGATTCCATCACGTTAATATCATATATTATCAAAATAGATACATTAAATAACAAATACAAAAAATTTTATAAATAAATTTTTATCATTTTTTTATTTTGTTCATTTATCACATGTAGATACGTTATATAGTTCTATTTCATCATTCATGATTGTTTGTTTTCATAGTTTTCGTGATCGGTTCATTTTTATACATGAATAGATGTTTGAGTAAAATGAGGATAAATGTAACGCCCCAACCCCAACTACCCAGAGTCGGTGCATTATTATGTAACATTGGCATGATCATAAAAGATCAAGTCTCGAAATACCGATTAGTTTAGTAGCCTTGGAAACACTAGATACATTCATAAGTCTTACATTACATTATAATGTAAAAAAAACCTACAACAACATCTTGCCTTCATATCCCATCATACTATCACAACAGGTCATTCATTATATAATTCTTCACATCCTGAAAAAATTCAAACATTGGAAGGGGTGAGCTTAGATGCTCAGTAAGGATAACAATATAGTGGAAGCTTTTACAAATAAACATCAACATTTAAGGCTATGTATAACTAAAACAAAAGCCTTTTAAATTTGAACATCAGCATAATATGGAAAAAATAAAAGGAAATAATTCCATTTACTTATTCACATGGATATTCTACAAGTCTAATAATCACATGCAATAACAATAACCACTTTCATAATGATGGAATGCATAATGCCAGACTATCATCACCACGTAGCCAAGGCCTCGTGACAAGACTACAAATAAGATTTTGTCAAGGCCTCGTGCCAAGACACTAGTTTGTCTCATGAGACCTACCGATGCATCGAGGAGCTATAACAGGCTCCACCCGTCACTTATTAAGTCCAATTCATTCCTCATACGAATAGGTTTAAACATATCATAAACCATAACATAATCGTATCACATAAAACATGCATAAAGGAAAGATAAAATTTCCACATTTCAATCACAAGATATCAATAAAACACATTGATATAATAAAAACATTATCAAAACCATTTTCAATACCAAAATAATAGAAAATTAAATCTTGGTATTTATTTTTCATTTAAAAAAAGTTATGGCTTGTAGAGGAAGCCGAAACTCAAATAATGGTCATGGTGGCGGAGAAGTCGTTGTCGCCGCATACGTACGATAAGAAAAACATTCCTTTTTTTCATTTAGTAAAAAGCTTCATATAAAAAGATTCATTTTGAATAAACGTAAATGTCAAAGGGCTTTATACACCGTATAAAAGAAATTTGTGTATAAAACAAAATATGCCTCAATGAATGGAGATTGAGACGAAGTCCCTTATAAAGATAATATTGTAAATAAAATAGTTCCCTCATGTGTATTCACTATAAGATCACATAATGAAAGTATAAATACATTATAATATATAAATAATAATTTCTCACATAATCAAATAACAACATAAATAAGAAAGACAAGTTCAACCCATAGAATGGGATTTGGGTTATGAAGTTCCCTTACCTCATGTCCGACTTGACTTGACCGTTCTTTAACCTCCTGAATAATAAACTAGACTTAATTTATAATTTCTTAAGAACATTTTTCAAGTTTATTATTCCTTTTATATCACTTATTACCATGTTATGAACATTATGTAATTATTTATGTTAATAATGGTCGTTTTGTCGATCTTTGGTACTTGAGTAAAAAATAAACTTCTTATAATTACAAGTTGTTCATGTGGTAAAATATCCATTATATCCATAATTATATTCATGATGTATATATCATATATATCATATATATCCAGTATATAAATTCATTCATAATACTATGTAACATTTAGAGGTAAGAAATGAAATGCACCGTTCATGGAGACGGGAAGTCGTACGTACTCATGAATGATACTTTCATTTCTATTTCGTATTTAATGGAATGAAATCATAATTATATAAAGGTATATTATAATTCCTATATAATATCATATATAATATCATTTACTCCATCCTTTATACATCCCACATATGGCATTAACGATTCAAATCACTTTGAGGGGGCAGTAGTCTGCACTTCCTAAAATGAAATTATCAAGGATTACCCATAATGGAAATCATAAAGGTATTCCATAAATGAAAAATAAATAAGAATAAGGAAAACATAAACATACTATATATCATATATAAATATAGTTACATATTAATGGACACTATGAGAGGTGTTAAAAGAAGATTGAACAATCATCGTTTCGTGAGGCAGTAAATCGCCACCCACAGAAACAGTATGTTCATTAACAATTAGGAGAAGGTGTGTGTAAGTGTAAATAAAATACTTCTCATAAAAACATCATATTATATTTAAGATACTGGTTTTGTTACAAAATAAAGGAATAAAATGATTTTAGGGGGTTGGAGAAGCAAAATAAAACAAAAGAACACAAGAGAAGATATTACCTTAAAATCGGGTAACTCTTTTTGATTTGAGTCAAAGACTTCCTTGAGAAGACTTCTGCACAAAGTGAGGATTCTAGGAGTAAGAGAGGGAAGTTCAGAGAGTATTTGGGTAGAGGTTCTCCAAGCCAAATGGTTTTTATGGTGTGAATATGGTCGTAGAGGTGGGGGCCTTTTATAAGAGGAGAGGAGGGGCACTCTTGGAATGTCATGAAATATTACTTTATTATGAAATGATTTTCAGATTTTAATGGTCCAAAAATTATATATTTAGAGGATAAGGTGACAATGGTTCGAAATATACTCATACAATAGGTTTTTGACATGTGTATGTGTTAGATTTTACATTATCGTTTCATTTTATTTAAATCGTTAATTAATGAGGTAATCGCTTCGTCATCATGGTTCCTAAAAAATTTAATCTATTGAATGTCTAAAAATTATAAAAAAAATTAACATGATGTAGGAAATATTTCTATCTTTCCAATTAATATTTATAGTTGAATATTTAACTTATATAACCCCATGTAATTATTGTTTTAGTAAAACAACACATGTTTGTGACAATTTTATTTTTACGTTAAATAAAAAGTTATTAATGTCATTTTCTCACCCAAGTGGCTCCATGGGGTCCCCATGTTGACCAATGGATTGTCTGGGTCGGCCATGACTCATCAAATAAGGGTAGGACAAGTGTCAAGATATTTTCATATTTTTATAATATCATTTTTACCTTAAATCTCACTAATTACCTTTAATCGTGATTAATCAAAAACAAAAGTTACTATTCACCAAAAATTATTTTAATCCCATTGAACCACATTTTACTTCCTAATTACAACCATTTATGTCGGATTTTTTAAAATAAAATCATAGAAGTGGTAATGTTTCATTTACCCAAAAAATTAGTTTTTAAACTACCACTTAGTGGTTTCACTATTCATCAAAAACTGAAATTTTTCAGAAAAATACCAAAAATTCACCCTAATCTATAATTGATATTCTTAATTCAAAAATTGATTCTATTTTACAAAATTCCAAACATATAATTTTCATTAACTAATTTTATAATTAATTCCTGTTGTCAAAACAAATAGTGTGTTTTTAAGAAACAATATCAATCAAAAGATTGATAATTGTTTATGTCCAATTTCAAAGTGAAATTAATTCTAATGACCACCATTGGATAAAATAGTAAAATTATATTATAATTATACTTTAAAACCACTCAATATTATAATTTATCACTATTAATTATTTTGATTAAAAAAGTGGGTTTTGATTAAAATTTAGTAATTTTCACTATTCATCAAAATATAAAAGTTATCCGAAAAGTTCCAAAATTTCACCATAGCATAAATTTGATATTCCGAATCCAAAAATGAAGTCCATTTTTAAAGATAAAATTTATAAAATTTCAGAAAGTAGGTATTACAATTCATAACGGCTACTTTGATTGGTAGTGGTGTGTGTTAGAACTCGAAGTTGCATACAACACACGCTACTGTATTATTAAAAGAGAAGTGCACCGTGGAAGCTTGGGGTGTTACAATAAATGTCCAAAAATTGTTATTATATGTTATTATTTTTATTATTAAGATTAAATAATATTATTAAAAATTTATTTATATATCATGAGGATGAATCATTAGATAAAAGTTAATGATAATCATTTTAGGTTAATTTTGGTGGTTTCTCGATCACAAGAAACCCATTTTGTTTTATCATTTTTTATTCTTTAAAAATGTTAATTAGAAAAGATAAAGTGGGTTGAATAATATAAATTAATTTTTTTCCAAATACATTAATGTTTTTATTAACATCCTTTAAGGAGATTAAAGAAAATTACACTGCATAGCCCATGATATGGGTAAAGTGAAACATCAAAGGAGACAATTTCAATTTTATAATATAAGAGTGAGTGGGATGATTTTATTGATGAATATTACACTAAAATGATATAATAATAGTATATCCAACATAATAGATTTATAATTCCATTTTTATAAGATATGGTTATTTTAATAGAAGAAATGAAATGAAATTGAAAGGAAATTAAAAGAATAAGAGAGAGGATTTACGTCTTCAATTCTAATATTCAGATCCTCGTTAAGGCACATATGCTTGGCCTTTTGATTAGACCAAGAGAACCTAGACATGGGGATGTGGCTATGGAATTTGTTTGGGAATATTTTATGTAATTCTCAAATCTTGAGAGGTGTGAGGAGTAGAGGGTGTGAGGGGTTGTATTTATAGTGGACCATATGGGTGTTTTCTCATTATTTAATTAATTTGTTTATTATTTTTACCAAGGCAAGCAATACTGATGATATTTGAGAATAAATAAAGTAATTAGATCATTTTAGTTCGAATCAATGGTTCTTATATTTACAATGACTCAATTAATAGTGTATTTAGCTTATAATGTATATATACCATAAATTATATTATTTCACTATTCACCAAAAAATCATGTAATTTAGAAAAATTCCCAAACATAAACCTAACATATTTTCAACATGAATAGTTCAAATATTCACTCCATTTTATTAAAATAATTTTCTAAATACGAGTAATTTAATTTTTAATTAAAATCATAATTTACTGAAAAAATATAGATTTTAAAATTATAACTGATTTTATAACACTTGGTAAATATACATACGGTGTCATAAAAGTATAATATAATAATAATACATAAAAATAATAATGTTTGAATACATTTAATGAAAATATAATTTCTTTTAAATTTTTAAATTATGCATAAAAATTTAATAAAATATTTAAGAATTATAAAAATTCCAACACTTAATAAATAATTTTTAATACATTTATTTACATACACTATGATATTCTTATACCATAATTTCATTTATATGATGGCTATATATTATTTATATATTCATGGGAGATTTTACTATTTTTTGGCCAGCTTACTATTCATAAGGGTCATATTACTATTTCTTTGGTCAAGTTACAATTTCATCATCATATTTTCTTTAACATACAAAAATAAATTTTATTTATTTTATTCATGTTTTAAAATGTTTTTATTGTGTTCTATGAAATTTATACCCACTCCAGATCTCGCATCACCATCTCCTAACGCCCTAGGTGATTGTCACTTCGGTGCATCCACTCCTCAGCTGCTCTTGGCTGGGGGGGGGATTCCTCTTCCTCCTCCCTCATATTCTCACCCCATGTCTTTCATGACCATCACGTATCCTTCCACTCTCCTCATTTTCCCCTCCATTAACATTATCTATAATGTTCATTCAATCATCAATGATGCCCTAATGGATCCTCTCTTTTCACGGGAGTTTACAAATGCCCCCATGATGATGGATCATTTTTTTTGTAGCTCTCATCAGTAAGAGATGACCCATAGTTGAAGTTTTCAATAGATTTATCTACACCCAACGGAAGATTCAAGACTGGTTGATTGTTGGGATCCTTGACTCGATACACCTCCTGATTCATTTCTCATGGAAATAAGATCTTATCTATGCATGGGAAAACACTATGCATGTTATCTCACGTTTTCAATTTTTTCTCTTTCAGTGTTTATTCTATTTACACTTAAAATGATCCCCACCTATCTCAGTTATTTGGATCTCTCTCCCTAGACTTCCCCTACCATTCCTGAATCTAGTGATTCTTCGTTTGATTAGAAACACATTAGGTTTCTTCCATTTCTTAGACCAGTGAAAAAATATCATAATCTACCCAATTTCTCCCTAAATTTGTGCTGATGTTTATGTTTCCCAAAATCATTTGGATACCATAGACATAGAGAATGAAGGTGAGCATCATTGGTATCAAAAGGTTGGCTATGATTCTTGGGTCCTCTTCTACTAATCATGTAATATTCTCATCCATGATGCATCTAGTTGAAATAACCGATCGATGGGGGTACCTCGAAAGAAACTTTAGTCTAGTTCTTTAAACGAGGGTTTCCATCTACTGGCCACAGAGGATTGTGAAAGGTTTAACTCAGTTGCTGAATCACCAGGTAACTCTTTTGAGGAGGCCATGCAGGGAGCCATTGTGGTCGTGATGGTACACTTTGATGCTGATACGCCTTATTTTTCTCTAGAAGTGATATGCTTGAAAAATTGTGAGGTTCAGACTCCCCCTCCAATCTCTAAATATTTCAAAGTTGTTGAGTGTGATCCTATAGTTGCTAATGTGTTTTCTCATTTGAGACATGATTTTAGGGACATAAAAATGGTAAGGATGGAGACTGAAGTCAAAAAGATGTGTGTCATTTGAGGAGGCTTTGTCTTCCCTTTTTGTTGTTTCTCAAGCACATATTCCTACTTATGGTGGCCCAAATAATGTATTTTAAGGGTTAGAAGTGCAGGATAATCCAGTAGATTATTATTGTTCATTAAGAAGCGATGCCACCATCATACTTGGGAACTAGTTTGAATGATTATATGATGAATCTGCTTTTGAATATTGGTTCTCTATGTCTAAGGACACGAGACATGCAGAAGATTATATTTGATCCCCTTCAAATTAAGTTAATAACACAATCATGGATGTTGATGGGGTTATACAGCATGTTTGGAAGCCACAGAGATAAAATGATTACTAAAATATACCTAGACCTATGGTTATAAGGGAAGATAGCTAAGGTAGTTCCCCTGAAAATGGGATGGTTACCGAAGTACACACCACACAGAGGAAATAGAGTGGATATCCAACACCTCTGGAGATGGGCCCCTCCCCTCGTGAGGAGGAAATTTCAACCTAGGTATGGGAACAGACTTCTATTGACATAGAGAATACTGGTAAGGAGGATATGGAATCATAGGATATCCAAGAACTCCAAATTCATTCTAATTATGAAATTCTAGAAGAGTCATTCATGATAAAAATATCAGTGGAGGATTCCCACATAATGATGGAAATAACATTTTAATTTGTTTTGGATGATGAAAAATTCCCCTAGATTGATAAATAGAAAAGGTTTTTGATCTGAGGATTCAACGAGGGGAAGATCAGTCTGGATGAACATGTGTAAACTTTGGGAATGATGGTTTTTATTCATAGAGTATCTCATTATGGATAATACCGATATGGAGGATACCTTTATAAAATTGTGATTATTCAAGGTAAAAAACTCCAATAGTTTTAAAATATTTTGGAATGACATGATAATTTCATATGAGGATTGATCCTTATGTATCCTGAATGTGGATAATTTCCAACATATCTATAAAAGTTATTTTTAAATATAAATAATGATAATGGGTTAGTGTGTTATTAATGTGATTTTATGTTATTATTCAATATGAAGTAATTATAAGAAGGGAATTTCATTTGTAAATGTTTTGAGCATTACATTATTCCCCCTTATGAAATTTCACCCATGAAATTTCATATTACATAAATAGGTGATAGTGCTTCTCCTTCATCACCTCCTATGGTTCCAAAGTAGCTTCTCTATACGGATGGTTCCTCCACAAAACTAATAACAAGTTGTTTGTATCATTGCATAGAACCTTTTCTCTCTGGTCATGAATCATTGTTGGATTCTCTGCATAAGATAGATCATCTTCCAGTTGTACATGACCTAAGATCATTAGATGTGAGGGTTCTTTTAAATTCTTCTACATGAGTGATCCGTGAAACACATCATGAACTTGAGACAAATTCTGTGGAATTGAAAGCATATAGTCCATGAATAATAAGAGATCTAGTGTATCAAGGGGGAAAATATACCTTGGACTTAGCTTCCTTTTCTTTCCAAACTGCCATAATCCCTTCCATGGTGAAATTAATAGGAAGAAACTATCTCCCACATCAAACACCAAGTCACATCGATGGTTGTCAACATAGCTCTTTTGTTGACTCTGATTATATTTTATATGTTTCTATATTGGTAAAACCATTCCTATCAACCATCACACAAGATCAGGTCAAAGTATCTTTCTTTCACCAACTTCATCCAAACATGTGGGATTTCAACATTTCGTTCAATATAGAGGATCATATTGATATATCTGAATAATTGATTGGAATCTATCATTTCATGAAAACTCATCCAACTGGAGGAGTCGATCCCATCCTCCTTTTTATTCTAAAGAGTAGGATCATAGCATATATTCATGTTTCAAAATAGTCCTTTCAGATTGGCCATCAGTTTGGGGGTTATAGGCCATGCTAAAATTTAATTCACTACTAAAAGCATATTAAAGACTCCACTATTATTTAGATGTGAACTCTGGATCCCGATTAAATAAAAAAGGGTAACGCCATATAGTATCATTGTTCGCTTCACATATATCTTTGAAACTTTTTTAAGTGAGAGATCTTCCCAAATATAGATAAATTTGGTATCCTTGGTGAGTCGTTCCACCAAAACCCATATTTCATTATTTCCTTTGGATGTTTTTGGGAGACCAATGAAAAATATCATAGTAAAATTCTCCCATTTTCATATGGGTAGAGGAAATGGTTACAAAATCCATTGTTATTTTGTTGCTCTGCATTAACTTTCTGTAATATCAATAACCTTGAGATATAATCCTATATCTCTTTGTACATGGTGTCCCACCAGAAGTGTTATCATAGATCATAATACATATTTTTAATCCCATGATGGATAGCGAAATTTGAACTATGTTCATTATCCGATATCTCCTTATTTATCCCATGTAATTGAATCACACAAAACCTAATTCCAAACCGAATCACCCCATTATTGTTGATATGAAACTCTTACATCTTCCCTTCATTTAATGCATTAACCTTATTTTTAAACAGAAACCATCCCATTTCTCATCTTGAATATTCTCTTAGATAGATGGTTGGGAAATAATTTGGGAAAGGTAGGATGTATTCACTTCCCTTATGATTTCCAAATCCATTATTTTCATATCCATAATGATAGGGTCATTCTTAATCTACAAAATGGGTAGAGTGGTAGGTTTATTTTTGCTGATAACCCTAGAAACATTGTTTTCCTTTCCAGGATGATAGTGAATACAGAAATTTTAGTCTTTGAATATATCTAACCATCTACATTGACACATGTTGTGCTTGTTTTGTTTGAATATATACATTAAACTATTTTTATCGGTACATATGCCACACATATCACCATATTTATAGTGCCACCATAATTTTCAAGGAAACACTCATAGTTCCGAAACTATTGATCATGTATCGGGTAGTACTTCTCACAGATCTTATCCTTTCATGAGGAATATGTTATCACATTATCATTTTTCATGAGTAAAAAACCCAAGACATTATTTGAAGCATCATCTGTATATCACAAATATTTCTCCACTTGTTGTTAATGTTATTACAGGTTCCCTGATCAACCTTCTCTTTATCTCCTTCATTCTTTCCTTGCATCCTTCTTTCTAGACATACTTTAACCATTTATTAACATAGTTAGAAATTAGAAAATCATTAGAAAATTCTCAACAAAAATCAATACTACCCTAAATATACAAGAAAACTGTGGATTTTTATGAAACTCGATGGTCAGGTCCATTCCTCAAATTCCTTTTTGAAGGGTCCAAAAAAGTCCCCTCACTTGTGATTACAAGTCTCAATAATGTGACATTCTACATCAAAAATTTACACTGCCTATACATGGCATACAAAATCTCATTTCTTAATTTCACTAACACAAGCCTTGGATTTTCATCATATTCCTCCTTTTTCGTAGAGTATATTAGAATATAATCTATAAAATCATCCAAAAATATTTCAAGGTAATGTCCAAAGACTCTATTCATCATGTCAATGATGATTATTGGGGGATGAGTAAGTTTGAAGGGAATTAATAAAATTTATAGTGTTTATACCTTGATTGAAAGGTATTATTTTATATATCACCCTTCACCAGCTTTGTCTAATGATATCTAGAATTAAGGTCAGCCGTTGAAATGTACAGAGCTATTTGAAACTGATCAAACAAGTCAACAATACATGGATGATGATAATTGTTCCTTACACTTATATCGTTGAGTTCCTAATAATCAATAAACAACCTCATTGATCCACCATTCATCTTTGAAAATATCACAGGTGAACCCCAAGGTGATGGACTTGGGTGTATGAGCACTTTTTCCAAATGATCATGTTTCTTCATCATTAACTCCTCCAGTTTAATATGAGAAATACTATAGAGACACATTGATATAAGAGTATATATGGGTATAAATTCTATTTATAACTCTACTTCATGATCCAGGGGGAGTCTAGGTAACTCTTTATGAAATACATCATAGTATTCTCTAATGATGGAAATTTACAACAGCTTGACACTTTCCTTTAACTCAACCATTTGTGTGAGGTATGCTTCTATATAAGGAATCAATACCCACACCATTTTAAGATTTTAAAAAGGAGATTCATGATATTCCTTGCATTTTTATGAAGCATGGGATGGACCATATTATAAAAAGATATTCTATTTTCTAGGTAGTTGATATGCACTCTATATAATGAGATATGATCCATCCCAATTATAGAATGTAATTCCTCCTAGAGAAGTGTTATGAGATTTGATGAAATAATCATAAAATATACCCTAATAGGGTTAGAGTCCAACACCAGGGTTGAAAATATTGAACAATATGAGTTTTTATCGATATTTATACATCATGGTTTTGGGGATTTGATTAAATCGTTTTAGAAAACATTCAATATATAATTGAATGTGTTGAACCAAAATCAAATAATACTTTTTTACATTCATTAGTAAATAGGAAGTGTACATTTTATGAATTAATTTTCTTTATCCACTTCCACTATAGTGATGGAATAATACATATATTTTTCCTTTTTTCCATTGGTGGTAGATGATTCTTATTATGCTCAAGAATTAGAGGTTCGGTACATTTTCATTCATAGTGCCCTCTCTCCCAACATTTGTAGCATTGGACCATGAGTGGTGATATTATTTCCTCCTCTACATTATCCTTCTTCATCATGTGTCTTAAAAATCCATGAGCATGGTGGCCATCTCTCCCAAACTTGAAGAATTTCCCCATCCCTTTGAGGTAGTTCCCATGATGCCTCTTCCCACATTTTCATAATGTGGGTGGTTGAGTTTTCATTCCAAATTTCTCATTATATTCTTTGTTTTGAAACTCAATATTTGTTTTCATATCACCATAGCAGTGGGAGAATTCTACAAACTCGATATCCACTTTGAGAGCACATTGAACCACTCATTCAAAACACCCAATATATCCAATTACAGTAGCCTTTCGAAGGTGTCTTTTAAACCACTATGGAATCTACCAAATTTTTTTATAATTATTGATAATAAAACCCGAAGGATACCTTGAAATCCTTCGAAAAATTTAATCATAGGTCATGAAAAATTCACCATCATTTTTCATTAGCTCTATGAATTGTCTCTCCAAATTTGTTTTAAGAGTTCTAGGAAAATACATTTTATGAAATAGAATTTTAATGTCATCCCACTACTTCTATTCAAATTATAATCACATAAAGGTATTATAAATCAAATCCCACCATCAATGGACCTCTCCATCTAGATGATAAATGGACAGAGTCAACTTCTCTATATCACAATAGTGATTTATAGAAAATATTATATCTGTTGAGTTAAAATTCCATTCCATGACTTGAGGATCATAAGATCCACTAAACGACGGTGGTCGTTGTCACATAAAACACTCAATATCAAATTTATCCCTCTTAGGTGAAGGAATATAATCCACATTATTCAGGATATTGTTCACAACCTGAGATAGTTGCGTAGCCATAACTATGAAATTTTTAACTCCACCTCCAATATAATTGGTGATGTCATTCAGGAAATCACTTAATTTCCCCACACATAGTTTGTTGGCCGGATTTCTCCTGATTCCAAGAAATTTTCATTAATAAAAAATTTTATAACAAAAGACATGTCAACAAGTCATAAATAAATAAATTTTTAGATTTTTCCGATACGTATAATGTCATATTTTGTGGCATCCCTATGTTTAGAATTTTCTAAAACAAATAGTATTTTGTCCTCAATTATACATAATCAAATATTAAGGTGTTTTCACTAAGATTCTCTAATCGTAATTCCTAAATTAACTAAATCGTCCTTTGATACCAACTATAGTGACCTATATATTTTCTACATATATTATTAATCCATTTTAAAGAAAAAAAATACTTAAAATAATTACGAAATGAGGATTCAAAGGTTTAGTGTCTTTGGAAAAGTAGGACCATACATAAAATTTAAAAAATAAAACATTAACATTTTTTAATTCCATCTTTTATTGTATCATATTATCCCTTGTGTTCTCTATAGTACATGTAATCACCTAATGATATACATCAAAAGGGGTGATCTGAAATACCAATTAGAGGATATATAATAACATGAAACAATATCACATGGGATGAGCATAAAAATTATCATCATTACATAGGCATAATATCACAATCATGAGATTAATCATTAAGAAATGTTTTGGAAGGTGGCAATGCATAAAAATGCAACATATTATCTTAGTGGTCAAGTACCACTTATATTTGTGGAAAAATATATCTTCATTTTCCAACATATTTCACTTTTCTCATTAGATACATCGTATTATCCAATGAATTGATGTTCTACAAAATTTTATGGGCACCCGTCACGTCATAACATTTTAATTATTCTATATAATTTTGGTTTCACCTATCACATCCTATCATTTACATTATCACACATACCACATAGAACATATATAAATCTTGAACAAAAAATAACACATGGAAAGGAATGGGTGTGATTTCATAATCATACATTCATAAAGTTGGTTTCCATATGAAAATAGGGAATAATGCACTGGAATCGTCAACCTTGAGTGAAGAAGAAACAATTTCGAGAAGTAAAAGGTGCATTTTTTTAAAGTAGTATTCTTTTGCAAAGGATTGTGTTTGAAATAAAATTAATTACTTGACATTTATATCCTATAAAAGGTAAAATAATTATGAAGAAATTATATTTATGTAATATTAATTTTTAAAATGTGTTGAAAGAGGGAAAACCCAAAGAAATAGTGTTGGATTTGATAATTCTCCTTACCATGTGTCCAAAATAATCATTCGTGTCAATATCCTTTATAATCACATTAGATTGATAAATTGAAAAATAAATAAACTTTTAGACTTTAATATTATTCATTATGTTTTTATTATGTTCCTTTATGACCTCTTAGATGAGTAATATAGTTTAATTTCTTTTTTTGTGAGTGTTTGTTTTCATAGTTTTGATGATTGATTCATTTGTATACATGAATGGATATTCATGTAAAATGAGGATAAATGTACGAAATTGTTATTATATGTTATTAAATTTATTCTATAATATTAAATGATCTTATAATGAATATGTTTATATACCATGATGAATAATCATTAGAAAAAAGTTAATGATGATCATTATAGGTTAATTTCGGAGGTTTTTTCTGATTGGAACGAACTCATTTTGTTTTATCATTTATTATTATGTATTAATGTTAGTTCCATAAGATAAATAGGGATGTATAATATACATTAAAACATTTATTAATGCATTTAATGGTTTTATTATCAACCTCCATGGCGTTTAAGGAAAACGAAAGTGCATCACCCACGATGTCAGTTAATTGATGCATCATTGGCGACGACATCATTACTATAATACAAGAGTGAGAGGGAGGAATTTATTGATTAATATTACATTAACATGATAAAATATCACTATATGAAACATACTGGACTTATCATGACATTTGTATAAGATAATGTGAGGATAAAAGAAGAAAAAAATGAAATTGAATGGAAATTATATAAAATAGAGAGATGATTTACCTCTTGAATTCTCCTCTGGAAATCCTCCTTCGGGAACCTTGGATTGGCCTTGTGATGAGACAACGAGATCATGGAAGTGGGTAAGGTGATAATGATTATTATTGGTAAGAATTTATTCAAGTTTCAATGCAAGATATGTGTGAGGAGAAGAGGGTGTGACGAGTTGTATTTATAGTGGACCAGAGGGGTGTTTTCTCATTATTTAATTAATTTTTTTTTATTTTAATCAATATAAGAAATAAGGTTTATTCGTGAGACTAAAAATTGCAATTATATCTTGTGGGTTCTAACCAATGGTTCTATCATCATTTATGACTCTATTAATTGGGTATTCAGCTTATAATGTATATATACTGTAAATTACCATATTTTACTATTCACCAAAAAGTCAAGTAATTCAAAAAAAATCCAAAAAAACCACCATAACCATTTTTTGAAATGTAAAATTAAAAATGTAAATCAATATTATGAAAATAATTTTTTATATGTGAGTTGTTTTATTTTTAATTAAAATCATCATTTACTTGGAAAATAATGAATTTAAAATTATAACTAATTTAATAACACTTTGATAATTTACATAAGGCCTCATAAAATTATCCTCAAATAAAAATAAATAATATTATTTATATATGAATACATTATATGAAAATATATTTTCTTTTAAATTATTATATTACTCATAAAAATGTAACTAAATATTTATGACTTAAAAAAATGCAAACAATTAATTATTAATTTTTAAAACATTTACATACATAGACTATGTTATTATTATAACATATATTCATCTATAATATTCATAAATTTTATTTATACTTTCAAGGGTGATATTACTATTCATTTGGATAGATTACTATTCATAAGGGTCTTAATACTATTGCTATAGTAATGTTATTATTTCATCAGTAGAGGTTCCTTAACTTCTAGAAATAAATTTTATTTTATTCATTCATAATTTTTAACGTTTATGTTGTGTTGTTAATGTAATTTTATGTCATTATACTATATAACATAATTATAAGAATGGAATTTCATTGATAAATGTTTTTGGTTGTTTCAGGGTGTCGGTTCCACCTTTCATGGATTCCTCCTCGGAGCTCCTTACCCAGTCTTAGAATCCATCAAAGATTAATTAATTATTGTGGATCAAATTATTCGTTCAATTTATATGTGAAAACCAGTTAATTACACTAAATCTATCTTGATAGGATAGAAACCTTCAGTTTTGAGAGAAGTCATGCTGGGAATCTCAAGGCATGTATGGGTATTGGGTATATTGGGAACCTGATAATCTTCCTCCTTTTGAGGGTATCTCACACGAGCCATCTTAAGAATAAAACTGTATTAACCCACCTTCACCAAGATGAGGGAATGGAATGTAGATTGCCATACCCTTCCTTCTATATGTTGAAAGAGATATAATGACCCTCGAGACCCGTCTTCCATAGGTCCCGGAGTGGAGACTAGAACCAAGGGTATAAAATCTCATGAAAAATGGAAGGAATTACCATTTTTATTTAGTAGGATTAGGAGATAATATAGTAAATCCTAAACAACACAAAAAATGCCAGTAAATGTAAAGCCCAAACAATCCATTCCCATATGTATGTTTAAATAATAAGTGCTACAATACAAGAAAAATCCAAAGGTAAATACCCAAGAAAAGAAAAACAACAACAAAAATTGTCCCAACGTCTGAACTAGTATGGTCCCGCCCAGTCCTCAATGTCCTCCTAGAAACCTGAAAGTAGTTTTATATACGTAGGGTGAGTATACAGGTATACTCAGTAGGAAAAAACAAAAGCTCTCATGCACAAGTGGGGAGGTATTATAATTCCTCGTGATGAAAAGAGATAACCAAGAACCTAATAAGGGAACTATCCACCCAAACCTCACCAAAGCATACTCCCCAAATAACAGGGGTCATGTAATGTTATAGTAATAGCACATAGATATTTGGGTACCCTGCACAACTTTCCCTCTGGTTATTGAAGACATCCATTGCATCAGACCTCTCTCGCCATTCTCACCACAATCACACTACCATACACCGCCCACACACACCTGGGATACCACAACCACAAATTCTACCACAATCACCTAGGCCACAACCACACATATCGTCCCCAAACATCTAGGAAACAACAACCCAATTTAACCACACCATCACACACCTAGACTAGAACAACTACCGCCACGACTGAAGACACATGGGCCTCATCTCGAAGACCCATGGGAAAAACCTCCCCACACACACCTGGCCTGACCACCACAACATACCCCTCCCTATAAATCATGGGCTATAATGGACATCAAGCTGTCACAACCCACCCATAGAATCATGGAATACTCGGGAATGGGAGCAGAAACAGATCCAATAACCATCCACTCATAAAATTGTTGTTTAATAAACCCTCCCCCATGAAATGGGGGTGTTCGGAATGAACTAGTCAACACAGGTTTGGTGAGAATAAGAAACATAAAAACTAATTTACATATATATATCTAAACAAGAACTCATCACAACCTAGGGGTTCAAAAACCAGCCCAAGCACAAACACCCTCATTACTATTCATTCAAAAGAATCACTATAACCAAAACCAAGTCAAAACTCCCTCCCAAAAAATAATTCCCCATTGAAACCATTCATATTTTCATATTAAAGTGATCCCCTTTAAGATAATTCTCCACTACCGGGCAACTAACAGGCATAGCTAGAAGCTAATGAAGGAAAAACACACAAGCAACAATTTAAACATTCACACTCAATTCTTATGTAAAGTCACAACAACAAAAGGGATATGTGAGATCCCTCGAAGTACTGGAACCAAACCAAGCCCCAACACATGTCCTCCGATACAAAAACTGACAAATACACCACAATATGGGGTCCCATCCCTATCCAAGTCAACTCACAAGTATCAAGAAGAACCATCGTACACATCATCAGAATAGAGCAATGGATTTTTTATATTTAAACACACTGTTTCATTAGTTCCTTATTCTGATTAGTTTAACTAGGGTGACCCCACAAGGATTCTTATTCATTTTGGAAAAATTTAATCAACTGAGTTTATGTGCTTAACTAGATTTTAGGTTATGTCCATTCAACCACATAAATATCTAGAAAACCGAGGATCATTAGTGTACAAGAAAGGACCACTAATAGCCCTGATTTTCAGTGGACATAAGCCCAATCAATTAACAACATATTGGAAAAGATGAAAGAGTACAACATCATTATCAAACACACCCCTTAAATCATTAATTCCATTAATTATATTTGTTATGGTTTGGTAACATCTATCCTCAAAAGAAACAACATCATTCCCAACCCACATGATACACAGTAAAGAGATACGAATGAAGAACCCAACTAGGATGATCAATGACCAACGTTTCTCTCCACTTCCAAGAACTGGGGATGCACGACTTGTATGGGAAGAACTCTGGGGACTCTAAGATTGAGTTGAAAAGCTCCAGCATAGGAAAACCACTAGCCTCGGGATGGGGGGACACCAAACGCACTGAGGAGAAGAAAGAAACCAGCGATGAAGAAGAAATAAAGAATTCCTATATGATAAAAGGGTGAGATCCTAGTGTTATGGAATGATAAATTTGAAAGGATTTAAAGGAGGAATGTGGTTCCACCACACGGTTGGATGGTGACACATGACAAAATTAATTGTTATTTAATAATTCTCATCAGAGAGGTGCCCATAATAACTGTGTGTTAAAGGACGTCATTTAAAGAGACAAGAATGGGTCCATTGAGGTTCTCTCCACTCATAGGATATTTAAATTTTTTTATGGGGCTAAAAACGTCTTTAAACAACTAAAAAAAGTATAAAAGAGGTAAAAAGAGTTTTAATGGGAAAAAAATGGGGAAGGAAACCCTGACAAGCCCCTATGGCACTGATTGGTGACCTACTGATCGATGATACACATATCATTAACACACCGATGGTTGTTACACCGAGTGCTGACACAACAGTCAGTGACACACCGATCACTGACACACCAATCGGTGTCACCTATGGGTGACACCAAGAAGACCACCTACCAATGATATTCCACCCTTCAGATCCGGACATATTTATTCATCCAGGGCATCCCAACGAGCTGAAATTGGAAAATTTATGGACCATGAGGGTCCGGTCCATTACATTAAATACCTCTCAAACTATTCTCATCCTCAAGAATCGAACTTATCCTAATGTAAAGAGAGGGTTTTGAACAACCACTGAAGATACCTCTCACGACCAACCACACTAGGAATATAGGAACACCTTTATCTCATGGAACCACACAAACATGTAATGGTCATACCATCCAATAATATGGTTCAAGAAGTCCCTTCCCCCATGTCTAGATACTATCTACATTGGGTGGCACTCGCTCACCCTCACGAGCTTAATCACATCCACCTTAATTTTTCTTGATTTGGGATCAGGTCCTCCCCTTACCACAGTCAGGACTCCACTCACATATTTAGAGAACATGGGGAAAGAACACATTTCATAGTTAACAGGGTTAACCACTACATAAAAACCAAGTTGAAACAAAACTGGAAAAAACTGAATACAACATTGGGTACTCGGTGCGCATTTGTGCCTCTCGTTTCTAGGTACTCTCCTCAAGGGCATTGTGCCTAGACAACACATGAACCAAAGGGATGGTTCCTCCATGAAGCACTTTCTCTTTTCGATCCTCCATCCCTATTGGCTGCTCCATGATTGTAGCAACATCCCCTATATCCAACTTTCCCCAATCAATGACACGGGAATCATCACGTAGATATCGACAAAAAAGGGAGACGTGGAAGACATCTTCAACTCTCAGTAGTGGCAGTGGTACCACTATCTGATAAGGAACATCTCTAACACATCGTAACACCTAGAAGGGTCCGACGAACCTGAGAGAAAGAGTACTCCCTTTGTTGAACCTCTATTGCCAATGCCAAGGGGAGACCTAGAAGAACACGTCGTCCCCAACCTCGAACTCCAAGGACCTCCTTCTGTGCTTGGAATATGACTTCTGTGAGTAATGATCTACCTTCATCCACTCTTATATAAGCTTAACCTTCTCTGTCATTCTCTACACCACCTATAGGACAAGAACACCAACCTCCCCAACCTCAATCCAACACACGGGCGAATGACACGACCTCCCGTAAAAGGCGTCAAATGGTGCAATGGAAATAGTAGAGTGGTAACTATTATTGTAGGAAAACTTCACTAACAAAAAATGTTGATTATATGATCCCCCGAAATCAAACACACCAACACGTATAATATCCTCAAATGTATGGATGGTCTGATCTATCTCCCCATCTTTCTGGGGGTGGAAAGCAGTGTTAAGGCATAACAGGGTGCCAAAAGCATGCTGCAATCCCCTCTAGACTTTGAGGTAAACTTAGTATCCCAATCTGAGACTATAGAACTAAAAACTCCATAAAAACGCACTACCTCATCCATGTATCTTCCTACTAATCCATCCACGACACTCAACTCCTTCATCACCAGGAAGTGTGATGATTTCATCAACCGGTCCACCACTACACAGATAGAATAGAAACCTCCTTGAACTGTGTTTAGTCTTATGATGAAATTCATAGATATTTACTCCCACTTCTATTTAGAGACATATAAAGGCTACAAAAAACCTCATGGGATGTGGTGTTAAGCCTTTACCTACTGACACACTCGACATATTGCCACAAACTCTGCCACTTACCTTTTCTACTCAAACCACCAAAACTGTTCCCCCAGGCAATGATATATCTTGGAAACTCATGGTTGTACTACTATGAGTGTGTTATGGAAGTCATCGAGAACTCCCTCATGCATCATCTCTAGGAAAAACAACTTAACTTGGAAAAGTATCCTATTATGGTCGTCCTCCGACCACCATTCAGGAGCATTGCCTTGGTCAAACCGATCGTGCATCAATTCTCTCTCTATGTCTCCCCATTTAGACTCCTCCACCTACCTCAATAAGGAGGACTGCACTATCATCTGAAATAGACAACCTCTACCACCATCCACCCTTACATCTAGGTGTAGGACAGACAAATCCTCCATTCCCTTCTAAAAAATCATAGATTCCTGAACATCTTCTCTCTGTGAATTCCTTCTTAAGGAATCATCCACAATGCTCTCCTTACCATTAGGGAAAGAGATATCAAAGTTTTAGTCATGGAGAAACTCCACCCACATTCATTTTCGAATGTTCAGGTCCCACTTGGTAATGATATGCCTCAAACTCTTGTGATCTGTGAAGGCCAAAAAGTTCTACTAGATGAGGTAATGCCGCCAAAACTTCAACGTGAACACTACTGCTACATGATTTAGGTCATGGATGGCATAGTTACGCTCATGAGGACGTAACATCATAGTCCCATAAGAGATAACTCTCCTTTACTGCATCAACACACACCCTAGTCCAATTCCATAAGAATCAAAAAACACCTCATACAACACCCCTTCTTCTAGAAACCTAACCACTAGAGTGGTGAACAACGTTTCCTTCAGATAGCTGAAAGATGCCTAACACTGCTCACTCCACACGAAGGCCTGGTCCTTTCTGGTCAAAGCAGTCAATGGAGCTGTAACTTGATAGAAGTCTGGTACAAACCTCTGATAATAGCTTTCCAGAACTAGAAAACTATGATCCTTCGTTACATTCTTTTGTGGTTTCCAAGAAACAACCTCATCAGACCTGAAATATCTACTGCTACCCCTTGCTGAGACACCACATGTCCAAGGAAATACACTTCTCATGTCATGAAAATTCACTTGAACAATTTCCCATAGAGTTAGTGATGTTATATGATTTCCAAGACCATCCTGAGGTGCTTAGTATGTTCTTCCTCTTATCTGAAGTAGATCGAAATGTCATTGATGAAAACAATGAAGAACTTGTCCAGAAACTCATAGAAAATAGAGTTCAGGATCCCCCCTAAACAAAACAAGTGTGCTCGTAACACCGAAATACATGACTAAAAACTCAAAGTCCCCATACTTCCACATGAAATCAGTCTTTGGGATATCATTGTCCATCACCCTTAACTGGTGATACCCAAACCGTATATAGATCATAGAGAAACATCATGCACCCCTAAGCTAGTGAAAGAGATCATGTATCTTCAGGATAGGTTAATAGTTGTTGATCGTATCCTAATTAAGATTCTGGTAGTCTATGCATACCCTGAGACCCCCATCTAATTTCTTTGTGAACAATACTAGAGTCTTGATGTCGGGGTCACATCATTACCTAATTTATTTTCTATTAGTCTATGAAAAACCCTTCTTCATCTACACATCAATCTGAATATGAAACTCTCGCAACTCATTAGGTTCCATCAGATAAGGATCCATCAAAATAGGATGGGCACGAGGCTATAAGTCTATCTCAAACTCAACATCCCGTTGAGAGGGTAGAGTCACAACCTCCTTGGGGAAAACCTCTAGTACCTCTATGACAACTCCTGGAGCTTCCATCATATTAGAATCCATTGATTCTTCTGAAATCTCAGCCAATATAGAAAGAGGAGGATCCACACACTGTCTCCCCACTAACAACTCCATTCTCCAGCAAAATCCACATGTTGGACAACCTCATTGGAGAACACGACTCTTCTCCTAAAGCAATAGATAACAGCATGCACGGAAAATAGCTAGTCGATTCCTAGGATGACATCTTATGGATTTATTTTTAGTAGAAAAAGATCCCCACTAGAGTGATGCGGCCCCAACATCAGTCTGCATCCTTTAAAAATAGTAAACAGGCTGGTATGACCTCCAAATAGCATACTCAGTACCAGGGGAATAGAGGTTCAATCTATGTCTAGGCCCAATGCATGGGCTAGATCAGGTGTAGCAATGGAGTGTGAAGCTCCTGAATCAAATAAGTCACAGGAATGAGTGGTAAACAATTTTATCGTACCTCGAATCACTTCTGGACCTGCTAGAACTCATGCCTCTGTGGTGTGCAACTGCCCAAGCAAATCTCATCTACCCCTCGGCTGTTGGACACCTCCCCAACCATGCTATAGTAGTGGTACCTAAGGAGTTACCTAAGGTTGGCCTCCTACTTCAACGTCTTCTCTCAGAGGAGCGGGAATTCGTTTCCCCTACTTCTACTGCTGAATGGGCCGGGGTAAAAAATGCTGCTATTGAGGTGGGTGCTGAACCTACCCACCCCCATTATACTACACTCGGTCTGGGCACTAATTCCAAAGGTGCCCACTACTTCCACAGATGAAACATCTTGTTCCTAGGCCTGAAAATAATGTGTGAGGACAAGAAGATCAGAACTGGAACTGTTAGGGCCTGCTCCCCACTGGATGAAATCAAGAATGCCTAGACACTAGAGGCATGATGCTGATAGACTTCCCCTTTGACAAGCCCAGCTGGATCCCCTCTTGCGGCACACCTCCCAGCATATGCGTCCTCTCCCCCACTTCAGCCTTCTTCTGGACATCCAAGTACATCTGTAGGGTAAAAGGAGTAACAACATACTGAAGAGAAGTTTAGAGTTCCTCTTCTAAATGTATCTCCTGAGACTCCTCATCCGGAAAAAGGATTGGAGAAAAATGGAGGAGATCCTTGAACTTAATCCCCAATTCACTCACTAATATGCACACATGCTGGAGGGAGAGTAGATCTAACCTCTTCTCCAACTTCATCATGGAATAGATTAATTCTGTCTGGAAAACCCTCTCATAGTCGGTCCACATAGCCTCAGCCTCCTTATTCTCCCCATGGTAGAGCATCAATGAATAACGTACTACTCCTTGCATCTGGATTATAGCTAGAGGAACCCAGTACTCTTTCGGAGCCTGAATCATGCTGAAATCTATCACATACTTCTCTAGCCAGCTCTCTCTCTCCATGTCAGAGATGCTTCCCTCGTACTTCCTGAGGGTCTCCCATGGAAAGGCACAAAGCGTCCTCTACCTCTGATCATCCTCCTCCTCTCGGTCAAACCTTAGCTGATCAACTGAATCAACCTCCTGGGCCTCAATCGCCCGCACTCTTCCTGGTCACCGTCTGGGTTCCATAGCTGCAAGGTAAACAAGGAATACATATGCACAAGTAGTGTAGAAAATTGTTTTCAATTTTTTCCATAGACTTTTTATTTATTTTCAATTTCACAGAACACCCAAAATAAACAAAAACACCAGTCTTTATGAGGAATGTACCATTCCTGTGGTGTTTACACTGAAATCAGTGTAGCCTCACTTGGTCATTTGGTAGGTCCTGAGTTCTTGCATCGGGACTAGGGGGCCCAAAAATTATGTGTCCTAACAGGTCTTCCCATACCTATTTCATGCACCAGTATTTCCTAACACTGCTACCCTATCACCCCATGCAATCCTCATTGTACCTAACCCCGAGCTCCATCCTATCTCTCAACCCCATCCTCCAATACCATTTTGTCATGACCCACCTTCACCAAGATGAGGTAAGGGACAACAAATTTCCATACCCTTCCTTCTTCATGTTGAAGGAGAGATAATGACCCCAGAGACCCACCTTCAATATGTCTCAGAGTGGAGACTATCCCCAAGGGTATAAAATCACACACAAAAAGGAAGGCACTACCCTTTTTGTTTTGTAGGATCAAGAGATAGGAGAGTAAATCCCAAACAACAAAAAATATGTATGTAAAAGTAATGCCCAAACAATCCATTCCCATATGCATGTTTGAATAATAAGTGCAACAATATAAGAAAACTCCAAAGGTAAATACCTACGAAAAGAAAAAAAGAAATATAAACTGTCCGAACGTCAGAATTAGTATGGTCCCTCACAGTCATTGAAGTCCTCCTAGAAACCTGAAAGAAGTTTTATAAACATAGGGTGAGTATACAGGTATACTCAGTAGGGAAAACCAAAAGCTCTCATGAACAAGTGGGGAGGTATTCTAATGCCCCGTTAGAAAATGAGATAACCATGTACTTAAAAATGGAACTATCCACTCAAAACTCCCCAAAGCATTCTCCCAAAATAACACTAGTTAAGTAAAATAATAGAAATAGCACATCGATATTCAGGTACCCCACACTACTTTCCCACTGGTTATTGAAGACATCCTACGCATCAGACCTCTCCTGCCATTCTCGCCACAGTCTGACTACCATACCCTACCCGCACACACTTGGGCTACCACAACCACACATTCTGCCCATAAACATCGGGTCCACAACCACACATCCCACCCAAAAACACCTGGGCCACAACAACCAACTATAACCACACCCACACACAACTGGGCCACAACAACTACCGCCATGCCCGAAGACAACTGGGCCTCATCCCAAAGAAACTTCAGAAACAACCTACCCACACACACCTAGGCCAACAACCACAACGTACTCCACCTGAGAAATCAGTGGCAATAATGGACCTTAGGCCATTAAGGCCTGCCCAAAAATCTTGGGCTACTCGAGAAAGGGAGCAGAAATGGAGATAATAACTATCCACTCCTATGAGTGTTGAGAAAAACACCCTCCCCATGAAATGGAGGTGTTCGGCACGATGTTCTCAACATGGGTAGGGCACGAAAAAGAAACATAAGAACTAATTTATACATATAGGTAAACAAGCACTCATCCCATCCTAGGGTTTACAAAACCAGCACATAAATAGACACCCTCATTACTATTTATTCATAAAAATCATCACAACCCCAACCAAGTCATAACTCACTCCCAGAAAAAAATTCCCCATTCAACCCATTCTTGTTTTTATATTCAAGAGATCCCATTTTAGAAAATTCTTCACTACCATAAATCTAATAGACAGAGACACAAACCAATAAGGAAAAACAACCAAGTAGTACTTTAAGCATTCACACCTAGTTCTATTGTAAAGTCACAACAACAAAAAGGATTTGTGAGATCTCTTGAAGTACTAGAACCAAACCAAACCCCACAACATGGCCTCACATGGACTATGAACCACAAACCATATAAAACCCACAACATAGGGTCCCATACTCATCAACGTCACTTCACAATCATCAAGAAGAACAACCATACATATCATCAAAATAGAACAAGGGATTTTTCATATTTAAACAAACCATTTCTTTTGTTTTGTCTACAAATTTGGTAAACTGTGGTGACCATGAATGGATTCTTTATTTATTGGGCATCCATTTATTCAACCGGTTTTATGTGATTAACCAGTTTTGATGTTACATCCATTTAATCAAATAAATATCTAGAAAACATAGGTTTTTTAGTGCGCAACAATGGACCAAAAACAGCCACAATTTTTAGTGGAAATAAGCCCATTCAATTCAATACATATTGGAAAAGATGAAAGTGTACAAAAACATTATCAAACACACCTTTTCATTCTTTAAGTCCATTAATTATCTTTGTTAAGGTTTGGTTTCATCCATCCCCAAAGGAAACATCATCATTTCCACCCCGCATGATACACAGTAAAGAGAGACAAAGGAAGAACCCTACTTGGATGATCAATGATCAAAGTTTCTCTCTACCTCCTAGAACTGGGGATGCGCGACTTGTAACGGAGGAACTCTGGGGACTCCAAGAAAATGTATGAAAGCTCCCAAATTGGTGCACCGCTTTCCTAATGAATGGTGGACACCAAACTCACCAATGATAATAAAGGAACCATCCAAGAAGAAAAAATAATGAATTCTTATGCAATAATAAGGCGATATCCTGGAGTTATGGAATGAGAATTTTGAAAGGATTTAAAGGCAGATTTTGGTTCCACCACGTGGTTGGACAATTACACACGATGGAATTAATCTTTATTTAATAATTATCATTTGAGAGGTGGCGATAATAGCTGTGTGTTAAAGGAATTCATTTAAAGAGACAAAAACAGGTCCGTTGAGGGTCTCCCCACTCTTAGGGTATCTGAAACATTGATTATGGGGCTAAAAACAACTTTAAACCACTTCAAAAAGTTTAAATGAGACAAAAGTGGTGTTACAGGAAAAAATGGGGAAGGAAACCCTGACATGCCCCTGTGGCACCGATCACTGTCATAGATGGGTGACACTATGATGACATCCAAGCACCGATATGCTGCCCTTCAGATCCAGACTTACTGATTGGTCCAAGACGTCCCAAACACTAGAAATTGGAAGAGTAATAGACCAGGTGGGTCTGGGCCATTTCAAAAACCTTAAGGGATCCATGGTTGATAATGAGGTAATTTACTCTAGGGGTAAATGTCTTCCAAATATATTTACCTTATTCAAACCATGATTACTGAATGTGGTAAGGATTCATGAAAAGTTCATGAGTTTAACGGCTTAAGAGAATGGGAACATCGTTAATTTCTAAGAGGGATATGTAATAGGGGTACTTACCATACATATAATATCATGAATAGAAGGACTATAACTTCCTATAGAGACAATTAAAGTGTTTTGTCCCTTAGAGGGAAGATTTCACTCTTGGATGGATGGATCTGAGTTCCATATTGAGTAAGATTTGTAGGTGTGTACCTAGGAAGGAAGATGTCATACGTGGATGGATGGATCCAAACACACTAATGAGAATGATATGGGATTTATGTCTTGAGGTGGGAATATATCACTCTTATATGGATGCCCCCAAATATCCTATTGAGGTTGATTCATATGTGTGTACCGAGAAAGTATGATGTCACATATGAATGGTTGGATAATAATTCCCTAATGAGGAGGATCTGGAGGTGTGTAACTATGAGAGAATATTACACACTGAGTTTTACCTCGATCTTGATTGAACCTATGGGAAAAATTATATATATTCTATTTTTGATATATAAAACAACCAATCATAGTTTGATGCCAATGTTTACAGTCATGTGAAATGAAAACTCCATAAAGGTTAAGGTCATGCAGTATGGATTCTCATGTCACATAATGATATGGACACCCTATTGAGTAGAAACATAGAGATATTTGTATAGCATGGAATATGTTACAACTTGATAGATGGAACATAATAACCAATTGAGGTGGATTTTATGGTGTTTCCCTAGAAGGGATGATGTCACTAATAAATGGATGTATAAGAACACCCAATTGATGGGGATCCAGAGGTGTATACCATGGATTAAAGAAGTCATACATGGGTTTACCATTATTAGGATTGAAACATAAGGATGTGTTTGATGTAATCTATTTAATATATAGATGTGACAATTTATGGTCCTGTGAAAATACCAATCCATGGAATCTTATGTCACGTAGTTAGGATGCCCATGTAGCAGAAGGAGCATTGAAAATGTATGTTCTGGGGATTACTTGTGGAAGCTTCCATATATTGTAGATTGATATCCCATGGTTGGTGATATGTTGGAATCCCATGATGATTGTACAAGGGTAATTTTATGATCATCACATAGATTAAGGATATAGTTTTACATCATGTGTGGAGGAAATTATAATGAAATTTACCCTTATGAAACTAGGACGTAGATATAGATAGTTTTATGCCATTTAGCACAGACCTGGATAGTGCTCACACATCATGAGGGGCCATTGAAACATGGGAAGTGATTCATTATAAGGAATTCCCAGTACGATAGGTGCACTGTTTCCCTATTATATTCCACCATTATGGATTATGTGACCACCAATCATGTGCACCTGGGTGAGAAATGGTGTTGTAAATTCTATTGAGGAGAGGAAATCTTGATCCCTGTCATTAAGTTACCTATTATTAAGAGAAATTGGGATTATGTTACCTATTATTAGGAGAAACATGTATGGTAATGGTTATACAAGAATCATAGAGAATTCTAGGTACGAGACAGGGATGTTTTTATATACAAGGTTATTACATTACGTGAAAGAGTTTAATGGGAAGGGGTATCAATCACAAGGGAAAAATATGTATTAAATTTAAATAGTTGTGCACGAGATTTGAAGGTGCATGTAGACCTGGGATGTTCTAAGGAATATTCACTTTTCATGAACCCGCGTGGCCTTATGAGTAGTTGTGCGAGGATGAATCCACCATTAGCCAAGTCATGTTTGGGTGAAAAATCCATCCTTCATGAAAATAATCTTCTATTTAGGATAAAAGTTATCTTATATTTCAGGATATCTAAAAATGGAGGTAGTTTTACATATAATATTATTGCTTCATCTTCCAAATACCCTCCTTAATGGCGAGGGGTGAGGTTTTATTTATATCCAAAATACTCGGATTTTGGCTCACAACTCACTAGAAGTGGGACTGAGTTAGATGATCCTTATTCATTTTACATTAGGCCTCAACCATGAAATTAAAATGTTTTGAAATCAATATTTGTTTTTTAATTTGGATGGTCATGAGATAGTATTTCATGCAAAAATCCTTACATGTGTGAAAATGTTCTTTCTTGTATGAATGGGCCTTGGGAGCGGGCTCAGGTTGAGGGGCCTTGGTTGAACTCCTCATCGCCTTTGGTACATAAGTATGGCATGTGAAGACTTATATCCATTCACACACACATTTAATCTTGTTCACAAAATTCTCTTCATACTCAAAAGGTCCTTCAGGGAGGGTCATTTATTTTTTCAATCCAAAATTATCCGTCTGATGTCTAAGATGATATTTTTAAGTGAAAAATGTTCTATATTACACTTGATTCTTATTTATCCTTGAGTGATTAGTGTATTTTTGTAGGTTATTGATTTATATATTTTTACCCTTGGATTTTAATTATAATAAAGTATCATTACATGCATCATGATAGAAACATATAGATTTACATGATAGGCATGTGCCCTTCCTTGTATATTTCATTTCTTGATTTACTTTATAACATGCTCATGGGATTTAATTTGAATAATTATTTTATTTGTCTCAAATTTATATCATTACTTTATATGAATGTGATAAATAAATATATATATATATATAATTGGTTATTAATTTTTATAAATGAACCTAAATAGTGTTTCCCTATATATCATGATGGTGTAACCTTAATTAACCAACCGTGACATGTTTGAACCAGGAACCAATGGTTGGATAGACTACAACATTATAGGTTGAAATTAAATGTGATCCAATTATTTAATTTATAATGTTGATGGGCCTTTAAAAATTAGTGAATGGTGACCCATGTAATTGATGAAACATAAATGGGATTTTTATATTTTTCGAACTAAGATAAAAACCTTGTTGTTGTTACATTATTTGAATTTTTAATTACAAAGGTATGTACCATTATAATTTTTGAATGTTAATTCATTAAATTGAACCATGACGTATATGTAAATATATGTGATGAATTGTAATTTATAAAAAAAATAGTCTCCTTTGTGAAGGATAGTACCTATATAATTTGTTCTTGATGACTGATAAGCACAAATCCTTAAATACCAAATTGGACAGATGTAGGTCATTTTTCTTTGACTCTTATGTACTAAACCCATTATTTATATTTTAAAAATCATGAATGAAATTGTGGGAACCCATAGGTCACATTATTTCTTTTTATTCCATGTTAAATAACCCCATGATGGTATGTTTATGCTAATGGGATGGTTATTTAATGTGAATGTATTAGATTATATTGTGTGACATAAAATTATTGGGGCAATATTACTTGACTAGTTCCCTCAATTAATAAAAGACTATTTATCTAATTTTGAGGTTTAAAATAATTTGGTGTTAGTTATTTTAAATTACCATTACATACTTATAGGGGTTTTACTTATCTAGATTAATTAGAATGTTCTCTAACAAACATAGTTATGAAAACTCATGAAGTAATTAAATGGTTTTAAATTAATGTATAAGATTGTTTTCCAATAATGTTGTTTGGTTCCAGCTCAGTAGCATTCTTAGTGAATTTTTACTCCACAACTCGTAATTTTTATTTGTTGTATGTGAACTACATTAAATATTGTAATAAATGAACATCATTTAATTCCATAAAATGAAACCCAGTATAGGTGTGTTAGTATGAGACCTCGTGTAAGGTTCGGCTTAAATTGTTTCATTAGGACTCAAATGTGAACATTGCATATAATTCACAGTTGACTTATTTATTTCAATTTCATGAACATAAATGATAAATTGTAGAGCCCAGTGAAATTTTAGGCATGAATATAGTATAAATAATCAATACCTTGTGATAAATTGATGGGTTAGACCATTGTGGTAACACCCTTTGAGATAGTTAGCATCAGAAAAGGCTTTCTTTTGGTATTAAATGAGATGTTCCATTCGGGTGCCATTTTCTCTGAGTATGTCTATTAGAAAATGAATAACCCTCACTCTCTTAAATGGGGATGATGGTGTCTAATACGTTTAACCTTCAAGGGAGAGGGGGTATTATTTTATATGGATACCTAGTGTGTGTCAGATATTTATTCTATGACTTTAAATTGTGACACTTATAGGTCAATTATTTTTCATTCGGTATCATTCTTAATCCGTTTGAGTGATTTTATTGGATTATTTAACATCATATAACTAATTATCATGAGTGGGTAATGGATATTATGTGAGACACCATAGGAAAATGTGGGAGGCCTATAAACCCTTTATTTTGACTCAAACCCCAGTAGGTCAATGATGATATTCTGTTAAGGAGAACCTATGGTAGTGTTGGGTCAGTGGTTAAATTTGTATTTAGTGTAAAGCTTCATTTTCTTCTCATTTATAGACTGATATATAGTAGGAGCTCTATTATTTTGATTCTAGTATTGAGAATCCATTGATTTTGAAAATAACCCTTAGTTATAATGTATCTAATCTAGATTACATGGGTATGACTATTTGTGTGCCTAGCTCTGTTCAACAATAGTTGTATGTTTGAAACCTTGGTCCTAAGTTATTTTGTGTAGTGGGAAGAATTTATATATGAAGTGGCATAGGGATGTAACCAATTTTTAAGTGGGGCTCCAAGGGAACTACTAACATGATAAATACTTACATTCATTGTATCTTAGCTAGTATGACCATATCTATGAACAACACATTGGAACATGAGCTGCGTCTTGAATCAGGTTATACATTTTTCACAACCACTACATTTGGAATGTTTAGATTAAGATTTTAACATGTAGTAAATTTTTAATTGGAAGATCAGTAAATGGATTTCTATAATCCAAGGACCTATGGTTGCAATGATGAAAATATTATGGGCATGGTTACCCATAACATTGGGGTAAATTAAATTGAGTTCCCTATGAGAAAGTATAATTATAGAATAACTAGGTTTTGTGATATAGTTATCCATGGTTGGACTTGACTCTCATGGTCTGGAGGTATCATGTCATCTGTTGGTATGGAAAAATATTTCCCAGTTTGATGTGGTTATAGATTGGAATGACATATGGACTCCTATTGACAAAAGTTATGTACATTCTTTGTTAGATATGATCATGTCCCTTATCATGACATCATCCAAAGTATGCTACGAGTGTGTCAGATATACACTGAGATATTATAAATGAATCTATATTATGTTTGGGTGGAATGAATCCTATTATGTTTTCTTGAGTAGTGGTTTAAAATAATCCATATAGTGCATATTATTATAGTTTTCAATTTACGGATGATGACAATCATTATAACTTGAAATCTAAAATTTCATATAAACTATTCTCTTGGTGATAGAATGATTGATCAGTGTTGTCTATTTTAGTTCTCACGAATAGAAGGTTATTATCCATTTCATCCATTATATAAGGGAATAGTCTGTGTTAACTAGAAAATGATTTCGTTGTTATGGCAACAAGTATGATCATAAGGTGGGGAGTGGGATATCGGTGACTTATTGGTGACCCCCATGTAAGAAGGTTCATTATTTCTTGAGGCTAGTATTTAGATATTCATTTTTCTTCTTGTATTATACTAAATAAATAATCTAATGTATGACTAGAATCATTAGAAAATTCCAGGAATGGGTTAAATAATGGATTTGGATGAAATCAAGATGTGGGAATTAAGTCTAGAGTACCATATGATATTCCATGGGTACTATATTGGTATAGTGTTGGTGATGGGGCATTAGGATGATGGTGTTTTTATTTTGGAGAACGATTATCTAGGGGACATCACTAGATGTTAGGTACCAGCTTTGGTGAGAATTCTCAGAATAGTCTTACAATGCCTTAGGAGAGAGGTAAAGGGTATTAGGTTTTAGGGACACATCAGCTATTGAAGTTTAGTGTTTTTAGGAATCTTTTTTTGGTGGTGTTCCGACTTGAGATCTCTAAATTAATTTTATATAGTTAGAAAGGAATCACATTACACAAGATTTAGGAGTAGGATAAGTGCATATTAAAGGGTCGGTTGTGGCCTGTAATGGAGCATTCAGTGTGACTGAACTATCTGTTGTTGATTAGAATTCAACCTATCTTTAAAAAATTATGAATGTTCCTGGAGTATCATTAGGACACTAAGGGTGTTCTCAAATTAAAAATTACGATGCTGTTATCAATTTGAACTGGAATTGTCCATTGAAAGATAATACTTATGGTGGTGATCACCATTGAATTGATGAAAAAAGAGATAAAGTAGTGATCATAAATTAGTCTAGTTAGGAATTTGTAAGAAATGTATTGATGTTTATGTTTTGAATATCTGTGATGGATTTGGTTCTTCTGGTTTAAGAACCATGAGATTATAGTGATTATTACATGCTTATTTGGTGTTTGGAAATGAAACAAGGCCATTTGGGTGAATGTTTATGACCTGAGTAGCTTGAGTGTTTTTGTGGTTGTTTCCCCAAAACTTCTCCCGGATGATATGTTCTAAAAATGGTAGATTATAACATTTCATTTTTAATTAGTAGACCCTTTTCCATGGAAATTTATTTTACTCATCTGGTGGATGGGGAAAATAAATGGAGAAACCTTAGAATTTGAATTTATCCATTAGATCTCAAAAAATGTTGTTTTTAGATGGGGTTTATGGACTAACTATTTCCCCATAAGTTTGGAAGAGTTCCAAAAGCACCATACATTGAAAATCACTTTTTAAAAGAATCAGATAGGGGCACATGATTCTTTTAATTTGTTCTCCTCCCCATGTGAAACCTTAAAACCCAATAAGGGACCTCTCATGGTTTTTATACCATGAAATATGGGTCCCATGTATGTGTGAGTGGTAATCATTAAATTATAGAGGTGGGTGCACGGGCTGTGAATAGTATTCCAATACATTCTCCTAGAGTACATGGTTACTTAAAATTAACTATTAGCATCGCACGATATGTGCATGATTATCCCAAACTATGATGAAAACAATGAAATGTACGGTTCTTAGGTAGTGTGAGATGCATGGTTGGTACACAATTAGGAAAACTATTCAACCTAACCATGCACCACATTAGAAGGGGAAAAATTAACTTACCCCCCCTCTGCCCTTAAATGGGGTTTAACCCATTTTCTTATCCCTTTTTTCCAAAAGGACTCCCACAAAAAATCCACCAATACTCTTCCATTAGTGTTTTCTTCCATATTCATGGTCTGATTCAATCATCATCAAGTGTGTTGGACGCATATCATCTATCCAAAGACTCCTCATCCATTATTTATTTGTCTATTTCAACTTCATTATCACTATGTTCATGTGAGATAATTTTCTCTATTTCCAGAGAATTTTTCTAATATTCTGATTTATCATGTTCCATATCAAATTGAATCTTAATATTCTATGAATGATCCATCATGTGCACAAGGTAGGTGGTCTATAACATTCCACATAAAATTTACACCATTTATAAGTTATTTCTATTGTGCTGAACACCATAATTTTCATACATTGCTCTTAAATTATGTAATGACACAAACTGACCACTGATACTGATTTTATGCAAGATAAGACACCCTTACACCTAGTTTATGGTCAAATCCCTCAACCAAAACCACCCCATGGGAAGTTTTAATAATAGGTTTTGTTCAATTTTCTCCATTTTGACCAAAACACTATTTAGGTGTGTTTAATAGTCCTTCATAATAAGAGTGACTAAATATAGCTAATTAATATTAGGTATTATATATCTTCCATTTGTAATACATAGACCATATGTATATAACACTTGAGAATGATATGTCCCTTTTTATCATTTTTTATGGGTTTTTTGGTTTGGTTACTTCATTGGACCACTAGTGTGTTTTGAAATGATAATAGCTTATCATTGGAGAACCTGGTGTTATTTAGAAGTGAAATAAAATGTTGGAATCGGTTTTCATGAATGGAATGAATTTTTTTTTTTAATTAAATAAAATATGAAAGGGAATTGGTAATCTCTTAGACTATTTGATTTCTTTAAAAAAATGTTGAATGCAGTGATATGACATGTTATGTTGGAATGGATAATCACATGAACTATGGAACACATCACTATATGATACCTACTTCTTATGACCAAACTAGCTTCAATGGGGGAATTAATTGACTTTTTTAATGTTCATGGCCTTGAAACAGGCGTGACCATCATAATTATATATACATAAATGGTTAAATGAATTATATTTTACCATGGGATAATACTTTGGTTACTTATAAGAAATGACATAGAAGGGATCATTGGTAATATAAATTATATTAAAACATTAGAGACACATCGGTTTCTACCAAATTATTCCTTGGATGGGATCAGAGGGTGATTTAGATTACTTATACTATCAGTGAAACTCTATTTAATGGATTTCATGATCTATGTTGTTAAATTAATTATGATGATCCTGGAGTTATACTAGGTTTCTAATATAAAATTCCCATGATGGTCTCCGGGTTTTCATGATGGGATATATTCCTTGATAAATAATTTGAATCTCTATATGGAGTTACATGGATAAGGTCGTAGGTTAAGTGAAATTATGATAATAATTGGGTGATAATTAGGTTCCTTATAGATGGTATCTTGAATTGGATCACATGTCATAATATTTTTCATTATGCTGGAATTCTAATTAATTTACCCTTATCTACAAGACCTTAAATGTTATAAAACATATTGGGAATTTTATGATCACATTTATATAGGGATTCCTTGGGTTTATCTTGGTTCCTACATGACTAGTACTAGGAAGGGATGTTTGAGATGTGCATAGGGTATGTGAAAGTATTGCATATATATATATATGTGTGTGTGTGTGTGTGTTTTATTTCATATATTTTTTACATATGTAAACATACATCCCATTCAACACACTCACACACACACACACATGTATATATAGTGTGACATGTATCTAGAGATGTGTCAACTTTGGCATAAGAAGATATGGTCGACAAGGATTACATGAAGAACCTAAGCTCGACATGATTTCATTTTCTATTCAATGATTTTTATTATATTTGTACACTATCTTATTTTAAATTCACAAAATAAAGAGCATTAGACACCATTGGTGGTGTCCTATGTATTTTATCTCACACCCAATTCAGGAGACCTTCTAGTACCCTAATAGAACTTATGTATTTTGGTTCGGGATCAGGGATAGTTTTGTGCGATGTTACCAATGTACTTGGGATATTTGGAGCACATGACTGGGTAGATTCTCAAGAGTCATTAGGAGATAGAATTTGGGGATTTGTTTATTTTTTATACACACCTCCTTATTATCGACTCTTTGATTTTTTCTATACACTATAGTATATTCATACATGACTCATTTATTCATTTATTATTATTTGTTAGTTTATCTTTTTCTTTAAATGATGAAAATTTATTTATTCATCCATTATATTTACCAAATATATAGTTGGTATAGTGTCCCCGCTATACAACCTTTAGACCCTTGCAGCTAGCTGGTAGCCTCAGGTGTATTGGGAGGGGTGCTTATGACCTAGTGGGAAACATGATCAAGGCAACAAATCAGAGGCTACTAGGATAATATTCCACTTGTATTATCATTGGTATATTCTAGTGGATATGATATATATTTATCTTATTATAGTGAAATATAGGTCATGGATAATTACTTGAAATTATTTAGGTAGGATTCATTGCCAACTATAGGCTTATAAATACAAGATCCATTGAGTAGACTCTATAATCATGAAATTCATATTTAGATTTCCCCAAAACTTGCCTTCAGTATACATCATATACAATGAGGGACACTTATATTGATTTAGATTTGGTAAAGTATACACAATTCACTCTCTTATAAAAAATTTATAACAAATGTATGTTTCCTTTAGATGGACTGACTAACACTTAGTTCTATAGGAGGATCCATAATCATGTTATGAAAGGTATATTCAAACATAATATTTTATTGATGGATTTGGATTATTATGCATAAATTTTACTATTTTAAACTTTTAAATAAATTATTAATATTAAATGGATTTTACTAAAGTGATGAACCATGTGTTGATTTAACATTTATGCATAACCCTTTTTGTTATTAATTAAATTTGATCATGATTTTTATTTAATTAATTTATTATTTTATCATGATAGATTATCCACAAAATAAAATTAAATAAATTTCCGTTTTGAGGCAAAATAAACATGTGGCATTATCATAAGATTAATCTACCAGTTTTCATTATTGAGCATACAATAAATAGACCACTATCCTAAGGGAAAAACTCTATGAGTCGATATTTGTTTTAGTTACAACATTCCACCTCTATGCTATGTTTTACCTTGGATGATTTAATATCAGATCCATCTTCACCTTGATCTAATTTTCTGGTGACTCCATACTTAAATTTTTTTGACACCGTGGTGAGGGGGAAAAATGGAATGTTTTAATATGGTTTACATAATAGAAACTATGAAAACATATGACCTTACATAACATAATGTGGGGATAACTCACATACCATCATTTTAATTTAATGATAATAATTGAAAAACCCAGTGAAAATTGAAATTAAAATAAATATAATCCATACACAGGTCATTCATTCTCCTGATCATCCACACATAAAATGGTTATATATTTAACAAAATAGAATTAATTTTAATAATTATAAACTAAGATAAAACACACTAAAATTAATAAAATATATATATCAATTAATTATTTCATTTTTCTTATTATTCATACACATAGTCTTTTTGATTCCTATCAAAAACAATTTTAAATAAATTATATAAATTAATTTTATTTGAAATTATAAATTACCCAATATAGTCCATGCCATGTATTTTACATCCATAAAACATGCAGCACAGACAACAAGTCATGTAATTAAATATTTTACACTATTAATGAGTGAAACCTGGACACAAAATTTATTATATTGAATTTATTAATTTAATTTACACAAAGTACATGATTTGAATGGTCCATGCATGGAGTGGAGTTTCTAATTTTATATAGAAATTAATATATCATTTAATAATGTTGGGCCCTAGGATTCCCTATGAGGGGGAGAATTAGGGTATTGGAAAAATTGAACTATTACCATTAATATATTTATAATTCATTTGGATATTATTCCCTAATTGGAAGGATATCTGGTAAACTTTTCATTCATGCTTCCATATTCTCCTAAACAAATATTGGAATGTAATATAAGAAAAAACACCAAGAGTTTTCTATTTTATCACAACGTTCTAGTAAATCGTGTATAACCATGGTGTTTTTCTAGTGTACTATATTACACTAATATTTACAAGTTATGTGGATATATAGTTTTTCTTATGGTCGCTCCATTATAAGATCACTACCTATAATTTTTCTACCTTCATTCACCCATAACTAAAGGTGAACTACCTCTTCGTCACATTTATGAACTACATTGGAGATGGGTATTCAATAGTTTATAGAAGTTTGTGTCTCATTAATAAATAACAGACATGATTCCCTATCTCTCATTAACATTATAACTCTCCTAGATCATAGCTCTTCATTTTAAACTATATTTAATTAGCTATGAATCACTCTCTTTCTTAATTTACAGATGAGATCAACACCATTATTTGAGTGATGATTTTTGTCTTCCACAATTCTATAGGAGAAACCAATATTATATGGATGAGAATAATTATACATTGAAATTTCCCCATTTAGATATGTTCTCTTCCATGACCCTATATAGCTAATGATACTCCAATTTCAACCATTGAGACATCACTACTTGAACCAAACTAGAAAAGTAAATGGAATCCTTTTTGGCTCTCCAATATTTATTTAGATCACTAATGACCCAAATATATTCTATTTGATCCATATTATACCGACATGATATCTTGATGTAATAAAACATAAATGAATCATTCATATGTGAAGAAAACACATTGTACAATATTTACTGCATAGTCACCATGTGAACCACAAAATGACCTCCACATACTGCACACTACAATCCAGAGTTCTCCCTTGTGAGTTTCCTTCCTTCTCTAACACCACCATGTAAAATCCCAGTGGGATGAATAGACCAATATTTTAATTACATAATTTTCATCATGTAAGTCAGTTGTGTACTTAATTCAAAGACTCACTTCACTCACAAACTAACTTTAAGGAATAATACCTCAATTTTCTAACATAATAGAATAAATCATCCCTAGACTAACTTCACATTATGTACATTTCAAACTACATCACAAAAAAATTCTCAAAGATATTCCTTAATGTAATCTTACTCTTTATACCACCTTAATTAATTGACTTGCAAGATGATCATCGCATACTCACAACATGATAATTATTATTTTGATGATTCTTCCCTTCTTCTGTGTCCATATATTATTTAAATTCTAATAAATTTTCAATTAATAGATTAGTTATTTTTATATGAAAAGTACCCCATTGATTTAATTAATCATAAAAAAATTTAATCAACCATTTTTTTAATATCCTTCACATATACCACATTCAAATAGTGTCCCAACCTTAGGGTGCACAAAAAATATCAACCTTACAACAACATACTCTACTTTATGGTTAGGCTCACCATAATTTTTTTTTTCAAATTTAAATTCACATAACACCCATTCAAACCAAAAACTAAATTCTTAATCATTATAAAATCAATTATTTAAGATCAAACCCTCCCATTTATAACCTTGAACTACCAATGAAAACAACCTACCTAATAGTATGATCCGCATGATCTATTCTACAGGGCCACGAACTTACTGTATGAGAACTAATATTAACAAATGAAGAGGAATTCCTCATACTAGACTACATGAACCCCATAGTTCACTACAGATTTACCTTCTTTCCTCTTTAAATAGATAAAAAATCATCTCTAAAACCTCTAATATTCTTACACAAAAATGTGGAAAATAGTAGAAAAATCATATTGAAAAAACATAAATAATTCCTCAACTAGCCATCCATATTATCTAAACAAAAATTATATACTTCCAAAAAACAAACATCCTTATTCTAAAGTCATATATTCTAATGAAATCCAAAAATTTCTCAAAACTATTTGCATCATTTCTTCAGTTTATTTCCATACCATTTTCACGAACAACTACTGGTCTTGAACATAGGACTTCCCACAAGATTCTATAGAGTATCTTACAAAATTTAACATCTTATCCTCTACCACAAAAAACAAAACATAACCCCCTATAATTTATCCAAACCATACATATATCCAATCAAATTTTGAACCCAAAAAACTTGGAGTTTTATATATGTATGCATACCGATATGTCAAGGTATCTATTTTCATTTTTGCCACCAGCACTAACATGTTCATATATTCTTCATATAATCAATGAATATCATTAAATAACCTGGTATTTAATTGATATCCCCTATTTCGACCCATTTAAAATTCATCAATCACACAAATTATTTGTTACAATATTATTCCATTTGGTTATTTAAATAATAACCTAAAATATACTCCAAATTTTTTATTCCAAAATCTCTAAAACACTGTATTGGGTTATGGTTCATTAAGACCACTACCTTTTTTATATTAAAATTCAAGATGTCTCTTGTATTTATAATTTAACGTCCTTATAAATACCTTAGAAGGGCTTCTATAAGGATACATTAACTCCCATTTAATGAGAGATCTCATTACAAGGAAATGAAGATTTTTTATCCCCCTATGGAATTAAATTTACCACTAGAATAATATACATTAATTTCATTTAGTTAAACTTACTTTATCTTTCACATTATTTCTAACCAATTTTCCATAGGCCTTTTCACTTGAAAAATTAATCTCATTTTTTTCTGAACATTTGGTTTTCCCCAAAAACATTTTGATTGATACTTTCAATTATCTGAACCATTTTCTATTTCAAGTAATATTATTTTTAGAGAAATAATTTCAATAAGTTAATTTAAAAATTTGAATTTAATTTATTAATATATCCTCTATTCTTATTGAAAAAAAGTTGAATTTTTGAAAAAATATTCCTTGTAAAAAATCTTAATGTGTTTCCTTGTAACTCAATTGCATCCATCGATGCTATAAACATAGCATTTTTCATTATCCATCACATCTTATCATATCAATCAAAATAAAACTAACCCATTAGTAGATAAAAAATAAATTACTTGATTTTGATACATACCATATATAGGATTCATTGATATAACTCATTTTTCAAAAAATCATAATACCACCTAATTAATATGCAACTTCTTCACATGGAAACTTCTCTTTCATTAATATAATGAAAAGATAATGTAGAAAATTCTACACAAATTCTCTCTAAAAATAATTAAATTCCTATTATATATATAGAGTTTATATTTTTTATTGGTATCCACTTGATGGAAATATATTTTTATTCCAAAAAACATATTGGTATAATGTTTTGTAAAAATTATTGCATAATTCCAGTAGCTTATTTTTATGGGGATGTAAAACATGTTAACTTTATATTAGGATATAAGTCATTGATGTTCTTCCTTTCAACATATGACATCCTGATTTTGTGTTGGTCTCTTATCAAGGATATTGCCCTGAGAGGGGGTGGAATCAGTGTATTACAGATTAAAACCTTAACCCCTTGAAAATGATGTTGTTCTATTAAAGTGGTGAAGTCTTATTTCTCTTACTTAATTTTTATCTTATAGTGATTAATAAAATATATTACAATGGGTTTTTTACTTGGTTCACACAATCTTAGTTAGTCTGAGGACCATCAAATAAAAAACCGTCAAATGCACATGATACACTATAGTGAATTCTTGTATTTCATTTACACAAAAGAGCATTCACACACACCATTTGAACTCAATAATAAAAAAATAATAAAATATAACTACCTACCTATCGTCACATTTGGAACCAATTTATCCTAAAATTAAACACTTATTCCTCATAAGATATTAATATGGAAATAAACCTGGTTTTGTGTGTATCTTTAAGACATTCTGATGACATTCTAGTAAGATAAAGGTCCTAGAACATCCTCATTTTTTATCAACATAAATTTTCTAATAATTTTGAAAATAATTTATTTTTCCCATTTCTATCAACCTCTACGAATAGTCCTACGAACTATTTATACTCTCTTATGGAACGGTTCTGTGTATTTGTTGATAAGTTGACCACTTTTATTTGTTCCATGGGTAATGATTATGTAATTATTCTATTATATTTTTAGGATTAGGACATGTGTCATTAAAACATGAATGTGTTAAATAATAACCATTTGACTCACAATAAAGGCCTAAAAGTAGGATCACCATCCCTATGTTGAAAATCATGTTTTGAATCTAACTACTCTGATGTAGAGTGAGGTCTCATTCTGTAGCACACCCTTATCCTTATCTCAATTTATTATGATGTAACATCATATAATTATTAATATAAAGTTATTTAATTCATAATTTTGTAATAGAATAAATCAATTCCCTAAGAAATTTTTTCATTGACCATATCCAAAAAATTCTTGCAACAATTGATGCTCCCATGATCTCTACATTATGTCATTAATTTCAATCACACACTAGATACCCAAATTCATGATCTCATTTTTCCACATCATTTTCTACTATAGGAATGGAGGGAATCAAATAACCATCACCTATTAATTAGAATCCTCTATGATGTGAGGATTAGGTGTGACATGGGAATATCCTTCTCAATAGAATAATATAAAATTTTATTCTCTACAAAAATTGTTATTCCATAAATCCTAATGAAATTGAATATCAAATGAGATTCTTTCCACATATCCTCATGAAAATGAATTCACTCCATAAAATTGTAACTATCTAAATTCTAGTGATGTTGAGACTCAGTGTTTCACATAATATGATGTATATTTTTCTCTATGACATAGAAAAATTAGACGACCTTCCATTAAAGTGTATCAAATTTCTCCTTGGTGTAAAATATGTCTCTCAGAAATATGTATCCTTCAACCTAAATCATTATACATTTAATGAATACATAAAAATACTCCATGCACCACCTTTAATTTAAAAAAAAACTTCAAATTTGATTCTTAGTTGCTATTTTGAAAAAACACCATCAATACCAAACAAAAAAGTGATTTTTGACAAAAATATCCCACATTGGGTTTTTAAAACTTTTAATAAAACCACACCTCATTTAACATGGTCCACAAATTCCTTCAAGGAGTGTATCAATGATTAATGAATAAAAATCTAAAATTTCATGTGAGACAATTATAATTTTGAGAATGAAGATACATAAGAATTAATTCCCTTAAAGAGAATTCGTGAACCCACTCCATATTTCTCTACTCCCTTCCAAACATCTCCCTAAAATCATAAAATATAAACTATCCCCCTAAGTGGAACTATCATAATAAATAGGGTAAATACACCATCTATAGAATACAAAAAATTATTAAATTATCCCCTTTATTAATTAACCCATATAGAACTTCTTTTAAGGTTAAAAAATATAGTTACTAAAAAAATAAATGAATAATACAATGAAATAATACAATTCTTAATAAGAAATAGTCAGGGATGAGGTGGGGTCCAACCTCTAGAAATAAATAGAGACCGGGGATTGGATGAAATAATAGTTCCATCCAATTCCATTTGTAATCCACATTTTTTCGATAATATTCCATATTGTATTCCATTTGTTTTTATAATCCATATAATCTCCTTTCACAACCTACTGATCAAATTAGTACATTTAGAAATTTTATTACAAATAAATAATTTTTTCTTGAGTTTTTTATTTAATTTTTTATAATGTTTATTGTACTTGATTTATTTTTTAAAATACATATAGTAGATAATAATATAGTTCCAATACAATCAATCTATTTTTATATCCATATCAACTAGGTACAATATTCATTCACTGCAATATAATCCACCTATAGAGTCTTCAATGATATACGATCTCTTTTTTTTTAAATTTTAATAATCATTATGAGATTCTAGGAAAAAAATTATCTAAAAGTATACATTTATTTAACTAAAAAACTACCCATTCAACATCAATGTATCCCACAAGTTTCAACTCTGAATTTATATAATAATAGAACCCAATGTCCAATTTTGGGACTCTGTATAGAAGTATGCATATCATAGAATTCATGTGTATTTATTTTGGATAAATATTATAACAACTAATTTGAAAAATGGAATAATAATTTTTGGATGAGTGGTCTTGAAGAAAAGTAATCTACCAATTGTCTATCAACATAGTTACATAAACTTCAACACATTCAATGCTTTTGAAAAGATTATTGAGGTATTCATTATAGAATCCATTGGTTAAGAATCATCCATATGAAACCTATTTTATACTTCCTTGTAATATTTATTCAATGAAATAAGTACACTGCACTTCCTCTGTGTAACCTGCAAACCAAGAAAAAAATTATTGTTCATCAATTAGATACCTATAAAATTCATGCCCCATTATTTAAAAAACATTATTACATTTGGTGTTATCTAAGCTTCAAAATATGATTAAATTAACATATATATACATATATATATAAACACCAATATCTAATATCCTTTATCCTTCTTGATATAGAAGTTTTAATTAACCCATCAACCTAGATGACAAAAATTATTTAGATATTGGTTCAACTATCGGTACCAGGATCATAAAACTCTTCTATCCCATATAAATATTTCAATAAATTTCACACCCTATAGTCATATTAATGATGGATAAACCCATCTGTATTCACAATATAAATATCATTTTCAATGAATATGATTTTATACCATTTGATACACATAAACCCATTTTTCCCAATCATAACCATCAACAACTGAATAGTCTCCCAATAATCCATAGGTGAAAACATATCATCTACATTGTTTCCCTTAATAAGGTAATACCACATACACAATAGTCATGTCTTATTCCTTGTAAATGATTCATATTCATTGTTTTCTTTTGAAAACCCAATTGGATTCCATCATGTTCTTATTTTTGGGCTTAAGAAAACATCCCATATATTATTTTTCTCAAAATAGTTATGCCCCTCATGAATCACCTTGGCCCATCCTTCATTTGTGGAATATTCTCGCTATGAAGTTTGATCCTCCTAAGAAAACAATGATGTATTATATTTAATTCTTTATTACTCTAGTTTGGAAGAGGGTCTACTATAAAAAATGATATTCTAATCAGTGATTTTATCTCTTCCAAATTGTTTTATTAACCTAATAGTACATTCCATGTTTTCCTCAGCATCATAGATGTTATAAATTTTCATTATATTCCTTTAAACCCCCATGATCATGGAACATCTTCATACAATGATCCTTTAAAATATGTTTTCACATTTTTTAATCTCCTAAATAGTATATAAAACCTGACTAGGTGTATTTAATATTTTTTCACTTTCAGTTACAGAAACATATTTACATTCAACAATTTTACCCATAATTTTATTTAGTAAAATATATTCCATGATTTTGTGTGAATAAAGATGAATAAAAAATTTTCACCCATGTTCATTAAAATTTCTATTATTTTATTTTATAGAATAAAACACCTTCTTCCAAATAACTTAAATTATTTCAGTGTTAGATACATTCCATATAAAATTTTTCCTGGATATTTCTATTAGTATGGAAATTAAAAAAATTGAAGATATAAAAACCATTTATGACTTCTTCTTTATAATAATTATTTGATAAGTACCTTTTAATAAGCATATTCCCAGAAATATGGTTGAGGGAATGATTTATCCTCTCAAAAACTATGTTATATTAATGATTTCTCGTGGGAAACCCATTATGTTGAATTAGATGTTTTTTAAATATTCATCAAATTGATTATTTTTAATTTTTTTTCTATTGATGGTGTGAAAATTGTTTTTTTTTTCAGGAATAATTTTTTCTTAACTTCAATGTCAAGTGATTAATATGAAAACCTATTTATTTTGAGTAATCAACTCTAACCAATCCATTATATTGAAAAAAAAAATCATAACTAATTTTTTCCTCAAATTATCTATGAATTATAGGTTTGATAACATAAAAATATAAAAACTCTAACACTGTTGATAATTTTCCCTTATCCAATATAAAATTTTATTGGGGAGTGTTCCCCTTTTCAAATGAAACATATTTATGAGTATTGTGACATGTGGAAGTGGGGAATTCCTGATATCCATAATTATTCACCATCTTACTAAAAAAATTGAAACAAATTCCTGATTCACTTATTTTAAATCCTTATTTCATATTCCTTGGATAATATAATCCAATTTTAATTTCCAATAAGGTAAATATTCACCTTGGAATGTCTTCATTATAAAATATGTGAACCCTATTTAACTTTAACACTATACCCCCATGTTCCTAAATTCCACTACATTCCCTAAATATAATAACTAAACCACACTAAGATTTTTTTTAATAATAACTAGAATTAAGTGTACATATATTTTTTATGATATCACTTCCACAAACCTCGACATTTTTAGAGGCAATTATTTTGTGTCCATCATTATTCACAACATCATTATCATCAACATTTTTTTTCAATAATATCTAATAAACCATCTTTGATAATGCCATTGAATTTCTCAACTTCATTCACTTATGAATCCTATAAGATTTCACCTTAATAAGATAATATGTTAACCCTTTTAGAGAATTATTTATTTGGTTTTCACCACCTTTTTTCACCATTGAATGGTTTATTCGTAGATTTGTCATCCTTGTCAAATGATATATTATTAAAACACATTGGATTGAGATTCCACACCCAAACCCATGGGAAAAAATTTATTGGAAGTTTCCATTTTAATTTTTTCTTCCCCAATTAGTATTATATGAAAGGAATTATATCTATCAATAAGATCAATCCTCATTTATATTTTCATTAATAGAATTTTCATTCACCGCATAGAACTCCACATATTGTCTTCTCCATTTCACCCCATGTTTATTTTCACCATTTCTAAATTTATATGAGACAATGTTACGATGATGTATTTCTATATATTCATATTTTTATCCTTTTCCTCAATCTTGTATACCGTAAAATTGAATTACAGAGTTAATATCCTAAAGATTATTTTCAAAATTTTAATATCTTAACTATTTTTACAAAGGCCTTTTATATCTTCTACAATATATTTTAAATGATCAAAAATTTTGTAAAAAAACTGGTTGGTATCATCCTAAAATCTTCATACATATTCCAATACATTTTTAATTTTTTATCAGGATCATTATTATCTCCAATAATAATATTATTATGTTTTTTAATCAGGTGAGAGGTTTTTTTTAAGAAATTATCTTTGTGTATATATGGTATTTCAGGGACCCTGTAGTTCATTTATTACCTTGGAATTACCTTCCCATTCCTTGTGATCTCGTTATGATAAATCATATGTTTCCATGTTTTCAATAATATCATTAATGGATCCTATATAAACATTAATCTCCAAAGTCCTAAATTAGAAATGCATCATGTTATTATATAACTCGAAATTATTAACATAAAAATCCATTTCATTTTTAACTAAAAACCATTACTGCAACCATGTTTCTCATTGTGAAAAAGGTTCACCCCTTTCTGAGCTCTAATAAATGATGTTATCCTTTTATCAAGGATATTACCTAGAGGGTGGGGGTTAATAAAGGTATTATTGATTAAAACCAAATCCCCTTGTTGTGATATTATTATATCAATGGGGGGAATAATTATTTGTCTTCATTAATTTATTTATATGTTTATTAAAATAAATGAATTCCCCATTATTTTTACCTGGTTGTGTCTAATAAATCTTCTCCATGGTAAAGTGAAATGAAATGTGTTGATGAACATTGAACAGAAGATCAAAGTGCCTCTACTGGGATTATATAATAGTGTAGCCACACTAACCCTCCAAACTCATTGTTCCTATAAATAAAAAAACTTGTATGCCTCTCATCATATGAGAAACCCACTAATAATTCCATGAAACCCTTCATATTCAGAATATTTTAATACCAAAATACACATAGATTGGTGTGTCTCATCCACAAAACATTATAACATTTCACAAAGAAGAAGATCTCAGAATATCCATCTTCTCTTTTACATTCAATTTTCCTAAAATCCTTGAATTCTCATTCCCATAAATTGTCTTTGAGACACTATAAATACTTCAAGAAATTATATGTACTCTCTTTTGGATATACTATGAGCAATAATATAGAAATCAACAACTTCAATTTGATATATGGGTTAGGAACAATAAATTAATACTCTACCATCTTAGGATCATGAAAATTTTCATTTTCCCATGAATATTATGAATAATAAATATTTAATTATTATTAATTTCCTTGACACCCAAGAATAACTTCTATATCAAACCTCTATGTTTGTCTTTGTCTACCCTCATATGACATGATATATCATTTTTTAAGGAGAATTATCAATCACTATATTTACTATAGCATAACATCACACACATCACTAAATAATGTGTCCTTAATAAATATGTATGATTTGGATTGCTTACCTATAGTGTGTAATTTTATTGTTGAATAGATCCAAAAAATTCATATGATCATTAAGGATACCAAAATCTCCACATGATCTTTATAACATTATTTGAAAACCATAAACCCTGCATCATGATGTCCTTTGTCTATGGTATGGACTATTGTATTAATGAAAGTGATAAAATCAAACACACTTCTTAATTCATATCCTCCATGATTTTATGGGAAGTTGTGGAATGGGTACATCTTTCTAAATAGAACTATGGTGTGGCCGATTTTCCTTGAAATAGAAACCCAAAAAATTATAGTGAAACTGAAACATGGTTTTTCCCCTCCAATTGGGTATAGTATTCTATCTTCATAGAATTATTAGGAAACATTCTATTACAGTGTGGACCATTGCTCTACGACATAGAATGTTCCCTTGATAATTATTTCTCTAGAAACTATAAACTTTATGGATTAAATTAATACATGGAAGCCCTCCAAGGATCATGCTTACCAAAAAAAATATTTAAATTTTATACTCGGATGCTATTTTGAATAAAAAAATATGTTTGTACCATAATTTTGTTTCAAAAAAAAAGTGGTTATTGAAATCCACTAGTTGAGTTAAATTTAATCTTCACACTAATTTCTCAAGAAAAAAATAAATTCATAATATTTTAAAGGATTAATAAAATCTATTAAATGAATTATTTTTTACTACTTTTTGTTGATTAAATATTCTTTAAACTCAATCACATTTTAATTTCCTAGCACATCCACACTTTCAATCTCATAAATCACATCCCTAGAATTTTAAACAAAAAATGTACCATATATCCAAATTTATTATATACCATTTCCAATATATATTATAAAATTTTAACACATGAGGAGAGGGGTAACTCAAAAATCATAGAGCAGAGGTTGGTGGTCAATCATGGTAGGCCAACCCTTGAATATCATTTATCTTCCAAGCCTTCAGTTTAGTGATTCTTTTAAAGATAAAAATATTTCATTTTCAGATTTATTATTTTTAAATTCACCTTTATTGGATCAATATTTCTTCATAATTTAATTTAAATAACTTTCATTCGTCTATGATTTTTCCAACATTTAATCTAATAGTAAATTATATGGATATTTGATCAAACATTTTTTTATTTGTGATCAATATTCTTTTTGTGTGTGGCTACTTAGAGTTGGTCATCTTCTTATCATTCCTCTTCTACAGGAAGAATCTTTTTCATACTTTTACATGTCACCTTGTGGAATTATACTGAAAACCATGAATATTTTTTTTATGATATTCCCTATTGATAGCCATAACAACCACCTCATTCTTTTTCTACGATGGTATTTATTTGTTAAAATTATTCTCCATCTTACTAATAATTATAGAAGTTTCTAAATTTTTTATATATTTTCATTATTTATTTTCAATATTACTATTGTTAGAGTAATATTTTATATCCTTATTGCCTCCTTTATTGATCTATACGTTCTTCATATAAAATGGTGAACCAATTTCCATCATAACATGTTTCTCTTTATGGTCGAATACTTCCATATATTCTAAATTAGTTTGGGATCTCATTATGGAATATTTTTACTTAATTACATTCATACAGATTAACTAATTCATTATATGGTTTTTATTTAAAAAAAATCTTTTGTAATAGAAATCATACATTATATAGTTTTAATTCTTCTAATATGTAGATGAAATAATTTTCCATTCATTATTGTATTTTGGTATTAAAGACATACTCTCATGATGTGACTCCATCTTCTATAGAAAAATCTCATTATATATACTTTCTTATAAGATCATATATTCCCCTGATTTATTTGGTAATGTTTTCTTACTCTTAGATTTTAAATTCTTGTATTTATGCACCCTACATGATGATGTGTAAAAAATGGGAATAACTAACTTCTCTATTTCCATTTGGGGATGAGTGATTTTTCTTCATGTTCCATAACATTCACATAATTCTTCATCATCAAAGAAATTAATTTCTAATAAAATAATGTAGATTAATTTGTGGATTTTCCCTAGTTTTCAAGGATTGTCTTGTGATGGGGAATACATTCTCTTAATTATTTATCTATGGTCATTATTTTTCTTATATATTTCAAAATTCCATCAAGTAGGTCAATTTCTTATCATTTTACTACTCATCATCATTATTTACACATTTTGGTGTACCGAAAACATTTTCAACCTCTTATTATCTTTGAACATATATTTAATTATCTAGTAGTCCACTTTTAAGGGCTCAAAACCATGTGGATCAATCCTTTTCAATTTTCCAACGATCGTGGTGCTAAGAGGAGGCTTGGAGGATTTATGGAGGAGTTAATCTACTAATATATGGATGTAGGGATATTTCATTATGTGTAATGTTACAAAATGTGAAAGTGGTTTTGTGATGTATAATAAATTAGTGCTACAAAAATAAAAAGGATATTAGTTTTTTGGTGGAAACCAAACCCTGAGCATTACACGACGTGAAAAGGGATTAAATGTTAATTAAATACTTATTGATATATTTTATATATTGTTTCATCCCCAAAGGTCGTTCAAAAACCATACAGCTCTAGGGATTCATATCATTCTCTTGTAGCAATGGGATCTTTTCCATTAATTTTAGTGATACCTTTAATGGTAATCAATCATTAGTGTTCCATAGTCGATCTATAGTGATCCATCTTCGATTCAAGGTTTGTTCTACATATATTCTTGAGTTTTCTTCAAAAAATTTATTCTTGATCCACATTTCACTATGATGGTAACTGGAATCCAAGTTTTTAAAGGTGTTTTTGGTTGTTTTTTTGGCACAGTTTTGGGACAACATTCTCGAGTCGATGTAGTTATTGGGGTAGAGGTGACTGGGATCCACAACATTGCTCTATTATTAGGAAAAGAACATATAAACCATTTTTGAGTTAGGTGATCCATTTCTTCCCTATTGATTTATGTTAAATTGTAGAGATATCATGATTTATTCCCTTGTATCTCAAAAAAATTAACCCAATAATTACTCCAACTAGATTATGAATTGATATCAATCACATGTTGAGATTTCTATTTTGTACTATGATAATGCTTATATATTTTTTCTAGATATTTTGGTATATATATTGTTCTTGTAATTTAAATATTGTCACGTGGAATTGGAAAAAACGTAATGTAGAAATTAATTTTCAATTAATTGGATAAAATATTAAAGAGGCATGATTAATGAATTTGGAGTGTTCTAATCTTAATAAAGAAATAATTTTTAAATTAATTTTTTCTTCCATGTTTCAATGGAATTGAATAAATATGTGAATCATGTTGATTCCTATTTATTAAATAATAAATGGAATGTTAAATTATTTATTTGATTAATTTTTAATATGTATTTATTTCTGGATGTTTAGGCTTCTCGAAGATGGAACCTGTGAATAAAGAATCAATTAATTCATGATTGAATAAGAACCAAATGTGTGATAAAAAATAAAACTTTTTAGGGAATGCGTTTCCTATTATATTTTAATGGAAAAATGCCTTATTCATTAGAGATGTTAGAGCTCATTGTGTGTAAATCATATAATCATTTCTTTAGTGGAAAGATCTCAATTGATATTTTTGTTTCCTACTACTTCTGATGTGATGTTAGGATGGGATAGATGATCCTAAATGGATGTTGTGGTATATGGGGAGGGGAGGCCCAAATGGGATGTGATCATTGGTCTGCTAATCCTAGTGGGATGTTCTGGTATGTGGGGCGGGAGTCATGAATGTGACGTGAGCCTTGGATGGCTGAGCCTAGAGGTCTGTTGAAACATATAAGGTAGGGATGCATCATTGATGTAGAATGAGTTGACTCTTTTTATGGAATGATGCATCAGGATATGCATGTGGGTGTTTGGGAGGACACTGGGGATGATGAAACGGGTTGAAGATAGGATTACACATAGATATGAAATATGTATTCTTGTTTGAATGTTATTTTTGGTTAATAGAAATGTTTTCTATCTTCCTTCCATTCCCCACTACTTGAGGCAGATGGGTGTGCTCTTCAGTAAACAATGTTATGGTAGCATAGGATGTTTCCCTAGAGTGCCTATTACTATGGAAAGTAGGTTTGTTAGTAAATGAATAAATTATTAACCATGGGGTTGGTTCTTGCAAGGATGAAACGTTGATTTTATAATTCTGAGAAGTTATGGACTTAGTATTCTTATGGTTGGAGGGCATGGAACATTATTGTAATGCTAATGAAATGTTATATAGAAAATTTGAAAGGATTATTTATAGTAAAATAATTAAATAATTTAAAGGTAAAATTATGGAACTCAATACAATAATTTTATATATCACATTAAATGGTAGTGTGGTTAGAGGATATCTGGTCTTAATGGTGGAAGTTGGTTGACCGAGTGACGTTAGATTCAGCTGATTCTGAGACTAGGTTTTTCCCATTATGAGGTAGTGAGATATATTATAACATCTTTATTTTGTGTTTTTATATTATAATCCACCATTTAATTTAGGTAAAATGACACCCTAGGGATTTTGAGCCTTGAGGGTGTTTTCCCAAATATCATAGTGAGAGGATTGATGACTGATTACCCCCTTTGACCCCACATTATGCTCTTGGAAATTACATGTGCAAGTATGCACGATGAGATTTTTTCCTTATATATGTGTGTAGATGGATGTAATGTATTGTGGTTATTTCACTCACATGTAATATGTGTATAGTTTCCTCAGAACTACTGTAGGTATAACGTGTATAGGGTATGATAGATTGAGGTTCCATACTCGATATATGGGTGGTGATGGCTTGAGGTACAATACCTGACATATGATACACATTTTACATGCTGTGGTAGGTCCCAAAAAATACCTAGTTACTTTTGGTTATGTGGTCATGGTGGTGTGTTGCATAAGGTGCACGTTGTGGTGATTCACCCTGGTTTATGCGGGGTAGCTTTTTAGAGAGAGGTGCTAAGGGCGTACGACAATGGGACAGAGTGGAAATCCTATAGGAAAGTGGTAGTTTCATAATTATGATATAATTTATTTTATAATATACTCTTTTATGTGATACATGTTGAGGTTATCCATGGTAATGCTTGGTATGTATTATACCTATTTAGGTGATGATAGAGTTACAATTTTTGGTCACTGTGATTTAGCATTATTTATTTATCTTTTTTATGAGAGGATCTAGATATGATCCCACTAATTATACTTTTATACTCACACTAGGTATATAAAAACTACTTTTCATGTCAGTTGGTTGAGTTTAAAGACTGTGTTGTTTACTACTAGATTATGGGTTTTTTTGGAGATAATTAGACTTCGAGGTCACTATCATCCTTACTTTTCTTTTGGTACTTGCAGTTTTCCTTTCAATTGTATTAGTTATTTCAGGTTATTAAACATGTTTACATGGATTTTCTTTTATATTGATGTCTGAGCTGTAGTTAATTTGTTTCTATACTATCTCTCTCTTTCTTATGTGTTATTGTAGAAGGTAATTCATACATTATCTATGTTTACTATACCCTTGGTGCTAGTTTCCAATGCGGGGCCTACTGGTGGTGAGACTTGGGTGTCACTATCTCTCTTATCCCATTGTTGGGATAGGTTAAGTACTCCATTTAGGGAGGGATTCATCAGATAGTGGTATTAGTGGTCTTTTGAGGGATTGGATTGAGTTTGGAGTTAGGAATAGGTGAGGTTTCATGATCCGGTAGGTAAGGGGTGTCAGCTAAGTTTTTCAGGAGCTATAAAAATTGGTGATCAACATTGACACAGTTATTTAATCCCCTTGGGATCTAATTCGCAGACCTTTAATCTTACTAAAGATACTAAATGAGGAGATACGTGTTGTAGGGTCGAGACTATGGAAAGTTCATGCATAATTTTTCATTGTGTCAACGTTTTAATGGCTATACCATGGGATAGGTTAAAATAAAATGAATAAAAGAAAAAAATCCTTAATATTACAATATTTCATATTCTAGTTTTATGAGCTCTAACTATTTTTTATTCTACAAGTATGGAGGCAGGTTAATGTCCCCAGCATGTTCATGTTGAATATGTTCTGAAGGTTGTGCCAACTGATCACAACTGAGTGGAGGTTGACATTGATGAGTCTTAGAGGAGGGCACTCTGAGAGTTTCATCACCATATTCAATAGAGTAATAAAGGATCCATTTTAGATGTTGAAGTGGATGAAGAGTTTAAAGAGGTTTAGATAACTATCAGTTTGATCTGTGCTTGGATGTATAAATAGGTATCATTGTATTTGATGACTTCTCATGGTCTAGTGAGGATGTGGTTGTTCTAGTTACTCTGAGATCATGAGGAGTCGACAGTGTCATTGGAGGAGTTATGAGGTCAGTTCAGCAATGAGTTTATTTCTTCGACCATGAAGCCATCCAGTCACCTAGAGTTTCTTACCCATTAGTAGGGGAGTTCCTATGTTCAAGAATTTGGGATTCATTTTAGGAACCTTTGACGATATGCATGAAACCTATTTCCATTTTAGGAGGCTAGGGCGATTCATTTCAAGGAGTTTTTTCTTCTAGATATATAGATCCATGCCACAGTATTTTTTTGGAGGACATATTTGGAGATGATGGTGAGAGTATAGGTCATTTAGAGGACATTATCCAAAACTAAATCTTCATGATAGGGGAGTTATCAAGATTCCCCCACGAAGTAGAGCTATGAACCAAGATTCCAAGTTTTCAAGGAAGAAGATTTTTCGATCATATAAATGTAGGTATGTTCCCTTAATGTATCATTTCACTGGGGGTGGTGGATCTAAATAATATGCCCAAGGATAAAAAATATGTTTTTCCTGTGGAGGATGAGGTCACCTGCTCTGAGAGTGTCCAACCTTTCTATGGATTCAACAAGTGCTAGTTGTTTTTCTTTCGGCTCCTCTACTGAGGTTGTTGTAGTGAGGGTAACAACAAAATTTTTCTCTATTTGGGATATTTAGAGTGTATATAGGTCAATCAAAGGACAACCCCTAGATTGTCCTTGTCCTGGGAGATCAATACGTGACCATGGAGGTTGTTGTGCTCTAGGTTAGAGGTCAGCTTTATTCTTTAGTGCTGCCAATCCCAGGGGATCTAGACATCATTTGAGGTACCCATTACTTGATTTCTACATGGTTTCCTGATTTTTGTTGAGAAAATAGTGAAAAATTCCTTCATGTCACCTACCCTTGTACATGTTTTGGGTCTTTAGGAACATAAAATTCTAGTGGAATTGTCATTGACTACACCAGTTCAAGGTCTATCGGACTTGTTTGATGTATGTAGAGACTACGAGCTAGTGCTGGGGTAGAACCACTCTGGGTAGATTTCTTATATTTATGGATACAACCATATGACATCATCCACAACATGGATTTTCTGTATTTGGTGAAGGATATCATGGATTTCTTCAAGAGGTAGGTTTTGTTCTTCGATGTGGATAGAGAGACAACAATGTTCATGGCGAGCGAGACCCTCATATGGCTTAGAGGTAGGTTACATCCTTGTTATCCATTATAGATGAGATGGTTCTAAATTCACTGGTGGTTGAACAACTAGAATTTCCTAGGGTCATAGGAGAGTACCCTATTTTGTTTCTAGAAGTGGTTGTAGTGTTACCCCCTTAATGAGAGATAGTGTCCGAGATTAAACTACAGTTAAACAAGTATCTTATATCAATGTGTCGATATATTTTTTTTTGTTATGTGATACAAGATCTGTGTATATATTATTATGTTCTATTATAGTTTCATTTTTTTCATCTATGTGCGTCATTATGGGGTGAACCAACTTTTTTCATGAATAAGGATAATGGAATATTGCGTTTGTGTATCGATTATAATCTCTTGAACTAGGTGCCAATGAAAAGGCTATATCTTCTTCCATGGATTGATGATTTTTTTATCAAATGGAGGGTAAAATATAGTTCTTGAAGATCAATATGTGATCAATATATCACCATATGCATTTAATATATGAGGATATCCCGAAGACTGGTTTTCATTGTCATCATTGGAATTACCAGATTGTTGGGATGATGTTATGTGTGAAAATTTATCTGACTGTTTTTATGGGGTTCGTGAATTTTTTGTTTCATGAGTTAATGGATAATTTCATGGTGGTTTTAATTGATGAAATATTTTTTTACACTTTGTATGATGTGGATCATGAAGAGCATATATGTGAAATTTTGGTAGTTCATTATCATGATAAGAGGTATAAGATGTTTCCACAATGTGGGTTTTGGGATCGAGAAGTCTATTTGATAGGTAATGTTGTATCCTAATAGGTATTAGGTGCGGATATGTCAAAGATATAATTAATTTTGTCATGGGAATGCCACAAGAAAGTGGTAGAGGTGTGATTTTTCTTTGGCCTTGAAGGATAGTAAGGGGTTTTATAGATGATTTCTCTTAGGGTGTGACTCCTTTGAAAACATTTGATAGAAATGATCAGATGTTATTATGGACTGATTAGTGTCATAAAATTTTTATAATCTGAAGGGGATTTCGGTTAGTGGTCTAGTTCTTTGTCTCCCAGTCGAAGTAGTTCAGTTTGAGGTTTTTGGTGATACATTTCATCTTTGGATAGTCTCTGTTTTTATGCAGTAGAGATCAGACATTTCATATGGGTGTTGGTAATTATTCCCCAATTAGTGTAACTACTACACTGGTGATCTCGAGTTAGATTCATTATTGTTTTCCCTAAAGTTGTGAAGACATTTCCTCAATGGTGAGAACTCTATGGTCTTCACTGATCATAAGAGAATGAGGTATGTTTTCTGCCAACGAGTCTTGATCATGCGTCAACACCGATGGATGAAGTTATTATAGGATTACAACTTAAAAAATTAATATACACCTATAAAGGGGAATGTTTTAGCTAATGCATAAAGTATGAATTCATGTATTGACTCGAAGATGGAATCATATTATTATTAGTGAGTAATGGAATAATATACAATATTTCACCTATATGTGGGAAAAGTTGAGGTTAGGGGTTGAATTTTTTAGATGATGGTGAATTCATCTCTGGTAAATATGTGGAAGATTCCATGTTATGAGATCTTGAAGTACAGGACTTAAGAGATCTAGTTGTTTGTAACAAGGCCCCTGATGGTTTGTTTGAGGATGAACAACCCTGATTTTTATTTTTTGGAATGTTTTTTTGTTCCTATGGAAATTTAAGAGATAGCTCACATAGGGTACAAAATTATCCATTGTCAGTACATCCTAGCATGATAAAGATTTTTGAATAATTTAGAGGATAGTTTTTATGGACATGTATTATGTGTGTAGTTCTAGGGTTTGTGCCTCGATGTATAGTCTTCAAAATGGGAAGAAAGAGCCCCTTGTTCCAAGTGATTTTCTCTAGCTATTACATATTCATAAATTGAAGTGAGAGGAAATATTGATGGATAATGTTATAGGTTTACCTCGATTATAGGTTGACAATGAATCTATATGGGTGGTAGTGGATCATTTAACGAAATCATCCAACTTTATAGAAATTATGGAGTCAAGATTAGTTGACGTTCTTTTAAGGTAGTATCTGGTGGAGGTGGTAAGACTCTATTCAGATTCATATGAGGATCATTTATGATCGAGTTCCTCATTTTACATTCATGGTGTAAGGAGGTATCCATCATGCTTTTGGTTCTCCACTATTACTTACCATAACTTTTCATCTACTTATGGATGGTCAGACAGAGCTGGTAATCAAACCTCTGGAATATATGTTTCATTCTTATGCCCTAGATTTTGGAGGATCATGGATGAGGCAACTTTACTTTGTAGAGTTTTCTTACAGAAACAGTTTTAACTCAACCAATGGTATGGTTCCATTTGAAACATTTTATTAATGACCTTTATATTCTCCATTACTCTAGACTGGGGTTTGAGTGTTAGAAATTCATGGACCTGAACTAGTATAGAATACAATGGAGATGATTCATGTGATTCAAGAGAGTATAAAATCTGCACAAGATCATCATAAATCCTATGAAAATCACTAGAGGAGTCCTCTGGACTTTGATGTCAAGGATCATGTGTTCATATAGGTGACTAATCATTGCGTAAGTAATGGTTTGTTCTTGGTAGTATGATTTCTCCCCCATTTTTTTTCTTTTAGAGGTTTTAGATTGTATTGGATCCATGGAATATCGGATAGAGGTTCCCACAAATATGGTATAGATATATGTTGTTTTGCACATGTATCTGTATGTCAGTATCATCATGACAACTCCCACATCATAGATTATGGTGAGCTGAATGTGGACAGTGATGAGACCATTGAAGGTCACCTATAGTGATCCATGGCTGATAGGAGAAGCTGTTTCATGGGTGTGTTATACTGTTGGTTCATGTCTTGTGGAAGCACTATGGTATGGAGGAGTGTACCTACGAATGTGAGTCATAGATATATTCTCAATACCCTAACCTATTTAATGTTTAGATCATATCTTATAATGTTTTTAGTTTTGTGGTTGTATAACTTTTCTTGTTTATGTGTTTCAATTCTCTAATTGTTTGTTTTGTCTTACTATCGTTGAAAAGTTTATCCCCTAAGAGAGTGGTTTGAACCTGGTTATTCTTGTTGCATGTTTTCAGGCTATTTCCCTGGTGATGAGGTAGAGCTTCTTTGGTGAAGATAACCATGACAAGTATCTTTGGTGGAGGCTGTTCGGATGACCCTTTTGGGTTTTACATTCTACGTTGGTTTTGGATTTTTCTAGGATGAGAATGTTTTGATATGTATCTAATATAAGGGACCAGATCCCCATGGATCGACCCTTTTAAATTTTTAGAATACCAAGGTGCTTAGACGAGTTTTGAAGGATGTAAGGAGGAGTTGTGATGATAAAATATGAAATCAGGGATATTTCACACCACGTAAAGTTACATGACATGAATGTGGGTTTCATGACATGTAAAAAATTATCATTTTAAAAATAAAAAGGCAAAGTGTTTTCTATGTAAACTGAACCCTTGGGATTACATGATGTGAAGGGGGATTACACATCATGTAAATCCCCAATAATGTGTGTTTTATAATGTTTTAGTTTCTTGGGTTATTTTCATACTATAATGATGAAACACTTCCTCTAGTTTTACAGCATCTAGTGCCTCCCTTCAAGGAGTTTTGGATATTTCATTCATGGGAATCGATCATCAAGATTCTTTCATTGATCCATAGTGACCCATCATTGATCTATGGTTTGTTCTACCATTGTTCTTATAGTTTCTTGATCCATTTCCTCAAACTCCACTTTTCCTTGTGGTAGAACATGATGTCCATGTTTCTATAAGAGTTTTGTAGGTTGTTTGTTGGAAAAGTATTGGTGCGGCATCCTTGGGTAGATGGAGTTATTGTGGGAGAGGTGATAGGGATCCATTATATTGGTCCATTCTTGTATAAAGAACCTTGAAACCCTTTTAGGCTATGGGATTCATTTATTATCTATTTATTTATGTTCAATCATAGATATATCATGATTTAACTTCTTGGATCACAATTAAATTTACCTAATAACTAATATAATTTGATTAAAGAATTGATTTCGATCGCATGGTGATGTTTATATTTTTAACCATGATAAATGTTTACCTTCTATTTTTATTGATTTTGTGGTAACATTTTTGTTCTTCTTATTATCAGATTATCATGAGTAATTGGTAAAGAATGTAATGACAGAAATAATTTTAAATTAATTGGATAAAAGATAAATGAGGAATGTTCAATGAATACGGTGTATTGTAATATTAATGTTTCAAGTATGTTTAAATTTTATTGATCTTACATGTGTTATGGGAATTGAATAAAGATGTGGAGCTTGTTTATGATTGTTGATAAAATAATTAAAGGCGTGTTATATTAATTGTTTAATTAATTTGTGACAACATGTGATATATTGCTTCTTATGTATCCCATAGATCAAAATTACGAATAATAAATTGGTTAATTCATGATGGAATAATAATAGATTGAGTGAAAAAAGATAATGATTTGTAGGAAATAAGATTCCCGCTTTCCTAAAAAGTCCACATGCCTTGTTCTTTTGAGTTGTGAGTGATCATTTCATGAGAAGGCTAGATGGCTTGATTTAGGTCCACGAGCCCAGTTTCTGTGTTTTTTCCCTATTGATTGTTATGTGATTTGAGCTTGGGATGGATGATACTAGAGGGTCGTTATGGCATATGGGGTAGGGTGGCCCGGATGTGATGTGAGACTGGGATGGATCGTTCTAGAGGGATATTGTGGTATGTGGGATAGGGATGCCTGGATGTGATGTGAGCCTAGGATGGATGATCTTCGAGGGAAATCATGATATATGGGGATGGTAGGCACATTTTCTATGGAAGATGTTAATTCTTCTGATGTCATGAAGAATCATTATACCCAAGTGTGTGTCAGGGAGGACGTCAAGGATTACATAATGGGTTGAATATGGGATTACCCATTGAATTGAATATTGGATTTTTTATTTGAATATATTCTTTGGTGGATGACTCAGTTTCTTATTTATCTACTTCACATTCACCGCTGCTTGAGGCAGATGGATGTTCTTGGTTTTATACCTTGTTTGGTATCATAGTATGTTTCCCTAGAGTACCTAGAAATATGGAAAATAATTTTTTTAATAGATTAATAAATTTTTTCCCCATGGGGTTAGAGCTTACTAGGATGCAATCCTGAGGTTATTATTCTGAGAAAATGTCGACTCAACATTCCTATTCCTGGAGGGAATATATATATTTTAAAACAAATGTAATGTAATGTAGAAATGATAATGTTTCATTAATGTTTATAGAATTAATTAACATAAAGTGAAACTGATGAAAAGAAATATAATAATTTTTTGCATCAATTTAAATGGTTGTGTCCTTATAGGGTATATAGTCATAGAAGTGGCATCCAGGAGTCCAAGATACGTTGGTTGTGGTTGAGTTTGAGAAATGGATATTCCTATAGTGGGGATTTAATCTTTATTACATATTGTACGTTTTTTATTTTTATATGATACTCTACCATGTCGGTTTGGGAAACTAACACCCTAGGGGTTTTGATCCCTAGGGGGAGTTTTCCCCTACATTACATTGGGATGATTATTGACTGACTACCCCATTGATCACACACTCTTCTCTTGGTAGTTAATTATGCAGGTATCTAAAATAGTTAGTTTTCCCTATATATGTGGGTAGAGGGATATAATGGACTGTTTTTATTTTACACACTTGTATTCTTGATAGAGTATCCAAGGGACTATTATAGGTATACCATGTATAGGCATAGATGAATTGAGGATCCATACATGATGTATTGGATGTGATGGGTTGAAGTATAATATGTGATGTATGATACATGCTATTTGCGTAGTGGTGGGTCCAAGAAACTACCCAGTTACTTTTCAATACATTGAAATGGTGGTGTATTTCACAAGGTGTACATTGTTGTGCTTCACCTAAGCTTATGTGGGCCAGCTCTATGGAGACTAATGGTGAGGACATTCAACATTGGGGCAGAGTAGAAATACAGTGGGGAAGTGGTAGGTGGGTACCCTAGATGTTTTTATTATACTAAATGCTATTGTATTTTATACTTGGTGGCAATATCCATGGTGAGGATGAGAACTTAGTATACAATTTTTTGGTTAAAATATTGTTTTACCTGTTCTTTATTGTGATTTATCATGCTTTCTTTACCTTTTATTTGGGATGATTCATGGAAGATCCTAAAGTGTATACTGTTATACACAGAAAGGGTATATGTATACTACTTTTCAAGTTAGTTAGATTAGTCTACAGATTAGGCTGGTTACTACTAACTTGTGGATTTTAGAGGAGCTGTTTGGGATTTGTGGTCACTTTCATTCTTACTTTTATTTTGGAACTTGTAGTTTTATTTTCATTTGTAGTAGATATTACATGTAATTTTATATGTTAAATATTTTTATATTTTATACTATAGTATGAGGAGGATTTGTTGTAAGGATTTATTATATTCCACTTTTGTTTGTGTTCTATTAGAGGGTAATTCCTTTCATATTTGTCTTTTTTATACAACCAGTGCTAGTCCCCAACACAAGGACCACTTGAGGCGGGACTCTAGTGTCACTATACTATGTCTCCCATTTCCATCCTATGAGGGGTACACTTTTTGGGGAGGGGTTCATGACCCCACTTCCTACATGAACTCCCTTTTTTCTATCCTTTCTTGAAGGTATTATATTTTTCATCCTCTCTATATAGACATTCTATAAAATGAAGACCATATATCATTTCTAATACATCTTTTTAATCTTCACATGCATTTATTCTTAATTATAAATATGAATTCCTATATGTAAAAAAATTAAATAAAGATATGTCAGTAGAATATTTATCATCGATATTTATCCAACATACCTTAGTGGGTTTCTACTTCCCAAGAATACTATACTTATTATAATCATTATTATTATTATTATTTACATTAATAATAAGGAATTTTCACCAAACTTTTCCAGTTGTTTCCCACCATGATCAGTTTTCGAACCTTCTCTTGAGATGGACATCAGAACCTCATTTAGTAATATATATTCTCCATAAATTGTTTCCATGATCTTCAATATATTAATGGAAATAAAAAATTGTAAAATATTCTTGAAAATCACATTTGTGATTTATATTGTGAAGATATTTTTTCCTCTATACTTTATATTATTTCATGTTTCTTTGTTAGATATTTATCTTGAAGAATGTATACAATAACCTCTTTGCTTGAATATTGTTGGAATGTAAGCATTTCCTTCAACAAGGAAAAATTTAAATTCCTCTAAATAATGTATGATTCGTCATAGAATCCATAATATAATAAATAAAAAAATGTATTCTAAGGATAAACACCATTATTGAACCTTTTGGATTTGATACCACTCTTTGTTCCCTTGTGAACCCTATGAGGCTTGTGGGGATCCTGGTGTTAGAAAAACATATATTTTTATTTTATATTATTAACATTATTTATTATATTGCTCCTAGTTGAGTAATAACTTTGTTCAACTTATCTCTCTTAATATCACATGAAAAAAACACAAACATGTGGAAATGTAATGATGGAATATAACACATAGATTTTATTTAGTGTACCTCTATAGGATATTATAATGAGAATGCACATGGTGTTATGATGGTGTACCGTACTCCTTTAATCTTCACTAGTTTTATGGATATACTATTTTGGTTATTGTCATTCTTTTTTAGGATAACTTCCTTTATATTTTTTCAATGTTTTTTCAATTCTTACCCAATACACACTTAACCTTTTTCACTTTCACACCCAACCATGGTGAATGGTTTTACAAATTTTATTGACTACAATGTCTCATCAACTAATGATGTATGTGATTATATATTATTGATTATAATGAGACATTATTTAAAAATATCTTTGAATTTTATGCTCTCTTTTAATCAATCCCATTTTCTCTCCTTATATTCTTGATGAGATCAAATATACAATATGAGAGTTGATTTTGTGTATTCCAGAAACTTTTATCTACAACATAGCCTCTAAATATGATGATAATTTATCTTCATAATTATCCAATTTCCCCCTATAATCTTCAATGCACATATAGAAAAACATTTCGTCTCTTCATCCATTCATCATTCAGTAGTTGAAGTAGAATATATAAAAAAATAGAATCCAACGGGGGGTCTCTGCACTTGCTCCCTTTAATCAATCATGAACCCTATATTTAGTCTTAAATTATTAAATACCAACACAATATCATAGTGTGAAAATAACACCTAAAAATATATTATATGGGAAGAGACCACATGGTACACTGTTCACCACATACACACTGTACAAATCACCGACTATCATCCACTGACCACACACTGCAAATCAATGTTCTCCCTAAAAACTAACAATAATTCCCATACATCACAACATATAACCCCATTCAACTACATAATCCATTTTATAGGTTTTACACTACTCTTTGTTGAAATCCATTAAAGATATACTTCAAATGCACAATTCTTTTATGAACAGACATTACAACAAACATCTTTCATGTATTTACATAATGTAACACATCCTTCATAGAAAAAATTCAGACAAATTACTTTAATAAATACAAAATTAAATTTAACTTTACAAGACTCCTTCACACAAACATCCTCTAAATGCCAAATTTGTTAACCATCTTAATATATTGGTCATACGTAGTCAATTCATATCTTTTACATCATGGAAAACGCATAACTTCACTGATCATCATATATTCATTAAAATTTGATCAATCATGAATGAATGTATTCATGTGGAATCTATTGGAAATTTCTACTCAATATTTCTCAAATCCTCACAACTATTTTTCAACCCTTTTATAAACACCCTTGACACACTCTACTTCTAAAGAGTGTACTAACCAGCTTATTGGAAAAAAATCACAACCTTTCATTATTGAACTCTGCTTCATGATCATGATGACCGGATTTTTTTTAACATTCCTTAATTAAAATCCTATTAAAAAATGTGTAATAAATTCATTATTATTATAAAAATACCACTATCAGAACTGATAGTCCAATTTCAATGTACAATATTCTAATGAAAATTTTACAATTAACTACATGATCCACATGATTAACATTGAGGGTCACATAATTACTTAAAACTCCTTACATTTTCCATATAATGGAATAATTTAACCACTTATTTTAATAGGTGGTGTACCTACCTTCCCCTTTAAACAAATATTAGTTTTATAACAAAAACAATGTTTTTATAACCCATTAAATTTAAAAAATTTAAAATAATTAAATTGTAATTTTTTTTTCAATTCATCTAATTGGCCTTCTATATTATCTCAAAAAATAATCTAATCTCTCAGAAATAAAATTACTTTTTCATCAATCAGATCTAATGATAGAATAAACAATATTCTATAACTTACTAGGATCATATATTTAGGTTCGATCATTTTAATCTTCAAGAATCACTCTTCATCATGAATTTATGATATCCTACTAGATTCTACACAGTACCGTACAAAAAGTCAATATATTCTTCCCTTACAAACATCGGGAAACAAAACCCCCCTTAAAAAATCCACAAAATCTTGCTATAAAATCATATATTAAAACCATAAACTAGCTCCATGATATATTTAGATATTTAAAGTTACCCCTTATCACTTTCTCTTCCACAATTAAAATGAAAATCCCATCTTTAGATCATTGAAAAAAATACTCACATAACCTGGTTTTCAATGGCCATCCCAACATTATCCATTGTTTCAAAAAATACACACACAACCTCTTCGTAGAACCAAATATATATATAAACCATAAAAATATATGGGCTAATAATGTAATGGACCACATACACAAGTTAATTATGTTTAATGGAATAATTAATTTATTTTATCATTCTATGTTAACAGGTAGGATACAGAACATATAGAAGATAGATATATATCATTTATATCACTATATTGATTATATGAGATACATTCCTAAGGTCTCACTATATTATATTACAACCATTTATGAGGCAAATGTAATGTGAAAGCCACCTACATGTCGTATAACCTCTATGTTTCATCGGTTCCCATCCCACACTTCTTGTAAAAGACACATGTAATGTCTTAGAGAGAATTCCTTCCACCATTTAAATACATTGATTTCATGATGTGTATTATAGATACATTTTCTGTAAAATGAAAATGTGTGTTCCAGTATATACTAGTCAACATGAAGTGTTTAATGAAAATCCATGTAATTTATTGCATGTCAAATAAAATTAAATTCAACTTGTCCCAATGCATTGATCATGCACACAAGATATGTACGTTGGGGATAAATGTTCTGTATTACCATGTTGTCCTTCCAAAACCCTCAAAAACAGTAGATAGTTTTTTTGGTTTTCTTTTTATTTTATTAACAAATTCATGGTTATATGAGTGAGAAAAAATAAAAAGAATAAGAGATCAAAATATTTATATTTAAATAATGAATTTCATGAAATAAAAAACAAATGTAATTATCTAGAATAAATTAATTATTATAAATTTAAATGTGACTTATCAAATGCCACGTGATATAGTGAAAGAACCTGTAAGACCATTTTTTATATCAACATTTGTTTTATTAAATGAATACTACGAGATGTACATGAATTTGAATCACCACTACCCCAATATTAATCAAAATAACAATTAAAAGTGAACATTGAAACAATTAATTGATGATATTTTTAATGTTAAACTTATAATTAAATTAAATAACAAGAATTATCTGGGTATTTTTAATTCCAACCATATAAAGTGTTTTATCATCCAATTATTTTTCGTTTAATCAACATTAAAAATAATTATCCAGTGATAGGATTTCTCTAGTGGAGTTTAAAATGTGACCCTTTTGATATATAAGCATTGTTGATTGGTTCTCTGGGTACTATAACGGTGGTATTGATCATATTATGTTAGTCCATTTTATCACAAATCATTTCAATCAATATGGAATGATCACATGTTGGAATGTCATACTTGAAATAAAGGGGAAGAAATGTTACATCTCTCATTTTTTATAGAAACACTAGATTTTATCTTAGTGGGTGGAAATCTCAAAAGATGATAGGATATGTGTTGTTAACAAAAATAATATAACCCCTACACAAATGACATAAGTGGGTACATAAAGAACCAATTACTAGGATTAGTGTTAGTTAATAGGATAATATATATTTACAATATATTAACCTCAAAATATACCTAAATCCATTTAAAAAACCAATATTATTACTTATATTATGATATGTTCTAAATCTCACAGTAATAAATATAATTTTATATTCTCCTAAATAAATTTTAATCACTAGACATAGAACCCATTGATCTTGACCATTTGAATATTTATAATATTATTGAATAAATATTATAAACCAATATAATATAACAAATAAATAAATTAATATTTATAATGTTCATGGTATTGTTAATAAATATTTATTTTAATATTTATGATCTATAAATCCCAAATAAATATTTTTTCTTTGATTGGTGAATGATTTTTTTCCAATAACTAAATTAAAATAGAATTTAATTGTGTTAAATAGAATCACTAAGTGTCTGGCCCTCCTGGTCTATTCCTCTGTGTCATTAGGCATGTTTACCTAAATTCTAATATGAATATAAACCAACATGTGATTCCACCAACATGGAAGAAGTTAATGTCTCAATGATGATAAATACATATGAATGATCACTATAAAATATAAGACCTTTTATTGATATATCATCATGCTGGTTTTATATTTATGCCATTCACTAACAATATTTATACATATTTCTTTGACTTCATTAAATGAACACATGAATACGCCATGACCATTTTATTTAATATGATTTATTGGTTTCAATTAAAGGACTATGATATAATATTTCCTAAATATATAAGGTAATAATCACTATTTATCTTATTTATTAATAAAATATCACTCATAATGCACATAACATACCATAATCCATTTAAAACTAGAGAATTATTGTTTCTGTTAGTACATACAAGTACATGAGTCAAGATGTACATTAGTATAATCACAAAGTCCAAGGATCATAACACATGATAATATATTAGAGTTTTCATTGAAATGAATAAATATAGATTTCCAGTAAGATGGGGTTTCCAAAAAAATATACAGTCTTAGTGATTATTTTGTACCAACATCATGGGGTGAAGTAACACTAGATTAAAAATAATCACATCTAATAGTTGGCATCATATTTGTCCCATCAGATAATTTCATATAACCATAAGAAATATACTTTAAAAATATCATAAAAGAATATTGTGTATCTCATTATTGTGAAAAAATATTATGACCTTCTCAATGCGAAATATTTCCTAGGATATTTCCACATTAAATTCATGGATTGGAATAATCAATACAGGGTGAATTTTTTTAATATTCACATAAATGAATATATATATAGGTGATCTAAATTAAAAATAAGTTTATTCATGGACACTAACTCTAATAATTCACTGGTATGGGAAAATTATAAATCTACATCACCTTTTGACAATTATCAAAATTCCTTTAGAATATGTTGGCCCATCATTAAGTCATCTTAAAAATTATTATTCACTCCAATAAAACTCACATATCTTTAAAAATTTTAGGTTTAAATCAAATTTTCCTCAACTCACTTCCAACTCTAAAATTTCTTCTCCTAATTTAATTAAAAATCTACACAAAACTAAAAATGGATCATATTTAATTCAATTTTCATAGATATTACTTGAATACATAAAACTTATTATGATCATTTTTAAAAAACTATCTAATAATCTTATTTAAGTGCATATTGAATCTGTTTAAAAATGTTTTTAATTATCAGCACAATCCATTTTACTCATCCTTGGTCTAATTCATTCCACGTATCACACCGATACATATTTAAATCCTTCGCAACATTATAATAATAATTCTTATTGACAGAAATACAACTAAAAACATGGGTGAAATAATCTCTCACTTTTTATTTATGGAAAATACCACCAAACCTAAAATGTCAATATATGGGATCTCAATTTATTCTACCCCTTATTTAAATAAATATAGAGGGAATATAAGAGACTTCCATTCTCATCAAGATCCTCTATACACCATAAAATAACTACTCCATTTCCCTTTATCATTAATAATAACTACATGAACCCCAATTTAGAAAATAATGACAAAACATGTTTCCTTAGAAAGAATATGTATGTTATTCTACTCTTTGTTTACATGGTCTAGCCCAAGGTAGAAAATAATAGGTATTTAACAAAAAAATTATCCTATCTATAAACACACAAACATGTGATAAAAATACATTTTATTACTATGGATCTATTTAATAATAGTTTTATCATGAAAAAATTTCTAGGTTTCACAACATTCAACAAATATACAAAAAATTTCATGTAAAAATCATAACAAACTACCTTTATATCAAATTTTATATCAAATTAAACTCCCCATTAATAATATTGTTCCAAAAATAATTACTAAGGATTAAAAGTGTGATTGAAATACCCTATTATAAATTTTTGAAGGGTTATTAAAAAAATCCAGATTCACTACTTAGTGGTAAAATAATAGCTTCATCTCATATTTTATCCCCCACAAGTGATGAAATTATCTTCTTCACTTATGGTAGTGTAAAATCATTGAGAATGATCTTCTTTATTATCTACTAATGTAATATTTACTATACTCCATTAATTACATGTATCTTAGGACAAATAAATAAGCATAATATGGAATATGGATAGTCCACTTTGATTACTTAAATGTAGTAGTAAATATGAGAGTCTAATCTCAACCAAGATTTATTTTTCTTCCAAAATCTGCACTGATTCTAGTTTTCAATAGCCATAATAGGTTTCTTACTCATGTTATTTCTAAAAATTTTAGTAATTCTTAAGGAAGTTTAATCTACCATATGTTATAAGGAAACCATTAAATCCAATATATTAAATTTAATTTGTATAAATTCTGCTTAAGATTGTAAGATTATTATATATTCTTTCCTACCATTTTTTAGACAATCCATATATAGCACATAACATTTCTTGTATTTTTTTGTCATTACATTTAGATAACCATGTAACACCATGATTCAACCCTTTTAAAATAATTTTTTTAACTAGAAAAAATATTAATGTTTTCTCCATGTGTTTAACCATATTTGGTTGATCTATCCAAACTGTTAGTCAAAATTTCATAGTATTCCTATGATTCTTTATTAGCATATATTATTTTTAATTCCATTTAATTTCCTTCCCCTTTAAATCATAGGTATTACCTTATATTAATCTAGTCTTGAACCCATCATCTCTATGACATTGATGATGAAACCCCTCACAGAACTAATTTATCCTCTCAAATTAATTTTTCATTAATGAATTTGAAATTTTATTAGTCATGACTTTATTTCTTTAAAAATATTATTTTATTTCCTAAAAATGACTCTCCCTAGGTTTTTTAATTACTATTGGTAGGGGTCAATTATTCCAACATTAATTAGCCCTCTTCTCAACCCTACCACAAACTTAGTAATATAATCCAATCATTTGTCATTAATTTTAATATTTAACGTATCTATATTTTGATTATTGTTGTCGTTACTAAAACTATATCTTATTCATTTTATGGGGAATTATTTTTCTTGAAACATTATTCACTTTCCGTGAAGTTAGAGTGTGTATCACTATTGTATTATTGGTCCAAATTTCATCATATTAATTTTTAAAATATGAAATATTGTGGATAATATATTTAAATTGAAACTGATTGGGTGAAATATTTTTCAATTTGTTTGGGTCCTTCACCTCACTAACTTTAGATGATATAGATTTAACTTCCACTAATCTATTTAAGACTTATCTATCATTATTCCTCAAATTATTCATCCCCATTATATATATTTTTAGCCAAATATTACTTTTATTCCATTATTGGTATATTTTCTTCTAGATCATGAAAAAAATTCCTAATAATATACTAGTATTCTAGAAGTTGTAACATTATTTTAAAGAAATATTTTTTTCTTTTGTCACTATAATTTCTAAATAACTGGTTTTTTTCATTCATGTGTTTTCTTTTCTCCTTCTTCAAATTTTTATTTTCCTCAAGAATAGCCTCCAAATTCCAATTCAATATGTACTCTGGTTATATCTTTTATTCTCCATCATCATCATTGTTGGATGAATAAATTCTCCTCTAGATAAGTGAAATAAAATTACAATCTTATTTTCACTGTCTATAAGAATATGAGTCATATTACCCCATTTTCACACAAATTATTCTTCATAATTTTGTACTACTTTATAACTTTAACATTTTTCTTCTTATGATATTTATTATCCTTATCATTTGACATAAATTTTCATTCCATAATAATTGGAACGTTTTTTATGAAATGTACATTGTCATAATAATTGTATCTCCATAGTAGATTCTTTCTCTTTACATTAAATTTTACCTTCTCATACATCATTGAAAAAAGAGAATGTTTTTTGTTAATGTCATCATTATCTCTCTCGTTATATAAATCACTTAATTATTATACATTATCTACTTTGTTTATTTCCATTTCACATGAATTCAAAATCCATTTCATATTTTTTTTTGAAATACTGATATTTTATCCTCACATATTTTATAGGAATATTATTTGGTTCATCTAGTTATATGCCTTCTTAATTTTCCCAATAAATAAATAGGGAACCAAAAGTATCTGTAATTTTTCTAATAAGAAGCTTCACTATTATTAAATATTCATTATTCTTACTAAAACCATTAATATTACCCAATACCTCATTATATCTTGTGAAATACTCAAAATCGATTTTAATTTATACAAACAAGTTCCTTAAAACATATAAATTAGATTCCTTAACATTAATATTTTTTTCATAACTACTTCCTAGGTTGTACCTAAAATCCATTATAGTTTGAAAGCCCAATAATTTTTGAATTTTTGTTTATGATAAGTAAGTTAATATGGAATCATGAGATTTTATATCTAAATAAAAATTCATCTTATCAGTTATATTCATTAGATCCCTTTCATCTCTGTGTTGAAATACCATTGTTGTCATATATCATACTTTTATGATAAGAGAATATATATAGTGAAGACTCATAATTTTACAATATTTATACTACCATCAATTGAATTTTTTAACAAAATTTTGTCAAAAAAAATTATTATCCATGATAAACTAATTAATATATCTTTAATGGGAAATATGGGCTCTAATTCATGTTAATTTTCCCTTGGATCGATGTGATCACTAGGATGGGGTTGTAAAGTAGAAATACCTTTTTATTTTTATAATATAAACTATATAACATAACTTTTATGGATGGATATAACCTTGATTCACTTAATTTATAAGTACAAACCCTCACTTTATATGTAAGAAATATTAATGAGGGAAATCACACAAGAGTTAATAAGGTTTGGTAATAGAAACCAACTAATCGTTATGGTTTTTTAGTCCCAAAATCACATATATTATACAATATAATCATGATACCAATTTATAACGGATGTGGGTAGATAATATCCTTTCCAATAGCATTTTACACACCAATAATGAGTCAAACTATGTTTTGACTAATGATTCCCATTAGTGATGGAACCTTCACACTTCACACCACATAATTTTTGGATCCATAAGAAGAATGATCTATGTAATATTTGGGTTTCCTGTTCAGATCATGAGAATGATCTTCCACCATGTATAGACTAAATCACTAATATAAACATATAACAATATTTTTAGCATCAGCAAACAACTATCTTGATTAGTTACATAGGTTTCAATCCATCTTTTAGACCTTGGAAAATATGAATCTTATTTACTATACTGAGTACTCAGTAATTCATATATACTCTTCATATTTCTGAACACCTATATTTTGTATCCTACAACTCTTATATTAGATACACTTTTTGTATTATGTTTATAAATCTTCTTCTTTCAATCACGATATTGATCTTCTCTCTGTTCTCATCTTATTCATCACACCACAAAGCTAGTGTGTCTCCCATTATTTGTGAAATTATCTTGATAATATCAATATAAATATCTTTATCCAGGATAATTTAATGACTATCATCAACAAAAGTATACAAAAGGTGTAATACCCAATATAATTTCTATCCTCTAGAAAAAAGAAAAAATTTGTAAACACTACTTTTGTTTCCATAAAACCTTTTGGTTTTCCTCTAAAAAATTATCATATTGACAGATTTTAATTTTAATATCCAGGAATACCCTATTGATATTTCTCATCAATCATAAAACTTCAAATTTCAATGTTTATCATAGAAAAAATAATCTTTTTATTTTTATTTTGAAACAGAAACAATAATATTTATTTATCCATTCTCAATTTCTATGAGATTACACCACCAATTCTTGAATTTTCTCTCATCAAATTTAGAATTTGTATTAAACAATATTCCTATTATTAGAATTTGAATCATCCTTCAATATATCAAAAATAACTTCACATGAATTCATGATATATAATATATAAATAACATTTATATCATTGAATAATTTTTGGATACAATCTTGTTTTAAATCCTGAGGAATAATTGTTTTATTAGTATATTTAATCTCATACACCTTGATTGGTGTAGATGTTTAAAAACATTAGAGAAAAAATTCTACATGAACACAATGAAATTCAAATTTATTTATGAGAAATCATTTTTAGCTCAATAAATCCCTCATTGTTAATGGGATTTGTGTTGGAAATTTCCTATGGATCTATACTTGAATCACAAATAAATGTTTGATATTTTTATTAATGAAGAATGGTACTTACATAAACTCATTTAAATTTTTCTTCATATATTACATCTGGATGATAAAATCAGAATAAAGAAGAAATAAAAAAACTCATAAATTATATAATGACACATAGTTATTATCTTGATTAAAAATACATATGGGCATATGAAACATACATAGTTATTAATAAAACATACATTGGTTTCCTTCACTCATATGTTGGTTCCAATTCACTCATATGATGAAAAAAATTACACTTATGCAGGTTTGTTTAACTTATACACAAAATTACATTCCCTATAAAATGACTCATTAGTTGTAGGGAATGAATCATATCCATATAGAAAATAACTCATATGGTGGTAAGGTAATTTTCCTAATTTCTATCAACATTAAAAATTTTCTCTATTTGTAAAAAATTATTCAAACACATCTTTTGGTCATCTTCATTATTCACATCCACTCCAACCAAACTCACATGTATTTTAAAAATTATGAAAATAATTCCAAAATTCATTATATCACTTAGAAATATTCACACTACTCATGAGATCAAATTTGAAAAATGAACAAAATATTCAACACTTAATATTTTATTCAAATAATATATAAAACACATACACACTGAGTAAATTTCATAGACATAAATATCAGATCATTAATTTTCTAATTTAAGAGAACCTTGAATCTATATACACATGTGAACCAAATAGAATCTCTATCCTATTCACTCATCATCTATCAAAATAAATATTCACATCTCACCATCATATATTTACTGTATTCAAAACACAACAATAGATTTTTTTGACAAAAAATGCAACTAAACAAATGATCATAACATATGTAATAAACAGTGACACAAATAATATAAGTAATAGTAAATTTTTTTATCTATTTATTTATATAAATAATAATATTTTAAACTAAAATGAACATATAATAATTAAGAAAAATTGTGATATTAATAAATATGACCCATTTCCATTAAATAAATCAAAATAAAATTATAGTATAGTACATGATGGTAATAATAAAATATGCGTTGAAACACCACCACAACATTAGAAGAATAAATAGATATGAGATTGTCACTCAGACCATATGAATAAACTAAGCATCAATATTCCACCACCTTTATTTCAAGTGCATCTCCAACCATGTCAGTTTCTTTATATACATGAGATATTATAATGTTCCTATCTGTCATCTATACAAGCATTTCCACCAAAATGAGTAGAGTTTCAATGACATGACATTAAATATATTACTAAAAAATTTATTGAAAAGAGTGGTTTCAATATAGATGTGTATGTGGTTTAAATAATGAATCTTGGCTTTCTTCACTATTTAAATAATATCCCATGTAACTTCTTCAAGGGTGGTATGTGGTCTAAAAATGAAGGGAAAATGTAATCTTAATTAAACCTCACTCACCAAAACCTCAAAGTCCAGTGTCTTCACTTGATAAAACATCAATGCTAACCAAAATTAAAGGCATTAGTCACTGGATCCATATAATATACATGTATTGTGGTGGTTTCTAGAGATACACGGGACACCATGAAAATGAGATTCTATCAAAGCATTTAAAATTTATTCCTGGATCAATATTGAATCTTAAATAAATTAGTGTTCCTTTACAAATGGGGAATAATATATCCCAAATACCCATCAAGAGTCCATGAATGTAAATGGAATTCCTAGCATTCCATATGTAGGGGATCCCAACAACAACATAAATAATAAGAAGGTTAATAATTTGATTACTCTTAGAGAGATCCAGAACAACCTTGTTCAATGGATGTGGGCCTTATCCAAACCAAGGATCATAGAGAAACCTACTGAAAAAATAAAAAAATCTCGATCAATATCATATTTAAAGAAGATATACATAAAATTATTTTATTCCTTCTTGTATGGTTAGAACATTGAGACAATTTGAAGACATGTGTGGACCTGCTGATCATCCATGGGGAGTCAATTATGCCACATATTTTAAAGAATATTAAAAGTGGATGATTTTATTAGCCTTGTTTTGAAAAAATTAATATATATGGGAGTATATTAAGATATTACAAATAGGATATCATAATAGAGTTTTGAATTCAACATACCCAACATTTTGGACATCCAATTGCATCGATCATCCCCATTAAATGTGAATCATTGAATTTTCCGAATGAATTCATTAAGAATAAGATATTAAATCCATACATGTTGATTAATAGTACCCCTAATACACCAATTTACCAAATCTAATGAAATCAATCCAAAAAATACATATAAGAATAGCTATAAAATTATTGGTTCAAATTTTGAGGGTTGAATTCAAAATATGACTCTATTTAACATGTGATATAACAGATTCGTAGAAATTCATCATTATAGGACAGATTACAGATTTCATGTAAATGATGTTCCCCTATCTATCCTAGTAATAATACTTTCTTTATGTATGTTTTATAATAAATGATATTGCAATAAGTACTAAAATAAACATAAAATTATGGATACATTGATTAGACCCAAAATCATTATGCATATACCACCAGAAACAATGGGATTAATTCATTTTCCCTATGACACAATGATAAGATTTTTATATTATACAGATCAAACCGATATAAAATTCTAGATTCATTTCTACAAGCTCTTAAAAATATGTGTAATCCCTTTTTATATATGAAATTAATAGATAAACATGTTTTGGATAATATATTTTCCCATTTATATTTGAAATACTTCTGAAAGGGACATTCCTTTCCAAAAAGAATGTTTATTAATAATACTAGAAAACCCACATTTAGATATGATTCTTTAACTCGTACAAATAATTAATGGGTCTTCAATTAATATATTGGACATGTCATAAGAAATATAAAAATAATCTTCCTCCTGGATGTAATCATGTTGTTATCATAATTGTTTTTTGATTTATTCCAAAAAATTGATTTTCTTAAAATATGTCTATAGTGATTAAATATTTCATTGATAATAGTATGCTGTTTTCATTATCCATAGATAATATGATAATATCATAAACGTACAAGAGGTGGGTATGTGATTTGATTCTACATGACATCTTAAGAGTAATTATAATTCCAGAGTCCACTATTTTCAAGAGGAGTTTTCTAAGATAATCCTCATCATTGAAAAATTGAAGAGCCAAGAGTGGATCATGATTCATTACCCCCACATGTATCCAACAGAAGATTTGGGGTAAATATTAACAATTATAGTAATCTATAATCTATTTAATTATAAAATTATAATATTAATGAATCTCATAGAAAACCAATACCTTTTGTGAAAGACAAAATTCAAATTTCATTTGAGATTGTCAAAATTCCTGGAGATGTCATCCTTAAAAGAAATGTTACCAGATTTCAAAATCCACTGATGTACATTAACACATTATGATAACTTAATAGAGAACTATTATATTTTACATTGAGTGATGAATCCAATATTGTTTAGATAGAAAATTTAAAAAGAAATTTCAATTATATTAATAGAAATCACCTTATTAATCCATGATTGTCATGAACCATCGGTTTGATAGTTAGAATGGATTCCCCCAAAGAGATTACTAATATGAAAAACAAACACCCAAAATAGTACATAAGATTTAGGTGAAAAACATGTGGCAAAAAATTAAAAAAAATACCAGAAGATATATGTAGATTGTGTAAACATCCAACAAATAGTAAAGAACCAACATCTTTTTATGTTGATTCCCTCTATTATGTGAGCCCCCACATATTTCGTGGTGTCAAACTCTCTTCCATGTAGGTTTTCACATGGATGGATTTGTGTCCAATAATACAAATCCCTCATTATAGTTATATATGATAGGTTAGTGAACACCCCATTGTTGTTGGAGATTGGAGAATAATATATTATTGAGATAGTGACTTTGGGAACACCCTTAGATTCATCAATTACAAGAACAAGTCCATATTGAAATACACCTATTATGGAGGTATTATCCACCAAATGGTTCTGTTTATAAGTCTCTATATTCTAATAATTTGGGATAACTCCTCCTATATTCAAACTCATAACTATCTCAATTCTTTAAGTGTCTAATAGAATATTTCCATAATCATAAGAAATTTCTCAAGGAATGAGTATCTCCCACTATATCTATATATGTTGTGAATATAATTAATGTGACTCCTCTCAACTAGGAGTAGTTAAGTCTACCACAAAATTTTCCTATGATTAGTTTCATGAATATTCAAGGCATCCATGACCCCTGTTAATGATATATTCATCTTATTGATGTTACTAATTATTAGAGCCTATATAAAAAATTTCGATGAGTTTCAATCTTGATAATGTGTGATAAAAGCATAAAGTGATGATTTTACAACATATTTTAATGTTTTTCATCCATTTGTGTTGACAACACACTGGGTTATATGTGGTTCCATTCCTATATAAAAGGTCTGGGACAGCCATCCGGGATTTTATACTTCCTTCATCTAGGTTCATTGAAAATGTAAAAGTATCCATTTGTATTTCCCAATAATGAAATTTTAACATATGAGTGGGACCTTCAATAATAGATTTGGTTCATCTAGTAGCAAGCTTGTGAATGGCTTGATTATTTTCCATAGATTATGTTATAGTAGTATTTATGTCAAGAGGTTCTATGATTTAGGTGAGATCCTTGTCCAATTACATAAGTAGTACCACTTCATCGTATTCAAGGAAAAGAGGATTGAAAAGTGATTCATCGTATCTTTTCATGGAATTTGAGATACCTTATTCATTATTAATATTCACTCCATTAATATCATTTGAGTATAGTTCCTTTTTAATATTTCATTCAATTTTATTGATATAAATTAACATTAAGTTCTTATCACGGCCTTTGATCGGCCACAACCAAAATTAATCCCTCATAATTATCTCTATAGTGTGAATGAACTCTCCATGTTTGGTTTGGCACTACACCTACGTAGTCGAAGGAATATATTGATTAATAGATCTACCCGGATATTGGAGAAGGTATTCTGCTTCCATCCTGATTTGGTCATAAAAATTAGAGAACATATATACGAACCAACACCAAAGGGATGATTTCATATCCCTATGCTCTTACCTTTCATTTTAGAAGGCATTTTATTCAATGTTCCTAATGTATTCTAAGTATAAAATGCCCCTTTAATCCTTATAGTGGTGCCATATATTGTTTAATTTTAATTGAATAAGGGAACTACTTCCATCATAAATGATGCACAACTAAAAAGATTATATATCTGAGTTAATTTTATGGATATTTTTTCATGACATTAAATGTCTGAAGTCTGACTCATTGAGAGAGAAAAATTACCTACCAATATTTATATCTTTCCTACCATTAAAATTTCATATAGTCCACATAAAAATATCCCAATTAATAAAATATAATAAAACCAACATTCGTAAATTTACTTTTAATAATTTTAGGAAGAAACAAAAATGAAATTATCTCCCCATGTTCCATCATGATTAAGAACATAATTAAAATCTATATGGAGGATCCAACTACAAGATATAGAATAAGAGATAACTAAAAGATCCTTCAATTGATTTCTTCTTATGATGTAACTATAGGAAGCATGATTCATAGAAGGCATATAAATATAACCATCCATCTAAAATTAAAAGGTAATATTTTTTTTTCAAATGATATTGAACTAATACTAAGAACACTTTTTGTAGAACCCAAAGGATCTCAATAGTTGTGACATTAGTCTTGTATGAAATAAACTCCTCACAAAGAGAAAACAAATTAATGTGTTTTTAACTCTCAAATTATACCATGGACTCTACATGTCCAATAATTTCAGTTTGATACCTCCTAATGTTATGTATATTGGACTCAATTGTAACATAATTATCCAACACTCCAATACTCTAATGGAAAAAACAATTTTTAATTAGAATTGACTATAGGGTGGTCTATTTTGGAGTGATTGGGATTACACCTACCCCCCTTAACTGAATTAGGAATATTTCCCTGAGGAAACTGGAATGTAGGGAAGTTTCATGAAATATGGATGGGCTTCTTCAGTATTGTAATAGAGAACTGGATGATAAATTACTTTGAGAGTTCTATAAGTAACCAAAACACATTAATAATGAACCATTTTCATTGAATTTCCTTCCCTTGGAGGTTCATGGGGATTATTAGAAAGAAAGTCAGTAGAATCATTCTAAGAATGATTATATTTGGAGCCGTTATTTTCACATCCAACATCTACCATATAATTGAATTTATTGAATTAAACCAAAATTTCATCATTAGGGGATCTTATAAAGAAATATTTGTTAGTAAAATTAATCATATTTTGAGAATAAACAAGATATCTGATCCAATTATCATCATAGGTCATACCCTACTATGATTTCCTTTATTTTCTAGACAAAATATTGGTAGTTTTGGAAACATATTTATATTTAGTATGAAGTATAAAAATATTCATTCTAACATTATCTGTTCATTTATATGGTATATAAATGATTCCATTATGAGTAGTTATACCCAAATCATCTAGCATGGGATGAGGCTCAGTTTATTTACCGAGAAAAACCACCCTAACAAAGTCAGATGAACAAGAAATATACATAGGTGCATTAGTAATATCCTTGGGAGGTGTTAAACTATATAGGACCTTTCCCATATCGTTGTCCCCATCCTTTTTCTTTGTACTATCAGTATCTACATTCACTTTTATATTTTAAATTCTACAAGTAATATTATTCTTTCTTCACTAACTAAAAACATGAATAATGAATTTACAATCACTAAAAATGGACGTCTCATTTCATACTAAAATTCGATGTAAATACTATTCTCCACTATTTTCATTATGACCTCGTTTATTAAGGTGGGAGAGAGAAGAATTTCTAAAAGAATATGAGTGTAGTGCCCATATCTATCCATATTGGTCTCACTGTCAAATCAGATGGGTTTACTAACAAAAGAAAAAATATATTTGTGTATACTTGAGTGTTAATAAAAAAAATAAGATTGTGGACTTCTATTAGAGACTAATAATGGTTATTAACTACATTGGAATGATAAAAATTATTATCCCATGCTTGGATTTTGAAAATTCCCAGAGTTCTTGAATGATTTCAAAAGATTTTTTATTTCATTTTATCTCATTACTGGGAATAAAAATTGAAATACCTATATCCAAGAGTGATCATCTTCCAGTAATAGAGGCCCCATATTTCAATAATATGATTAATCAAATCCTATAGATTCCATGATTCTTCACCTTTAAAAAATATTATGTTTTTGATTATAAAAAATTTACAAGAGCCCATCATTTCCATGATCACATCCATATTATCATCAAAATCCACCAGCAACCCCTTATGAATGATCATCCATTAATATGTAATCATATTTACAAATGAATCCTCGAATGTATGTATATGTTAAGTATGAATAGAATTGTTTTTATTTTCAATTCATGGATGATCACTACCCCAATCCATGGACTGCTTCTTGAGATTAGGCATCCCTTGCTGCCGATTATGAGGATTTAGGTCAAAAGAATATAAATTCAAGTTCTCGGGATGACAATCATTAATGATCATCGACTCCCTTCTCTTAAAACTTCTTCCCCCACTATTAAGTAAAGCATTTATATTGAAGAACATATTAATTAAGAATGATCAGGGAGGGATTATTTTTTAATAATAATCTACTTTATAATGGATGATCATATAACTAATAATCATTCACTGATATTATTAATTACAATATAATTAAAAGTGTAATTAAAAATTATTAAAAATTATTATAAATACCAAAAAAATTATCAATATTTATTTATTTAATAATATTTAATGATAATATAATTAATAATTTAATAAATGTAAAATAATAATTTATGTAGAGAGAGAAATATGGGCTGTAAAAAAATTATTTTTAAATATTATGTTTCTAATTAAAAATAATTTTTTTATTTTAATTAATATTTTTTTAATTTTAATATTTTTTTATTTTTTTAATCATTTTATTAAATTTCTATGAGATATTATTAGATTTTATATTTTATATTCTCTCAAACTCATTTAATTAGAATTTTTAAAATGTTTAAATCGTCAATTATGAAGAAAAAATATTTTTCATTTTGAAATTAAATTCCTTTTTTTATGAAATTATATTTATTTTCAGTTAATATTTATATATTTATTCTATTTATCAAATTAATTTATATTATATTTATACATAATAATGTATAAATAAAAAATTTATTATGTTTGAAGTAGGTGACTTTACGAATAATAATAAATAGAAAAATCATAATGACAATTTAAAAATTGACTAAAACTTTAAAAATAATAAAATAATAATAAATTTACGAAAATGTATTAAAATATTTCAATGAAATAATCTAATTTTTTATTTTTTTAGCTCACTTAAAAAATTATTGTTATTATTTTTACATTCCTTTTATTTTCAATATTTTTTTATGTGTGTCCTGGGTAGGGTGTAACTTCGATAGGGGCGTGGACACTGAGGATTCTTTAAGAGAGAAGGCTGGTCGTTGAACTGGTAGTGGTCAGTTATCTAGTAGTTCATGGGTCCTGTGGAATGGTAGACCTATGAGGATATATTTGATGATGTCTTAATGGAATAGGAGGGTTAGTGATAAATTACCTATCAATGCTCTAGTAGATTGAGGTTCCTCCAGTGGGGAAGATCAATATGTTGGGTTAAGGTGTATATGGTGGGGGAAGTGCATTGGTTTGGGGAACATGTTAATGTCACATACCATATATGGTGGTAATTGGCTTCCCATGGGGCTTAGGCAATTTCGTTTTGGGACTTCAATCCCATGATTCTTTAGGAAATTATAATAATGATGGTTCTATTTTTTTGTTAATCGTAGTGGGGAAAGAAGTATGAAAAGCCCAAAAGATCCAATGTGGTGTATGAGGTTAATTAGGTATGTATGATTGATGGGGCGAGGTAACGCCTCATGCAACTTGAGTTGCACATAGCTTGGGCGTACGTGCTTAGGCCATGAGCCATAGAATGGGTGATTTTGCCTTCCCTTGGGGCCTAATGATGTATCAATTTGGGATTTAAAGATGTTGGGTCATCAAGATATGATAATTATTAAGCTTAACAAAATGGGGGGTTCATTCAAATCATTGTGTGGATGGTTTTAAGTAAGACCCACTAGATCAAATTTGTGTCTAGGGGTCCTCAGGCTGAGGATGTGTTCAGGAACATGAAACATTAGTGGTGCACATGCCGAGGGGCATGAGTTAAAGCCCTGAGAAATAATGGGGGGATAGGAATTTGGGATTTCATTGGGTCTTTGGACTATTTCAATTTGGTATTTAAATCCCTTCGGTCTTCCGGACATGATAATTAGGAAGGTTCTAATAGAAATGGACTTTTGCATTCCTATTGGGTGGGGATATTGTATGCATGATCCACTATATCCAATTTTTCTATGATGTGGATTTTCATCCCCACCACATTTAATAAGTAATCTATTAAAAACAATAAATAATATTATCAATAATTAATATCAATTATTTAAGGTAAAAAGTACTTATTAATGGTATTGTTATTATTATTATTTTCTAATTATTATTATTAATTGTATTATCAATATTTTTAATGTGTTAGCAGAAATAGAACATTTTTATTAAAATGGTTTGGAAAAAGGGATCCATAATACCACCTAGAAAATAAATAAATTATGAAAATGTGTCATACCATATGAAAGTGAGGCTTAGGTGGGGTTTTAAGGGGGAAATATTTTCAATGCAATTTAATGAAATAAATATAGAATAAAAATGATTAAATATTGTTTTAAATATTATTTTATTTTTTATACATAATCTCATTCAAACATACATAAATACATACATACATACATACATACAAACAAACAAACAAACAAACAAACACACACACATACATACATACATACATACATACATACATAAATACATAAATACATACATACATACATACATACATACATACAAACAAATATACAAAAATAAAACATACATACATACATACATACATACATACATACATACATACATACATACATACATATATCTATACATACACACACACACACACACACACATACATACATACATACATACATACATACATACATACATACATACATACATACATACATACATACATACATACATACATACATACATACATACATACATACATACATACATACATACATACATACATACATACATACATACATACATACATACATACATACATACATACATACAAACATAAAAAACATAACAATAAAAAAGAAAAGACAATGGGCACTGGATATGAAATCACCCTCTACAAATACTTCAATGATAGTATTTTCTTTAAAAGTACCCTCAAAACTACACCAAAATATTCATATATTCGGAATTATTTTCCCCCAAATCACATATAGTAAATTTATTTAATTATATCTCACCATTTTTATAGGCTATGCACCAATGTATTCCATTTTTTAGCTCCAGCCATTTTGATCTCCGCCACCATGGTTTGTGGTAGGGCATTGGTGATTTGACGATAAATGGGGACAATGGTTACATGATAATCTCACAGATTATTTAAAATCCCCCCATCACTGTGAAAAAGAGATGAAACGTTTCAATACACTAAATCAATTGTATTGAATCTAATTTAATTTCAATAATTAATAATCTTTTTACTAAAATTTTTAACTAATCATCATAAACAAAAATACCTGGATGAAATTAACCTGAGAATCCAAGATCACGCTCAGAAAGGGACTACTATATCCCTACTATGAATTATATGATCAATCTCATTAGAAGAATGTACAAAATGAGAATTATAGGAGGATTTGTTGTATTATTATAAACAATTTTCTGAAAATGGCCCCATGTTAAGATTGAATCCCAAATGAAAAAAACACCACCAAAAAATGAAATATTGTGTCCTGAGAATCACTATACTGATGAAATTATAATCAATGTCATAGTTTAAAAGAATTAAATAAAAATATTTCGTATCAAAACTTAACCAATTAATAAATGAATCAATTTAAATTTAAAATATTTAGAAATTCAAGAAAATATTCAAACATTCACCCAACCATAAAAAATTCAATAAAACAAATGGTGTGGTTAGAAAATTTTTACCTGATTATTTTCTCATTTTGAGTAATTATTGTCTCTAAAACATAAAAACATTCATGTGAAATTTTTAAAAAACTAATTATTTAAATTACAAATTATAACATACCACACAACACTCATGATACATATCAAAGATCCACAATAGCAAAAATAACCCATTATGAACATAATAGAAGCATGAAATTTTATTATATGCTCATTTTTTCTGGTTAAATTACAAATTTTTCACACTCGATATAAAATTAAGAAAAATATTTTGAAAAACAAAAAATTTAAAAACTAAAATTTCTAGAACATTACAATAGGAACACGATCAAAAAATTTCATCTAAGAAAATTATAAACAAGTCCTTTCAACCACAAATCCTTAAGTGGAATTTAAGTCCCAATGAATGTTCTTTTGTGGAATATGTGACTTCAAATAACAACGAAATAAAAACTAACTAAATGAATACACCTAAAATATACACCTTCAAATTGTGTGATTTTTTTTAAAGAGACCGAAAAAATACTTAAGTTTATTCCACAGGATATAATTTTTTTTCATTACACATAAATACAACCAGGTTCATGAATTTAATAGATATAAGAAAGAAAACAACATATAACTCATATTTGGATGATCATCCACACACATTCATACTTTCAAAATCATAGAATCAAGTAAATTATACTCCATTACATGACATTTATGTTATGAAACAATGTGATTTCATTTCACTTCACTTGAACCTAATACAAGATACCAAATTTGGATTGATAAACCCCAAAGATAATGCATTCTTCCTACCAAACCACAATCCAAAATCATAGTGAATAGATATCATACTATGAAACATTTGTCAAAATACATCATTCACATTCATTTTCCCAATCCTAATTTTCCTAGTTATTCAAAATTCCATCACAAAATAAATCAGAATTTTTCACCCTTCAATTAGTGGATACTAACCATTAATTAAAATTTTATAAGATTGTAACAATGTTTTAAGATTTCATCATAATACCATTACTATCATAATAAATTTACATCCTCCCTCAAGGTAATTAGGCAATATCCTTATTTTGAAATTAGAAAATATTGATCATTTTGATGGTAGATATATTACAAAAGGCTCACCAACATTCAAACATGAAAAGAAGGTTGAAAAATATAATTTTATTTGATAATAATGTATAATACAACCATAAAAGACACATTGATTACTTTAACTCAATATATTTCCCATATCACTACCAATTGTTCATTTAATGGATTATCGTTAATTTTAGTAATACTATATTTCACATTAATATGACTAAGTTTTAAATTATCCTATTTCTAATCTAATACTACGTTGCTAGAACTTCTGGTACCACCTGATAATACATGAGTATACCACCAAAACACATAATATTTAAATAATAATTTCCACCTCTAAGATACCTCTACTCTACACTCCATTTAGAAGCTACCCGGATCATTGAAAAATTTAATGTCAACAACATATGAATTCATCCACCCTATCAACAATAATCCATACTCTATTAAAAATTTAATGGATACAATTAATCATATAATCATATAATCAAATATTATTATGTAATATGTCCCTGAAGAACAATGATGTTACCATCATTAATGTTCATATATATGATTGTTATAGATAAGAATCCTAAAACAATGAATAAGAAATTTAATCATTTTATTTCAAAAAAGTTCTCAGTCGCCTTAATTTTTTATCCAAATGATTTCTCATACTATCCCATAAAAATTGAAAATGTGAATGATCACCCAAATGACTTGACACATCAAGAAAACACCTAATCCGGAAAGTAATATTAAATGATACTATAATATTCTTAATCATGATCTATCCCTCGTGATGAGAATGACTCTTGGGTTTCCCTCAAGATTAATATCTTTATATATAAACCAATAATAATAGTTCAATTTTTTTATCCATGATGATCACCCATTGTGACATCAATATTATTTTAACATATGACATTCAAACCATATATGAATTATCCTTCACACTGGTATGTCCAAACAACTAACACAACTACATCAGGTGTAGGTTTTCGTCTACTAGAATTTTTTTTCATATATCTCAATACATTACTCTAACTAAATTCTCAATTCCCACATAATCAACCATAATCATGTTTACATAGGTAAAATTATAATTTTAAACCATACTCCACATATATATGATATCAATATGGACCATACATTGTAATAGCAAAGAGAAATACCACAAGTGATATCATAGTCTAATATAATCATGCAATTCAAGCTTACCCAAAAAAGTAACAAGGCAATATATTCTGGTCACAATACATCACCCAATAGAACATGAAATTGGGTTACAACATATCACCCATAGTAACTCATAGCTATTTCATGACACAGCACTCTAAGAATAAAAAATCATTGTTTATCAATTATTTTGTAATCATGTAGTAAAATCATTATAATAAATATCTCGCAACTCATTAGAGTCCCATATATACCATCTTCCATCTCACTTCGCACCAATATCCAACCCCTTGATATATCGTGATAAATCATAACAATGAAATTAATACAAAATTTGTTCAATCAAATAGGGACCAACTATAATATCACAACTATCATCGAAATAAAAAAATCAATGTGGGAAATCAAATAGTTATCAAACATAAAAAAATTAGAGAAACACAATACCTTAAATTTAAATGAAAAAAGAAATCAAAGAGGGACCCACTATATTGTTAAATATCATGATTTCACTCACCCCTCTAACATTTTCCCAAACTAAACAAAATAAATATCACCAAAATAAGATGTCCTAGATTTTATAGAACTGAATACTCGGTAGACAACATGTATAGACCAGATCGGCACTAACTCGTTATTTCTTATTAATGTTACCATACGATACAATATAACATTCAATAAGAAATATAAACCTATATAATAATATTGTGAGATGAGGTGATGATTTAGACAATATCACCAGAATTTTAATACTGTTCATCACTGGAATTATTCTTATATTAAAAAAAGCATGCGTAGAGAACATGTCCCAAAAATTATATGTTTCATTTTTTATCTTAATAGTACTCTATAATCAATTATCTTAAAAAAATAGTCAATAAAGAAACAATAAGATTCAATTCATAGAAATTTATCACCTACCACTTGCAATAATAGATTATATTTATTATCAAAATATGTTCTAATAGATGAAAACATAGTTTCCATAGTTTTTACAAACCCAAGAATCACGTCACATTTGTATAACACAGAACAAAACCTTATATCTTGATCAAATCCTTTGAAACCAATCTATCATTACCTGATTCCATCTAAACCCTCCTAGGTTGGAATCTATAATGCACATGAATTTTAATGTGATAAAAGGATATGTCTTACCATCCATGTAAATAGGTTTCCCCTTTAATTTCATGTTCCTAATAGATTAGAAGTCCTTAATTAATGAGGTTTTTTCTGGAGTAGTGATCAGGATGGGTGACATCTTATAATGTTTCGTAGGGTGTGTGCTTGTGAGTGAACATAATACTAGAATGAAAATGTGTTATCCTATGAGTATATTCATTATTATCATGACTCTTTCAGACATGTGTGTGGTCCCTAGGGATGGTGAAACATGTGTATGTTGGGAAATTGGGGTTCCTATGAGTGGTAGTTGTTACATTAGTATCACAAGAGAAACCTACCCCAGGAGTGTAGTTGAACTACCTAGATTGCAATGTAAGGGAACAAATGGGGAAATTGTGCTCTTGGTGTGTGTGGAGTATTACCAAACAATTGTATAATCAATATGGATAAATGTTACTACCCATATCAAAAAGGTGTAACATTTTTTTCTAGAGCATACCTGATTATAAATCCCCATTTCAAGAGGAAGTTAATGGTGTAGTGATTAATTGGTGTGACCTCCTGGGATTTTTTCTAGGGTTTGTGAGAGTGGGGAAAAAGAACTTTGGAAATAAATTGTGTTGTTCTGTGAGAATAGTTGCTAGTTTGATGACCCGTTCAAGAATGTGGGTGGACATAGGGAGGAGAAAAAACATATCTGTTGAGAAACAATGGTGGCCACGGGTCCTAGTTAAAATGAACAAAATAATTTTTACCATCTAATAATTTTACAACCCAATATTTTATGTTGAATTTCTCTTTAAATAAATTTAATTACTTTGATTTCATTCATTACAAGCTAAAATGAGTTTAAAAAATCACAATATAAATATTATTATTTAAATTTGAAAATTATAACCTAAACATTATAATTGAATGTATGATTAGAAAAATCACATTATAAAAAATATTTATATTGTATTTATATATTGTATATTTTTTAATAAATAAGATTTAAATTTTTTGTAAAATCATTTTATGCTTAAAAAACACTTTTTATTCAAAAATGGGTTTTATTTTTTTAAAATATATAATAATTAATTTATACTAATATTTTATATTTTATTTGTTAACAAATATATCTCATTTTAAATTAAAATTTCATAATTCGCTATGGGTGAAATTTAGGTATTTTTCTAAAAAATTCATTTTACAGTCTGTGGTGAAATATTACGCTTTTACTAAAAAAAAATTTGTTTCAAGAAGTTATAAATTTAATTTATTTAAATGGGTTAAAATTAAAATTAGATCATTTATATTATTAATAATTCAATTGAGGTCATTATATTCAATTTTGTGCATGATTTTTGAATAAAATAATTTTATACCTAAGAATACATTTTTCTAGAGCTGATTTTTATTGAGTTATTCATATTTAATTAAATATTTAATTATATAAATTCAATAAATTAAATTTTATAAAAGGGATTATATATTTTTAATTATAATAATTAACATAATTTAATAGGGTTTACTTATTTTTTTAGTATGAATAGTAACCATAATGTACATTTTTGGGAACGATAAAAATGGTACAATAATGTTAAAACCATTAGGTGAAACTATAAAATATATTTATCAATTTACTATATCATATATTATGGGTTTTTGGCCAAATATATTTTTTATTTATTAATTTTTTTTAAAACATTATCATAAAATTTAAACCAATGATTTACTTTTTTGAAAATAGGATTTATTTAATTTAAATTTAAAACAATTTTTGGTTCATTAAAATTAATGGCATGGATAGAAAATTACATTCATTTTTGATTTTATACAAAACTATAAAATAACTCTTTTATTTATTATTTATCCAAAAAAATCATGGAAACCAATTTAATAATTTTTTTAAGGTGAATGTTTTTTACACATAAATTCAAGTACTTTGCTAAAAAACTATTTCATGCATTTTATATTTGTATATTATATGTAACTTCTACAACATATATAAATAGAAATTGATGAAATAAATTCCAAATTTATAATAATTATTTATTTTTTTATTATTCATTTCTATTTATCTTCATATAATTATGTCATCGTGGCAAAATTATTAGTTATATTATTTTTTATTAAAATGAGTTTAAAATCATTAACCTTATATGAAATGCTTAAGATGTTTGGTTTAATTATTCATATCTGATTAATTTAGTTTATATTTACCTTTTCGTATCATATATTTTAATATTAGGTTCCTTGGTTCCACTTAAGATGATTCTGATATATATATTATGTAATCATTTAAGTAATTAAATGTGTGTCTTTTCTCTCAAATATAAAATGATATGATCTCTCTTATATAATTCACACATAATGAGACTTATAGGTAGGAAAATAAATAAAATAAAACCTTAATATCATCTTAATTCATGTGATTTGGTTTCTTTTACGTCCAAAATAACATCCTTTCAGGGCATAAGGTGTAAAGAAAAAGAGGATTCACAAAAAACGGTATAACTATAAACTAACTACTTTCAATTTTTTCTTTATAAAAATAAAAAAATATAAGGTATTTATTTTAAAATAATAAATTAATTATTATTATTATATTTTATTATTATTGTGGTTATCTAAAATCCGTTATCCACTATCTTTTACAACAAATGAGAAAATAATGTATCGATCACGTGTATATGTGGACAACCTCCTCCACAGAGAGATATTATTTTGTTTCAATAAAAATAAATAATGGTTGATAATTATGAATGATTTAATTTTTATATATGATATTTATGATATTAAATTTTTCTATAATTATAAAATATTATTTAATTCTTTCCCTTCTATTCCTTAGAAAATGATAATAGAACTCATGTGTACGATTGGCTTACCCTCTCCACGAACAATCTAAATATTTTTTCTATCTATATCATTTATGGATGTTTTTTAATATGTATATAAAAAATATATATTATATCATTATCATGATAAAAATTAATAATGTTATTGAAATGTTTTTAATGTATTATGATCGAGACTACTGACATGATACATGTATGAAAATGAAGCAGTTATCACCCAATACAGTGCTTTTATTAATGAATTGTCAATAAATAGGTGGTAAGACTATTTAATTAAATAATATACAGTATGAAATATATATTTTTCTGGAATATAGGAGTGATAAATATATATTTATTATATAGAAGGTTCTAAAATATACAAAGCAATATTAGACATTATGTAAGGGATTTAGATTTTAATCATATTTTAGTCAATATTGTTTATGCTTGAATATCCATTATTAAAATTTTATGATACTTATCTGGTAAAACCATTAAATAATTATTCTCTTATTTTAGTTTTTATAATATTTTTCTTTTAGTACCATTATCCACTCTTTTCTAATATAAATGGATAAATTTTTTTAACGAGTGTCCATATTATTTATCCACATCCAGTAAGAATTTTTTTTCATCCATATCCTTGTTTTATAAAATATTTCTAATAATTTTATTGAATTTTATTATATTACTATTTAAAATAATTTTTACACATGTTTTAATTTGTTCTAAATGTTTGAAAAATATTATTCTTACCATTTTCTTAAAAAGATACTTTCTTGGGAAGCTATGAGTTGAATTTTTGTTCAAACGATTACGACTTGAGAATATTTACATATCATCATTAATTAGCAATGATATAAATCTTTCATTAATAGATTATATGTTTTTATTCATGGGAAATTTATTCATTAATTTTTTTTAAATATTAGGTTTTAATATAATTTAATTTAAAAATAAAATAATCTTTTACTTAAGAAATATTCTAATGATCATTTAATGAAATTATTCATTTATGTTAACATAATTTTATATTTATTATTCATTACTAGGTATATGGTACAATAACAGGATCCTTATTATTTCTATAGATATTTTTTGATTAAGTTGATGACATTTTTATTAAACCCCATTTTTTTCATGTGTTATGCAGAGATGAAATGTTTATGAAACATATTTCCTTTCAATGGGTTATGAGATGATTATATGATTAGTTTTTAATGATCTTGGGAAACACAAATAAATGGATTTATGTTATTTTATGGATGGGGTTATAATAATACACCCCTATAATTCATTGGGCAATGATTGAAAATTCATGTGATAATTATAATTTAAACGGGGAGTAAACTCAGTATAGAAAGCGATAATGTACACTATGATATTCTTGGGATTGAATGTTGATTAAGGTACCAATGGAATTTAGAGTGAACACAATATACATTGATAGTGTTAGAAATGATCATTGACTAAGGAAATTATTTTATTTTAATAGGTGTATGAAAAAAAATTATGTCTTATTATTATGATCCATTGTCATGGATCACGATTAATCATTGATGATTCCACACACTGAGGAATTTTTAATTTAGTTATAATAATTCCTGCAGACATGATTTATGATAAACAATATTTGAATTATTGTGTGTGATTATTAAGAGTTATTATCATGTTCTTATAACCTTATTATTATCTTATTCTTTCATATGAACATTGATTGATATCTCATATGATTACCATTATTAAGTATCTGAGATCACCATAGATTATGTTTCAATTACCTATGATTTGATGAATGTTTTAATTATGGTATATCATGGATTTTTACTATGTGGGAAAATATTTGTTGAATACATTAAATAACATTCATGAAATAAGAATATTTTATTATATCTTCCAAATACAATGTACCATTATTGTTATGATGTGTATCATAGTTCCATGTAATGAATATTAAACATATTATATGTAAAATTAGTATGAAGAATGTACAGGTTGTTATAGTTGGTGTCAAAAGGGTGTTTAATTAATATTTAAATACTAGGATTAGTTAACTTTTTTGAAAACCCATAAGATAACATTATGTATATGATAATTTCAAATGTTTTGGTAATGTAAAGAATATGTGAATTTCTTTGTAATAAATATATGTATAGATACAACATGGGGATGTGGTTCTGGTAAATATGTATCTAGAGGTAATTACACTTACAACATTTGGATGATTATATCATTTCAATCATTACAATGTATAGTGAATGTGACCTTACGAAAAAACTAGCTTGACAATCCAGATGTATATGTGTGGGATAATTTAAATTTTCTTTATAAAACTTTATGATATATTTTAATAAATGGTGATCATAAATAATAATATGATTTAAAGAAGGTTTCATAGGGTGAAAATAATGTTTCAAGATTTAGGAATCGTCTGAACGATTATTCTTGGTTAATGAATTTTATTAATGATGGTTGATGGTCATGATAACAATTTTGGTTTTAGTAAGGCATAAAAGATATAATCTTGATGTTAAGGTGGTGATAGGTACACTCAAATATTGAATTATATTATTCTATAGTACACGTATGATTTCATTCATATCATGGAATTTCCTTAGGAATGTTAATACCTACCGTCAATTATTATATGTTTTGTTAGCTATAATAACTCTTAATAGTAGGATGATGACATCGATCATTTATATCTCCAACATGGTTAAAGTTTTTAGGAATGTTATTCAAATAAATCTTATTATTCAATATATATTTTAATTTACTGTTGATTTTGGGAGTGGATTGTCCCTATATATATATATCCTTTATTCATTAGGTTTTTATCTCAAATAGTTGGGGAGAAACACATAATCGAAGATATTCTTATTTTCAGGATTATATTGATGTATTTACTAAAGATTTTCATAGTATTCCCCTGAATCATGATGTTTATTTTTCAATATGATTTATACATGGTGCTAGACCAATTTTAAAGAAACCATATATAATGGATGAAATTTATTTTCATGAACTAAATATGTAACAACATGATCATGTTGATAAATTTTTAATATGCATGTGTACGTCACCTTAGGGTGCACAAATTATTTTTTATTAATATGAAATATGGGTCAATTCATATGTGAATTGATTATTGGGAAAATAAAAAAATCATTATCGAGAATAAGTATCCTATACCATGAAAAAATTATTGGATTGATCAATTACAAAGATCTAAATAAATTTTGAAGATTTAACTCATTTTTTATATCTTCAATCGAGATTTAAGGAGGATATTCCTAAAAACTGTCAATATTTGGTATAGTAATTATGAATTTATATTCATTCTATATGGAATTACCAATTATCCTTCTTTCTGTATGGGTTTAATTATTATAATATATATTGATTACTATTATCATTAAGATGTAGTATTTACAACTGATATTATTATATATTCAATGAGAAAGGAATATCATGAAGAAATTTTGATGACAGTTCTAAAGACGCCAAGGTAAAAGAATTTTTATTACAAATTTAACATTTGTGATTTTTTTGCGATAAAAAGTCATATTCATGGGTCATATTATTTGATATGAGTGTATATTAGTTGTTATTTTAGAGAAAAAAGATATTTTACAATGTCCTAGAATAACCACAGTAACTATGATCCATTGTTTTCTTAGACATGTTGGATACTACTGATGATTTTGGAGATATTTCTCCGGACTATGTAATCCAATGAAAATTATGACTCTGAAGGGTTCCAAGTTTATTTTTATATATTAATTCGAGGAAACATTCATGGAGTTAAAAATGTGGCTGGACCATGCACCAACACTTACACTAATAGGTAGTGGAGAAGGGTTTCTAATCATTAGTGATTCATCAAATAAGAAATTGGGATGGATCCTCAATAAAAATTATTTGGTGATAGCTTATTACTCAAAATTATTTATAAAAGAAGATAAACATTACTTGACTAGTGATTTGGAGTTAGAAGAGTTAATTATTTCATGAAAAATATGGATTCATTATCTTTCGGGTAAATGATTTGATATATACCCAGATCAGAAAAGAATGTATTATATATTCACATAGTAAAAGTTCAATGTTCGTGATAGGAGATTATTGAGGTTGGTTAAATATTTTTACTATTAAATACATAACAAACCTTGAAAGAGAATAAGTTGGTTGATCTTTTGAGTTGGAAAGAGCAAGCTAGTTTATCGATGATAAGGATTGTAACAGATCAATTATTTATGGATTTGTAGAATATGTATCGTCAAATTAGGAGGAAGGGTTCATATCAGATATTTCTCAGATACATGTTCAATATTGTATCCATTTGAGGATTAAAGAGACATATAAGGTGTTTTTTAACTATAGAATAAGGTGATAAATGACCATAAATTTAAAAATAATTTTGACATAATGATGTAATTCCATTACTATGTATGTGTCAGGTAAGTTCCATATTTGTGGGAGTTGATGGAAAAATCTCGTAGTTCATCATTCTCTATTCATCATGGAAGTAAACAGATTCATGGTGATCTAAAAAATTATTATTATGGTAAAACATAAAGATAGATATTTCAAAGAATGTATCTTAGTGATTGTTATGTTATTAATTTGACGCTAAGATAGAGAATTCTAAGGGTATGTTATAACCATTACCCATACAAGAATATAAATAAAAAATCATCACCATATATTTCATCTTCGGACTCCAAAAAACATCTAATGTCCATAATGTCTTTTGGGTTGTAGTTGATTAACATATAAAGAAATTTCTCTTCATTTCTCTTAGATAATACTTATATCTATATAATATTTCTAGGATATACATTAATGAAGTAGTTGGGTTTCATAGAGTAGACCATTCAAATTTATCTGTTCAAGAAAAGAGGTTTACCTCAAAGATCTAAAGAATTATTCTATAAACATTAGATACAGAATTGAGTATCAGTTCAGTGTATCATAGTTTTCATATTATCAGTATAAGAGGACCTTTAAAACTCTAAAATACACATTGACATACTTCTTTTTGAATTTCATATGTTATTGGATTTAACATCTCACATTTATGGATTTTTCTAACAAAAAATATATTTCACTCAACAATTCAAATGAATCCTTATTAATCCATCTATAGAAGACTGTATTGAAATCGAATATTCTAGTATGATGTTATATAAATTAAGATATTGGGATCTAATATAGCTGAGGATATGGAAGATAAGGATAGATCCTTGGAAAAAACCTAAGGGAAGTTGCATGTAAGTAGAAAAGTTATGATGAAAATCATAGATGATATTTAGAGTTCAGTATTGAAGGTAAGGTATTCCAAAAAATATGTCCCTATTAAAAGGTTATCATATATTGTAATATGTGAAATATGATCCCTAGATATATTATTCCTTTGAAATTATCGATTATATTAGGATAGAAGCTTATAGTTTTGAACATCCACAAAATATATCTTCTGTTCATGATATGTTCTATGCATCTATCCATTGGAATTACATACATGATCCTTCTCATGTAAACATTGAGTTCATAATTATATAACAATATTTCAATTATAAAGAAATAATGTTGGATTTTATAGAACAAGGATATAATTTTCTATAAAATAAGACAACTCGTTAGGTAAAAGATTTGTGATGAAACCATACATTTGAGGGAGATACTCAGGAACCTGAGGAAGTGATGTGGTATAAGTATCATGTGTTTTCTATATTTTAGGGATATAATTTCAATGTGTAAATTATTATAAGGGGGTAGATTTTAGCATCATAATATTTCATGATATATTTATCTTTAAATAAATTTTATTTGTTTGATATATCTATTTAGACACAACACTAATTCTAAATGATCCATAAAAAATCAATTATTATTTAAAAGTGTCCATTACAATATAGTCATTAAAATTTTAGGTATTAAAAAAATAATCAAATTATAAAAAATTTGTATACTATTTGTATATAATTTATATTCATTGATAAATATGTTCTCAATTTTGAATAAAAGCATTTATTATTCAAAAATAAATTTTCTTACAATACAAATTTATTGCTTTTTATAAGAAAGTATTATAATTAATTTATAAAAAATTCAGAAGTTTTATTTGAAATTTTTTTATAATTTTGGATATAATGATATCAAAATAATATTTTGGTGAACTTTTGGGATTTTTCTTAAAACATTGATCTAATAGGGAACATAAACAATACATATTTTTATTTAGAAATATTTTTTTCAAGCATTTTCAAAGATAATTTTTTTATTAAAATTGTTTTAAAGTAGCATTATAATATATATGTTTTTTATAATTTAAATAATGTAATTGAAATAAATTTTATACTGGATTTCGGTATAATGTATTCTTATAGTTAATATGAATTATTTTAGAAAACCGATTTTTTCGCTAATTATAGGTTTAATTTTAATTTAAATTACACCACTTATGGGAATGGGGTTTTCTAAAATGGATAAAATGTTCTAAATAATCATAATACATATAATTTAATAGGTTAAACTTAATTTATGGTCATTCCAAAGAGTAACCATAGTAAATCTTGGTTATCTTGGTAGTAGTGTTAAAAGTCGGTTAAAACCACTGGGTAAAGATTTAGAATCTCACTAAAACATAAATTTATATAATTTTATTAGTGGTTTTATATACAATATATTTTCAATGAGTTAAATATTGTATTTTAAAATCTTATTTTTAATTTTGGAACCCAATCTTGACTTTTATGAAGATAAGTTATATTTTATTCGAATTAAAAAAATATTGTTGGATAATTTCTTTTAATGACATGGGTAAATAATTATATTAGGTTTTGGACTTATAAAAAAATATAAAATCCATAATTCCTTATTTTTTTAATAATTTTTTTGTGTAATTTATTTTATACATTACTTCAAGGTGAAATTATTTTTACTCCTAAAATCATGTTTTTAACTTAAAACTATTTTTCATGAATTTTGTGTTATTATATTAAAATTATCGCTTTCTTACAATATGAATTTAAACAAGTAAGTTATATTATTAATTTGGACTGAAAAATTAATAGTCTTATTATAAATTTCTATCAATTTGTTTTATAATTATTTTATAATGGTAAAATGTTGAGTTATCATTGTTATGGTTAAAATGAGTATAAAGAGGTTTAACTAAGAGATTACGATAAAAATGAATCCAATACATTTAAAAATATTGATTTTTAAATTAATTTAGATTTTATCACTTATTATATTTTAGTTTTCTTTCTTGGAACTAATTTACTTGATTAATATATATATATTTATATATATTATTTAATCTTTTATGTAACTCCACCTGTGTATTTTCCTTCCCTTATAAATGAATACCACCTCTCGTATCCTCTATAAACATCATGAGTTTTATATATCTACAAATACATACCATAATACCTTCCTATCTTCCATATACATTTCCAAGAACATTTTTTCTTTTCAAAAGACCATCCTTCCAATGATAAATGTGTAATACAAAAGTGGTTTCTCAAGAAAGCTTTATAACTGATAACTAAGTAATTTCAATCTTATTTATCCTTCTACCTCAACCAAATATATATTATTTATATTAAAATAATTAATCAGTTTTTCAAAATGTAGATAAATGTTATTATAACCATGGATCCTCCATTATCCATCGTCTTTTCCCTGTAATGGAAAATTAATGTATTGGTCCTGAGTATGTGTGGACTACCACTTCCAAAAAGCAATATTATTCATTTTCCATAACCCATGATCCATTTTTGACTATTATTGTTAAATAAATGTATATATATGATATTTAAAATATTATTATGTTTTTTTAGTTATAAAATATTATTTTTTATTTCCTTATTTTTTTATAAAATTAAAAAAAGTTATTGTTATATACATACTACCGTCTCTATGAAAAATGAAAAAAATTTCTCAATATATACATTTTATTGATTATTTTAAATATTTATATAGTAAATATATATTATATTTATATTATATTTAACCATTATGATATTATGGAATCATTATCAATGTACATAGACTATGACCACTAAAATAAATCTTGAATGAAAATGAAGCAGCTATCACCTGGAACCATGATTATAAAAAAGAATTGTAAATAAATGGGAGATAAGATGTTATAATTAAATTATATATGGTATGATATATATATATATATTTGGAAGATATTTATAATAAATCTTTATTTATTTTCAATAGGTACTAAAATGTTTGAAGCAAATTAGACATGAGGTAATGGATTTATATTTCAATCCCATTTTAATCAGGATTGATTATGCTTGAATTTCCATTGGAGAAATTATATGATCCATATACTATAGAACCCATTAATTTTTATTATAATCTATTTATATATGAATATTTTAACTTTTATTACCATTTCCCTTTCATTGGTATTAAAGTTTGTTGATAATTTTGTTTATGAATAAAACATCTCATTTATCGTATTTTTTTAAATACTTTTTCTTCCATATCAATTTTTTATAAAATGACTACATGAAGTTTTTTAGCATTATTCAATTATTGTTGAAATTATTTTTTACCCATTATTATATTTTTATAAAATTATTTATGGAAAATATTATTATCATTTTCTATGCGGGGTACTTGTTTCTATTGGTGTGAACATAATCTTTCTTTTAACGACTATGGTATGAAAAATATTCATACTTTCATGAATGGTAAATACATTGAAGATTATTTTACATTTTTCATCGGTTATTTTAAGGGAATGTGTGGTTGCACCCAAATTTACCCTACTGGTAAAAGCGATCGATGTAGTACATGTAGGGGTCGAATCCACAAGGACCAAAAAAGTAACATTGAGACGCTATGATTGAGTGAAGGATGGGCTATGAAGTAGCCGACTTTGGATTTGATTTTGGATGGTTTTTAAAGAAAACTAATAAACCTAGGTGAATTCAATTAAATGGAAATGGGTTGATCTTAGGATTATGCTCGGGGTGGATTGAATGAATTTTACTTCATTAGACAATTTTGGTTTTATTAATTTTTGATGAATCCATTCTTCAAAAATAACAATACATTCATCATTTTCTGGTTTGGTGCTTACTAAGCACAATTACTAATCCCGTATACACTTAGAGAACCAAATTCATGATCTCCCCAAGGTATATGGTCATTTAGAAATTGAATTTAGTTTGGTCAAACACAGTAATGATGAAGAGTAGAAATAATTGAAGAATGGATGTCTTAAATTAATTATCCAATTAACAACAATTCGTTCAAAAAATAACATTCAATCCAGTGTTTGAATCCTCCTAAGATCATCCCATTAAGGGTTTATCCCTCCATTGATGGTATACTCTCAATGGTGGGAAGAAGATGGCTAACAAGAATTGGATTTAAGAAATTAAAACCACGGAAATAACGAGCACTCCTCCGTGTGTGTGAATGAAATTCACACCTATGTGTGAACTAATTCACAACAACACAGAGATATCACTGTTCTTTGTGATAATAAAGTTTTAATAAATGAAATGTAAAATATAGAATTGAATGAAGTTTATTAAGAACATAAATATACAAAAAATAAACATACATGGAAATGGAAATCATTACAAAGAAAATTTGGAAGCATAACCTTACAATGAAACAAGCAACAAAAGATGATATGAAAAATATCCACCCCTATTACCTTCACCAATAGCTCCTTATATAGGCATATAAGGATCCTTAGGTACATCCCCCAAAAATTAATTCACCCCCAACAATTAATAGAGTCAAATGGAGGGTGAATAATCAAAATGAAATTGATGTTTCGAATTGGACCCCGAAAACTGTCCAGATTCGTCCACCATATTAACGTGTGAATTCGAAAATTAATAAAGCCGAATCCGGAGGGGTCGTAGAAGGGCCATATCTTAGTCCATCTGTCCTCCATGAGCTGTAAAAGGTTCAGGAAATTTGGATCATCCGTTTGGATGTTATGGTCAAAATGGTGGGACAGATTTCTTTGCATTAATGTCAGGTCCACCATTTAAATCTCAACTTCAGATCCCTTTATCGTCATTAAAACATCCGAATTAGCTCTGGCCACAGTTGAATAAAATGATCCTCATATTTTTATCTTTCTACTGTATAAATTTGAGCTTCATTGGGCTTGGTTTCTGAGCCCCATATTTGTTTGATGGGCCTTAGGCCCATTATGCTTTTTCCAGCAAGTTTCTGCCTTCAGGCACAAAATTCTCCATCTACCTTTGGGATTCATCCAGCGTACCTAAAAGATAAAATGTTCCAAAAAAGTGATCAATAATATCCCATAATTTCAAATTCATAAAACGAATATAATATTGTCAACAAACAAATGAATGATTGGGCCCAAATTTTCATTTTAAACATGAATTGCATTTTTGATTAGAAATGAAGTTCTATTTATGTAATGCACTAAAAACAATGTTTATGAACTTTTGAAAAATGAATATAAAGATATTAAAAATTAATATTATCCACTTTTAGCGACTAATCACACCCCCCAACTTGAGTTTTTCTAGTCCCGAGCAAAATAAATTACAAATATGAAATTCAAATACCCTTTTCCAAAAACATTTTAATACACATTGCTCACCCAAATATCTAATACCAAAAAAATTATGAAAACTCCTCAAAATCATTAAAAACAAGCTAGGTCCATAAGCATATCTCAAGCCCAAGCCCATTCCTTTGATCAAATTCATCGCCACATTTCATCCAATTCTAATTAAGCATGATAAAGTGTTGTGCATCATAAAAGATATGGGGCCCATTTTATTGTTCAAGTGGAAAAATGGAAACGCTAGGTGGGAATCACATTAAACCTTAAGATGAGTATCCTTTTTTTATTTTTTATTTTTGATTTTATTTTTTTAACCACAATAGATATGAAAAGACTAACTCGGGGCAAGACAACTATGGAGTCACGATCCCCAAGTGCCGGACGCCACACATATTGTCAATTTCATGCTCTACAATAGAGATATAAAGCCTAACTCTGGGCAAGACAACTATGGAGTCATGATCCCCAAGTGCCGGATGCCACGCATTTGGACAAAACATTGCTCTATGTGGTCATTTTTTTGTTTTTTTTTTGTTTTTGGATACTCAAATTAAACTAAAAGTGACCCCAGAACCCTATGCTATAATGAAAGGGACCCAAGAACTCAAATTTACACCCACGATCTAGTAGACGTGCATTGTGGAATTTTTATTAAGAGGATGAAATTGTAAACATTCAAAAATCACATCGGAAAACCACACTTTCCAAAAACTATGCTCGTGAACTTAAACTTGCATTAAAATCAGAATCAAGGCATGCAAAATTTATTTGATATCCAATTTTAGAGTTTGCAATGTTTGTTTATTATGTTTATGGTTAATGGAATTTTTCTTTTCATACATGTTTTTATTCACAAAATAAAAAATAAAAAAATCATTTTTATCTCCCCCCAACATAGAATGACACTGTCCCCAGTGTTTAAAGAAAAGAAAAGTTAGAAGTGGGTAGGAGAGGAGTTCAAAGATGAAATTTAGAATGATAAACATGGAACAAATTCACCTGGTTTTTAAAGTTGAGGTTCATGATGCTCCAAATTACTCCTTTGATCTCTTTGGGGATGTAAGAACCTTCTTGATTGAACATGTATCACCCAAAATAGTTCCTGAACCATAAAAAGAAGGACAAAGCAGACAAAACAAACAACACAATGATTTATTTAATTCCAAGTACCATCATTTGCATGTTTTTTTAAATCAAACTAATGATACATTGTCTTATTTTAAATTTCTGGGTAAAGTATTACTCAAGGATCACACCGCGTGACACGGATGAATACGGTGCTCCCCTTTCATACCCATCCATACTCATAAAAGAGGAACAGGTCAAGAGTATAATTTTTTTTAACCTACAAAAACATAAATAAAATAAACTGATGATACATTGTATTCTTTAAATTTTTTGTTAAGGTATTACTCAGGGATCACACCGCGTGACTCGGATGAATAAGGTGCTCCCTTTTCATACCCATCCTTACTCATAAAAGAAGAACATGTCAACAGTCTATTTATATAAAAAAATAGAGAAATTAAGCAGAATGAAACAAAAGATGATTCACAGTGATTGGAAACATGAAAACCACAGGTTGCCTCCCATGTAGCGCTTTTTTTTAACGTCGTTAGCCCGACTTGTACCGTAAATCTATCAATTTTTCTCTAGTTCATATGTTGGATCAGTTAACTCCTCCTTGGTTTCTTATTTATTGAATGATTCAATGAATGGTTTTAACCAATGACCATTGACTTTGAAGACATGACCACTTGTGGGATCCTGAATCTCTATTGCCCCATGAGGGTACACATGATGCACTAGGTATGGACCAGACCATCTGGACCTTAGCTTTCCTGGGTGTAGATGAAGTTTTGAACTATACAAGGGCACAAATTTTCCCAGTTCAAAGTGTTTGATTTTGAGATTCCAATATTGGTAGGCATGAACTTTAGATTTATTGATCCTTGAATTTTCATAAGCCTCTATCCTAAGTTCCTCGAGTTCATTAAGATCTAATTTCCTTTTTGTTTCAGCCAAAGAAATGTCAATGTTCATTTTTTTATTGCCCAAAAGGCCTTATTCTCAATTTCAACAGGTAAATGACATTCTTTTCCACAAACAAATCTATACGGTGAGAAGCCTATGATAGTTTTGAAAGCAGTTCGATATGCCCAAAGGAAATCTAAGAGTTTCTCAGACCAATCTTTCCTAGAGGGATTAACAGTCTTTTCAAGAATTTTCTTAATTTCATTATTTGCCAACTCAGCTTGACCGTTGGTTTTAGGATGGTATGCAGTGGAAACATTATGAGTAATACCATACTTATACATGAGTGAAGAGAATGGGCGGTTGCAGAAATGGGTTCCACGATCACTAATTATAGCCCTAGGAATTCCTAATCGAGAAAATATATGCTCTTTCAGAAATCGAATCACAACATGGTGGTCATTAGACTTGGTGGGAATGGCTTTAACCCATTTTGAGACATAATCAATAGCTAATAGGATGTAGAGGTATCCCTTAGAGGTTGTAAAGGGTCCCATGAAATCAATTCCCCAACAATCAAAGATTTCAACGACCAGAATGGGAGTGAGGGGCATTTGATTCCTTTTGGTAATGGATCCTAATTTCTTACACTGAGGACAACTTTTTCATAATTGGAAGGAATCCTTAGTGAGGTTAGGCCAGTAGAAACCACTTTGGAGGACCCTTGAAGTGGTTTTATTTGTCGAAAAGTGGCCTTCACATGCCTCTCCATGACAAAATTTTAGAATGGACTCTTGCTCAGACTCGGGAATACATCTCCTGATGATTTGATCAGGACATAACTTGAAGAGGTAATGATCATCAAACACATAGTGTTTTACATCAAAAAGTAATTTCCTCTTAGCTTGGGTCCCCATGAATTTTGGAATATCACCCGTCACCAAATGGTTTGCTATGTCAGCATACCAAGGGCAATCACTCACTGAATAGAGGTTCTCATCAGGAAATGAATCATACACAGAGAGGTGTTGTGAGTTGTCTTTGAATTCTATCCTAGAGAGGTGATCAACTACAATATTTTCAACACCCTTTTTATCCTTAATGGTTAAATCGAACTCTTGAAGAAGAAGGACCCACCTAATCAATCTAGCCTTGGCATCTTGTTTTTGGAAAAGGTATTTTAGGGCTGAATGATCAGTGAAGACAATGATGGGTGATCCTAAGAGATAAGACCTGAATTTATCTAAGGCAAAGACAATAGCAAGAAACTATTTCTCAGTGGTGGTGTAGTTTATTTGTGCATTATTTAAAGATTTTCTTGCATAAGAATTGACATGTGGAGTTTTCTCACACCGTTGTCCTAAGACTGCTCCTACAGCAAAATCACTTGCATCACACTTGATCTTGAAAGGAAGTTTCCAATTTGGAGATTACATGATAGGTGGAGATATAAGAGTTGACATGAGTGTAGAGAATGATTCCTCACAGCTTTCTGTCCATAAAAATGGAGCATCTTTTACCAATAGAGAACAAAGTGGTAGAGAAATAGAGCTAAAATTCCTAATGAAACTTCTATAAAAACCAGCATGTCCTAAGAAGGACCTCACTTCCTTAACAGTTTTAGGAGAGGGAAGGTGACGAATGATGTCAACCTTAGCTTTATCAACTTCAATCCCTCTACCAGATACCAGATGACCTAGAACAAGTCCTTCCCTTACCATGAAATGGCATTTTTCCCAATTTAGTATGAGATTCATATCCTCGCACCTTGACAAAACCTTTTCAACATTTATAAGGCATCCCTCAAAAGTATCCCCAAAGATGGATAAGTAATCCATGAAGACCTCTAAAAAATCCTCCACCATATCCGAGAATATTCCCATCATGCACCGCTGGAAGGTACCAGGGGCATTACATAACACAAAGGGCATGCGCTAGAAGGCAAAAGTGCCAAATGGACAAGTGAAGGTTGTTCTTCCTTGATCCTCTAAGGAGACTTCGATTTGATTATACCCTGAGAATCCATCTAGGAAGCAATAGAATTGATGACCCGCCACTCGCTCGAGGACTTGATCAGTAAAGGGTAAGGGGAAATGGTCTTTCTTGGTACAAGAGTTGAGCTTCCTATAGTCAATACAAACTCTCCTTCCACTACTGAACCTTATTGGAAGCATCTCTTCATCCATGTTGGTTATTACTGTGATTCCAGCCTTCTTTGGAACCACATGGATTGGGCTAACCCACTCACTCTCAGCTATAGGATAGATGATACCAGCTTTTAACAATTTCAAAAGTTCTTTTCTCACTACTTCCATGAGATTAGGATTGAGTCACCTCTGAGGTTGATGACATGGCTTTGACTCAAATTCGAGAATAATTCTATGAGTCCCGATAAGTGGGCTAATCCCAGGGATATCAGATAGGGTCCATCCAATGGATTTATTGTGTCTCCTAAGGACATCTAGAATCATCCTCTCATGACCGACTTCAAGGGAGGAAGAAATGACAACAGGAAAGGATTGATTGTCCCCTAAGAAAGCATACTTTAGTGATGAAGGTAAGACTTTAAATTCACGATCAGATTGGTCATGACTTTCCAAGAATGGATGAGACTTTGTATTGAACTTAGTTTCTTTGTTCTGATTTCTTGACAAAATTGGTTCCTTGTGAACAAAATTTTTATCCACTAAATTTTCTAGAGTAGTGTCATGAATGGATATGGACTCAATGTTATTGATTTAAACCATGGTATCATTGATTGGTGATTCTAGAAATTCATCAATAGAGCTATCTGAAAGAGATTCAATCCAAGGAGGCAAATTTCCCTCATGTGAATAAAGAAAATCAATCTCTTCTTGACTTAACCATCCTTCGGTAACTCCTTGATGTTCATTGAGTTCATTATCAATACTACAAATCCAATTAACCTCATGGATCTCTTCATCATCCCCAATTTGAGAGTTTTCATTGTAGATGTTCAAGTCTAGACTCATGTTCCCAAAGGTGATGGTCATGTTCCCATTTCGGACTCGGATTACAGAGTTGATTGTTGCAAGGAAGGGATGACCAAGTATGATTGGGGTTTGCTCCCTAGGACCTAAGATTGGGTGATTGTCCAGAACAATGAAGTCAGCTGGGTAAATGAAATTTTCAACCTTCACTAAAACATCTTTTAAGATCCCCTTTGGCAGTCAAACACTACGATCAACAAGTTGAAGAGTGACAGATGTGGGTTGGAGTTCTTCAAGCCCTAACTGACAGTACATGGAATAAGCAATGAGGTTCACAGTAGCACCTAGATCACACAAGGATTTGACAACATTTTTCTCTCCTAGTTCGACATTTATGTAAGGGCATCCTGGGTCTTTCATCTTAGGATGAATGGTCCCTTGAATGGTGGTACTCACATTAGCAGCCAAAAGGACTTGGTTTTTATGTGAAAATTTTCTTTTAAAGTGCAAAAGTCCTTAAGGTATTTTGAGTAGGAAGGTATGGTTTGGATTGAATCGAGAAGGGGAATGTTCAACTTGACTTGTGAGAAGATTTCCCTCAATGTTTCACTCAATTCAGGCTTGGTTTTCCCCCTCATGCGTTGAGGAAATGGTACAGATTGTGGAGTTGTTTGTTGAAGTGTTGCTTCATTCACATTATTATCAGTTTCTTCAGTTTGATCTTGTAGTTAATTTGAATTTTCATTAGAGTTTGAAGCTTCACATGGTTTCTGACTTATCTGTTCAGGTTTTTCAATTGATTTCCCACTTCTTAAAACTGTCACAGCCTTTAGTTGTTCGTGAGTTATTTGAGTGAAACTTGTCTCTCCCCTTGATGTTTGTTGTGGAATTTCCTGTCTGGGAATGGGTGCCTTTCCAGTTTTTATTGTTTTAAGTTCTTGTTTAATGGATGAGAATTCTGAGTTCATTTTGTCCATTTGTTTGCATAGTTGTTCTAGTAGGCTTTGTGGAACATTTTGGGATGGTGCTTGAGCTTGTGGGTTTATCCCCGGAGGATACTTTGGTTGTTGGATAGGTTGTTGATATTGGACATGAAGATGTTGTAATTGGACCGATTGTGGTTGGAAATGATTATGAGGTTGAAAGTTTTGTTGAGGGTATGGGTTGATACATTGTTGTTGTGTTGGTTGTTGATTGTCCTTCCAACGAAAGCCCGGATGGTCATTATACCTTGGATTGAAGGTGTTCGTGATTTGTGGCCTTTGAAGTTCATTGCATTAACTTCTTCTGGTGGACCTCCGAAAAGAACATCGTTGATGGAAGGAATGGTTGGGAAATTATCAGCCTTGTGGTCATTCTTTTCACAAATTGTACAAAAAAGATCAACAGTTTCGGTTTTGGGGACCTTCCTAAGATCAATCTCCTCAACTTTCCTCGTGAGTGCAGGAAGTTTTTCTCTATGGTTTTTTTCTTCTCCAATATTGTACATTCCACCAGATTTGGGTGGCTTCTCATAGTATGGTGATGTTCCCCATGTTTGGTTTTGTTCAGCAAGATTTTCTAGATACTCGTAAGCATCATTTGGGGCTTTGTTTTTGAAGGTTCCATTACACATCATATCAATGAATTATTTGTTTCCGGGCCCCAACCCTTCATAGAAAATTCTCACTTGTTCTGGGATTAAGAAACCATGGTGCAGTACCATGTTTAATGTGTCCTTGAACCTTTCCCATGATTCATAGAATGTTTCTCCCTCTCTTTCAAAAATGTTTTGTATCCTCTTTTTAAGTGCAATTGTTTTGTGATGGGGGAAGTATTTTTTATAAAATTCTTGTTGAAGTTGGTCCCAATAGTGAATGGATGCTGGTCTCAAATTGTTTAACCAATTCTTTGCTCGGTACTTAAGGTAAAAAGGGAAAAGTCTCATTTTAGAAGATTCAATTTGATTTGGTGGGCACATGGTTTCGATAATGTCATTTAATTCTTTAACATGAAGGTATGGCATCTCAGACTCCGTCCCATGAAAGGTTGGAAGGTGGTTCAGTACATGGGGTTTGAAAACATATTGGGCATATGCAATGTATCATGCCTAATGCATGAGGGTGCATTGGTCCAGGTTGGCATGAGGTAGTCTTTCATGGTCGGGTCTGCAACAATTCCAAAGTTAGGGTCTTGCCCGTTATTTTGGTTCCCTCCCCGGTTTATGATTTGGATTTGTGGGAGATTCTCCATTGTATCGAACTCAACGTCTGAATTTGGAGTATTAGGAAGATTTGGATCTAAAGGAAATACACCTCTTTTAATGATTGACTCCCCAGCCCTAGGAGTATCCACCCTAACTAATCTTTTTGAGTTATTGCGGGTGTAGGTGGACGTGCGCCAAAAGAAAAAAAAGCGAGAAAGGGAAAAGATAAGAGAATTGGGATGAGAATAGAAGAATTGGGGTAAGAAAAGAAGATTTTTGGTCTAAGAAACTTACTTGGTCCCCGGCAACGGCGCCAAAATTTGGTTGCACCCAAATTTACCCTACTGGTAAAAGCGATCGATGTAGTACATGTAGGGGTCGAATCCACAGGGACCGAAGAAGTAACCTTGAGACGCTATGATTGTGTGAAGGATGGGCTATGAAGTAGCTGACTTTGGATTTGATTTTGGATGGTTTTTAAAGAACACTAATAAACCTAAGTGAATTCAATAAAATGGAAATGGGTTGATATTAAGATTATGCTCGGGGTGGATTCAATGAATTGTACTTCATTAGACAATTTTGGTTTTATTAATTTTTTATGAATCCATTCTTCAAAAATAACATTGCATTCATCATTTTCTGGTTTGGTGCTTTCTAAACACAATTACTAATCCCGTATACACTTAGAGAACCAAATTCATGATCTCCCCGAGGTATATGGTCATTTAGTAATTGAATTTAGTTTGCTCAAACATAGTAAAGATGAAGAGTAAAATAATTGAAGAATGGATGTCTTAAATTAATTATCCAATTAACAAAAATTCATTCATAAAATAACATTCAATCCAGACTTTGAATCCTCCTAAGATCATCCCATTAAGGGTTTATCCCTCCATTGATGGTATACTCTCAATGGTGGGTGGAATATGGCTAACAAGAATTGGATTGAAGAAATTAAAACCGCGGAAATAACGAGCACTCCTCCGTGTGTGTGAATGAAATTCACACCTATGTGTGAACTAATTCACAAAAACATAGAGATATCACTGTGATTTGTGATAATAAAGTTTTAATAAAAGAAATGGAAAATATTGAAGTGAATGAAGTTGATTAAGAACATAAAGATACAAAAAAGAAACTTACATGGAAATGGAAGACATTACAAAGGAAATTTGGAAGCATAACCTTACAATGAAACAAGCAACAAAAGATGATATGAAAAATATCCACCCCTATTAACTTCACCAATAGATCTTTATATAGGCATATTAGGAGCCTTAGGTACATCCCCCAACAATTAATTCACCCCCAACAATTAATATAGTCAAATGGAGGGTGAATAATCAAAATGAAATTGATGTTTCGAATTTGACCCCAAAAACAGTCCAGATTCGTCCACCATATTAACGTGTGAATTCGAAAATTAAGAAGGCCGAATCTGGAGGGGTATTAGAAGGGACATATCTTCGTCCATCTGTCCTCTATGATCTGTAAATAGTTCAGGAAATTTGGCTCATCCGTTTGGAAGTTATGGTCGAAATGGTGGGACGGATTTCTGTGCATTAATGTCGGGTCCACCATTTAAATCTCAACTTCAGATCCCTTTATCGTCATGAAAACTTTAGAATTAGCTCCGGCCACAGTTGAATAAAATGATCCTCATATTTTTATCTTTCTACTGTATAAATTTGAGCTTCATTGGGCTTGGTTAATGTGCCCCACATTTGTTTGATGGGCCTTAGGCCCATTATGCTTTTTCCAGCAAGTTTCTACCTTCAGGCACAAAACTCTCCATCTACCTTTGGGATTCATCCAGCGGACCTAAAAGATAAAATGTTTCAAAAAAGTGATCAATCATATCCCAAAATTTCAAATTCATAAAATGAATATAATATTTTCAACAAACAAATGAATGATTGGGCCCAAATTTTCATTTTAAACATGAATTGCATTTTTGATTATAAATGACGTTCTATTTATGTAATGCACTAAAAACAATGTTTATGGACTTTGGAAAAATGAATATAAAGATATTAACAATTAATATTATCCACTTTTAGTGACTCATCAATGTGTTTTCCATATTATTTGGGAATTATTTTTATATTAGATATGAAATTTCAAAATGAAATTCGGTTTTTCCTCATTAAAATTTTCAATAATCATTTAAACAAATTGTTCATCTTTGGAAAAACACAATGATGTTAATTATGCTTTATTGGGGATATGATACAATAATACAATACTTATCATGTCTATGGATGCATTATTATTATTAGAATTATATGTTTACAAAACCTATTTCTATTCCATGGGTAACATTATGATGAAATGTTTATTAATCCTATTTTCATTCCTTGGGTTATGATATAATGATAAAATGAATGTGTTATGATTTCGTGTCACTCATATGAATAGATTTTTATTACATGATAGGTAGTCCTAGAATTATATATAAAATAAATTTATTTTTTAGTGATGGTTATCTTATGATATAAATATAATTATAATGGGTAGTGAACACAGTTCAGTAAGGATCATTATCCAAAATGATAGTCTTGAGAGTGAACCTTGACTAATGATACAATGGAATTGGGAGTGAACTGAATCCATTGTTATAGTATCTGGAAATGATCATATACTATAGAAATGATTTTATGTTCTTAAGTGTATGAAAATACATATGTATTATAATTATGTTGGGTTATGATAGAATATGATCTATTGTTGATTATTTCTCACACTTATGACTATTTACTTATTCTATAAAAATGTGTTATGACATGATTTTTGAATAAAGATATATGAATCATGGGGTATGATTATTTTAAGTTAAAATCATAGTATCATAACTATATTATTACCATATTAGTGTTTATGATAATAAAGAGATATATCATATTGTTACATTACAGAGAATCTAAGGTCACCCTTTCTTATGTTTCATTTCCTTAGGTTTTGAAGAAGGATTATAGGTATGTTATTTTTATAATGTCTAGTATATGGGATGATAATTGTGGAATAAATTATATATATTTAATAAAATAATAATATTGTGATTACAGTATGCCGAGGAAACAATTATGGATATTTCATGGAATTTCATGTAACATACAAAATATTCATCTAATTAGATGTATTATTTGTGTGTAAAGAGTATGGGTTTCTATTGGAAAAACTAAAATATAACATGGATTGATGACTATGATAATTGTTTTAAATCAAATAAATGGTAGCAATTACACTCTAATTATAATAATGGAAGGCTTTGGAATTAATGAAAACCACATAAACCATTAATAAATATAAAACCATGATTAATTGATATATAAAAACATAATAATGAATTAATGCCATTTGGAATAATCAATGTGTTATATAGTTTATGTTGTAAAAAAACCCACGAAATCCTATGTATAAAAATTCCAAACAATTGATATACCTAAATGGTTTATGAAATAATCCCATAAAATAGATCCCCTTTTGTCAACCCCATTAATCAATCCAACACTTCCCAGTAACTACTTCAACAGAACTGGAAAACCAATATGTAAAAGAATAGGTGAGAATAACACTATGCTTAGTAAGAAACTTCCAAAAGATAAAATCCCAAGTCAAGATCATTCATATATCACAATAAATGTAGTAAAATTATAATACTTATTTTTATCATAAATAACCAAAATAATCCATGGGTAGATTAATTCAATGATAATTAAGTTAATTATCCAATGATAAATCGAAACAATATATTATAATTGATTCTAATAATCTATAAATATATTCGCATCCCCATTAATAGATTTATCTAATTTATGTATTTCATCCCAATGCTCACCCAATGAAACACTAACTAGATAATAGGGTACATATATGGTATAATAAAAACTATCAATATATAGAAGGTTTATGAAATCCCCTTGTAATTTGTTAATTATATTTTATATCAATTTGTGGTAATTTTTGTTTTTCTACGTTTTGGGAATTAAATTTTGAATTTTGAAGGTTTCCCCCCGATGAACAACCTATGTAAATTTTTTTGAAATATTATGGATTTCCCATGTAGAATACTATAGTTTTAATAGTAATTTTTTATTTTCCGTGCAATTTTTGTAAAAACACAAGGCCAAATCATATGGGTTGTCTATATTTTTTCTAGTTAGATTCATATGGTTGTCGCACTATTTGATAAACCATATGACCAATAGGATATTAATTTAAAATTTAATTCCACATTTTACCTATATTTATTGGGGTTTTTGAAAGCTCCATAATTTTATTCAACCGATCCTAGGGTGCACATGTAAAGCTCGATCCCTTCCTTCCAATTCTAATTTCTGACATCCTTCCTTTTATTCTATGTGATTTTCTTCATGTTAATTGTTCATTCTCCATTTATTTTCCCCTTTCCTTCTCCATATGCTCATTATATCTTTGTTCTGTAATCTCTTATGAACCATAGTGGCTGTAATGGGTGAGAATATGGTTCAAGTTAGTTCAAAATCATGTTTTTTGGTGTATAGTTCTCATGAAGGAAGTCATTTTACTTGGTTGGTAGTTCAACATAGAAAGAGAAATTATGCAAGATGTTTCTATTATGATTGAGTTAGGTGTTTTTTTATTTCCTTTAAATTAGAAGTTATTGAGTTCATAGTGTTTCCTATGTCATTGTTTTAATAAATTAAAACTATATGTGATAATTCTTAAGGAGAATATAAATGTTTTAAGGGTTGGGTAACAAGGAATAAATGTATTTCATGTATTTTCCAATTTTTATAAATTGTTCATTTGAGTGTTAGGTGTTTTAATATATTCCTATGTTGATGGTTAAATTAAATATATTGATTGGGGGATTTATACCATAATTGAGTACTGAAAGGGTTATTTAATGGTTTATATAGAGTTGTTTGAATATAATATAATAGATATAATTTTATAATGGTTTTTAATGAAAGGGGATTTGATATCTAATTTTTTTAAAATTGATCAAGGTTATGATTTGATTTTTTTATATACAATTTGGTTTAATATGGTTTTAGGGGTGGTTTTGAAATGATGTTATAATCTAATTCATTTAAATGATTTATTAATGAGGTAAATACTGCATCATTATTATATCATACATAATTAAATTTATTTGTTGTATAAAAATTAAAAAAAATACCTTGATGTATTAAATAATTTTATATTTACAATGAATATTTATAGTCGAAAATATGACTTACATAACACTATATAAAAATTAATTACTAAAAGTGTTTTGTTAATGTCAATTTTGTCTTCACATAAAATTAATTAATCTAATTTGTCATTTTCAATCCCAAGTGGCTCAATGGGGTCCCAAAATCGACCCAAATATGTCCATAGTCATAAATGACTCAACCAATAAGTTTTGGACAAGTGTTAAGGTAAATTTAAATTATTATAATATTCTTTTTACATTAAATTAACTTATTTTCCTTTAACCGCGATAAATAAAAGACACAAGTTACTATCCACCGAAAATAAGTTTCATCTTAATGAACCACATTTTGATTCTTTATAACAATCATGTATGTCGGATTTTTGAAATTCAATTCATAGAAGTGGTAAATTTTCATTTAAATAAAAAATTCAGTTTTTTAACTACCACTAAGTAGTTTCACTATTAATCAGAAATTGATGTTATTCCGAAAAATACCCAAAATTTAGCCTAAGAATTATTTAATATTCCAAATTCAAAATTGATGTCTATTTTCCCAAATTCAAAACATAGAATTGGAATTAATTAATTTTAAAAGAAATTCCCGTTGTTAAAACAAATAGCTTTTTTTAAGAGACAATAACTATCAAAAGAATGATCCATGTTTATGCCCAATTTCAAAGTGAAATTAATTCCAATTACCAACATTGGATTAAATGGTAAAAATATATTATAATTAAACATTATAAAAAATTTAAAAGATAATATAACCATATAATTAAATTAGATTAAAACATAGTTTTGAATTAAAATACAAGATTTTCACTATTCATTAAAAAATGATCTTTATCAAAAAAATTCCAAAAATTCACACAAATTAAATTTTGATTTCCCCATTATACAGAAGGATTTTATTTGGTCAATTTGAATATATTAAAGTGATGAAATCTATATTTAAATAGGGTTTTCCATTAAAAGGCGGTAAATTGGCATTTTAATGTAAATTATGCTTAAAATTAGATTCATACATATTTTAAGCCTCTAACTTCTTATTGGATAAATTTAAATACATTTAACAATTATGTATAATCATATTATGGGTTTTTATGTTCATTCCCGCCAATAAAACGGCTATGTGTTAACTACCATTTAAAATAATAATATTAAATTATTAGTTTTCAATGTAAGATTTCAAAGAAACCCGTTGTTGCGTATCAGGTTCTCTATCAAACATAGAAACCCCTTTAAAGTATAATAAATATTTTATTCACAAATATTAATAACTATGAATTATGTCTTTTTCTTCATTTACCTAGGATGTTACAATTACTTACATTATAACTCTTATAACCTTCTATTACCATCTCTCAAAAGTGTTTTATTAAAGAATTATTTCATATATATTAGAGATTTGAATATTTATTCATTATTTTGTAATTAAAATGTGAATAATAAACTAATAATATTAATCATACCATATGATTCATAGAATTATTACTTAAATGAGTCATAAATATGACTATTCTATGTATCCTTGATATGATATATCGATATCATATAAATAGTTATACCAAATGGAACAAACATGACTTTTTCAACAAGTATGCCATACCATAGGATATACCTATATAATATAATATTATATATGATTTTTGGGTATATTTTATTTAATATCCCACTAAAACTAAAGCCTTAATGATTTTGGACCAATTTCACCTTATATTATATCATACACAATAACATGTGAAAACATATCAAAAAATCCTTCTATATTTCTTCAAATTACTTTTACTAGGCTATAATCAATTTATCTACATGTCATGAACCAACCCGGGTCAACCCTGAATCGGTCACCCGAGCCGGCCCGCGACATGGCCCAAGGGGCGTTCCTGATCCCCAAGGGCTGGAAACTTGTGTCGGGCATCAAAACAGAGAAACTGGGAATGATTTAACCTAATATAAATAAACAATGTAGTTGAAAAAATACAGAGCAATGTAGAATAAGTAAACCGAACAAAACAACCAAACAGGAACAAACAAAAAATAAAACTAACCAAACAAGACGTCCGGACTAAATCCATGTGACCTAATGGGTCACTCTCCAACTCAATGATCAAGCGTCGCCCAAGGCAAGTGCACTCAAGGTGTAGCATGCACAAACACTAAAAACAGAAAGGAACTATAGGCTTGAGTATTAAAACTTAGTAGACTTGCCTGATATCTATTCCCAATGCACTACCTTTAAAATAAAAGAAACATCATTTCATGTTTGAACTAAAATTTATAAAAGTAAGGGTTTCTACATGTTACTCAAAAACAATGTACGAGTCATTTCACCTATTGATTTCTCAAAAACCCAAGTCATTCTTTTAGCGAGACATTAGCCGTTTTTAAAGGGGAAGTGATGTTTACATTTTCAAATTGCACAAAAAGTATAAAACACCTTTCTTTGAAAACATTTTTCATAAACCAATTTAATACCACACATCAATTCCTAGTTAAAACACTACACATGAAAAAGCTACTTTAGTGACACAGTAAGGGAAATGAAAAGAAAATACATAATAGTATCATATTCTTCACAGTAGGTAACTGAAACGTCACAGATATGGGTGAACACAGGAGATCGAGAGTAAACCATAAGACCCTAATACATGAGAAATAATCCTTGTTGACATGTCACACACGATGAAATAAAAATGCCCATTATGCTCGACCATCCTTTCTAAGGAAGGTAGAGGGAAAATCCCATAGTAATAATGTAACACCCCAAGACTTCATTGTACTTTATTTCTTCAAAGTAATTCAATAAATTTAACTACACGGAACACTGAGTTCTAGCACACAATGACTTACCCAACTAGACGTTCAAAAGCAGTTATGAATAGTATTAACTGAATTTTGAACTTTACATAATCTTTATAGTTTTAGAATCCATATTATGAGTTTCTGATACATAATGTAAGAACAAATACATTTTTATCAGATAAAAGAAGTATTTTTCAAAAAATGTAATTTTATATCCTTTTAATGGAGAAACCTTTTTAAATCCAATATTTATAAATTTTATATATTAAATTTGACAAAATAATCCTCATATTTATAATTTGGAAATAATAATTTATTTTCAATAATTTTTTGGTGTTTTCCTAATAACTTTCATATTTGGGTGAATAGTGAAAAATACTATATTTTAACTAAAAAAACATTTTTAATCAAAATAATTTATATTGTTAAATTATAAATTTTAATGGTATTTAAGTATAAATAGTTTATATTCTTACCATTTAATCCAATGATGGCCATAATATGAAATTTCACTTTGAAATTGGACATAAAGAAGTGTCAATCTTTTGATGGTTATTATTTCTTAAAAATACGCCTTTTGGTTTTAATAGCGGGAATTTATTTTAAATAAATAAATGACACTTTTATGTTTTGAATTTGGTAAAATACACATTATTTTTGGATTCATAATATAGAAATTATCTTAGGGTTATATTTTGGTACTTTTCTAATAACTTTCATATTGTCATAAATAGTGATGATTATAAAATTTTAATTAAAAACAAACTCTTAAATAGAAATAATTAATAGTGATAAATTATGCATTTGAGTGATTTTAAAGTATAATTATATTATTATTTTACCATTTAATTCAATTTTGTTCATGTAACATAATTTCATATTTAAACTGGACATAAGAAACTGTCAATCTTTTGATTGTTATTATTTGTTAAAAACACGCTTTTTGTTTCGACAACGAGAATTAATTTTAAATTAATTTCTTCCACTAATGTGTTTTGAATTTAGAAAAATGGATTAAATATTTAGAATCATGAGGTCCAAATTGTGTAAATATGTAACTTTTATTTTTAGGCATTTTGAATAATTACATCAGTAAATATTTTATTTACCATGGTTAAAGGGTAAATCCAGTAAATAAGGGTAAAACATAATAACATAATAATAATGAATTACTCTAAAACGTTTCCTAACCCTATTGGATGATATATTTCAGACCATGGGCATCTTTGGGTTGATTTTGGGACCCCATGGAGCCACTTGTAACATATAATGACACATTATATTAATTAAGTTAAAGTAAATGCAAAAATGACATAAGTATATATCTTTTAGAAAAACAATTTTTACATAGGGTTATATATGTTGGAATTTACACTATAAATATTAATTAGAAATTTAAAAATATTTACCACAAAATGGTATTTTATTTATAATTTTTAGACATTTAATATATAAATTTATTTATGACTCAAAAATGATAAAACATTTTCCTTATTAATGAAACAATCAAATAATTAGTATTACAGATGTTAAAATAAATATAATTTGAAAGTTTTGATGACATCCACGAATTTTATTGTTTACTTTTACATGTTAGGATGGGTTAAATAATTTTTTTTAATTAATTTTTTTTAATACTTTAACAAAAATCAATTATTTAATAGTGTCAAAATTGACATTAATGAGTTTTTTTAAGAAAATATTATATTAATAATTGATATTTTATTCATAAAATTTTAATGTTCAGAAAAAGGACGTATATAATGGTATTTTTATTATTAATGGACCACTTGGGGTCTCTTGGATGTATATAGTATGTTTATTAACTATATAATATAAAAATATAAAGTGACATGGTAAATGTCAAACTAATTAACTAAGAGTTAAAACTAAAAGATAAGGTTAATATAGTGACCCAAACCTATCTAAAATCTTTTGGTTGAAAGGCTTTCGACCCATACCCACCATATATTTTTAATAATCCACTTTAGAGCCATTATAAAACGAGTATGAGTTTATTATAAATTAATACTTTATGTTTTTCCAAAAGAGCCCCTCCTCCCCCTTATAAAAGGACACCACTTCTAACCAATTATTCATACCTTCAATGCCTTTTGGTTTGGAAAACCTCTTTCCAAATACCCTATCAACTATCCTAACTTAATCATAGAGTCCTTATTTTTTTCATAATGCCAACCTATGGATCCCTTTTGATCAAATCAAATGGAAGAACCCGAATAAGAGGTAATTTTTTCACCACCCTTTTCAAGTTCCATTATTCCTAAACGTCTTCTTTCTTTGTTGTTTCCATTATGAAATAATAAGTCTAGGATCTTCTATATACTGTGATTTTATTATAAATATGGTACAACCATATTCAGTATTCTATCCATCCTATTAAGGACATGTCACCATACGTGCGTACGTACGACCTACCATCTCCACGTCGTGGTGTAATTGTTATTCAATACATTATTATTTGCATCTGTCTAATAATGATGTGTAATTCATGTAAATAATAAATATAACATGATAATAATTCTTTATATATGATATTCCATCCAAATATATATTATTTTAATATCAAAATAATGAAATTGTCGCTCGTGCGTACGTACGGACTACCGTCTCCACTAACGCGATGAGATTCATTTCCCATCGTATCTATTCAAGAATAATTTTCATTTGATGATTAAAAATAATGTTTAAGGACTTGATATCATTCTGGATATTAATAAGATACAACATATCCATAACAAACACGGTTTATGTTACAAAACATATAAAAGAAAACGAGTAAGTTAACACCTGAAACGACGATAATACTAAGATATTATTAACAAAGAAATGTTAAAAGATCATATATGATATCATATTAATGTATATAATTCTTGTATAATTTAATAAAAATTATTTCACAATTATAAAGGAGGTTAACCTACCCTCATCCAAGTAAAAGTACAAGGTAAGGGTTTATTTCACAATCTCTTCATTATCCGAGGTTGTTTATACGTAATTATCTATTGGGACTTCTTTATCATCCACATCTATGTTTCTTAAAAATTTAGTTCAAAAAAATTTACTATTTAATAGACTATTGGTTAAAGTTATTTATACACTTTTTAGTCATTTTAAAAAATGGTTTGAAGGGAATCTTTCTGTCATTTTCCAAAGAAGGCCCTTTTTAACCTTTTTGACAAAATTAATGTAAGAATGTCTTTCTAACTTATATGGTGGGTGCGGCTATTTTTCGCTGTTATAAAATCACCGAAGAGTCCCTTACAAGCATATAAGAATATTTTCAAAGTAAATAATTTCTTTTATTATTATGTGACATTTAAATGATTTCAAAAAAAGATATATTTCTCTCAAATAGTTTTGATTTCTTTTATATAAACATCCTTTGGTGGATTTTAAGCTTATTTGAAGTTGATTTATTATATAAAAAACTTCCATGTTGTATTGAAGGTTTTTTGATATGTATGATTGTGGATGTGTTATTTTTATACCATTCATGGTTTATGGAGAAAGTATTTACATTTCGTATTCTAGTTTTAATACGAATGTTCATGTTATGTTTAAACCTATTCATATGTGGAATGCATTGGACTTAATAAGTGATGGGTGGAGCCCCCTATAGATCCTCAATGCATTGGTAGGTCTCATGAGACAAACTAGTGTCTTGGCATGAGGACTTGATGAAATCTTATTTGTAATCTTGGCACGAGGCCTTGGCTACGTGGTTATGATAGTCTGGCATTATGCATTCCATCATTATGAAAGTGGTTGTTGATATTTCATGTGATTATTCGACTATTTGAATATCCATGTGAATGAGTAAACGACATTATTTTATTTTATTTCTACCATATTATACAGAAATTAATGTTTAAAAGGCTTTTGTTTTAGTTATAAATTGCCTTAAGTGTTTATTCTTATTTATGAATGTTTCTTCTATATTGTTATCCTTACTGGGAATTTGAGCTCACCCCTTTCTATGTTTTATATTTCCCAAGATGATAAGAATTATTTTATGAATGACCTGCAGGGATTATATAAGGGGATATGCATGTGGAGAAAAAAAATTTATGTAGTTTTCACTTTATTTTATAATTTAAAATTTATGAATGTATCTAGTGTTTCCAAGGCTACTAAACTAATCAGTCTATCGAGACTTGATATTTGATGATCATTCCAGTGTTATGTAATAATGCACCAACTCTTGGTAATTGGGGTCGGGGCTTTATAGTTGGTATCAGAGAGAGTTTAGTACAAACTTTGGAAGCTAGATTTAGAAAAACTCTGATTATAGCACAAAGCCCTAAGATGGACTTTGAGGATTAGTATAAAAGAAATTCCTAGAATTTTGGTATTGTAGAGATTTTATGAGTTTTCCGAGAAATACATCACTGTCTGGATACGAACATGTAGAGGTGGCTCTAGTACAGATGTAGCTAGGGGTAAAACCCAAATACACCGCTTTGAGATAGACTTGAACGAGAACTAGTGCACGACAACGGGCCTTACTACACTCTTGGTTACAACACTTTTGTGGGATATGCTTAAGATAATTCTCATTTTCATTAAAAATCATTATGAAGGATTTATGAGTATATACGTACTCAAAAAAAATTATGATAATGGATTATATCCACAAGTTGTTCAATTTATGTTAGGTATTTTACAAGTTTGGAATTATTCTTTCAATTCATAAACTGATCTAGTTTATGCTATTGTATAGAAATGTCACCCTGTAGAGGGAATGTGAACACCAGAAATTCGTATGATCCAAAGAGTAAAAATGATCATATCATTCATGGTATTAAGCCAACATTTAAAAGGTAAATAGTCTCCCATGTATTCTCAACATATGAACAAATATTATTATGTGTTAATAAAATAGGTAAATAATTTCTTGAGTCTAATGGCTTTGAAGGGAAGCAACAGAAGAAAAGGATGGACGAGAGAAAGATGGATAAAGGGAAGTGGGAAAAGAAGAATTTTCCCATAGGTGATAAATGTGGGAAGAAACAACCAGGAACTTGCCTGAAAGAAATGGGAGTTTGTTATAAGTGTGGAGAAAAATGACACCATGTACGTAACTGCAAGGGTTTGAAAAAGGTTTCAAATGTACAATGCTTCATCTACAAGTAGTTTGGAAACTACGCGAACCAATGTCCAAATCAACAGAGTATGCCCCAAATGATGATATTGGATAAAAATCATGTTATGATACTACCACAGATTAGGAGGAATGATTGGTGTTCTTATGTTGTTATTAGAAAATTATGCCATTTGAGTGTTGTATCAACAATGTACTAGTTATAATAATAATGGAGTATATAAGGATTTTACTATAGTACTATTTCATTAAGGACCTGAGATTGTGTGGAACAAAGAAAAGTGACTCAATAGTTGGTAAATTTATTGGAAAATATATGGTTGAGAGAAAGATAAACCATAATATGGTTCTGATACCGAGGTAGTGATTTTGGAAATATACATGATTGATTTTGATAAATTATAATGGATATTCTTGACTACCTTGAAACTGATTAATGATTTGTATATTCAATCATTGTTGGAGTTTACAACATTTTTGGATAGAAGGAGTATATCCAGTATTCTATAAGTAATAATGGATCATGAATGTAATCAATATGGTTTTATTGTATTTCAGGATGTTGTTATATTTTAAAAGAATACATGATGAAGGTTTTCACATGCTATTATGTGGAAAAAAGGATATTCATTGTGTTTACCTACCTTATAAATTTTGGACTGGGAGTTTGGAAAAAATTATTTTGGATATGTCTAGTTTGAGATTATTTTTTGATTTCTATAAAAAGGACAACCCGGAGTTCAGGCGGCAACCCGTCGCTTCTGGCAAGGCTGCGAGACTTAAACCCACAACTGATGGGCGACAAGGGTGTATCACCTACCAGTAACTCACGTGATGTCCAAGATTTAATAATGTAGATTTTCATAATGGTTTTGATAGATATATTATAAAATCATTTTTTTGAACCCTATACAAATAGGATAAATATAATATTATTTTTAAGATCTATTATCTTTTAGAGTGAAAGATGAGTTTTCGGTTGAACTTAGTTAAAGGATGGGACTCTACTTATAAAGTATAAATTTTTCTTCTTCTCTTATTCAATTAAGAAATTAATTATTATAATTTAGTGAAGGTATCTTAAAAAATATAATGTGTTATCCTAATACCATATGTTTTGTTGAACTGATGGTATTTTAAATCATCATATATTGATGAATTTAAGGCCCTTAATTTTACACTTGATCTTGATTGATGACCTCAATCACTACCTATAAATTTTTATGTTTTTTCCTCCAATTATATGTCTCTAATTGCCACCAATTTTCTCCTAATCGAGATCATAATTTGGTGGTGACCCTTTCATTTCCCATTTCATCTTATTAAGACTAAATTCTATTAACCTAATCTCTGAAGTGGGTTTTACCAATGGTATTTTCTAATTTCAACCATTTATTTCGAAAAATAATTTTAAATTGCGAGGAATCAATTTATTGAAGGAGGGAAGAATGTAACACCCCACGATTTCATAGTACTTTATTTCTTCAAAGTAATTCAATAACTTTCACTACACGCAACACCGAGTTCTAGCGCATTATGAATTAACAAACAAGCCGTTCAAAAGTGGTTATGAATAGTGTTAACTGAATTTTGAACTTTATATAATCCTCAAAATTTTAGAATCCATATTATGAGTTTCTTAGATGTAACGTAAGAACAAATACATTTTTTTCAGATAAAAGAAGTATTTTTCAAAAAAATAAAATTTTACTGCCTGTTAATGGCGAAGCCTATTTAAATTCAATATTTGAAACTTTTATATATTCAATTTCAAAAAATAAACTTCTTCCATAGAATCAGGGCATAATAATTTAGTTTCAAAAAAGTTTTTCTGTTTTTCTGATAACTATCATATTTGTGTGAATAGTGAAAAATACTATATTTTAACTAAAAACAACTTTTTTAATAAAAATTATTTATATTGTTAAATTATAAATTTTAATGGTATTGAAGTATAAATAGATAATATTTTTACCATTTAATCCAATGATGGTAATTATAAGTAATTTCACTTTGAAATTGGACATAAACAAGTGTCAAAATTTTGATAATTATTATTTCTTAAAAATACGCCTTTTGGTTTTAATATCGAGAATTAATTTTAAATTAATAAAAGAAAAATTTAGGTTTTGAATTTGGTAAAAAATACATCATTTTGGGATTCAGAATATCGAAATTAGCATAGGGTGAAATTTTGGTACTTTTCTGATAACTTTCATATTTTGATGAATAGTCAAAATTACTAATTTTTTATTAAAACCAACTTTTTTAATCAAAATAATTAATAGTGATAATTTATGAATTTGTGTGATTTTAAAGTATAATTAGATTATAATTCTACCATTTAATCCAATTTTGGTCACTGGACATAATTTCATATTTAAAATGGGCATAAGAAAGTGTCAATCTTTTGATAATTATTATTTGTTAAAAACACAGTTTTTGTTTCCACAACATGAATTAATTTTAAATTAATTTTTGCCACTTATGTGTTTTGAATTTAGAAAATTGGATTCCATATTTAGAATCAGTAGGTCTAAATTGTGTAAATAGGTAACTTTTATTTTTAGACATTTTGAATAATTACTTCATTAAATATTTTATTAACCATGGTTAAAGGGTAAACCCGGTAAATACGGGAAACAAATAATATTATAATAATACTAAATTATCCTAAAACGTGTCCTAACCCTATTGGTTGAAACATGTTCGACCATGGTAATCTTGGGGTCGATTTTGGGACCCCATAGAGCCACTTCTAAGTGATAATGAAAATTTATATTAATTAAGTTAAAGTAAATGCAAAAATAACAAAAGCATATATCTTTTAGCGAAATAATTTTCACATAGGGTTATATATGATTGATTTTAGACTATAAATATAAATTATAAATATAAAAATATTTACTAAATAATGGTATTTTAATTATAATTTTTAATAATTTAATAGTTAAATTTATTTATGACACAATAATATGCACTATTTTCCTTATTAATGAATGAATCAAATAATTAGTATTATAGATGATAAAATAAATATAATTTGAATGTTTTTATGAAATACACAAATTTTATTGGTTAATATTACATGTTAGGATTTCTTAAATTAATATTATTTGAATTAAAAATGTTGTTATAACATTAAAAAAACTAAATTATTGAATAGTGTCAAAATTGACATAAATGAGTTTTTAAAACAAATATTATAGTAATAATTAATATTCTATTCCTAAAATTCTAAATATCGGAAAAAGGACTTTTATAATGGTAGGTGTATTACTAATGGACCTCTTTGGGTTCACTTGGATGTATATAGTATGTTTTTTAACTATATAATATAAAAATAAAAAGTGACATGGTAAAGTCAAACTAATTTAATAAGAGTTAAAACTAAAAGATAAGGTTAATATAGTGACCCAAACCTGTCTAAAATATATTGGTTGAAAGTATTTAGACCCATAACCACCTTATATTTTATATAATCTACTTTGGAGCAATTATTAAACTGAATTTGAATTTATTATAAATTAATACTTTAAGTTTTTCCTAAAGAGCCCCTCCTCCCCATTATAAAAGGAACCCACTTCTAACCAACCATTCATACCTTCAAAGCCTTTTGGTTTGGACAAACTCTAACCAAATACCCTCTAAACTATCCTCCCTTAATCCTAGAGTCCTTCCTTTAGTCAGAAATCCATCCTAAGGATCCCTTTTGATCAAATCAAAAGGAAGAACCTGAAGATGAGTTAATGTTTTCACCACCCTTTTTCAAGTTCCTTTCTTCTTCAACTTCTTCATTCATTGTTTTTTCCATTATAAAATAATAACTATAGTATATTCTATAAAATGTGATGTTATTATAAATATGGTACAACCATATTCATTATTCCATCCATCCTTTGAATTACATGTCACCATACGGGCGTACGTATGACCTACCATCTCCACGTCGTGGTGTAATTGTTATTCAATACATTATTATTTCGATGGGTATAATAATGATGTTTACTTCATTTAAATAATAAATATAACATGATAATTATTCTTTATATATGATATAACATCCAATTATATATTATTTTAATATCAAAATAATTATATTGTCGCTCGTGCGTATGTACGGACTACCGTCTCCACGAACGCGATGAGATTCATTCCCCATCGTATCTATTCAAGACTAATTTTCATTTGATGAATAAATATAATGTTTATAGACTTGATATCATTCTGGAAATGATTAATATAAAACCTATCCATAACAATCACGGCTTATGTAACAAAATAGAGAAAACAAAATGGGTAAGTTAACACCAGAAACGATGATAATACTAAGATATCATTAACAAAGCAATGTTAAAAGATCATATATGATATCATATTAATGTATATGATTATTGTATAATTTAATATCCATTATTTCACCATTATAAATCAGGTTAACCTACCCTCAACCAAGGAAAAGTACATGGTAAGGGTTCATTTCACAATCTCTTCATTATCCGAAGTTGTTTATACGTAATTATCTACTGGGAATTCATTATCATCCACATCCATGTTTCATAAAAATGTATTTAAATTTTTTTACTATTTACTAGACTATTGGATAATGTCATTTATACCATTGTTAGAGTTTTTATAAAATGGTTTGATAGGAATATTTCTTCCGGTTTCCAAACAAGGTCCTTTTTAACCTTTTTGACGAAATTTAGGTAAGAATGTCTTTTTAACTTATGCGGTGGGTGCATATATTTTCCACCGTTATAAAATTGCTGAAGATTCCCTTACAAGCTTATAAGAATATTTTCAAAGTAAATTTTTTCTTTTATAATTATGTGTCTTTTAAATTATTTCAATAAAAGAAATATTTCTCTCAAATAGTTTTGATTTCATTTATGTCAACATCCTTTGATGGATTTTAAGCTTATTTGAAGTTGATTTATTATGATAAAAAACTTCCTTTTTGTATTGAAGGTTTTGTGATATGTTTGACTATTGATGTGTTATTTTTATACCATTCATGGTTTCTAGAGAATGTATTTACATTTCATATGCTAGTTTTAATACGAATGTTCATGTTATGTTTAAACCTGTTCATATGAGGAATGTGTTGGACTTAGTAAGTGACAGGTGGAGCCCGCTATAGCTCCTTGATGCATCAGTTGGTCTCATTAGACAAACTAGTGTCTTGGCATGCGGCCTTGACAAAATCTTATTTGTAGTCTTGGCACGAGGATTTGGCTACGTTGTTATGATAGTATGGAATTATGCATTACAACATTATGAAAGTGGTTATTGATATTTTATGTGATTATTCGACTTGTAGAATATCCATATGAATAAGTAAATGGAATTATTTTATTTTATTTCTACTATATTATGCTGAAGTTCAAGTTTAAAAGTCTTTTGTTTTAGTAATACATTGCCTTAAATGTTTATGCTTATTTATGAAAGATTCTGCTATATTGTTATCCTTACTGGGCATTTCATCTCCCCCCTTTCTATGTTTTATTTTTTCCAGGATGTGAAAATGTATTTTATGAATGACCTGCAGGGATAGTATAAGGGGATTTGAGTGTGGAGACAGAATTTTTATTTAGTTTTCACTTTATGATGTAATGTAATATTTATGAATGTATCTAGTGTTTATAAGGCTACAAAACTAATCGGTTTTTCAGTATTTGATCTTTTGTGATCATGCCAATGTTAGGTAATAATTTACCGACTCTAGGTAATTGGGGTCAGGGCGTTTCAAATAAAACAAATATATCTACCTATTATGGTCCAATGGTTTGTACCATGACATACCAGTGCAATAATCATTATTAGAATATTCTCTCAATATGACAGATTCCCACATCTCAAGAGTTTGGAAAGGGGGTGAGCCAACCAATGCCAACTAAGAATCCAATCATATATATATATATATAAAGTACAACAGGAATCGCCCCCAACCACTCCATGGGATGTCCTATTTCCATTAAACTACTCATGCTCCCGGGAGCCTTTAAGTGGGGCCTCCCAAACAATCAATTGTAACCAAAGCAGGAGAGTTATCCTAGGAGAGTTTTTATCAAAACAAATTCATCATTTTCCACAAATTTCCAAATGGGCATGAAATAAATTTCACAATCACCTCATTAAAAAGAACCAAAATGCTTTTTCATGATTTAGAAGAAATCATTTATCATTAAAACCATAACAATAATTGAAATTCCGTGAGTTATGTTTAAAATCCAAACTGACATTGTTTCACTACTAGGTGTATGTTCATCAATAATCCATTTCAAGTGTCATTTATAAAATAAACAGCTCTTTTTACACCAAATAGTCATTTAAAAATTAATTGTCTAATATTAACTCACATTTATTAAAATTACAGAAATATTTAATTTGAAAAAATAGTGTGCACAAACAGCAGAAAATAATGTAACTTAAAATTTAAAAACAGTGCAATGGGAACCTTCCTCGATTCACAGCTCAAACACGACGACGCGACATGCCTCGCGAAGGCGTGCACAGACGCACAATCTGATGATCTTAGTATCGCGGTATCCTCACCGACACGCTTTAACAACCACACAAAAAACAAAAAACACATTAACATGGACATTAAATGATCCAAACGAAAAAACAACGCAATATAACCATCTTGAAATGTTTTGAAAATATCACATCCAAAACACCTATCAAAACACAACCAAACTCTATCTTATATTCCAATAATGACCTTTAGACACACTGACCACTTTACAAACATTATACACACCACATTAGTAAATCAATAAACCATTTAAATAATTTAATAAACATCTGAAAATGGTGAAACCAAGGTTCACATCAAAAGATACTCAGTTTCACATAAGAAAACATTATAAAATAAAACACACGTCATCATCACACCAAAACATGACTCACACCTAACAGCCAGCCCATGAAACATTTAATAAAATAACCCACCCATTTGCACACACAAAACATAGCAGCTTTCCATTAAAAATAATGTTCCCAACACTTAAACATGTTCAGTACATTAAAAATACAATTCACACCCAATAAGAAATTGATTAAACAGTTCTATAAAATAACCAAAACAAAACCAAAATGAAAAACACACCCTTTCTAACAAAAAATACAATTCCATCACACATGCATGCCATAAAATTTTTAAAGTGCATTTAACACCTTCCAAATACTCTTAAAACCCACATATTTGAAATATTACACCATGACACACATAAAAACATAATAATGTCCTTCATTAGGAGTCCATTATCAAACAATGAAACCCCAAACAACTTCCAAACATCTAACGCAACAACAAAAACAAAGAACACATTTATATATTTAAACAAACTTGAAATCATCAATGCATGACGACCAATTAATTTTTAGATGCACGAATCATGTAAATGAATTAATTGAAAACAAGCAAGCATTATATGGAATAATTTGAAAAAAAAAGATTCACCTACCTCAAGCACATGCGAAAGTGATTAAACATCAAGAAAGGTATAACCAAACCCCACTGAAAAAATTCACCCTCTAATCTACAAGAATAATGCACAAATTAAAATTCAAAGTATTAAAGTTCGATTAATCTGAGAAAAAAACTATATGAAAAAGAAAAAAATTCTGAGAAGGGATTGTATTGTTGGGAATAGGCCATAGGGTGGCCACCGGGATGCGGCACAAGTGGGGGCGACAGGGTGTCAGAGCAGGAAAGAGGAGTAAGGTGGATGGGGGCCACATCGTAACATGGAGAGTAGGGAGGTGGGAGTTGGTGCGCTTCTGCCTGCTAGAACATGGAGGGCCGGACTACTGGTGGCACTGTGCAGGGAGAGCCGGGACGTGGCCAGTGTACGTGGAAGGGAAAACCAGGAGGGGTGGAAACAGAGTGCGTAGATGCTAGAGGAAACAGGGGGCGACGCTTCAGTTAAGTTTCACAGGGGGATCTGGATGGACAGGGGCTGGCGCAGGAGATTGGCGGAGTGGTAAAGGTGGCCTGCTGGAGCGCACTGGCGAGGGAAGAGGGTGAGCATGGGGTGGTGGAGACCTTCTGAATTGCTCCACTAGAAGGAGGGGGAGAAGAGGTCGGTTGCACTGCTGGGAGGGGAAACGTTGGGCATGCACAGGGTTCTATGGGGAGAGGCAGAGGTGATGAAGAGGGTCCAGGGGTGTCTGGGTATGACGCATAGGAATAGGGAAGAGGGAGGGGGCGCCGAGGGATTAGGTCAGGGTTTCATTTTTATTTTTTTAATAACAAAAATAAAAATAAACCATAAATATAAATAATAAAATGACCCTCATAAATATAATTATAATAATAATTAATAATAATAAAGTAATAAATATTGATACTAATATTAATAAAAATAATAAACATAAAACTAATAAAAGTTATAATAATAATAATAATATAAAAAAACAAATATTAAAATAATAACAATAATAACACCTCATTAATAATAATACTATCAATTAAATAATAACATTATTACTATTTTGAAAACATAAACAATTAACTTGCTTTGTTTGTATAAAACATTACTTATTTGTAATCGTTAGATACTTGCACGGATACCCGGGATAACGACGTGACTACCACCCGCTGTGTCGTGACCGCACATGGGTCTGAAACCCATTAACATATTAAGCATTAATCCCGGACCAAGCTCGTACCTTGGCATGAGGACCCGAAGCCAAGTAATACTAAAATAAAAATTAAATAAAAAGCTGAGCTGTGTCAATACTCCCCACCACAGAAACATTCTTCCCACATAAAGTGACCTAGCCAAACAATAGATAAAACAAGAGACCCTGCCTAGTTGATACAGAAAGAAACCACAATATAAGAAAATTGGATAACACGAGAGTGTTCTCCCAACCACAAGAAATCAACCAGGGTAGAAATTTAACACACAAACATACCACCCTAGGAGGGGGGGAAACACGGGAACTCCCAACCAATCCAAACTAACATTTATAGCATGAGAAAAAAACACCTCCGAGCATAACATAACCCAAATAATGAACAGAAGAATAACTAGAAACATCGATTCCTCCACAAGAACTTACATCTCCAAACAAATATAGCTAAACCGAGATAAATATATACAAGGGTCAAACACACTATTAAGAAAGCACATAATTCAAAAAACCATTATCCGACAAACAAAACTATTGGATTATAACAAAACATGCCAATTATAACTCCACGACAAAGAAATGAACATACAACAACGTCAAGACATTAACAATAGAAAACAAGAACAAAACGACTTTAAATGTTCCACCACCGGCATGGAACACGAAACCCGAACTGAGACTTCACACCCCCAACAACACTTAATTGTGCACGAGCTTCACCCCAAGACATGTGGCTGGGGCTCTGATGGATGAAGCATCTCCTGCCTCACAGTCATGTACGGGAATCCTTCAGCCACAATGTCTTCTTCAGGCGATGCATCCTGCAGAACTTCTCTAGATGTCCTAGACATCCGAAATGATAACACGTCTTTGGAGGGATACGACATGACAACTTCACGTGCCTGAACTAGCCACACTGGTGGCACACTACTGAACGGTCCCATGAACTGGAAGCCAAAACCAATGTAGATGACTCTTTAGTAATTGGTTCCTCTGGAAGACCCTGCTATCCAGATGGGAAACCATCCTAAGTGATTGGATACATGGGATTTCCATGCATTTGTACTGCTGGGATTAATTCAACTAAGAACACCTCATTCACCAACTTCTCAAAATTGATGCTCCAAAAAATGGATGACTCGCTCCATGATCTTTGGACGAAGACACCTGATGAAGGGAGAAGTCTTCATCCAGTCCTGTGACACTTCCTCTGTGAAAATAGACACAAGATCCTTGAAATGTTCAATATATGCTTTCACCATCTGCTAACTATGTTGAACACGCATGATCTCTTCCATTTTCTTCATCTTTAGCTCAAAAAGTATAAACCATTAAACGAAGAAGACTTTAAAGACATACCACATCTTTACAAATTGTAGTAATGGTGGTAAAAAGAACTCCTACTTGTCTAGATCTGGACCTTCGAATAGACCCAAAAAAACATGTACTCTAACAGCTTCGGGAGTTCCCAATACCCTAAAGAAGCTCTCAACCTCTTCAAGCCACTCCACTGTCTCTAACAGACTCCAATCACCCTGAAAGATAGACAAAGTCCGAGAAAGACCAAGAACTGGGCATGACTTATCAAAACTCTAGGGACCTTTCTGGGTGGCATTTCTGAACAAAATATATAACACCAAGCCAAAACCGATATCAATCAAAGAAACATCAATAAAGAAACCTTATCCAAAAAAATCATCTCAAAAAAACCAAAAAACCACAAACACAACCCAAAATTCCCTGTCCAAAATTCTCATTCCATTTTAGATTCCAAAACCACCCTTTTTTTATTTAAAAACCGCTTTCATTCTTGACCACTTTCCAAATACCAAATCCACTTTTCAAACCAAAATCACCTTCCAAAACAATTTCCCTCTTTAAATGTCAATTTAGAAAACTATGTCAAGCCTTTAATTTCAAACACACCTAGGTAATCCCATTAACCATTGCACATGTCTTCATCAACTTTCATTCATATGCACCAACACGCACTTTCCACACATCCTCACACATGTGCAATCATTCATAAGAAGTACATGAGGTTTCACCCCATACCATTCTCGACCAATTTCCAACAAAACACTAGTTTTCCAAACCAAAGGCTTTGAGTTTTAAAACCCATTTCATAAATTTAAATTCATTAAAAAGAAATCAATCCCATTTTCAAAAAACCTTTTTTTCATTTCCAAAAATGCACTTACTCCAACCAAAATGAAAATGATGCCTCAACATGCATCAAACCACCAGAGTGAGGGACTACTGGTCACACTTAACCTGGCAACATGGTTGTGGGCCATGCCCCAACTAAGCGTCAAAAACTAGGCGGATTTCAAACAGTGTACCTGGACTCCACATGGGTCACTACTCCATGTGAGATCACGATGTAACATCGGTTTACCTCTTTTGTCATCCCTTAATCAAAAACAAACTAGAACAAAACAAATACTCAATTCCCAAGCTATCCCTGGAAACTTGATGTGTGAAACGGGCAAGGGATCATGACTTCCTTCTCTTACCTATCTCTCGAGTCCCAATAGTCCTAATCTCTATCTACCGGACACCCCAAATAACAAGGGCTAGCTCTGATACCAAATGTCACAAACCGACCTGGTTCAACCCTAAACCAGTCACCCGAGCAAGACCGCGACATGGCCCGTGGGGCCTTCCTGATCCCCCCGAGCTGGAAACTACTATCGAGCATCAAAATAGAAAAAGTGGGAAGGATTTATCTCAATATATATAAATAAAGTAGCAATAATAATATAGAGAAATGCAGAATAAGAAAATTGAACAAAACGACCAAACATGAAAAAAAGAAAAATAAATCTAACCAAACATGACTTTTGGACTAACTACATGCGACCATGTGGGTCACTCTCCTACTCAACGATCAAGCATCGCCCATGGAAAGCGTACTCCACCTGTAGCCTGCACAAACAATAAAAATAGAAAAGAACTATAGGCATGAGTATTAAAACATAGTAGGCTAGCCCAATATCTATTCCCAATGGACTACGTTTAAAATAAAAGAAACATAATTTATTATAAAATTATGGTTTTCTACATGTTACTGAAAAATAAAGTACGAGTCGTTGGCCCTATTCATTTATCAAAAACCCAAGTAATTATTTTAGTGAGGCATTATCATTTTTTTCAAAGGGGAAGTGATGTTTACATTTTCAATTTGCACAAAAAGTATTAAACATCTTTCTTTAAAAATAGTTTTCATAAACCACTTTAAAACCACACATCACTTCCTGGTAACAACACTACACATGAAAATGCTACAATAGTTACATGGTAAGGGAAATGAAAAGAAAATACATACAAGTACCACATTCATCATAGAAGGTAACTAAAATGTCACAGAAAAGGGTAAACCTAGGAGTTCAAGAATAAACTAGAAGACACCAATACATGAGAAATCATCCTCGTTGACATGTCACACATGATGAAATCAAAATGCCCAATACGCTTGACCACCCTTTCTCAGGTAGGTCGAGGTAAAATACCATAGTAATAAACCCAATATACCCACCTACTATGGGCCACTGGTCAGTACCATAACCTACAAGTGCAACAATATTTCTTAGAATATTCATTCAATATGCCATATTCCCATGTCCCAAGTGTTTGGAAAGGGGTTGAGCCAGCCGATGGCAACTGAGAATCCAATCATATATATATATATATATATATAATGAACAACAGGCATCACCCCGAGCCACTCCATGGGACAACCTCTGGCCTTTAAACTAATCAAGTACCCAGGAGCCTCTAAGTGTAGCCTCCAAAACAATCAATTGCAACCAAGGAAGGAGAGTTATCCTAGGAGGGGTTCTATCAAAACATTTTCATCATTTTCCATAAAGTGCCAAACGGTCATGAAATAAATTTCACGATCACAACTAAAAGAACCCAAATTCTTTTTCAAACATTAGAAGAAATCATTTATCATTAAAACCAGAACTATAATTTAAATTCCATGAATTATGTTTAAATGTAAAACTGACATTCTTTCACTACTGGGAGTCCGTTCTCATGAAAAAATTTCATGATTCATGTATAAAATAAACAGATCTTTTTACACCAAATAATCATTTAAAAATTAATTTTCTAATATTATATCACACTTATTAAAATTAATAAAATATTTAATTTTAAAAAATAGTGTGCGCAAACAACAAGAAATAATGTAACTTAAATTTTAAAAAGTAGTTCAATGGGAACCTACCTCGACTCACAACACGAACATGATGACGTGATATGCCTCACAAAGGCTTGCCAGGATGCACAAGCCGATGATCGTAGTATCACGGTTTCCTCCCTGACATGCTGAAACAACCATACAAACAACTGAAAACAAATAAACATGGACTTTAGACGATCAAAAAGAACAAACAATGAAAAATAACCAACTCTACATGTTTTGAAAATATCACATCCAAAAAACCTATCAAAACACAACCAAACTCTATCTTAGAATCCCATCACGACCTTTTGACACACAATCCACTTTACAAACATCATACACACCACATGATTAAAGAAATAAACCATTTGAATAATTCATAAAACATCCTCAGATGGTGAAACCAAGTTTCACATCATAACACACTCATTTTCACATATGAAAACACATTAAAATAAAACACACAACATCATCACACAAAAACATGACTCACAACTAGCAACCAACCCATAGAACATTTAATAAAATAACCGACCCATTTTCACACAGAAAACATTACCACTTTCCATTAAAAATTATGTTCCCATCACATAAACATATTAACCACCATAAAAATACAATTCACACCCAATAAGCATTTGATTAAACAATTCTAAAAAATAACCAAAACAAAACCAAAATGAAAAACACACCCTTTCTAACATAAAATACAATTCCATCACACATGCATGACAAAACATTTTTAAAGCACATTTCACACCTTCCAAACACTCATAAAACCCACTTCATTGAAATATTACATCATGACACACATAAAAACATAAAAATTTCCTTCACTAGGAGTCCATTCACAAATAATGAGCACCCAAACAACTTCAAAACCTCTAACGTGACACAAAATAAAAACAAAAAAAACAAATTTATATATTTAAGAAAACTTGAAATCATCGAAGCATATTTCCAAATTAATTTGTGGAGGCACGAATCAAGTAAATGAATTAATTTAAAACATGAAAGGATTTTATAGACTAATTTGAAAAGAAAAAATGGATTATCCTACCTCAAGCACGTGCGAAAGAGATTAAACTTCAAGAAAGGTAGAACCACTCCCCGCAGACAAACCGCACCCTCTAATCTATAAGAATAATGTGTGAATTAAAATTCATGGTATTAATGTTCGGTTAATCTGAGAAAAACACCATAAGAAAAAGAAAAAATACTGGGAAGGGATTGTATTGTTGGGAATACGCCAGAGGGTGGCCACCGGGATGTGGCCCAAGGGGGCAGTAGGGCACTGGAGCTGGAAGGGGGTGTAAGGTGGCTATTGAACTCATGGAAATAGGGAGAGTAGGGAGGCGGGAGTCAGTGCACTGCTGCAAGCTTGAACATGGATGGACGGACTATTGGTGGCGTTGGGTAGGGAGAGCCAAGATGCGGCCAGCGTGCACAGAAGGGAAAAGTAGGAGGCGGAGGCACATAAGTGTGGAGATATGAGAGGAAACAGGGGGCGGCGCTTCGGGTGAGTTCCACAGGGAGTGCTAGATGGACAAGGGCTGGCATAGGAGATTGGCGGAGTGGTGAAGGTGGCATGCTGGAGCACACCAGTGAGAGAAGAGGGTGAGCATGATGCTGTAGAGACCTGTTGTGTTGCACCGCTAGAAGGAGGGGGTAGAAGAGGTCTATTGCACCGCTGGGAGGGGAAAAAGGAGGGAGTGCACATGGTTCTATGGAGAGATTCAGAGGTGAAAAAAGGGGCCCATGGGTGTCTGGGTATGATGCATAGGAACATGAATGAGGGGGGGGGGGGCGCTGAGCGATTAGGTTAGGGTTTCATTTATCTTTTTTTAATAATAACAATAATAATAAAACGACAAATAAAAATAATAAAATGACCATAATAAATATAATAATAATAATAATTAATAACAACAAAATAATAAATATTGATAATAATATTAATAACAATAATTAACGTAAAATTAATAAAAGTTATAATAATAAGAATAATATAAAAAATAAAAATAATAATAATAACAATAATAACACATCATTAATAATAGTACTATTAATTACATAATAACATTATTATTGTTTTTACAACCTACACATTTTTCTGTATTTCTTTGTATAAAACATTACTTATTTTTAATCGTTACTTATTTGCACGGATACCCAGGGTAACGACATGTCTACCGCCCACTGTGTGCTGACCGCACGTGGGTCTGAAACCCATGAAAATATTATATGTCAAAAAAATTAATCCAGGACCCATCCCGGACCTCTGCACGAGGACCCGAAGCCATGTAATACTAAAATAACAATTAAATAAAAAGCTGAGGTTTCACAATTCTCCCAACCAGAGACACTTTCTACCCGCATAAATTCACCCAGCCAAACAATAGATAAAACATGAGACCATGCCCGGTTGAAACTAAAAGAAACCATAATATAAGAAAACAGAAGATCACGAGAGTGTTCTCCCCACCACAAGAATTCAACTATGGCCAAACTTTAACACCCTTACATACCACACTAGGAGGTGGGGAAACACTAGAACTCCCAACCAATCCAAACTAACTTTTATATCATGAGAAAACAACACCTCTAAGCATAACTTAACCCATACAGTGAACCTCAGCATAACTAAAAACATCGATTCCTCTACAAGAACTTACATCTCCAAAAAAATATATCTAAACAGAGATCAACATATACAAGGGTCAAACACACTTTTAAGAAAACACACGATTCAGAAAACTATAATCTGAAAAACAAAACTATTGGATTATAACAAAACATGCATATTATAACTCCACGATGAAGCAATGAACATACAACAATGTCAAGAGATTAAAAGTAGAAAAATAATAATGAAACGACATTAAATGATCCACCACCAACACGGAACACAAAACCTGAACCAAGGCTTCACACCCCCGACAACTCCTGACTGTGCGTGAGCTTCACCCCAAGACCTGTGGCTGGGGCTCTGATGGCTGAAGCATCGCTTGCCTCAGAGTCAGGTATGGGTTCCTTTAGCCAAAACGTCTTCATCAGATGATTCTTCCTACATAACTTCTCTAGATGTTCCAGACATCCGCAACAATAACACGTCTTCGAAGGGATACGACATGACGACTTCACCTGCCTGAACTAGCCACACTGGTGGCGCACCACTGAATTGTCCCATGAACTGGAAGCCAAAACCACTGCAGAGGATTCTTTAGTAACTTGTTCCTCTGAAACACCCTGATCTCCAGATGGGGAACCTTCATGAGTGACTGGATACGTGGGACTTCCAAGCATCTGTGCTCTGGATATTAATTCAGCTAAGAACACCTAATGCACCATCTTCTCAAATGTGATGCTCCCAAAAAGGTAGGAATCGCTCCTTGTTCTCTGGACGCAGACCCCTAATTATGGAACAAGTTTTCATCCAGTCCTACGACACTTCCCCAGGGAATAGAGACACAAGATCCTTGAAATGTTTGACATACGCTTTCACTATCTCGTTTCAATGTTGAACACAAATGAGCTATTCAATTTTATTCATCTTCACCTCCAAAAGTATAAACCATTTAATGCAGACGTCTTTAAATATATACAACATCATCCCAACTTGCAGTAATGGAAGGGCGAACAACTCCTACTTGTCCAGATCTAGACCTTTGAACAGACCCAAAAACACATGCACTCTAACAGCTTCGGGAGTTCCCAATACCCTGAAGATGTGCTCGACCTCTTCAAGCCACTCCACTGACTCTAACAGACTCCAATCACCATAAAGGATAGACAACATCTAAGAAATACCAAGAACAGGGCATGACTCATCAAAACTCTTGGGACCTTTCTGGGAAGAATTTATCAACAACATATATAACAACAAGATGAAACTGATATCAATAGAAGAAACATCAATAAATCACCCTCATCCAAATACAACTAGCTCAGAAAAACGGAACAACCAAAAACACAACCTAAAATTCCCTGTCCAAAATTCCTATTCCATTTTAGATTCCAAAACCACCCTTTTTTATTTCAAAACCTCTTTCATTCAAGACCACTTTCCAAATACCAAATCCAATTTTCAAACCAAAATCACATTCCAAAACCATTTTCCTCTTTAAAAGCCTATTTAGAAAATAAGTTCAAGCCTTTAATTTCAATCACACCTAGGTAATCCCATAAACCATTGCACATGTCTTCATCCACTTTCATTCGTAAAAACCAACACGCACTTTCAATGCATCCTCTCACATGTGCAAACGTTTATATGAAGCACCTAAGGTTTCACCCCAAACCACTCTTGACCAATTTCTAAGCAAACACCAGTTTTCCAATCCAAAGGCTTTTAGTTTTAACCCTATTTCATAATATTAAATTCATTAAAAAGAAATCAGTCCCATTTTCAAAAAACCTTTTTTTCCATTTCCAAAAATGAACTTACCCCAACCAAAACGAAAACGACACTCAACTTGCATCAAACCACTAGAGTGAGGGACAAGCGGTCACACTTAACCTGGTGACATGTTAGTGGCCCATGCCCTAAGTAAGTGTCAAAAACTAGGAGGAATTCAAACCATGTACCCGGACTCGATATGGGTAACTACTATATGTGAGACACGATGTAAAATCAGTCTGTCTCTATTTTCATCCCTCAATCCATAACAAACTAGAACGAAACAAAGACTCAGTTCGCAGACTATCCCTGGAAACTCGAGGTGCGGAACGGGAGAGGGTTCATGATGTCCTTCTTATACCTATCTCTCGAGTCCTGAATGTCCTAATATTCATCTTCTAGAAACCCCAAATTACAAGGGCTAGCATTGATACCATTTTGTCACAAACCAATCCGGGTTGACCCTAAACCGGTCACCCAATCCGACCCGTGACATGGCCTAAGGGGAAACCCTGATCCCTACGGGTTGGAAACTAGTGACTCATATCAAAACAGAAAGTGTGGGAATGATTTTGCCCAATATAAATAAATAAATAAGCATAAATAATACAGAGCAATGAAGAATAAGTGAACCGAACAAAATGACCAAACATGAACAAAAGAAAAATAAAACTAACCAAACACGACGTTCGGAATAACTCCGTGCGACCTCAAGGGTCACTCTCCAACTCAACGATCAAGCGTCGCCCTAGGCAAGTTCACTCAAGTTGTATCCGGCACAAACACTAAAAACAGAAAAGAACTATAGGAGTGAGTATTAAAACTTAGTAGGCCAGCCCGATATCTATTCCCAATGCACTACCTTTAAAAGAAAAGAATCATCATTTCATGTTTGAACTAAATTTTATAAATGTAAGGATTTCTACATGTTACTCAAAAACAAAGTACGAGTCGGTGCCCCTATTCATTTATAAAAAACCCAAGTCATTATTTTAGTGAGACATTAGCATTTTTTTCAAAGGGGAAGTGATGTTTACATTTTCAATTTCACAAAAAGTATAAAAAAACTTTCATTGAAAATAGTTTTCATAAACTAGTTTAAAACCAGACATCAATTCCTAGTAAAAACACTACACAAGAAAACACTATAGTAGTAACACAGTAAGTGAAATGAAAAGAAAATACATACATGTACCACATTAATCACAGCAGGTAACTGAAAATTCACAGACATGGGTGAACCTAGGAGATTGAGAATAAACCAGAAGACACCAATACATGATAAATCATCCTCGTTTACATGTCACACATGATGAAATCAAAATGCCCAATATGCCCAACCATCCTTTCTCAGGAAGATTGAGGGAAAATCCCATAGTAATAAACCCAATATATCCACCTACTATGGGCCACTAGTCAGTACCATAACCTAACAGTACAGCATTCATTCATAGAATATTCTCTCAATATGACAGATTCCCATGTCTCAAGTGTTTGGAAAGGGGGTGAGCCAACAGATTCCAACCAAGAATCCAATCATAAATATATATAAAGAACAACATGCATCACCCCGTGCCACTCCATGGGAAAACCTCATGCCTTTAAACAACTCAAGTACCCGGGAGCCTCTAAGCACGGCCTCCCTGACAATCAATTGCAACCAGGGAAGGAATATTATCATAGGAGGGTTCTTATAAAAAAACAATCATTTTCCATAAAGTGCCAAACTGTCATGAAATACATTTCACAATCACCACTTTAAAATGAACCAAAATGCTTGTTCAAGCATTAGAAGAAATAATTTATCATTAAAACTAGAACTATAATAGGAATTCTTTGGCTTATGTTTAAAATCCAAACTGACATTATTTCACTACTGGGTGTTTGTTCATTAAGAAAACATTTCAAGTGTCATGTATAAAATAAACGTCTCTTTTCACAGTAAAAAATCATTTAAAAATATATTGTCTTATATTTTCTCACATTTATTAAAATTAATAAAATATTTAATTTGAACAAATAGTTTGCACAAACAGCAAGAAATAATGTAACCTAAATTTTAAAAAGTAGTGCAATGGGAACCTACCTCAACTCACAGCTTGAACACGACGACGCAACATGCCTTGGAAAGGTGTGCAAGCACGCACAAGCTGATGATCGTAGTATTGCAGTTCCCTTACTGACACACTGCAACAACTGCACAAACAACTAAAAACACAAAAACATGGACTTTAAATGATCCAAATGAACAAACAATGCAAAAATAACCATCTCGACATGTTTTGAAAATATCACATCTAAAACATGTATCAAAACACAACAAAACTCTATAATAGAATCCAATCACGACCTTTAGACACACTACCCTCTTTAAAATCATTATACGCACCACTTGATTAAAGAAATAAACTTTTTGAATAATTCATAAAACATCTGAAAATGGTGATACTAAGGTTCACATCAAAATATACTTAGTTTCACATAAGAAAACACTTTAAAATAAAATACACAACATCATCACACCAAACCATGACTCACACATTACCACGAACCCATAAAACATTTTATAAAATAACGCACCCATTTGAAAAAACAAAACATCAACGATTTCCATTAAAAATTATGTTCCCAACACTTAAGCATTTTCACCACATTAAAAATACAATTCACACCCAATAAGCAATTGATTAAAAAATTCTATAAAATAACCAAAACAAAACCAAAATTAAAAACACACCCTTTCTAACAGAAAATAAAATTCCATCACACACGCATGCCAAAACATTTGTAAAGTGTATTTCACACCTTCCAAACACTCTTAAAACCGACTTCGTTGAAATATTAAATCACGACAAGCATAAAAACATAAAAATTTCCTTCACAAGGAGTCTATTCCCAAATAATGAGCACCCAAACAACATCCAAACATCTAACGAAACAAAAAATTAAATCAATGAACACATTTATATATTTAAAAAGAATTTAAATCATCAAAGCATGTTGACCAATTAATTCAAAGAGGAAAAAATCAAGTAAATGAATTAATTGAAAACATGAAAGAATTATATAGACTAATTCAGAAAGAAAAAAACAGATTTGCCTACATCAAGAAAGTGCGAAAGTGATTAAACTTAAAGAAATGTAGAACCACACCCCATAGACTAACCGCACCCTCTAATCAAAAATAATAATTTGTGAATTACAATTCAAGGTATTAATGTTCGGTTAATCTAAGAAAAACACTATAAGAAAAAAAAATATCAAGAAGGGATTGTCTTGTTTGGAATAGGGTATAGGGTGGCCACCAGGTCACGACGCAAGGGGGGCGGCAGGGCGTCAGAGTAGGCCGGGGGTGTAAGGTGGCTGGGGGCCGCATCGTAGCAGGGAGAGTAGGGAGGCAGGAGTCGGTGCAATGCAGCATGCTGGAACATGGAGGGTCGAACTGTGGGCAGCTCTATGTAGGGAGAGCCGGGACACGACCAGCGTGCGCGGAAGGGAATACCAGGTGGTGGAGGCATAGGAGTGCGGAGATGTGAGAGGAAAGAGGAGCGGCGCTTTTGATGAGTTCCATAGGGGGTGCTAGATGGACAGGGGCTAGCGTAGGAGATTGGTGGAGCGGTGAAGGTGGCTTGCTGGAGCGCACCGACGAGGGAAGAGGGTGTGCGCGGGGTGGTGGAGACCTGCTGCGTTGCACCGCTAGAAGGAGGGGGGGGAGAAGAGGTCTGTTGCGCCACTGGGAGGGGAAAAAGGAGGGTGTGCATAGGGTTCTACCAAGAGAGGCAGAGGCAACGAAGAGGGGTCCATGCATTTCTAGGTGCGGCGCATATGAACAGGGAAGAGGGGGGCACCAAGGGATTATGTTAGGGATTCATTTCTCTTTTTTATAATAACAATATTAATAAAACCATAAATAAAAATAATAAAATGGCCATAACAAATATAACAATAACAATAATTAATAACAATAAAACAATAAATATTTGGTAATAATATTAATAACAATAATAAACATAAAACTCATAAAAGTTATAATAATAAGAATTATATAAAAAAACAAAAACAAAAACAATAATAAGAATTATAACAATAAAAACACCTCATTAATAATAATACGATTAATTACATAATAACATTATTATTATTTTTTACAACATAAAAATTTTTCTTGCAGTGTTTGTATAAAAAAATTATTTATTTTTAATCGTTAGATACATGCACGGATACCCATGCTAACGACGTGAAAACCGCACGTTGTGCGGTGACCGCGCATGGGTCTGAAACCCATGAAAATAATAAATGATTAAAATAATTTTCGGACCGAGCCCGGACAATGGAACGGGGGCCTGAATCCAGGTAATACTAAAAGAAAAGTTAAATAAAAAGCTGAGGTGAGACACTACATATCGAATCATATGAAATACCATGTTAGGACCTATAAAAAATCAATTTAGAGGAAGTCTATAGAGATTTAGAGTATATCATTGAGTTTCATAAATTCTATACAAATTTAGTTAATCACAATGTATGAAAACATTTACCATTATAGTGTGGAACAAAATATATTAATTCCCAAACTCATATATGTTTGAAAATATTTCCCTCTTTAAATGCATTAGTATCATTGTAAATACAATGCGATATAACGTGATCATTATCAAACACATGTATCTATATACATGTGTCCACTAGAATTATAATATTCATGCATCAATAATTATATAATCTATTAATCTAATATATTTAGTGTCCATGGAACATATAGTATGTCAACCACTTTTTTACTCAACAAATGAAATTATTTTCTAGAGTATACACTGACCAGGTCAATAAAAAATTACCTTTCGTTAATATAGTTTAATAAAAAAATCACATGCCCCTCATTGAGGTTGATAAGAACATTATATGAATCATTTATTTATGGCTATAAAATTCTCCATATGAATTATATATGGAATTTATCTTGTTCTCTCCTCCTCATGCTCATATCAAACATATATCCATATCATAACCTCATTAATCTTTAAGAAGGGGACAAATTACACTTTTTGGGAATCAAAGTATCCCACTAACATATTGTTAGTTGGGTGGTAAAAAAGAAAAAATAATTTCTGTGGTTTTTTCATTGAAATTAGATCTCTCCTTACATGAAATAAAAATATATATAAAATGAAATCCTTCACATGATCCCATAAAAATAATAATTCTACTAACATAAGTCATTTTAATCAATAATTTTCATAAAATATATGTAATCATCATTATCCAAATACTATCCAAGACAACAATTACATCTTTATACTATTTGTATCCCTATGACCTATGCCACAAAATTCACAAGGTTAAAGTACTCATGTCCGTAACAAAATTATTATACTCTCTGTTTATAGAAACTTCTATGGTAACCCGTATATATTCCATCATCACATGTGATCTACCACGTTATTATAATTATTTCCTGAGGAGTATTAGTCTCTTGGAATACCCTCTTTATTCAAATATGATAGTCAATGATAAACCTAAAACACATTGAAAATCAATTATCACATCCTTATTTCATATCAAACCATTATATAATTCCTCTTGCATCATGGAACCAAACTCCACATACACTAACCCTATAATATAGACAACGAAAATTAATAGATGTTATATCATGCGGTATTGTGTCACAAATTTCCTAAGAACAAGATCTTCTCTAAGCTGTATAACTTTTTATCACAAGTCATTGATACGAATAATGCCAATTCATTAAACTTTGAAGGGTGTATTATGTCCAAGGGTTACTTTAATCATTGTCACAATAAGCTACACATACAACAACATTAATCAACATAAAAATTATATTAATTACATCACCTCCCCACACAATTATACTAATAAATATTGGTTTGTTTCTTCATTGAAGAGTACTGAGAATGTAGACATTTCAGATAAAGTTTCTTTTGGTATCAATTTTATTCAGGGTGAAAGCGTACATATTTGTTTTAATAGGGAGACTCATTTATTGACTAATTATTATGGAAAATGAAATTATTTATAATATCAAGGGTGAGATGAAATTTACAACTAATCATATCACAATAAAAGGATATATATCCTTTGATAATGAAGATCATGAAATACTTATAATGTGTCTTAAAGAGTTTTGATATTATAGTACATATTGATTTATGAAACAAAATAAGGACACTTCTTAAAATATAAATGATATTCAAAATTCTCTTACTCAGATTTGGGTATTTTATGGTTTTAAGATAACATCATTAAATAATGATTATTTTCATATTAATTTTATTTCAAATGAACACAAGATAAATACATAGTTTTTTGAACCCATTACCTTAAAAAAAATAATTTCAGGGTTCCAAGACTGAGATCCCATTTTTCCCTTGAATGTTTGGAAATATATTACCTAAACATGGATCCACAATTAGAGTCTCTTTTGGTTATTTTGGAATACAAATCATTTATGTTATTTTTCCTTAGTTGTGGGGGTTCCCATAAATATTGTTATGGAAATGAAATGGGAAATAATGGAAATTTATTCAATATAATAACTGATATTGATCTATATTCAACATTTATTGAAACTATTTTTATTTTCATGAATTAAACATTAGTTTAGAGATACTTCTTTTCGACTAAATAAACTTTTAATGAAATAGAATATCTTTTTATGAATGTCATTAGAACTTGTTTTGATCCATTTTGAGGAAAATGGCCATTCACATTCACACTATAATATCAAGAAGGTGAAATATGAAACACAAATAGTTGGAATGGTAAATAATTCCTATAAGATGATTGGAAATATATCTACTTATTATAGTGATGAAATAGTTGTGACTACTAACAACATGGTAAATGGTGTTTCTATGGAGGCCAACATCAGTTAAAACCATATGGTAATGTTATTAATATTTTTAAAGATGATTAAAAGGAACCTGTTAGTGAAAATGATTTAACTCAAAATAGTGGATTTATTTTGAGATTTTCACATCTCTTTATACGTAGTTTAATAATATTAAAAATAAAAAAGAACCAAATCATAATAATTTTTTCCAGATTGGAATTATCTTCATACAAATTTTCTTGTTGATGAAGATGGTGATTGGAAGGACCATCATAATGGGGAATTAATTAAAAATGAGGACATATTATGGGGAATGGAAAATCAATTGGATATGGAATATTTATGTGAGGAAATATTTATGAACTGTAGACATAGTAATGGATGAAAATGATACATTTTCCTTTAAAATTGATTATAAATAATCATGGATAGAGGGACAGTAAAACATGTGATATAATGAATGATTAGGATTATATTAGAATATAGTGGGGAAAGTGTATGAAATTAAGTGTACTAGTGTCAATAAATGTATTAGGCATAATATTATGAGGATAATCACTCATGAGAATTTCCTATGGAATTACCCTCAGAAGAAATTAATAGATGTGACTATGAATTTAGATATCATTAGACAATATATCTAATTGAAGAAAATTGGGAAATATATTGAAGAGGTTATTTATCCCTCTATCAATATTGCTTTATTGAGTGAATGAGGGATCATTTCAAATATAACTATTGGATAATAATGAGAATTGGTGTTTCCATGTTTATTGTAAGAGAATAATTGACAAGACCAATAAATTCCATATAATTTTTTTGTTTATATTATTTGGGATTATTACGAGTGTACATAAATTGACAGTGTTTGATTCTGAGGCCCGGTTTTCTTGGAACAGAATTTTTAATTTTTTAAGGAACATTCAGTAAACGTGCGGGAGATGTTTTTTTAACTTTTGTACCAGTTCTCAGATTAAAAATATGAAGGCACCATTGAATCCATAGTGCATGGATTCACTTATGGGAGGCTTAAAATTGACCACAGTATGCTGGGAGAAAAAGTTAGTTTTATGGACTTTTAAATAATAATAAAATAACATAAATTGTTATTTTATATTTCTACAGACAGTTGAGCAGTGGTGGCAGGACTGCTGAGTTTTCAATTCATTAAATGTCTTGACACATCAGTTTTGAAACCACACCATTGAGTTAAAAGGTTCATTCATCAATTAACCTCATTAATCTCTCATTGACTTAATCACCCATTCCCCTTATTTAAATGAGGCTCGAGCTTGGGTTATTGACACGGCAGTGAGGAACCTCTGACAAAGTGCTGAAATGTCTTCCACTGATGAATAATGGAGGTTTGGACGAAAACATTAGAGGAATCAATTCGAGATTGATGAACGTTGTCAGCTTCATCAATCATGGATTCTTATTCTACAACTATGTCGTCAACTCTAATTCTGAGGATGGGGTTTTGTTTAAATTCAATTGAATTTGTTTCTTTTTCTCCTTCTTGAAAAGAATTATGAATTATGGAAGTATTATAGTTTTTCTATATTGAATTAATTCCTACCTGCTTGATATGATGCTAAGGCAGAGGGCGCAGGAAAAAAGAACAAGGTTTGGACCCTTATCCGCATTGTTTTTGTTGAATTCTTCGGGGGATGAATTTTTAACTCAATGTAATCTGGAATTTGGGAGCCACGATTTGAAGACAACAATAGGGGAGGCCCGTAGGCACGTTACGAATCAAAAACAGACCACCATAGCTCACCCGGTCACCTGCAGAAGTTCTGATGGAATGGCGGTGCCGGGGAGCGACGGTAGTGGCCAACATTCAACGGCCACGGATGGAAGGTGGAACCCTAAAGAGCTGTCATGGTTTTCATGGGAGGCTGGCCCTTGGCCGTCCGCGTTGGAAGAAGGTGGTATCCATTGTGCACCGTAGTGAAGAGCCTTGACTTCAAATCCATGACGAGGGAGACCCTCGCCCTGCAGGTCCCAATAACATGGAGGCAGTGCCATGTGGAACCACCATTGTAATTCCCACATCCCTAAGACTTTTAGGGAGGAGGAGAGACCCCACATGGTCCTCCCAACTACAATCTGTTCTAGCCAGTATGTCGGGCTGCCCCGACCAGGCAGTCTAGGCCGAGATCACTACGGACCAGCCAGAGTGGGTCGGGCCCAATCAGATCTGTGTTAGTCCTGAACCGGTTTTTGTTGACCAGAGTCAAGTTGAGTTGGCCCAGGTCTGGGTGGGTCAGGTTAGTCAAGACGGCTTGGACAGGACCCAGACCCTTTTCGGCCAAAATATGCTTAAAAGGCCATATCTCACAGACCGTAGGTCTGTTTGAAGAACTGTATATGGTGAAAATATCATTTTATTGAGACTGTACTTTTGAGATACTCCTCCTAAATTTTGAAATATGTTGGAGTATGGCTTGGTTCAATCGAACCTAAATCCAACTGGGCCCTCGGCACTACAATTCCGATAACTCACAGATAGGGTGTTCGATTGACGCACCATGTGTTTTTTTGGGACCTTATGACATGACTGTCCATTGGGTTACCTTTTTTTTTGGAACATCATGTTAGTTGAGTTATGACCAATATCTTTTTCAGTGGATACGAAAAAACTAAAATGAACCAAGTGCAGAGAATCTTGTGGCTGGCTGTCATTTGAAGAGTGCCCCTGTGTGGATCAGCATCATAGCGGCCCTATGTTGATCAACATAATTGCGACCCAATGTGGATAAACATCATAGATACCCTGTATGGATCTGCATGATTGAAACCCAATGTCGATTAGCATTATAGAGACCCTGTGTGGATCAGCATCATAGAAACCTTGTGTGGATCAGAATTCATAGCGACCCTGTGTGGATCGACGTTATAGCAATCCCGTGTGGATCGGCATCATAGCGATCCTCTGTGGATCAACATTCATAAAGACCCTGTGTGGATCAACATCATAGAGACCCTGTGTTGCTAAACATCATATAAAACCTGTGTGGGTCATCATTCATAGAGACCCAGTGTAGATAAACATTCTAGCGACACTGTGTGGATCAGTAGTGCCTAAACCGACAAGGACCAGCATTAGAGCGGCCTGTCGTGGATCAATGAAATTGTCCTTGTGTGGATCAACAATAGAAAAAATTCTTGTTAGTTCAGTTGTGGAGACATCCTAATGGAATAAAATGATATAGTTTAAGGATAATAATCTTTATTCATGTACTTTGAGTTGTATACCTGGTTTTAGTTGAGTCTTTTTCTTAGTGATTTGTGATTGAGATCTTGCTTTGTGGTTTTCCATTGACGAATCTGGACAGACCCATGGGGGTATCAGGGTCCCTACTATGTGTTGTTATACTCACCCCTACATATAATTTTCCTGGACATTGTTGTGTTTTGTGCAAATGACGAGAATTTTGGATGAGACTATAGGAACCGGGACTAGGAGGTACGCAGTGGTGACCTGTTGACACAGAGAGCTGTGGAGATGAGTTGTACCTACCATTTAGGTAGGATCCTTGGTTGAAGATCTCAAGAGTTGTTTTCTATTTTCTATTATGTTGTATCTTTCAATGGGTCTTGTATTTTGTCCCCTTTACTTTCAGTACACACTTTTACTACTACGGTCTTACTTCGTGGTTGCATATTTTTGAGTTCATGGACTATGTGTTTTTACCGGTTTTTAGAAATTCCTTTTCATTTTATGGAAATTCTTTAATATTCTAGTTTTCAAAACCTGGCCTATGTAAGGTGGTATTGAGGTATTCACAGCACGGGCCCTGAGGGATGGGTCATGACAAAGTGGTATCAAAGAGTCATTTCTACTAGAAAAATAGGACTCTAATCATTCTGATAGAGAAATAGTGTTAAGTGTTTTGAGGGTGGTTTTCATTTTGGGGAGACCTATTTTGTTAAGGTGAATGACATATCCACACACTAGAACTGTGAATTCTAATTTCTGATTTGGTGAATGAAAACACTGATGACCCATGTTTTGAAAATGTTTTACTTTTTATCCCTTTTGAGTCATCTCACCTGGTATAAATTATTGACTGTGGCACACCTTTTTTTTTTCAGGATGCTACCTTGTAGACTGCCAGCCAGGATTCCAGAATTTTTTCATGATGATGGCCCACTGAGCTATGAGGTTTCGGTGCAGGGCCGTCTTATAACGATAGAACCTTCTGGAGGTGCATCAGTAGCACCACTACACGTTGGGCATCAGTTGCCACCATCCCAACTAGGGAACGGTGCACACCAACTGATCACATTGCATGAGATCCAATGGTAGAGGCCTATTATATTTCTAGGTGAGACAGATCCGCTGGCATTTGAGGACTGTATGAAGGTTGTGGGTAGTGTTTTTCACCTAATTAGGACACCAACGGTGCTTACAGGGATCCTAGCTGCTGGTCTTCTCTAGGAAATTTCACGGGATGGTGGATCCTAACACTCTAGTTACATGACGCAGAGACCCTCACCTAGATGGACATCGAGTTACTCTTAAGGGGCAGAGTTCTTTCCAGTGACACTACGCTCTGTGCGTATTCGGGAGCTCCTGCACTTACAGCAGGGTAGTCGGATAGTGGCCCAGTACTTAGAGATATTCACTGAACTCTCATGAAACTCTACGGACATGGTATGAGAACCATTATTCAGGGCCCAAACCATTGAGTAGGGTCTTAGGTGGGAGATCATGGTATTTTTGATATCGCTCAATATCCCGACGAAGGCTGGAGTACTCGAGCAAGAAATATTGGTGGGGAGCTACATAGCTGAGTAGGAACCAATGGTGAGAGCCACCATCGGATGACAGGTAGCCAAGTCATATATAGAAGGTCATAAGAAGATGACACAGAGGTCCAAGAGATCCATACATTCTAGTTCTTTACCCCAGGCTGTTGGGTCGGAGGTGCGGTGCTCACAAGTTAGAGCAGGCCAGTAGAGGAGAAGATGGTGTTTCAAGTGCAGCGAGCAGGGACACATGGCTCACGACTGCCAAACCCGTCATACAGATGATCAGCAGACAGTCAAGAGACTGCATTGGTAGAGGTATATACTCATGCGATGTGGTCCATAGGGTGACAGAGATGGTAGAGGAATAAATCATGTGGCTGGAGATGGGCGGTGATTTGAGGTTCTACTGCCACCACCTGTTAGTTGTCTTCCCTGACCTCAGGGAGTTGGAAGACATGGATGGGCTCAGCACGAGGAATCACAGGCCTATGAACACGGTGCTTCAGAGATCATTCGTGGTATGATCAGTGTCTACTCCCCCTAGTTTTGGTACTTATAGACACAGGTTCCAGTCACTCTTTCATTTCCAACACTCTCATTCAAATATAGGAGATTTTGTTGCAGTTGTTTGCAAGATCTTTGAGATTGGAAACTCCTACGAGAGAGGATTCGACGATCAAAAACTGGTGCCAGCAGTGTGAGCTTACTCTAGGAGGCGAGATCCTTGGCTGGGATCTCCTAGTAGTAGCATCGAGTACTTATGATGTAATCTTGGGTATGGACTGGTTATCCAGTGTCGATGCTCAGATTGACTATATTAGGTGAAAAGTGTGGTGTGTCCTCAAGGTTGAGACTAGGTTTTCTTTCACCGAAGATAAGTGAACCTCTAGAGATTAGGATGGACTTACTCAAAGGAGGGTTCAACCAATCACTAATCTGTTGGATAGACTTACCCTCAGAGAAGTTTACATGAGGTGTCCGAGTTATCCTTTAGTGGTGGACCCGTATGTTGATGGCTTTCCTGATGTTGTTCTGGGTGTACCTCCTCCCATAGAGGTAGACATATACATCAAAATATACCTCAGGACAACACCGATATCAACACCATTATATCTAAGGGCTCTTTTGGAGCTTTGTGAGTTGCTTGAATACTTGGAGTACTTGCATAGGAAGGGGTTCGTAAAGCCTGGTGTTTCTCTATTGGAATCCCCAATTTTATTCTCTATGATGGCAGATGGGAGTTTGAGGATTTTTGTTGACAATCGGTTCCCGAACTAAGTGACCATGAAGAATAAGTATCCACTTCTAAAGATTGATGATCTTTTCAACCAACTAAAGGAAACTCTATGGGTTTTGATGATAGACCTTAGATCAGGATATCAGGAGCTCAAGGTACGAGATGAGGACATAACAAGCATAGCTTTCAGATGTCGGTATGACCACTATGAGTTCATAGTGATGCCCTTCAGCATAACCAATGCTCTGGTAGTGTTCATAGGCACATGAATAGGATATTATAGCCTTACCTCCATCGCTTCATGGTAGTCTTCATTGAAGACCTATGGATTTACTCAGCGTTGGAGGAGGGGCACACTACACACCTACAGATATTTATGGATACACTCCAAGAGCACCATATTTATGGGACGCTCTAGAAGTGATAGTTCTGGATATGAGACTTCTACTTCCTAGGTCACATTATATTGAAGGCTAGAGTTGTAGTGGTTCCGAAAAATATAGAGGTAGTTCTTGCTTGGGTGCCACCTAGGAGTGTGACAGAGGTGTGGAGTTTCCTGGGATTGGCTGGGTACTACCAGAGATCCGTACTCGACTTTTCTAGAGTTGAAACACTCTTGAACGCTTTGAAAAAGAAGGGACATACCTTCATGTGGATGGAGAGATTCCATTATAGTTTTCAGGTGTTGAGGTAGATACTGACAAGTGCCCCCATTTTTAGGCTACTTGAAGAGGGCATTGGGTATGTGGTATACTGTGACTGATCAGGGACCATACAAGGTTATGCCCTGATCCAGGAGCATGTTGTGATCGCCTATGGATCACGGAAGTTGAGATATCATGAGCATAACAATTTCTACCCATGATGAGGAGTTAGAAGTAGATTTATTTGCACTGAAGATGTGGTGTAATTACTTAATAGGAGAAAGTATTTTAGTCTACCCTGATCACTAGAGTCTTGAGTATATCATCTCTGAGAAATACATGAACCTGAGATAGTGTTGATTGCTAGAGTTCCTCCAGGACTACGACTTTTAGATATTATATAATACTAGGAAGGGAAACGTAGTAACAGACACACATAGTAGGAGGTCTAGACTATAGTTGATGAGTGACCCGAGAGAGGAGAATGTCGTATTCCAGTTATCCTTCATCGATAGTAATGGAGCAGCATACCACTAGTCTATGACAATTCCCCCACTCATTCAGCGAGTCCAAGAGGCATAGATTGGGGATAAGGGCTGTGAGGCCAGACGTGCTCAGATATCCTCATAACAAGCTCCTGATAGATTTTTTAAAGGTGGGGAGCACATCATCCTCTTTATTGGACGCCCAATGGTACGAGTGAAACTGTGGTAGGAGGTGTTGAGGTAATTATAAACACCCCCTTTGGTGGCACATCACGTTGTGGCAAAGATCTATCAGGAACTTCGGTGTCAGTACTGGTGGCCATGGATGAAGAATGTGGTGGTGGATTTTTTCTCAAGATGCCTCACTTATTAGCAAGTGAAGGCTGAGCATTAGGTACCAACAGGATTAGCTCAACCACTTGTGCTGCCGAAGTAAAAGTGGGATGGTATATCCATGGAAGTCATGAAAGGGATACCACATACATCTAGGGGCCTCGATTCCATCTAGGTGATCATTGGCCGACTCACCAAGTAGGCCCACTATATACCCATCTAAGAGCAGGGATCAGAAGATATCTTTGGACGTATCTATGCACAAGAGATTTTATGACTTCATGGGGTTCCATCGATGATCGTCTCAGATCACGGTTCACATTTTACATCCCTCTTGTTGAAGGGATTATAAGAGGTATTTGGGACTCAGCTATGTTTGAGGACCTTCTTCCATCCTCAAACAGATGTTCAGACTATGTGGACCATACAGACACTCAAGGGCATGCCTCGTGCTTGTGTTCTTGATTTTGGATACAGTAGGGAGTACCACCTACCACTGGTGGAGTTCCTATAGAACAAAATTTATCACTCCACCATCGACATGGCTCCAATTGAGGCCTTGTACGTGTAACCTTACAGGTCAACACTATGCTGGATAGACCCAGGGGAGTCAATACTTTTGGGTCTAGAGTTGGTATAGGCTACCACAGAGAAGGTGTAGATCGTCTAGAAGAGGATTAAGACTGCATAGAGAAAACAGAAGTCTTAGGCCAACTGGAGATAGAAACCTTTGGACTTTGAGGAGGGAGACCATGGCTTCCTATGGGTCTCGCCATGATGATGATTACAGAGGTTTGGTCAGGGTGGCAAGATATCTCCAAGGTTACTCAGACCTTTCCAGATCCATAACAGAGTAAATGAGGTGGGGTAACATCTAGCTCTTCCCCCATTTATTCATCGGGTGCATAATGTTTTCCATATGTCATGGTTGAGGTAGTACGTGCATGATCCATCACATGTTATTGACTAGTGAATGTTGGACATCGATGATGGGGCACCATTTGTGGAGTTCCCAATAGAGATAGGGGATCGACAGGAGTGGGTCCTTCATGGGTGGTCGATTTTGCAAGTGTGAGTTATTTGGCAGCACAAGAATCTCCAGGAGATCACATGGGAGCGGGAGGTTCAGATACGGGATCAGTACCCCAGTATTTTCTCCTCGTTTTATTGTATCTTTTGGGGATGAAGATCCCTAATGTAACGGCCCCAAATTTTGAATAAATCTTGTTTCCTAATTTCATGTGTTATTTTATTTTATTTTTATACTCAACAAAAATGTTTTATTTGATAAACATGATTATAATTAAAATGAGACCATTGGGTTCTGACTGTTATATGACCATCAGTCAATATGACTGCTGTGAACAAAATGTTTTGATTATTGTCTCTAAATACAAGTAATCTTGGTTAATTATTATAGAAATAAGATTCGATGGCCTCACCTGGTAGTCTTGGACCGATCGAAGCCCATCTAACAGAACTTGGGAAGGAGGTAGCACCATTGGGATTTGCTCTGGACCAAACCCAAGCCGAACTTCATCATGTGAAGCTAGAAAGGAATCGCCTTCGCGAGAAGTTCAAACGGATAGAAATTACTACTCGGGAAATGTTGGCCGAGCCTCCCTCGGACTCTCTCACCTTAGCACACCTTACACTTAGGTCCTATGCTGGTGTGATAAGAGGCTTTGTAAGGAGACTGTAACTACCTTGTGTAATCCTTTGTTTTAAATAAAAATTGGGATTTCTTCTTATGATGAAGTTTATCAATTTTCAAATGACCAGATAAATATAGTATGCATATTTTTGATGAATTTTAGAAAAAGGATATTTTAAAAATGTTTATGTAAACCATAAATAATTAAAAATTTGTAATGATTTCCAAAAAATTGTCTTCTACAATTATGTTCAGTACAAAATTTGGAGTCTAATAAGATCAACATGATTTTTGATGAATAGTAAAATATGAATAGTGATTTTATGATTAGGATTAGTAATATGACCAAATGGATTAGTAATCTCACTTAATGAAAGTTTTAAAATTATCTAGGCACCTTGATTAAGTAATGTGATTCAATAAAATGGTTAAATGACGGTTTCATAAATTATTATTCAAGTATTAGTTTTTTCGGGTGAATAGTGTTTTTTAATTAAAAATTTAATTAAAAATATTTAGAAAATTATTTTTATAAAAATGACTTTATTTTTGAACTCAGAGCATCGATATTATGTTATGGTAATTTTTGGGGATTTTTCTGAAAAAAATGAATTTTCGATGAATAGTTTTTTTATTTAAAAATTAAATTAAAATTATTTAGAAAATTATTTTTATAAAATGGAGTTCATAAAGGTATTTAGAGCATCGATATTTGGTTAAGGTGAAATTTTGGGATTATTCTGAGAAAGTTGAATTTTGGATGAATAGTGAAAATATAGTTTTTAAGTTACGGGTGTTTAATGACATCATTAAATGATGTATTAAGTATATATTAAATATGGTCGAATTATGAATTGTAAGATAAGGTATGAGGTGTCCCAAGTGGCCAATACCATGGGCAAATACCATGGGCAAGCCCATGGTTTTGCCAAAACCACTAGTGAGGTGTCCCTTGGCCATTAATGCCTTGTCCCCTCACTTTACCTATAAATACTCACCCTTTCCTCCTTTAGTTTTCACTCCCAACTCTCCCCCAACGAAGTTATGGTCTCATTACCTCCCAAGGAGTCCTCCCAAGGTGCCCCCAAGCCCTCAAGGTCCCATCCATTGAGGTTTAAGAGTTACATTTTAAGGTAAGGGATCCGACCTCTCTCTTTCATTTCAAGTAATCTCTTTTATGTCATTCCTTTTTTGCTCCATGTTCTTAAGTTGGAGGATGTTATTTTATAATCCTCTTACTGCCCTTTTCATGTTCATATAATGAGAGATCCCCTCTTACTCTCATTATTTCGTTTTATGATGTTTTAAGTGGCGCCGTTAGGCTGCCGGACTTTTTGTAACATATTCTTTCTCCCTTCTCATTTTTCAAGATCTATTTTCATGTAATGTATTTCAAGTTCCTTTTTATTATGTTGGGGTATGATCTCTAAATTTATCATACTGATCTTTTATGTTCATATGATGAGAGACCCCATTTGATCTCTTCAACTCAGTATTTTGAAGTTTTAAGTGGCGCCGTTAGGCTGCCGAATTTTTAAGTGGTTCTTCACAGTTCTCTTTTGAAGTTCTACTTTCATTTCAATTCTTTCAAGTTCCTTTTTGTTATGTTGGGGAATTATCTCTATATCTATCATACTAAACACTTATGTTCACATCATTAGAGACCCTATTTGATCTTTTCAAATCATTTTGTTTGAAGTTTAAGTAACGCCGTTAGGCTGCCGGACTTTCATAAGAGAAATCTAATTTTTGTCTTCCTTCCATGTTTTTCATTTCAAATGGTATGTCCTTGAAATTTCATTACCATGATCATGTATCCTTCTTATTCTGTCAATCCACTATTTTATGTGTCATTTATGAATGTTTGACCCATTTTCCCTCTCTTTTTAATGTCTTCTAAAACCTCGTAACATAGCCGTTATGCTGCAGAATTTCCGTCTCAAAATGTCTCTCTCTTTTTCTAAAGTTCTTTTATATTATTAAGTGAATACTCAAAGATCTTTTTTCTAAATGGTTATTCACATATATACCAAAATGTTCTATTTTAAATTCTGGTATTTACATACATGAGACCCACCTTCCTTTTCTGTGGGTTTTAAAGTAATGTAAAGATCGTGTCTTTAAAAAAGTTTTTAAAACGGTATGATTATGAAATGAAACCAATTTATTTTATGCTATATGGGTTATTTATGAAATGTTTGATGATGATATATGTGGCTCACATGATGATAAAGGAAAATTTAAGGGTGCGCCCTGATAGCGCTCCAATGCATTGGGTAAAGACTTAATCTCTAGAGATGACCATTTTAACGACGCCTTGGTGAATAAACTTGGTAATTTTTAACGACACCTTGGGGATGGACCTTGGTGAAACAAAAAGATTGTCAATATTTAATGTTGCAGCCACATCTCAAAGTTATGAAAAATGTTATTTTTATTATGATGTATCTAATGATTTCTTTCTCATGACTTAAAGTTCTTTTCATGACCTTATTGAAGTATCTCAAGTTCACATGTAAAATGTTTCTCTTGTTTTCCTTACTGGGCCTTCTGCTCACCCTTTCCTTTGATGTATGTCCCCAGGTTCTGAGATGCAGTAATAAACCTAGGATTAACATAAGGAGAATCCTTTCAAGTGTTTAAGAAGAATGTTTTTTTGTTGTTTCATGTTTTATGTTCCTGGTTTCCAAGACACTAAACCTTAAAGATCCTCAGTTTTGTAAAATGTAATGAAAGTTTATGTGATAAAAAGGCGGGATGCTATAGTTGGTATCAAAGGATGGTTTAGTTATTTGTGGAAATTAGGATATGAAAACTCTAGGAAGAATCCTATAGAAAAGTTAAAATATTGGAAATCTTCCTGGTATTTTGGTGAGTATTGAGTAAGGGGTTGCCAAGAAAATACATCCCTGTCTGGATACTAGCAGGTAGAGGTGGCTCTGGCACAGATGTACATAAGAGTAAAACCCGAAAACACCGCTTTGAGCTAGACTCGAATGGGAACTGGTACACGACAACGGGCCTTGCTGTACTCTTGGTTACGACACTCCCGGGGGATATGCTTCGGTAATTTCATAAGCTTAGTATGAACCATTATTAAAGGAACAAAGATAAAATAAAGTGAAGATTCAAATAAGAATATATGATCATGGATAACCTAGATGGGAACCTAGGGGATCACAAGTTAGGGTATACTTTTCAACTATAAGTTATCCTTATATGCTTTATGTTTCTTTTCATGATTATTGGGTAAGTATTTAAGCCCCTAATTAAAGTTTATTTTCTTAGTCAATGGCGGGAAATGGAAGAGCATGTCTCAACAACCAATGTGATAGGAAATGCTAGGATTACCGTACTAATATGACAGAGATGATTAGGGGATTAAAATATGGTTTTTATTTTGGAAGATGTTCAATATTTTGGGGACCCTATATGATCGAGGTAAATAGATTACAACGGTATTTTCATTGAGGACTAAGGTTGACTCATATTTTAAGAATTGATGAATTTAAGGTGGACTTATAGAAATATAGTTTACTTATGGGAATCAGTAACCTATCTTGGGTTAAATATGTTTAGGTTAGATACTTTTGTTATAAGATGTTAGGAGTGGTTGATGTTGTTTGGAGATGAACAATGAAGTTTTGGAAGACTATGTTATCAAATCCTTCTTGTATTTGGGTTTCAATCTTAGTTTGGTTTATTTTGTGGAATTTTAAGGACCGTTATTTATTGAATGGACTAGGATGAACTTTGGGTAGTACCATGGAACTTTGAAGATTTAAAATTAGTTTCCATTCCTATGGGATTCTTTCTTTTTTTGAAGAGTTGTTTTACCTTACCCTTTCGGTTTTTGGGATAATGTTTAAAGATAAAAGAAATAGATAGTTAATCTTTTGTGGATTATGTGATTCTCTAGAAGATGATTCTTGTGTTTTGATGAGACCAAGTAGTTTTGAATGCTCATAGTTTAGGGAAAAGATTAGTTTTGGGTAGAAACTTATTAAAGGATGAAACTCTACATGAAGGTAGATATATTTCCTTATATTTTTGTTCTATGTTGTAAATGAATTCCTCAACGTTATAAAAAGGAACGTAAAAAAAACGTTGTTGGTTTACGTTTCCTACTAGGTAATCAAAGACCACTTGCACACATCAAAATTTTGGGATTTTCTGGTTCTTAACTTCCTCCTAATCATGTTTTCTATTACTCTCCTTTAGGACGTGAACCTTTGTTTTCTCCTCCATGTCCATGTTTCCTACATGGAATCCTAGTATGAGTAAACTCGGGTGGCCTTTGTACTTCCTTTTCTTTCTTTTAAAGTAATGGTGTCACTGACTCTTTTTCCAATGTGGGACATTAAATGGAATTTCAAAACCCAATTTTTTAAAATTGCGAGGACGCAATTTCTTAAGGGGGGAAGATTGTAACGGCCCGAAATTTTGAATAAATCTTGTTTCCTAATTTCATGTATTATTTTATTTTATTTTTATACTCAACAAAAATGTTTTATTTGATAAACATGATTATAATTAAAATGAGACCATTGGGTTCTGACTGTTATATGACCATCGGTCAATATGACTGCTGTGAACAAAATGTTTTGATTATTGTCTCTAAATACAAGTAATCTTGGTTAATTATTATAGAAAGAAGATTCGATGGCCTCACCTAGTAGTCTTGGACCGATCGAATCCCATCTAACAGAACTTGGGAAGGAGGTAGCACCATTGGGCTTTTCTCTGGACCAAACCCAAGCCGAACATCATCATGTGAAGCTAGAACAAAATCGCCTTCGCGAGAAGTTCAAACTGATAGAAATTACTACTCGGGCAATGTTGGCTGAGCCTCCCTCGGACTCTCTCACCTTAGCACACCTTACACTTAGGTCCTATGCTGGTGTGATAAGAGGCTATGTAAGGAGACCGTAACTACCTTGTGTAATCCTTTGTTTTAAATAAAAATTGGGATTTCTTCTTATGATGAAGTTTATGAATTTTCTAATGATCGGATAAATATAGTATGCATATTTTTGATGAATTTTAGAAAAAGGATATTTTAAAAATGTTTATGTAAACCATAAATAATTAAAAAATTTTAATGATTTTCAAAAAATGGTCTTCTACAATTATGTTCAGTACAAAATTTGGAGTCTAATAAGATCAACTTGATTTTTGATGAATAGTAAAATATGAATAATGATTTTATGATTAGGATTAGTAATATGACCAAATGGATTAGTAATCTCACTTAAAGAAAGTTTTAAAATAATCTAGGCACCTTGATTAAGTAATGTGATTCAATAAAATGGTTAAATAACGGTTTCATAAATTATTATTCAAGTATTAGTTTTTTCGGGTGTATAGTGTTTTTTAATTAAAAATTTAATTAAAAATATTTAGAAAATTATTTTTATAAAAATGACTTTATTTTTGAACTCAGAGCATCGATATTACGTTATGGTAATTTTTTGGGATTTTTCTGAAAAAAATGAATTTTCGATGAATAGTGTTTTTATTTAAAAATTAAATTAAAATTATTTAGAAAATTATTTTTATAAAATGGAGTTCATAAATGTATTTATAGCATCGATATTTGGTTAAGGTGAAATTTTGGGATTATTCTGAGAAAGTTGAATTTTTGATGAATAGTAAAAATATAGTTTTTAAGTTACGGGTGTTTAATGACATCATTAAATGATGTATTAAGTATATATTCAGTATGGTCGAATTATGAATAGTAATATAAGGTATTAGGTGTCCCAATTGGCCAATACCATGGGCAAATACCATGGGCAAGCCCATGGTTTTGCCAAAACCACTAGTGAGGTGTCCTTTGGCCATTAATGCCTTGTCCCCTCACTTTACCTATAAATACCCACCCTTTCCTCCTTTAGTTTTCACTCCCAACTCTCCCCCAACGAATTTCCGGTCTCATTACCTCCCAAGGAGTCCTCCCAAGGTGCCCCCAAGCCCTCAAGGACTCATCCTTTGAGGTTTAAGAGTTACATTTTAAGGTAAGGGATCTGACCTCTCTCTTTCAATTCAAGTAATCTCTTTTATGTCATTCCTTTTATGATCCATGTTCTTAAGTTGGGGGATGTTCTTTTATACTCCTCTTACTTCCTTTTTCATGTTCATATAATGATAGATCCCCTCTTACTCTCATTATTTCTTTTTATGAAGTTTTAAGTGGCTCCGTTAGGCTGACGATCTTTTTGTAACGGATTCTTTCTCCCTTCTCATTTTTCAAGATCTATTTTCATGTAAAGTATTTCAAGTTACTTTTTATTATGTTGGGTTATTATCTCTAAATTTATCATACTTATCTTTTATGTTCATATGATGAGAGACCCCATTTGATCTCTTCAACTCAGTATTTTGAAGTTTTAAGTGGCGCCGTTTGGCTGCCGAATTTTTAAGTGGTTCTTCACCCTTCTCGTTTTGAAGTTCTACTTTCATGTCAATTCTTTCAAGTTCCTTTTGGTTATGTTGTGGAATTATCTCTATATCTATCATACTGAACTCTTATGTTCACATGATTAGATACCCTATTTGATCTTTTCAAATCATTTTGTTTGAAGTTTAAGTAACGCCGTTAGGCTGCCGAACTTTCATAAGAGAAATCTAATTTTTGTCTTCCTTCCATGTTTTTAATTTCAAATGGTATGTCCTTGAAATTTCATTACCATGATCATGTATCCTTCTTATTCTGTCCATCCACTGTTTTATGGATCATTTATGAATGTTTGACCCATTTTCCCTCTCTTTTTAATATCTTCTAAAACCTCGTAACATAGCCGTTATGCTGTAGAATTTCCGTCTCAAAATGTCTCTCTCTTTTTCTAAAGTTCTTTTATATTATTAAGTGAATACTAAAAGATCTTTCTTCTAAAGGGGTATTCACATATATACCAAAATTTTCTATTTTAAATTCTGGGATTTACATACATGAGACCCACCTTCCTTTTCTGTGGGTTTTAATGTAACGTAAAGATCATGTCTTTAAAGAAGTTTTTAAAACGTTATGATTATGAAATGAAACCCCTTTATTTTATGCTATATTGGTTATTTATGGAATTTTTGATGATGATATATGTGGCTCACATGATGATAAAGGAAAATTTAAGGGTGCGGCCTGATAGCGCTCCAATGCATTGGGTAAAGACTTAATCTCTAGAGATGACCATTTTAACGACGCCTTGGTGAATAACCTTGGTAATTTTTAACGACACCTTGGGGATGGACCTTGGTGAAACGAAACGATTGTCAATATTTAATGTTTCATCCACATCTTCAAGTTATGAAAAATGTTATTTTTATTATGATGTATCTCATGATTTCTTTCTCATGCCTTAATGTTCTTTTCATGACCTTATTGAAGTATCTCATGTTCACATGTAAAATGTTTCTCTTGTTTTCCTTACTGGGCCTTCTGCTCACTCTTTCCATTGATGTATGTCCCCAGGTTCTGAGATACAGTAATGAACCTAGGATGAACATAAGGAGATGCCTTTCAAGTGTTTAAGAAGAATGTTTTTTTTTGTTGTTTCATGTTTTAAGTTCCTGATTTCCAAGACACTAAACCTTAAAGATCCTCAGTTTTGTAAGATGTAATGAAAGTTTATGTGATAAAAAGGCGGGATGCTATACCTAAGGTGGAGAGAATATAAATACTCAAAAATTCCATATAATTTTTTTAAATTATTTTTTATTATTATGAGTTTTCAAAAAATTTATGGCGCTTGATTCTGAGGACCGATGTCCCTGGAATGGAATTTGAACTTTTTTAATGTACATTCAGTAAAAATGGAGGTGACATTTTCTATCTTTTGAACAGGTGCTCGGATTAAAAATATGACGCCACGATTGAATCCAAAGTGCTAGAATACTCTTAAGGGAGGCTTTACTTCGGCCACATTAGGTTGGGAGAAAAAGATAGTTTTATAGATTTTTTAAGAATAATAAAATAACATAAAATTGTAATTTTATTTTTCTACCAATGGTTGAGTGGTGGGGGCGGGACCTCTAAGTTTTCAAGTCATTTATTAGCATGACTCGTTGGTTTTGTAACAACACTATTGAGATTAAGATGTTCATTGATTAATGAACCTCATTAATCTCTCATTGTGTTAATCACCCATTCCCTCTATTTAAATATAGCTCAAGCTTTGGTTATTGACACGAGAGTTAGGAAAATCTGATGAAGTGATGCTGAATCTTCCACGGACAAATAAAGGAGGCTTGGACAATGATGTTGGAGGAATCGGTCCAGGATCAATGAATACTGACAACTTCATGAAGTATGGATTCTTCTTCCACAGCTGCAATACCACCTCTGATTCCGAGGAACGAGTTTTGATTAAATTCAAGTGAATTTGTTTATTTTTATCATTCATAGATATAATTATCAATCGTGGATGTATTATCATTTATATATGTTTAATTAATTGCTAACTTCTTGATATGATGCTAACGAAGATGGTGCAGGCCAAACGAACAAGGGTTGGACCCTCTGCCGCAATGTTTTTGTTGCATTATTTGAGGGAAAAATTTTAAAATCGATGGAATCCGGAATCCCAGAACTACACAGTGACGACAACAACTTAAGAGGCATGTATATGTGTTTGAAAGGGAAAACGGAACACGGAGCTCACCTAGTGGCCCGTAGAATTTTAGTCGGCGTGGCACCGGTGGGTGATGGGAGCGGCTGGCCGTCGCTGACTGTGGATAGAGGCAGCGACCATAGGCGCCACATTGCTTGTAAGGGGAAGTGGACCAGCGGTCGGTCGCATCGGTGGAAGGTGGTATTCCATCGCGTGCCACTGGGAAGATCTATGGCTTCGAAGACACGGTGAAGAGGACCCCCACCCTGTGGGTCCCACAAACAAGTAGGAGGCACCATGTGGTGCCACCGTTCCTATTCCCGAATGGTTTAGTCGTTCATATTGGGGGAGGCAACCTGCACAGGGAACCTAGCTAGGGTTTGCGCTAGCCAATGAGTCAGTTTGCCTAGTAGGCTGCGCCCAGTCATGCTAGGAGGGCTGAGCCCGCGGCCCAACCCACTCAGGCCAACCCAGCTAGTTCCAGCTGGTCCGGGTCAGATCATAACAGGGTCGGGTCAGCATGAGTCAGGTCAGGATAGCTGAGGTCGGGGTAGGTTGGGTCAGCCCGACCTGGTCGGACTAGACCCGGACCCTTTTTGGCCCAGATAGGCTTAAATGGCCATATCTCGCAAAACAGTCATCCATTTGACAAAATTTCTTTGGAGTTAGAATATATAGAACGATATGTTAATTTTGGGATAATCCACTGGGGTTTTGGAGAATGTTTGAGTACATCTGTGTTGGTTTGAACCCAAATCCAATCAGGCCCTTGGCACTAAAATTCTTATAACTTATCGTCATATTGAATCTGTGTGGATCAGAATCATAGCGACCCGGTGTGGATCAACATCATAGAGACCCTGTGTGGATCAGAATCATAGCGACCCTATGTGGATCACCATTATAGAGACCCTGTGTGGATCACCATCATAGAAACCCTATGTGGATCTGCATCATAGAGACCCTATGTGGATCAGCATTCATAGTGGCCCTTTGTGTATTAGCATCATAGAATCCTTGTGTGGATCAACATCATAGAGACCGTGTGTGGATCAGCATTCATAGATACCTTGTATGAATAATCATCATAGAGACCCTATGTTAGCATTCCCCATGTGTGGATTTGAATCCTAGAGACCTTGTGTGGATCATCATTCCAAGAGACATTGTGTGGATCAACATTACTAGCGACCCTATGTGGATCAACATTCTAGTGAACCTGAGTGTATTAGTAGTGTGCGACCCAACGAGGACCAGCTTTAGAGAATCCAATTGTGGATTGGTGACATACGACCCTATGTGGATCAAAAATGGAACAACTTTTTTTTGGATCCTTTTTAAATACTCTCTAATGGAATTAAATGATATACCATAAGTCTAATAATCATTAAACATAACTTTGGGTTTCATTCCTAGTTTGAGATGAGACATTTTCATTCTGCTTTGTGATTGAGATCATGATTTTTGGCCTTCCATTGAGGAATCCAGAGAGAGCTTCGGGGGTCTCGAGGTCCTTAATATGTATTTTTATACTCACCCATACATGGCCTTCACCCATACCTTGTTGTGTTTTGTGAAGATTACGAGTAGCTTGACCGTGACTTTAGGAGTCAGGAACCAGAAGTACATAGAGGTGAATGGTTGATGTGGAGAGATGTGGATAATGGTTTTACCTACCCTTCATGTAGGATCCTTGGTGGATGATCTTAGGATCTATTTTCCATTTATGTGGTATTTTATCTTCTAGTTAGGCTTGTATTCCCGCCCCTTTACTTTTAGTACACACTTTTACTACAACAGTCTTACAAAGTGGTGGAATTTTATTTTGTTCTTGGTGGAATGTGTGTTTGTATAGGTTTGTGGAAATTCCTTTCCATTTTATGGAAATTATTTTCGGTGCTAGTCTTCAACCCATGGACTATGGATGGTGGGCTCGGGGTAGTCACAACACAGACCCCGGGGGACAGGACGTAACATTAATTTTCAACCCTATAATTTTAATCCCATGTATGTTGGTATATTTGATGTGATGATTCCCTTAACAGGGTTTGATGAAGCTTTTTGGATAATATGTTCAACATTTCAACAGCTACATGAGATTGGGATGTTACAGATGAATAGAATGTGGTGATAGTTGTATGAGAAGATAGTAATAATAATAAAGATAATGTGGAAAATTTCATGAAGTAATGTTCTTTCCTAATATGTATATCATGATCAGATTGGGATGTTGGTATATGTTATCCATGAAATAGGAGAACCCATATAATATTGTCTCATTTAACAATTCAATAGTAGTTTCAAGACCATGAAGACCCTGTTATTTTCATGATCGAATGGATCTGAAAAATTTTGTGTTTATGGGAATTATTTTTAGGGAAATAGATAAAAAATAAAATAATCATGAAAATTAGAATTTCAATGAACACAATGATTCCATCCATCCCCTGAAAATATAAGAGTATATTTTCATATAAGTGAAAATGTTACATGAAATTTATCAATGGTTTCAAGAATTTTCATGGGAGTAAATAATTGAGGTTTACTTAAAAAAATAATCCCAATTAAATTATTTCATGAATGTTATTAGGATTAATGAATGTCAAAATTTCAAAATGTATATATAGTTACACAAACCCTATAATATAGATGAATTTTTCATAATGGAAGTTAGTTTCACACTATTGGTGACATCAACATATTGATGTTCAGTGAACTATAGAAGTTTCATGATTGGTTAGTTAATTACATGGATGTTTCATGATGGGAGGAAATAATATATAAGTGGGTATCTACCCACATAGTTTTAGAATTCTAGACTCATTAAATATTATATGTATCTAAAATAATTATAGTTTTGTGAAATGTTATTTCTTTTCTGAACCAATAACGTGAGCATTATTTGTGTGAGGAAATTAATGTGTGTTTATTCAGTCCAAGTAAGTTCTCTAAATGCCTTGAATGTTTTACGAAAACTGTTTGTTGGGAAAACACATTCACACACACACACATAAGTTATTTGAAGAAAGTAACTTATTTCTATAGAGACCAAGTGAGTGACATGAAAATATTGAAATAATCATGAATGGTGGTATGTTTCATGATACATTGAAAGCTTCATCAAGAGTGAAAGTTGCAAGAAAGTGTCACAGTTCCATGAAAAATTGTAAGGTTTTTGGAATGTTAATATTATTAATTACCATATATTAAATATTACATAATAAAACATATATTCCTCACTAATGTCATAAAAACCTTGCCTTTACTTGGATGTCATGTCCTGGACTGCCAAGAATCAAATATTGGCCCATATACATGTGGTCTCATACATAGTTACAAATTACATTTCTGAATGGCTCATTAGACTAATTAATGTCCCCAAAAAGCAACACAGGTTCATTCAGTGTGATGTGACCTCACTCACTCACACATTGGTAATCATCCCACTATGTTACTCATCCTAAAAATACTCCATGTCAATCATGCTAACTATGTATTTCCAATCAAGTAGGCTCTCAAAAAGAAAGTGGTGCCTTGTTGGCATGGGTGGAAACATTTATCCTTTTATCCCTTTTAAAACCTGAGGTTATTCATTCATCCCATATTTAGTTCAAAATTACTTCATTATGGACCCTATATCTCAACCTAGGTAATTCAACAAAACATCTGTAAGGTTTCCTCCTCTAATAAAAATGAAACATGTTGGATCCAATAATAGTAAATACTCTATTCCATAACATGGTTTTCATGTCCTAGCCTTCCATGCCCCCAATTTTCCTTATAGAAACGTTGCCCTATACCTTGGTCCTCAAAGGTGCCTAAATGGATCAATAGAATAATGATCGTACTCTAGGAAAACACATGTTCTTTTTTTCCTTTTACCTGACACACATATATTGGGAATCATCCCAGTAGTTCACCCATCCACGAACTACTCTACGAAATCTATTCTTAAAAAAATAGTTCTAATCTCATAGGGTCCCAAAATAAAATCACACCATGTTGATTTCATTAGTAACATCTACCCTCTTAAACGTTTGAATTTTTTTTTGTGTTACACATAATGTGATTGGAAATCATTTTAGACCATTCCAAATGATGATGGTATTTATTAAAGACAAATTCATTGGGGAAATTGAAGCTACTATATTTTTCATGTGCATAATTAGTTTAATAAAGAACAATGTTAAGATTAATGAGAACTAATTAGTGAATTATCTATTATACAATGAATTCATGAATTGGATTATAAGGTAAAACTATTTTCCTTCAGAAGTAACGAGAAAAGGGTGAGGTTAAAGGGAGTTATTCATTGGGTGTTGTGAGCTGACCCAAAATATTTTAAAGATATTTATCCTCATATGAAGTGATTATAGTAGAAATATTGTGTCCATATATGTTTGATGATTATTATATTATTTAATAGCAACATATTTTTGGGGTTTGATCGTTAGTCATATCCTAGTGTGGGTGAACCAAAAAAAAATTCTGTCTTTTGTACATATTTATATTATATTCCTTAAGATGAAAATCAGTGTACATGTGTTGAGTAATCATCAATATTATCTTAATATGGATCTAATAAGTGGCTCAATTAATTATATAATCAATAAATAGGTGAAAAAAGAGTTATCTTACTAAACATTGAGGTAAATATTGGTTATGGATGTGAGAGTATTAATGTTAAATGGGGAATCATGAATGAGGTTCAATCCATGATTCACCCCACCGAAACTTCAGAATTATGTTCATTTTGGGTCCACCAATTTCCATTAGATCATATTATTATCTTGTTGTATTTTTTTATTTGGAATTGATCGGATTGGTTTTTGGAGTGAAATTCATTTGTATTACTATGAAATTGAAAAAACAAATAATTCTATGAGGGAATAAAAATTACAATGGAAATCCTTTTAAACTAATGTTTTTGGGATGTTCATTATCATGATGAAGGATCCCTATAGTTTTTAAAATAAATTTTTGTGATGAATCATATTATTTATCTACTTTTTCATATAGTGATTAGTAATGAATATCTAATGAGACTAATACAAAAAATATTTTTTTGAAATACTAATGATGATGACATATCAAGGAATATAAAGGTGTGGTATTTCTACATTCGAGAGGATATTGATCATGGGATGAATGAAGAAAACATAGAGATTAAAAGGATGAATGAGTCTTATAGGATCCAAGTTGAAGTACTAAAAAGTGATGTCATGACCCAAAAAAATATCAATATAATACAAATTAATCTATCTATATATCCAAGGGAGAGGAATGGTTATTAAGCCAGTTATATGTAGTAAATATATTCCAAAGTGGAAGAGTGTATGTATGGTTTAAAAGAAAAGGCCGCGTACTTGAAAATTAGTTCAAAATATAAGGGCCATGAACGGGGATTGGTTTCACACATTTAAGAGTTGGATGATGAGATCCAAGTAATTAGGCAAGTTTAACTGACATAGATAGATGAAATTGTTAAAATGAGATAAAAATGATGGTGCAAATTGATATACTAAAAAATCATACACGTGATATTGAAGAGAAAATGGATATATATATGGAGCATAAGGCTATATGTATCCCTCTAAAAACACAACTAGAAGAATGTTTTAATATGGAAAACAAGAAATCATAGGTGTATGGAATATAAATATACACTTAAAGGGGATGGATGGTATAATTAGCGAGTTCAAAGGGAGGCTAAAAACCCGGAATGAGAAAAAAATAATCCATCTCATGGTAGCGTCAAAAATTAGACTCCACAAATGTGGAAATTCAGAGATATAATTTAAGAAGAATCAACTTTACAAATATGTAAGAGATGAATCGTACATGATGAAAACCACTAAGTGCTACTATTGGGGAATTATGGGATACACCATTAGTGTTTTCATGGATTCCCATCATCACAATATATGATGATAATCTTTTTCCACATCATATCAACTAAGGAATTACTATATAAAGAACAATTTTATGATAATGTTCTTTATCTATTCTGATCATATTAATATTTATAGAAATTACTTCAAGAGATAAACTGATGGTGTCATATAGAATTCCTCTATCTCTATGACAAATAGAAGGAATGTTTTTGTTGTAATAATGAATTTTCAATGGGGAAAAATATTTAATGATATAGAGAGATGTAGTGTATCCCAAAAAAGGACCACCCTGAAGTAATATAATTTTACTTTTGGAAGCCCACTTGGAATGAATGAAAACAAATTTGGATACAAATTAAGGAAGGCACCCTAGCTATGAGAATGGAAGATGAAAATTTAATGAAAGATTTAACAAATAAGAAAAAATATAAGGTGTAACTATTTTCTTTCAATGTGAATAATTATAAATCCTGACTATGTGGTTTCATAAAATGTACCACAAGGAAATAGAGGAAGAGAACTATGCAAGTTCTCGAGAAAAAAAATCAATGGAGGGAATATAAGTTCCAAATGTGGAACTGAAGAGAATATTTATTATATAAAGAAGAATAATATTTGGGAAATTTAATGGACTTTGAATGATACTCATGTGAAAGAGATATAATGAAACATTACATAGTCTATAAAATATGATTAATCATGTAGGGATAAATATAGCTTCAAGAAGACATAGAATACATGGATCCAATTTGTAACATATGAGGATATAATTAATTATATGAGTACTCAGGGAAAAAATGTTGTGGAGTTAGTCTGTGAAGAAAAGAGAATTGAAAAGATAGGAACGAGGAAGTCCAAATCAAACATTTAAAATTTGATTACTGTTAGAAGAATCATTCACTGAATAGCCACCTATAGGGAACTAAAGAAGCTTGTCATAATTAATAATTAGGAAGAAGAAGTGTTTTATGAGGTGATATTAATTCTTTCCTCAAATATGAAAATTTAAAATGGAACGTTTTATGGTGATAAGTTAATCCACTAATAAAAACCTCATTCCATAGCATGAGGAATTAAAATTTACCCTATTCTCATGTGTTTAAATTATATTTTATTAATGAAGTGTTTCATGATTTAGGGGAAATAAAATCCATGTGTAATTTTCTTAAAAATATTAAATGGGGTGTTGGGAAATTATATAAATTTTTAACTGATGATCAAATTAGTAAAATAGGATTGTTTTTAATCTATAATTACAATAAATGAAAAAATTACAGAAAACAATTATAGTAGTAATGTGGATTCTCAATGAATGTTATAAATAGATGGATTGTTGATATTAAAATCAATGTTAGGAGGTGTAAATTGTGATTTAATTATTCATTGCATGAATATTTATAATGTAAAAATGTAAATGGATAAATAAAACACTCTTTCATGAATTATTTATTTGTGTCTAACATGTGATTTCATTTGAAAATTCTCAGTATATCAAAAGCTATGATGGGTAACTCTCAATCAGAATATAATTTTATATTTGATAATGACGATAAAAAATTAAGGGGGTTTTGAAATGATTATATACAAGATGATAAAACGAAAAAAGTAGGTAAAGAAACCCTACTTATATTAGAATAAATCGCTTACAATGTATAATTTAGGAAGTGGTCTAACTAGATGAACAAATGAGTCACCATTTTAGAAGATGGAAAAAATCATGGATTCCGAAACTATTATATATATCATAACATTTAGAATAGAGTCTATTTAAAAAACATACTATCATCCAAAATGTCGATATCTATGATTGTTAGTATCAGTTTCCACAATTGGTATTTAATGGGTGTTTGGAGCTAACTATTAAAAAACATATGTCTAAAAAAGTTACACAATATATGTGAATGATCTATGGTTTCATGTGAGGAATAATTAAGTGATTAAAAATGATAATTATGATGTTTTCAAATTTGTATCATATTTCCACCACTGATTTGATACAAAATAGACTTAGAGTTCAATTTAATACCTATTTTCTAGGTGGTATGTTCTCCCACAAAAAATCTAATAGAATGAAGTTATAACTAAAACTTATTTTTAGTTAGAGACACCTCTAAAGCCAAAATAAACATTTTAATAAATCATAAAATAGAATAATAAGATTTTTGGGTCTAATCAGTTGGCCAAATAAGTGGTCAAGTGTTTCAGATTCAAATTATAAGGGGATCATTGTCTCCCCTTATCAAATGAAATATCTATATTAAAAAAATGGAGAATTAGAGATACCCCTATATAAGTTAGTGATAAATTATACAAATTTTAATGAAAAATTCATAGTATGAATTTTAACGAAGGAGGAATATTTTTTTATCCTTAAGAAGATAGGGGTGATTTTTGGATACAAATGATAATAGGTGTTTCTATGTGTTGTGTGTAAGATTCATTTTCAACCCAATTATTTTCATACATAGTTTTTGTGTGTATTGGATATGGTGTTTCCATTAATATGGTTTCATAGAGAATGTTGGATTTCTTGTTCACCATATCCACATCTACATGTGATGGTGATGTTTCTAATGAAGGAAAAAATACAACAGTTTGATAATAATATTTTGTTCTCCATAAAGGGAATGTGGAAAATTTTATGGCTTAATGTAAAATACCAAAATATCAGTCATGATCATAATAAGATATGGATTGAATCCATCAAATAAAGAAGAGGAAAAATATAGGTCTACAAATTAAAAATTAAATAGAGGTGTTCCTATATAGTGAATACCATGATATATTGATGAAGAAACTTATTTTTTAAATGGTTGAGAGAGTGGAAACATTCAATTGGACGATTGGGGAAATGAATAATATATGTGGTAATTAATTATTCTGGGAACATGGTGATTCCATGAAATCCCATGAAAATATAGAAAATGAAGGATTTTTAGTTATGTGCAAAAATTTGTTTGATAGGTATTAATAGTTTCATGAAGGTTCATGGTAGTGAATAATTGAGGGTTCCTCTTAAAAATACAAAAATGGAATTTTCTTCAAAAATGTTCTTAGGTTTTGTGAAATCTAGAGTTGTATAATCTAGATAAAGTTGAAGAAACTAGTGAAATATAAGTGGGAGTTTAGTTTTGGTAGTGAATTGTGAGAAAAAGGAGACATCAAATCCTTGAATATCATTGAAAAATGGATGTTGGATACAAGGATTATGGTATGAATAGAAGATGTGTGATGGGTTAATTTTTTTATAAAAATACTTTTAACCAAATATTTTAGGATGAAGATATAATTGATGATCTGAACACTCTAGAATTTTAAACGAGTTGGTGTAAGATATTTCATGAATTAATCTATGATTATAAAATCAATTGCATGAAAATATTATCTTGTGTCTATACAATCAAAGAGTTTTTTTGAAAATGTTAAGTGTTTCATGTAATATGATAAGTTATGGGTTGTAGTGAAAGTTTTAGAAAAATTAATAGTTGTGAAAAATAAAAAGAATTTCATGAAAAAGTAAAGGGTTATATGAAAGTGAGTAGTGGGAATTAACATCAATTGATCAATAAAAAATGAGATTGGAACTGAATTTAGATCTTGAAAAAGGAAGATTGTATTCCATGAGGACTAGTTCAACATGGAATGTGAAGGTGATATAGTTATCATGTTCCTAACCACTTTTTGAAAGAGAAATGTAGAGATAAATGCAAAATAATATGTAAATCAACTACCAAATAGTGAATTCATGTATTGGCATGTGATCCCAAAAAAATTCACTCTATACAAGTGATAAAAGGGAGAAGAAAAATTGATTTATCCTTCGGTGAAAGTGAACTGACCGAAAATATTTTAAAGGCATTGATCTTGAAACAGTGTGACTTAAAATAAAACATTGTATCTACAAAGTTAGAGAATATTAGTGGCTTTTGTAACATCAAAACAATGTGGTTTTGTGCTCCTTAGATGCAAAACATTGTGGGTGAACCAGGTAAAATTATTGTGTATGGTGGGATATTGTTGCTTATATTTTACAGGATGAAATTAAATCTATACAGATTGAGTGACCATAGATATTATTTTAATAATCATAAGATAATTACAACAATTAATCAAATAATCAATAAAAAGGTGAATAAAAAATAGGGATAGTATTATTATGTGAGTTCAAGATCTGTTAGGGAATTGAGATTATGTAACATCCCTAGATTTCCAGAGGAAACACTATATCCTTAAATGAATTTCTAAATACTAGGATACCTTTATAAACTAAAAATTAAACTTAATTTTTCTAATTTTATGTTTTTAATTTCAAAAAATGGACATACATGATTGTGATTAACAAGTTTTTTGGAGTCTGATAAAACAAACTTAATTTTTTGTGAATGTAACACCCCGAGCTTCCACGATACGCTTCTCATTCAACAACGCAATAGCTTGCATTGTACGCAAGTTCGAGTTCTAACACACCGCGACTAATAAAAGTAGCTGTTATGAATAGTAATAACCACTTTTTAAAATTATTGAAATCTTATATTTCAATATGGACTTCAATTTTGTATTCGTAATATCAAAATTATCCTAAGTTGAATTTTTTGCAATTTTCTGAGAACTTACAATTTTTTATGAATTGTGAAAAATACTTAGAAACAACTTTTTTAATCAAAATAATTTATAGTGATAAATTATACTATTTAGTGGTTTTAAAGTATAATTAGAATATATTTTTACCATTTTTTACAATGGTGGTCATTAGAATTAATTTAACATTGAAATTGGACATAAACAATTGCCAATCTTTTGATATAAATTGTTTCTTAAAAACACGCTATTTGTTGTGACAGCGGGAATTAATTATAAAATTAATTAATTCAAATTATATATTTGGAATTTTTTAAAATAGACATCATTTTTGAATTCGGAATATCAATTATAGCTTAGGGTGAAATTTTGGCATTGTTCTGAAAAACATCAATTTTTGATGAATAGTGAAACCACTAAGTGGTAGTTAAATAACTGATTTTTTGTTTAAATGAAATATTACCACTTCTGTGATTTTATTTTCAAAAATCCAACATACATGGTTGTAATTAATAAGTAAAATGTGGTTCAATGAGATAAAAATAATTTTTTGGTGAATAGTAACTTTTAAGATCTTAATCGCGATTAGAGGTAATTAGTGTAGTTTAAGGTAAAAATAATGTTTTAATAATATGAGATGAGATTGAAACATGTCCTACCCTCATTGGATGTGCCATGGCCGACCAAGACAGTCCATGGGTCAACTTGGGGACCCCATGGAGCCACTTTAGTTGGAAAATGACATAAATACCTTTTATTTAATGTTAAAGTAAAAAAATGACACAAACAAGAAATGTTTTACTAAAACAATTTTTACATGGGGTTACACAAATCCAAATTTTGACTATAAATATTCATTATAAAGCTAAAAAGATTTCCTAGATCATAGTATTTTTTTATAATTTTTAGACATTAAATAAATTATATTATTTATGACATCATTATGATGCAGCGATGACCTCATTATTTAACGATTTAAATAAAATGAGAAGATAATGAAAAATCCCATGCATACACATGTCCAATGCCCATTGGATGAGGGGATTTATAACACTTATCACCATAGACACGAATTATATAAGTTTGGGACCTTTAGAATCCGAAAATCATTTTATAATAATGTAACATTTCAATCTTTCCAAAAGAGCCCCTCCTCTCCACTTATAGAAGGCCCCCACCTCTCCCACCTCATTTACACTTTCAAGCCATTTGGCTCGGACAAACTCTGCCCAAATACTCTCCCAACTTCCCCCTATTACTCCTAGAAGCCTCACTTTGGGCAGAACTCTTCCCAAGGAATCCTTTGGCTCAAATCAAAAAGAGTTACCCGATTTTGAGGTAATGTCTTCTCTAATGTTGTTTTGTTTTGTTTTTCTTCTCCCACCCCCTAAACTCTTTTTATTAATTTATTTTGTAACAAAAACAGTATAATAAATATAATAGGATGTTGTTATAAGATGGATGTAACACACACCTACATCTAATGGTTAAAGAACATACGGTTTCTGTGGATGGCGAATTTCTGCCTCACGAAACGATGATTGTTCAACACTCATATAACACCTTAAAAGGTGGCCATTAAGATGTCACTATTTTTATATATGATATATAATATGTTTATGTTTTACTTATGCTTCTGTATTTCTCATTTATGGCATACTTTATGATTTCCATTATGGGTAAAACGCGATAATTTCATTTTAGGAAGTGCGGACTACCGCCCCCTCAAAGTGATTTGAATCGTTAATGCCATATGTGGGATGTATAAAGGATGGATTAAATGGTATTATACACTATATTATACTGTAAGTATATTATAAATTTATATCATTATGATTTCATTCCATTAAATACGAAATAGAAATGAAAGTAGCGTTCATGCGTACGTAAGGCTTACCGTCTCCATGAACGGTGTATTTCATTTCTTACCTCTAAATGTTACATAATATTATGAATGAATTTATATACTGGATATATATCATATATATGATATCTACATCATGAATATAATTCTGGATATAATGGATATTTCACCACATGAACAACTTGAAATTATAGGAAGTTTATTTTTGACTCAAGTACCAAAGATCGACAAAACGACCGTTATTAACTTAAATAATTAAATAATGTTCATAACATGGTAATAAAGGATATAAAAGGAATAATGAAAATGAAAAAGGTTCTTAAGTAAATATAAATTAACTCTAGTTTATTATTCAGGAGGTTAAAGAACGGTCGAGTCAGGACAGGACGCATGGTAAGGGAACTTCTTAACCCAATTTCTATTCTTTGGGTTAATCTCCTACTTTCAAATTATGTCATGATATTATTATGTATTATCTTGTATTTTTACTTTATTTATTTGTAATTATAGTGAATACACATAATATATCTATTTTATTTAAAAAATGATCTTTGTAAGGGAATTTCTTAACCCAATTTCCATTCTTTGGGTTAATCTCCTACTTTCAAATTATGTTATGATATTATTATGTCCTATATTGTATTTGTAATTTCTTTATGTGTACTTATATTGAATACACATAATAGATCAATTTTATTTAAAAAAAAATTCTTGGTAAGGACTTCATCTCAATCTCCTTTCATTGAGGCATATTTCGTTTTATACACAACTTTCTTTTATATGGTGTATAAACCCCTTTGAATTTTATGTTTATTCAAAAGGTTTTCTTTTATAATTATGTGTTTTTTAAATGATTTCAAAAAAGATATATTTCTCTCCAACATATGAAAATCCAGTGCAAATGTATACGTATTTAACGCAAGCTTAAAAATGTTTTCAGAAAACTCGACTCTCGAGTGTGGTAGACAGGAAGGGATTGGGCATGGAACCATCATGGCCTGTAATTAGTCGAGCAGTCTCAGAATTAGTTATTTTGTTTTCAGAAGCTTGCATAATGTTTTCAGAAAAACACTGGAGTATATTTGAGCACTTTTTAACATAAGTATCTTCTAAAAAAAATTGCATTGGTAGGTCTCATGAGACAACTAGACGTGGAATTGGCCGAGGCCCTTTCCCAATTTGATTTATGGTTTTGGCCAAGGCCTTAATCATTTTAGACGTCTTGGCCAAGGCCTTGAAAAAATGTTTTAGAATGTCTGGCATTATACATTCCATCATTATGAAAGTGGTTATTGATATTGCATGTGATTATTCGACTACTAGAATATCCATGTGAAGAAGTGAATGGAATTATCTCATTTTACTTTTCCCATATTATGTTGAAGTTCAAGTTTAAAAGGATTTTGTTTTAGTTATACATTGCCTTAAATGATAATGTTTATTTATGAAAGCTTCCGCTATATTGTTAACCTTACTGAGCATCTGAGCTCACCCCTTTCAATGTTTTAATATTTTTCCAGGATGTGAAGAAGTATTTTATGAATGACCTACAGGGGTAGTCAGGAAGGGATATGAGTGTGGACTATGAAGACCATGTTATTGTAGTTTGTTTACTTTTTGATGTAATGAATGACTTATGAATGTATCTAGTGTTTCCAAGGATACTAAACTAATCGGTCATTCGAGACATGATCTTTTGTGATCATGCCAATGTTACAAAGTAATGCACTGACTCTGGGTAGCTGGGGTCGGGGCATTACAGTTGGTATCAGAGGCAGTTTAGTACTAACCTTGGAAGCTAGATTTAGATAAACTCTGATTAGAGAACATAGCCCGCAGATAGACTTTGAGGATTAGTATAGAAAAACTTCCTAGAATTTTGGTATTATAGAGATTTTGTGAGTTTTCCGAGCAATACATCTCTGTATGGATACGAGCAGGTAGAGGCGGCTCTGGCACAGATGTACCTAGGGGTAAAACCCGAAAACACCGCTTTGAGCTAGACTCGAACGGGAACTGGTGCATGAAAACGGGCCTTGCTGCACTCTTGGTTACGATACTCCTGGGGGATATTCTTGGGATAATTCTCATTTTCTTTACAAACCACTATGAAGGGTTATGAGTGTATACTTCCTCAAAGAAAACATTTTATAGATTATATCCATAAATACTTCAATTTATGTTAAGTATCTTACAAGTATGTAATTATGTATTTTGATTCATAAACTAATATAGTTTATGCCATTGATTAGAAATGGCGCATAGTGGAAGGAAAGGAAACTGTATCAATGCACACACTCTGTGTAGGGATTCCCCCCTGCTCCAGATAATTATTGTGGATCTGGAGATACAACTGGTGTTGATCAACTTACTACCATACTGGGACAACTCACTCAGGTTATGAATAATAACCTTACTCGTATGGAGCACCCTGATCTGCAACGTGGAGGATCAATATTAGACCACTTCATGAGGCAACAACCACAAACATTTAATGGGGGTACAAATCCATTAGTAGCTGAACAATGTATAAACTCCTTAGAGAAAATATTCCACGCCTTGGGGAGTAGCGAAAGGGAGAACGTTATCATGGCAGTTTACCGCCTCACTGGAGAAGCTGATCAATGGTGGTCATTGATTCAAAACACAAAGGAAGAAGATGATGTATCAAATATGGAATGGAGGGAGTTCAAAGAGCTGTTCTTAGAAAAATACTTTCCTCGAGACCATCGAGCGGATATGGAAAGGCAATTTTTGAGTCTGAGGCAGAAGGAGGATGAGAATGTCACAAAGTATGAGGCTAACTTTACAAGGTTAGCGAGGTATGCTGCAGATTACATAGATAACCCAAGAAGTAAGACTGATCGTTTATTTGATGGGTTAAAACCATTTCTCCGTAGAGATTTAGTATCACAATATTTCTCAACATACGAAGATATTGTCTCTTGTGCTATCAAGACAGAAAATGAATTCTCTAAGTCTTATGACAACAAAGTAAAGCAAGAGAAGAAGAGAACGGTGGAACAAGAGACAGATAAAGGGAAAAAGGGAAAAAAGGATTTTCCATTATGTGATAATTGTGGGATGAATCACCCTGGTACTTGCCTAAAAGGAAAGGGAGTTTGTTATAAATGTGGGGAAAAAGGTCACCAGGCGCGTGATTGCAAGGGAAAGAAAGAGGCTATCAATGAAGAATGCTACAATTGTAGGGAAATGGGGCATTATGCAAATGAATGTCCTAAGCATTAGAGAAAAACTTACCTCAGAAAAGGCCAAGGGATCAAGGACAATCTTATGCTGTTACTACAGTTGAAGAAGAATAACTAATGTATTGGTGCTTTTGGACTCATGGATTATATTCAGGTGATTAGAATAATGTGATATATATATAAGGATTGTACTTCAGTACTTGTTGATTTCAGTATGGTTTTAATATGATGAAGGTAATTATATTTTTAGTATGTGACAATAAGAGAAACATTACTTTGTTTGGGGAATCTGATAAATTGATTTTGGAATTAAGAGACCTTTTAAAGAAAGTCTGGACAGAGGTATTTTGGATAACTATAAAGGTTGGAGTGGATTAAGTTGAGCTTTGGATAGTATTGTTTAAGGTTAAAAATTTATGAAGATTATTTTTGAATATTATAATACTATAGTTTTAGGAAAAGGACAACCTGTAGGGTGGGGCATAACCCGTAGCGTCGGACAAAGCTGCAGGAATACAACCCACAATCATAGTGCGACAGGCCTTTATTTCCTACCACTAGCTTACAGGAAGTCCCTGGTTATTACAAAATAATTTTACTAATCTAAATGGTATGTGTTAAAATTTGGAACCTTATACAATGAGGATAAATATAATATTTTTGAGTTGTATTACCTTTTAGCATGAAAGATGGGTTTGTGGTAAAAATTTATTAAAGAATGAAAGTCTACATGACAAGTATGTATATTCCCTTACGTTCTTAAAAAATATCCTAAATAAATTCCTCATCATTATAAAAGTTAACTCAAAAAAAAAATGTTGTCGGCTAACTTTTCCTACTGGGGAATCAATGATCATTTAACCAATCACAAGTTTATGATTTTCTTGTAGTTAAACATTCTCCTAATACAGTTTTTTATAACTCTCCATCAGACCTTGATGGTTTGTTTCTCCTCCATATCCATATTTTCCTAGAATGGGCTATCTCGGGTGACTATTGTACTTATGTTGCTTTCTTTTAATGTTATATATTTATTAACCTTATTTCCGATGTGGGTTTTCCACAAAAGTATTTTCAATTTTCAACATTTTATTTTCAATGAAAAATTTCAAATTGTGAGGATGCAATTTATTGGAGGGGAGAATGTAACACCCCGAGCTTCCACGATACGCTTCTCATTCAACAAAGCAATAGCTTGCATTGTACACAAGTTCGAGTTCTAACACACCGCGACTAATCAAAATAGCCATTATGAATAGTAATAACCACTTTTTAAAATTATTGAAATCTTATATTTCAATATGGACTTCATTTTTGTATTCGTAATATCAAAATTATCCTAAGTTGAATTTTTTGTAATTTTCTGAGAACTTACAATTTTTTATGAATTGTGAAAAATACTTAGAAACAACTTTTTTAATCAAAATAATTTATAGTGATAAATTATACTATTTAGTGGTTTAAAAGTATAATTAGAATATATTTTTACCATTTTTTACAATGGTGGTCATTAGAATTAATTTAACATTGAAACTGGACATAAACAATTGCAAATCTTTTGATATAAATTGTTTATTAAAAACACGCTATTTGTTGTGACAGTGGGAATAAATTATAAAATTAATTAATGAAACTTATATGTTAGGAATTTTTTAAAATAGAAATCATTTTTGACTTCGGAATCTCAATTATAGCTTAGGGTGAAATTTTGGCATTGTTCTGAAAAACTTCAATTTTTGATGAATAGTGAAACCACTAAGTGGTAGTTAAATAACTGATTTTTCGTTTAAATGAAATATTACCACTTCTGTGATTTGATTTTAAAAAATACGACATACATGGTTGTCATTAAGAAGTAAAATGTGGTTCAATGAGATTAAAATAATTTTTTGGTGAATAGTAACTTTTAAGTTCTTAATCGCGATTAGAGGTAATTAGTGTAGTTTAAGGTAAAAATAATGTTTTAATAATATGATATGAGCTTGACACATGTCCTACCCTCATTGGATGTGCCATGGCCGACCACGAAAATCCATGGGTCAACTTGGGGACCCCATGGAGCCACTTTAGTTGGAAAATGACATAAATACCTTTTATTTAATGTTAAAGTAAAAAAATGACACAAACATGAAATGTTTTACTAAAACAATTTTTACATGGGGTTATACAAATCCAAATTTTGACTATAAATATTCATTAGAAATCTAAAAATATTTCCTACATCATAGTAGTTTTTTTTATAATTTTTAGACATTAAATACATTAAATTATTTATGACATCATTATGATGCAGCGATGACCTCATTATTTAACGATTTAAATAAAATGAGAATATAATGCAAAATCCAAGGCTTACACTTGTCCAATGCCTATTGGATGAGGAGATTTCGAACCCTTATCACCTTAACCACTAATTATATAAGTGTGGGACCTTTAGAATCCGAAAAGCATTGTATAATAATGTAACATTTCAATCTTTCCAAAAGAGCCCCTCCTCTCCACTTATAAAAGGCCCCCACCTCTCCCACCTCATTTACACTTTCAAGCCATTTGGCTCGGCCAAACTCTGCACAAATACTCTCCCAACTTCCCCCTCTTACTCCTAGAAGCCTCACTTTGGGGAGAACTCTTCCCAAGGAAGCCTTTGGCTCAAATCAAAAAGAGTTACCCGATTTTGAGGTAATGTCTTCTCTAATGTTGTTTTGTTTTGTTTTTCTTCTCCAACCCCCTAAACTCTTTTTATTCATTTATTTTGTAGCAACACCAGTATACTCAATATACTAGGATATTTTTATAAGATGGATTCGATCTACACTTACACACACCTACATCTAATGGTTAAAGAACATACGGTTTCTGTGGATGGAGAATTTCTACCTCACGAAACGATGATTGTTCAACACTCATATAACACCTTCAAAGGTGGCCATTAAGATGTCACTATTTTTATATATGATATATAATATGTTTATGTTTTACGTATGCTTCTGTATTTCTCATTTATGGCATACTTTATGATTTCCATTATGGGTAAAACGCGATAATTTCATTTTAGGAAGTGCGGACTACCGCCCCCTCAAAGTGATTTGAATCGTTAATGCCATATGTGGGATGTATAAAGGATGGATTAAATGGTATTATACACTATATAATACTGTAATTATATTATAAATTTATATCATTATGATTTCATTCCATTAAATACGAAATAGAAATGAAAGTAGCGTTCATGCGTACGTACGGCTTACCGTCTCCAGGAACGGTGTATTTCATTTCTTACCTCTAAATGTTACGTAATATTATGAATGAATGTATATAATGGATATATATCATATATATGATATCTAAATCATGAATATAATTCTGGATATAATGGATATTTCACCACATGAACAACTTGAAATTATAGGAAGTTTATTTTTGACTCAAGTACCAAAGATCGACAAAACGACCGTTATTAACTTAAATAATTAAATAATTGTCATAACATGGTAATAAGTGATATAAAAGGAATAATGAACATGAAAAAGGTTCTTAAGTAAATATAAATTAACTCTAGTTTATTATTCAGGAGGTTAAAGAACGGTCGAGTCAGGACAGGACGCAAGGTAAGGGAACTTCTTAACCCAATTTCTATTCTTTGGGTTAATCTCCTACTTTTAAATTATGTCATGATATTATTACGTCTTATCTTGTATTTTTACATTATTTATGTGTAATTATAGTGAATACACATAATATATCTATTTTATTTAAAAAATGATCTTTGTAAGGGAATTTCTTAACCCAATTTCCATTCTTTGGGTTAATCTCCTACTTTTAAATTATGTTATGATATTATTATGTCCTATATTGTATTTGTAATTTCTTTATGTGTACTTATATTTAATACACATAATAGATCTATTTTATTTAAAAAATGTTCATGGTAAGGACTTCATCTCAATCTCCTTTCATTGAGGCATATTTCGTTTTATACACAACTTTCTTTTATATGGTGTATAAACCCCTTTGGATTTTAAGTTTATTCAAAAGGTTTTCTTTTATAATTATGTGTTTTTTAAATGATTTCAAAAAAGATATATTTCTCTCCAACATATGAAAATACAGTGCAAATGTATACGTATTTAACGCATGCTTAAAAATATTTTCAGAAAACCCGACTCTCGAGTCTAGTAGATAGGAAGGGATTGGGCGTGGAACCATCATGGCCTGTAATTAGTCGAGCAGTCTCAGAATTAGTTATTTTGTTTTCAGAAGCTGGAATAATGTTTTCAGAAAAACACTGGAGTATATTTGAGAAATTTTTAACGTATGTATCTTCTAAAAAAAATTGCATCGGTAGGTCTCATGGGACAACTAGATGTGGAATTGTCCAGGGCCCTTTCCCAATTTGATTTATGGTTTTGGCCGAGGCCTTAATCATTTTAGATGTCTTGGCCGAGGCCTTGACAAAATGTTTCAGAATGTCTGGCATTATACATTCCCTCATTATGAAAGTGGTTATTGATATTGCATGTGATTATTCGACTAGTAGAATATCCATGTGAAGAAGTGAATGGCATTATCTCATTTTACTTTTTCCATATTATGTTGAAGTTCAAGTTTAAAAGGCTTTTGTTTTAGTTATACATTTCCTTAAATGTTAATGTTTATTTATGAAAGCTTTCGCTATATTGTTAACCTTACTGAGCATCTGAGCTCACCCCTTTCAATGTTTTAATATTTTTCCAGGATGTGAAGAAGTATTTTATGAATGACCTACAGGGGTAGTCAGGAAGGGATATGAGTGTGGACTATGAAGACCATGTTATTGTAGTTTGTTTACTTTTTGATGTAATGAAAGACTTATGAATGTATCTAGTGTTTCCAAGGCTAGTAAACTAATAGGTCTTTCGAGACTTGATCTTTTGTGATCGTGCCAATGTTACGAAGTAATGCACCGACTCTGGGTAGCTGGGGTCGGGGCGTTATAGTGAATATTAACCTACACTTTTGAATAGCAACGTATCATTATTAATAGTATTGAACCATTATGAATAGTAAGATGACATTTATAAATTGTAATGTACCCTTATGAATAGTAATTTACCCTAATTAATAGTAACCTGACCATTATGAATTTTAATGTACCCTTATGAATAGTAAATTCACAAATTAAATTATAAATAAAATTTATCCATCATACAAATGAATATATGATATTTTTATGTCAATATATAAGTAATTTTGTTTAAAAAAACATAGATTTCTGTATTGGTATTTATGCAAGTCATATATATATATTTATTTACAATATTACTATAAATTTAAAAAATTAATAAAAATGTATTTTCATATAATATATTAATAATTAATTATTTTTATGTATTGTTATTATAAGACAATTTTAAGAGGCATTAAGATAGTTTCAATGTGTTAGAAATGTAGTTTTAATTTTATAATTGTATTTGTAAAGTAAACGATGATTTTATTTAAAAATTAAATTAATCATGTTTAAAGATTTATTTTCAGAAAATGGAGTCCATTTTGTAATTTTACACTTTGAAGTATAGTAAGGGTGAATTTTATTTATTTTTGTGAAATAATTTAATTTTTTTATGAATAGTGAAATACAGTAAAATACCATATATAAAAATTATTAGTTAAATACACTATCATTGACAAAATGGATGAATTAATAACACCTAGTTCAAACTAAAAAGCTCTATTTACAATTTATTCACATGAATTAAGACTGCACATAGTCTTGATCAATAATATTAAACTAATAAGTAAAATAATGTAAATCCTCTCCTCTCCACTATTATAAATACCACCCTCACCCCATCTTCCTCTCACACATCTCAAGACTTGAACATTATGTATGTTCTACCCAATATCCTTCCCAAGGCTCTTTACCACGTACAAGATCATATGGTCTCACCAAAAGTCCAAAACCAAAGGCCTTAAAGAGTATCTAAAGGAAAAGATATTAAGATGTAATAATCCTCTTTATTTTTCCTGTGTTTTCTTTTCAATTCAATTTCTTTTCCTATAATCTATTCTCTTCCACTTATCAAAGATGAAGAAATCTCCAAAATCTTATATATTTTAGATGGAATTATATTTATGGAAAATTCCTCAACTTACTTCATCTCCTCACCCTCTTATAAAAACAACGTTCTTGATGTGTTGTTCTATAAAAATCATGGGCTATGTGTTTGCAATTTCCATTAAATATTTCAAAAACTCATGTAATTTTTTTTAATAGTTGAAGAAAATGTAATGTGTATTATGTAACCTCTGTAATGCTCTGTAATCAACTTATATTTATAAAATTAATTAATATAATGAGACAAGTTCATGATTATATAGGAAATGCTGAAACTTATCAGAACAAATATCATTAATATTTTATCTAGTTAGTGAGTCATCATCAAATATGATAACAAAATTATTAATTGTATCATTCTATATTATGGAAACAAAAAAAATAACATTTCATTCCACTTATGTTATTTTGTTTCCATACAACAAGGGAATCAAATACAAATCGGCCATGTATTTCATGTAATGAATGAACCTGAAACAATGGAAGGAAAAAAATACTAATTATTATTGGGTGAAATGAAATTATGAAATGAAAATATAATCTGTCATAATAATAAATATGTTTCTTTGTGATATTAATAACACACTTTTAACCATTATACATGACATTTAAACATGTTTGAGTTAAGATAAACCTGAGGTAAGGAATTATTAACACATTTTCAATTCATCAGGTCAACCTTCTACTTTATTCATTATGTGGTATCTGAGATTATTTGTGTGTTGAATTCTTGTTTATATTATGTTGTATTATTTGTATTTATAGTTTATAAACATATCCTTTATATTATATTATATCTCACTTCAAATATATTTTTATGGGGCATTTCTTTTAAAATCCTTATCAAACTCTCTTTAATGAAATTCAAAAAGATTGTTCATTATATATGTGGGATGTGTGATTTATCATGATTCCATGTTGATTTATTACTATCATATCATCCTTGGAAATTCTTATTTTGGATTGAGCCCATTATAGCACATAAAATTTTGGGTTCATCGGACTATAGCTCATAATATGTTGGGTGGAGCCCATTATAGCCCAACATATGATGGGTGAGCCCCATTATAGCTCTCTAATACATTGTGAACTATAGAGATGTAATTTGATGAAACTTTTATTCCATGTGTATGAGTTATTGTATGAATGATATGGTAAATATCTCCCAATTCACCAACATGATGTTTCTATGCATGTTAACTAGTTTTTATGAAATGGTTATAGTGGTTTCTATGTTATCACTTGACTAATGATTTATTTCCATATATTTCATACTGATCATTTATTCCTCATCAAAAGCTTAAAAAATGTGTATCACAGGAATCATCAGAAGATCATTGAATAGTTATGGTGACTATGTGGATGAATCATGTTATTTATATTAGCTATTGTTTTTTGTAAACTATGATTCAATATATCTTTGTTTATAACAACCCATACTTTACATACATTTTTATTGCTTCAAAATTGAAGCACACTTATTACAACATATAACAAAACCATGAAAGGATTGTATAGGTATAGTGTCTTTAGAAACTGGAAAACATAAACAACTGGTTCATAAAGCATCTACATTGTCTCCCATTTATTTCATCATATTCAGAGTCCCTTTTGGCATATCCTACTTAATAACCTTCTTCCCGACCTGGGGAAATAAAACATGCAAATGGGTGAGCTCAAATGCTCAGTAAGGGTAAAGAAAAGAAATATCAATCACATCATATTCATAAGAACATAACATTTTGGAAATCTTAACCTATAAAAGAAATCATAATTTCATAACATGGGATAAATCATAGAGGTGAAATGTAATCCCAATAATCCTAAAATAAAACATGAAACATTGTGGCATACACAGATAATCATAGAGAATCATTTTTTTGTAGTCAAGACTCATTGCTAAGACAATCTTAGCGGACAAAGTCCATTTCTGAACCGAGTTCACTCCTCGTTTCAGTCCTGTTTCACTGAACCAGATTAACCTGCTGTTCTAGCCATGTCTATCTCATGAGATATAAATATTTACCAAATTCATTGGAGGGAGATATAGGTCCCACAAATCTCATATTGAAACCATTCTTATGTGTGCCACAAAATCATAAATCATACGTCATAGCATAACCCATGTAATAAAAATTGAATTCTTAATCATCATGCAATCATAACACAATCAATATATGATCAAAGGACATCATATAAATAATTCCATCATAACACAATAAAAACAATGTAAAAATAGGGATTGAAACAAAACCCTATATTATCTTAGATGGAAAATAATTTTGATAAAACACTTAAACTCCATTCTTGAGGAAAATATCCTTTCTACTTCAAAAATATTTTCCATTCATAACATGTCACCTAATTTTAACTAAAAGAAGTTTATTAACAATAAACTTGAAAACTTGTAAAGGAAGCATCATGGAAATTATTTTCTAAAAATCCACTCATGGTGTATAAGTAAAAAAAACATTCTTCTCGTACTTTGGTCGGAAAAGTCAAAAGGGACCTCGTACGAATAACGACAAAATATTCCTTTCATATCTTTTACTAAAAACTCACCGAAGGGTAAAATTGGATTTAAAAAATTGTATGAGGATATAAATAATATTACATACTGAGGAAACATGGATGTGGATGATAAATATTCCCTCAGTCAATTCTGAAGTATAAACAATCTCATATAAAAATTGAGATTGCGAGATTTTCCCTTACCTTAGGTCTGATTTTCTTCGTAAGTGTCCAGACCTCCTGTATAATGATTTAAATAATGTCATTTACTTATTCCAGAATCATAATTATTTTTATTATATCATATATGGTCATATTCATAGCTTTTTATTACTAATATTTAATTTCTATTTGTTATTCGGGTGTTTATTAATTTTTTTTCTTATGCGTGTTTTGTAGAATAAATTCTTATTATTCTTTTTAGGTTATATATAACTCATTTACCGAATGTTATTATTGTAATATATATCATATTTATTAATTCAATTCATTTATATAATCATTATGCAATGGAGATCATGTAGAACGAGTCGCATCACATCATGGAGACGGTATTCTGTATGTACGCACGAGCGATGATATTGGTACCATGATCATGGAATTGTATTGGAGTGTATGTATACTATTTTAGAATCCATATAACTTTAAAATTATCATATATAGTTATTCTCTACACCATTATACCCATCCAAGTAAGGTGGTGGTGGGAAACAGATTACACCACGGCGTGGAGACGGTGTTTCGTAGGTACGCACGCGCGGTGATTTCGTTTTCCATAGGATGGATAGAAGGTGAAATTGGGTTGTTTCATATTTATGATAACATATTAGTATATTAGTGATACTGATTTTATTACTTCATAATGAAACAACTAAATAATAAGAAGTATAAGAATAATAATGTTGAATGAACAGGTAACGGACATTACCTCTTCTTTGAAGTGCCTCTTCTTAACCTCCTCTTAGTCCACTAAAATTTGTCTTTGAAGAATACCAGGACCTCTAGGATATTATTAGGGAAGTGAAGAAGATAAATTGATAGGGGTTTTCCGAGAATGAAGGCTCAATGTGGTGTGATCAGGAAAGGGAGGAGGTGCCCTTTTATAAAGGAGGAGAGGGCACCTTTGAAAAAATGAAAAATATTATTTTATTATAAAGTCATATTTGGTTTTTAATAGCTCCAAATTGATTTATTTTAAATATAAGGTGGGTATGGGTATAAATCCTCTCATCCAATAAAATTTATAAAAGTTCAGGTTTCTATTTTAACCTTATCATTTAGATTTATCTTTTAGTTAAATAATTTTACTTTTACTGTGTCTTCTTGTTTTCTTACACTATAAGGTTAATAAACATACTATAACAGGCCAAAAGAACCACAAGATGTTTATTATTAATATATATAACCTTATCTAAGTCATTTTTCCAAACCAAATGTTTTTTAGATAAAAATAACAATTAATAATATATATTTTTTAAAAAAACTATTTTTTGTCAATTTTGACACTATTTGGTACTTGATTTTTGTGAAAATTATAAAAGCATGATTTGTTAGAAAAAAGTTAATTAAATAAATAATGATTTGTGATATTAACGTTGAAAATTAGTGGAATGCATAAAAAGTCTCAAATTACTTTTATTTGAGTATTTATAACATCAATTATGTTAATATTTCATGAATACATTAATTACGGCATCATCAATGTGTGATAAATATATTAAATTATTTAATGTATAAAAATTATAAATAAAATAACATTATGTATGAAATCTTTTTAAATTTCTAATGAATATTTATAGTCGAATTTATCTTCTGTATGACCCCATATTAAAAATGTTTTAGTTATTAAACTTTGATTTTAACTATTTTAACTATTCTTTAAATAAAATAAAATTAAATGTCCAAATCTAATCCAAGTGAGCCTAAATGGAAATATTTTATTCCTAAGGTTGTTTTTGGTCGAATTACACCTATCAAATAGAATTAGGACATGTGTTAGGATAATAATAATATCATTTTTACCCTTAATTACCCTATTTACTTTTAACCGTGGTAAAAAAAGTAAAAAGTTACTATTCCCCAAAAATTATTTTCATATTATTGAACCACATATTAGTCCTTGATATTAACTATGTCTCTTGGATTTTCAAAATTCCACTCACAGAAGTGGTTAAATTATGTTTTATGTGAATTTGCAAATTCTCCTAGGAGGTGGGTAAAAGACGGTGAAAGGTTCAATAAAATTTTTATATATCTAAAATTATTATAAAATGACTCCAATGAATTACTTTGAACATATACAGGTATTATTTATCAATTTTGACCTAAAATAAATTTAAATAAAATAAATAATTTTTAAATAAAAAGTTGGTTTTTAAATAGTAACCAAGTGTTTTCACTATTCATCAAAAATTGAATGTTTTTAGAAAAATAACAAAATTTCAACCTAGGCTAATTTCGATATTCCGAATCCAAAAATAAAGTCCATTTTGAAAGATAAAATTTATAACATTTCAAAAAGTGGGTATTACTATTCATAATGGCTAGTTTTAATAATATTTTAATAGCATATCGTTGTTTAGTGAAACTCGGTATTGCGTACAATGCAAGCTATCGAGGAAGGCCGCAGTTGCGTGTAATGAAAGCCAAGCTAGTGTTGTGTGTAGTGAACGATTCCTTTGATGATTTATATAACATAAAAACAAAAAAATCTCAGGTGTTACATTCTACCCCCTTTTAATTTAATTTTTCCCTCGAAATTCATCACTTTGTAACAAACAGATGAGGATACCTTTCCCTCATCATATCCTCAAGCTCCCATGTGACTTCTTCTAATTGGTGGTTCCTCCATAAAACTTTCACCAAGTGAGTGGTCTTGTTCCGTAGGGCTTTTTCACTATGATCCAGAATCTCTATAAGCTGTTCTTCATAAGAAAGTTCTTGCTCCAGTGGTACAACTTCTGAGCTTAGTACATGTGAAGGATCGGGTATGTACTTTCTTAGGAGCGATACATGGAACACATCATGAACTTGAGAGAGATTTGGTGGAAGAGCCAATCGGTAAGCTTCCTTCCCAACATGATCCATTATTTTGAAAGGACCGATATACCTAGGGCTCATCTTTTCCCTTCTTTCCAAATCTCATTACTCTCTTGAAAGGAGATATTCATAAGATCTCTTTATCACCCACTTCAAACTGTAGGTCTTTTTTTCAGTTGTCAGCATAACTTTTTTGTCAACTCTGAGCTTCTCTTATGTGTTGTTGAATAGATCTGACCTTTTCTGCTATCTCATCAACAAGATCAGGTCCTAATAGCTTTCTTTCCCCAACTTCATCCCAGAAAGTTGGAGTCCTACATTTCTTTCCATAGAGAGATTCATAAGGATCCATATGAATACTGGAGTCAAATAAGTTATTATAAGAAAATTCCACAAAAGGTAGGTGTTGATCCCAACCACCTTTGAAATCCATAGAGCAAGGACTTAACATATCTTATAGAGTTTAAATTTTCCTCTCAGACTGACCATCTGTCTGAGGATGATAAGCAGTGCTGAAACTCAAATCTATATCCAATGTATGCTAAACACTTCATCAGAACATTTAGGTAAACCTCGGATCCCGATCAGATATAATGGAAAGTGGTACTCCATGCAATCTTACCACTTCCTTTACATATATCCTGGCAAACCGATCCAGGGAGAAATCCTCTCTAATAGCAATGAAGTGTGCCGAATTTTTAAGACGATCAACTATGACCCAGATAGCATTATTTCCTTTGGATGCTTTAGATAGTCCAGTGACAAAGTCCATAGTGATGTTTTCCCATTTCCATTCGGGTATGTGTAATGGATGTAACATCCCCTTAGACTTTTGTCTCTCATATTTAACTTGCTGACAAACCAAGCATTGAGAGACATATTTAGCAACATATCTTTTCATGCCATCCCACCAGAAGTACTCTTTCAAGTCCCTATACATCTTCATGCTTCCAGGATGAATAGAGAATGAAGAACTATGAGCCTCATCGAGCATCTCCTTCATTAATTCTGTGATGGGAGGAACACAAACCCGATTCCTGAACCTAATTATCCCATCACAATCAAAGTTGAGTTCAGGAGCATTTCTCACCTTATTTTGTAACTCTACATCTTCTTTCTGTGCCTCTTTAATCTTCACATGTATAGATGGTTGAACATTCATTTGAGAAAGATAAGATTTTCCACTTCCATTATAATTTCAAGATCCATCCTTTGCAAATCCACAAATATATGATCTTTTGTGATCCTCATCATGGATAAGCTAGCATGGTCTTGTGGACTTAATGTGTCTGCCATCTTTTTTAATTTCCCTGGGTGGTAATGAATTGAGTTGTCGTAATCCTTAATCAACTCCAACCATCTTCTTTGGTTCATATTCATCTCCTTTTGTGTGAAAATATACTTTAAAAATTTATGATCAGTATAAATATCACACCTTTCACACTAAAGATAATGCCTCCAAATATTTAATGCAATGATTACCGCACCTAACTCCAAATCATGAGTTGGGTAATTTTGCTCATGGATTTTCAACTGTCATGAGGCATAAGATATCACCATATCATTTTTCATTAGAACACACCCCATACCCTTCTTGGATGTGTCTCTGTAGATCACAAACCTTTCTCCAATACAAGGAAGTGTGAGTAAAGGTGCACTGGATAACCTTTTTTTCAACTCCTTGAAATTCACTTCACATTCCTCCATCGACACGAACATAACTCCTTTTCGAGTCAACCTGGTGAGTGGATTAGATTATCGTGTAAAAACTTTCCCAAAATGTGGATAATATCCGTCCAAACCAGGAAAACTTCATATCTCAGTTACTGTTGTTGGTCTCGACCATCTTTCAATAACCTCTGTTTTTTCTGGATCCATAGATATCCCCTCTTTAGGGATTATGTGACCCAAAAATGCAACTTTTTGAAGCCAAAATTCACACTTGGTAAATTTGGAACAAATCGTCTCCTTTCTTAGGGTCTTCAATACAATTCTCAAGTGATCTTCATGTTCTTCCTTTCTCTTTGAATAGACAAGAATATCATATATAAAGACTACCCAAAACTGATCATGATAGTCTCTAAAGACTCTATTCATTAGATCCATGAAGATAACAGGAGAATTAGTAAGGCCAAATGGCATCACTATAATTTTATAGTGTCCATACCTTGTACGGAAAGCCATCCTTGGTATATACTCCCCCTTAATTGATGATACCCTAAACAATGATCAATCTTGGAAATGGATTGAGCTCTGCATAGTTGGTCCAATAAGTCATCAATCTTTGGGAGAGGATATCTGTTCTTGATTGTGATCTTGTTAACTTATCAATAATCAATGTAGAGTCTCATTGATCCATCTTTATTCTTAAGAAATAGAACAGGTTCTCCCCAAGGTGATGCACTAGGGCTTATGAATCCCTAATCAATATTCTCTTGGAGTTTCTTATTCAATTCCTGTAACTCAATTGGGTCCATTCTATAATGTGTCATTGAAATTCGCAAAGCACCCGGTACGAGTACTATTGAAAACACAACTTTAATATTTGGTGGAAGACCCGACAATTCATCCAGAAAGACATCATCAAACTCTCGTACAATTGGTGTATTCGTAATCGTGAGTTTCTCTCTAACCATTTGAGATAAATAACCTTAATTTAGTGGAATCAAGACCCATAAGGTGGAATAAATTTCCACTGGAAGGTTATGTTCGACCTTGCATCGATAGAAGATCATAGATTGATCTGGAATATGAAATATGACTTCCGTTATTTAGAAATTGATATGAGCTCCATATAAAGAAATCTAATCCATGCCATTAATGACATCAAATCCCACTATAGTAAGGATCACATGATTTTCAGGAAGCACTTTCCCACAAACATCAATCAGATAAGAATTATAATCTTTTGATGCGACTGTTGTGCCATTAAGATTTGTCATAGCTAACTCAACATCTAATTGTTGATGTAATACGGTGATACCCTTAGAAAATTATTCAGAAATAAATGAGTGGGTGGATCAAGAATCGAATAAAACATTTTATACTTTAGAGTGGATAGTAAGTGTACCTTTCCTGAATTCATTATCATACTCCACATCGCTAATAGAAATTGCATGTGACTTCACTTTTTCTTTAGCCTTAAGAGATTGTTGATGTCGATCATCATCAACAAACCTTGGATTAGGGAACTGATTAGCATAATGCCCCATTTCCATGCACTTGTAACATTGAAGTGTAGGAGGTGCACTCTGTGTAGCCTTTTCTTTGTTCGCTTCACTATAAATCTTCTTCCCATCATTGCGGCATTCAAATGGATGAGGACCTTCCTTTCCACATTTGAAACATTTACTCTTCCCTTTAAGACAACTCCCTCCATGTTTCTTTGCACACTTTGAGCATAAGGGAAAACTCTTCTTCTTTTCAGTGTGCTCCTTAGATTTTCCTTTGAATTCCATTTTCCTCTTCTTATCAAACCCATATGACTGATGGGTTACTCCAATATATATCTCAACCTTGAGAGTACATCGAATGATTTCCTCGTATCTATTGAAGTCTCTTATGGATAACGCCCTTCGAAGACTTGGTTTTAAGCCACTACAGAATCGATGAATCTTACTCTCAGGTTGGATAATAATCCCAGAAGCGTACCTTGAAAGTCTTGTATAATTTTCTTCATAGGTACCAACTGATTCATCATCCTTTTCCATCAGTTCAAGAAACTCATTCTCCATCATTGTTCAAAGAATACGAGGGAAGTACTTATTGAAAAATAAGTTCTTGAACTCATCCCATTCCATGGACCCAATTTCATCTCTTTGCCTCGTATTCTTGATAAGATTCCACCATTGATCAGCTTCACCTTCCAAACGATACACTGCCAAGATGGATTTTTCATGTTCAGAACATTGAAGAACTGAAAATATCTTTTCAGTAGTATTGATCCATTGTTCAGCAACTAATGGATCATTAGACCCACTGAATGAAGGCGGATGCTGCCTCATGAAGGATTAAACAAAATGTTTCTCCTTCCTTTTCTCGTTTGGAAGTCCTGTATGATTCATAGCTTGACAAAGTTGTGTGAGAATGGATACAAGATTTTTCATTCCATCTCCCATAATGTTTGGTTTCTCAGGGGGACAATCATTGCATTGCCCGTCGCATTCCCCATTAACACGATTCCTTCGCGTTCTATCCATTAACTAAAAACAAGAAGAATAGTGTGAGAAACACTAATTATAATAGGAAAAACATATAATCAAGAATAAAAATTTACACTTAAGGTCTTATGTTAGGTTATTCTTGGACATTTCTAAAACACTACGATTGTGTTCTATGCTTAGATATATCCTTAGGGTTCTTACTAAGTCTTTCAAATCCTAGTTTCCAAAGGTTGACTATACCTTTCCTCTGATACCAACTATAACGACCCATACTTTACATACATTGATATTGCTTCAAAATTGAAGCACGCTTGTTACAACGAAAAACAAAACCATGAAAGGACCATTTAGGTATAGTGTCTTTAGAAACTGGGACACATAAATAACTGGTTCAAAAAGCATCTATATTGTCTCCCATTTATTTCATTATATCTAGAGTCCCTTTTGGAATATCCTACTTAATAACCTTCTTCCTGACCTGGGGAAAGAAAACATACAAAAGGGTGAGCTCAAATTCTCAGTAAGGGTAAATAAAAGAAATATCAATCACATCATATTCATAAGAAGATAACATTTTGGAAATCTTAACCTGCAAAAGAAATCATAATTTCATAACATGGGATAAATAATAGTAGTGAAATGTAATCCCAATAATCATAACATAAAACATGAAATATTGTGTCATACACACATAATCATAGAGAATCATTTCTTAGTAGTCAAGACTCATTTCCAAGACTATCTTAGCCGACAATGTCCATTTCTGAACTGAGTTCACTCCTCGTTTCAGTCTTGTTTCACAGAACCGGATTAACCTCCCATTCAAGCCATGACAATCTCATGAGCTATAAATCTTTACCCAATGAATTGGAGGCAGATATAGGTACAACCCATCTCCAAATGAAACCATTCTTATGTGTGCCACAAAATCACAAATCATACATTATATCATAACCCATGTAATAAAAATGGGATTCTTAATCCTCATTCCATCATAACACAATCCATATAAGATAAGAGGACATCATAAAAATATTTCCATCATAACATAATCAAAACAATGTTAAAATAGGGATAGAAACAAAACCCTATATTATCTTAGATGGAAAATAATTTTGATAAAACACTTGAACTCCATTCTTGAGGAAAATATCCTTTATACTTCAAAAAAAGTTTCATTTCTTAACATGTCATATAATTTTAAACTAATAAAATTTGATTTAATATAAATTTGAAAACTTGTAAAGGAAGCTTCATGGAAATAATGTTCTAAATATCCATTCATGCCGTATATGTTATAAAAACATTCTTCTCGTACTTGGGCTGAAAAGGTCAAAAACTACCTCGTACAAAAAACAACAAAAGATTCATTTCATATCTTTTACTAAAAACTCACCGAAGGGTAAAATTGAATTTAAACAATTTTAGGTGGATATAAATAATATTATGTATTGAGGAAACATGGATGTGGATGATAAATATTCCCCAGTAAATTCTAAAGTACAAACAATCTCAGAAAAATTGAGATAACAAGATTTTCCCTTACCTTAGGTCCGATTTGCTTCATAAGTGTTTCAACCTCCTGTATAATGATTTAAATAATGTCATTGACTTATTACCGAATCATAATTATTGTTATGATATCATATATGGCCATATTATTAGCTTCTTATTAGTAATATTTCATTGCTACTTGTTATTTGAGTGTTTATTATTTTTTGTTCTTATGTGTGTTTTGTCGAATAAATTATTGTTCTTCTTTTTAGGTTATAGATACCTCATTTACAGAATGGTATTAGTATAATAAATATCATATTTATTCATTCAATTCATTTATATAATCATAATTCATTGAAGATAATGTAGAATGAGTCGCATCACATCGTGGAGACGATATTCCGTACGTATGCACGAGCGATGATATCGTTCCCATGATCGTGGAATTGTATTGGAGTGTATGTATACTATTTCAGAATCCATATAAAATTACAATAATAATATACAGTTATTATCTACACCATTATACCCATCCAAGTAAGGTGGTGGTGGAAAACAGATTACACCACGGCGTGGAGACGGTATTCCGTACGTACGCACGCGCGGTGATTTTATTTTCCGTAGGATGGACAGAAGGTGAAATAGGGATGTTTAATATTTATAATAACATATCAGTATATGAGTGATACTGATGTTATTACTTCATAATGAAATAACTAAATAAGATGAAGTAGAAGAAGAAATAAAGTTGAAATAATCGGTAACGGGCATTACCTCTTCATTGAAGTGCCTCTTCTTAACCTCCTCATAGGGCACTAAAATTTGTCTTTGAAGAAGACCAGAACCTCTAGGATACTACTAGGGAAGTGGAGAAGAAAAAATTTCTGGGGTTGGACGAGATTGGATGGTCAATGTGGTGTGAGGAGGAATGGGAGGAGGTTCCCTTTTATAAGGGAGGATAGGGGCACCTATGGGAAAATTAAAAATATTATTTTATTATAAAGTCATATTCGGTTTTTAATAGCTCCAAATTGATTTATTTCGATGATAAGGTGGGTATGGGTCTAAATAATGTCATCCAATAGAATTTAGATAGGTTTAGGTTTCTATTTTAACCTTATCATTTAGATTTAACTTTAAGTTAATTAATTTTAATTTTTCCGTGTCTTCTTGTTTTCTAACACTATAAGGTTAATAATCTTACTATAACAAGCCAAACTAACACCAAGTTGTGTATTATTAATATATATAAAATTCTCTAAGTCATTTGATGAACCTTATATTTTTAAGAATAAAATGACAATTAATAATGTAATATTTGTTTTAAAAACTATTTTATGTCAATTTTGAAACTATTTGGTACTTGATTTTTGTGAAAATCATAACAGAATGATTAGTTAGAAAAAGGTTAATTAAATCAATACTAATATGTCATATTAACCTAGAAAATTATTGTAATTCATAAAAAAGTCTCAAATTACATTTATTTGAGTATTAATAACATTAATTATGTTAATATTTCATTAATAAGATAATTACTACATCATCATTGTGTCATAATTAATTTAAATTATTTAATATCTGAAAATTATAAATAAAATACCATTAGGTATTAAATCTTTTTATCTTTCTAATGAATACTTATAGTCGAATTTATCTTATGTATAACCTTATATTAAAAATATTTTAGTTATTAAACTTTGATTGTACCTATTTTAACAATTCTTTAAATAAAATAATATTAAATGTCCTAATCTAATCCATGTGGGCCTAAATTGTCATATTTTATTCCTAAGGTTGTTTTTGGTCGAATTACACTTATCCTACAGGATTAATACATGTTTTAGTGTAATAATAATATCATTTTTACCCTTAATTACCCTATTTTCTTTTAACCGTGGTAAAAAAAAGTAAAAAGTTACTATTCACCAAAAATTATTCTCATCTCATTGAACCAAATTTTAGTCCTTGATATTAACCATGTCGCTCGGATTTTTAAAATTACACTCACAGAAGCGGTAAAATTATGTTTTATGTGAATTTGTAAATTCTCCTAGGAGGTGGGTAAAAGACGGTGAAAAGTTCAATAAAATTTTTATTTATCTAAAATTATTATAAAATGACTCCAATGAATTACTTTGAACTTATATAGGTATTATGCATCAATTTTGACCTAAACTAAATTTAAATAAAATAAATAAAAATTTAAATAAAAATTTGGTTTTTAAATAGTAACAGTGTTTTCACTATTCATCAAAAATTGAAAGTTTTCATAAAAATACCAAAATTTCACCCTAGGCTAATTTGGATATTTTGAATCCAAAAATGAAGTCCATTTTGAATGATAATATTTATAAAATTTCAAAAAGTGGGTATTACTATTCATAACGGCTTGTTTTAATAATATTTTAATAGCATATCATTGTTTAATGAAACTTGGTACTACGTACAATGCAAGCTATTGAGGAAGGCCACAAATGCATGTAAAGAAAGCCAAGCTAGTGTTGTGTGTAGTGAAATATTTCTTTGATTATTTATAAAACATAAAAACAAAAAAATCTCAGTTGTTATATTGTTGTTGTCTAATTATCCAGAACCTAGACCAAAAAGGGCCTCATTTGCATAAAGTTCTGTGTATTTTTCATTTATCCTTTATAAAAAATACATCAAGTCTTAGTACTGAATCTATAAGTCTAGGTTCAAGGATTTAAATAATATCATGGTTACATGGGAGAACATAAACAAGTTTCATAACCTGATTCATCCCCACCACCACCACGACCACCACCACTATTCATAGGTCACCTTTATATAATTTCCATTCTGGGACTAATAGTAACAGACAGAGTTACAGTGATGTCTATTGATCATCTTCCTATATAAGCATTAATTTTTTTTGAGGTAGTGGAAATTGTTGTTTCTTCTAGCAAGGACGCAGGAGGATCTTATGGTTAGGTCAATATGTATTTTATGGTAGTTATTCTTGGATCATTAAATTTTCATCACTCTAAAAATGTAGAGATGATGTGCGATAAAAATATACTATTAAGGACAATTTTGTCTTATTAGTAGGCTTTTTAATAGGATGAACGTGTTCCATCAAACAAGATTATTACATATCAGGATTCTAAAATGTCTTCTTCCTCTATGAATATTTCAAAAACTATTGTGTCTTTTTTTACTTCTATAAAAATTACGATCAACCCCTGGAATCCTACCAAACAAATCTAGGTAGAATACACATGTTGTGATATATCATAGTTGTGGTTCTACCCTTATGAAACTGAAGGACGTGAGGGTTATAAAATGGGAAAATTTCTCCATTCATTATTCACCTAGTGGACCTCAATATGTTATATTATTTATTGATATCCCACATAAGTATAGGGAAAAATCTATTGGATCTGTAAAGGAAATGAATACAATCCAAGAAAGAAAAGAGGTTTTAAAGGAGCCTCCTATGATACCTAATAAACACAAGGGAATTCACGGGTAGGATTCAATTGGAGTACCTACTGAAATGAATGCTTCAACTTGTTCATTAAAATCTGTGTAATCTTAACATGTAATGGATAAAACCCAAGAGGCCTCATTCAAATTATTTTGTTCCAGCAATGATAGAGCACTAGGAACCCTATATTTAAAAAATATATTTTTATTTAAATGTTCATGAATAGGTACCCCTTGTTGGGAGGAATTATATATCGTCCAAACCTATTGGCATCTATTTGGAAATTATCAAGGGAAAAATCACTTTTAATGAAATACCCCATGAGGAAAAGAAGTATGAAACTATTAAGAATTCTTACATGAGGATGTTTCATAAAAATAGAACATGGATAGAGCTAAATAAACTTTACAAATATTTCAGAAGCGTCTTCATAAAACATATAGTTTCACATATATTGCTTCATTTTAAGCAGGATAATTTATTAGAAAAACATCATAGGAAGAAGAATATAGGGAGGTTCTAGATGTGAAGGAATAATCATCATACATGGATAAAAAATATACTCTATGGAAGACTCCTAATAAATGTAGGATAAGTCAATAACTGACAATTCGGGGTGGGTACTAGAATATTAGAAGTAGAAAAAAAGATTAATGTGTTTTCAATGTTTGGATGTGAAGAGTATCAAGGATTCATGATTTCCTATTATAGGTTATTCTCATGATTGATATAAACCCCAAAAGGCTCATTATTTTTATGGTTTCTATTGATGATTCATGCTTTATATTCCCTATAAATTGGCTTCATTAGTGAAAAAGTGTGTATGTTTAATGAACCAATAAAATTTGTTGAGTTGTATTAACACAAAAAAGACAACTGATAAAATATCCCTCGATTAGAGGTAAAACGCTGTGATAAATTGGTCCCTTTAATAGTGAATTATTTAACACTGCTAAAGGAAGGCCCTTTATCAGTGATTTTTTTTCACTCATAAATTAAAATTTTGTATGTACTATTTCAAGTGCTGATAAAAGAATAATTTTTCAAAATTATTTCTTATGTTTCTAAATAGAAAGATGTAGTAATGTGGGGGTAATATTCAAGGCACACTACACCAAAAAATATATAATTTAATTTCAATAAAATTTACATAAAAATATAATAAAAAACAATATATATTTATTATTAACATTTCCAAAATTGGTAAATACAATTACATTGGTTTTTATAATTTTTCACAAACATTAATAAATTCAATGAAATTACTATTTCTTTTTGAACCACCTCTTCAAATAGCTTGATCCTTTTACTAGTTTCTGAACAAACCAACCCATCCCGAAAAAAATATACATATTTAAAAAAATTATTAGGTTATTTATACTATAAAAATAGATTATATATAAATATGATACAACTGATTATTAATTTTTAAATATTAATATGAAAACAAACATTTCGAGTCATATAAAATCACTATATATCATAAAAACTTGTGGATAATTCCAACACATGAAAAATGATTTATGAATCCTTTTCCTATAATCTCATGAAAATATGATATCATTTTCATAGTCTTGAGTATGGTATTTATGTTTAAAATAAATTAAAAATTTAAAATATATACCAAAACATTGAGTCAATCCATCCACACTATTGTTTTGATTGACCTTCAATTGATTCATATACATTACAACTGATTTGTGGAAATTCTTCCAAACATAACTAGAAAATCACTGTGTTTTTTATTTCTTTTAAGTGAGTTAAAAATTATTTTAAAAAATATTATTTTTAATTGAATACACACACATTTAGGTATACCAACCACATAGTGTATCAGATTTATATGTAGTTGACTTCTACACATCACAATTAATATATGGATAATTTTCATGAAATATCAGGATCATGATTTTTTCCCACACATTTCAGTGAGGGACACTTATTTGTAATGTAAATGAAAATTTTATTCTGAAACCCATATTTTGAGTCATATCAGTAACACCATGTATCATGTTATAGTAAAATTGATTTATAATCATCAAAATATACACGTGAATCATTTTACTAAAGTATCAAAAAAATATTAATGTGTTTTCATAGTTTGTAGTATTCCAAAAGAATTTTGAACTAAAATGTCATTTTTAATAAAAAAAATGCACTTGTGTCATACCAACCATAACATGTCTCTGATTAAAACATGATTGATTCCAACACATAATAAATTACTTATTTATTATTTTCAGAAAGTATTAAGAGAATGTGACTATTTTTATTTTTATTTTTATGAGTGATATATGTTTTTAACTAAAATTCCATTTTTTAATATGAAAACATAATGATTCAATCTTATAACTAAATCATGTATCATATTAATTTGATTCAAATTCATACGCATCCCAAATGTAATATGGTTATTTTTTTATAAAATATAATGGCAAAAAGAGTGTAAATTTATTTATTAAAATTTAATTTTTTAACTGAAAACTTAAACATTGAGTTGCACTAGTCGTACCATGTATCATATTGATTTGTAGTTGAATCCTATTCAAGAAAAATGATTTATGTATCCATTTTTTGAAGTATCAATCCCATTCGGTCATTTTTTTGCATTATTTTTAATGAGTGTCCCCTATTTTTAAATAAAATATTACTTTTAAACTAAAAAAACATTTCATGTCATCCTAATGACAACATGTGATAGATTGAGTTGTAGCTAATTCCTTCAAATCACAAATGACATATGGGCCGTTTTCAATATAACCAAAAAATACAAATGTGGTTTCTCAATTTTGAGTATGTACCATTTCTTTTGACCAAAAATTGAAATTTAAAATAAAAGAATAAAATTTGAATAATACTGAATTGACTGTGTGTTTGATCGATGTGTGGTTGATTCTTACACATCAAAAATGAATTATGGATCATTTTCTAATTGTATCAAAAAAAATATTATTTTCATTGTTTTTTTAAGTCTGTTACATGAATTTTTAACTGAAATATCATTTTTGAACTGAAGACACACAATTTGAGTTATAACGGTCACATAATGTATCATATTTTCATACGGTTATTTCTTACCCATAAAAAATTATAAATGTATCTGTTTAAAAAAAATATATAGACAATATGATAATTTTTCACAGTTTTATTGTGTGGAAAATTATTACATAAAATTCCATTTTAAACTAAAATCATTCACTTTGATTCATACTGATCACACTGTGTATTTTATTTATGTGTGACTAATTGATAAACATAAAAAATGAACAACTGATAATTTTCATAAAATATAAAACAATAATAATTATTTTTCCAAGTTGTTTGTATGTTACATATATTTTTAACTAAAATTTAACTTATAAACTAATATGTGCACTTTACATCATACTGGTGACACCGTACATCATATTTTGGTGAGGCTAATTCCAACACATCACAAATTAAATATGGATAATTTTTATTAAGTATTAAAAAAATATGAATTTATTTTCTCAGTTTTTATTATATGACGTGACTTTTGAACAAAAATTACTATTTTAAATAAAAACAATCCCTTTGATACATATTTATCACAACTTATGATTGATTGATGTGTGGTTGATTCTTAAACATAAAATATTATGTATGGACTGGTTTCCAAAATTATCAATACAATATGAGAATTATTTGTTGCTTTTGAATATGTGATAAGAGTCTGGAATTCAAATATTAATTTTATATCGAACATGAACATTAAATCTTACCAAGAATACTGTCTATCAGATTAACATTTAACTAATTTCCACTAGAAAAATGACATTGGGTTAATTTTCTGAAATTATCATGTCAATATAAGTGTGTTTATTTTTTTTGAGCATGTGGAAAAATTTTATAACATAAAAATACATTTTAAACTAAGGATGTATACTTTGAGTTACACCTGGAACACAATGCCCCATATTAACATCTGGTAAATTATAACATGTCAACAATTATTTATGTATCATTTTAATTAAATAAAATGACAATAATTTTTTTAGAGAGTAAAATAATTTTTAAATTGAATGTTATTTTTATGATAATAACACATAAATTGAGACTTATCGGGGACATCGTTTGTCATATTATTGTGTATTTGATTCTAATATGGTAATAATGATGTATGGATTGTTATCTAAAATTATCAATAATTTTTAGTTTTCTTTCTCTTTTTAGTGAGAGACACCTGTTTTGAATAAAAATGAGACTATTGAATTGAATCACACACTTAGAGTCAAACCAAGAACAATTTGTGTCAAATTGACATGTGTTTGACTCATAAACATAAAAAACTATTTTTTAAATCATTTTACTGTTGCATAAATACAATACAAGCATGTTTTAATTTTTTTTAGTCATTGATGCTTGTTTTAACTAAAATTTAACTTGCAAATAATTTAACACACTTCCAATCATATTATCCACACTGTGTGTTTGATGATTCATGAATGACTCCTACATAATAAAAATGAATTATAGATTTTTTTATAAATTATGATGAATATAAACGCATGTTTTATTAGTTTTTAGGGTGTGATTTATATATTAATCTAGTAATTCACTTTTAAATATTAACAGACACTTTTAATCATACAGGCCACAATGTGTGTTGGATAGATATATGGTTGATTCCTAAAGGCTATAGAAGAACTTATCAACCATTTTTATACTTAAACAAGATAATCTATATGATTTTCCACATTTTTTAGTGGGTGATTTTTTTTTCAAATAAAAGTATTTTTATATAGGAAACATGCACATTGATCCATACTAGGTACACCATGTTTTATATTGAGATGTGGCTAATTCTTAAACATAAATAGTGAATTAAGGATAATTTACCATAATTATCAAGATAAACTGCCCATTTTTTATATTTGTTTAGTAAGTTTCATTTTTTTTAACAAAAATTCCATTTTTAAATATAGTACATGCTCTATGAGTAATTTTTATACTATAAATACACACTAGTAAACATAAAAAGGTCAAATAAAGAACAATTTTATATATATATATATATATATTAAAAATAGTTCCTAAGTGTATCACAATTATTGAAATTTGTTTTCAAGAATTGGTTTTTATATATAAATTTTATTTGTCAATAGATAGTTATATGGTTATAGAAAAATAAATTCTAAATAATGTAAATTATTCATGATCTATAATGAAATTAATATAATAATTAGCAGATAAACATCATGATATATCCCATTTGGGATCTCCTATCTAGAGAAATTCCATATCTACCATCTTAAGCCCATATCTAATATTCCAGATGTTGAATACTTGTGCTGATAAAGTATATAACACACCTGGGAGGACTTATCCTATTGACCCTATACTCAAAAACGGAATCACGTCTTCAAACAGTAACACAATTAGGAATGGAATGAATAAACCGATACCAAATATTTTTGATTACAAATAAGTCACACATCCGAGTATAAAAAATGTACAATAAAGAAAAATGTATAAATATAATCCCACCTGTACAAACAAAGTGTCTAACCAACTTGTAAAAATGGAGCATCTATTAGCAAGAAATTCGTGGCACCGTTTTCAGTCCTCCAAGAACAACTTAGCTCCACCATCTCTGGGGCCCCCTAGGACATTTTTTAAAGGCTTATCATCTTTATAATAAATGAAACATGTGGGAATAGAAAATGTAGTGTTCAGTCTAAATATATCATATCAGACACCTATAAACCACTAAACATAAAGCTTGAAATATAATCATCTAAAAAGAAAGGATGATAACAACTGGGATAAAATTTGAGTTAGCCACCATGTCATAGTGTAAGTTCATATCTACGCTACCAACCTATAATTCCACTATAGGCTCAAAGGAAATTCTTATCTGATTGAACTCACTCCTATAGTCTATCAAAAATTGATGGTTCTCATCTTAGAGGAAATTTCCATCTACCTTATAAATGAATAGGTATGTGATGGAACTCAGATGATGTTTACCCATGATTATAGGATCACACCCTTTCAAATTGGGGACACATAATCCAAACTAGAATAACCCATAATTATTGGGGATCAAACATCGTGATAGTCAACAACAGGATACAAAACCAAACTTGGGGAAGAATGATAAGGGATTACACTCGGGACAACATAGTGGGATAGCTTACATTATCCATAAATGACCAGTAGATTGGATCAATCATCCAATAATCCAGAACAGATTCCAAATGGTGACATCATGGGGATAGACCAGAGGAACATACCATAATGATACTCAATTATATTTTAGAGTACATGGGTTCTGACTGACCATAAAATAATTACAAATAATTTATATGGAATAAATGGAGTGTGCTTCTTACTCTAGATATACCTAAGTCTATTACCATTTAGTTTGTCTCATTCCCATAAAATATGTCCATTACCAAGATCTCTAGCCAAACCCATGTACTCTATCCTTTCTTGTGTGTATTGCCAGTCCCTATGTCTGTGCACCCTGGGGTTCATGTCGGGTTGCATTCTTTGAGTCACTAATATTGTGGATATGAAAAATTTTATAATATTTATATATATATGTAACCCTACCATCCATGATAGGGGTCCACATGATGTGTGTTTTTTTGAACTACACAATAGGTATATCAAGATTTCATGGACAATCTATATCTCTCACCCATCCTCACCCATGCAGCCACCATCTTAGATTCTTCCATGAAATCCACCATATAAATCAGATATAAATTGTCCAATGTGGTGACATCATTTGATGATGGAGTCCAACCGCCCAATAATCATGGAATTATCTTCACCTAATGGTTCCAATCGTGTGAAAAATCCTATGGTACTAAAATTATTTAATCCATTATCAAGTATTCTTCATCATCATAGATCCTCCATCCCCAAAAATTTAATCACACTATCAATACCAAAATAGAAACCAAAATAAAAAATCCATCGAACCACTAAACATGTCCCAATAATATTTCCAAATCTCAGTGAAATGGTACAATAATAATGAATGATGTGTGGAGAAAAATGACATAAAATAATGAATAAAGTGAGAATATAATGAAGGTCATGTTCTTTTGTTAGTATATTGAAAATATAAATAACAGGATGTAAAATAAATTGTTTCAAACTAGTCAAAATCATATTCCTAATTCTACGAATTTATAACTCAATTATAATTCTATAAGATGATTCGTGAGTTAATCATCACCCAAATTAATTCATGTCTGTTATACTAAATCAGAAAACATGAATAATTCAGAAAATTAAAATTATAGTCTAAAAATATGAAAAAACACTAATGAAGAATGAATACTATATCACTGTCATTAGCCTGATAAATGAACTCCAGTGTAGAAAACAAATGCCTTGGGAAACAGTTCATTGATTCCACAATCCTATTATATAATCTTACAAATCTCTTCTCTACCTCTTCAAAAACTAGGGTTAAGTGCACAACCCAATGATTTGAAAATAGCTATTTAGAAATAGAACATGACTACATTCTGACTATTTAATATATAATAAATTGTATAATTAATTTAATTGTATATTATTCTTCATGAAACTACTCTTAAATAAGCCTTATAATGTATATAAATGTTATGAAATACCTAGGGTAAAAGCATAATTATAGATTTAATGGAGGTCTTAGTTTTCCCATCTAAAACATGATTCATCATATATTACGTTTTATAGATAATTGTTCTTTCTTGATATATTAATTTTAATGTTTTTATGTTAACAGTGAGTATCTGTATATCACAAAATTTTATGTTGAATCTATACCAAACTCCAAAAATTCGTTAAAATATTAAAATTTGTTACAAAGAAAAAAATAGTTTTTTTATTCTCCCCAGAGTATGGATTTTCATCAAAAAATGAAAATAATTACTCAAAAAGGTGAGGGTACCCTCTTTGAATCAGGATTTCCAGACCCTGGTGCTCTAAAAAAGATTTTCACGGTTCCAACAGACCCACAAAAAGGGAATCAATTACCTAAAATGAATATTATCATACTTATCATAGAACTATTCTAGGTACTCCATGAATATAGATCCATTTATGATGTCTAGCTTACCCCAGATGATAATTTGTGATGAGTCTTGAAAATACATCATCAACATTAAATGTGGAATACATCATGAATCTAGTCTAATTATGATGGTAGGGGAAATGATATTCCACCCCACCAAACATATGTAGTATATATAATAGACCATTGAATCATAGATATAGCCTTCTTCAATGGGTGAACCACCATAATCATCACCATGGTGATACATTCAGGAACACATTCTCTCCTTTATAGATATCCAAATGCCTCTTATCAATTTTCATAATATTTATAATGGTTATGGGTATCCCTCATCCATTCCTAGATGATCTTCACCTTTCCTATTATAGCGTGCATCTAATAAAATCCCATGAGTACAGAATTTCCTGTATTATTTGAAAACAAACGTGACCTATAGGGTCTCTCATATATGGCCTATAATGTTTATATTCCAATGGTGGATTACTTGTTTTGGATATACAAAAACACCCTTATTGTAGGTGATCCTATAATTTATGAACAATGAATAACATGAAAGCCATTATAATGTTCATTCTAACCTGTATAGTCCACTATGTTTCAATGACTATCTTAGGTTAAAACACCATTGTCAATCATAACAGATTCCTAAAGTCCTCCTTTAATCCTATTCATAATCACAAAATTAATAGAACAACATGCTCTAAGACAGTATATGAAGGAACTATATGAATATGTACTATTTCTTCCAAAATCATTATTTATTTTATTAAAATTCCACATTGAGGAATAGTGGGAACCATACAGCAACATTCACGGAGCATAATACACAACCTTCCAAAAGAAAATTTCACCATACATATTTCAAAATTCAAAATTTTCAAACAGAAATACCATCACGGTGCCTCCCACGAAACAGCCACCAGCATCACGTACGAGCAAAAAACAACTACAAATGCAAATTTTCAAAATTTAAATTTCAAAATACCATCAGCCATTCACGTCACCTAGTTTCCATAATCCCATTTCAAACCTAACACCGAAATAACCAATAACCAAAATAGCATCATCCACTCTAGTAGATCATGGATGTACTATCATTAAGTCCACCTTGTTTCTATCGCACTTCCACTCTAAAACCTTAATAGGTTAATCTGAACCCCGAGGAACATGGTTCATGGCCTGCACCTACTAGTATGTGAGTCATTAAGAGATAAACATATCTACACACCACTTTATTCAAATCTTCCAGAACATATTCCACAGGTTCTTGAACATATTTTACACAACTAGATATACTACTATGGGGGATGTATGAAACATCCTCAGTACATATTGTAGTAGTGTGACTGGTACCATCATTTTTCAGGGGAAAGAGTGACATGATACACAGCTTCATAAAATCTAATAGTTGTATGTCTATTGGATATCTGGACATGAAAGGACACAAAATAAATATCTCCATTCTGATTTAACATAACATGATAACGAATAAGAGAGATGAAAACCATTAACTGGAGGTATGATGTACCGTCTTTATCTACTATGGGAAACTACAACTATTCAAAATGTTCTGATTCATTGCGTAAATATTCCGTATAGGAATACCTATATGAACACCTACTACTACATTCCCTTTTTTGGGAGTATATATTATTGTAGAATCATAATTATGGAGCAACACTGACCATTTCCTCTACATCTTGTTATGATATTTCCTAGAAAATATATACTAAAGTCTCATATTGGAAAAACATATTATAAATTTTTCTCCCATAAGGTTGTGTTTTGATATTTTTCACGGTGAAAAAAAAGGTCCTATCTATAAATCAAGGTTTTTTAGTTCTTTTTAGAGATCCTCACCTTGACGAACTAATAAGAAATCCTAAATTTCTTTTCATATGAACGTATCCTAGCTTAATCCCAAAATAATCACATTACTCCTCATACTAAACACCCTCATATAGAAGTATTAATATTGTTGCACTCGTCTACCTCTTTAATAACTCATAAAAATATGTAATGGATTATATCAGTCCAAAATAAAGGAAACACATTTTGGATTAAAGTAGTCCTGGGTGATGAAATCCTTGAAAAAATTAGAAAATATATTTAATTATATCCTTCCAATCCAAGGAAGCTCTATACCTTAGAAACATTATTATGAGACTCCCAAGATATCATTGAATCATAATTTTTGGGTCTACTACTACCCACATTTTGATGAGACGTGTACTAGGAAGAGGACCTGTCAAATATATAACTTACACTTAATAAGAATCACATAAAGCCAGTTCCAATGGAGTATATCCAAGACCATCCTCACATATCTCACATTCTCCTCAGCTAAAACTGACTACACAAGGATTTCATTAATGTATTATTACATGAAAATGTCCAATAACGGTTGAATGATCTATTTCAACAGTCCCTTGAACATTTATGGGGAGTTATTCACAATGATGGGAATCACCAAATACACATAGTGAATGTAGGGACACTGAAAATTTATCTTTAGTATATTCTCTTCCTCAAAATAGAGATTCTAATTGAATGACTTGTGTCCAATATTCAAGAATATCCTCACCCCTTTAAACTGGTCTAAGTGTTCACTTATTCTCAGATGTTGAAAAATATTACTTATTTTCACCAAATTTTGGAGTCAATAATACACCCACAACCTCAAGATTACATTGACCATCTTCTTGAATAACACGGGGGGTGGGGTCTGGGGGACACCCTGTGTCTAAAAATTATATTCCTCTATAAATCCTCTCACTATAAATTCATATATATATATATGATCTGTAGGGACCATCTGATATACTGGTGTAAAAATTTGGTAAATACCTAGGAGTATATATTTTTAGAAATTTATCTCTTAATGGGGATGTAATCCTATCACATCCTCATAGATGATGTCCTTATACTCCACCACTACAGTTGGAAGCTATAAACATGTAAATACATTTATTATAAGTATAATACTAGCTGATAATGAGTATTTAGTTTTATCTTCCTACATAATATCCCATCCTTCCCATCTTGAACTACCTTCTATCCAATAAATGAAAATACCATCCAATTTTTTTTTGAACACCATATCTTCTCCCGAAAATAATCAATTTTTCATAAACCATGAATATCCATTCTATAAAAATAATGAGGTCGTAAGGCCTCATCATGTCCATTAAAATATCACATAATATGTTCTCTCCTCTGAGACTAAAGTCACTCAATTGAAATATGTTTTTGATAAGTGAATATCCCATGTTAGGAATCATCAAATGTAAGGGTCAAGATAATGGTTCCACAAGAATCTATAAATCTAGAATAATACATGTGTTAAGAAAATGTTTCCTATTTCATGTGTTTATAAATACCACAACTAAATTAGATAACATACATTTCATGCCTCAAATTATCCCCAAAACCATTGAGTGAAAAGCCTCCATTGAATAAATTTTTCCAATCCCAAACCATTAAATCCTTAGCCTTGGTGTAGACCACCATGGGGTGGAAAAAATTAAAGCATCATCCACTACCAACATCTATTCTTTCTCATCAGCCACATCATCATGCATCTCCATCACCAAGCTTCACCATCACTCTATGGATCAATGGATAATGATATCTTCCAATACCACCATCGGATTGCAGGTGGTCCAAACAATGTGTCAAAATAATTTGACAACCATTTTTTAGCCATCTATTTTTATGGTTTTGAATCATGAAAACACATATGTTGTATCTATTTATAGAACTCATAATGACTGCATGGGCTATACATATCATCTGTAAGTACTTCCAAGAAAACCAGACGCTTATTGGGTGTAGTTAAGATCAAAAAACCACCCAGTGGTACCACATTCTATGAAAGTTATTGAATTGATTCCTCACCACAATGAGGATAATCATTATGATCCCACTAAATAATCCATTCTGGTTGACATCAAGGAGGCATGCTGAAAATATCAGGAAATACTAAAGAAAAAAGACAATATTTGGGGAGATGACTCAAGAAAGTCATGGAATCCACAACACATTCCAATATTATGTGTTTACCCATGTTTTCCCTAAAACTAGTTCCAATGTGTAATGAGTAAAAAAGTTCGTTATCTGAGTCTAGGTGAATTGACATGTCGTCCACCACAATATCACTAGCTTCGCGTTCCTATTATATAAACTCAAAAATATTTAACATAATTTTCCTAGTTCCACAACTTATCCTCACTAGTTGACTATCTCAAAGAATTAGTCCTATAATGACCTTATCTAAATCAACTCTATCATGACCTGAACCAATGGGGCCTGGCTCGAAGCATACTGAGTTTAACACACCAATCCCACCTATAATAGGATAGGGGATGGTGACTAGTGTGAAATGGACAATCACACACTTTGGAGGTACTAGACTAAGGTGTATATACACACAGAAACACACATATCTAAACAAAAATATAATTAAAAAAAGTTAATAAACACCAGATACCAAATATGTAGGTGTATAACTAAATATACCATCAGATCATGACATAATTACGATAAAAAATAATCCCATTTCTAACCCACAAAAACTAAAATAGATTCCATCCAACATGTAAAAAATACACTATAGTCATGCACAAACTCATTGGACAATCTATGTTTCATATAAAAAAACTATGTTTTACCATCTCCCATTCATCCTAGAAATCCTTCTAATGTCATTTTTTCATATGATATTTTAGATATGGCCAAATATCAGGTAGGATCAAGTATAAACATACCTAGTATCCCACTGTAAAATTACCATAGAGAATTAACCAATGGGAGTTACCTCAAAATAAAGGATGAGAAAAAACCAGATATACTCAAAGATATATTCCATGTCTCAATTCAATGTCATGTCCATACTACCATCCTAGGATTCCACTCGAGGATCCAAGGTAAATCTCATCTGATATAACTCACTCCATGGGTCTTGAAAACCCTAATATGTCCCACCCTAGAGGTTGTTACCATCGACCTCATCAATGATGAGGTAAATGATTGAACTCATAAGATGTTTATATATTGGTTTGGGATAAAAAAATCTGGCATATGGGTGGCACCTTTATTTATCTGATATAACCAACTTGGATTTTTGATTAGTTTCATGAATTTTAATATATCGATACATGACCCAAAATTGGGAGAAATGATATTGGATCAAACCCTAGGCATCATAAAGGGATACATGACAAAAAACATAACGAAACCATTAGTGGAATAACATATAAAATACTCAATAATGGACACCTCATGGTTCCCTCATGTGAATGTTCCAAAGGAACATAACTTATTAATACTGAACTCGATTGAAGATAATGGGGGTTCCAACATGAACTGGAAGGGTTAAATAGTGTGTATAGGGAATATATCACATGGCCTAATTTTTATAAGCATACCAAAATATATGTATTTTTACTTTCACCCATAAACATGTAATATGGTTATTCTAAGGTACTCTGGTCATGCTCGTGTACTTTGGTCATCCTAATTTGTAATGGTCATGCCCAGTCATATGTACATAGGGGTACTCGACAGGTCACCGGCTTCGGGACACACACCATGTGGATAGGGAATATGGCATGTGATATTTATTTCTCTATATAATACTATCAAATATGGTAGGGAGTCAACATATCTTGTGTTCTTATGAACTACACATAGTGTATAATAGGATTTCACAGAATGGATAAATATCTCAACATATTCACTCGTGAATCCACTACCTTGGATTCTTCCGATGAATCCACTATTGATCACAAATTGGATTTGACTAAATTACATTTATTACGAGTAGCCAAATTTTTTCATCTTTTTAATCGGAGAATGTTCTTCACCACACTATGTCACCCATACATCTAATCCCACATAACATAAATCCACTAATCAATTATCATGTATCTCTTTCCATTGTAGATCCATCATCATAACTCAATCTATCATGCCTTTGTTAACAAATCAAAACTTAAATAATCAATGAATCAGCCACATGATTAATTGGGTCCTTGGGGTATTATTTAAACAGTGACCAATCAATTATCGATAATTAAAAAAGAACAAATAATGAAGGAAAAAATGCATGAAACATAAATTTTATAATCTAATTAAGGCTATTTTAGTTTTCCAACATTGAAAAAATCCAAATAATGGGTCATAAAATCGTTTGTGTAAATATAATCAACAACATAATCCTAATTCTAGGAATTTATAATCTAACTGAAATTCCATTAGATGATCTGCAAACTATTCTTCACCAAAAATAATTCACAAAATCTATAATAAACCATGAATGGTGATTATTCCAACACATAAAACATCCGACATATAAATTGATTTTATTTCTAAAGAATAAAATTTATATTTCATTTTCATCAGTGAGAAAAAAAATCCAGTGATGATGAAAAACATCTTCGAAAACTAATCATCAATTCCATGATCCATTTTTCATTCACTAAATCTCACCTCTACAATATTCTCTAGTCTCTATGGTAATGAAAATAACCCTAGTATTTTATCACATCCATGTTTAAATATAGGAGTATTAGTTCATGTCCAATTAATATACAATTAATTAATTAATCAATTAATTATCATTTATATTATTATAACTATGATTTCTTTTAAATTTAATTCCTAATGTGTACAAATGTAATGCCTTTCTTAGGAAAAAACCCACATTCTAGATTTAAGGTTGTCTTGATCCCCCCAACACCATTCATTAGATAATCAATTATTTCAAAAAAAAACTATATGGGCATGATATATTATATTTAATATTTCTTTTATATCAACAATTTGGCTCCACAAGCCCTAGGATCCCATGATGACATCACACCTAACTCCAAAAATAGTCTTTAAAATATACCAAATTTTAAAAGGGAAAATAGATTTATTTGAATATAAATGATAAGAAAATTGAAAAGAAATGATAAATATGATAAAATTAAATAAATAAGTAGTGGTAATTCACCTATTCAGGATTTTTTTATAAATTTTGAGACCATTTATACTATATAGAAATTTATAAAGAGATATATTTCTTCTTTGGAATACATTGAATTTTTAATGTCTCGATAGTACTAAAAAATAGAAATAAATATACATTTGATAAATAATCTAAATGATACTTTAATTATCAATAGAAATTACACTTTGAGATGATAAATATTTTATAGAATAGAATATAACTCATAAATTTTGAAATTTAATAACCACAATCCTTTTAAATAGACTATTATGAACATAGAAGAAACAATGAGAAGTATAATTAATATTTTTATTTATGATTTGATAAAGTAATATCATTATATATAGGTTAATACATATCAATTTATATAATTATATAGACTTATATTACTCATAGTCCGACCTCACTCTTTCATTTTGAAAATATTTAAACATCTCCAAATCATAACAAATTTATCATTATGAAATATCATAAATTTTATGAATTTTTGTTTATTTGTAAAATGTTGAATGTAGTGTATTAAAAATAAATTAACTTCATAATTTTTTATTTTTTATTTTTAATACATGCATTGAATCCAAATAATAAATATTTAGATTATCCAAACTGATAATAATGAGATTATAATTATCATTAAAAAATAAATAAGTACTGACGAAAATGAAAATTAGTTTTATACGATTAGATTGAAAAGGATTACTTATAAATCATGGGTATTAAAAATTGTTTTCAATCATATGGTTCTTTTCAAAAATTATTTTTAGTTGATCCACTATTTCTAAATATTCAATTTTTTCAAATAATGTTTTGTGGGTATAATTTTTGTGAAGTATAATGAGTCCAAATTTATTTAGTAGGGTTTTCTATTCTTGTAGCAATGATATATACAAAAAAAATTATAAATAAAATTTAATTGAAATTAAAATAGTATATAATCTATTTGACTAAAATATTTATAAAACACACCCAATGTATACATTTTAAAATGATATCTATAAAATATCTATGCTAGATTATTTCTTATACATTATCAAGATAAATATATAATATAATCTCATGTATGTAAATTTATTTTCTAAAATAAATGATTGTTGAATTTACATATTTCAATAGTTTTTCCACATGAACTTCAAATATTAGAATGTGAGTCAGCTATACTAGAAGGTTAAATGAATTGTTTAATAGAATTTTTGGTTTATTAGTTAATACATTATATTGATCTGATTTAAATCCAGGTTTAATCATCCTTATTTACATTTAAAATAACATTCCTAATTTAATGAGATTTTTCATTAATTTACTAATTTTTTCAATAAAAAATTGGAAAGGACATACCACATTATTGACATGTATTTCTACAAGATCAAACAACCATTATATGAAAGTTCCAATAGAGTATTTGAACATGAAAACATCTATATAATCATGTGGAATCGGTAGCTCAAGTTTCACCTTGCAAACTATATGAATCCCTATTATCTCATTTCCTCTTTGTAAGTAGTTTTTTGTGTGTGTAGAAAATCTATTTGAAAATTATACAATCTTCACATTAAAACAATGTGATGGGTGGGTGATGATAGATATAAATAAAAATTAATTTCATATTATAGAATATTTTTACATGAGAGGTATCTGTACCGATCTAATTTTCATTCCATAGAAATGAAAAAAATGGATTACCTCTCGTAAGGATTACATGTTGGGTAAAGGATATCGTGAATGTTTGGGGGGGGGGGGGGTGGATCTTCAGGTAGTTGTTTTTGTTTTGATTTTTTATCTTTCATTAATTCCAATAATAATTTATAAAAAATCATAATTTAAATTAATTTCATCTTAATAAAAAATTATTTATTCTTTCATCTCATCCATTATATTATCTTTTTGTCATTTTTAAGTTTTTTCTAAGAAAAAGTTCAAGATGACACTCAAAACCCAATACCTCTCATGTGACCATATTGTTTTGGAAACTTCAATGTCACTAAATATAGTCATTTTCTATGGTATAGATGATGATGAATCTTATATCTGAACTGGATAATATATTTTGAAAATATGTATCCATTATTATATAATACCAATTTAAATTTGAATAAATTCTTATTATGGCATATGTACACAATATTTTCATAATTTGTTTTTTCATGTACCAGTATACTATCATTATTTACAATAGTTTCCTTCCGAATCACTTAATGTGGGATAGATGTGGATTTGGATTTGGATTCACCAATATTCATATAATAAAAAAAATAATTTTTTTATAGTTTCATTCCATATAAATGTATTACTATATATTTTAAATACATGGAATTTTTTCAATTAAATTATACACTATTTTCTTTGTGAAATGGGTACGTTAGTTTGATGCATGACACTTATTTTCAGCACTCAGTTTCAATTTAAGAAATTAAAATTCTTAATAATTATTTTCAATACATGTATTTCCAGGTAAATTATTACAAATCCTAATATACATGAAATTATTCCTATTCACAATGACTTAAAAAAATTCAGGTTAATTGGTTTGTCATGTGTGCATATATCTATAGAAGGAAAGGTTTACATTCCTATCAACATCCCAGAGATGAATCATCATCATGATTAATTGGAAGTATCTATTATCCTTTACAGCATCTATTAATACAAAAAATAATTGATTTTTATATATTAAAAATAATCTCCTAATGTTATAATAAATATTAAACAAATATGTCATTATTTTTTTAGAAAAAATAGAGAATGTATATCTTATAGTTGAGCTAATCACATCCCAAATTAGTGCCTTAATCATGGGAATAACACCATGCCACATATCAACATTTATCCAAACATGCATTCGAGTGGTGAACCTAATGTGACTAATAATAATTGAATTCTTTAAATTAACCATTTTTTAGGTGAATTATATTCAACCTTAAATTTTATTCATCTTCTTCTTGAAATAATTATTTTTGATATGAATATCAAAATACAACATTCTTAATTTTTATTAGACATTGGATTTTGACTTTATATCATTTTGTCTATTTCAATATTTCCAATATAACACTCCAAACACTCCAATTTTTTTCATTAATGGTTGAATGGATTTGAACCCTATATCTAGTATCAATATCTCCAAATTATTGTATACTCTAACACACAAGACCCCATATATATTTGGACCACAAAAAAATTATTTCATCACCCCAATGAGAGGTTCAACCTTAGTGAAATTGATGTTTTAACTTTCATTGGGTTTGGTCAAAAATATAACAATTGACCCATTTAAATTGTAAGTATTCATCATATAAAATACAAGTACTCAATATGATTCCAATATGAATAATTCATCATTAAACACATCATTTTTTAAATCCACATTCATGTATCTCAATTCATATATTTTAACTATAATCCTATTATCAACACACATGAATTGAAAAATAAACACTATTATTGTTATATTATCCAACTACTATATTTGTTTGATAATGAAAAATTATGAAATATTCATGTAAATAGTTTTTTAGTCTGTTTTACCAAATACATGCATCACTTCTTCCATAAGAGTGACACCTCTATTATTTATGGTACTAAATTCTTCAAGATAATTGCAATGATTGTATAAACCTTAATTAAATAATAATTACAAAATAATTTATTCACATTTGGTCGTTTTATTAGACATCAAATTTTTTCAGAATTGAATTTGGATATTGAGTTTACATATTAAAAATATAGTCTCAAAACCACCCTATAAACATTCTATTTTGTTTATTTGAATCCATATTTCATCTGATAATGGTTTATTTTCAAAAATAATTTTTTTATCCTTAATTTATTCATTTATATTATATTTTTTGAGTTTCAGACACATCGTATTTTAAAAAAAATTAGAAAAAGGATGCTGAAATTAGGTGGTCAAATATCTACCACACAGTTAGAAGTAACCTTATGGAGCCCGTGAAAGTATGTCTATAATTTTGGTGGACATATTTATCAAGTTTACCATACTGTTTTCTTAACTGTACAAACTAACAAAGATTCACATCATGTGTGATAAATTATGAGTTCCCATAAGGTGAAAAATCTGGGTAATCCAAGTAGCAACCATGTGGTTCATCTGGCCCCAATAAATATTATTATTGAATTACCTTTTTACCCTTATAATTTTAAAAACCCTGAAATGGTATTTCCTTCACCCAACCTCAGCATCACCTGCATGGATTCCAATAGAGATCCTCAGTTGAACATCACCCCTCCACCCTCTCACTCCATTCTCGGTCTACTCTGTCCCTATTTCTTAGTGAAATAATACCAGGTTAGTTTATCCTTATTCACACATCATTATTTTTCATTTTGTGCATTGTATTGTTTCTATCATGTGGGATACACATTCCTTCACTTAACAGTATCCTTTTTTTGATATCTAACTTCTTATTGTTCGGATCTATGGTTACCGGGTCCCATAGAGACTAATTCTAGTCGCGGTTGTCAAAATAAATGTAGTCTGCACCAAATCTGGGAAGGGATTCATTCAATTTGGATTTCAATATTTGTTTTCGTTTTCCATAAACCTGATTGAGGTGTATTCTATCCTCTATTTTTGATGATGACATTCATGGGTATAAATATTCAAGAACATTAATATTTATACCCTCTTTTTACATATTCACTCATGGTAATAGGAATATAATAATTTTGTAAACATGTATATATATATATGTTATTGTTTATATGCATGTATGTGTGAAGTGGTTGTCATCAATGGTGACATGTTTTCATGTATGTTCCATATGACGAAGCCTTTAATTTTGAAACTATGGTTGAATTATTTTTTGAATGTTTTTATTATATCATGATGTAATTATATTATTAATTTTTTTTTGATGAATAAAATTGGCCTCTTTTCTATTTCCATAATTTGTAATAGTTTTTTCTTGGGTTTTCACAGATAAATCATGTTTTAAATTGTGTTTTGAGAGATAAAGAACACAAGTTCTTTATTAAAATTATAAGAAATGTTATTCACAAAAGTTGTAAATTATAAAAGATGTTTTGGCCCTTTAATGAGTTCTTCTATAAATGTTTTACTACATGTTAATTTTACAAATATATTTATTTTTTTTCATATGGTGGGGGTTGGTTTTTGAATGATAAGGCCAAGTAGGTACCTATAATAGTTTTATTAAAAGATGGAACATCCATGGATACTCTTTTCTGAGTGGGGAATTTTCATGGATGGTGTCAGGTGGCAGCCTTAGCATGTATGATGTATTTTCAAGACTAAGATATTGTAATTGTGACATTTTCCTCACCTAACAATTTTTCTAAATCCATTATATTATTATGTTTAATAGTGATATTTTTTAGATAATTTCAATTTATTCTTGATTTGATGGACGAAATCCCCATGGAGTGTACAAGTGGGTTGTGCCACATGTGGGTCTAGTTTCGTGTAACAGGGTTGGTTATTGACTTTGGATCACATTGATAGGATGATATTTGTTTCCAAATTGAGTACATCTAGGGACTCACCACTTTGTAATTTGTTATATCCCATGAAAAATATTTTTAAACATTCTATTTTGTCGATGTTTTTATGAAATAATAATAATATTTATGTTTTTACTGGATACAATTTCGTTAGTAAAATCCAATATTTTGTTTCATTTTACTCTTTTTTGTTAGAATTTGTGATATGATTTTCACTATTTAATTTTCACTAAAATGTTTATTCACTTCATTTTTCTTCATAAAATCATTTTAAAAAAAACTATTTGGAGAATATTTCTGAAAAATAAAGGAAAATGAATACATGGAATTATTAGCATATTACTTATTTTTAAAAGGAAATATAAGAATCATCATAAATCTATGTAATTTAAAATAGAAAATATGGTTTTATTCTTAATGTTAGGTAATAGGGTATGATTTAAAATAAAGAATTTCTATTGATAATCTTATTTCTCATCCATACTCTATAATTATCAATATTTGGATCTTAGAGTTTTTTATCACTCTCCAAGAGAGTACAATTATATGAGTAGTGGTTACCCATGAGGTCACCTAGAGGTATGATTTTCCATTTAGTTTTATTTATATTCTACTAAATGTGTTTATATTTTTCATTATATACACATATATTTATCTATTTTATTGTTATAAATCCTTCAAAAAAAGTATTCCTAATGCAATAAACTCGTTTCCAGCTGAGATGGAAATCAATGTCTCTCAGTATTTGTTATTGGATGCCTTGGGTGCTCGGTTCGAGGGTAGACCTAGGGTGGATCTAAAAAAAATTGTAACAACGATTCCATTTTATTGGGGGATTTCCAATAGGTAGGTATTATGATATATATAACTCTAGTGGTAGTATAGGGATAAGTGTCATTAACTATAACTCTTTATGAGACTCGATTTATGATCTGTAGTCAGGATTTGAGTCTTTTGATTGTTAGTTGGTTTATTGTATTCTATTGTAATGAGGAAAACAGAGAGTAAATGGGTGGTAATTAGTGATAATTAAGGGCCTATGATTCCTTTTTATTCTCGAGTAATGTTTTATGATGACTTATAGTTTCAGGTTTAAATTTGTAAGATGTTTCCTTGAGATATGTGGCAAAGCTATGAACTGAAAAATGTCTACACTAGGAATTATCTGTTTTAATTGTTTAGTTTTATTTTGATTTGATAGTGATTTGTTGTGTTGTTTGAGACAAAATATGATAATAAGTCTAAAAATATGGATTTTAAAATAATGCTGTTTTGGTATTAAATTTTTTAAGGTCTTTGGATTAGAATTGGTTTAACTTTAAATGGATTTTGAAATTGAATCTTGGTTTAAAAGTGAAATTATTGTTGTTTTCAAATTGGATGATATTTTATCAGATTTGATAAGGCATGCTTCAAAAATTAAAGTATTCCATAATAAATATAAAACACAATTATGATATCCCCTTGATTGTAGATTTCGAAAGTTTATTTAATGGTGGGAATGTAAAATAGAAGCATTGCAAGGGGAATAATGTACAATTTTCTAAATCATGGAATGAAAAAATTGGTTGTTCATGAAAAGGGAGTTTGTGGTTAAGGACCTATGAATTATTTAAATATAAATATTCTTTGGTTTAAAAACTAACTTAAGTGAGGAAAAGTGTTTCAAATTAAATCATGAAATTTAGAGTGGTTTTATAATTTGAAATTTATATTTTGAAATTTTGATGTCTAAAATGTAATGTTTTAAATGATCTTAAAGGATGAGATTTCAAAATTTTGTTTGGTTCATTAGTTTATTTATATTTTGGCATTGTTTTTTCAGTTCAAATTTAATCAATTTTATCTAGGAGTTAAATTTAGAATGTTATCAATTATTCCTTATGTGTTTCAATTATTATTTTGAGTATGCCTCCCAGAATATTTACAAGGATTCATAAGGGTTTGAAAATATCTTGGTCAGTTGATGAAACCACCTAGTGTCATAACAGAGTCGTGGGGTGAGTTTCATTGTAAGGTGTTCATATATTTTGAGGTGACTTGGATTATATTCTGATAGTAGAGTTTCTGAAGATGTTGAGAAAGACTTCTGGTCCTTAAGGACTCCTGATTCAATTATGTTTAATTTTTTTCTATGTTTTTGGAAGGGATGAGTTTGGGTGAGTGGATGATCATAATCACAACATCATTTCTAATTGTAATGTAAATTGATCTCATTCAGGCCATGGTTTCTTAGTGGTTCTGTCCCAAGGAGTTTAAGGTAGGTATTGTGGTAGAGTTTAAATACCAACCACAAGGTGAAAAAATGTTACAGGATTAAATCAACCATTTTACTAAGAGTTTTATTTTTGTACCCTGATTTAGTTCCGCAATTCGGTAAATTCTCACAATTTCATAAAGGGTCTTCATTCCGATAGTAGTTCCAATGTTCATTCAGTTGGGCATCCATTGGTCGAGGTGTTTTTGAATGAAGACTATATACTATGGCCACCCTTTTTCTAGATACATATTGAGAGTAGTGTCTTTGTTTCATTAGGATTTGGTGAGGTAACCCTATCTTATATGATGTGTATACTAGAGGATTATTTCTTCTGTAAACCTCCCTCAAGGTTTTCTTCTTAAAAACAATGTCTCTGTTCACGTTCTTCCAATGTGGTCAGTTCGAGAACTCTAATACATATTTTAAAAATTTTCAAAACACCTATAACCATTATGGATTGTTGGGACACCTCTAAATATTATATAATCAAAATAAAATTTTGGTATAGAGACCCTCAAATCCTGAACATCATTTTATCATATCTCACATCATTTAGGTATTTTGCTATTTTCTTTTCCTAGTTGTATTTTTCTTTCATTTTTTTGAACTCATTTATATAAGTATTGTTATGGTGATTATGGAATTTTTGTTGTATTCAGTGTGAATCCTTTCTTCAGATCCCTAAACAATAATGAATTTTTCTAATTGATAGGGTCTTATAATCTTTGTAATTGTTTAGTCTTGAAATATTAGTGTCTTAGTGAAATAATTATATAGTGGGGATACCCACAACATATCTTATTGACATTGAATATTGGTCTTTTTGGGTGTGACTTTTGAGATTGAGGTCACACTAGGGTAAGAATATTTCATTATTATTTGGGTCTAATCTGAATATATTGTTTAGGATGTTCTTTTACTCTGGACGAATGCTTCAGTTCACTTTTCAATTGGACTAGATGAATTTCGTAGAGAAGAATCTTTTTATGGTCTGGATAATTATCTCATTTTTTAAATATTATTAATTCTATTATTACTATTATTTTCATGGAGTTTTAGACCCATCTTGTTCTTAAAAACTATTTTGGAAAAAAGTTTTGGGGAATTAGGATTTCATATGATTATTGTATAGTTAGAAGTAACCATGTGAATCCCATGTGTCTATGTATACCATTTTAGTGGAACCATTTATCATGGTTGGAGGATAGTTTCATTAAATATGTGTATTAATTATGTTGTCCTTCAAGAGTTTCCGGTAAAGGGAACATGGGTGTTTTATAATTTGGTTAAACCATAAGACAAGTGTGCAATTCATCCATCATGTTAAAAAATTATTATTAAAATACCTTTTCACAATTATAATTTTAAAACCCCTAAAAGAATATTTCATTTCCCATGCCTCACCCTCACCCACTTGAAACCTATGTGGCCTCCCCATCAACATGTCTCAAGTCATACCTCTTCATATTCTCTTGGTAGGATGTCCCCCAATTTCATAGTGTGACCATCACATGTTCGTTTATCATCTTTATGTCTTCCTTCTTCTTCCTTTTCCTGTTGGTTTTCATTATCTCCCGTGCGATGAAAATTCTTTGGCCAAACCCTAACCTGATTTTGGGTATTTCATTTTCCTATTATTGATTTAAAGGTTTCTATGGTACTATGGGGATAATTATAGCCTTGGTTGCTAATGCTGAAACATTATCCACTACATCTATGTAGGGTTTAATTAATTTTTCATTATAGTTATATTTTTAAATATGTATTTTGTAATTTATTTCCTTCTCAAATTTCTCTTGTGTTCTATACAACTTCATAATGTGGATTCGAGTGGATTTTATTGAAGATGAATTATATGGTTATGCATAGAAGCAGACACACACACACACACAGAGAGAGAGAGAGATATATATATATATATATATCCTCTACATATGTATTCCCTAATGGCGAGGGGAATATGTATTTTAAAACAAAGGGTACATTTATATATGTGAAGGTGTATATACTGGTTAGTGTGAAGTTTCTATCATCAAATGTGACATTTTTTTAGGTTGGTTCATTATGTAAAAGATTTTAATTTGTAAAATATTATTTCATCCTTGTTTTATTGGACGTTTTTATTATATTATGATCTAATTATAACATAAAAATTATTTTTTGGATAAAATTGGCCTATTATGTGTTTTAAATTTTTGTATTGCATTGTCCATAGGTTATCTCTAATGAAGCGTGTTTCAAAACTATGTTTTGAAAGGTGAAGAACACAAGTTCTTGATTCATCTTATAAAATATTTTATTTATTGATGTGTGAGAATATCAAAGATGTTATGGACCTTCTGCTAGTACATCCTTAAAATTTTAATGGAATATTAATTTTATAAAGAGCATCAAAAATTATTTTTTCAACACGCGAGGGATCGTTTTTTTATGATAACTTCTAGTTGGTGCCTTTATAGGTTTACTTGAAAGAGTTCACTACCTTGGATATTTTCGATTTTAAAGGGAACTCATATTGGTGGTGTCAGGGGTTGGGATTAGCATGTATAATAAATTTTCATGAATAAGATTTTGAAATTTATACATTTTATCGCCTCCGATTTTTTCAGATTCCATGGGATCCTAGGTGTCGTAGTGTGAGTAATGGTATGGATTCCATTTATTCATGATTTTATAGACTATATCCCATTGAAGAGGAAATCTAGTATGTGCCACTAAAGATGATATTTGTGAGTAGCATGGTGGGTTATTTACTTTGGGTCACATTGATAGGCTGGAAGATGGGTTGAACAAAGTATATCTAGGGTCTTGCACTTGTTGTGTATGTATATCAACTGATAACTATTTTTCAGGGATTATACTTTTGCTTATTTTTTGATATTTTAATTAAATCATTTTAATCATTATTATTTTACTGCAAAATATTAATTTATAACCAATCAATTTTTATTTAGTTTTCGTCTATTTTGGAAGAACTCGTGATAAGTTTTTCAGTTAATACATTTCACAAAGAAATGTCTCTATAATTTTCTTATTAAAAGTTTTTTTGGAATGTTTTATTATTATATTTTTTGGATAATAAAAATAAAATATTTATCATTAAATATTATCTTATTACTTATTTATAAAAGGAAATTAAAATCTTATCTTAAATATTTTTATTTAAAAACAAAATGATATGGTTTTATTTTTAAAGGTAAGGAAATGTTTATGGTTCCCCATTTGGAAACATAATGAGAATCTCAGTGATAATTCCTACTCTATAATTTTTCAATTTTAGTTATTCCATTTATTGATATCTCTCATTCTGATCATGGTTGTTTTATTATTGGTGACCCATTGGGTCAAATATAGGAATGTTTATCCATTTAGATATTTTTATTTCATATTTCTAGTGTTTATTTTTTTTCATATTGTATATATTTATTTATCTCTTTTTATGGGATAAATCATTCCCAACTGAGTATTCAGGATGTCTGACACATGTTCCAGCATGGGAGGATCAGGAATGCCTCTTGGACATTGTCATGGGCCACCTTGGGTACGTAGTTTAGGGGATGACCTAGGGTCATTCACAAAAATTTAAATCTCTAAGAATTAATTTTTTGGATTCAATATATAGTGAAATTTATAAACAATTATAAACTATAAAAATGAGTATTCTCTTTTTCTATAATTTTAATATTTATAAAATATATTCTGAAAATTTATTCACCCATTGGTCAATCTATGTTTTGGAATTTTGGTAAACCAGTGACCTCAAAATCTAATAGGTAGTTAGTATATAGATCTATGAATTCTTCAATAATATATCCCTATGCAATAAATACATCAAGCTGAATTTTTTTTAACAAACCCTTTCAAGAAATTCATATATCATTAAATGGGATATGTTCATTTATAAATTATTGGACTAAAAAACTAGATCTATCCAACCAAGTGAACTATCATGTTAACCATAAAATAATAGAATAATCATTGTAAGAACATCTCCAATTCCAATAATATGACAAAAATTCCATTTTTCATATATGTAAATTTCACTAGGTATATAACTCTACCACATATGGCTTTGAGAAAGGATCCAATCTTGGTTAATGTATAAAAAATATTTCAACGAAAAATATAACATAAATACACTTAAATTAAATCTTGTATCATAATATGAAATTCATGTGATTTTAGACAAATTAAATTTAAATCCATCATCAAAAATATGTTCATTATATTTATTGAATAACCATTTACATCCATTAGATTAGGTAAAAAGTAAAAAAACTATTCCACTATTTCCTAGAAAGATTTTATGAAACTAGGGGAAGAAAACTACACATTTTACCCATCACTATAACTAACTATTCCTATATCCCCATGTAAATTAGGTCAAACATGGCCTTAATGTCACCCTTTATTTTCATAATTTTATTTAGTAACATTCCATTGAAAGTATAAAAAATTATTTTTTTACTGTGAATTTCCTCAATTAAATGCCTGATGTCAAAAAACAATCATTATTTAAATTTAAAAATAATAATTATAACTTATTCTTACATGATTTTATATAGTTTATTAAATATTTTTACTAAAAGTGATCCTCACAACCTTTAATTTCTCAAATATTTGATCACCTATTAGTGAAGACAATGTTGTACCTTGGTATAAATTCTCATACAATGGTTTCATCCAAGATTAACTAATCTGTCATCAGGTTATAAATTCCTAATTCTATTAAAATTGAGGCTTTTTCTGTTATTTCAAACTAAATGATTGTGCATGTTATTCAAATATGAGACATATATAAGTTCCTTTAATGCTATATCATAAAGAAATTTCATAACAATTAATGTCATTTATCACCCCATATAACACGTATCATAACATGAAATCTTTATTTCATTAATAATCATCTAATAAAACACTTGGATCCCACATTAAATTCAGATCATATATCTATAGATACAAATAAACATCAATATCATTTTAAATTTTTTTGTCTTGATATATATAGAGACAACATAATGCTCTTTTTATTAATGTATAACCACAGTTTGATGTAATAATTTACCATCAAATTGAATAAGTATTATGAGTTGTACATTATAAACCAAAAGGACCCACTACATCTATAAATAGCATAAGATAATGTTTTGTCACATCATTTCGAAATTCAGGATAATTACGATCCATTTTCTTCCCTAAAGGAGATTCTTCTGAGTGACATAGTTTCCCATCATAATTTATTGTATCTTCATTTCAATTTAATTTTCCTACATTCTTATCTCTTCTATATAGGAACATAAAAATTGGAATGATAATAATGTTCCACACAAATTTCAAAGGATTTTATTCTCTATTCTTATATCGAGATGAACAACAACTTGGGAAATTTTTATGTGATTTATGGTCCTTGAAAAATAATATACAATCATTTATACATGTATGTATTCATTCAATGACCATTCCCATTGAATGAAGCATTTTCTTAGCTTCATATGTTATCAATAGAATATGATTATCTTATTGTGGAATATAATTTATGAAATAATATAGTTTAATAAAGATGACCTGACTTTATAAATTTCTTGATTTTTCTTTGTATAGATCCATTATCATTGAGAGTGTTTTATATTTAGTAAAAACCCATAAAATGGTATCTTTCCAGAACTGCAATTGTTGAAATAACATTATAAAATAATGAATTTCATTTTCAGCATTCATTTTCATTTCCTTAATATAATTATCATTGTAATTTTTACCTATAATCATATACATGATATGGTCTTTATCATTTTACCCTTTGTTATAATTTCATCTTATTCATAAAATGCAGTGTCATCCCAGTCACTATATATATTTACTTATTACCCTTGTTGAGATCCACATTTTTAATTCTATATATATAATGATTGATCAAGTGTTTTTATAACTCCTCTAAAATAATTAATCTTGAATAAAAAATATAAAAATTGAAAAATGAGTTGAAAAGGGTCATATGCAACAACTTTTGTAATCATGATGAAATATATAATCCCAACCTCATACGATTTTTAATTACGATTAATATCCATCCATTTTCGATTCATACCCATCTTATTTGATTTAGTAATAATCAAATCTAACAAAAAAAATAACGAAAATTCATGAGCATAGTGTCATGAAAGGAAATTATATAAATATAGACACATATAGTATTTATATTTGATATAAATTTTCACTATATCAACAACATGTTATAACACATAAAGACCAAGAATTATATTAATTTAATGTATTATAATACATATATTTTAGAAGAAATGAAAAATCATAATTTATTGTTGTATATGAAATGGATTCATTAAGGGAGATAATAATGTAAAATTTTAAAAATGGAGGAAGCCATATCTAGTCAATTCACTTCCTTAAAGGTCATCAAGGTCATGAAAATTCATTCAAGGTCACCTTGAAGAATAAACAATGAATTTTGTTTTGTTTCTTTAATGTATACAACACATATGGTGAATTTTGAGTTTCCATATAGAGAAATTGGTTAAATGTTAATTCCCTCATTTCTAGAGAATAATATGAAATTATCATAAAAATCTCACTCATAAATCGCAATTGGTTGATCAATGTACAATAATGGTTTTCCATTAAATACACCATTATATCATGGTGTTTCTATATGAGTGGGTTACGATAAAATATCACACCCCCTTAAATATTTGGTAAACTCTTCACTTTGGTATTCACTTCCTCAAATCAGTTAAAATTATTTATTAACATTTATAAGATTATTTTTTTACATATTAAATGGATACTTTGGATTATTTCAAAGATTTAATAATTGTGATTTAATAGAAATTTCAACTAATATAAACTAAAATAATTCATGAAGGAAAAAAGTACCATAAACTACAACTTTATTTTTTTACTTATTGATCCGCATGAAAATGTATGTTTATAAGAAAAATATAACTATATATATTATACTTTTTTAACGGAAGGTTGGTCATTTCTTCCAATTAAAAAGATTGGAAACTATCATATTATTTATTACCAAATAATTATGAAAATTTATATTTATGGGGCTATTGGATGTAAATTTCATTTTTATATTTTTTTTGGTCATGATAAAAGTGATATTTAAAGCGTAATTTTGATCATATTATTTCATACATTATGGAAGTATTTTAATGTCAAGAATATTTAAAACATTAAAATCACATATATCACCATAAAAATTTTCTTTTATGAAAATTGATAGTTTTTTTCTAATCCCTAAAACCCATTATAATTCAAAAACAGAAACAAAAATTAAAATTGTTATGATAGGAACATAGTACAAAATTTATAATCCCCTAATCAATCCACATCAGAAACAGTGAAGGTATATTCTTATGGTAAAAAACAACCCTTATTCCATTTCCCCCCATGAAGATGATCTTTTAAATTGACCAATTATAATTTTATTCTAATGTAGTGAACATCAAGAAACAAATGTATTATAAACATCCAACATAAATGAAATATAATCTAACTGATTATTATCCTTAACATATAAACCTTAATTTCGATATTTTTTTGTTTCCCATTAATATAATAGGTCATATTGAATGAATTTTTCAAATATATTTAGAATTTTTAACACATTGACTTAAATATAAGTAATATTAGTTCAATTGGAAAAAAATTTCAAATTTGGAAAATGAAAATGTGAATTGTTTCATAAAAACAAAAAAAAATCTTCTTTTTATGAAAAAAAAGTCAATGTAATGAATAATAACGAATGTGAAAACTAGAAGAACCAAAAGACAAAAAAAACAAGGGGGGAATGTCAATCAGAAAAAGGGGAAAATAATTTGAGATAGGGACCAACCACAGATCAAATGATAAGATCCAAAAATCACAAAAATAGCATAAGAACGACATAAAAACAAGAAGAACCAAATGATAAAAAAAATGAAAGATCGATTTAAACCAAGTATAGAATAACATAACATCATGTTAAATATTGATTTGGTTGAATGATTCCTAGGATACGATTCCAAAATTATTCTTTCACAAGATATTGTATGGCACTAGACAAGAATATCTCAGTTATAGTAACATCATCATTGGGAAAGTCATTTTATCAGCACTGGTAAAAAGTGATGATAAAATAAAGATTTATCCGTGCTAAAACTAATAGAACTGATAAATGTATGATTTATCAATGCCAAAATAAAACTAATTAATCACACATTCATCAACGATTTCCCTTTTTAGTGCTAATAAATGTTTATTTTATGATCACTTTTAACTAACCCAAGTACACAATGGTTTTATTGATCCGTTATACATTGATGATAAAAACTAGTGGAAAAAAAATTAATGAAAAAATTTAAAAATTACAATAAAATAGTAATTAAATACAAATGAATATTAAAAATTACTTTACATTAAAAATAATAATAAATATTAAAAAATTCCAAAATATTAAAAATTAATAAACAATATTTTTATATTAAATGTATTAAGAAATGTGATAATATTATGATAAATGTATTATTTTTATGTTAAATAAATAAATAATATTGTTTAGGTCAGTCATAAAATTATTAAAAATAAATAAGTTATATAAAATATATATATTATAAAAACAATATAAATGTATAAATATAAAAATAAAAAAAGAATAAAAACTAAAAATTTCATTTAAATTTAAATGACTAAAAATAAATTTCTAATTAGAAATCAATATATAATGACTACACAAATATTCTAATAGAAAAATTCTAAAATAAAAGTGACTAAATTTAATTACGTAAACTAGAGGAAAATTAAAAATATTAAAAATATTTTTAAATATTTTAAAATATTAAAAATTATTACATTACAACAATATTTAAGGAATAAATTTAAGAAATGGATAAGTAGAAATAATATTAATACTTAATAAGTCTTACAAATGAAAAGATAATGTTAATTGAATAAATATTTAAAATGAAAAATGTAACAGTTACAAATGAATAAATTGAAGAAATATTTAAAAATTTATTAATAATTTTAATTATATAAATTAATGAAATATAAAAAACGAAAAAATATTACAATAGAAAAAGAACTAAAAACATTAGAACAAGAGATTTATAATAAAATACTCAATATTTGTTAATAAATAATGACTATATAAGTATTTAAATACAAATATATTAGAAGTAAAATCAGTAAAAATTATCTATATGAACTATATACATATTAAAATGTAATAAACAACAATATTTAGAATTTATAAATAAATATCAAAAATTATTATAGTAAAAATATAATAAAATAATTAATTTCAAAAATGAATAAATATTTAAAATGAATAAATATTAAAACAAGTACATTTTTAACTGCAATAAATTAAAAAAATATACAAAAATATTAAATTAAATAAATAATACTAAATCAAAAAATTTGACACATTAGATACTTGCACATATATAAAATTCTACAACCACATACACATATAAATAGAAAAATAGATACACATACCAATACCCATACACTTATACATACACATACATACATATATTCACACATAAATATACACAAACAGAAACAAACATCTATATAAATATGCATAAACAAACACACACACAACCCATATATACACATACAATAGAAGAAATACAAATATACATACAAATAAATACACATACAGGGATGAAGATACAAATATAAACATATATCCACATGCTTACACATAAATCAAAGTATATGTGAATATTATAAATTATTTAATATGAATATAAATATATAAATTCAAATATTAACTATATTGTAATAAATATTTATATATTTATATATTTATATATTTATATATTTATTTAAATTTTTAAATTAAATATTAATAAATAAATATATATAATTTTTTGATTAATGTATACAAGTATATAATTGATCACACTCATTGATTAATATAAATATGAAAATTTTATATATGGAATTATAAAAATGAAATTGATACTAATTTTTATTTTAATATAGTTTTAAAAATAATGTTTTCAAATTATTGTAATTATTATTTTTTAAAAAATAATATTTCAAAATACATAAATATTTAAATATAAATTTAATTATTCAGTTTTCTCGTTATCAATAGGTTTTTAGGACTATTAAATTGGAAATTTAATTAAAACTAAGAAAAGAATTGATAATGTGGTATCATTTTCAACACTGAAAAAGCACTGATAGGGGTTATTATTTTATCAGCATTTGTTTGTGCCGATAAGGTTTAACTTTATCTGTGATTTTTGCTAGCACTGATAAAATCACCAATTTTACCAGTGCTTTTGTTTAGCATTGATGAGTGTTGGATCTTTATAGACCATAAGATGTTGTAGTGAAGTGTGTGGTGGTTGTCACGTTGCCTCATGTATCTATATATTGTATTTTAGCAGTGTTTCTTATGGCACATTTCCTAAACCTAAAACCCCATGAAATCTTATATGTCTGTATGTGTTTTTTAATAATAAATTTAGTGGGACTCTGGGTTTGGGTCTCCAAATCCCCAGTTTTTTTCTATTTATATTAATAATACAAATATTATTTTTATTACTATTATTATCATGATTAACACTACTTACTTGATACATTGTAAATATAATTGATGAAATGATTTCTCAATTTTATTGACATTTATTTTGTTATAAAATATATACATTTTCCAAAATAAATAATTATATATATATATATATCTAAATATAATTATATATATATAATTATTTTTTTATATTAACATAAAAAAATTACTGAGGAGGTTTCATAGATGTAAAAGTTATCATGACTTTTGTAATTTATTTAGTTATTATTATTATTATTATTTTGAAAAGATGTTGGTGTTGAATATATAGAGATGTTTGGTGCATGAATGTGTCAATATTATTAAAGTATAATAATAAATATTGTTCAATTTATGAGAACATATATTTTCACAATTTGTTTGGCATTAAAATGAACTAATTCAATGAAAAAACGCAAGCAAAGACAAAAACCACCCACAAAATAAAACACCAAATCCAATTTGATACATGCACCCCAAAGATTTAAATGTATCAATATTTTCAAAATATATCATTCATGAATTTATTTAGTCATAAAACATCAGGTTTTTATCAGAAATATCATTTCTCCAATCTTCTTAAGCATTATATTGAAGATAACAACCTTAAGTGGAAGAAGAATGAAAATTCAAGAAATAGAGGAAACCGAAAATCCTCCTCACCTATGAATTGAAGTCCACAAAGTGATCAAACAGTCATCTATGAATCCCATTTATTATGAAGTGAAAATAACTTATGCAGTAAGAATCATATAAACAAGAACATTATAGACTGAATAACAAACAAATATTTTATAAATTATGATTGTTTAGTACAAATTTTTAAAATATAATTCTAATATATAGTTTCATACCATTTGTATTCTTTAATATAAAATATTAACATTTCCATGTTTAAATATAAACATTTTATATTTTCCACCTAATTCAAAATTTATAGCCCTATAAAAATTATCAACCATTTTTTAAAAATAATAACATCTATTTCTAAAACATATTTTATAACATTTATTTTTAATAAAAGTTATTTAAAAAACTAAAATTTAATATTTGGGTAAAATAGATGTTTTATAAACAATTAATGACTTAATTTTAAACCATTTATAATTAAGTATTTACTTCATAATCCCTTTATAAATTAAATATATCTAATATAACATTTAAAATTATTTATGACCATTTTATAAACCATTAAAACTATTTAATACATTAAAATTATTTTTTTAATAAATTTGATTTTTACCCATATGTATGAACCAAGTCCTATATAATGGTTTTCTCCGTTTATTCTTATAATGAGTTCTACATAAGGGTAATATTATTCTATATCCCCTTGCTTATGGGTGGACGTAAATGACCCTTATGTAGAATACCCTATGTCTAGGAAGCTATGGTATTTCCTTTACATGATCTATTCATGTAAGCATGAGTAAAAATATAACTTTACATAATTCTCTTAAGACACTACATTAACTTTATTTAACCACTCTATAGAAGGGTATGTCTTAAATAACTGTTACTTATAGGATCACGTGAGTGGGGATATCCCATACGTAGGATACATTAAATAAGGACACCTCCCTGATACCATTATATGAATATTATATGTGTAAAGGTAGATTGTGGATAACTATATGTGTAATGGTATGCTGTAGTGACTGTTATGTAGAAAATCTACATTAGGGTAAGGCTAAATGAACATTATGTACACACCTTTACATAAAGGTAACAACTTTTTACCATTATAAAATTGATCTTTGTGAGGGTAATGACTTTTTATCCTTTATACAACCCATATTCATAAAGATAACACCTTTGTTACATTTTCATATCCCAACTATATAAAGGTAATCCATTTTAAAACATAAATTTTTAGAAATTGAAATTGTGATGCCTATTTTGGTTTTATTATTCATTACATTGAAAATAACATTAAACATAAACATTGAACCCTTTGATATAATTTCTAGGTTTTGTATGAATCTAATTACACTTATTATATGTACCAAATGAATACCTCCTTCATGAATACCCATAAACATGAAATGAAATTGAATAGAACCCAAAAAAATTTAAATTTAATAATTTTTTTCAAATAATATCAATCTTGAAAATATGCATTCAATATACATCATATTTTTTATCAATTATTTATTTCCATGAACACATATAAGCATTATATTCAAGAGAAAATACATAATTGGAACGAGGTAAAAAATTATTGAAATAGAGGACCTTGAACACCCACTCGATTAATTTCCAAGCATAGAAAACAAGAATAGAATATCAAAATTGAATCCCGTATACAAAGAAGATAGAAAATCAAATTATATGAACAAAATAATAGGAACACTCCAGACCATGCCATAAAAATATAATAGAAATTATGATTATACTGTATAAATATTGGAAATATAATTCAGATTTATAAATATATGTATTTAATAAGGTCTTTCATTACTGATTTTTACCATTTTAAAGATGTAGAAGTTATTAATAGGAAATCCTCATTTATTTTAATGCTTTGAATGAACATATAATGCGTAGTTCAACACATGATTATCATCTTCCAAATTTAAATATAGAAGAAAATTTACCTATGAAAAAAGTGGATATATAAAAATAATATAACTTTCGGAAAATTAAATAATAATGTGAATTCATGGATAAGATATAAAAATGCACAATTTCAGACATTAATTAGAAAATTTTACATATCAACTTTTATGCGTAAAATTTTTTATACATCAAAAACATAAAAATTACCAACAACAAAGCCTTAATAATACATTAATATTTCAACAAGAAAATTTTTCAAAATAAAATCATATATATATTAATATTTCCATAATATGGATATAGAATAATATAGATAACCAATTCGTCTTCTTGATTGGAATGCTTAATGATTGGGTGTAAGAAAACCATTTGCATTAATTTACACAATATATGTATCTATAAGTTTTCTATTAGGATGATACCTTACAACATAATAGAACTATAAAAACTCCATTTTCACTGTAATAATGTTTTAAATTTGTCATCATATAGATATCCATAAAAAGAAATGGAATATTGGTTTTATAATTCATACATTGTAGATTATTAGATATGTTAGTATCATAAGTAATGTTATGTGTATATAGGAGTTTTCATGTTCACCAACATTACTACAACTAAAAATAATCATTTTTGATAAATAATTATCCTATAATAAGATATGTAAAATATTGAAAAAAATGAATTATTATCTAATGAAATTTTATTAATGGATATATTAGTAACATATTTGTTCATATTGGTTTAACTGATGTAGTGCTGGAAATTGTTATACTAGTACAAGAATTGGACATTACAGAACACATGTCAACCTGTAATAAAAAACCACAAACTATTATATGAATTATTTATTTGAGAATGTAAAACAATATATTGATTTCTAGTGTAATGGTCAATAATAAAATGATAATTAGATTTCATTTTTTGTAGTCAATAATGTGTTTTCAATTTTCTATTATTAAAAAATTATTGTAAGTGTTCATATCATAAGCACATTAAAAATTCTGAATATTGAACATAGAAATTTCCAATGATTGAAGAACCTTATTTGAAATAATTACATTCAATTCTATGGGGAACCCAAACTCATATCCATTATGTAAGATATTTAATTAATTGTAATGGATAATTTGTAATGGAATGTGATATATAAACTATAGGAATCTAATACGTAACATTAATTTATGCAACCCTTAGTTCAGATGCAATTTTTGTTATAAATTCTGAAACCTGTTTTTCAAATAGAAAAATCAAAAAAATACAACTCCATTCACTGATCATTAATGAACTTTAAATCTGGTGACATGCGTAATTAGTTATAGAGCTATAAATGATAAACTGAATATACCAATATTATTTAAATAAATCTTAGTTTCTTAATTTCAATATATAAATAGATGAGGAGAAACCTCAATTGTGTACATATCAGAGACGCATTGATATTTTTTCAGCATAAAGTGTCATCATAGTTTTTATTTTTGATACAAGATGAACAATAATCATAATAACTAATGCAGTTTCTCTAAATTTTATGAATCATTAATAATTTCATACTCCGTCTTGTCTAGAAATGAATAAAAAAAATTTAGTACAATGAATGCTAAATTAAACAAATAAATTCAATATATAGTTTTCTCTTTTATGTATTAAATGATATGTTACATACCTATCTTCATATGTTAATATCTTATAATGTACTTTTATTATTGAAGAGAATTAGTGATGATGAAGATTCCTTCATCCGGTTTTTAAATGATGGATTGTCGTGCTCTGAGAAAAACTCCAATATAAAACAAAAAATAATAAATGCTTAAGGGTAGATAGATTCAAAAAACTATAAAATAATTGTTACAATAGTATATATATATACTATAAAATCTGTGTGTTGTTCAATAGTTTTTGGTAAAGTTTAAATTCTTTCAACTGTTTTCATTTCCATATGTTCTGGATTTTAGAAATGTTTACACACGTTTAATATTAAATTAATAATTTAACAATATATACTGATATTTTAATAAAAGATAGAATATTTTTTTTAAAATTTTTGATATCAAAACATGAATGAATAGAATATTAATATATAATTATGAGATATTCAATTATACCTCACAAGTAACATTACCAACACGTCTTCTGATTTCTTTGTCCCTTTTAATAAATCATTCGTTTCTTTGGGAAATCAACCTGTAGGGTGAAGATTAATTTGAAACATCTAGAATATAATTTTGAATAATTTTAATATTTTGTGATAATTTCAAATAATTATATAAGAAATTATTAAACATAACAATATATATGTAGGAAACCATCCAATGTATATCACTACTATATCTTTTTATTTGATCCTCCCCAATTTTCATTTCTTGAAAATGATCAATATATCTAATCTTATTTGTCAATTTCATCAAAAGAATAAACATTACAAAATTTATTTCTTGGAATTTAAAATATATGGAATTGAAATATATAATATTGGTGATGAAACACTTGTAGGTTTTTCAAATGTTATGTGTGTATGGAAGTGGTCATAACCCATTTACCAATGGTTTATAATTATGTAAATAAAAAAAATATATAGATATAAGTTAGTGAATTATAACCTTATAGATATTTTTAAGAAAAATTATTATTAATAATGAGATCATATTTGATCATATTTAACTCAAAAAATATGACAAATTTTCTTCAAAAAGATGTACATGTGGCACAAATTAAATATAATTTTGAAATTATGGGGAGTTGCTAAATATGTTCGATTATTCGTAAAAAATTTTAAATTTTGCATGATATAACATAAACCTTCTCAAAGAAGTTATTTTTTCTTCTAAATCAAATGATGAACAATTATAGTATATTTTATTTCATTCCTATAGAAAATAATTTAACACTAATGAGGGCACAATGATAATATATTTTGAAATATTAATAAAATCAGAAACATAATGTGAAATAATACGAGAGAAATGTTAACATCAAGTATATATATATATCCTCGTCAATTGTTATGAGGTATATTGAAAGAATATCATTTTTAAATTTCTAAGTGATTATGAAACAAATTTTATGAATTTGGGTTTAGGTTTTTAATGTTTTATCATTATTGATAATAATGTCACTACCTAATTTAAATTTTCATAAATGTTTTTCTACATAATATTAGTGATCGAATTATAAGTTATAAGTTCAAATTATTGAATCAATATTATATTTAATTTTCTTCTAAAGACATAGGATATAGAAACATGTAATTTTCCACTACAAAAATATTCTTCCAATGATATAAACCAATAAAAGAAATATATCAACATTTAATTTTAATAATAGTCACAACATATGATATAGATAAATTATAAATCCTTATTTGAACATGAGTGGCCACATTATGTTAAAATATGTCATGTTGATCCGTGATACAATTTCATGTTCACATAAATGTAACAATGTCAGTATCTTTGTTATAATGAAATGATATTCCAAATATGTATCAATCAACAAGGTACCAGTAAAAAGTATAAATTGTTGATCAACATTCCATAAAAGAATGATCAAAATGATAACGTTATGTACAATTTTTTGAGAAATAAAATTCAATGACCTTGATACAGTTTAGGATGTTATGAATATAAATGTTCTCTAGTAAATCTATTTCATAGATTTCCTTTTACACTACATTATAATAGAAATATAACCTTTATTCTATTTTAATCAACAAGAGCACATAGTCATTGGCCTTTTATACACTGTCATGTGTTTATAATAAGACAACATGCCATTTTAAGTCTTTTACAATTTTTTAATTACCCAAAAAGAGAGAATATTTATGTTGGACCATGGATTCTATTATAATTTTAAATGATTTAATGTGATATTCTAATGGGATTCGTATTTTAGTCTAACTTCCATTTGATTCAATAATGCTTCATTCCGCAACATTTACTATCCAATCTTACATTTTCTTATGTTAAAAAAAATCATAACCTGAAAAATTATTTTGTAAACACCTGGGTTACATTGATGTAAAAACATTAACAATAAACCAATTATATTAAGATTTAATACATGAAAAACCTATGTTTCTTCTATTTCCATGACGTACAGTTGAAAATATTAGCCTAAAACCGGCTAAAAATGACTATTTTACCATCTAATGGTAGTGTTCATGCATTAATTATTTATGACACTATTTATCAGAAATTTCTATCATTTGATTAAAAACAGAACTTATTTACATTGGGGATTCATTATATATAATGAGATTTTCTTTTTGATGAAGTTAAGATACTTCTTTCCCTTATCCAATATTAAACATAGAATATTGATTAGTAGGAATCAGAATTTGAATCCTCAAATGTGTTTTCCTCTCCTTAGTAAAATATGTGAAAGTATTCCACTTGAAGAAAATACAAGTAAAATATTAACATTAGAAGGAAACATAGATGTAAAACACCTCAATAAGTATTTATTCTGGTCCCTCCATATCCATGAAGGAAAAAAACCTATATGATCAAACAAAGTTGATGTAACAATAATTCTTAATGTATTTTTTATTCTTGCGTATTCATACAATTCAGAAATATGGAAATTTTTGAAGCCATTCCCCATCATAATTGGGGTCTTCTACAATTAACCCGTTACATTTATTTTTGTATAAAGATTCCATAAAAGTTATTAGTGTATATCATTTCAGTGAACGACTACTAGAGGGTAATATGCTCCTAATATTCGTTGATGCACACATCTTTTGTTGATGTACATTTAGTGTAAAATATACTTACCAAATATATTTATTATTATTTTTATGTAAATGTTATTTGTAATACTTGGGATTATGAATTAATGGGAAAATATATGATTCACAATACTTTATAAAAGTTTTGAAACAAAATATAAATGAATTTTTTTTGTCAAATAATAATGTTAAATCATTATAGATGTTTTTTTAAATATATTATCTATAACATTTTCACATCGAAACATGTTAAGGTTGATAAAATGAGAGAATATATATTAAATTGATTTTGATACCATTATGGTTAATATACAATATATTTTGATTTCAAATAAAGTAATTTTTTATAGTATTTATTATTGATGATGATGTTATTTAGGTTATTAAATATTAAAGATAATTTTAAATTAATTCCATATAATGATAAAACATTTGGATATAGTTAATGTAGTTTAATTTATAATGTTTTATTATATTTAAGTAGTACACATATTTTTAGTTGTTTAAAATAAAAAATATAATACCACTAAAATAGTGAATAACCAATTCAATATATAAATGTTAAAAAAGATAAATTTGTGTACATAATTGTTTTAACACATTTACATTATTTTTTACATTATTTATATTTCATATGGATAAAATTATAGCATATTTTATATTAATTTTTTTTACAATAACTATGGTTCATTTATAGAAACATGAAATTCACATTTAATAAAATATTTTTTTTAAATTGAAATATATAGCAAGAAATATTTTATTATATTGAATATATTTTTAATTTAATTTTAGTTTTTATTAAGAAAAGTATAACACTCATCCATTATAGATATTTTACATTAAATCACTTTTTATGTAAATTCAAATTGATATTGAGTAAATTATTATAGTTTAATATTAAAGGAGGTTTTAGACATATTTTTCTTAATGAAGATAAAATCATGGAACATTTAGATTAAAATGTTTTCAATAAATTATATATATTTTATTAATAAAAAAACATGCATAATGTAATAGATAAATGAAACTATTAAAACTGAAGGTGAAAATCATATTGTTTTACCACAATTCATCACACAATTATGTATTTGGTCAAATAATTTACAAAATATTACAGTTATAAATATATTGTAATTAACTAAATGAAGAATCATAGCTACAAAAAATAAAAATATTATGGAAACATTAATTTATCTATGAAATCTAAAAAAATCTATCTAAATATGAATTTTATGAATACCTGGTATTTCCATTTATTACGTTGAATGAAAATAATATATTTAGAATGATTATTTATTTATTAATTCCAAAAATTTTGTGGTTTATAAATTTTAATGAGAATAATAGATGTCAAAAAACCATATTGAAATAATCAATGCTAACATATAAATATAACATTTTTATTTCATTTAAAAACACAATGTCATCTAGAACCAATACCATGGAGAAGGAATCATATATACATGTAATTTGAATAGTATTTCTCAATGTAAGTATTTCATTATAAAATGTTGGGCCTTTATCCTTGGTCATATTAATTCTCAAGTAGTGGAGTTCCTCAATTATTGGAGGCACATGATTTAATCTCCCAATTTCAATACCTTTCTTCAACAAGTACCATTTATGATGATGTGTGTTTTAAAACATTAATTTTAATTATAAATATTTAATGATATTTTCTTCCAAATATATAAAATTAGTATCAAACCAAGAAGAGAATATTGAATGATAAATTGTTTTCCCAAAAATATCCTTTTATTTATTGATCATCAGTGTAATAAATGCTTTATCCAACCGGTATATTGAAGTGTAATCATTCAATTGTAGGGAATATATAATTTATTTCATAAGAAAAAATTATACATGTTCCCCTACATGGTTATATATATATATATCTACAGTAATAGTATTTTTTAATTTTATCCAAATTTTGTTCTTAAGGAAATCTTCTATGGGGATTATAAGTTAAAATAGTCACACAATCATTCCCATTATATTTCTATTTAAAAAAATACATTATAGATTGTGACAAGATTCATATATGAACTTTTATATGTTTTTTTACTTCGTGAAAAAATGGATTTTATGGTATAAAAAATCTACTATCTAGAAGGAATCCATTTTTGAAAATTGAATTACAACTTTCTTGTCTTCTATAAAAAGACAACCCCTCACCATCTAGAGTAGTATTAGTGAATTTCTTATGGTAAAAACATTTATCATATTCATTTAATCATGTAATATGGTGAAATATTACAATGTCCCCAAAGACCTAGAACAATGTAGTTTTTAACTATATCATATATATGGTGTTGACTTGCTTTATTGGAAATTTCAGCAGTTATAATTTTATGTATATCAGATGAATTGAAACATATTTTTTATTTGACATGAATAGTAATATATATAAATGTGAAAAAAATATTTTTTAATTCTATATTATGAATAATTTAATTATAATGGAATAATTAAAAATAGTTAAAATAAAAAATGAACTAAAAATAGCATCATAATGGAATAAAATATAGAAAATTCATTTAAAGGACAACCAGTATGAAACGATTCAATGATATGTTCTTCTATTAAATATTTAATTAGATGTCTATCCTTCATGTGGATCACTCAAAAAAGTACATGTAGAAAATCCAATGGAAAAATATTTGGTTTTTTATTCTTTGAAATTTCATGATGGTTTTGATTATAAAAGAATGTAACAAAAATATCTACATACCCATACCAGTTATAAATTACCATTGAATACTAGTAATTTTGAATCTCATATCATATATCTCTTGTAGTACATAGAAGAAATATAAAAATATTTCCAAATTTACAACCTTCAGGTGAACCTATAAGGTTTGTATCTTTTAAGACACTTCAATTCTCAACCCTTAATTGTTTCTGGATAAATCAGATAAAAGATAAACATTGATATTGAACCATTGTATATGCATCGACAAAAATCTATTATACTAGTCTTCTTAAAGGAATTAGAATTTACATCCATGCATAAGGAAATTTATAGTGGTAAGAAAAAAATTATCCCATGATTAATGTATCTAGATTTATAACTCTATTTAATGTTGTTGGATGGTGGTACATGTTGTTAGTGAGTCAATCATTTATGGTTCTATAAATTAAATATATTTCAAATGAAGATACAAAGGGTGAAGTTCATATATATGATCAATTTAACCAACCTTTTTTACATGATAATATACCTTTTCCCAAGATATATATTAAATATGTCCAACAATAGGCATAACAATTTCTGAAGTACAAGAATAGTTTTATGTAGATGCTTTATTGGGACTTTTTCTGATTAGTCATATATTTAAATTTGTACATCCTGTGGTCTATAAAATCATTAATGTCTTCGAAATGTGTGTTAATGGGCTATGGTCGTCTGATATAAAATTTTGGTTATCAACATTTAATGGGTTGATTTATGAATTTATATTGTCTTCGTTAGAACTTTATGTCTTAAGAGTTATTTAATTTATCAATACATTATACACTTTTAAGGAGTAATAGAATGAATTTTTAATTAACTAAAAGTTTTGATTATATTATTAACATAATTACAAATTTCATATACATAAAGCAGTGTGAACTTTAGTGAATTCCCAGTAGGTGGGATAAATGTACTAATACGGTGGTTATTTTTCCATTAAATCTAAATATATAGAAGATCCACAATTATTTATTAACATATCAATTCTATTACCACATATGTGATGGTAAAAATTGGGTTATAATTTATAGTTTGGAAATTTTTTTGTCTCACTAGAAGTTTTATTTTAAATCAAATTATTTATGTTTTGTGTTGGGAAAAGTAGTAACTCCAAAAAATCATACCCAATGATAATCACAAGGATAAATATGGATTCTGATTATGAAATATATTTTTTCAATCATTCTTCAAACCATTGATGATATTCCTAAAATGTTCTTGTGTGGACATGACCACCACCATCTAAGTACACTGCATTTCCTGATGAGATATGTAATAACTCATTATAATATTGTGGAAAAATATGACACAATGGTCTTGAGAGTCATACATAAAAAGTATATATTATTATAGGTGTATTTTAACTTATTAAATCCTTGTATTCTAATATATTTTCATTGAAACAATCATAAAAGGGTATTAAACACAAGGAAATTATAATATTTTTATAACGGGGAAACTATGGTTCATGATGATGATGGATATGAATAGATAATTTGTGAAAAACAAGGGAAATATGTATCATGGGGAAGAGCTCAGTGATATATGGTGGAAAAGATATAGAGGAAGATGGGAACCAAAATGAGGAAGATATGGATGGGGAAGAAAGTTTAGGGGAGGTGGAGTAGGTGTAGGTGGATGCATAAAGCACCGGAGTCGGGATGAGATAACATGGAAGGTAGGGAGGAGAAATAATGGCAGGAGGGAGAGTTAGGGGAGAGCACAGTGAAATAGATTGAATTTTTATGAGTGAAATTGTAAGCTAATGTATTGATACATGGGATGGTAAATCCATAGATAATAAGATATAGATTAATGTTTTATTTAATATTTCATTATTATTATTTCCCATCAACTCTTTGATCTCAGTTGCATTCTCATCATACATGTTCACTGTTTGGCTCCACCTAATGAGGTACTAGGCCTAAAAAAATGTGGCATGATGTAGGTTCTTAAACTAGAGAGAGACATATGGGTTATTGAAGAGGTACAATAAGGAGATCAGGTTATAGAAATAATTAAATTAACATCATGTAGGTTGATAATAATGTTCCAATGTGTCTTTATAAAACAGAACAAAATAAAGATGTACTTTATGAAATCCTCTCTATCCTTCTAGACACTACACCTCAAGCCATGGTTCACCCAATACATCATTTAATAGTTATCAGTAGGTATACTAATATATATCTTACTTCATATGAGTGTGAATCTAGATGGTAAAATATATGATTTAGGGAAAACAAGAATGCATTCAATTGTTTTTGAGGTATGAACCTCACCAAAATAGTAATATAGATGACAGAAAAAGTTCCCATGTCTAATTTATTTCAAAATAATTGAATGTATGATAAGCCCTAAGTGATATTCCTACACCAGATCCATGATAGAAATATAAAAATGATAAGGGGGTAATATAATTTCCTCAAAAATATTGATTCTAGGGTCACTCTTATGTTCTTGAAAGGATTAGATTCGTTGATAACCCAACAAACATTCATTCAATAAATTCATTTTAGAGTTCATGGATGCCATCATCCAGTTGTTCTTCATCACTTAACATGATAATTCTTGATGAATGTATAAATTGATGAGTATATATAGAAGGATTTCCCAGATATTAGACTTTTATGAGATAAAGATTTTGGGATCAATGGTGAAATAACCTTTTTTATAGAATTTTAATATATGAAAAATAAAGATCTTTTCCCAAAACCTAAAAACACAATAGTTTTTTTCTTCAAATGATTAATTAATTAAATTATCCATTACCCTACAAGGAATATCACTCTTAATACAAACCTAACATCAAACCAATGTTAATACACCATTCTAGGAAGAGTGAAACAATAAATATTTTCTTCTAGTTTTTTTACTCGTTTAAATCACCATTTTACTCCTTTGGGTGAAAATTACCAAATTGACCATATAAATTTATTAAATAAAAAACTAAAACATTAATCCCTTTAACTGTTCAATAAATATCATCAATTTATAGGAAAATTATCTATGGATCCAGTGGTTAATCATGTGGATTTTTATCAAAGTAAGAAGTTTATAGACCATAACCATACCATTGTATAGTATTTTGGATGGTATAAAATTCTCATTTAGTATTCTTGGTTTATTCATATTTTGATAAATATAGGGAAATTAATTAATAATACATATTATTAGTTAAATATAGTTTTTGTATTAATATAAGCACTTTTGTAATCAAGGGTGATGAATATAGGTTTAACGTCCAAGTTCTGGAAGCCACCTAGAGGTGCCCCGTACCCGGTTGGTCACATGGCCTCAATCACATTTCCCCGCACACCAGAGGATACCGACTAGCATCGATGGATTGTGTGTGATAGTGGGGAAACTATTCCCTCCTTGACAGAGTACACAGCGGAAGTAAAAAACACACAATAGTGGAAGAAGTAAATGTCCAACAATAGTAAAAAATGGAAGACATGAATAATAACCAACTACAGCACACACACACACACACACACACACATATATATAATGATGCATGATAAATATGTCTAGTAAAGCAGCCAAACAAGTCACATTTTTGGAAATACAAACAGTGATAAACCAAAGTACAAAAGAAAAAGATCAACAGTACCTCAGCATCACAAGCCTAAGCTTGGTTCCATGCTCTCCAGCTACATAGTAATTCAAGTACCTGAAGTAGAAGGGGTCTTTTCCCATATATATAACTGCAACAATATAATTTTCTTGGGCCTAAAAGCATGACCCAAATAGGGTGTGAGACTGAACCCCAGTAGGCAACCACCCAAAGATCTATGCCTAACAGTCAGTGAATATAGGGCAAGTAAAAGTATAGAAGACAGTAAATAGAAAAGTACTCAGTAGTAAACAAACCACCGTTTAAATAACAATCATCAATGAAACTAAAAACTAATACCCAAATAGGCTACCATTTGGTAATTACTCACATCCATCCCCTTTGGTTTTACCTATGAAGTACTAGAAACCCTTTGGGCAGTGCACTCGACCGAACCCATCTGGTTTAGTCATAAGAATTCATAAAGAATCTCTGAGGAAGCACTCATAGTCAATTTCCTTTATAGTCTATGGAGGTCAGGAACTCTTTGAGAAAGCTCACACGGTCAATTCCCCTTATATCCCCAAGGTCAAGGACTCTCTGAAGAAGCCAACTTGGTCAATTACCCTTATTTACCATGTCGTTCAATGTAACTCAAATACTCTCTAAGGATGCTCACTCAGTGAATTCCCCTTATATTCTAGAGTAATCAAGGTAATTAAAATTAAAATAAGGACCCTCTGAGGATGGTCATACGGTCAATTCATCTTATAGTCTACAGTAGTCAAGGACTCTCTAAGGAAGCTCACTCGGTCAATTCCCCTTATCGCCCAAAGTGATTCAAAGACTCTATGAGGAATCTCACTCAGTCAATTCCCCTTATAGCCTACTACACTAGGTTCTCACGACCCTATGTAGGTCAACAAGAATAGAAATGAAATTTGTCCAATGTAAACCTACTGAACTACTTGGCTAATCAGTCTATAACATATTGTCTATGTTAGAGTACAAATAATCCACCATACAACTCTAGGCCTAGAAAACATACAAGGCGGCCAAACAGAACCAAATGGTTATAAACAAAGAATTCACGGGAAAACATACAAAACATAGAAAATCAACCCTATTCATATCCATTTAACCTATACCCAATCAAACAAGCATGGAAAGCAATCAACAGGGGAAAATTGGTAAACACGCAATACATCGTTCAAGGGTATTGGTTGAATTTTCGAATAATACTCAGAGACATTTAATGTAAAGGCATAGAACATTTACCTCGGAGTTAGGAGATTTCTACATGTGAACCTCGAAACTTGAATCTCTTTATAACGTCGAAGTTCTACAAAATTTCTAAAACGTTCAAACAACCATATCTCACGAGAGAGGAGAAATCAGAAGATTGTGCTATAGGAGAAGAGAGAACCCACCAGTGAAATTACAACACAAATAATGGTGTATGTTCGGAGGATGGATGCTCACTCAAGGGTTTGTCAAAGATCTACAGCCGTATGGAGCTCTCTGTCAAACAGGACCTTGAAGAAGATAGTTCTAGCGATTAGATGTGACCTCGGTGCATTTAATGAAAAAAAGTACACAGAGTGTACTTGCTGTTTCCATACTCCACTTTAGGCGGCCTCCAAATCACTCACACAAAGTTGTGTGTGTGGCCACTACATGGCCAGCAAACAAACTCCTTTAGACAGGCAGTACACGACGTGTACTCATAATGTGCAATGCGTATAATTAAGAAATTTTTAGAATTTCATATTTTTCTCAAAAATGACCAGAAATGTAAAACATACATGAAAAGAAGTTCTGGGTTCTTACAAACTTCCCCCTTAAATAAATTCATCCCCGAATTTAACTAGCACGGCGTAGAAGAAGAAAACCTGAACAGTTCCAGCCACTATGATCATACGTCTGCCTCCCGATCCCAAGTCTCATCTTGTACTCGCTCGTGCTACCAAATCACCTATACTAGGGGAACAGACCGGCCACAGAGGACCTTCATACATCGATCCAAAATTCTAATAGGATTCTCCTCAAAGGATTCATCCCCATCCAACTCAACTTCGTCGAGTTGGAAAACATGAGATGGGTCCGAAAGGCAACATCGAAGCTAAGAAAAATGGAATATGTCGTGCATAGATCGGTACCTCTGAGTTAATTGCAACTGATAGACAACCGGCCCAACTCTCTCCAACACCTCAAATTTCCCAACATACCTCGAAGAAATCTTACCCTCTATCATAATCCTATTTTGTCCCAACATCGGTGTGACATGTAGGAAGACCTGATCCCCGACCTCGAACACCAGTGGTCATCTCCATTGATCAGCATAAGACTTCTGTCGAGACTGCGCAGTATCCATCGTCTTCCGAATTAACTCTATCTGCTATGTGGTCTCCTAAACAAGACAAGGTCCCAGCAAAGCTGCCACTCCTATCTACAGCAAACATAATGGTGATCGGCATGGCCTACTGTACAAACCATCATAAGGTTCCTTCTGAATAGTTTCTTTAAAAGTTTTGATGTAGGAAAACTCCACAAGAGGTATATGCTTGTCCCAAGAACCTCAAAAATCTAGAATGAATGCTCTGAGAATATCCTCAAGCACCTGAATCATACGCTCGGACTGGCCATCTATCTAGGGGTAAGCTGTACTGAAACGTAGTTGTGTACCTAATGCATTCTGAAGCCCCTGACAGACCCAAGAAGTAAAATGCATATCTCTATCAGAAACGATGTTGTGTGGACTCCATAAAGACATACAAACTCTCAGATGTACAACCATCGTAGCTCATCAAAACTGATGGTCTCCATAAACAGCAAAAAGTGATAAACCTTCGTAATCCTATCAATGACACCCCATACTGCATCATTCCCTCATGGTGACCTCGTAAAACCAGTCATGAAATCCATCACGACGTCATTCCAATTCCACTTGGGAATGGATAACTACTGTAAAATCTATGCTTGTCATTGATGCTCTGCCTTCACCCATGGACAAGTGGAAAACCTCTTGAAGAAACTAGAAACATCCCTCTTTGTACCTGCCCACCAATTCTGATGGTGTAGATCACGACACATCTTGGTGACTCCAGGATGAACTAGAAAAACTTAGGAATGAAAGTCTCGTATCAGCTCCTCGTGTATATCATCTGGCACCAATATGTTCCCCTAGAAATGATTGATGTCATCCTCGACTATGGTCCATCCTGGAATAGGGTCGTCTCCAGACATGCTCTCCCATAGGACTAGGCCTTATGAATATGATAGTTGCCTTATTCACAATCGATCAAGAAGATTAGAGGTAACAGCTGCCAAAGACAGAAATGTCTTCCCCTGTCTATCGTGTACCTCCAAATGTATCTCAGATAATAGAGCCATAAGTTTCCACTCACTACTGGCTTCCTAAACTGCCTGTATCTGGGTCCTCTTACTCAACGCATCAGCCACTACATTTCCCTTCCTAGGTGTATAGGAATGTTCAAAGTCAAGGGACTGTAGGTACTCAACCCACCACCGCAATCTTAAATTTAGATCATGCTGAGTTAAGATGTACTTGAGACTATTGTGGTCAGTGAAAACCACAAAATTCTCTCCCATAAGATAGTGTCTCCAACATCGTAAGGCAAGGGCAACATCTGTGAACTATAGATCGTACGTCGGGTAATTCCTCTCATGTGGCCTCAACTGCAGAGACCCGTATGCAATGACTCTATCTCCCTGCATAAGCACAACTCCCAGCCTGATACCTGATGCATCATAGTACACAATTTGGATATTTACCTGCTCTGGAAAGACTAGTATCAGTGCTGAAGTCAACCTCCATTTCATCTCCTGAATGGCTAACTCGTAGGAATCTTACCACTAGAACACCATACCATTTTTAGTCAAACCCATCAGCGGTGCTGCTAAGTGTGAAATGTATTGAATGAAACATCTATTGTGTCCAGAAAACCCTAGAAAACTCTACACCACAAAGACGTTCTTCAACTGCTCCTAGGAAACAACTGCCCTCACTTTCTCTGGGTCTACTGATACTCTTTCCTTTGAGATAGCATGACCCAGGAAGTTTAACTGATCCATCCAAAATTGGAACTTTGAGAGAATAGCATGTAACGGATGCTCCTTCAGTATACTCAAAACGATCACATGATTGGTAGCATTGTCGTGTCAAGTGTGAGAGTACACCAAGATATCGTCCTGGAAAACAACAACGAAGGAATCCAAGTATAGATGGAACACTCGGTTCATCAGTTCCATGAAAACTAAAGGCACATTCGTGAGACCAAATGGAATAACCATATACTTGTATAGACCATACCTACCCTGGAAGGCTATAAGAGGTATATCTGATGGTCTAATGTGCAACTGATGATAACCAGACCTCAAGTCAAACTTCAAGAACAGCCGAGCTCCTCAAAGCTGATCAAAGAGATCATCAATACTTGGTAAAGGATTTCGGTTCGTTACCATCATCTGGGTCAACTTCTGATAATCCACACAATGCATGAGGGTGTCATCTTCCTTCTTCTAAAACAGGATAGGCGAACCTAAAGGAAATGTATTGGGTTAGATGAAACCCATTTCTTGCAACACCTCCAACTATTTCTTGAGCTCCTGCAACTCTGGTGTATCCATCCTATAAGGAGGAATGAACACTTGTGCCGCTCCTATAATGGGATAAATATAAATGTCCAGCTCATGATCTGGAGGCAAACGAGAAATGTCCTCTAGAAAGATGTCCCTGAATCGATCCACCACTAGAGAAAAGTCTAACTGTGAAGTCCCCTGGTCATTTAGATATTGAATAACGATCTGGGTTGTGACTCCTCTTATCCAATGATGATCTGGACCCGCTCTGCTGGCCTGGGCATCCCACTCACCCCTTGAAGATAGGATTCACCTTATGGTGATGTGAAACTCACCCTACGATGATAAAAATCGATGAAATCCATGAATGGGAGTAACCAGTCCATCCCGAGAATGACTTCAAAGCATGTCATATTTAGGACATAGATGTTCCATAAGATGGGACACCTACCAAACTATAGAGGGAACTCCATGAACTGACATACACAAGATATTCTAGTCCCCAACGGAGTATCTTCCGTCAAGATATCAGAAGAGTAAAAGATGAAAAATCCAAGGCTCTCCACCACAGTAATAGTTATAGTGCTATGGGAAGCCCCTATATCAAAAAGAGAAGAAGCTATAGCCGAAGATACTAAGATCATACCTCGAACTGTAGAGGGCCCGGGGTCCTACTCTTATGGGGTCTACTCCACTAAAAAACCCTGGGCTATACTACGACCCTATGACCCTGCCAAAACACTCTGAGCTGATCCACTCTACTGTCGTGGAGAAACTAATGATTGACTACCATGACAATGATCTCCACCTCAGTTCGAATAGCCAGAAGAACTTCAGTTCCCAGACTGCTGAGAAACTGGTGGGGCTACTCCAGAATAAGGAGTCATAGAAGAACCCCTATCACTAGCTGCTGGTGAGAAGAACTTACAAAAGCACTGAAGGTGACCCTTCTTTTCGCAAGATCGGCACTCCACTGGGACTCTCGAGCATCATGGCCTCGTATTCCCACTCTTCCTACACTAGTAGTACACAACTGGGCTACCGGAAGATGAATCCTTTCTACGCCAATCTCCTCGTGCAGAATCCCAACGGTGCATCCTGCTATCAGTAAAAGTTATACTAACTCTGGATGTCAAAACACCATGGCTCACCACTCCAGAATTTCCCAAATTATGCTCTGCGATCTACCCTTGGTTAATGACTGAAGATGTCGAGGTCAACCTGAATATGTTCACCTGCGATCGGATGTCATACCTCAGACCAACCTCATCCTTCTGTGCGTGGTACTAATCATCACCTCTTGTAATAGGCATGAAATTCTACAGCTCTGTGAATCAAGAGGAATACTCCATAATAGAAAGAGTACCCTGCTCCAGAATCATGATCTCTCAGGCTAGATCATCCCTCAAGGTATTTTTATAGAAGTAATCATAGAAGATGCGTTGAAACTCATCCCAGGCCATATTTTGCTGGAGGTCTGCTAGTGAGATCACATCCCACCACCTCCTGGCGGAGTCTCGAAGCGTGTAGGTAGAAAGATTCACCATATTCTCTGGAGGTATCTATATATGATCGATAATTGTTAGTGTGGCTTCTATACATGACTCTACAGCCTATGTTCATACTTCCCCTGAGAAAGTGGGAGGATATTCATGCTCGAAAACTCACGTCAAATCTTCCATCGATGGGGCAGGAGGCGGTGCTCCCTGAAAAGTCTGCATCATCCTCATGAAGCCTTCCTTGAACTATGCAGCAGCACCGGTATGATTTATAAATAATGGTTCCAAGACTAGGACAATAAGAGGATCTGCAGGAAGTCCCCGATCAGCTGTATCCGGCGTCTGATCACTGCCCTGTAACTGGCGGACAACAGGAGGACGTCTCGGTGGAATGACTGTTCATGTTCAAACGCACACATTAGATCAAGATTAATAGGGACTGAAACATAGAATCATAATAGGGGAACCGGGGAATGAAAGCATTCAGGTTTTACAAAACATGACTACAGGGTGTGTACAATTCCTATACGGCGTGTTCCCTTAAGTCATTTACATGGGTGTGTACTCCTGCCTAAACTGGTCATGTAACACCCCAAACACACAACGTGTTCTCCTAATACGTGACATGTACTTGAATCCTCTTCCCCTGCCCAAGTCCTTCTACACGGTTAAGCCACACGACTATCCTAAGACAAGACTACAAGATGTGTTCAAGGTAGACAAGGCGTTTACTAGAAAAGCTTCACCTAGACCATGTTTTTTGTGACACAACATGACACATGGCTTACTCTACAAAGCTTGTTACAGGTTGACTAAATGTGTTCGAGAAAGGATAAAACCGACCCATCTGTTTAGTGACATAGCCGGTTACCTGTGTCAGACTACACGACGTGTTCCATACTGAGTACACGACATGTATAGCTTAAGGTTTATCCATCTGTGTTGTCATTTATACGGTCGGACACAGGATCAACGCTACACGACATGATCAACTGATACACGGCATGTTCCCACAAGAAATTACATATCACGTGTCTCTTCCCACACATATTATGACATGGTTAGAGACTACATGGTGTGTATATAAAGTACACAACCTATGCTTATGAAAAACAGTTTCATCCTAAATAGAAGAACACAGGGCGTGTAGTCAAAACTACACGGCGTGTATTCTAGGTTTTATCATATAGTAAGTATTAGAATCTACTCCAGATCCTATAAAAAGACTAAAATGAACATTGAATGTGCCAAATTTTGATCTGTGAGGGCCCATACTCCCAGCAAATCCAAACTTGGCATCTTATACATTTTATAACAAGGAAATCATGGCAAAGATCCACCAAATTCCGGTCCATGGGGGTCTATAACAGCTCAAGAACCAAATTTTGGAATTCATTCAAGAAAAACCTTACACAAACAATACCCTATCAAACATTGAGTATTCTTATCAAGGAATCTATCACAACAGGATGTATATTCTATACAACAACTATCACAACAACATGAAATCGCTAATGCATCCTAGATGACATGGCAAGAAAGTATAACATGTGATTTCTAGCATATACCTATATGATGCGTGAGATGGCATACCCTCATCTCATTGGGTTGCAATAGAAATAGAACCTCAATAATGTGGACAGTAATAACACAAAACATGTGAGTTCCCCTACAGTGAAAATCAAATCAACTGTAAAATTGAAAAACCAGATGAAATTGCAATAAACGAGGTCGATTGGATTTCCCTGTACACAGGTTAGCTACTCCCGGTCACACCTTATTACAAAGTACATATTCCTTTCTATCCCTAGCTAGAAGCTCCGAATAGTAATTGAAGAAGAAATAAATGCTCTGATATCACTTTGTAACATTTCAATTACAGAAGACACCCAGATGTGCCCAATACCGGGTTGGTCACATGGCCTCAAGCACATTTCCACACACACTAGAGGCTTCTAATTAGTAGCGAGGGCTTGGGTGTGATAGTGGAGAATCTATGCCCTCATTGGCAGAGTACACAGTGGAAGTAAAAAACACACAATAACAAAAGATGTAAATTTCCAACAATAGTAAACAATGGAAGACTAGAATGATAACCAACAAGAGAACACATATATATAAAATGATGAATGGTATATATGTTTAGGAAAGTAGCCAAACAATGTCACAATGCTGGAAATAAAAACAGTTCTAAACCAAAGTACAAAAGAAAAAGATAAACAGCTATTCAGCATCGCAAGCCTATGCTTGGTCCCCTGCTCTCCAACTCCATAGCAAGTCATGTACCTGAAGTAGAAGGGCACGTTCCCTTATCTATACCTGTAGCAATATAATCTGTTTGGGCCCAAAAGCATGACCCAAACATGGTGTGAGACTAAATCCTAGTAGGAATCCACCCGATTATTTGTGCCTAATATTCAGTGAATATATGGCAGGTAAAAGTATAGAAAATAGTAAACATGAAATTATTCAGTAGTAAACAATCCACACTTTCAATAATTGGAAACAGTGAAACAAACAACTAATCCCCAAACAATTAACCCCTGGGGAAGTACTCATAGAAATCCCCTTTGGTCCTTCCTAAGAATTACAAGCAACCCTTTGGGTAGTCCACTCGGCCTAACCCCTCAGGTTCAGTCATAAAATTCCATAAGGACTCTCCGAGGAAGCACTCAAAGTGACTTCCTCATATAGTCTAAGGTGGTCAGGAACCCTATGAGGAAGCTCACATGGTCAATTCCCCTTAAATCCCCAAGTTCAAGGACTCTCTGAGGAATCTCACTCTGTCAATTCCACTTATAGCCCATGTTGTTCAAAGTTAGTCAAAGACTCTAAGGAAGCTCATTCGTTCAATTCCCATTATAGTATAGAGTAATCAAGGTAATTCAATGCAAAACAAAGACTCTCTGAGGAAGCTCACATAGTCAATTCCTATTATAGTCTAAAGCAGTCAAGGACTCTCTGAGTAATCTCACTCGGTCAATTCCCCTTATAGCCCAAAGTTGTAACACCCCGATATTTTATGAAAAATATTCTTTTTAATTTCATTAATGTCTTGTGTTGTACGCTACACCAAAAGGAGCTTTCACAACATGCAACCTTTACATGCCTTGCATTACACATAGTCACGACCTTCCTCGATAGCGTGTGTAGTACGCAACATCGAGTTTCACTAAACAACGATATGCTATTAAAATATTATTAAAACTAGCCGTTATGAATAGTAATAACCACTTTTTAAAATTTTGTAAATATTATTTTTCAAAATGGACTTCATTTTTGGATTCGGAATATCGAAATTAGCTTAGGGTGAAATTTTGGTACTTTTCAGATAACGTTCATTTTCCGATGAATAGTGAAAATTACTAAATTTTAATTAAAAACAACCTTTTTAATAGAAATAATTAATAGTGATAAATTATTAATTTTAGTGGTTTTAAAGTATATTTAGAATATATTTTTACAATTTAATACAATGTTGGTCATTGGATGTAATTTCACATTTAAACCAGACCTAAACAAGTGTCAATCTTTTGATAGTTATAATCTCTTAAGAACACACTATTTGTTTTGACGACCGGAATTAATTTTTAAATTAATTAATGAAACTGATATGTTTCGAATTTGGTAAAATAGACATCATTTTTGAGGTCATAATATCAGATATAGCTTAGGCCTCATTTTCGGTATTTTTCTAGAAACTTTCATTTTTTGATGAATAGTGAAACCACTAAGTGGTAGTTAAAAAAAATTAATTTTCCATAAAACATAATTTTATAGATTCTGTGAGTGGAATTTCAAAATCTTGAGAGATACAGTTGATGTCAGTATGTAAAATGTGGTTCAATTAGATGAATTTTTTTTGGGTGATTAGTAACTTTTTACTTTTTTTACCACGGTTAAAAGTAAATAGGGTAATTAAGGGTAAAAATGATATTATTATTACCCTAAAGCATGTCCTAATTCTATTGTATAAGTTTAATTAGACCAAAAACAACATTAGTAATAAAATATGACCATTTCGGCCCACTTGGATTAGATTAGGACATTTATTATTAATTTATTTAAAGAAGGGTTAAAATAGATAAAATCAATGTTTAATAAGTAAATAATTTTTAATATAGGGTTATACATAAGATAAATTCATCTAAAAATATTAATTAGAAATCTATAAAGATTTCCTACATAATGATATTTTATTTTTAATTTTTAGGCATTAAATAATTTAATTTATTTATGACACAAAGATGATGCAGTAATTATCTTATTAATGAAATATTGACATAATTGATGTTATAAATACCCAAATAAATGTAATTTTAGACTTTTTATGAATTTAACTTATTTTATAGGTTAACATGACATGTTAGTATTTATTTAAATAACTTTTTTAGAACTAATAATTCTGTTATAATTTTCACAAAAATCAATTACTAAATAGTGTCAAAATTGACATAAAATAGTTTTTAAAACAAATATTATATTATTAATTGTTATTTTATTCCTAAAAATATAAGGTTCGGCCGAATGACTTATATAAGGTTATATATATTAATAATAAACACCTTGGGGTTCTTTTGGCTTTTTATAGTATGTTTATTAACCTTATAGTGTAAAAACACAAAAAGACGCGGTAAATTTAAAATTATCTAACTTAAAGTTAAATCTCAATGATAAGGTTACAATAGTAAACTAAACTTGTCCAAATTCTAATGGATGATATTATTTCGACCCATAACCACCTTATCTTCGATATAAATAAATTTGGAGCTATTTAAAACCGAATTTGACTTTATAATAAAATAATATTTTCAGTTTTTCCAAAGGCACCCCACTCCTCCCTTATAAAAGGGCACTCATCCCCCTCTTCCTCACACCACTTTGAGCATTCAAGCTCGGCCAACCCCTGAAAATTTCTCCTCTCCACTTCCCTAGAGACATCCTAGAGGTCCTGGTTTTCTTCAAAGAACAATTTTAGTGCCCCAAAAGGAGATCACAAAGAGGTGCTTCAAAGAAGAGGTAATGTCTATTACCAATTCTTTCAACTTTATTTCTTCTTCCACTTCTTCTTCTTTAGTTTTTTCACTATGAATTAATTACATAAGTATCACTCATATACTGATATATTATTATATGTATGAAACAACCCTATTTCAAAATCTATCCATCCTACGGAAAACGAAATCACCGCGCGTGCGTACGTACGAAATACCGTCTCCACGCCATGGTGTAATCTATTTTCCACCACCACCTTACTTGGATGGATATAATGGTGTAAATAATGACTATATATGACTATTATAAAGTGATATTGATTCTGAAATAGTATACATACACTCCAATACAATTCCAGGAACATGAGAACGATATCATCGCTCGTGTGTACGTACTGACTACCGTCTCCACGACGCGATGAGATTCATTCTCCACGTTAACCATTAATGAATGATTATAAAGTATATATAATAAGTAATAATGAAATATATAACATAATAATGATACTGGATTTATGTGTATATTTATTTATGTCATCTACTTAATTCCATTCAACTCAATAAGGAAACGAAAACAACGTTCATGCATACGTACGACCTACCGTCTCCATGAACGGTGTATTTCATTCCATTTACTGATCTATTATATATATGTATATTCTGAATATATATTATATATAAATCATTTTTTATATTCTAGAATTAAGTAATCATGATCTATGTAATCATATGAATAATTACAAGTCAAAACACAGAAGACAAATGAAATGATTTTACCCAAAACGCTCTTTAACATGGAATTTACAAAAGAACAGGTAATATAAAGTCATAAGTGAACCATATATGATATCATAACAATGAGTATGTTTCTGGAATAAGTAAACGACATTATTTAAATCATTATACAAGAGGTTCAGACACTTACGAAGCAAATAGGACCTAAGATAAGGGAAATATCACAATATCATTTTTATCCAAGATTGTTTATACTTTGGTATTTACTGGGGTATATTTTATCATCCACATCCATGTATCCTCAATATATAATATTATTTCCATCCACCTAAAATTGTTTAAATCCAATTTTACCCTTCAGAGTGTTTTTAGTAAAAGATATGAAAGAAATCTTTTGTCGTTTTTCGTACGAGGTACTTTTTGACTTTTCTGAAAAATGGACGAGAAGAATGTTTTTTTAACTTATACGGCATGAATGGATTTTCAAAACATTTTTTTCAAGAAGCTTCCTTTACAAGTTTTCATGTTTATTTTTAATCAACTTATTTTAGTTTATAATTGAATGACATGTTAAGAAAGGAAAAGTGTTTTTGAAGTAGAAAGGATATTTTCCTCAAGAATGGAGTTCAAGTGTTTTATCAAAATTATTTTCCATCTAAGATAATATAGGGTTCTATTTCTATCCCTATTATTACATTTATTTGATTATGTTGTGATGGAAATATTTTTATGAATTCCTTTATCTTATATGAATTGTTTTATGATGTCATGATGTTTAAGATTCCCATTTTTATTACATGGGTTATGCTATGATGTATGGTTTATGATTTTGTGGCAAACATAAGAATTGTATCATTATAAGATGGTTGGGACCTATATCTCTCTCCAATGCATTGGGTAAATATTTTATATCTCATGTGATAGACATGGCTGGAACGGCAGGTTAAACTGGTTCAGTGAAACAAGACTGAAACGAGGAGTGAACTCGGTTCAGAAATGGACTTTGTCCACTAAGATAGTCTTGGAAATGAGTCTTGACTAATAAGAAATGATTCTCTATGAGTATGTATGTATGCCACAACATTTCATGTTTTAATTTATGATTATTGGGATTACATTTCAGTACTATGATTTATCCCATGTTATGATATTATGATCTCTTTTGCAGGTTAAGATTTCTAAAATGTTATGTTCTTATGAATATGATGTGGTTGATATTTCTTTTGTTTACCCTTACTGAGCATTTGAGCTCACCCTTTTTTGTTTTCTTTTCCCCAGGATATAAATAAAGGTTTTAGGTAAAAAATGGAAGATCTTTATGGGAGATGTTTAAGATCTTTCACCACAATTAGAAGATTATATTCCGAGTTTCCAAAGACACTAAACTATTACAGTCCTTGTGTGTGCGTTTTTGTTATGTACTAAGTATTCCGAAAAAGTAATGTAATGTCCATGTACGTCAATCTTACGGTCTCTACGGTTGGTATCAGAGGAAAGGTTTAGTCAACCTTTGGAAACTAGGATGCGAAAACGTTAGTGAGATCCCTAGAGATATTTCTATGGTATGTCTTGGGATATCCCTAAGGATAATTATAAGTATAGGTTATAGTCCTAGAATTACGGTAATGATATTAGAATTAAACCTAGGATGTTATATGTTGAATGTACTCCACCTTGATTATGTTATTTTCCTTATATGATTTTTTCCTCTAACAAAATTCTTTTTTTGTTTTAGTCAATGGAGGGAACCAGAAAGAATTCGGTTAACATTGAATCCAATGGAAAAATTGGTGACTATGAGCAACAAAATTGCATAATGCCTAGAGAGAAAGATATTGTGATTATTCCAAATCAGTCATCGTGATATTTGATTTACATGGTGAAATTTAATGGTATGCCTAATTCATCAAATAAGAGGAAGATATAATTTTATGCATGTTCGCATGTTGAGGAGCATAAAGAAAGGAATATTGAGATTTCTAAAGAAGGGAAGAATAACCTAGAGGAATTCCTCAAAAGGAGGGATAGATGTTATCTATGTGGAGAAAAGGGACATAGAGTGACAGACCATTATTGAGTTCAATGTCTTATTTGTGGAGAACATGGGCATTACCCAACTCAATGCCCTGACCTAAAAAGTAACTTCTAAATCAAGGAAGGACTTATTCCAGGACAATAAATGAAGAGGATGGATTTAAGTGTTTATGTATTGGTATTCAAGAATAATGTTGTTGAGGTACTTTTATGGTGTATTAGAATATTTTTTTATTAGTCTATTGTGGATTTCAATAATTTTATGTTACCATTAACCATGAAAAGTGATTCAAATATTTTGGAAAGCAGATGATATGCACATAATGAAGGGATAAAGAGAAAATGAAATGTTTTATAGTATTCATGAGCTCAAGATTGATATAAGGACTAAGTGATATCATCGTTTGAGTATATAGAATTTTGAGGATTTTGGTATGTGGAAAGAGTAAACTTTTAACAGCATTCATGTTTTCAATAAGGTTCAATGGGTATTCATTTTTTTAAGAGAATACCTGATTAGGGCCTTTGAATGTTTGGAATGTGACCAACAAGACATATCTCATGATATATGGGGATCAACAATGGTATTAACATTCTTGTAATATGAAATCTCTAGTAAATGTTTTCACTATAATATGAGAGTGGACTGTAGTATTATGGATAAGCCTAAATATTGGAATGGATTATGTTGGAAATAAGTTACTATTGTTTAAGGACATATTTTTTCGGTATTATTGATGGGATGTTATAGTAATGTAGTTTTGGAAAAAGGACAACCTGCAGGACGGGCGACAACCCATCGCGTCGGACAAGGCTATGGGAATCAAACACACATCCGAAGTGCGACTGGACTTTATCGCCTACAACAGGCTTACATGAAGTCCCTGTTTAGTATAAACTAGTTTTATTATATTAAGCAGTATGATATATGAAGTATAAGTCCATTTTAGGAACCGTATATGAATAATCTCACTATAGATGGACTTATCTATTTTTTGATAACTTTTCTATCCTTTTTGTTTGAGATAGAAGGAATGACCCATCATTCTATCACATGATCTGCTAACACATCACGAATGACAAATTCAACATCATTTCTTTAAGAGATGAAGTGGAAATTGTCCAAAGAACGACCAACGGTGAGACTATTCCAAAATCACGAAAGTATTTCTTCTAATTCCAATTTCATGAACTTTAGGGAAGTGATCTTGAAAACCAAAAATGATGTCATAGTGCTCTTATATCTGATGAATCAGATGGTACCTTAGATTGTCACAAATTTATGGCTTTGTGATTGCTGGCTTTTCCATAGCCATGTTCTCTACCACTCTCGATCAGAACATGATGGTTAGATTTCGCTTCCATATCCATATTTTCACCTATGTGGAAACCCAGTGATTAGTTTATTTGGGTCACCGTTATGTTTCATACTTTTTTTTAAAGAATGGTTCTGGTATTCCTTTTTATGATGTGGGTTTCTATAAATAGTAAACGATTTATAACCCTGACGAATTTCGAGGGGCAAATTCATTTTAAGGGGGTCAAATGTAACAACCCGAGATTTTATGAAAATTATTATTTTTAATTTCATTAATATCTCGTGTTGTACGCTACACCAAAAGGAGCTTGCACAACACGCATCCTTGACATGCCTTGCATTATACGCAATCACGACCTTCCTCGATAGCGTGTGTAGTACGCAACACTGAGTTTCACTAAACAACAATATGCTATTAAAATATTATTAAAACTAGCCATTATGAATAGTAATAACCACTTTTTGAAATTCTGTAAATTTTATTTTTCAAAATGGACTTCATTTTTGGATTCTGAATATTGAAATTAGCTTAGGGTGATATTTTGGTACTTTTCAGATAACTTTCATTTTCTGATGAATAGTGAAAATTACTAAATTTTAATTAAAGACAACCTTTTTAATAGAAATAATTAATAGTGATAAATTAATAATTTGAGTGGTTTTAAAGTATATTTAGAATATATTTTTACAATTTAATACAATTTTGGTCATTGGATTTAATTTCACACTTAAACCAGACATAAACAAGTGTCAATATTTTAATAGTTATAATCTCTTAAGAACAAGCTATTTGTTTTGATGACGAGAATTAATTTTTAAATTAATTAATGCAACTAATATGTTTTGAATTTGAAAAAATAGACATCATTTTTGAGTTCATAATATCAAATATAGCTTAGGCTTAATTTTTGGTATTTTTCTGGAAACATTCATTTTTTGATGAATAGTGAAACCACTAAGTGGTAGTTAAGAAAAATAAATTTTTCATAAAACTAAATTTTACCGCTTCTATGAGTGGAATTTCAAAAATCCAAGAGACACGATTGATGTCAGTAAGTAAAATGTGGTTCAATGAGATGAAAATAATTTTTGGTGAATAGTAACTATTTACTTTTTTTACCACAGTTAAAAGTAAATAGGGTATTTAAGGGTCAAAATGATATTTTTATTACCCTAAAACTTGTTATAATTCTATTGGATAAGTGTAATTCGACCAAAAACAACCTTAGGAACAAAATATGACCATTTCGGCCCACTTGGATTAGATTAGGACATTTATTATTAATTTATTTAAAGAATGGTTAAAATAGTTAAAATTAAAGTTTAATAAGTAAATCATTTTTAATATAGGGTTATACATAAGTTAAATTCGTATATAAATATTTATTAGACATATAAGAAGATTTCCTACATAATGATATTTTATTTGTAATTTTTAGACATTATATAATTCAATTTATTTATGACACAAAGATGATGCAGTAATTAACTTATTAATGAAATATTAACGTAATTAATGTTATAAATACCCAAATAAATGTAATTTGAGACTTTTTATGAATTCTACTAATTTTCTAGGTTAACATGACCTGTTAGTATTAATTTAAGTAAATTTTTTAGAACTAATAATTCTGTTATAATTTTCCAAAAAAATAATTGCTAAATAGTGTCTAAATTGACATAAAATAGTTTTTAAAACAAATATTATATTATTAATAGTTATTTTATTCATAAAAATCCATGGTTTGGCCAAATGACTTAGATAAAGTTATATATATTAATAATAACCAACTTGGGGGTTCTTTTGGCTTATTATAGTAAGTTTCTTAACCTTATAGTGTAAGAACACAAAAAGACATGGTAAAAGTAAAATTATCTAACTTAAAGTTAAATCTAAATGATAAGGTTAAATATAAAACTAAACTTGTCCAAATTCTATTGGATGAGATTATTTTGACCCATACCCACCTTAGTTTATAAATAAATCAATTTGTAGCTATTTAAAACTGAATTTGACTTTATAATAAAATAGTATTTTTTGTTTTTCCAAAGGTGCCCCTCTCCTACCTTATAAAAGGGAACCACCTCCCCCTCTTCCTCACAACACATTGAGCCTTCATGATCGGCCATCCCCTGCCACTTTATCCTCTCCAGTTCCCTAGAGACATAATTTAGGTCCTGGTCTTCTTAAAAGACCAATTTTAGTGCCCTAAAAGGAGATCTCAAAGAGGCGCTTCAAAGAAGAGGTAATGTTTGTTACCAATTCTTTCAACTTTATTTCTTCTTCCACTTCTTCTTATTTAGTTGTTTCATTATGAAGTAATAACATCAGTATCACTAATATACTTATATGTTATTATATGTATGAAACAACCCTATTTCACCATCTATCCATCCTATGGAAAACGAAATCACCGCGCGTGCGTACGTACGGAATACCGTCTTCACGCCGTGGTGTAATCTATTTTCCACCACCACCTTACTTGGATGGGTATAATGGTGTAAATAATGACTATATATGACTATTATAAAGTGATATTGATTCTGAAATAGTATACATACACTCCAATACAATTCCACGATCATGAGAACGATATCATCGCTCGTGCGTACGTACGGACTACCGTCTCCATGAAGCGATTAGATTCATTCTCCATGTTAACCATTCATGAATGATTATAAAGTATATATAATACGTAATCATGAAATATATGACATAATAATGATACTGGATTTATATGTATATATATGTATGTCATCTACTTAATTCCATTCAACTCAATAAGGAAATGAAAACAACGTTCATGTGTACGTACGACCTAACGTCTCCATGAACGGTGTATTTCATTCCGTTTACTGATCTATTATATATATGTATATTCTGAATATATATTATATATAAAACATGTTTTATATTCTGGAATTAAGTAATCATGATCTAAGTAATCATATGAATAATTACAAGTCAAAACATGGACGACAAATGAAACGATTTTACCCAAAACGCTCTTTAACATGGAATTTACAGAAGAACGGGTAATATAAAGTCATAAGTGAACCATATATGATATCATAACAATCATTATGTTTCTGGAATAAGTCAATGACATTATTTAAATCATTATATAGGAGGTTCAGACACTTACGAAGCAAATCGTCCCTAAGGTAAGGGAAATATCACAATCTTATTTTTATCCGAGATTGTTTACACTTTGGTATTTACTGGGGTGTATTTTATCATCCACATCCATGTTTCCTCAATATGTAATATTATTTCCATCCACCTACAATTGTTTAAATCCAATTTTACCCTTCAGTGAGTTTTTAGTAAAAGATATGAAAGGAATCTTTTGTCATTTTTCATACGAGGTACTTTTTGACTTTTCCGACAAAAGGATGAGAAGAATGTTTTTTTAACATATAAGTCATGAATGGATTTTCAAAATATTATTTCCAAGAAGCTTCCTTTACAAGTTTTCAAGTTTATTTTTAATTAACTTCTTTTAGTTTAGAATTGAATGACATGTTAAGAAAGGAAAAGTGTTTTTGAAGTAGAAAGTATATTTTCCTCAAGAATGAAGTTCAAGTGTTTTATTAAAATTATTTTCCATATAAGATAATATAGGGTTCTGTTTCTATCCCTATTTTTAAATTTATTTGCTTATGTTGTGATGGAAATATTTTTATGAATTCTTTTATCTTATATGAATTGTTTTATGATGTCATGATGTTTAAGATTCCCATTTTTATTACAAGGGTTATGCTATGATGTATGGTTTATGATTTTGTGGAACACATAAGAATTGTATCATTATGAGATGGGTGGGACCTATATCTCCCTCCAATGCATTGGTTAAAGATTTTATGTCTCATGAGATAGACATGTCTGGAACGGCAGGTTAAACTGGTTCAATGAAACAGGACTAAAGCGAGTAGTGAACTCGGTTCAGAAATGGACTTTGTCCACTAAGATAGTCTTGGCAATGAGTCTTGACTAATAAGAAATGATTCTCTATGATTATGTGTGTATGCCACAAAGTTTCATGTTTTAAGTTAGGATTATTGGGATTACATTTCACTACTATGATTTATCCCATGTTACGATATTATGATCTCTTTTGTAGGTTAAGATTTCCAAAATGCTATGTTCTTATGAATATGATGTGATTGATATTTCATTTGTTTACCCTTACTGAGCATTTGAGCTCACCCTTTTATGTTTTCTTTTCCCTAGGATATAAAGAAATATTTTAGGTAAAAAATTGAAGATCTTTAAGGGATATGTTGAAGATCTTTTACCACGATTAGAAGATTATATTCCGAGTTTCCAAAGACACTAAACTATTACTGTCCTTGTGTGTGTGTTTTTGTTATGTACTAAGTATTCCACAAAAGTAATGTAATGTCCATGTACGTCAAGCTTAGGGTCTCTACAGTTGGTATTAGAGGAAAGGTTTAGTCAACCTTTGGAAACTAGGATGCGAAAACGTTAGTGAGATCCCTAGAGATATTTCTAAGGTTTGTCTAGGGAAGTCCCTAAGGACAATTATAAGTATAGGTTATAGTCCTAGAATTACGGTAACGATATTAGAATTAAACCTAGGATGTTAGATGTTGAAGGTACTCCGCCTTGATTATGTTATTTTCCTTGTATGCTTTTTGCCTTTCACGGAATTCTTTTTGTGTTTAATCAATAGAGGGAACCAAAAGGAATTCGGTTAACATTGAATCTAATGGAAAAATTGGTGACTATGAGCAACAAAATTGCGTAATGCCTAGAGGGAAAGATATTGTGATTATTCCAAATCAGTCATCATGATATATGATAAACAAGGTGGAATTTAGTGGTATACCTAATTCATCAAATAAGAGGAAGATGGGATTTTATGCATGTTCACATGTTGAGGAGCATAAAGAAAGGAAAATTGAGATTTCTAAAGATGGGAAGAAGAAACTTTAGGAATACCTCAAATGGAGGGACAGATGTTATCTGTGTGGAGAAAAGGGACATATAGTGACAGACTGTTATGGAGTTCAATGTCTTATTTGTGGAGAACATGGGTAATACCCAACTCAATGCGCTGACCTAAAAAGTTACTTCAAAATCAAGGAAGGACTTATTCCAGGACAATCATTGAAGAGGATGGATTTAAGTGTTTATGTATTGGTATTCAAGAATAATGTTGTTGAGGTACTTTAATGGTGTATTAGAATATTTTTGTATTAGTCTATTGTGGATTTCAATAATTTTATGGTACCAATAACCATGAAAAGTGATTAAAATATTTTGGAAAGCAGATGATATGCGCATAATGAAGGGATAATGAGAAAATGAAATGTTTGATAGTATTCATGAGCTCATGATTGATATAAGGACTAAGTGATATCATGATTTGAGTATATAGAATTTTGAGGATTTTGGTATGTTGAAAGAGTTAACTTTTAACAACATTCATGTTTTCAATAAGGTTCAATGGGTATTCATTTTTTTAAGAGAATACATGATTAAGGCCTTCAAATGTTTGGAATGTGACCAACAAGACATATCTCATGATATATGGGGATCAACAATGGTATTAACATGCTGGTTATATGAAATCTCTGGTAAATGTTTTCACTATAATATGAGAGTGGACTACAGTATTATTGATAAGCCTAAATATTGGAATGGATTATGTTGGAAATAAGTTAGTATTGTTTAAGGATAGAAGTTTGTTTTCAATAATATTGATGGGATGTTATAGTAATGTAGTTTTAGAAAAAGGACAACCTGTAGGATGGCGATAGCCCATCGCGTCAGACAAGTCTATGGGAATGGAACGCACAACCGAAGTGCGACTGGCCTTTATTGCCTACAACTAGCCTACAGGAAGTCCCTGTTTAGTAGAAACTAGTTTTATTATATTAAGCAGTATGATATAAGAAGTATAAGTGCATTTTAGGAACCATATATGATTAATCTCACTATAGATGGACTTATGTATTTTTTGATAACATTTATAACCTTTTTGTTTGAGACAGATGGAATGACCCATCATTCTATCACATGATCTGCTAACACATCACGAATGACAAATTAAACTTCATTTCATTAAGAGATGAAGTGGAAATTGTCCAAGAACGACCAACGGTGAGACTATACCAAAATCACGAAAGTATTTCTTCTAATTCCAATTTCTTAAACTTTAGGGAAGTGATCTTGAAAACCAAAAATGTTGTCCTAGTGCTCTTATATCTAATGAATCATATGGTACCTTAGATCGTCACAAATTTATGGCTTTGTGATTGCTGGCTTTTCCAAAGCCATGTTCTCTACCACTCTCCATCAGAACATGATGGTTAGATTTCTCTTCCATATCTATATTTTCACCTATGTGGAAACCCAGTGATTAGTTTATTTGGGTAACAGTTTTGTTTCATACTTTTGTTTTTAAAGAATGGTTTTGGTATTCCTTTTTACGAGGTGGGTTTCTATAAATAGTAAACTATTTATAACCCCGACGAATTTTGAGGGAGAAATTCATTTTAAGGGGGGTCGAATGTAACACCTCAAGATTTTATGAAGAATATTCTTTTTAATTTCATTAATGTCTTCTTTTGTACGCTACACCAAAAGGAGTTTGCACAACACACATCCTTGACATGCCTTGCATTACACGCAATCTCGACCTTCCTCGATAGCGTGTGTAGTACGTAACACCGAGTTTCACTAAACAACGATATGCTATTAAAAATTATTAAAACTAGCCGTTATGAATATTAATAACAACTTTTTGAAATTTTGTAAATTTAATTTTTCAAAATATACTTCATTTTTGGATTCGGAATATCAAAGTTAGCTTACGGTGAAATTTTGGTACTTTTCCGATAACTTTCATTTTCTGATGAATAGTGAAAATTACTAAATTTTAATTAAAAACAACCTTTTTAATAGAAATAATTAATAGTGATAAATTATTAATTTGAATGTTTTTAAAGTATATTTAGAATATATTTTTACAATTTAATACAATGATGGTCTTTGGATGTAATTTTACATTTAAACCAAAAATAAACAAGTGTCAATCTTTTGATAGTTATAATCTCTTAAGAACACAGTATTTGTTTTGACGACGGGAAATGATTTTTAAATTAATTAATGCAACTGATATGTTTTGAATTTGGTAAAATATACATCAATTTTGAGTTCATAATATCAAATATAGCTTAGGCCTAATTTTTGGTATTTTTCTGGAAACATTCATTTTTTGATAAATACTGAAACCACTAAGTGGTAGTTAAAAAATGAATTTTTTATAAAACATAATTTCACCGCTTCTATGAGTGGAATTTCAAAAATCCGAGAGACACGGTTGATGTCAGTAAGAAAAATGTGGTTCAATGAGATGAAAATAATTTTTGGTGACTAGTAACTTTTTACTTTTTTTACCACGGTTAAAAGTAACTAGGGTAATTAAGGGTAAAAATGATATTATTATTACCCTAAAACATGTCCTAATTCTATTGTATAACTGTAATTCGACCAGAAACAACCTTAGGAATAAAATATGACCATTTAGGCCCACTTGGATAAGATTAGGACATTTATTATTAATTTATTTAAAGAAAGGTTAAAATAGTTAAAATGAATGTTTAGTAAATAAATAATTTTTAATATAGGGTTATACATAAGATAAATTAGTCTATAAATATTCATTAGAAAGAGAAAAAAATTCCTACGTATTTATATTTTATTTGAAATTTTTAGACATTAAATAATATAATTTATTTATGACACAAAGATAATGCAGTAATTATCTTATTAATGAAATATTGACATAATTGATTTTATAAATACCCAAATAAATGTAATTTGAGACTTTTTATGAATTAAACTAATTTTATAGGTTAAAATGACGTGTTATTATTTATTTTATTAACTTTTTTAGAACTAATAATTTTGTTCTAATTTTCACAAAAATCAATTACTAAATAGTGTCAAAATTGACATAAAATAGTTTTTAAAACAAATATTATAATACTAATTTTTATTTTATTAATAAAAATCTAAGGTTTGGCTAAATTACTTAGATAAAGTTATATATATTAATAATAAACAACTTGGGGTTCGTTTGACTTGTTATCGTAAGTTTATTAACCTTATAGTGTAAGAACACAAAAAGACACGGTAAAAGTAAAATTATCTAACTTAAAGTTAAATCTAAATGATAAGGTTAAAATATAAACTAAACTTGTCCAAATTCTATCGGATGAGAGGATTTCTACCCATACCCACCTTATCTTAAAAATCAATCAATTTGGAGCTATTTAATGCCGAATTTTACTTTATAATAAAATAATATTTTTAGTTTTTCCAAAGGTGCCCCTCTCCTCCCTTATAAAAGGGCACCTCCTCCCCCTCTTCCTCACACCACATTGAGCCTTCATGCTCGCCCAAACCCTGCCAATTTCTCCTCTCCACTTCCCTAGAGACATCCTAGAGGTCCTGGTCTTCTTCAAAGACCAATGTTAGTGCCCTAAAAGGAGATCTCAAAGAGGCGCTTCAAAGACGAGGTAATGTCCGTTACCAATTCTTTCAACTTTATTTCTTCTTCAACTTATTCTTCATTTATTGTTTCATTATGAAGTAATAAAATCAGTATCAATATTATACTGATATGTTATTATATGAATGAAACAAACCTATTTCTCCATCTATCCATCCTACGGAAAATGAAATAACCGCGCGTGCGTGCGTACGTACGGAATACCGTCTCCACGCTGTGGTGTAATCTATTTTCCACCAAGACCTAACTTGGATGGGTATAATGGTGTAAATAATGACTATATATGACTATTATAAAGTGATATTGATTCTGAAATAGTGTACATACACTCCAATAGAATTCCACGATCATGAGAACGATATCATCGCTCGTGCGTACGTACGAACTACCGTCTCCACGACGCGATGAGATTAATTCTCCACGTTAACCATTCCTGAATGATTATAAAGTACATATAATAAGTAATCATGAAATATATGACATAATAATGATACTTGATTTATGTGTATATATATTTATTTCATCTACTTAATTCTATTCAACTCAATAAGGAAACGAAAACAATATTCATGCATACGTACGGCCTACCGTCTCCATGAACGGTGTATTTCTTTCCATTTACTGATCTATTATATATATATGTATATTATGAATATATATTATATATAAATCATGTTTTATATTCTAGAATTAAGTAATAATGATCTAAGTAATCACATGAATAATTACAAGTCAAAACATGGACGACAAATGAAAAGATTTTACCCAAAACACTATTTAACATGTAATTTACAAAAGAACAGGTAATATAAAGTCATAAGTAAACCATATATGATATAATAACAATGAATCTGTTTCTGGAATATGTCAATGACATTATTTAAATCATTATACAGGATGTTCGGACACTTACGAAGCAAATCGGACCTAAGGTAAGGGAAATATCACAATCTCATTTTTATCCGAGATTGTTTATACTTTGGTATTTACTGGGGTGTATTTTATCATCCACATCCATGTTTCATAAATATGTAATATTATTTCCATCCACCTAAAATTGTTTAAATCCAATTTTACCCTTCAGTATGTTTTTAGTAAAAGATATAAAATAAATCTTTTGCGTTTTTCATACGAGGTACTTTTTGACTTTTCCGACAAAAGGACGAGAAGAATGTTTTTTAACTTATACGACATGAATGGAGTTTCAAAACATTTTTTTTCAAGAAGATTCCTTTAATAGTTTTCATGTTTATTTTTAATCAACTTCTTTTAGTTTAGAATTGAATGACATGTTAAGAAATGAAAAGTGTTTTTGAAGTAGAAAGGATATTTTCCTCAAGAATGGAGTTCAAGTGTTTTATCAAAATTATTTTCCATCGAAGATAATATAGGGTTCTGTTTCTATCCCTATTATTACATTTATCTGATTGTGTTGTGACGGAAATATTTATATGAATTCCCTTATCTTATATGAATTTTTTTTATGATGTCATGATGTTTAAGATTCCCATTTTTATTACATTGGTTATGCTATGATGTATGGTTTATGATTTTGTGGCATACATAAGAATTGTATCATTATGAGATGGGTGGGACCTATATCTCCCTCCAATGCATTGGGTAATGATTTTATATCTAATGAGATAGACATGGCTGGAATGGCAGGTTAAACCGGTTCAGTGAAACAGGACTGAAACGAGGAGTGAACTTGGTTCAGAAATAGACTTTGTCCACTAAGATAGTCTTGGAAATGAGTCTTGACTAATAAGAATTGATTCTATATGATTATTTCTGTATGCCATAAAGATTCATGTTTTATGTTATGATTTTTGGGATTACAATTCACAACTATGATTTATCCCATATTATGATACTATGATCTCTTTTGCTAGTTAAGATTTCCAAAATGTTATGTTCTTATGAATATGATGTGATTGATATTTCTTTTGTTTACCCTTACTGAGAATTTGAGCTCCCCCTATTATGTTTTCGTTTCCCCAGGATATAAAGAAAGGTTTTAGGTAAAAAAAGGAATATCTTTATGGGAGATGTTCAAGATCTTTTACCACGATTAGAAGATTATATTCTGAGTTTCCAAGGACACTAAACTACTACGGTCCTTGTGTGTGTGTTTTTTTATGTACTATGTATTCTGCAAAAGTAATGTAATGTCCATGTACGTCAAGCTTAGGGTCTCTACAAAAGTGATTCAAAGACACTCTAAGGAAGCTCACTCAGTCAGTTCCCCTTATAGCCTACTACACGAGGTTCTCATGGCCCAGTATAGGTCAACGAGCATAGCAATGCAATATGGACAAAGTAAACCTACAGAAATACTTTGATAATCAGTCTACAACGTATTGTGCATGTGAGAGTACAATTATTCCACCCTACAACTCTATGATTTGAAAAAATACAAGGCTTCCAAATGAGACCAAACAGTCCTAAATAGAGCATGCATAGGAAAAACATGAAAATCCAAGAAAATCAACCCTATTAAAATCCATTTAATATCTACACAAGCATACAAGAATGGAAGGAAATCAATAGTGGTAAAACAGAAAACACATAATACCCGATTCAAGGGTATTTGTGGAATTTTCACATAATATTCAATGAATTTGATTGGAAAGGCACAAACCACCTACCTCGGTGTTAGGAGATTGCTATTTGTGAACCTTGAAGATTTAATCTCTTTAGAACGTCGAATATCCACAAAAACCTCTAAAATGTTGATCCCACGATATCTCACGAGAGAAGCGAAATCAGAAGATTATGCTCTAGGAGAAGAGAGAACTCACTGATGTGATTCCAAAGCAAGAGACAATGTTTGATTAGAAGGATAGATTCTCACTCAGGGTTTCGTTGAAGATATGTGGCCGTACAGATCTCTTAGTTGAATGAGACCTTGAAGAAGAGAGTTTTGGTGACTAGACGCAACCCTAGTGCGTTTAATGAAAAACAAAAGTACACAGTGTGTACTTTTTAAATACCCGACGTGTACTCACCGTTTCCATACTCCACTTTAGGTAGCCTCCAAATCACTCACACACGGCCATGTGTGTGTCCACTACACGACCATCACACAACCTCTTGCATCCATGTAGTATAGGATGTGTACTCATAAAGTACACGGCGTGTACTTAGAAAATTTTCAGAATTTCCTCTTTTTCTAAAAAACCACCAGAAAAGGAAAACATACCTGAAAAGAATATCAAAGTTCTTGAAATTGGATTGAAATATTTATTTGGGCACAACATGAGATTTTATCTTTAAAAAAAGAGGTAGTTTGTACATAGTATATAAAATTATGAATTTATGGGTTTTTTATTTGATGTGATATAAACACATTGGTACTTGAGTCATGGTGGCTCTAGTTGTAACAGAGAGATATTGGTCACATGTTATAAAAATTATACCATTACCCAGACCACTGAGACTGGTTCAGAGAGCCTAAATACCTCATGTGTGCCTCGCAATATGAAAGTGACTATTGACTTGTAGCCTGGTTCATAACACTATTATTGGGGAGAATATACTTTTAGTATCAAATTGTTGCACCTATCATTTAAATTAAATTTAAATATTGTAATATAAATAAACTTTGGAGGAATATTTATTAAATATATAAATTGGTGGAATAAAAGTAATATAAAAAAATAAATTGGAGCCCAATATTTCAATCTAAATGAGAGTAAATATGTTAGAATATAAATAAGTAAAACCCAACCGTAATCATTTTAACTCCATCCCTGTACAACCACAAGCTCCATGAACCACTACTTAGCTATCTTATATGGGTGCATTTCCATTAACTAGATCCTTATACACTATATTTTCAAGCAAAACATGGTTACCATTTTTTTATGAGAAATAAAACCCAATATGACACCACGTCTGTGTCCCTAAAAAGTTTTCACATCTATGAATGGATTAAACCATGATAAAACTAAATGTAAAAATTCATAATAATCATATACTGAGAAATCATGTGCTAAAAATACCCTCAAGATCCCCAAACATACATAATGTGACTCAATTAGGGAAGGATGACAAAATATGACATAAGGGATAATAAACTAGTTAAATTTCTTGTGACATGTCACGGAAAAATTTCAAGGAATTTGGTGGGCATGATACTAAGCCCCAAAAAGACATTGAGTAATAGCAAGTAACTTAATATCTTTTAGGATTTGATTTTGGAGGATCCAGAAGGATTTCATACACTTACCATAGTTATTGTTCCACTATCATAAAATCAAAATTTCACATCTAATATTCCTCTAAAGGTTAATCATACAATTATGGTCATCCAGCTATGAATACAATGAAAATACATCCAAGGATTGTTAAATAAAAAGTCTATGAACATAGTGGAAGTGACTTTTGGGTGTATAACCATTAGTGATTTTATCAGATTTGATGGATCATTCATTTATAGTAAAATACAAAAACAACATCACCAATAGAATTTTTCCATTTAATATTGACAAATAAATACCAGAACAAAGAGCCATTATTTTTCACATTAATTTTATAATTAATTTAAATATAACAAAGGAGGGAATAAAATGTATTGGGATATTTCCATGATGATGTTTCTAATCCTATTAAAACCTTTTCAGTAAACCATCACTATATAAGGATGACCTAAATTTGATCTCATCTAGAAGAAAATCCACACATGTTCCTTCAATATATGAAAAGTGTATGGATTTATATGTAATAGAACTGTATATTGATCATATATTGGTATTTTTATTAATCATTGTGATGATTCCTTCATACTATAAGAATCATCCTTTGACTCTCATTCTTGAGAGGGTGGAAGATGTATGATAATCTATAGTGATTTTTTTTGTATTGAGAGAGGTGTAGATATCTTTATGCACAATGATTCTCAAGTTCAATCAACTCAATAGAATAGATGTAGCCATATTTTTATAGAGTTTGTTTTACTATTAAGATATTATTTAATTCCACAATGACTACTAAATAATATAAGAAAACTTATGTGACACCCTTCAGGATATTAATGTTATTATCATTTTTTATGGTGTTCTCTAACAGGACTAAAATAATTATTTTAGGATATTTCATATTATATTATTCCCAAAAAATGCTTTGGGACCAGGCTATTCCTCGTAATTTATAAAATATCTAAATAAAAAATTAATTGAATAGTTATTTATTAAATAAATAAATAAATAAATTCTATATTTGTGTAATTTAATAATTTCATTGTTAATATATATTTAATATATGAAGTTATTTATTCATAAATATAATTATTCCTGAGTCTTTAGAGTAATATTTATTCAAATGATTTAATTATAATAGAATATAATTATGATCAATAGAAACACTCTTTGTGTGACCCTATAGGTTTCTTTCTCATTGAAGTTATATAGTATCACCTAAGGACTAAGATTATTATCTTGCAATGGATCAAGGAATCCAAGTGAAATAAGTGAATGTCATAACCAAAATAATGAGATACGAATACTCACTATGTAATATTATCCCTTTGTCACAATATATCATCACGTAGGTAGCATACACATGTCATTAACCTATGTGTATTATATTCCTTTCTTTGATTATATAGAATAAACTAATCATTAGATCATGTCCATGTAATTTAACGTAATATTTACATTTCAATAAAAGGAATGAGATATAAATTTTTACAAAGATGGAAGGGAACAACCTTCTTGACTTATTAATCTGTAACTCATCAATCATGTTTTATACAATTTACCCAACAATTCCATGAAATTCATCATCATGGTTTAAGAAATACATAAATGATTGTGATTAAATACAAAAGCTAATATTAATATTAACGTTTAAGGAACATTTTATACCATAAATTATATGAATATATAACGACATATAAACTTGAGATATTCTTACACGAAATTATGTTAATATAATATCCCATCATGGAGATTACCAAAAGTGAACATCATGAGAGGAAGTATCATATAACTACGAGAACTCACACTGGACATTGAATATTTCATGTTCCCCATCATAGAACTTTATTTGGATTCATATCTATATTTAATAATATCTTCATGGAATTCCAAGGCTCTCATCATTTCAGTGAACAACTATTACCTTATCAATGGGACATATAATATAGAAAATTAAAACATTAAATTTATGTAGAAAAATATAAAATATAAAATAATATTTTTTACTAATATTAAAATACATGAGTATACATAAAATAAAATGATCAAATAGTTGGTTCTAGAATACCAACTCCAACACAGTCTCACATAGAATAAATCCAACTAATAATAACTTTCATTACAATAGACCTCACATGAAGATCTATTTAATGTTGAGTAAAGGATACAGGGAAAGGGTTCTCCCGGTTTTATTTTATGAATATTACAATCACTTTTATGATAACTATTTTGTAAACAAATCCCTTAATATATGATACTTTAATAGAATGTGCTTCATCCAATAATGTGACCTTGGATCCTTTATAAGAGCAGCCACTGTAGTATTATCACAATGCTATGTGATTGTGTAATTACATACAGGATCCAATTAAAGATCTTAGAATATGTGTTGTAAACATATTCTTATGATACCTTATAATCCATAAAATTCGTTGAATTTGTTATAAAATCTATGACCATGGCTTGTGTTGTTCTATTTTAGCTCATAAAAACTCCATTGAGAGTTACCATGTATCTCGATAGTGATTTTTGTAAGATACATACCTTTTTATAGAGATTACATGAGCATGTTTTCATGTAATATTTTACATTATTATTTGTATGTCATATTTAGGGAATACCTTCAGGTTTACGTTGAGGAGTCTTGGAAGATCATGGAGTTTTTTATGGGATTTGGGAAATTCATGTTTGGCATATGGTTTTCCCAAACTATGAACCCTACACAAGAAACCCTTTAACTCCAAATAGAGAGGGATTTCATAGTTGGTACATAGATTGGAAAAATATATTCCATCATAGTAGTAACCATACAACCTCGAATAGAAGGCTCACAATTAGGTGAAAAGTTAGGGAACACCATGTGCCCCGTCCAAGAAACCATGAACATGATATTTTAATCAAAAACTAATTTATAAAAATAATTCAAAACAAATTTTTATTAACCCCTAATCACCCCAAATAATATCTAAACTCATTATATCATTTTTTTTAATCCTCTAATAGGATTCCAAGTCCTTCTGAGTTTTGGTTATGAAGAATCAAATACCAGATGAAAGAATCTGTACCTCTCCCAATATGTGACTCTCATATCCATTAGCTTTGCAATTCTCTCATGTATTTATATAATATTTTGAAAGGATTGTTTTCTATATTTTTGATCATTTCGATCAAGGTTATGATAGATATAAAATTGTTTTTATCATGGATCATTTTTTTAGGATGTAGATCTCTTTCTTCATTTTCAATTGAACATTGTGCTTCAATTGGTCAACATCTATCCATGATCATGAGGTAGGTGTTCTAAATGGAAAATCACATATATTTTTTTTACATTTATATAATTTTTAAATTTAAATTTCCATTAATATATAATTGGATCAGATATTTATTTTATTAAATTAAATTCCAATGTAATAATGAATTGGAGGAAATTTGGGGAAATTGAAATTGGGTGAGTTGTGATCATGAAATTGAGGTTTTAATGGGATTGTGTAATATCTTAATTCTGTAATATTAAATTGGTTGATGAAGTGATTGGAGGGATGTTTTAATTCCTTAATGATTTAATTGATTTTGGTAAAATGTTGATAGAATGTTTAATGGCGAATATTTCATATAATTCCATGTATTTAAAGTAAATAATTGTAATTTTTGATAAATATAAATGGTATATAATGATATGTTGTGTTAATAAGAGGTTTAATGATGATTCACCTTGTCAAATGTGATATGTGTGATAAATTTTATTGACTTATAAATGGGTTGTGGGACATGGAATTATTTTCCCAATTCCCTTAGGGTGCTACCCATGACTTTATAGAACCAAATTCAAGCATGTTATTATTATTTTATGGGACATGTACTGATGCTCCAAATACCCATGGGGTGTGGTATAGGGGTTGACACTCTTAATCTCATCAGGGTCTAGACATGATTTTCTTTGACCATGATATTTCCATTAGACTATGGTTCCAAATGGTCATGATATGAACTGAAATGAAATGATAAATGATAACCATAGTATTGTGATGTTAGAGATCCCTTGGGGATATTATAGACAATTTCATGTTCTGTAGAAGGCATTGCTTGGTTGGGTGTTTTCATCAACACGGGGAAATTATATGGGAAATTAAAGAATAATGAAATGTGATAACTATCTACCTTATGTTTTATACATTTTTATTTATAAAATTTAATACACTATTATATACTGTTTATAGTTTTACAAGAAGTTGGTGGTGGCCAATGGAGGTGTAGTCACACCCAACATGGGTTTCTTGATCGATATCGGAATAGTATTCATGTTTGAAGGAAGGGATAAGGGAAAGATCCCAATGTTTGATAGCTAATTCGAAATAGATAATGGATGGTGGAACTAGAAATGGTGACCAAACCCACTATATAGTGTTATTATGTCTTTAAATAGGTTATTCTTTTGACACATAACACATATTTGGCATGATATGTCTACTTCATTAGTCTTTCATATTTTATTCCTCTTTCTGTCATCATGTGAAATTGTTATTATTCTAATTATAGTAACTTAATTGGATATTGTTTATTTATTAATTCTTATGGGATACGTTGATAAATAGGGTATTGTATCCTTATGATTGATATTATACCCTTACTGCTAGTCGACGGCTCAGGGAACTGGCTTATAAAACATCAGTCGGAAAGTTAAAATGTGTTATAATAGGACTTTAATTTTCGTTATTATTACTTAGTATATTTGAAAGGTATAAATCATACTAGAATGATTCAGGCCTTGGACCTGAGATTGGGTATTGTAGTATTCAACCATTCTATAGGAGAAAACCCAAGTACTCATGGTGGTATTATTTTTAGTAATGTGTGTTGTTACAATTTGATGTTATATCAGCTTGAGTGATTCACTAGTTCTATGATGAGGTTATTTTTATGATATTTTCTAATATTTGACTCATGGATCACTATGGAATGGTATTTGAGTATCCCTACATCATTTAAGGAAATTAGAAATTATTGTATCATGCGTAATTCTTAGGCACAAATGGGAAAAAAATGGTATGGGTATGTGGTTAAACTAAAATGATTTTCATTTTTTGTGTTGTTAAATTAATAATGTTTTTAATCAGATATTGAATGTTGTAAAAGATGAATATTTTTTACTATTATTTTATAATGACAAACATTAATAATTATAATGTTTTTACCATTTTATAACAATTTACTAGAGGTAGGATGGTTCGGTATAGTGATAGTGGCTTGGTTTTGACTATGTGGTGGGGTTCTGGGATGAATTGTTATGGATTTATATGAATCCTTGTAATTGGGTACATATTATTAAATGTGTCCTAAGACATGTGTTTTTCAATGTATAGATATTCCTCAATGACAATTCATTTTGAGAGGATGAAAGGAGTTTTGCCCCGAGATGATCCCCTAGTAGTGGAACCTAAGGCACCAACAGTGTGAGGTGGGGAGGTAAGAAATCAGTTCCATGAGAAAAATTCTCTATTTATATAGTTTATAGAATGTTACATGGGGAATTCTATGATGTGTATATCCAACATGATGTAGGATATTTAGTTGTGTGTCATAGGATTTTCACTAAAGAGGGTGGGCCTAAGGAAATTGAGTTTTCGATTAAGTTCGTATAGATGATTCATGAACTCATAGATAATATTGCAAAAAAAATAGTCAACATCATATCGTATAAATTGAAAGCATTAGTGGAGTGGTGGTGGAACATGTAGACGGGGGATAAAACACTATAAAATATTGTATAAAATGATATCCAAGATATGTTACTGGTGTACATCTATGAAGAGACTCTAATATAGGATATGGAAATAGAGATTATGAGGTTATTGTAAGAGAATATGTCTTTTATAGTCTATATTAATCACATTAACGAATTGCAGAACATTAATTCTACCCAGGATGCAGATGAGACAACTATGAAATGAATTTTTTAGGATAGGATTATATATGATATAAATTCATATGTTACCATATATATCTTAAGGGTATTTCCTAAGGTAGGGTTTGAGGCTCTCGTATATGAGGGGAACTGGAAGAATTATTCTAGTGGAGGATATGTGGTTTCATATAGATGAACCAGATGTATGATTTTTGTGATTAGGAATAATAAATATAGGAATTTCAATTATAGAACTAGAATAGAAATGTGGCTAGGGGGATGATAAGTCACATTGGATCCTACCAAAGTACTCTACCACCAGTGTGGTTGGTTAGGTAAAATTGGTATGAATTTTCCCTACACATAGGTATCACATCTATATTAAGTCATTATGTGACATTTAAAGTGGTTCTACTAAAACCCATGACCGACAGGAAGTGATAGAGTAGAAAGAACTAATCAGAGTGCTGGTAGGGGGTCATCAAACTCATATCAGCTTGTATGTTAGAGTTCTATTGGATAAGAAAGTATATGTTCTTTTGGGAAAGATAATTTGTATTAGTAGAGTGGTGTAGCTCAGAGGAATAATAAAACATCACCATAAAGGGGGCCTGAATACATTCATTAGTCCAGCCTACACGAGTTAGTATTCAGGGTGGACTATCGAATTTTAGAGGAAATAGTATTATACCTTCTATACAAGCTACTTCTTTAATTTGAAACCAGTGTATATCAATCATATATATCAATGAAACATTTTAATGAGTTGAGTCTGACTATGGAGTTCGTGAGTGGGGTGATGACGTTCAATACACCATTTTGAGTATGTCTGAGGGGACATCTATTTTTGAAAGTGGAGTTCTCTCAATGTTGGGAGTATTTTTTTTCTATTAGATTTTTAAATCCTTGAAATTATTTGCATTGACGTAATTATTTGCTTGTCCTGGTTAGTGGCATACCGAGACAACATAGATTTTTACCATAAGATAGTGAATTTTGTGTATAATGTGGGTAAAAATTATATTAACTGTGGAAGGTAGGATATTCAGGGGGTCCATGTAGGTCATGTTCGTCAACAACATGGAGATATCCCCAACCATGTTTCTAGTGTGTTACTTGATGATGTGGGTGTAAATAATTATGTCTTTACAACCATAGTGTATGGGTTCTATAATATGTATCATGAGTACTTCTCAAGGATCCCAATAGAGAGATTTTTGGAATAAATAATTGACCCCATGCTGAGGTTCAAGCCAATTTCTATTCCACCGTACGGAATGGTACCAATAGAGCATCACGTGATTATGAGTCATCTAAAAGTATAGATGTATGGGGTTTTATCCCCATGATTACATTGACTTTGGGATCTCATGTTGTATTTTCAATGAACAATGATGGGACATTTCTCAAGTGTGATGATTACTAGATGTTGAACTGGATGACTATGAATAACTAGTATCATCGTCCACATATCAATGATCTATTTTACGAGATGAGAGGAGCTTCTATTTTATCCAAGAATGACTAAATTTTTGGGTATCATCAGTTGGGACTTTTAACTTGTGATATAAATCAAATTTATTTCAAAATTAGTTTTGGAATTTAAAATTTTGTCAGGATTCCATTTGGGATAGCGAATTCTCTTTCAGTGTTCATGGACATAAGGAATAGAATCTTCTACCCATATGTGTTTCAATTTTTTTAGTATTTTTTCATGGAATCATGTTGTACTCGAAGAATCATGTAGAACATTTCTAATATGATGACATAATCTAGAGTATGCTACGAGAGAATTGAATATACACCAATATATCTATGTGAATATTCAAAATTGATCTGGAACATTTCATGAGTGATATCATATCAGATTAATATGTTTTAGTAGACCTAGATAACATTATGGTATTTTTTTCAAAGAAGGATTCCAATATTTTTTTTGTATTCATATATTTTTATGTTTTCAGGTTATTGTCGTTGGTTCAACTAATAAATTTACATCTTGTAATCTATAATTTTATCTTACCAAGTGATATGCCGATAATGTGTCATTAATTCCATCTGGTTCTACAAAATAATGAAATTTAGAAAATCTTAACTATGATAATTAATTAAAATGAGTTTTAGTAGTACGTTGAGATCGATGCATAGGGATGTTAAAATTTTATTGCTTAGGTTTTTGAAGGATTTAATTTTATGAATTTGTAGAAATATGTGAGAGAAGATAGTTTGTAGTTGATTTGATGAGAGAAAAGCTGATTGTAAAAATTTTCATTCATTTATTATCAGATTATAAATGCTTGTTGGGATTTTGTAATTTTATGGTTTGGGTGAAACTTCATTAAAGTAAATATGTTCATTAATTCATTATTGTTGTTATTTTTGAGAAGGGAATGATCCAATGATCATGATATATCCTCCTTAATATGGAAGTAACATATTTCCCATGGACCAATAAATTAGTGTTCTTCCAAATCAGGTTTTTCTAGATACCATATTTAATCATAATTTTGCCAATATTTGATGGGGTTCATTCATTCATTACGTTTTTCATTTTTACAAATTTAAAGTTCATTTTTTGATTAAAATATCAGTGGTGGTGGTAAAAGAAAAGGAAAGAGAAAGTAAGTTGAATATCAAATTGTGGTAAACCAAATCAATGAACAAAATAAAATGAACTAAATACAACACACCTTACACATAAAATAACAATAACCCATCACATTTATTGTTTACAACATTATTCTAGTGATTATAGAATAAGGGGTAAAGTGAAAATAAAAATAAATCATAATGAAAAAAATAAAGAACTCGGGTAGGGCCCTATAGAATCTTGCTTCACATTTTGGGGTCCAGATTTGAATTTTTCAATAGAAGTAGCTTATATCTCCTTTCATAGGAAACACATTGGAACTTGTATTAGGTAGTATCATTAATAATCGGTCCAATGGTGGTCTAAGTTGTGTTCCATGTTAATGATTTAATAAAAAAATCCTAAATACACCAAACCGCAGCACCTAAATCTCATCATAGGTATTTACATGATATGTAATGTTATTTCACATTTTCTAATCATTTAATTTATTTAATTCAGGATTTTCAATATATCTATTTTAAAAATTCATTTAAAAAAACTCACATCGTGTAATTTTTATTCACGACGTACAATTTTATTTCATAGAATGTAATAGTTTCCCATCTTTCAACTATTGGAAATAACTTATTTTGAAAAATCAGATCGTGTAATGAGGATACATGACATGTAAATGGTCTTTGTACAGTTTTAAAAATTTCTCCATTTTGAAAAACCTAGTTTCACATGCTCTAATATTTTCTACATTTCATTCCTTTTGCAATCATAAGTTGTATCCTTTAATACAATATAAATAATTTCAAAATAAGTATAATTTTGGAAAATTATTCATTTAAATAATTAAATAATAAATTAAAACACCATAATATTAATGTAAGAGATACAAATACTAAATATCCCCACATTGGAATTGATACTTGTCCTCAAGGATGGAATCTCATCATGATACAAAGTGAATTCACCTTACCCTACTTCAAATTACATTTCAATAAAATAAATTGATCAAATGGAAATTTAAATGTTCCAAAATTACAGATGGAAAATTTATCAATTCATTTTTCATAGAATATAAATCAATAATGTAAATTATTTTCCCTCTTTTGAAATTGACTTTATATTTTTATCATACATTTTCATTTTTTAATATGCATTACATTTGATATGTACTTCACTTTAATTGTTCCGCACATGATCAGGGTAAGAATTCATATAGTGATGTACATACCTCAAGAACATGTAACTTACCATAGGCTTTCAAGGTATCTAGCATCTCCACTGTGAAACGATATAATCACAAATACTCATGAGGGCTTCAGTTTTTTATATCAAATGAATCTATGGTGTCAGAGTAAGAAGGAAAATGATAGAAAATATAATGTTAATAAAGGTGGTTTGGATCTATATTAGTTTTCATTAAATTCAAAAAAAAATCAATTAAATTATCCTCCTACAAATGTCATCTATCTCTTTCCCAAAATAGCTCTAGGTGGGAGCATTATAAATGTAAACATAATGAATGAATCAACCTCTCTCACTTTTTTTAATAATTTTTTTTATATTTTTTTATTTTTCAAATTATATTATTATGAAAAATATCTCATCCACCACCTAACCACATATGATCAAAGCATCATTGGTCAATAAAATGGTGATTTTTTATCCTCCCAAAAGACAGCCATTTTTCCAATTTTTCTAGTAAGATATGTGAATAATAAAATACAATGAAAGATTTTATAGCCTCTCCCAATATCATATTGATGATCCTATAGTAGAATATGATCAATGAAGTAAATCCGGGTATACCCTATAATTCCCTAACCTAACAATCGTTCTCTTAAATATTATGCAATCTATTTAGATTAATGTAAGAATTAATATGATATTCTTGTGACATATCTCATTTCTTAAAATTTATATCCATGACTTCATTGGGATTATAAATGGATTAATATATGGTGGGTCTATGGATAATGTTTAAGGAAATGAATTCCTAAATTATTTTTAAAACAATTCAATTGAGTTAGAACTATGATAAGATGTAATGAATTTTCTAGACGAAAACGTTTATGAGTTTCTAAGGAAGCATACAAAATAATAAACGACCTAAATTTTCTTAGTGTATGTCTAGTGAATGAGACAAATGGTTGAGACAATTACTCATGTAAATTCATACCAATAATTTTATTAAGGATTAAAAATATCATAAATTCAATTCATGGAAAAATCGCATAAAAAATTCATTTAAAATTATTAACATCACCCCTAAATCCTGATTTGTGAATCCATAATCCATAAGATTTACTCTTCTAATTATTTACCCAATTTTTTTATTCATATTTATTAAAAATAGAAATTAAATTTCATGGAATGGTAATAGTCCAAGGTAGTTTATGTCGCTTATATCACTTGATTGAAGAAATAATCAATTATGGGGTATAAAATTGGTAGTTAAAACAATAATTACTGGTGGGGAATTTGGTAGAAGAATTTTATAATTTTAAAGACTTACTCCACTTTCATTTTTTCTATAATCATGGATATTTATGTTCTTCCAGCTAAATATTCACGATGTGTAAATGACCATGATGACATGTAATGCTGCAACATCATCTTTTGATTCATGTTTTCGTCTGCCTTATTGGGACTTAATGGTCATATAAATTAAAAATAAACATGTGAAAGAACAGGGAAATATTAGTGGTTTATATACGTATTTGTAGAGAGAGAACACATGCCAGAAAATAGGAAATTAAAAAAATTAAAACTAAACAACTAAAGATTTCTGCATGAATAACTTTGGTTTACCATCATTGGATCGACCTCAACATATTTAGAATCAGCTTACATGACATATGACTGAAAAATTTGTACCTCGTTGGGGTACATAAATGACCTCAGTTGTGTCCAATTAACATAGGTCACCCTATATCCTTATTATCTAAAAAACTTATGTCTTGAATATAGTAGTAATTTCAATATCCATAATGGACCATCTCACTATTTGTTTTTCAATCCTGATGAACTAACTGGAAAACCATTTACCATAAATACATATTTTATTTTTTCAAATTTTGTGGAGTTAATTTATCCTATGGTGTTAGTGGTATTCCTCTTTATCTTCGATTTATTCATCAGTTGATAATCCTTTTGTACAATAGAATCTAAGTCATGCACCTCTTAAATTTCATTAGAATCTTCAACTTACTTTGTTTCCACTTCTCCAAACTAATTTCCCCTTAAACATCATAATTTTTCATTCCACAATAGATATTGAACCCTACATGATCATTTCCAACTCTTAGACAACGTTATCTATTTTGAATATCAATCATCGCATACCCTATGACCAAAAATTTTCTTCCCAGATTCAGTGGATTTTACTCCTCTTCCATGTCTATAACTAGGAATTCGATGGGGAAGTATAATTTTTCGACTATAATAAGGATTTCCTCGATGATTCTTCATTGATTCTTCACTATTTATACTTTTAATTCGAGTCAAAATCTTTTTGGGTTTAGGATTTCAAGAACAAAACTCTTCAAATTAGCATACGAAATGATATTGAAACTTTCTAATAAATCAAAGAATCCTTTTCCACATTATTTAGCTTCAGAAAAAGGTAATTTAAAAGCTACCAAGATCACTTTTCTTCAAATGCAGTTCCTTAGATACCACCTCTGACCACTACCATGTGAGTGGAATGGTTCCAATTTCTTTCTAAATTCTTCTCTTTGGTTATCAACTCCATTATGAGTTTCTTATATGTCGGCATGTTTGTGATAGACACTGGATAATTTATATTAATATGAAATTTTTTAAAGAGTTCCAAAAATATACCTTTATAAACATTGTTCTTTATGTTTACCATTTTTTCTTGAAAATTTTGTTTTAGCTTATACTGAGGTGGTTCATCTTTTTCTTTTTCTTTAGATACATGTTCCTTTCCAGCTTCCTCTACTCATTCTTCAACTTGTTGTAGCCTTGAAAAGTCAACACCACTACCTTTTTATTGATTCCCACTTCTATGATTTATATCTTTAAAAGAAACATATTGGTGTAATTTAGGGCATCCTTGCATTGTTCCTCTAGATCACTCCCTAAGATGATTGGCAATTTTTCCAACTTGAGGCTTCATATTCTTAATCATATCCTACTAGTTTTATGATTAATATTTTATTTCAAAGAGTATGTACTCATAAGAATTTATGAATGTTTTTATTTTCTCTTCCAACATATGGACCAGGATTGTCAATGTAGACCCTTGAGGTAACTATTTTTGGTACCCTTGTGGTCTTTATTGATATCCTTATAATTTCTTTTGTTTTGGTAACTAACCCTAAAATTGACTCCCACAATTGTAATCAGCATAATTTTCATCATTAATACACATAAATTGGTGGTTTTTCTTTTTTCCCATCATGGTTTCGATATTCTTGGTTAATGACTCTAGCTGTGACACTATCTATTCATTTTTGTTGACTGAGTGAAATCCTTTCTGTTGCGTCCCTTCACATTTCCACTAGAAATTTTTCCTCACCATCTCATCCATTAGGTTGTAGATCACTTATAGAGATTATTTCATTAATGATATTCTAACTACAATATCAATAATGTAATTTTTTCACTATAAAAAAAGTTTATTTATTGTTTAGATTATTTTCTGTAGCTCTATACTGTGATGAGGTAATTTTAGATTCATATCATTATATCTTCCCGACATAGAATAAAGATATTAATCTTCATATTGAGAAAAAATTAGAATGTTTACCTATATTTACAATGACCTTGGAGGTACAAAGATGTTGGTGAGTTAGTTTCTAGCCAGATCATCACATGTTGTTATGGAATTCATAGGTTAGATTTGAATCCAATATCGAGCTTGATCACGTAATAAAAATCAGAAAAGATGGATTCTTACCGCATATCTTAAAATATTCTGGAATTGGAATTCATCACAACGTTTGAAAAAGATTCCCAAATGTATGTTTAGATTTTCATGTGGATGTATAATGAATTGTATGATATTTTATATCAACTAAGTTATTGATGGAATGATCTCTAAGTGGTTCGAAATAATAGGGGGCCAAAAGATTCTCGGTAGAAATCCTGTGTTTGACTACCACCCATAGTTTACAAGCATCTACATCCTATGATATCATAAGATAACTCCAACATGTTTATTTCAATCATGTTCCACCTTGTATTTATCATCCTTTAGCTTCTTTAGGTCTTTCTGCAATTTGGGATTGAATTAAAAAAAACAATTTTTCTTTTGATCGTGTGTTGTGATCATGAACTTAAAAAATAAAAAACCAAAACACACAACACGAACACACACAGTATAAAAATTAAAATTGAAATAATCCAATAAAAATAAAATAAAAAATAAATCCAAAAAATTTTAAAAACATTCTTCCCAATAATGGTTCTAGTTTTATAGGACTAGAGGGTATCATTAATTTTCATTTTATCAACAAAAATTTTCTTATAAAACTAAACTATACTACTAAATTAATTAAAATGAGTATTAACCATAGGTTGATATAATTATATAGAGATTGTGAAATTGGTATGATTATGATTTTAAAGGATTTAATTTTATTAATTTGTATAAATAGTGAGAAAATATGGGTTTTGATTGATTTGGTGAGAGAAAAATATGAACAAAAATCAGTAGTATTAGTTTGAGATTGGATTGGAAAATGGTTCTTTGGTTTTTTAATTTTCTGGTTTGAGAGAAATTGGATTTAAGAAAATATGTCGATTAATTCCTTATTGGTGTTAGTGTAAATGTGAGGCAAATCCAATGATCATGGTATTTCTTTGATGATGCAATACACTATTCTCATTGTTCTGATAATATTTGGTTATAATGAATCATGCTTGTTTCAATAATATATTTATACCTGATTTCCCATAATGTTTATAATTTTCATGCCCTCTATTGGGATGTTATTTGTGTTATTTTGAAGTTTCTATTTGATTCTAACATCAATGGCCATTATAAAAGAAAAACAAAGGGATTGGACATAAGTATTAAATTTCAAACAACCAAATACATGAAAAAACATAAAATGAAATAAATCCAACACACCTTTCTCCTTTAACTACATTATCCTCGATCATGGAAATATTACCCTATCATCCAATTATGAGCGTGTTTTATGGATGGATAAAATAAAAATAAAGCATAAATAAAACAAAGACTGAACTTGAAGAGGTCCATGTAACTTCTTACACAATGCTTTGGTGTCTAGAACCGAATTTTTCAATACCAGTAGCCTATATTTCATTTTATAATGACCATATTGTCTATAGTGTTAATTTGGATCACTAATAATAGGTCCAATGGTTTTCCTGGGAAGGCCCCATGTTAAGTATTTCATAACCAAAACAAGATGCACCGAATCCGGGTACTTAAATCTCATCTTATTAATTTACGTGACTTTTAATGTTGTTTCATGTCATGTAATCATTTAATTTATAGGATTCATGATTTTCTATGTATCTCTTTGAGAATATAATCTCAATAAATACATTTCATGTAAATGGTATAGATGATGTTTATTTTCCTTTTATAGTTTGTACTGGTGTCAGAAATTTCATATGGTGGGAAAACAACTTCTCAAAATTCACATTGTATAATAATAATTCCCAATGAGTAAATGGTCATTTTCATGTTTTCCAGCTTTCTCTATCGTCAAAAACCATTTTTTGTGTTTCCTATTTTCATTAGTTTTCCAAAAAAATGAATCCTTCCATAAAAGATAAGGCATGTAATAATGAGTAACATTTGGAAAGGTTATTCATTTAAATACATAAATTAGTACATTTAAATATCATAATATATATATATACATGAAATACAACTATCACAAAGAAGGGTATAACACATGAATGGTAATGATAATCTGAGAAAGCTTTCTTATATTTAATGAATCACTTTAATAAGGATCATATATTTATCCTACTCATGTTTGGGGAGGATTATATGTTTTTTTGTGATTCTTTTGGGGTAAGGAGTGAAGTGGTGTTAATTCAGGGAGATTGAGTGTTGGTATATTGGTCTGGGAAGTTGGGTCCACATGAATGGAATTACACTAATCATGGCCTAAATTTTGTTTTATTTTTTGATGAACTGAATTATTGTTGTCAGTATCAATTGGGTGAAAAGTATTCCCTGTATACTGATTACAAGATCATAATTTATATACTTTTACATTGAGTTGTGAATATCTAGAAGTGAAGATGAAATGTGTATATATAGTTGTTTGGCTGTAAATTCCCATATACACATTGGAAAAGAAATATTTTTGATAAAATTTGAGCATCAAAACATTGAATTAGGTTGTTCATGAATCTAGACCAGAGTGGAAAATCATGACTTTTCGACCTGTGATGCATGTTGTGGTTAAGGAGGACTACAAACTAATGACCCTCATATCAGTAGTAATGGATTATATACCTTTTTATCAAGATTAGAGATATTATTTATGAATATCTAGAGTGGGTTTCTATGAGGTAAATCCTGGAATGTGGGGATTCACCATCAGACTAGACTATAGATGAGTAAGATGTCATCTATTTTAGGGGCCTTGTAGTTTTGCCTGTGAGTATACGAGAATAATTGATGCTTGAATTTCATGCATCTATGTTGGAGGCACATCTTTTTGTGAAAAAACTATACTATGTCCTACATCGATAGTATTTTTGGATGATCAGGAAAAATGAGTTTATAGGGTTACTGAATGTTACACCATTCAACATGTGAAGGATGAGAATCAATGACCTGTTGGTTTACTACATCTATTTCCCATTCTATAATAGAGGTGGGATAGCTATATTTTGTAACATGTGGGGGTCTACCAATGACATCTAGGATGAATTATGGTATTTGGGTGGTTGTGGTCCTACTGAAAAATTATTACATTTCATGCAAATATGAGAGACATTCTAAATGGGTCAACTGGGATATATGTACATTAGGGAGATAGTCTATCTGCACAGGGTTCCACTGAGTATTTTTTCAGACCATGGATCGTGTTTTAAATTGTACTTCCAGAATGGTTTGAAGAAGGTTCTTTCTACATAAATTTTTTTATTACATGTATCTTCCTGTAGACATATGGGTTATCGAATTGTACTATTTAAGTGCATGATGATATATTATGAGTTTCTGTTATAGGAATTAGTAGGTCTCAGTATAATCACCAAAAACTTTTGTGCATTATATATAACAATAATTATTAGGTTACTATTAAAATGGAAAAACAAGAGGTTCTTTATAGATGGACATGAATATCACATCCATGTTGGATGGAGTATTTTCATTCAAAGCTATTGAGATTGAGTCTCATGCAAGATATTTTAAAGTAGATTCATCTAATTCAGATGTGTATGGCTACGCATCAGTGTATATAGATATCATATACAAACATACATTGATGACCCCTATATTTTATATAGGTTGATCATGTTTTCCTTTGAGTGTCTCCAAGATTGGGTCACATAATATATAGAGGTTTGGCATGTTGGATCCAAGGATTATTGGACATTTTGAGGCTCTGAAGATAATAAACCTAGTTTCATATGGATTGGATCATCCAAATAAGTACAATGACATACATGAATTTTTTCATGTGTCACATATTTGGAGGTGTCACCATGACCATTATCCTATGAATGATGTTGTTGATGTTGATCTTGAGAATGATATGTCCTTTTATTAGAATTTGAAACATGTTGTGGGTCACACTGAGAAATTTTGGAGGGGAAATACCAGGCTGAAAATTCGAGTATTTTAGAAACATGGGCATGATCATGATGAAATATGGAAGAGAGAAGAGGATATATAGGCTCACTGGCCAAATAAATTCACCTCATAATCTTATAGATTCTAGGGAGTATAGATTGAGGATATGTTATAATAATGTTGGGGGGATATAAGATACTAATATATTTTGGAGATGTCTCGAGATTGTATTTAGGTAATTTGTTCCCTTATTTTTTTTATTATCTTGTTTAGGGTTTACATTAGTGAGTTTTTTGGTGAAAATTGATATTTATGTACTCATTTTGAGTAGTACATGGCTGGAAGAACATTATCCCAAACCAGGCACCCTATCTTAGAAAATTGTTCTACCCCAGATGTAGGGGGTTTAACAGTTGTCACACGGTTTTGAAATTTGTGCACCATCTTAGTTGTAAATATATGATAACTAAGATGGGGCACATGGTTAGTTTCATATTTTGGGAAAACCATGATCCAACTAATGGAAACTATGCACATGGGAAATAAATCACCCAAAAATTATAAAAAAATTGTTGAACCAATGGTAAAAACCCTTAATCAACCCACTTAGACCGAAACTCATTAAATAATTTTTGGGATTTATATAATAGGATTACAAGTCCTTATAAACATTAATATTGAATAATTGAAGTCTAGATTGATGAATGTAAACCCTTCTTAGAAATATATTCTCATTGGGATTGGTTTCCTTAGTCTCTCCCTTCTTTATCTCATCTAATAAAAGGCTTTTTTCCCTTATTAGTGATAGTTAATATCCATTTTTTGATATATCATACTCATTTTGATCATGAATCTATGTATTGGTTCAATATCTCATTCATCATTGTGAAAAATAACATCCACTTCAATTTTTGGATTTCTACAAGTCGGAATCCATCAATGATATTTAGGTAGTGGGTATAAATTGAAAATCCAATAGTCTTGATTTAATTTTGACAATGCTATTTAAAATTTAAATTTCTATGATTGTAAAATTTCATCATACATTGAATGGATTAAATTAAATATCCATGTGATAATGAATTACGTTAAATTTGGGGCAACAAAAATGGATTGAATTATTATCATCAAATCGATGGGTTAATGTGATTTTTTAATTTTTTAATTTATTTAAAATAGAATTGGTTGATGATGAGAATTGAGGGGTGTTTAGCGTAACCATTTATATTTATTGGTTTTTGATTAATTATTGATATATGGTTTAATTAATATTTTTTTTATATTATGCCATGTGATTAAAGTGTAGATTTATCACTGTAATGATAAATTGGAATGGTATACCATGATCAGATGATTTTATAAGAGGGTAAACGATGATTGAACTTGTTAAACATGATATGTTTGATAAGTGTGATTGATTTAGAAATGGAGTGTGAGAAAGATATGGATGCTTCAAATACCCATGGGGTTCTAGAAATGACATTAAAGACCGAAATGAATCCATGTGATTGTTATTATATGGGACGAGGACTAATAATCCCAATACTCACGGGGTTTGGGATGGGGATTGATTCTCTAAATACACATGTAGTTCGTGACACAACATTCTATGCCCATGAGAATGGAATTGGACTATGGTTTCAAATTGATGTGATATGAATTGAAATGAAATGATAAATTATAACCATGGTATTGTGATTTGTGATATTCCTTAGGGATAGATCAAACCCAGTCATGGGATGAGGTAGGTATGGATTGGTAGCGTGTCTTTGTGAGGATGTGGAAATTATTTTGTTAGTTAAAGAATAATGAAAAGAGGTAATTGTTTAACTTATGCATTGTATTTTGTTCTTTATACAATTTTATACACTTTCACTGACTGGATATTTTTTTAGATGCCATTAGTGGTGGCCTACTACGCTGTAATGACATCCTATATGGGATTACTGATAAGTACCCAAATAGTTATCATTTTTTACATGACATGCTAATGGAAAGAACACTATGTTTGATGGCTATGTTGGGATTATGTTCAGATGTGGGAAGAAGACACTATGTTGGGACCTAGTTGGGAGTGTCGATGTGTCTTTATTTTGGTTTATCATTTGACACTTGACACACATTTGGCATGATATGTCTACAACAATAGTTTTGGAGAGTGTATTCCTATTTTGGACTTCATGTTATATATGTGTTATTATGATTATGGATTTTTATTTGGCTATTTATTATTATTTTACTTATTGGGAAACTTTTATAAAGAGGTTATAGTCTCCATAGGATCAATATTGTACACTTTTTTCTATTTGGAATCCAATGGTTACATGGAGGTATTCTTGATGTCATGAAATTGACTATCATAATGCACCTCCATGTGGCACCTGGGTTGGTACCTTACAATTTTATATCAACATATCTATTTAGAAACTAGAATCATAATATTTTCTAATGACTAGGTCCTTATATACAATATAATCCAGCAATATATCCTTGGTATTCCTGAAGTACTTATAGATAGGCTTGAATTGCATCCAATTGTGGTCACCATGTCCATCTCGATATCTTCTAGCTTCACATAAGGAGTAGAAGAAATCTATCCTATTATAATCCATAATATACAAGAAGGGACCAATAACTAATGTATAAGGATTCATTGTCATTATTTATCTTTGCCCATGTATTTTAGGACAGATTTTATTATAAAGATAAATGCCATGTGACACTGGAAATAGACACCCATTTTATTTTGATACAGTGAATATATTCAGTATCATGTCAATATATATAAATTGACTTAGTCCAAATATCCTCTAGGATATATCATCATAGATCTTGATCCCAATAATATATTGTAATTCATATTAGTCCTTTATTTATTTTTGTGTGTTTGACAAGGCTTTAATAGACTCTATTACTATTATTTCAATTCTAATAAGTATTATGTCCTTGATGTAATATATTAAACAAATGAATATATTCCCACTAAAACATTTATTGAAACATGGTTCACATTTGTTATTTATGAAAACAAACTCTATTGTGGATTCATCAAACAGAATATTCCAGGTCTTGGATGATTTATTTAATACAAAAATCGATCTATGCAGTTTCCATAGATTTTTTGAATTTTTTGGAGTAACAATCCCTCTGAGTTGTGTCAAATAGAATTCTTCCTGATGGTTCTTGTTAAGGATTGTTTTTTAATATCCATTTTTTAATTATCATTTTCATATTAAGAATCTATTTAATGTGTAGTACCGATTGATTTCATCATAGAAATTGGTGAAAATATTTCATGACAGATTTTTCCTCAATGAATTTTTATCCATGTTGAAAGCAGTCAGGAATTATATGTACTTAATTTTCTGTCAGTTTAATTTTTATTCTTAAATACCCATTTACAACAAATGGGATTTACATCCACTATAGTATCGACAAAAACATAGAATTATTTTTGAAACATGGAATCTATTTCATCACTCATAGTTTTATTCAATTTGAAAAACATCATACAACATTTTACATTCAAATAGTTCATAGGATCATTATTATCAACTAATAATGTATCATTATCCTTAGTGATTAATAATTATATATCTTTCAGTTTCATTAACCACCAGTTTACTCCAAAATAGTTCTTGTGTCTCTAGAACATTATCATTCATGGAAATTTATGGAATATATTATGGGGAAAATTCTTATGTATAATGATCATGGACTTCCTCAAGTCCTTATCACTCATACCATCACATTTAGAGTAGTGTTCCCCTTTAATAAATGTGGTATATCCCTTAACCAAATAAATGTTTTCTATAGACTCATATAAGTAATATCCTTTAATTTTCTTACTATACCCTGTAGAGAAAATCCAGGTGCCTAAGGGTGAATGTTTATTACCATAAATAGGGTGATAAAATAGTTCACAACCTCACTATCATAAATGAACAACATGGGTTTCTATCCATACTAAAGATGATAAGGAATACCAGTTATTGTTTTTGATTGAACTCATTTTAGTATGTATGTTTCTGTTTCTATTGTGTATCCCTAAAGGGGTAGTAGATACTCTAAGGAATTACCATTGATATCACCATGAATAACAAGGTGTGGTTCCTCATTCTACTTACACCATTCCACTAAGGTGTATATGGAGGAATGAGTTGTCATATAATCCCAAACATCTATAAATAATCCATTTTGTATTGATTATTATATTATCCACCATGATATAAGTGGAATTTATTAATATTCATACTAATACTGTTCTCAACTTCATTCTTATATTCCTTGCATTTTTGAGAGGAATATAACTTATAAATCATTATGTATACAGATCCATGTCTTCATAAATCATCCTCAAAAGTTATGAAAAATGATTAATGACCCATATCTTATACTTGTAATGGTCTATGGATATCTATATGAAATAATTCAATAAGCTCCTTGGATTTTTCACATTTTCCACTAAATGGAGCTTTGTTCATTTTCCTTGTAAAAATGAATGATATAAACCAGGAGGATTTATTTTGAATGAATCCAAATAACCATCTTACGGTATTTTTTCCAAATTCATTTCATTTACATGACATAGTGAATTATTCCATTTTTGGGTGTTGTATGATTCATGTGAACTATTTTCATTATTGATTTCCATAAATGTGGTGGCATAATATAACACATAAAGATAATTATTTAAGTGTTCCTTTTCATAAGAAATTATTTTTTTATTAATGATGAAAAATGTATTTACGATTTTGAATATAAATCCATCTGTATCAAGTATAGATATAGAAGTTATAAATTTTGTAAAAATGGAACATAAAAAATACATTAAAACTAAGATAATTGTGTTTTTAAACGTGAGATGGTATTCCCCAATAGCCACATCAAAAAGATGATCTAGGACTGATTCCCATAGATCTACTTTCATTGGTAAATCATCCATAATCTATCTGGTTCCTATATCTCAATACATATATGAGCACCACATGTGGTATATTATAAAGAATTTATAGAAAATGATAAATTGAACAAAATAAAAAATTCACAAAAAAATCTCTCATTATTCATTACATGGGTGCATTTTTTTCTTCCATTTAATAAAAAATAATTCAATCATATTTCCTTACCTTTCTTTTTATCTCCTTCTACTTAGAATGGTGTTTTGAAGAATTTTTTAGTATAGATCTATTTGACTGGACATTCCATTTATTTTCCATATGGATAAAATGTTTTTCCCACTTCGTATCCTTATCCACTACGTGATGTAGTGGGAAAAGATGTATAAGAGACTTCTTTATGTTGTTCCTACAGAATTTAATAATAATTATGGATATGCTCTAATGAAGTGATGAAATGAGACCATTGCTTAGTTCTTCGTTAAGTTCAAACACCTGAACCATTAGGAACCCAATGTGGCCAATGAGTTTGAAAATGTGAGGCCCATATCACACACCTTCAATAAGTTTTCTCTAAAGACATAACTATGATAACTCAAACTATTCATATCCTCTTATCTCATCGTAATGGCCACATATATGTTATAGAAAAATATATGAAGCAATGTATTCATGTGAATTCATGTATTCATTTGAGATGGGTGAAATAATTAAACTGTAAAAATAAAATTAATCATTCTAATGATAATAATAGACAAACAAACTCTCCATAACTCACCTCATCTCTATGTATAAAAATCTGTGAGGACTCTACCATAAAATATTATCATACATGGTGTAACACAACCCATAGGGATCTGAACAATTTCCTGATGTTATCTCCAGTTAAGAGTTATTATTTCTCTAGAATTTATCCCATGGATTATGTGGTTTTTGAAATTTTCATTATTATATAATATTAAAATATTATTTTGTTATTATTTTACTTTTTTATAATTCATGTGAGACATAAAAATGAATTTATTTTTGTTCTCAAACTATTATATCAAGTCTCAAGGTAACCTCCCCACTGATCTCATAATGTCCAATTACAGAAGGAATTATAGAGGAAAGAATCCTTATTTTCATTCTATATGATCCGAACTATATCCATAAAAACAATATAATGGTATTTTGGTAGGATGTATTTCCAAATTTTAACTATTAGTAACTTGAACTACTGAGCAGACTCACCAATCCCAAAACCCTAACATGAATTTCCCCAAAACACGACTCAAAATTTTTATCTAAATTAATATGTTCATTAAATTCTATAAATTTTTGTTTATGTCTCCCCATCGTATTAGTTAGGACTACCCCTTAATTAAAAGTTCCCCAAAATAGGGCATTAACTGACACATTGACAATGTTATCATCATAATTTAGACGATGGATGGTATAATGACATTATATTTACTTGATTCATTTTTATTATGCATATTTCTTAATCCTTTACATGTCTAGTTCATATTTAGGTGATTTTACATAATTAATGAACCTTTCTTTTATAAAACATTAACATATATTTGATTTATTTAAATTTCATATTTTCCTATTAGTCCATTTATTTTTTACGATCAAAGTCATAAAACCCTAAAATAAATAATTCATTAGATAGAAATAACTGAATAACTAAATGTCTTAATCATGATATTGTATAAATCTTGATTTATTGAATCTAAAATTAGTAATCCTATGACCATAGGTGATAAATACTTATGGTAGTCTTGGCACTAGTTGTAGCATTCCACTTATCCACCTATTGATCACCAAGGTTTTTTTGTATCGTTACCATCTATGACCATATTCATACACTCTGGGATACTTCTTTTGTTACATTTGGGGTTAACTCACACAGTTATGATGTGAACTAATTTATTGGTTATGTTAAATTTTATAAACAACCTTGGGAATGCAGGATGTACATAATTAAAGGAGGAGGGAAGAAATGCATTTCATCATATTTAATTTAATAATAAATAATTAGAAAAACTATGAGATAAATTAAATAAAAAAATGCATTCATGTGTCTAGTTAAAGACCATGATTAGACATACATATGAAAATAATATAAAAAATGTCAAATTCCAAATTTCTATTATATTCATTCATTATTGTTAAGATAAATGTTCATGAATTAATTCATTAATTAATTAATCAATTAATTCCGATCATCTTAATTTGTTCTCTGATGTCTCTTAGAGATACTCATCAATAATTAATTCAGGGATAATAAAATGACTTAAATAAAAATTTAACATTTCAAAAATAAATTAATTTTTAATTTATTAATTTGTAAAACCATTGTTACATAGTAAAGGAATCTAGTGTTAATAGTGTAATTAGGTTTTTAATATCATAATTAATTAATTTTAATGAAATTTACAATTTTTATTTATTGGGATACAATATGAAGTGTTCACATTATATACACATAATGTTCCTAGATTTCTTTGTAACTGGGATAGGGCATTAGTGTGTATCGTGGTTGGATTATATAACATGTAATAATGAGCTACATATCCTGTGGTTAGCATGTCGGGTGTCCACATTATGCAATAATTGTTTTATTTTTCTCTATGAACATGGGAATTTAGGGATCACATGATGTGTACCGAAACTATGTGCCCCATGACCAATTAATTATATAGGATTTTAGTCTCACATAGTGTAAAACCATGTATTTTGACCACCTTGTAAGTTACAAATTTTATTCTATATCATGTAGACATCATGAAATATACTCTAGGTACACACGATATAATCTAAAAACCCTTTTTTAAAATTGTTATGATCAATATGTAGTGTAAAATAAATTCATAGTCTGTTATTTCTTTATAGTGTTTCATGCATCCCATGGAAATTCTAGGTGAATTCAATAAATTAAATTATGTGTACTCCCACAACATGATGTGTAACAGAGTCTATTGGATATAATCCTTAAAGCTCCTCAAAAGATTAATTTACCATTATTTATCTATTATTATTCTATTAATAAATTATTAATCTTTTAATACTATTAATTAAAATACAAAAACATGTTAATTAAACTCCATTCTAAGGAACGAATAAAATGGAAGTGAAAAAACTAACCACTATTTTGCATAATCAATCAATAATGATAAAAATAAATATAAATTTAAATTCATCCTACATTTTATTCATTTTTTGGTTTCTAAAAACTATATAATTTCATTTTGGGTGTAAAATAATTAAGGATATTTTTACATTTGATATAAAATTTTCAGAAGTTTTAAGAAATTAACTTCATGAACAATAGAAATTTTCTTTTGGATATTTTCTATCAGATCCAAGGGGTGATCTTTTTCACATAAAATTTATAATTAATTTAAATATACCATAAGAAGTAATAGCTTCATATAAGATATTTCATTGGATATTTTTTTGATATATTGAAACCTATTTTGGTCTACCAACAATTAGTACGAAGGTCTTAAATTAGACCCCACTAGAGCTGATCTCCACAAGACTGTTTGATCGACGAAAAATGTTAATGGATTTCTAGGTGCCTTCACAACATCATGATAATATGGTGGTGTTCATCATAATCATTATTAAAATTACTTTATAATTGAATAATCAAACATTCAATATCATTCCTCCATGTGTTGAAGAAGTAGAAGAATCTATAGAGTGTTATACAGTTTTGAGAGTGCTCTAGAATTCTTATTGAACAATGAATCTCCAAATCAATAAATTTTACACAATAGATGTGTCCAAGTATTTATAGATTTAGGGTTATGGTTAATGATTTTTTAATTACAAAATCCCTTTAATAATATATTAAACATTTTTGAACCCATTACAAAAAATAATAATTATATAATTATTTTTATGGTCTGAGATGAATAGAATAATGATAAGTAATCTTTTACAATCTAGTGAATTAATATTCATTACCATACATGATGTTGGTTCATTTTTTCCACCTAGAAATCTATCATATAATAAAATAAATATTTAATTCAATATTTATTCATCAAATAAATATAGAAATATATTTTACATCTACATAATTGAGGAATTGTAAATATTTGGGAATTTTATGCAATCATTTAATCCTGAGGAAAATTATTCCACTATCTTAAGAATAATATAAATTCAAATAATTATACTATAATATAATTTAGTTTTTATCAAAGGAAAAATTAAGTTTGTGACCCTCTAGGATTCATTCTCCTTGTCATTAGTTGGTCTCACATAATATTCGAGATTACTATCTAGAAACAATTCTTGGAACCCAAGATAAATATGTTAGCGTTGTAATGAAAATAACCACATACAAATTGAGAAATTGTAATATAATACGATTGTTGAATTATCTTTCCAAAAATGTTTCACACATCAGAAATCAACCTATTTATGTGATGCATCTTTCTTTGACTATTTTAAATTAACTAACACATACACCATGTCCATGGAGTATAATGTGATTGTTCCATTTAAATAAAAGGGATTATATATCAACTTCTATTGATATTGAAAGGAAAAATTCATCATCAACTTATTAGTAAATAACATATGACTCATGAAACACTGAACATATACAAATTCACTATCTATAGTATCATAATAGTTAATGAGATACATAAAAAAAACAAAGAGTTAAATTCATTAATAGTAATCATAAAATCTATGTATTATTACAAAGAGTCACAAATAGGAATTTCTGATAACCCATAAAAATGAAAGAAATTATGTGGGTAGGATTCTTCTCATTATCTATCATCTTATAGATTTTGAAATGCAAAAAACATGAGATGAAGTCTCACATTCTTACTCTAAACTGACAACAAACATTCTATATGTCTTTTGATAGAATGATATATAACTATAAAACTGTATTTAAGAATATCACCATGGAATTTCAATGTTCAGATCATAGTAGGTAACTACTATGACCTTATCAATTTTACAAAAACTGTATGACATTTTAACATTAAAACAACAAAAAAGTTATCAATTTTTAATGATCAGATTTATTAATATTTAAATCATAGAATAATCACGAAATCCAAATTACAAATAGTTATTTCTTGAACACCAACTCAAAAAATATATACAAAACATGGTAGAGTATAATAAGAAAAGACTAACATGGTGTCATTAGAATATAGTATCATCAATTACATAATGTGATCAATATAATGTACGCAAATTAGCTACTATAGAGATACTCATAGAATCAAAAATCACATACGGGTCTCTTGTGCTACAGACAACCCCATAAGGAATCAGCAAAAATAAGACAACAGTCAATTCCAACAACAAATGAAACCAACTAAATATGAGTATGATAAGGCCTTAAACTGTAAGAACTTTGTACCTCATGATTATTGACAATGTACTCAAAAATTTGTTGAATTATCATAGCTTGAACCAAGTTTCACACAAATAGATGACTTATTCACACATCAACGATGTTAAACATGTTTATATTTTATTTAATAAATATATTTATAATGTGGCTTGAAAATATTAAAATTCAAGAAAAATTCTATAATTACATAACTCATGGACTCCGTTAACGGAACTAGTTACAAGATATATCGAATAAGTGTTTGTAAATTTACCATATCTATTGTCATCATAAGAAAATATATAGATATACTTATAAATCATAATAGATAACCCCAGTTATAGTAAATGAACATTGGTACACATCCATAAATAGAAATGAGATCCAAGAAGATATTCAAGAAAATGACGATCCTGTGATGATTGATATAAACAAACATGCCAAAAATTTCTACCATTCACAAGGAATATTTCTCAAGTCAAAGGTATTTCCTTGACCTATCCATTAAACTTCGAATATAATATAGAGACATCAAAATAATTTTGTTCTATCATTTTTAAACAATAAATAAGTGGTCTAGGAAAATAATTTATAATTACACAACCATGAAACATGCATAATTGATGGTAGATCTCAATCTGATTAAGAGAAATCACCAAAATTCTAGATTCTATGATAATTTATGAAGGAATGATTCGTTATCAAAACATCATATAGAACATTGGTCCATCATTGAACATTTCTCATCTTATAGGGATAAATACAAATTGTGTGTAGATCTTAAGAAAAATAATCATTATAGCATCCCTAGACCGGTCAATCCTCGATGAAGCAAGGGGAGATGAATGAGAGAGCTCTATAGACAATATTTGAGGTATTAAATTTTAAATATCTTATTAGATATTATAATTGGATATGAAATATAGTGAAAACCAAATTTTATTCATATCTCCTAAGGATGATATAATTTACCCTTAGACTAGGCACACTAGTGAGTCACTGACTTCATCAGTTGTCCAGTGGGTTTGGTTGGGCCACATAGTTTCTTCCAAAAACATTGAATGGTCAGTAGTGTTTTCATGAATTTGTAAAACTATTGGATCCCCATCGGTTGGCATGAGTGTTCTACATATTATCCAGTGGAAAAATTTTGTCCACTACATAATCCTCTCTCTCTCAACACTTCCATCATATAGTGCCTAGACCCCTTTTCACAAAAAATAAAATTATAACATCCCATGATAGTAAAATCCAAAAGAGTAATTGGAAATTATATAAATATATATACAATACAAAAAAAAGGTGAAGAAATTATAATTTTTCCCATTTAATGACATATTATAACCAACAATCACCTTAAAAAGTTTTATTATAAGGCAGTAGATACTGAGCCCAGACATCACCTTCCCTCTCCCAAGTCTCCTCATATATTTATCCATGAAGACATAAAATATAGACTACTTGTACTATCATCCTTCACAATACATTATAGATCTGATCTTCAATATGCATCAGGGAATCCGTGTATAATGCATCAAGATATAGATCATCATCCTCACAATCGATGGCATGCATAAGATCGAGCATGTACCTCCAAATCTGAGACACATGAAACACATATTTCATACCTCGATAGTGAGAAATATGATCTAAATGGTATGACAATATTTCAATCCAAAATGTTATTTCTAAGGGTCCAACAAACAATGACAATATTTTACATTGTTTCCATATACTTGAATCCCCTAATTTAGGATTCACTATCATAAAAACACATTCACCCATCATAAATTCTAAAGGTCTCTTCCTAATGTTGAAATAATATTTCTTCCTAATCTGAGTCATGACCATCCTCTTTTGAATTAACTTCACATGCTTAGAAGTATTAAATTCCATAGGAGGCCCCAAATGTACATCCTCACTATCCTCAGTATAATAAAGTAATGAATGATATGACCTACAATAAATTCCTCATATGTATCCATCAAAAATTAATCCTAGCATTTTTTGTGGTTGGAAAACTCAACTAGGGATTGGTGATCATCCCAATCTACGCCAATATCTATCACATGATTTTATTTCATATCCTCTAATATTATAATTTCTTGATCCAATTTTCCCTCTATCTAGGGATGTTATTCTATAATCAATGTCAGCAATATCCCTATGTCCATATAGAAAAATGAACAAGAATATGACATAAAACATAGGTCCTATTCATAAGGGATGCTAAAGGTAACTCCAAGCATGTTTACAATGTCATGGACATAGAGTTTTACCATCACTTCTTCTGATTGAGTCTCATGAATCAATAACAAATAAAAATCATTCAAAAAATTACTTCTTCACATCCTCCCAATTTAATATGGTCATATGAAGTTTCCATAGTAAACCTACAGTATGATGGTGCTCATCCTTTATCGATTTTAAGGAAATTCATTTGGAAAGGAATCCAGTAATGTCCATCTTCATCCTTGGTCATAATATTCAATATGATTCATTGTACATCTTCCTCACCCCATGATTTAAAACCAATTTATATGTATAGAAATAAACCATCAATCTTCCCTAATAGAATTAGATAATACAACCCTCCCATGAACTAGGATTAAATCATCATTATCCAATAACCACAAGGGTATTGGGTTATAAAATGTTAGTTACTCCCAAATAACAACACACTTCGGGTCAGTATCATATCCTTATTTCACTCAACCAAATAAAAAACATATGATCACTAGAAGACCATGAATCATTGTACCACATCCTTCGAAGGATATATTCTCTAGTAATCCAACATGCTCATCAGGTTTCGGTATTTCCATAAAGGTCATTCTCCATACTTCAAAGCTAACTGTATCTCTTGGTTAAGAGAATATGTAATGATGTTTCCATTACATAGTTCACTTTTTATCACAAATTCGAACATCTTCGTATACTATTCCCACTTCCTTAGCCCCAAATTTAGGTCCCACTAAGTGGAGATATAGTAATGGCTATTTTGATCCTTGAAGAAAAAAACCTCTCTTCAATGAGATATTTTCACCGACATTTCAAAGCATAGACCATGAATTCCATCTCCATGTAAGTGGTAGGATAGTTACATATATGGTGTTATAGGTGTTGTGGTCCATAATGTTTTACCCAATACCACTGAATTAGAAATACTCCCAAACCATCACATGATCTATATCATTGTACAAGACGTTCAATCTTAGGAATATGAAGAATCAACACTAGAGATATATTCAATCATCTATTCATCTCAAAAAATGACTCTTTACACCGATCCCACTATTGAAGTTTTTCTCCCATATTTTTTATCATAGTTATGGTGGTGATAATTGAGAGATTTTTTGGAGAACATTTCGAAGTTATCCCACTAAATCAATATTTTAATTGATCTCAAAACATTTCTGGGGATGCTCCAAATCCATAATTACCTCATAATTCTATTTTTCCATGGATATACCTAACACATAATCCACATTACAAAAACATTTACCTCTAAAATCAAAAAATTTATCTTTAACAACATGGCCTAAATTAAATTTGATTATGAGTTACCGTGATTATCTCGAGATGTCAAGCATACTGATCTGATGTTTGTTAGTAAATGAGGATATCATCAATGAAAACCATTAAGAATTAATCAAGATATGGGTGTAAGAACATGATCCTGATATCCATGAAATTTTGTATCAAATTAATTAGTCCAATAAAGATCATTATGTTCTTATATAGCTCAAACATTCCTTGGAACGCCATTTTTGGTATATCCTCTTCTCTAACCTACTACTAGTGATAACACGCTTAAAGATCAATCATAGAGAACCATCAGGCTCCCCATAATTTATCAAAAATGTTCTCAATACTATGAGATGATTATTTATTTCTTAGAATAACATGATATTGATTCTGGTAATATAAGCAGTGTATATGACTACCATCCACCATCTTGGTGAAAAATATTGATTGGCCTTATAGTTATGCACATTCCCTGATAAAGAAAAGCTTCTCCAAGTCATAGAAAAATACCATGAGCTCTATTTACCCTACTAATTCCATATGATAATGGGTATCAAAATTTTATTCATGCCTTGAATTATATCTATATCATATTCAAATCATCTAAGGGTGGAGTCCTGTAAAAAAAATCTACAAAGACATCGTGATATAGATCCAAGAATAGAAGAAATGAGGAAGCACATACAACTTTTCTTTTTGAAAGAGACAATTCTGAAATATACGTTATAATCATATAGATATGGCTCATCTCTAGAACAACTCTATCTACTCCCAATTTCCATCCATTTTCCATAACAAACCTCTCTCCCATAGGAGAATTAATCAACACCAATCTTAGATAAAAATCAACGTTGTCTTCCAAGATGGTAAACTAGACCATTCCAATAATCACATCGAATCTAGTCATCTAAAAAAATTTGAATTCACACATTTTACTATAACTAAAAATAACTATAGAACATTATGGGTGTCTCTGAAGATAATATATATTCATTCTCAATTTTGTATCAGATGATAGTGAATAAAAATGAAAATAACTAGTATGTCAAGTCAAGCATTAATTTGGGTAGATATAAATTGAAGGGAATAACTATTATAAAATATTGTAGTAAACATTGTGAGAAAGATCAAGACCATACCATGAATAGTAGATGGTCCCTCATGACCATCCACTAGAGCCAGAACCACTATATATACACAACATTTCATAACCTGTTCTAGAGGGGCATGTACCAAAACTCTGCTAGACTACCTCTATCAAGCCAGGGGATTATGACTAGCTCTATGTTGGAATAAAATAGACAATATATGCCTCAGCATAGGTACCTATACACGTCCACACATCTCCAAATATATAAAATTATTAAATGAAAAAACAACTAAACAACTATGAATGAAAACATTAAAATCCAAAAAATACCGTATGATAGGAAATAATGAAATATATATAGGGGAATGTAATATTCAACCAAAAATATTCTAAAAATAAGTCTAAACTACAATTAAAACTTGGTGTACTATCATGATACCACAAGAACACACCTCGATTTGTGTGGTACCACTAAGAATCATCTAGTCCTAGTCCTCCTAGGTCTTTGTCAAATTGTAGATCGCCTACAGAAGACATGTTGCATGAGGGAAAATCCCATGCAATAATGAGTAGAAACATACACAGTATGACACAACAATACCACAAATCATAAAAAATGGAACACAATAATCCCTACTTTGAAATATGTTATCAAAAAATTTAGAAATATTATCTCGATATTTTCAACAAATATACACATTCTATAGTATATTCACTACAGTAATACTAGCCTAGGATTCAAGCTCTATGGTTACAAATAATACATGTTCGAGAAATCACAATCCTAAGTCTCATAAAACTGATGATTCCCACTGAAGAGGTTTTTCACATCAGGTCTCTCTATTGTAATTAAATGCTATGGTTATGATGTGATATGATATATAGATGATGATCACACACAAGGCCGTGGGGTATACCAATAACTCCATCTGGTTTATCTCTCTAAGATATATGATCTGTACCTATGTAGTGTTATCCATGAAGATACCATGAACTCCACCTAAGGAATGATGATGAATGTAGAATCACACTCTATTCCTTACAATTGTATTCGTGTAACTCTATTTATGAAGTCCTATAGAAGGGTTCATTTTACTATTAGTAGTAATAAATTCCATAATAACCCCATGTGAATGGAAAAGGGGAATGAAACCTAAAACATTGTCCAAGATACAAAGAACAATGGATCCAATACAACATTGAGGGAGTATATGACATTTAGTAGGGCTTCACGCCATGGCCCACTGAATTTGAGTCCTACAAGTGTAACAATCCAATTTATTATGTCCTATAACTGTACAAGGCATGTAGACTGCACGTGTACTCTACTCATATACTAAGACATGGGAATTCCCATGTACACTAGGTTCTGTTGTGTTTGTGCTCATGTACCCAATCCCATGTTTGTGTACCATCCAAGGTATATGATGATTTAACCAATGGGTGGACCACACATTGTTTGACAAGGTCACATGTTGTTTGATACTTCTCTCATTCCATAATCCCAAACCTCAACTAAGAGTGTCCAACATGACGTGTGTCTCTAAGAAACAAGTTGTGCAATTCTGAATTTTCTCTATATTTAGATATAGTTTCAATGAATTCAATTGTTCCTATAGCCTTGGATCTGGAAACCAACATAAAAAAATCATGAACCAAGTCCCGATAATTCACATCATCACCAATTAACATGTTACATCCCTTCAATTAATTCAAAATCACCTTCGAATGGTATTCTTCATGGAATACTGAAGAACCTAGATACCAGATAATTATATCACACATTATTCTTCAATATCTATCATCACACCATCATTGTATCTTGTAGATCTCATTTTTACAATTTTGAATAATTTCACAATGAATCAGGTCTTCAACGTTCAAATTTACTGAAAACTATGAAGCACAGAAAAAAAGAACACCCGCAATTAATGAAGTATCAGGGGAGAAAATCACAAAAAAAAATCATTATAAACATGCCTCATTCAATGTTCTTGTTAACTTCAATAAATTTCCATTATAATAAAGAATGAATAGATAAAATTTTATAAGAATGAATTTATTTCAGTTCAAAATTAATCTAACTCATCTGACAATATGAAAAATCCACAAATAAATCCATCGGTTGACTGATCTATACTCATCATATATCCTAATAAGGGGAAGGAAAACCAAATAAAATAACATCTGACCAATATTTTTATTGATCTAGAATGATTAATGGAGATATGCCACTATTTTATGAAATATACTATCATTTAAACTTGCACCAGTCCTTGATTTCTCATCTAGGCATTATCTACCAACATAAATGTGTTTTTTAGCTTTCCAACGGTCTAGTGGATCTCTATGATTTATCTTGAAAAGATAATAATTCCCCCCAAAACATTAATTTATAATCATTTTTGGGTATTTTTTCAATAAAATAAAATAATAATTTTATTAATAATTTTATTTGTTTTACATCGGTGACAACTATTCAACAAATTCTCTATTATGACCATGTTAATGTCATGCCTACAAAAAACACATTCTGAACACCAAGGTTCACATATATTTCAGAATTGGGACCCCCTGTTTTGAATTTATTACTCATTGTAAGGAAAATATATAGCCTTTCTATTGAAATTTATTTAATATATTTCTAACATTTATTCAAAGAAAACTATGTCTTGGGATCACACACTTTTTCACCACCTGGTCTTAAAAATAATCTATACTATATTTAAAAATACACATTGGAAATCTATTCCATTAGATTATCCCCACCATATGTATTTATTTCTCAAAATTCCAAACCAAGGGATACTCAAAGTGATATGGGTATTGTGTATGTATCTGATCCTCCCTCTCCAATAATGCTCTCTTTTTGTTTACTTTGCTTCCACAAGACATGCACTAATGGAATCTATCCTCTAAGATGGATCCTCTTCTTTCAATGCTTAGTATCTATTAGATAATCAATAATGGTAGCTCCATCTTCTATTTTGAGCTCTCCCCAATTGATAATGTGCCTTAGTTCATGAACGTACATCCTATACTGCGACATATAGAAGATGTCATTTTAAATATGTAACGGTGAAGGTAGAGATATATATTATTCCCCATAACAAAATTTACATAGTATCTATAAGGGCCTAATGAATCTCACACATTGCTTTCCACCTAGCCAAATATCTATAATCCATGTTAGTTTGGAACCAATCGAAACATATGGTCTCCCTTATCCAACATCGAAATTTTCCTTTATTTGTTTTCATAATAATTACGACGGCTCTCTGTAGTTCGCATCCACTCAGGAATGATCTACATTATCATCGTATTTGCTCAAAAGAACTATGGTCCCATGATTTACGACTCTCCTGGGTCATCCCAGTGAAGTGGTGACATGGACGATCACTTATCCAAACCTTGAATGGATCCATACTGATGTTGGAATGGTATATATTTTTGTATTAAAACACCATGAGTGGTAGTTGAAGCTCCCAATTGTGACCAAATTCTAAAAAGAAATTTGTAGAAAGTCCTCCAGGACCTGAACGTTATGATCTATCAGGACATCCTTTTTTGTGTAGAAGACTATGATCAAGCATATCTATGTCTCGAAATCCTCCTAGGATCACTTACATAACCAATATGTGAATTTTTCGTCACAGTCATAAATGATCATTGGGGGAACTTCATGGAGTCCTAATATCTAGTTCATTTTGAAGTGACTCAATATCTCAACAAAACACTTCTGTAGGAGAACTATGAATTGGAAAGACATGATTAGTCAGTCTATGATGAAGCAGATGGAATAGTGTATCATATATTTACATGGTAATCCCATCATGAATTCCATTTATATACCATCCCACTAGCACTTTTGTGCCCCAAGGTGTTGAGATAAACCCATAAGAACTTGGTGATCAACCAACACTTACTGATAATTAAGGAATTGATATAAAAACTCTACAACTCCCTTCTTCATTCATGGACACCAAAAATAACATCAGAGGTCCTCCTACTTCATTTTCACACCAAGATGTACTACTAACGGAGATGTATGCTACTATCTAAAAACATCCTCCCACAACATCACTAGTACCATCATATGTCCTTTTAAATAAATGAAATACTCTCTACCATTATAAAATCCATTACGAGAATGTCTAGTGGATATCTGATTATGTTGGGCCTCACAGTCTGTATCCCTTTATTGTGCCTCCTAGACATGCCACAAGAGCATAGGGGTGACAACCATTGACTGCAGGTAAGATACTCCATCCCTATTTAAAAAGGATAACTATAACAATTCCAACTACTCTGATTCCTTGTTAATTAACTATGATTAATATCTCATACTAATAGATTCTACAACCACATTTTTTGTCCCAATATTATATAATATTTAAAAGTATCAATCCTTAAGGAACACTAGCCATCATCTTTATCTCAAGATAATATACATATGAGAGAATATATAGATGATACTCTTGTGATTAGAATAGATGAAAAATAGATAAACCATAATGTAGTTCCACGACATTGGAAATCACAGAACACAACGTACTAAACACCCTCATCTAGAAAAATCAATATAAGAGCTCTTATCAATCTCAACCATAGGAAATCACTACCTGCATCTACATTAGAAAACAAATAAGATCAGTTCCAAATGCATCTCAGAACACAGCGTACTCAACGACCTCATCTAGAAAAATCAATATGAGAGATCTTATCAATCTCAACCTCAAATGCTCAAATATTTGACTTCACCTCTCCATCCACATGAATAGATTCCCCTTTTGAGTTAAATATGCCATGGGTTTTGATATCCATGAGAGGTATGATTATATTGTAACATAGTGGCTAAACAAGGATGCCTGGAAACTCTATCACACTCATGGGTTCATTCAAGATAACACCGCCTTGTCCATTTTAGGTTCTAAATCACCTCCTTCTACTGAGATAACATGTCCCAAAAATTCGATGTCTTGAATCAAATAATTGATCTTTGACATATTTCGATAAAGTTGGTTCTCTAAGATTTCATCCACAACCACCATCAAATGTGTCTCATCCTCTACCTCAAACAGTGATTACATAAGTATATCATAGATGGTGACTACCTTGAATTGGTTTAAGAACGGCAAGAGGATCTGGTTCCTGAGTTCCATGAAAAATGATGGTGAATGTCATGAAAAAGGGAATCACCATGTACTTATAGTGACCGTATCTATATCAGAATACTATATTTGGTATATCCTCATATATTACATGAAATTGGAGATATCCTGACCTATGGTCAACCTTTGGGAACCATCACACCCATATCAACTGATTGAATAAGTCATTGATCCATTGAAGTTTATACACATTCTTCACAAAAACCCGGTTCATGTTTCAACAGTCCAGACACAACCTTAATATATATTCAACCTTTTTGGTGAACAAAATTTGTAAAACCCACGGTGAGAAATTAGGTCTAACAAATACATTCCCCTATAAGTCCTCCATCATCACCCTCAACACTTGAATATCTATGGGATCCATCAAATATGATGGTGCTGATATCAATTCCATCATCGGGTGTAGATCAATATAGAATTCTATATTACTGTGGTAAGGTAAACTTGGAACAACCTAAGGGGTGACATCACTGTACTCCCCCACCACTACAAGAAATATGGATCTCATAACACCCACTGCAACAAGTTTAAGTCTAGAAAACTGATGAGTAATCAACTAAAACCTCTTAAGAATGGGTCCATCCTGCACATCTTGGGTTTCCTTTTAACCAACATAAAAAACTAGTCCCATCACTGTGGAAACATTTCATTCTTTTCCTGAAATGGTCAATATGTTCACAAACTATGGATAACCAGTCTTGACACATGATAACATCATAAGGCCATTATTTCACTATAATGATATCCCAAATAGAAACTCTCACATCCATGAGTCAAGACACACTATCAACACAGTTTTTTGATTACTGAGTAGTCTTCAGTAGGAGTCTTAAAGTGTAAATACTGATCCAAGGTATAAAATAGAAAATCAATAATTTGAATGAGAAATGTGGAGTGAAATGAATTACTAGAACCTATATACACAAGTACTATAATAAGTGTATAAATTACATATATCTTACCTTGAATCATTCTCAATGCATGTGGTTTATAGTCTTTGATCGCTTATAGAATTCCTCGCCGGTATACTCCCACTCCCTAAGACTCATTTGGACCCCATGGGGGTGGTGTTTGTAACAAGTAAAATCATATAACACCGCATTATACTCTCCTAACCCCTCTCTCACATCCTTCTCCCTATACCCTTGCCTTCTCCTTCTATAGAAACTTCCCCAATAGACCATGTATTGTCTCTCTATCAACCATTTTATGGTTTGGAGAATCTCAAAAAATATGTCCCTACAGTCACATGAGTATCACTACCTCTCCCTATGCTGAATGAACCCATATTTCTAGCCCTTTCCCACATATCACCTTTTCTAGGACCTCCTCCTAAAACATCCCCATGTACAATTACTTGAAATATACTTTGGCTCCCTACTACTAAGGTATCTACTACGATTTACCCACTACAGGAACCACTATTTGTGTCTTCCCAACCAAGAAACTCTCAACCAAAAACGATCTCTCTAGAACACTAACATAGGTAATAATGTATATTGGGACAACACTAGATAATATGTATCCATGAATACCCCACTCAATTTACTAATCTGTAAATAACTAGTCATGAACCATATCTATCAAGCACCAAGAGAGGTTGGTAAACCATGATGAATACTCAAATACTATCATTCTTCCTTTATAGAGAAATTGAATCTCCTATATACATATATACCTCACCATAGAATGATAGAACTCATCTTTGAAGATACACTCAATCTCTGACCAAGTTAGATTCAACTTGTCATAAGACTACGTCACCAAACCCTACCATCATCTTGTTAATCTAGGAACAAGGCTCGCTTCCTGGACCACCATTAGATCTTATGGTGTTTTGACCTTATAGAAAACATGTCTCACTACCCCAATCCAGTCCTAAGCCACCAATGTATTACGCTCAGCTCATAACCCATGGGGTCTCTATCACTAAAACGTTTTGTAACGCCCCATTCTTCCATGGTACACTTCTCTTTTAATAATAAAATAGCTTGCATTGTACGCAAGTTCGAGATTCTAACGCACCACAACCATTCAAAGTAGCAATTATAAATAGTAATACCAACCTTTTGAAATTATATAAATTTTATATTTCAAAATGGACTTCATTTTTGTATTCGGAATATCGAAATTAGCCTATGTTGAAATTTTGGTATTTTTCTGAGAACTTCCAATTTTCGATGAATAGTAAAAAAATACTTAAAAACAATTTTTTTAATCAAAACAATTTATAGTGGCAAATTATACTATTTATTGGTTTTAAAGTATAATTAAAATATAATTTTACCATTTTATTCAATTTTGGTCATTGGAATTATCTTCACATTGAAATTGGACATAAACAATTGTCAATCTTTTGATTGATATTGTTTCTTAAAAACATGCTATTTGTTTTGACATTGAGAATTAATTATAAAATTAATTAATGCAACTTATATTTTTGAAATTTTTTAAAATAGAAATCATTTTTAAATTCGTAATATCAATTATATAGTAGGGTGTATTTTTGGTATTATTCTAAGAAACTTCAAATTTTGATGAATAATGAAACCACTAAGTGGTAGTTAAAAAACTAATTTTTCCTTTAAATGAAACATTACCACTTCTATGAATTGAATTTCAAAAATATGGCATACATGGTTGTCATTATTAAGTAAAATTTGGGTCAATGAGATGAAAATAATTTTTGGTGAATAGTAACTTTTATGTTTTATTAATCGCGATTAATGGTAATTAGTGTAATTTAAGGTAAATATAATGTTATAATAATATGAAATTACCTTTACACTTGTCCTACACTTATTTAATTAGTAATGGACAACCAATACAATCCATGGGTCAACAAGGGGACTCCATGGAGCTAGTTGGGTAAGAAAATGACATTAATAACTTTTTATTTAAAGTAAAAATAAAATTGTCACAAACATGTGTTGTTTTACTAAAACAATTGTTACATGTGGTAATATAAGTTAAAATTTAGACTATAAATATTCATTGTAAATATAAAAATCTTTCCTACATCATGGTATTTGTTTTATAATTTTTAGTCATTAAGTTAATAAATTTATATATCACACCATGATGATGCAGCAATTGCCTCATTAATAAACGATTTAAATAAAATGAAAAGATAAGGAAAAATATAAGACTTAAACTTGTCTAAATCCTATTGTATGGGTGCATTTATAACCCATATAATCTTATACTAGAAATACATCATTTTGGGTCATTTAAAATCCGAAAAGCATTTCATAATAATGTAACATTTCAGGACATTCCAAGTGGGCCCCTCCTATCCTCTTATAAAAGGCCTCGCCTCTACAAACTTATTCACACCTTCAAAGCCATTTGGCTCGGCCAACCTCTGCCCAATTACTCTCTCAACATCCTTCTATTACTCCTAGAATCCTCACTTTGGGCAGAAGTCTTCCCAAGGAAGCCTTTGTCTCAAATCAAAAAGAGTTACCTGATTTTATGGTAATGTCTTCTCTTATGTTCTTTTGTTTTATTTTTCTTCTCCAACCCCTTAAAATATTTTTATTCCATTATTTTGTAACAATAGAAGTATCTTCAATATAATAGGTTGTTTTATGAGATTTATTTTATTTACACTTACACACACATTCATCTAATGGTTAAAGAACATACTATTTCTGTGGGTGCGAATTACTACCTCACGAAACGATGATTGTTCAATATTATTTTAACACCTCTCATGGTATCCATTAAGATGACACTATATTTATATATGATATATATTATGTTTATGTTTTCCTTATGCTTCTTTATTTTTCATTTATGTTATACCTTTATGACTTCCATTATGGTTAAACGCGGTAATTTTATTTTAGGAAGTGCGGACTACCGCCCCCTAAAAGTGATTTGAATCGTTAATGCCATATGTGGGATGTATAAAAGATGGAGTTAATGATATTATATATGATATTATACTGGAATTATAATATACCTTTATATAATTATAATTTCATTCCATTAAATATGAAATAGAAATGAAAGTAGTGATCATGCGTACGTACGGCTTACCGTCTCCACTAACGGTGAATTTAATTTCATACCTATAAATGTTATGTAATATTATAAATGCATGTATCTACTGGATATATATGATATATATTATATCTACATCTTGAATATAATTCTGGAGATAGTGGATATTCTACCACATAAACAAATTTTAATTGTAATAAGTTTATTGTTGACTCAAGTACCAAAGATCGACAAAACGACAATTATTAACTTAAATGACTACATAATTTTCATAACATGGTAATATGTGATATAAAAGGGATAATGAACTTGAAAAAGGTTCTTTACATAGTAGATATTCACTATAGTTTATTATTCAGGAGATTAAAGAACAATCGTGTCAAGTCGGACATGAGGTAAGGGACTTCATCTCAATCTCCTTTCATTGAGGCATATTTTGTTTTATACACAACATTCTTTTATACGGTGTATAAACCCATTTGAATTTTACATTTATTAAAAAGGAATATTTTTATACGAAGCGTTTTACTAAACAACAAAAAGGAATTTTTTTGTCGTACGTATGCGGCGACAATGATTTCTCCACCGCCGTGACCATTATTTGATTTTCGTCTTCCTCTACAAGCCATAACATTTTTTAAAATGAAAAATAAATATCATGTTTTACTTTTCTTTTTTTTTGTGTGTTGAAAATGGTTTTATCATATAAATGTGTTGTATTGATATCTTGTGATTGAAATGTGGAAACGTTATGTTTCCATTATGCATGCTTTATGTGATACAATTATGTTATGGATTATGATATGTTTAAACCTTTTCCTATAAGGAATGAATTGGACATATTATGTGATGGGTGGAGCCTGCTATAGAACCTTGATTCATTGGTAGGTCTCCTGAGACAAACTAGTGTCTTTGCACAAGACCCTGACTAAATCTTATTTTTAGTCTTGGCACAAGGCCTTGACTATGTGGTAATAATAGTCTGGCATTACGCATTCCATTATTATGAAAGTGGTTATTGATATTTAATGTGATTATTCGACTAGTAAAATAACCATGTGAATAAGTAAATGGAATTATTTCATTTTATTTTTTCCATTTTATGCTAAAGTTCATGTTTAAAAGGATTTTGTTTTAGTTATACATTGCCTTAAATGTTTATGTTTATTTTTGAAAGTTTCTGCTATACTGTTATCCTTACTGAGAATATAAGATCACCTCTTTCTATGATTTATTATCCCATGATGTGAAGAAATATTTTATGATTGAACTGTAGGGATAGTCTGAAGGGGATATGAGTGTGGACTATGGAGACTATGTTATTGTAGTTTTTCACATTATGATGTAATGTAACATTTAGAAATGTATCTAGTGTTTCCAAGGCTACTAAACTAATCAGTCTTTCGAGACATGATCTTTTGTGATCATGCCAATGTTACATAATAATGCACCAATTTTGGGTAACTGGGGTTGGGGCATTATAGTTGGTATCAGAGGCAGTTTAATACTAGCCTTGGAAGCTATATTTAGAAAAACCCTGATTAGAGCACACATCCCCAAGATATACTTTGAGGATTAGTATAGAATAACTTCCTAGAATTTTGGTAAAGTATATATTTTTTTTATTTTCCAAGCAATACATCCTTGTCTGGATACGAGTAGGTAGAGGCGGCTCTGGCACAGATATACCTAGGGGTAATACCTGAAAACACCACATTGAGCTAGACTCGAATGGGAACTGGTGCACTGCAATGGGCCTTGATGCACTCTTAGTTATGACACTCCTGGGGGATATGCTTAGGTTAATTACCATTTTCATTATAAACCATTATGAAGGGTTTATTAGTATATACTTCCTCATAGAAAACATTTTTATGATTATGTATTATATCCATAAACTGTTCAATTTATGTTAAATGTTTTACAAGTATGAAATTATATATTTATATTCATAAACTAATCTACTTTATGAAATTGTTTAGAAATGGAGCCTAGTGTAAGGAATGTAAACATTATCAATGCACTCACTCCATGTATGGATTTCCCTCCTGCTCAAGATAATTATAATGGAGTTGGTGATACAACTGGTGCTGATCAGCTTATCACCATACTGGGACAACTCAATCAGGTTATGAATAATAACCTTACTCGTATGGAGCACCCTGATCCACAACGTGGAGGATCAATGTTAGACCGATTCATGAGGAAACAACCACCAAAATTCAATGGGAGTACAAATCCCATATTAGCTGAGCAATGGATAAATTCCCCAGAAAAGATATTTCAAGATATGGGGAGTAATGAAAGGGAAAAGGTAATCATGGCAGTTTACCGCCTCACTGGTGATGCTGATCAGTGGTGGTCGTTGATTCAAAACACAAAGGAATATTATGAAGTATCAAGTATGGAATGGAGGGAGGTCAAAGAGCTTTTCGTAGAAAAATACTATCCTCGTGACCATCGAGCAGATATGGAAAGGCAATTTCTAAGTCTGAGACAAAATGAGGATGAGAATGTCACAAACTACTAGGCTAGCATTTCAAGGTTAGTGAGACATGCTGCAGATTATATACGTAACCCAAGAAGTAAGATGGATCATTTATTTGATGGGTTAAAAACATTTCTCCGTCGAGCTTTAGTATCACAATCCTTCTATTCGTTTGAAGATATTTTCTCGTGTGCTATCAAGACAGAAAAGGAATTTTCTAAGTCTTATGAAAACAAAGTAAAGAAAGAGATGAAGAGAATGGTGGAACATGAGACAGATAATGGGAATAATGGAAAGATGGAATTTCCATTATGTGATTATTGTGGGAAGAATCACCCCGGTACTTGCCTAAAGGGAATAGGAGTATGTTACAAATATGGAGAAAAAAGGTCACTAAGCTCGTGATTGTAAGGGAAAGAAAGAGGCTATCTATGTTGAATTCTACAATTGTAGAGAAATGGGGCATTATGAAAATGAATTCCCTAAGCTCCAAGGAAACATACCTCAAAAAATTCCAAGGTAGCAAGGCCAATCATATGTTTTTACTACAGATGAAGTTGAATAATTATTGTATTTGTGTTTTTGGACTCAAGAACTATATTATGGTTATAAGAATAATGTGATATATATAAGGATTGTACTGTAGTACTTTTTGTTTTCATTATGGTTTTAATATGATGGAGGTAATCATATTTTTAGTATATGACAATAATAGAAACATTACTTTGTTTGGGTAATCTGATGTTACAATTGATTTTGGAATTTAGAGGCCTTTTAGAGAAAGACTGGATAGATGTATTTTGGATAACTATAAAGGTTTGAAAGGATTAAATTTATCTTTGGATAGTATTGTTTACGATTAAACCATTTATGAGGATTATTTTTGGAATATTATAATACTATATTATTAGGAAAAAGACAACATGCAGGTCGGGGATAACCCTTCGCATTGGAAAAATCTGTAGGAATCGAACCAACAACCATAGTGTGACATGCCTTTATTACATACCACTAGCCTACATGAAGTAACTGGTTATTAAAAAATAGTTTTCCTGGTCTAAATCGTATATGTTAATATTTGAAACCTTGTACAATTATGATAAATATAATATTTTTGAGTTTAATTATCTTTTTGAGTGAAAGATGATCTTGTGGTAGAAGTTAGTTGATGGTCAAAACTCTAATTGTCAAGTATATATATATACACCGCTCTCTTATTCTATGAATAAATTAATTCTTAAAATTTAGGGAATGGATATTAAAACAAAAATGTGTTATCCTAATACCTTATGTTTTGTTGAATAGATGATATTTTCATCATAGATTGATGGATTTGAGACCCTCAATTTTACACATGTTTATGATTGATGACCTCAATCAATCCCTATAAATATTTATGTTTTCCCTCTAATTATGTGTCTATAATTTCCACCAATGTTCTCCTATTCGAAACCCTAATTTGGTGGTGACTTTCTCATTTCCATTTCCCTCCTATTAAGACAAAAATTTATTAACCCTATTTCCGATATGGGTTTTCCACAAATGTATTTTCTTTTTTCCACCTTTTATTTTTGAATAAAAATTTAAAATTGTGAGGATGCAATTTATTGAAGGAGGGGAGAATGTAACACCTCAATCTTCCATGGTACACTTCTCTTTTAATAATGCAATAGCTTGCATTGTACGCAAGTTCGAGATTCTAACACACCGCGAACAATCAAAGTAGACACTGTGAATAGTAATAACAACCTTTTGAAATTATATAAATTTTATATTTCAAAATGTACTTCATTTTTGTATTTGGAATATCGAAATTATCCTATTTTAAAATTTTGATATTTTTCTGAGAACTTCCAATTCTCGATGAATAGTAAAAAAAAGACTTAAAAACAAAATTTTTAATCAAAATAATTTATAGTGATAAATTATACTATTGACTGGTTTTAAAGCATAATTATAATATAATTTTACCATTTTATCCAATTGTGGTCATAAGAATTAATTTCACTATGAAATTGGACATGAACAATTGTCAATATTTTGATTTATATTGTTTCTTAAAAACACGTTATTTGTTTTGACAGTGATAATTAATTATAAAATTAATTAATTCAACTTATATGTTTGTAATTTTGTAAAATAGAAATAATTTTTGAATTCGTAATATCAATTATAGCTTAATGTGGATTTTTGGTATTGTTCTGAGAAACCTCAAATTTTGATGAATAGTGAAACCACTAAGTGGTAGTTAAAAACTATTTTTTTGTTTAAATAAAACATTACCACTTGTGTGAATTGAATTTAAAAAATCCTACATACATAGTTTTCATTAGTAAGTAAAATTTTGTGCAATGAGATGAAAATATTTTTTGGTGAATAGTAACTTTTAAGTTTTATTAATCATGATTAAAGGTAATTAGTGTAAATTAAGATAAATATAATGTTATAATAATATGAAATTACATTTACACTTGTCCTACCCTCATTAGATGAGACATGGCTGACCAAGAAAATCCATGGGTCAACTTGGGTACCCCATGGAGCCACATGGGTAATAAAATGACATTAATAACTTTTTATTTAAAAGTAAAAATAAAATTGTCACAAACATGTGTTGTTTTACTAAAAACAATTATTACATGGGGTTATATAAGTTAGCATTTGGACTATAAATATTCATTGGAAAGATAAAAATATTTCATACATCATGGTAATTTTTTTATTATTTTTAGGCATTAAATTAATAAATTTATTTATCACACCATGATGATGCAACGATTACCTCATTAATGAACGATTTAAATAAAATGAAAAGATAAGATAAAATATAAGATATAAACTTCTCTAAATCCTATTGTATGGGTGGATTTCGAACCCTTATCACCTTATCCTCTAAATATATCATTTTGGGACCTTATAAATACAAAAAGCATTTCATAATAATGTAACATTTCATGACTTTCCAAGAGTGCCCCTCCTCTCCTCTTATAAAAGGCCCCCACATCTACCACCATATTCACAGTATCAAAGCCATTTTTCTCGGCCAACCTTTGCCCAAATACTCTCCCAACTTCCCTATATTACTCTTATAAGCCTCACATTGGGCATAAGTTTCCCCAAGGAAGCCTTTGGCTCAAATCAAAAAAAGTTAGCTGATTTTGTGGTAATGTCTTCTCTTATGTTCTTTTGTTTTATTTTGCCTCTCCAACCCCTTGAACTCTTTTTATTGATTTATTTTGTAACAAAACCAGTATCTAAAATTTACTAGGATGTTTTTCTGAGAAGTATTTGATTTACACTTACACACACCTTCATCCAATGGTTAAAGAACATATTGTTTTTGTGGGTGGTGTATTACTGTCTCACCAAATGATGATTGTTCAATATTCTTTTAACATCTCTCGTGGTGGCCATTAAGATGTCACTATATTTATATATGATATATATTATTTTTATTTTGTCCTTATGCTTATTTATTTTTCATTTATGTCATGCATTTATGATTTCCATTATTGGTAAACGTGATAATTTCATTTTAGGAAGTGCGGACTACATCCCCCTCAATGTGATTTGAATCGTTAATGCCATATGTGGGACGTATAAAGGATGGAGTTAATGATATTTTATATGGTATTATACTGGAATTATAATATAACTTTATATCATTATGATTTCATTCCATTAAATACGAAATAGAAATGAAAGTAGTGTTCATGCGTACGTACGGCTTACCGTCTACATGAACGGTGAATTTCATTTCTTATCTCTAAATGTTATGTAATATTATAAATGAATTTCTCTACTAGATATATATTATATATATGATATCTAAATCATTAATATAATTGTGGAGACAATGGATATTCTACCACATAAACAACTTGTAATTATAAGAAGTGCATTGTTGACTCAAGTACCAAAGATCGAGAAAACGACCGTTATTGACATAAATGACTACATAATTTTCAAAACATTGTAATAAGTGATATAAAAGGGATAATTAACTTGAAATAGGTTCTTAATAAATTAGATATTAACTCTAGTTTTTTATTCATGAAATTAAATAACGATCGAGTCATGTCGGACATGATGTAAGGGACTTCGTCTCAATCTCCTTTCTCTAAGGCATATTTTTTTTATACATAACATTCTTTTATATGGTGTCTAAACCCATTTGACTTTTACATTTATTCAAAATGAATCTTTTTATATGAATCGTTTTACTAAACAACATAAAGTAATGTTCTTTTGTCGTACGTATGTGGTGACAATGACTTCTCCACTACCATTACCATTATTTGAGTTTCGGCTTCCTCTACAAGCCATAACTTTTTTTAAAAATGAAAAATAAATACCAAGTTTTACTTTTCATTTATTTTGGTATTGAAAATGGTTTTATCATATCAATGTGTTGTATTGATATCTTCTGATTGAAATATGGAAATGTTATGTTTCCATTATGAATGTTTTATTTGATATGATTATGTTATGGTTTATGATATGTTTAAACCTTTTCATACAAGGAATTCATTGGACTTAGTATGTGATCGGTGGAGCCCGCTATAGCTCCTCAATGCATCGGTAGGTCTCATGAGACAAACTATTGTTTTGGCACAAGGCCTTGACAAAATCTTATTTTTAGTCTTGGAACAAGACCTTGACTATGTGGTTATGATAGTCTCGCATTATGCATTCCATCATTATGAATGTGGTTATTGATATTGCATTTGATTATTCGATTAGTAGAATATCCATGTGAATAAGTAAATGGAATTATTTCATTTTATTTTTTCCATTTTATGCTGAAGTTCATGTTTAAAAGGCGTTTGTTTTAGTTATATATTGCCATAAATGTTTATGTTTATTTTTGAAATATTCCGCTATATTTTTATCATTACTGAGAATCTGACCTTCCCCCTTTCTATGTTTTATTTTCCTAGGATGTGAAGAAATATTTTATGACTGAACTGCAGGGATAGTCTGAAGGGGATATGAGTGTGGACTATGGAGACAATGTTATTGTAGTTTTTCACTTTATGATGTAATGTATCATTTAAGAATGTATCTATTGTTTCCAAGAATACTAAACTAATCGGTCTTTCAAGACTTGATCATTTTTTATCATTCCAATGTTACATAATAATGCACTAATTCTGGGAAACTGGGGTTGGGGTGTTACACTCGTAATGTGTGTCAAGTCTGTGCACCTCATCTACCGGTATTACAGGTACCATGTGCTACTCAACATGTGGAAGTATATCTAGTGTTCCACTGAGAGATAGAATCTATATAACTCGTCCTTGTATCAATGGCATTTCACTAAGGGGATTATCCCCACGATCATGATTCATAACCATACCTGACTTACATCACAGAAGAATCCAAAAAATAAAAATAAATACCATGATCAATGAGTAAATATGGATAGAAGAATCAAGAAGAATATGGAAATTTTAACCAATTATAATAATATTAATTTATCATTTCTGTCCATACAACCAAGGTTCTCATGTATAGAGTCGAAAATAAGGTGATCAGAGTCCCTATGTATGGATAAACCTACCTCTACACAAACATTAGTTCCCCATTCCTAAAACATAAACTCGAAAAACATAACACTTTTTCCACAAACCAAACTCATAGACTCTGGTCCTATGGTATACCTAAATACTCTGATTCCACTCATTAAATAACATTCCGATAGTGGCCCACAATATGACTCCCCATGCCAACCTCCAATTCCTAGGTGCCAGGGACTAGTGTCCAGTAGGGGTATCACTAACATGGGAGGCCTTAACCTATTTACCTATACACAAAGACACTTCTCCAATCCTATAAAATGATAAAATATAAAATCAAATAAACATCCATGAATTCATACATATAAATCATGTGTCTAGTGTATGATATTATGTAATCAAAAGTAAACATGGCCAAATACAATCCCACCACAAAGTGTCTGAAAATAGTCCGACCAGAAAGTAAAACCGGGATTGTTATCAATATACCATATGAACACACCTTGGTATCTATGGTACTGAAATGCACCATATTTTCCTTTTCAATCTATGAATCTAATAAAAGGAGGATAATCTACACAAGACATGACACATGTTTGAAAATCCTTTGTTGGGGTGACCAAAAGAATACCATGTAGGACACTAAAAAATAACAAAGAATACATGAAAATAATACAGTAAACTATACACAAGTATATGTACACAATTCTTAGAGAAATAATATCTATATATACTCAAAAATTACACAATGTTATAAGGATATTCAAAAGAATAATACAATCCTATTGTTCCAGATTGAAGGTTACACATAACACTCATATGGGAGAACACACTGCAAAGATTGATAACAATGATGACATCTGTCTGAGAGGTAATTCTCATTTGGACTCACCATAAGATGCACACACTAAAGGTCTGAAAAGATAAGATACACTTAAAAGGATCACACTGCAGGTCGTGGGTATACCAGTAACTCAATATATATTAACCTGATATGTATATGATTTCTGCCCATTTAGGGTTGGTCACAACGATACCATGAACTCCACCTCAATATTGAAGATGACTAGAGGTTTTCACTCAAGGAATAATAGAAGCATCAAGCAAATCAATCCAAGATGTAATACTTAAGGGATAAGTGTCTTATTTTTAGGAAGAAATTCTACACTAACCCATAGATAATTTACTTTGGGAACACATCATAATGAAAATTTTCTGTGATATAGATAACAATAGATAGAATACAACTTTTAGGGAGTACAAGACATGTAGTAGGGTTACACATTGTTTCACTTTGAACCTGGGACCTACCCATGTAAATGGATCATTTATTGTCTATGTATAATTCTACACAACGTTTCATTTTCCAGTGTACTTAACCCTTGTACTACTACATGGGTATTCCCATGTACACTAGACCAAGCCATGTCCATGTGAGAGTAAATAGCACATCCATTCCTATTTACTCCATCCAAATTTTTGAACCCTATAAGGTACAAGATGATGTCACCAATGGGGGGACCACACACAATCTAACAAGTTCACGCACCATGTGATACATATTTTTTTCCTAAAACCCAATATTCCACTAAAAGGCTTCCACAAGATTTTTGGCTCTTAGTTACTTTTCTTGAAGTGTAGAATTTTATGTTTTCATAGATATAGATTATTTGTGATCAACCATTCGTAAAGCCTTTGATCTGTCGACCACCTTATGGTAAATTTTTGAATGACGCCTTGATGAATCACATAATCTTTGAGTAACTCTTTCCGACACGTTAATTCATTCAGAAAATTCCTTTGAATAGTTTTCATCAATACACTTTGAACATCGAGAAAAACTAAATACCTAAATCATTTGATCCACTTCCATCTCCTTCGTCGTACCATGTTCATTTCATGCTAATCCCAAAGCTTAAATATCAAACTATTTCACCAAGAATCTAGTAAATGTTTTTGAGTTTTTGGAATACGTCAAATCGTGGGCGAAACGATAATCACCCACAATGAATGAAGAATCATGGAAGAAAATAACAAGAAAAATCCTAGGGAATTGGAACTCAATCGATGTTCATTTCATAGTCGATTCATTTACATTAGAATGAAGAATGAAGTTATAACAATTAATCATAAAAAATCTCCCTACGATGGATTAATATACCCTAGTCTGCAATATGCAAGATCCATGGATACTACTATTAGTATATTGATATGTGTTCATCATAGAATCCAACATGGGTAATGAAAAAAAATCCTACCATGATTTGGGTCAATATATAAGGAGGAAAATGTATTTTTCATGATCATTTCCAAGATCATATTATTATCCCTCACACCGATCATTGATATCTTATATGACCATTGTCTTCCAAGGAAAATTCATTCCATAGATCTCCAATGGTCCTATGGATAGTTAGATTTTTGTTCGTAAACCTATTAATTCCACATAATCATCTAATTTCAAAATATGTTTGGTCACTACCTCAATCAAATAAAATAAAATAAAATAAAATAATTAATTTTTTTATTTACTTTACACGAGTGGTTACCATTCCACAAATGCTACATGATGACCAAGGATATGTCACACTTAGGTTAAAACAGACGTTTTTCCCCAATGGTACCCTCATATTCTTGATCCATGCCATTATATAGAAGATATTACACTTTTTTGAAAACTTGAACGTGCATTCTATAGTGATATATTGAATGTATTTAGAAATTTTTTTTGGGAACACCAAGGCTTAAAATTTAATGAAATCTTCGAACCTAGTCTACAAAATAATCCATATAATATCAAAAAGTATACAAGGTTAATTTGATTCATTACACAACATGTATTATTTCCACAACCATGTCCATAATATAGATGACCTTCCAATGTCATCAATGATTGATCCTACTGTTGAGGAACATACATGTATCCCAATGTTATAGATAACATCTGTCATAAATCCCTATGTAAAATTATCCTTGAAGCTTTGAAGCCGAATTATTGGAGATTCCCCATATGGTCACACTACAAAAACAAGGTTTGAGGTGCTATACATATCATATGATATTTTCTAAACATTATCAAGTTGATGAACTTTGGGAGTACTCTGGTTTTGGTTGATGTTCCCTTGGTTTTTTCCACCTTTATATTATTACCATGATGTATCTCCATATTCTTCATCATTATGTTACCACAAATAACACTCTCCATGATCATAATGAGTCAGCCCTATTTATTATTGAAATGTGGAAGAAGTAAAACTACTTGATGCTCCTCCAGACACATCCCAGTAGTAAATGACCTTCAAATAAATCCTAGTTATATCATTAGGTTAATGATCCAAACACATTATCAAATTTTAGGATGAAGACTGATCTTAATATTCCCAGACTTCTAATCTTACTTTCCATACAAGACGAGAGAAAGATGTAGAATCTTGGTGAAAATAATCGATTATGAGGATACTGTTATGGAACCTTCATGTAACTCCATAGTCTCCTATTACTTTTTAGATACAATATATCATAAAAATACACTATATAAAATTACCTTGAAATCCTCCCAAGTAAGACCCTCACATACTCCATCAGTTTTCATCATGAACCACCACCTCCAAGTGTGTCCCTATAGAATGAGTGCTACCATATTAATCTTTTTATTTTTAGGTCTATCAATGAGGTCAAATAAACAATTTATTACTTCTATATAGTCCTATAAATCTTGTGATCCTATAGTTATTAGAATGGTTGGTGGATGCTAGAGATGAATGTCTCTTGTGTAGTTTACTATGGTCATTGGTTCCCCTCCAACATATGAAATAACATATAGAATGACTTAGGGTTGTGGTGGGACCACATCCAATAACTCCAAAGTATGTATTGGAGTGTGATTAGTTTTACCCTCTTGCACAACATGTGTAGGATCAAGGACAATCGCCGAACTTAGAGAATCTAGACATGTTATAAATAGTGGTCTCATTAGCAACCTTTAGGGGAAATATTCACAAACATGAATGAAACAATTATAAAAGAATTAAATCATTATGATGGATCATAATCAGTGTATGGGATTATGTAATCATCCCCTATGAGTCTAAACATAATGAAGGCTATGTCCCTTCTAAAACTAACCAAGGTATATATACTGGCATGTTAGTCACAATCATATATATATATATATATATATATATATATATATATATAACACAACAACATTATATAGTTCAAATATCTAATAATAGAATATATGTGTATATATATATATCACAAAATCATATAATATCGATATATCACTTAATCAAAGAAGGCATGTCTATCCCAGATAGATATCACAATTATGGTATAAAATTAATGAACTAGTATTCCACAACAAGAGGTATGTATATGAAATCTGATACTACATACCTGATGATGATGCACGAACACAATCGAATACTATAAAATAGTATAAGAAATCCCCTCAATGGTAAATCATTGGTTCATGACAAATATTATGGGAAGACACATAGAAACTCACCAACCCATGTCTGATATAGACTAACTCCATTCTACCATATTAGAGGAAGGTCAAAAATACAAGAAGAAAAAATGAAATCTGATACTATTTTGCAACACCCCAACCTAAACCATTAGGTATGAGCTGGAGAACTACTTAACCACATGTGCTCCTCTACATATATAAGAGGCTATGAAATACCAATGAGTGTCTGAAAACTATTAGTGGAGATAATATACCCTTAGTATTATATCCTCATTACTATAATATAATTTAAATGTAAATAAAATAATCATACTAAAATATGGTAAAATATATATAAAAATTTAATAAAAGCAGGAAAATAAGTCATAGAAATAAATAAACGAGCTCCCTGTGAGGCAAGCTAAACTAGAGTAAATGTGTATGTAGAGAAATAAAAAAACCATGTGGTAATCCTCTAAATTCAATCACTGTTTCACCACAATCTTCCTGATCCACATCTGAACAGTTTTCTTTGCGCCTCTTTCCCTTTCCTCGATCCCTATAAATTATATGTACACAAGTGTCTAGATACTTGTGTAAGGTGTGAAGAATATAACCTAGTATGAGAAAAAAAGGTTATCCTTAATATTTTTGTAATTATATAAAAGGTGTATTCCATAGGAAAATTAAATGTGAAAGGATGCATAACAAGCATTTACCGAACACCTATGTTCTAACCTATCCACCCTAAGCCTTGATCATACCAACAAAATTTCCAAGCTATAAAGATGATCTAATAGGCCATAAGTATTCTTGAACTATCCACAATGATAAGGAAATGTTATATGGATTCACCCTAGTATCAAGTGAATATTATACTCATCATCCATAAAACATAGAGTTCTTGAACATTACATGGTATCCTTAAGGCATCATGTTTTTTCCAGGCCACTAGAATGTTATGAAACTACCCTGTGTATTGGTCCACTATCATTATCACTTACTGTAATGAATTCTACCCCTAAAATGGGTAATCATTCCATAAAAATTAACCAATCAAAAATACAAAGTCGATATCTCAAAGGCATAGTAAATATAGAAAATAGGTATGTGAAAAAATAATATAATAATAATGTGAAACCATATAAATATAGTACTGTCAAAAAAAATATATGACCAACATCAAGCATGGTAAAAATGTACTCTTTCAATAATCATGGAATCAATCAGTATATATGGTCCTCTCAGGCTACACACACACCCAAAAATAATACACCATCAAATAATAAAACTATCTTTGACAACACAAAATGAATCCAAGGAAACAAGAACACACAAGGGCCACAATTCATAGGGAACTTCCAACCTAATGGGTATTAATTATGTACTTAGAAGTTCAGTGATGGATTGAAGCCAAAACCTCCTTTTACTCCCAAATATAACCTTCTATCTTTAAAGAAAGCATATATTAGATCTTTGTCAATGATTAATGTAGTTTATAAAGGGTCTTTATAAGATTTCAAGTTAGGAATGTTGTTCTAGAATTACACACACTTCATATTCTTTATGAAAAAGTAGTTTGTATGTTTGTAGATGAAAAGGAAATCATTTCACTGAATTAATTATAGAATCAATAAAAAATATTGAATTCCAAATAAATTATTGATCATAGTGTTTGCTATATCCAATGAACATCAATACATCAATAATCAATCAAACAAATAAAGATACAAGATGATATTTAATAAGAATAAGATCTCATGACGATTAATATAAGGAAAATAAAAAACAAACGTCCACAATTCTTAAGGAATAATGCTCTTGTCAAAGTTACATCATTGAAATATTTATTGCACCACCAATCTACCAGGAGATCTTCAATGAATTATAGTTATATAATCTATCAAAATTCAATAATCTGTCTAGGAAGATGATTAATAGAAATATTCTCATAAAACGTCAATAATTTTTATAGATATTTATTTGATCACGATACATCATCAATACTCTATGTTTACCACCAATCTATACGGTGTCATGAAATTTTTCAATAGAAAAACTAATAAAATATATATATGTTAATGAACCATGGTAATTTCATAATAATGAAGAGGAATTGTGTATAGATCTAAGGAAATAAAAAAATCTATCATCATCAGATCTGTAAAACCTTGAATAATCAAGAGGGGCATGAATGAGATATCACTAGAGACAATGAGGGAGATCTGAGATTAAAAATAGGTAATTTTGGGTTTGAATTGGGAGATAAGGAGGGTAAAAACAGAGTGGGATTATAATCCATTGGGGTGAATATAATGCACCCTCAAACTTGGTTCACAAAAGATTCAGTGGGCGTCACTGGCCAACCAATGGGTTTCGAAGTGTTAGAGTATATTCCATAGAACCAACTAATTATTATTTCTATTACTTGTATATTCAATGATGTGAATATAAATTTAAAAATCTTTTCACAAGTTAATTGTCCATTTGTATAACATTGATGTGATAATGTCCCAGAGTATATGTCACATTGATATGGTCATAAAAGTTCCCCACTATGATGAGAATCATTAAGTGTAATGAAAATATATCTTAAATATGGATCTATAGTCAGATAATTTACTATGAGAGTGTATATAGTACATTGACTATTTCATGAAACTACACGTGTGTGGATATGGTTTCTTCCCATGAAGTTCACATTTGGTAATATATAGGATTACAGATTATGATAACAGACCTTCTAGTAATAATTTCTCATGTTTTGGTATGATATGATATTCTTATCAATGAGTGTGTATAATGTTCCATATAAATTATGAATATTAGTAATTATTGTTATGGATCATTCAATTTGATTAATTTTGTAAAGTATGATATTAATAAGTCATGGTGAAGTTGGATAAGATGGGTGCATCTAGGATGAATTATTATTATTTTGAATTTTTTGGAAGGATTTTTCTCTTCCATATTTATTCAGGAGGATATATCAACACTTTGGTTGAAATATAATTGGTATATAAAATACCATGCCCATCTTACAGTGACATTTATTTCCGATAGTCAAAGGAAGACATAACGAGTACATTAGTCAGTGAAATTAATATGCAACAAACATGATGTGATAGCAAAGAAAATGGTTTATATTACTTAGTGTTGGTTCCTATATGGAGTTCATCATTATGACATGATTTTATTTCACTTAGTTTCTTTGACCCGCTATTGGACAATAATCTTTGACATTAGGCATGTCCACCTAATATCAATGGGGAAGAATCGTAGAGGGCCAGAAAATAATTATTTCCATTAATCATAATTAAATTCAATTTCAATTTATTTTATGTAAGAAATATTATTCTCAACATAAAGAACTAATTTTCCACATTTTTTGTTAATTATATAAATTAAATATATACTTATCCAACATACTATGAATACAATTTAATTATTTAATGGAATATTTAATAAATATTTATTTACAATTTTGGGAATTAGAATAGTTATTTAATTATATAAAATATTTTATTTAGTATTAAGTAAATTTCAAGGGGTTCAAATATCCCAAGACTGTGCGAGATGATGAAAATTTTTTTATACCGCAAAATAACATTCATCATTAGGCAAGTTATAGAATTCTATAAAATAATAATACTAATAATAAAATTATTATTATTATTATTTTATTACATGGGGTTTTATTATGGTTATTATATTATTTAAGGGTCGGTACCAAATTAAATAACATCATAACCTCAACCCTAGAACTATAAATATATGATTATTTTTATTGTGTTTGGTTTTTCAAGATATATAAAATTGTTGTTCCAAAAATAATCTCTATAAAATTACTTTTTCTCTCTCTCTCAAGAATGGGAAATTCATGAGAGATTCTATCAAGATCAAAAGATGATCGGTCAACATGAATAGTGTTGGAAAAATGATTTAACAAAATGGCACTAAAAAATTCAATTGTAGTTGGTCACAGGTCAATAGAGAACACGTGGATCACCACTAGAGTGATTCTACCCATTGGGTCTTCACATTTTAATAAAGGTATTTTAAAAATGGAATTTCAAAAGGCAAAAAAATGTCATTAAATAAAGGATCCAATTATAAGGTATTTTCCTTCATCAAACATAAGTGAATTAATTTTAAATTTAACATGAAATATAATAACTCATGGTTTTTGTAAAATTAATATGAAATGAAATTTTAATATATCACAAACCACTACATGCTTTCACTGAACCAACAACCATACTGTATTATTAGAATATCCATGAAATAAAATTATAATTTTTAATCATTTATACACAATTATGGTTGAATGTTTTCATTTCATGCTATTAATTCTTTATTTCGATTGGAATTATCAAGTTATATATATATTAATCATGTTTGTTAAGTGTTAAATTTTCTTAATGTTCTACGAACTGATGAAGAATTACTAGAGATTACATTGGAATGAGACAATTTTTTAATCTATTAAACAAGGTTAAATTGAATATAGACAATGTAGACGTAGTGTACCCATCTGCATTGAACTTTTATGTATCATGGGATACATGATACACGACACATTTCATTTCACACAATTTATTTATTTCAAAACACCAGTGCACCAGGTAATCCTAGAATACATGATGTAGGATTACAAATTTTGTAGGTGGAATACATGTCATATTGTATACATAGGTTAGTTGATTAAATTTCACAATAATTGTGGTTATTATACATGTTCAATCGAGTGAGACTAAAATACTTGGGAATTTATAAAATACACAATTTTTATGAGGTATAGACACTATATAGTAAATCATTTCATAAATATGATATTCATACCAATCCATTCGATGAGAATAGTGGACACACGACATAAGTGGTACACTACAGGTAGCTATCTTATACACACCATATAGTCTATAAAAGACACAGTCCCAGGTCCAATATTTTTTCTAACAAATAAGACAAGAAGATACATGATGGGTAGTTATCATGTAAATTCGGTGTAGTTCAGTCATGTAAATACATTGAATCCATCAAGATCTGATACTGATACACAAAAACTGTGGTACACAGCATGTATCTGCATTGTATGTATCATGTAATATCCCAAAAAATTGTATATTGAAATTAAATTAAATTGAAAAATGTAGTGGTAAAAAACAATTTGTCAGAACCCATTTTGTTTGAAAATTTAATATCGGTTTTTAATTTTTTTAAATTCTCAATTAATTTAATTTAATAATTTATAGTAATTTATTCAGCTGTTTATTTTCCCTTAAGTCCAAACTGATGGTTATTTCCTAGAGAGTTCAGATTTCTATTAAGATGAAATCTATTTATTTATTTAATATGGGTCTAACCTAATAATAAATTACCAATACGAAATGAATTTTAGGTAGATTAATTTTCAATATGTGTTACACATATACCATTCCTGAGAAAGAACAGTACTTTAATAGGTGCTATAATTTATTAAATTTAATTTATTACATGGTTTGTCAAAAATAATTTTTAAATTAAATTTCATGGCATGTGAGTCTTATCTCTCTCCAGTATTATGTAGGACCTACATGTCCATGGTAATTTTGGTAACCCCTATTAACATATAATGTAATTCCCCTCACCTACATGTGATTTATAAATACATTTAATTAATGATGTGTCCCATGGTTCATGGAGGAAGTACAGGATAGAACCATAATAATTCCATCCCAGATGATACAAAAGTGTACTAGAGTAATTTTTTAACTCATTCCATGATCAACACAATGTATTTCCCCTTAGTAAATGGATGATTTAATATTTTCTCATTAAATAAAATTTTATATATTCCCATGAATGATTAAATTAAATTTTGTATTTATTTCGATATATGCATTATTTGTTAATGGATACAATAACGAAATCACATAAATAACTAAATTACTATAAAATGATAAATTTAAAATAACCAGAATATATGAAAATGTTTTATCCAACATGGTTAATTGATTAAAAAACCCACTAAATATTAACATGTTTTGTAAAATATAATTGAAGACAAATTTTATGAATAATAAATTAAAATCTCTCAACCAAATCATATATCAGAATTGGATTTACATTAATAGATTATGAATAAAACACAATAGGACTATGTTTTTGACCAACCATGGTTTGAAACATACTTTTATAAAAGGATTTATAAAAAAGACTTTTATTGTCTTTTCCATTTTAAATTATGTGGGGGTATCTCTTTCTAGACATGCTATAATTTGGAGGCATGTGTTGAGTATGTCCGTGTCAGGATTTCATGACCATGGAGTCGAATATACTGATCAAAAGAGGAAAATTTTTAGTAAGAAAATTCATGTCCATGTAACTACATTAATGTATCTTGATAACCACTTTTGTGGTAATGAAAATTTGAATATGGATCTTTTCCACTTGAATTTCTTATAAAGAATATATTTCATGTCCAATGGTGTAACGACCCATGTATTTATAGAATAATACATTTTCATATCTATTAAAATTTATGAATAAGATATTAATTTTTTTTAAAGAGGTCACTTTTCCTGATATCATACTAAACACAAAAAATTCGATTTCTTTGATATCTTAAATTTCACACAACATTGAGTTATACAAAAAATTATATAATATAATTATTATTTTTAATGGTAGTTAACACATTTCCATTGTATTGGTGAGAATGAACATAATTAAATATATTTTGATTTTACATATATTTTAAATTTTATTATATTTATCCAATGAATATTAGTGGATTCAAATAAAAATGAATCAGATTTTATCCATGAAATAATCTAATATTTTTAAAAGGTCGTTTCACACCCTTTTAATGAAGAACCCTTATAAAATCTATTTTTTGTAACTTTTATATGTTTTATTTCACTAAATAAACTTCTTATTAATAATAGCAACAAAAAAATGTACTTTGGATGAAATTTTGGTATTTTTTTGAAAAAATACACTAATAATGAATAGTAAAAATATTGCATTTTAATTTAAAGCTGTATTTTCATCTTATATATATAGTTAGATTGTACTATTTGTATATTTTAAAGTGTAATTGAATTAATTTTTTATCATTTAATCTAATTATGGACATTGCATTTAATTTCACATTTTAATTGTACATAAACACATATGAATCTTTCTATAGTTATTACTTCTTAAAAATATGTTTTTTGTTTTGATAATAGGAATTAATTTTAAATTAATTTCTGCATCTTATGTCCTTTAAATTTGGAGAAATTGATTACATATTTTGAATCAGGTTGTCAAAATTTCGTAGATAAGTGCCTTTTATTTTTTGACATTATGAATAGTAACTTCTGTAATTATTTTATTTACCATTGTTAAAGGGAAAATTTGAAATATAAGGGTAAAAATAATGTTATAATAACATTAAACTACCCTAACACATGTACTAATATTTCTTGATGATATATTTCCGACCATGGGCATATTTGGATAGATTTTGGGTCCCCATGGTGACACTTTGATGCGAAAATTACATTTTATATGAATTAATTTAATATAAAGAACAATATAACGAAAAAATTTATCTATTAGTAATGAAATTTTTATATAGAGTTATATAAGTGTTCATTTCGACTATAAATCATCATTATAATGATAAAAATATTTCCTACATCATTTTATTTTATTTATATTTCTGAACATAAAATAAATAAATTTATTTATGACACAATGATGATGTAGTGACTACCTTGTTAATGAATGATATAAGTAAATGAGATTTTAAATAATAAAATAAATTAATTTTGTAACATTTTATGTCATCCTAGAATTATATGGATTATTACAACCTGTTATATGTTAAATAATTATGTTTCATTGAAATAATAATGATATTATGGATTTTTAAATAAGTAATTATATGAATATTAATAAAACTGACAAAAATGAGGTTTTAAAAAATACTGTTTTATTAGTTGATATAAACTTCATAAAAATATACAATTCAGAAAAATTACTTATATAAATTTTATAATTTCATTAATGAACCAATTTAGGTTCTATTGGAATTTTATTGTTATTAGATTAACCATATATTATCAATATACAAGAAGACATGGTAAGAGTCTAATTAGTTAACTAAGGGTTAAAGATAAAAATATAAGGTTAAATTTGATACCAATACTTGTCAAAAACCTATTGGTGGAGAATTTTTAGACCCAAAACATATTTTCTTTGAATAAATGATTTTGGGACCATTTGAAACCGAAAATCATTTTATACTAAAATTATATTTTAATACCTTTTTAAAGTGCCCCTCCTCCATCTTATAAAAGGGAATAACCACTACCCATTTAATCACAGCTCTCATGCCCCTTGGATAATCCAAAATCTTCCCAAATAAACTCCTAACGTCCCTCTATAACTTCTGGAAGGCTAACCTTATGCATAAGGTATTTCGATAAATCCTTTTGGCTCAAATAAAATGGAGTTACTCGTTTCAAGAGGTAGCGTCTTCTTTAAATATCCTTTCCATTATTTTACTTCATCGCTTACTATTCCATTATTATTCTTCTATTTCAAAACAACAATAGTATCCTCAATATACTAGGATTTTGTAATGAGAATTATTATAACTACACTCACACACACCTCCACATAATGGATATGAACATACAGTTTCTATGTACGATAAACTACTACCTCACAAAACGACGATTATTCAATTTTCCCCTACCAACAATCATGGTGGACATTATGGTAGAGATAAATTTTTATAAGATAAATATTAAATTTGTACTATTTTTATGATTCTTTTTATTTATTTCTTTAATTCATATTTTTATTCTTTCTATAATGTGAAAATACGATAATTTTATTTGAGGAAGGGCGGACTACCGCCCCCTCAAAGTGATATTACTCATTCATTCCATACATGGAACCTAAAAAGGATGGAATTAATGAAATAATGTAGAAAATATAAAATATATATTATAATTTAATTATAATATACCTATTCAACATCTATTTTTTATTTCATTAAATATGAAAAATAAATTAAATTTGCATTCATTCGTACGTATGGCTTACCGTCTCCTGGAACGGTGCATTTCATTTCTTATGTCCAAATGTTGTGGAAAATTATAAACACATACATACTGGATTAAAATATGTATATACTGATTTTATATGATATTTAGATCATTAATACTATTTTTTAGATAATTTACTTTTGACCACATGGGCAATATGTAATTATAAAGTGATCATTTTCGACCCAAGTACCCAATATAGAAAAAATGACAGATTCTAACATAAATAATTATGTAATTATTATAACATGGTAATAAGTTATATAAAAAGAATAAAAAACATTAAAAATATTCTAAATCAAGTTTAAATTAACTTAAGATTATATTTAGGAAGAAGAAGAACATATGTGACGAATCAGACTCAAGGGTAGGGAAACTTTCACCTTCCTCTTTTGGTCAATGACTTCTTTTACGATAAGTATTTTAATTTAGATTTTATTATGTTGTGATATGTTATTACCTATCCTTATTACTATAAATTTTATATTCATGTGATGATATAACCTTTTTACTATCATCAACTCATTTTTTCAAATTTTATGTGACGTTGATAGGATGCCGAATTTTCATAAGGGACTCTGTCTCAATATTATTTCATTAAGGAATATATTTATAATATACATCTCCTTATTTTCTGTGGGGTATAATTATTGTATTTTTATTTTAATTTAATTCAATGTATTTCAAAATGAATCATTTTCTATGAAACATTTTACTAAATTTCAAAAGGAATGATTTTTTTAACGTACATGGTGGTAAAGACCTTTATGCTGCCACGAGTATTATTTAATATTTGGATTCCATAACAATTTGTGTTGTTTTTAAAAGGAAAATAAAAAACATATACCCCTTTTACGTATTTTGTTATCGAAAATTGTTTTGGTAATTCCTTGATTATGTAAATATCTTGAATGATATATTGTGATTGCCATGTGAAAATGATGTATTTCCGTTATGGTTATTTTATGTGTTAGTATTAAGTTACGATTCATGGTAATTTTTTAGGTATACTGGTTTATCATTGATATACCAATGGTAAGTGGGCCCAAGACAACTCTCCAATGCATTGGGTAACATGGAAGAGGTAAATAATAATGTATATCTTAAGACATTTAGGGAATATAATATGATGAGTATTCCAAACGTAACTCCCCTTGTAGTTATGAAAGCTACAATGTAAGTATGTTATTGATTATTCAAGTTACCATTATGATTTATGATTTCTATATGTTATTCATAAATATTATTATTTCATGAGGTATGTTAGAGATCTTATGTTTTAAGACTGTAAGGTTTTATTTCTTTTATTTGTTTGTATTCATTGAATGATGATTTCTTTCATAATTTTATATCCCTTACTGGGATTTTTTCCATTTCAGGTTTTTTAAATGTTTGTTTACAGGGTATAAGGAAGGGAGATAGAAAGGAAGAATTCAAGAGTATTTTTATTAAGATAACAATTCTTGTGTTAAAAAAATATTTTTATTAATGAGAAAATATTGAATAAAGTAATAGTGTCTACTTTGTAATATTTGAGATGTAATGTCATAGTTATGTCCTGATTTCTAAAATGAAAGACCTAAAAATATTCTTAAGGTGAATTCTTTACTAAACTCAATATTATCTAATGTTTATGTTTGGGGACTTATATTTTGTATTAGAGGTCAGTTAAGATAACTTTAGTGGTTAAGTTGTTATTTAATCATGTGTAAAATATTTTTTATATCCATAGTGGCTCTCATATTAGAACAAGTCATAGTTATTTTAGATAAATTGAATGAGTTTAAGATAATATGAATATGTATATATCTTAGTATTTACCCTCATCATAAGATCGTATATGAATATTTTAATGATATACTCACCTTGAAATTTTTAGTATTAGAGTAAATTTTTGGATCATGAACGAACCAAAATTACAATAGATGTGAAGGATGCTGTGGCAGTTTTCAGAATGAGAAACCGAAAGAAATGGGAGGTGCAATTAGAACTCTTTTGGTTATTCTTAAAAAACTATCTAGAGTAAATATTTACCACTTGAACCATGTGGATTTTTATAAGGCATCATATATGTGAGAAATAGATCCCTATAGAAGTTCATATAATAATCATAAAGTAAAGTATATTAAAAAACTTATGTGTCAAGGATGTGCAAAGAAACACCCCGAAAAATGATTCAAAGGGATGGGAAAATGTTATAGATGTGGTAATGATGGTCATAAATCAATAACCTATCATATAAAAAAGGGAGATATTAGATGACTCTAGCAAATGGAAAGAAGTTCTTTCAGAGGGATCAATTGAATGTTATAAATGTTGTGTGCATGGTCATTATAAAAATATATTTCCTAATAAAAAGGTTTAGGATTTTGATCAGTAGGACAGTACTAATATTGGTTTACTAATTCATAATTTCATTCTAATTTAGTATGGGGAACAAACAATTACCTTTGAAAGGGATTTTTTATTTCATAGATTATGTTTTGGTATTATTGAATATTAGGATAGGATTCAATATTTTGTTTTTAGGAAAAAAGTATTATAAAATAAGTTGAAAAAATAGTTTAAAATCAAGAAGATTGTTGGATGATTTAGATGTATTTATTTTATAAGTTTGAGAGTTATGTTAGATATCATGGAGATGAAATGTTTAAAATTATTAATTTCATTTTTTGGAATAGATTACTTTGGAAGACTATTTTCGGGTATGTGTAACCTTGAAGTTTGTTATGTGAAAATGCTATTTGTGGAAGAATTGACCTTTTTGTTTATATAGTTACAAAGAACCATTTGGATTTATATGATCCTTTAATTTGTATAAATTATGGGTTAATACCTTTTAGGATTAAAAATGAAAGGTATTAGATAACCTTTGAGTATAAGGAAGATTGAATTTACTTTGGGGAATATTATCATATTTTTTATTATGTAATAAGAATGATATAATTTTAGAAAAGGTGCACCCTGCATGATGGGTGAAAACTCATTGTGTCCAGCATGACCATGGGAATCAAACCCAAAACAGAATGGTGACTTGGGCGCGTCGCCTACAACTGGCCAACATATAGCCCCTCATTTGTATGACTAATTAATTTTTGTTAAATTATTTTATGGATGAATAATATGTCGATTTTGGGAACTTTTTTTTGTAAAATGAATATCCCTAGTATAAGAAAATGTTTTGGTGATTAAGTTATAAATGCTATTTTGGAGGAAATTCTTTATTTTGGGAACCCAATATGCCTTATGAAAATAGAATATTGTGGGATTTTATTTTAGGAGTAATTGTGGTATTTTATTTTGGAAAAATATTTGTTTTAATTGTGGAATTATAGGGATTTGGGTTATTTATAGAAATGATAAACCTATCTTGGAGAATTTGTGATTAAGTTAATTAATTTTCAATATGAGACATTTGGAGTTGTCGATGTTATTAGAAGACAAATGATAATATTTATTGTGGAATACTATGTGATCAAATTATTCTGATTTTTGGGATTCTTTATTAGATTGAATTATATTGATGAATATTAAGGAGAATTGTTTATTGTTTTGACTTTGTTTATCTTGGGGGAATTGTTTGTGTAATTTTGGAGATTAAGATTAATATATCTTTTTATAATGGACTGTATTTTTTGAGATTATATGATATTGTACTAACCATTTTGGTTTTGGTTAATGTTTCAAGACAGGATGAATTGAATGTTAATCTTTTGATAATTATGATATTTTTTAGAAGTTGATTCTAGTGCTTCAGGTGTGACCAATTCATCATTAAAACCCATCATTTGGAGAAAAGTGTTTTTGGTAGAAATTTATTAAAGTATGAAAATATACTTCAGAAGTAGCTATGTTGCCTTATGACCATAGTCTAGGTAGTAATAAAAAATTTTCAACTCTATAAAATGTATCTTCAAGAAAAAACAATATACACATTCTTTTATCAAAAGAATTTTACCCAACCATAAATTTAAGGTATTATGGTGGTTACCTTTCTGTGATCAAGTTCTCTATCACTTTCTATTAGTCTATGAGAGTTTATTTTTTTTCCATATTTATATTATCCTACATGGAATCCTATTATATGTTACCTTGGGTGACCTTTTTACTTCTCTTTATTTATTTTAATATGGTAGTTTTATTGACTCTTTTTTCCAATGTGGGGTTTCCAATGACTTTTCTTAGCCCAATTTTAAAATTGCGAGGTCAAAATATCCAAAAGGGGAGAATGATTTAATAAATATGGTATATATAGAATAATACATTTTCATATCTATTATAATTTTCAAATAATATAATAATTTTATGTCAAATAGGAAAATTTATCTGATAGACTACTCAACACGCAACAATGGGTTTCTTTGAAATTATATGTTGCACACAACTTTGAGTTATACCAAAAAATAATATAATAATACTATTATTTAAATGGTAGTTAACGCCATGTCATTGTATTGGCAGAAATGAATATAATTATCTATATTATGATTTTAGATATTTTCGAAATGTTACTAAATTTATACAATGAATATTTGAGTAATAAAAAAATGAATATGAAATTAAGCACAAAATGCTCTAATATTTTAAAAATAATTTTTGTTAGCATTTTGATAGAATTTTTTTTAAATCTAGTTTTAGTATATTTTATATGTTCTATTTGAAAAAAATAAACTTCCTATTTATAATCATAACATGAAAATTTAATTTTGATGAAATTTTCATATTTTTCTGATAATGTTCATTTATAATAAATAGTAATAAAATACTACATTTTAATTCAAAACTACCATTTCATCTTGTTTATTTATATAGTTAGATTTTTATTTCAAATTTTTTTAAAGTTTAACTGGATTATGTTTTTATCATTTAATCCAATTTTAGTAATTTGATGTAATTTAAAATTTTAATCGGGCATAAACACATTTCTATCTTTTGATAGTTATTACTTTTTTGATAACATTTTTTTTAGTTTTTAATATGAGAATTAATTGTAAATTAATTTTCACAACTTATATGTTTGGAATATGAAGAAATTTATTCCATATTTGGAAAAATTAGGTAAAAATTGTGTAAATGAGTAACTTTAATTTTTAGACATTATGAGTAGTAACTTTGGTAATTATTTCATTTACCATGATTAAAGGGTAAATATAGTAAATAAGGGTAAACAATAATATTATAATAATATTTAACTATCGTAACACATATCCTAATACTATTGAATGAGGTATGTCCGACCATGTGAATCATTGGGTCCATTTGAAAACACCATGGAGCAACTTTGATGTCAAAATAATATTTTATAAAAACTAATAAAAAGTAATGAAAAATATAACATAAACATGTATTTTTTAGTAAAAAAAATTTATATTGGGTTATATAAATGATTTTTAGACTATAAATTTTCATTAGAAAATATATATTTATTTACTACATCATTCTATTTTGTTTATAATTTTTAGAGACCATATAGATAAATTTATTTAGCACAAAATGATGATGTAGTGAATGCCTTATTAATGAGTGATTTAAATAAATAAGATTATAAATATTAAAATAAATTTATTTTGAAACTTTTTAAGTATTAAAAAATTTTAGGGATGATTATGAATTTTTATATTTTAATTAATGATGTTTTTTATAAATAATCAATTTGTTATGGAATTTTAGAAAAGTCATGATATGAATAATATAAAAATTAACGTAAATGAGTTTTTAAAACAAATACAATTTTATTATATGATATAAAAGTCCTAAAATTTTAATATTCAGATAACTATGTAATTTAATGGTAAAAATTACATTACTTAATCACTTGAGGATCTATTTCCACTTTATTATAACTATATTTACCATATAGTATGAATATATAAGAAGACGTGGTAAGAGTCAAATTAGTTAACTAAGTGTTAAAGTTAAAAGATAAGGTTAAATTTGTGACCTACGCTTGTTTAAAACCAAATGATTGAAAGGTTTTAGAAAAAGAATAATATTATATTTTAAATAAATTCCTTTTGGACCATTTGAAATCAGAAATTAGGTTATAATAAAATAATATTTCAATACCTTCCTAAATTGCCCATCCGGCCTCTTATAAAAGGGAGTCACCTCTATCAATTTAATCACATCTTTTAGGACACATGTAATGACAAAAATCATTCAAAATGATCTCCCTACATCCCTATCTTCCTCATAGAATCCTTTACTTAGGAATAATGAAATTAAATAAATCATTTTGTCTCGAATCAAAGGGAGTTACATGTTTTAAGAGTAGCATCTTCATTAAAGTTCATTTCCACTATTTTATTTAATCACATCCAATTACATTATTACTCATTAATTTCATAAAAATAAAAATATCCACAATATAATAAGATGTTTTTTATGGTATGTATTAGAACTACACTAACACACACCTCTATCTAATTGATATGAACATACTGTTATTGTGTATGGAGAACTACTACCTCACGAAACGATTATTGTTCAATTTACCCTAACACCAATCATGGGGTCCAATATAATTGTACTTTATTTATATATTATATATATTATATAAATATTGTATATATTCTTCATTTTTTTATTGTTTTAAATCATACCTTTATTCATTCCATAATGTGTAAAACAATAATTTCATTTGAGGAAGTACGGACTACCACCCCCACAATGTGATATGATTCATTCATTCCATACATGGAATGTATAAAGGATGGAATTAATGTACTTATGTAACATATATAACATATATTTTAAAGTATAATTATAATATACCTTTAAACCATTTAGTTTTCATTCCATTAAATATGAAGAAATTGAAAGTAGCGTTCACGAGTACGTGCAAATTACTGTCTCAATGAATAGTGCATTTCATTTCTTATCTCCAAATATTATGGACTATTCTAAATACAAATATAATGAATATTAATATTTATATAATGGATATATTTAATATTTAAATCATTAATTCTATTCTGGATATAATGTAATTTTGACCACATGGACAACTTTTAATTACAACAAGATCATTTTTCACTCAAGAACCCAATATAAAAAAAAACAACTGATATTAACTTAAATAATAAAGTATTTTTTTATAAAATATTAATTAGTGATATCAAAATAAATAATAAACATTAAAAATTTTCTTAGTAAAGTATAAATTAAAATATTTTTATTATTCGTTATGAACAAGGAACATACGTGATGAATCAAACTCAAGGTAAGGGAACCTTTCACCCTCCTCTTGTTGTCGAAGACTTCTTTTATGTTATGTGTTTTAATTTATATTTTATAATATGGGGATATGTTTTTTATGACCTTATTACTATAAATTCTATGTCCATGTGATGATATCCCCTTTTCACTCTCATAACCTCATTTTTTGAATATTTAAGTGAAACTATTAGGCTGCAGAATTTTGGTAAGGGACTTCATATCAATCTATTTACATTGAGGAATATTTTGATAACATACGTATTTTTATTTTATAAGGTGTATAACTACACCCTTTTTCTTTTAATTTAATTAAATGTGTTTCAAAAGAAATATTTTTCTTTGAATCATTTTACTAAATGACAAAAGGAATGTTTCTTTTTAATGTACGTGACGACAACGATCTTTCTACCACCGCAAGTATTATTTGATATTTTCCTTCCTTAAAAAGATGTAATTTTATTAAAATAAAATTAACTACCGTATACCCTTTTGACGTATTTTGGTATTAAAAATGGTGGTGATAAATCATTGATTACATCAATATATTGAATGATATATTGTGATTTCAATGTGGAAATGTTATCTTTCCTTTATGCTTGTTTTATGTGTTATGATTACAATATGTTTCTTGAGCATTGTTTACATATAAAAATGGTTCTGTGATAGAAAAATTATGTGTGTGCCCGAGATATCTCTCCAATTGATTAGGTAACATGAAGTTGGTAAACTTTAATGTTTCTCCAAAGAGATTTAGGGTATATATTGTGATGGTTATTCTAAACGTAACTACCTATATAGCTATGAAAGCTACAATTTATGTATGTTATGGTTGCCAAAAAATTCCATTATTATTTATGATTTCTTTTTTTTATTCAAAAAACATAGGATATCATGTGTTATGTTAAATATAATATATTTTAAGATTGAAAATTATGATTTCATTGACTTCAATGTATTCATAGACTAATATTTCCTTTCCTTATTTTATATATGTTACTTTGTTTTTTATATTCATCCCATGAATTTTAAATACCTTTCACATGTTATAAAGAAGGGTGAGAGAAAGGAATGATTAAAAAATATGTTTATAAAAAAAATTCTTTTTTTTATCAAGGTGTTTCATTATTTTGAATATTTTGGATTGTGTAAAAGTGTCAACTTTGTAATATATGAGATGTAATGTAATAGTTATGTCCTAAATATCTAAAATTAGAAATATGAAATCATCCACTGTGTGAATTATTTACTAAATTAAGGATTATGTAATGTTTAACATTGGGGCATTATAACCGGCGAGGGATATTGTGACTAGATTTAATAGTAAAAGATTTAATAAAATTAAAATTAGTATTGTTTCTCACATAATTTGAAATCAATAAATGTACTATTACTATTCTAAAAAATTATAATTAAATGGAAGGGGAATCTACTAAAATATCATGATCATTCCTCAGCTTTATGTATTTCCTTACAATTACTAATTTCCCAATATGGTATATTCATTTATATTACATATTATTATTAGAAAGTTTGTATCATGTGTTGGAATCCCCAACTCTTATTCTACCTCCCCAGTTGGTGATAAAAAGTTAAAAATGATGCCAACCGGATATATTTTGTTGATTCTTATTATCAAAATTGTATTATATTATAAACTATTATGGGATTATTGATTAAAGAACATAAATATATGGATGATTACACCATAATGACTCATCTTCTTTATATTGACAAATATAATTAAGGGATTGAAATTAATATTATCATCAATGATCTGTATGAGTGTAAAGTAATAGTAGGAAATCTACCAAATGATCATTATTTCAATATTATATGGTATATTGATCCGTAATAAAAATTTGTCTTCCACATGGATAGTAAATAATCCATAAATATTATCATATTGTCTTTACCACAAGAAATTTTCTTATTTTCCGAGTCCTGCACAAAAAAAAGGATAAGTCACTTTAGAAATTTTTATCCATACTTCACCAAGATGTTATGGATTGATTGAAACATATTTCTCCACCACATATAGCCAATAGGTTTAAAGACAATGATGACGATCCCATGGATAATATAAATCCAAAAGATACTATATGACATGCATCAAAAAGAAAAGTGATTCAAATGTAGGAAAATAAATAAGAGTTTATTTTCTACTTTATGTGGATAGAATATAAAATGAAATGAAATTGAAATGAATTGAATAAGTATGAAATATCACCCACATTAGATATATTCATCTAGGTTCTATTCATTTTTGGTTTATTAAATACATTATTCAAACAAAATACATGTATTTATATATATGAAATGTGAATTAGTGGAAATGTTGTAGAGTGAACTTAAAAAAAGTTAAGAATGGGTATTTTCAAACTTATCCAAGGGGACCTCACTATTTTTCATTTCTAGTTGGGTTTGATTTATATTTTTAATATATTATTTTTAAAAAATTATCTAAATATTGGGAGAAACTCAATGATACATTATCTCATTTTAGAATAACGGTTTTTATAGTAATTTAATAATAAGATAACAATTTAGTATATATGTAATCATAAATATCCATTATAATGAATGAATAAATTAAAATTATACTCTAACCCGACTATGTAAATATAATTATTTTTCAAAAAAATAAAATATTATTGATTTATCTTTTTCTTTTAAAGTATTTTGGTCTTAATTGAGCTAATATATTGGATATATAGACAAAATTCATATCATTTTTAGATAAATAAGAATTTTTAAATAATTTTACATCATAAAAACATATATATATTTTAACATATCCATGTGAACAACTGAAAAACGAATAGTAACATTATTTACTTCATGAGAAATTTTAGAAATGCTCAGTAATGAAAATTTGCTCACTTTGTAAAAGAAATATCTTACTTGGCATTTGGGAGTATATATTATCCAGGTAATAATTGATCATATATGTTATATAAAGTATATATTTAACTCAAAATTTATTATATAAATAAATTTCATGATTCTAGTAAAAGAAAGACCAACGATGAGAATTATATTTATTAACAATATTACACTATTCCTTTAAATACATTGTTTGAATGTAGAAGTCAAATAACAAAACATATGTAAACTGTATTTTATTATGGATTACATAAAAATGTAAATATGATATGAATATATTAGGGGACTATTTTTTTGAAAAATATTCATTAAATGATGGCCTTAGATACAAAATAACCTCAAAACACTAGGGTTCATATGATTTAATGATTATACAGACACTAAGATATTAAATTATATTCTATATTGACTATATTTCCATGAAGGCATCACGTATCTTTGATTATATTGATTGAAGACATAACATCAATATGTGAAGGATGTTGATGTTAATAAATTTCCATATAAATTCAGGACTCCATTGAGCTTCAAGGGAGGAGTAGTTGCAGAGACACAATCTATGTAGGAATTTATATCCTAAGAGATTTTTTATATTCACCATAAATGGGGATAAATGGATTATTATTTTAGAATAATAATTGAAAAAAATAATTAGTAAATGATAATATGATATGGTTTAATAATACATATTTTTAAATTCATGTAATGGAGTCTATTTGTAATGACTTAGGGACCTCATATGTTGAATTTTTGTAAGACGGGATGTTGTTTGCAAGTACTAATGAGTAACTAGACATGGATGGTGCAGAGTGGTATAAATAAGGAATGATTGATTATTGAAAAGTTTAATCATAGAAATAAGTTACTCCATACTCATCTAGACTAAAATACTTTTTTAATTATACTTTTCAATGAATATTTCTATGATCATTGTATTTTTTACTTTATTTTCAAGGACTCATCAATCTGGGGATCCGTTAAGAAAGTGGAATACATGATGAGACAAAAATGAGGCCATTTTTTAACAACCTAAGGTTTCATTGTACATTATCTCTTTATTGTAATTCAATAGCTTGCAACACGCACAACATCGAGTTTGAGCACACGAAGACTTTCCAGAAAAGCCGTTCAGAAGACGTTATAAATAGTTTTAACAGAATTTTGTATTTTATATATTCCATATAATTTTTATATTCGCATTATGCTTTTATTAGACTTAATATAAGAACAAATTCATTTTTTTACGATAAAGGAAGTATTAAAAAAACAATTTTACCGCCTTTTAATGGAGAACCCTTTTTAAATCCTATAATTTACACTTTTATATATTAAAATTGACAAAATAATCTTCTAATTTTGAATTGGGACAAAAAAATTTAGTTTCAATAAATATTTGGGGTTTTTCCGATAACTTTCATATTTGAGTGAATAGTGAAAAATCCTATATTTTAATTGAATACAACTTTTTTGGTCAAAATAATTTATACTGTTCCATTATAAATTTGAATGGTGTGGAAGTATAATTAGATTATATTTTTACCATTTAATCCAACTATGTCCATTGGAATTAATTTAATTTTCAAATTATACATGAAACATTGTCAATCTTTTAACAGTTATTGTTTCATAAAAACACACTATTTGTTGTGATAGTAGGAATTAATTTTAAATTAATTAATGAAAATTATATGTTTGGAATTTGGAAAAAGAGATATCATTTTCGATTTTGTAATATCAAATATATCTTAGGATGAATATTTTTTATTTTTCTTAAAAACATCCATTTTTAATGAATAGAAAAACCACTTAGTAGTTGTCAAAAAAACCGACTTTTTAATTTAAATGAAATTTTACCGCTTCAATGAATTGAATTTAAAAATTACAACATACATGGTTGTTATTAGAGAGTAAAATTTGGTTCAATAAGATTAAAATAATTTTTGGTGAAAATAACTTTTGATAATTATTTACAATAGTTAAATGTAAATAGGGTAATTCAAGGTAAAAAGAATATTATAATAATTCAAAATTACCTTAAAACTTGTTCAAATTTTTTTTGGCGAGTCATGGACGACTATGGGAATCCTTGGGTCGATTTTGGGACCCCATGGAGCCACTTAAGGGTGATAATGACACTTTATTTTAATTAACATAAAGTAAATAAACAAGTGACATTAAAAAATATCATTTATGATATCATTTTTTACATGGGGTTATATAAGTCATATTTTCAACTAAAAATATTAATTGGAAAGATAAATATTTTTCTTACATTATGTTATTTGTTTTATAATTTTTAGGCCTCATATAAAGTAAATTATTTATGATACAATAATGAAGCAGTATTCAGCTCATTAATAAACGATTTAAATAAATAAGATTATTAATATTAAAACAATATCCAAAACATATCAAATTATTATTTAATGATTTTATTCAGAACATGAGTAATATTATCGTCGACTTTAATGTGTTTTAGAGATTTTTAAATATATTATAAGTTTATAATAAAATAACATTTTTAAACATTCCAAAAGAGCCCCACTTCTCCCTTATAAAAGTACACCACTTCTAACCCATTCCTCAAACCTCCCAAGAACCTTGTCTCATCGAAACCATTCTCAAATAAGCTCTCAAGATCCATATCTTCCACTTATAATCATTACCTTAGGTAGAAGTCATGTCAATAAGTCCTTTTAGTTTAAACTAAAAGGAGTTACCCAAATTAAAGGTAATGGTTTCTCTTATCTTTTTCTTATTATTTTACTTCTCCAACTCCTAAAATATTTTTATTCTTTATTTTATAAAAAAAATAGTATCCTAAATATACTAGGATGTTGTTATGATAATTATAAAAACTACACTTACACACACCTCCATCTAATGGGTAAATAACACTCTATTTTTGTGGATGGAAACTAACGCCTCACAAAACGATGATTGTTGAATTATCTCCTACCGCATCTAATGGTGTCCATTAAGATTGAAATTTATTTTTATATTATATATATTATGTTTATTTTTTTCTTTAGGCTTCTGTATTTCCCATTTATACCCTATAATTAGTGTTTCCTTTATGGGTAAATGCGATAATTTCATTTGAGGAAGTGCCAACTATCACCCCCTCAAAGTGATATGACTTGTTAATGCCTTATGTGGGATGTATAAAGGATGGAGTTAATTATATAATATAAAATATATTACTGGAATTATAATATAACCATTTATCATTATGTTGTAGTTCCATTAAAATAAAAAATAGAAATGAAAGTATCATTCAAGCGTACGTACGGATTATCGTCTCCATGAACAGTGCATTTCATTTCTTATCTCCAAATGCTATATACTATTATACATACATATATATAGTAAATATATAATATATATGATATTAAAATCATGTACATAATTCTAGAGATAATGTAATTTTGACCACACTGACAAGTTGTAATTATAACAAGTTCATTTTTGAATCAAGTTCCAAACATCGATAAAATATCCAATATGAACACAAATAATTATCTAATTGTTATACTAAGGTAATAAGTGATATAAGAGTAATATTAAAATTGGAAAATGTTATTAATAATATAGAAATTAACTTAATTTTATTATTCATGATGAACAAGGAACATACAAGACGAGTGAGACTTGAGGTAAGGGGTTTCTTATCTCACTTTTAATTCCGTGAGATTTCTGCTGTTCACCACATATTTATTGCATGTGGTGTATTTTGTACTACCATTTGATATATATTATAATGATAATTCTTATATTCAAGGTATTCTAAGATTAATTTTGTGGTTATTTAATTTTGGTCATATGACTCGATTGATTACAACATGGTTTTCATCTCACTTCTTATTCCCATGAGATTCATGCTATATTAGACACTATTTCCTATTGTGTGGTGTATCTACTACCAATGATTTTATTCTGGGAGTAATATAATTTAATTTATCAGTATTTAAGAATTCATTTTATGATTCTTCTTTCAAGAGGTGTATGTTTCGTGAGTTACGAAATCAGTAAAGGAATTTCTAATTTAAATTTCCATTCATTAGGCTTTACACATGATTCATTGATAATTTTTACTCAAATATTATGTATGGAATCACTATTTATTATTTATGTAGTAATTTCCACTCCCATTTTTGTGGATATAATTTTGATACACATAGTCACTCCATTGAAAAATTATCAAGGCATCTATATGAACTTGATAAGAGTAATTTCAACTCAATCTCCATTCATTATTTTAAACATCCAATTCATTAGAGTTGTTTTTACAAGAATTTGTGTGAATGTACTCTAATTTATTTAAACTAAATATACAATCTTATAGAGTGTATTTATATTTTTCACACATAATCATGTAAATTATTTATCCTTTACCTTAAGATACAAAGTTTATAATGGATTTCATCACAACTGACATTCCATTGAGTCTTCTTTGTTGTTGTGCACAAAATAACTTTTTTTTTGGTATATATACTGTACATTGACATATTATATCATGAACACCATTATTATAATGATATTATAATGTTTTTATTACCTTAATTATTTGTATTCAGACTTCTCTCATTTGGTTGGGAACTCTATCTAAATTACCATTTTAAATGTTTAAAAATTTATTCTTCTAAATCTTCCTCATTAATGTCCTTGTTTTAAAAATTGTTTTATGGTATTATTTATATGGACATTAATGTTTTAAAATTGGAATTACTTTTAAATATTTCATAGTGGTATGGGACACTTTGATTCAAAAATATATTTTAAACAGCTTCTTGATAAATAGTGAGACCTTTAAATGTTTTTATAAAAATGGATATTTCTCTCAAATATTTTTACTAATCATTTTAACTATGTCAGCATCCTTTAAGAGATATCATTCTTTATCAAGGTGTACTTATTATGGTACCAATCATCCATACTGTATTTATGGTTTTGTGATATGTTTGACTGTGGATGTGTTATTTTTATACCATTCATGGTTTATGGATAAAGTATTGAAATTTTGTTTTCAATTTTTAATATGAATGTTTATGTTATGTTTAATCCTTTTAATATGAGGAATTAATTGGACTTATTATGTGATGGGTGGAGCCCGCTATAGCTCCTCGATGCATCAGTAGGTCTCATGAGACAAACCAGTGTCTTGGCACAAGGCATCGACAAAATATTATTTGTAGTCTTGGCACGAGGCTTTGACTATGTTGTTATGATGTTCGACATTATGCATTCCATCCTTATGAGATTAGCTATTTATATTTCATGTTGATATTCAACTATTAGAATACCCATGTCTATGTTTTTTTAGGGCATTATTTACTTAGCTCATATTCCTGCCATAAAGTGTTCATATTAATTATTTGTAAAAGTAAGTGTTTTGAATTATTCACCACGACTAATGTTTCTGTTATCTTACATTGTATTTATTACTCTTACTGAGAATTTGAGCTCACCTCTTATTATATTTCATTTTACCATGATTTTATGAAGTTAGTTATGAGTGACTTGCAGGCATAATCTTGGAAGCTTTGATGTTTTTAATGGAATAATTTAGTATCGTTTTTATTTTCTAGTTCTAATGTTGAACTTATGTATGCATCTTGATTCCAAGACTTATAAATTGATCGATACTTTGAGACTTGATTCATTGTAATCATGCCCATGTTTTAAAATAACACATTGTCTTCCGGATTCGGGGGTCGGGTGTAACAATTGGTATCAGAGGAAGTTTATTATAGACATTGGAATCTTGATTTAGATAAACTCTAATTAGGGCACATTACCCTAAGATAAAATTTGAGGATTTGTATAGAATAACTTCCTAGAATTTTGGTAATGTAGATATTTTGTGTATATTCTATGAAATAAATCCCTATATGGATATGAGCAGGTAGAGGCTCTGGAACAGATGTACCTAGGAGTGAAAACTCTGACACGGAGTTTCTGGCTTGACCCGAGGTATCCTGGAAAACAACAACCGGCCTTGCTACACTATTGGTTACGACAATCCTGGGGGATATTATTAGGATAATTTATAGTTTCATTACAAAACAGTTTGTAGGATTTTAATATAAGATGATAATAAATGACCTTGGTTGATCTTAAGGTGTTTAAAATTAACGATAACATGTCATGTTATTCTATAAATTATTTTATGACTATTGTTACTCACAAAATTCTTTCGGGTTTTATTCAATGGCTGGATTCCAAGGAAGTCATGGAAACGTTGAGCGTGATGTAAAAGGTGGGAATAGTGGTGGAAATGAGCAACAAAATGGAATATTGATTGGTATAAAATATATCATGTTCATGACTAATCAGTTTTCCAAAAATATGATCAACAACAAATATATTAACCAACTCTTGGACTCAACAAAGAAGAGAAATGTGATGAATGATAAGAGCTCCAGTAGTGGAGACCATGAAGAAAAGAATTTTTAATTTCCCTCATGTAGGAAATGTGGATGGAGAAACCCAAGAATGTGTCTCAATGGAATAATGAAATGCTTTATGTGTGGGAAAGAAGGACATAAAGTAAATAATTTTCAACAAAAAATGAAGAGTACTATGGTTGAAAGTTAAAATGGTCACAAGAATCCATTTATAGTCATGTTTTGTAAATGTAGGGGACCTAGCCATTACCCGAGTTAATTCCCTATTCTATAAAATATCGTCTTTGTAAAAAAAGAAACTATGTGAAAAAAAATGGTTGGAGAAATGTTTTATAGTGTTAGTGCTCTTTGTTGATGGGATTCATTGGAAGAATTTTCTCTTGTATGTGTAACCCCCAAGTTTGTCAGGTGGAAAAGTTATTTGAGGAAGAATTATCTTTTCTCTTGTGGATATAGTTATAAATAACCATTTTTATTTATATGATCCTTGAATTTGAGGAAATTACAAGTTATTAAATTTTGGCACTAAAATTTGAGTTATGAGATCACATTTGTGGTTAAATTATATTATCGTTATTTGGAGGAATTTATCTAATTTTGGTAATGTAATAAATTATATTTTTTAAAAAAGGACAACACGTAGACCGTGTGACAACCCATCGCGTCAGACAAATGTGTGGGAATCGAACCCACAACCAAAGTGTGATTGGGATTTATCGCCTACCACTTGACTACATGAAGTCCCTGGTTAGTGTGAGTAACTATTTTTAGTTAAATGATTTTATTAAGTTTATTTGGGACATTATGTATTAAAAATGGGTATCCTTTGTTTAGGAAAAGTATTTGAGTATTAAGTGATAAATGTTATTTTGGAAGACGTTCGCTTTGTTAGGAACACTATATGCCTATGGAAAATAGAATACTATGGGATTTACTTTGAGATGTAATGGTGGATTTTTTTCAATGTATTTATTATAGATTTATAGAGATTTGGGTTACTTATGGAAATGATTAACCTATCATAGAGAATATTTGATTAGGTTAATTACTTTTAAGTATGTGGCTTTAAGAGTAGTAGATGTTATTTTGAGATAAAATTAAATTTAAAAGACTACATAATCAAATTCTTATGAGTTTTGGGATTCAATATTAGTTAGAATTATATTGAAGGATTTTAAGTACAATATTTCATTGAAGGGTATTTGTTGAACTTTGGGTATTTGTTTGTTTAAAATATTGGAGATTAAGAGTAGTATTTCTTTCTATGAAGGATTGCCCATTTTGGGGATCATGTGATCATGTAAGAACCATTTTGGTATTGGTCAATGTTTAATGAAAACGGAAATATATAATTCATCGTTGTGGTCTATGTGATTTTCTATAAGTTTATTGTAGCACTTCATGTGTAACCATGTCATTTTTAATACTCATCGTTTTGAGAGAAGGTGAGTTTGTTGTAGAAATTTATTAATGGATGAAACTATACATGTAAAGAAAGTATATCTACTTATACTTTTATTCAATCTCATAAATAAATTCAACAACATTTTGAAAAAAAACATAAAACAAAAATGCTGTTTGTATACTTTTCTTACTGGGTAATCAAAGACCTTTCAACCCATGACAACTTTATGGCTTTCAGATCGTTAACTTCTCTTAATAATATTATCAATCACTCTCCATTAGAACATGATGATTATTTTTCTCTTCGATATCCATGTTTTCCAAAATGGAACCCTATTATGTGTTATTTTCAGTAACCTTCATACGTATTTTTATTTATTTTAAAATAGAGGTCTCATTAATCCATTTTCGATGTGGGATTTCCTCTAAGATATTTTGAAATGTCAGAACCCGAGTTTTCAATCCTGATTTTAAATTGAGAGGATGTAATTTATATAAGTTGGGGAGAATGTAACACCCTAAGGATTCATTTTACATTATCTCTTTAATGTAATTAAATATCTTTCACCTCACACAACACCGAGTTCAAGCACATGATGACTTACAAAACTAGCCGTTCAAAATCAGTTATGAATAGTATTTACCAAATTTTGAATTTTATGTATTCCATATAATTTTGACATCCATATTATGTGTTTCTTAGACATAAAATAATAACAAATTCATTTTTTCACATAAAGGAAGTATTTCTAAAGAAAATGCAATTTTACCGCCTTTTAATAGAGAACCATTTTTAAATCCAATATTTTACACTTTCATATATTCAATTTGAAAAAATATACTTCTTATTTGTAATTGGGACATAAAAATTTATTTTCAATGATTTTTTGTTGTTTTTCTGATAACTTTCATATTTGGGTGAATAGTCAAAATACTATATTTTAATTGAATTTTTTATAATAAAAATAATTTTTAGTGTTCAATTATACATTTTAATGGTTTTTAAGTACAATTAGATTTTATTTTTACCATTTAATCCAATTTCTGTCAATGGAATTAATTTCACTTTGAAAATATACATAAACAAGTGTCAATATTTAAATAGTTATTGTTTCTTAAAAACACACTATTTGTTTTGAAAACATTACTTAATTTTAAATTAATTAATGAAAATTATATGTTTTAAATATTTTAAAATAGATATCGTTTTTTAATTTGGAATATCAAATACATCATAGTCTGAATTTTTTGTTTTTTCTGAACATATAAATTTTGGATGAATAGTAAAACCACTTAGTAGTAGTTAAAAACTAACATTCTCGTTTTAATGAAAATTTACTGCTTATGTGAATTGAATTTTGAAAATCCTTCAAACATGGGTGTTATTATTAAGTCAAATTTGGTTCAATAATATGAAAATAATTTTGGTCAAATAATAACATTTGACTTTTATTTACCACAGTTAAAGGTAAATAGGGTAATCCAATGTAAAAAGAATATTATAATAATACAAAATTACCTTAACACTTGTCCTAACCTTATTGGGTGAGTCATGACCGACCATGGGCATCCTTGGGATGATTTTTGGACCCCCATGGAGCCACTTAAGAGTGATAATGACACTTTATTTTAATTAATTTAATGTAATGACAAAAATTACATTAACAAATATATTTTAGTTAATAAATTTTTACATGGGGTTATATAATTATTATTTATGACTATAAATATTCATTGGAAATAAAAAAAAATTTCCTAAATTTTTTTATTTTTTTATAATTTTTAGACATCAAATAAATTAAATTATTTACGACACAACAACGTTGCAGTATTTACCTCATTAATAAATGATTTAAATAAATAAGATTATTAATATTAAAACAATATCCAAAACCTATAAAATTATTATTGGATGATTTTATTTTGAAAATTAGTCATCTTATATTTGAATTTAATGAGTTTTGGACCTTTTCAAACCAAATATATGTTTATAATAAAATAACATTTTCAAAAATTCTAAAAGTGCCCCCCTCTCCATTATAAAATAACAACACTTCTAACCCATTCCTCACACCTATCGAGCCCCTTGGATCATCCATCCCCTGCCCAAATAATCTCTCAAGATACCTCTCTTCCACTTAGAATCCTTCCCTTAGGCAAAATTCACTTTAAGAAGTCCTTTTGTTTTAAACCAAATGGAGTTACCAAAATTAAAGGTAATGGTTTCTCTTAACTTCATTTCTTTTATTTTACTTCTCCAAACCCTAAACACTTTTTATACCATTATTTTTAAATAAAAATAGTATCCAAAATATACTAGTATGTTTTTATGATATATATTCAAACTAAACTTATAGTCACCTCTATTTAATTTGTAATGATCAAAATGTTTCTGTAGATGGAAAACTAACGCCTCACTAAACAGTGATTGTTCAATTATCTCCTACCACATCACATGTTGGCCATTAATATGGGACTGTATTTATATGTGATATATATTATGTTTATGTTTTATTTATTCCTCTTTATTTTACATTTATAGCATACCTTATATGTTTCCAATATGGGTAAACGCATTAATTACATTTGAGGTAGTGTGGACTACCACCCCCTCAAAGTAATATGACTCATTAATGCCTTATGTGGGATGTATAAAGGTTGGAGTTAATTATAATATATATGATATTTTACTAGAATTATAATATACCTATGTATCATTATGTTTTAAGTCAATTAAAATACAAAATAGAAATGAAAGTAGCATTCATGCGTACGTACAACTTACAATCTCCACAAACGGTGCATTTGATTTCTTATATCCAAATGCTATATAATTTTATAAATACATATATATATAATTGATATATAATATATATATTATATCTAAATCATGTATATCATTCTGGAGATAATTGACTTTTGACCACAAGGGGAAATTGTAATTATAACAACATCAATTTTGACTCAAGTTCTAAACATCGATAAAATATCCAATATGGACTCAAATAATTAACTAATTAATATAGTAAGGTAATAAGTGATAAAAAGGGAATAATAAACTAGAAAATTTCCTGAATCAATTAGATATTAACTTAAGTTTATTATTCAATAAGAACAGGGAATATACAAGACATGTCAGACTTGAGGTAAGGGGATTCTTGTCTCACTTTTATATCTGTGAGATTTCCATTGTTTTCCATTTATTTGTTGTATGTGGTATATTGTATACTTCCATTTGGTATATAATGTCATGATTATTTTAATATTAATTTTATTCTATGATTAATTTTGTTGTTATTAAATTTTGGTCATACAACTCGATTGATTACAACATGGTTCTCATCTCACTTCTTATTCCTGTGAGATTCATGCAATATTAGCCACTGTTTCATATTGTGTGGTGTATGTAATTCCCATTATTTTATTCTTGGTGTAATATACTTTAATCTATCGATATTTTCATTTTCATTGTATGATCCTTCATTTTTAGGGTGTATGTTTCGTGAGTTACCAAATCAGTAAAGAAATTTCTAATTTCAATTTCCACTCATTGGGATTTACACATGCTTTATTGATTAATTTTACTACAATATTATGTGCGGAATAACTATTTATTATTTATTTTTTAATTTCCACTAACCTTTCTATGGATATACAATTGATACACATAATCACCCCGTTGATAAATTCTCATGTTATCAATATTAACATGATAAGAGTAATTTTAACTCAATCTCCATTCATAGTGTTAAACAACCAATTCATTGGTGTTTTAATTACAAGAATATGTGTGAATTTCCACTGATTAATTTACAGTAAATATGAAATCATATTTAGTGTATTTATATTTTTCACACATAATCATTTCATTGATTTATCCTTTACCTAAGAATATGATTTTATATGGGATTTCATATCAACTTACATTCCATTGAGTCTTTTTTGTTTTTTTGCGCCAACACAATTGTGTTTGGTATATATACTGTACATTGACATAGTATATCATGAATCCATTTATTCTCATTATATTTTAATGTATTTATTTCCCCAATTATTTGTATTCAAGCGTCTTTCATTTTGTTGAAAACTCTAACTTAAATACAATTTTAAATGTTTTAAAATTTTATTCTTCTAAATAATTATCATTAATGTCATTGTTTTAAAAAAGATTTTTGGGTTTTATTTATTTAGAAATTAATGTTTCAAATTTTAAATTCTTTCTAAATTTTTCATAGTGGTTTGGGACAGTTTAATTCAAAAAGATTTTTTATACAGCTTCTTTATAAATAGTGAGACTTTTAAATGTATTTATAAAAATGGATATTTCACTCAAATATTTTTACTAATTATTTTCAACAATGTCAACATCCTTTACGAGATATTATTCTTTATTGAGGTTGATTTGTTATGGTACAAATATTTCATACTATATTGAAGGTTTTTTGAATTGTTTGACTGTGGATGTGTTGTTTTTATACCATTCATGGTTTATGGATAAAGTATTTACATTTTGTATGCTAGTTTTAATACGAATGTTTATGTTATGTTTAATCCTTTTCATATGAGGAATGCATTGGACTTAGTAAGTGAGGGGTCTAGCCTACTATTTCTCCTCGATTCATCGGTAGGTCTCATGTGACAAAATAGTTTCTTAGCACAAGGCCTTGACAAAATCATATTTGTAGTCTTGGAATGAGGCCTTGACTATGTGGTTATGATGTCCGAAAATATGCATTCTATTATTATAATATTAGCTATTGATATTTCATGTGGTTATTCTCCTAGTATAATACTCCTACATATCTTTTATTTTTGCATTATTTACTTATCTTATATTCATTCCATAATGTGCTCATGTTAATTATTTGTAAATGCATGTGCTTTCAATTATTCATCATGCCTAATGTTTGTGTTATCTTTCAATGTATTTCTTAATCTTACTGAGAATTCAAGCATACCCCTTTCAAATGTTTCATTTTCCCAGGATATGAAGAAGTTAGTTATGAGTGACTTGTCAGCATAATATTGGATGCTTGGATGGTTCTAATGGAATAATTTATTATCATATTTCTTTTCAAGTTGTAGTGATGAACTTATGTATGTATCTTGCTTCGAAGAATACTAAACTGGTCGGTCCTTTGGGACAAGATTCCATGTAATCATCGCTGTGTATTAAAATATTGCACTAGCTCTAGGATTCTAGGGTCGGGGCGTTGCATGTTTGGTATATTTTCAATTGGAAATACTAAAAGGCTTGTGGGCATCAATAAATTCCCATAAGATATGAAAATTTCAATACATTCACTTCTAAATAAATCAGGCATAGTTATCAGAAAATAATAATTTGGAATCAAATGATTAACATGTGTCTCAAACTAGCTTTTGGGATAATTATTAGATTCCAAGATAAATATGATGGTAACTTATAGAATTTTTTTTTATGTCTTAAAATTTTGTTAAGACAATGGAATCATATTTCCCCAAGAGTGACTTAAATTAACAACAATGTTCTGCATAGAATGTCTACAAAAAGTATATTTGAGTTTCTGGAATCTCATAACAATAATATATATATATTAAAAAAGTATCGAAAAACATATCTACAAATAATTCCTGAGTGACTCGTATTTTGGCATATAATCCTTCTTGTAAAACAAGACTGAGTATAAGAAGTGTTTATAGAGATTAATAAAATTTCAAAATCATAATTCCTAGGATACATATCAAGTAACATGTTATATAATGATGTTTAATACTAATTATTCTTATCTCCTAAGAGGTTAATATCAATAAAATCCAACATAATTGAATAGATATGAAGTTGAAACTCTCGGACCATATATAGAAAGGGAAAACTGGATGTGTTCATGGTATTCAGAGAAGGGGGATTAATATTGATAAAGGGAATTGAGTTCATGTCTACAAGTAGTTATATTTTATCTAGTATCATTAAAAATGGATAATACAATAAGAAATTAAGACTGATTATGATAAGTCATTTACAAATCTACATTATCTTAGATCATTACAGCTTCTGATGCAATATAAGAAGAGGATTAGAAATGTAATATTCCATGTTTTGGAAATACCAAAAAATAGATATATCATTTCATTATAGTATTTTACTATAGATTTAGTTAGGATTTCATTATTATAACATGGGAACAAGAGGTGGATACTCATATATATCACTAAATTAGAGAATTTCTCAAAATATTCATGTTTTAGTAAACAAATTCACCACATAAAAATGTTTCTTTTCCAACCCTTGAAACAGGAATGTGGTAGTTCTAGTAGATATAACCATACATAGTATAACCATGTTTAATATGTGGGGTCTATCCAATTATTAAAAGTTGGATCTAGTGAATGTCGTATTTTGTTGGAGTTGGATCCACATAACCAACTACTTTGTACTTTATATTACTTGTGTATTCAAATAAGTGAATATTAATTTAAATATCTTATCACATATTGATTGTTCTTCATTATAAAATTGATGCAATAATTCCATAGAGTATCTATCACATTGATAAGGGCATAGAAGTTCCCTGTTATAATATGAACCATTATATGCTTGAATGTCTTGAATTCCTTCTTTTTATATTTATTTCTAATAACTCCCCTTTCAATGGATGAGGGGGAACCCTTACATGGCCCATAGGATTAGAGATTAAATTTCCTGTAAGATTTAGATACATTACAGGACACATTGGTCTTAAGGAAATCATTCAGACTATGACTACATGAATCTTCCCCTCCCCAGCATCTGAATCGTGATGAGCTCTCCACCTTTGAATGGTTGTTCAGCTAGTGGTCATTTGCAGTGATGTACATGCTCGATACCGATGGAAAATTCCATACCCTCTCATTGTTTCAAATCCATTTAGTCTTACTCTGGTGAATGCAACCTACTCTTCAATCCTCCTATGGAGATGATTCCTTCAAGAATCGGTCTAGGCATCTTCATATCTGGTGGCCTTGAAGGCCATTGAGGTTGCCTGAAAGCCATGAGATGGCTGAGAGGCCTTAAAGGTGGCCCAAAAACAGTATTGGAACAAAGGCATGGGTTGCATGGAGCCCTTAATGACTCCAATCCCAAACATGTAGCCCAAGTAGAATAGTTATAGCTAATATAGTACTGAATAGTACCTACTACAGTACTCGCACAGTGCTTTCTATAGTACTACTATAGTAACCTGGAAATATTCCTTTGCCTATTTTTGAACTAGCATCTTGTGGTTGCACCTAGAGAGACGTCACTGAGTGGGCTGAGGCTAATGTGCAGGATCATTTTATACTATCACGATATCTATTAAATATAAGTTTACCCTTAGATAAGATACTATTATAGGTAATATAGTACATATACTTTCAGGTGAGGGTAATCATAAGGGCATAATGACTATTATAATGTCATTCGAATTTGGAAATATCTAATATGGGAGATTAAAATAATAGACCCACTGATAGGAATTCCACATGATTTGGTGATATCATATATTCTCATGTAGGAGAGTGTGTGATGGTACTTATACTTTAATATTGTTATTCATTTATGTAATTATTCTCGCACATTGATGTATTTCAACATGTAAAATTAAAAATATTCATAGAAAAGTTGGATAAAATGGGTGCATCATTAATGAAATGTTTTTCATTAATATGTTGATAAAGGTAATGTCTCTTCCATATTTATAGAAGTTGATACTTTATACCATAGGTTGAAATATAACCATCTAATCAAATTCTACTACCATCCTATAATAATATTTTTTATATAGTCAAAGAAAGACATATCAATAATTTAGGATGATAATATTGATGTCAAACCTTATTGATGGGTTATTGAGATAAAGTGATTATATTACACAATGTCCTTTTGAATGAGGATGTCTTCGTTGTGACATTATGTTCATTATCTTGGACACCTTAACCCATTGATCGATAGTAAACCTGAACATTAGGAAATAACTCCTTATGTAAATAAGAAAGAGTCCAAGAGGGTCACTCATTATGTGTTTCTGTTAATAAAGATTAAATATTATTTGAATTTAATTAATGGACAAAACATGAAAATTCACCTATGAACATGGTTTGTAATGATATCCATAAGCCAAAACAATGCACCAATAGGCTATTACTACAATTTTCAAAACCATAGTATACAGAGCCATTGTAATAAGTCTTCTGAATTTTGATAGTATAAACAATTACAATAGGTCATGGATATCCACCATTTAATGTGTGTAAATTCATAAATTTAACCATGGTTTAACAATGGAGATTGGATACTCAGACCACAATTAACATTTTAGAAATATATAATCTATAACCATGGTTTAAAATTTGTAAATTTAATGGTGCAGACATAGTTTAACATTGGAAATTTCACCATAAGGAAACATTTAAAACAATGTAGTATGTAATACATATCCATAGATTGAGACATGGAAATTAAAAGCTACTACCGGGGTTTAGTCATGGAAATTAGAGATTGCTTCCATAGTTTTAATCAAGGCTGTCAGGACCCCTTCCTCACAAGGTGTACCCCTCATGGGCCAGCAATGTGAGAAGGGAGACAAAGACCCCAGAGTCCCTCCTCCAGTAGGCCCTGGGTTGGAGACTAACACTAAGGTTATAATAAACACGCAAATGGGAGACATTACCCTCTAAGAGAACACATTCGAAAGGGAGAGATAAGATAGACACCAACTAACTCCAACTTAGAGTGAAATATAAAATAAAAACCAAGTTCACATATGTAATGTAATGCAAAACTACTACAATAGAAAGGGAAATACTCCATGTACCAAAGGAAAGTAAAAAAACAACAACAACCATAAGACCTAATAGGTCCCATTACCCCAAGCTTGTAGAAACCAACTAAATCACCGACCTACTCCATGTGACTTGAAAAACAGATTATATATACGTAGGGTGAGTTTAACGGTATACTTAGTAGGATCCTCTATGGATCCTCTCGTGCAATAGTAATGAAAGCATGCTAAAGCACAGTGAACAACACCTAAAAATGTATACTATGTTCCCATCCACAACATGGATAGTCTCACTAAGTATCACAAACAAGAGTATATAATATAATAATGAATATCAAGGGTACCCTGCTACAACATCCCCAATGGTTTTTCGCTTTACCACAACACCGCACGTCTTAAGTATCTATCTCCAAAATGGCTTTCCTATAGACCCCTGGGCAAACACCACCAATTCACCTTGTGAAATAAAACCACCAAGTCCATGAATGAAAATTAAATAGGTAGTTTCTGGGAGCCACCATAGCTCACATAACATTTATTATACATCAATAACTATACCTCAATCCATTACAACCCACACACCGAGTAAGGATCCTCAAGTCATCATATCCCATACAGGTTACACCTACAGTATTCTATATGAAACTATATATAGAATACATGTGTGTTAATAACCACAATCAATTACAACGCTATTCACACATATATGGGGAAACTAACTGTTGTGCCTACTAGCATAAGTAACTTCCAAGAGAAGAGAGCAGTTCCAGAGGGGGTAGTCATCCATCAATCCTCTCACTAGAATGTTGGGGTAAACCCCCCCCCCCCCCAAAGCTCAGAATTACCTGGGTGACAGTTTCCTTAGCTTATGGTGTGGAGTAGTGAATAGAAAAAAAGTACAGAATATGCTATAGCTCCCTCCCACATTATCGGCATAAACTAGTCTTAGAATCAAATATAGCTAACATCTCTTGGACTCATGACTGCCACTTCTAAGAAAACGTATCTTTTAAGCACACAACCATTACAAGAGAAATGTTTATATTCCATCATTCCATTTTTATCAGTTTCAATTTACATTAATTAATTCTTTAACATTAATTATATATTCACAAAATATTATATTATGTTTCATTAGCATCACAACCAATGTCAACTGTTCCTTTAAATTGTATCCTCAGCACTATTCCCCCGAAATCTCCAACCCCATGGGTGAACATCATTTATTAACAACATTTTTACTTTCCCATATTCCCAGGTATTCTAGAAAAAAAAATTATGCAACTAAACACAAAAGGATCAACAAGGTGAGTAGGTGAACTACCAGTAGAGTCTTTTCCACCTATTGAAAGAGCGTAGACCCATCGTCCCTCAAGAACCAAAACATGGATAGCACATGGCATACCCCAGGCATATTCACCCCTTTTCGGAGAAGGGTAAGAAAGAACAACTACCTTGAGCAGTGGGGAATGTAAGGAAAATAAACATCAAATAAGAAACATGAAGAATCCAAACATTCATATCTAATCTGTTCCATAATCTCAAATGTCCTCCCCAACACCCAAATGTATAAACCGATGCATCTTACCACTCTATGTGTCAACTGCTACCACAATCAATAGGCCTCCCGACCCCACATATCACAATAGCCTTCTAGGTTCACATCATAACACAAGTAGCAAGAAATAAAACATCATACCAACTGTGATCATGGACCTTAAACAAGAAAGAGGGTTCCTCATAACCCTATAATGAATTATATATTATCAAACAACAAGTTATTTAATCCATATTCAATTAACAGATTTATTATTTGTAGGATCCATCTTCAGGAATCCTAAACAGTAAGGTATCAAAAATTTATTAAATATGATTACTACATAAATTTGATTAGAATAAAATTATGAAATCAAAAACTAGATTCATTTACATGCCTTTATATCATTATCCAGATAATTATCAATTAATTACATCTTTACTTTCACTAAAAATTGCCATCTTGAACGAAAAGCCAACAAAGCAAGCATAGATATCACACTATCTAGAAAAACAAGAGACAATAACATATTAAAGATATCAATTTATTTATCTAGTTCAAATTTTTAATAAGACAATTCCATTGTGATCCAGTGTACAAAAACATGCTAACTCTATAGGTTCACATAAAATAATAGGGAATCAATGAATCCCCTACCTGAAACGGTTCATGACATTCTTTATATAAGAACGAGCCACACAACGGGTTACAATCTCCTCCCCCAGTAAAAAATTTATCCACCCGAGGATGCTGAGACACATCCACACCAGTAAACACCTAAGAAAAGCCCATTAGAAACATGGAGATAACATTAAATGAAAGAGCAAGTAGAAACAGAAGGAGATGAACCCTAAATAATGACTGTAAATCATACATTATATCGAATATTGATCGACACTGCTTGGTTGCATCAAAAAAAGAGTGGAACACATCCAAAGAGGAATGTTGGATCACATAACTTCTACATGTAGGAATGAATGGTTCCAGCGTCTCACACAAAAGGACAATGAGGACGAACTAGGGATGAAGATATCTCATCCCTTTAGAAGATTTAACGGAGCAGCAGTTTAAGATACACTGGATTTTACATTTAAAGAGGACCACAGTAAACCACATAGTGTGACCAATTAAATGAATCTAGAGCCTTATTAATATTTATGTAGGAGCTATGGCCTTTGATTTGGCCATAGAGTCCTAAAATCGAGGCTTAAAATGCATTTTACATCAATGAAAAGTTAAATGGGTGTAATTGTAGGAAGCTGAAAACACTGTACACCAAACATGAAATTTGGAAAATGAAATAGAGTCAACTATTGTAACCCCCCCACCATTCTTGAAAAACTATTCACGAGTTCAAAATTTTGAAAAGGAAATATAGGGTACTATTAGACCCACACTGTTCTGAAAACACTATTCATGAACTCAAAATTTGGAATAGAAAATATAGGCTTCCATTGGAACCTCATCATTCTGGAAACACTGATCATGAACAAGATATTTGGAAAAGGAAATATAGGCTTCTGTTGGAACTTCAATGTTGTGGAAACACTATTCATGAACTTGAAAATTGGCAAAGGAAATAGAGGCTACCGTTGGAACCTCACTATTCGGGAAAAAATATTTATAAACTAGAAATTTGGAAAAGGAAATAGATGGTATTTTTAGAACCTAACTATTATGGAAATATTATTCATGAACCCAAAATTTGAAAAGGGAAATAGAGGATACTATTCAAACCTCACCGTTCTCAAAACACAGTTCATGAACACTAAATTTGGAAAGGGAAATAGATGATACCATTGGAACGTTTCACAAGGCTACCATTGGAACTAGTCAAATAATCCAACCGTTTGAAATGTTCACAAGTTTACCATTGGAACTATTCACATAATCCTACTTTTGGAACTATTCACAAGGCTACCATTAGATCTTTTCACATAATCCTACCATTGGAACTGTTCACAAGGCTACTGTTGGAACTGTTCACATAAGCCTGTCATTTGAACTATTCATAAGGCTACTATTGGAACTGTTCACATAAGCCTATCATTAGAATTGTTCAAAAGGATATAGTTGGAACTGTTCACATAAGCCTACCATTAGAACTATTCATAAGGCTACCATTTGAACTGTTCAGAATAGCCTACTGTTGGATGTTTTCACAAGGAAACTATTGGAATTGTTCACATAAGTATTCCATTGGTATTGTTCACAAGGCCACCATTGGAACTGTTCACAGTGGTCAACCTTTGGAACAGTTCACAGTGGTCTCACCATTAGAACTTTTTACACTAGTCTCACCTGTGGAATTGTTTACTGAATTGAAAATTAGGAAATGTGTTGGGAATAAGTCACCATGAACTGCTAAAAAAACATCAAACACTAGATTTCTATAGAGGAATGGATCAGAGAGGTACATTCCATTACATTAGATACCTCTCAAAACATTAACATCCTCATGAATTCAAAACCCACCTAAAGGAAAATAGAAATAGGTTTCGAAATACCACCCATCGAGTTACCTCTCAAAAGAGAGAAATCCACCAGAGGCAACCAAATAAAACCATCTCATAAACACGAATGGACTACACAAACCGAGGGAACATTTTTTCCTATCCTGAAAACAGTTAAACATTAATCAACTCCGGGTACTGCGAACCAATCTACAAATCATGTTCCCAGGTACACTCCGTCAGGAATGCGTGTTTCCACAAGACATGAACTAAGGGGATAGAATGCCCGTGGAACACCTTCACATTTCAGTATTGGTTCTTTAATGTCCACTCCTTGAAGTGCGCATCATAATTATCATAGATCTCTCTCTAATAGATGACCTGAGAGACATCATGAAGGCAACAACAGAGCTGTGACACATTAAAAACATCATGTATCCAGCTCATCAATGGGGGAAGTGAAATATGATACACTATAGCTCCAACACAAGCGAAAACATTGAATAGACCAACAAACCGGGGAGAAAGCATTCCCCTGCGACTGAACCTTCGCTTCCCATGAAGGGGAGTCACCTTCATAAAAACATGATCCCCAACATCAAATTCTAAGGGTATCCTCCTTTGATCAGAATATTATTTCTAAAAATAATGCGCTGTCTTCATCCTCTCACGAATAACCTGAACCAACTCTGTTGTATTATGCACCAGTTCTAGTATGAGAATTTCTTACTCTCTGACCCCCATCCTACACAATGAAAAATGGAATGGCTGTCCATACAAGGTTTCAAATGGCTCCATACATATGGTGGATTGAAAACTATTGTTTTAAACGAACTCCACCAAGGGTAAGTGCATCATCCACGAACCTCAATAATCCTGGACACAAGATCGCAACATTCCTTCAAGAGCCTGGATGGTTTGCTCTGTCTGACCATCCATTTGGGGATGAAATGCAGTGATAAGCCACATCTTAGAACCAAAAGAATGCTTGAGACCTCTCCCCACCCTGGAGATAAAATGATGATCTTGATTAGAAATGATCATCCTTGGGACCCCATGAAGTTTCACCACCTCTTGTAGATAGTTCCATGACAAAAAATCAACTTATATTGACTCCTTGATCACTATAAAGAGGGTTGATTTTGTTAAATGATCCGCTACCTCCAAAATAATGTCATGTCCTCCCTGATATCGAGGTAAACTAGTAACAAAGTCCATTGAGATGTCCTCCCACTTCCACTGAGGAATATCTAATGGCTGGAGAAAACCACAGAGGACACGGTGCTCACCCTTTACCTTCTATAAGACCAAACATCAAGACACAAACTTTGAAACTACATGATTCAACCCAGGCCACAAAACTGACTCCTTAAGGCTCGATACAACTATTTCACACCCAAAAGTACCAGTAAATGTGAACTATCGAACTCTCTAATAACTTTCTTTCTTATTGCGAAAGGAACAAATAGCCTTCTAGGATACAACAATTGGTGTTGTTCAACATCAAAAAACTATCAGGGGCCTCGTGATAGACAAATCTATCTCTCCATACATCCACCTCAAGATCCCCCAATTGGGACTCTTCCACCTGCTGCATTAGATATGACTGCACAATCATTAGGATATGACAACCTCTACCCCCCAACTTCTTCCATTTCGAGATGAATTGATGACAGTTCTTCCATCACTCTCCATGAATCACCTGATTCATACACCGCATCACCACATTACTTTTGGCTCAGTGTATCAGCTACAACATTTCCCATTCTAAGGGTGTCTGATATTTCGAAGTCATATTCATGTAAGAACTCCATCCACTGACGTTGTCCAAAGTATTTGTCATGTTGGGAGAAAACATGCCATAGGCTCCTATGATCGGTGAAAACAACCAATTGATCTCTAATGAGGTAATGTCTCCACAACTTTGTAGAAAACACCATAGCTTCCCACTCGAGGTCATGGGTGGCATAGTTATATTCATGGGTATGTAACTTCTGAGACCCATAAGAAACAACTGATCTCTACTACATAAAGAATAGCCTAACCCTAGATGAGAAGCATCATAGAAAACATAAAACTGAACTGCCACTTCTAGAAGACAATGAATTAGAGCACTTAATTACTTCTCCATCAAATACATGAAAGATTCCTGAAACGGATCGGTCCACATGAACACCTGATCCTTCATGGTATATACTACAAGAGGAGTCGCAACCTATGAGAAATCAGCTATGAACCTCCATTAGTAGCCTGCAAGACCAAGGAAACTTTGAACCTCTGTCATTGTCTTGGGGCTGCCCAAGACAGAAAAGCTTCTACCTATGATGGATCCACAAATACTCCTTTCTAGGACACAACATTCCACACTAAACATAATTCTCAATCCCAAAACTCACACTTGGACAACTTCCGAAACAGCTGATGTTGACAAGGAACTCCCAAAATAGCGTGTAGATACTCTACAAGATCCTCTTCAATCATGGAGTACATACAAATGTTTTCAATGAAAACCAACTCAAAATTATTAAGGAACTCTCGTAACATGGAGTTCATCAATCCCATGAACAAAGATGGAGCATTAGTCACCCCGAAAGACATTCTAAAGAACTCGTAATGCCCATGCCGACAACAGAAAGCAGTCTTCAGGATATCCTCATCCTTCGCACACATCTGATGATATCCTGACTGCAAGTCGATCTTTGAGAACCAACCTAGACCCATTTATTGATCAAATAAATCATCAATCCATGGATGAAGATTGTGATTCATCACTGTCACTTTTTCTAAGTGATGATAAATGATACATAACTGCAAACATCCCACATCCTTCTTCACGAACAAAACTGGTTCACCCCACAGTGACACACTCGGTCGAACAAACCTTAACTTTAATAGACCATTGAGCTATATATGTAGCTCTAGTAACTCAGAAGGGTACATCCTCAATGGAGATAAAGATATAATAGATTCTATTGGTTGTGCCTCAATCCCAAAATCGATCTCTCGTCGAGGGATTTGTGCTACGACCTCTTCTGGAAAGACATCATGGACCTCTTCTAAGACCCTAGGAAACATGAACTATTGAATCATTTAAGAACTTAGTATTATCTCAAACATAAATTATGATAAGGTTGGAACATTCCTATAACCCTTACAAGGGTCTCTATCACCAACAAACACCACTGGAACTCTATCCACATCAAAGAACCCAACCTACCTCCTAAATCAATCCACAATATCATGCACTGAATAAAACCAGTCCATGCCAAGGAAGAAATCATATGGTTATATATATAAACATTGGAAATATCCCCAAGAGTGGTGTTGCCCAAGCATTAGCTCAATATCTCTACAAACTTATAACAAGTCAACACAACCTTTAACTGGCATATTCAATGGCAAGGAAGCTTGATGCCTCTCAACCTCAAGCCCCGAATCATGGAAAAGTGTAGGTGATATGAAGGAGTGTGTTGATCCTTAATAAAACAAGGCATACTTGAAAGTAGAAAACAAGAAAAGAGAACCTCGAATATTGTCTGGCTCGCCTAGATCTTGCAACGCTAAAGCATAAAGCTGTCCACAACCTCTTCTATGACCTCTCTAACCCTGATGTTTACCACAACCATAGCCACACTCTGCAATTTGAGGATGTGGAGTTTCACTATGATTTCCTATACCTTCACCATCCACCTAATGGTGATCTAAAGCTAGTGCACCCTACTGCTGCTGCCATCGCTGAAACTACCTCAATTAAGGAACCTGGAGTGGAACACCTAGTGTACGGTGACTGCTCTGAATGTTCAGGAACACTTTTTTCTAATGACCTCGACCACCACAAGAAAAACATGTACATAATACCTTGGAATATTCCTAAGATCCACCACCCCTGGAGAAATGATATGCTGAGGGTTGGGACATAAAATCGACTGAACGAACACTCTTCTACCCAGAATACCAGGAACCTCGGACCAAAACTCTGATTCAAGAGGAATCATGACGAACCCCCTCTTGTGATGATTTGGTTTATTCCAATGTCATATCGACAACCTATTCCCTTTCCAACACCTCAAGATATTTATTCATCCAAAATGGGTTGACATGACGCTGGATCTCTGCAAGAAAAGCCTCCTCGAAATTACACTCCATTTCCTCCTCATCTGGAAACAGGTCTGAAGCATATCGTAAAAGGTTCTTGAAATGGATTTCAAACTCTCGCACTCCAGAGATCACCAGTCAAGGGGTAAGAAGCTCCTGGAGACTGGAAACCATCGTGGTTGACGAAAGAAACTTGACTCTAAACATGTATCGAAACTCCTCCCATGAGATCTTTGACTCCTCGCGATCCTTGAGGAACATGAACTTCCACTACCTCACTACTCCACACGGAATCGTCACAACAAAGGACACCCAGTGCTCCTTTTGACAACATATCGAACTGAATCCTATCTCAAACTCCTCCAACCAGTCTTCCATGAATGCATTTGAAATGGAGCCCTCAAACTTTTGGTGACTCTCGTGCTAAAACTCACGATGTGTCCTCCTCCATGTGTCATCACCATCAACCTCTACCCTATGGCGATCTAATGTCATATCCTGCTAAACATCTTCTATGCAAACCTGCTGAGGATGTCGACCACGAAACAAACCTAGAAAATAAAAAATAATTAGAGCTGCAAATCATAGAAGATGGAAGAATAAACATTAATTAATTAATTGTTATCTTTTATTCATTTTAGGTTAACATATCCCAAGGTCTACCCATTCAAACACAAGCACAAAGAAGAATTATGCATGATCCTTTTCATGTTCTCTAATCTATAACTAGTATCACCTCATTTAGTATCCATTATAAAATTAATGGTCTATGCATTAGATCGTAGGGGGCCCTAAATTCCTAGGTCTCAACCTGTCTCTAGGGTTTACATCACATGATAAACATGACTGACACTATTTTCCTACAAACCCATGAAAATTCACTTATACCTAACAACAAAATCCCTCATATCCATCAACCTACATCTTATACCACTCTTTCATGACCCCCTCCCAATAAGGTGTACCCCTCCTAGGCCGACACTATGAGAAGGGAGATAATGATCCCCATGTCTCGCCTCCAGTAGGCCCTTGGTAGGAAAATAGCACTGAGTTTATAGTAAACACACAAATGGGGGGCCTCTGTCACGACCCCCTCCCCACAAGGTGTACCCCTCCAAGGCTGGAAATGTTAGAAGGAAGATAATGACCTCCAATTTCTGACTCTAGTAGGCCCTGTGTTGGTGACTAACACTGAGGGTATAGTAAACACACAAATGGGAGGCATTACCCTATAAGAGAACACATGTGAAAGAGAGATATAATATTAGAACTAACCAAATCCAACTCAAACTGAAATATAAAAGAAATCCCATGTTCACATATTTAATGTCATTCCAATCTACATCAACTGAATGGGAAAAACGGCAAGTACCAAAGGAAATTAAAAAAAATAGAAACCATAGGCCCGTACAGCTCCCACAAACCGAAGCTAGTAGAAACCAAATAGATCTCCATGTTGATCTAAGTGACCTGAAAAACAATTTATATATACATATAATGAGTATAAAAATAGACTCAGTAGGATCCCCCCAAGAGCCTCTCGTGCGAACGTAAATAAAGCTTGCTAAAGCACAACAAAAAACCATTGAAACTAACTCATCACCTAAACAGGTATAATAAGTTCACAGCATCACCATGGCTACTCTCACCATGTATCGCATAAAATATTATATAATATAATAATAAAAATAAATGGTACCTTACTACTACTTCCCCACTAGTTTGTTACTTTTCACCAATATCACATGTCCTAAGAATTTCTCTCCAAGAAGGCTTTCTCATAGACGCTTGGGCGAAGCACCACAACATACAACTCATGAAAAAAAACTACCATTTACATGCAATAAAATTAACTAGATAGTTTCTAGAAGACAGAACAGCTCGCATAAAGTGTATCATAGGTCGGGTATTATACCTCAATTCATTACATACCAGACACCAAGTAAGGATCCTCAAGCCATCACAACCCATACACATTACACCAATATTATTCAATAGGAAACTATATCCAGAATACATGTGTGTGAAGAACCATAGTCCATTACATCCCTTTACACACAAATATGGGGAAAACTAACCATTGTGCCTACCAGCAAAAGTAACTACCACGAGAAGAGAGCGAGGCCTAAGGGGGTAGTCATCGATCCATCATCCCACTAGAATATTGGTGAAAAGACCCCCTAGGGATGAGAATCCCCGGGCTGTCAGTTTCTCTAACGAACGGGGTGGAGTAGGGTATAGAAACACAAAATGTAAAGAATATAAAATAGCTCACAACTGTACTATGGGAATTGCCTAGTATTAGACTCAATTGCGGATAACGTCTCTCAGACTCCTGGCTATCACTTTTAAGACAATGTATCCTATAAGAACACAATCATTTAAAGAGCACTATTTATCTTCATTTATTTTATTTTTATAAGTTTCATTTTATGTTCATTAATTTTGTTAACATTAATTAACAATTAACAAAATTTCCAATTATATTTCATTAGCATCACACAAAATATCCACTGTTCCATTAAATTACAACCTCATAATTTTACCTTGGAAAGCTCTAACCTCATGGGTTAACATCATTTATTCAATTATTTACTAACAACATTGTTACTTTTGAATATTCCAAGTAATTATAGAGAAACATTATATGCTACTAAATTCAAGGGGCTCAAAATGGTGAGTAGGTGAACTACCCATCAAGTCTTTTCCACCAATAGCAATGAGCGTAGACCCATCTTCCCTCGAGAAGCTAAACATAGAAATAACGTGTCATACCTTGTGTGTCTTTATCCCCTTTTGGAAGAAGGGTAAGAAAGACCAGCTACTTTGAGAAGTGGGTAAGTAAAGAAGATAAAAAACCAACAAGAAATTGAGAGCATCCAATCATTCACGTCCAACCAATTCTATCATCTTTAGTGTCCTCCCCAACACCCACATGAATAAACGGATGCATCTTGCCACTCTAGGCCTAAAATTCTACCACAATCAATATGCCGCACTTCCCCACATATCACAAAAGCCTTTTAGGCTCAAATCACAACACATGAAGCAGGAAAACAAATATCATATCAATTGGGATACTTTCCCTTAAACAAGAAAGGGGTTAACTCAGAACCCTACAAAGAATTATCTAGTATCAAAAAACTAGTTCATTAATCCATCTTTAAATAACCAATTTATTATTCATAGGTTCCACCATTGGGAAACCTAAATAGTAATCTATCACAAAATTATTAAACAAGCTTACTGCCTGAATTATATTTGTATAAAATTACAACAAAAACTACCTGATTCATTTACATGCCTATTTATCTTTCTCCAAACAATTATGAAATAATTTTGGATTCATGTTCATTAACAAATTTTCATCAAGAATGAAAATATATCGAATAAAGAATATATATCACACTATCTATAAAAACAAGAGGCAATAAGATGTGATCAAAATCAATTTATTTATCCAGTTCAAATATTTAATATGTCAATTCCATTGTGATCCAGTTTGATAAAACATTCTAACTCCACAGTTGCATGGTAAATAAGAGAGATGAAACAAATCCCCAACCTCAAATGGTTCTTTATGTTCTTTATACGGGAAAACCACACACCATGTTACGATCTCCTCCCCCCGTGACAAATGTATCCACCTGAAGATGTAGAGAAACCACCACACCGATCAACACCAAAAAATTACCATTAGGAAAATGGAGATATAATTTTATAAATGTTCATGGAGAAACATAAGAAGATGAACCAAAAAGTATGATGATAGATCATACCTTACATCAATGATTGATTGACACTACTTGGTTGAATCAAATATAGACGGGAACCTATCCAAGGAGTAAGTTTTAATCGCACAAATCCTATTGGATGTAAAGAAAGGTTCGAGTGTCTCACACTAGAGAACAAGGACAAAGAACTAGGGTGGAAGATATCCCGTCCCTTTAGAAGATTTAATGGAGAAATGGTTTATGATATTCTATATTTTCCATTAAAAGTGGACCACATTAAACCACATATTTTGACCAAGTAAAATCATACCAAGCCTTAGGATTGTTAATATTGGAGTTATGGCCTTTGAATCGGCCTTAGAGTCCTTAAAACAAGGATTTAAATGCCTATTAGTCAAAGGAAACATAAAATGGGCGAACAGTAGGAAGCTGGAAACTCTATACCTCAAACATGAAATTTGGAAAAGAAATTAGAGGGTACCATTGGAACCTCACCATTCTGGAAACACTTTTCATGAACTCCAAATTTTGAAATGTAAAAAGAGGCTACCGTTAGAACCTCGCCATTATGGAAAAACTAGTCATGAACATAAAATTTCAAAAAGGAAATATAGGCTACCATTGGAACCTCACCTTTCTGGAATCATTATTCATGAAATCGAAATTTGGAAAAGGAGAGAGAGGATACCATTGGAACCTCATCGTTCTGGAAACACTGTTCATGAACTCGAAATTTCGAAAAGGTAATAGAGGATACCATTTGAACATCACCGTTCTGGAAATACTATTCCAGAACTCGAAATTTGGAAAAGGAAATAGAGGCTACCATTGGATCCTCCCCATTTTGGAAACACTTTTCATGATCTGGAAATTTGGAAAAATAAATAGAGGCTGCCGTTGGAACCTCACCATTCTAGAAATACTGTTCATAAACTAGAAATTTGGAAAAGGAAATAGAGGCCACCATTAGAACTATTCACAAGGCTACCGTTGGAACTATTCACATAAGCCTACTGTTGGAACTATTCATAAGGCTGCTGTTGAAACAGTTCACATAAACCTACCTTAGGAACTATTCACAAGGTTACTGTTGGAACTGTTCACATAAGCATGCCATTGGAACAATTCACAAGGATACTATTAGAACTGTTCACATAAGCCTACCATTTGAACTGTTCATAGGAATATCATTGGAACTATTCACAAAAAACTACCATTTGAACTATTCAAACGGCTACCTATAGAACTATTAACATAAGCCTACCATTGAAACTACTCACAAGGCTACCGATGGAAATGATCACATAAGTCTACTGTTTTAACTATTCACAAGGCTACCATTGGAACTGTTCAAAAAATTCTACCATTAGAACTATTCACAGTGGTCTCACCAGTGGTATTTTTCACACTGGTCTCACTGGTGGAACTGTTCAATGAATTGCAAATTTATAAAACTATAGGGAATAAGTCACCTTGACCTCCGATAAGACCTCAAACACTAGATTTCTGAAGAGGAATGAACCAGAGAGGTATGGGCCATTATAATGGTTTCATCTTATATCTTCCATAAATAATCCAACTATTGTAGCACAATTGGAGGGAAAATGGTTTTTCCTTTTCACTATTAGAATAATGTAAAAATAAAGTTATCTTGGAAAATTCCGAAACCAGGGAATTAAAAAAATAGAATCCATTACTGAAATATAATGTGTTCCCTTAATTTGATTTGATTCTACAATAGTAGAATCATGATGAAATTGAGTTATTATGTTGATTGTAATAAAAAAATTGAAGATAGAAAACTAATTATTCAGGAACATTGAATCACCATATATGTTACCTAGAGTTCGTATTAAAAACATGTGAAATCATGTCATGTCAGTTAAAAGGAAATGTTATGAAAGAAACCATAACCTATAATTATAACCCATGTATTACACCAAAAAATAATGTTCTATTTAAATTTGGATCTCATAACTAGATTTTGGAACATGGCCTTCCCATCAACATCATATTTGTCTAAATATTTTTATCAGTCTCTCTTCAATTTTTTTATAGGTGAAAAGTGTATAACCCCTAGACTAGATGTGTGTGTTTCACATCCCCTAAAAACATTTGATCAAGTAATAGACAATGATGAATCATGTTGATAATGGTACATTTCAATATAAAAATAATTCATTCTAAAATAGAATTTTTATTTTTTTTCTACCAAATATCCACTATACATTTTAAATACCATTCTGGGTTTGGGGGAGAATATAACATGATTTTTTTTAAATTGAGATTTTAATCAGAAATAAATGTTGAATTGTTGGCCCATGGAAATCGTAAAATTCAAATAAAAGAAACTATGAGAGAATGAGAAAAGGGCCAGTAGTTTAGTAACTCATCTCATCATCCATATGTAAAAAATTAAATCATTCATTATTGGTTAATGAAATTAACGGATGTATCAAAAAAACATGAATGCAATTCAAAGTGAAATATAGAAATAGTAATCAAGGAATTTTACAGAACATTCTTGTAACATACAATTTTATAACCAATTTAAGAGGAAGATTTTAATGGATATGAACAATTATAATAGTTGGAAATATTATACATCAATGTTATGTTATACTCAAGTATATAACATTAGACTATCCTAATAACCTAAACATGAATTAGAAAATATTTATTAAAATGAGTTTTCTTTGACTCAAATATTGTGATTGAGATTTTTATAAATTAAAATAGATGAATTCATGTTCATAATCCATTTGAATTAATTTAAAATAATTAAAAATAACTCTTAACACTTGTGATAAAAGTTTATCATTATTTCTGAATCATTATGTTGGTGTTTATCGAAAGGATCAATAACCTAATCCAAAAATATGAATTTCATACATTGAATCTCTTCGACATAAGAAATTATAATATAATTAACGTAAATTAATGTTTATTTAACAAAAATATCAAAATATCAAAATATGATCAACTAGATACATAAGATAAAGTAGTATACAACACCATTTATAATATCAAGATTCCATTACAAAATTTATTTAGTATTAAAATTATATTCATAACTATTAGAAATAACATTAATTGATAGAAATATTATTTAAATCTATTTTATGATAACATAAAATGGATTAAATGAAAAACTTATAACTAACAATAAGTTTTTGATATCATTAAAAAATCATGATGCACATATATCACAAGTCTGCTATAAAAGTTATACAATATTCTCACACATGGAAAAATGTCAAGTAGTCAAACTAAAATCAAAGGTATAACATATAAAAAAATACATAAGAATTGAAAATAAAAGATAAAATGAAAGTAATTATGGAAAACAAACTACTTAATAATATATTATATTTCTGACTAATCTTCAAACATAATCCAGAAATCACCAGAAATCTATAATGGCCACTTCACATTCACTAAAACATCATGCATTCAATTTTTACACACAAAACGTTTTATGTATAGTGAGTGAGAACATAATACATATAAAACCAAAAAAACCTCTGTTAAATCAAGGATTCAGTATTTCAGTACATAAACTATATTGAAATTCCAAAAAAGTTCAATTACCTTCCACACCAATTATGCAATACCCTGGATCTTCATAACTCTACCCACATTATGCCTCCTGTAATTAAAAATTACCATAAATCAAAAATTGAATTTTTTTTTGTAATCATATCATACATAACAATATAAATATATATATTACATCATTTATTACCAATGATAACTCATTTTTTCATCTTAACCCCCCTCGTAGCCTGAGAAATAAATATGGAAATACTAATACACCATTTATATTAATGATAAAAATTTCTAAAACCCAATACCCATAAAGAACCTCTAACAATGTCTCAATATAATATATTTTATTTCAAGGTAAATTACCCACCCATTACCCAGTTATTATTCTCATATAACCATTTAAAGATTCTTTTCTAGCTGCATTACATATTAATTCAGCATGTATGTCACACCTTAACGAAACTGATTAAGGATAATCATCACACATTCCTTTTTAATAATCATTCTTCATTCATTACCTTATAAAATCAAATCTATTTTCTCAATAAAAATTTATCATAGATTTTAAAAATAAAATATAAATCATACACATCTAAAAATTTGGTATGCTCAAGTATAGGTCCAACACCTGAATCATTATAGGTGCATTCTATAAGTTAATTCTCAATATAAAATACTATTTATAATTTTTTATAATCCATATAAGATATCCTATTAACTATTATAAATCATTAAATATTGATGTTAATTCTCAAAATTATGATGGAAATTCTTATACAACTTAAACACTAACTTATACTGCTTCCATGAAAAATTAAAATTTACAATTCTAATGATTCAAGAGAAATTTAGGGTTTTCTTTCTTAGGGGACATTGGGAGTATATTATCTCATCATATTAAATATACCCATATTGGATGAATCAATTTTAAATACATATAAAGGATTAAGAGTTCATTATTCATTATAAAAATTCATAATTAAATAAGTACGTATGGGATGACTTTTCAGGGATAAATTAGAAAAAATTCCTAATTTCTACTAAGAAGAACAAAAACACCACGATGGTTGTGGAATATTTAACTGTAATTCAATCCAAATAGTAATTAATTGAGTAAATATTAGAAGAAAGATTGAAATAACCATGTAACACATCAAGGGACTATAATACAACATATATATTATGGAAAATAGGATTACCCAACACTCTAATAACACCTGAGCCCATATAAATATTTTTGAAGATGATGTAGATATACTTATGAATATAAATATTTAATTTGAGAATGAATTTATTTCAATAAAAACTAAAAACATCATATTGAGTGTTTCATATAAATCATCACATGTAGTTGGATGGATATTAAAATTAGAAATCCACTTGGTGGTGTTTATGAGATATTTGGATAAAGAAACCACTACAAGTTTATGAGTTAAGTCATATAGACATGTAAGAGGATTTATGAAAGTTAAGCCATAATAAATTCATGGTAATATATTTTGGGGAGGAAAATATATATAAATTATAGATTTTGGTAATGATTTAACCAAAGAGGAAAAAGAGGAAGTGAATACTGAATTTACAGATTTGGAACTAAATTCTCCGAGAAAATAAAATGAAGAAATAATTGATTTGATTCTATTAAGAAAACAATAAGCTATAATTTCATTTTAGAAAGGTTTAAAATTCAAAAAAAATTAAAAATATATTTGAATGAGGTGGAAATCTAAAGAATGATATGGAATAATTTGGACACTTATTCATATAATTCAATGGAGTTTTAAAGTATTTCAATGAGCATGAACATTCTTTGTAAGAAATGTTTTATCTAAAATTATTGCTAAAATAGTAGTAAATATTTGGAAAATAAAACCCAATCCAGTGGAGGATAAATAGGGGAAACATTTCTATAAATAGTTCAATAATCCAAGGTTCAACAAACCCAACTTTTAACATAAAATTGATTTACAAACCCAAACATGATGTCTATAATTCATTGCATGATTTTCATATATCGAAGATCATAAATAAAAATGTTCCTAGATCTATGAAAAAGGATACATACTTTAATTTGATATACATGAGGAAAAATCTACAAGGAAATAAGAGAACATTAGTATATGAGATGTAAAAGACAAAATATTCCATAATTTATAAAGGGAAAATTTTAATAATTTTTAATATTTTTATTGAATTAAAAATTTTATTCATAAAATTGTGTAAATCATACTAGTAAACGTAAATATTTTAATGAAAATTTTAATTAAAGGTGCACTAAGTTAATTTTAAAAATAGAATTTATTGAGAAAATTCCATAATGAAAATATCCTTTTTTATAATTATAAATAAATACGGATAAAGAGGATTGATAAATATATAATTACATGCATGTAACATACCGAAAAAATATGAAGATCATGGTTGAAATGATAAAAATAAAATACTCTGATGTGTAACATGTAGTGATTCATCTTCATCGATATCTAGCAAAAAACTCTACAAGGGAAAAAATTATTTCATTAATAGATAATGAAATATTCAATTGAAAAAATTATTCATGTATGAATATTTTACTGTTACAAACACAACTAACTATATTTATCATGTTTAGAATGTTGGTATATTTTAATTTGAATTACAATATGAGAATCTATAATATGATTCAACAAATAGGAAAAATGGTAAATGCTTTATATCTAGGAATATGATATTTTTTGTATTTTTGTATTTCTATAAGAATAATCATAAGAATAAGTATTGTAAACATGAGATAGCCCATATATCACAGTATAATTATAAGCATATCAAAGGAAATTCATTTGACACCTGATATTTTTTATTATTTATGTTTTTTAATATGAATTAGTTTAATAATTACTATAAGCATACATATCTGTTTGTATATAATAATGTTTATGAATAAGAATAAGATAATGAAAATGAAATTGATATTCATTATATATTATTTTATTTTTCCAGCAGTTTTATTTTATACCATTCTAAGTAAAATAACATAACTGCACAATATAATTCACATTTAATTTAAAAATGAATACACACAACTGAACACTATAACATTAATTACACACAACAATCTAAAAATGTATAATTTCACACTATCATGATATTAAATCACATAAAACATTACAACAATTTTTTGTGTGACATGCACATTACAAATCCACACTATCAGTTTCTTAGGTGAGGTTAATTTACTTCCACAATATTATTTACAACTACACAAATGTACACTATCATGGTATTACATAATTTACATATAAAACTACTACAAGTGAAATGGAAATACAAAAATAGTATATAAATCACTAAATGGTATTTTTTTAGTATATGATAGTGTTTAGTAACACAAATGTAAGGCTATACTAAATGATTTGTAGTTAGTGTATAAATGTGTGTTGTGACACACTATTATGGCTATTGATAGATAAAGACATTTCATTTAACTGATATGGTTTTCATTTTTTAATTATATCATATGATCCAGTTGGATCATAATTAAAATAAATATAAATAGGGTTACAAATAATTCAATGAATTAATATAATGAAATATAGTTCAATAAACATGTATCAAGAATAATAATTTTTAAAATAAAGGGCAGTGAAATATGTACAATTGAGTATACAGACATTATTAGTCTATTTTTCTGGTCAATTTTACAAGATAATTCATCCTAAGAAACCACTATTAATTAAATAATTCCAAAATAAGGGAGATATAGTGTCTTCATATATGTATGTGACCAGTGCGTCAATGGAAATAAACAATAATTGACTTCTTCTACTTTGTGAGGCTATTAATTTTTATGGATGACTTTGTTTGTGGAATAGTCAAAATATTTTATATGTTGAAATGTTTTTTAATTAATTGAAACATAATAGTTTTTTTTACTTGATCGCTGTCAGTTTCAAATTTTATATCTTGAAATTTCCACATCCATCAACATTGTTTTTTATTTTGAGAAACTAACCTTAATTAGTAACCTAACCAATCATTTTCCAAAATAAAATTGATTTTCATTTGGTAAAAATTTTAAAAAATAACTAATATAATATATAATATATTGGCTAAGAGAAACTAAGAACCGTATGTATTAGATATAAAATAATAATATAAAAAACATATTTTAAAAGGAAGTTTAATATAAAAATTAAAAGTGATGTGATCAAGTAAAACTAATAAGTTTGATATGTATATGTATGAATAAGACGTAGGTTTCTGTATAAACAAAAGGTACAAACATTATATTAATTTCAAAAGGTAATAATTTTTTTCATTTGACTCATACAAAAACTGAAGATTTATATGTTTTATCATTTGAAAGTACTAAAATTTTAAAAGGTGTCTTCTATGATCAAACATAAATAGGTATGTTGATAATATGATATAAAAGAGAATTAATATGAAAGGGGGTTTTCAATAAAATGAATTCATTATGAAAAAAATATCACCAACTTGTCAATAAACCAACTCTACATGAAAAATGATACGACTCAGTAAAAAAATGAAATAAGAATCCTCATATTTTTTTCTTTAGTAGGTTTAGTTTGATAACATTGTATGAAATGTATATTGAAACATATTTTAAAACCTGTATATACTAAACAACCACAATTAATAATCTAAAAAATAGCATTCATATTATATGAATACCGTCATATTATATGTTTTCCTTCACCATTTCATAACACATAATGAAGGGATTTGTAACATAATATCTGACTTCATATTTTATACATTATGAAATTAATAAATTCATATAAAATCAAAGTATGATTGATGAAGTCATATAATATGCATATAAGTTTTTATTTTAATGATCAATACATACTTTTGTGAAAATATATTGAATTAAATTATGAATTTTACTGGTTTAATATACCATAAAATTTTTATTAAAATGATTAATATAATATTAAACATACCATTATGAATTAGTATATCCTATATTTAATAGTGTAATTTGTGATAATAAAAAATAAAACATTAATATTACAAAAGGTATCTATAATATTTTTTAGTAGCTAATAATTGGGAGTTTAAAAAATTCAAAACATCCAAAATTAAACATAGGGCTAAAATAATTTATTAAATATGAAAAGTGGTAATATACATATTTTATATATATATTACATTTAATGGAAAAAGGATGATAAATAAACTGATGATGATGCGATAATCTAAAAATTAAATTGATATGTTAATAAAGAACAATTTACATAATGGAGTGGATGATAAAAATATTATGAGGCTCAAAAAATTAAAAATAAAAGATTTTATTGCACCATTATCGTGAAAACTATTTTAAATTGACATTTGAACAATTTCATATCTGATAATTTTAATTATTTACTAGATTTAAAGTTAAATGTAAAACAAAATCATTCATAGCACTTATTTTGATAGAAATAAGAATTTTATTTTTCATTATACACCTTTAACATTCAATTATATTATCTTTTTCAGCATACAACATCATAAAACATCCTAAAAATCAATCAATAAAAACCTAAAAAACCATGTTTGAAGTAAAAAAATTAAAATATATTGATTCTCTACGTCAAAATCCATAGTATATGAACATTAATACATGTTTATGTAAAATGAAAAATAAAAAAAATATTGACATATGATATTATAATAAAATTTAAGACTAAAACACTATGGAATCTTGAACAATACATTCAATAATTTTTAATTTTTGAAGTGTAAAGTATAATACAAATACATAAAATAATAAATTTGATGTTTTTATTAAATTAAATACATTATTAACCTATAAGAAAAATTGAAACATAACAAATAAAATTATTTAAGAGGAATGTCAACAATATGACCTTATGTTGTTAATATATCTTGAATCTCGGGGGAATAAAAAGTTAGATGAAAAACTCTTACCACGTTGTAATCAATTGAGTTGTAGAGAAAAGATAATAAACACCAAATTAATCATAGAATACCATGAATATAAATATAATCATGATAATATATATCAAATGTCTGTACACAATACACCACATGCAATAAATTAGTGGTGAACAGTGGGAATCTCACGAAATTAAATGTGATATAAGAAATCCCTTAACTCATGTCCAACTTGACACGTATGTTCCTAGTTCTTCCTAAATAATAATCTTCAGTTAATTTATACTTGATTCATAACAATTTTAATGTTTATTATTACATTTATATCACTTATTACCTTGCAACAATTGTAATTTAATTATTTGAGTTTATATCGAAATTTTTTTCGATGATCAGAATTTGAGTTAAAATGAACTTTTGAAAATTTCAATTTTTCTATGTGGTCAACACTAAATTATATCAAGAATGATATTAATTATTTATATATGATATATATCATATATATTCAGTGTATATATGTATTTATTTTAGTACATGACATTTTGTGATAATAAATGAAATGCACCTTTCATGGGGACGGTAAGTCGTACTTTCGCAAGAACACTAATTTCATTTCTATTGAATATTTAATGGAAAGAAAACATAATGATACATAGATATTTTATAATTTCAGCATAATATCATATATAATATCATTAACTACATCCTTTATACATCACACATAAGTATTAATGAGTCATATCACTTTGAGGGGTGATAGTCCACACTTCCAAATATTAAATTATTGCATTTTCCTATTATGGAAACCATAAAAGTATGATATAAATGAAAAATACATAAAAAATAAGGAAAATATAAAAATAATATATATCATATATAAATACAGTTCCATCATAATGGCAACTATAAGAGGCGGTAAGAGATAATTGAACAATCCTCGTTTCATGACGCGTTAGTTTGTCATTCCCAGAAAAAGTATGTTCTTCACCCATTAGATGGAGGTCTGTGTAAGTGTAGTTTGAATCCTTATTAAAACAACATACTAGTATGTTTAGGATACTGGTGTTGTTAAAAAATGTATCAAAAAGAGTTTAGGGTTTGGAGATGTCAAAAAAAAACAACTTAAGAGAAGATGTTACTTTATATTGGGTAACAATCTTTGGTTTGAACCAAAAGGGTTTATTGAAGTGTTTTATGCCTATGATAAGGATTCTTGGATGAAGAAAGGGATCACGGGAGCATATTGGAGCAGAGTTTTCATGAGGAAAAGGTTTGAAAAGTGTTTGAAAAGGGTTAGAAGTGAGAGAATTTTATAAGGGGGAGGAGGGGCTCTTTAGCAAAGTTTGAAACATTTATTTTATTATAACATAATATTCAGTTTAAAAAGGTTAAATTATCAATAAAATGAAATTTAAGATGACTAATTGTTGAAATAAAATACTCCAATATGAATTAGATAGGTTTTCTATACTGTTTTAATATTTATAATCTTTTTTATTGAAATCATTTATTAATGAGGTAAATATTGTACCATTATTGTCCCATAAATAATTTAATTTATCTGATGTCCAAAAATTATAAAAATTACCATGATTTAGGAAATAATTTTGGATTTCCATGAAATATTTATAGTAAAAAACATGACCTATATATCCCCATGTAAAAAAATACTTACTAAAACATATTTGTTTATGTCATTTTTGTCTTTACATTAAATTTATTAATATAAAATGTCATTATTACTCCAATGTGGCTCCATGGGATCCCAAATTCATCCCAAGGATGCCCAGGGTTGGCTATGTATTAGGAAATAGGATAAATACACATGTTAGGGTAATTTAATATTATTATAATATTATATTTTACCTTTATTTATTATTTTTAACTTTTTATCATGGTAAATAAAATATTTAATGAAGTGAATATTTAAAATGTATAAATATAAAAGCTACCAATTTACAAAATTTCGACCTATTGATTCCAAATATTGAATCCATTTTTCCAAATTTTAAACACAGAAGTGGCACAAATTAATTTCAAATTAATTTTCGTTGTTAAACCAAATAGGGTGTTTCTAGGAAATAATAAATATAAAAAGATTGACACTTGTTTATGTTCAATTTCAAAGTGAAATTAATTCCAATGACCCAAATTGAATTAACTGGTGAAAATATATTCTAATTAAACTTTATTACCAATTATAAATATAATATAACCATATAAATAAATTATATTAATTGGCACATTTGAATTAAAATACAGTATTTTTCACTATTCCATAAAAAAACATTATCAGAAAAATACCAAAATTTCATCCAAAGTGAATATTGGTGTCCCGATTCTAAAGAAGAATTTTATTATGTCAAATATAACATATAAAAGAGGAAAAACTATATTTAAATAAGGTTCTCTATTAAAAGGCAGTAAATTGACCTTTTAGAGAATATTAGAGTATTTTTGCTTAAAATCAAATTCTTTACTTATTTTAAGTCTGTATCTTTAATTGGATAAATTTAAATATATTAAACAAACATGTATAATCATATTGTAGTTAGTTATATTCATTCGTTACAATATGATGGCAAGGCGTTAACTACCATTTAAAATAATAATTATATATTATTAGTGTGCAACGTAAGATTTCAAAGAAACCCATTGTTGTGTATCGAGTACGACATCAAACATAACATCTCTTTTAAGGAAGAATTAATATTTAATTCACATATATTAATAAATGTTAAAATTTTCATCTTCTTTATTTACTACGGATATTACATCCTTCCCACATTTTGGGAATTTCATCCTCAAATTTTAAAACTAGGATTGGAAACCTCATTAAAAGTCTTACATTAGAAAAGAGTCAGTAAAACTATCACTTTAATAGATTTAAAGAGAAGCACAAAGATCACCCTAAATAACCCATAATAAGATTACATGTAAGAAAACATGGATATAGAAGAGAGAAAACACAATCAAGTTCTGATGGAGAGTGGTAGAAAACATGATTAGGAGAAAGTTGACCACAAGAAAGTCACAAAATTATAATGTGTTAAACGGTCTTTGATTGCCCAGTAAGAAACGTAAACCAACAAATTTTTTGTTTTACATTACTTTTCATAATTGTGATGAATTCATTTACTACATATAATAAGAACATAAAGAAATTTAATTACCTTCAAGTATTGTTTTATCATTTAATATGTTTCTACCAGAAACTAATATTTTCTCTAAACAATGAACATTGAAAAAGACTTGGTCACATAAAAACCACAAGAATCGTATACTAAAGAAGCACATAATCCAAAAAAAAAGAAATATATATTTTTCCCTTGTCCTTAGACATCAACTAAAACCAAAAATGTTATTATGAGATTATATAATCCCCAAAAAAGGACAATCCGTTATAAAAAAATTACTACTCTTAATATCCAAAATTCAAAAAAATTACCCAAAGTTCAAGATAGACCAATAAATATATAATTTTCTTTAAAATTCTTCAAAATAATCCAAACTAAGATTGAAACCCAAAACATAGAAGGATTTAATCCCAAAGTTTTCCACAATAAATCTTAAGATTTATCTATAAATATGATTGACTACTCTTAAAGACTCATATTGAAGTGTAATTATCCTAATCGCATATTCTCTATGATAGGTTTTTCATTTCCATAAATAACATATATATCCATATTTCCAATATATAACATAAATTCATCCAAAAATAATATTTCAACTATTACCCCCACAATTTAAATCCCCTAGTATTACATTTTCCATTGGTATATATTATTCCTCAAAAGATAGAAAGTCTTCCAAAATAACTTTTATCACTTAATCACCAAATAATTTTATTATACTAAGGATATCCATTTGTTAAAACATAAGATCCCAAATCAACTTATTCTTAATCAATAAAATAATTTAATTAAAAATAATAAGTCAAACTAACCATGGAATTCACGTACTCTAGTGGTAGGTGATAAATCTCAATCACAAATTGGTTGTGGGTTCTATTCCCGTAGCATTGTTAGACGTGATGGGATGTCACATGGTCTCTATTTTTTTTCTTTTTATAAAACTCAAAAATAACCCTAACATGTTTTCACCTCAACAATTTTCCTTATACCTCTCATTTTCATCCCAAATCATTATGATCTCCACATCTTAATTCTTGATGTTATATATATATTTTCATACTTTTAATTTCACCCCCATATGATAAAATGAAATGGGGACTAGAATAATGAAAATCATACCTTAATCATGGTGTCCACTTGAATTCATCGTTATCTTGTTCACGTAGGTAAAAGGTCCATTCATTGCAACAGTGATTTAGAGATCATTCAAAATCATTTTCTTCCATCATCCAAATACACCTTGTACAACTTGGGTCATATGGGTGTTCCCAAAAAATTAGTATTGGAAAATAATCATGCATGACATATAATTTCAAAACATATGATAAAACATGATTTCATAAAATAGTCGGATTGAATTTAAGTTGAAACATTCAATTAATAGTCCTTTAAAAATGCCAAAAGTATGTGTTGAGAGAAAATATTGTATAAGAATACATAAATAGGTTTTTCAAGGGAATCCTTCTTCAGAACCTTTTGCAAAATCATAATATTCTTCAAAATATTTTGATAAGGTAAAATATTTGAAAATATCTTGAAAATATTTAACTTTTTTGAAAATATTAGAATATTATAAAAATAGGATTTGTTAAAATACAACCCATGATCCACGATGACAATGAGGTATAGTGGAGGTGTTTGATATCTCAAAAAACTGCTTGCAAGTGAGTTGTATGTAGATAAAGCTTCACAATCATCTGAACATGACTTTCCAATAATTATTCCAAGCAAGTCATTAGGAAGAGATAAAAATGTCATTTGAGATCCTCCTCCTTCTATCTGCAACTAACATTCCTTGATCTACAAAATGTTATAAAACAAGGATTTAACAGAAATAATAGACATAGGGACTGACTATGTGTTTAACAAAAAATACTAATCCCTAATGCTATCTAAACTGACCTCTGATAAAAACTATAAGGACCCGGCCATAAAACATAACATAATATTGAATTAAATGTATAATTCACATTGAGGATATTTTCAGGTTTAGTTTTTTAGAAAATTCGTTCATTCCATTTACATAACAACATGAATTTTAATATGTAGACAATTCTACTCACAATCCATTTTTCCATAATATAAAAACTCTTGTGAAAAAAGAGTCATGTGAAGTTCTATGTTTTAGAGAGAATGACTTTTCCTTGATCCCATCCTTGACCCTTATTCATCTTTAATTCCTGAGGAAAAAATTTAAAAACATGGGATGATAATAAAATCTCAGTAAGGGATATAAAATAAGGAATGAAAACATTAGCCCATCAATAAATACAAAACAATGAAACCACACTGTCAATCATAACATACATCATTAAATCAAACGATTTATGAATAATATAAAGAAATCATAAATGGAAAAGGCAACTTGTGGAATCCAAATCAAACATAAATTATAGTTATCATAGCTACAAACAGAGTCATAGTTTGAATATGCATCATAGTATATTCACTAAATCTCTTAGGAGAAACATTCACATTTACCTCTTTCACCTTACCCAATGCATTGGAGAGCTATGTCATTCTCACCCGCCCTAGGTTTAACACGAAACTACCCATATATTTAGCAATGACCAATAAGCATAACATATTCATAACACATTACACAAGCATAAAGGAAATAAAACATTTCACATTCCAATCACAATATACGAAATCATGATATTGAAATAAACAATGTTTTGTAAAACCATTTAAAACATTTAATAAAGAGATTTTTAAATGAAATTTTACCATACCACATTGAATCATTTGAAAGAAATTTCAATTTTAATACATTCATGTCTATATGAATGAATCCTTAAAACCATTTTTAAAACATGGACATTAATGTGAAATATTTATAAGAATAATCCTTTATAATGTTTAGAACATTATATTAGTTAAAGAGTTTTTAACAAAATGAGAAACCCTAGAATAAAAATAATTGAGGAATAACATTTAATAAGAACTTATAATATCATGAGAATAAATTTATTGAAGATATAATATGACAAATGACAGTATATATGCCATATAATAGTGAATTGGTTCATATCAACACTTAAGTCTCAATGGAAATGTAAATTGAGTCAAAATCCCTTATAAAGATGGTATCATTAGATTAAGGATGAATCAATTGTGTAATTATGTGTGAAAAATATAAATAAACAAAATATAAGTGGATATTATGTGTAAAACAATCATATGTTATTCACACATATTCCTAGCATGACATAATCAATAAGTAGATGTTTAACCCAAAAATTGAAAATGGGTTCAGAAGTTTTCTTTGAAAAAATCGACAACCTAAATTCCTCACATTAAAAATTCAGAAAATAAGATGATGAGAGAGAAAAGGATATCTCATTACTTGGACATAAAATTTACATTAATAAGTTTATATAAGAACATATCCCAACATAATAATATATAAATAAAAAGGCGTAACAAAAAGAAATCATTTAAAAAAGTGAAGGGTGAAGGGTTCCATTTCTGATTTTTTAACTTAAGAATCATACACACCATGAAATAAAGATCACACAATGAATATTTAAATACCCATAAATTAAATTATATTACACAAATAATAAAATCAATTTCAGTAAATCCACCACATAAAATAAAATAGTGGCTAATATAGCAAGAATCTCACGGGAATAAAAAGTGAGATGACAAACCCTAAACACGTTGTAATCAATCGAGTCATATGAGAAAAGTTAATAACCAAAAAATTAATCATAGAATACCATGAATATAAATAGAATCATGATAATATATATAAAATTATAGTACACAATACAACGCATGTAATAAATAAGTGGTGAACAATGGAAATCTCACCGAATTAAAAGTGAGATAAGAAATCCCTTACCCTTTGTCCAACTTGACACGTATGTTCCTTGTTCTTTCTGAATAATAAAATTAAGTTAATTTATAATTGATTCATAACATATTTGATTTTTATTATTAATTTTATATCAATTATTAACTTGCAATAATATTTAGTTAATTATTTGAGTTCATATTTGACATTTTGTCGATGTTCAGAATTTGAGTAAAAAATGAACTTGTTATAATTAAAATTTGTCCATGTTGTCAATACTCCATTATATCCAAAATGATATTAATGATTTAGATATCATATATATCACATATATCACGTTTATGCATTTATATATATTATTAAATAACATTTTGAGATAAGAAATGAAATGCACCATTCCTGGGGACGGTATGTCGTACGTACGCATTAATGCTACTTTCATTTCTATTTAATAATTTAGGGAATGAAAACTTAATGATACATAGATATATTATACGTACAGTATAATATCATATATAATATCATTAATTACATCCTTTATACATCCCACATAAGGCATTAACGAGTCATATCACTTTGAGGGGGCGGTAGTCCACACTTCCTAAAATGAAATTTTCGCATTTACCCATTATGGAAACCATAAAGGTATGCTATAAATGAAAAATACAGAAGCATAAGGAAAATATAAAAATAATATATATCATATATAAATATAGTGCCACCATAATGGCCACCATAAGAGTCAATTAGAGATAATTGAACAATCATCGTTTCGTGAGGCGTTAGTTTTCCATTAAAAGGCCATAAATCGACCTTTTAGTGAATATTAGAGTATTTAGGATTAAAATTGAATTATTTACTTATTTTAAGCCTCTAATATTTATTGGATAAATGTAAAAATATTCAATGAACATGTATAATAATATTTTAGTTAGTTCTATTCATTCACTCCAATACAATGAGTAGGCTTAAACTACCATTTAAAATAATAATATTATATTATTTATATAGAACATAAGATTTCAAAGTAACTCATTGTTGTGTATCGGGTACGCCATCAAACGTAGAATAACCATTAAAGAAGAATTAATATTTAATTCTCTAATATTAATAAATGTGAAAAAATTTACTGTTCTTTATTTACCAGGGATGTTACAAAATGTACCGGGTATGATGACCAAATTGAATTTTTCAACAGTAGACTCAAAAAAGTAATTCCCATAAATACAAATAAAACTGGTTACAATGTGGAAAATAATGTAATATTATAGATATTAATCTATAATGAAATAAACCTAATCATGCATGAAATCATTGATTGAGTTCTTAATGTAATTTATTTTCATAATCACATATTACACATATTATGACATTTGTAATTTGGATTTTACTCTCCAAAGTAACTTTATTTGAATCGATGATATAATACATTCAATTATAGAAAATATCAATTAAATAATAAAAAATTAAATATAAAATTAAATATAAAATTTCTTTCAACATTTAAATTAAAGGAATTCTAACAAAAGATTGAATGAATAATTTATTAAAAAACATATCCATACAACATATTTTATGAATAGTATATGTGAATTATTTACATAGATATACACTATCCAATTTCATTCATTGTGTATTTATATCAGAATATATATTTTATATATATTATAATTTATATCATTATGAATATAATTTTTTTTTACTTATAATAAAACACTAACATAGTGTCAATCAAAATACAATAAACAAGTGATTAATTTTATTAAAATTTATATGTATAGGAACTAAATGTTAATTAATTGGAAAGTGCATAATGAATTTACAGAAACATAGTATACCACTTCGAATATCAAATATGCTTTAATGACCATTAATTGTACTACCCAGATGATCCCATCGTATATTGAAATTTATACATAAATAATAGTCGTTACAATCTTAACAATGTTAGTTATAGCTAAATAAATAGAATTCATAAAATTTTATATGAATTAAAATCACAAAAGGTAGGAAGAATATTAATTTCCATTATGTTATGACATTATATAATACATGAAATGATCTCCAAATACAACTATTTATGATAATATAATAATAGTGATTAAATAATGTTGTAAAGGTCATCCAAACATTCAAGTTAAAATAATATCACTCAGGTGATATTTTTTTGAAACAATTTCATGATATATCATTACAACCTATTTTTAGAATATATAATAATTAAAATTCTGATTGAAACGAAATTCAGAATCCCTATTTCCTAAAAAAATTATGTTTTCCTTGGTGTCTATTAGAACATGTAAAATATTTAATATTACATTAAATAGAAAATTCATTGTAATTGTCAAAAACAAACTGATTAACATATGTTTGAATTTAATAAATATTTAAAACAAATTAAAAAAACCGATGATAAATTTATGAATCACTAACTATATTATAGAATGCGCAATTAAATGGAGTATCCGGTAATTATGTGTAGTTATGATTTCCCGATAATAAAATAAATCTTATGAAAGTTAAATTTTTCTAATGAATTTAGAATAATAAATGAGATAGTGAAAAATATTGTAGACAAGAAAAAATAATTTTACAATCTTGTTTAAAAAATGAAAGGAAACTTAGATAAATACAATTTGTATGTTATCATTTGAAAAACTGAAACATATTTCAAGAATAATGATATTATTGCATAAAAAAAACTCAGCAATAGATCCTTTTATGAATGTGAGATGCCTATGAAACTATGAATGATAACATGTGAGAAGTGATCCATACCCAAACAATTATATATATCAGAATAAATATATCCTCTAAATATTTTCATGATAAATGTAAATAAATTTAAAATAATAGGAAACTTTTTAATTCATTGGAAAATAAAAATATAATGGAATAATTGAGTTTTTCACTTAAGAGAATAAAATTTCATGTTTAAATATTATTGATTGAATGGGTTTTTGTCAGGTTACCTGTAATCAAAATTAATGAATTGAGATTGAATAATTTTGTTTCATGAATTAATTATAATTTCTTATCTATTAAACTATTGATTTAAAAAAATCAGTTTAAAAATCAAAACATGGTAATCAAAATGGTGTAGGTATCCATGATAATTAAATTTGATGATTTTAGTTTTCTTCCAAACACATAATATAAGAACTGAAATTGTAAAGTAAAATAATTTAAATTTTAATAATATAAAAAATAATTTATATGCTGAATAGAATAATGTAACCAACATATTGTTGGGAATGTTATTGAGGGTTCATGGTATACAGTGGTTTGGGTTGGTGTTTCTCACCATCCATAGAAATATTTCTACTAACTAATATAGAGTTTCACATTTGTTTATATAATAGTTCCCTCATTAGTGAATCATTCCCAAAAACTAAAATTTTCAAATTTATAATAGTAACATATATTTATTTTTTGATAATTTTAGATCATATGAAATAAAAACAAACTAACATATGGTTTTCTAAATAACATATTATATTTCTGGACCCCTACCCCCAAACAGGAGAGCTATTAAACATAAACACCAATAAAGAAACATCATCAATAGTCGCGAAGGAACCAAACTAATAAGTAATCAACACCAAAATACAAAATCTAAAATAATATAGCTCTATTAAATATAGATCAGTTATAAAATATATATATTAGCTCTAGTAAATTCAAATCAATTCTAAAACAAAAGTATAAAATTCAATAATGAGAAAATTTAAATTGTAATGAAATATAAAAATATGAACTTTTTTTACATAGATGGTGAACAAAAAAGTGAATATCAAATATATTTAGGTAGTTTTTTAAAATTTTGTGCATGTTACATAACCATAAAATTTTTATAATATAATGAATACAATATCTGATTTACACAATGAATGAAATTACAAAAATTGTTTACAAATTTCATAGAATGTGTATAGTTAATATAATAGCACACCTATATGAATTTTAAAAATTATTTCATAGTTATATATTTTTCAAAATATAATATATCAAATTTGAATACACTAAATTAAAAAATAATTTAAGGTATTAATTTTTTTTGAATAAATTGAAATTTATAAATTTATAATGTATAAAATGAAGATATAAAAAATATATTTACATAGGAAAAATTAATTTACTAATATGATATTTATGAAATATAATTTAACAAAATCTTGTTAAGTAAAAAAAATATTTAATGTGGAAAAATGAAAAAAAAAATACATTATTTTAAATATAATATATTTTTTCATTAAATGAAATATTATTTATGAAAATTCTTGCAAAAGGGATCTATTATTTTAGATTCAAAAAATATATATATTAAACATGTTTTGGTTAAAAGTAACATTAGTAAAAAAAATATTTCATATTTTATATAAATTTTTAATAATAAAAATAAAAATATGTTATGTTGACATTTATTTTATTTTATATGAAACATAATAGTATTTTCATGCCAAAGTAATCGATAAAATTTATGATTATAATAATTTTGTGGATTAAAAAAACTATGAGTAGATTTCTATGACATCTATTCTTATCATTGATATATTCCATGATAGGTGGTTTATATAATGGTAGTTTAAAACTTATGTTTTATTTTATTACCATGATATAATAAAGAATCATTGATTAGAATATTTAAAAATAAAATACCTTATGTATTCATAAGGAATTAGTAATCAATCATCAATATTGAATAATATACTACAATATTGTAATTAGGCCCATTGAATAGGATTTTAGATTCCAATTTTTCATCAAAATTATAGATATTAATTATTACACATTGAAGAAATTTACTGGATGATTAAATGTAAAATACAGACTCGATAAAATTAATATGTATCATAAGTATTACTACCATTGAATATATATTTCTCAATTCATTTGGATTAATTTAAATTATTCATCCAATCTAAGAACCTACAATGTGTTTATAATAACTTTAAACTAAAAAATTATGTTAATATTTTTGAATTTGGATTAGACTATTATGAAAATAAACTGTTAATGTCTATGACATTGAAAATATGAATTTTGATAATATATATGGTGAATAATAAATAATAAATATGTAAATAAAAAATATAGGGTCAAAAAATTTTAGATTCAATATTGTAACGAAATATAGTAACCATATAGGAATGAGAAACGTCATACATGGACATTTAGAGAGACAACACCCAAACAATAAAAAGATAGTGTAGTTCAAGAAAATGTAGTTTCTTAACATATTGTGTAAAAAAATTAAAATATATTATTACTTGAGAAGAGATGATGTAATTTTATAAATAAGGTCATCCATATGATATCTGAGATATAGTATAAAATGACTTCAATATTTATAGAGAAAAAAGTGGGAGGGAAAAAAGAAAAATTGAAGGAAAGGGAAGGGAAAAAGATATACACCAAAGGCATTAGAATCATATGAACTACATAGAATGAGGGAGGGGTTGGGTGAATATTAAGGTAACCTAGCTATGGGTGGCTTGATAACAAATCATAATAAATTATATATTCCTTTAATCTGATAACATAGATAGTGATGAAATAACCATACCAAATAAAAATTCAAAAAAATATAAAAGAAATCATATACAGTGAAAAAATTCAATACAACCAAAACCTATCCACGAAAAATTCATAAATTATATAGATATGAAATTAAAAAAATAAATAAATCTTACCCAATGAAAATTTTAGGGGATATGCATTTTAAGTTAATGAAACACTTCTCGGTTGCAATAATTAGAAGGTACATGAGGAAGTAGAAGAATTTTTGTTCATGTGTTTCTGACATCAAAATGATTATGTGATTGTGTACTGGAAAGAATTAGACTAAATAAAAACATAGATAGTATAAATTGAATAGGCACATGATGAAATTGAATAATCATAATTCATACAAACCCTACCACGTGCCAATAAGAAGGGGTGAGTCTTGTAACACCGATTGGTGAGATGCAGATAAGTGCCTGGAATGTGTGATGACTGTACATAAATCATATAGAGAGTTGATAAAGAGTGTATCAAGAAGGTAGAGGAGTAAGATTAGTCAAATGATGAGGGGAAGGTGAATGTGGTGATTTATGTAGATCCATGTCATAGCTTATTTAGAGCCACATAAGATCCATTTTAGAGTCATGTCGTTAGAGGATTAGGGGGAGGTGGGGTGGCAACATCAGAGGTTTGATGAATGAGGTGGTGGGGAGGATTCCTAAGAGAAAAGTCAACTGAGAGTTGGGGTGATCTTGTTGAAGAAGGAGGATAGTTTGGAGATTGGGATGTCATGTCATCGTTGGAGGATTATGGGTGGTAGTTTCGGTGGAGGAGGGTCACCAAGAGGATAGATCGTGATGGAATAAATTAGGGATGGGAATACTACCATGAGTATTTTATGACCCCTCATAATATATTATCGTATGACCACTATTTTTATAAACTGTTTCTATATATGAGTTTCTATAAAAACAGTTTCTAGTAGTGAGGGTAAATATAATTCTCAATATTGAGATATCATTTTATTCAAATTTTAATGATCGTATTAATTAAATAAATATTTATTCACGGAATTTTTAATAAAATACATACATTTATTTTACTGAATATTTTATAAATATTTTTTTTATGAATATTTTAATAGAATATTTATTTAATAGAATAAAATATTTTATCATGGTGGTCAATTTATGTCGATGAGTTCGAACGGATTATGTCTAGGTCTGGTAATGAATATTTATTTTCATCATGATAAATAAGATTAAACACTATGAATGTTAGTGCAGGAAATAAATTATTAATAATTATATTATTATTAATATTATGAAGAACGGGTTTTCATGATGGTTATAATATTATTTAAGGGTTTTTCCCTATTTAAATATTATTTTATCCTAAATCCTAACATAATAATTAGATAGTTATATATATTATGTAAGGTTAACCATGGTATTGAGAATGTTTTCTCATAACTAATGTTTTCATGAATTTCTTTTTCTATCTCCCTATGAAGAATGAAGAATGAAAAATAATATTCCTTAAATATTGAAGATGAGTGATCATCAAGAAAGAAAAATGAAAAATGATTCAATGTGTTAAGACACATAAATAAATTGGCATTTTACAGAGGTCAAAGGACCACATTTGGATTTTATATAAAGGGAATCATTCCGTGGATCCTCACATCACATCGAAATAAATCCAAATTGAGTCTTTTAGAATACCAAATACTTCATTGAAGAAAGGATTCTAAGTTAAGTTATTTATTTTCATTTAATCATAATAAACTAATTATAAATTAAATGTGTAATATCATCACTTGTGTTTTCGAGAAACTGAATAAAAAAAATATTAATATATTTCTCACCACTTCATGCTTCTGTTAAGCGTGGACCCATCATAAATAACCACCTAGCTACATCTCGCACTGCAGGATGGCTAGTGATTTTTAGATAAATCAACAGGCCTTTTGGAGACCCACCAGATTGCTGATGGGTTCTATCACACAGTTTGTGCCACTTCTGCACGACCACACTCTCTAGACTCTATACGACATGAAAAATTTGATTTCATGAGACTTTTTATTCTATAAAATAACCTCATAACAACCCATTATATTAAAGAACCAAAATAAGAACACATATTTTCTATAACTCCGCATCTCATACCACGAAAAAATTTGAGGTTGTTAGAAATACACAACAAATACAATTAATTATCGAAGGTAATTTAGAGGTTCTTTGAATAGCCCCTATAAATTATGTTTATGAATAAATTAATGGTGGTTATATTATAATCGTCACTAAATTGTTATTATTGGTGATTAAAAAATAAAATATACTAAAATAAAATATATTTATTAAAAATTAAATAATAGTGAGGGTTATAAACCATCTCTAATCAATCAATTTAATAGTAGTTAATACCTCATAATTTTTTAAGAATAAATCATGTATATTTTCATTATTTTTGACTATTAAATGTTGCCATGTTAGTATTTTGTGGTTGTTATAAGGGAATCGTAGCAAAATATACCCAATTTAATAAATAAAAATTATTGTGGTTTGTTAATTTCTATTAATCTATGAAATTAGAGAGGGTATTAACCAACTATATTTTTAATTTTGTAACTAAATTTTTGGATAATAAATATATAGATAAATTTATTATATACACACATTATATAAATGTATATAATTACATTATATAACTAGTATTGTATAGGGATCATCTGAGAGTATATAAAATTTGAATTTGATTAGTTATAGGAGGATCTTTAAATATCCTATAATGCCTAGAAAGTTGAATATTTCACTAACTATAAAAGAACAATTATATTATAGGGAATGAAAGTTCCACATAAATCAATAAAAAATTACTTCATGTAAATACATGATTCAAGATAAGTCCTCAATATCCTCAATGGTCTCTAGAAAGGTAATGACCTCCTTATCTTTCACGTCTACTCATATAGATGGGACTTATGTATGTGTGTCTCGATATAAGGATATTTTTCATACACAATATAGAGTGTTTTTTTGTAGTAACAAATTCCACACCAAATTCTATGAAATTTGATTCGTTGTAGTTGGATGTTTTATAATAATCCAAACTATCATTTGGTAATTTGAAGACCAGATCACAAACCTCTAAATAGGGATATACGGTGGGTTTCTCTAAAAAATGGAAGATCTCATTATCTAATGTCACATGTGTTGATCCATAAAATATAATGTTTTTCTAGGATGAGATATATATAATGATATTTATAGTATCGTATGTTGTTATTCATAAATTTTCTAATATGGAGACTACTGGTACAAGTCCAGATAGCTTTGATGTTTGCACACATGTTGAGTTTTGGATTCAAAACTACTTCATTAAGGGAAAAGAAAATGTCAGTTATAATAATATTTCCTATTATTCTAAAAGGGATGACTATGGAAATTAATAATTCTGATGTATGGAATGTGGATGATCATTGTGTGATTGGGAATATTGATACTACCATTATTGTTAACAAGAACATGGATAATCTTAAGCTATCTAGGAAGTTGGTTAATTCAGATATTTCCTAGGCTTCTTTATAAAATCCTAAATTCATTGATGTACAAGATCCCACACCTATTATTGGATCATTAGAGGTTATTCTATATTTTAATACTAGGGGTGATAGTTTATGTATCTTTTTTACCCCTTAAATTTGTGTTAGGGGGGATAAGAATAAACAAATAGTGTTATCTTACCCTCCTCACATTTTTTATTCAATTAATGTTATTTAGTAAATTTTTTACCAGGACATGCAAGGGGATTGTGAGGAGGAAATGTATAAAATATAAGACTTCACACCGAATGAGTGTGTGAAAGAAATGTTGCATCAAGGACTTATTGATGCTTTCACTCACAATTTTGTCTCACAATATGATTACACATATTTAGAAATGTATTCTAGCCACTTCTGCTATAAGGAATGTTGAATATGAACAAAAATATTCTTCTAATTGAATTAGATTTAGTTTTTTGTAACATTAATTGAAATTTAATTAGTTATATTCCATCCTGAAGGGATTAAATTGAATCCATCTTGAATGGATTAAATATATTTCCTTCACTGAAGGAATAAAATGAATTATTCTAATGGTAATAAATTTACATCGATACGTTGAATATGGATGATGCATTTCATCGAATGAAATATGTAAAAGATGGGTATATAATGGGATAAGACCCCTCTTAGAGGGGAAACCCAATTTTATAAAAGCATTCTGATTATCTCTTCTTTTCATCACACCATTTTCATTATAGTAATGGAACTAACACCCCTTTTGCGTGTCGGGGTACTCTTAATATGAATGAAAATCTCTATGCAGATACCCCATCCTTGGTGGTAGAAGTATTTCTTCTACAACCCTAGAGATTGTTATCAAACACATTAAATAATGACCATGAAATATCAGAGGTTTCTTCAGTGAATAGTATACATGTTTTATAGTCGTTATTCAATTCTTTTTTCCCTCAGTTTCAATTACTCTTTCATGGAGATCATGGGTGTTTTTCCATCTTAATCACTTCCACTTTTATGAATAATGATGATTTATCCCCTAAGAAACTAAATATTTTTTGTTAATTTTTAATAATTTTTTTATATTTTTAAAATGATTCATGAAATTATAAAATGTATAAAATAGGGTAATGTTTTTTACTAACTCAACGTAATTGGTAACCTAAACTAAATTAAATATGAAAAAATCATATTTGTTTCTCATGTCATTGATAAAAAATTTACTTCTTTATTTAATAATAAAAATCAATTATTAATTTATTAGATAATTTATTGATTGTGTAAAAATAAGTGAAAATATATTTTGTAATATTTATAAATTCAATTATTGTTTTTATCAACTAATTAACTATAAAATGTTTATGTCTAATTGATAAATATATTTAAAATATGTATGGTCTATAAATTATTTATAAATCATGGTAAAATATATTTTGGTAATATTGATAAATTATTTGATTATAAACGTGTGGTAACTAATTATATTAATGTTTATGGATAATTTGTTAACCATATATTCAAAATATTTAGTGTTAAAATTTCAAATGACATTTAACTACATATATGTAATTCCATGTGATCAGTAAATTTATAATTTTTTTAGAATCATAAGGGTGGTTTATATAGAGTTTATAAATAAAATAATTATGTATAAAATATAAAATTTTTATATTTAAACTTTTAAAATGTCCATAATTTTTAATTTGAAAATATTCAAATTAAAAGGGGATTCAATTTGTGAAATTATTTAAACCACATCAAAAATAGTATTGATGGTTTATTTATTCATTTATTAACTAATAATTAAATATATTATTTTCATATTATGTAAAACATATATATAGTAGCATTTAGAATATAAAATTATATATAATTTATAAAATATCATATGTTTAAAGGGTAATTCCATATATTAAAGTGTCTCAACTATTCATAATAAATGTGAATATAAATTAATAAAATGATAATTTGTAAATTTCTGTAAAATTTATCAAAGGGGTTATATAAATTAATTATCAATAAAAATATTTTGGTTAATTCATTAAATAATTTCGAAATATATATTGAAAATATTAAATTATTATTAAAGGGTAACCATTATAATTATCATTTTCCATTTAATATGTTTTATATGTGGTTTATAATCCATAATTAAAAGGTTTTAAATTATATTTAATTTCATTAATATTTATATAAAATATTTAACTAAAAGAAGAAAGATTTACAAAAGAGTTTATAAATCAAATAAATAAGGATGAAATATAAATTTTTTTATATTTATAATTACGAATTTCCCGCAATTTTTTAATTTGAAATTATTGAAATGAAATTCCTTATTTATGGATACTATTTAAATGCCATCACAAATGTTTTGATAATTATTTTTATTAAATGATTAAAAATATTTAAGCATATTATTTGTATATTATGTAGATTCTTTACATGATATGTTTCGAATTACAAATTATAAATTTCATAAAATATGATATGTTTTAATTGGAATTATATATAATAAAAAACGTGAAAGTGTTAATGTTTAATTAGATATAAAAGTGTTTATGTGTAATACTATAAGAGATTCATAATATTTTAGTTACTTAATAAATTTTTATCATATGTTTTAATATTTTAAATGTTTACAAATTGTTCTCATTTGTAAATATATGATTTTTCTATTACTTATGTCAACACATACACAATTCATATATATATACAATATTTTATATTATCAATATTGGGTATTAATTATTTATATGATAAAATGATTCTTGGAGATAGATCCCCACATCACATTCTAGGTATGTCACCGAAAGATCTAGTTTTCATATTCCATGACCTAGGATTTTATTTATAATTATTAGTGGGAATATAGTTTCTAGGTATAGTTTTTGATTATTAAGTTTCAGAATTTTCTTTAATTTAATACTCTCAAGAGTACAGTCTCCCTGGGGAGAGGGACTTATGTTCAATCTAACTACCATACTAGAGGATTATGAATTATCATAGAAAGGTTATTGATGTTTTATATTTTTTTTCTCTAAGCTTACTCATATAGATAATATCAATCACATATAACTATTATCCTTTATATGAATATCTCATATACCTTATGCACATGATGAATTTTGAATATACATTTCTTCTATTTTTTGTTTAATAACACGAACATGTGATTTGTGTAAATGTTGAAATTTAATGTGGTGGGAACACATTATTTTCATGGTTCTAATAGTGATTCTAGAATCAATAATGTTTAAATCATGAATATAAAAAAATAAATAAAACATGTGTAAATAATGATTACATAAGATGCAATATTTATGAAATATCATATGAATAACATTTATATTAAATTATTAATTATTAATCATTTATAAGAATAAGAATAAAATAATAAAAGTGATATTAATTCCATGTCAACCCTTGTTAAGACATGTATCGGCCAACCGAGAACATTCCTACCACAGAAGGTTTTCCCTTGATTATATTTTCTAAGGAAATAATTTAATGAATAACTCAATATTATTCCAATCAGGTAGTTTAATTACATATTGGGTTGACCCAAGATTATATTTTTGTAGCACTTTTTGGATGTTTTTTTAGGATACAATTATTGAGGATTCCCCATGGGTTCTAATACCCGAGGAATAATGTTGATTATTATCCGTATGATAGATATGGATAAAGAGTTGTCCACATAATTAACTATGAATAAAGATATTTTTGTTGACTTGATAGACTATTTAAATAAATAATGTTATGATATTCATTCTCTAGAGGGGGCATTAGTAAGAAAAATATTGATCTTTGATCACTTAATGGATAAGATGTTTCGGATCATTAATTTGAGTGTGAGAACTATCATTACATTTTCTTGATTAAAATTTATATGAAATTAATATCATATGATTGTTTTTTATTATTGATAAATATAATCATCACAATATATATAATATTGAGATTAATCCTTGATTGGGTAACATAAATGTAAGCAACAATTAAGAATGATAAATTAATTAATGTTCATAAGTAAAAGTATATGTCATGAATCAAACCATATTGGGTAAACATATATTCAAAATATCTAATAAGTGAACCTATATGATTATAGAACACTGATAGATTTATTTGGGGTTTCCCTGGCATTTATTTAAAAATGAACTAATGTCTTTTTGTCTCCACTCATATGCTTAATATGATGGACTATTCCAATAACATAGTAATAATGGATGTTTACTGATGGATGATACTAGTTAACAAAATAATTATAAAATTTATATATGGAAGTGTGATGATAAGAAGAATAAATTGAGTTAATCTTACCTGATGTTCTCATTTGTTGAGATCAAATAATTTTTGTGGATGATGTCTAATTTCACGAACTGTACTAATAGTATAATGTAGATATAGTTCAAAAATGAAAAAGAAAAGTTTGAAAGTCCAACAAGGTTTCTTTGAGAAGCTAGTTAAGGATATTTGAGACATTATGTTACTATTATGAATAATCAATTACTCTAACTAATAGGATTATCTAGAATTCCATAATAGAGTTGGGAAAATCCATGGAATGTCCATGTCAGGTATAATTATTTTATAAAATTATTCATTGATTTTGTGGGGTATTAAATCAAAAAATTATATTAAATATATGTTCTACATATACATGTGTTCAAAATTAAGAGATGAATGAAGAGAGATTTTATTATGAATTTTTGTGACGAATCAAATATTTTCTAATTCAATGAATTGAATAAAAACTAATTTATCAATCTCATATGAATCTAAGTAAAATATTTATATCATTTTATCACACATATTATATTAAAAGATTCACTTTATTCAAATTAATACTTTTTATGTTATGATCATTTGATTATAGAATGTTTAGGTTTAATTATATTCTGTAAAAAGTTTTTGGAAGATAATATAGATGGAATTGTTTTATGTAGTATAAATTATTTACATAGATATTTTTTTAGAAATTTTTAGAATGTGATTCTTACCTTGCAGTGGTTTATTTTAATGAATAAAATTGATGAAATTAATATAAAATATAATTCCACATGTGATATCGAGGAATTGGATTAATCTTTATATATTACTTTTAAAAGGAAATACTTTTTATTTATTAAAATTAAATAAGTATTGTTTTGAGTAATATAAATATATTCTGTGTAGAATTTTTGGTCTAATAGGCTGGTGAGAGTATGTTTTAACTTAGTAAAGTCAAATCTCAAAAAAATAATAAATTATACCAAACTATGATTATAGTGATTTTCACTTAATATCGTAAAGAAAGTGGGATTGTGATGTTAACGATAAATTTATGGAGTTTTATTTAGTTATCATGAATAATATAATACCACTATTTCTTGAAGAATTGTACAAATTAAATTAAAATTTCAATTACAGTTAAAATCTAAAAAATTTCATATGATATGAAGATAAAAAAGTAAATAGTTCGAGTTAATCTACCATAATAGTGTGCAAATCACATTATCCAAAAAATAATTCTGAATTTATATATAATTTAATAATTAAAAAATCCATCAAATTTACCTAATGATTTAAAATAAATGGTTTTATGGAATAGGTTCTAATAATGATGATGATATACATAGAAAAATTTCTATGTAGACAACATAAATTGACAATGAAACATAAACATGTTATGTGTTATATGGTTCTGAATATGCTCAATCTATTAAACATTATGAATATAACTCCCCAGACTCGCCATAATTTGAAGTATCTTACTTCTTAGATTTATATTCTTAAAATAGTTAGGTGCGTGTATTTTATCAGATGGTAACATAGATATAATACAAGAATTATTAATATATTTATTGAATTTAAAATATTATTATTATAGAAGAATAATCGGTTTAATAGAGAATATCGGTAACATCCAATAAACTTTATATAAAAAATTTCTAAAATATGTTTTTGTTTTAATTTTTATCATTGTTTTGTTTTGTTCAATAAGGAATCTAGATGATACATGTGATGGTAATGTCATAGATTTGTTGGATTATGAGCTTTAACTGGTAGTTTCTACATCTTTCTAGAGGATAACATAGTGTGAAATATATTTACATATCATGTATACATAAAATGGAAATAAAACATGTGTAATAGGGTTACATAACAGGTAATTCCTTAAATGAAAAAAAATATGTTTTATGCAAAATTTGATGGGTTTTTGGGAAGATGAGAAAATTAATCCATTCCACGAAGTGTAACTTGGTTACACATCATGTAATACCTAGAACCCAATTTTTTAAATAGGTTTCTCATCTGAAATTTCCTATTTTTATTTCTATGTGATCCCTTTGTTTGACCTAAATGAATCCCTTGGGGATTTTGGGATACTCCAATCCTTCGGGCCCTTTCATTAAGTGATTGATCATTGCGGTGATCACGGTGTGTCTTCTGGTTAACCATTCTTCATTGATATATGTGTCATTATCTATTTGTTACATAGGGATTAAAATATAATCCTTAAATTTATGAATCTATGATCCATGTTTTTATATCTCATATATAGGATGAGTTCCAAGGTCATCTATTCCTTCGTTCACATTGGAGGGTTTCGTTGAGGGAGTTGACTTTTGGAGAGAATGGTAGGTGGTTTGATCTTGATTAACATCTTATATTAAAAATAATTTATTTGATTAAATTTTAATTCTTTGAATTTAAATAATTTCTTTGGGATTTTTATCATATGTATTTTAATTTATTTGTGGGGAAAACCCAATTCCAGTGAAATCCGTCATTGAGAAAATTAGGGGTCTGACAAGGAATTACAAATCAGTGTTATTTAAATTGTTTAATTTTAAAATTTTAATATGGAAATGGAATAAATTTATTATTTAATTAGTTGTATTATTATTCAGTTTTATTTTTGTAAATTAATTGGGAAAATTATGAGACCAGGTGTTGAGATGGCCTGACATTCCGAGGTCCGTTGTGCCTGGGGTAAACCAATGAAAAATGTTTAGTTATTAATAAAGAGTGCATGCAATTTTTCTATAAACTAAAAGTACTATTAAAAGGGATCTTGAATCAAAAATCCAAGGGAGACATTTCATTTTTTACAACAAATTTACTTTGGGTGGTGCCTAACATCGATCGTCGCGGGTCGATGGTGAAAGTTAGTTTTTGGACGTAAACGTCATTAAAATATTTAATAAAAATATTTTATTTGATGTTAAATTGGATTCTTTAATGCATGTCTTATTGTTAGTATTCCAGGGTTACAACATATCCATATAAATCATATGATTCAAGGAGATGAAGCTTCCACTAATGAACATTGACAGATTGGTGAATCAAGATAAACGATCCTCGGATTCGACGAATCAATGAACACAGACTATGAAGCTTTTCCCTTCATAAACTATCGATCAAATCCACATTATAGTGTTCTTGATCTCTGTTTTATTTCACTTCCCATCTTATATTCAAATGAAGAATGCATACCAACCCATAAACATGTTGATCTGTGGTTTAACCGTTCTTATGGGATGGTTAATTTTGTGGCGTTTATAGGGGGAGATAGATCTTTGTGATTATATATTGTGGTTCTTAGTTTATCCATCAACCAATTAAAGATAAATAATAATTAAAAAAAGTCCAAGATTTATCCATCGAATTTTCTATGTGTTCTTCCTACCCTCGTTCTTGGTGTTATTCATTATTGGACCGCTGTGATCACAACATATTTTTTTCGGGAGGCTCTGAAAGCGATTTAACCCCCATAGTACAAGTAAGACCTATCAAAGCCCAAGGAAATTAATGTCATGACCTAAGGATCATAGGTGTGTATTTGTTTCAAAAAATGGTTCATCAGAGCAATGAGGTAGAACTACGAAACCATTGCCGTCGGTGGCAAGTGCAATGTGCCATGTGGCGGTGGTGGCATGCTGGTACAACAGAGGACAACGACCTCCTACATCGGTGGCCAAACCATGTGTATTCATGGAATGAGGGGTCGTGGTAGGGACTGGGGATGGGGCGACTAACCCTATTGAATGTGGGGGCAATGAGTTGACCGGGCGACATGAGGGGAGCCAAAAGGTCAGGTGAACCACATGGACATAGGGGGTGCGACTAGGGTGGGCCGCATCTAGTGCAGCAAACATTCCCACATGTAGTATACCATACAAGGTATTTTGAGTGATTTAACAGCCTTGAGGACCTGACTGGGTTAGGTCGTTGTGGTCAGACAGGGTCGGGTTAGTTGGCAGGTTGGGTCTAGTCCACACGGGTCGGATCGGACTCGGACCGAACGTTAGTCAGACCATTTAAGTAAAATATTCATGACATTAAAAATTTTTGTCAGTTTGATGAGATATTTCTGTTGTTGGAACCCTTGATATGATACAGTAATTTTGAATTACTCTATATGAGTATTTTTTAAAATTGGAATAATACCTTTTTTCTTGTGTAGTAGGTCCTCCTAGAACAATCATGCTACATGTGGAATCTTATGGATGGTTGTGATCCTGAGACTGTGTGACTTGATTACTATATTATTTGGTGGATTCATGACCTATTAAAACTCTTTGTGATATCTACAATACCTATTTTATTATCGCTCAGTGTGTTATGGAAACTATGTGTGTTATCGACACTCCGTGTGTTATCGACACTCCATGTATTATCAACACTCCATGTGTTATCGACACACCCTATATTATTCAACTCTATATCTTACTGATACAAGGTGTTCTTTGGAATACATTTGATCATCATTCCTTTTATGTTGTAGACATATACATATTTGAGATAAATATACATTAAATATTTCTTATTGTTATTGCTTAATGGTTTTGGGGTGTCCTACTAAGTATTATTTTACACACCCCACGATAGGATTTTCCTACATGTGCTATGTCTTTTAAAGATGATCAATGATTTTATGGACACCTAGGGGGACCAGGACAATGTGGTCCTTAGGGTGACTAAACAGATAAGATGTTATCCTATAGCTTCAGAAAATTTTTTGACACCTACCCTTCTGGTAGGGTTTTTTGTGGATGAGTTTCCGTAACATGTGCATTCACTTTTGATTACACTTTCTTTTGGTGGTCCTGTATTCTAGCCATGTTTACATTGCATTTTTGTTGTTTTCATACTTGGTGGTTTGAATCATAGTCTATGTATGCTTTTTCTACATAGCGTTTCCACGTTTTTTACATTTCAGGCTTTGAGATGTGTGTTTGTGTACAACTATACAGGAAAATACATCCCATTTTTAGCATATACCTACTCAGCACTAGTCACTAGCCTATATCCTATTAGATTCGGGATTGGGGTAGCCACAACATGGTCCCCAATGGGAAGGGTTGTGATAGAGTGGTATTAGAGGTGGTCAGTTCTACTGAAGGACAGGGAGTATGTGAGTTTTGTTTTGATCGATAGTGTTAAGGGTTTCTAATTGGGTTTTCAGGACATGGAATCAAGTGTTGGTGTAGTCATCGATGTATCCACACCACCGGGATTTTCACACCTAATTTTTTACATGGTAAATGAAAACAATAGTTTAGGTAAATTAAAAATACATTAATCACATAGGATTTGGGTGTTTTATCTCATCCTTATTGAGTCATCTCACTAGGTATATTCTATTTACCGTGGACCATATTGATCTATTTTACGATGCCTCCACATAGACAGACACCCGAGAATCCATTACAAAATCACGAGGATGAACTAACTAGTGATGTAGTGTCAGTATAGTGGAATTTACCATAGATAGTTCCTATAACGCAGATAGTACCTTTAGTTGGTTTACCAGTGATACAACCACTGATGGAGCAGCAGTTACTCCCATCGCTACCGGTTGAGGATGCACACATGATGAGTGATATGAATAAGTTTTAGAGGAAAAAAACTCCCATTTTTAAGGGTTATTCAAATACCTAATTATATGAGTATTGGCTAGATGTAATGACTCGTGTCTTTCACTTTGTAAGGACACCTTCCAACTAGATATCAGTCCTAACCACAAGTCTCCTTCAGGGATTAGTAGGGTCATGGTGTAGCATAGTGTCCCAGACACATGAAGAGGAATCTATCTCTTCGGAAGAATTAAAAAGACTATTTAGAGAGGAGTTATTCCACGCTATGTTATTATCAGTGCACATACAAGAGATCCTACATCTATAGCAGGGCAGTCAGACTGTGGTGGAGTACTGAGAGAGGTTTACTGATCTTTCTCGCTACTCCACAGATATGGTGTGACAATCATTATATAGGTCTTTGACCTTTGACTAGGGTCTACGCCAGTAGAAAACAAATCCATGATATCCCTTACCATCCCTACGCCAGTAGAGGGAGCTACTAGCAGGAACCAAGTAGCAGAGTCTTTGATTGTAGGTAGCGGACATCAAATGCAGGGACCCATGTAGGTGAAGAACTCCATTAGATTACCCTAGTACATAGGATTAGTGTTGTGGGGATCCTAGGGTAGAGTGCATAATCTAATTTATAGGCAATGTTTCACATGCGGTGGTTGGGAATATCTAGCACAAGATTGATCGACATGTCGTACGGACGATCATGAGATAGTTGATGGACCACCGAGATAAAGTAGGAGGCATGATTAGGGTGGTCCGTAGGGTGGAATAAATATTATAAGATAAGGTACAGAAGTAGGCAGTGGGTAGAGGATTGACATATTACCACCACCACCCCAAGTTTTCCACCATGGGCTTAGAGAGCCAGTGGACTGGGATGAGGCTAGAAAAAGGTGATAGGAGATTATGAACCAAATGTTACACTGATGATAAGTGGTACAATATTTGAATTTTTCGCCTTAACTATTACATTGATAGACATAGGTGCCATTAATATTTTTCTTCCCATGACTCTTTTTCGATACTCATAGATTTTAGGGAACCGTTGACTCAGCCATTATGTATATAGACTAATATGGGAGGCGATTCGATGATCACACACCGGTGCTTAGAGTGTGACCTTTCTCTGGGTGATGATATTTTTTGTTGTGATCTATTATTAGTGGTGTTGATGCCTTATGATTTCATTCTCTGTAAGGATTGGTTATCAATAATCCATGCCCAGATTTAATATTTAGGCATAGAGTGCGGCATGTCCATGGTGATGTCACCAGTTTTTCCTTTACTGATATAAATTAAATGCGTATAGTGTAGGATGGAATTACTCATAGGAGGGTAAAACAGATTACCCATTAGTTGGCTAGCCTCACCCAAGGTGTATTGGGTAAATGGTTTCCCCTGTTTCTTATAGTGGGGGTAGAGTATGAGGGAATCTTTAGTGATGATGTCCCCGGACTACCTTCCTACATGGCGGTAAACCTATGCATTGATCTGCACCCTGGGATTACACTAATATCGACACCACCATATTTTTTGGCTCCTACAGAGCGTTGAGAGTTAAGGGTTCAATTGGAGGACTTGAATAGGAAGGAATTCATGAGACCAATTTTTTCACCCTGTGAGTCCCCAGTTTTTTTCCCAAAAGGTATACAAGAGATAGAGATTATGTGTGGACTTATAGTGCCTGATCCAGGTGACCGTGAAAGATAATTATCCACTACCAAGGATTGATTACCACTTCGATTAGATAAATAGAGGTAGTGTTGGATCGAATATATAGATTTGTATGTTTATTAGATGGAACAACACAAGAGGGGGGGGGGGGTGAATTGTAGGTTTAAAACCTTTGAGTTTTAGCAACATAGAGATTAGTTTAAATGATCTTAAACTAATACAAATACAAAAACCCACAGTTGTATTGAATGTAAAAAGGTATGATGTATTTTAATACTAATGTAATATAAAACAATTGTATTCAAGATGAACACAATAATCAGAGTAATACAAAGATGAATGATTCTACCTTAAAGCGTATAGAATCAATCAATACAATATGTAATAGAATGATTGTAATTGAAACAATTACAATTGAATATGTAAAGAATAAAGGAAACAATACAAATTCCTTTCAAATACAAGTAACAGCGGAAATGTAAAAGAATTAAAATTCTTTTAACCCAAAGATAAGGGTTATCCTTTCACCTAGGATAAAAGGTCTATCTCACCAACACCTTGGTGAGCCCTCAATACGATGATCGGCATGTTTGTCTGCTTATCCCCGGCAGCCTTCGATACGATGATCGGCACGTCTGTCTGCCTATCCCTGGAAGCCCTCGATACGATGATCGACACGTCTGTCTACCTATCCCCGGAAGCCCTCGATTTTGTAGGTAATCGACACCTCTGTCTTTCAATTTCATGAAAGCCCTCGATATGATGATCGGACGCACAAAGCAGATGAGAGAATTCACAGCATCTCTCTCTAGAATCTTGATTGAAGCAAAGTATCACAGTTGTTCCACACGGTCTCATTCGTTCTCCCTCTTAGCTTCAAATGACCTCCTATTTATAGGCCTCAGGTTCCAACGGTCATGTTGCCTCCAACGGTCATATTTCTCTGAAAAACTCAGAGGGACTTGGACACCTGGCATCATAACGGTCATATTGAAACAGAAAGCACGACATCATTTTGATTAGTTTGTATCTAACTCAACGACATCGTATTGGTTAAAACATGATATATATTGATGATAAGCAATGGTACGATTCATATGGAACAATTGTTTTTGTCTAAGTACAAAAACAAGTAATGAACATATGAATAGAAGAGTCAGTGAAATACATTTGATAGAGTCAGTACGATACGATTGACAGAGTCAGTACGGTACGATTGACAGAGTCAGTATGGTACGATTGACAGAGTCAGTATGGTACGAATGACAGAGTCAGTAGGGTATGATTGACAAAGTCAGTACGGTACGATTGACAGAGTCAGTACGGTACGAGCGACAGAGTCAGTATGGTACGATTGATAGAGTTAGTACGATACGATTAAAAAGACATTTGTGATTTCCAAAACAAAATATAGAATTCAAAAGATAACATTTTAATCAACAATATCCCCATTTTTGGAAAGCACAACACATAAAAAATATAACAAGAAAAACTTATCTCCCCCTGAGTTATTGGAAACTCTTCTGAATATGAATTTGAATACAACTAACTCCCCCTTAGGTATAGACTTTCCTAAGGATTGTATTCGTAGATTTTCCTTAAGATTGTTGTAAAGCATTCTCGCCCTTTATAAAACATTCTCCCCTTTGTAAACATTCTCCCCCTTTGTGATTTACAAAAAAGGGTAATCTTGAATTGTCTGAAGGAGTTAGAGGATAAACACAAGACAAAGGATAAAAGAAAAGAATCATAAAAGTTATTACAAAACAAAGACAACTTTCAAAGAGAAACAAATACAAGTCATTTGTTTTCCCTTTCTTTCTCTTTTTTGATCAACTCAGGAAGAACCGCATTCATCTTTTTTGTCTCCTTCTTTTCTTCAGAAATTGATTCACCCTGAGTTCTGAGAAGCTCTTGTTGGTCCGCAAAAATCTGATCTTGATTCTTGATAGTCTCCTCCTGGACTATGATTACTTCTGCAAGGGTATCAATTCTGTTTTGCAGATTCTTGTTATCTTTGGATAACATGGAATTTTGTTTCTTCAACAAAACCATTTCATCCTTGAAAGAAGAAACCTTCGAGAATTCAGATTGAAAAACATTCATTCTCTCTTGCATGTCTTTTACTGAAGGAACATCGGCTCATTGAGAAGACAAATGATTCAACCTTTCAACCATTTCTCTGTCAAGCTTATTGAAAGCAATTGAAAGTTCATTTGACAAAATTCTTATATCTTCAATAGCTATTTCATGATCATTGATTGAGCTCTCGGTTTTGTACGACCACTTGGTCATCTTATTGCAAGACTTCTTATGAGCAACCTAACTTTCTGAAATAAATTTCAAATCGGCTTCAATTGACAAAACTTTCTTCCTCAATTCTTTTACAGAGCCAAACTTATTCTTTTGATTTTCAGTAATAAAATCAATCTTCCCTTCCAGCCTCGGGAAATAAGGAATGGTCTTCTCAACCCTTCTTAAAACATGAACAATGTAATCACTCTTCTTGAGAGAGATTGTATGTTATGAATCAGTATCTTCATCATACGATGCTAGATCGTACGATCGGCTTGAGTCAACAACTAGATATTTTCGTTTTTCTTTTTCTTTTTTCTTTCTTTCTTCTTCCACTCTGTCACTAATGACAACAACTTTATCAGTGTGAGAGGATTGAGTACCTTTCTTTTCTTGAGGAGAAGATCTATCCGGTGTTCGTGCTTGATCGGCATGAGGGGTTTGCTGAACACCTTCACTCAGCTTTTGAACCGATTCCTCTCTACTCTTCTTCGAACATTGAAGAAATTCTAAAAGAAAATATCCTTCCACTTCTTCCACTTCTTCTAACTCTTCCATCACTTGTTTTTTTTCCTTTCTCAGGGAGACTCTTTACGATTGGCTCTTGGTGCACTTCTTTCATCAGTTGAGCACTAGAATCCTCAACCATTTTCAAAATTTTAGTGATATCAAAGTCTTGAGCCTTTCTTTTCAAAACAGTTTTCTTTTTCTTTTCAGCCTTAAGGGTTTCCTCTACCCTTATTCTTTCAGAAAAAGCCTCAGTCGGGTCAAGACCGAACTTTGGATCACCTTTCTTTCTCCATTCCTTATCCTTTATCCATTTGGCTACAACATCCTTACTATACCTTGGCATCTTCTAAGGCTTTGAACTAGTTTGCGGATCAGACTTTTGAGTAAAACCAGTGGATTGAATGTCTTTGGCTGGCATAGGTGCCGATTGATTCTGAGCTAATTTAGCTTCTACATATCTGACAAAATGTTTTGAATTATGATCAAAACAAACATTCATCTTCTTCATGGTACTTTTTCTAATCCAAGAGGACTTCAAATCTATGGGGTTTCCTTTCAAATGAATGTTAAAAAACTTCATTCTTTCGAGAATGAACTTCGTAAGGATGGCTGGATACATAATCATTTGGGACTTAATCCCTCCTGTCTTGACATTCTTAATGGTTTCAAAAAACATACCCCATGAGATTTAATTTTCTCATATTCACAAGATAGTCAAGCATAAATATATCAGATACTTTCAGAGTTTCTATATCCCCTTTCCTTGGGATAAGAAAACATTGCATCCACAAAGTGACAAACCGATTCTCTGGAGAAAGATGAGACACTTTTCTCTTTTCTTCATTAACAACAAACAAAGACTTTTCAGCGCTTTCTCTATTAAATGTACCAACTTCTTCTGGTAGTTTATGAGATGGACAGAAAGAATCCCCTATTATTGGGACATTCATAAAATGAGCCGTTTGTTTCACAGACATAGACAACTTTCTATCATACACAACAAAATTGATAGTCATGTCTTTGTCGAAGGATACGGTTTTATAAAACTTACAAACTTCATCAAAGAGAACCTGGTCTTTAGAAACAGGTCTTTCAACACACATATGTTCCCATCCTTGAAAGAGAATGATTCTTCTGAATGTGGAATCATACGAATCAAAAAAGTCTCGAGAAAATAACATTTCTCTGTTAAAGTCTTTCTCTGTAAATGTCTTTGAAGAAATTTCGGCGGGAGTGTTAGCAGAGGATTGAGACATAAAGGTGATGCCGATGAAAGATCGTATGATGATTTAAAACCGGTGGAGTAGAGATTCACCTCAAAACATGAAAACCCAATGTGGGTTTGGGGAGGGGGGGCTATTTATAGGCGAAAAAGGGGTGACCGATGATCTTCTACGGCCATGATTAGAGAAAAATATATCAATGGTTAGGATTAAAAACAATAAATAGAGAAAAATTATAATAATAAAAATGGAATGTACCTGCCGGAGAACGTAAAGAGGTTGTTGGTTTTTAGGATTAAAGAATACACAACCGTACGAAATAAAAAGTATCAATAGACATGCCGATGTAAAACAATCTTGTTACAATGAACTGACAAGACGATGGAAAACAATCTCATTACCATGAACTGTCAATACGATGGAAAACAAACTCGTTACCATCATAGGTTAGTACGATGGAAAAGAAATTTGTTACCATCATCGGACAGTATGATGAAAAAGAAATTGATTACCATCATCGGTTGATATGATGGAAAAGAAATTTGTTACCATCATCGGACAATACGATGGAAAAGAAATTGACTACCATCATCGGTCGATATGATGGAAAAGAAATTTGTTACCATCATCAGTCGATAGGATGGAAAAGAAATTAATTACCATCATCGGTCGATACGATGGAAAAGAAATTCATTACCATCATCGGTCGATACGATGGAAAAGAAATTCATTACCACCATCGGTTGATACGATGGAAAAGATAATAAGATTGTCAATACGATAATCAGATAAAAATTGAATGATACAATAAAACTGTCAAAACGATAAACAGAAAAATAAAAACACAAACCAGGAGAGTAAATTATTAAGGATAATAAGATAAAAAGAAACAAACAAAACATAGTAAGAGATGTCCTTCACCTTTCAAGAGGAGTTATTTACTGTAAGTAGATTTGTAAAACATGAAGTAGATATGAATGATTATTTTAATGTAATCATTCCTAGCTTCTGTTTTATAATCTCAAACCTATCGGAAGATAATGGTTTTTTAAAAATGTTAGAAAGTTGTTCTTTCGTTTCGATAAATTGTAAAATAATATCTCTTTTTTGTGTGTGATCTCTAAGAAAGTGATGCCAAACATCTATGTGTTTTGCATGAGAGTGGTGTGATGGGTTCTTAATAAGAGCTATGGCACCTGTATTATCACAAAGAATTTGAGTTTTGGAGAAACTCAATCCATAGTCAGTGAGTGTGTGTTGCATCCACAATACTTGAGCACATCAACTTCCAGCTGCTACATATTCAGCATCAGAAGTGGATAGTGCTACTGAGTGTTGTTTCTTGCAGGACCAAGAAACCAAGGAATCTCCTAAGAAATAACATGTTCCATATGTACTTTTTATATCCATTCTACAACCACCAAAGTCAGCATCTGAAAAAAAAATTAAAACAAAATCATTCCCAGAAGAGTAAAAAAGACCTAATTTCATAGTGCCTTTTAAATACCGTAGAATTCTCTTTTCCGATTTTAAATGAGACTCTTTTGGATTATATTGGTATCTAGCACATAAGAATACAGAAAACATTAAGTCGGGTCGACTAGCTATCAAGTATAGCAAACTTCCTATCATACCTCTAAAGATTGTTTGAACTACTGGTTTCCCAGTTTCATCAAGATCAAGTGTATTTGAGGTACCAATTAAAGTGATAATACTTTTATTTTTTCAAATCCATATTTTTTGAGTAAGTCTTTAATATAATTATTTTGAGATATATAAGTTCCTTCTGGTTTTTGAGAAATTTTAAAACCTAAAAAGAATATTAACTCACCCATCATACTCATTTCAAACTCATATTTCATTAAATTTGCAAAAGTATCTGTTAAGGATTTATGAGTTGATCCAAATATGATGTCATCAACATAGATTTGAATAATCAAAACATTTTTTTTTCCATTTTTATAAAAAGGGTTGGATCTGCTGTACCTTTTGTATAATTTTTTTGTAAAATAAATCATGTAAGTCTTTCATACCATGCTCTAGGGGCCTGTTTAAAACCATATAGATCCTTCGTAAGTTTGAAAACATGATCAGGATGTTTTGGGTCATGAAAACCAGGAGGTTGTTCGACAAAAACTTCTTCTTGAACAAAACCATTTAGAAAAGAACATTTGACATCCATTTGAAATAGTTTGAAATTGAAATATGCTGCAAAGGATAATAGAATACGAATTGATTCATGTCTAGCTACAGGAGCATATGTTTCTTCAAAGTCTATACCCTCTTGTTGATTATAGCCTTTAGCAACAAGTCTTGCTTTATTTCTTACAATGATTCCATTTTCATCACATTTGTTTCTGAAAACCATTTTACACCAATCACAGTTGCTTCTTTAGGTCTATCAACTAAAGTCCAGACTTGATTCCTTTCAAATTCATTTAGTTCATCTTGCATTGCTTTTATCCAATCATCATCACCTAAGCCCTCACTTGGGCTTTTAGGTTCAAATTGGGAAAGAAAAGCAAGATGTTATATTTCATTTCTTAAGGAATTTCTGGTCCTTACAGGTTGATTTACATCACCAATGATGTTATCACTGGGATGATTTCTAAGAAACAGTTGATTTGGGTTTTGTAAAACCTGTTCATCAATGTATGATTGAAAATATTCTGTGGTAAATGTTTCAGGAATACTTTCTTGAACATTTTCCTCAACAGAGTAATCTAATAATGGTTGATAAACATTTTTAGAAAACACATCCGAGGATGTAGGATTGGGTTGGTTGAAAACAAAAGGATCAGTTTCATCGAATTTTACATGTATTGTTTCTTCAACAGTACAAGTGTTTTTATTGAAAACTTTATAAGCCTTAGATGTTGTAGAATTTCCTAGAATGATTCCTTCATCAGATTTTGGTGCAAATTTGTGTAGATTATCTTTTGTATTCAGAATGAATACTTTGCATCCAAAAACATTGAAGTATAACACTTTAGGTTTTCGGCCAGTCCATAACTCATAAGGGGTTTTATTAAGAAATGGTCTAGTTAAAACACGATTTATAGTATAACAGGCAGTACTAACAGCTTCATCCCAAAAGTGCTTAGCAATTGAGTATTCACTCAACATGGTTCGAGTCATTTCTTGAAGAATAGGATTTCTTCTTTCAACAACACCATTTTGCTGAGGAGTTCTTGGAGATGAGAAATTGTGAGTAATACCTTTATTACTACAAAAAGTTTCGAAATATGAGTTTTGAAATTCACCACCATGATCACTATGAATAGTTATCAATGGTAGGTTTTTCTCATTTTTATCTTCGGTGCTAAAAGTTTTGAAATAGGAAAAAGCTTCAGATTTCTTTGTGAGAAAATAAACCCATGTAAATCTAGTAAAGTCATCAACTAAAACAAATACATAGTATTTCCCTCCAATGCTTCCAAATTGTGAAGGAACAAAAAGATCCATATGCACTGGCTGTAATGCATTAGAAGTTGAAACTTCATTAATTGATTTAAAGCTTGTTTTATGTTGCTTTCCAAATTGACAATGATCACATACTTTTGAAGAATCATATCTAAGGTCCGGTATCCCATTTACAAGTCTTTTCTTTGAGATTTTACTAAGGTTTCTCAAATTACAGTGTCCTAGTCTTCTATGCCATAGCCATGATTGGTCTTATATTGTACTTAAGCAGGGTAAGTTTTGGCTCCTAAGGACTTCTAAGTTAATAGTGTAGACATTCTCTTGCCAATGGGCAGATAGAATGAACTCATCCTTGGAATTGTGAACAAGACACTTATCATTTCTAAAATTCACAAGGTAACCTTCATCACATAATTGACTTATGCTGATGAGATTGTTCCTAAGACCTTTAACAAACAAAACATTTGAAATAAGAACTTCTCCAAGAAAAACGATATTACCTATACCAACAATCTTTCCTTGAGCATTATCTCCGAAGGTAACTTTTCCACCTTTTGTTTTGATAACCTTTTGAAAGAGATCTTTGTTTCCATTCATATGCCGAGAACAACCACTATCCATGTACCAAATAATCTTATTGGTACACTTCTCATTTTCCTGAAAAAGAAACAATTAGTTTTTCGGAATCCAAACTTGTCTGGATCCAGAAGGGTTAGATAAAAGAATTTTAGGAATCCACATTTGTTTTGAAAAATGAGCTTTATGAAATCTTAAGATTGAGTTTTGTTAAGAGAACAATCTCTTCTCCAGTGTCCACCACATTGACACTTATAATAGAAAGTGGTTTTTTTTAGGAACAAAATAGTTATTGCTAAAAACAGGTTTGGAATAGGTATAACCAAGACCAGAATGATTTCTCAAAGGTCTAATTTGAGAATACATCCTGTCAAAGTTTTCCTTCCCATGAGTAAGGTTTGACAAACATTTCATCAAGGATAAAATCTCTGACTTTAGTTTTAAAACCACATTCTTATTTTCCAAAACATTTCAATTTGAACTAGAGTTAGGCTCTAAGATATTTTTTTTGAAATTACAGTTTCAAGATCTTTAGAAAGTTTATCCTTATCAGATTTAACTTTCGCAAGGGTTTTTAAAATAATTTCAAAATCAGAAGTTTTCACATCAAGATCTTTAGAAAGATCTGATACTTATTTTGTCAAGATTGAAATTCTAGAATTTTCTTTCTCAAGCTTCTTCTTGAGTTTAGAATTTTCATTTTCAAGTAATTTAGAAAATCTAGAGACTTTTTCAAAAGAAGGTAATGTATCATCTCCTGATGATGAAGATTCATCATTTGAAGATTTATAATATCTATTATCAGTACAATTTTCATTTAAGGAGACATTTGTAATAGCTTCAGCATTGTGTACCTTAGCCATGAGGCATTGATCTCTAATTGGTAATCTGGATAAGAGTTCAATATTCCTTTGTCCGGATGTCTCATATTCTGAAGAATTATCTGAGGAATCACTACCACTTGCACTCCACATATCGTTTGCTTTCAAGACATTCTTTGTCATATAAAACCTTTTCTTGTTTCATTCAGAGTGTTTCTCCTTTCTATCTTTCTTCTTAAGTTAAGGAAAATCAGGCCTTATATGTCCTGATTTCTTATATTCATAACAAGTTACCTATGAATCTTTTCTATCATTCCTATCATTCTTTTTGAATCTATATTGAAAATCTTTGTTTCCCACAATATTGTTCATCCTTCTAGAAAGATTGGCTAACTCATTATCCGAAAGATTACAATCACTTGAATCAGATATAACAACTTTATTGGATTTAGACCTTGTAAGACTTTCAGGTGTTTTAGCTTTAGATGAAAAGGCTACACTTCCATTCCCATTCTTCTTCTTGTTGAAATCAGCATCTCTCTTCATTATTGTTTCGTGCTGTAGAAGAGTTCCAAAGAGTTCCTCAAGAGTAATCTGGGAAACTTTTCTATTTTCATCAATAGTTGTCCTTTTTGACTCCCATTCATTTGGAATTATATCTATAGTCATATCAACAAGAGCTTCATCATCAAGACCTTTTTCTCCCATAGATTGTAAACTGTTGACTATCGTCATAAACCTTTGTTGCACTTTACATACTGGCTCTCCATAAAGAAAAACAAATCCATGATACTCTGCTCGAAGCATTTCTCTCCTTGATCCTATAACCTCGGATTTACCAAAATGAGTGACTTCTAATTTCTTCTAAATACAGTTAGCTACTTCACATGAAGATATCTGACTATATATATTTCTGGTAATAGATCATAATAAAGTATTGCATACCTTGTAATTCAGTTGATATTCTTGCTTCTCTTGGTTGGTGAAAGTACTGACTTCATTGTCAGGAATTTTGTATCCTCCAGTAAGCATAATAAAATTTTCTACACCAGTATTGATAACAAAAGTCTTCATACGATCTCTCTAATACTCATAGTCATTCCCATCAATGATTGGTGGTCTAGAAGGATTCAGATTGTCTATTAACCCAATATTCATTCCTTCCATCTAATACAACAAAAAGTTTTCCACTCCACACATTAGTGTAGTAAGTATTTAAGATAATAATAAGAAAGAAATAAAGCTAGTAATACAAATCATTGGAAAACCTACTCTGATACCAATTTTTGGATCGAATATATAGATATTTATGTCTATTATATGGAACAATACAAGAGGGGGGGGGTGATTTGTAGGTTTAAAACCTTTGAGTTTTAGCAACTAAGAGATTAGTTTAAATGATCTTAAACTAATACAAATACAAACACCCACAATTGTATTGAATGTAAAAAGGTATGATGTATTGTAATAATAATGTAATGTAAAACAATTGTATTCAAGATGAACACAATAATCAGAGTAATACAAAGATGAATGATTCTACCTTAAAGCGTATAGAATCAATCAATACAATATGTAATTGAATGATTGTAATTGAAACAATTACAATTGAATATGTAAAGAAGAAAGGAATCAATACAAATTCGTTTATAATACACGTAACAACGGAAATGTAAAAGAATTACAATTCTTTTAACCCAAAGATAAGGACTACGTTTCACCTAGGATAAAAGGTCTGTCTCACCAACACCTTGGTGAGCCCTCGATACGATGATCGACACGTCTGTCTGCCTATCCCTGGCATCCTTTGATACGATGATCGGCACGTCTGTCTGCCTATCCCTGGCAGCCCTCGATACGATGATCGACACGTCTATCTGCCTATCCCTGACAGCCCTAGATTTTGTAGGTAATCAGCACCTCTATCTTTCAATTTCATGAAATCTCTCGATACGATGATCGTACACACAAAGCAGATGAGAGAATTCACAGCATCTCTCTCTAGAATCTTGATTGAAGCAAAGTATCACAGTTGTTCCACAAGGTCTCATTCGTTCTCCCTCTTAGATTCAAACGACCTCCTATTTATAGGCCTCAGGTTCCAACGGTCATGTTTCCTCTAACAGTCATATTTATCCAAAAAACTTAGAGGGACTTGGACACCTGGCATCATAACGGTCATTTTGAAACAGAAAGCACGACATCGTTTTGATTAGTTTGTAACTAACTCAACGACATCGTATTGGTTAAAACATGATATATATTGATGATAATAAATGGTACGATTCATATGGAAGAAGTTTTTTTTGTATAAGTAGCAAAACAAGTAATGAACATATGAATAGTGGAGTCAGTGCAATACATTTGATAGAGTCAGTACGATACGATTGACAGAGTCAGTACGGTACGATTGACAGAGTCAGTATGGTACGATTGATAGAATCATTATGGTACAATTGACAGAGTCAGTAGGGTACGATTGACAGAGTCGGTACGGTACGACTGACAGAGTCAGTACGGTACGATTGACAGATTTAGTATGGTACGATTGACAGAGTCAGTACGATACGATAAAAAAGACATTTTTGATTTTCAAAACAAAATATAGAAGTCAAAAGATAACATTTGACTCAACAGGTAGGTGATTCTCAACGATATAACTAAAATAATATTATCACTATCTTCGAGTATGGTATGAGTGAATCCAAAAAGAATCTTTCATATGTTGGTATGAACACTATTAGTACTTGGTGATTGCATTTTAAATGAAAAATTCCCATGTAGTGTTCATGGGAATCATGAAAAAGATCATCCATAAATACTTAGACTAGTTCACGGTTGTCTTCTTTGATGATATCCTTGTGTACTCAGTGACTGAGGATTAGCACGTGACACAAATGAGGATGGTTATAAACACACTCTGATAGAACTTGAAATATTGGATGATGTTGAAGTTCTATTTTTGGATTCAGGAGGTCCACTTTCTCAGATCCATCATTTTAGAGGTTGGAGTTGTAGCGGATGTAGTGAATTTTGAGGCCGTGCATTCTTGGGATCCACCCAAGAGTGTCACCAAGGTGTGGAGTTCCCTATGTTTGTAAGGGTACTATCGGAGGTTTGTACCTGTCATTTCTAGAGTATTAGCACACTTTATGTATTTGACAAAGAAGGGGAAGCCCTTCTTTTGGACAGAGATGTACCAGTAGTTCTTTTTTGAGCTGAGGCAGAGGATGACGAGAGCTCCGATCTCGATATTTCTAGGGGGAATTGTGTACATAGTGTTCTACAATGTATGAAGAACCAAGATTGTCTATGTCCTAATGTAGGGGGTAAGTTGTGGTTTCCATGTTTTCTTGATATTTGAGACCACATGAGTAAAACTACATGACCCATGATCTTGAGCTAGTGGTGGTAGTATTTGCATTTAAGATTTGGTGATTCTACTTGATGGACGAGTGGTTTGCTGTCTACTCTAACCACATGAGTATCAATTATGTCTTCTCTCAAGAGGATCTAAACATGATATATAAATTATTGTCAGAGTACCACCCTGGCTATGAGTTTGAGGTTTTCTATACTCATGGGAAGGGGAACGTAGTGGTGGACACTCTTAGCAGGAGATACATATTACAGTTGCTATGTGAGGAGTCAGAGTATTTGGTTGTTTTTCAGATATCCTATATGGATGGAGATGAAGCGACGTACCTCTGGTCAATGGTTGTCATCTCTTGAATCACATAGCAATTCAGGGAGGCACCTCTAGTGTATACCGACTGTGACACCCAATGATCTCAGTTGTCAAAATAGCATGCACCTAAGGTACATTCGATAGGTGGGGAGCACATATTTCTTTTTAGAGGGTGCACATTTTTACTAGTGGTTTTGTGTGGGTATTTTCAGAAAGAGTTCCACACATACCCTTTGGTGTTACATCTGGGTGTCGAGATGATGTACCATGACATATGATGTCAGTTCTGGTGGTTAGGGATGAAGAAGTAAGTGTTAGTGTTTGTTTCCTAATGCCCCACTTATTAATAAGTGATGGATGAGTACCAGGTTCCAGTGGGCATGAACCAACCACTTGAGGTCCCAGAGTGTAAGTGGGATGAGATATAAATGAAAGTAGCAAAAAAAAATTCATTCATGTCCATGTGACATGATACCATCCAGGTAATCCTAGATCAACTCACCATGTTATCCCACTTCCCACTGATCTGGGAGAAGAGTTCAGTAGATATATACGAAAGCCTCTACATACAGGAGACAATACAACTTCATAAACTTCCATCGACGATTGTTTAGGATTGTGATGTTCGTTTCTAATACCAATTCTATAAGGGATTTCAGTAGTTGTTTGGGACTCATATATTTTTGAGCACAAATTCATTTCCCTATATGGATGGCCATACATAGAGAACCATTCAAGTTATTGATGGAATGCTATGTGGTTTCATCTTAGAATTTGGCTGCAGTTGGGTGGATCACCTACCACTGGTGATGTTTTCATACCACAACAGCCCCCACTCCACCATTGGCATGTAAATTTTTTAGGTCATGTACTGGAAACCATGCATGTCAACACATTGTTGGAATAAACTTGGAGAGACAACACTCCTCGGTACAAAGTTTTTGTGGGAAACCACTTACAATGTGCACACCATCCAGGAGCACAAGAGGGCTGCACAAAGCTGGTTGAAGTCTTATATCGATTGATGATTGAGGCCCATGCTGTTTGAGGAGGGATACCATGTGTTCTTTTTGGTATCACCTTGTTGAGGATTGGGGATATTTGGTTGGGGATGAAATTTATCTTCAAGATACATCGACCATTTTTAGATTTCGAGTAGAGTTGGTGATGTGTCATACCACCTAGATCCACCCCCATAGTTGCACTAGGTTCATGATTTCTTCCACATGTTGCAGATGAGGAGGTACGTTCATGATCAATTGCATGTCATTGACTAGGGTGCACTGGAACTTGATGATGGGGTGAATTTTCTGTAATACATTGTGAAGATTGAGTCTTGATAGGATAATATCATTTGTGGGAATCCAATTCCTCTATTACTTGTTTAGTGGATGCACATGAATATCCACAAGAGTACATGGGAGCATGAGGCTCATATTCTTGCTCAGTAACCTCATTTTTTGTTCGGTAGCCCTTATGTTGGATATCAGTGATGTAAATCCCTATGGTGGGTAAATATAATAACTCTGATTGTTCTCTGGTTTTAGTTTTATAAAATAATTGGGAAAATTAAAATTTTGTTCATTGATATGGAACAAGATACTGAGGGATAGTGTGCTCTAGGAAACCGAATTAAAAATGATCCATTTTTAAAAACGTGTGTTGTAGAAATCTATTTAAAATATAATAACTCATATTGGGTGCTGGAATTATTATTATTAAAACACTCTTTCATTCAGGGAAATAACTTTACCATATTAGGGACCGAGCCTTGATCTGTCCTGGTTTAGTGTGGATTTTAGTTTATGGACATAAACATTATAAAAATATTTACAAAATAAAATATTTGACATTTTATTGGTTTATTTTATGTATGGGATATTGTTAAAAATTCAAGGTTATGACATAATACTATAAATCTTCTAAGGCAGGGAGATAGAGATTCCTCGGACAAATGTAAACAGATTGGAGAATCACGTTCAACGGACATCAAATTCGACGGATCGACGAACGACAACAATGAAACTTCTCCCTTTGTTAATGGTAGATCCAAACATTGAGGTAGGGGGTTTGATCTATTTTTTATTTCCATTCCATTTAAAGATTCAAATGATGAATGCGGACAAACCCGTGAATAGGGTGATCATTTGTTCGACCATTCTTGAGTGATGGATATTTTTGTGGGGTTTAAAGGGGGAGATATATCTTTGTGATTATTTTTTGATGTACATAATTAAACATTAAAACAACGATGGATTCGTGGAAATATAAAAAAGACCATGATCCACTCATTAGGTATTATATGTGTTCTTACTACCCCCATTATTAGAATTCATTTCTGTTAGACCATGTGGTCACGATTCAATTCATACGAGAGTCTCTAATTGCGATCAGACATCAAGAGTACTAGATAGATGGATTAAATCCAAAGGTATTGAAGGATGCGACACGAGGATTGCAGATGTGGATCTATTTTGAAAAATGAATCACCTGAGAAACATGGAGACATGGGGAACTAGAGCTTCCAGCTTATATTGCCGTTGCAGGCACTCAGTTGCTGGCGAAGACAGCCACGTGTGGGTGCTACGAAGGAAGATGGTGTGGTCAGACTGCATGAAGCCACGACATCAGGGGCCATGTTGGGGGATGAAGATGCGAAGGCTGGCCTCATTAAACATAGTGGAATCGCATTGACAAAAAAACACAAGGTGATCCTCATGGTTGGGGAGGAACACTTTGACCAAGGGGAGTGGACAGGGTGGGCATCATCTGGTGGAGAAAACCGCCCACATGTTGCGGCCAGAGTTGGGTGGTCGGGTCACTCCATCAACCCCATGGGGTAGACCCAGCAGACCAAAGGGATTAATCTACTAGGCCAATATATCATATAAGTCTAGAACAGAACGAACTAGGATTGGTTCGATTGGATGGACCGGAACAAGTCAGTCGGTAAGTCAGGTCAGTTCAGGTGGTTCAGATTAGAATCAGACCAGATCCAGATAAGAACTTTTTAGTAAAACAGCCATAATTTATTTTATACTTACATTTTATGATCCATTTGTAGAATTTTGAACCTTTACATGAGATAATAATCGTGAAATATTTAATGTGATTCATTATGAATGTTTTTATACACCCTTCTGTCTTATGGTGTAGGTCCTCCCAGAACAAGCATGCTATGAGGGGAATCTAATAGATGGTTGAGATATTGATTCTATTTGACTTAATGACTATGTGATTTGGGGGTTGAATGACCTAACGACACTCAATTTTTTATCTATAATCTATGTGTTATCGAGAATCCATGTGTTATTAATACTCAGTGTGTTATCAAAACTCGATGTGTTATAGACACTCATTTTATTATCAACACTCCGTGTGTTATCAAAACTCAATATGTTATCAAATCTCTTTGTGTTATTGAAACACAATGTCTTACAAAAATTGGGGGTTCTTTGGACTACATTTGATAATCTGTCCATTCGAGCTAAAGACTATTACCTGTGTTAGCTGACTGTACTCCGCACCATTCTTAATGGTATTACTTTTTGGTTTCAGGGTGGCCTAATTAGTATTTTTTACTCACCCCTACATGGTATTATCCCACACGAGTCATTTCTTGTGAAAATGATCAATGGTTTGATGGATTCCTAGGTAGACGATGACTACATTGTTCTTAGGGTGATCAGACAGACAAGGTATGCTCCTACGACATTAGATAACTTTCTGACGCTAACCCTTCTGGTAGGGTTTTTTGTGGATGAGTTCCAATAACTTGTGCATTCACTTTTATAGACTATTTTTTTTTGGTCATCCCGTTTTTATGCATTGTTTACTTTCCATTTTTCTTATATTCATACTCTATAGTTGGTAAATTAGTGTTTTCATGCATATTCTACTTAATATTTTTACATTTTAGTATTTTGTGAATAGAGATGTGTGCGAGTGTACAAGTACATAGGAAAATGCCTACCATTTGTGGGACAGGAATACTCAATACTAGTTAGCAGCCACAAGCCTATTGGATGGTGGATTGTGGTTGTCATGGATTGGGCCCCTCTGGTATCGGTTGTGACATATTTTTTTTTGGATTTAACTGAAAAATGTTCATGAATGAAATTTGTGAGAAAATTATCAAACTCAATGAATTGTAGGTTTATAAGAAAATGATGGAATTTATTTACAAATTAAATTTTAAAAATTATTTTTGAAATTGGATTGTGAAATTTCATGAATTTGTTTCAAATACCTACTTTTTAAAAATGGATTAGAAATTATTTTGATGGAAAACGAGTGATTTCATATTTTTTAAAAAAATGTTTTTAATTAAAAACAAATTATGTGTTGTAAAGATAAAATAGAAATACTAGAAATGGGGGATGTGAATTTGTTGAATTAGAAGAATTATTGAAATAAATTTCCCATAATTTTTAATATATGATCACATACAACCCTTAAATATTAAGTGTGTTATATTGGACAACATGTTATGAATTACAATGTTCTAAAAATTATTTCAATGCATACTCATTCTATAGGTTGTGGTGATAAGTCCCCTTTGCCTTAGGTCTAAAGGGGCGTATGTACATACTTTCCATTTCACATAGTTGGGTCCCTATACCCAAGAACTATTGTACCTACATTGAAGCCGACCATGTTTCTCAGATGTTTATATTTCAAATTTTTATTCCATTTTTATAAATAGTTTTACATTCCATATGAATTTATATAAGCTATTTTATATAAATTTATATATTTTATAAATATTGTGAAAAGTTTCACTCAAGGAATGAACACTTTTATTAATATTAAATTCCATATTTTTTAAATTTATTTACAACTTTTGAAATGTATTTCTATATATTGAACAGTGAAGCCTGAATTTCTAATGTAATTCCATATTTTAAATTATAATCAATTAATTCCTTAAACATTCATCTTTAAATACCAATCCTATTTATTTTAAAATTAAAATCTCATTCTTGGTTCATTTGATATTAGAATCATGTCATCGAATATTTGAGTGAAATCCTATTGTTTTTTAGATCAAAACCTATATGTACTTTTGGTGGTTTCTTGATTATCTCCTTCCAGGTTTGAGTAATGTAAAAGGGTCTATTGGAGGTATATCCAGCTATAATACCTTGTTATTTGTTAGTTGTGTCCTTTGGGACATAGGCTATTTTACCTGTTTTGGAACATTGGTTGTAGTACATTGGCTGTGTGTATGCGTTGACGACTTCTACAACATTACATTCAGTGGAGTTTCTATTAGTATACATATTTTCTTATGTATTTTAATTAAAAATTATTACTGAAAAAATAATTCCTATTGGACACAGGTTACTGTAGCAGTCGGGTTACTATTCACAGAAATGAAATTGGGCCAAAAAATTGGGCCTATGGGCTGTGTAATGGGATACAGGCCCACTGGGCCTTCGGGCTATGTAATGGGTCTCCCTCTACGCAGTTAAAAGAGGTATTTGATTTTCATTGATAATAAAATGAGGAGTCAGCCCCAAACATTAAAAAATCATATTCACATACATTCATGTGTGATGGAAGGTTCTAGTCATTGACCTGTAGGGATTGGGAACACCCTTCGGGATTTGTTAAGTCCAAATTAGTTATCAGGTTACCATGGTACTCAGACTGGTTTGTGGAAAAGTTGTATCAATGTTCTAGGTTGATCATTCTATCCTAAAGTCGGTATGGAATGTGAAATATTTTCATGATGTGGTAACTAGTTTCAATTGAATTCTAGAGCATCTCTCACCAAAATGAACATTATGTCATCAGGGGTGGTTGGGGAAATATTTATTGAGGATTAGTTATAGTATTTTCCCTATTTTTATTTGGATAAATAGACATATAGACCCTGTTTTGTGCAATAAGTGGGGATTAGCCTCACTATTTTCTCTATTTGACTATTGTCTAATGTATTACTTTTTATATAGTGATGTTGTGTAGGATCATGAATCCATGAAGATGTGTGAATCAGACCTAGTAAGAGGATACTAATGAATTGAGGAAAGAGAAACATATAGTAGATCTTAATATGGTTGAGGTGATCATGTGAATTATCTATGATCTGGGACAGGATCCACCTCATGTTCTCATTTGGGATCTACTTTTGCATCCTTAGATAAACATTCTCAATATTTTTTTCTCAAGGGTTCTTTTAGTAAAAGCTGGAACCATTCGATGGATCAACTAATACTCAATAGGACGATGAGTGGTCAAATAGAATGGAGTGTTTTTGGGGGGTTTAGTCGCACCTAATGAAATAATAGTGAAGTGTACCACCATCATTACACATGGTCCATTAAAGAGATTTTTGGACACAATGGAGTGGAAAATGAAGCATGATGTCATATAGAGGAAGCACACCACAGTTCTTCTCACTGAACATTTCTATACAGAGTCGATGTTGTTAGTCATGTCTACTGAGTCCTTACATCATGAGTAGGCTAACATAAATGTGACAGAGTATGAAAACCATTTTTCTGAGTTCATACACATCAAACCTGATATGGTATGGAATTAGAAGATGAATCCATGAAGGTTCTAGATATTACTCTGACCATATATTTGTTATTATTATTTATTTTATAATTTTCCTTATTATATTAGTGTACTGGGTTGAGTGTTGATGGTCAATATGGACCGGGATAGAAAGTTTTGTTTTTAGGTCATTCTTTCTATTCCAGTGGTAGTGGCCATTCCACTAAATGAAATCGGAAGGGTGATGATTCTTATAGAAGTTCTTGTCAGTAGGGTTTTTCTAAACCCTCTATAGTGGTGGACAGAGGTTATTTTTTTTACTGTTGTGGAAGGTCGATGAATTCAAATTGGGTTTCCACTAAAGAAAAAAAGAACCATTTCTCCTACCTAAATTTAGGGAACATGTAGAGTTTCTAACAAATCTATTCCAATCCACGTGGTGGTATGGGATCATCCACACCTCCTAAATACATAGTGCAATAAGATGATTCAGATGAAAATGTTTTATAGCCACAAGAATCTGGTATGAAGCTACTTCATGTAGTGGAAGAGTCTCTAGAGGAAGTAGATTCTAGTCTACTTACTGTGACAGGTACTATTATTATAGCCTCGTCATTAGTGACTTATTTATTTGATACTAGTTCATCTCATTCATTTATTTCAACCCGTATCTATAACCTATATAATCATATTATATAGATTTATTCTTGTCTAATGGATTTTCCAACACCACGTGGTATGAAGATAGACAAGGGCCTCTATAGCCCCACTTGTGTATTCTATATAACTAATATCGAGCATGCATGGAGATTTCTGGTAATTAACATGAAACTACTTATATAATTTTGAGAATGGATTGTCTCATTTCTTACATATCCCAAATTAACATATATCTTTCATGGGTTTCCATTACTACACATAGTGGTGTGAGTTAGGTATTACATGGGGAATGGTACCCATGGTCGATCATCACTAGTCCTTCTTATCCTGAATTAGGTAAAGTGATATAATTGTGTTACTTTTACGTGAAGTGGTAAATTTTTTGTAGATATCTCATTCTAGCTTTCATCATGTTTGTTGATATTTTTCCATCTAAATTATCTAGTTTTCCACATATTGGATGGTTGGTCTTCTGTCGATTTGATTCTTTGTACCCAAACAGGTTATGTTCCCTCTCACCAGATGACACTATATGAAATGAAGGAGTTGATGTAAAAATTGGATTATTTTCTTCAAATAGGCTGTATATTCCTAGTCATGTCACCCTTGGAGGATCTGGTTATCTTTTCATTAAAATTTGATATATCACATAATGATTCATTGCAAAAATTTCAATCAAGTCAAGATAAAGAAGATGTATTAGTTTCCACATAATTATGATCTATTTGAAAAAAAATTAATGGGAGATAATTGGTTCTCTAAGATTTATGTTTGTTATTTTTACCATTAGTTTATTTTATAATAATTATAAATTCATAAAATATCTTTCAGAGCTGGTACAGTAATTCTGTGTACCTTTTGATTCCCTTTTTACTAACCAATTTCCCTATTGATTTCATGGAATTAATGAAAACAATTATACTTGTTTATCTAGATAAATTTTTTGTGGGATTTATGGTTGAAATACTTGTTTACTCTATGTTCATGGAGGATCATATGCATCAATTTTTAACATTTCTGAATTTATTGACAAATCACCATCTATATTCCAAGTATTCAGAGTGTAACCAATGTATTTAGGAGTGAAATTCTTGGTAAATGTGGTGTCGGAATAAGGAATATTAGCTGATCCTAAGAAAGTGAATGATTTTATGACTTGTTAATAACCACGAATCGACATAGGGATTCAGAGATTTTTTTTCTTAGCCAAATATTTTCACTGATTCTCTATGGACTTCTCAAGGTTGTCTTCTCTGATGACTGCTCTAACATAGAAAGGGGTAATTTTTTTGGAATGAAATATTTCACGGTTCTTTTGCTGATATGTAACCCCTTTCTACTACTACACCGGAATTGACACTTCTATCGACTCTGTTTGTATCTGTGGTCATCTATAATGCATCAGGTTTAGGGGTGGGATGTGTTCTTATGCAAGGTAATCATTTTTTTCATATGGATATCATCATCTTAGGACACATGAGAATAATTATCCAACACATGACCTAGATCATGCTTCTGTGATCACAGTGTTTCTTCTAGGTTTGAGTTATTCATGCCTCTCCATTTTCTTCTATATTCCACCCTTGGGGTTTAAAATATCATCTCTAAATTTATGGATCTATGATCCATGTTGTTGGATCGTGTTTCTAGGTTAAATTTTGAGGTCTTCTAGGTCTTCTTTTTCATTGGTGGGTTTCGTTGTGGGTGTTGAGTTTCCATGATAAAGGTAGGTGGTTCTGTCTTTTTTCCCAATTAATATTAACCATAATTAATTTTCATAAATATAATTTTTTTTAATTTAAATTAATATGTTTGGATTTGGATCATATTTCTTTCAATTGAATTGTCAGAAAAACATATTCCATTGAATTGTAGTTTTTGTAAAAACAGGGTTTTGGAAAGGAATTGGAAATTGGAAAGATTTAAATTGTTTAATTCAAATATTGGTTTCGATTTAAATAGAGTCAATTTAATTTTATTAATTTAATCGAAAAATCATTTGGATAGAAGATTGTGAGAAAACCCCCAATTCATATTAACAGGGCTTTTGTGATGAAATTGATGGAATTTATTTGTAAATTTTATTGTGAAATAGAATTAATTGGATTAAAAACCATATTTGTAGAATAAGGGATACCAATGGTTTTTTTGGGAACCCATTTGTTTTATCTATTTTAAAATTCATGGTTATTATTAAAATACAATTAAATATTTTAAAGAGAAAATTTTCATATTTAAATGGGGGATGAGATTTATTTTTATTTTGACCAGTATTGAAATAAATTTCCCATAATTGAATGTAAAGGGGTGAATTCAAGACTTAGGTAGTTAGTGCATTATATTGGACGACACATTCTTCCTTACAATGTTCTAAAACATCATATCATCACATCATTATTCCTTAGGATATGTTGATCATTCCCCATTACCTTAGGCCCAAAGGGGCATATGTATATAGTTTTCATTTCCCAGTGTTAGGTCCCTATAGCCTCAACCTATTCTACCTACTTGGAACATGACCAAGTTTCTTAAATTATTATATTTAAAATGTTTATTCCATTTTCATAAACTATTTTACATGACTTATGAATTTATATAATCTTTTTTAAATAATTTTTTTATTTAAGACATTTTGTGAAAAGTTCCCTTTAGAGAAAGTAACCTTTTATTAGAGTTAAATTATATATTGTGAGATTTATTTACATCTATTGAAATGTATTTCCATAGTTTGAAATGTTAAGTATGAATTATTGAAGTATTTCCATCTTTTAAATTGTAAAACGTGATTCATTAAATATGATTTTGTAAATGAAAAACTTTTTTCTTTTATAATTGAATATACATTATTGGTTTATTTTATATAGTCATATTGTTGTGGAATCATTGGGTAAAATATTATTGTTCTTTGAAACACAAAATATTTGTTCTTTTGGGTGTTTATAGATTGTATCATTTTCAGTTTGAGCCTATGAAAGGTCTCTATTAGAGGTCGGTCCAGTTGTTTATCCTCGGAGTTAGTGACTTGTGTCCATTGGATCATGGTATTTTACCAGGTTTCGTACATTGGATGTAGTAATTTGGTCTTCTTTATTCATTTACAATGTCTACTAAATTATTACAAGTGTAGTTTTGTTTGGTATGCATACTATATTGTTTCATTTACTTCCCCACTATTAGTGGAAAAATAATTCCGACTCTGATTATTTTATGATTCCATGTGCTAGTCACCGATCCAAAGAGATAAGGAATGCCTTATGAGATATATCAGGGCCAGCATGGTCATCGGGTTACCCGAGTACTCAGGAAGGTTCACGAAAATATCATGGTATAAGATAATTGATAGACTGATGTAATGATTTTATAATTTATCACAATATTATAATAATAGAAATAAAATTTCATCATCCATTTATATATGATTCTATTTGATATATATGAATTGTCAAAAGATAAATATCACTTAATAGTCTAAACCAATGACATATCCATAATTGATAATCATCACAGAGAATTATGGGATGTGATGATATGTCAGGATTGTCTTGAATAAATTATTATACTCATTAAAAACTGGATTTATATGAGATAAAAATAACAGATTCAAGCTATAATAAATGGAGAAATATTACAAGGAATTGCCCACCAGATTATATCTCAGGGAATTTTATATAGTCACTGATATACTTAATGTTGAATTATTATTATTATCCTTACATTCATTAGGTTTCCAAGATACCTAGTATGAGAACCTTTATAAATTGACACCCAATATACACAAATCAAAATATAAACCTAGCTGACCAGGGGTGGATGGGTATGTTTTCTATCATGTTTCTAGTTAGATTATAAACAATATGATATTTTTCCCATTTATATTATAAGAAATGACCCAAAAACATTATTTAATTACATAGAAGAAATGCATATCCATTCTTATATAGAAAACATTTTTTGTGTTTATTTACTTAAATAAGGGACATGTGATGTGCATATCTATGTAATGAATGAAATGGGATGTATTCATAAACTTCTTTAGGAAATTTTAGGGAATCAAAAAAATATGAGTCGACCTATACAATATTGATATGTTTTTTTTCTATTGGTCACTCTATGTCATGGGTAAAAGGATTATATATGTAAAAATATGATTTATATAAAACATCTAGTGGGAAACATGTTTGTATAGAGATATGAGTATATTTCATGGAGATCACCCAAGACACCTTAGTAGATTGAGAAGCACACATGTATTTCCAAATTACACACTTTTCCATCTTTTATGAGATATGGATCTCCTATATGATTTCAATGCTACTTAGGCCCATTATGTCACACAGTGAAGCCTCTAGAAAAGTATTACCTTTTGGATAAATTTCTTGTTCTAAATCAAATTGAGTATGGAAAATCCATCTCCAGAAAATGATTTTTGAATGGATTCATAAGGTGTTGTGATATGCTTCATAATGTAATTATGAGATTTTAGTTAAAGTGGGGGATTGTTTTATATAAACTAAAATATCCACGTTAATGAATTAAATTTTGATTCATGTTTCTTTACAAGGAGTTTCGGAAGTTATAATCCATTATGAATGGATTAAATGGAATCCATTATGAATGCAAAGCCTTTATGGAATCAATAAACGAATTAAAAATTTATTCCCATCGAAATAAATGTGTATCGATACATTGGATATGAATGAAAATTTTATTAAATTAAATTATATATTGATGGTTTTAGAAAAAGGATATATTTAACGTGTTATGATGATCGATTATATGTAAGCCAATCATTTCTATCTTCTTCCCGGTACACTATTTGTCAAGTTAGTAATGGCTCTAGGATCCCTTCAGTCTTTCAGGGGCCTCTCATTATGAACAAAGATCCACATTCTTGTGTAATACCCTTATTGGTGTTAATATTTCATTTTCTTCATTATTGATCTTCATCAACCATATCATACGAAGAAAAACAAATAATAAATACATCATCAGTGCAAGGTACATATGATTTACCGTAGTGCATCATTTAATGTGTTTCATGGTTTCAATTATTATTTTATAGTCATTTTGGGTGTCTTGGATTCTAAATATATTTCTCTATGATTAATAAATGTTATTAATACACTATGAAACCTAAAAATTACTAACCAATAGTCTTGGAGTTATTATATTTTGACAATGAAGACAATATCTGATCTAACATGAAGCATGACAATCAAAACATAACATTGAATTATAATGTTCATAATACTCATGAAATAAATGATGGAACCCTTAAGGTAGAGAATTCATAATTTATAGAGAATGATGCAAAATATTTGGACATATCTGTCCTGAAGAACCCTTGGAAAAATTCTAGATATTGGAAGAGAGGATGACATTTTTGTCGAGGTTGAACACAAAAGCATGGGTAAAAGGTAAGTTGTTTTTCAGGTTATTCAATCTTGGATAAAACATGGAGATTTTTCCCTCTCTTTATTGTTTGAAACATTTATTTTTTTGGTCCATAGTTTTTAGTGGTTTTACTTGCCACCCCATTGTTCATTTAAACCTCTTATAGTACTTTATCTATTTTAATAAAAGGATCATGAACGTGGTAATCCAGACTAATGGTTATTTGTGTTTTAGAATAACGTATTATTATATTGGTATATTTATATAGATATTATGTAAATACATAATATATATATTATATACATTTTATAATCAAACATGTATGTATATAAAAAAGTATTTAATATATATAGACACTTTACAAATATATATATATATATATATATGAATATGTATATCCACAGACATAACATAAATGTAATTTTAAATGCATCTACCAAAATATTTATAAGTTTATGATTTGGACAATAAATAAATTATATATATATATATATATATTTACATTATAAATATATTTTATATGAAAATATAAAGTATATAACTGTATTTAATTTTTTGTATATTATATATATTTGTATAAATAATATATAGTATAAATATATTTAGTATACATATACAATATGTTGTATACACGTTCAACTTAGTATACATGAATAAATATTTGCAAAAAATATATATAAATGTATGTTTTTTATAAATAACTCTTAATCCCTTATAATAGAGGTGATTTCGACCGACTCAAAAAATTTATTATTTTTTAAAAATACAATTTTATAATATATATATATATATATATATATATATATTGTATTAACATATTATATAAATATATTTAAACATATTATATATACATATTATGTAGATATATTTATAATGGCGTTATATAAATACATTAAATAAATACTTTTACATATATTATATAAATAAACTTTAATATATATAAATATGTATTTAAATATATTTTGGCATTACATATATATATTTATTAATATATTAATAGGGGTATAATTTTTTACATAACATAAATATCTCTATAAACATGTGTATAAATATATTTATTTCAATATGTCTAATTATATTGTTTAGAGAGTGTGTGCATATATATATAAGTATTAATACACATATAAGTATTTAAATTAATATATTAAATAAAAATTTCAATACATAATACAACTCTATTAAAAAAATTGTATTAATATATTTATATATGATTAACATATTTATATTCAAATACATGTAATTTTTTTTATAAATAGATGTATTATATTATATTAAATGTAATTATATATATAATATGATTAAATATTATATATATATATATATTCTATATTTTATAAATATATACCATATTTGTATTAGTATATATCTATTTGTCTTTAATATAAACTATAAATTTATAAATAAATAAAAGAAATGAATGTGATTAACGCATAGTATCAATATAGATATACACATATATATAATAAATATCATATAAATGTTTTAATATCTAAATTTTTTAATTGTCTTAAATGAAATTTTTGTATATATATATATATATATATATATATATTTATATAAATATATATAATTACTTTACTCAATATCGTAAACATATATTTGTATACGTAATATAACTGTATTTATAAATATATGTATATATATATATATTTAAATATATAAAATATATTTCTACAAAAAAATTATTTATAATTTTATTTATATATAAATATATTATATATATATATTATATTTTTTTAAAATGTATACCATATTTGTGTTTTTGTACATATTAATATATATGTATTCAATATATAATATAAATGTATATTCTGTAAATTATAATATAAATATATATGTAAATTTATTTAATATATATTATAAATGCATTTGGTAAATGTATTTAATATTATATAAATTACTCAAAATATAAAAACAAAATATACATCTGAAAGATCAATGTATTTACATGTATATATTGGTTATATAATTAATGTATTTAATTATATTAGAGGAATAAAATTTATTTTTCATTAATATATATATATATATATATGTATGTATATAACAATAGTAGTAACCATTCACAATATTATGGAATGATACACATGATTGAATAAAACATTAGATCTCTGGTTTGAGACCCGTTGGGGGATATATTTATTGGATTGTAATGAATTTATATGTCTGTATGGGAGTTGGTGTGTGTTCATGGGGATTACGGGGAGGTGAGGCATATAACATGGAGAGATAGTAGGGGTATTTTTAATTCACATTCAAATTACCTATTTTGTGACTTCATGTGATGATTAATTATGCCTTGGAATATTATTTTTGGAAAAACATTAGAATTAGTTATAAAAAGCACAATTTTTTCACCTGACTAGAACATGAGACAAATTGTTTCTAATAGATCTTAGCATCCACCTAAGCATAAATTACTCATAAGCACTCTTAAGTTATTTAGGTGGGGTTATAAATAACATTAATAAAAAAATAAACCTCGTTAAAAGAATCCGTTTTTTCAGTGTAAAAAGGTAGAATCTATTAAACATGAAAAAATAAGTCCAATCATAATGGAATGATATTATAATTACTAAGAGTTTGTGTTTCCTCGTGATTCATAGATTGGTTGAAAACGTAAGACATTGAGTGGGTGCTGGAGGAATGTTTGAAATAGGAGAATGGTTTAGTCCTTATAGTAATGTAAGGGAGGGTTACACTAGGATCAGATCATGTGGACATTGAGTTAATTATAGAGGATCATATAAGGGTCATGGATTGGTTAGTGACTCTTCAAAACACCTTATGGTATAATGGTAACATAGGATGGGTTGGACTGTGATGTCAAAGAACCTAGGTTTTTATGAGGTACATATCTTATAAATATCATTTTAATTACTTGTCAGGGACCTATTTTGGATTCATAATGAGTTCATTATTGTTTTGAGGGGTGTTATAGGAATTTTAAAAGATTATAATGCCAACTGGAGGAGAAAACAATATAGCCTCATTGATATTAGAGGTCGTTTGTGCCAATACATAGGTTTACCTAACAATATGGGGTCTAGATAGATTGATTCAAGATGACGTATGGTATGAGAAAACATGACGATATGGCTGCACAACCATGAAGGTACATCCAAAACTATTAATGGAGGTGTTCATCTTGTTATGTGCAAGGTTACTCAAACAATTCACATGAAATCATTTTGGGTCCCTCATTAGACAATGTGAGTTTCATGGTTTGGCCAATCATGTGGGAAATCCATACTGACTGAAAATTACATTTTTTTATTAAGAAACAATTTTAAGGGGAATGTGAGAAACCACTTACAACCAATGTAGACTATCGGACTTCCCCAACCCAGCAAATGAGCCAACCACAAGTCTGCGCCGACACAGAACCCCTCGGCAAGCAGTCCCGTGCAGAAGCACGAGCACATAACTAATGTCAAATCCATACCCTCTCAAGCATCCAAAACTACGAGGCCTGCATCGATGAAGTCTTAATGCTCTAATCCCCATCTAGAGAAATTCCAAGTAGTGTGATGAAAACAAGAAAAAAACGAAAAAGAAAAAAGAGATGACACAAAGAAACAAAGCTTGCTCAACCGATGCACCCACACCCTCCAAACAAAGCCACAAGTTTAAAATATGTTGCTAACAAGGAAATTAATGCTACCGTAATCTGTCTCCCTAAATAGATTCCACATTAGGGATGAAAACATTAATTATGGTTCTTCCAATAACCTCTTTTCAACAACGGACACTAGTTAGTCCAAAGTCTGAATGTACTCCTCAACACTGATCTTTCCATGGTTGAAACCTCGTACCAAAATTCGGTCATGTTTGTCAATCAAAGAGTATTTCTCCTCACTAAGGGACACCTCTAGATGCCTCCGCATAGTTTTACCTACCTCTTCCTCAGCATCATTGACCAATAGAACATATTCTACAACTTTTTCTTTCAGAGCATACAAGCAGAACCAAGGGATGACAATCCTTCTCCCCTGGCCTCTGTTGCCTCAGAGTCTCCATAGCCATCCTCTCGTCACTCATCTTCTTTGAAAATCGAGTCCTCATAGGAGGAGATGGCAATGAATACTCTTTAATATCCTTCCTTATCCTGTAACCTCTAGTAATCATTGGGCTTAGAGCCACATCAGCAGAATGGTTGTGCACACTCCTTTTATATGATGTCACACTGACTCCATCTCCCTCACCTGGAATATCAAAATCAGAACTCAAAAAATCCTTTGAAAGGCCTTCAAACCTGTTGTTCAATGTAATTGATCTCAAACCCCATTCCTTCCCACCTTTGTTTGAAATAGTCTTAACAATATCAAGCCCCTTCCTCCCTTTACTCCCATCCGCGCAACCCACCCATGTCCTCTCAGCCACCAAACCAGAAAGGTTAACCTTCCCTTCATCTAAAATCTGATCCATTATTGTTTTACCCCCTTCCTCTAGACTTCTGCATGAAATACCTCAAACTGGTATTCTCCACCTTCATCCTACTCCCTATGAATTTATGGACTCATCAGATCCCTTTTCATCCTACTGAACATATCCACCACCATCAGGTTATTGTGAGGTTCTACTGCACCTGTGCCACTTGTCTCCACAACTGCTACAATGCTTCCCTCAACCTCAATTACTACTTGCACCTCCTCCACTAGCCCCAACAAATTTCCCTTATCTCTAATCTCATCACCCACTACATCCATACCCAATATCAATGTCTCACAAACCAGAGGACCTTTGTCAATGCCACTGGACGCCACCCAAGTCGTGTCCTACCCATCCCTGAGGCTATAATCCAATGATTTAGGACCGAAGCTCCTTCCCGCCAATGGTGCAGGTCTCCGTCGACAGAAATCAGAAGCGTACCCAAACCTCTTAGAGGATAAACAGAACTTCGTCCATCTCTCATAGATGATTATTTAATTCACTACCCCAATCATTTTGTCCTCTAATATAGAATTTGAATACTCTGATTCTATAGAGTGCTCAAACATTAGATCCGAGCTAGGTTCTTTGATTGCATCACCAACCAAATGGTAATTTAATATTCAAAAATCTCATTGGATACCTCTCGGTGAGCGATTCAATCCTTAAGATCATTTCACCTTCCTTATTTCTATTAGATGTGCTATTTTAGTATGAGTTGTTATGAAAAATTTCTAGGGTGTTGATCCATTATTCCATTTTCTTCCAATCGAAGAAATTCTATGGTCGACTATTAGAACGAGAGAGTGTTATAGGATCAAGATAGGTGTTCTGTGACTCATCCCTCATGTATCGACATTTTATAAACATTCAAATTTATGTGAACACCGATTTCACCAGGAAATGATTATTACATTCATATTCCAGGATTATAATAATTGTTCATGTATTATAGAGCTCCTCCTATATATGATCATTACATCATTGGAGGTTTTGACCTCAACGCCATCCACCAGAAGATGGATTCTTCCATAATTATTCCTCGGTTAACCGAATGGGTATATCATCACTAGTGTTAATGTGTGATTCACATTTTCCATCATAATGTTATTTTTTTTAGTTAAATTAATGAATTTTTAATGGTTAGAATATGTAAATTTATCCCATGACCCTACTAAATTCGCAATGAAAATTAATTAATTATCATTCTAAATGATAAATTAAAAGTATATTTATATATATCACTAAGCATAGTTATCATTAATTGAATTTCATATGGATTTATATCCACATACATCTTTTTTCAGGTTTATGAAAGGTATTTGAATCAACCTAATTTATGATTGTAAAATTGAATTAATAAACAACTGCATGTCCTATTTAGCCATGTCTCCATAAATTAAAGGTAATAGAATAAAACTTCAATATTATCAAATTGTTGTGTACTACATGGAATATATTAAATATTTAATTAATTATAATTTTAATTTTACATATGGTTCTAATAATCTTTATAGGAGTGGTCATAATTAATCCATCATTGGATTCCTATTGAAATACATTGAGAAGATAGACGATGCCATTATAAATCAAGGATCATGTTTCCAAGAGAGATACCCACATTTGAATATATTTATTCTCTCCTTGGGGATTCCATGTATGACGTCATATGATACCTTTACTATCTTATGAATATTACGATCCATCAGATACACCACTTGGATTCATCTTGATGTCCTCAGACTGATGGCTCCATGGATTCACCCATTGGCCCCCTTTATGCACAGCTCGTTTTACCTTTGATGAGATACTTATACTTAGTTAGAATCATTTATATTTGAATTCCATGGTTAATGACCATTCGATTACACTCAAGTCCATTATATCTAGGCTACAAGTTTTAAATGGGTTGGATTATCCCCTAAGGTCATGGATTACTTGGTGATTTCCTTGAATAGTCCTTCATATTATTATAATTACTAGATTCCATGGTTTCACCTTAGATCCACATATAGATCACTATCATATATAGACTGGTTGACACTTATTATAAACTAAAACATAACTCATTAAATGGTTATATTTTTAGAATCCATTTGAGGTAGATTTAGGTATTGAGATATTTACATTACTGTATTGTCATTACATTCACATATACCTAAAAACATTCAGTATATATTCAAATATTTTATGGTATAGATACCATTGGTGGTGGCCTACTGATATTTATTTCACACCCTATCTCTTCCCCCAATGGTACTCAGGCACACTATATATATAAAGGTTTTGATAAGGTGAATAATCATGCTTTGGGTTCTTGAATTTCAAGCTTTATTAATATAGATCATGGAAGAGGATGACCAAGAATGAGCTCGGGATGGTTGGATAGTGTTTGGATTCTTATTTTATTCTTTAATATAGAATGTATTTACTGTTTCTATGTATAATTGTTTTCTAGTTTTTTAGATACATGACATATAGTATTAAATTAAATATGATTTATTTTATAGTATTTCTTTATTATTTAATTATTGTATGTCTGTCCTTAATTCTATTTTCTGTTTTATCTACATATAATTCTTGTATTATTTATATTTTATTGTTTATCCATTGTTATCCACTATGAAATAAAGTAATTTGATCCCCACAGTCACACTCTAGGACGTCGTTACTAGTTTAAAGCCTCTGGTGTATGGGGAGACGTACTTTAGATAATGTGGCTAGCCAACATCATGGAACCTTGAATGTAACATATATTGGGATATCTAAAAGTGGATTCATATATTTTTTTTCATACCGCATTATTTTGAGACAATAGACCTAAGATTAAGAATTAATTAAAACTTGTTTATAAGTCATTATATGGTTTAAAACACCCACGTTCGAGGTAAATAAATAGTTGGATTATATAATAATTTTTGTTACATATTTATTTTGTTACAGTTTATATATATCTACTGCTGGGTGACACACATGTTGTGCTATTATTATTATTTTTGTTGTTGATGATTTCATTTTATATTTTGTTCAATGTGATGAGGGAAAGGAATAATCAATTATGAAACATTATAAACCCCTAGAATTCACATTCTATGGATATTCCATTCCATATAGGTGCATTTAAATTTTTCCATTTCATGGGTTTCCTATAATTTATGAATGATCCATGGTTGTGATGTATGTCTGTGATAATTATATTTTACTAAAGTGTAAAGAATACTGTATTTAAAGAGTTTGAAACAATATAAATAGAGTTTTACTATATAGGTTGATTGAAAAATCATAAATAACTTGTTTCTACCCATGTCACCTATGTTCCCCTAGTTACATGAGCTGGAAATCGGTTATGATTTAGTGCTATTTGTTTCAATCCATGTGGTATATCAGACCTCATGAATTGGAATGTGTAATTAAATTATCCAATCAATGATATAATAGCTATTACATTCGGATAAAAAATGTAAACATGGTTTAGTATAAATAAGTTGGGTTCCTATTTCAATGATAAGGAGTATGGGACCATATTCACTTGGAGAGGAAGTCCATTTTAAATTATCTCTGGTAACATATATATAAGCAAGTGAATACTGAAATTGTAAATCACGACTTATAGAAATAAAAAGGATTCATTTAAATTAAAGGGAATGTGTAAATGACCTTTCACCTACAAGAACCCCTGTAAATTAATATTGAGTACTTAACAATACCTTTTCCTTTTAATCAGGTAGTTGGGGAAGTAGTTTTGGAAGTGATCCATTTTCTATGAATCTACTTCCATTGGTGCTTCTATCATCTCCCAATGTAAATTTTATATGTGTTATTTTCATTTTTAGAACTATTCCATCATGAAATCCTATAGTCATGCGATTAGAGGGTGGTGACAAACATTCCCCAGAGATGGTGGGATCTGAACCACCATTATTACCACCAGGAATTCTACATCAGGAAGCTACTATTATAATCAAACTGGGGATTGATTCTTAGATTTGATATTTTTTGAATGTCTAATGTTTCCCAGGATTGGTCCTCAATGACCTTCCCCTACGATGGATAACCTGACACACGAGTTATAGCAGTAGCATACTCCCATATTTTCATGGGATGATGGCCCTCAAGTAGTTGAGTCTTTCCTATAAGAACCTTATCTGTATTTGATATTTTAGAGATTCCAAATGAGAGGAGGTTCATCCTAGCCACATATATGCTCCAAAATTCTACCAAGCACTGGTATAATGTGATTTCACAACTATTCATCTCCAAGTCATGGTATGGATGGAAATAGAAACTTCCAACAACAATTACTTCTTTACTAAGATGATGAGAGTGGACTTATCAATATGGTTCACTCTCTATTAGAAAAATTCTATTTTAGTTATTGGATGTTCTAATATCTTCATAGAGATGTAAAAACTTTCACCTCTTCTATCTGGTGATGATATATCTCGCACTAGACACTTCACATGTGTGATTAGTTATGCCATATACAAATCATTGAACATAATTATCCTACTTAACTTTTATAATAGAGTGAACCGAGCCCTTATTTCTGACTGAAAACTATTGGAATGTAATAGTTAGGGGCATAGAGGATCAATTCCAAAGAAGGGAAGTAGTCCATTTAGTAGCAGGAAGCTTAGCCATGAGGTTTCACATTTGGGAAGTGATGAAAAAAGTATCTTCACTAGTAGCTCTATTATATTCCATTAGTGTAGATGGAAAGGTATACATAATCCTCGTTGTGATGGAGACCCTATTGAGTGTCTTGCAATTGGTTGTATGAAAATATTAGGAGACTCTATCTTTCCATTCCACCAACTTCTAATAAAATAGGATCTTTACCATCTCCACCATCAGGGGAAGGTTTAGTTTCACCTCATCAGATATGGAGTTCAAGAAGAAAAAATAGGACTGGATGAGAAGATTTTTGTGGCCATAGTATCCAAACATCAGATTATCAGCTCGTGTAGAGCATACATGATTGTGGTTGTCCATATATTGCACATGAATATGGAGTATTTCATTTTCACACCCAACAACTAATTCCCAAGGATCAGAGTGTAGTATCATCGATAGTATGAGGTACTATTCTAGTATCCTCAAGTGTTGTATTTTCCTTATTTGATACATGTTCTTCAAAATAATATATCATTTTATCAACTATTTAAATCCCTAGGTTTTAAATTCACTACTTCTCTAATGTGATAACCCTATATACCCCTTTGAGAGCAAGGTTAAAGGGTGTACGATGATGTTCTGATTGTCCCCTTGAGGTGGGATGTTACACATTCATATGTGACCGCTTCATCCAGGAGATGATTTTATTCGATGTCATTCATAGGATGGACTGGTTGGTTCCATATCATGCCTATGTGGAATGGAATCACCACAAGTTGTAGTTTACATCACTAGAGGGCTCTGGTTATCATCACAAGGGTGAGTGCATAGTCCATGGTGATGGAGCTTGAACAAGGAATCATGGGCCAGGTGGAGTGAATGCCATGATTTTTAGTCTCTTAATAGAGTAGGAAGGAATACATCTAAAAAGTTTTCCTCATGCACTAGTTCATTTCATGGACCTATTTCCTATCGATTTTTATGTATTTACTCCATGAATAGAGGTAGAGTTTAGGATTTATCTTGTTCCATGAGAAGCTCCGGTTTACATTCCTCCATACAAGATGGAACCCAACGAGAACCAGGATCTCAAGAGATTGTTAGAGGAGATGGAGCCTAAAGGAATTATCATACATGATACCTCATCTAGGGGTTCACCCATGAATTCCCCCAAGATATAACATGATACACATAGGTGATGTGAGGATTACCATTTGTAGAAATAATATAAGGATAAGAACTACTATCCAATAACATGAATAAATGATCTCTTTAACAAGATCTATGGAAATATTTGGTTTTGAACAATCTACCTAGGAACTATATATCATCAGATGTAATCCATGAATTCAAATATATATAACATAAAACATTTTATGGTAGTTATGACCTATATGAGTGTCTTATTAGGTTATTTAGTTTAACAACTTTCCATCTGTTTTCATTTCAATGATGAATAGGGTTTTCCACACCTATATGGAATATAATTTGGTGTTTTTGTGGGAAACATATTGGTGAATTATTATAATCATAGAATTGATGATAAACATGATGTGATTATTTTTGAACCCATTGATAGAAAATCATATGTTGGATAATATTAATGTGTTCCAGTTTGGCATCAATATATTTAACTTCTTGGGTTATATTATCTCATAATCAAGAGTATCTAAGTACCATGGATGGTTATTGTTTTAGATTCCTAAAAGAATCCCAAGAACATGATAGATATACATAGTTCCATAGGACCTTATGGTTATTACAATAATTTCATACAAGACATATCCTTCCCCAATGCACTATTTACTATTCTGAAAAACGAGGGTGTGATATTCATGTGGTCAGAAGTGTGTAATAAATACTTTCATGAGCTAAAAGGGATACTTACGTTTTAAGTTATTCTAATACCTTCCATAGATTGAAAGGGTGCTTTAAAATGTACTATGGAACATATGGAATTGGTTTGTGAGCAGTATTGATGTTAGAAAAATGGTTCCTTGGGTGGATATCTCGCCATTTGAGAGCTCATGAGCATAACTACTTGATTCACGACCTCTAGTTATTAGTTGTTATTCTGGGATTATGGTGTTGGTGACACTATCGGATGGGTCACTTCTATGTGGTGTATACAGACCCCAAGAGCCACATATAAATCTTTAAAAAATATGAATTTAATATTAGATAATTCTCATCTGTCAAATATCATCAGTTCTTGGAATTTGATCATTCCTATATTCATAGAAAGGGAAATATAGTAGAAGATGTGTTGTACCAATAAAATTTGGGAGAATCTATTCAAGAAGCTAGGGATTGAATGATATTGATGGACCTATTCCCTTATCCGCATATGGAGTTTCATGAGAGTAACAAGGGGTATTGTCTTGTAGCCTTGACAGTAACATATTTTCTTCAAAATTGGATAAGGAGAATGGTATTTTCAGATCATTAAGTCTCGGTTCTCTGGGAGAGTATTTCAGGTGTGGACCTGACATATAATTTTTCTATTAATAGAGAAGAAAAATTATGCCTACAAGTATGTTTCTAGGTTCAGATATACATGAGGGATGATATGGTGTGAGTGCCCTATGATTCTTAGTGGGTAGTTCATCCAGGAATGTACAAGATTTATTCTATTATGCTTCATCAGTATAGGTGTCCGTGGATGAAATTTTAGATATTTTGATTTATCAATCGGTGTTCCACATATAAGAAGGTGAAGGTAGAGGATGAGTGACCTGCTAAATTATTACCTCCATTTCCAATCTGAGAATAGAAATTTAAATATGATGAAATTTATTTCTTAGTTATATTAATGATGTCTCTTGGAGGTAGTTACACATTTGGGGAAGTCATAGATACAAAGGTAATGGTATCCCACTTCATTCTTATCTGGGAGACCTTCTCAGTTGATGATTTGGGAAAGATTTATGCAAATGAGATTGTAGAGATACATGAGGTCCCTCATGGAATCATTTAATATAAGGAATATTGTTTGAAACCATGGTTTTGGTAGAGGATATAGAGGGATATATGTAAACAGGTTCTTTGAAGCATAGATTTTCACCCCCAAACCGAGGGATAGAGAGAATAGACGATACAGATTCTAGAGAACATGCATTGAGAAAGCATATCAATTTCAAGTGTTCCTAGAATAATCATATCCCTCTCATCGATTTCTCCCAAAATCAAAATATATTTTTTACCATGATTCATATCGATCCTTTTGAGACCTTGTATGGTAGGTTATTCGATTCACTGATGTGATGATTAAAGGAAAGATATGCAGTTCTACTATGTACTTGTATCATATTGGAGACTTCATAAGAGGTGAAATTGAACATAAAAAATATTTATAGATGTCATTATAGATAGAAGTTTTATTCCAATCATCATCAATGACCTATGTATTAAATGGTATTGGATCATAAATTTCTTTTGGATATCACATAGTCTTGGGTATTTATGGATATAGAGGAAATGAAAGTTGTTTTTGTGAAAAATTGGGTCATTTTAGATCTTTGATAGAGCACCTTGGCATCCTATCATTTGTTCTTAGCTCAGAGCTACCATGACATTCATAAATTCTTCCAAATTTCATAGCTTCGCTTTTATCATGCCGACTTGTCTCGAACACTTGATCTCAATGAAGCTTATTAGGACGATAATTATTCAATTGAGGAGTATCAAAAGCATAGTATTGATTAGTGAATGAATGGTCTTTATGTACAATATATCCTTTTAGTATGGATGATATGGAAGAATACTCTAGTACAATTTGAGACATGTTAGTGGGAGGTTAATGTATATACTCAGTGATCGTAATTTTTTTCAAACGATGTTCACCACCCGTGAAGGTGAACTCAAGGATGTAATCTTTATAGAAGGAAGATTATAAGAACCCAGTTTTCATATTAGGATAAGATCATTTATACTTTAGTATAATTATTATTTTTGGACATATATATGATTTATATTGAGTTCGCGATTATTTTAGGGGTGTCGAGGGATTTTTTAGAGCTCGAACCCTGAGATGGTGGAGAAAATGATAGGTTTGCATTGTTAGTAGAAACAATGTGATCCAGTTTTCATAGATTTAATATCCATGTGAGGGATAGATAGTTGAATTCGAGGGGTTGTATTGTATGAGGAAACCATATTTATAGGGGTACATTCCCATGCATGTACCTCTGCAAATTTCAGTATAGGGGTTCAATATACTTTTCCCATTGTTAGTGAAACCCTGCACATGAAACTATGTGGGGATACTTCATACAAAATTCTAGGTGCATGATTGGAACACGGTTTCTCTGAATGTGAGGAAAAACTACATGACCCAATAATTTTTTTGTAAAATTAATGTTTCCCCATAAATTCATAATTATCTCACCCTCCCACGAATTTTCTTCCCTTGTGAATGATTCTGATTCCTCTTTCTATAGTTATCTCCTTCTATAGACCTAAGCTAGGTTCTTTGATTACATCTTCATATGAACTCTGATTTGATATTAAAATGTCATCTTGGATTCTTATCATTGAATGATTAACTTCATTTGATAACTTCATCATTATTGTTTCTATCATGTTTCCTATCTAGGCATGACCACTAATGCCCTATTTTATGGAGTTTATATATTATTTAATTTTCTTCTGATCTAGGAAAAACTATGGACATATACTTAATGAGGATAGTGTTATAGTCTCGAGGTCAGCGTTCTATGAAACATCTTTCAAGCCTCACAATTTTTTAAAAAACTAACACATTTTTCGTTCTTGTTTCACCAAGAATTTCTTAGTAAATTCATAGGTCATTAATATAATCATTACACTCTCATTATGAAGACCTTTAATATATCATTTTTGGATAGGACCTCAAAAAAATCCACCCCAAGTAGGGTGCTTCTTTAAATACTCCCTGGTAATCCATGTGGTTCTATCTGCACTACTATTCAAGTGTGTATTGACGTGGACTTCATAATGGTATGTATGTTAATTAAATGAATGAATTTTTAATTCTTATCACATGCAATGTTATCACTCGAACCTTCTAACTCAAGTGATCCAAATAAATAATTATCATTGAAAATGTTAAATGGAATATATATTTATATATATCAATTATCATATTTTGTTATAATTAAACTGAATATGGTTGCAGTCCTTATCCAACATTAATATGTTTATGAAGTTAATGGAATGCTCCCAATCAATAACTATATAATTAAAGTAATAAATGGTTGTATACCCTATTTATCCTACTGACCTAGTATTAAAAGAATTTTATCAATACTTATAGATTATAAAATAGAACGAGTATTACATGGACTAAATTAAATAATGAAATATTTATAAGGTGATTTATATATCGACCTATTGATAATTAATGAAGTAGTTAGACTTGATCTGTCCTTTGATTCTATATGAAATTCCTTGAGCACTCATTGGATGTCAATCTGAATTAAGGAGATGCTTACCAAGGGAGATGGAAACCCCGAAACATGGTTTTTATCTTCTATTAGATTCCTAACACAACCCCATATGATCCCTTCACTATGTTTTGGATAATATTATGCCTAAGATACAATCATTAGATCTAGCTGAATGTCTACATACATGTGGCTCCATCGATTCACACAACTAGACATAGTCATTCAAAGCCCATTTTACTTTAGATGATACCATTAGACTCGGTTAGAATCAATTATAGTGGAAATCATTGTATAACCCCCTTTGGATTACACTCAGACCCCTTACAGCTATGATAAAAGTTATTACTGAAATTTCTTGACCCATGATGTTAGGATGACATGGTTATTACCTTATAGTGTCTTCTGTATTAATTTAATTACATGATTAATTAGTTGTAACTTGGATGCTCCTATATTTCACTATCATATAATGTTTTTTTGAAACATATTATAAACAGTAAAAAAATTACTTGTTTGGACACCTGACGAGGCTGAAGTCGGTATTGGAATATTCAGTTATCATACTGTCATTATATTTATATATACCACCACAATATCATTTTATAATCACATACAATAAGGTATATAATTCGTTGGTGGTGGATTACTATGATTTATCTCATGCACTATTTGGCCCTTATATGGTACCCAAGAAAACTATATGTATACAGGTGCTGATAAGGTAAAGAGTCTTTATTTTTACACCTAAAATGCTTTCGTTATTAGAAAAAGCATGGTAACATATGACTGATGGTGGTCTTAGAACATTGGGATAGTTATTGTTTTATTTTAGATTTTTTTTATAAAATGAATTTCCTTTTTCAATGTATAATTGTTTTCCATTTTTTTAGAATGGAAATTAATTATCATCTTGTATATGATTTAGTTCATGGATTTTAATTATTATTTAATGATTGTATGTTTATCCTTAAACAAACCTCTAGTTTTTTCTACATATACTAATTCTTATATTTGTTTTTTATATTTTATCCACATTGTTCCACTCTAACATGATGTAATAATATACCGTTGTTCACAAACTAGCCCCTCGCTACTAGTTGACAATATCTAGAATATGTACCGGAATGGTGGAGGCCATGTGGCCAACCAGCTTCGAGGAACATTGAGTGGAACCTTGGTTGGGATGTCACATGAGTGGACTCATAATTCAAAATTAGGTTATGGAATGATCCATAAGTTTTATTTGGGTGTGATGTAAATAGTTAGGGTTACCCACATGGATTAGAACTTGGGACTAAAAGCCCAAAATTGTTATGGTTAGGGGCATGTGGTGCATACATTGATGTAAATAAAGGGTCTTAAGGGCTTATGGATCACCATGATAGTGATAATAAAGATATATTAGAATAAAAAGGAGGTATTTGAAGGATGTGTTAGATAAAATACCAACATTAGTGTGGGTTTTATAATTATTTTGCACGAAATAACATTGTATTCGAGGTACCAGATTGTTGAAAAGTTGACAATGGGATAGCTAGTCATCTAAGGGGTTGTTTTGGTGTTATATAAGCTATGCACAATAGGAATGGGATAATCATGGGTAAACATACAGTGAGTATATTTAATTTTTTTAGTGGTTATAGTTTCACAAGTCTAAGGATAGTTTTAATACTAAGGTTATAGTATACTATATAAACTCTAGAGGTATGGTTTATGTACTTTTATTTACTATGATTATATGATTATGATTGTCTCCCTGTTGAATGTATTAGAACCTATCCACTAGATTTTAACCTTTCATATATATATAGTTGTGTTATTGAGGTCAGATAGAGACCTAGTTTGGAATTTTTTTCGGTATTTGGGAAAATAACATTATACTCTGGATACCAAGGATTGAAGCAATTATCCAATCGATATTACAAATGATAAATTATAAATTGTAATCGTATTCCAAATATATATGAGGAAGATTTTATTTACTTATCAAATCGATAGGGTTATAAGGATATAAACTAAAATTATGCTCTTTTTCCACTAAAAAATAATTTCATGGTTTTATCTTCATTTTATTAGTTTTTTTTTCTATAATTCAAAATTACTAAAAAAACATTTTAGTGGTATTATTGAAAAAAATTTACTTATAAAAACAAATTATTGGAGTGTTATAAAAATATAAGAGTTTCTATCATCCTATTATATTTGATATCATATCATACAGATATAAAAAACACACAATTTTAATGTTATCTGAACTTGTTGTTGAATTTACATCATCAACTTATATTAAATCCCATTTCATATTTAAGGACATTGATTTTCCTATAATATCTCTATAGGTTAGACTTATGGTCAAAATGGTATTTCTCATAATTTTACACAATGAATCATTTTTATGGATAATAAGTAAAATAGAACACTGACTATATGATAATTAATGGAGTGACATTTCCAAGATACACATTGAGGGGATCATTACACAGCCCATGGATTTACTATTCATTCACTCAATTAATTTTTTCCAAAAATTCAAAAAACCCAAGGAAACTATGAAATTATAATACATAAACATTTCTTTGAATATAGTATCAATTTATTTATAAATAAACCACTATTTCATGGTTTTTCCCAATGAAAAACTAGACTTTCTTTTCTAAAAGTTATCCCAAATATCAAAATTTTCCCTTCCCAAGTTTAATTTACATTTTTATATAAAAATGTCTTCAAACATAATTTAATAAAACAAATGTTCCTAATAATTAAGTATTCAAACCATTAGAAATCAATTCTTATATGTTATTAAATATTCATCCCCCTATACCTCATTTTACGTTACTGTTCAACTCAAATCCAAAAAATATATCCAAAATCAATAATTCATGTTGAAGTTTCCTAAAACAATTAATCAATAATATTTTATAGGAAATTTACATATTATCAAATATTACACACATAATTTTAAATCAAAATACCCTTAACCGATTAGTGATCCTAAAATGAATGATCTATATAATACTGAATTAAAATTTCCAATTACAAAATATAAATTTTTAAAAAGGAAATTTATTCATATATTAAAATATTTCAGTATATGAATCATACATTCCAATAATTTCATTACATTCGCATAAATAGAGAAATAAAAATCTCTATAAAACCTTAAAAAATAAAAATTCTACATATATAGATTTTATATTACTTATTCCACAAAACCAATTATTGTAAAAAACTCAAACTAATAAAAAATTCCATTATAAAATCATAATCATACATCAACAAGGGGTTTGAACAAAAATATCAAATTTATATCTAATTAAATTTCATTTTAATGAATATTATGTTTATGCTAAACTATAGAGGCACTAATCTATAATTTATTTATAGTTAATCAAAACCATGTTATAGCCTTTCAAGCAAGACCTAACCAAACAAAACAACCTCATATCAAACCAAACATACACTAAATTAATCAAATTAATTCCATTGAAAACATTTAATATACATTTTAACATCGAGACATTGAAACATAAACCAAACATGCCTAGTTTTATTGTTTTATATTTCAAAATCAAATATGTAAGAAACACAAATCAAATTATATAAACATATATATAATTATGAAGAACCAATAAAAAATTAAAATAAATATTCCCAATTCCTCTAAAAAATCAATTTCAATTTGTAAATATATTATTTGAAAGCATAATAAAATTGATATCCATTACTCTCAAAATTTATTTTAATTTGGGTGAAAAGAAAACAACAATATTTTCTAATTTTTTTTAAAAAAACACCAAATTCATAATAAAAGTCAAATTTTTATTGATATAAAAATTTCATTCTCATATAGGATGTAAGACCATTACAAAAGTATAAAGATTTTATGCTATATTTTCAACATTAAAAACAAGTTATAAAAATATATATTCTATCAAAACATAAATCGTTTAAACAAATTCATTTTAAAAAATAACCCTTAATTATTTGACATAAAAAAATGAATAAACAATGATTTCTCAAAATAGAAACAATTTGGATAACTTATTTTCCAAAAGTAGAATGTAATAACTTTATTCGATATTCAACAAATATAAAAAACAATTTAGTACAATTAATCATATTAAAATCGAAAGACACATTAAATGAAAATAGTAAGATATTTAAATCCTATTTGAATAAAAAAATATATTATTACAATGACATACCATTTTTATAATAATGTAAAAACATTTTAAAATCAAATAAAATATAATAATGACTATAAATCAAGATAAATAATAATAAAAAAAAATGATATATTAATAAATTAATAAATATATATGAATCACAACGCATTTCTAAAATCATCAATTTAAATCATGAATATTTTAGTTGACATCATAATTTTATAAATTATATCATATAAAAAATAAATAAAACTTTTAAATCTCATAAATAATTTTCAAAATCACTTAAAATATTCATAAAATAATAAAAAACTAATATTTCAACATAAATAAATAAATAAATTCGATAAAAATAAAACTTATAACTGAGAAATAAATTCTATGCACTCCGAACACACTTTTAATCTTTTAAAGACAAAATTCATCTTAGTTGATATCTAAATTCCCACTATATCTAGTAAAAAAATTCATAAACATGAACCATAAAATAATATATCCAATAATATTACACATTCATAAAATATATAATTTTTAATCTCTAACCAAAACCCAACATATAATGAAAACTCAATGAATTCACGAAATATTACAAAACTAAAATAAACAATTTTCCTATAAAGTGTACCAAAAACACCAAGGAATAGTTCTCCACTAAATAAGACACTCTAATCGAATTAGAAAAGGATTTATTTCATTTTCTTCCAGCATGGATATGGATATTTTTTCATCTAACCATACATTTATTTCCATTGTTTCATATTCAATGGGTATCATTGGTGACACTTCAAGAGATTGAATTATAGAATATGATTATGATGCATGAAAAAAATAAAAAAAAAGGTATGAAGGGGGTGATATTTGCGCTGCACTTTGTCTTCCATTATAAATATAAAATTTCATGTAAATAGACAAATATTCCAATGTATAAGCTGTTGATTTTTTTTTGTAATTTTAATTTCATAAAAAATATGAAAAAATCGTCTTATTTTAATTTTTTTAAGAAGAATAATTCTTGGAATCCCACATTAGAAAGTGGATTGGGGTGGGATCATGTTATTATTTGGAACTGTTATATAATTAATTAAAATCATATAGTATTGATTGAATATTATGGTGTGGGATAGTGTATCGCACCATCTGTACACACACATGATGAAATACACACAGACTTATAATGTCAAGACTTGATGGTGTAATTTTCAATTTACATGTTGCATTAGTTTTATGGGATTGAATGAACCTTAATTTTTCAACAAATATTTTTGGTTCATAATTATTTAAGCTAGTCCCGAATGAGTAAATCTAATAGGTAATACCAATTCATTTAATGAGTATGACCTTAACTATTGATGAGAATTGACATGATCTAACAAACATTTCCACTCATTGTTAACTATCATTTATGAGGCTTATTCTATTAGTTGTGATTATATGGAAAATATAAATTAAAATAAGATATTCATTTGAATAATTGGTATCTTCCCACCACTACGACATATATATATTTATCCAAATGTTCAATTACAAGAATATGAAATGAATTCACTATCAGATAAAATTAAAACTCAATAAAAATTTAATCACATAAAATCCTAAAAAATCAAATCCCTAGCATATTTAAAACCCTTTAAAATAATTGAACAAAAATAGAAATAATTTTCATTCAGGTAAATGAAAAAAAAAATTCAAATACTCACTTTATTCAAGGAATTATTCATGGTATAATATCCACAGAGTACAAGTGTAGAGTTTTGAGATTCATTTGTATATTAATTATGATCCTCCAATGACCCAATAAAATATTTATTTGGTGGGGGAAATCTAAGGATAGTGAAATTGTAACTTTTCTAAGTGATCACAATCTACTACTATCTAATAACTTACATATCGATTACCCACATATATAAACCAACTATCTTAATAGAATAATATTGATAAAATTTATGTGAATATTATCAACATTATTAAAATTTTGGATCAATTTGAGTGAAATAATTAAAATTGATAAAAAAACATGATGCACATGTTACTTGAAACACTAAATGTGGCGTGTCTAATCTATAATCTAAAACTACTAACATCCAAATATAATATGATTCATGGTTATCAAATGAGGAAAATGTAGGAGAAAAATTATCTCATGTATTTAGAAGATATACTAAATTCATTAAAAGATTCTTTATTTAAAAATTACTAACCCTTCTTGATTAAAAAAGTGATATGATTTAATTTTAAACAAATGTACACCGTAGAGCACGTAGAAATTACTGTATTCCTACTAAGATAGTTAATCTCAAACAATTGTAGGCATTAGATATATCAAATACAAATTATATGAATCAAAACACATCTTAAACACCTAAAAACAAATCTATAAAAACATGATTTATTCCCTCATGATTATATATATCATCGACAAGAACCTCAAATTTTTGGAAGGATGTTAAAAATCCATTGAAAAATAATAAATAAGATAATTACTCTAATGATTTTATCAACTAATTACAAATTAAGGAAGAATATAAATATCAAGTGTAAGAAAAAGAACCTCATGATGATAAATTCATGGGTCCTTATAGTGGCGGGAGTGGGTGTATCTAGGTCATAAAAGGGGAAAAATATAAACCATCATGAAAAAATGACACATTTAATTGAAGAGAAGAAATTATGGTGATACTTCCATGGAAAACTGATTCAATTCAAATATGATAGAAATTTCTATAAGAAAAAAGCTGTAAAAAATTAAAAAAAGAATTTCTTCCAATGATATTAAAAGGTAATTTACATGAGGATAAATATTGTCATTGTATCAATTCAATTACTACATTACATATTCATAACAATAGATCACTTCAGGATGATGAAATCAGTCAATTATGGTATGTCACTCTATATGGGGAACTCCATAAGCATAAACCTAGAATGAATTGGTGTGGTTCATCTCATGTTTATCTTAAAAAATCGTCAAATTAGACTACATCTTGTATGTTCATGATTTTTAATGAAAATTAGTCTTTGGGATATACATAAATAATAAAGGGTTTAAGAATGTATATGAGGTAGATAACACTTTTTTATACAATGGTGGGACCATTAATGGAAATTATTATTTTGATGATGGACTATTCAATTCAAATACAAATATTGTTTCTGGTTTCTTTCTATAATATTTTTATTTCTAAAATAATCATTTAGTTAGTATAAATTATAATAAAGTACATGACATGTCAACAAATAGAATTATAACATAGCATAGATAGAAATGGCCATAAATGTATGAATTTAATTCAATCTAAAATAGTTTGAAACACATTTACAACTGTAGAATGGAATATTAATTTGTTATAATTAATAAATAGTGATGTATTTTTTCATACTACACCCACAACAAGAAGAAAAAATTATAAAGTTTCTTTTATTTATGATTGATATAGATTTTTCCATCTCCATATTTTGGAATCCGATGATGGAGTTGTTTATAGATTTAGTATCTATAAAATTGTGGTTGAAAAATAATTTTGACCAATAATTAAATTCCTCATATCTGATACGAGAGAGGAATATTCAATTAATTATTTGTTTGAATCACAATGGATCATACATGAAGTGGAATTTTCTAATACACCAAAAAAATAGAATAATGTTGAAGAGACAAATAATAGATCATTATTGAGAATGGTTAATTCCCTAGTTTTTTATCTTGGCATATCAAAAGGATTTAGGGGAGATGAATTATTGACTATGTGTCATATCCTAAATAGAGTTAACACTAAATTCAAGCCTATGATCTATATGAATTATGGAATCATTGTAAATAAGACAAATATTTTTTTGGGTTTGACAAAAATTGTATGCATATTTGAACCTAAAATGGAAATTTTGGTTAAAATGGGTATTGATAACATATATATTGAATATAAAGTGTATTAAATATCTTATAGATTCATTGGTATATATTATATCGAATAATTAGTTGTTAAAAATTTTATTGAATCAATAGATGAAATCCTTGATAAATCTCGATTTACCAATTAACTTATAAAACTCTAAATTGGGAGATTTGGCTTAAATAAAAGGTTATCATAAGAAGATATATTTAATAAATTTGATAAAAGTAAATTTCCATAGAAACCAATACATATGGATGTGATTTATATATGTACTTATTTTAGGATAATAATTTTTTATTATAAAAAAACTATAGTTCGGATTAATATAGATTCTGACCAAAACAATTCAATAAAGTCATGTCATCTTTCGATGAAACACTTTTGAAGGAATCTGTAAGTTATTAAATAGACTCTATAATTGAAATTAACTCATGGATATTATTTTATCTTCCCCAAGGTTTACAAGAAAATTATCTTATTTGGTTATTTTTGTGGAAAATAAAAATTTAATGGTATTTTTGAAAAAATATAATTCCAAATCGTTAGCCAATGTATTTTCATAAAATGGAGGTATTTATTATTTCTATTTCAATGATCCAATGTCTAGGATTATTTTTATTATAAATATTATATTAATAATTTAATTTTATCAAATTTATTAATTTATATCCAAATTGATAAATGTGTTTTTAGTAGATTTTATAATAATTAAGGCATAGTAATTGTTATATATGTATATGAAATCAGAATATTTATAACTGATATGGGTCTTTTAAATTAGCACAAAACTATCTTATATAAAAAACCGATATCAATGAATTAGTTAAATAAATATTTTTTTATTAAAATTAAAATTATTAGAAATAAATATTTTATTTTATTTTATTTTATGAAACTTATTATATGGAAAAATTATTAGAAACTCTCAAAAAAATTGATTATTCATCGGTTTCTACCATGTATTCTTTTAGGAGTTTGATGTCACTAAATCCTAGTAGGGTAGTTGTTCAGCTAAAAAATTAATGCATTATTAGGTGTATCATGTATTCCATGTGTTTAATAATTCAATATAATGTAATTTTTGGTAAATTTGAGAATGTATAAACGTAGTATATTCTATGCATAATGGTATTAATTTAAATGAGAAATCAAGTATCAATAAGGTAGTATGAATTACTATATTTGTTATAGTGGAAATTTAATGGTATTATAATTTTTTACCAATGAATGATCAATTAAAATTATAGAGGACCAAAATATCTATAAGTGGATTGATTTTTACACTAAGAGGAGGAGATATCTATTAGGGATCCATGATACAGAATTCTATAATTAATTCTATAATGGATTATTTTTTTATTATTTATAATCTTATATAAAGGATTAATAATAGATTACATAACTTTTATTAAATTTACCACTGTTTATTATGTCTATATATCTGTTTTCTATACATATTGATAGTCCGGAAATATTTTCTAGAACATGTAGCATTAATTATAATGGAAAATTGATATATACATGTATTTTTCATTTCTATGGGATGTAGTTTATACAAGATGTTATTATAACTATACAAATTGTTAGCTCTAGAAAAAATATGTAGGATCTAAAATCTAAGAAAGTTTTAAGGGAGTTGGTGTACTCAAATTACCTAGGGAAGAGTTTAAATTCATTGTTAAAAATTCAACAGTGATTGGACCTCAAATTAACATGTGATAAATTCACATTGACAAGTTATCTTTTGTAAATTCCATCATATGTGTGATGTAATCACTATAGTTATATTATATCAAATGTAAATAGGGTTTATAAACTATTGGAATATGTAGTTTGAGTTTTAAAACCCACAAGGGACTAAGTAAATTAAATTATTGTTCAAATCATGGGAACACTTCTTGGTTTACCTATGTGAATATAAGAGTGGGTTCTCCTCAAAGAGTTTATGAATATAACTCTCAAACATTCATGAAAGTATATGTTAAACATTACCTTAATGGTATCTTGGAGTAGATGGAGAATTAGGTAAATTAAAAGGGCATGGGTAAGATGAATCTAGATGATAACATGAGTATCTTTTTCAAGGAGTTTTACACTCGTTTCAAGATAAATTATATATTTTTATCATTTATATAATGATTAAAATTAAGATGTACCAGTATTCATGATTATTATTTCAATGAGTGTAAAATTCTTTATTTTCAAAATATATCCCTAAATATTTTAAAATGGTTTGGGATTTTTGGAATCATAAATTGATTTATAATATTTTAAATTATTTTATTTTATTTTTTAGGGAATTCTTTTTTGAATCCCACATAGATGTGTGGGTTGGGATGGGGAAACTTTATTAATGGGAACACATATTATTATTTGAAATGAAAATGTTATTAGAGAATAATACTATATGGGATGGTGTACCATAAGAATACAAATTATATAATAACATATATATTAATTTGAATGTGTACTTTAGGCCTCTTATTCAATTCGATGAAACCAGATGAAAAAATAGCATAGATAAGAAATACCTTTCTATAATGGGTATCTACCATCTTCCAAGGGTTATAATGATTTATCTAAATGTGTTCACCCATAATAAAAAAATGAATTCCTCATTGGATGAAAAATTAAAATTCAATACATATTAACTTTCTTTAAATATGAATCACTATAATCCCTCTCATTTAGGGATCCATCTAAAACCTTCAACAATAGTTAAAAAATTTTATTTGAGAAAAAAAACCAAAACCATCAAAATTCGCCCTAAATTATATACATAGTTCACAGGACAATATCTAGTTAGTATAATGGTATAGTTGTGATTCTCTATTTTATCACATATTAGATTCAATTATAAACCATTGTAAAATTGACCTGGTGGTGGTGAATCTACTCTTAAGAAGAGATAAATTGTAATCTTCCACGGTGATCTATACATATAATAATCCGAGAAAAAATATATCCATTACCCACATATATACCCAGACATTTACATGTTTGTATGTAACATCCCAATTAATTAATTAATAATATATATAGTTATATATGTCTATTTATGTATTAGATAGTGTTTTTGAGGATTAAAACGAGAATAAATCCAATCTTAAGCATGGAATACACTAATATTTTTAAAAGATTTTTTTACTGCCTTTTGGAGGAAAACCTTTTTTAAATAAATATTTTGAAAATTTAATAAGATTTATTTGTCAAAAGAAACTCATTATTTATGATTGGGACATTGAAATTTACTTTGGGTAAATTTTTGGTATTTTTCTGATAAAGATCATTTTTTAAAGAATAATGAAAAATGTTGTATTTTAATTCAAAACCTCTTTTTAATCTATTTTTTTATATAGTTAGATTATCTTTTTAATTGGTTTTAATGTGAAATTAGAATATATTTTTACCATTTAATCCAATTTTGGTCATTTTAATTAATATCACATTGAGATTTGAAATAAACGAGTGTCAATCTTATGATAGGTATTGTATCTTAAAAACACGTTATTTGATTTGACAGTGGGATTTAATTATAAAATTAATTAATGAAACTTCGATGATATGAATTTGGTAAAATAGATATCATTTTTGTATTCGGAATATCAAATATATCATAGGATGAAGTTTTGGTATTTTTCTGGAAAACTTCAATTTATGATGAATAGTGAAACTACTAAGTGGTACTTAAAAACTGATTTTTCGTTTTAAAGAAAATTTTACCACCTTTGGGTTTTGAATATTCAAAAATACGATAAACATGGTTGTTATTTGTAAGTAAAGTTTGGTTCAATGGGATTAAAATAAATTTTTGGTGAATAGTAACTTTTAAATTTTTAATTGCGATTAGAGGTAATTAGTGTAGTTTAAGGTAAAAATAATGTTTTAATAATATGAAACGACCTTGAAACAATTCCTACCCTTATTTGATGTGTCATGGCTGACCAAGAAAACCCATGGGTCGATTTGTGGGACCCCAGGTAGCCACTTGGGTAAGATAATTACATTAATGCCTTTTATTTAAAGTAAAAGTAAAAATGACACAAACATGTATTGTTTTACTAAAACAATTTTTACATGGGGATATAAAAGTCCAATATTTTACTATAAATAGTCATTGAAAATATGAAAATATTTCTTACATTAAATTTTTTTTTTTAAATTTTTTAGACATTAAATAAATTAAATTATTTATGACATCATGATGATGCAGCGGTTACCTCATTATTTAACGATTTGAATAAAATGAAAAGATAATGTAAAATATAAGTCCTAAACATGTACAAATCCTGTTGGATTGGTGGATTTCGAACTCTTATCACTTTATACTCAAAATAAATCAATTTGGGACCTTTAATATCCGAAACCCATTTGAAAATAAAGTAACATTTTATACCTTTCGAAGAGTCCCCCTCCTCTCCTCTTATAAAAGGACTCCACCTCTACCTCCTTACCCAAACCTCTCAAACCTTTTCCTCGGCCAAACTCTGACAATTTCGTCTCTCCACATCCCTATATTACTCATAGAAGCCTCACTTTTTTTCATAATTCATCCCATGTAAGCCTTTGAGTGCAAATCAAAAAGATTTACCTCTTTTAAAGGTAGTGTCTTCTCTTGTGTTCTTTTGTTTTATTTTTCTTCTCCAACCCCCTAAACACTTTTTATTCATTTTTTTAGTAATAAATACACTATCTTAAATATACTATTATGTTTTTATAAGATGTCTTCGAGCTACAATTACACACACCTACATCTAATGGTTAAATAACATACTGTTTCTGTGGATGGTGAATTTCTGCCTCACGAAACGATGATTGTTCAATATTCTTATAACACCTTCAAAGATGGACATTAATATGTCACTATATTTATATATGATATATAATATGTTTATTTTTTCCTTAATCTTCTGTATTTTTCATTTATGACATAACTTTATGGCTTCCATTATGGGTATACGCGATATCTTCATTTTAGGAAGTGCGGACTACCGCCCCCTCAAAGTGATTTGATTCGTTAATGCCATATGTGGGACATATAAAGGATGGAGTTAATGATATTATATATGATATTATACAGGAATTATAATATACCTTTATGTCATTATGATTCCATTCCATAAAATATGAAATAGAAATGAAAGTAGCGTTCATGCGTACGTACGGCTTACCGTCTCCATTAATGGTGCAATTCATTTCTTACATCTAAATGTTATGTAATATTATAAATGCATTTATATACTGGATATATATGATATATATGATATCTAAATCATGAATATAACTCTGGATATAATGGATATATGAAAAACTTGTAATAATAAAGAGTTTATTTTTGACTCAAGTACCAATGATCGTTAAAACGACCATTATTAACTTAAATAATTACATAGTGTTCATGACATGGTAATAAGTTATATAAAAGGAATAATGAACGTGAAAGAGGTTCTTATGAAAGAAGAAATTATCTCATGTTTATTATTTAGGAGATTAAAGAACGATCGAGTCAAGTCAGATATGAGGTAAGGGAACTTCTTAACCCAATTTCCATTCTTTGGGTTAATCTCCTACTTTCAAATTATGTTATGATATTATTATGTCCTATCTTGTATTTTTACTTTATTTATGTGTAATTATATTGAATACACATAATAGATCTATTTTATTTTAAAAAATTATCTTGGTAAGGGACTTCGTCTTAATCTCCTTTCAGTGAGGCATATTTTGTTTTATACACAAATTTCTTTTATACGGTGTATAAACCCCTTTAACTTTTATGTTTATTAAAAAGGAATATTTTTATACAAAGTGTTTACTAAACAAAAAAAGGGAATGTTTTTTTGTCATACGTATGCGGCGACAACGACTTCTCCGTTGCTGTGACCATTATTTGAGTTTTGGATTCCTCTATAAGCCATACCTTTTTTTGAATGAAAAATAAATAACATGTTTTACTCTTCTTTTATTTTGGTTTTAAAAATGGTTTTCATGATGTTTTTATATCATTGTGTTGTATTGATATCTTATGATTGAAAAGTGGAAATGTTATGTCTCTTTTATGCATGTTTTATGTGATACGATTTTGTTATGGTTCTTGGGCATTGTTATGAAGACGGGTGGTTCTGTGATAAACTAAGGGCGGGTGAGCCCGATATAGCTCTCCAATGAATTGGGTAACGTGAAGGAGTTAATGTTTAAGGTTTCTCTGAAGAATTTAGGGAATATACTGTGATGGGTATTCCAAACGTAACCATGAGGGTTCCTCCCTACGTAAGAATGTTATGAATGCCTCAAGTTACCTTTATGTCTTATGATTTATATGAATTATTCATGATTTGATGAGGTATATTAAAGTTCTTATGTTTTATGGGTAAAGTATGATTTCATTGATTCTTATGTATACATTTACCCATGTTTCATTTCCATATTTTTTATATCCCATACTAAGCTTTTTATGCTCATCCCATGTTTTTGAAATGTTTTTTCACAGGTCAAGGGTAAGGTACATGATATGATGATAGTGTCAAGGAAGTGTCAAGAAAGAATCCATGTTTTATTTTAAATATGTTTCCTTTGAAGGGAAAAATGAATAATGTCACTTATGTAACCACATTGTTTAAATGTGGAATGTAATGCATGTTTTATGATCTAATTCTCTAAAACTCTAAACCTGAAAAAATCCTTAATGTGTAATCTTGTAATAACTCAAGATTAAGTAAGGGTTAAGGCTGGGGCCTTATAGTTGGTATCATAGGTCGGTTTAGATAACTTTAGGAGTTAGAATTCTATTAAATGATTATCCAGAAATATTTTTTTATGGTCAAATTGAAATGATATAGCATTTACAGATTACCATGTTTCTTCACCTAAGGTATTTCAGTGTTAAGAATGGTTTTTTGTAGAGTTAACAGAGAAGCTTTTTTGGGAAGTCATACTGAGGGAAATGACCTTCCAAATTATCATACTGAGATTGTCAAAATCAGAATTCAGCAGTTTACTGTAGTGATGGCTCAGTTTAATTCGGTGAAAAATGTTGGTTGTTTTAATTGATGATATTTTGGTGTTTTATAAAAGTAAAGAGGAGCATGAAATAAATTTAAGAGTTATTTTTAAAACCTTGAAATTAAAGAAATTTTATGGGAAATTCAGCAAGTGTGAGTTTTGGTTGCAACAAATTTCTTTCCTTGGTAACATTGTTTATAAATATGGGATAACTATTGATCCTGCAAAAACAAAGGTTGTCGATGAATGGCCAAGAACCACAAATGTAACTGAGATTCGTAGATACCTTGGTTTGGTAGGCTATTACCGAAGGTTTTTTAGGAATTTTTCATTATTATCTAGTCCAATGACTAAGCTAACTCGGAAGGGTGTTAAGTTTATCTAGACAAAACAATGTGACGATTGTTTTCAGGAATTGAAAAGAAGATTGGTGAATTCTCCAGTTTGGTCACTTCCTTCCAGGAATGGTGAGTTTGTTATCTATAGTGATGCTTCATTGAAAGGACTTGGTTGTGTCCTAATGCAGAATGACCAGGTAATTGCATATGCTTCACATCAGTTGAAAAATCATGAGTTAAAATACCCTACACATGATTTGGAATTAGTTGTTGTTGTTTTCACTTTAAAAATTTGGAGGCATCATTTGTATTGATTAAGGTGTGAAATATATACTGATCACAAAAGATTAAAGTATATATTCACTTAGAATTAATTGAACATGAGATAGAGGAGATGACATGAATTAATCAAGGATTATGATTGTACAATTCATTACCATCAGGGAAAAGAAAATAAAGTGGATGATGCTTTGAGTCGAAAATGTAATGCTTCGTTAACCATGTTGTGTTTAGAACATGATCCTTTGGTTAAGTATTTGATGAACTTTGGCATAGAAGTTGTTCGTGCAGGATGTCCTTCTGTTTTGTTTCAGGTATCAGGGAAATCTTCTCTATCCGACAGAATTAAGAAAGCACATTAGCAAGACAGTGAGTTACAGAAAAAGGTAGAGCCGGTTCCGATGGGTAAAATCAGAGCGGAAGTTACCGAAAGGGATGCTTCATCCTTTACCAATAACATAGTGGAAATGAAATAATATATCCATGGACTTCGTTGTGGGATTGTCGAAGACCCCTCGAGGTAATAATGCAATCTGGGTCGTTGTTGATTGCTTAAATAAATCTACTCATTTCCTTCCTATTCGAGATACTTTCTCTCTAGATAAACATTCTTGATTGTATCTTAAAGAGATAGTAAGGTTTCATGGAGTTCACATATCCATTGTATCTGATCATGATCCCAGGTTTATTTCTAACTTTTGAAAGTCATTCAGAAGTCCGTGGGTACAGAATTAAATTTTAGTACATCTTTTCATCCTCAATCAGATGGGCAGTCAGAAAGAACGATTCAGACTTTGGAAGATATGCTACGTGGTTATTCGATGGATTATCAGGAATGTTGGGACCAACATCTTTCTTTGATTGAATTTTCTTATAATAACAGTTTTCCTTCCAATATACAGATGGCACCATTTGAGGCGTTTTTTGGGAAGCGGAGTCGAACTCCAGCTTTCTGGGATGAAGTGGGTGAAAGGAAGTTGATGGGACTAGAATTGGTATAAGAGTTTATAGAAAAAGTTCTGCTGATACAGAGACACATGAGAACAACTCAGAGCAGGCAGAAGAGTTATGCAGACAATAGGAGGAAGGATCTCCCTTTTGAGGTAGGTGATCATGTCTTCCTCAAAGTCTCACCATTGAAAAGTGTGATGCGATTTAGTAAGAAAGGAAATTTGAGTCCAAGGTTCATTGGACCATATGAAATTTTGGAGAGAGTTGGATCAGTTGCATACCGAGTGGCTTTACCTCTAAGTTAATCTCTTGTACACAATTTTTTTTCATGTTTCGATGTTGAGAAATTATATTCCATATCCATCTCATGTTTTGAGTCCAGGGGGAGTTCAGCTGGAAGAGAATCTATCTTATGAGGAAAAGCTGATCTAGATTCTTGACCCCAGGGAGTATGTGTTGTGGAATAAGGTGATTCATCATGTAATTGTTTTGTGGAAAAACCATATGGTTGAAGAGGCAATGTGGGAATCTGAAAATGCTATGAGGGATAAATACCCCCACATATTCGATAAGTAAATAAATTACGGGGACACAATTTTTTAAAGGGGGAAGTATGTAACATCCCATGTAAGTAATGAATAATATATATAGTTATCTTTGTCTTTTTATTAATTAAATAGTTTTTTAGAGGCTTAAAACGAGAATAAATCCAATCTTAAGCATGAAATACAAAAATATTTTTAAAAGATTGTTTTACTGTCTTTTGGTGGAAAACCATTCTTAAATAAAACTTTTGACAATTTTATAAGCTCTATTTGTAAAAATAAACTTCTTCTTTATAATTGGGACATTGAAATTTACTTTGGGTAAATTTTTGGTATTTTTCCGATAAAGTTCATTTTTTAATGAATAGTGAAAAATGATGTATTTTAATTCAAAACCTGTTTTTAATCTAATTTGTTTATATAGTTTTATTATCTTTTTAATTGGTTTTAATGTTAAATTAGAATATATTTTTACCATTTAATCCAATGGTGGTCATTGGAATTAATATCACATTGAGATTGGACATAAACGAGTGTCAATCTGTTGATAGGTATTATATCTTAAAACATGCTATTTGATTTGACAGCGAGATTTAATTATAAAATTCATTAATGAAACTTCTATGTTATGAATTTGGTAAAATAGACATCATTTTTGAATTCGGAATATCAAATATATCTTAGGGTGTTATTTTGGTATTTTTCTGAAAAACTTCAATTTTTGATGAATAGTGAAACCACTAAGTGGTACTTAAAAAACTGATTTTTCGTTTAAATGAAATTTTACCACCTCTATGTTTTGAATTTCAAAAATCTGACATACATGGATTTCATTAGGATGTAAAATAAGGTTCAATTGGGTTAAATTAATTTTTTGTTCAATAGTAACTTTTAATTTTTCAATCGTGATTAGAGGTAATTAGTGTAGTTTAAGGTAAAAATAATGTTTTAATAATATTAAATGACCTTGAAACATGTCCTAACCTTATTGGATTTGTCATGGACGACCAATAAAACCCATGGGTCAATTTTGGGACCCCATGGAGCCACTTGGGTAAGATAATGACATTAATTCCTTTTATTTAAAGGAAATGTAAAAATGACACAAACATGTATTGTTTTACTAAATCAATTTTTACATGGGGTTATACAAGTCAGATTTTTGACTATAAATAGTCATTGGAAATCTAAAAATAATTCCTACATCATAGTATTTGTTTTATAATTTTTATAAATTAAATAAATTAAATTATTTATGACATCATGATAATGCAGCGATTACCTCATTATTTAACGATTTGAATAAAATGAAAAGATAATGTAAAATCTAAGACTTACACATGTAAAAAACCTATTTAATGGGTGTATTTTGAACTCTTATCACCTTATCGTCAATATAAATTAATGTGGGACTTTTAAAATCTGAATCACATTTGAAAATAAAGTAACATTTTATACCTTTCCAAGAGTGCCCATCCTCTCCTATTATAAAAGGCCACCACCTCTACCTCTATACCACACCTCTCAAGCCTTTTTCTCGACAACCCCTGCCCATTTTGTCTCTAAAAATCCTTATATTACTCCTAGAAGCCTCACTTTGGGAAGAAGTCTTCCCAAGGAAGTTTTTTTGCTCAAATAAAAAAGGGTTACCCGTTTTAAAGGTAGTGTCTTCTCTTGTGTTATTTTGATTTATTTTGCTTCTCCAACACCCTAAACTCTTTTTATTCATTTCATTTGTAACAACTACAGTATCATCAATATACTAGGATGTTTTTATAAGAATTATTCGAGCTACACTTACACACACTGACATCTAATGGTCAAAGAACATTCTGTTTCTGTTGATGACGAATTTCTGCCTCACGAAACGATGATTGTTCAATATTCTTCTAACACCGTCAAAGGTGGCCATTAAGATGTCACTATATTTATATATGATATATAATATTTTTATGTTTTCCTTAAGCTTCTGTATTTTTCATTTATGGCATACCATTATGGATTCCATTGTGGGTGTACGTGATATCTTCATTTTAGGAAGTTCGGACTACTGCCCCCTCAAAGTGATTTGATTCGTTAATTCCATATGTGGGATGTATAAAGGATGGAGTTAATGATATTATATATTATATTATACTGGAATTATAATATACCTTTATGTCATTATGATTCCATTCCAAAAAACATGAACGGTGCATTTCATTTCTTACCTCTAAATGTTATGTAATATTATAAATGCATGTATATAATGGATATATATGATATATATGATATCTAAATCATGAATATAACTCTATATATAATGTATACATGAAAAACTTGTAATTATAAAGAGTTTATTTTTGACTCAAGTACCAATGATCATTAAAACGACCGTTATTAACTTAAATAATTACATAGTGTTCATGACATGGTAATAATTGATATAAAAGGAATAATGAAATTGAGAAAGGTTCTTAAGAAAGTAGAAATTAACTCAAGTTTATTATTAAGGAGATTAAAGAACGATCGAGTCAAGTCGGATACGAGGTAAGGGAACTTCTTAACCCAATTTCCATTCTTTGGGTTAGTCTCCTAGTTTCAAATTATGTTATGATATTATTATGTCCTATCTTGTATTTTTACCTCCTTTATGTGTACTTATATTTAATAAACATAATATATCTATTTTATTTAAAAAAAACTTATCTTGGTAAGGGACTCTGTCTCAATCCCCTTTCATTGCGGCATATTTTGTTTTATACGCAACTTTCTTTTATACGGTGTATAAACCCCTTTGACTTTTACGTTTATTCAAAAGGAATCTTTTTATATGAAGTGTTTACTAAATGACAAAAGGGAATGTTTTTATTTCGTACTTATGCGGTGACAACAACTTCTCCGCCGCCGTGACCATTATTTGAGTTTCGGCTTCCTCTACAAGTCATAACTTTTTTGAATGAAAAATAAATACCATGTTTTACTCTTATTTTATTTTGGTATTAAAAATGGTTTTCATAATGTTTTTATATCAATGTGTTGTATTGATATCTTGTGATTGAAAAGTGGAAATGTTATGTTTCCATTATGAATGTTTTATGTGATACAATTATGCTATGGTTTTTGGGAATTGTTATGAAGACGGGTGGTTCTGTGATAAAGTAAGGGCGGGTGAGACCGATATAGCTCTCCAATGCATTGGGTAATTTAAAGGAGTTAAAGGTTAAGGTTTATCCGAAGAGATTTAGAGAATATACTGTGATGGGTATTCCAAACGTAACCAAGAGTGTTACTCCCAACGTAAAAATGTTATGAATGCCTCAAGTTACCTTTATGTCTTATGATTTCTATGATTTATTCATTATTTTATGAGGTATGTTAATGTTCTTATGTTTTATGGGTAAAGTATGATTTCATTGATTCTTATGTATACATGTACCCATGTTTCATTTCCATATTTTTATATCCCTTACTAAGATTTTTATGATCATCCCATGTTTTTGAAATGTTTTTTCACAGGTCAAGGGTAAGGTACATGATATGATGATTGTGTCAAGGAAGTTTCAAGAAAGAATCCATGTTTTATTTTAAAAATGTTTCCATTGATCAGAAAAATGTATACTATATTTTATGTAACCAGTTAGTTTAAATGTGGAATGTAATGCATGTTTTATGATCTAATTCTCTAAAACTCTAAACCTGAAACGATCCTCAATGTGTAATCTTGTAATAACTCAATATTAAGTAAGGTTTAAGGCTGGGGCCTTATTTTTTATGTGATTTAATGGGGAATAAAACCCAACATACAACTGTTCCATGTAAATTTAGTGTGTAATGGAATGGTATACAGAGAAGTAGAGTGCATTGGAAGTAGTTGGTTCCACATTAAACAGTGCAGGTGAGGGAGGTGGCATGTTATTGGGAGAGTATAATATATGGTTCACTACTTTAAGGGTAGATATCCGAGATAAGGTTGGCGGAATATATATATTGAAGGTGGATTGGTATAGTGATTTATATGTGATGGTGTACACGAATTTAGTTTGGTTGAACCATAATAAACTGATCAAGATAGAGATTTTGAGGGGCTGTGTAATGAATGATTTTAGGTTTTTACTAGGAAATATAGTGGTGATCCATAGGTGGTTGTTAGCATGATATGGATAGGATTATTTTGGAAGTATAATACAATGTTGTAGGTGTTCCATGGGTATCATATTAGATAACATCCTCCACATGGGAGATCAAATATACATGAGGTGGGGTAAAGGACATGATCAATTTACTGAATGCTATGATTCTTAATAACATATTTGCAAGAAATATTGAAAGGGATAAACGATTTAGTTAGGTTACAATGACCTAAGTGGATAACCAGGAAAGTTGATCCACTTTGAGCCAATAGTACCATAGCTCCGACTACGGTGGGGATACTATAGTGGTGTACTCCAGCAGTATCTATGATGGGAACTATAATAATAAACTATTTGGTACTTTATAAATGACTTTTTGGGGTCTATTCCAATTGGAGATAAACATGTGGGTCTATGAATGACCAAATTAAATGGATGTAGGATAGTCCTTGGGGGGTGTCAGTTTTATCCACCTATAGGCAGTGTATGTGGTTCTATTCATTATACGTTAAAACCTTATGATTTTATATAATTAAAATGAATATAATATATATATATATATATAATTAAATAAATATAAATTCATTTATATATATATACATATAATTGGAAAGAATGGAATTGATAATACATTAACGATATATTATTTTTAAAATATAATGAAATTTATTATTATTGATATTGAAATTAATATTAATATTTATATTAACTCGTATACAAATAACTACATACTTATAAAAATATTAAATATATAAAATTTTATATTTTTACCTAGGTTTATTAATTCAACAATGCAGTAGAAACTTTTCCAGATATTTCAATTTAGATTGCAATGAAGAAGCAGAGTTTAAGGTAAACCTAGAACATTTGAAATGTGTTATAGAGTTGTAAAATATAGGATAACATATTTTTCAATAATTACACAAAAGTAAATTTCAAAAGAAACTACAATAACTGTATTCTTTGGTAAGTAATAGTAATTCCCTTTTTTGGGTAATTTTGAGCTATTATGAAAAAGAAAATGTTAAAGGAAGATATATTTTTTAGTATTCATGTAAACCTCATAAAAATTATCATGACATATCAAATATTAAAATATATTTTAAAAATAAATTGTATCACAATCATAATTATAATTACCCATACTGATCAATGATTTAGAATTTTATCAGGGTTTGGTGTGGTTATTTATGATAATTAATAATGATAATATATTATAATGTATTATTGGTTGAGTGATTCATTATGTGACATTTAAAATATTAAATATATGTTTCTAATTCAACGGATGGTGTGATTCCTCAATCGACATCATATTAAAAAATTCCACTTCGCATTGATATGTATTAATATATATATTGTGATGATTTTTTCATTAATGTCATCATGTTGTGGAATTAATATATGTCATAGTTGGATACAATGCATTATCTCATATGTTACATAGTGGTTCTATAATAGATGTTGAGTTATATGTATGTATCTTCTGTTATATAATATAATCAAATATTTCACATGGAGTGTATAATTCTTTTATAGGTGGGGAATTATCAAATAGGTTTTTGAGAAACTATTATGTAATTAATATCTTTTTGAAGAAACTATATCATCCTTTTATGCACAAGATAATATATATTTTTACCTTTGGAGTAATATTATCTAAATATTAATCATTTTTAAATATCTGGAATACATTTGATGAACAAAATTATATTGTTCGTCTTGGTTTTGTTTTCATAGGATTAGGGTTTTGTCATTTTTATTTAAAGGAATACCATATAATTGTAATAGCTACAAGTTTATAGGAAATGTGGAAATATATAGTATGATTATCACATTAATAATATATATAGTCTATAGATGATGATAAATAATATGATGTTAAGAAGTTGACTTATTATAGTATCTTGACTTTATGAATGGGATTATGATATTAATCTTACTTTATTTTTAATATTTCTTTAGAAATGGAAATACCATTTTTTATTTACTGACCACTCAAGTGTTGTTTTCCTGGGTACAACCCAACATTTGGTTGGAGAGCATAACAATGATTTTGTCATACTATTATTCCCTCTCCCATCCCATTAATTAACATAGATTTAATGTATCTTAAGTTAGGATTGATTAGGGAAGGTTTAAACTCTATATATATATATATATATCTGTGTGTGTGTGTGTGTGCATGTGTGGTATGTTTAGGATAAAAAATCATGATATGATATTTACCCATTGGATATGTAGATTCTAGCTAGATCATGTTTGTTTATGAGGTCTAAGTTATATTTTCTCATCATGTGTTATACTATACGTTCATTTTTATTAATCAAATGGTTCTGGTAATGAGCATAGGAATAGAATACACTATCAAATTGTATTTTTTAAAATTATGTGTAAAATAAGGCATTTAACAACCTTCTATATATGTTTATATCCATATTAAATAATATTATATTTTAGAAATATTTGTTTTGCTTATATTACCCTCTAGTGGTCATGGTTTTTTATTACGTCATTGTGTATTATTATTATTATTTGTTATCCATGCATGATTTTGTCTTAGTTTTTTCATCCATATGGGCTGAATTACTTGTAATTTTAAATACTAACCCCTAATTTTATATAACATGTAACAGGGTCTTGATGGGGGAGTTATTTAGTAGCATTAGATCCGTAATTGAGGATGATATCATATGTTTTGTGTTTCGATGTTATTCATGTTCCACATAGAAAAATGTATTTTTGGTTTTATATAAGTTAGGGGTTAAACAATGTTTTGACATAGTTGAATATACCTTTTTCTTTGTTATGATGGAAGACACACATTAATTATACAATGTTTATTATATGAGTTAAAAGTGGATAATTTAGTATCTTGTTTTGGTTGTCTTAAATTTATTTCACATTCTTCCACTATGTGTATTATATGGTGATGTGACCCTACATAGGGCATCATAACTTCCAAAATATAGAGAAAATATTTGAATATTTTAATATCAAAAATTATTCTAAAACTAGTAAACTATAGTATATATTATAATTTTGATATTGGACCATAGAGTAAACATACAAACCCAAAACCCAATTCTTAATAACTATTGATTGTGGAATCAATGATTTTAAAAATTAAAATAATAATGAAAAGTGAAGCATAAAAGTAAAAAATTATTTATTTATTCATATGAAATCTAAAGATGATAAATAAATTTCTAAGGACATTTTCTCTAAAAACTATGATATCATTTACTTTTGGAGAGAATTAAATAAATTGTTTATAAAATTTAGAAAGAACTTAATTCAATTCTATTTGTTTCAGTCAATATTACCCTTGAATTTATTAATTATTTATAACCAAAAAGACATACTTAAAATAGAGTATAATATTTTCCAATATCAATTGAAAAATAAATATAAATTCAATTATCAAAGCCATAATCTTAAGAAATAACATATTATTTCGCCCAATATTCATTACATTAATCAAATAGTCAATAATGAAAATGAAATTTTTTTTTTATAAAAATAGTAATGAAACCAAAACAATTCATATATATGAAATCCCATTAATTCAAAAAAAAAGGATACTCTACATCTTAATTCACCATACAATAAGTGACTAACCACACTTTATTGAGTGTAAATAATCCTCCAATTAATAATTCCCCTCCATGAATGTAGATTATAATTCCCATATACTTTACAATATTTTAATTTATGAATAAATATAATTTTATTTCTTTATTTTTTTTTACATAACACCATGTTAATCTTACTCAACAAAAAATAATGAGTTGGTTTGCATTACTCGTCGGACCCTATTTTACCAAACAACAATATAATAACAAAATATTAATATTTAATAAGATATATAACCAAACCATTAAATTATAGGTTATAAACAATATTACCCATGTTTTTAATTTTAAATTTTAAATATAATTTTAATATTCATATCATTGGTTTCATATAACTGATATAATAACAAATTCAATTTTTTTAATAAAAGAAGTATTTTTCAATAAAAATACAGTTTTACCACCTCTTAATGGAGAACCCTTATTAAATTAAATATTCGAATAGTATATATATATTATCATAAAAAATCAAATTACTCATTAGAATCAAGAAGAAAAAATTTATTTCTGATAAAATTTTGGTGTTTTTCTGATAAGTTTCATATTATGATGAATAGTGAAAATACTAAATTTTAATTGAAAACAACGTTTTTAATAGAAATAATTTTTCCTGTTGAATTATAAATTTTAATGGTTTGAAAGAATAATTGGATAATATTTTTTTCATTTAATATAATTGATTTTATTTTAGGTATTTCCACATTAAAATTATATTTAGACAGATATCAATTTTTTTCGTGGTTTTTACTTTCGAAAAACCCATTTTCTTGTTTTGACAACGAGGATTAATTATAAAATAATTATAAAAAAGTCTATGTTTTGAATTTTGAAAAATGGATTGAATATTTGGAATCATAAATTCCAAATTTTTTAAATAGGTACCTTTTATTTTTTGACATTATGAATTCTGTCTTTAGGAATTATTTTTATTTACAACTATTAAAATGTAAATTAGGTAAATAAGTATAAATAAATATTATAATAATATTAAACTACCCTTAAAAGTGTTCGAATATTACTGGATGCATCCTAGGAGACTAAAAATATATATAGGATTAATTTTTTGAATTGGGGAGCCACTTGGGTGTGATAAAGACCTGTTATAATAATTAATTTAATGTAAAGAGAAATATAACATTAACATGTATTATTTTATTATAACAATTTTAATATAGGGTTATATGACTAATATATTTTATTATAAAAATCTATTAGAAAAATAAAAATATTTTCCACATCATGGTATTTTATTTATAATTTTTATACATTAAATAAATAAATTTATTTATCACACTATAATGATGTAGGGATTGCATTATTAATGAAAGTTTCAAATAAATGATATTAGAAATAATAAAATAAAGTTAATTTGAACATTTTTTTCTATAGACTAATTTTACAGACTATAATTATTTTTTTTTTTTGATTTTTTATACTGTTTTTTTGTATAAATTAACTTTTTATAACATTAACAGATATCAATTACTAAATAGTGTCAAAATTAACATAAGTGAGTTTTTAAAACAAATAAAATTTCATTAAATGATATAATATATGTGAAAATATAATATTTGGCCAAAATTCATACATAATGTTAAGAATTTCTTTAATTATCAACTTGAGGTTCTCATTCTATTTTATATTAAGTATATTAACCCTATGGTATAAAAATACAAGAAGACACAGTAAGAGTTAAACTGTTTACTTAAGGGTTAATCCTAATAGATAAGGATACTTTTGGGAAATAGGCATGTCTAAAAGTCCTTTCATGAGATGATTTAAACCCATAAGTATCTTATATTAGAAATAAATCACTTTTGTGTCTATTTTAAACCAAAAATAAATTTATAATTAATTAATATATGAAGATCTTCCAAAAGTACCCCTCACATCTCTTATAAAAGGGAACATATTATTCTCTTTAATTAACACATCCAAATAAATTGGGTTAGAAATCCTAGACAGTTTTATCTCCCAAACACCCAAACTTTTCCCTATATGAATCAATATGGTAGGAATTTCATCTTAAGGTGTCCATTGGTGGAAATAAAAATGAGATACCCAAAAAAGAGGTCATTGTTTTTTCAAACTCATTTAAAGTTATTTCTTCTTCTAATTATATTTCCTAAGTTGTTACCATAATAAAATAATAACTACAGAATATACTATATAATGAAATGTTTTTATGATTATGGGAAATCTATATTCCTCATTTTAACCATCTTATGAAAAAAAATGTCATCATGTTTTCATACTAACGACTTACCGTCTCCACATTATTATGTAAACAATTTTTCATCAATACATCATTTCGATATGTGTAACAATAAATATAAATGAATTAAGTAAAAAATATAACATGATACTATTTCTATAATATTCATATTATACCCAATTAAATATCTTTTAACTATAAAAGAAATTATATCATCGCTCGTGTGTACGTACGACTTACCGTCTGAATGACACGATGAGAATCATCTTCAAAGTTCACCATCCAAGAATGATTATAAAAATATATTTTCAAAATAAGTAGTAAATATATGACATAATAATTCAACTGTAATAATATATAAATATATGTATTTACATATATTTCATTCAGTTACTTGCACTCAACATGATAAGAAAATGGAAACAACATTCATGTGTACATATAGAAAACCATATCCATGAATAGTGTATTCAATTTAATATATATATCAATTATAATTTTTTATATTATGAATATATATGATATAAAAATCATTTCATCATGATCTATGTAAAATGATCATTAATAACCATTCAAAAAACATTTGATAATGAAAACGATGATTACCCAAAATATTGCATTAACATGGAATTGTTAATAAAGGAGTAATACTGAGTCATAAAATGATCATATAGGATATCATAAATTTTAGTACGATTATGGTCTACGTTAATAATATGTTAAATACCATTATACAATACTTTTAGACACGTATAGAGAGTATCAGACTTAAGGTAAGGGTTAATTTTTTAATCTCATTATTAGCCGAGATTGTTTATGCTTAAGTATTTACTTGGACATCTTTATCATCCATGTCCATGTTTATTAAAAGTGTTTTCAAAAATATTGTTTTTAAGGTTGATGTACCGTTATCATTGACTAAAAAATAATTTTAAATGTTTAAAATATGTATTCATATAAATCTTTCTCATTAATTTCTATGTTTTCAAAATGGTTTTAAGGATTTATTTATATAGACACAATTGTTTTAAAATACTAATTCCATTCACAAGATTAGAAGTTTTATGGGACAGATTAATTGAAATATATTTTTGTAATGTCTTCATTTATAAAATTTTCATCATTCATTGCTTTAAATTTTGGAAGGCATATTTCTCTCAAATAGTTTTAATGATTTTATTAGATTACTTTTTATCTAGGTGAACATCTTTTGTTGGATTTTCTTCTTAATTAAGGTTAATTTTTTGTGATTCAATCATCCAAATTTTATTGAATGGTTTATGATGTGGTTGAATATGGTATGCTATTTTTATACCATTCATGGTTTATGGTTAATGTATTAAAAATATTTATTTTAGTTTTAAAATGAATTTTTACATTATGTTTCACCATTTTCAAATGGGGAAGGAATTTTACTTAGTATGTAATAGGCATATCCCACTATAGCCCCTCGATGCATCGGTAGGTAACCTGAGACAATCTAGTGTCTTTGCACAATGCCATGATGGTAATGTAATTTTCTTGGCATGAGGCCTTTATGGTATGGTTATGATGTCCGACATTATTCATTTCCTCATTATGTGATTAGTTATTGATATTTCATGTGATTTTTCAACTATATTAATATCCAGGATTAATTTTAAATGGAATTATTTGATTTATTCATGCCATATTGTACTGAATATTATGTTTGAAAGGATTGTGTTTAGTTTTATACCTTTCCTTAAATATTTATTCTTACCTATTAAATCTTCTCTTATAATGTATAACATTTCTTATCCTTTGATCTAACTCCTTTCTTATATCTCATATTCCATCGGATACGAAAAAGTATATTATGAATAACCTGTGTGGATAGTCTAGGGGATATGAGGGTTATAAAATGGTATAATATGTTCTTTTTCGTTTCAGGATTTAATATATAATTAAATATTGTAAATAGTATTTCCAAGGATACTAAACTGATCATTCCTTTTGTATTTGATCTTCATGTTATTATGAAAATGTATTAAACTAATAAACTGACCCTAGGAAACTAGTGTTGGGGCATTACAGTTGGTATCAATGGATGTTTAGTACAATCCTTAGAAACTAGATTTCAAAAAACCTTGACTAGGGAACATTACCCTAAGATATACTTTGAGTATAAGTATAAAGGAACATCATATAATTTTGGTATGGCAGGGTTTATGTGTGTATTCTTGTAAATAAAACTCTTTCTATGTACTACAAGTGAATGTGGTTCTAGATCATATGTACATGGGGTGAAAAATCTAACATGGTGTTCGGTTCATGACTCAGAGTAACCTAGTACATGACTATGGGCCCTACTCCTGGTTTGATAGTCTCGGCAGATCTGCTTAGGATAATTCCCAATTTCTTTAAAAAATGTTATGAAGGATTTACGAGTAAATATGTACCCAATGAAACCAATTTTATGATTATGTTACTATATTCGTGTAAATATTCAATTTATGTTAATAATTTTTCTAGTTATTAGATTATACATTACGATACGATCTAACCTAGTGTATGTCATATTTTAAAAATGGAACCCAGTAGAATGAATGTGAACCTCACTGATGCACATGATCCAAAGAGTAAGAAGAATCATTTCATCTGTGGTCTCATGATAACATTTTGAAGGGAAATAGTCTCCCATGTATTCTCATTATATAAAGAAATATTTCATGTGTTTAAAAGGTAATTAAATAATTATTAAAGTCCTTTCGTTTTGATGGGATGAAAGAGAAAAAGAGGATGGAAGAGGAAAATATGGATAATAGAATATAGGGAAAAAGGATTTTCCCCCATTTCACAATTTTTGAAAGAATACCCTTGATAAATTCATTAAGGGAATGGTAGTTTGTTATATGTGTGGAGAAAAAGGACACCATGTTCTTGATTGAAAGGGTAAGATGAAGGTTTCCAATGTACAATATTTCAAATCCATGGAGATAGGGCACTATAGAAATCAATATATGAATCATTAAAGGAATATAAAAAAATGATGTTATTGGATAATAATCATGTTATGGTACTACTATCCATGTAGAGGAATTATTAATAAGAAAATTTTATAATTATTTTCTATAGAGTATAATTATTCTTGTTATAATAATTATATATTATATACGAATTGTACTGTAGTGCTATTTCACTAAGTATTTGAGATTGCATGGTTCCAATTAAAGTTACACACTTTAAAGTTATGCATTTTTTAAAATATGTGGACTGGGGAAATATAACCCTTAATATATTTCTAATTCTAAAATAGTAATTTCAGAATAATAAATATTTGATTTGTAGAATGTATATTGGATATTATTTATATCCTTGGAACTGATTAATGGTTTGTTTAAAAATCTGTTTCTATCATCATTATTGGGACTTTTCAACATTTTTGTATTTAATGTATATATCAAGTAATATAGGTTTTACGTAAGGAATAAGGAAGAATAAACTTATTCAATATGTTTTTCAATTAATTTAGGTTATTACCATGTTTTCAAAGAATGCATGATAAATGTATTAACATGTATGTTAGGTGACCTTCTATATTAATTTTTGAACTGTGAGTTTCGGCATAAGTATTTTGGATAAACCTAAAGGATAGAATGGATTATGTTGGAAATTGTAGGATTTTTTAAGGTTAAAACATTTCTTAAGATGATTTTTGTAATGTTATACAACTAAGAAAATGATAATTCATAGGTCTAGAAATAACCCATTGCATCAGGCAATGCTACGAGACATAAACCCGCAACCGAAGAGAGACAAGGGAAAATCAACTACCACTGGCCTACATGATGTCCTAGTTTGTAAAACATTGTTTTTAATGGAATGATTGATGAAGTATAAATTCATTTTTGTAACCCTATATAATTAAGATAAATTGAATATTTTATATTTTTTTATCTTTTGGAGAGAAATATCAGTATTTTGTAGAAATTAATAAAAGGATGGAACTAGAATTTTAAAGTAAGAAATTTCAAACACCTGTAAAAGTCAAGGAAAATGTTTTCTTAATTTTATTTGGGATTTTACAAGAACGCAGTTTCTGACGGCACTTGATTCCGAGGCCCGGTGTGCCCAGAATTTCTTTCAGAAGTTTAGATCGGGTACGTTCAGTGAACGAACGAGCATGAATTTCTAACTCTTGAACCGGTGCTCGGAATCGAACTCTTAGGGCACCGATGGAATCGCAGCACCGGTATTTGCATAGGAACACCTTTTCAATAGTTGCGTTTAGATGAGAGATGTTGTTAATTGTTTTTGGAAGGTAAAATAAAAATAAGAATCAATTTTATTTTTCTCTAAGTGGTTTAAAGCATTGGGTGGAAGTTGAAGAAAACCATCCATCATCCATTTGGAGGTTATGAGGGTGGTGGGGCCCACAAGAACCCTACCCCTTCACCTTACCTAACCTTCCATAACCCTTCATTTAATTTGACAACTTGAGTTAATTAATTATGTGGATGAAATTCAACTTTTGATTTTTCAAACATAAGTTGTTTTAATAAAATAAGTGAGGTACATATTTTATTTTGGGTAGGAGGCTTGTTTCTTGAGAGATTTGGGAGAAAGGCTAAGGGAGGCTTGCAGATCTTCATCTTCTTCATCGAAGAACACGAAGAACACGAAGAACGCGAAGAACGCACCGATCTTCGACGAAGAACGCCAAATCCTAGGAGATCGACTACGCGACACCTTGTGCCGTGACGCCAATGATGCCTTATTCCAGGACGATTCTCCCTTCGCGTCGCCTCTTTCCACGATGGTTATCTCCGTGACGAATTCTGGCTCAACTTGTTCGATGAGTTAGGGGTTTATTTTTTCTTCGTGATTACTACCTTGATTTTCATCGTGAATTATGACCCTTTTCTATTGTTTAACAAGAGGGGGCCGGACCGCACAAACACGACCGAACCTCCTCCCTTATCTATGTTGTTGTTTCTAATGCGGATTGCAATGGGAATGGAGTAGTGCCATCGCACCTCGCGGGATAATGCGGCAAGGAATATGTGGCACCATCGCGCCACGCCGTGAAATCCAACATGGTCGCGACGCCGCCGCGCCGCGTCGGAGAAACCCGAAGACACGACGGCCATAGCGGGGCCGCGGCGGAGGGGCACCGCGCCATCGCTCCGCGCCGAATGAACCAAGGCCGCGACCGGTTCCGGGCCGCGGCGGAGCAGGGGGGGACCGGTCGTCGCCAGTCCCGTGAAGGCAGAAGCCGGCCGGCCAGAGCAGGCCGCCCGGTCAAGGAGAATCTGGGGGTTACAAACCCCGACGTCCAGCTCAAGCGGCCCCCCATTATGGGGGCCGCGTTTACAAAAGACAGGGGGGCATGCGCCCCCCCCCCCCCTCAAACGGCTCGACCGTTTGGTCGATCTGCTATCCAGTGCGCTGCGCCCACGCCGGGTCACGCTGGTCGGGCCAGACCCGGACCCGGTTCCGGTCGACCCGGTTCGGGCCGACCCTGGGGGTATTGGGCTGGGTCGGACCGGGCCTGAACCCCTTAATTCCGAACCTCTTCCGGTCGGTCATCAATAACATGACCTACGAACCTCCGATCGACGCACCGTCAGTTGAGATACGATCCCTAGATCGAGACGGTCGTTTCGGTATATCGCACTCAAGGTTTCAGAATACTTTGGGTTCGGCCGAGTTGGTTCGTACACGAATCCAACCGGGCCCCCGGAGCGGAAACGCTCACAACATGAGCTCCGGACATCCGATTGACATGTCGTTGACTTTGTTGGATTCCTCTTAGTGAGACAGATATTTTGGCTTACTCCGCCCGAGGTTTGGACGTAGGTGGAGTACGGTCGGGTTGGATTGGACTTAAAACCCATCCGGGCTCCTGGGACGAAAAAGCCAATAACATCCAGACTCGGTGTCTGATTGACGTGTCGTCTGTGACGCTGAGTTCTTGTTGATGATACGGAACCATTGGATACATTAACTCTAGACTATGTGTTATTTGATGTATCAGCCACTCGGATCGTGGAGCGGACCCTCCCGAACGATCTTGATGTGTGCGGGAACACTAGAGCTGGCTGCGTTTGCGACTATGATGACGACAACGACTGTACAGAAATCCTCAATGGATTCGACGGAGACGACTACAACACTCAGCAATCCTACATGGATTAGTGCTACCGATCCTGTGTGGGTCCGATCCTATCTGGGTCAGCACTCAGCGGTTTTGTGAGAGCCAGTGCCTACAGATCCTGTGTGGGTCCGATCCTATGTGGGTCTTTGCGGGGGTTAGTTACCTATCAATCATGTGTGGGTATTTGCGGGGGTTAGTTACCTATCGATCCTTTGTGGGTCCAATGACTTAGACGAATTAGTGGCTACATCTGATCATATCTATCGTCATACGAAGAAGTATATCTGTGTGAGTTGAATCCTGCTTTTCTTTCCTTGGGGATTGTATTATGCTATCCAGTGTGGATTACGATTTTTTTTTTGTTTGGATTGGGATGGGTATTCCTGTGTGCACTAGGTTGTACTTGGGCTCGGTGGTTGGAGAGAACTGTAATTGCTGACTTAGGTATATGTATGTGCATATACATAAGTAGTGTCGAATGTTACTTCGTGATTGTATCTTTCCTTTGTGGATTCTGGGAGACCTTCGGGGGTCTCGGGGTCCCTACTGAGTAGCTTATACTCACCCCTGCACGGGCTATGCTCTCACTACGTTGTGTTGGTTGCAGACGACGGACAACGCTGATCGTGGTTGAGGCTTGCGGATCAGGACGATACCTGGAGGTGGACCATTGGGCGAGACGTACTCGGAGTGGACGGCTGGACCCGAGGAGATGTGGAGGCTAACTATACTCACCCTTTAGGTGGGACTTCTAGTGGACGGCTTGACGCAGCGGCTTTACTTTTCAGTTGCTGTTTTCCCTCTCGAGTTGTACTTTACATTCAGTTTGGGTTTGTATTCTGGCCCACTTACCTTTCTGCACTTACTTTTGTACTCAGTTTTTACTTAGTGTTTACTTCTACTGCTTGCTTGCTTTGTGGTGTTTGTTTACTTTACAAAGGCAATGCCTTCCCTTTTTACTGGGAGTTATGCCTTGGTGCTAGTCGCCAGCCCCTGGCCTATGGAAGGCGGGCTTGGGGGTAGCCACGACACGATCCCCGATGACGGGTCGTGGAAAATTGGTATTAGAGGAGTTTGGTTCTACTGCAAAACTTTGGACTCTGATCTTTTTCTATGTGAAACAATAGTGTTAAGAGTATTGGGTGTGGTAATCAGTCTAGGGAGTCCAGTTTTGGTGCGGAGGCCGACGTGTCCATACACCAGGACCCTGACTTCTGATTTCCGACTTAATGCAAGAAAACATTGATTGCATGTGTGTTTCAGGTTTTCTTTGTGATTACATTATGTCAACTCACCAGGTATACTGTTTGACCGTGGCGCACCTGTTTCTTTTCAGGATGGCCCCACGATGGCAGCCAGTATGGGTTCCGTGAGTTGTGCATGATGACATCCCACAGAGCGATGAGGCCTTGGTGTAGGGCCCTTTGACAGCAGAGGCGCCGGTGGTACCTCTACCCACCGAGCCACCGATGCTACCATCCCCAGCCGCTGACGATGCATGTCGCCTTAGTGCACTGCACGAGTTTCAGTGCCAGCGACTGTTGAGGTTCCGCGGGGAGACAGACCCCCATGCAGTAGAGGACTGGCTAGAGGCAGTGGTACGAGTTTTTAGGTTAGTGAGGACACTAGTAGTGCTCATGGTGATCCTCGCAGCGAGCCTACTGCACGGGGCAGCAGGCAGATAGTGGAGCTTGATGCTCCAGGTGCATGACGAGGCATCTCTCCTCTGGAAGGACTTTGAGATCCTCTTCTGCTCGGAGTTCGTCCCAGCCACCCTCCATGCGGTACGCATCCAGGAGTTTCTACAGCTGCGGCAGGGCAGCTTGACGGTCGCCTAGTACTCGGCGAGATTTACCGATCTCTCGCGCTACTTGACAGACATGGTACGAGACCAATTCTTCTAGGCCTGGACCTTTGAGCATGGATTGAGGCATGAGATCAGGGCATCGCTGATCTCCCTCAGCATTCCGACCTAGGCAGGTGTACTGGAGAAATCCCTTTTGATCGAGAGCTTCCTTTCTGAGCCTTCATCAGCGCCGAGACCCACCATAGGGCGGCATGTAGTAGAGTCTTCTGAAGCAGGCAGTCGACAGATGACTCATCGGTCCAGGCAGACCAGGCCCTCAGGCAGACGACCTCAGGACACTGGCTCAGCTCTGCGGGGCACACAGCACGGGGCTAGTCTTTCGAGAGGCAGACAGTCTACGCCTGCGGCGAGCAGGCCACATGGCCCGTGATTGCCCGACCCACTATGCCGAGGAGTAGCAGATGGTTGAGGGACCACCCAGGTAGGGGTAGAGAGTCGACTGTAGCGGTCCGCAGGGAGCAGGAGAATGAGGCAGAGGAGCTGGCCGAGCAGCAGGTGGTGGGTGATGCTTTGAGGCTCTACCACCACCACCACCAGGAGGTCCCCCTTGACAACAGGGAGCTAGCGGGAAGAGACATGCACAAATCCAGGCAGCGGAGGCCTACGACCACGGCACGCCCGAGATGATTTGAGGTACTATCTGTGTCTATTCTACCCTTGCTTCAGTTCTTATAGAAATAGGAGCGAGTCATTCATTCATAGCCTCTGCCCTTGTTCGTAGCTCGGAGATTCCGACAGTGTCGTTGGCTCAATCCTTACGGCTAGAGACTCCTACGGGAGCAGACTCGACGATTACGCACTGGTGCCGACAGTGTGAGCTTACTCTAGGAGGTGAGAGCTTCGGCTGGGATCTTCTTGTAGTGGCATCTAGGCCTTACGACATCATCTTGGGAATTTATTGGTTATCTACAGTCCATGCTCAGATCGACTGTATTAGGCGCAAGGTGCGATGTGTATGCACTGACGGGAGCAGGTTCACCTTCAATGGCGAGAAGGGAGCCTTTGCAGCATAGTATGGACTCTTATAGAGGAGAGGACATCCCATCACTCATTAGTTGGCAAGCCTCATCCTAGGATCAGTTGACGTGCGAAGTCCTAGTTTTCCTACAGTATTGGATTAGTATGCGGACGTTTTCCTCGACGACGTCCCTAGGCTACCTCCTCGTAGAGAGGTATACTTTTATATTTACCTGTACCCTGGGACAACCTCGATATCAACTCCAGGGTATCGGATGGCCCCCGCTGAGCTTCAAGAGCTACGGGTATAGTTGGAGGACTTGCAGGGCAAGGGATTTATCCGACCCAGTGTTTCATCCTGGGCTTCTCCGATTTTGTTCGCCAAGAAGGTGGACAGGAGTTTGCGACTTTTTGTCAACTATCGTTGCCTGAACCAGGTGACAGTGAGGAACAAGTATCCACTACCGAGGATTGATGACCTCTTCGATCAGCTTAAGGGAGCACGGTGGTTCTCGAAGATAGACCTCAGGTCAGGCTATCATCACCTCAGAGTTCGGGATGAGGACGTCCAGAAGACGGACTTCAGGTGTCGGTATGGCCACTATGAGTTCTTGGTTATGCCATTCGGCGTAACCAATGCTCCAGCAGTGTACATGGCCCTCATGCACAGGATCTTTCAGCCATTCCTCTATCGATTTGTCGTGGTCTTCATCGACGACATTTTGATTTACTCGACCACTGAGGAGGAGCTCGCCTACCACTTGCGGCTTGTACTAGACACACTCCAAGATCACCGACTTTGTGGTAATCTATCGAATTTTCATTTCTGGATACGCGAGGTCCACTTCTTGGTGCACGCCATCTCTGAGGTGGGAGTTGCGGTGGATCCTACAATGATCGAGGCAGTGCTAGGTTGGGAGACACCTAGGAGTGTGACTGAGGTGCAGAGATTCTTTGGCCTAGCTAGATACTATTGGAGATTTGTGAAAAAACTTCTCTAGAGTTGCAGCACCAATCTCAGCTTTGATGAAGAAGGGGAAACCCTTTTTGTTGTCAGAAAGATGTCAGCAGAGCTTCCAGGTGCTGAGACAGAAATTGAACAGCGCACCTATCTTGAGGTTGTCAGAGGAGGGAGTAGGGTACATAGTCTACTGCGATACATTAGGGACTGGACTCGGATGTTTCATGATGCATGAGAGGGCAGTGATCGCCTATGGATCACGTCAGTTTAGGTCACATGAGCAGAACTATTCTACCCATGACCTGGAGTTAGCAGCAGTGGTCTTTGCTCTGAAGATGTGGCGACACTATCTGATGGGCGAGCGCTTTACAGTCAATTCTGACCATCAGAGTCTCAGGTACATCTTCTCTCAGAAGGACCGGAACCTGAGATAGTGGTGATGGCTCGAGTTCCGCTAGGACTATGACTTTGAGATAGTCTATACTATTGAGAAGGGGAACGTGGTATCTGATGCTCTCAGTAGGAGGACGGGCATTCAGCTACTTGGGGAGGCGACAGAGCAGCTAGCCGCTTTTCGGATATCCGTTGTGGATAGAGATGGAGAAGTTTTCCTTCAGTCACTCACAGTCACTCCTCCACTACTACAGCGGGTCAGAGAGGCACAACGTGGGGACACTGACTGTGAGATGCGGCATGCACAGATATCCTCAGGACAGGCACCTGATGGTTTCTCCTTAGGAGGATAGCATGATATGCTTTTCAGAGGACATACCTTGGTACCAGTTGCTTTACGAGAGGAGGTGCTGAGAGAGTTTCACACTTCTCCTTTGGCGGTACATTCTGGAGTGGTGAAGATGTACCAAGATCTCAGACGACATCACTGGTGGTCGACATGAAGAAGGCTGTGGCAGAGTTCATTTCTCGAAGCCTCACCTGCCAGCAGGTGAAGGTAGTGCACCAGGTACCAGTAGGCTTGGTACAACCCTTGGAGGTCCCGGAGTGGAAGTGGGACGAGATATCTATGGACTTCGTGACTAGATTTCAACACACTTCTCGAGTTCATGAATCCATTTGGGTGATTGTCGACCGACTCACCTAGTTGGCACACTTCTTACACATCAGAGAACAGGGCTCAGTGGAGATATTGGGACGACTTTACGTTCAAGAGATTGTGCGGCTTCATGGTGTGCCATCATCTATCGTCTACGATCGAGATGCTCGCATTACTTCCCGACTTTGGAAGGGGTTCCAGGAGGTGTTCGGGACACAGCTACGTTTGAGCACCGCCTTTCACCCTCAGACGGATGGTCAGACAGAGAGGACCATTCAACGTAACACCCTGACCCCAATTACCTAGAGCTGGTGCATTATTACATAACATTGTCATGATCACAAGAAGAATCAAATCTCGAAAGACTGAATGGTTTAATAGCCTTAGATACAATAGATATATTCACGAAGTGTTACTTTACATCATAAGGTGAAAAACTACTAAAACAACATATTGTCTCCATAGACCACACTATTATCCCCCCATAATATCCCAGCAGGTCATTCATAATTTACTTCTTCACATCCGGGGAAAAATAGATCATAGAAAAGTGGTGAACTCAATTTCCCAATAAGGATAACAATATAGCGGAAACTTTCATAAATAAGAATAAACATTTAAGGCAGTGTATAACTAAAACAAAAGCCTTTTAAGCTTGAAATTCAACAAAGTATGGAAAAAATAAAATGAAATAATGCCATTTACTTATTCACATGGATATTCTACTAATTGAATAATCACATGCAATATCAATAACCACTTTCATAATGACAGAATGCATAATGCCAAACTATCATAACCACATAGCTAAGGCCTCGTGCCAATACTACAAATATGATTTTGCCAAGGCCTTGTGCCAAGACACTAGTTTGTCTAATGAGACCTACCAATGCATTGAGGATCTCTATGGGGCTCCACCCGTCACATATTAAGTCCAATGCATTCCCATATGAAAAGGTTTAAACATAGCATAAACATTCATATTAAAACTAGCATACGAAATGTAAATACTTCATCCATAAACCATGAATGATATAAAAATAACATATCCATAGTCAAACATATTAAAAAACCTTCAATATAATATAGAAGTTTTGTATCATAATAAATCAACATCAAATAAGCGTAAAATCCATCAAAGGATGTTGACATTGATGAAATCAAACTCTTTTTAGAGATATATCTCTTTCTATTTTGAAATAATTTAAGATTAATATATTTATAAAATAAAACATTTTCTTTGAAAATATTCTTATAAGCTTGTAAGGGAAACTTCGACGATTTTATAACGGTGGAAAATAGCTGCACCTGCCATATATGTTAAAAAACATTATTATCTTAATTCTGTCGAAAAGGTTAAAAAGGACCTTATTTGGAAAACGACGGAAAGATTCCTTTATAAACCTCTTATAAAAGTCAAAAAGGCTATAAATTAATTTAACCCATATTCTAGTAAATAGTAAAAAATGTTTTGAAATACATTTTTAAGAAACATGGATGTGGATGATAAATAAATCCCGGTAGATTATTATGTATAAACAACCTCAGACAATGAAGAGATTGCGAAATAAACCCTTACCTTGTACTTTTCCTTGGTTGGGGTAGGTTAACCTCTTGTATAATGGTGAAATAATTGTTATTAAATTATACAAGAATCATATATATTAATATGATGTCAAATATGATCTTTTATCATTGATTTGTTAATAATATCTTAGTATTATCATTGTTTCGGGTGATAACTTACTCATTTTCTTTTATATGTTTTGTTACATAAGATATGTTTTTCATGGATAGGTTGTATCTTAATCATATCCAGAATTATATAAAGTCCTTATATACTATTATTAATCATCATATGAAAATTATACTTGAATGGATACAATGGAGAATGAATCTCATCACGTTCGTGGAGACGGTAGTACGTATTTACGCACGAGCGACAATATCTTTCTTTTGATATTAAAATAATATATAATTGGATGGTATATAATATATATATATATAATCATTATAATGTTATATTTATTATTTACATGAGTTATACATCATTATTATACCCATCCAAATAATAATTTATTGAATAACAATTACACCACGATGTGGAGACGGTAAGCCGTACGTACGCATGTATGGTGACATGTTATTAAAAGGATGGATAGAATACTAAATATGGTTGTAAAATATTTATAATAACATCATAGTATATATAAGATACTGGAGTTATTATTTTATAATGGTAATAACAAAGAAGGAAGAAGTGGAAGAAGAACGGAACTTGAAAAAGGGTGGTGAATCATTACCTCTTCTTTGGGTTCTCCCTTTTTATTTGATCAGAATGGCTCCTTAAGATGGCTTTCTGACTAAAGGAAGGCCTCTAGGATGAAGTTAGGGATGTTTAGAGAGTATTTGAGCAGAGGTTGGCCTATCCAAAAGGCTTTGATGGTGTGAGTTAATGAGAAGGGAGAGTTCCCTTTTATAAGAGGGGTGAGGGGCACCTTTGGAAAAGTTAGAAATATTATTTTATAATAAATTCATATTCGGTTTCTTAGGGATCCAAAGTGGATTATTTAATTTTTAAGGCGGGTATAGGTCTAAAACCACTCAACCAATAGAATTTAGACAGGTTTGGGTCATTATATTAACCTTATCGTTTAGTTTTAACTCTTAGTTAATTAGTTTGACACTTACCTGTCACTTTGTATTTTTATATTATATAGTTAATAAACTTAATATATACCTCCAAGAGACCCCCAAGTGGTCCATTAATGATACCCCTTTAATTATATAATTCTCTTGGATGAACCTTATATTTTTAGGAATTTAATATCAATTAATTATATAATATTTGTTTTAAAAACTCTTTTATGTCAATTTTGACACTATTTGGAAAATTGATTTTTTTTTGAAAAATCATAATAGAACGATTAGTTAGAAAAAAGTAAATTAAATAAATCCTATTATGTCATATTATCCTATAAAATTATTGAAATTCATTAAAAGTCTCCAATTATATTTGTTTGTGTATTTATAATATCAATTAGTTTAATTTTTCACTATTATGGTAATTACTGCATCACCATTGTGTCATATATAAATTAAATTATTTAATGTCTAAAAATTATAAATAAAATAACATTATTTAGGTAATATTTTTAGATTTATAATGAATATTTACAATTGAATTTATCTTATTTATAACCCTATATTAAAAATGACTTAGTAAATAAACTTTGATTTTCACTCTTTTACCTCTTCTTTGAATTAAATAATAATAAATGTCCTAATCTAATACAAGTGGACCTAAATGATAATATTTTATTCCTAATGTTGTTTTTGGTCGAGATACACATGTCCAATAGAATTAGGACATGTGTTAGGGTAATATTAATATCATTTTTACCCTTAATTACCCTATTTACTTTTAACCGTGGTAAATAAAAGTAAAAGTTACTATTCAAAAAATTATTTTCATATCATTGAACCACATTTTACTCCTTGATATTAACTGTGTCTCTCTGATTTTTTAAATTCCAATCATAGAAGCGGTAAAATTATGTTTTATGAAAAATTCAGTTTTTTAACTACCACTTAGTAGTTTCACTATTCATCAAAAATTGAAGTTTTTCAGAACAATGCCAAAATTTCACCCTAAGCTATAATTGATATTCCAAATTCAAAAATGATGTCTATTTTAAAATATTCCAAAAATATAAGTTTCATTAATTAATTTTATAATTAATTCCCATTGTCACAACAAATAGCGTGTTTTTAAGAAACAATATATATCAAAAGATTGACAATTATTTATGACCAATTACAAAGTGAAATTAATTCTAATGAACACCATTGGATAAAATGGTAAAAATATATTATAATTATACTTTAAAACCAATCAATAATATAATTTATCACTATAAATTATTTTGATTAAAAAAGTTGTTTTTAAGAATTTTTCACTACACATTAAAATTGGAAGTTCTCAGAAAAATACAAAAAATTCATCTTAGGATAATTTCGATATTCTGAATCCAAAAATGAAACCCATTTTGAAATATATAATATATAAAATTTCAAAAAGTAGGTATTACTATTCATAACGGCTAGTTTTATCGGTTATAGTGTGTGCTAGAACTTGATGTTGCGTACAACACACGCTATTACATTATTCAAAGGGAAACGTACCGTAGAAGCTTGGGGTGTTACATTCTCCCCTCCTTCAAATAATTTCTTCCCAAAAAAATTCTATAATACTACCGCATGAAAACAATCGGGTGGTTCTTCATCATAACTTCCTCGTGTTCCCACGTTTCCTCTTATATCTTATGGTTTGTCCACAAAACTTTTACTAGACGCATCGTCTGATTTCTCAGCACTTGTTCTCTCGCATCAAGATTCCTGATGAGCCCTTCGCAATAAGATAGATCGGGTTCCAGTTCTAATTCCTCATAGGTGAGTACATGCGTTGGGTCAGACATGTATTTCCTCAACAGAGATATGTGGAACACATCGTGAACTTTGTAGAGACTTGGCGGCATTGCCAATCGGTAAGCTACAACGCCAATTTGTTCTAGAATTTTGAAAGGTCAGATATACCTAGGACTCAGTTTACATTTCTTACCAAAACGTATGAATCCCTTCCATGGAGATACCTTCAGGAAAACATGATCACCGACTTGAAATTCCAAATCCTTCCTTCGATTATCGGCATAGCTCTTCTACCTACTTTGAGCTACTTTGATGTGATTTTGGATTACCTTCAACTTTTCCATTGTTTCCTCTACCAGTTCTGGACCTACAAGTTTTCATTCACCAACGTCATCCCAACAGGTCAGTGTTCGACATCTCTTTCCATATAACACTTCATATGGTGCCATCTGAATACTCGAATGGAAGTTATTGTTAGAGCAAAATTCTACCGGATGTAAATATTGATCCCACATACCTTGAAATTCAAGTGACCAGGATCTCAACATGTCTTCTAAGGTTTGAATAGTTCATTCTGATTTTCCATCTGTTTGAGGGTGGTAGGCAGTGCTAAAATGAAGTTCAGTATCCAGGTATTTCTGAAGACTCTTCCGGAATCTTGAAGTAAAATGATGATCACAATCAGAAACAATCGATAGGGTTACTCCATGAAGTCTCACAACTTCATTAATATATAGTCTTGCTAGACGTTCTAGTGGTAGATCTTCTCTTATAGCAAGAAAATGTGCTGACTTGGAAAGATGATCAACAAAAAACCATATTGCATCGTTTCTTCTAGGAGTCTTTGGTAGCCCCATGAAAAAGTCCATTATAATATTGTCCCATTTCCACTCCGGTATGGGAATAGGTTGCATGACTCCTCCATGATGTTTCCTTCCTGCTTTCACTTGTTGACAAACCATACATCTTGACACAAAATCAGCAATCTCCCTCTTCATGTTGTCCCACCAAAAATGTTTCTTAAAATCTCTATACATTTTGGTGCTCCCAGGGTGTATAGAGAAATTGGAACTATGAGCATCATCCAACAATTCCATTTTTAGATCAGGTATATCGGGAACACAAAGTCTCTTCCCAAATTTCAAAATTCCATCTTCATACACAAAGTCTCTCAATCTCCCACCATTCATAGATTTAATCTTCTTTTGAAATTCATCATCATCGATCTGAGAACTCTTAATACTTTCCAGTAAAGAGGGTTTGGAAACCATTTAAAAAATCATTGATGTTTCACCTTCCATGGTTATTCCCATGTCCATCTTAACTAGATCCATGAAAATGGGATCCCTTTCAATTCTCATATTTTCAACACTCCATGGTCTTTTCTGCTTAAAGCATATGCCACCTTGTTTTCCTTCCCTGGGTGGTAGTGTATTGTGGAATTATAAACCATGAGTAATTCAAGCCATCTCCTTTGCCTCATGTTGAGTTCTTTTTGTGAGAAAATATACTAAAAACTCTTGTGATCAGTATAAATCTCACATTTTTCACCATAGAGGTAGTGACTCCATATATTCAAAGAAAATATCACAGCTGCTAACTCATCATCATGAGTAGGATAGTTTTTCTCATGAATTTTCAACTATTGTGATGCATAGGCAATAACTATATCATTCTGCATAAGGACACAACCAAGTCTTTTCTTTGATGCATCACTATAAATAACGAACCCATCATTCCCCGATGGTAGAGTCAATATAGGATCATTGACTAATCTTCTCTTTAGTTTTCTAAACATTCTTCAAACTCTTTTGTCCAAACAAATTTAACCCCTTTACGCGTGAGCTTCGTTAATGGGTTAGCCAATCGGGAAAAATTCTGGACGAAACGTTGATAATAACCTGCCAAACCAATAAAACTGTGTACCTCAGTTATACTCGTAGGTGCTGGCTATTATTGGATTTCCATGGTCTTAGAAGGATCATTAGAGATTCCATCTTTAGAGACAATATGTCCATGAAAAGAAATCTCATGAAGCCAGAATTCACATTTGCTAAACATTCCATATAATCATGTCTTCTCAGAGTCTTCAGGATAACGTGAAAGTGATTTTCATGATCTTCATAGCTTTTGGAGTATACCAAGATATCATCAATAAATACAACCACAAATTCATAGAGATATTCCTTGAAAAATATATTCATCAGATCCATGAATACAGAGGGTGTATTAGTCAATCCAAAAGGCATTACAGTAAACTCGTAAAGCCCGTACCTGGTTCGAAATACTTTCTTCGGAATGTCTTACTTCTTTACAAACAACTGATGGTATCCAGATCGAAGGTCAGTCATTGAAAATTATTTATCTCCATGCAGTTGGTCAAATAAATCATCAATGCGAGGTAGGGGATACATGTTCTTTATTGTTATAGCATTGATCTCCCTATAGTCGATACATAACCTCATAGATCCATCTTTATTTTTAACAAAAAGAAAAGGGGCTCCCCATGGAGAAACACTAGGGCAAATAAATCCCTTATTAATCAATTACTCAAGTTGTTTCTTTAGTTCAACTAATTATACAGTGGCCATTCTATAAGGGGTCATTGATATAGGCCTTGATCTAGGAATTAAATAAATGGAAAACTCAACTTCTCATTCTGGAGGATGTCCAGGTAAATCTTCCAGAAATACATCTACATATTCTTTCACAATAGGTACATCCTCTATTTGAACATTAATTTCCTCACCCATAGTCATTTCAATCTCTTCCTCCCCAATAATTTAATTTAGTTGAGCTACTGGGGGTGGATCTAGATAAGAATTAGGTGGTAACGATTCTGCTCTAAAGAAAAGGTGTTCCTTATCATCATCATCGAAAATTGTAACATCCTTATTCTTACAATAAATCTTCACATCATAATCCGAAAGCTAATCCATACCGAGGATTATATCAAACTCAGTCATAGGTATGACGATGAGATCAGTGGATAAAGAACATTTATGTGCTCTAATGGGGACTGATTCACAAAAATTTGTTGCAATGATACTTCCCTTAGGAGTTTTAACTGACAACTCCCTTGTTAAATCAAATTGGAAATATCTAATTTTCTTAGAAAACTGGGAAGATATGAAACAATGCGATGATGTAGAATCAAATAATGCATTTTCTAAACATGAGGAAACCATTAAATTACCTGCCACCACGTCTTTCGGAGCTTCTGCCTCAGAAGTAGTGATAGCATAAGCTTGGCCTTCATCCCTTGGCCTTTTCTGAGGTAAGTCCCCCGGACGCTTAGGACATTCATTTGCATAATGTCCCATCTCCCTGCAATTGTAGCATTGAACATTGGTAGCTTCCTTCTTCCCTTTTCATTCACGAGCTTGGTGGCCTTTTTCACCACACTTGTAACAGACACCCATTCCCTTCAAGTGAGTACCGGTGTGTTTATTCCCAAGTTTAACACAGGATGGATATTCAACCATTCCCTTCTTCCCCTTATTTCCATTCCCAGATTGATCAGCATATATCTTCTTCTCTTTCTTTGCTTTAAATTCATAAGACTTAGAGAATTCATTTGCTATCTTGATAGCATATGAGACAATGTCTTCGTACGACGAGATGGATTGTGAGAATGATGCTTGACAGAGAAATGGTATTATCCCATCAAAGAAACGATAAATCTTACTTATTGGGTTACGTATATAATCTCCATAATACCTTGCTAACCTTGTAAAGTTATCCTCATACTTTGCGACATTCTCATCTTCTTTTTGTCTCAGACTCAGAAATTGCCTTTCCATATCTGCTCGATGGTCATGAGGAAAGTATTAATCTAAAAATATATCTTTCAACTCCCTCCATTCCATATTTGATACTTCATCATCTTCCTTCATTTTTTGAATCAATGACCACCATTGATCAGCTTCTCTAGTGAGGCGGTAAACTGCCATGATAACTTTTTCCCTTTCACTACTCCCCAAAGCCTAAAATATTTTCTCTAGGGAACTTATCCATTGCTCTGCTACTAATGGATTTTTATTCCCATTGAATGTTGGTGGTTGCTGCCTCATGAAGCGATCTAACATTGATCCTCCACGTTGCGGATCAGGGTGCTCCATATGGGTAAGGTTGTTATTCATAACCAGAGTGAGTTGTCCCAGTATGGTGATTAGCTGATCGGCACTAGTTGCATCTCCAGCTCTACTAAAATTATCTTGAGTAGGAGGGAAATCCCTACATTGAGTGCATGCATTGATACAGTTTCCATTTCTTCCACTAGGCGCCATTTCTAAACAATGCCATAAACTAATCAGTTTATAAATAAAAATACATAATTCCATAATTATAAAACACTTAACAACCATAATCATAAAAATGATTTCTTTGAGGAAGTATATACTCATAAACCCTTCATAATTATTTTTAAATAAAATGAGAGTTATCCTAAGCATATCCCCTGGGAGTGTCGTAACCAAGAGTGCAGCAATGCCCGTTGTCGTGCACCAGTTCCCATTCAAGTCTAGCTCAAAGCCGTGTTTTCGAGTTTTACCCCTAGGTACATCTGTGCCAGATCCACCTCTACCTACTCGTATCTAGACAGGGATGTATTGCTTGGAAAACTCACAAAATCTCTACAATACCATAATTCTAGGAAGTTCTTCTATACTAATCCTCAAAGTTCATCGTAGGATTACGTGCTCTAATAAGAGTTTATCTAAATCTAGCTTCCAAGGTTTGTACTAAAAATCCTCTGATACCAACTGTAACGCCCCGACCCCAGTTACCTAGAGTCGGTGCATTATTACATAACATTGGTATGATCACAAGAAAGATCAAATCTCTAAAGACCGATTGGTTTAGTAGCCTTAGATACACTAGATATATTAATGATGTTTTACGTTACATCATAAGGTGAAAAACTACTACAACAAAATATTGTCTCCATAGACCACACTATTATCACCTCATAATACCCCTGCTGGTCATTCATAATTTACTTCTTCACATCTTGGGAAAAATAAAACATAGAAAAGGGGTGAGCTAAAATGCCCAGTAAGGATAACAATTTAGCGGAAACATTAATAAATAAGAATAAACATTTAAGGCAGTGTATAACTAAAACAAATGCCTTTTAAACTTGAACTTCAACATAGTATGGAAAAAATAAAATGAAATAATGCCATTTACTTATTCACATTGATATTCTACTAATCGAATAATTACATGCAATATCAATAACCACTTTCATAATGACGGAATGCATAATGCCAGACTATCATAACCACATAACCAAGGCCTCGTGCCAAGACTACAAATAATATTTTGACAAGGCCTTATGCCAAGACACTAGTTTGTCTCATGAGACCTACCGATGCCTCGAGGAGCTATAGCGGGCTCCACCCGTCACATATTAAGTCCAATGCATTCCCATATTAAAAGGTTTAAACATAACATAAACATTCGTATTAAAACTAGCATACGAAATGTAAATACTTCATCCATAAACCACGAATGGTATAAAAATAACACATCCACAGTCAAACATATTACAAAACCTTCAATATAATATAGAAGTTTTGTATCATAATAAATCAACTTCAAATAAGCGTAAAATCCATCAAAGGATGTTGACATAGATGAAATCAAAATCTTTTTAGAAAAATATATCTTTCTATTTTGAAATCATTTAAGAGTAATATATTTATAAAATAAAACATTTTCTTTGAAAATATTTTTATAAGCTTGTAAGGGAATCTTCGACGATTTTATAATGGCGGAAAATAGCCGCACCCGCCGTATAAGTTAAAAAAAACATTCTTACCTTAATTCATTCGAAAAGGTTAAAAAGGACCTTGTTTGGAAAATGACGGAAAGATTCCTTTATAAACCACATATAAAAGTCAACAAGGGTCTAAATGAATTTAACCCATAATCTAGTAAATAGTAAAAAATATTTTGAAATACATTTTTAAGAAACATGGATGTGGATGATAAATAAATCCTAGTAGATTATTACGTACAAACAACCTCGGATAATGAAGAGATTGTGAAATAAACCATTACCTTGTACTTTTCCTTGGTTGGGGTAGATTAACCTCTTTTATAATGGTTAAATAATTGTTATTAAATTATACATGAATCATATATATTAATATGATATCATATATGATCTTTTAACATTGACTTGTTAATAATATCTTAGTATTATCGTTGTTTCGGGTGTTAACTTACGCGTTTTCTTTTATATGTTTTGTTATGTAAGCTATGTTTGCCATGGATATATTGTATCTTAATCATATCTAGAATGATATAAAGTCCTTATAAACTATTATTAATAATCAAAAGAAAATTATACTTGAATGGATACGATGGAGAATGAATCTCATCGCGTTCGTGGAGACGGTAGTCCGTACGTACGCACGAGCGACAATATCATTCTTTTGATATTAAAATAATATATAATTGGATGGTATATCATATATATAGAATCATTATCATGTTATATTTATTATTTACAAAAGTTACACATCATTGTTATACCCATCAAAATAATAATTTATTGAATAACAATTACACCACGGCGTGGAGACGGTAAGCCGTACGTACGCACATATGGTGACATGTTATTAAAAGGATGGATAGAATACTGAATATGGTTGTACCATATTTATAATAAAATCACAGTATATATAATATACTGGAGTTATTATTTTATAATGGTAATAACAAATAAGGAAGAAGTGGAAGAAGAAAGGAACTTGAAAAAGGGTGGTGAATCATTACCTCTTCTTCGGGTTCTTCCTTTTGATTTGAATAAAAGGGCTCTTTAAAATGGCTTTCTGACTAAAGTAAGGCCTCTAGGATAAATTTATGGAAGCATAGAGAGTATTGGGGCAGATTTTGGCCGAACAAAAAGGCTTTGAAGGTGTGAGTTTATGAGAAGGGAGAGTGCCCTTTTATAAGAGGGGTGAGGGGCACGTTTGGAAAAGCTAGAAATATTATTTTATAATAAATTCATATTCGGTTTCTAATGGCTCCAAAGTGTATTATTTAAATTTTAAGGTGGGGATAGGTCTAAATCCACTCAATCAATAGAATTCATATAGGTTTGGGTCATTATATTACCCTTATCTTTTAGTTTTAACTCTTAGTTAATTAGTTTGACACATACCATGTCACTTTGTATTTTTATATTATATATTTAATAAACTTACTATATACCTCTAAGAGACCCCAAGTGGTCCATTAATGATACACCTATCATTATATAAGTCTCTTTGTCGAACCTTATATTTTTTGGAATTTAATATCAATTAATAATATAATATATTTTTAAAAAAACTCTTTTATGTCAATTTTGACACTATTTGGAAAATTGATTTTTTGTGAAAATCATAAAAGAATGATTAGTTAGAAAAAAGTCAATTAAATCAATCCTAATATGTCATATTATCCTTGAAAATTAGTTTAATTCATTTAACGTCTCCAATCATATTTATTTGGGTATTTATAATATCAATTAGTTTAATTTTTCACTATTATGGTAATTACTGCATCACCATTGTGTCATATATAAATTGAATTATTTAATGTCTAAAAATTATAAAAAAAATTAATATTTTGTATGAAATATTTTTAGCTATATAATTAATATTTACAATAGAATTTATCTTATGTATAACCCTATATTAAAAATGTCTTAGTAAATAAACATTGATTTTCACTCTTTTATCTCTTCTTTGAATTAAATAATAATAAATGTCCTAATCTAATCCAAGTGTTCCTAAATGATAATATTTTATTCCTAAGGTTATTTTTGGTCGAGATACATTTGTCCAATAGAATTAGGACACGTGTTAGGGTAATATTAATATCAGTTTTACCCTTAATTATCTTATTTACTTTTAACCGGGGTAATTAAAAGTAAAAGATACTATTCATCAAAAATTATTTTCATCTCATTGAACCACATTTTACTCTTTGATATTAACCATGTCTCTCGGATTTTTTAAATTCCAATCACAGAAGCGGTAAAATTTTGTTTTATGAAAAATTTAGTTTTTTAACTACCACTTAGTAGTTTCACCTATCATCAAAAATTGAAGTTTTTCAGAACAATGCCAAAATTTCACCCTAAGCAATAATTGATATTCCAAATTCAAAAATTGTTTCTATTTTACAAAATACCAAACATATATGTTTCATTAATTAATTTTATAATTAATTCCCGCTGTCACAACAAATAGCGTGTTTTTAAGAACCAATATATATCAAAAGATTGACAATTGTTTATGTCAAATTTCAAAGTAAAATTAATTCTAATGGAAACCATTGGATAAAATGGTAAAAATATATTCTAATTATACTTTAAAACCACTCAATAATATAATATATCACTATAAATTATTTTGATTAAAAAAGTTGTTTTTAAGTATTTTCCACTATTCATAAAAATTGGAAGTTCTCAGAAAAATACCAAAAAATCAACTTAGGATAATTTCGATATTCTGTATCCAAAAATGAAATCCATTTTGAAATATAAAATATATATAATTTCAAAAAGTAGGTATTACTATTCATAACGGCTAGTTTGATCGGTTGTGGTATGTGTTAGAACTCGATTTGCGTACAACACACGCTATTACATTATTCAAAGGGAAACATACCGTAGAAGCTTGGGGTGTTACATTCAGACTCTCGAGGACATGCTCCGTGCATGTGTCCTCGACTTTGGTCGCAGATGGGAGGACCACCTACCCTTGGTGGAGTTCACATACAACAACAGCTACCACTCCACCATCTGGATGGCACCATACGAGGCGTTGTACAACCGACCTTGTAGATCTACTTTATGCTGGACAAACCCTGGGGAGTCAGCACTTGTGGGAGCAGAGATGGTCCAGGCCACGACAGAGAAGGTCCAGATCATCTAGGTGCGGATGAGGACAACTCAGAGCCGGTAGAAGTCTTATGCTGATAGGAGGCGGAGGCCACTGGTGTTCGAGGATGGTGACCACGTCTTCTTGCGGGTCTCACATCGACGTGGATTACGAAGATTTGGCCGAGGCAGGAAGTTGTCTGCACGCTTCATCGGACCATTCTAGCTCCTCAGCAGGATTGGTGAGGTGGCTTATCTCTTGGATCTACCACCTTAGTGGCACCGGGTGCACGACGTCTTCCTTGTATCTCAGCTGAGGAGATACGTGCACGACCCGACGCATATCATTGACCATGGGGACTTGGACATTGATGATGGGGCAACGTATACAGAGGTCCCAGTGGAGGTCGAGTATCGATAGGAGCGAGTCCTACGTGGAAGGTCGATTCCTCTAGTGGGCATCAGATGACATCATGGGAATCTCCAGGAGAGCACTTGGGAGTGGGAGGCTCAGATGCATGCTCAGTACCCACTTTTGTTTCACTAGATTTCGATGTATCTTTATAGGGACGTAAAGCCCTGAGGTGGGAGTAATGTAAAGACCCGTAAAATTCATGGAAATTTTTTCTTAATTTTCTTTGGGATTTTACAAGAACACATTTTATGACAGCACTTGATTCCGAGGCCCGGTGTGCCCGGAATTTCTTTATGATGTTTAGCTCGGGTACGTTCAGTGAACGGATGAGCGGGAATTTCTAACTCTTGAATCAGTGCTCGGAATCGAATTACGAGGGCACCGATTGAATCGCAGCACCGATATATTCTTAGGAACACCTTTGGAGATTATGAGGGTGGTGGGGCCCACATGAACCGTACCCCTTCACCTTCCCTAACCTTCCATAACCCTTCATTTAATTTGACAACTTGAGTTGATTAATTATGTGGATTAAATTCAACTTTTTAATTTTCAAACATAAGTTGTGTTAATAAAATAAGTGAGGTTCTTATTTTATTTTGGGTTGGAGTATTGTTGCCTGAGAGCTTTGGGAGAAAAGCTAAGGGAGGCTTGAAGATCTTTATCTTCTTCGTCGAAGAACATGAAGAACACAAAGAACGCGAAGAACGCACCGATCTCCGACGAAGAACGCCAAATCCTCGGAGATCGACTACACGATGCCTTGTACCGCGACTCCAACGGCGCCTTCTTCCGTGACGATTCTCCTTTCGCGATGCCTCTTTCCGCGACAGTTATCTCCACGACGAATCCTCGCTCAACTTGTTCGATGAGGTAGGGGTTTCTTTTTTGTTTGTGATTACTACCTTTATGTTATTCATGAATTAAGTCCTTTTTCTATCGTTTAACGAGAGGGGGCTGGACCGAAAAAACACTGTCGACCCTCCTCTTAAACCTATGTTGTTGTTTCTAATGTGGATTGGAACGGCAATGGCGCGGTCTCGTCACACCGTGCGGGATCATGTGACAAGGAATGCGTGGAGCCGTCGCACCGTGTCATGAAATCGAACAAGGTCACGATGCTGTCGCGCCGCGTCGGAGAAACCCGAAGACACCGCGGCCGGAGCGGGGCCGTAGCGGAGGGGCGCGGCGCCTTCGCGCCGCGCATCATGAACCAACACTGCGGCCGGTTCCGGGCCATGGCGAACCAGGGGGGGACCGGCCGTCGCCGGTCCCGTGGTGGCAGAAGCCGGCCGGCCAGAGTGGGCCGGCCGGTCAAGGAGAAGCTGGGGGTTACAAACCCCCGGCGGCCAGCTCAAGCGGCCCCCCATTATGGGGGTCGCGGTTACAAAATACAGGGGGGCAGACGCCCCCTCACCCCTAAAATGGATCGACCATTTGGCCGAGCTCCTGGCCAGCGCGCCCCACGCTCCACGCCTAGGTCGGGCCGGGCTGCGCCCAAGCGGGATGGACCCGGACCCGGTTCGGGCCGACTCTGGGGGTATCGGGCCAGGTCAGACCGGGCCCGAACCCCTTAATACCGAACCTCTTCTGGTTGGTCGTCCATAACATGAGCTACGAGCCTCCGATCGGCGCACTGTCAGTTGCGATGAGATCCCTAGATCGATATGGTTGTATCGGTATATTGAACTCAAGGTTTCGGAATACGTTGGGTTTGGCCAAGTTGGTTCGTACACAAAACCAACCGGGCCCTCGATGTGGAAACGTCCATAACTTGAGCTCCAGACGTCCTATTGACGTGCCGTCGACTTTGTTGGATTACTCTTAGTGAAAAAAATATTTTGGATTAATCTGCCCGAGGTTTGGACGCAGGTGGAGTACGGTTGGGTGGGTTCTGACTTAAAAACCAACCGGGCTCCTGGGACGAAAATGCCAATAACTTCCAGACCGGGCGTCCGATTGACGCGCCGTCTGTGATGCTGAGTTCCTGTTGATGATATAGAACTTTTGGATACATCAACTCTGGACTTTGTGTGAGTTGATGTATCAGCCTCTCAGCTCGTGGAGCATACCCTACCGAACAAGCTTGCTGTGTGCGGGAACCCTAGAGCTGGCTGTGTTTGCGACTGTGATGACGACGACGACTGTACAGAGATCCCCAGTGGATTCGACAGCGACGACTACAACACTAAGCGATCCGACATGGATCAGTGCTACCGATCCTGTGTGGGTCCAATCCTATGTGGGTCCACGCTCAGTGGTTCTGTGTGAGCCAGCGCCTACAGATCCTGTGTGGGTCCGATCCACTGTGGGTCTTTGTGGGGGTTAGTTACCTATCGGTCCTGTGTGGTTCTTTGTGGGGGTTAGTTTCCTATCGATCCTGTGTGTGTCTTTGCGGGGGTTAGTTACCTATCGATCCTTTGTGGGTCCGATGGCTTAGATGAATCAGTGGCTACATCTGATCATATCTATCGTCATACGAAGAAGTATACATGTGTGAGCTGAATCCTGTTTTGCTTTCCTTGTAGACTGTGTTGTGCTATCCTGTGTGGATTATGATTTGCTTTCCTGTGTCAATTGGGTTGTGTTTTCCTGTGTGGACTGGGTTGTACTTGTACTCGGAGGTTGTAGCGAACTGGAATTAGTGACTTAGGTATATGTATGGGCGTATACCTAAGCAGTGTCGGATGTTACTTCGTGATTATATCTTTCCTTTGAGGATTCTGGGAGACCTTCTGGTGTCTCGGGGTCCCTACTGAGTAGCTTATACTCACCCCTGCACAGGCTATGCCCGCACTACATTGTATTGGTTGCAGACGATGGACAACGCTGATCGTAGTTGAGGGTTGCGGAGCAGGAAGGTACCTGGAGGTGGACCGCTGGGCGAGACGTACTGGGAGCGGACGGCTGGACCCGAGAAGTTGTGGAGGCTAACTGTACTCACCCTTCAGGTGGGACTTCAAGTGGACGGCTCAACGCTTCGGATTTACTTTTCAGTTGTTGTTTTCCCTTTCGAGTTGTCCTTTACATTCAATTTGGGTTTGTATTCTGGCCCACATACTTTTCCGCACATACTGTTGTACTTAGTTTTTATTTAGTGTTTACTTCTACTAATTCCTTGCTCTGTGGTGTTTGTTTACTTTACAAAGGCAATGCCTTCCCTTTTTACTGGGATTTATGCCTTGGTGCTAGTCACCAGCCCCTGGCCTGTGGACGGTGGGCTTGGGGTAGTCACGACACGATCCCCGAGGATGGGTCATGACAGAAATATTCATTTTGTTCTTATTCTGTGAAATTATTAAACAATAGAGAAATTATGTTATAAAAAATAATGTTTTCCTTGTACTTTATTTTTCGATGAATCCAATTATCCCTTATATCATCACAGATTTATATCTTTGTGATTTTTATTTTTCACATCATCATGTTCTCTATCACTCTCCATCAGAACATGATGGTTAAAATTTTCTTTCATGGCCACGTTATCTACATAGAAATCTAATATGTTTTATTTCATGTAAAAATCATATTTCTCATTCATTATTTTAAATAGAGGTCTAATTAATCAATTTTTTTTTGTGGGATTTCAACAATGTGGTTTGAAATGTCAATCCCCTAGTTTTTCATCATGAGTTTATATTGCGATGACACAATTTTTTGAAGGATGGAAAAATGTAACACCACAAGACTATATAATATTTTTATTTATGAATAATATTAATTTTTTTTCTTATTTTTAAACGAAATCATGTTAATAATGCACTACAAACAATAATTATTTGGCTTGCATAACACGCAAGATCAAATTTTACTGAACAATATTATATTAATAAAATATTATTATATAATATGATATATAACCTAGACAACAAATTAGAGGTTAGGAATATTATTAAACACATTTTTGATTTTATATATTAAACATAATTTTAATTTTCATCTCATATGTTTCTTAAATGTGATATAATAAAAAATTCATATTTTCTATTAAAAGAAGTATTTTTCAAAAAATTACAATTTTTCAACATCTAAATGGTGAACCATTTATAAATACAATATTTGAAACTTTTATATATTAAATTTGATAAAATATGCTTCCTATTTATAATAGGGACAAAAATATTTTGTTTGGAAGTATTTTTTTGTTTTTCTGATAACTTTCACAATTTTATGAATAGTGAAAATTCTAAATTTTTCTTGTAAATTTGTTTTTTAATCAAAATAATTTATATTGTTAAATAATAAATTTTAATGGTTTTAAAAATAGTTAGATTATATTTTAAGCATTTAATATAAATCATGTTTTTGGAATCATTTTCACATTAAAGTTAGATATAAACACATGTCAATCTTATGATGGTTTTTACTTTTAAGAAACATGTTTTCTCGTTTTGACAACGTGGATTAATTTTAAATTAATTAATAAAAATTTTATGTTTTGAATGTTGAAAAACGGATTTTATATTTTGAATTATAGGATTCATATTGTGTAAATAGGTACTGTTTATTCGTGGACATTATGAATAGTAACTTTAGTAATTAATTTTATTTTTTACGATTAAAGGGTATATTCAGTAAATAAGGGTAAAAATAATATTCTAATAAAATAAAATAACCTAAAATATGTCCTAATATTATTGGATGAGTCATGGGTGAAAAAAAATCCATAGGCCGATGATTTGGAATTTGTATGCCCCTTTTGTGTCATATTTACATTTTATAATAATTAATTTAAATTAAAGACAAATTTAACATAAACATTTGTCTTTTAATTAAAACAAATTTCAATATAGGGTTATATAAATGATATCATTGACTATAAATATTCATTATTTATTCAAAATATTTCCTTCATAATAGTATTTTGTTTATAATTTTTATATACTAAATAAATAAATTTATTAATGACACAAAGATGATGCAATTCTTATCTTATTAATGAAGGATTCATATTAATTATATTATAACTATTAAAATAAATGTAATTTGGAATTTTTTATTCCATTCCAAGGTTTTTTATATATGAATTTGACATGTTATCTTTGAGTTGATTTTGTTTTTTAGAATTAATCATGCTTTTATGACTTTACCTAAAATCATTTACTAAATAATGTCAAAATTGACATAAGTGAGTTTTTAAAACAAATAATATTTTATAATATACTATAATAGATATAAAAATATAATATTTGGCCAACTAACTTATATAATGTTTAAAAAGTCATTCATAATCCACTTGAGATTCTCTTGGCATATTATTGTTACTATATTAACCATATATTATAAAAATACAAGATGGCATGGTAAGAGTTAAAATACTTAACTAAGGGTTAATCCCCAAAAATATGGTTAATTTGATGGCCTAATCTTGTCCAAAAATACTTTTATAAGGGTATTTAGACCCATAATAATATTATTCTTTAAATAAATTCTTTTAGAGCAATTTGAAACCAAGAAATCAATTTATAATAAATTAATATTTTAAGATCCTTCAAAACTGTCCCTCACGCCTTTTTTAAAAGGGCACTTATCCTTGTCCTTAATTCACATATCCAAATCCCTTTTTCTCGTCCAAAACCTGCCCATTTCCTCTAAAAAATTCCCAAAATTCATCATAGGCGAAACACATTGGGAATAATGTTAGCATAAGGAGTCCTTTGGGGAAAATCATAAAGAGATTCCAAAAAAAGAGGTAACCGTTTTACCAAACTCTTTCAATGTTCATTCTTTTTCTAATTCAATATCCTAATTTGTTATCATACGAAAATAGTGACTCTAGTATATAATATATTCTTATATGTTTCTATGATTAGGGTTCATCCATATTACTCCATTTACTCAACCTATTAATAACAATATCACCATGTGTTCGTACGCCCAACTTACTGTCTCCGCGTCATGGTGTAAATTTTTTTCATCTGTACATTATTTAGATGGGAATAATGATGTATATAAATGACATAAATAATAAATATAACATTATATTGGTTCTTTATAATTCATATTCAATAAAATTACATACTATTTAACAATAAATGAAATGATATTGTCGCTTGTGCGTATGTACAGCTTTCCTTCATCACAACGCAATGAGATTCTTCTTCTACATTCACAATCCAAGAACGACTATAGAAATATATAGTAATAATAAGTATTAAATATATGAAATTAAAATTATACTACAATTATAAATAACTATATGTACGTACATATATGTCATTCAGTTTCTTCTAGTCAATACAATAAAAAAAATTGAAACATTGTTCGTCCGTACGTACGACATACCATCCCCATTAACAGTGTATTCCATTTCAAAAATATATCTATTATATATTTGTATATTACAAATGTACATGATATATAAATAATTTTATCATTATCTAAGTAATACAATCAAGAATAACAATTCAAAAAACATGTGATAAAAAGAGCGATTATTACCTAAGTCCTTGCATTTTCTTTGAATTGTTAATAACCAAGTAATATAAAGTCATAAAACAATAATATATGATATAGTAAATATTATTATTATATTTCTACATGTTAATAATATGTTCGAATCCATTATACCAGAGTTTTAGACACATACAGAGAGTATTAGACTTAAGGTAAGGGTAAATTTCACAATTTTATTATTATATGAGATTGTATATGAGTAAGTATCTAATGGGATATATTTATAATCCATGTCCATATTTCATAAAATTATTTTCAATAGTATTACTTTTATGGATTTAGGTAAGGTAATATTTAACTAAAACATCATTTTAAATTATTTAAATATTAATTTTTCTAAATCTGTCTCATTAATTTCCATGTCTTCAGAATGGTTTTAGGGATTTATTTACATTGGATTGATTATTTTAAAATACTAATTCCTTTCATCAGTTTCAAAGGGGTAATACACAAATTGAATTAAAAATATTTATTAAATATCATCTTTTATAAAATTTTTAACTAATAATGTATTCAAATTAGAAATGGATATTTCTCTCAAGGAGTATTATTGATTTTATTATATTACATATCATCTATGTTAGTATCCTATGTGGTATTATATGCTTAATTGATGTTGATTTATTATGATACAATATTTCATATTGTATTGAAGGGTTTATGTTAGTTTTTACTGTGTATGTGCTATTTTCCTACCATTAGGTTTATGGTTAAATTATTAACATTTTGTATGCTAGTTTTAATACGAATGTTTACGATACATTTCACGCTTTTCATACGAGGAAGGAATTAGTCATAGTAAATGATGGGAGGCGCCCAATATATACCCTTGAACCCTTGGTATGACTTATGAAAAAATTTAGTGTCTTGGCACAAGGCTGTTATAGTATGATAATGGTTTACGAACGTGTCCTTCATGGTATGGTTATGATGTCTAGAATTAAGAATTTCCATGTTATGACATTATTTATTGATATTTCATGTTATTATTTGACTATTAGTGCATCCATGTGAATGTTTAAATGGAATTATTTGATTTATTCTATCCATATTTTACAGAAGATTTTGTTTTAAAGTCTTTTTTTGGATTTATACCACACCATTATAGTTTATGTTTATTTATGAAAGCTTATCATGCATTGTTTATACTAAATTAGAATCTAAGCTCACCTGTTTCTTATGTCTCATTTTCCCTAGGATACAATGAAGCATATTATAATTTACCTTCATGGAATTCTATGGGATATGATATTTTTTAAACTACATAATTTGTTGTTTTTTTGTTTCAATATGTAATATAAAACATATGTTTGTATCTAGTATTTCTATGTTTACTTAACTGATCAGTCTGTTTGTATTTTCTCCTTGTGATCATACCAATGTATTAAACTAATTAACTTTAGGACCCCGGGACATCCTGAGAGTGGATGGGTGAATCAGGTTGTCAACTTTTTCTTTTAAACTGATGGATCATGTTCCCATGTTGGTAGGAACTAGTTTAACCTGAATGATAGATATGAGAAGCAATCAAACATTAACATGAAACTCGAAAACACAAAACATTTTACTTGGTTCAACACTAAGGGATACGTACAAGGAGCATACACCGACAGGTTGTCGGTCGTACCAAAATCCACTATTCTTCACTAGTTGTGGATTACAAAGGTTCAGGAATAGTCACTCTCTCCCAGGCTCACTGCCTTTACCAGTGTTCAGGGATATCCCATTGTGTCCCTTGGGTCACTCCAGTTGACTCCCCCTGTCTCACTGCCTTTGGTGAAGTCCCAATCAGTTTATAAATGTGAAGGTATCTTCAATAGATTCACATTGAAGTCTTTGCCTCTTCTCACATTAATGTCGAGAAATGATGCACTTGTACACACTGAACCAGATAACCAAAACGTGCAAACAAGTTTGACTGAAAATTGTGCGCAACACCAACCCATTGCGCACAAGGCCTTACTATTGCATGAAATATTACTTTTTCTCAAGGAAAAATATTTCACGCCCCGACAATCTTTTTCGCGCAATTGACTATTTTACGCGCTGCAAAAAAATTTACGCGTAACTCTTACTTTTTCACGTAGCCCATAATTTTTTGCACAACTTGGATTTTTCACGCAAATTGGAATATTTTTGCGCACCGTGGAATTTTTCACACAACCCTGAATTTTTCGAGCACCTCGGAATTTTTCGCGCAAGCCCCTTTACGCGAACCTTTTAGGCCCATTAGACCTCATATCTTATCTAATCTTCAACCATTATGAATGTGGTGGGTAACCTTTTATTTAGAGGCATCTCAGACCCCCGCATGAAAAACCCCATGTGGCACAAAAAATCAGTCATTTGGCATGTAATATTTCGCACAAGTACCATTTTTCTCGCATATCTTCAGATTTTTCACACATCCCATGCCTTTTCCATCATTTAACATTTTGATTCCAAAGCACTATTTGTGTGAAAAACCTCGATCCACTATTTCACCCAACCACGCTGTTTTTCGGACCTAACTCAAATATTTCACACACATCCCTTATTTTTTGCACAATACGTCCTCTTTTTATTCTTGAACTGTATGATCACTTTACTTGCACACATTTTGAACATCCACATAGGATTGACAACAAACACAAACTATAGTCCAATCCATGCATAAAATAGTCATGGTTCCAACATTAACTAAACCTGGTAAACTTGGTTTGGGGCATTATAGATTGTATCAAATGATGTTTAATAAAATATTAGGAAACATGATTTAGAAAAACCTTTATTAAGACAGATTATCCTCAGATATAATTTTTGGATAAGTATTAAGAACATACAAGATATTTTTTAAGGTATAGATTATGTTTTTGTTCTTGGAAATACATCCCTATCTAGATAATATAAGTGGATGTGTATCTGGAACAAATAAATGTAGGCGTAAACACTCCAATAAGGTGTTCTGGGCTTGACTCAGTGTAACCTAGTACACAAAAATGAGCACTACTACAAACCTAATTTAAAACCCCTGAGGGACATTCCTAGGTTAATTCATGTTATCTTTACAAACTATTTTGAAGGATTTATGAGTAAATATATCCCAAAGAATTCATTTATATGATTATGTGGTGGGATATGTGTAAATATTCGATTTCTGTTAATCATTTATCTAGTTTTTGAATTATGCATTGTGATATGATCTAACCTAGTGTATTCCATCATTTAGAAAATGATCCTAGTAGAAGGAATGTGGTCCTCACAAAAGCGCATGATCCAAAGAGTAAGAATAATCTTTTGTTTCATGGTATTATACAGAAATTTATAAGGAAAATATTCTTCCATGTATTCTAATCATATGAAGAAATAGATTCATATGATAATAAGATAAGAAGTTAATTCTACATGTCCTTTGGATTTAAAGGGATAAAATAGAGTTATCAGCTGGGTGAGAAAAATATGGATAATGGGAAGAAGGGAAAGAAGGATTTTCCAATATGTGAAAATTGTGGAAAGAATCACCTTAGTAAACGCTTTAAGGGAATGTAATTTAGTTATATGTATGGAGAAATATGACACCATGTTCATGATTTGAAAGTGTTAGATGATGGTTTCCAATGAACAACGTTACAACTATAGGAGATAGAACACTATTCGAATCAATAATCGAATCATCAAAATAATATACACCATATTATGCTATTGGAAAATAATCATGTTATGATACTAACAATGATGAAGTAGAATGAGTAATATAGCTATTAAAGAATTTTTATATTTTTGGATTTGGAATATACTACTTATAAGAAATATAGAGAATATAAGGATTGTAATATAGTACTAAATCATTAAGGATTTATGATTGTATGGTACTAAGTAATGTGACATGGTTTCAAGTTAAACATTTTTGAAAACATATGGCTGGGGGAAATGTACCCCTCAGTCTGTTCCTTTTTTTTTTGAATAAGAGATAATTTATTTGGATGAAGTACACTGTATATTTATTATATCCTTGGAACTGAATAATGGATTGTTTAAAAATCGGATTATACCACCATTAATGGGAGTTTTGACAATTTATGGATTTTAGTTGTATATCTAGCACTATAAGGGAATTTATTTTTACTCATAGAAAATTAGGGGAAAATAATATATATCTGGGTATAAATGAGTATTTATAATAGATATTATATTTTATTGGTATTAAAATCATGTTCCAACATTTCTTTTTATCAAATAATATATTATTTGATGTAAATTATTTAATGACAAAATATATTTTACTAAGAATTAAATTTGTTAAATTATCATATTAATATTAACATTTTTTCTAATGATTGAATCCATTGTTCTTAGTTTTTATTTTTATCGTTTTATTTTCAACATATAAATCTATTAATTTTTCACTAGAAACATATCATTTAAAAATATTTTTTTAATAGTAATGGTTTACTAATAAAATATTTTATTATTACAAGAAATATACTGATAGTAGAATAAGTCATTTAAAAAAAGGAAATATAATGAAAAAATAAAACATATTCACTCCCTCTCCTCTTCTCGGAGCACCCCTCCCCCATGTGATGGGCTCCTGATCGTTATCCCTCGCTGCCCACACAGTGTCGATACCCACCTATGCCCACACTCTTGGTTCATCACACCTATCACCCACACACTCGATGTACTTTCCCTCTTGAATATTTAGCCCATAAAATCATTGGTATATATTGATTGAATTTAATTGAATTTATGTTAGGATTTTAGTGAAATTCAAATTAAACAAGATTTCATGTTCCTGTTTTTTTTGTGATTTTTGGTTGCTAATCCTGAGAAGAGTAATGGAGACCATGTTGGGGGAGCCTGTATCGTCGATATCCTACTGTACCTTGTAAGAGTTCTATTGATAGAGGATTTATATCCCTAATATTCTCCTATAACATTGTTATTTAGTTTATTAATATTTGGAAAAATGTTATTTTTCTTAAATAGAAGTAGCTATGAAGAATCTGTTTTACTGGAGGGGCCTTAGCCGATGCCTCTTGTGATGGTTGTACATTCCTATAAGAAGGTCTATGCCTCTTCCTTTATTCCTTACTCAACATATTTAACCAACCCTATCAAATATACAATAATTCCTATGTTTAGAAGGTAAAAAACTATTCAAATTTCGAAAAGCCATGCTACCCAAACCCTCCTGAGATTTTGATTCCCAACCAATGACCATGTGATATTAGTGGAGGTTTGATTTAATGATGTATAGAATATGGTACACCAAATCATAGGGTGCATAAATTTTTACAGGGATCTCCATCTTCTCCCATGATTGTTCCATCAAGGGCTCCTACCCTCTCCTCTCAAATAATGATGACACGTAGTCATCCTCATCACTCAATGTGCATGAAGGCCAATGAACGATTCTACACGGTAAAGAGAGTTCTCTATTCTCATGATGAATTTAAGGATGGATCTGGGAACTGAGGATTCGAATATTTTATTTGGATATTGGGGATTGTTTTATTCTAGAAGTGGGATTTATGCTCCTATGTTAAAAATCTATGTTGAGGAGTTAGTAAACACATTTTGTGCTTGTGGTTGAAAATATTTCAAGTAATTTGGTTTTTTTACTTTGGGATACTAATTACATACATCTCTAGAGCCACTCCAGATAAAATAAAATTTCATAGTTTCATGCATTGCATGAAAAGATTTTTGATCCAAACATTGAATTATATTCTCATTGAAAGGTTTCTTACAACTTTTATGAACTATGATGGAATTATTCTCTCAAAGAAATCTCAAATACTGAATCCTAAAAGAGTTGATTTTGTTAGTTTTGGGAATTGTGGCTATGAATTAAATTTGATTTCTATTATTTTAATGAAATGGGACATTGTTGTTTTTCATGATTATTGAGGAACTGAAACTTATATGTATGACATACCTAGAACTCTTTATAATTGATTAGAGAAGAAGAAGCAAAGTTACACATGTACACTTTTTGATGAATAGTTCTCCATCCATTTCAAATATAGAAGCACCAGCACCATAATTCATTTCTCATTACAGTATCTTTTTCAGAAAATGATCATAATTTTCTTATATTATAAGGTAATTTAAATATGAATCTTATACCATATCATAGATAATTAATAACATTTCTTCCATGATTTCTTAATACATATAATTTGATTGGTTAGAAATCTAATTAATAAGATCAATATTTAATACACTCATAAATAAAAAGTAGAAATATTTTTTTCCATGTTAAAATTTTAAGTACATATTCCTGAAATAATAAATGTTGTTTATCCTAACATTTCATTAATGGAAACATTCAAATCCGGATGACCTGTTATGTGCAAACGACTTGTATTAATTTTGTGAAAAAAATTATAATGTAATTAATTATTCATGGTCCTTAGTTTAAAGTATACTATATAAAATATTGTATAAATCATTGTATAAACTAGTCATATATTTTTTTATTCATGGTTTTCCATTTAATTCAAGAACACAATCATCTACCCAACTTACCAGTCCAACATCACCATTATTTGTGACTGCATATTCGAATCTACAAATATTTCACAACAAAAATAAACCCTATTTTAGATTAGTATATATCTTGAGGTATCTACTTTAATTATGTAGTTTCATATTCATATAGATAATTAACAGTATTTAATTTTTTCTCTTTAATTTTTTTACTAATGTCACTTTTTATAACATCTTCTAAATAGTTTATCTGAACTGGTAACTGCAACAAGCAGTTATGGTGATGTCGTGTTATATAATTCTATTTCAAGACTACACAACTATTTCTATACCATTTTCTCCTAACTTAATAAGGATATATTGTTTTTCTCCCACTTATAGTAGATTTAATCTACATTTTAAATGCTATTGTATTAGGATAAATATATCAAACACCAATGGTTTTATATTTTTTATAAAATTCATTCTAATGTATATACATATGGTTTTAAGAGTTCGAGATAGTGACGCAAAAAATTTTTTAATGATGTTTGTATAGGTTTGATTGATCACAACGGATTCCTCACATTCTTCTAATAATTGTTTTATTCTGAATAATGTTGTGTTGTTTTATATTATGTTTTGCCAAAAAATACACTTAAGAAAATGTTTTTTAACCTAGTTATTAATTATTTATTTATTAATAGGTTTCTGAGTAACATATGAGGACTATAAAGTGTTAGATATGTGTATTATGGGTATGTTCACTTTAGGATATTGGAACTGAAGAATATAATACAGATCAACAACCTTTAGCTTCTACCAATCCTCTAAAAATTTCTAGAAAACACTTAATAAGTTTGAATGATTAATGACCCTTGAATATGAACTATTTCAAAGTACTTATGTGTAGATATAAACATTTCCAATGAACTACCATTGAATTCCTTATTCCAATATAATATTTAAAAGTATTTTCCATTTTTGGTATACAAATCTCTTATATAAAATAAAAAAACAATTTTTTCATAATGGGTATTTATCTAACATATTTCTCAATCAATTGAACATAAATATGATTTATCTAATAATAATTTATATTAAATTATATTTAAATTATTGTAATTTTATTTTTATTAGTGAAATTCATGACCAATATTTTCACTTCATATCAAATAACACATGGATACACAAGTTAGACTGAATTTGATTACCCTAAGTTTCCACAACATGAAAACTAACATTAATTTTCAAGATGAATACCTTAAGTTCAAGGGAACATCTTAATATTGAGAGAAATTATGTACCCACAAAATTGAACCCATTATTTTTGAAAATATATTTTCATGTGTTGCTTATTTTCATCTATCTTCTTCATTTTTAAATTTTTTTCCAAACACTCAGTGAATAATTTGTTAATGTTAATATATTTTATTCAAATCAATATCTAGTGTTTTTATTTCTTGTTTTGGTGGTTTGGTGTGGATGATTGAAATATGCCTTATGTTTGAGCTGTGTATTGTTTCATTTAGTTAACTTATATTGTATGTTAAAGTCGTTTTATTGTTTCTAATTTCCCTAGGAAGATGTAGAATGTTTTATTTGATAATTTATAAAACAATTTTTGATTGTCTAGAAGCATCTCATTGTAGAAATTTTTTAGTATCTGTGTTTTATGAAAAAAAATTATTTTTTTATTTAATACCCTTGATTTTATTTTGTGCTAGTATGATGTAGTTTTAGTGTTGGAGATGTTTAGAAATATTAATTGTATTTTGATTGAATTGTATGGATTTGTGGTTACAACCCCTTCTGAACGTATGAATGATGATCATGGATTATTCATTTTTACACCTAATGTTACATAAACAAGTAACTCAAATTTCTACAAAGATATCTATTTCATTGGTTTCATAATCAATTGTATGATAAATCAATTTTTAATATTATCACCTATTTTGAATCCAAAACATGAGATTCGTAGTTGATATGTCAATAGATACGATTAATTAAAAATTCTCATTCCATGTAGATCATTTTTTTAATTTTCATTAATTTTTATATTGTTTTCAATTCATGTAGATATTTTGTACTAAATTTTTGATATTATCATTGGTTGTGGGTCGTGTAGATCATGGAGACAAAGGGTGTGGTAATATAATGACTTGATTTAACTCACTAGTTCCACAATTGACATTATTTGTTTAGATGTCAACATGGATGATTAATGATAAAAGATCATTAAATGTAGATCAATTTTTTATACTTTATTTTTTTTATATTCAGAAATATATTTTACATTGATTTTTGGATATGTTTCTTGGGTTTGTGTGGTGTAGATCTTGGAGCTGAAGGGTTTGACATAACAATGATTTGTGGTTCCTCAAAGTTAACATTGTTTGTTTCTTCTTTTGACCTATTTGGGGGGTGATGAAAGATCATTGGTGGAACTAATATTTTATCATAATTTGTGCTAGTCGATTGCAGTTAAGAGATGACAATAACTTTTTTTTTATATTTGGGGGTCATAGATGGATATAGGATTATTGTGTTTTTATGATATTTTTAGGTGTCAATCAACTTCAACTATGTATTGATTCATTTTTTATTAAATTCCATTATTAACATAATATATATATATTATTTTTAAGATTTGTGAAAATCATCATCAGTTTTATAATTAACAAATATGTATTATATATATAATAAATTAATAAATATAATATGAAATTTTACTAGCAATAAAAATTTATAATTTTTATTTAAATGTAACTTATAAATTGATATTATATACTGGTAATATTTTTACCAACAGATATATATTTTATATGAATCGATTGGTAAAAACATTGACCAACATATATATTATCTGTTGGTATTATTATATTTGTAACACAAATATTTTATCTATTGCAATTAAAAATAGATACAATGTTTTTATAGACATTTTAATAACAGGCCAATTTTTATTGATAAAACGATTTACCAAAAGAAAATGCAATTTTACCAACAGATATACCCTTGTGGGAAAAAAGATAATTATTTTATAGTGTATTATTCTATGTTTTACATAAGTAATAAGGAAGAATGAACATACTTAACAAGGTTTTTTTTGGTAATTTTCATTATTACAATGTATTATGAGAAACACGATGAAGGTATTCACATGTATGTTATGTGACCTCCCTTATAAATTTTTGGACTGTGTGTTTGGGAAGAAGTATTTTTGTTATTCCTAAAGGTTGGAATGGATTAAATGGAAATTATATACTATTTTAAAGCTTAAAACATTTCATTAGATTATATTTTGGAATTTAATTCTTTTATGAAATGAACTACCTACTGGTAGGGAGATAACCCGTCAAGTCTGGAAGGGACACGAGACATGAACCCCCAAACGAATGGTGACACAGGTGCATCACCAACCATTAGCCAACATGATGTCATGGTTTGTATAACATGGGTTTTATTGGTATTATTGATGAAGTATAAATTAATTTTTTTAACCATATATGATTAAGATAAATAGACTATTTTTTGGTTTCATTATATTTGGTTGAGAATTATGTGTTTGTGGTAGAAATTAATTAAATGATGGAACTCTACAATTCAATTTAGTTTTCTTCCATTTGTTATTATTCTATAAAAATTATAAACATTAGGGAAAGGATCTTAAAACCAAAAAAAATCCTGGTACATTGTTTTCGAATGAATCCAGTGGTCCATGAGTTCATCACAAATTTATAGCTTTGTGATTTTCAACTTTATCCTCATCATGTTCTCTATCACTCTCCATCATAACTTCATGGCTATATTTTTCTTTAATGTCCATGTTTTGTACATTTTAACCTAGTATGTGTTATTTCAGATGACCTTCATACATCAATTTCTTTATTTTAGTATTGTGGTCTCATTAATACATTTTATTAGGTAGCATTTATATAATTTAGTTTTCAATTGTAAAACCCCTCGTTTTTATCCCAAATTCGAACTCCGAGAACTCAAATTATTGAAAGAGGGGAGAATGTAACACCCCAAGGCATTACAATATTTTCATTTTTGAATAAAATTAATTTTATTGCATTATTTCTTCAGACACTATGCAATGTTAAGATTACACAACACAAAAAATGAGTTGTATTACCTTACATATAAGACCCAATTTTACTAAATAAAAGTATATTAATAAAATGATATTATTTTAAATGATATATAACCTTGAAATAAAATTATAGGTTAATAATATTAATACAACCATTTTTAATATGATATATTCTAAATAATTTTAATATTCATATCATATGTTTCTTATAATTGAAATAATTACAAATTTAATTTTTTGAATAAAAGAAGTACTTTTTAAACAGTTTTACCGCCTCTTAATGGAGAACCCTTTATAAATCCTATACATGAAAATCATATATACATAATTATAAAAAAATAAACATCTTATTTATAAGTGGGATACAAAAATTTATTTTGGGTAATATTTTGGTGTTTGTATGATAACTTTCATATTTTGATGAATAGTGAAAAATAATAATTTTATATTGGAAACAACGTTTTAATCAAAATAATTCATAATGATAAATGAAAATGTTGAATTGTTTTAAAGTATAATTATATTATATATTTATCCTTTAATATAATGTAATGCATTGTAATTATTTTAACATTAAAATTAGATATAAACACATGTCAATCTTTTAATGAATTTTTAATTTAGAAAACCTATTTTCCCATTTTGACAATGGGGATTAAATTTAAATTAATTACTATGACTTATATGTTTTTGAATTTTGAAAAATAGATACCATATTTGGAATAATAGGGTCCAAATAGTCTGAATGGGTACCTTTTATTTTTTGGAAAATATGAATAGTAACCTCAATAATTATTTTTATTTAACAAGATTAAAGGGTAAATTTGGTTGATAAGGGTAAAAAATATATTATTATAATATAAAGCTACCCTAAAACATGTAATAATATTATTTGATGATTCATGAGATACCAAAAAAATCCTTAGGTCAAGTTTTCGCATTTGGGAGCCACTTGGGTGTGGTAATGACATGTTATAATAATTAATTTAATGTAAAGTGAAATTTAATATAAACATGTATAATTTTAGTAAATCAATTTTAATACATGGTTATATAACCGGTATCTTTGAATTTAAAAAGTAATTATAAATCTAGAATTATCTCCTACATTGTGGTATTTTATTTATAATTTTTAGAAATTAAATAAATTAATTTTTTATATCATAATAATGATGTATTGATTACCGTATTAATGAAAGATGCAAATGAAAGATTATATATATAATAAATTAAATGTAATTTGAAAATTTGTATTCCATCCACAAACATTATGTATTATTATGGCATGATATATTTGAGTTAATTTAGTTTTTTAGAATGAATCCAACAGTTATGACTTTAACAAAAATCCCTTACAAAATAGCATCAAAATTGATGTACGTGAGTTTAAAAAATACTATTTTTTTCAATGATATAATAGTTATAAAAATATATTATTTTCCCAATAATATATATAATGTTTCAAATTTCACTAAAGATATAATTTATGTTCTCTTGGTGTTTTATTGTTACTATATTAACCCTATAGTGTTAAAATATAAAAAGACACGGTAAGAGTTAAACTGTTTATCTAAAGTTTAATACCAACGTATAAAGTAAATTTAATGACCCAAACTTGTCTAAAAATCATTTTCTGATAGTATTTTGACCCATCCTCGTCTTATCCTAGAAATAAATCTCTTTTATAAAACTCTTTCAAGGTTCTTTCTTTTTATAATTTCATTTAATTTGTTTTTACCACAGTAAAATAATAAATACAAAATCTAATGTAAAATGAACAATTTAAATGATTGTGCGAAAACTATATTATTAATTTTACCAGTCATATGAAAAACAATATCACCATGCGGTCGTACATATGACTTATAGTCTCCTCACTAAGGAGAAAACTGTTTTTCAGCATTACATTTTTTCAATGGGTATAATGATTAATATAAAAGAAATAAATAATAAATATAATATTACATTATATCTTTATAATTCATATTCCATAAAATTCCATACAATTTAACTATCATGGAAAGAAAACCGTTACTCATGCATACGTATAGCTTACAGTGTCCCCGATGCAATGAGATTTATCTTTCGAGTTCACCATCAGTTATGGATTATTAAAAAATATATTAGGAAAAAGTATGAAATAAATGACAAAATAATTCATCTATAATTATATATAAATATATTTATGTACATATATGTCATTCACTTACATTCACTCAATGTGATAAGAATATGGAAACAACATTTAAGCATATGTATGGCCTACCATCTCCAGGAACAGTGTAATCTATTTCTTATATCTATATATTATATATTTTTTATTTAGAGTATATAAGATATATAAATCATGTTATCATGATATATGTAATACGATCAAGAATAACATGTCAGAACACATGAAAAAAAGAAATCGATTATTACCTGAAACGTTGCATTAACTTTGAATTATTAATAAATGAGTAATATAAAGCAACAAACCAAGCATATTAGATATCATAAATATTATTATGAATATGGTAGAAGTTAATAATATGTTCAAATCCAATTTACTGGAATTTTGGACAGATATGGAGAGTATCATATTTAAGGTAGGGGTTAATTTTTCAATCTCATTATTATACGAGATTATTTACGTGTATCTATTTGATAGGATATATTTATCTCCCATGTCCTCGTTTCTTTAAGATTTTTTCAAAAGGAATATTCTTATGGTTTTAATTAAGATAATGTTTAACTAAAAAATCATTTTAAATGTTTTTAATATTTATTCTTATAAATCTTTCTCATTAATGTCCATTTTTTTAATTGGTTTTAATGATTTATTTATATGGAAATGTATGTTTTAAAATATTAATTACTTTAAAAACGTTCAAAGTGGAATGGTATACATTGATTCAATAATATTTTTAAAATGCACACTTTTAAAAAAAATTCATCTTTTAATATTTTTAATTTTGAACGGTACATTTCTCACAAAGAGTTTTAATGATTTTATTATATTATTTTTCATCTATATCAATATCTTTTGTATTTTTTTAATTGAGGTCGATTTGTTATGATACAATCATTGATATTGCATTGAAGGATTTTTCTTATGTTTGATGGTGGATGTGATAATTTTATACAATGCATGGTTTATGGTTTATGTATTAACATTTTTATGCTTGTTATAATAAGAATGTAGATGTTATATTTCACCGATTTCATATGAAGAATGCATTAGACTTAGTAAGTGATGGGAGGGGGAAAATATTGCGCCTTAATGCATCGATAGGTACCATGTTGAAAACTAGTGTCTTGTAACAAGCCCTTGATGTTATGGTAATGGTCTTCACAGGATGCCTTGATGGTATAGATGGGATGTCTGACATTACACATTTTTTCCCGTTATGATTTCAGTTATTAATATTACATGTGATTATTCAACTTTTAGAGTATCAATGTGAATGTTTACATCGAATTATTTGATTTACTCTTGCCATATTGTTATAAATATTAGGTTTAAAATGCTTCTGTTTTATTTTGATACCTTTCCTTAAATGTTTATGCTTATTTTTGAAAGCTTATGCTATATTCTTTAATCCATACTAACAATCTAAGCTAACATTTTTCTTATGTATCATTTACCCCAAGATGCAAAGAAGTATATTATGATTGACCAGCAAGGATAGTTAAAGGGATTTTATAGTTTTCAAAGGGGATATTATGTTCTTTTTTATTTCATAGTTTAATGTAATACTTATGTTTGAATCTAGTATTTACAAGGCTATTAAATGGATCTGTCCTTATGTATTTTACATTTTTGTTATCCTGATAATTTATTAACGTAATGAACCTACTCTAAGAAACTGGGGTCCGTGCATTATAGTCGGTATCAAAGGAAGTTTGGTAAAATACTTGGATAATAGATTCAAAACAACCTTGATTTTGTAACATTACCCTAAAATTGTCATTGAGGATATGTATATGAGAACATTCTAGAAATTTTGAAAGGTATATATTATGTGTGTATTCTTGGAAATACATCCATATCTGGATTCTACAAGTGGAAATAATTTTGGCACATATGTACCGATTGGTGATAACTCGATCAAGGTGTTCTGGGAATGACCCGAGGTAACCTAGTATAGGACAACATTCCATATTTTGCACTTGGTTTGACAATCCCGATGGATATGCTTAGGAAAATTCATATATTCATTATTAACTATTATAATGGATTTATGAGTAAATATATCCCCAAGGAAACCATTTTTATATCCATGTGACTAGATATGTGTAAATATTTAATTTATGTTAATCATTTTTATATTTTTTGGATTATAAATTACGATTTGCTTAATCCTAATGTATGTTTTAATTTAATAATGGATCCTAGTTGAAGGAATGTCAACATCACCAATGCATATGATCAAAAGAGTGAGAAGAATCATATCATTCATGGTCTTAATCAGACATTTTATTGGGAATTGTTCTCCCATATATTATCACCATATGAATAAATAGTTTCATGTGTTCATATGATAGGTAAACAATTCTCTAAATCCTTTGGCTTCTGAGGGGAAGAAAGAGAAGAATAGGATGGAAGAGAAAAATATGGATAAATGGAAGAAGGGAAAGAAAGGTTTTACCACATGTGATAATTGTGGAATGAATCACCTCGTAAAATACATGAAGGGAATGGGAGTTTGTTATATGTGTGGTGAAAAAGGACACGTAGTTAGTGATTTGCAAGGGTAAGAAGAAGGTTTCCAATGTACAATGTTTCTACTGTAATGAGGTAGGATACTATATAAATCAATGTTTCAATAATCAATATAATACACACTAAATTATGTTATTGTATAATCATCATGTAATGATAGTATTTCAAATGTAGTGAATTGATTAATGTAGCTTTTACAGAATTATTTTATTTTGATTGGAAATATATTTTATATAAGAATTATATAGTATATAGGGATTGTACAGTAGTACAATTTCAATAATGATTTTAGATTGTATAGTACGAAGTAAACTGACACAGTTTCAAGTTTAACATTTTGGAAAATATTTGGTTTAGGGAAATATAACCTTTAATATGTTTCTGATATTCATATAATGATTTTAGAGTAAGAGATTATTGATTTGGATAAAGTATATTGGATATTATTTACATCCTTGGAACTGATTAAGGGATTGTTTAAAAAGTAGTTCATGCCATCATTATTGGATGTTTTAAATATTTTTGGATTTAATATGTAAATCTATTATTCTATATTTTCCATAAGGAATAAGGAAAATGGAATGAATTCAATATGTTTTTTAGGTAATTAAGGTTATTACCATGTTTTCCGAGAATACATGTTGAAGTTATTCACATGTATGTTAAGTGACCTTCTTGACAAAATTTTTTACGGTGAGTTTGGATAAAAGTATTTTGGATAAGCCTAAAGGACATAATAAATCAATTTGTTTTTTGTAAATTATTTTAAGTTTGAAAAATTTATTAAGATTATTTTTGGTAATGTTATTATTTTATGAAAACGATAACCCATCATTTGGGTGAAAACTTATCATGTCTGGCAAGGCCGTGAGAAATAAAACTGCAACCGAAAGGTGACAAGGTTGAATCACCTAGAACTGGCCTACATGATGTCCTCATTTGAATAATGTAGTTTTTCATGGTATGATTGATGAAGTATAAATTCATTTTTTGAACCCTATATGATTCAGAGAAAAATAATATTTTCTCATTTTATTATCTTTTAGAGAGAAATATGAGTTTTTGGTAGAAATTAGTCCAAGTCTGGAAGTTAACTTGTCATGTGAATATGCTTCCTTTTATTCTTATTCTATGAAATTATTAAACATTTGGGAAAGGATCTTAAAACCGGAAAAAATTTCCTAATAATTTCTTTTCATATGAATCCAATACTCACTTAGGTCATCACAGATTTATAGCTTTGGGAATTTAATCTTTATCATTATCATGTTCTCTATCACTCTACATTAGAGCATGATGGTATTATTTTTCTTTCAGGTCCATGTTTTCTACAAGGAACCATAGTATAACATCCCAGGTAAATAAAGAATATTAAATTTCCATATTTATTTATATTTTTGAATTGAATATTAATTTTACATTAAAGGGGATCCTATGTTCGTTGGCGCACCAGATAAGACACAGTTGGTTTCATGGAAATCTTATCCTCCACAGAAGTCTGGGTCATACTGAAAAAATAACAAAATAATAATATTATCATAATATTATTATTTTAAATGGTTGTTAATGCCTAGATATTGTATTGTTCGGAATGAAAGAACTTAGTAAAATATGATTATAAATGTTTGTTAAATGTCATTAAATTTATCAAAGAAATTTTAGAGGCTTAAAATGGGAATGAATCCAATTTTAAGCAATAAATACTCTAATAATTTTAAAAGGTTATTTTACCACCTTTTGATGGAAGAACCTTTTTAAATATAGTTTTTGTCACTTTTTTATGTTACATTGGACAAAATAAACTTCTTCTTTAGAATTGGGCCATCAAATTTTACTTTGCGTAAACTTTTGGTATTTTTCTGATAACGATTATTTTTTAAGGAATAGTGAAAAATACTGCATTTTATTTAAAAACCGCCTTTTAATCTAATTTATTTTTATAATTATATTTTTCTTTTAATTGGTTTTAAATTGTAATTGGATTATTAATTTATCTTTTAATCCAATTTTGGTAAATGGAGGTAATTGTGAATTGAAATTGGACATAAATACATGTTAGTCTTTTGGTAGTTTTTACTTCTTTAAAAACAAGACTTTTTTGATAATGGGAATTAATATTAAATAAATATATGAAATTTATATGTTTTGAAAAACGAAAGATATATTCCATATTTGGAATTAAGTAGTCCAAGTTGGGTAAGTATAGACATTTTATTTTTAGACATTATGAATAGTTTTTTCAGTAAATATTTTATTTACCATGGTAAAAAGGTAAATCTATTAAATAAGAGTAAAAAATAAAATTATAATAATATTAAACAACCCTATCATGTGTCATAATACTATTTTAGGATATATTTCCAGCTATGGGCATACATGGTTTAATGTTGGGACTATATGGAGCCACTTTGATGTGAAAATGACATTTTATAAGAATTAATTTAAAGTAGTGAAAAATAAAAAACAAACAAGTATTTGTATTAAAAATAATTTATATGGGGTTTTATAAGTGAAATATTTGACTATAAATAGTAATTATAAATATAAAATGATTTTCTAAATCAATTTATTTTATTTAAATTTTTTGGACATCATATAAATAAATATATTTATGACATAATGATGTAGTGATTACCTTATTAGTGAATAATTTTGATAAATGAGATTATAAATAGTAAAATAAATTTATATAAAATATTTTTATGCCACACACAAATTTTACAGATTATTATGAATTTTTATCTTTGATTCAATTAATTTATTTCATAAGAATCATGTTTTGTGGATTTTTTAAAAAGTCATAATATGAATAGTATAAAAATTGACATAAATGGGTTTTTAAAACAAATAAAATTTTATTAAATTATATTACAATAATAATAAAATAATATTCTTCCAAATGAATTAGATAATGTTTAAAAATTCATTAATGAACCACTTTAGGTTCTATTATTATTTTATAGTAACTATATTATCCAGATATTATGAATATACAAGAAGACATGGTAAGAGTTAAATTAGTTATCTAAGGGTTAATGCTAAAACATCAGGTTAACATTGTGACCTAGATGTGTCTAAAACATATTGGTTGAGAGGTTTTAGACCCAAAATAATCTTTATCTCTGAAATAAATAACATTGGGTTTTTTTTAAATCGAAAATCATTTTATAATAAAATAATACATTCAAACATTCTTAAAGTGCCCCTCCTCCCTCTTATAAAAGTGAATCGATCCTACCCATTTATTCACACATCTGAAGCCATTTGGATCATCAAAAATCTTCCCAAATAATCTCCAAATATCAATATATTCCTCCTAGAATCCATAACATAGGCATAAGGAAATTCATGAATGCCTTTTGGCTCAAATCAAAGGAAGTTACATGTTTTTAGAGGTAGTGTCTTCTTGAAAGTTTCTTTCCATATTTTACATCTTCCCTCCCTATTCTATTACAATTAATTTATTATATAACAACACCAATATCATAAATAAAATTGGTTGTAGTTATTAGAAGGATTAAAACAACACTTACACACTCATCCATTTAATGGATACGAACATACTGTTTATGTGTACGACAAACTTCTGCCTCATGAAACGATGATTATTCGATTTTTCCCTACCACCTCTAATAGTGGACATTATGATTGAATTGTATTTATATGTGATATATTTTATATTGATATTGTCTATATGATTCTTTATTTTTCATTTATATCATACCGTTATGGCTTTCATAATGGGTAAGTACAATTATTTCATTTGAGGAAGTGCGGCCTACCGCCCCCTCAAAGTGATATGAATCATTAATGAAACACACGAAACGTATAATGGATAAAGTTAATGAAATTTTGTAACATATAAAAAATATGATATTATACTTGAATTATAATATACATATGTATCTTTTATTTTTCATTCCTTTATATATAAATTAAAAATAAAAGTAGACTGCATGCGTACGTACGGCTTACCATCTCCATTAACGGTGCATTTAATTTATTATCTCAAAATGATATGTACTATTATAAATAATAAATATACTTGATATATATTATAAGGACCCGCACTTATTTCATGCATAATCTTGAATTTATTCAAGAAAACACTTCATTTAACATTGAGGATCTTTTCAAGTTTAGAGCTTTAGAGAATTAAGACAAAATATTCATAACATTACACATTGTTACATAGTGGATACCATAAAATCAGTTTCCATTTTCCTCAGAATATAAAACATTAAAACATAAAACAAGACTCCTTCACAATTCTTCAACATTTAACATGTCTTCATTCCTTGTATTATTCATCCATTAACCTGTGAAAAATCATTTAAAAACTTGGGATGAGCACAAAAGCTCATTAAGGTATGAAAAAGAAGGAAAAATCTCATTAGTCCATGAATACACAAGACATATGAAAACATTTTTAAAATACATGATTTACACCCATAAAATCTTACTTTGTGTAACATGAGATTTACACAAGATCCATACAAACATAATTATAATCATAAAGGTATATTGGGGCATTACTTACATAATCTTTTAACCATCTTGGCTACCTTAAAATTTGTAACCCTCACGGCTACCTTACTTTGTGTAACCATCACAGTTACACTTGGAGTAACCATACGGCCGACCTCCAACTTACTCATACCCAATGCATTGGAGGGAAATATAGGTCCCACCCTTCATCATAAACAATGCCCAATAGCCAAAACATAATCATTCAACATAAATAATAGCATAAAAACATTGCCTTTGAATCTTATAAAACAGAATTTTAAAAGAGGATTTTAGAAGAAAAGTCCCTCATAAACATCATATACTTGAAGTGATACTTAATTGAGTGGATGGAATATGTATATACTCTGTAAATACACATAATTAAACATAATATAAACAGAACCCATCACACAAACAATTTAAATAGCACATAAATTATAAAGTAGAAGGTTAACCCAAAGAATGGAAATCGGGTTAAGAATTCCCTTACCTTGGGCTTGTCCTACTTCAAAATTGTTTGAACCTCCTGTATAATGGTTAAAGGAGTGTTAATAGGATTTTAAAGAAACGTGTTCATGTTTATAACATCTTATATGGTCATTTCATAACCTCATTTCACCCCTTATTTGTTAGTATTTTGTTCCTTGCATTATTTTGGGTGAGGTCTTTTGTGATTTTCACGATCGGTTCATGATGAATCGTTCTTGTTGATTGGAAGTGATACTCCAGAATTGGAATGGAGTATTAGTTACATAACTCCAGTACCATAAATTATACCATTCATCACTTTGGTGCCTTATATGATGATGATTTATAAGTTAAAACATTAATTATTTTCGTTTAGATAATTTAAGTGGTTCTTTGATAATTACAATTTCATTTAGTCTTATAAGTTTGAATCATGAGTACAAAAGAATTACAGAACCTTATATGATTCATAAAACATATATTATAACCTGGTTCAACCATATAAATGGTTTCATGACCAGACTTGAAATAATTAATGGAAATTGAAAATACATCGTCCACGATATCGGTAATTCGACACAAATGGACAATGTTTTTTGATTCTTTAAATAAGTGATAGAGGAGAGGAATAATGATTTGTAATTTTCCATAAACATGAAAACATCCAGAATATACATGATTCTGGAGATTTCATGCCTCTTGGATAATAGGGGGTGAAGAAAGAAGTGGAAGGAATCATGAAATAAAGAAAACATGAGAAATTTCTTACAAAAAAATTCGGCAGCCTAACGGCGCCTCTAAAAATTTCATAAAAACAAGATTGATGAGAGGAATGGAATATCTCATCAATCATACAAAATTTTTACTGTAAGGGAAAATATTTAATGAAATATCCCAACAAAAGACAAAGGGAAAGGAAGAGAATAACATAAAATGGATGGAAAGAATGAAAATGAAAGAGGATGTTTACCTCTTGATCTCTTCTCCTTGAGATCCTTCTTAAGGGCTTTGATTTTGGTCTTTTGGTGAGACCAGCAGCTCTAGGACGTGGGGAAGAAGATTGAGGAGGGAATTTGGCAGAAATTAGACAATGCTCAAGGCTTGAGAGGTGTGGGAGGAAGAGGGGAGTGAGGGTGGTATTTATAGTGGAGGAGGGAAGGTATTTTAGATTATTTTAATTATTATTATAATATTTTTATCAAGACTATGAATAATCTCAAATCAAGTGGCCTTAATTAGTGAAAATATCATGTGATTTCGAAGCAAGTGGCCTTGCATCACTTATGATGTCATAAATAGTGCATTTTTACTGATAAATTGATTATACGGTATTTTGCCGTATTTCACTATTCACCGAAAATTCAAGAGTTTCAGAAAAATACCAAAAATTTACCCCAACCATTTTTCGACGTGTAGAATTCAAAAATGAACTCCATTTTTCAAAAATAATTTTCTAAATATTATTAATTTAATTTTAAAATAAGGTCACAGTTAATTCGAAAAATAACAAAATTGAAGTGCAATTAGTTTTATGTGACATTGGAAAATTAATTAAGATCCCATTATCCTATTGCCATGGGAAAATAAAATAATAATATTATTTACTATTCATGAGGTCATATTACTATTCATATTACTATTCATATTACTATTCATAAGGGCATGTTACTATTCACAAAAAAAAACAAGTTTGTTCCATCAGACTCGAAATAACATACTGAACACAATTGTAGATGATAGTTTCTTGAAATTCAAAACATAGAAGAAATAAAATTATGTTAAAAGGATACTTATAAATATATACCTTAAACAAAATTTCAAGCATTTTCAATTTATTTTTAGAAAACCTTGGGATGTTACATTATCCCCACCTTCTTGAAATTGCGTCCTCGCAATTTTATTTACTTATTAAACAACTGTGGGTATTTTTCCCTCATAGCATTTTCAGACTCCCATGTTGCTTCTTCAACCATGTGGTTTCTCCACAAAACCTTTACCTGGTGGATTACCTTATTCCGCAATACCTGTTCTCTTCGATCAAGAATCTGAACCGGTTTTTCTTCATAAGAAAGGTTCTCTGCTAGCTGAACTTCTTCCGGCCTCAAGACATGTGATGAATCTGGAACATACTTTCTCAACATCGAAACATGAAAAACATTGTGTACCTGAAATAAGCTCGGAGGCAAAGCTACGCGGTACGCAACTGTTCCAACTTTATCCAAGATTTCAAAAGGACCGATGAACCGTGGACTTAGTTTCCGTTTCTTACCGAAACGCATCACACTTTTCCAAGGAGATATTTTAAGGAAAACATGGTCACCTACCTTGAAAGAGAAGTCTTTCCTTCTGTTATCTGCATAACTTTTCTGCCTGCTTTGAGCTATCCTCATGTGTTGCTGGATCATCCTCACTTTCTCAGCCACTTCTTCTACTAATTCTGGCCCCATCAACTTTCTTTCACCGACTTCATCCCAAAACGCAGGAGTCCGACACCGCTTTCCATAGAAGGCCTCAAAAGGTACCATCTGAATACTGGAATGGAAACTGTTATTATAAGAAAACTCAACTAATGAAAGATGCTGATCCCAACTTCCCTGATAGTCCATTGAACAAGCTCAAAGCATATCCTCCAAAGTTTGAATCGTTCGCTCTGACTGCCCATCTGATTGAGGATGAAAAGCTGTACTGAAATTCAACTCTGTGCCCAAAGACTTCTGAAGTCCCTTCCAAAATTTAGAAGTGAACCTGGGATCTCGGTCAGACACAATGGAAAGAGGAACTCCATGTAACCTGACAATCTCTTTGAGGTACAATCGAGAAAGCTGATCTAATGTCATTGTATCTCGAATAGAAAGAAAATGAGCAGACTTTGTTAGCCGATCAACAATAACCCATATCGCATTGTTACCTCGAGAAGTCTTTGGTAGTCCCACCACAAAATCCATGGATATATTCTCCCATTTCCATTCTGGCACCGGCAAAGGCTGAAGCATCCCCTTCGGTAACTGTCGCTCTGCTTTAACCTGCTGACATGTCAAACATTTCATTGTAAAATCAGAAATATCTCTTTTCATCCCATTCCACCAGTAATACTCTCGAAGGTCTCTGTACATCTTAGTACTTCCAGGATGAACAGAAAATGGAGAACTATGAGCTTCACACAACAATTCTTTCTTCAGCTGGGAATCACAAGGCACACACAACTTTTTTCCAAACCTTAAAACACAATCTTTATCAAGATTAAATTCTGGAAACTTACCCATTTTAACCAATTCTAACTTTTTCTATAGCTCACGGTCTTCCCTCTGCGCTTTCATAATTCTGTCTGACAACGAAGACTGCACTGAAACCTGAAACAAAACAGATATATTCCCTGCACCAACAACTTCCAAGCCAAAATTTATCAAATCATTAATCAAGGGATCACGTTCCAAACGTAGCATGGTTAATGATGCATGATTTTTCCGACTTAAGGCATCCGCTACTTTGTTTGCTTTTCCAGGATGGTAATTAATCGTGCAGTCATAATCCTTTATCAGTTCTAGCCATCTTCTCTGCCTCATGTTTAATTCCTTCTGAGTGAATATATACTTAAGACTTTTATGGTCAGTATATATTTGGCATTTGGTTCCGTATAGATGATGCCTGCATATTTTCAAAGAAAAAACCACAGCTGCCAATTCCAAATCATGTGTGGGATAATTCAACTCATGAGGTTTAAGTTGTCTCGAAGCATAGGCAATTACCTGACCATTTTGCATCAAAACACAACCATGTCCCTTCAAAGAAGCATCACTATAGATGACAAACTCACCATTCCGGGAAGGTAAGGCCAAAACTGGAGCATTCACCAATCTCTTCTTTAGTTCCTGAAAACAAACATCACATTCCTCTGTCCAAACAAAATTAACCCCTTTCCGTGTTATCTTAGTTATTGGGCTAGATAACCGTGCAAAGTTCTCAACAAAGCGTCGGTAATAACTTGCTAAGCCCAGAAAACTACGAATCTCTGTAACATTTGTGGGTCTTGGCCATTCATCAACTACTTTTGTTTTGGCAGGATCAACTGTTATTCCATCCTTATTTACAATGTGCCCAAGAAAAGAAATCTGTTGCAACCAAAAATCACACTTGCTGAATTTTCCATATAGTTTCTTTTCTTTTAAAGTTTGTAAAACAACCCTTATATGTTTTTCATGCTCCTCTTTATTTTTAGAAAAAACCAGAATGTCATCAATAAATACCACCACAAACTTATCCAAGAACTCATGAAATACTCTATTCATAAGATTCATGAATACAGCAGGTGCATTAGTTAACCCAAATGGCATAACAACAAATTCATAATGCCCATATCTAGTACGAAAGGCTGTTTTCGGGATGTCATCCTCCTTCACCTTCAGCTGATGGTATCCAGATCTCAAGTCAATCTTGGAAAAGTACTGAGCTCCCTGGAGCTGATCAAACAAGTCATCAATATGAGGCAAAGGATACTTGTTTTTAACAGTGATGTTATTCAAAGCTCTATAATCAATGCAAAGTCTCATGGAACCATCTTTCTTTTTAACAAACAAAACAGGGGCTCCCCATGGTGAAGTACTGGGACGAATGAAACCTTTGACAAGCAAATCCTGCAACTGATTATTCAATTCAAGAAGTTCTATTGGAGCCATACGATATGGGGGTTTTGAAATTGTCTTAGCATTCGGGACTAAGTCAATTGTGAATTCAACTTCTCGTTTAGGTATGACACTGGGTAACTCCTCAGGAAAAACATCAAGGTATTCATTTACCACTGGCACATCATTGATTTGAATAGTTCCCTTGTTTTCAACAATATGAGCTAGATAACTTTCATTTCCATCTTTCAGTAGTTTCTCAGCTTCTTGATATGTTATCAATTGTATGGGTTCATTCTTGTATACAAACTGAAACTCTTTCTGAAAAACAACTTCTTTAGCTCTACAGTCAATCTTAGCATGATAACCAGAAAGCCAGTCCATCCCCAGAATAACTTCAAACTCGACTAAGGGTAAAACAACAAGGTTTGCAGGTAAAGTCTTTGCACATACCACAATAGAAATATTCTTATAATTCCTCTTTGCTATAACATTTCCCCCTGGTGTTTTAACAACAAGTTGGGGTATCATTTGTTGAGGTGATATTTCCAATTTACTAGAAAATTTCTCAGAGATGAAGGAATGTGTAGACCCCGTATCAAACAAAACTTTAGCAAAATCTGAGTGAACAAACAAAGTACCTGATACAACTTCATTGGATGGCCCAACATCTGCTGACGTAGTCGCAAAGGATCTCACTACACCTTTCTGCTTGTAGTCTGGCTTCTTTGCATCATTTGGATCCCTCTTTGGACAGACATTTGCATAGTGACCCATCTCACCATATTTAAAACACTTTATAGTTTGCTTATCAGGATTAGTCTTTGGATCATTTTCATTGCAATCTCGGGCCATATGTCCAAACTTACCACATTTAAAACACTTCCCAGTTTTGATAAGACATTCCCCAGGGTGCTTCTTGCCACACTTTTCACATACTGGAAACTGTATTTTCTTACCATCAGATTTCAATGGTTGATTCTTACCCATTGCTTTCCAATTTGACCTCTTCTTCTCTTTGTTTCCAAATTGCATGTGATCGTCAGCAAACTCCATCTCTACCCTCTCAGCACATCGGACAAGTTTCTCGTAACTTTTGAATTCACGGGAGGCCAACACCCTTCGATACCTTGGCTTCAATCCTGAGTAAAAGCGGTTGATTTTGCTATCGAGATCCAGAATAAGATTCGGAGCATACCTCGCCAGTCGGGTGAAGTTCGCCTCATACATAGCCACTGAATCTTCCTCCTTTTGTTTCAGTTCAAGGAATTGTTTCTCCATTCTAAGTCGCACCACCTTAGGAAAATATTTTTCAAGAAAAAGACTTTTAAATTCATCCCATACTAAGGCATCAAAATCCTCTCTACCCCTGATATTCCTTACCATTGACCACCACTGATCAGCTTCCCCTTCAAAACGATAAATGGCAAGACTTACCTTTTGATTGTCTGAACATCCCATAACATCAAATATCTTTTCAAGGGCCTTAATCCATCCTTCTGCTGCCACTGGGTCAGAAGATCCACTGAATGCAGGAGGATGTTGTCTCATAAAATGTTCCACCACTTTCATGTTCCGTTGGGGTACATCTATTTGTCCTCTTGCATGGATGCCACCACCATTTATTGCCTGTGTTAGCTGAGCCATTACTGTCACAAACTGCTCGGTTCCAATCCCTACCATTCCGGGCTGTTGATCAGGAAGGATGTCATTCTGTCGGTGCCTATCCTCTTCAGCATCCATGTTCCTTCTGTGGACAACCATTCTAAACAAACATTTCTTAGATGAAGCAACATGGTAATCTTTAAATGCTATAACAAATTAAACATAGGGTGAGAATTATTTATGGTTTTCTATTAGCATCACCTTAACCCCTAAAGTCATCTAAACCATCCTCTGATACCAACTATAAGGACCCGCACTTATTTCATGCATAATCTTGAATTTATTCAAGAAAACACTTCATTTTACATTGTGGATCTTTTCAAGTTTAGAGCTTTAGAGAATTAAGACAAAATATTCATAACATTACACATTGTTACATAGTGGATACCATAAAATCAGTTTCCATTTTCCTCAGAATATAAAACATTAAAACATAAAACAAGACTCCTTGACAATTCTTCAACATTTAACATGTCTTCATTCCTTGTATTATTCATCCATTAACCTGTGAAAAATCATTTAAAAACTTGGGATGAGCACAAAAGCTCAGTAAGGTATGAAAAAGAAGGAAAAATCTCATTAGTCCATGAATACACAAGACATATGAAAACATTTTTAAAATACATGATTTACACCCATAAAATCTTACTTTGTGTAACATGAGATTTACACAAGATCCATACAAACATAATTATAATCATAAAGGTATATTGGGGCATTACTTACATAATCTTGTAACCATCTTGGCTACCTTAAAATTTGTAACCCTCACGGCTACCTTACTTTGTGTAACCATCACAGTTACACTTGGAGTAACCATACGGCCGACCTCCAACTTACTCATACCCAATGCATTGGAGGGAAATATAGGTCCCACCCTTCATCATAAACAATGCCCAATAGCCAAAACATAATCATTCAACATAAATAATAGCATAAAAACATTGCCTTTGAATCATATAAAACAGAATTTTAAAAGAGGATTTTAGAAGAAAAGTCCCTCATAAACATCATATATTTGAAGTGATACTTAATTGAGTGGATGGAATATGTATATACTCTGTAAATACACATAATTAAACATAATATAAACAGAACCCATCACACAAACAATTTAAATAGCACATAAATTATAAAGTAGAAGGTTAACCCAAAGAATGGAAATCGGGTTAAGAATTCCCTTACCTTGGGCTTGTCCTACTTCAAAATTGTTTGAACCTCCTGTATAATGGTTAAAGGAGTGTTAATAGGATTTTAAAGAAACTTGTTCATGTTTATAACATCTTATATGGTCATTTCATAACCTCATTTCACCCCTTATTTGTTAGTATTTTGTTCCTTGCATTATTTTGGGTGAGGTCTTTTGTGATTTTCACGATCGGTTCATGATGAATCGTTCTTGTTGATTGGAAGTGATACTCCAGAATTGGAATGGAGTATTAGTTACATAACTCCAGTACCATAAATTATACCATTCATCACTTTTGTGCCTTATATGATGATGATTTATAAGTTAAAACATTAATTATGTTCGTTTAGATAATTTAAGTGGTTCTTTGATAATTACAATTTCATTTAGTCTTATAAGTTTGAATCATGAGTACAAAAGAATTACAGAACCTTATATGATTCATAAAACATATATTATAACCTGGTTCAACCATATAAAAGGCTTCATGACCAGACTTGAAATAATTAATGGAAATTGAAAATACATCGTCCACGATATCGGTAATTCGACACAAATGGACAATGTTTTTCGATTCTTTAAATAAGTGATAGAGGAGAGGAATAATGATTTGTAATTTTCCACAAACATGAAAACATCCAGAATATACATGATTCTGGAGATTTCATGCCTCTTGGATAATAGGGGGTGAAGAAAGAAGTGGAAGGAATCATGAAATAAAGAAAACATGAGAAATTTCTTACAAAAAAATTCGGCAGCCTAACAGCGCCTCTAAAAATTTCATAAAAACAAGATTGATGAGAGGAATGGAATATCTCATCAATCATACAAAATTTGTACTGTAAGGGAAAATATTTAATGAAATATCCCAACAAAAGACAAAGGGAAAGGAAGAGAATAACATAAAATGGATGGAAAGAATGAAAATGAAAGAGGATGTTTACCTCTTGATCTCTTCTCCTTGAGATCCTTCTTAAGGGCTTTGATTTTGGTCTTTTGGTGAGACCAGCAGCTCTAGGACGTGGGGAAGAAGATTGACGAGGGAATTTGGCAGAAATTAGACAATTCTCAAGGCTTGAGAGGTGTGGGAGGAAGAGGGGAGTGAGGGTGGTATTTATAGTGGAGGAGGGGAGGTATTTTAGATTATTTTAATTATTATTATAATATTTTTATCAAGACTATGAATAATCTCAAATCAAGTGGCCTTAATTAGTGAAAATATCATGTGATTTCGAAGCAAGTGGCCTTGCATCACTTATGATGTCATAAATAGTGCATTTTTACTGATAAATTGATTATACGGTATTTTACCGTATTTCACTATTCACCGAAAATTCAAGAGTTTCAGAAAAATACCAAAAATTTACCCCAACCATTTTTCGACGTGTAGAATTCAAAAATGAACTCCATTTTTCAAAAATAATTTTCTAAATATTATTAATTTAATTTTAAAATAAGGTCACAGTTAATTCGAAAAATAACAAAATTGAAGTGCAATTAGATTTATGTGACATTGGAAAATTAATTAAGATCCCATTATCCTATTGCCATGGGAAAATAAAATAATAATATTATTTACTATTCATGAGGTCATATTACTATTCATATTACTATTCATATTACTATTCATAAGGGCATGTTACTATTCACCAAAAAAAACAAGTTTGTTCCATCAGACTCGAAATAACATACTGAACACAATTGTAGATGATAGTTTCTTGAAATTCAAAACATAGAAGAAATAAAATTATGTTTAAAGGATACTTATAAATATATATTTTAAACAAAATTTCAAGCATTTTCAATTTATTTTTAGAAAACCTTGGGATGTTACATATATTATATATATGATATATAAATCATGAATATAATTCTGGAGACAGTGTATTTTTGACCACATAGACAATTTTTAATTATAACAGGTTCATTTTTGACTCAGGTACTGAATATCAACAAAAAAACCAATATTAACATCAATGATTATGTAATGTTTATAACGTGGTAATATGTGATATAAAAGAAAAAAACTTGATAAAGGTTCTTAATCAAGAATAAATTAACTTAAGTTTATTATTCAGGAAGAATAAGGAACATACGTGATGAGTCGGATTCATGGTAGGGGACTTCATCTCAATCTCCTTTCATTGAGGAATATTTTGAGTTATACAAGAATTTCTTTTATATACTATATAAAACCATTTTAATATTACATTAACTCAAATAGAATTTTTTTCTATGAAGAGTTTTACGAAACAACAAAAAGAATGTTTCTTTTTAATGTATGCGATGACAATGACCTTTCCGCCACCATGATCATTATTTGATATTTTCCTTCCTTAACAAGCTATAATGTTTTTATGTGGAAAATAAATAGAATATAACCTTTTTACAAATTTTGGAATTGATAATGGTTTTGATAAATCATAGATTATTTCAATATCATGAAATGATATATTGTGATTGAAATGTGGAAATTTTATCTTTCTTTTATGCTTCATTTAGGTTATATGAATTTGTTATGGTTCTTGGGTATTGTTTTTATATGTAGGTCGTTCCATGATAAAACATGGTCTGGTGAGCTTGATATAGCTGTCCAATTCATTAGGTAATGTAAATGAGATAAATGTTAATGTTTCTCCTATGAGATTTAGGAAATATATTGTGGTGCGTATTCTAGACGTAACTCCCTATGTAGTTGTGAATGCTACAATTTAAGTATGTTAAGGATTCCAAAAAATACCTTTTTGATTTATAATTTTTATGTGTTATTCATAAAAGATATGATGTCATGTGGTATGTTAAAGAGAATATATTTATGATTAAAAAGTATGACTTCTTTTATTTTTTTTCATGGACTATTGTTTTCTTACCTTATCTTATATCCCTTAATATGATTTTTATTCTCATCCCATGTTTTGGAAATTTTTTTCACAAGGTATAAGGAAGGTTTATAGAAATGAAGAATTCAAAATGATTTATATCATGGAAATAATTCTTCTTTACTTAAGGAGTTTTATTTTTCTGAAAAAATGGATATAATAGAACTGTTTAATTTGTAATTTCTGGGAAGTAATGTAATAGTTATGGCCTAATTCTCTAAAACTCTAAACCTAGAATGATCCTCATTGTTTTATTCTTGACTTTACTCAAGATTATTTAATGTTTAAGACTGGGGTCTTATACCTAGTATGTGTTATTTTCAGTAACCTTCATCCTTAAAATTTATAAATCTAATATAGAGGTCTCATTAATCCATTTTTTCAATGTGGGATTTCAGCAATGTTGTATTGAAATGTCAAAACCCTAGCTTTTTATCCAAATATTAAATTAAGAGGACACAATTTATTAAAGGAGTAGAGAAATTAAAACCCCATGACTTTTCAATAATTTAATATCTAAATAAACATAATTTTATTGCTTTCTTTACTTTTACACAACAACATGTTATCGTTACACTACACATAACAATGAGTTGGCTTGAATTATGCACAAGACCGAGTAATACCGAACACCTATATATTAATAAAATAGTATTGTTTAATATGATATATAACATCAATATTAAATAATATATTATGAATATAATTAACTATATTTTGAATTTTATATATTCAATATAATTTTAATATTCATCTCATATGTTTAATACACATGACATAAGAAAAAAAAATAAAATTTTAAAATAAAAGTGGTATTTTTTTAAAAAAATTAGTTTTACCACCTCTTACAGGAGAAAACATTTTAAATCTAGTATTTGATACATTTATATATTCAATTTTAAAAAATCAACTTCATCCTTAAAATAAGTAAATAAGAATTGTGTTTGGACAATTTTTTGTGTTTTTCTTATAACATTCATATTTTAATGTATAGTGAAAAATACTAAATTTTAATTGAATCAACATTTTTAATTAAAAAAATTAAAAGTGTTAAATTATAAATTTTAATGGTTTTAATTTATAATTATAAGGACCTGGCCTTAAACCTTACATAATATTGAACTAAATGAATAATTCACATTTGGGATATTTTTTAGGTTTAGTGTCTTAGATAATTAGGACCTAACTATTACATCTCAGAAGATTACAAAGTATACACTTCGACACAATTTCCATTTTTTTTACAAAACATGAACTATTGAAAAAAAAGAGTCATGTCTAGTTCCATGTTTAAGACATCAGGAATTTTCCTTGATACCATCCTTAACACTATTCTACATTATGTCATGTGAAAAAAATTTCAAAATCTTAGGATGAGAATAAAAATCTCAGTAATGGATACACAAAGAATAAAAACTATTAATTTTTCAAAACAAAAAGTAAACCATGAATACTTTATCATATGTAATAATTTTCACCTTTATGAAGTTGTAAATACTCTTTAAGGAATAAAAGATCATTACATACCATTTTTTAACAAAACAATTATTATAAAACCCATATAAAGAACACATAACATATAAAGGTAACTTGGAACATAAACATACTTTAATTGAATAACCATACGGTCGACTTCCACACATATAAATAAAAGGAATAGACATACGGCCGACTTCCATACCCACTTAATTGGAGGATATAATTTAACCACCCGTCCTGGTATTCATGACAGCACCCATCATTTGGTTTATCACGTAACCACCCGTCAAATGTCCAAGTACCATTGTAAAATCATAACACATAAAACAGTTATAAAGGAAAGAAAACATTTTCACATTTCAATCACAATATATCACTTAAATATAATAACATAACAAATCCATTATCATAACAATTTTCAATACCAAAATACATAAAATAGTATATGGTATTTATTTTCTTTTAAAAACATTTCGTCTTGTTGAGGATGGAAAAGATCAAATAATACTCACGGCGGTGGAAACGGTCGTTGTCACGACTTACATTAAAAGAAACTTTCCTTTTTGTCATTTAGTAAAACGATTTGTAGAAAAAAACCTCTTTTAAATGTCAAGTGTGTTTATACATTGTATAAAATAAAGTCGTGTATTAAAACCAAATATACCTCAATGAAAGGAGATTGAGATAAAGTCCCTTACCTCATGTTTGACTTAATTCGATCGTTATTTAATCTCCTGAATAATAAAATAAACAAAATTTATACTTGCTTAAGAATTTTTTTCAAGTTTATTATTCCTTTTATATAACTTATTACCATGTTATAAACATTATGTAATCATTTAAGTTAATAATGTTCGTTTTGTCAATATTTGGTACTTGAGTCAAAAATGGACTTCTTATAATCTCATGTTGTTCATGTGGTCAAGGATTCATTATATCCAGATTGATATTCATGATTTGGATATCATATATATCATATATATCCAGCATATACTTGTATTTATAATAGTACATAACATTTAGAGGTAAGAAATGAAATGTATTGTTCATGGAAACGGTAAGTCGTTTGTACGCATGAACGCTACATCCATTTCTATTTAATATTTAATGGAATTAAAAAATAATGAAACATAGTAGTATTATAATTATAGTATTTTATCATATATAATATAATTAAATCCATCCTTTATACGTACCACATATGGTATGAATGAATCATCTTATTTTGAGGGGGCGTTAGTCCGTACTTCCTCAAATGAGATTATCGTATTTACCCACTATGAAAACCATACAGGTGTGCTATAAATGAAAAATAAAGAATAATAAAGAAATAATAAACATAACATATATCATATATAAATACAGTTCCATCATAATGGCCCCCATGAGAGGCGGTTGTAGATATTTGAACAATCATCGTTTCGTGAGGTGTTAGTTTTCCATCAACAGAAACAATATGTTCTTCACCAATTAGATGGATGTGTGTGTAAGTGTAGTTAGAATACATCTCATAACAACATCATAGTATATTTAGGATACTGGTGTTGTTATAAAATTAAAGTAATAAAAGGAGTTTAGGGGTTGGAGAATTAAAATAAAAGAAATCAATTTATGAGAAACTGCCACATTTAATTGGGGTAACTCCCTTTGGTTTGAACAGAAGGACTTCTTGAAGTGCCTTCTTCCTAAGGTAATGATTCTAGGTGGAGGGTAGTAATGTAGGAAGCATAATTGGTCAGAGTTTGTATGAGCCTAAAGTATTGATAGTTGTGAGTAATTGGTTAAAATTGGTCTCCTTTTTTAAGGGGGAGGAGGGGCTCTTTAGGAATGTGTGAATATATTATTTTATTATATAATGATATTCGGTTTCAAAAGGTCCAAAAATAATTATATTCGAAGATAGGATGACTAATGGTCTAAATAAAATCATCCAATAATATTTGGACGGGTTATGTATGTTATTTTAATATTTATAGTCTTATTTATTTAAATGAATTATTAATGATGTAAATACTGCATCATTATTGTTTCATAAATAATTTAATATAATTGATGTATACAAATTAAAAAAATACCATGATTTAGGAATTATTTTTAGATTTCTAATGAATAGCTATAGTCAAAAAGATAATTTATATAACCTATTATAAAAATTAATTTACTAAAAGATATATGCTTTTGTCATTTTTTCCATTACTTTAAGTTAATTAATCTAAATTGTCATTATCACTCCCATGTGGCTCAATGGGGTCCCAAAATCGACCCAAAGATTCCCATTGTCATTAATGACTCAACCAATATGGTTTGGGCAAGTGTTAAGGTAATTTTGTATTTTAATAATACACTTTTTACCTTGAATTACCATATTTATCTTTTACTGCGGTAAATAAAAGTCAAAAGTTACGATTCACCAAAAATTATTTATATCTTATTGAACCAAATTTTACTTCTTGAAAACAACCATGTATGTCAGATTTTCGAGATTCAATTCACATAAGTGGTAAAATTTCAATTAAATGAAAAAAATCAGTTTTTTTAACTACTACTAAGTGGTTTCACTATTCATAAAAAATTGCAGTTTTTCAGAAAAATACCAAAAATTCAAACTTTGATTTATTTGATACACCAAATTAAAAAATTTTGTCTATTTTTCTAATTTCAAAACATAGAAATGGAATTATTTAATTTAAAATTAATTTCTTTTGTTAAAACAAATAGCGTGTTTTTAACAAATAATAACTATTAAAAGATTGACACTTGTTTATGTCCACTCTCAAAGTGAAATTATTTTCAATGACCAACATTGGATTTAATGGTAAAAATATATTCTAAGTAAACTATAAAACAAATTAAAAAGATAATATAACCATATAAATAAATTATATTCAAACGCAGTTTTGAATTAAAATACAATATTTTTTATTATTCAATAAAAAAATGAACTTTTTCAGAAAAATTCAAAAAAATTACACAATGTAAATTTGGATGTCCCCATTCTAAATAAGGATTTTATTTGGTCAATTATGAGATATAAAAATGACCAAAACTAGAGTTAAAGAGGGTTTTCCATTAAAAGGTGGTAAATAGACCGTTTGATGTAAATTATGTGTAAAATTATATTCACTCACAATTTAAGCATCTAACTTTTATTAGATAATTGTAAAAACATTTAATAGACATGTATAATTATATTCTAGTAAGTTTTGTTCATTCCCACCAATACAATGGCTATGAGTTAACTAATATTTAAAATAAAAATATTATATTATTAGTGTGCAACGTAAGATTTCAAAGATACCTGTTGTTGCATATCGGGTATGCTATTGAACATAGAAACCCATTTAAAGTAAAATTAATAATTAATTCACAAATATTAATAAATATGAAAAATGTCTTATTCTTTATTTACCTGGGATGTTACATCCTTCCCCCCTTTTGGAAATTGTTTCCTCGTAACTTTATTCACTTATCAAATAAGTGGGGGGTATTAATCCCTCATTGAATTTTCATATTCCCATGTTGCCTCTTCAACCATATGGTTTTTCCACAAAACCATTACCTGGAGAATCACCTTATTCTACAACACTTGCTCTCTACTGTCAAGAATCTAGACTAGTTTTTCTTCATAAGAGAGATTCTTTTCCAACTAAACTACCTCTGGGCTCAAAACATGAGATGGATCTGGTATATACTTTCTCAACATTGAAACATGAAAACATTGTGTACCTTGGATAAAAATGGAGGTAAATCCACTCTGTACGCAACTGATCCAACTTTCTCCAGAATGTCATAAGGTTCAATGAACCCCGGACTCAACTTCCCCTTCTTACCAAAACGCATTAGACTTTTCCATGGAGAAACATTGCAAAAGACATGATCACCTAATTCAAAAGAAAGATCATTCCTCTGGTTATCTACATAACTTTTTTGTCTCCTCTGAGCTATTCTCATCTGATTCTGAATCAACAAAACTTTCTCTGCAATCTCCTCTACCAATTCGGTTCCCATAAGCTTCCTTTCACCTACTTCATCCCAAAAAAGCTGGATTTTGACGATGCTTTCTATATAATTTCTCAAATGGAGTCATTTGTATACTAGAATGCAAACTGTTATTATATAAAAATTCAAGAAAAAAATATGTTGGTCCCAACATCAATGATAATCCAGTGAAAAAGCACGTTGCATATCCTCGAAGGTCTGAATTTTTTGTTCTAGCTTCCCATCTGATTGAGGATGAAAAGTTGTACTAAAATTTAATTCAGTACCCAATGAATTTTTAAGGCCTTTCCAAAAGATAGAAGTAAACCTGGGATCACGGTCGGATACAATGGAGAGGGGAAATCCATGCAACCTGACTATCTCTTTAACATAAAACCAAAATAATTGATTTAGAGATAAAGTATCTTGAATAGGAAGGAAATGAGCAGATTTAGTCAGCCGATCAACAATAACACAGATTGCATTATTACCTCGATATGTCTTCGGTAATCCCACAATGAAGTCCATGGATATATTTTCCTATTTCCACTCAGGCACTGGTAAAGACTGAAGCATTCCTTTTTTTAACTGCTACTCTAGTTTAACCTCTGACAAGTAAAACACTTCATAGTAAAATCAGCATTATCACTTTTAATTCCATCCCACCAATAATACTCATGAAGATCTCTGTATATCTTAATACTGCCAGGATGAACTGAAAACGGTGAACTATGAGCTTGACATGACAACTCATTCTTCAACTGAAAATCACAAGGCACACATAATCTCTTTCCAAACCTCAAAATACAATCATTATCAATGTTAAATTCAGGCAACATACCCTTCTGAACCAACTATACCTTTTTCTGTAACTCACAGACTTCTTTCTACGCTTGCTTTATTCTTTTTTGTATAGGTGATCTCACTGACACCTGATATAAAACAGAAGAATTTCAAACACCAACAAATTCTATGCCAAAGTTCATCAAATCAAAAACCAACAGATCTTGCTCCAAACGTAACATAGTTAATGAAGCATTACTTTTTCGACTCAAAGCATCATCCAATTTATTTGATTTTCCCAGATGGTAATGGATCATGAAATAATAATCCTTGATTAATTCCAACCATCTCCTCTGTCTCATGTTCAATTCCTTTTGAATGAATATATACTCCAAATTTTGTGATCAATATATATTTCAGATTTTACTCCATAAAAATGATTCCTCCAATTTTTTTATGCAAAAAATATCAGAAAATTCCCAATCATGTGTAGGGTAATTTAACTCATGAGGATTCAATTGACGTGAAGCATAAGCAATTACCTGTTCATTCTACATTAGGAAACAACCCAGACTTTTCAATGAAGAATCAGTGTAGATAACAAACTCACCAATTCTGGATGGCAGTGCCAAAAGTATAGCATTCACCAATCTTTTTTTCAATTCCATAAAACAATCATCACAATCTTATGTCCAAATGAACCTAACACCTTTTAGAGTTAACTTAGTCATTGGACTAGATAAGTTTAAATAAATTTCAACAAACCTCTAGTAATAACCTTCCAAACGAAGAGAACTATGAATTTTGCTTATATTTGGGGGTCTTCACCATTCTTCAACAACTTTTGTTTTTGTAGGATCAAATGTAATTCCATTTTTTGAAACAATGTGACCAATGAAAATAATTTTTTGTAACGAAAACTCACAGTGTCTGAATTCCTCAAATAGTTTATTTTCTTTTAATGTTTGAAAGACAACCCATAAATGACTTTCATGTTACTTATTACTTTTTGAATAAACCAAAATATCATCAATGAACACAACTACAAACTTATCCAAGAACTCATGGAAAATTCTATTCATAAGATCCATGAATACAGCGGGTTTATTGGTTAACCCAAAAGGCATAACTACAATATCATAATGGCCATATCTAAAATGAAACGTGATCTTAGAAACGTCTACTTCCTTTACTTTCAACTGATGGTACCCCGAACTCAAATCAATCTTTGAAAAACACTGAGCCCCCTAAAGCTAATCAAATAAATCATTGATATGAGGGGGAGGAGCGGCTCTTTAAGAATGGGTGAAAATATTATTTTATTATGTAATGATATTCAATTTCAAAAGGTCCAAAAATCATTAGGGTCGAATATAAACTGACTCATGGTCAAAATAAAATCATCCAATAAGATTTGTACAGGTTTTGGATGTTATTTTAATATTTATAATCTTATTTATTTAAATGATTTAATAATGATGTAAATACCGCTTCATTATTGTGTCATAAATATATTAATTAAATTGATGTATAAAAATTATAAAAAAAATACAATGATGTAGGAAATATATTTATCTTTCCAATGAATATTTATAGTCGAAATGATATTTTTATATAACCCCTTGTAATAATTAATTTACTAAAATATATTTTCATTTTTCATTTTTTCCTTTAAGTTAATTAATGTAAATTGTCATTATCACTCCCAAGAGGCTCAATCAGACCCCAAAATAGACCCAAAGATGTCCATGGTCATTAATGAATCAACCAATATGGTTTAGACAAGTGTTAAGGTAATTTTTAATTATTATAATACAATTTTTACCTTGAACTACCATATTTACCCTTAACCGCGGTAAATAAAAGTCAAAAGTTACTATTCAACAAAAAATATTTTTATCTTATTGAACCAAATTTTAATTCTTTATAACAACCATGTATGTCTAATTTTTGAAATTCATTTCACAGAAGTGGTAAAATTTTATTTAAATGAAAAATTCAGTTTTTTAAACTACAACTAAGTGGTTTCAATATTCATAAAAATTGATGTTTTTTAGAAAAATACCAAAAATTCCACCTAATATTTATTTGATATATCGAATTCGAAAATTATGTCTATTTTGATAAATTAAATACCTAGAAATGGAATTAATTAATTTAAAATTAATTATCGTTGTTAAAACAAATAGCATGTTTTAAAGAAACAATAACTATCAAAAGATTGACACTTCTTTATGTCTACTCTCAAAGTGAAATGAATTACAATTACCAACATTCGATTAAATGGTAAAAATATATTATAATTACACTTTAAAACCAATTTAAAAGATAATATTACCATATAAAAAATTATATTCAAACACAGTTTTGAATTTAAATACAATATTTTTCACGGTACATTAAAAAATGAACTTTATCGGAAAAATTCAAAAAATTTACAAAAGGTAAATTTTGATGTCCCCATTCTAAAGAATTATTTTATTTGGTCAATTAGAACATATAAAAATGACCAAAACTATATTTAAATAGGGTTATCCATTAAAAGGCGGTAAATCGACGTTTTAATGTAAATTATGTTTAAAATTAGATTCACTCACAATTTAAGTGTCTAACTTTTTTTGGATAAATGTAAAACCCTTTAACAGACATGTATAATAATATTTTAGTTAGTTTTATTCATTCCTTCCAATACAGTTACTAGGAGTTAACTACCATTTAAAATAATATTATTATATTATTATTATGCAACGTTATATTTCAATGAAACCCGTTGTGGCTTATTGGGTAAACTATCTAACATAGCAATGCATTTAAAGTAAAAATAATATTTAATTCACAAATATTAATAAATATGAAAAATGTCTTATTCTCTATTTACCCGAGATGTTACAATAATTATATTATATTTTTATCATTTAATATAATTTAGGTAGTTGGAAATATTTTCACATTAAATTAGATATAATCACTTATCAATATTTTGAATGTTTTTACTTTCAAAAAACTCATTTTCTCGTTTTTAAAAGGGGGATTACTTTTAAATTAATGAATGAAAATTATATATTTTTTAATTTTGATAACTGTATTCCATATTTGGAATCATAATGTCTAAATTTTATAAATAGGTGCCTTTTCATTTTGGAAATTGTGAATAGTAACATCAATAATTATTTTTATTTTCCAAGGTTAAAGGGTAAATTATGTAAATATGGGTTAAAATAAGATTATAATAATATAAAAATACCCTAACATATGTCCAAATAATATTTTACGAGTCATGAGTGACTTAAAAAGTCCTTTGATTGATTTTTTGTTATTTGGGTGCCACTTAGGTATGATAATGACAAGTTATAATAATTAATTTAATGTAAAGAGAAATTCCCATAAACTTGTAAATTTTTACAAAAACAATTTTAATACAAAGTTATGTAATAGATATCTTTGACTATAAATATTAATCACAAATCTAATGATATTTCCTATATCATGGTATTTTATTTATAATTTTAATTCAATAAATAAATATATTTATTTATGACACAATGATGACACAATGATTGCCTTATTAATGAAAGATTCAATTAAATGTTATTATAAATTTAAAATAAAGGAAATTTGAAACCTTTTATGTAATAAATTAATTTTTTGATGATTATAACATATTATATTTTATTTAATGCATTTTTTCGAATGAATCATGTTTTTAAGACATTAAAAAAATAAATTTCAAAATAGTGTGAAAATTGACATTAGTGAGTGTTGAAAAGAAATACCATTTTATGAAACAATATAATAGTTAGTATAACATAATATTCATAAAAAGGACCCAGATAATGTTAAAAATTTCATTAATAATCCACTTTAGGTTCTCCTTCCATTCTATAGTAACTATATGAACCCTATGGTGTAAAAATATAAAAAGATAGGTTAAGAGTAAATATGTTTATCTAATGGTCTATCTCAAATGATAATGATAATTTAGTTTCCTAATATTTTATAAAAATCATGGGAATTTATTATTTTGACCCATACACATCTTATATTATAAATAATTTACTTTTTAAGTATTTTAAATCGAAAATCAATATATAGTAAATTAATATTTTAAGACCTTATGAAAGTTCCCCCCACCTATCTTATAGAATTAAATTTCTCCTTCTCTTTAATTCACACCTCAAAATACCTTTTTCCTAGCCAAAACATGACCATTTAGTCTCCCAGTATCCCATAATTTATACTGGGGGCAACACATTGGGATAAAAGACAACAAAATTGGTCATTTTTTCAAATGAAAAGAAGATACCTTAAAATGAGGAAATCATTTTATCAAACTCATTGAATGTTCTTTCTTCTTATAAATTAGTTTCCCGAGTTGTTACCATACTAAAATAATAACTCCAAAATATAATATATTTTGATATATTATTATGATTTTGGGACAACCATATACACTCTTTAACCCATCATATTAAAAATAATATCACAATGCAGGCATATTAATCGCTTATCGCCTCTACGCCGTGGAGTAGACTGTTTTTCATCTATACAATATTTTGATGGGTATTGTAATGAAAATAAATGACAAAAATAATATATATAATCATATATTTTTGGGTAAAATTCATATTCAATTCAATTACATAGAATTTAACTATTAAGGAAATGATAACTTCGCTCATGCATATATAAGACTTACCGTCTCAATAACGCGATAAGATTTCTCTTCCACATTCGCCATCAACGAATGATTATAAAAATATATATTAAAAATAATTATTAATTATATGATATAATATTTCTACTATAAAAATATTAAAATGTTTTTATGTACATATATTATATTCATTTACTTTCTTTCAATATGATAAGAAAATGGAAACAGTGTTCATATTTACGTATGACATACCATCTCCATGAACAATGTATTTCATTTCAAATATCAATCCATTTTATATATTTTTATTCTGAATATATATGATAAATAAATCATGTTATCAAGATCTACATAGTATGATCAAGAATATCAAGTCAAAACACGAGCGTTAAAAAAAGAGATTATTACTCGTAACATTGCATTAACATGGAATTGCTAATAATCCTGTAACATAAAGTCAAAAACCAATAATATATGATATCATAGATATTATAATGATTCTAGTTCTTGTTAATGATATATTAAAAACCATTATAAAGATGTTTCAAACACAAAAGGTAGTATCATACTTCTGGTGAGGGTTAATTTCACAATTACATTATTATCAATGATTGTTTATGTATAAGTATTTACTGTGACATATTTTTCATCCATGTCCTTGTTTCTTAAAGTTAATTTCAAAATAATTATTTTTATGGTTTTATGTAAGTGACCCTTTAACTAAAACATCATTTTAAATGTTTTTAATGATGACCCTTCTAAATCATTCTCATTAGTGTCTATGTTTTTAAAATGGTTTTAAAGACTTTTTTATATGCATAAGAATGATTTCAAATGTTAATTCCTTTAAAAAAGATTTAAAGAGCTATGCAAAAATTTTATTCTAAAATATTTTTAATATTTATTCATTTATAAAGTGTGAAAATTTTAATGTTTTCAAATTAGAATTGTATATTTATCCCAATAATTTTTAATGATTTTATTAGATTATTCTTCATCTATGTCTGTATCCTTTTTTGGATTTTATGCTTAACAGATATTTATTTATTATGATGAAATACTTCATATTGGATTTAATGGTTTATTATATGTTTGAATGTGGATTTTAAATTTTTATACCATTCATGTTTTATAGTTAAAGTATTGTCATTTTTTATTCTATTTTTAATACGAATTATTAAGTTACTTTTCACCCTTTTTATATGAGAAATGTATTGGACTTAGTAAGTAATTGATGAAGACCACTATATCCCCCTAATGTATTGGTAGGTGTCATTATACAATCTCGTGTCTTGGCACAAGGCCTTGACAGTATGGTAATGGTCTTAGCACGAGGCCTTGATTGTATGCTTATGATGTCGGACAATATGCATATCCTCTTTATAAGATTACTTAATGATATTTCCTGTGATTATTAGACTAGTAGAATGTCCATGTGAAATATTAAATGGAATTATTTAATTTATTGTGCCATATTTTGTTGAATATTATGTTTACAATGTTTTTGTTTCAGTTTTATACCTTTCCTTAATAGTTTATTCTTATTTATGAAATATTTTTGTATATTGATTATCTTTAATAAGAATCTACGCTCACTCTATTCTTATGTCTCATTTTCCTTATGATGAAAAGAATTATATTATGATAGACTTTCTGGGATAGTCTGAGGTATATGAGTGTTCTTAAAGGGTACGGTATGTTATTTTTTATTTCAAGATGTAATGTCAAACTTATTTTTGTATCTAGAATTTACAAGTCTACTACATTGATCGGTCCTTCGGGATTTATTTTCTTATGATCATTCTAATGTATTAAATTAATGCACCGAAACTAGGAATATACGGTCATGGAATTAGAAAGATAACAATAAAGTAGAAGGGATAATCAAAGAAAACATGTATTATAGTTAATAATATGAAATATACCTAAAACCTAGATAAATTATTCCATATCTAAGTTCTTTATGTCCTAGAACTCATAAATTTATTAATAAGTTAATAATAATACTTAATATTTGTTCATATATTCCTCATTCATGAATGATAAAAATGTATAAATGATGGAAAATCATGTTTCACCACTATCTATTACATATTAATACATGTTTTACATATACATCACTCTCTTTTCCCCATTAATAACCTTTATCCCCCTTTATGATATTATATTTCCAAAATTGATTCAATGTAAAATTTATGCCATTGTCATAATATTTTGTTCACCTCAACTCGATCTTCAAATCATATTAATCTAAAAAGCGACCTCCTGTTTTTTTATTTATGAGTTGATATTCATATTCCTCCTCAATCTATCTTTCTTCGTAATGGGATAATAATTTCAGTTTATGAAAACTAGAGTTATCCTAACGATTAATCCCTTTTATTTTTGTTATATGATTCTTTACCTGACTAAGACTTTTACATAATTGAATTTTCTAGTTTTTTACTCTTATATTAAATTCATAGTTTAATTGTTTTATTATGATCCAAAGTATCCTTCATGATTTTTTTTAGAAATTTACTCATACATAGAAAATCATACACGAGTTTAATCATTCACACCATGGTTCTCTAAATTTTTTTCATTAATTACTCTAAACATAATTATTCAGTAATGAAATTAGATTTTGATATGGTATTCTCCTATCAAAATCAAAATTTTCCAATCATCTCCAATTAATTTTAAAGCCATAATCTTCCTAAAATAATAAAAAAATAAAAATAAGTCTTATTCCCAATTCATAATAAAATTTATTTTAATATATTATTTATAATTTTATGTTATCAAATCCCCCACACCTAGATTTTATTATCCATTTGAAAAATATCAACAAAACAAAGAAGAAATATACCCTAAACCCTAATGTATATATATATTGTTATCCAATATCATAATATACAATATTGGTAAATTTTATAGTTTGGAATCCTTATAACTAAGAAATATTTCATCCCTTAGTTTGTATTACCATAGGGTATTGTATTGTGATATCGTATCAAATTACATCAGACATTTTATAGTGTATTGTACCATACAAGGTAAATAAAGAATATGAAATTTTTATATTTATTAATATTTGTAAATTAATTATTAATTTTACTATAAATGGGATATTATGTTCGATGGCGTACCCGATACACAACAATGTGTTTCTTTGAAATCTTAAATTGCACACAATATTGGGTCATACTGAAAAATAATAATCTAATATTATTATTTTAAATGGTAGTTAATTCCTAGCCATTGTATTGGTGTCGATGAATGGAGCATACTACGATATGATTATACAAGTTTTTTAGATGTTTTTACATTTATCCAATAAAAGTTAGAGGCTTAAAATGTGAATAAATCTAATTTTAAGCATAATTTACTTTAAAAGGATGATTTACAGCCTTTTGATAGAGAACACTCTTTAAAATAATTTTGTCCACTTTTATATGTTATGTTTTACAAAATAAAATTCTTCTTTAGAATCCGGACATCAAAATTCAGTTTGTGAAAATTTTTGGTATTTTTCTGATAAAATTCATTTTTTGATGAACACTGAAAAATACTGTATTTTAATTCAAAACTTCATTTTAATATAACTAATTTTATGTATATATAAACATTTTAATTGGATTTAATGTTTAATTAGACTATATTTTTACCATTTAATCCAATAGTGGTTATTGGAATTAATTTCAATCTGAAATTTGAAATAAACAGGTGTCAATCTTTTAATAGAAAATGTTTCTTAAAAACACGCGATTTGTTCTAACAATGGGAATTAATTTTAAATTAATTAGTGCATCTTATTTGTTTTAAATTTTTAAACTGGACATCATTTTTTAATTTTCAATATCAAATATATCTTAGGCTGAATTTTGGGTATTTTTCTAAAAAAATTAAATTTTTTATGGATTGTGAAACCACTAAGAAGTAGTTAAAAAAATGAACATTTCATTTAAATTAAAATTTACCACATAGGTGTATTTAATTTTAAAATCATAATATACATGGTTTTTATTAGTAAATATATGTGGTTCAATAAGATGAAAATAATTTTTTGTTGAATAGTAACTTTTGACTTTTATTTACCGCAGTTAAAGGTAAATAGGGTAATTCAAGTTAAAAAGAATATTATAATAATAAAAAAATTACCCTAAAATTTGTCATATCCTTATTTTATGAGTAATGTCCGACCATGGGAATCTTTGAGTCGATTTTGGGACCCTATAGATCCACTTGGGAGTGATAATGACTCTTTAGATTAATTAAGTTAAAATAAAGACAAAAATGACCGAAACAAATATCTTTTAACAAATTAATTTTTACATATGGTTATATAAGTTATATTTTAGACTATAAATATTAATTGGAAAAATAAAACGATTTTATACATCATATTATTTGTTTTATAATTTTTAGATATCATATAAATTAAATTATGTATGTCAAAATAACGATGTAGTGTTTACCTCATTAATAAATCATTTTAAAAAATAAGATTTAAACAATTAAAATAACATCCAAAACCTATCCAATTCATATTGTATGAATTTATTTCGACCATGAGTCATCTTATATTCGTCGTTAATGTGTTTTGGACCTTTATAAACCGAAAATGATTATATAATAAAATAAAATTTTCACACATTCATAAAGAACCCCTCCTCCCCTTTATAAAAAGCCCTCACCTCTAACACATTCCTCACACTTCTCAAGCCCCTTTGATCGTCCAAACCCTTCACAAATAAGCTCTAAATATCCCTATATTTCACCTAGAATACTTAACTTAGGCATAAGCAACATCAAAAAACCCTTTTGGTCCAAAATAATGGGAGTTACCCGATTTAAAGGTAACGTCTTCTCTTAAGTTATTTTATTTTATTTTACTTATCCAACCCCTAAAATTATTTTATTATATCCTTTAACAATAGAAATAGTATCCTAAATATACTATGATTTTTTATGAGAATTATTCTATCTACACTTTAACACCCCTCCATCTAATAAGTAAAAACATATTGTTTCTATGGATGGAAAACTAACGCCTCACGAAACGATTATTGTAAATTATCTCTTAGCGCCTCTCATGGTGGCCATTATGGTGGAATTTTATTTATATCTGATATATATTATGTTTATTTTTTCTTTATGATTTTGTATTTTTCATTTATAGAATACGTTTATGGTTTCTATTATGGGTAAACGCGATAATTTCATTTTAGGAAGTGTGGACTACCACCCCCTCAAAGTGATATGACTCGTTAATGCCATATGTGTGATGTATAAAGGATGGAGTTAATGATATTATATGATATTATTCTCTAATTATAATATAAATATGTATAATTAGGTCTTAATTCCATTAAATTTGAAATATAAATGAATGTTGTGTTCATGCGTACGTATGGCTTATCGTCTCCATGAACGATGCATTTCATTTCTTACCTCCAAATGTTATGTACTGTTATTAATTGATATATATAATGGATTTATAATATATATATGATATCTAAATCATTAATATTATTTTGGATACAATGTACTTTTGACCTCATAGACAACTTGTAAATATAAGATATTCTTTTTTGACTCAACTACCAAATATCGACAAAATGACCGTTATTTACATAAATTATTACATAATGTCTATAACATGGTAATATGTGATATAAAAGGAATAATAAACTTGAAAACGTTTCTTAATAAAGTAGAAATTAACTTATGTTTATTATTCTGGATGACCAAGGAACAAACGAGTCATGTCAGACACGAGGTATGGGGTTTCTTTTCCCACTTTTAATTCCGTGAGATTTCCATTGTTCGCCACTAATTTATTGCATGTGGTGTATTGTATACTTCCATTTGATATATATTATCACAATCATCTTCATATTAATGTTATTATGAGAATAAATTTTTGGTTATTAACTTTTGTTCATATGAGTCGATTGATTACAAAATGGTAAGGGATTTTCATCACAAGTTTTATTTTTGTGAGATTCATGCTATATTTTCCACTATTTTCTTTTTTTTTCTAGTGTATTTACTTCCCATGATTGTATTAGTTTTGCAATATAATTCAATTTATTGGTATTTAAATCTTCATTTTATGATCCTTCTTTCATGGGTTGTTTGTTTTGTAGGTTACCAAATCGGTAAGGGAACCTTTTAACCCAATTTCAATTCCTTGGGTTAATATCCTAATTATTAATCATGTCATGATATAATTATTTGTGGAATCACTATTTATTTATTTATGTTGTAATTTCAACTCACATTTGTGTCTATATACTATTTATACACATAATCACTCCATTTATAAATTATCAAGTCATCGATATGAACTTGATAAGAGTAATTTTAACTCAATTTTAATTCATTGAGTTAAACATACATGTTAGTGGTTTTGTATTAAAATGTACATGTGTGAATGTACTGTGAATTATTTAAACTGAATATCCATTAATATTGGTTGTATTGATATTTTTCAGACATTATCATGTAATTGATTTATCATTAATATTGGGATATAGTTTGAATAAGGGATTTCTTCTCAAATTACATTCTATTGAGAATTAATTGTTGTTATGCAACAATTCACTCTTATATGTTGTATATACTATCCTTTGTAATATTATATCATGAATCCATTTATTCTCATTATATTATAAAGTTATAAAGAAAATTATTTCCTCAGTTATTTGTATTCAAGTGTCTTTCATTTTGTTAAAAACTCTTTAACTAAATATCATTTTAAATATGTTAAAGATTTATTATTATAAATATTTCTCATTTATGTCCATGTTTTCAAAATGGTTTTATGTTTTATTTATATGTACATTAATGTTTCCAAATGACAATTCATCTAAAATTTTCAATGTGGTATAAAACACTTTGATTCAAAAGTCTCTTTATATAATGTTTCAAATGGTTTTGAAAATGATTTGATAAAGCAATGTTAATTTCAATATCATGATTTGATATATTGTTATTGGAATGTAGAAATTTTATATTTCCATTATGATTGTGTTATGTGTTATGAATATGGTATGGTTACATGGAATTGTTACATATACTGGTGGTTCCATGATAAACCTATGGCGGATGAGCCCGAGATAGGTCACCAATGTATTGGGTAACGTGACAGAGGTAAACGTTAATGTTTCTCCTAAGAGATTTAGGAAATATTCTATGATTGGTATTCAAAATGTGACTACCTATGTAGATGTGATAACTACAATGTAAGTATGTTATGAATGCCATAAGTTACCTTTATGATTTATTATTTTTGTGTGTTATTCATAAATCAATTGATTTCGTAAGGAATGTCTTGATTGAAAAGTATTGGTTTCATTGATTTTTATTTATTGATTGGCTAATGTTTTCATTCCTTATTTTATAACACATATGGAGATTTTTATGTTCATCCCATTTATCTGAAATGTTTTCCACAGGACTTAATGATGAATAGGTTCAAAGATGGGATCATGGAAAATACATGTTGTCTAAAACATGGAAAAAGACATGTTAATCTTTAAGAGTTTTTGTTTTATGAAAAATGGATACCTGGTATTAGGGTCTACTAGTAATATTCAAGTTGTTATGAAATAGTTATGGTCTAATTCTCTAAAATACTAATCCTGAAATGATCCAAAATGTGAATTATTGACATAATAAAATATTATGTAATGTTTAAGGCCGCCTCTTTAGAGTTAGTATCAGATGTCAGTTTAGATAACTTTAGAGGTTAGTATGTTCTTTAATCATAAGTGACATTACCATAATTGTTAGGATTTTAGATAAGAGTCATAGTTATTTTAGATAAAGATAATGAGTTTATGATAACATGAATAAGTATATAATATTATTTAACCTCTTCATAAGATATTATATGATGATTTTACTTCTACACTCACACTTACCTTTCTAGTTTTAGTAAATAGATGGATCTAGCAGGCACCAAAGTAACTGTGGATGTGATGAAAACTATGATGGTTTTCTGAATGAGAAACTGAACGAAACGGGAGCTGAAAATATAACTCTTGTGTATATTCTCAACCAACTATTTATAGTCATGATTAACCACCCTAACCTTGGTGATTTTTATAGGTCATCGTGTATGGGAGAAACAAATCCACATAGATGTTTAGGTAATAATAATAATAATTTTAAGTGTATTCAAAAACTTATTTGTCAAGGATGTGGAAGGAAACACATAGGAAAATGTATCAATGGGATGGGAAGATGCTATAGATGTAGAAGTGAAGGTTACAAATCAAGAACCTGCCATGGAAAAAGGAAGTATCCAATTGACTCTAGGAAAGGGAAATGAGTTCTTTCTGAAGGATTAATTGAATGTTTTATATGTGGTGTGCATGGTCATTATACAAACAGATGTCCTCCAAAGAATGTTTGGGAATGGGATCACCAAAATCATAAAAATATATTTTTACCAATACCTAATTCCATTCCAATTGAGGATGAGGAAACTGACAATGACCAATGAATGGTATGGATTATTTCATAACTGATGTTTAGATATTATTGAATCTTAGGTTATGATTCATGATTTTGTTTTTCGGAAATAATTATTTAATAATAAGTTGAAAAATAATGTATAATGGATCATGAAGAACATTGACCATGTAAGAAGTCAACATATAAGTGATTCAAGTGTTATAGTAGATTTTAGGATGGCAAAATTGCTAAAAGTATTAAAGCTCTTTTGATGATGGGATTACATTAGAAGACATTTTATAGAATGTGCAACCCTGATGATTGATATATGAAAATTTTATTTGAGGAATAATTATCATTTCTTTGGTAGATATAGTTATAAAAAACCATTTTGTTTTGTATGCTCCTAGAATTTGAGGAAATTACAGGTTAACACATTTTGGGATGAAAAATGAACGATATTAGACAATGTTTGTGGTTAAAATATGTTCTGATTATTTTTGATGAATTTATCTATTTTTGGGAATGTTATAAAATTATATAGTTTTTGAAAAAGGAAAACAAGTAGACCACGTGACAACCCATCACGTCGGACAAAGCTGCAGGAATCGAACCGACAACCAAAGTATGACTAGGATTTATCTCCTACAACTGAACTATGTGAAGTCAGTGGTTAGTATAACTAATTATTTTTAATTAGATGAATTTTTGAATCTAGAATAAGGTCATTTTGGGTTATCTATGGAAATGATTAACCTATCATGTTGAATATGTGATTAGGTTAATCACTTTTCGATATGAGACTTTAAGAGTAACTAATGTTATTTAGAGATAAATGTTATGATTTATCCTGGAAGACTATGTGACTAAATACTTATGAGATTTGGGTTTCAATATTACTTTGGTTTACATTGAATAATTGTATGGAAATTTTTTTATTGAATGGTATTTGTTGAATTTTTTTTAATTTTTTAAAAAAATTTGGAGATTAAGAGGAGTTTTATTTTTGTAAAAGATTATACATTTAAGGGATTATCTGATCTTCTACTAACCATTTTGGTTTTGGTTAATTTCTACAGACATGGAAAAAATATAGTTCATCTATTTTGGATTATATTATTCTATAGATTTTTATTATATGGATATCAATGTGAACATGTCATCTTGAATACTCATCGTTTGATGAAAAAATGAGTTTCTGGAAGGAATTTAGTAAAGGATGAAAGTCTACATGACAAGTAAGTATTTTTCCTTATGATATTCGACTAGTTATTAATAAAATTCATCAACTATATGAAAAAGATGTTGAAGTAAAAAATGTACAAGCTCTCTTTTATCATCATACTTTTACCCAACCAAAAATTTATGTTATTGTGTTGGTTAACTTTTTGTGATTAGGTTCTCTGTCACTCTCTATTAATCTATGAGAGTTAGTTTCTCTTCTATATCCATGTTCTCATGGAATCATAGAATCTATTATCTCCTGTGACATTTTTATATATATTTCTATATTTTAAAGTGATAGTATTATTTACTCATTTTCCAATGTGGGACTTTCAATGATGTATCCAAGCCCAATTTTAAAATTGCGAGGAAGAAATTCACAAAAGGGTGGAAGGATGTAACATCCCAGGTAAATAATGAATATGAAATTTTTATATTCATTAATATTTTTAAATTAATTATTAACTGTACTTTAATGTGTATTCTATGTTTTATGGAGTACATGATACTAAATATCGAGTTTATTTGAAATCTTACATTGCACACAACATTGGATCATACTGAAAAATAATAATATAATATTATTATTTAAAATGGTAGTTAACAACTAGAGGTTGTATTGGTTGGAATGAATAGAACTAACTTCAATATGATTATACATTTTTGTTAAATGTTTTTACATTTTTCGAAAAATACTTAGAGTCTTAAAATGTGAATAAATCGAATTTTTTCATAATTTACTTTAAAAGGTTGATTTACTTCCTTTAAAGGGTGAAATATCATTAAATAAATTATGGTCACATTTATATGTTCTACTTGACAAAAAAATTCTATTTTTATAATTTGGACATTAAAATTCAGTTTGGGTTAAATTTTGGTATTTTTCTGATAAAATTCATTTTTTGATGAATAGTGAAAAATACTATAATTTAATTCAATTCTTCTCTTTAATATAATTTATTTAAATGTATATAGTATCTTTTTAATTTGTTTTAAATTATAATTAGATTATATTTTTAAAATTTAATCTAATGGGGGTCATTTGAATTAATTTCACTTTGAAATTGGTCATTAACAAGGGTCAATATTTTGATAGATATTGTTTTTTAAAAACATGCTAATTGTTTTGACAACGAGAATTAATTTTAAATTAAATAATTAAAATTCTATGTTTTATATTTTTTTTAAATATTCATCATTTTTGAATTTGGAATGTATTATATAACTTAGGCTGAATTTTTTTTCTAAAAAACATTAGTTTTTTATGAATACTGAAACCACCAAGAAGTAGTTAAAAACCGACTTTTTCATATAAATTAAATTTTACCACTTATATGAATTGAATTTTGAAAATCTTACATTCATTTTTGTTATTAGTAAGTAAAATTTTGTTCAATATGATGAATTTTTTTTAAGGAATAGTAACTTTTGACTTTTATTAACCGCGGTTAAAAGGTAAATAGGGTATTTCAAGGTAAAACGAATATTATAATAAAAACAATTACCTTTAATCTTGTCCTATCCTTATTGGATGAGTCCTGGACTACCAAGGGAATACATGGGTCGATTTTGGGACCCCATGGAGCCACATGGGTGTGATAAGGACACATTAGATTAATTAATTTAAAATAAAGAAAAAAATGACAAAAAAAATATCATTTAGTAAATTAATTTTTACATCTGGTTATATAAGTTATCGTTTAGACTATAAATATTAATTGGAAAGATAAAAATATTTCATACATCATATTATTTTTTTTAAAAAAATTAGAGATCAAATAAATTAAATTATATATGACACAACAATGATGCAGTGTTTACCTCATTAATAAATCATTTAAATAAATAATATCATAAATATTAAAATAACATCCAAAACCGGTCCCATTAATATTGGATGAATTTATTTCTACCATCAGTCATCTTATCTTCGACCTTAATTTTTTTTGGACCTTTAGAAACCGAAAATAATTATTTAATAAAATAATATTTTCACACTTTCCTAAAGAACCTCTCCTCCCCCTTATATAAATCCCTGAACTCTAACCCATTCCTCACACCCCTCAAGCCCCTTGGAACATCCAAAACCTAACGAAATATTCTTTAAAGATCCCTCTATTTTACCTAGAATCCTTATCTTAGGCATTATGAGCATTAAAAAAACCCATTTGGTTCGAACCAAATGGAGTTACCTGATTTAACGGCAACGTCTTCTCTTAAGTTCTTTTGTATTATTTTACTTATCAAACCCCTAAACTCTTATTGTTATTATTTTTATAAAAAATAAAATATCCTCAATATTATTGTATTTTGTTATGAGATATATATGAAATACATTTTCACACACCTCCATATAATGCGTAAACAACAAACAGTTTCTTGGGATTGCAAACTAACGCCTCACGAAACGATGATTGTTCAATTATCTCCTACAGCCTCTCATGGTGGCAATTATGATGGAAATTTATTTATATATGATATTTATTATGTTTCTGTTTCCTTTATGATTCATTATTTTTCATTTATATCATACCATTATAGTTTTCATTATGGGTAAACACGAAAATTTCATTTTTGGAAGTGCGGACTACCGCCCCCTCAAAGTGATATGACTCATTAATGTCATATGTACGACATATATAGGATGGATTTAATGATATTATATATTATATTATACTGTAATTATAATATAAATATGTATAAATATGTTTTAATTCCATTAAATATGAAATATAAATGAAAGTGGCGTTCATGTGTACGTACGACTTACCGTCTCCACGAACGGTGAATTTCATTTCTTACTTCCAATTGATATATACTGTTACAAATACACATATATAAATGATATATAAGATATATATGATATATAAATCAATAATATTATTATTTATACAATGTACATCTGTCTACATAGACAACTTGTAAATATAAGAAGTTAATTTTTGACTCAAGTATAAAATATCAACAAAACGACCGTTATTAACTTAAATGATTACATAATGCTTATAACATTGTAATACGTGATATCAAAGGAATAATAGAATTTAAAAATATACTTAAGATATTATAAATTAACTTATGTTTTTATTCAGGAAGAACAAGGAACAAACGAGTCAAGTTTGACACGAGGTAAGGGGTTTCTTATCTCACTTTTAATTCCGCAAGATTTCCATTGCTCACCACTAATTTATTTCTTGTGGTGTATTGTATACTTCCATTTTATATATATTATCATTATTATATTTATATTCATATTATTCTGTGAATCATTTGCTGTTTATTAACTTTTGGTCATATGAATCGATTGATTACACTATGGTAAGGGATTTTCATCTTACATTTTATTTCTATGAGATTCAGGCTATATTTTCCACTCTTTCCTTTTTTGTTGTTTATGTACAGGCCATGATTGTATTAATTGTGTAATATAATTCAATTTATGCATATTTAAATCTTCATTTAATGATATTTCTTTCCTGGGTATTATATTTTGTATGTTACCAAATCAGTAAGGGATCCTTTTAACCCAATTTCCAATCCCAGGGTTAATATTTTAATTCTTTATTATGTCATACTATAATTATGTGTGGAATAACTATTTATTTATTTATGTTTTAATTTCCACTCCCATTTGTATATATTTAATTTTGATACACATAATCACTCCACTGATAAATTCTCAAGTCATTGATATGAACATGATAAGAGTAATTTTAACTCAATTTCTATTTATCGAGTTAAACATCCATGTCATTGGTTTTTCCTTAAAAAGAACATGTGTGAATGTAATATGATTGATTCACACTGAATATACAATGATATTGAGTGTATTTATATTTTTCACACATTATTATGTAATTGATTTATCCTTAATCTAATGATACAATTTTTATAAGGGATTTCGTCTCAAATTACTACTTATTGAGACTTCATCGTTGTTATGCACCAATTCACTTTTATATGACGTATATACTATCCTTTGAAATATTATATCATAAATCCACTTATCCTCATGATATTATAATTTTCTGAATAAATGTTATTGATCAATTAATTGTATTCAAGAATCTCTCATTTTTTTAAAAACTCTTTAACTAAAATAGCGTTTTAAATTGTTTAAAGATATATTCCTCTAAATATTCCTCATTAATGTATATGTATTCAAAATGATTTTTTGGATTTATTTATAAGGACATTATTTTTTTAAAAGATAATTCATTTAAAAGTATCAAAGTGGTATGGAACACTTTGATTCAAAAATCTCATTATTAACCATTTTAAATTGTTTTGAAAATGATTTCATAAAGAATTGTTTATTTCAATATCATTATTAGATATATTTTGATTGGAATGTGGAAATTTTATCTATCCTTTATTGGGATTTTTTTATATGGGTGGTTACATGATAAAACTAGGGAATGTGAGCTTGAGATAACTCTCTAATGCATTGGGTAAGGTGACCGAAGTAAACATTAATGCATCTATTAAGAGATTTAGAAAATATACTATGATGGGTATTGAAAATGTGACTCCCTATATATCTGTCAAATCTACAATGTCAGTATGTTATGAATGCCATAAGTTACACTTATGATTTATGTTTTTTGTGTGTTATTCATAAATCTTATGACTTTTTAAGGTATGTTATTATTGAATAGTATTGGGTTTGTTGATTTGTATTTAATGATGGGATAAAGGTTTCCTTCCTTTTTTATAACCATTACAAAGCTTTTTATGCTCATCATAAGTTATTTAAATGTTTTCCACAAGACATAAAGATGAATAGGGTCAAGGATGGGATCAAGAAAAAGTCATGCTGTCTAAAACATAGAAGTAGACATGTTTCTTCTTAGGAGTTTTTATTTTATGAAAAATATATACTGGTAGTACTGTTTTCTTGTAATATTCATGTTTTTATGTAATAGTTATAGCCAAATTCTCTAAAACTCTATACCTGAAAAGATCCTAAATGTGAATTCTTGACATAATTCAAGATTATGTAATGTTTAAGGGAGGCTCTTTATAGTTGGTAACAGAGGTCAGTTTTGATAAATTTAGAGGTTAAGGTGTTCTTTAAGCATACGTGACATTACCATAATGGTTAGGATTTTAGAAGAGTCATAGTTATTTTAAATAAATACAATGAGTTTATGAAAACCTGAATAAGTATATCATAGTATTTACGATCTTTATAAGATATTATATGATGATTTTACTGATATACTGACACTTACCTTTCTGGTTTTAGTAAATGGATGGATCTAGCAGGACCAAAGTAACAGTGGATGTGAAGAAAACTATGATGGTTTTCTTGAATATGCAACTGAATGAAATGGGAGATGTGATGATAAATCTTTTGGTTATTCTCAACCAACTTTCTGGAGTCATGATTGACCACATGAACCTTGGTGATTTTTGTAAGGCATCGTAGATATGAGAAACAAATCCCCACAGATGTTTTGGTAATAATCATAAAGTTATGTATATTCAAATACCTATGTGTCATGGATGTGGAAATAAACACGTAGGAAAATATTTCAAGAGGATGGTAAGATTCTATAGAGGTGGAAGTGATGGTCATAAAGAAAGAAGCTATGATGGAAAAATGAAGCATCCAGTTGACTCTATGAAAGGGAAAGGCGTTAATTATGAGGGTTTTGTTGAATGTTTTAAATGTGGTGTTCATGGTCATTATACAAATAGATGTCCTTTGAAGAAGGTTTGGGAAAGGGATCACCAGGATCATACAAATATATGTTTACCAATACCAAATTCCATTCCAATTGAGGAAGAGAAAACTGACAATGACCAATGAAATGTATTGATTATTTCTTAACTAATGTTTAGATATTATTGAATCTTAGGATATGATTCATGATTTTTTATAGGAAAGATGTATTTCAAAATATGTTGGAAAATAATGGTAAATTGATCATGAAGAATGTTGAATGTGTAAGAAGTCAACATATAAGATATTCAAGTGTTATAGTAGACTTTATCATGGTGAAATTCATAAAAATATTAAGGCTCTTTTGATAATGGGATTACATTAGAAGACTTTTTATAGTATGTTTAACCCTGACGTTTGATAAATGAAAATTTCATTCAAGGAATAATTATCTTTTCTTTTGTGAATACAGTTATGAAGAACCATTTGGGTTTATATGGACCTTGAATTTGAGGAAATTATAGGTTAATACAATTTGGGATGAAAAATTAAAGTTATTAGATATCCTTTGTGGTTAAAATTTGATATGATTATTTTTAATGAATTTTTCTCTTTTTGTGAATGTTATAAAATTATATAGTTTTTTAAAAAGGACAGAATGAAAACCGTGTGACAACTTTTTGTGTCAAACAAAGCTACGGGAATTGAACCCCCAAAAAAAGTGTGACTGGGATTTATCGCCTGCCACTAGACTATGTGAAGTCCCTGGTTAGTATTATTAATTATTTTTAGTTAAATGATTTTATTAATCAAGAATAAGTTTATTTGGGTTATCTATGGAAATGATTAACCTATTGAGGAGATTATGGGGTTAGGTTAATTACATTTCAAAATGCGACTTTAAGAGTAACGAATGTTATTTGGAGATAAATGTTAAGATTTATCTTGGAAGTCTATGTGATTAAATACTTCTGAGATTTGGGTATCAATATTAGTTTAAATTACATTGAAGAATTTTATATAAAATTGTTTAATGAATGGTCTGTGTTGAAATTTGGTTATTTTTTGGCAAATTTTGGATACTAAGAGTAGTTATACTTTTTGTAAAAGATTTCCCTTTTTGGGGATTTTCTGATCTTCTACTAACCTATTTTGGTTTTGGTTAATGTCTAAAGAGATAGAAAAAATATAGTTCATCTTTTTTGGATTATGTTATTCTATATAAGATGATTATAGCACTTGAAATATTAACGAGTCATCTTTAATACTCATCATTTTAAAGAAAAAAATGATTTTGTGGTAGGAAGTTTAGTAAAAGATGAAAGTCTACATGACAAGTAAGTATATTTCCTTTTGTTATTAGATTTGTCCTTAATAAAATTCTTCAACTATTTGAAAAGGATGTTGATTTAATAAAATTATAAGCTCTCTTTTATCATCAGACATTTACCCAACCACAAATTTATGTTATTGTAGTGGTTAACTTTCAATGATCAAGATCTCTATCACTCTCTATTAATCTATGAGGGTTAGTTTCTCTTCCATATCCATGTTTTCAGGGTATCCTAGAATCTATTGTCTCAGGTAACCATTGTATATATCCTTCTATCTATAAAATTGATAGTTTTAATTACTCTTTTTCCAATGTGGGACTTTCAATGAAGTTTCCAAACCAAATTTTAAATATGTGAGGACACAATTCACAAAATGGTGGAAGGATGTAACATTCTAGGTAAATAAATAAAATGACATTTTTATATTAATTAATATTAGTAAATTAATTATGAATTTTACTTTAAATGGGATTCTATGTTTGATGGAGTACCAGATACAAAACAACGGGTTTCATTGAAATCTTACGTTACACAAAATGTTGGTTCATTCTGAAAAATAATAATATAATATTATTATTTTAAATGTTAGTTAATGCCTAGTTGTTTTATTGGTGGGAGTGAACATTACTAACTACAATATTATTATACATGTTTGATAAATGTTTTTACAATTATCCAATAAAATCTAGAGTCTTAAAATGTTAATAAATCTAATTTTAAGCACGATTTACTTTAAAAGGTTGTTTTACTGCATTTTGATGACAATCCATCTATAAATAAAGCTTTGGTCACTTTTATATGTTATATTTGACAAAATACAATTCTTAATTTGAATTGGGATATCAAAATTCAGTTTGGGTAAAATTTTGGCATTTTTCTGATAAAATTCATTTTTTGATGAATAGTGAAAAAATGCTGTATTTTATTTGAAAAATGAATTCTAATCTAATTTATTTATATGGATAGATTATCTTTTTAATTGGTTTTAAAGTTTAATTGGATAATATTTTTACCATTTAATCTAATGGTTTTCATTATAATTAATTTCACTTTGAAATTGGATATATAAAAGTGTCAATCTTTTGATAGATATTGTTTATTAAAAACACGCTATTTGTTTTGACAAAAGAAATTAATTATAAATTAACTAATGAAACTTCTAATTTTTTTTTGTAAAATAGGAATAATTTTTGAATTCGTAATATCAAATATACCTTAGGCTGAATTTTTGGTATTTTTCTAAAAACATCAATTTTAATGAATAGTGTAACCATTAAGAAGTAGTTAAAAAACTGACATTGTCATTTAAATGAAATTTTACCACTTCTCTGAAATGAATTTAGAAAATTTGACATACATGGTTGTTATTAGTAAGTAAACTTTTGTTCAATAAGATGATAATAATGTTTTTTTGGTAAATAGTAACTTTTGACTTTTATTTACTACGGCTGAAGGTAAATAGGGTAATTCAAGGTAAAAAGAATATTATAATAATACAAAATTACCTTAACAGTTGTCCTATATTAATTGGATGAGTCATGGCCGACCATGGAAATCTTTGGTTCGATTTTGGAACCCCATGCAGGCACATGGGAGTGATAATGACAGTTCAGATTAATTAATTTATAATAAAGACAAAAATGACATAAACTAATATCTTTTAGTAAATTAATTTTTCCATAAGGTTATATAAGTTATCTTTTCGACTATAAATATTAATTGGAAGGATAAAAAAATTTCTTACATCGTGATATATTTTTATAATTTTTAGACTTAACATAAATCAAATTATTTATGACACAATAATGATAGAGTGTTTACCTCATTAACAAGTCATTTAAATAAATAAGACTATAAATATTAATATAACATCCAAAACCAATAAAATCATTATTGGATGAATTTATTTCAACCATGAGTCATCTTATCTTATACCTTAAGGAGTTTTGGAACTTTAGAATCTAAAACTAAATATATAATAAAATAATATTTTCACACCTTTCTAAAGAACCCCTCCACCCCTTATAAAAAGCCCTCACTTATAACCCATTCCTCACACATCTCAAGCCCCTTGGCTCATCCAAAACCTGCGAAAATAAGCTCTCATGATACCTATATTTCACCTAGAAGCCTTAACTTAAGAATACGGCTCATCAAGAAACCCTTTTGGTTCAAACCAAAGGGAGTTACCCAATTTAAAGGCAACGTCTTCTCTTAAGTTATTTTCTTTTAATTTACATCCCCACACCGTAAAATCTTTTTATTCATTTAATTTATAACAACACCATTATCCTCAAATATTCTATGATTTCATTATGAGAAGTATTCAAGCTAAACTTTCACACACTTCCATCTAATTCATAAAGAACATATTGTTTTTGTGGATGGAAACCTAACACCTCATGAAATAATGATTGTTCAATTATCTTCTACCGCTTCTCATAGTGACCATTATGATGAAACAATATTTATATATGATATATATTATGTTTTTTTCTTTAATATTCCTTAATTTTCATTTATATCATTCTTTTATGGTTTCCATTATGGGTAAATGTGATAATTTTATTTTAGGTAGTGTGGACTACTGCCCCGTCAATGTGATATGACTTGTTAATGACATATGTGGGATATATAAAGGATTTATTTAATGATATTATATATGATATTATACTGTAATTATAATATACCTATGTATCATTATGTTTTAATTCAATTAAATATGAAATAGAAATGAAAGTAGCGTTCATTCATATATACGACTTACTGTCTCCATGAACGGTGCATTTCATTTCTTACCTCCTAATGTTATGTATTGTTATAAATAAAAATATATACTGGATATATAAGATATATATGATATATAAATCATTAATATTATTTTGTAGACTATTTAATTTCGACCACATAGACAACCTGTAAATATAAGAAGTTCATTTTTTACTCAAGTTCCAAATATCGACAAAATAACCGTTATTAACATAAATTATTACATAATGTTTTTGACATGGTAATATGTGATATAAAATAAATAATAAACTGTAATATGGTTCTTAATAAAGTATAAATTATCTTATGTTTATTATTCTTGAAATACAAGTAACAAATGAGTCAAGTCGGACACAAGGTAAAGGGTTTCTTATCTCACTTTTAATTCTATGATATTTCTATTGTTCGCTAATAATTTATTGCATGTTGTGTAATATATTCTACCATTAGATATATATTATAATTATTATCTTTATATTCATGTTATTCTGTGAATCATTTGGTTGTTATTAATTTTTTCTCATACGATTCGATTCATTAAAATGTGGTAATGGATTTTCATCTCACTTTTTATTTCTGTGAGATTCATGTTATATTTTCCACCCTTTCCTTTTGTTTTATGTATGTACGGCCCATAATTATATTAATTGTGTAATATAATTCAATTTATGTGTATTTATATCTTCATTTTATGATCATTCTTTCAAGGGTTGTATGTTTTTCAAGTTACCAAATCGGTAAGGGAACCTTTTTACCCAATTTCCATTCCTTGGGTTATTCTTCTAATTCTTAATTATATCATGCTATATTTATCTATGGAATAATTATTTTTTTATTTATATTTTAATTTCCACTCCCCATTGTGTGGATATAATTATTCTACACATAATCACTCCATTGATAAATTCTCAATTCATCAATATGAACTTGCTAATTGTAAATTTAATTCAATTTCCATTCATTGAGTTAAAAATCCAAGTCATTAGTTTTGTCTTAAAAAGAACATGTGTGAATTTAATGTGATTAATTTACACTGAATATTCAATAATATTGAGTGTATTTATATTTTTCAGACATTGTTATGTAATTGATTAATCCTTAATCTAAGGATAGAGTTTTTATAAGGTATTTCGTCTCAAATTATATTCTATTGAGTCTTCATTGTTGTTATGCACCAATTCACTATTATATGGTGTATATAATTTCCTTTGGTATATAATATCATGAATACCTTTATTCTCATGATATTATAATGTTTTAATTAATTTTATTCCTCAATTATTTCTATTCAAGTGTCTCTCATTTTGTTAAAAACTCTTTAACTAAAATATCATTTTAAATGTTTTAAAGATTTATTTTTCTAAATATTTCTCATTGATGACCATGATTTAAAAATGTTTTTAGGGTTTATTTATATGGAAATTAATTTGTTTAAATGATAATTCATTTAATGTTTCAAAATTGGTATGATACACTTTGATTAAAAAATGAATTTATTAAATGTTTTAAATTGTTTTGAAAATGATTTGATAAATCATTGTATATTTCTAAATCATTATTTGATATATTGTGATGGAATGTGGAAATTTTATCTTTAATTTATGCTTGTCTTATGTGTTGTAAATAGGTTATAGTTATTGGGAATAGTTACGTATACAGGTGTTTTTATGATAAACCTAGGGTAGGTGAGGCAGAGATAGATCTCCAATGCATTGGGTAACATGACAGAGGTAAATGTTAATGATTCTCCTATGTGATTTAGGGAATATACTGTGATGGCTATTCCAAATGAGACTCCAAATATAGCTGTGATAGCTATAATTTAATTATGTTATGAATTCCATAAGTTACCATTATGATTTATGATTTTTGTGTGTTATTCATAAATCTTATGATTCCATAAGGTATGTTATGATTGAAAAGTATTAGTTTCATTGATTTGTATTTATTGATGGGATAATGTTTTCCTTATTTATTTTAAAACCCATACTGAAATTTTTATACTCATCTCAAGTTTTTTAAATGTTATCCACATGAAATGAAGATGAATAGGGTCATGGATGGGATCAAGGAAAATTCATGTTGTCTAAAACATGGAACAATAGATGTTTCTTTTTAAGCATTTTTATTTTATCAAAAATGGATACTTGGTAGTGCTGTCTTCTTGTAATATTCATGTTTTTAGGTAATAGGTAGGGAATAATTCTCTAAAACTCTGCACCTGCAAAGATCCTAAATGTGAATTCATGACATAATTCAAGATTATGTAATGTTTAAGGTCAAGTACTTATATGTATGGTGTACTAATATCATATTATAACTATATAAGTTAATCATATGTCTTAGAAACATAAAATTATAATGTTAAATTTTAATATTTTTTAATACTCCACATATAATCACCATTAAAAATCATATTTTAAATAATTTAACTTTAGGGAGAATGGGTTAAATTCATTTATGTGTTAAATATATTCATATACGTCCTATGGTTATAAAGTGTTCATAATAAATTCAATTTAAAAAATTTATTTAACACATTCAAGTAATATCCATGAATGCTCATGAAGTATCCCAAATTCCACCATAAAGAGTATATATCCATGAAAATAGTGTTTACCATTGCTCTCAATTCACCCTATACTATTCCTTATTCTCCATCTTCTATCACAATTAATTGTTACTTATATACAATTGTTAAAATGTGGATTCTTACCAATTTATTGGTTATTTATCAACAAATGGATACAATATAGGGGATGGTTTCTTTTGATAACTGTTATTAATGTTTATTAAATTAGTAATTTAATAATGGAGGCTTGAATATAAATTTTGTATTGTATGTTCCTCATTTTATATTTGCATGGTTTTAGTTTCAGGGAATATAAAATCACGGTTAACATATTTTTTTGACATACACTAATGAATAATTATTATTTTATATTATGTGACACATCCTTTGTATTAAATTAATTCCATTTTATTTGATTTGTCAAATCATGTTTTAAAAAATGAAATAATTGATAATTTATTTTAATAATAGAATACAATATGGATTTTGAATTGAAAAATTTATTTGATATTCTATGTCAATATAAAAAATATATGTTCGTACTATGACTTATATCATGTTATGTAATATAGTAAGAAACTTAAAAAAATGACATTAACTATCCATTAACCTAGTCAATTGATTGTAGGGGTCTTTAGTAATACCTTATTTTCCATCCCATCACACCAAATTCTATTACTCCATTGGGTTACCTATTAGACTAATAATTTTCCCCACATAAAAAATATTATTTCAGTATGATTTTTATATAGACCCTATCCCTACAAAAATTATTAATTGATTTTAAGAGAAATTATCCACCTAATAAAAAAAAGAATCACAATTTTTATTGTCTTTAGAAGATTAGGCACATAAAACTGAAAAAAAGGAACTAGAATAAAGAATTATTATATTAATCATCCATAATGAGATACTCACTTATTCTTGATATCATACATATTCTTAGGATAACCTAGAGAATACATGAATAAGGGGATCTAAAAAATCATAGTAAGGGAATAAATATCATAATAGTGCATAACAGTTGGGTTAGAAGGCATAAAATGACGACATAAATAGGCATGAGACACAAATAAACACATGGAATCCTAACATTTATATCTTGGGATGTAATTCATGAATCATATGAGTATTCTAGATACATAAATAATGACATAAACATGAGTCAAGGTTAGCCTCCAAGACTATATCCATTTGTGGACAAACTCCCATAAAAGTATTTGGTTTACTCCCTTTCCAAGTATGATGTCTCATTAGACAAAAACATTACCTAATGAATTGGAGTTATATCTAGATGAAACCATCATAATATGTTCCTGAATATTTTTTCCACATTATGAATTAATCATAAGGGTTACCCATGGAAGGGGATGTGTAGTATAAATATGTCACAAGGCATAAGAAAATGGTGTATTGTAATGGTCTAAAAAATTGTAGGTTTAAATAATATTTTTCATTAATATGGTAAAATAGTAATATATCATGATAAATTTTATCCAATTTAATTTAAAACATCTAAACAATGTTTATGGAACATTAAGAATGAGCTACATTATAGTGCTTTAAGGGAAAAAATATTGAGTAAGTAAAATGGTAAAAGGAAACCAGAAATAAAAAATGATTGTGTTTCCTGAGAAAATGAGTGATTTCAGAAAAAAAATGGTAACATAAAATAGCTTATGTAGGATACATGGAACTGGGTAAGAAATTGGGATGTTCCCTTTAATAGGGCATGCTTATTGGGAGATACTAAGAAGGGGACCATATAAAGCGTGTATTACCCTATGATGTGGAAAATAATTGATCTATGTACAATTTTTTGGAACTTAAACATAGAATTTATGAGTAGCGAATACATATAATTTATAATTACATTGGGTTAATGTGTGATAAAGTATAACCAGAAGGAAAAATGGGGTTCCTGAAGAATCGGTTACCATGGGTCTGAAAGTGTTCAGCACCTCCATATATTGTACAGGATAAACAAATTAAATCAATTAATTTTCTCATTAATACAATATTCAACATATATTTTATTTATTATATATTTATTTTGTTCATTTAGGGATATTTAGATGAGTTATATAGTTTGATTTGTTTTTTATGAAGCAATCGTTTCATTGTTTCAAGGTTGGTTCGCTTGTGTAGAATAATGGAATTTTTCTCAAATTAGAATTATTTCCCAAAAGTAAAATAATTTGGTATTAATTAAATTTTATAAATTAAAAAGCTCCCATATATTATTTTTTTCCCTAAGGATTAGTCATTTGATAAAAAATTAATGAAAATGATTAGTTTATTTTGGTGGTTTTTTACGACCATCCCAATATTGTTTTGTTTTATTATTTAATATTATGTATATATATTAGTTATAGAACAAAAAAAGTAATAATATAATATTTATAATCTTTTTTATCGATTATAATGGGTTTTCAACTATATATGAATTCGGTAATAGAAAAAAATAATCATAATCCACAAAGGCGATGAATTGTCACATCAGAGATGATGTTTTCATTTTCAATATAAAAAATTATAATATAAAGGATTTGATGAGGGATATTCCACTAAATTAGTTACATTACATTATATGTATTATAATAGAGTTATCATGTCACTTTGGATTGAGTATGAAAGGATTAGGTAGATTAATGAATGGTTTTAAAAAGGGAATGATAGAGGATTTAACATCTTGAATAATGTCTCATTGAGAACCTCATTAAAGAACTCAGAAATGGCCTTTTAGTGAGACTTGATTTAACATAATGTGGGTAAGGGATTTGAGAGAGGAATTTGGTATAATGTTACCCGGCTCAGTACATTGAAGGTGTTAGGAGAGTACACGATGAATGATGGTATTTATAGTGGGAGGAGAGGGGAGTTTTTTTTATTTAATTCATAAGACTGTTATTTTGGCTCAAGACTACCAATATTGTTGACTATTTTTACTATGTAAATTTACTAGTGCTTTTGAGCTCAAACTACTCTGCACTAAAATCATCCATTACTAAAAAATTCATGTATTTGGATTAAAATTTTAAATACCATAAATTTATAATATTTCACTATTAACAATAATTTCAACTATTTTAGAAAAATACAAAAAAATGACCTTAACAATTTTATGATATTTAGAATTAAAAAATAAACTCCATTTTATGGAAAAAATTTAAATACGATAACCTTATTTTATAATTAAAATCATCATTTATTTGAAAAATATTTATTTTAATAATTTATGCAATTTTATGAAACATTTCAAAATTAATTAAGTTACCATACAATTATCATAAAAAATAAGAAAAAAATAAAAACTCATGGATCTATTTAAAGGAAATTAATTTCAATAAATAAATATATTTTTTATAAAATTGTATAGAGACATTTGTGTCTTACTAAAACACCAACACATAATTTTACATTTTTAAAAATATATATACTTATTAAATTATAAAAATATGTTATATTTTCATTGATATTATACATAAATTTTATTTATACATTCATAGTTGAGGTTACTATTTTATTATCTATATTACTATTATTATTTGATATATTACTATTCCTAATGGTCATATTACTGTTTCAACAGCCATGTAATTATTCTATCGGTATAGATTTCTTAATTTCAATGAATAAAACTTATTTCATTTTTAATTTATTATATTAATGTTTTTATTTTCAGAAATATGAGGTATATGTGTTTTATAATAAATAACAAAATTATTTGAATATAAATTTTGTTGATTAAAATATGGGTCCTTACATCCTCACCCCTTATGAAATTTCACCATCAAAATTTCATTTTACATACAAAGGAAAAAATTGATGGGGTATTTCTTCATGATTTCTTCCTCTGGTTTCTAGGAAATCTTTTCAAACATATTGTTCATCAATAAAAATATGATAAGATTATTTGTATTATTTCATAGTAATTTTTATATATTTTCCTAGATTTTCATCGGCTAATCCTTATATGGGATGTTATTATCCCGTTGTACCACCTCCATATTCAATACATGTGATGGTTATGGTATGTACTTACTCAAGAGAGATACATGGGACACATAATTTAATTTATCCACATTTGGTTGAAGTGATAGATGATAGGCCAGTAATCCTATGTGATCAAAGATCTCAAAGTGACAATGTTCCTTGGGCTAAGCTTCCCTTACATTCCGAACTGAATGACTCTCTTCCATTGTGTTATTCTAAGGAAGAATTTTTATCCAACATCGAACTCCATATCCCTTAAGTTGTTAGCATATCTCTTTTATCAACTCTAAGAATATGTGTTATGTTTTTAGTATGTAATTAAATTTCTATGTAATTTCTTACACAAGACTAGGTCCCTATAACATTCATTTTCCAACTTTATCCTAATAGGTTGGAGTTCTATATCGCTTCCAAGTAGAGATTTATATAGAGAAATCTGAATAATCGAGTTGAAAAAGTTATTGTATGAGAACTGAACAAATGAGAGATTCATATCCAATCATCCTTTAAATACTATTGAGTAGTCTCTCAGCAATTCCACAAATGACTAAATAGTTCTTTTAGATTTTTCATCAGTTGGGGGGTGATAGGAAATTCTAAAATTTTATTCAATACTTAAAGAATTCAATATAATTGCCTTGAATTTATATGTGATCCCTGGTTCATGATCAGATATGATCCAAGGTGGAACCCCAAAAGCCTAAAAAAATCCTTCAAAATATAAATTAGAATTTGTTTTAAATGAGAGAACATCCCAAATAGTGAAAAAATTTATTTCTTGGTGGGTTGATCTACCACAACCCATATAATATTATTTTCCTTAGATGGTTTTGGGAGATGAGTGAAAAATTCCATATTGACATTCTCCCATTTCCATATGGGAATATGAAACGTCTCATCATTCCTTTAGACTCATATCACACTTCCATTACAAGTGGACATACCAAAAACCATCATATATACTCCACAATCATCTATTAACAATCCCCCACCCCCAAACCATAAGGGTTCTGAAAGATCATAGTACGTGATAGATCTTCTAGGATGGATGGAGAAAGATGTGAAATTTCTATTATCTAAAAGCTCCATATTTATCTCAGGAGATGAGGGCATACAAATCCTAGTTCCAACCCAAATCACACCATCATAATCGATGAGGTACTCATTTTGAATCCCTTTCTTTACTACATTCACCTTCATTAATATCTCTATATCATCCCTTTGAGCCTCTTGGATCATCTCGTGCATAGATGGTTAGGAAATAATTTGTGTAAGATAGGATGTATTACCAGCTTTTTTGATTTCCAAATCCATCCGTTCCATATCCATGAAGATTGGTTCTTCCCAAATACACATCATGTATAAGGTAGTATGTAATTTCCTTCTAAGAGCAGCATCTACCATATTTTCCATACTAGGATTATATTGAATAGAGTAATCATGGTTCATTAATATATATATCCATATCCTTTTATACATGTTGATCACATTTTGTGTGAATATATTCATTAGTAACTTGTGAATAGTTTATATGTCATACTTCACACCATAAGGGTTGTACCACCAGATTTTTAGGAAAAAATTGCATCTAATAGCTTTAGATCATGTGCAAGGTAGTTCTTCTCATGGATCTTCAAGTACTGTGAATCCTAGGCTATCACATTTTCATTCTACATGATTGGTCAACAAAATTTTTTTTGAAGCATAATTTTATACAACAAAACCGTCTATACTGTTGGTATTGTGAGAATGGGGGCAGTGATTATCCAATTCGTGAGCTCTTTAAATATTTTCTCGCACTCTTCCATCCATAATTACTTTACCCCTTTATGTGATAAAGAAATTAGCAGGTAAGAATATCAAGATAAATTGCACCGGAAAAGTAAATAGTACCCATGAAATAAATGAAAACCATAAATCTATATTCCAGATAATGGTCTAAGATATTATTTGATTTTATTTTTCTTAGAAGGGTCCAAAAATTTTCATTTGCTGGTGATAAGATCCCCCAAGAATGTATGTTCCCCCATCTAGATATCATAGTTACTATACTTTTCATAAATTCTCTCCCATCATAAATTCTTTACCATGGCATTCAAATGCTCTTAATGTCACTCCATTCTCTTGGAGCATAGAATAATATCATCTATTAAGATTACCACATATTTTTCAACATAATATCAAATGAATATATTCATTATGTTCATGAATATTGATGGATAATTACAAAGACAAAAGGGAATCGCATTGAACTTATAGTGCCCATAACTCATTTGAAAGGGGGACATGAGAATATATTATTTCTTTGACTTTAGTTTTTGATATCGTGACAAAAGGTACACAATAGAGAAAAATGTGACCCACATAGTTGATAAAATAATTAATATATCCAGGGTATAGGATACTTGGTCGTTATCATGATTTTTTGAGCTCATGATAATCAATATAAATGAACATTAATTATTACCTCTTTTTGACAAAGAGAACTGGGTTTCGCATGTTGAAGCACTTGGGAATATAAAACCAATATACATATTACCTTGTAACAACTTCATTAGGTCCACCAACTCGATGGTGGCCATTATATAAGGTGTATTTCATATGTAGAAATCTTGAAATTTGTTCAATTGAGTACACAATCAACTTTCCATGAGTAAGGTTAGGAAATTATTTTAAGAATACATCTACTTAGTCCCTCGCAATGGGTATGTATTCATGAATGGTTCTCTCCTTTACCACATAGATTTGAGCTAGATATTTTTTCTCATAAATAAGTACTATCAAACCTTTTGTTGATTATTCTGAAAGATATTCCTCCTCACCCATACACTTATAATGAATTGGAGTATTCTGGGAGATGTGAATATTAATATATATTTCCCAATAGTTTATTTTGTCTTTTTATAAATATAGACAATAAATTACCAAAATAGTATCACACTACACCAAAGGAAGGGAAAAAAATTTCTAGGATGTTCAGTCCACAAACATCAAATAGGGTTTATTATATACATTAGATGAAATAATTGACCCATTATTTGTTCTCAAAGATAACACTACCAATATTTTATGTTGGTGTTTAAAGAGTACTACTAAACTTGGAATATCTAAAATAATGTCTATAACCCTAATCAAATTGTATATTAACTATCATTTGATTAATAACTAGTGTACCTTTTAGCACATAATTTTCGGGTTCCACCCTAGTAGTAGTGATAGAATATTCCCTTCCTTGTTTCCTTGGAGTTTGCTGTTGTTGATCCCTCCATGAACCCTTATCTTTGGGGAATGGCCCACATAAGGCACATGTTCATTGTAGTTTAAACACTGAACTACATGATATGTATTGATATGAAACATATTTTATTCCACCAAATATATGGTATTATACATATCCATTGGAAATTATTAGTTATATTCCCCTCTCTTACATATTTAAGGCATATCATTATTCCCCTTAAGCCATTTCCAGGATTCTCCTCTCCACACAATTCATACATGTGATATTTGGATTTCATTACATCATAGGATTTATCTATTTATTCTCCTTTATTAAACTCTACTTTCCCCATTTATCACCAACCCCACGAGACCAATGGGAGTCTCTGATCTCCATTTCATCCTTAATGGAAAACCAAAAAAACTCCATATTGTTGTAAATGTCTCAAATAATGATTGATTTATTGAAGACCTAGGTTTTGGGCCACAAAATAAGTGATCCACATTTCTTTTTTTGTTCATGAAAAACTTTTAGGTTTACTGTGAATGCTATATAATGTTTTCCTTTTATGCCCTTATAGACCCATCCATCTTTTTCTTTAGCCTAAGGAACACCCATTATATCTTAAGTTGGAGAGTTTATAGAAAATATTTACAAAAAAATACTTTCCTGAATGAAACCCAATACATCTAATCAATTTAATCAATGTATTTTTTTTATTTAGTTTCCACCACTGATCAGCTTCCCCATCAAAATGAGAGACCCCCACCATGAATATTTATTCCTGTCAGCAGTAAGGGAATGACAATATCTTCTCAATCGTGTTAATCCATGGTTCCCTGATAATGCGAATGATATTTCCAGTAAAAATAGGATACCTTTTTCATATAAGGGATTCAACTGCAACATTCTCTTTATAAAGAGAAGGTGGGAATTTTACATGATAATTTTTATCATTCATACCTTAATTCAGTCATTCTAATTCATTCATGAATTTTTTAGCCCTCATTCCCATTAGATTGTGAATTTCATTTCTGAAATCATCTTATTTGCTAAAATATTGTTTTTTTCATGTGTAATCCTATTTCAATCCATTAACTATGTGAAATAAAGTTAAATTAGGGGGCATTAATATTTAGCTAATATGAATAAAAAAGGTAACTCTAAACATATAAGGATTAAAATGAAAATGAAAAGTATTTCATAACATGTCATTCCCTAAGTTTCTATATAGGATATCCATGGTGATATAATTATTCTAAGTTTTATTAATAAACTTTTATCTACCTAATCCCAAAAATAACTATACTTATATCTGATACTTACTATAGAGACCTTATACCTTTAAACAAATTATTACATTATTTTATGTATAGTGAACCATCATATACAAAAAATTTATTGTGAAGTCTAGTGTTTTCCTAAGATTATGTTCATTATACTAAAAAACTGTAAATAAAATAAAAAAAATTATATTATTCATCCATAATTACATCCTTACATTATTTTAGCGCTTACATCGACATAGGATAACACGTGGAATACATGAACTAAGGAATGATCTTAAAATACCAATAAGGGAACACACATGGGAATAAAGTATAAAAATGGGTTAGAAGGCATTTTATGGTGATATAAAAATGACTAAAACATGACTAAAAATATGAAATATTAATATAATGAACATTTAATTACATAATTCTGGTATCATAGGAATGTGGTAGAAATATAAAATATGAAATAACCATGAGTAATGGATAATTTCCATGACTATATGACATTGTAGTAAAAGTGCCAGAAAAGAATCATGTTAATACACTATCCTAACATGATAAATCATAAGACTAAATGATTACCCAATTTTTTAGATCAATATTTAGGCACACCATTCATAACATGTTCATGCATATGTATTCCACATGAAGAATGAATCATAAGGGTTACCCATGCAAGGAATTGGGCATTATAAAATGGTCAAAAGCTATAACCAAAGAAAATATCAAAATGGTTTACAAGAAATAATGGTTTTATATAATATATCTACATTCATATGGGAAAATAGGAATATATCAGGATAAATTTTGTTCAACTAAAGTGAAAACATTTAAAAAGAATGTTCAATAAACATTAAGAATGGGCCACTTTAGTGCGGTTTAAGGGAAAATATTAAAGAGTATTTAAAATGGAAAATGACAATAAAAAATTAAAAAAGATATTTTTTCATGATAAAATGTGTGATTTTAAAAAAATGGATTAAAATAGATCCTGTATGGTGTTATAAAATGGGATGGAAATGCGTAAGTTCCCTATAATTGGGATTTTGTATTGAGAGGAATTGAGAAAGTAACCCTATAAAACATATATTTCCCCATCAAAAAAAGAATAATTCTGATAGGTATATATTTTGGGAACATAGATAGATAATTTAATAGGGGTTGTTGAGAATAATAAAGAATTACATTTGGTAAATGATAAAAAAAGCATAACATAAAGGAAATGTGGGGGTTTAGAGATATTCCTTAACCTTATGTCCGAATGTGTTCTATGCATGAACATAATGTCATGGAAAATTAAATAAGATCCATTAATTAAATAAAGAAGAACATATTCAACCTATATATGATATATGAAAATTTTATTACTTATTTAAAGTCCATTTATATGATCTATATATTGTAATTTTTTTTTCAGGATCATTTGTTTTATAGTATCATCATTAGTTCACGTGTGTTTAATTATGACTGTTCTTGTAAAAATAGAATAATTCACTAGAAGTAAAATTATATGGTATTAATTCAATTAAATATATTTAAATGGACCCTTATATAATTTTTTGTACATTTTTATGATTTATTTAATACGGTATTACAAGAAATTATTTGTTTATTTTGGAAGGTTTTTACATCCATCACAATGTAATTTTTTATTACTACATAATAATATATATATATATATATAAGATAAAAAAATATAAAACATACATTTTTTAATATTTTTAGAAATTAATATTTTTTCCAATGAGCCATGAAGGTGGTAATAGAAAACAAAAAATCATCATTCGTGAAGGTGGTGGTTCAACACATCCTTAGCGACGTTTTCATTTTTAAGAATAAAAATGAATATAAGATATTTTATGTTGGATAAACCACAAAAATAATGGAATTTTAGTATATTTTTGATACTATAATTATCATATAACTATGGATAGTTTATGAAAGAATGAGGTAGAATAATTTAATAATTTAAAAGCAAGTGGTGGGTGATTTTACCTCTTAAATAACCTCAACTTGAAAAAATCTTTAAGGAACTTTGAAATTGACTTTTGGTGATACCATCATGACCAAAATGTGGGGAATAGGCCTCATAGAGTGATTTGGTTAGATATTACCAATAAACAAATCTTAGAAGGTGTGAGAAGAAGAGGTTGGGAGGGATGGTATTCATATTGGGTGGAGAGGGATGTTTTTATCAATTTATCAAATAGTTCATTTTTTTATAATACCTATCAATTGTGTTGATTCATATGACTAATAAATTTCAGTAGTTAATGTTATTTTGAACAATGGGATCTTAAATTATTAAGGACTAAAAAATTCATATATTTGTCTTAAAATGTTAAATACTGTAAATTACAATATATCACTATTCGTAAAAAATTAATTTACTTTCGAAAAATCGTAAAATATCATCCAAATTTTTTTTGAATCGTATATTTTGAAAATTTACTCCATTTTATAAATCTAATATTCTAAATATGGGAAAATGAATTCTTATTTGAAATCCTCAAATATTCGAACAATACTGACTCTATTATTTTAACAGATTTTATGAAACATTGAATAATTAATTAAGGTCCCATAAAATATTATTATAATCACAAGGAAAAAAATAAATAATTTATTAATATATTTTAAGAAATAATAATGTTTTATTTAAATATATTTACTAAAAAATTATAAATAAACATCAAATTTTCACACAAATACAAACACATTATTTAACTTTTGTAAAAAAATTATTTACTTATTTTGATATATAAATATATAATATTTTCATTTATATTATACAAAAAAATTATTTTCTAATTTTATAAGTGAGGTTACTATTTAATTGGAATGATTAATATTCATAATTGTCATATTTCTATTCCTATAGTCAGGTTACTATTCCATCCTTACTTGTTTCTTAATTTCTATGATAAACACTTATTAAGGTATTATTTTGTGAGAATAATGTTTTTATTATGTTCCATATGTGATGTACATGATCTATACTATATATCAGAATTCAGAACAATTTTTCCTTAATCACACACACCTTGGGAAACTTCCCAAGAGGTCACCCATCATGTAACTACTCTAATCCAGGAATGTTTAACCATGTAGTTCATTTAATATAGGTGTATGAAAATAATTTATCCCCTTGTTAAACTAGATATTAAAATTTAATCTTTTTTAATTCTGAATTTTTAAAATATGTTATACTCCCCACCCCAATAAAGTGAATCATCCTATTTGTATACCATACATTTAAAACCTAGGAAATGGAACTACATATCTAGTTGGGCATTTAATTTTATATCATATGTCATGTACCAGCCTCCCTATTCCAAACACCTGATAATTTAACCCCATGGTTCTCCTAAAATAACACGGTTTTCATCCCAACACAACATAAGATATTACCCACTGGGATCACTTATTAGCCTAATGAATATTTCCATTGACCAACACATGTTATTTTAGTGCAATTTTTCCTCACTTACACACACCCTTGTAAGCTACCTAGGAAGTCGCCTATATTGACCCTTCTCTAAGTAAAGAACAATCAAAGGTGGTGTTCACATTTTAAAAACACATGAAAATAGATGTGAATCTTATTAACCTAGGAAATACAATTTCAAACTTTTTATGTATCACTTTTACAAGGGTGTTATAGATATAATATAATCATATAGTATGAAATTCCTTATCACCACTTATGAAATTGTAAAATTCCTTCAATTCTGAAATATCATAACATATTATATATGGAATGTAAAGAGCTATAATGAAAAAGTAGTTCATTATTGCTTCATAAAACAGAGAACCGCATCATCTATACAATAAGGATTATACAATAAAATATAATTCCTCTCACAAAGGAACTAATATAATTTTATATTTTTAACTTATGATGACATATATTATTAGTTTTGAATAAAACTGTGTCTTATGATATTGATATACCATAAGAAAAGAAATTCCAATGGAAAGAGGTTAAACTAAGTTCCACGGTCATCCTATAAAAAAATTAAATATATTTATATTATTGTACCATGGATTATGATAAGGATTATAGTGAGAATTAAATATAATGGAAAATTATGATATACCAATTATTCCAAAAGGTATTGGATTATAAAAAAAATATTATTTAGAAATTATAGAAAAATGAATTTAAGGATTTTTTTTCTATTTTATAAATTATAAAAAAACTCAATTATTTATAAATTATTCATTATTAATTATTGAAAGTTTTAATATCATTTTATAGATAAATATAATTAATATTATTTTTTAATATTATAATATCGTTTTACCACCATTAGAGGTTGGGTGGTTTTGGTTGAGTGGGTTGAGCGGTAGGTCATGAAGTGAAGTCTTTTGGTAGGTATGTTTACTATAGTTTCATTCACTAAGTTTGGTACCACAGTGGAAAATGAAATGTAGTTATTATTAAAACACCTTGATTTATATTATATTACTTAATAAATAAATTAATAATAATTAAATACTATATAAAATTTTAAAATATTTGTATTTAATAATCTGCAATTTTTTAGTTACAGTCTTTATATGAGAATTTATGAAAACAAAATAAAAATGTGTTTTCATAATTAACATGATGAAAGGTCACACAGTATTAAATATATGATATTTTTATTATGTAAAATTTTTACAACATATATATGTAGTTCATATGAAATATAAATTTTTAATATTTTAATTATCTATCATGCTATATAGTTATCAATATTTTTAATAAATATATTGTTTTTATATTTATTATTCGTGGAATTTCCATTATGTTAATTAAATAATAATTTGTTTATCAATAATTTTTTATTATACAATTATTTATTGATTTACACGCTAGGTATAATTATTAATTTTCAGTCCTCTACCATGAATTTGAATTTTTCATGATATATGGGCTTGAATATATTAGTTAATTATTGATTATAAATATTAGGTGTTAAAATTGTGATGGAATTGGGGTCTATAATTATTATTGAACCATAGGTATTTGGACTTTGGGTTAGACTACTCACTAGTCTACGATCATAGACTATGTCTATGAAATATTGAAATGTTGACCTATAATACCTGAAATACTTTTACTTATAATATTGCATATATATATTTCTATGACATTGTGTAAAATAGTTTCATATACCTTATTAACGTGTTTCCTTACAATGTGTGTCAATATAATTTGATTTTAAATTATTATAGTAACATATTATTTGAGTTGTATATTGAGTTACACATAAATATAGTTTGGAAATATAAGTTTCATGGAATGAATATAGATTTAAGTAAATATCATTACACAAATTTATATATATAATGGGAATATATGAGATAAGATCATGAAATATTAACGTACCAATTGAAAATAATAAGTATTGTAATACTTAAAAAGTGAACCTATGCGAAGAAAATAACTATCTAGGTGGGTAGATTTGGAAAATGCATGGTTCTCATGAATTATCATTTATATGGAACGTAGATGATGGATGATAATAATAGGATTCTATGTCTGTATACGTCATGTTCATTGGTTGAAACACCTGGTTGGATTATGATACTAGGGAATTGGATTTAAGATTATCTATATGATGGATTAGAATAAGGATTTTTCCAATAGACTATCAAATAACCATTAATTATATTAATGGAAATATGTTCTACTTAAATAGATAACTGATGGGATACTACAAAAATATATATTACTTAGTAAAATATAGATATAAGGCCACTAATCTGAATTATAGAATTATTATTGGGACATTTTATTATAGGACTTAGTTTAATGAAATTGATTATTAAATGAATATAAAACTTGAGAATCATGTTATAAAAGATTATATAATCGATTAAATGGAATAAATATCATTAAATCCATCTTTGAGACCAATCTTACAAATTTCAAATATTAATGGTAGAAAATTATTAGACTAGTACATTAACATAATCATGTTCCCTATGAAATAAGGAAAATTATATGTTTTAGTGGAATCCATTCTTACGATACCATATTTTTAATCCATTAAACTAACATAGAATGATGTTAATGATATGAATTTAATTTATTTACATGATGTATCATCCATCATGATTATATCCATGTATCCTAGGTTTCAAAATAAATACGAGGATATATATATTTGTTCAGGTTAATAGATAACTTGGAATCCCCTATAAATACTTTTATAATCATGGGAGTTAAGATAACATAGAGAATTTTTTTATATATAAATTTTTTAACGTAACTTTATAATATGCACATGAAAATATTTTATTCAGTATTAAAATTACTTGGAGGTTTGGTGATTTCTTTTATGGTTTGATATGACTAGAAACATTATTTAAACAAAATTTATCTAAAAGGTTCTAGTAGTTTATTGTGAACTACATTATATATCAGTTTAATACCATTTTTATTTTTCTCCGAAATATATTGAATTTATTTTTGTAGGATATGGGTGGCATGGGATCACATTATCTTTCCAATGTGTAAGAGGGAAAAATTTAAACTATAATAATTAAAGGTTTAAAAATGTATGATAGTTCATTTTATAATAGTCACTTTATGTCATTGAAATCCAATAGAGGAGTAGGGAAGGTGGGTAAGTGATTTCTTTATGGAATGTTTGGTCACTAGAGGGGGAGTTGAAAAAAATATTAAAATGGATGAAAAAAATAAAGGAGATTATATGTTAGCTATAATGCTATAAAAATAAAATGAAATATTTTTAAGAGTATATGATACAAATAATATATTAAAAAATAATTGTCAATATGTATGGGAGTTTAAAACCGAAGAAATATTGATGTTAAAATATTAAATTATATATTCATGTGATGATTAAAGGGGTTACTACATTAAATTTTTTTATTTGTTATAATATTTTATTTTTTTATTTCAATGGAATATTTATTGTATATTTCCTTTTTAACGACCGAAAGTTTCATTAATGGAAAATCCCTCTGGATCCAGTTAAATGTTTCTTTATAATTTTTTTTATAAGATGTCAACTTCTTTAGTTTTACGTTAAGATTTGTGACCATTACTTTTTAGCCGTTGAGCAGTGATCATCTGAGTAGTATAAATATAAGGCTTTAACGAACCCATTTCTACTGAGACAAAGGAAGCGATGGCCTCATCCAGTAGAATTTTCCCTTAAGAAGCCCATTATCAGAGCTCGGAAAAGAGGTGGCGTCTTTGGGCTTTTCCCTTGACCATGCCCAAGCTGAACTTTATCAAGTCAAGCTCGAACGTGATCATCTACGGGAAAAGTGGAAGTTGATTGAAATTACCACTCGAGCGATGTTATCTGATCCACCTCAAGAGTCTGTCACCATCGCACACCTTACCCTTAGGTCTTATGCGGCTATTTTAAGGATTTATCTAACAAATAAGTAGGACCATGTTCATGTACATTATTTTTTGTATATAATAATGAATATAATTTCTAGTCATTTTTGATACATTGTAATTAGTTTTTAAAGTACAAGTGGTGTTTTTTAGTTATTATTTAAATAAGAATTATATTTTATTAAATTAAAGGATTTTTGAATTAAATAATATTTTAATAAAATATTATTATTAATATTAAATTAATTTTTTATTAAGTATAAATGATCTTATAATTTTATAAATGCAATTAAAATGTTTATTAAGGTTTGAAATCCATTTCTTCCATATTATTTTTTGAATGATGGGAGACCCCTTTCTCTCTCATTAAATGCCTCCCATGTACACCCGTTACAATGCCGAAATTCTGAAAGGAACTCCTCTCTCTTCTTTTACATTCAAGCTATACTTTTGTATCATGAATATAAATTCCATTTCAATTTTTGGGACATATATCTATATGACCTCCTTACTGTCCATTACATGTAAATATGATGAGGAACCCCTTTCACCCTCATAAACCATTTTTATGAATTATTACTTCACGCCGTTACGCTGCCGAAATCGCACCAATTTTCTAAGCCAATGTCGTTGTGTAGTGAATACCATGCCCATTTCTCCATCAAGGGTATTCACCTTTATGCACATTTACATATTGATTGTAATGTTTCATGTATGAATTCCACATTACTTTATCGTGTAATAAATGATTATGTTTTATGAATCCATGTTTTATGATCCATGTGGCACACTTATGCATGAAATGAAATGTTTAAGAAGGGTGCGCCCTTATAGCGCTCCAATGCATTGGGTAAATTATAGTAACATGATACGTCAAGTGCAATGAGTGTTGACTCATGATAATTCAAGTGCAACGAGGGTTTACTCATGCTTCATGTGCAATGAGGGTTTACTCATGTTCCATGTGCAATGAGCCTTGGCTCATGTTAATTCAATGTTAAGTGTTGTTGCCACATTTCCATGTTATGATTATCATGCTTTATCATGCCTTTATGTTCATGTTACTCTCATGATCTATTTATATTCCTATTTCCTAACATGTATTGTACTCCTCATGTTATTCATTCTGTACTCCCTTACTGGGCTTTATAGCTCACCCTTTTCTTATGCATGTCCTCAGGTTATCCCATGCAATGCTAAGTACGAAGTAATGTAGTGGTCATGTAAAGGAAGTTTTCAATAAAGATGTTGTATTTAATGTTTAAAGTTTTTATGTATTGATCGTAATCCCCAAAGACACTAAACCTCTCGATCTTCTTTGTTGTATCAAGTGAAGTTTTATGTAATAAAGCATGTTTAAGTTGTAATAAAATGCAGGGTTGTCATAGTTGGTATCAAAGGATAGGTTTAGTTATTTTTGGGATTAGGAAACCCTATTAAAGCCTTAGATACAAGACTAAGCATAATAAAAACATCCCTAAGTTTTGGTAAATACTAAGTAAGTGGTTTATCAAACAAATACATCCCTGTCTAGATACGAGCAGGTAGAGGCGGCTCTAGCAGAGATGTATCGTAGGGGTAAAACCCGAAAACACCGCTTGAGCTAGACTCGAACGGGAACTGGTGCACGACAACGGGGATTGCTGCACTCTTGGTTACGACACTCCCGGGGGATATGTTTTGATAAATTCACAATCTTAGTATGAACCCTTATTAAGGAAAAAATGCCCCTAAGAATATATGTTAGAAGGAAGATCATGGAAAGCCTGGATTGAATCCTATAGACTCATGAGTTAAAGAGATTAAAGTTTATTTATAAGTCATCAACTTTTGTATTTGGATTACCCTTTATGTGTTACCCCGAACTTTCCTTTTATTCCAGCCAATGGCCTGTAATAGGAGAACTCGGGATAACAGCCGTTGTAAAGATCAGTGTGATGATTGTATTTATGAGATGCCCAATCCAATGGGAGCGGGAATCGCAAACTTTGTCATGCTTCTCTCTCAGCTACCTCAAGTTTTGAATAGAAACACTGGTCAATATGAACGTTCAAACCCCCTCCCCTAAGAAAGAACAAGTCGCTATTGAAAGCTTCATGAGACAAAGGCCTCCTACTTTTAGTGGATCATCCGATCCCATGATCGCTGAACAATGGATCAACTCTATTGAAAAGATGTTCTCCATCCTCCAATGCTCTGAAAAAGAGAAGGTTCTCCTAGCGGCTTATCGTATGGAGGGTGAAGATGATCAATGGTGGATGTTGATCAAAAATATGAAGCCTAAGGAGGAGATCGAGGCTTTGGAATGGAAGGAATTCCGGAAGATGTTTTTCGATAAATATTTTCCATGCACCCTCCTTCTTAAGATGGAAAGGGACTTCCTTTCCCTCAAACAGAAAGATGAATAATCTGTGGCAGCGTACGAGGAAAACTTCACAAGGCTTGCACGATACGCTTCCGGCTTTGTCGTTACCCCCGAATGCAAGGTTGACCGCTTCTTTGGTGGGATGAAGCCTAGCTTGTGGAAAGCATTAGCGATCCGTGACTTCGACAGCTATGAGGAAATTGTCTGATGTGCCCTCAAGGTTGAAATGGAGATCGGAGAATCACAGGGGTATCATGGGGACAAGAATCATAAGGTGGACTTCAATGCTGGTGGTCCGATGGATAAATCCAACGGCGCTAAGAAATATCAGCACCCCACTTTCCAAAAGTGTGGAAAGAAGCACCCTGGAAATTGCCTTAGGGGGACAAGAAAATGCTTCAAGTGTGGAAGAGAAGGGCACCTAGCTGTTAACTGTCAGCAAGAAGGACCCTCGGCTACGACAGAGGAGAGGAACGCTCCGTTCGAACCTCAACTTGTTTTTCAATGCTACAAATGCAAAGAACCGGGTCATTTTGCAAATCAGTTCCCTAATCCAAGGGTTATCGGAGGCAACCAACAAACTCCAAGACAGCAAGGAAGAACTTTTTCCATCACTTCTGCCGAAGTGAACCCCGACAAGGAAGTGGTGACAAGTATGCTAGTTATTCATTCAATAATAGCGAACATACTTTTTGATTCAGGTTCTATGCATTCTTTTATATCTCAAAAGTTTAGTAGAACATTCCCTGCACCACCACAAATCATGGATGTAAAGATGTCGGTGAGTACGACAAATGGGGAAATCATTTCATCCCATGAGTATAAGTCCTCCCCTGTTATAATCTGTGGATTGAATTTCCCGGCGAACCTCGTCATACTCCCTTTTGTCGAATTTGATGCAATTCATGGCATGGATTGGCTTTCCTTATATATAGCCAAAATAAATTGTCGGGAGAGAGAAATCACACTCCATATGGAGAATCGACCCCCGATTCATTACAAGTGTCAGGAGGAAGATGAATCTCCTTTGGCTCCATCATCTCAAGCATGGATATTAGTGCCTTATGATCACGCATATCTGGCTCAGATGATTGAGTCCAAGGAAGAAACAACCCTTGATGAAATGCCTATTGTGAGGGAATTCGCTGAAGTATTTTCCAAGGAACATCCTGGTCTTCCTCCGAGAAGATATGATGAGTTCTCAATTGAACTTATACCTGGGGTGCTACCAATATCCAAGACTCCATATATAATGGCCGTTGTTGAGCTTGAAGAGCTGAAGAAACAACTACAGGAGAATCTGGATAAAGGGTTTATACGCCCAAGTGCATCACCATGGGGTGCACCAGTCCTCTTCGTCAAGAAGAAGGATGGGTCAATGCGGCTTTGCATCGATTATCGTGAACTTAAAAAAATAACGATAAAGAACAAGTATCCTCTCCCAAGAATCGATGACTTGTTTGATCTGTTGCGTGGAGCACAATACTTCTCCATGTAGGACTTGCGGTCGGGATATTATCAAGTAACGGTGAAGAAGGAAGATATCCCCAAGACTTCTTTTCGTACAGGGTACGAGCACTATGAATTCATAGTAATGCCTTTTGTACTCACCAATGCTCCAGAAATATTCATGGACTTGATGAATAGAGTCTTTAGAGATTACCTTGACAAATTTGTGTTAGTCTTTATAGATGATATTCTAATATACTCCAAAACCAAGGAGGACCATGAGGAGCATTTAAAAACTGTTCTAGAGACTTTGCGCAAGGAGAAGCTCTATGAAAAGTACAACAAGTGTGAGTTTTGGTTGAAGGAAGTCTCATTCTTGGGCCATATCATCACAAGAAATGGGATATCTGTGGACCCCTCCAAAACAGATGCAATTGAGGGATGGCCGAGGCCAAAATTGGTAACTGATATCCGTAGCTTCTTGGGTTTAGCTAGATATTATCGACGATTTGTGAGAAATTTCTCACGATTTTCCAAAACTCTTACCAAGCTAACTCGAATGAGAGTAAAGTTTTCTTGGAGTGATGAATGCGAAGAAAGCTTCAAGGAGTTGAAAAGGAGGCTTATCACTGCACCCGTGATCACTTTACCCACAAGTGGGGAGCTTTTTGTGGTATTCAGTGATGCTTCGAAGAAGGGCTAAGGATGTGTGATGATGCAGAATGATAAAGTATTATCCTATGCCTCAAGGCAGTTGAAAATCCATTAGCGAAACTATCCAACGCATGATCTGGAGTTGGCGGCGGTGATCGTTGCCTTGAAAATATGGCGGCATTATCTCTATGGAGTGAAATGTGAGATATATACTGACCACAAGAGTCTTAAATATATATTCACACAGAAAGAGCTTAATATGTGCCAGAGAAGATGGATAGAGCTCATCAAGGATTATGACTGTTCAATACATTACCACCCTGGGAAAGCGAACAAGGTGGCGGATGCCCTAAGTAGAAAGGATCCAACTATTCTATCAATGATGAGAATTGAGAAGGATCCAATCTTTTTAGACTTGATGAAGATGGATGTGGGAATCATAAAGAAGGGAACATCATCAATCCTTTCACAAATGATTGCTCAACCATCTCTTTTGGAAAGGATAAAGGATGCTCAAAAGGATGATGCAGGAATCCCAGAAAAAGTGGAAGCTATCAAAAAGGGAAAATCCTCAGAGTTTAATGTTAATGAAGAAGGAATTGTGCGGTTTGGGAAAAGACTATGTGTTCCATCAAGTTCAGAGCTGAAGAAGGAACTTTTGGATGATGCACATAGTTCAAATTTCTCTATTCACCCAGGGAGCACAAAGATGTATCGAGATCTCCGAGAAAACTTTTGGTGGGATAATATGAAGAAGGAGATCACTGAATATACATCAATGTGCCTGGTGTGTCAGCAAGTGAAGGCAGAGAGGCAGAAGTCTAAGGGGATTATGCAACCATTTCCCATACCAGAATGGAAATGGGAGAACATCACCATAGACTTCGTCACTGGACTTCCAAGGACATCCAAAGGCAACAATGCAATCTGGGTTGTTGTGGATCATCTTACAAAGACTGCACACTTCATTACTATTCGAGAGGATTTCTCTTTGGATCAACTAGCAAGGATATATATCAGGGAAGTGGTATGGTTGCATGGAGTACCACTATCTATTGTGTCTAACCGAGATCCAAGATTTACCTCTATGTTTTGAAAGATTCTTCAACATGCTCTGAATACTGAACTGAACTTCAGTACGACCTATCATCCTCAAACTGATGGCCAATCCGAGCGGACTATCCAAACACTTGAGGATATGTTGAGAGTGTGCTGAAAGGACTTTAAAGGAGGATGGGATCAACATCTTCCTCTAGTTGAGTTATCTTAAAATAATAGTTTCCACTCGAGCATCCAAATGGCACCATATGAAGCCCTGTATGGGAAAAGGTGTATAACACTAGCATGTTGGGATGAGGTCGGTGAACGTAAGCTGCTTGGACCAGAAATGGTCGAAGAAATGGTGGAGAAGGTGAAAACCATTCAGCAGCATATCAAGGCCTCCCAAAGTCGACAGAAGAGTTATGCAGATAATCGTCGACGAGACCTTGAGTCTAAAGTCCGAGACATGGTGTTTTTACGCATATCTCCGTGTAAGAAGGTCATGAGGTTTGGAAAGAAAGGGAAGTTAAGTCCAAGGTACATCGACCCCTTCGAGATTCTTGATCATGTTGGGGCTGTGGCCTATCGACTAGCACTTCCACCTACTATGGACAAGGTGCATGATGTCATCCATGTATCCCTTTTAAGTAAGAACATACTAGACCCTTCACATGTACTCTCTTCCGAGGTGGTATAATTAGAAGACGATCTTTCTTATGAGGAGCAACCAGTGAAGTTCTTAGATCGTAGAGAAAAAGTTCTACGAAATTAGACAATACCCCTCGTCAAGGTGTTGTGGAGAAACCACAAGTTTGAAGAAGCAACTTGGGAGTCAGAGGATATGATGAAGCTAAGTTACCCACATTTGTTTTAGTGTGGGAAAAGGAAAATTTCAAGGGAGAAATTTCTTAAGGGGGGAATGTTGTAACGACCCAAAGTTTCATTAATGGAAAATCCCTCTTGATCCAGTTAAATGTTTCTTTATGAAAAATGTTTTTATAAGATGTCAAATTCTTTAGTTTTACGTTAAGATTTGTGACCGTTACTTTTTAGCCGTTGAGAAGTGATCATATGAGTAGTATAAATATAAGGCTTTAATGAACCCATTTCTACTCAGACAAAAGAAGCGATGGCCCCATCTAGTAGAATTGCCCCTTACGAATCCCATTTGTCAGAGCTCGAAAAAGAGGTGGCGTCTTTGGGCTTTTCCCTTGACCTAGCCCAAGCTGAGCTTCATCAAGTCAAGCTCGAACGTGATCGTCTACGGGAAAAGTGGAAGTTGATTGAAATTACCACTCGAGCGATGTTATTCGAGCCGCCCCAAGAGTCTGTCACCATCGCACACCTTACCCTTGGGTCTTATGCGGCTATTTTAAGGGGTTATGTAACAAATAAGTAGCACCATGTTCATGTACAATATTTTTGTATATAATAATGAATATAATTTCTAGTCATTTTTTATACATTATAATTAGTTTTTAAAGTACAAATGGTGTTTTTTAGTTATTATTAAATTAAGAATTATATTTTATTAAATTAAAGGATTTTGGAATTAAATAATATTTTAATAAAATATTATTATTAATATTAAATTAATTTTTTATTAAGTATAAATGATCTTATAATTTTATGAATGCAATTAAATTTTTTATTAAGGTTTGAAAGCCATTTCTGCCAAAACCCGTGAATTTTTTTATAAATGGCGGTTTTTATTTTAAAAGTGAAAATTCACATATTTTGAAAATTATTTAGATAAAATAAATATTATTTTTGGAATTAGGACGTCGAAATTATCCAACGGTGAACTTTTCATAATTTTCTGAGACAATCTAATTATTGGGTAAAAATTAAATACCATTTAAATATATAATGTGTTTTATGACATCATAATGACCCATTAGTGATGTATTAAAATAACATAATCCTTATGTTCGGCCAATATGTGTTTTATCATTAAAATAATGAGGTTTTGGGTTTGTTTGACTTACTTTTCAAAGCATTAATAGAGCCCTCAAGACTTATTCAACACTTTGCCTTTTTAAATTAATTTCCACGGGAGGTTGACTCACCTCCACATAAGCAACCCTAATTTTTTAATAAGTTAAGACCTTGGACTTGTAAAATAATGTTTTCCTCTTTCCTTTTCCAGAAACCATGGGAAAATACAATGGTATGGTTTGTGGTTTGGATTATTTTAATATAAGGGGTCCCAAACCTAAATAATAAAGAATTCTCTCACCTATCCTATATAAACCCACCCATGCTCCCACTTCCTCCTCACTAAAATCCCTTGGAGTTAGTACAACCTCTGCCCTACTCTCTCTAGAATCCTCCCAAGGTGCCCCATGCTCCCAAGAAGCCTCTAACAAGCCTCTCTCTATCCTTTGGAAGCACACTTCCATGTAAGGGTTTTTTCTTCTTTTCTCATTTTTGTAAATTTTATTTAAGTTGTATTGCCCTTTTAATTTAAATTATGAATGTTGGGGTATGGTTTCACACCTCCCCCATACTGCCATATTATTTTTTGAATGATGGGAGAACCCTTTCTCTCTCATTAAATGCCTCCCATGTACACCTGTTAGTATGCCGAAATTCCGAAAGGAACTCCTCTCTCTTTATTTACATTCAAGCAATACTTTTGCATCATGAATCTAAATTCCATTTCAATTTTTGGGACATGTATCGATATGACCTCCTTACTGTCCATTACGTGTAAATATTATGAGGAACCCCTTTCACCCTCATCAACCATTTTTATGAATTCTTACATCACGCCGTTACGCTGCCGAAATCGCACCAATTTTCTAAGCCAATGTCATCGTGTAGTGAATACCATGCCCATTTCTCCATCAAGGGTATTCACCATTATGCACATTTACATATTGATTATAATGTTTAATGTTTTAATTCCACATCCTTTATTGTGGAATAAATGATTATGTTTTATGAATCCATGTTTTATGATCCATGTGGCACACTTATGCATGAAATGAAATGTTTAAGAAGGGTGCACCCTTATAGCACTCCAATGCATTGGGTAAAGTATAGTATCATGATACGTCAAGTTCTATGAGTGTTGACTCATGCTAATTCAAGTTCAATGAGGGTTTCCTCGTGCTTCATGTGCAATGAGGGTTTACTCATGCTCCATGTGCAATGAGCCTTGGCTCATGCTAATTCATTGTTAAGTGTTGTTGCCAAATTACCATGTTATGATTATCATGTTTTATCATGCCTTTATGTTCATGTTACTCTAATGATCTATTGATATTCCTATTGCCTAACATGTATTGTACTCCTCATGTTATTCATTGTGTAATCCCTTACTGGGCTTTATAGCTCACCCTTTTCTTATGCATGTCCTCAGGTTATCCCATGCAATGCTAAGTACGAAAGAATGTAGTGGTCATGTAAAGGAATTTTTCAATAAAGATGTTGTATGTCAAGTTTAAAGTTTTTATGTAATGATCCTAAGCCCCAAAGACACTAAACCTCTCGATCTTCTTTATTGTATCAAGTGAAGTTTTATATAATAAAGCATGTTTAAGTTGTAATAAAAAGCATGGTTGTCGTATCCTTCATGTATTACTATTATGTGATATGATGTGTAATTTTATACAATGGTTGTTTTAAATAAATAAGATAATGGTTTTTATTGACATGGTTATAATTTATACAATTTTATAACATTTTTGTGATGGTGATGAGGATAAAATAAATTTCACCCAAGATAAAAGAGGCAATTCAATAAAATTATTATAATTTGAGGGAATGAGTTCCCCCATAATATTATTATATTATAAAGAATAATAATTTCGTTTTTTAAATATTCATAGTCAATGAAATAGAATTTATTAAGTAAAAATTTTTTTTTTTATTTCATAGCATGATATTTTGGGGGAAATATTTTCTTAGTAGTCCGGTGTGAAGATTATTGTACATATTAAATTTTAAAAGGTAATAAATAAATATTATAGTAGATAAAATTATATTATGAGACTTAAAAATACAGAAATATCAATAATAATATGTCCTATATATAATTCAAATATATAATATGTGATTATATGGGTACATAAGTGTTGTATATTAATATTCTTTAAGGAATTTAATAATATTTAACATATCACGTTTTTTAAAAGGAAATATCTATTTTATGAGTTTTTCATGTTGAATATATATATTTTTGAAAGTTTAATAATAATTAACCACTCAATGAATGAATTTTTGTTATCCTTAACCAATGTTCTCTATATTTTAGTATACTTTATGATCAAATTATAATATTGGAATGTGTCTGATTCTATATAGTGACACACAATATGATCAGGATATTTAAAACAAGTTTTTGCATGCTATATGGATCACTATGTATTCAATGTATAGTTTCATAAAATATGTCTTTAGTATACTCATGGTGAATATTTAGTATAGAATTATTGTATATAAGGTTAGACAAAATTACATTATTGAGAACCTCCATACATTGATACATTTCTACACAATATTTACTATTGAAATAATTAGTAGATATAGGTTATGTTATTGATTATGTCTTCATTTGTGGTTTCATTAAGATGGTATTTTCCTTTTATATAACATGTATGAAATATTGGAACATGTTTTATATATACTAAAGGATTTTAAAACTATTCCTATATAAGTTATTTTTTATGTCTGTATCTATTGGGTGACATATATTTGATTTTTTCATCGATCCTAGTGAATGAGATTTGACATGTCATGCAACAAGATTTTCTATACATAGATAATCTATAATATATGATTATCTATACAATATTGACATACTATGTCTCATATGGTTACTCAATGACTTTTTAATAATTACTATACGATTATGGATAAATTTATATGATAAATATGGTGACAAAAAGTATGGATATATATCTGTTTAATAGAGATCATACTATATCCAATTATTATTTAAATGGTACTGGTACTTTTCAAGTGGTCTCTCATTTCATTATTTTATGAATAAGATAATTTAGTATTAATGTGAATTTTATAAATTCTTGTGGGGTAACATAGTGTAGTTGAATGGACGAGGATTATTTTTTATTGAACTTGAATTACTACTCTAAAAAGTGTTTTAGAGTTTATCAAAAAAGATTTTTGGATGGATATTAAAAATCTATTTCATATGGTGTAATACATGGTAAATAATTTCTTATCTTTCAAAAAAAAGTTTTATAAATATCCAAAATTTGGTTTGGGTCTGATTTCAAAATTTATTGTGCATGATAAAATATAAGGTGAAATGGTAAACAATATATGAGGCTTTGTTGAAAGTGGGTGATTGAGTTAGTTATTCTATGATTCTTAATTTAAATATGATATATACTATCCTATATCATATTATCTGATATAAGTATATCATATGGTGTGATATATATTGAGCCAAAGAATATTATATACTTTATATTTTTATATCGTAGTGTTTAATATAGTTATATCATAACAAAATCCCTTAGATATATCATAGTGTAAAATATTACTATATCATATTGTTGTGAAATGGGTTAATCATATGGTATGATTAACATGGCAGTAAAAACATAAATTCAAACATTATATTAACTTAAATATATATATCGTTTATTTTTACATTTTAAATGATGTTAATTTATATATAATTTATTAAATTGTTTTTTTAAATGCATGAATATGTGACTAAAGGTTACATAGTTCTTAAAATCGACGACACTACAAAATAATTTCAAATATTTATTTAAATTATTTTAATTCACTGAGATAATAATATATTAATTTATAAATATTCCATATCCATGAGAATGTAATGTGGAATTTCTATTGGTTCATCTCATCTGAAGGCCTATTGTGAACCCTCTTGATTTTAAGAGGTACTAGGATACCACATTGATAATGAGAAACCAGCCCAAATATTGGATGATTCTTCCACTTATGTATACCATTAGAGGAAATATTCCTTTATAAACTTGTTAGTGATATTTAGAAAACTATAAATTAAATTGTTTAATCTTATCCTTATTTTATGTATAGAATATTAATTATTTTATAATAAACATGGGGTTGGTTTCAAAGCATAAACAATATTTCCCTATAGGGTTTTGAATTTTCAAATGCCTGAATAATTATAATGAGATAGTTATAAAACCATTAAAATATAAAAGATTCCATATTTTATATATTTAAACATTAAATATATCAATCTCATTAACATAAAGCTATAATAGATATTTTAAAAATTCTAAAACTCACCAAATTAGAAGCACTCTCATCACGCTTCATGTAAGTCTAAAATTCAAAACATGTCACATCTTCCTATGACATTATTTAGCCTATAATAGAATAAATGAAACTTGTGATAACCTTATCTAGAAAATCATTTCACTCATCACAAAATATCATTTAATTAATTTTATTCTCTATCATAAGTAGATATACTCTATATATTGGATTGAATGTTTTCTAAATATTATCTGTATAAATGAAACAATTCAAATCTAGTTGATCATTTAAATTATTGTTTTGAGTTTTAATGTTGGGTTTTAAATATTTAAATAACAAAATAAATGTTTTAATAGGTGGTTTTGGTACCCAGGACACCCTAAGAGGGGGGGGGGGGGGGTGGGGGGGGGGGGGGGGGTTGGAAGAACCGGGGTGATAACAGATTTAGTCTTATCTTTTCAACTATATACATAGTATCATGTTACATTGTAAAAAGGAACACTTCTTAAACTAACCTATTAACTTAATCTCATTGCAAAATAAACTATGATATAAATTAATGTGAAAATATAGGGAATATAAACATTTTACATGGTACAAGTACACCAAATCCACTATAACTCTCTGTTTGAGTGGATAAAATATTTACGAAAGGTTACTACTCACCAAGGATCAATACCATTACATGTTTAGAAGCTTTTATTCATGTTGAATTGTCAGGAACTCTTAATCTACTAAAAACACTACTTTAGTGAATAAATAAGTTTATAGGTTTGTCCTATGTTTAATAAATTGAAAGGGCGTTAATGATTTTTATACATACACTGCATTATAATTAAAAAATTATTGATACTTCAATGAAATAAAAATTATTATCCTAATTACATTGAATTATATAATCAAGTCATTGTGAGGATATTTGAGTCTATTATCATCAATAAAACATTATAAAGTAATAATAATTATAGGAAAAATTAATGTTATGTAATTATTCACTTCTTGGTCATCAAATATAAGCATAGAATTATATCATTGTTGAACTTTATCACAAATAATAAACAAAAAAACAATTTTTTATTCTAAATATCATCTTCTATGATATAAATCAATCAGTAATAATAGGGTTTTTCCCTAATTCAGATCATTGAAAATGGTCATAATATTGTCTTCATTATTCATCTATCACAACACATAGTTCCATCTATATTATTTCTTCCTCAGTATTTTTCTCCTATAATATAAAACTATAAACAACATTTCTAAAAAATTGAGGATATTTGAATTTTAAATTTTAAAACAAATCTCCAATTATCATATCATTTAAATACATCCTTCAGATTAGTTCTAAAATGATTTCATCATTTGAATTTATAATGGGGAGTTACTAAATATTGAAATAAATTTAAGTCTATAACTTAAATACTTTATCATCACATTATTTTGAATTAAATATAATTCCATAATAACACTATGATAGTATGCTTCATGTCACACTGAGAATGTTTCTATTTAAATTATACCAATTAACACATTGGTGAATGTGTGACCTATATATTTGTGGAATAAAAATTAACTTGATAAATCTACTAAAATAGGCCTAAAATGTATCATGTTATCTCTCACCTTTAAATGATGTGAAAAATTCAACTTTTAAGACACAAAAATATGACCGGATTCCCTCATAGAATTAACTATTATGTAAGTGTGTCACTCTATCCATACCGTATCCATTTAAAATCTCCAAATTTCATCATTCCATATCATTGAGTTTATGTTGTCGCATGTCAGTAGATATATTTTTCAATTATATTCTCAAAATCCCTTCTTGATGAAATTTTTGTATCAATGACACCAATAATTATTATTTATTTCTTCATAATACATTCATCGTAAGATATTTATTATCATGGTTTGTATGACTCCTACAAAGGTGAGAATCATGGTGTGAAATTCAATGTAACATAATATTAAATATATATATAGTCCCAATTTTACACATACATATAATTTTATTTTTTATTTTCCATAATTTAATCTCATTCATGGAATTTAATTTATTCTCATGATGTGAAAATCCATTATTCTGCTACTTTCAAAATTTCTAATAACTTTCTCTCCAGTGATCTTCCAAAAAAGTTAAAGTAATTAATTTCACATATAATATATTAATTCCTCAATATACTGACTCTTTGTTGAATGGATAATTGAATATCCTCACATATTTCACAATAAAAAATCTGAAAAACTCTTGAAAAAATAACCATTTTAGATTATAAAAATCCAAATGATTCCATGAAAACACCATATTTTTTCTATTGACTAGGTATTTTTTGTTATTAATCAATATAAGTGGTTTATTTGAAAAACCATTATTTATATATATAAATATATTTCATTTTCTCTATCTTGATGTTTTTCAAAGAATTCATCGCAATCATCCTCCTCCCCAACTACTTCAGTCAGATCTAGACGGATCATCTTCAAAATCAATCTCTAAAACTTTTAGATCTTTGATTCATAAGAATCCATAATCTTTATCTATTTTCACCGTTAGTCTTCAAATAAGATCCAAACATTTTCCTCATCGACTAGTAATAGTAAATAAATCTAACACATAAAACCACCAGGATGCAATCAAATTATTAATAGTTAATGTACATTGTATGATTTATCATTTTTCTCAATGAAAATACCCTTATATTAATTCCATTAAAATTGATTGACTAAAAATTTCTTTTGTGAATTTCTCTCTCAAAGGATTAAAAATCTAGACATTAAATAAAACGATAAATATCCACTCTTTTTTATAGATTTGGTTCCTTGTTTTCTTTTCTCTTCATATACTTATTTTTCATAATATTAATAAAAAATATCTTTTGTACCATTCTATCTGTCCTATAACAACTAATGGGAATATCCCCTATATTATTCATTTTCTAACACAAAATTTATAGCTTTAACATCAATAAAACAATCTTCTTCTCTTTAAAATAATTAAATATAATTAAATAACACAAAATAAAATAGGAATGGAAGGATAAAAATGGTATTCATGAGAATTCCTATAATAGAATTTGTGTTATATATGTGATAAATAAAATATTAATCATTGGTTATGTATAAAATTTTTTAGGGGATAAAAAGTAATAAAATATTGTATTAATAATTTATAATCGGTTCGTAGAATTTTTGTATCAAAAAACTAACAATAAAGTTAAAAAACTGATATATATCCCAAAAATTATTCTAGAAATATGGTACTAGAAAGAATATAAAAAATTATTTATAACACCTATCAAGGATATGAATTCAAAATATGGGCCAATCATTCCATGAAATGAAATATAATAACCACTCTATGTATTATAATTTTCCCTTAATTAGAATCAATAAAGGTCCTATATATTTATTCATATTTAAATAACCCAAAATTATAATGATTGTAATTTATTTAATATTTTTGACCTTTTTTCAACATATTTTATAAATATTAATTATGATTTTCTAACAAGATAAAATATATCTTCAGAATTCTGATATCTTATTGATCTATTAATGTAAATAAATTTTTAAAGGGTCTAACTAAACCTCCCCTATAATAGAATCAATCATTTCCCACAATGGTAAGTGATAATAATAAAGAAACAAATTAATAATCATGTATATAGAAAATAAATAACCTAAAATGGTTCAAATAAACTTAATTTTTTCCATTTTTAGGTAAATATATCTTCCTTTTTCATTAATGTATGTTAATTATATTTAATTCCATTAAATTTTATGAAGTCTTGGTTTATTGAATTCTTATACTACGAAACACTATATAGTAGAAAATTATAAAAAATTTAATATATCAGTAATTCCAAATATTCACTACTGTACAAAAATATATAATGTCCTATATATTTCATTCAATCTAAAAAATATTATATGCAATTCACAATAAATTAATGATTGAAGTACCAGGTAAATACCAAAAAATATCTAAAATAGTATAATGGTGGATAAACAAATATTGAGGTAAAACCTATTATTTGTGGATTTTTATTTCATTATCACTATATTAATCATATTCCTCCTCTAGTGGAACTATAGTGTAAAATACAAACTCATAGAGATAATTATATACATATAAGAAACCCAAAAACATATTTCTACGTAAAATAGAATCAATATTCTAAATAGAGGTCTAGTGTCGATTGGTTTACTCAAATGGGGTTAAGTCATCATTATGGGTAATGAGTATCTTAGTGAGTCAATCAAGGTCTATAGACTCAAGTAAATTTAGGAGGAGTGTCTCTAATGTAATTGAGTCAGTTACGGTGATGGAAAATATTCTAGATAAGGGAGGGGTCAATATTATTATAGATGTGTTTAATGTGTGGGGAGATTGGTGATACATTGGTCATTGGATCCATATCAATGGCTATACCCACGTGATTCTACTAATTGGTATTATTTCCATTCAGATTATAATGTACTTGTTTCTCCTTGATCAAAAAGAAGGTATATTAAATAACAGTAGGATCAATAAAAGGTATCTCAAGTGTGGTGTCAAACTTATCCCAATTCCCCTTCCACTATGTGTCATAATCAAGATTCATATAAACCTTGACTATTTCTAAGGATTTCATATCCACTTGATAATATATAGTGATAGTTAGGGTAACCTTGGTATTGGTATTTGAAACAAGGTAAAAGGATGAGTGATATGGTGGGTGTATATTGAAGGGTGGGTGGTAATGTAATGGGGTGTTTTCATGAAATGTTGGAGGTAGGGTGGGATGGGTGTAGTGGTTCTTGGGAGATAGTGTTGGGATCGAAGTTGGTATATGGTGTGAAATGGGGGCGGTTGAATGATATCTCCAACTATGTGCATATATGATCTGGATGGTCTATGATGTACACCAATACCTTCTCCAAAAACTAGTACATTCACAGTAAAGTGACTATTGTATGGGTTGATGGGGGTAGGGGCTAGTTTCACTAGGAGTCTAAGGGTGGGTTATGGATTAACAAGAGAATGTGAATTTCCTTCATCATCCCTTTCATCCCCCTAAGTTTGAGCATATTGGTAAAACCAAACATAGGTTGTTTTCTCCTTCTAAAACAACTCTATATTTTCCATGTTGCAATGATAAATCACAAAAATATTTCATATAGTTGTGTGTGGCATGGAACTATATATAATTATCATGATTATGGTGAGGTATATAAATAAGTTTCTCCCAATTATCATCTCCTTCAGATTTTTATTCATCCCTCAAAATAAAGAAAAGTATTTGACAATGTTTATGAATGGGCCCCAAAAAATGTATTCTAGAATCAGTACAACATTTTTTCTATACTGGACTTTGAATATCACTTGGTTATTCAAGAATAGGTGATCTACATGTAATTTATATTTAGTAGGAGAATCTATAGTAATGTAGCCTTTATCTTTTTTTAGTTCATATGGGATTGTATGATCCATCGCCAAATTTGTTCATCTCAAATAATATAAATCCTTTAGAGGATACATGTATATATATGTTGAAAACAATTATAATACATTCAAATAAAACATTCTTATTATTAAAATATAATCTCTACAAAATATCCATGTAGTCATACTTTAGAGTAGGTATAATCTCTAAATTGATCTCCCTATATTCCTCCTCCAATACCTCAAGTATTTGATCCATATTCATAGTGAAAATTTATTATATGACATACCATTAAATATCACTGTTTTTAATTATAAAATATATAAAATTAAACATTAAATTATATTAATCATAACCAAACAACTTATTATCTCTTCTTCTGATTTAGTTAGGATGAAAATACCAAGTTGGAGGTGTTTTTTATTTTTTATAATCAATCATTTGGGGTAAGGGATTGTAGATTAGGTCATAGGTTTGGATTATCATTTTGTATGTCTAGATAATTTTTAGGAAGGCTTGGGTCATTCATGTTTACATTTTTTAGAATGGATAAATGGTAATTTATCTGGAACATAATACTTTCATTCCCCATTTTATAAGTATCCATTTGTGCCTTGAATACTAGGGATCAAAGGTGGAAATAATGAGATTATAGAGTGTATTAAGTATATTTTAAAACTATATTGGAAGATTTTAGATAATCATCTTGGATGTTTAGGTGAAAATAGTGTAATTGAGGTTTTTCTTGGGATTTATGGTGATAGATGAATATAAATTGGCATGAGGAGTGTTTAAAATCATCATAGTAAGTGAAATGGAAGATTACCTTTATCATGAAAACAATGTTGGATACAATTTGGATATGGAGTAGCCTTTGAGGATAGAGAACTAATAGATAATTATAACAGATTGGTAAATTTTTTGATATGGTTTATAACTAAATGTTAGAGAATTTTAACCATCATGGTGTAATATATGGTTTCATACTCTAATTTATCATTCCAAAACATAATTTTTTAAAAAAAATATAGTGATTAAAATATAAACCATAATTAAAATGAAATGTGCCAAAATATTTTGGAAAGAATATTTTAAATTTAAATTCTAATATATTCTTACTTGGACATAAAAAATTAATATATAAGCTATGGATTGTTAAATCACATTGAAACATTTCAGTGTGGAACCAGATGTAATGATCTAAGTTATAAAATGAAATTTTTTTATGTCATCCATATATTAAATTTCCATTAGACTATTATTTTTTTCTAATTATTGTGCATCATTAACTCATAAAAAATTTTATTCATCTTTCATACACCCAAATATTAGTGATGTTATTTTAATCTATAATTTCAACTCTCACTTCTAAATGCTACTAAATGGTAATGTAGTGTAATGAAATATTCATCTAAAAATATAATCCATATGATACCCTTAGTATATGTCCTTTATACCTAAATGATAGTTTTTATTCTATAAATATATTTTTATTTATTATTTTGAAACATTACTACCTCATAGTAATACCAGAAAATTATGTTGAAACACTAGTCCTTCGACAAAATCGAATATTGATTGAATATGATTATAATTCCAAAACGTATTATTTAAAAATTTATTTTTAAATAAATTAAAACAAAAACACATTTATTGTGAAACTATTTTCATATCCTTTAATATTGATTTCATTATTACCTTAGTTAATGATATCAATCTCTTTTCATACTAATCCATTATATTTCTCTTCATCATAGTAAATGTTAATATTAATTAACATACCATTTCTTAGTATGTTACTTGATTCACTAAAATGATACGTTTATCATAAATACATTATATTGACCCATACTTTACATACATTGTTATTACATCAGAATTGATGTATACTTATTATAACATATAACAAAACCATGAAAGGACCGTATAGGTATAGTGTCTTTAGAAAGTGGGAAACATAAACAACTGGTTCATAAATCATCTATGTTGTCTTCCATTTATTTCATCATATCTATAGTCCCTTTTGGAATATTCTACATAATACCCATATTCCTGACCTAGGTAAAGAAAACATACAAAAGGGTGAGCTCAAATGCTTAGTAAGGGTAAACAAAAGAATTATCCATCACATCATATTCATAAGAACATAACGTTTTAGAAAACTTAACCATCAAAAGAGATCATAATATCATAACATGGGATAAATCATAGTGGTGAAATGTAATCCCAAATAATAATAACTTAAAACATGAAACTTTGTTTCATAGACACATAATCATAGAGAATCATTTCTTAGTAGTCAAGACTCATTTCCAAGACTATTTTATCGGAGAAAGTCCATTTCTGAACCGAGTTCACTCCTCGTTTCAGTCATGTTTCACTGAATCTGATTAACCTTCTGTTCTAGACATGTCTATCTAATGAGATATAAATAATTCCCCAATGCATTGTAGGGAGATATAGGTCACACCCATCTCATAATGAAACCATTCTTATGTGTGCCACAAAATCATAAATCACACATCATAGAATAACCCGTGTAATAAAAATGGGATTCTTAATCGTCATGCCATCATAACACAATCCATATAAGATAAAAGGACATCATAAAAATAATTCAATCATAACATAATCAAAATAATGTAAAAATAGGTATCGAAATAGGACCCTATAAAATATTAGATGGAAAATAATTTTGATAATACACTTGAACTCTATTCTTGAGGAAAATATCATTTCTACTTCAAAAACATTTTCCTTTCTTAACATGTCATATAATTTTAAACTAAAATAAGATGATTAAAAATAAACATGAAAACGTGTAATGGAATATACATGGAAATAACGTTCTAAAAATCCATTCATGCCGTATAAGTTAAAAAAACATTCTTCTCGTACTTTGGCAGGAAAAGTCAAAAAGTACCTCGTATGAAAAACGAAAAAAGATTACTTTCATATCCTTTACTAAAAAACCCACAAAAGGGTAAAATTGAATTTTACAAATTGTAGGAGGATATAAATAATCTTACATATTGAGGAAACAAGGATGTGGAAGATAAATATGCCCCAGTAAATTCTAAAGTATAAACAATCTCGGATAGAAATGAGATTGTGATATTTTCCCTTACCTTAGGTCCGATTTGATACGTAAGTGTCTGAAACTCCTGTATAATGATTTAAATAATGTCATTTACTTGTCCTAGAATCATAATTATTTTTATGATATCATATATGGTCATATTCTTAGCTTGTTATTAGTAATATTTCACTGCTACTTGTTATTCTGGTGTTTATTACTTTTTGTTCTTATGCGTGTTTTGTCGAATAAATTCTTATTATTATTTTTAGGTTATAGATAACTCATTTCCAGAATTTTATTAGTGTAATATATATCATATTCATTCATTAAATTCATTTATATAATCATTATTCAATGAATATCATCTAGAATGAGTCGCATCACATCGTGGAGACGGTATTCCGTATGTATGCACGAGCGATAATATCATTCCCATGATCGTGGAATTGCATTGGAGTGTATGTATACTATTTTAGAATAAATATCACTTTACAATAATCATATATATTAAATCTTTACACCATTATACCCATAAAAGTTAGTTGGTGGTGGATAATAGATTACAGCACGACGTGGAGACGGTATTCCGTACATACGCACGCGCGGTGATTTCATTTTCCATAGGTTGGATAGATGGTGAAATAGGGTTGTTTCATACTTATAATAAAATATCCGTATATGAGGGATACTGAAGTTATTACTTCATAATGAAACAACTAAAGAAGAATAAGTAGAAGAAGAAATAAAGTTGAATGTATCGGTAACGAACATTACCTCTTCTTTGAAGCGCCTCTTCTTAACCTCCTCTTAGGGCACTATAGATGGTCTTTGAAGAATAACAGGACCTCTAGGATGTTTCTATAGAAGTTTAGAAGAGAAATTGGCATGGGTTGGCTGAGATTGAAGGCTCAATGTGGTGTGAGGAAGAGAGGGAGGAGGTGCCATTTTATAAGGGAGGAGAGGGCACCTTAGGAAAAGTTAAAATATTATTTTATTGTAACGTGATAATTTGTTTTTAATACCTCAAAAATGATTTATTTCGAAGCTAAGGTGGGTATGGGTCTAAATCCTCTCATCCAATACAATTTAGACAATTTTATGTTTCTATTTTAACCTAATCATTTAGATTTAACTTTAAGTTAGACAATTTAACTTTTACCTTTTCTTCTTGTTTTCTTATACTATAAGGTTAATAAACTTACTATAACAAGAAAAAGAAACCCCAAGTTGTTTTTTATTAATATATATAACCTTATCTAAGTCATTTGGTCGAACCTTATATTTTTAGGAATAAAATAACAAATAATAATATAATATTTGTAGAGACCCGAAGCTTATCGTACATGGACATTACATTACTTTTACGGAATACTTAGTACATAACAAAAACACACACAAGGATCGTAATAGTTTAGTGTCTTTGGAAACTCGGAACGTAATCTTCTAATCGTGGTGAAAGATCTTCAATATCTCCCATAAAGATCTTCCTTTTTTTACCTAAAACCTTTCTTTACATCCTGGGGAAAATAAAACATAAAAGGGTGAGCTCAAATGCTCAGTAAGGGTAAACAAAAGAAATATCAATCACATCATATACATAAGAACATAGCTTTTGGAAATCTTAACCTGCAAAAGAGCTCGTAATATCATAATATGGGATAAATCATAAGAAGTGAAAATAAGATCCCCATAATCATAACATGAAACTTGAAACTTTGTGGCATGCACACATAATCATGGAAAATCTTTTCTTGTTAGTCATGACTCATTTCCAAGACTATCTTAGTGGACAAAGTCCCTTTCTGAACCGAGTTCACTCCTCGTTTCAGTCCTGTATCACTGAACCGAAATAACCTTCCGTTCCAGCCATGTCTATCTCATGAGATATAAAGTCTTTACCCAATGCATTGGAGGGAGATATAGGTCCCACCCATCTTATAATGAATCCTTTCTTATGTGTGCCACATAATCATACATCATCGCATAACACATGTAACAAAAATGGGATTCTTGAAACATCATGACATCATAAATCAATTCATATAAGATAAAGGAATTCATAAAAATAATTCCGTCACAACATGATCAAATCAATGTAATAATAGGGATAAAAACATAACCCTTTATTATCTTAGATGGAAAATAATTTTGATAAAACACTTGACCTCCATTCTTGAGGAAAATATCCTTTCTTCTTCAAAAACATTTTTTTTTCTTTCATAAAATGTCATACAACTTTAAAATAAAAGAAGTTGATTAAAAATAAACTTGAAAACTTGTAAAGGATGCTTCTTGGATTTAATGTTATAAAAATCCATTCATGCCGTATAAGTTTAAAAAACATTCTTCGTACTTTTGTCTGAAAAGTCAAAAAGTACCTCGTACGAAAAACGACAAAAGATTCCTTTCTTATTCATTACCAAAACTCACCGAAGGGTATAAATGGATTTAAACAATTGTAGGTGGATGGAAATAATATTACATATTTATGAAACATGGATGTGGATGATAAAATACACCCCAGTAAATACTTACGAATAAACAATCTCGGATAAAAATGAGATTGTGATATTTCCCTTACCTTAGGTCTGAATTGCTTTATAAGTGTCCGAACCTCCTATATAATGATTTAAATCATGTTATTGACTTATTACAGAATCATATTCATTGTTATGATATCATATATGGTTCACTTATGACTTTATATTACCCGTTCGTTTGTAAATTCGATGTTAAAGAAGCGTTTTGGGTAAAATCGTTTCATTTATTGTAGGTGTTTTGACTTGTTGTTCTTGACATCATTATTACTTATATCATGATTTACTCACTTCCAGAATATAAAATATGATTTATATATCATATATATTCAGTATATATATATATAATAGGTAGATAAATAAAATGAAAAACACCATTCATGGAGACGGTAGTCCGTACGTACGCATGAACGCTGTTTTCCTTTCCTTATTGTCTTGAAATGGAAGTAAGTAGGTGACATACATATGTATATATATAAATAAATCCAGTAGCTTTATAATGTCATATATTTCATTATTATTTCTTATATATACATTATAATCATTCTTAAATGGTTAACATGGAGAATGAATCTCATCGCGTCGTGGAGACGGTAGTCCGTACGTACGCACGAACGATGATATCATTTCTATAAATATTGAATTGAATTGGAGTGGATTATACAATATATCAGATTCAATATGATGTTGTAATAACTATGTATAGTTATTCTTTACACCATTATACCCATCCATGTAAGGTGGTGGTGGAAAATAGATTACACCACGGCGTGGAGACGGTATTTCGTACGTACGCACGCGCGGTGATTTCTTTTTTCGTAGGATGGATAGATGGTGAAATAGGGTTGTTTCATACTTATAATAACATATCAGTATATGAGTGATACTGATGTTATTACTTCATAATGAAACAACCCAATAAGAAGAAGTGGAAGAAGAAATAAAGATGAAAGAATTGGTAACGGTAATTACTTCTTCTTTGAAGTGCCTCTTTGAGACCTCCTCTTAGGGCACTAAAATTGGTCTTTGAGGAAGACCAGAAACTCTAGGATGTTTCTAGGGAAGTGGAGAAGAGATTTTGGCAGGGGTTGGCCGAGCTTGAGTGCTCAAATTGGTGTGAGGAGGAGGGGGAGGAGGTGTCCTTTTATAAGGGAGGAGAGGGGCACCTTAGGAATATCTCAAAATATTATTTTATATTAAAGTCAAAATCGGTTTATAATGGTTCCAAAGGGTCTTATTTCGAAGCTAAAGTGGGGATGAATCGAAATCCTATCAACCAATAAGATTTAGACAAGTTTAGGTTATTATTTTAACCTTATCAATTAGATTTAACTCTAAGTTAAATAATTTAACTTTTACCCTGTCTTTTTGTTTTCTTACATTATATGGTTAATAAACTTACTATAACATGCCAAACGAACCCCAAATTGTATATTATTAATACATATATCCTTATCTAAGTCATTTGGCCGAACCTTAGATTTTTAGGAATAAAATAACAATTAATAATATAATATTTTATTTAAAAACTATTTTGTGCCAATTTTGACACTATTTGATACATGATTTTTGTGAAAGTCATAACAGAATTATATGTTCGAACCAAGTTGATTAAATCAACACTAATATATCATAGTAACCTAGAAAATTAGTGTAATTCATAAAAAGTCTTTAATTACATTTATTTTGGTATTTATATTATCAATTATGTCAATATTTCATTAATAAGATAATTACTGCATCATCGTTGTGTCATAAATAAATTAAATTATTTGATTTCTAAAAATTACAAATAAAATACCATCATGTAGGAGATCGTTTTAGCTTTCTAATGAATATTTACAATCGAATATATCTTATGTATAACCCATATTAAAAATGATTTACTTATTAAACTTTGATTTTAACTATTTTAACCCTTCTAAAATAAATTAATAATAAATGTCCTAATCTAATCCAAGTGGGCCTAAATGGTCATATTTTATTCCTAAGTTTGTTTTTGGTCGAATTACACTTGTCCAATAGAATTAGGACATGTGTTAGGGTAATATTAATATCATATTTACCCTTAGTTACCCTATTTACTATTAACCGCGGTAAAAAAAGTAAAAAGTTACTATTCACCAAAAAATTATTTTCATCTCATTGAACCACATTTTAGTCCTTGATATTAACCGTGTCTCTCGGATTTTCGAAATTCCATTCACAGATGCGGTAAAATTATGTTTTATGCAAAATTCAGTTTTTAACCTACCACTTAGTGGTTTCACTATTCATCAAAAATTGAAAGTTTTCAGAAAAATACCAAAATTTCACCCTAGGCTAATTTCGGTATTCCGAATCCAAAAATGAAGTCCATTTTGAAAAATAAAATTTATAAAATTTCAAAAAGTGGTTATTACTATTCATAACGGTTAGTTTTGATAATATTTTAATAGCATATCGTTGTTTAGTGAAACTCGGTATTGCGTACCACACACGCTATCGAGGAAGGTTGCGATTGCGTGTAATGCAAGGCAAGTCAAGGATACGTGTTGTGCGAGCTCCTTTTGGTGTAGCGTACAACACAAGACATTAATAAAATTAAAAATAATAGTTTTAATAAAATCTCGGGCTGTTACATTCTACCCCCCTTAAAATGAATTTCGCCCTCGAAATTCGTCGGGGTTATAAATAGTTTACTATTCGAAAGTTTCTTTAATAGAAACCCACATCGTAAAAAGGAATACCAAAACTTGTCTTTAAAAACTAAAGTATGAAATGTAACGATTACCCAAATAAACTAATCATTGGGTTTCCACATAGGTGAAAATATGGATATGGAAGAGAAATCTAACCATCATGTTCTGATGGAGAGTGGTAGAGAACATGGCTATGGAAAATCCAGTAATCACAAATCCATAAATTTGTGATGATCTAAGTTACCATCTGATTCATCAGGTATAAGAGAACTAGGACAACATTTTTGGTTTCCAAGATCATTTCCCTAAAGTTAAAGAATTTGAATTAGAATAAATACTTACTTTATTTTGGTACAATCTCACTGTTGTTCGTGGCTTTAACAATTTCCACTTCATCTCTTAAATAAATGAAGTTGAATTTTTTATTCGTGAAGTGTTAGCAGATCATGTGATAGAATGACGGGTCATTCCATCTGTCTCAAAAGGTTAGCAAAATTTATATACATAAGTCAATCTATAGTGGGATTAATCATATATGGTTCCTAAAATGGGCTTATACTTCATATATCATACTGCTTAATATAATAACACTAGTTTCTACTAAACAGGGACTTCATGTAGGTCAGTGGTAGGCGATAAAGGCCAGTCGCACTTCGGTTGTGGGTTCGATTCCTACAGCCTTGTCCGAAGCGATGGGCTGTCGCCCGTCCTGTAGGTTGTCCTTTTTCTAAAACTACGTTACTATAACATCCCATCAATAATATCGAAAATCTTATATCCTTAAACAATACTAACATATGTCCAACATAATCCCGTCTAATCTTTAGGCTTATACATAATACTGCAGTCCACTCTCATAATATAGTGACAGCGATTACCAGAGATTTAATACTATCGTTGATCCCCACATATCATAAGATATGTCTTGTTGGTCACATTCCAAACATTCAAAGTCCTTAATCGTGTATTCTCTTGAATACCTTAGTGAAAACATGAGTGCAGTTAAAAGTTAACACATTCCACATACCAAAATCCTCAAAATTCTATATACTCAAACCATGATATCACTTAGTCCTTATATCAATCATGAGCTCATGAATACTATTAAACATTTCATTTTCTCGTCTTCATTTTGCGCATATCATCTTATTTCCAAAAAATATCTCAATCACTTTGAATACCACATCAATAAATATTGCAATACTCAATGATACAACATTATTTTGGAATCCCATTACATAAACACTTAATCATTCCACCACATCGTTGTCATATTCAACATTGCCAATAGTGATCGCATGTGATTTCCCTTTGTCCTTTGCCTTCAGTGGTTGCTCATGTTGATCATCACTAACCCTTGGATTAGGGTAATTATTAGCATAATGCCCCATTTCCTTGCACTTGAAGCATTGAAGTGTTGGTGGTGCGTTCTCTGCAGTGTTTGCTTTATTCACATCATTAGAAACCCTTTTTCCATTACTTCGACACTCAGCTGCTCGATGACCTTCTTTTCCACACTTAAAACATTTTCTAGTGCCTTTAAGACAATCTCCACCATGCTTCTTTCCACACTTTGTGCATAAGGAAACATTCATCTTCTTTTCATCATTATTCTGAGATTTCTCCTTGAACTCCATCATTCGTTTCTTGTCAAAACCATGAGATGGATATGTAACACCAACTTCCATTTCTACCTTGATAGCACAACGCACAATTTCTTCATAGCTACTGAAGTCTCTTATAGCTAATGCCCTTCGAAGACTTGGTTTTAAGCCACTGAAAAATCGATCAACTTTACTTTCAGGTTGGATGATAATACCAGAAGCATACCTTGCAAGTCTTGTAAAATTTGCTTCATAGGTACCAACAGATTCATCGTCCCTTTTCTTCAGTTCAAGAAACTCTTTCTCCATCTTTGTTCGAAGAATACGAGGGAAGTACTTACTGAAAAACAAGTTCTTGAACTCGTCCCATTGCATGGACTCAATTTCATCTCTTGGCTTCGTATTCTTGATAAGATTCCACCATTGATCAGCTTCACCTTCCAAACGATATACTGCTAAGATGACTTTATCGTGTTTAGAACATTGGAGAACTGAAAATATCTTTTCAGTAGTACTGATCCATTGTTCAGCCACAAGTGGATCAGAAGACCCACTGAAAGAAGGTGGACGTTGCCTCATGAAGGACTCAATAAAATATTGTTCCCTTCTCTGCTCATTTGGAAGTCCAGAATGATTCATAGCTTGTGTAAGTATAGCAATAAGATTTTGAACTCCATCTCCCATAACATTTGTTTGTTCAGGAGGGCAATCATTGCATTGATCAACACGGTTCCTTCGGGTTCCAGCCATCGTCTAAAACCCAAAAAGAATAGTGTGAGATGCAAAAATCATGCTAGGGAAAACAACATAATAAAGGGGGAGTACCTTCAATATCCAACATCTTAGGTTTAATTCTATGATCGTTAGCATAATTCTATAACTATAACCTATACGTATACTTATCCCTAGGGACATCCCTAGAAATACCTTAGAAATATCTCTAGGGATCTCACTAACGTTTTCGCATCCTAGTTTCCAAAGGTTGACTAAACCTTTCCTCTAATACCAACTGTAGAGACCCGAAGCTTATCGTACATGGACATTACATTACTTTTGCGGAATACTTAGTACATAACAAAAACACACACAAGGATCGTAATAGTTTAGTGTCTTTGGAAACTCAGAACGTAATCTTCTAATCGTGGTGAAAGATCTTCAATATCTCCCATAAAGATCTTCCTTTTTTTACCTAAAAACCTTTCTTTACATCCTGGGTAAAAGAAAACATAAAAGGGTGAGCTCAAATTCTCAGTAAGGGTAAACAAAAGAAATATCAATCACATCATATACATAAGAACATATCTTTTCGAAATCTTAACCTGCAAAAGAGCTCATAATATCATAATATGGGATAAATCATAGAAGTGAAAATAAGATCCCCATAATCATAACATGAAACTTGAAACTTTGTGGCATGCACACTTAATCATGGAAAATCATTTCTTGTTAGTCATGACTCATTGCCAAGACTATCTTAGTGGACAAAGTCCCTTTCTGAACTGAGTTCACTCCTCGTTTCAGTCCTGTATCACTGAACCGAAATAACCTTCCGTTCCAGCCATGTCTATCTCATGAGATATAAAATCTTTACCCAATGCATTGGAGGGAGATATAGGTCCCACCCATCTTATAATGAATCCTTTCTTATGTGTGCCACATAATCATACATCATTTCATAACACATGTAACAAAAATGGGATTCTTGAAACATCATGACATCATAAATCAATTCATATAAGATAAAGGAATTTATAAAAATAATTCCGTCACAAAATGATCAAATCAATGTAATAATAGGGATAAAAACATAACCCTTTATTATCTTAGATGGAAAATAATTTTGATAAAACACTTGAACTCCATTCTTGAGGAAAATATCCTTTCTTCTTCAAAAACATTTTTTTTTCTTTCATAACATGTCATACAACTTTAAAATAAAAGAAGTTGATTAAAAATAAACTTGAAAACTTGTAAAGTAAGCTTCTTGGATTTAATGTTTTAAAAATCCATTCATGCCGTATAAGTTAAAAAAAACATTCTTCGTACTTTTGTCGGAAAAGTCAAAAAGTACCTCGTACGAAAAACGACAAAAGATTCCTTTCTTATTCTTTACCAAAACTCACCGAAGGGTAAAAATGGATTTAAACAATTGTAGGTGGATGGAAATAATATTACATATTTATGAAACATGGATGTGGATGATAAAATACACCCCAGTAAATACTTACGAATAAACAATCTCGGATAAAAATGAGATTGTGATATTTCCCTTACCTTAGGTCCGACTTGCTTTATAAGTGTCCGAACCTCCTGTATAATGATTTAAATCATGTTATTGACTTATTACAGAATCATATTCATTGTTATGATATCATATATGGTTCACTTATGACATTATATTACCCATTCTTTTGTAAATTCCATGTTAAAGAAGCGTTTTGGGTAAAATCGTTTCATTTATTGTAGGTGTTTTGACTTGTTGTTCTTGACATCATTATTACTTATATCATGATTTACTCACTTCCAGTATATAAAATATGATTTATATATCATATATATTCAGTATATATATATATAATAGGTAGATAAATAAAATGAAAAACACCGTTCATGGAGACGGTAGTCCGTACGTACGCATGAACGCTGTTTTCCTTTCCTTATTGTCTTGAAATGGAAGTAATTGGATGACATACATATGTATATATATAAATTAATCCAGTAGCTTTATAATTTCATATATTTCATTATTATTTCTTATATATACATTATAATCATTCTTAAATGGTTAACATGGAGAATGAATCTCATCGTGTCGTGGAGACGGTAGTCCGTACGTACGCACGAGCGATGATATCATTTCTATAAATATTGAATTGAATTGGAGTGGATTATACAATATATCAGAATCAATATGATGTTGTAATAACTATGTATAGTTATTATTTACACCATTATACCCATCCATGTAAGGTGGTGGTGGAAAATAGATTACACCACGGCGTGGAGACGGTATTCCGTACGTACGCACGCGCGGTGATTTCTTTTTCCGTAGGATGGATAGATGGTGAAATAGGGTTGTTTCATACTTATAATAACATATCAGTATATTAGTGATACTGATGTTATTACTTCATAATGAAACAACCTAATAAGAAGAAGTGGAAGAAGAAATAATGATGAAATAATTGGTAACGGTAATTACCTCTTCTTTGAAGTGCCACTTTGAGACCTCCTCTTAGGGCACTAAAATTGGTCTTTGAGGAAGAACAGAACCTCTAGGATGTTTCTAGGGAAGTGGAGAAGAGATTTTGGCAGGAGTTGGCCGAGCTTGAGTGCTCAAATTGGTGTGAGGAGGAGGGGGAGGAGGTGTCCTTTTATAAGGGAGGAGTGGGGCACGTTAAGAATATCTCAAAATATTATTTTATATTAAAGTCAAAATCGGTTTATAATGCTTCCAAAGGGTCTTATTTCGAAGCTAAAGTGGGGATGGATCGAAATCCTATCAACCAATAAGATTTAGACAAGTTTAGGTTATTATTTTAACCTTATCAATTAGATTTAACTCTAAGTTAAATAATTTAACTTTTACCGTGTCTTTTTGTTTTCTTACATTATATGGTTAATAAACTTACTATAACATGCCAAGCGAACCCCAAATTGTATATTATTAATACATATATCCTTATATAAGTCATTTGGCCGAACATTAGATTTTTAGGAATAAAATAACAATTAATAATATAATATTTGATTTAAAAACTATTTTGTGTCAATTTTGACACTATTTGATACATAATTTTTGTGAAAGTCATAACAGAATTATATGTTCGAACCAAGTTTATTAAATCAATACTAATATATCATAGTAACCTATAAAATTAGTGGAATTCATAAAAAGTCTTGAATTACATTTATTTTGGTATTTATATTATCAATTATGTCAATATTTCATTAATAAGATAATTACTGCATCATCTTTGTGTCATAAATAAATTAAATTATTTGATTTCTAAAAATTACAAATAAAATACCATCATGTAGGAAATCTTTTTAGCGTTCTAATGAATATTTACAATCGAATTTATCTTATGTATAACCCCATAGTAAAAATGATTTACTTATTAAACTTTGATTTTAACTATTTTAACCCTTCTTTAAATAAATTAATAATAAATGTCCTAATCTAATCCAAGTGGGTCTAAATGGTCATATTTTATTCCTAAGTTTGTTTTTGGTCGAATTACACTTGTCCAATAGAATTAGGACATGTGTTAGGGTAATATTAATATCATATTTACCCTTAGTTACCCTATTTACTATTAACCGCGGTAAAAAAAGTAAAAAGTTACTATTCACCAAAAAAGTATTTTCATCTCATTGAACCACATTTTAGTCCTTGATATTAACCGTGTCTCTCGGATTTTCGAAATTCCATTCACAGAAGCGGTAAAATTAAGTTTTATGCAAAATTCAGTTTTTAACCTACCACTTAGTGGTTTCACTATTCATCAAAAATTGAAATTTTCAGAAAAATACCAAAATTTCACCCTAGGCTAATTTCGGTATTCCGAATCCAAAAATGAAGTCCATTTTGAAAAATAAAATTTATAAAATTTCAAAAAGTGGTTATTACTATTCATAACGGCTAGTTTTGATAATATTTTAATAGCATATCGTTGTTTAGTGAAACTTGGTATTGCGTACCACACACGCTATCGAGGAAGGTTGGGATTGCGTGTAATGCAAGGCAAGTCAAGGATACGTGTTCTGCGAGCTCCTTTTGGTGTAGCGTACAACACAAGACATTAATAAAATTAAAAAGAATAGTTTTCATAAAATCTCGGGCTGTTACAATATTTGTTCTAAAAACTATTTTATGTTAATTTTGACACTATTTGGTAATTGATTCTTGTGAAAATCATAATAGAATAATTAGTTCAAAAAAAAATTAATTAAATCAATACTAACATGTCATATTAACCTATAAAATTATTGTAATTTATAAAGAGAATCAAATTACATTTATTTGGGTATTTATAACATCAATTATGTCAATATTTCATTAATAAGATAATTACTGCATCATCATTGTGTCATAAATAAAATAAATTATTTAATGTCTAAAAATTATAAATAAAATAAATTATTTAATGTCTAAAAATTATTAATTAAATACCATTATTTAGGAAATCGTTTTAGCTTTCTAAAGAATTTTTATAGTCGAATATATCTTATGTATAACCCTATATTAAAAATGATTTAGTTATTAAACATTGATTTTAACTATTTTAACCCTTCTTTAAATAAATTAATAATAAATTTCCTAATCTAATCCAAGTGGACCTAAATGGTCATATATTATTCCTAAGGTTGTTTTTGGTCAAATTAAACTTATCCAATTGAATTAGGACATGTTTTAGGGTAATAATAATATCTTTTTTACTCTTAATTACCCTATTTACTTTTAACCGCGGTAAAAAAAGTAAGAAGATACTATTCACCAAAAATTATTTTCAACCCTTTGAACTACATTTTAGTCCTTAATATTAACCATGCCTCTCGAATTTCCTAAATTCCACTCACAGAAGCGGTAAAATTATGTTTTTTTTGTGAATTTTGCAAATTCTCCTAGAAGGTGGGTAAAAGACCGTGAAAAGTTCAATAAAATTTTTATATATCTAAAATTATTATAAAATGACTCCAATGAATTACATTGAACATATATAGGTATTATGTAACTATTTTGACCTGAAATAAATTTATATAAAATAAATAATTATTTAAATAAAAAGTTGGTTTTTAAATAGTAACCCAGTGTTTTAACTATTCATCAAAAATTGAAAGTTTTCAGAAAAATACCAAAATTTCACCCTAGGTTAATTTTGATATTCTGAATCCAAAAATGAAGTACATTTTGAAAGATAAAATTTACAAAATTACAAAAAGTGTGTATTACTATTCATAACAGCTAGTTTTTATAATATTTTAACAGCATACCGTTGTTTAGTGAAACTCAGTATTGCGTACAACGCAAGCTATCGAGGAAGGTTGCAGTTGCATGTAAAGAAAGCCAAGATTTTGTTTTGTGTAGTGAAAGATTCCATTGATGATTTATATAACATAAAAACAATATATTTCTCATAAAAATCTGGGGTGTTAAATTGTACCCCCCATAAAATGAATTTTTCCCTCGAAATTAGTCACTTTGTAACAAACAGATGAGGATACCGCTCCCTCATAATATCCTCAAGCTCCCATGTAGCTTCTTCTAATAGGTGGTTCCTCCATAAAACTTTTACCAAGCGAGTGGCCTTGTTCATAGGCCTTTTTCACTAAGATCCAGAATCTTTATTGGTTGTTCTTCATAAGAATGATGTTGCTCCGACGGTACAACTTCTGAGCTAAGTACATGTGAAGGATCGGGTATGTACATTATCAGGAGCGATACATGGAACACATCATGAACATGAGAGTGATTCGATGGAAGAGCCAATCTGTAAGCTATCTTCCCAACACAATCCATTATTTCGAAAGGACCGATATACCTAGCGCTCACCTTTCCCTTCTTTCCAAATCTCATTACTCTCTTCCAAGGATATATTCATAAGAACACTTTATCATCAACTTCAAATTGTAGGTCTTTTCTTCGATTATCAGCATAACTTTTTTGTCGACTCTGAGCTGCTCTTATGTGTTGTTGAATATATCTGACTTTTTCTTCCATCTCATCAACAAGATCAAGTCCTAATAGATTTCTTTCCCCAACTTCATCCCAGCAAGTTAGAGTTTGTCATTTCTTTCCATAGAGAGCTTCATAAGGTACCATCAGAATACTGGAGTGAAAGCAATTATTACAAGAAAATTACTACAAAGGTAGGTGTTGATCCCAACGAAATTTGAAATACATAGAGAAAGATCGTAACATATCTTCTAGAGTTTGAATTGTTCTATCAGACTGACCGTCTATCTGAGGATGATAAGTAGTGCTGAAACTCAACTATGTGTCCATAGTATGCTGAAGACTTCTCCAGAACATCAAGGTAAACCTCAGATCCCGATCAGATATAATGGAAAGTGGTACTCCATGCAATCTGACCACTTCCTTTACATATATCCTGGCAAACTGATAAAGAGAGAAATCTTTTCTAATAGCAATGAAGTGTGTCGACTTTGTAAGATGATCAACTATGACCCAGATAATATTATTTTCTTTGGATGTTTTAGGAAGCTCGGTGACAAAGTCCATAGTGATGTTTTCCCATTTCCATTCTGGTATGGGTAATGGTTGTAACAACCCCTTAGACTTCTGTCTCTCAGCTTAAACTTGATAACAAACCAAGAATCGAGATACATATTCCGCAACATCGCTTTTCATACCATCCCACTAGAAGTACTCTTTCAGGTCCCTATACATCTTAGTGTTTCCAAGATGAATAGAGAATGAAGAACTATGAGACTCATCCAGTAGTTCCTTCTTTAATTCTGGGATGGGAGGAACACAAACCCGATTCATGAACCTTATTATCCCATCACAATCAACGTTGAATTTAGGAACATTTGTCACCTTCTTTTGTAACTCTGCATCTTCTTTTTATGCCACTTTAATATTCACATTTATAGATGGTTGAACATTCATTTGAGAAATATTATATTTTTCCACTTCCATTATAATTCCAAGATCCATCCTTTGTAAATCCATAAATATTTGATCTTTTGTGATCCTCATCATGGATAATCTAGCATGGTCTTGTCGACTTAATACATCTTCCACCTTGTTTGCTTTCCCTGGGTGGTAATGAATTGAGCAGTCGTAATCATTAATCAACTCCAACCATCTTCTTTGCCGCATATTCAGCTCCTTTTTTGTGAAAATATATTTTAAATGTTTATGATCAGTATAAATATCACACCTTTCACCATAATGATAATGCTTCCAAATCATTAACGCAAAGATTACCATAGCTAACTCCAAATCACGAGTTGTGTAATTTTGCTCATTGATTTTCAAATGTCGTGAGGCATAAGCTATCAACATATCATTTTTCATAAGAACACACCCCATACCCTTCTTGGATGCATCACTCTAGATCACAAACCTTTCTCCACTACAAGGAAGTGTGAGTACTGGCGCACTGGATAACCTTCTTTTCAACTCATTGAAATTCTCTTCACATTCCTCCATCCACATGAACTTAACTCCTTTTCATGTCAACCTGGTGAGTGGGTTAGATAATCGTGAAAAATCATTCACAAAACATTGATAATATCCAGCCAAACTAAGAAGACTTCAAATCTCAGTTACTGTTGTTGGTCTCCTCCATCTTTTGATAACCTCTGTCTTTGCTAGATCAACAGATATCCCCTATTTTGAGATTATGTGACCCAAAATGCAACTTTTTGAAGCCAAAATTCACACTTGGTAAATTTGGCATAAAGATTCTCCTTTCTCAAGGTGTTTAATACAATTCTAAAGTGATCTTCTTGTTCATCCTTTCTCTTTGAATAGAAAAGAATATTGTCTATAAAGATGACCACAAAATGCTCAAGATAGTCTCTAAAGACTCTATTCATTTGATCCATGATGATAGGATGGGTATTAGTAAGACCAAATGGCATCACTATAAATTCATAGTGTCCATACCTTGTACGGATAGCTGTCTTTGGTATATCCTCCCTTTTTACACTTAATTGATGATACCCTGAATGAAGATCAATCTTGGAAAAGTATTGATCTCCTTGTAGTTGGTCAAATAAGTCATCAATGCACGGGAGGGGATATTTTTTCTTGATAGTGATCTTCCTAAGTTCTCGATAATCAATGCAGAGTCTCATTGATCCATCTTTATTCTTAAAAAATAGAAAAGGTGATCCCTAAGGTGACTCACTAGGGCATATGAATCCCTTATCAAGATTCTCTTGGAGTTGCTTCTTCAATTCTTGCAACTCAATTGCGGCCATTCTATATGGTGTCTATGAAATAGGTAAAGAACTCGGTACAAGTTCTATTGAAAACTCAACTTCACGATTCGGTGGAAGACCTGATAATTCCTCTGTAAAGACATCATCAAACTCCCATACAATGGGTGTATTTTTAATCATGATTTTCCCTCTAACCATTTGAGATAAATAACCCTAATTTAGTGGAATCAAGACCCATAAGATAGAAGAAATTTCCACTGGAAGGTTATGTTCTTCCTTGCATCGATAGACGATCGTTGATTTATCTGGAATATGAAATGTGACATCCCTTCTTTGGAAATTTATATGAGATTTATATAAAGATAGCCAATCCATTCCAAGAATCACATCGAATTCCACTACAGGAAGGATCACAAGATTTGCAGGAAGCACTTTCCCACAAACATCAATCAGAGAAGAATTATAAACTTTTGATGTGACTTTTGTGCCATTATGGGTTGTCACAGCTTACTCAACATCTAATTGTTGATGTAATATGGTGATATCCTTAGAAAATTCTTCAGAAATAAAAGAGTGGGTGGATCCAGAATCAAATAAAACACTTGCTACTTTAGAGTGGATGGTAAGTGTACCTTTCACCACTTCGTTATCATACTCCTCATCGCTGATAGAAATTGAATGTGACTTTCCTTTGTCATTAGCCTTAAGGGTTTTTTGACGTCGATCATCATCAAAAACCCTCAGATTAGGGAATTCATTGGCATAATGCCCCATTTCCTTGCACTTGTAACATTGAAGGGTAAGAGGTGGACTCTGTGTATCCTTTTCTTTGTTCGCATCAATAGAAATATTCTTCCCATCATTGCGGCATTCAAATTTCCGATGACCTTCCTTTAATCATTTGAAACATTTACCTTTCCCTTTAAGACAACTCCCTCCATGTTTCCATCCACACTTTGAGCATAAGGGAAAATCATCTTCTTTTCAGTGTGCTCTTTATATTTTCCTTTGAATTCCATTTTACTCTTCTTATCCAACCCATACGACGGTTGGGTTACTCTAATCTCCATCTCAACCTTTAGAGCACATCGAATGATTTCCTCGTAGCTATTGAAGTCCCTTATGGCTAATTCCCTTCGAAGACTTGGTTTTAAGCCACTAAAGAATCGACCGATCTTAATCTCAAGTTGGATAATAATCACAGAAGAATATCTTGGAAGTCTTGTAAAATTTTCATCGTAGGTACCAATAGATTCATCATCCTTTTGCTCCAGTTCAAGAAACTCCTTCTCTATCCTTGTTCGAATAATACGAGGGAATTACTTATTGAAAAATAAATTCTTGAACTCGTCCCATTCCATGGACTCAATTTCATCTCTTTGCCTCGTATTCATGATAAGATTCCACCATTGATTAACATCACCTTCCAAATGATACACTACTAAGATGACTTTTTCATGTTCAGAACATTGAAGAACAGAAAATATCCTTTCAGTAGTACTGATCCGTTGATCAGCTACTAATGGATCAGTAGACCCGCTGAATGAAGGTGGACGCTGCCTCATGAAGGATTCAACAGAATGTTGCTCCTTCCTTTGATTTTTTGGAAATCTTGCATGATTCATAGCTTGAGAATGTTGTGTGATCATGACTACATGATTTTTCATTCCATCTCCAATAATGTTTAGTTGCTCAGGGGGACAATCAATGCATTTCCCATCGTATTCCGCATTAACACGGTTCCTTCGGGTTCCATCCATTGTCTAAAACCAAGAAGAATAGTGTGAGCAACACTAATTATAATAGGAAAACCACATAATCAAGAATAAAATTTTACACTTAAGGTCTTATTATAGGTTATTCATTTCCATTTCTAAAACACTAAGAATGTGTTCTATTCTTAGACTTATCCTTAGGGTTCTTACTAAGGGTTTCACATTCTAGTTTCCAATGGTTGGCTATACCTTTCATCTGATACCAACTATAATGACCCATACATTACATACACTGTTATTACTTCAGAATTGAAGCAAACTTATTACAACATATAACAAAACCATGAAAGGACCGTATAGGTATAGTGTCTTTAGAAACTGGGAAACATAAACAACTTGTTCATAAATACTCTACATTGTCTTCCATTTATTTCATCATATCTAGAGTCCCTTTTGTCATATTCTACTTAATACCCTTCTTCCTGACCTGGGGAAAGAAAACATACAAAAGGGTGAGCTCAAAAGCATAGAATGGGTAAACAAAAGAAATATCAATCACATCATAATCATAAGAAGATAAATTTTTTGAAAACATAACCTGCAAAAGATATCATAATATCATAACATGGGATAAATCATAGTGGTGAAATATAATCCCAAATAATCATAACCCAAAACATGAAACTTTGTGGCATACACACATAATCATAGAAAATCATTTCTTAGTAGTCGAGACTCATTGCCAAAACTATCATAGCGGACAAAGTCTATTTCTATACTGAGTTCACTTCTCATTCCAGTCCTGTTTCACTAAATCGGATTAACCTGCCATTCCAGCCATGTTTATCTCAGGAGATATAAATCTTTACCCAATGAATTAGTGGGAGATATAAGTACCACCCATCTCATAATGAAACCATTCTTATTTTTTCCACAAAATCATAAATCACACATCATAGCATAACCCATGTAAAAAAAATTGGATTCTTAATCATCATTCCATCATCATAAAATCCATATAAGATAAAAGGCAATCAAAAAAATAATTCCATCATAACATAATCAAAACAATTTAAAAATAGGGATAGAAACATAACCCTATATTATCTTATATGGAAAATAATTTTGATAAAACCCTTGAACTCCATTCTTGAGGAAAATATCCTTTCTACTTCAAAAACATTTTCCTTTCTTAAAATGTCATATAAATTTAAACTAAAAGAAGTTGATTAAAAATAAACTGGAAAACTTGTAAAGTAATCTTCATTGAAATAATGTTCTAAAAATCCATTCATGACGTATAAGTTAAAAAAAATTCTTATCATACTTTGGCCAGAAAAGTCAAAAAGTACCTCGTACGAAAAACAACAAAAGATTCATTTCATATCATTTACTAAAAATTAAAACAAGGATAAAATCAGATTTAATAAATTGTAGGAGGATATAAATAATATTACATATTGAGGAAACATGTATGTGGATGATAATTATGCCCCAGTAAATTCTGAAGTATAAACAATCTCAGATAAAAATGAGATTGTGATATTTTCCCTTACCTTAGGTACGATTTGCTTCGTATGTGTCCGAACATCCTATATAATGATTTAAATAATTTCATTGACTTATTCCAAAAACATAATTAATTTTATGATATCATATATGGTCACATTGTTTGCTTCTTATTAGTAATATTTCATTTCTACTTGTTATTCGGGTGTTTTTTACTTTTTGTTCTTATGCATGTTTTTTCGAATAAATTCTTATTCTTTTTTTTAGGTTATAGATTCCTCATTTACAGAATGGTATTAGTGTAATATATATCATATTAATTCATTCAATTCATTTATATAATCATTATGCAATGAAGATCATGTAGAACGAGTTGCATCACATCGTGGAGACGGTATTCCGTACGTACACACGAGCGATGATATCGTTCCCATGATCATGGAATTGTATTAGAGTGTATGTATACTATTTTAGAATCAGTATAACTTTAAAATAATTATATATAATTATTCTTTACACCATTATACCCACCCAAGTAAGGTGGTGGTGGAAAATAGATTACACCACGGCGTGGAGACGGTATTCTGTATGTACGCACGTGCGGTGATTTCGTTTTCCGTAGGATGGATAGACAGTGAAATATGGTTGTTTCATACATATAATAACATATCAGTATATTAGTGATACTGATGTTATTACTTCATAATGAAACAGCTAAAGAAGAAGATGTATAATAACAAAAAAAGTTGAAAGAATCGGCAATGGACATTACCTCTTCTTTGAAACACATCTTTTTAACCTCCACTTAGGGAACTAAAGATGGCCTTTGAAGATGAAAAAGACCAATAGGATGTTTCTAGGGAAGTGGAGAAGATAAATTTTCAGGGTTTGGCTGAGCATGAAGGCTCAAAGTGGTTTTGAGGAAGAGAGGGAGGAGGTGCCCTTTTATGTGGGAGGAGAGGGGCACCATAGGAAAACTTAAAATATTATTTTATTATAAAGTCATATTCGGTTTTTAATAGCTCAAAATTGATTTATCTCTAAGATAATGTGGGTATGGGTCGAAATACTCTCATACAATTAAATTTAGACATGTTTAGGATTCAATTATATCCTTATCATTTAGATATAACTTTATGTTAGATAATTTATCTTTCACCGTGTCTTCTTGTTTTCATACACTATAAGGTTAATAAACCTACTATAACAAGCCGAAAGAACCCAAAGTTGTTTTTTCTTAATATATATAACATTATCTAAGTCATTTGGCCGATCCTTCTATTTTGAGGAATTAAATAACAAATAACAATATAATATTTGTCTTAAAAACTATTTTATGTCAAGTTTGACACTATTTGGTAATTGATTTTTGTGAAATTCATAAAAGAATGATTAGTTCAAAAAAAGTTAATTAAATAAATACTAACATGTCATATTAACCTATAAAATTAGTTTAATTCCTAAATAGTCTAAAATGACATTTATTTGGGTATTTATAACATCAATTATGTCAATATTTTATTAATAAGATAATTATTTCATCATCATTGTGTTATAAATAAATTACTTTATTTAATGCCAAAAAATTATAAATAAACAACCATTATGTAGGAAATCTTTTTATCTTTCTAATTAATATTTATAGTCGAATTTATCTTCTTTATAACCCTATATTAAAAATAATTTAGTTATTAAACATTGATTTTAACTATTTTAACCCTTTTTTAAATAAATTAATAATAAATGTCCTAATCTAATCCAAGTGGGCCTAAATGGAAATATTTTATTCCTAAGGTTGTTTTTGGTCGAATTACACTTGTCCAATTGAATTATGACATGTTTTAGGCTAATAATAATATCATTTTACCCTTAATTACCCTATTTACTTTTTACCGTTGAAAAATAAATTAAAAAGATACTATTCCAAAAAAAATTAATTTCATCTCATTGAACCACATTTTAGTCACTAATATTAACTGTGTTTCTCGGATTTTTGAAATTCCACTCACTTATGTGGTATAATTATGTTTTATGTGAATTTCCAAATTCTCCTAGGAGGTGGGTAAAAGACAGTGAAAAGTTCAATAAAATTTTTATATATCTAAAATTATTATAATATGTGTCCAATGAATTACTTTGAACTTATATAGGTATTATGTATAAAGTTTTAACTAAAATAAATTTAAATAAAATAAATAATTTTTTAAATAAAAATTTGGTTTTCAAATAGTATCCTAGTGTTTTCACTATTCATCAAAAATTGAATGTTTTCAGAAAAATACCAAAATTTCAACCTAGGCTAATTTCGATATTCTGAATTCAAAAATGAAGTCCATTTTGAAAGGTAAAATTTACAAAATTTTAAAAAGTGTGTATTAATATTCATAACAACTAGTTTTAATAATATTTTAATAGCATATCATTGTTTACTGAAACTCGGTATTGCGTACAAAGCAAGATATCGAGGAAGGATGCAGTTGCATGTAAAGAAATCCAAGCTAGTGTTGTGTGTAGTGAAAGAGTACTTTGATGATTTATATAACATAAAAACAAAATATTTCTCTTAAAAATCTGTGGTGTTACAGACATAACCTATATCCTACGATAAAATGAAATTTTTAAAACTACAAAAAACATACATTATCACCCAAAAAATCACTATTTTAAAATCAAAAGATATATATAACTAATTTTTCCTCAAACTAATCACATGGAGAGGAAAAAATCAGGTTTTGAATGTTCAATGATGTTTATAAATTAATGAATATTCATCATTAAAGGGGGTTTATTATTAATTTATATTCATAGAACACAATATTGAAAAACTCTTACCAAAAAAAGGTTCTAGACCATCTGATCATAAGATTTGTGGAAACAATCTCAAATGTGAGTTAAATTGAAATACATATTCACTGGTGTATATCTCCTTTATATAAATGTTCTATTCATGAAACGTCTTATTTTTGCACCTTTTAGATAGTGGATTTCCTATACAATTCTATCATGATTTATTTTAACTATTATAGCTCCCTCAATGCAATCTTATTGAATCAATATTCCATCCAATTCACTATTGAGATACCCCGTAATAATTCTGGAATAGATCAACTAGATGGTTCCATGTTTTCAAAAATATTACATGCAACAAATAAATTCCCAATAATCTTTTTTGGACATTAAGAATACATATATTACATCATAATGATTCTTGATAAAATATTTTATACTTTAATTGACTATCTTCCCACTAAAATTAATCAGTTCATGGTTCTTGAGTTCCCCTGTAACACATTTTTAGAATTATATATAGTGATGTTTTTCTATAGAACACCATACTTATTGAATTCTCTCATCAATATTTGGTAATCAGAGCATTTTCATTTATTAATTATAACTAGTTTAAGGACTTCCCACTATTAATGGATATTCTTGTCCATAAATTTTATTACCACCTTTTTGGTAATGGATAAATCAGATTCCACATCAACATATTTCAGTAGATAATATACACATAAAAAATGAATATATCTATAAATGAATTGGTAAAGTGGTCTATAAAAGGTATTGAAAAACTTTTAAACACTCCAACCTCTATTATGGTATTCTATAACATTTCGATTCCTTTACTAATAATTTTAATTTTATGGATGTTTTCCAAATATTCAAAAAACCTTCAAACAAAATAGTTGAATATTTTTCGAAATAATATTCTTTAATGGATCATAGGAACCGTTTGGTTTAGACTATGGTTTCCTCCCATTGATTATAAGTGTTTAAATTCTATAACACTATTCACTTCAGTGTTACGAGCACACATTACATAAATATTAGGGGACTTTACTATATTTACATTTTAAATTCGTCCTAAAAAAAATTCCTCTATCAATAGGTAAAGAGTTGGTAGATTATTTTAATCATTGGGTAATTAAAAATGATAACAAACCATGGTCATGATACTACATATTCTATAAACAAATGTTTATCCAACCAAATTTATTAATAACCAGTTATTATCCTACACTTGCATGTGGAAAATCTATATTCTATTGTTGGTAAACAAAAATATTATCTAAACATTCATTATCATTGAAATTATTGTTACACTCATAGAATTCTTATATCTAACTAAGAAAAAAAGTATTTATATATTTTATTTTTTAAAAAATATTTGAGTGAAATATAAATCGTGTAAACCACCATGTTGAAGATTATAAAATAAGTCTCAATCATTTCAAAATGAAAAAATCATAGTAAGTATTCACTTATCCATTATGGCATAGTTGAACTCTATCTGTATAAGTGTATAACATTTATAGTATATTACGTAGAATATTATATACATTCTTTGTCAAAACAATATGCCTACTACAAAATCATTTTCAACACACATATGATCAAATAGTTCTTCCCAATTCATGGGTATGATGATAGTTCCATGATAGACATTTTATTTAGCTATATGAATAATTCCTTATAAATATGATCAAATGATCAGTTAGCTTATGAACCAAGGAACACATTTCATTTAAGTGGGTGATAATTTACAATCTCTCTATTTTTCTCTTGGGTTATATATAGATACCTGTTCAATCACATCAATAGTTCAACATGATCGTTATCTATGTATAATAACTATAAACCTATATATATTCACCATTAATATAATCTTCTTCTAGGGATGACTATATATTACACAATGAAGAATCTATTTAAAAATAAAGTCCTTGATAAATTATTATTAAAACACCCATACAACTCATAAACATGTATAACTATAAAAAATATAAATAAATGTATTAACCCAAAACATCCTAATGATGCATGAAGAAAAGTCCCATAGAAATATTATCATGTGTTAATAACCACTATTATATAGAGATACATGCATCTTATACATATTATTTAATTATTTTTTACATATATATCTAATAAACACAACATAAGGATCGAGATGCCAACAGTATTTAAAAGAATAGATATAAAACATCAAAAAGAATCTAAAATTTAAAATTATTATTTTTATATCCAAATTAAGCACCAAAATCTTTTTGAGGTTATAATACTATATAGGAGATATTTGAGAATACATAAAAAAAGGTGTTAACTGTAATGCCTTGTAATGTAATCAACATGGTTATGATGCATAACATAAAAGAAATATAGAATTAATTGAAAAAACAATATAAAAAACTCCTAAATAATCATATGGAATCATGTCACGAAGAAAATTACATCATAAGATTATGGAATCATAATAATATGAAAAAAAAACCTGAAATAAACATATTTCAAGGATCACTAGTAAGAAAACATGACGTGATTAATAATTTCATGCCATTTATTAGGTTTACTCCCTAATACCATACATATCAACTCATATGATATAATTTTTACCAAATAAATTGGATCACAATCTAGGTATATATATAAGAATATGTACTTCTATGAGTGTGATATATAATAGAATAATACATAAGTTCTGAAGATATGAAATACAAATGAAAACATTAGGTTAAAATATCTTAACTCAAGGAATATTCAAATAATATTTCATAAAAATTCCTTAGAGTGGAAGGAATTAAATATTTTGGGAATCAGAAATTGAATCAATACGAATATGACCAAAATTTGCAGTTCTATTTACGAAAAAGTCATGATAAAGTGTAGAGAATATTTATCGAAAAAACATTTAAAATGAAGTAATAAAAAATAACCAAACAGTTTTAACGAATAAAAAATATGGAATATTATTTTAAAATAGAGGTTGAATAGTATTATTATCTATAAAAAAGATGGTATTTTATGAAATAATGAATTTTTAAAATTAATTAAAAATTTTGCCACATTAAAGGATTAAGGGATATAATGTTTCCTTTTAATATGTTATGATTTAAACGATTTTAACGAGAAGTTAACATAAGGAATGTATAACCGCAATAATAAAATGGATATTAAGGTATATATATATATATATTTTATAGACAAATTTATATATAATATATTATTTTTATATAATTATATATATTTATAAAAAATTATGTTGAGAAAAAAGGAATAACCCATAGAAAAATGGCAGTTTAGAGAGTTCTCTACCATAGACACATATATTTTTTACACATTAACATGACATATTTAACTGTAAAAATATATTGACTAAAAACATAATTAATATCAAAATTAAACTATATTTTTTTATTATTAATAATTTATTTTAGTTTTGAGTTATTTAATTGATATATTTTGTATTTAATTACAATCCCAATGTCATTAGTCTAATAGATAAAAGGATAAATTAGTTTGTGGATCATAATTTATGTTATTGTATAATTGGACTAGAACTACAGAAGTGAAATGAAATGAAAATCATTTAATACCATAAGTTAAAATAATTCCAAATATCGATATGTTTTTGGACATATGTGTTCCTCATTAAGAACAAACATTAATACATTAATGTTATCTCATTTAGCTATTTTATAGATCATCATGAACGATATTGATTTTATTTAATTAAATGATAATAAATACATTCTATAACAATAAATAAGATATAATATATTTTTATCATCATATTTATCCATTATATTATTTCTAAAATCGTCTGTATTGGTAGTAGAGAATAATAAATTTCGTTGTTTATGAAGATGGTGAGCCATCCATATTTTGAAAAACACTTTTTCGAATTGTAAGATGTTGTAAAATGATTATTCCATTAAAAATGATACTATATTTATGAAAATGGAGTGCTTATTTAATTTTGGATGTAATTTTTATGGAATATGAAGATTTAGATATAATAAATAGATTGATTGAGAGTATAACCCTCTTCTCTGGATGTCTCCTATTATGTCACCCCTTAAGGCTCCATGGATTAGTATTTTCGTAAGGCAAAAACTCAAATTGAATGGAACAGATGGTTTTAGAGTGAAATGGTAAATTATGAAATCTCCAATACATATATGGTGTGATGATAAGGGGTGGTGAGGGGTGGTATTTATAAGGGGGAGAGTGGTGTATTGAATATAATAATCATTGTATTATTATTTTGAATCAAAACAGACATTAGTGATTAATTTTGTTTCTAAAAATAGAAATCGATTCCTGTAATATTCAGATAATGGTTTCTTTCATCACCCATTTTCCAATAACCTTGTTTTTAAAATTAAATATATAATATTATATTTTTTTATTTATTATTCACCAAAATATATATATTTTAGAAAACAAATTCACACTATAAATTTTCAATGATTATATTCTTAAAATGAAATACTTTGCAGAAATAATTATATTAAAATAGGAATTATTTAAAAAAATAAATTCCTTATTTATTTGAATTTGTAAATTTTAATATTGTGATCATTTTTATGATCCATTGAAATATATCTCATGGTATCCTAAAATTAAATTATCATTATATTGAATCGTAAAATTTTTCATATTCCCATTTTATTAATGTAATAATTCCTTCAAATTTTAAAATTTCCCTAAAAAATCCAAATAAATCATATTTGTTATACACCAAACTACCACTTATATTACCATTTTTAAAACATTTATTTATTTGTATCATTATACATATTATATATTTTAATTCTATAAGTCAACTAAATATTATTGTACACATTCATAAGTAAGGTTATTATTAATAATGATCATATTAATATTACAACAGTAAGATTACTATTCTATGAGAATGATTTGTAGAATTCATATGGGTTCTATACCTTCTATAAATAAATTATATTCTATTTATTCTTAATAAAATAATATTTTATGTCATCATTATATATATTTTTATTTTCAAAATTAATATTTCATTAATAAGAATATATTTCATTTATAGAGTATTGTTTGTGATTTCTCTAATTCTATGTGACCAAGTAAATTTAAATTTTAATATTCCAGTTATTTTTTTATGTCTTTTGACCCAATGCAAGGTAACATTTTTTAATGATTATATTTATATTTTTAATTTAATGTTTAAATTAATTTAATAAATATATGTTTTTAATCCTATAGTACATGTCATTTATATAATACTACATTACCAAATATGACTCATTTGTATTACCAAAATTGAAATTCTACTGATAAAATTATGGGTTGTTACATTATTCCACATTTAAGAAATTTCATCATTGGAATTTCATTTTTACCAATATGGTGAAAAAGGATGATGGAACTTATATTTCATTACTTTCTCTACTTCCCATTTCACCGCCTCATACATATGGAAGCACCATAATACGTTGACTAGTTGATTAATATTGTTGTGTATAGTTTTACCTCTATATTTCATCATCTTCACTAAATTCTACTTACAAGAGTGATCATTCTCAAACTGTACCACTTCAAAAACCTATTAAATGTGAGGCAACTAGTATGTACATCCTTAATAGGGATACATAGACAAATCATATACATCAGAGAATTTGTGTGGATGATCAGGTATGTACATCCTTAAAAACATTTTTATTCCTTATTAGAATCTATTATCACTTTAAAACTCAACCAGAGGAAGATATTGATCCCATCCTCATTCGAAACACATGAATAACGCTTTCAAATTATCCTCATTTTTTGGATAATCTATGTGCATTGGATATCAGTTTAGGGGAGATAATACAAAATGATATTCAAAACTATATTTAGAATATGATGGATACTTTTCCTAAATTTTATAGTTATCCTTGGATGTCAATCAGACAGAATCAATAGTTGGATTCCATGTTGCCTTATCACTTCCACGATGTATGACCATACATGTTGATTTTGGTAGATTTCCTCTAGGATTTTAATATAGGGGTATTCTTTATAAGAAGATCCCCTCTAACCTATATAGTATTATTTCATCTAAATACCTTCATAAGACAAGTGAAAAAGTCAATGGTGATGTTTCCCTATTTGAATGTTTTTATAGGTAATGGTTGTAGAATGAACTTGGCCTTTTTCCTTTCTTCCTTCGCATTATGACAGACCATGCCCTATGATGTATATTCTACAATCTATTTCATTATATTTTCCCACAAATAGTTCTCGATATGGTCCTGATACATCATCATGCTCACTGGGTAGATAGTTAATGTCAATATTTGTGCACTATTTAATATTTATCTTTTTATCTTTTTTATTAAATAGGGCATCTAGTCATAAACTCAATATTCTAACTCCTTCATCCATTTTGAACTCCGAGAATTTACCTTTTATGATTGTATAATAATTTATTCTTTATTTCCACACCATTCCTTTATGAATACTTAATCATCTATAGAATGGAAGGTTGAGTTGTCATTTAAGAAATGTAGAATGCTTTTACTTCCTTTATAACATCCATTTCCATCTTTTAAAATTCTAGAAAACTCGACCCTTCCTAATTCTCATCATTTATAAAGGAACACAATCCATTCCACATAATGGACCACTTTCTTTTCAATCCCAAAATGGTAATAGAGATATCATTCATAGTCCTTGATCAGATCTAAACATAAATAATTATGGAATATCATGTTTCTTATGTGTTAATATATATTTAAGGATTATAGGATCATTATATAATTCATACACCCCCCATAGATATTTTTCTTTCAAATATTCAATGTAAATATCACTGAATTCAACTTCAGATAATATGTTAGATTGTTCTAATAATTTACATTCATGTACCTTAAGGTGTAGGATACAACAATATAATTTTTTATCAGTACATATCCTAAGACCTTATTTGGGGAAAAACTATATACACAAAAAGATCCCCACAAGATTTTATTGTGAGTATCAATGTAGTAATAAGACTATTTTCATTTGATATATCTTCATATTAATTTGTCCAAAAATAACTTTTCTCTCTTCTAAGTTATATTTATCAATGTGATCGGGAATAATTGGAAGATTGTAAAAAATAATCAATAATTGCAATCTAGTCTAAAGAAACTATGAATCTCAATTATATATATTTCTATGGGTGACTCTTTAATAACTGTTCTATTATAAGGATCTATTGATATCATTTTTCTGATGATAAAATTACCCAAAAATTTTACTTCCTATAACCAAAATTCACAATTATTTTACTTTTAATATAACTGATCTACTCTTAAATTATTTAGAATAGTATTAAAATTCTCATCATTTTTCTCATTACATTGTGATTATGTCATAATATCATCTATAAATACTTCTAAAAATTTATATCATTAATATTTAAAGACAATATTCATCAGGTAAATAATGATTTTTGGAGAATTAGTGACTCTGAAGGGAATCACTCTAAACTCAATGTGTCCATATAATATTCAAAAGGTAGTCATGGGAATATCATCCTTCTTTATAATTAATTAGTGTTATCCAAAATAATAATTCCATCATAGAGAACTACTACACCACACATTTCTTATTGTACATGTCATCAATCAACTATAAGGAATGTATGTTCTTTATCATGAACTTATTGAGTTCTTGTAAAACAATGAAGTGTATTATAAAACAATCTTTATTCTGGATTAAGACGAACAATATACCCTATGGAAAAGTACTCAGAAATATAAAACCATTTTCCATATTTTCATGAAATTTCACTTTCAGTTATTCTAACATAATACGGGTTAATATATAGTGTGTATTGGATATAGGACTAGGTCAAATTATAAGTTAATTTGAGAACTAAACGTCTCATTCAGAATGAATATCATCAAATATTTGGGAATAAAATAGTATTGTCCCTCACAATGTGCACATCTTCATGATTGATTTTTCTTATACTAATTATTTTGTATTGATATGCTTGTTCATAAGGAAATAATATCCATTATAGAGAAGAATTTTCCAAAAAAGATTCACCCTTCTCATTAAACATGCAAAAAATCAATGTTTGAATAAGGATATAAATATTGATTTACCTGTACTAACATTAAATGATTTATTTATATAAGTACATCCAATAAATAAAAAATATAACCCCAAATTACACTAATTGATGTATGGAATTATTTTTTGGTAGGTTCATCTCCTAAAAATTAACTACGGATGGGTTATATATATGGGATGAAATAATTACCCTTTATTATTATTTAATAGACAAACCATCCACCTTGTATTGATGTGGTGATACTAAAGATTCCTGATATGGATGAATATATAAAACTAGAGTCAAATAGTATGATCCCTATTCTTGAATGAATAACATGTTTATTTTTCAGAACATCGTTTTCAGGGTCCACCTCAGAAGTAGTGGTATGATAATATCATTATATATCTCCATTCATAAGATTTTTTTATTGGTGATTATCAATAATAGCCTATGTCCTAAGGAATTATAATGCCTAATTTTTTTGTTCTATTCATTTGAAACATTGAAAAAAACCTTCTTTTCTACAATTTCATTAATAAATTTCTTCATCTGCCTTTGACATTGACTTTTCTAGTTCCCCTATTTTCAAAACATAAATAATATCTATATTCCCTTGATAGAGTTACTAATATGCTTCATCCCATATTTATAAATAATGGTTAGTTAGGTTCTCTTTCTGTATTGTGATTTATCCATTTATACACTAAAATCAATTCCATTGAAGTACCAAATTTCCAAATATTTTAGTAGACACCTTTTTAATCCCCTATAGAAGTTCCCAAACATACCATCGCTGTCAATGATAAATCAAAAGGGGAATCATTGGTAGCTTTTTGTTTTCTTCCTAATAATCCCTAATGGAATTATTATTTTTTACATCAGGTGATAAATGAGAAATATTATTTTATCCAGTTCATATCAATGGATTATAGGAAATATCTTTTCAATTGAGAAAATCCACTCTTCCTAAATGAGGGGAAATATGATCCACTAAACATTAGGGTGCTTTTTCCTATAAGGAATCAAACAAAACATTATCTTTCATTGTCTAATGATGGTATTCCATAAAATTGATGTTATTATTCATAGAAGGAGTTCTTTGGGCCAAAATTCCCTTGAATTTCTCATCCTCTCTCATATCCAGTTAGACACCTCATTAGGCCAATCGTCACACTTCCTATCCCATTGATAGTTTTCCAAGTTCATCATATTTCCCACCATTACCTAAAATATCAAAAACATTATGCATGATAATATGTAATATAACAAACATATAAATATAAATTATGAAATTATAATGAAAAACATATAAATTAAATGTATATCCCAAATTATGACTCTATAAGATTAAATTTATTATTTTGAAGTAAATTTTCCTACTGTTTTTTCTAAAATAAATAATATATTCATATCCTTAATAAAGGTTCACAATGATTTTTCATATTTTCCAATACATATCCTTTGAGAGTATCAAACTAGGTGTGAATAGAGGAATATTTTCATGAACTAGGTAATAATAATGTTAATACCCAAAGATGGCTTGTATGGATATTACCCCTAGGTACATCTTTGTTAGACCTATATTAACAAGTAGTATCCAAACAAGGATTTAATTTAATTAAAACCACACACACAATACATTAATAAAATTTTATGATTTTTTATTATATAAAGATATATCCCAAGGGTTTTTTGTTATAATATATGTTTTTTGATAAATAAAATAATCATACCTTTTGTTGATACCAACTATAGTGACCCATTATTCATATAAAAATTATTACATGTTTTTAAAATAAATATAATATAAACCCAACCCAATGAACAATGGCCTAGTGACTATTGATGACTAGGTACATAAACATTAACATAAACCAAAAATAAAATAAAAAAATTTATTTTAAGCTCAATGCTAACATATTAAAACCATTTAAACTTTTAATACTATATATTATATACTGGGAAAACATGAAAAGGGACGGTCTATAAATCCTAACAGGGTAATCAACATGTTAATGGAGTATAGCATCAGAAAAAAATGGAGTAACATGATATCTTAAATGAAAATTCTCATGAATAATCATATAGAATAATGATATAAACAAAATGGAATCATAATATTATGGGATCATTGGAATACTGAAACCACATAAAACATTAAATTAGAATAAGTCAAGACTCAATGAAAAGACAACATAAAATGTTTTCTAGAGTCTTAATGTGGATTACATTAAGTTCATATTCACATACATATCATCTAAAGAGATATAAAAACTACATAATGCATTACAGAGTTATAAAGATGCACCCACCCTAACATGAACAAAAATATGTGAGTCCCCTAAGGGTGTGTATGAGAAATTAGCCTGAAATGGCTAAGAATGATAATAACAAAGCTAGGTTAGGCCACACATTACTAATAATTTTCTGATACATAAGAACTTTTTGGGTAGGTCAGGTCATCCAACATAGTTCAGTAGCTTGACCTAGGATTGACGCTCAACTGGACCGATTGTTTTTATTTTTAACTGGAAAATATA